>CM032803.1:1300000-4177500 GCA_019155185.1 Beaufortia kweichowensis
GTTTTTCTTCAGCTCTTCAGTGAAGGTCAGGAATAAGAGAAGGGGGAAGTCATTACAGGAGAGATGCCTCCTAATAACCTGACATCAGAACGCCGTCAGAGAGAGGCTGAATTATACTCATTCAGTCAAGCTCTGCTTGTATTATGACCCACGTGACATCACAAACTCTCCCAGTACTTAGTACAAGAACGGCTTAAATTGCTTCACAAATAATTGACTGCTCTCAATGAATAGCTGCTAACCACATCATCAAATGCACTCAACCGGTCTACCACAAAAACTCCACCCCACATATTTGGACATTTGTACATTAAGCACTTATCTGAGTGCTGGAGTGCTGGTTATGCTCTGCTCAGTTTGATTCAATTTGTGAGTTTTTTCTCATTGATCACCCTTGTCTGATCAATGAGGTTTCACCAGGATGAAAGGAAAAAGAACACGATTTCTCCTTAAAGGGTTGCCTTGTCGAGTGTGTAAGCATGCATTTGAGAAGTTGAGGATGTTGGTGTGGTGGATTTATATCCAGACAATAAATTGGTTACAAGTTTGAGCAAGCGACTCTCTTTAGCCTTAGTCACTGGCAGAAATTGGTCACAGCTGGAAATCTCCAATAAAATGCTGCTTTCAGAGCGTGTTTCATATTTGTACACTTTTTGTAGATCTGATGGAGGATGCGGATGCACATGAAGCTATTGGTTAATTCTGTGACTCAGGGTTTGATTTCATTGTGGTCCAATGCATCTCATGTTGTTACGGTAGAAAATGAATCAGATTTTTCCAGACGGCTTACACATTCAGAGAATGTATTTCCAGCACACAGTCAGACCCTGCATTGTCTCTTTTGCGTCGTTGAAGCATGTTTTAAGAGGACCTGTCATCTGTGTTTTGAGTGTAGCTTTGTATCTTTGACTGCACTTGTGTGAATCATTTCAGTCCGGAAGCGAACATGTGGTAGTGTTTAGCTTGCTAATGCTCAAGGCTTTGACTGCCGGGGGGGATATATCTCATGGAAAGCTCCCAGCAGAAAGCTTCAAGTCCAGTAAACAATCTCTACGCCCAAACGTGGAGAACTTTGGAAACGAGGAGCTCCCATGGGTCGCCCTCTGTCCAAAAATCACAGAGAGGGCTTGAGTGTGTTTTTCTGTTGCCTTTTTTATTGCTTTCTTTATTGTAAGTTCTATTATTGCTATTACATTTCACCCGTTTGCGTTGTGCTCTTGTTTCCGCCAAAATCTGTTCTCTCAGCCCTTACGTACTAGATAACAATATCTGTGAACTCAACACACATGTATGTGGTTATGTTGGCAGGAGCAATCTTGTACTGCTGATGTTTTACTAACATTGTGAAAACAGAATATCTCTCAGCTTTGTTTCTCTTCTAATGGATCACATTACTAACCCATCACTCTGAAATATGGCTATTTTTATTATGTTGAAACACCCCCTAAAATAATCACTCCTTCATGGACACTTTATAACAAAAACCACCTGGCTTCTCTTTTTCTCTGTAATAGCTAACTGGCCCACTTATTAACTTAATTATTTATTTTCGTTATGGGGTGATAAACTCTTGTTTCGTTCAGTTATGCTCTTTACGACCTACATGTACATGACATATCTTGAATTAACTTTAATTTCAGTGTTTAAATGTGGTTCTCCATAAAACCTTAATGAGCCATCTGTATTAGTTTCACAATATTTTACTTTTGTGTACGCTCATAGTTAGAGGTTTGGATTTGTTTCTGCTTACACGCACACATTCGAACAAGGTTTCATCCATACTTCATATTTTTTTATTTTATTTTACACACTTTATTCTGTTGTGTAAAAAGGCACATAACGGTATTCATCATGTCTTAATCTCTGATTAAATCTAAAGTATTGTTATTTTAGTTTTTAGGGCCGCGATGGAATTTGAACCTTTCTGTAATTCGTTCTCAAATGTTTGGATTGGTCATTGGTCCAAGTATGTTGAGCTCTCTTTCACCTCCCTGGACGATTCCTTTGAAAGAACATTCACACAAATAAAAGCTCAGCAATTGGAAGAACAGTTTTAGCCTCTTGGATAGGTGGAGAACACGTCCTGCTCTGGGAGTCGTTTGCTTGTGTCAATACTCTAAGCATATTCTAGTGGGTGGATCAAGAGGCTTAGCTCACTTGGCTGTTTGGAAGTTTCCCTTGTTTTTCTTGCACGCAAACTTTTCTCTCTGGCAGAAGTCCCTTTCACAGCATCACTGACAGATCGAGGGTGGAGCTTTAGCTCATCATTCCTGTAATCATTTCCTGTGTCATTGAGTCATCAAGCCTGCGGCAGATAGCGGACCAAAACAAACTGTCCTTTCCACCGTAAGGGGAAGCAGTAATGAGATGACTAGGCCTGAACTGTGTCTGTTTCGCATTACTCCAGCCCTGCTCGGAGATGCGGGCCTGGCGAGCTGTGGATGTCCAACAGCTGAAGAGCCTGAGGATGTGTGGACACCATCCTGCTGAGAGCGTGGGCTGCCCAGGTGGAAAAGCCAGCTGGTGGATGGGTGTGACAATCCGCCTAAGGGGGTGATGGGGGATCTTGAGTCGTACAATATGGCTTAAAGCTGTTCCCTCACCTGCACCCCTTCTCCTAAAAACATGGATCCTCTGGGAGCCCCGGTCCCTGATATTTTATTTTTCTGGTCTTCAAGTTTCCCAAATTGAAGCTTTGTTTTGGTGGAACTGGACTGCCGCCAATACATTGTCAAAACATGCCTGCCTGTCAGTGAGGCCTGGCGGATAGGTGCAGGTTGCCCAGGGCGTTATGGGATGATGATGTCATCAGTGGGAGATGTAATTGAAGGCGGCCCACTAAGTAAGAGTGTATAAAGGTCACAGTTAATGTCATTTACAAGAAGTATAGAAATATAAATACATAATCTAAAACAATCTCACATAAAATGTGAGAAAAAACTATTATAAAAGGTGGCTAATTTGTATGAAATCTGTCTGCCTGTCCATCTAGCTGTTTATTCACAGTGTCTCTCTATCTATTTAAAGCCCATAAAATTAGGCATCTTAACTGTGATCAGCTTGTGAAGTTTATTGAATTAGATGTTTAATTAATAACTTTTTGGATCTGCAACTCTTATCGCCTGTCAGAGTGTTAAGATGCTTTCACAGATTAATTTCTCAGTGTTCCACACCTGAGCTTCTACAACAGACTTTTAGAAGATCAAACTCCTCGAGCATGCTCAGTGGAATCATTATCACTTCCATCCCAAAACAGACACCCATCAGTTCCACAATGCTTTTGACACAACAATGAGTTGACTATAGCCAGCAGCAAATCTACCTGCTTAGTAGATGCTTCTGCTTTGATAACTCCTTCACATATGCAGATTTCTTGGGAGAAGCTTGTTTGTATGAGATTTCCTGTGAGACTTCCATCTTGGGCTTAAATAAATAGCGGAGTTGTGATGATTAGCGCTGAGGTGCGTGCTCGCTCCCACAAGCAATCTGCCAAACCATGGCTGCCTCTGTTTCTGTTTCACCTGAGTATTACCCAGAATTTCTCTCTCTCTCTCTCTCTCTCTCTCTCCCTCTCTCTCTCTCTCTCTCTCTCTCTCTCTCTCTCTCTCTCTCTCTCTCTCTCTCTCTCTCTCTCTCTCTCTCTCTCTCTCTCTCTCTCTCTCTCTCTCTCTCTCTCTCTCTCTCTCCCTCAGGTCGGTCCCAGAGCTATGGCCTTGATTGCTCTTTAATTTAGTTAGTTGGTAGTTGACTGTGACAACGGTTCGGCGGAGCATTTTGCTGACACATTTTTCGTCACTAGGGGAGAGGTTGTCTTTAAACAGGCCTCAAAGGGAGCTTGTCCCTGGAATACCAGTCACACACGTACAGCGTTAATGTTGGTTTGGGGCTGTTCCAAGCTGCCGTGCCTGGCGCTTCTCAGGATTACAGAAATAACACAATTATCTCCGTGGCTCTGATCCGTTGACAGAGCGAGCCCTGTGTTTGTCAATAGCGGGCGCGCAAAATCTCCCTCCAATATAGTGAGCCGTAGTCACGCGACAATAGTCTCTTTAGTCTCTCTGTCTGTTTTTATCCATCCATCTATCTCACCTTGTATAACGTGCATCTCTCTTGCTTTTCTTTCTCTCCTGTCTTTTTTTTTTTCTGATTTCTTCTATTCTTTTTATATGCCCCTCATTTTTTATGCGTCTCGCTATAAAAAGTCAGTCCGACATGCATCAGTGTCTCGGTTTAATCATGACACATCTGCCATGATGTAACGTTTCCACATCCTTATGCTTTTCACCCTGGATCTGTTATGGAGGTGCCATATGTATAATTACCTTATAGAGAGCAACATATGTCATTTTTATTGCTGCAGCGGGAGCTCGTAAAAAGTGTGTTCCAAAGCACAGAAGTCATGCTTGGGGTTTTGGTTACCCGTGTGTTTTGAAGCTGCATACAAATTAGAACAATTGAATTTCTTGAGAACAATATTTGTTTGTTCAAGCGAACGTCCTCATACTTAAGTATTAAAGTGTTTCAATTGGAGATTTTTGCCTAGCAGGTGATAGAACAGGTGAAAAATGTGACTTAAATGTCACATTAAAGATGACGCTTTAGACCACCAAGAACACCCTAGCAACCACATATCAATGCCCTGGCAACCACCCAGAACAACCTAGCACAGTGACATTGTTCTGCATGGTTACATTAATGGATTTTCTTTAGAAAATCTATTTTTTCCCTGACTTCCTGGTTTGTTCAGTTTTTAATGTTTGAAAAATCCTAAGCAAATGCCTCCTCCCTTTTTATAAAAATATTATGGTTGAGCAGATGCATTTACTGGTTTTGATAATTATTGCTCACGCTCTGCTTGTGTCTTTTTGCTTTTTAGTGAAAAAGGAAGTGGACGAAACGGACGACAGGATGACACAATTCAAGAAAAAAGCAAAAGAGCTGCGAATTCTGGATGCCAAGACAGCACAGAATCTGTGTAAGTTATCAGCATTTCATATCATCAGTGTTTCCAACGCCCAGCCAAAAGCCTTTTTTTCTTCTCAAAAAACTTACATTTGTCTCTAAAGAATTGTCTTTTTTATTATTTTTTAGAAATAGCCGAAGTGTTCTTGCTCCATGCCAGAAAAGATCTAAGTGAGTTTCTCGGTATGCGAGTCAGAAAGCTGCTGGATCTATAGCCACAATGTTGTCAAGCATTGAGTGACATTTTTCTTCTGTTCGTTTTGTTTGTTTGTTTGCTTGTTTGTATATCATGTCAGCTTTGAAATTCCTTTTATCCTCTTGTATTGTCGAGAAGCATTCTGCAGTATTTGTTTTTCCACAACAGGTTCTGGAGCAGTTTTTTTTTTTGATAATGGATTCCACCTGATTCCTCTGATATCAATTGTACCATAAACACATAGGAGGATAACAGAAGAAATGGACAAGCTACTGCTTTTTGTTTGCTTTATCCTAACAACAGACAGTCTGAGATAGGGCTCAAAAGCCGGGGGACATCCGGCATGCGTTTTGGGATGTAAAGTCTTTAGTAATCTTTTGCTCTAATATACTTAATTTATTATACGTTTATTTTCAGTGTATATTCAATATTTATAATGACTTACAAATATTTAGGAGACAATGACGCGATACATAATAAGATGGCAACAATAATATGAAGAAGTGCTTTAGTAAATTCACGGTGTTTCACGATGTTTCACGGTAACATCTAACATTCATACAGATACTGTATTACAAACAATTCTCTTTTAACACACAGAAGACACACAAGATATCTACTTCAAATAAAAAAAAATGATCATCCAAAAATGGTTAAAGAACATGTTTGGACAGTGGGAACCACTTGTTGATGTCACATGTTGGTTTAAACATTTTTGCTTATTGGCCGCTATTGATCGGCCCGGTAGATCCTTGTGACGTTTAACAACTCTCTCTCTCCGTCTGTCTCTCTTTCACTGTCACTCTCGATTTGCCCCCTCTTGAATCTCGAGGGAGAGCGTGTGTGTATGAATTCATTGTGTTCTCGAGAGCGCCTGTGGCTCTTTGGACTCTGATTGATGAGAGCAGCATGAGAATGCAATTTTATTCTTCTTTGGAAATGTTGCCTTCTTTGTCTTGGAGAGGAGAACACCTTAGATATACAATATCTCACTTCATGAAATATTCATAGCAAATGCTAAAATAACCAACCACCTGTGTATACGTCCCACCGGTGCCTGTTTTCATCCTAGCCGGAAGAGTACTTGGATTCCAATTGACTACATCAATACAATTTGAATGTGTGAATAGAGGAAGATTAAGCTCAGGGTTTGGCTACAGTGCAGTTGCTGTAGAACATATTTTACACCACCTTATCAGAATGCTAAACCAGCATAGATAAATAGAGAAGTGACTCGATGTTTACATTTATAGATGAAATCCGCTGCCGCAGTGCTAGGGTGGTTTTCAGGGCATTTTCACTGTATAGTTGTTGCTAAAAAAACGAATCTCCTTAAAGGGATAGTTCACCCAAAAATAAAAATTATTGTATTATGTATTCACCCTTATGTCACGAAGGGAGAAGAAGATATTTTCACTTTCATAGTATAGACACAGAGTACAATGGAAGTCATTGGGTGCCGGTAACCAGCGTTTTTCAAAATATATTTTTTTGTATTGCACAAAAGAAAGAATCATATACAGGTTTTGTATGAAATAAGGTTGAAAAAATTGTGACATAATTTTTATTTTTTGGTGAACTATCCCTTTAATATTCTGAGCCAGTTTAATATTTAGTTTACCTTAGAAACCTGTAACCCAATGCATGATCATTATTTATAGCAATGCATGCCATAGTAACTTCATAATTAATGGCACACACTGATGAACATGAGAATCTTTCCTCCAGAGGAAGTGACATCACTCCTTGGTGTGTCAGGAGTGTAGTGGACAGTAAGGTCAGCTGTGTTTCTTCATTAGAGTTGGAGCAGATGGAAATGGCCCTGTCACTGTAATGTCTTTCTCTCATTCTCTTTGTTTCACATTCTCTCTCTCTTCCTCCAGTTCCTCGCCCTGTCTCTGATGAACAACACGCACACACAGATCACTTCAGGCTTTAGAGTAACTAATGCCAGCACAAGTGTGGGAGTGCTGTTACACATTCATTTCAGCCACAAATCTGTCATCTTTCACAGAGGGAAGGAAGAGGGAGGTGGGCCAGGAAAGCAGAAAGAGAGATAGTAAAAGCATCTTAAAAAGCACTAGTTATGTGTTATATACTGCTTGATATATTGTGGGGGTTTTATTTATCACATGAGATAAATTTGTATTGTATATCATCAAATATGTGAAGTATTCATAGCTTGGAGGCAGCGAAATGTGAGGCGTGGCTGTTGGAAAATGACCCAAAGCGTTCACACAATGTTAGTTTTTAGTTGGATAGGAAGAGTTACTCATACCCCCAGGTATCTTTTGCTCTCTCCCCCTCGTGCTGAGAGCACAGTCTGTGGGCTGACTGGACAATGTCCACACTTTCATTTTTGGCCATGAAATTGTCTGGTTAAGAAAAGATGCTGAGTTTATTGATGCTGGGGGGCTATGAGCAACCCTGCACAAACACACACACTATTACACACATATATCAGCCGGGGCTTTTGCGAGTGTGTGGAGAGAAGCTGGTTATTTGGTCTGTTTCTCTGGACCCGGGGCCTGGGTGGGGCTCTGTGTACAGCTGAAAAAATATATTCTGATGAGACACCGAGGCTGTGAATCTCATGAGTGTGGCTAATGTAGGAGGAACTTCGCAAAGCAGCCAACCGCTACGTGAAGTCATGCTCCTCTATTAACACAGAGACACCCAGCAGGGCTGTGCGCTCCATTAACATGTTTAACAATCCCAGCATTCGGCCCAGCTCCACCGCAGATCGCCCCACAGGAGTCGCATAGATCCTGCGTCAGCAATCCTGTTCACAAATAATCTGTGGAGGTGGCTTTGAGGAGTTCATATACAGTATAGAATGAAAAGACTCATTTTGTTTAAGTGCTTTCGGCTCGTATGGTATGCAGTGTTAAAAAACACAAAAAAGTAACTAAATCCCATAGCTGAAGAGTATGATGAGAACGGAAATGAATTATAGGATGCATCTGTCATGGACAATTTCGTCGCGCATCGCTATGAATGTGTAAATTATGTTAATGAATCAACAGATGAGGCGAAAGCGTTTGTCGTCCAATTAAAATTTTTGCAGCAAATATGATAAGTTCTGACTGGAGGTTGTTAAACTCGCCACATTCGGTGACTAACCATTTGTTTGTTTATTGGCATGTGATACTCTTGATGATTGGTGATTAGCATATCCCTATAGCCAGTCTGGACTTGTTGTATTTTGTTGCTAGGATGGTTTTAAACCCAATTGTGTGGTTTGGCACGCGGAACCTGCAGTAAATTTCTTCCTGCACCATTGTGTCTTGTGTTTGCCAGATGATCCCCCTGCTTTGAAATGCACCTTCATTTCCCAAATAAAAGCACAGAACTCGCTTTTCTCTGAAGAAGCCGGCATATTGTCACACGCAGATGGCCGGCTAATGAATTGCAGAAAATAGTGCATAGTTTCACAGAGACTCAGTCAGTCAGGCAATGGGCATGCTAGTTTATTAAATCACTGTTCATCAGAAGTTGGATGAGGTTCACCTGAACACCAGAGAGCTGGATGGTGGGGTGAAGCAGAAGGACCTTCTCATTCATTGACTAATGCAAATCAGAGCGACTGAAGAAAGAATTTGACAACAAGAAAACAGATTTAGGAGAACAGACTCTAACACATTGTTCCCATTTTTTGTCATGAATTCCTATTAGTGCAAATAGTCACTAAAATACTATAGCTTGAGGTAAATGTTATAAAACAAGGGAAACCCTTTAAATTTTCCTTTTTAAGTTGCTGTTCAACATTGTTTCCCGATACTTTCTTTGTTGGTTTAATTTATGGAAATGTTAAGGTCATTTTAAACTGGAAGACTGCAGAGACACCTTGGGAAATAAATGGAAAATTACGTCTGATGTGCTTTAAGTTTTATACAATAATTACACACTATTCTTTTCTCAGCGCTTGGGTTATTAAATTTAGCCGTTGGTGAAATCGTATCCATGGTTTTCTGCATTTCATCATAGGTGAAAGTTTAAGATGTTGCAATAGGTTCCCAAATCTGAGGCTATTTTAGCTGCTTTTATTGTTGCCAGAAAATTGTGTTTCTCTTTCACTTCCAATTGCCCTGAAAGGCACAAACAATCTTAACAGAGTTTTATCATCCACCTGAGATGTTATTGACTGTGTCCCATGGTCATTTCTGGGGGAGGGCGAGCGAGCCCCTGTTGAACTGTAACACTTTTAAGGAGAGGGGCAGAAAATGACTCCATCTTTTTTTTATTCCCCCAACAGCAATTTTCCTGGGATCATTCCGGCTGCCTTATGAAGAGATCCGGGATATTGTGCTGGAGGTGGATGAGGAGAGGCTAAGTGAAGCGCTAATCCAGGTGAGTTGTGTGTGCATAGGCACTTTCACATAATACAGCTTGATCCCCATTTGAAACCTTTATCCGCTCACTGGGAATGTGTGAAATGCAAACACATACTGGACACAATCACATCCATGTCCTGGTCTAACACACCAGCAGAGCGTGAACCTTTGACTTGTATATTTGATAGATGCATTTTCATTTCATTTGTGGACGTTTGTGTTTGCTAAGAGATTTGTCAAGACTAAAGATGACTGCGTGTGCTTTTGAAAGGCTTCATTAAAAAGGCGCCTTTGATGCCAGGCAGACCTTCATTTACCATATACTCGGCCTGCTCTCATTCACTTACACCACTTTCACTCTCATAATAGCTGCTTTGGGACAACACTTGGCAAAAGTCCTGCCGCCCCACCCTCTCTCCCACTAGCCTTTGTCTTACAGGCAAGATTGATGATCCTTCAGCTAGCTTTTCACGCCTTGACTGTCCCTGTGGTTTTTGTTCATCTTAAACGTGGTAATTGCAAATGGCATGTGTTTCCTGAGCTAAAGATACCTCGGCTGTCTGTGAAACAGTTGATCTCATTTACATTAGACTAACCTTTTCCTCTCGAGCCTGCTCCTCTCTAACCCTCCAAGCCTCGGGTGGCTTTTTCTTTACTGATTTAAAAAAGTAAGCTCTATTTCAAAATCAACATGCCGACATCTATCTCAGAGACCACTGGGGGAATTGGGACTTTAAACTCTGAGATGTTTGCCTCTCAAAAGATTGGGCAGCTTCCAGTCACATCACACTGTTTTTCATATAGTGAGAGCTGAACGAGTTTAGCTCTTTGCTTTCCATTTTTTCTTTTGCTTATATTTCAAAGCCTAGAAAATGTGCATGAGATAAGGGGTATTTAGATGTCCTGGTCCACATTGGGCCCTTCTTAGCTGTTACCGGAAGCAGAGATGACCTTTAATTGCCAGGTGGTTTGGGCTGGGTGTGGGGCGTCTGCCCTGTCGCTCTTTACAGAAGCAGAAGAGCTAAAGTGATGACCTTTTCCCACATTCAGCTGCGCTTTATAGAGGAGACTCATCTGTCAGGAGAGACTCATCTCTCTCTCTCAGGTCTGCACTCTCCTCTCTCTCTCTCTCTCTCTCTCTCTCTCTCTCTCTCTCTCTCTCTCTCTCTCTCTCTCTTCTGGGTGTCTCTTGCTCACTTAGACCAGCCTTCTCACATTTATCACCTTCATCACCTCATCTTCTTCCCTGGACTTTAATAGCCAAGGCATGATATCTCAGTCTTTGTGTGGAATGTAACGTGCAGGTTCTGTTTTACGTCTTTTCAGAATAATTGTAATTGTTCTAGGGTAAAAACACAGTTGTTGCTGCTCTAACTTGCCATTACATAGAAACAAGTCAACTTTTTCATCCCGTTAATTTGGTTTGATGATAGTAAAAAATTTTTTACTTGTATATAGTTAACAATTACAGTCTCTAAGTATCATATACATCTAATGTGAAATGTCATATTTGTCATTAGACACCAATAGACACTTGTGTGATATTTCATATTCCTTTAAATGTATAAGATATAGAAGTTGCAATGTGATTATAAAGGAAATGAATTTTCTTCAAGGCTGTGTTGCTAAACAGTCATTTACAGTACAGATGTGTTCAATATACTCAATCCTACACACGCTCCTCCAGCTCCATCACTTTATGCGAGTGATGCACAGATCTGTAAACCTCGGCAGGCTTGCCAGCATGTAGCATCTATACAGCAGGCGTGTGAAGCCTCTCATCTTACGCTTGCCTGCACAGCCAAGCACTCAGACACTTACTTTCTATTGTCTGGTGAAAAATGCAATGCCTCACTCAGCCTCCTTCTGACAGGAATGAAGCTTAGCCACTCTTTTATTTGTATTTTTTTGGCTCGGTCCCTCTTTTCTGTTTTTTATTTATTTATTTTTCAGTTCTTCTCGCTTTGTGGATGTCATTTTACATTTTCTCATCACGCAAGCAAAGAAGCGCCATCCCACTTGACAACAAAGAGCCTGCAAAACAATCAGATAAAAAAAGCATTTATTATAGTCAGTGGTCCAGGCAGAGGTCCTCATAAAAAGGCAGACGTGCTGACAAAGACCTATTGTAGACATGTGACACAGATAGAGGAGAAAGGGATTGAAACGTGGCACGTGCGGTGGAGACCACAGTTTGAACGCCTGTTTTGTGTTTCCACCTTTTGTGTGTCATTGCTTCAGCCATGCTTTGGTTTGTTTGGGCCACCAGTGAGGCCACGACATGAAGGCTTAATGCAAATCCTCTTATACATTCATTCTGCTCGTATAAATTCAGGTCAATTTCTGTTCGAGTTTCAGGTCAATTTCTGTTTAAGTTTGGCAGCTGCATTCTGCTGTGTTCTTATTTAGCAGGCTTTTATAGTTATATATTTAATGTTAATGTATTTATTTTGTCTTAATATAGTTGTACATGGTCTTATGTAACTTGAATTGGCTTGATTTTTGTTTGGTCTTTCATGTGCCAACATAGAGTTCGAGATTCAATTTAGGCCCAGGGTTTTATTACCACCGTAAATAGCAGTTAAAAGTTTAAAGATATTTTTTATTAATACACTGTATTTAAATATTTATTTAAGCAAAATGTAGTAAATGATACATTTGGCAATTCATAAGTTAGAATTGTTTGCAGCTTTCTTAAAAGTATTTTAAATACAATCTACAAACAAGTATTAAGTAAAATTGAATATGGAACCAGAATCATTAAATTTCTTGTAATTCCCATTCCTATTCATCAGATTGTATTTGTGGAGATGAGTCTGCTGGTTTAACTCCTTAAGGAGAATCATAGACACATTTTGGATATCACTAAGTCTGTGTAATCAGTTTAGAGGATAATTAGAGGAACAAATACTGGGATGGCTCGGGACGGCTGGGGAGTCAGTATCTTAAGTTTGTGTTCTCCAGTGGTGTCTTAATCTCGCAAAGAACCCTCCACAACCCTCAGGGAAGACTTTAATGCGGGGATAGTGGTTTTTGGTTCAATGCCCTAGTATCGCTGATGCCAAAAGCCAGAACAATGCAGATATCATTAATAAGCTCTCTGAGGGGTCTGTCTCTCACTAAAATAATGCATCAGTGGCATTATAGCATGCTGAGGATAGGGCAATATACAATAAGTATAGACCACACTTTAACCACAATGCTAAAGATAAAGAAGGTAACTCTTAATTGGGAACTGTTTCTGGAGACATCCGACTTACCCGATCACTACTGAGTCTCTTTAGATATATGAGATCACTATAAATAGAATTATTATTTATTTTTTAATTATTTCCCATTTTCTTTTCTGACAAGAGACCAAGCACTGTATTGCCCGCGAGCAAAATTGTATCTTTTGAATTCTAATAAGCTTTTCTATCCACATCATATTCAAGATGGACTCAACCTTTGGGCTCCGCATATAGCGCTATCAACCGGGAGCCGTGTAATGAACGCTAATCGCTTTCATTTGAAAATGACCCACTGCACGTCTCATCTAAGCTCACACGCTCTCATTACAGAACGTCTAACCTCAACTCGGCTCACTTAATCTATTTAGTAAAAGGCCTGAAAAAAATAGCATTGTGGGCTTTGATAGTTCTGCACTGGCTTTGAGTGATCTTTCTTCTTTTTGAAGTTCACTGAAATATCAGTGCGTCTATAACTGGCCATTTTGTTAAATACTGCATTTAAGACTTGGCCTGATAAAGTGATGTTAATTGCCATTCAGATCTTTGCTCTCATTAGGTTCGCAGATGTCTGTGTAAAACGTAATTAATGCATGTTTATGCAAAGCCACATAGAAGCCACAATATTTATATTGCACTTCTAATATTTATTGACACCTTTATGAATTTGATTGCATAATTAATATTACCCTTAATGAATATGCAATTAAATATTAATTGAACTTAATTGGCATATGTCAAATGTTTATGTTCACTGTTTCTTCTTTGCTGTTACAGTAATGATCAATACAAGTGGAACTATAATAAAATAATTTTTAGTTTTTTAAATATAATAAAATACGTTTTTTTTTCACTTATCAGGTTATAAAAACAAAATTTATCATTTCAATAAGGCACTTGCAATGAAAGTATGTTGAAGTATCGACACCAATCAGTAGAAAAACTTTCATGTCAAAGTGAATATATTTCTACAAATATTGGTAGTCAGAATGTATTACAGTTATTAAACACGGGATAATTGTTTGCATATTTATTCAGCTCCCGTAAGTAAGTATTTAGTAGATGCACCTTATGGCAGCAATTACTGCCTCGAGCCCATGTAAATAAATACAGTAGCTCTCCATTAGCTTTGCTAATTCAGTGCTTGTTTTGAGTTTGTTTTTATAATTATGTTTTGTGGAGATTTTTTAGAGATTAAAAAGTCTTTATTTGTTAATACTGGCAAGCGGTTCAATTAAATTGTGCTGTAAAACAACAAACAGTCTGTCTGAGTGAATGCTTTTTATAGGCACTTTCTGTTGTCATACTGTACATATGATATCATTATCGCGTGAGATCTCAGTTCAGTGGTTAAGTCAGCTGACTGGTCTGTCTGGCCGTCTCATAGTGCACTCAGACTGTCTGTACCTCCATCAGCACAGACTGCAGACACCCCAGAGATTCTTTCTGTTTCATGTTCAGATCTTCATCAAGACAGTTACTGTCAAAAGATGCTTTTCCTCCATAGTGCTATTGCATGTGGGGGAATTTTGATGATATGTAAGTTTGTATTGATCAAAGTAATAAAATATCGTAGTAGGTTTTATTTGTTAATGATTATGTTTTGCATTGATATCTTAAAAATATGACTTTAATGGATATAGATAATGAGATTTTTAGAATAGCATGTCATCATTTAAACATCCTTAATGTGTGTTTTGCTTTTTAAATGATGCTTTAAAAAATATTTTGCAAAAAAGGATGTAACTTTTTTTCTGTTCATTATTTGCGCTAGGAGGCGGCAGAGCCAGAGGCATCAATTAATGCAGGTTTCCCTACAACCATTCATACCTGTTTAAACCAGAGTACATGAAAGACGGTCTATAGCATGACTTCTAGAAATCATGTTTTTACATCCTGAAGTAAGATTGTTTTGACAGCCGGACCGGGTCAAACGCCCTGTGCTGAAGCCCCAGCAGCACGTCTGTGACTTCATTCAGTGCACAGACTCTGCTGTGTATTTAACAATCAACTCCTCCCCGGAGAAGCCCCAGTGACATCATCACCATGATGTGTCATTCTCTCGCAGAGCTGTGTCACCGCTGTAATTATATATCATAGGCCATTTCCTGAGAGAACAGATGTATTATGAATAGAAAAAACGGCTCAATTTTGAGTGACTTTTCTCACCACATTAGTATGCCTCAACAGTACGTTCTCCTTGTTATGAATTATGCCACTTATTCTTTAGTATACTTCCCCGTTGACCGCTGGACTACTGCAAAGGTAATGTACTAATGTAACATATACCCTTGTGCAATTTGGTATTCAAAGGAACTCCACACCTCCCATTTTTCTCATTTTAGCAGCTCATGTATTTTTGATCCCTGAGTTGATAAGATGGAAATGTGTGGCGCTCCATCCTGTTTCATTTCATCCATGAAAAGTATGCTTTATGAGTCCCTTTGGTCAGGATACTTTAGATTTTTCATTCATATACCTACGCTAGACTGCATAACGCAACATCTTACGAATCTTGCTTGCCTTTAATGATATTAATAAATAGAAAATCATATCAAAATAGTTTATTCTACCCATATTCTGAAGTATCATTTAATGTCAGTGCAACTCAGTAGCCACATTGAAAACGATTATTTGTTGTTGTATCCACACAAGATATCTGCCATATCAGCTTACAGACTCTTGTTTCACCCAAAGCATCATAAAACTAGCCAATCATTGCAATACATAACGTGCAACATTGACAAATAACCACACTCCTTATTCTGTGTGACTCAGCACCACAGCGTCAGAGATGACAGTATCGCATTCTCGAACCATTAGAAATCTGGCATTGCATTAATGGCTTATTGGGGTGATGTAAGGTCACATCCTGGGATGAAATCTTTGTAGCATTTTTTAAGGTGTCCATCCTCACGTATGTTCTGTCAGCTCTCTGCTACGGCCTTCTCAGCACGCTCCTGGTTGGCCGTACCTGTTAGGGGTTTCGAGTTTGCCCTTGCTTGTTATTATTGTTTATCTTGTTTGTCAATCAACTGGATCGCCTGCCATTTCGCCATTGTCTTCATACATATTCATGAGGCCCTCATTACCTGCTCGCTGGTTGGTTGCAGGGCACGGCAATAGTGCTAGTCTTTGTTCCAGAGACTAACAACAGGTGACTGGAGCAGGCTGCTGTATTGTTACCTGTCGTTTGCATATTGCGAAGTGTCAGGACGGGATGATAAGTAGGAAGGTGCTTTTAGTTTACTGTAAAGCCGGAAAGACTACTCACCACCTTGAATTTAATTGAGGTTTGTTTTTGGCACGCCGCTCATAGACTCCCCTGCGTTAAATAATAATTCAGAATGTGTTATACTGATCATGTGAGTAACAAGAAAGAAAGCACATGCAAATCAAAGGACATGCATAAGACTTTTTAATACAAAGATGAATGTGGCATTATTTAAACACATGAATATGTCACAAATGAATATGGCCTTGGCATATGCCGCAGTATTTCAATTACTAAAAGCAGCAAAGAGAAAAAAAGGAATTTATGCCGAAATCAAACAGATGTACATGTAGCATTTCTTCCATTCCTTTCTCCTCCCTTTCACTTCCTCCTGCTTTCGCTCACACATACCAGAAAAAGCAGATAACAGACAGCTCAGGTGCTCATCCTCTCCATCTGCTACAAAGTCTTTAAAAAGACAAAATGAATGTCACGGGCGGTCTGTCAGCTTTGCCAGCTCCATCCCTCACCACCCCAAATATAATCCATTTTTTTATTTCTCATTTAGTTTAATGCGATTTCAGAATCTGTCATCCCGGGTTTGTCGCCTGTCAGTCGCCGACTGCGGCTAGCATGTGTGACAGTCAGAGGTGTTAGTTTGATTTAGAGGAGTAGAGATTCCTTTCGGATCTGTCGGAGTGCCGCTCTCTAGATTACTTTAATGCCAACAGAACAGCTCTCTAATGTGTCATATGTTGTGCCCATCGAGGAAAATTACCCTCCTGAGTGACTGTGGATGTGTTTTTTCTGTCTGCCTGTACGACCGTGCGCTATTTAGGTCTTCACGCCTCACTTAAGTAGCAATTGGTTGTTCTTCCTTTTAAATGGCTGTTTTAATAAAACAGTGGCCTTTCGTGTTGCCAATATATATGTCCTGGAAATACTCGTGTTGTGGTGCGAGCTCAGTGTGATTACACTGGCAATCGGAGGGTCGTGTTATTAAATTGTGAATAGCTGTGATAAAATTATGACCTAATTTGGTAGGCCAGTGCTGTATAGGACTCTAATTGGAAAGAAGCTGTTTACATTGACGGTGTCGTGATAATTATCCTGCTTATTTATTAATAGTGTTTTTCGTTCCTGTAATTTTGATAAGGACTGCATGTGTATCGGGTTGCGGAGAGATAACGTGACTAACTCATCAAACGGGCCGTTCAACATGTGCAGCTGTGATGTCTGGCTGAATCATGTGATCGCTTTTTCATGGAAGAACAGATTTAGTCTAATCCATGTGCTTTTATTGCTCTTTTCCAAAGAAACAACACATTAGCTCTGTCTTAATACCTAGTAAGCATTTCAAATAATAAAAAATAGTTGTGATACCTGGTATTGAATATAATTAATTGCATATCAAAGATCATTAATTGACATTTACATTTAGGCATTTAGCTGACGCTTTTATCCAAAGCGACTTACAAATATTAGGAGAAAATGAAGCTACAACAATAGTACTAAGAAGTGCTTTCCTAAGTTTACAATGTTTTGCAGTGCTAGATAAGTAACATAAAAATGTTTACAGGTTTACTGACATAAATGAATAAAATAAATGTACTGAAAAGTTCCTGTCACGAATTAATATTTGGAACCGGTCAGGGACGTTTCAAAGTTTTCTCTGCTATTGATTTAAACAGAGGTCCTTGAAACGATTTACGGAAAGCCGTGCCGAGACCTGCTGAGAAGGCACGGCAGGAAGGCGGCTGTATAACGTTTCACTTGTGAGCTTTGCCCGAGATAGAGACTGAGCCGTATGCAGCGACGCGTCCTTAAAAATGAAGACCAGATCAATTAGAAGAAACAACGGACAGTCGCATCTATCGGCCCTTTTCACCACAGACTGGTTCATGTGAAGAGTTTTGTGTTTGGCATCACATACAGGCAAGGTTACAGCCCCCCGTGCACCCCGCCTTTTGTGAATTCTTTCAGTTTAATAAAGAGTTTATTGCTGGGAGAACATTTTTATTGATTGTGCTGTCCCTGGGAGGGTAATTTGAGATTTGTTGATCTTCCCCAGTTTCTGACTTTACCGTTGGGCATATGCTCTGCTGAGCCGGGGAGAGACGTCCGTGAGAGTAATTTATTTCCATCTACCCAAGCATGGTGCGCTTGTTGTAATGGCTGTTCTTCCTCCCTCTTCTGTGAAGACTTTCAAGCTCTTACTCGTCAGGTTAACAAATGGCATGCTGCTATTTACAGATGTGTTTAAAGACATGGTTTAGAGAATCGAATAGTGTTGCTATTTCCTACTGAATACTTTGGAGAATAAACCAGTTCTCTTCTTGGAAAAATATAAATTCAAGTTTTTGTAAACATTTGTTTTGGAAATAATGAGCCAAAGATTAGTTGAGTGCATTGCATTGTGGGATATAATATACCATTCCATGTGCAGTTTTATACTACCCGTTATTATTTCACCCAGGTATTTCTTGCATTAATGAAAACAACTTGCTAGTATACTAGTATTCCTTTTCCAAACATATCCTGACTATGTGTTCTGACTGAAGACTTTCCCCTTATGCACCCGTTACAATTCTTAACTCGCCCAGAACATGTCAACACTGAAGATCAAAGTATATTGCTGGAAGCCTTACAGATACTGTCATTCAGTCAAAATGTTTACTGATCCACAGCTTCTCTATTTCTCTCTCGTTCTGTGTTTTTCTATCCACTTCCAACACTAGATTAATCCCTGTAACACTTAAGAACTTGGCAGTGATTTCATTTGCAAGCTCTTCTTGTTTTAAAATACATGGAAACGTACCAAAACACGAGTAATTGCACCTTAATACAGTCTTTCCCCTGATGTTGCTCAGTCAATCTATGTTTTATTTATTTGTTCTTGATTCTTTTTGGTAGTGTTTTCTTGTTTTGTTATTGATATATATATTTTTTAATGGCATGTCATGTCTGCTAGGTCCCATGCTCCACAGCCCAGATGCAGATCATGTCTGGAGGCCTGGAGAGACTCGATCGGAGTTCAAGCGTCTCTTACCCATCCTCCCATATGGCTCTGCTCGCATGTCATTTACTCAATATGCGGGATCCGATAATTATGTAAACCAATGACAAGCGTAATAACAATCAACGTTTCTGTTTTGTATTTTAATGTCTTCTCTCCATCTCTCCTCTATTTGGCTGTTTGTCCTATAGATGCCTTTGGAAAAGAGGCAACAGCAAAGCCTAATCGCTTGTCTCGTCTGTGCAAGTGGCGATGGAGAAATACAACTCCAATAATGAGATTTGGCGCATTAGCAAAGATGATTGCTACGGCTGAATGGTGTGCTGCTGTGTTGTTGCGTTTCATTCAAAATCAATGACACATTGTTTAGGGGAGCTTTGTTCGTCAGCCGAACCGCCGGGCTAATGTTCCTCAGACTCTCTCAGATGAGAGAAAGACCATTTTACCGTAATCCCTCCCCCTAAAGCGGCTGGTCTTTGCTGCTCGATTGCCAGCTTTTTTCTGATACATCTCGATGCCTCTCAACACATTTATTTAATTTAACATCTGAGATGATGGAGTCAACCGTCAGTTTTATCTCATTGTCCAGACAATACAAGCTCTGACGCATTATTTATTTTGGAGAAATAGATAGATTAGCTTTGGACCGAGGGAAGTCGGATGGGTTAGGCATCCTGGTAAAAAAAAAACTATAAACCAGTTATTTTGCTTATATGTGCGTTTATTATTGTAAAAACAACAAAGCAAATCATTATCTTATCAAAAAGTAGACGTCTTGCAAAACATTTCCTATAGTGCTGTTGCTGGAGATTAATAGCTTACTTTATAGTAATATCACATTTTCCATTCTTTACCCGATCTCTGATTTCCTTGTACGTGAGAGATGCGTATCTATTATTTATATCTGTAAAGTTCATCAAAATTTCACTGTGCCAGAAATACTCCATTTACTTTATATATTTCAAGATTCAGGTGTCAGTGCATTGGCTTCATATTGCATCAGACTTCTATTGTCAGCAGGACATTTGAAGTTATTGCAGAGAAAAACACATAAAAGCGTTTATCTGGGTTTAAGACGTGCTGTCAATAAAGGAGACAAAGAAAAAGTAATTACGTGGTTTTTTTTTTCAGTTTTGTGTGCATATTTTAAAGACGCAGTACAAGTGATATACTAATGAATGGGCAGGAGTGGCATTTTTAGTCACGTGATTGCAAGCACGCCCGCTTATGCCGGCCAAATTAGAGGACGTAATGAGAGAGGAAGTCTCCAGAAATCTACCCAAGGAAAGGGCACCTCTTCCTAAGGAAAAAAAGGTCGCAATGCTCCTTTTCATTTACTCAGCTGACCTTTATGAGCACAATTAGCATTTAAAGAAAATGAAGGTTCTTTTTCTCGCCCACATCACCCGCAGCATGTCTGTACTCTTAAAGATAATTGCAAAGTTGGACAAGATTATAAAATGATATCAATTTTTTTTGGGGGGGGAGGCAATAGAGTTCCTGACATCAGTAAAGTGGCAGATTTTTTTTATGGCCACCCTGTCTTTCACTTGAACATGTCCTCTCTCTAGAATTGTGTGAAAGAGAAAGAAAGCCATAAACATCAGGGACTTCTCTGTGACATATTAAATGATGTGGGGGTATTTATTCCCTCGTTTCTCAGAGTCACCTTGAACTTTATTTTCTCAGCACCGTAAAACTTTGAACCTCGGCTGAGCTCCAAGAACAGCGCTGTGCGGAGCTGAATTTACCTTGGAGAACATCGACTTTATCCACCACCAAGTCGGCGAGCTGACGAAAACAAAGATGGAGTCAAGACCAACATGAATATTTCCCCTTGAATTGAGCTGCCATAGACTTTCACTTTCCAGTGCTTGCTTTAAAAAAGCCTGTTTTGCTCTAAGATTGGCACGGCGCAGTAATGGGGAAATATGTGAACATTAGGGAGTCTCTGTGTGAATCACAAGTGTATTGTAGACCACCAGCTTAAGGCACAATGCTGTAGCATCTGATGCCACGGCCCCATTTAAACCCTATACTCGAGCAGCAGCAGCATTTGTAATGATTCCTTATCGGATTAAAGTAGAGCCTTGGCACACACTAAAGCGATGCTCGTTCTTCGCTGAGCGATTAAGACAGATCGTGATCAGCGGTTGGTGTTGTGAAGCTGTCTCTGCCGCTGTGGACTGTATCGTTCTTCTACAGGGACAGGTGGATGTTCCTGTGGCACTGATTGGTGTGCGTGTGCTTTTTCTTTGCAGAACCTGATCAAGAATCTTCCCGAGCAGAAGGAGTTGAGCAGTCTGGCTGAGCTGAAGAATGAATACGAGGAGCTTTGTGAGTCTGAGCAGTTCGGCATAGTGGTGAGTACCAAAGCGCACAAACACTATCACACTTTAACCCCTTTATCACTGACATGGTGCTGTGTGGTGTAGGAAGTAACGGCCAAACTTTTCTTGTGTTTCCATTAAAAAAAGTGAAAGAAAAGTAAGTGAGCAGTTCTGTAGAGCTTAAATGTTTTAAAATGAGAACATGGTTTAGTATGACTAGTAAAAATAACTCATTATTATAAAGTCAGTCATTATTCACTGCCATATCACTATGCATTATGTGCTTGTTTAATATATTTAATACAATGAATTTGTTGTGCTAAGGCAGTCAACTTAATATGGCATTAAAAAGCTGAATTAAAGTATTTTGGATGATAACGCATTTTCTTAAAACCAGGGTTTGGATTAGTAGTAACACACAGTAGTCAGTTTGGTTATCATAGTTTGTAATACTTGAATGTAAAGTCTGTTCTGGAAAAAGTCCCAATTTTGGTGGTAAACGGATATCTGACACTAAGAAGGCATTTCAATTGCCTATTGATTTTGTTCTTCTCATTTTCTTCATTCCTTTTTCATTCTGTCTGTTTTGGCTCCAGCATGCCATTTCCCCTCCTCTTTTGTCTCACTCCAGCGCACAACCCTTCGCTTCTCTTTCGCTCCCTTTTCTCTCTCAAACTGAACTCGTCCTTCTTTCCAGTTCCGTCGCTGTTCACACCAATAGCTCTCTACTTCCGTGTGAAGGATTTTGAGCTGAAAAGACAAATGTGGGGGAACCGGGAAATTAGGCATAGAGCGAGGAGGAGAGAGAAGACTGCCTTCAGGCTCTGTGCAGGATCAGCGCTATTCAATATATAAAGAGACTCAGTAATGTATAATTAAAAGGCCAAGAATATAAAGGGCATTTTTTATGACAAGTCAAATCTGGTAGTCTGGTTTGTGACTGACAGAAGCTATGATTTTGATGAATAATAAAGACCAAGGCAGAGCTTTATTTTACTACGGCGCGTGATTAGGTCTGTGAGTTCTTTAACTGAAAGAGCTTTTAGACTTCCTTTCTATATTGACCGAATCCCATTAACGGTGGCCTTTGTCTCAAATATTTAAGCTTCACAACAGTTTGTTTTGCACAGCGCAGAAGTCTGTATTGATGTAATTCGCACCTGGATTAAAACAATTGTAATGAAATAATGAAACTTCTGTCATCATTTACTCACCCTTATGTATTATGTTTCAAGCCTGCAGAACTTCTCTTTCTTTGTGGAACAGAAAAGGAAGTTATGCAGAATTATTTATTTAATAACATTTCTTCATGCAGCAAATCATGAATGTGAATCGGGGTTTCGCTCCAACAGTTTGGGGGTAAATGTGTGTTATGCAATCAGATTTTAAAATAAAGTTAAGTTGCACATTTTATGCTACAATTATTTTCTTTTTCACTTAGTTAATAAATCTCTGCTAATAATGATATAAAGGATAGATTTTATTTTCTATAAGATGTAAGAATAATGAAGATTAATTCAGTCATATCGCTTCCCAGCGCTGAGCTTCAAAGAAATGTTCGGCTGTCACTGCATGAAAAGAGCTGTATTTGGACTAGTAAATCTGTATATGCCAATTTCCAGAAATAAATATCCCAGCACACTTACACTATTGTAACGAAAGAACCCTTTCAACATAAGGGTAAGTATATGATGACAGCGTTTTAAATTTGTAGTTGAACTACTTCCTTTAAGCCTTCCATCCTCACCTAAATGTAGCTCTGTCAAACACAGATACAGCTGGTTTGATGCATATGCATGCCTTCACATAGCGACAGAGCATCTTTGACAGCAGATTCTCACAGAAATCAATTCAGTGCAAAGCAACAGAACCTCCCTCCTTCTCGCCCCGTGTCGAGTCTTTCACTACCTGAGTCTTTGGAGGGCGTAATGAAGCATGTTGTGACAGTCTCCTCCTGTGACTGAGCTCAAGGCGGGTAATATACAGGCAGCCTGTAGAAGCACCTCATCAGCACCACCTCACACCGTTCCTCAGGGAAATAAGTCACTCTCTGCTCGTCTCCCTTTAGAGCTGTCACCATCTCACACTCTTTTATTGTGATTTCCTCTAATACAGAGAAATCACATCTGGGGTATTGGAAAAGGTTAGGTGGGGTGGTGCACGGGGGCGTGGAGCCGACTCTCTTTTTGATCGGCAACTTGCTCATAAAGATGAATAAATGTGAGTGGTAATGAAACATCCTGACGGCGTCTCTGGGCTGCCTGCGAGCGCTGGATTATGCAGAAATGTGTCTGAGGTCGCCCTGTTCTCCATGCAGCTCCTGTAGGTTCCTTGTTGTTGTTATTGTTTTTGTCTGCTCGCTCCTTTCTCTGTTTTTTTACTGATGAAATGTCATCTCACTTCAGCACCGGAAACAGCTAGTGTTGCTGTTATTATGGTAAATGTAATTATAGCTAAAGTGCTTACTTTGACATTTGTACATACAAGATTTTAGTATAAGAAGTACTTTATAATTTGCATTGTATTCCACTTGTTATTTTGCATAAAATAGTTTGTTTTTAGGTTTTTTAAGTACTGTTTTTGATTACGCTAAATTGTACAGGTTTATTTATTTATTTAAACCCTTCTTGCAAAATTGTAAAAATACTGTAGTAAAAATACTGTTAAGTAGTGCAGTTAATACTGGCAGGAATGTTTGTAGATTGTGGCTGAAATGAAATGATTTTTTAGTTAATAGCAATAGACAATTTTTACTTTTTTTTTTTTTGCATTCAACCTGCCTCTATTCTGGTATGTAATATATCATCTTTTCACCATTTAATCTATTTACCACAGACATCAAAGTTTGTCCTACTTTATTGTCATTGAATTCCCTATTTTGTTTGTAAATATGTCATTTGTTATATGACGTCAGACTATGATGGGAAGATGAGCGTGTGTGGTGCTATCTTTTTCAGATGAGCTCTGTCAAGATGCTGCGTCCCCGGTTGAATGGCATCCTGTTCAAGCTGACGTTCGAGGAACAGGTGAACAACATCCGGCCGGACATCATGAATGTGACCTTCGCCTGTGAAGAGGTGAAGAAGAGTGAAAGTTTCAGCATGTTCCTGGAGCTGGTGCTGCTGGTGGGGAACTACATGAACGCTGGCTCCAGAAACGCTCAGACGTTTGGTTTCAACATCAGCTTCCTCTGCAAGGTAACACACACACACCAAAACATCATCTCTGTTGTTCTGTTTACAACAAACTGCTCTCAGTGGAAGAAAAAGTCAGGAATTGGCTTGGCCTGTTGTTACTAGCCAATCAGTAGCGGCCTTTGCCTCTTTTCAGGTGTTCTCACGTCACGTTGGCTTACATGGAAGGCGGGATTTTGGAGAGAACATTAAGTACTGTACAAGTATTGCTGGTCTAGTGGTTATGCAAAAACCAAACATTTGTTTACAGCACATTTAAGCTCAGGTTACTCCAGGTGTACTGTACTTTTAAGAAGTGTACTGCCAGCCGCTTTGTATAAGAGCCAGCTAAACAACTAAATAGTAAAACTGTAACTGGGAGTTTGTTTTTAAGTGAGGCTGAAATTGATATGAGCGTTTGGAGCGCTAGCTGTTTTGAGTTTAGCGAGCGGTGACAGTTATGGGAACAAATTTGACAACTCAACACTTCCACCTACAATGTTAGAATGGCAGGATTTTGGAGAACAACATCTACTCTGATGTTATGAGTTTGTGTTTCACAGGTTATTTATAGAGCTGGCAGGTTGGCCTCCCTACCGAGAGCGCCGTAACCGTTACCAGAACGCGTATGAAAGCTGTAACTGCTGTTGTTATGTGTATGTAAAACGGACATCTGGGTGTGTGTTATATAAGCTGATTTGGATGGTGAAGCCATTTGGTCTTGCTTTGAAAGACAGCCACCCCCCTGCTGGTATTCTCAGGCAGCCAGAACTACACCGTCACTCTTAGTTACGTCTCTTTGCTGGCCTTGTCATGTTCTCTGAGGTGTCACAGATGCCGCTGGGACACAGGTGTCTCAACCGCAGGGGTTTTAGCTGGAGCCGGTTGTGGGATAGCTGAACGGTTGTTTTATCTGTCTAGTTTCTCTGTTTTCTATTATTTACTTCACAGCGCTGATGATCCTGTTTCTGAAGGCTGTAGGGTCACTGAAAAAGTAATTTAAAAAGCTGAGGCAATTTCATTTAACAGTTTTATAGTGTGATCTTTAATCAATGTTCGTTTTTTACGCCACTCTCAAAAACACATCGGTCCCACCTCGCGTCCGCGCCCGTAAACATCCGAGCCCTTGATGAACATCTTCTTTTCTGCTAAAGCTTGCATGCAAATGATGGAACTTGATTAAAAATGAAGATGGAGTTTCCGTCTGGGAAAAAACAGCACGGCATACACATTTAATGTTGAAAAAGTTCATCCGTTTCATGTGTAGTTTTGCCTTTGCTGTAGATTTCTCTAGATGTGTGTTTCATAAATACTGTCCCTGTTTTGCTTGAATGAAGGTCATTCTGGGAGATTTCTCATTGAGGTGGCAGGTTCGTAGGTGACATGGAAATGAGTTGGTTGTTTCTCTCTGTGTTTTCATGTTTGTGTTGGATGGTGTTGTAGCCCAGAGGGAGGACACCCCTGACGGGTGACCCTGCCCTGAGCATGAGCAGATTTGTGGGAGTTTTTCATTGGCCTCTACATGTTGACAAAAGTTGGTTTTTTTTTTTAAAAATCTCTCTCTCTCTCTCTCTCTCTCTCTGTCTCTCTCTCTCTCACGGTAGCAGACTAACACACACTCTCTCTCTCTCTCTCTCTCTCTCTCTCTCTCTCTCTCTCTCTCTCTACTCTCTCTCTCTCTTGAGCTCTCTCTCTCTCTCTCTCTCTCTCTCTCTCTCTCTCTCTCTCTCTCTCTCTCTCTCTCTCTCTCTCTCTCACTTCAATTTAAGTTTTTTTATTGGCGTGACAAAAACTTTACATTTGTATTGGCAATTTATTTGCAGCTAGGCTGTTTGAAATAAAAAGTCAATCAATCAACTTTAACTTAAGCTTTTGATATAAAAAGGTCATGGGACAAGTTTATCAGTTTACTATGCAAAACTGTTATCCAATCATAGTACTGGGCCTCCAGTCTTCAGAACGATAGAAGAAAATAGCTTATTATTTATTGATTTTGATGTTTTTGAATGTATAAACGTCATAAATAGACCTCAGAAAATACTAAATAAATTTAAAAAATATGACAGAGTTGACAGAGTTAAATGTATAGTGTACGCAGTATATGTGTATTCTGTTAGAAAGCGCAGCAATGTGGACACAACATGATTTCCCGTGTCAGCCGATTGTGTTCACTGCATCTGTACTTAGTCAAAATGCCTTTCAGTTGTTTGTCTGTTACTGTGTACAGATATTACCAAGGCTCATCTGTAAGGGATATGGCAGAAGTGCCACGCAGACAGTTTTATCCTCCTCAAGTACTGATTAGGCTGTTATTGATGGATAAGGGAAATGGCCACATTCTCACTCAGTTTAGTCAAGTAAATGGCCCCCCGCATGGTAGACCTCAGCTCGCTAATGAGCTCATCAGGAAAGGCTGGTTGTGGGCTGACCCGCTCTTACACTCACACTCAGTACCAGCTGTAGATTTCATTTGCATATTTCAGAAGCGTTTTACAGGTTAACATGCTTGTTAACTCAGACCGGCTTCAGCCAATTTTGATTCAAATGTTGTGTTTAAGCCCTTCTGTTTTTCTTTAAACATCTGGTATTATCAAAAAACAGCCAGCCATAATCACCACCCCCAGTGAGCTTAACAATTTGTGATTTGCTTCTGGACAGCAAAGCTAGCTTTTCTTACTTTTCATTAAAAGCACTGCTCTGTCAATTTTTAGACTGTGGTATGCAGAATAAGTCCTGCTGTTCAAAATGTAGAACACACAACACACACACATTTTTTGGGTATAAATTGGACCTTGAAATAGTTACGTAAGTACATTAGACTTAAATTGATTGTCATGTGTAGCATCTAAAACACAAACACTACAAAGGCAATTCATACTTTAACTCTCTTCTACATACCTACAACCCATCCAGAACCCTGCGCTCAACCCATCCAGAACCCTGCGCTCAACCCATCCAGAACCCTGCGCTCAACGAACAAACGTCATCTGGTGGTTCCCTCACAGAAGGACACTACATCTCTCTCTCGTTCTTTCTTCTTCTCTGTTCTCTGCTTGTGGAATAATCTCACTAACACAATCCCATCTGTCACATCCCTCACCTCCTTTAAGAAACTAAAAACACACCTCTTCCACCAACACCTGACATCATAAAAAAACTCTCCTTTTTCCTCTACAGGTATTTATCTAGCACTGCAAAACATTGTGAATTTAGGAAATCACTTCTTAGTACTATTGTTGATGCTTTTGATGTGTCGCTTCATTGTCTCCTAATGTTTGTAAGTCGCTTTGGATAAAAGCATCAGCTAAATGCCTAAATGTAAATGCAATTATTTATGCTTTTCTGTACATATTTTTTGAGATAATATTCTGACCTGGTCCATTTTTATGTCTGTTTTTGGACAGGAGGAAGGATTGTTTTCATCTATGGAGATCTAGTAGCATTGGACATCATTTTTGTGAGACACGTAATGCTCTGAGCCTCTTTTAAGCTTCAGTTAACTTTAATCTTACAGAAGTGTGTGTGTGTGTCGAGTGTAACCTTCCGTTGTGGATTCTTGACTTTCTGTCATACACTTTTCACAAAAAAGTTACTTCTGTGGAAAAGATTTGACATCTTTCAGAAAAGGTAGACTCAGAGGAATGCACACAAAAGATTATGGCAACTTCAAATGAAATCAGGCATGTGGGGAAAGGCTTACTCAAGAGCAAAGCCCCTTTCAGAGCTACAAGCATGAAAAAAGTGTTAAATTACAGATAATGTTCATTAATTCTGGATTATCTCTCTGCTTTTAGAGTTGTTTAAGTGAGACTCTTTCTATCTGAGGTGTTGAAGGGCAAATTTTTTTTACCTTTTTAGACAGATCGGATGTATTCATTTAGCATTTCTTTGTGATATTAGACTGATGATATACAACAGTCTACAAAACTTGTAGATTAAACAAACGTCTTTGAATGAAACTAGAATAAGTTCTCACGCTTATATGTCTATAATGTCTCCTTACCGTTTCTCAGCTTGTTAAAGATTCTCCCAGCGCTGGCTGTCTTCTCACAGATCTGGCATGGATGATCTGCCTACGGACAAATGAACTCCCTCACTCCCGCGCGCCCCACCCCAAAACTGCCTTCTGCCAGAGGTGTAGCCCGAGGCTCTCTGATTTTCACTTGTCATTCTTACTAAGCAAACTTGCTTCATGGCACACTTTCAGATTAGTCTATTGGCTACTGTTGCAGTCTAGGCTTTCTGCCATTGGTAGACAAAATACGACAGCGGCCAGCAGCGACACGGTATCTTTTTCTTCTGCCATGCCCGTGAGCTACTGTGTGCTGGAGTGTGACTTTCTCATAGTTTCCCTGACTGAAAGCAAGCACAAATTACCGCCATGAAGATCTATGCGCAATCAATGCCTGTAAACTGAAGGTCCTTTGGCGAAATGTGTAATTGAGCAATCAGAGATGACAGTCCTTTAGGTGGTCTGAGATTTCTTGGTCCCTGTTGCCTCTCATGTCTGGTATTAGCTAATTGTTCTTGAGGATTTATATCTTTCGGATGTCTCAACGGAGGTTGATTGTTATTCTGTGGAACTCCTCGACATACCTCTATGAATGTGAAATGGGAGGATTGGGTACGTTCAAGTGTACTAACCAGACAGGCCATCTATCTTTATTTCACTGTCACGCTAACTCTTTATCTCTTCTTTTAGAATGTGCTCACATTGTACCTCTATGGGAAAAGACAATTTTGCACATCAGACATGACAGTATCTCTATGGAGAGGTTTTTTTTTAAATGTTGCCTGGGTACAAAATGCAGTATGGGTACAGAAAGACTGCTTAGCATTATTACGGCAAGGAGACAATTCAATTAGGAACGTAATGGATGTAGTGTGATGAATGTTTCTGAAAGTCTGTGACTCACCACACTTATCCTGACAACATTGTGAGCATTGGTTGTAAATGACATTTTCAAATCATTCTTGTTTTGGCTTTCTTATTGTCGGCCCAGATCCAGACTCATAACAGAAATTGGTGGCCAAGATGAGAAGGGCCACAACAAGCACTTTTGGCAGAGGGGTGAGGAGGGACTCAATGCCCCCGAGGCTTGTTCACTGATGCCATAAATCCTGCTTCATCTCGGTTATGTTAAGACTGATCTTTCCTGTGCATGAGATTCAGGTTGCTCCAAAACAATGACCATATAGTTTTATCTCCCCTTCTGATAGTAATAGACTCCTGTCTGACATGTAAATTGATGGTTTGCCGTTGTCCTATTATTGAAAGGAACCTTGGGTTTGTTGAGAGAACCCCCAAACAGAAACATTTTATTGCTCAGAGGTTCCTCTTTAATAGCTCAGTAAGAGTTCTCAGATAAATTTCATTTAAAGTATCAACTTTGTTTCTCACAATTTTTGGAAGCAATAGAAATTGGTGCAGATCAGACTTATTGTTGAAATGCATTTAAAGTTTGGAGGTATAAAATTATTGTTCAATCTAAAACATTCAGTATTACTGACATTTGATTGGTGACTTGGCATAAGTGAGATCTCTTCTGAACTCAAAGACACATTTTAGTCTTTTTCTTACTGTAAATAACTGACCTATAAGAAAACATTTTCTCTTGCTCTCTATTTAACTGCATTGCTGTCTAGGAGAAAGAATTATGATCTCATCTGTATTGGGCTCTATGGGAAAAAAAGAAGATCAGCAGAATCACAGAGGCATGAGAGTAACAAAATGAAATTGCCTTGACTGGAAAATTAGTGTAACATCATAACTTAAAATAAATTAGATTATTCAATTTCAAACAAGATTACCAAGGAAGCCGACATAACTGATGTGGTACGTGCCTAAGAGTGTCTGCTTCACTTATTTATAGAGATCTGTCTCTCTCAGTAATGACATATATTGATACTGTATAGTCCACTGTTGTCTTTTACAGATGTTTGGCTACATATCTGCCAACAAATGACTGGTTACTTACTTTGGGCCTGTGGTTTTCACATTCTAAAGACCCTTTTCCACTCTTTATTATGTTATTTGATTTAATAACAACAACAACAAAAAATAATGATAATAATAATAAGAATAATAATAATAAGAAGAAGAAGAAGAAGAATCATAGTAATCATAATCACAATAATAATAATAACAATAATAATAATAATAATAATAATAATTATCATAACCATAAGTATAATTTTATTACTCTTGCCCTTATTATTATTGTTATTATTATTATTATTATACTTTATTATTATACTTTATTATATTGTTAATATTAATAATACTTTGTATGTTTGTAAAATTGTATGTGTTTGTTGATTTTCTTATTCCTTATTATATTTATTTCATCAAAAATACAAAATACAGCCTTAACAAGTGTAAGAAGATGCTCATTTTGTATAAGTTTAATCAGGTAGTTTTTCTTTCTTCTCATTCTCTGCTGATCTTACCTGGCAGATTAAAACCAACCTGCACACAAGCGGCTTTCTGTAATGACAGTTTGGGGTATAATAATAAACAAATTAAAATTTGAAATGCATGAAATTAAATTGTGATTACCCAATGTGAGCAGATGATTGATCCCCATCTAATGAAAGTGTGAGCGAGTGGTATCCACACACGTGCGTGTGAGAGGGAATGGACAGAGCGTGGAGGGCCGTGCTAATTAGCTCTCTCAGCATGCGTCTCCAGCAGCAGTGCAGTCACAGTGGGGAATGATTACGGAACAAGTTGCCGGTGCGTTGCCATGTAGGCACTCACACACACACACTTTCCCTTTCTTTTCCCTTAACACTCTTCTCATCCCCAGTATCTCACAAGAGATTGATTTAACATGCCCCTGTCATTTTTTCCTGTGTTTTTCTTGTCACACGCTAAAACAAGTGGCAGTGGTTAATAATTGCAGACTCTTAACTATCACAGGAGGCTAGCAACCTTGTTATAATCCATAGCGACCTCTTCTACTCCACAGGAAGCAGAATAGTCATTGCCCTTAGCAACAAGTGTTATCAAGGTGTCTGTAATGTCACACTATTTCCTCCTGAGGATGAGATGTCCAACTGCAGCCAATAAAATCTTTAAACATGTAATATGCAATAAAATTAAACGTCTTTGACGAACAAAATTTAAGATTGCTGTAATTTCAGGGCAAGATCTCATGAAATAAACCTTGCTATTAATGTACATGAGATCACTGTAATGTTCCTCACATGTCCGTGTCAATTATTGCGGTCTGGTATTTTGCGAGAGTCATTATATATTCAGCCTCATTTGATATTCCCTTCACTGGCAATTAGACTGATGTGATTAGCACCGAAAGTCTGGCAATAATAACTGCCACTTAAATCTTTCAACATCACTAGAGGACTGTCATATTCTGCACAGTTTCAAGGTGCAAAACAGCTTTTATTATATTGGAGCAACGAACACGAGAGAGTTGAGGAACAGTAATACAGTCTAATGACCTGAGTTATAAATAACTAATACAATTCCATGAGCAATTTGTTCAGGGACGCTGATGAGAAGCTGGGACATATATTTCATTTCCTTTCATAGTTGCACACATTAGCATTTAAAAGCTTTATTTGTTGATGCGATGAGGTAAAATTAACTTCCCCACATTGCAAAAAGTGTTTTATAGTTTTGCTTTTTAAGTGTCACAATTTTTGGTGTGAAATCTAGTTGGTCAACTCTTTTCAGGATGGTTATATAAATATTCTTGTGATTTTCATTTTAGCTGACAGTGTCATCAAGCCTCTTTTTAATGTGTTAAAACTTTACATGGGTGGTGTTGAAAGAGGAAAGCAAAAAGCTATTTTGCACAGATGGTTTTTAATTAAGTGTAATTTATAAGTAAATACGATGTTTGTCTTTTTCTTCTTCTGCTCATTGAAATATAATAAAGAGAAATAAATCAAAACTAAATTGCTTTTATTGGTATACAAACCATTGTTTAAGTTTTGTTGATTCTGTAGTCTGTAGCTTTTACATCAATTTAAACCTGATGTCATAAGGACACTGAAAGGTTAACGCCTTGAAATAAAATTATGTCCAATTTTTTTAAAATCATTTTTTAGACAGGAAAGTGTAGAGAGACAGGAAGTGAATTGGGAGGAGAGAGAGGGTAGCGGGCTTGGAAAGGACGCCAGAGCCGGGATTCGAACTCGCATCGCCATGCGCAGTTGCACTGTATATGTGTCTGGAGCGCTGTCCACGCAGCCACAGGCTCCGACGTCCAAAATATTTTTATGGAAAAAAAACCTTTATAGAAGTGCATAAAAGTTAGTTATGTTTCTAAATTTGAACATGTTTTTCCTTTTTAAATGACATAAACTGTGTAAGGCTTGTGTTTTTTTTGTGATAGCTGTGGAAATCAGAGGAGGCAGGCATGCAGTACGCGTGCCGAGGTCGACAGCGTCGGATGGCAAAGCCTTTAAAGTGCATTATCTCTCCTCCTGCTCCATCGCTGTTCTGCGCGTTAGCGGCTCAGTGCTGGCTGATTGGTAAACACCCCGTGGCTGAGCGGGTGCGAAACTTAATTCTGTTTAAATAAAGAAAGCAACATTAGGGGTTGAATGCAGTGTCGGCGGTACAAGAGCGACCGGCCCGTTTTAATATAGGCACTGGTGCGTTCCACATTAACTCTTGCGTGAGTTTTTCATTTGCATACAGGCGGACGCAGCGGTAGATCAAACCACAGATCGTTTTCAGAGGCAGTGACTTTACATTCAGTCCTGTAGTTTATTTTCTTGAATGTGCACACATGGCTGGTCAGAGTAGTGTTACTAATGTGCACAAAACAACAGCTTCCACTCCTTTTAAACGGCGTGGGCCAGGTGTGGGTTCTGTCTCGGTTACAACGAAATGAAAGACCTCTGTGTTTATTTGCTTATATTTACTTTTGTTTTCTCACGTTCTGTTTTTGTTCCAATCCTTGTAAACCAATATTGATTTCAGACAGCCAGCTGCGTAGAAGAAAAGGGTCATTCCGGAGAAAATAAACCAGCATTTAGGATATGGTTCTGTTATGCTTTTTTCATTTATTTTCCTTTCCTCATTTTTAGCGGCAAGACTTTATAAGGTGCTGTGCGTGTTGTATTATATTGGAGATTTCAGCTGAAGCATGTCTCTGTGTCTGCTCTCATTTATTGCCAATCTCTCAGGGAGAAATTGGAAGCGATTTATCTAATGGATGCTGGAACACAGTGGCATTTTCAAATGAAAACACTCCACGGGAAATTCCGATAATAATTCACGGATTATTTGCCGGACTGTTTGCTAGGGTACCTCCGGTGTGGCCGATCGGGCCGCGGAAAGTGTGCAATCGCGCTCTCTGATAAATAGATAAATACCGCTAAACGGGCTGTAAAGCAAGAGGCTGAATTATGCTTTCCTAATGGACTAATCAATTTTGACTCCTCCAGTCTGAGCTCACAGCAATTCATCCTACCTGGGAACAATTGCTTTATAATCTCAGGAAGGCTTTCTCACTTTGCAAGGATACAAAGGCCTCGCAGGGCTAAAAGCTTTATTGATCTCCCAGACCCCTTTGAATAGGTAATTATATGTCGCGATGTGCTTAGATTAATATATTGCCTTTGTTTGCATCTCCAAATGATAAATGAATCCTTCAGTGTGCATATCATTTATGTAATCCTTGATCATTAGGAAGGACGAGCGTGTACGCGGGATAGGCCGTAATGGAATGCAGCGGGGAGAGAGTCTGCTGTCATCTGTTTCGCAGGGCGAGGTTTATCTCATCTCTACCTGCTATTAAATGAAACATCAGTATCCTCTCACTATCCAGCAGCTGGCCGGTAAAGGCTTCGGTCAGGTTTGGCAGCTTAATGGTCAGGTGTGGAGTTATATAGAAATATAGGATACGGACACTTGAAAGTGAAAGGGGTCATGCTCTATGCTTTTGTAGCGTTTTCCCTATTGATATCTGTGAAGGTTGCTTGCATTCAAAATGGTTTTGTTTTTCTGATGATTATGTATTTTTAGATGTAAATTAATAGCTTTGGTTGCCATTTTGGAAATTTCCATGATATCACCTTTTAAAAATTACCCGTGTGATTGATGTTGTAGTAATGACTGATATTTGTTTTCTGTAATATAGCATTTTGGTCCGATGCTCCCGAGAAAATGCGCTCATCACAATTTCAGAAGAGAGAAGAGGCACCGCAAATCCATTTATTAATTCGCTTCTGTACCTGCCACGTTTTTTCTAAAAGGAAACCAATTCCTCACCTCCGTTTCCACAGAGACATTTTGAAAGAGAAAATCTATGGGAGACATTATGTGTAGCGGGGAAGTGTGCCAGCTGTCGTGAGTTTGCCATCAGTTTGTGTAAAGGTTAATATCACATCTGCTGTGTAGTCCGGCTTGAGGATTCATTCTGCCTTCCCCGGCTCTGCTGCGGGACTTGACGGCCATCTTCACCGTGAAAGCGGCCGTCCTGGAGTCTGGGTTTGACAGCAAACAATCTGTTTGAGTCTGAGAGGGTGAAGAGGTCACCCAGCCCCAGTGCACCGCTTAATGTGGGCCTGTAGCCATGGCCCTCCAAATGGAGTGGAAAGAGAAAGCGAGGGAGATGTGGCTCCATGTTTAGTTTAGCAAATCTGCAGTTTTCATTGCGGTAGATTCATGTCACCAATGGAACTTAGCCCTTACTGGATTAAAGCGGAGGTGTTGCATGAAACCCTTGGAATTGGTTTGCTGGTGGAAAGGTGGTTTAAATGTAAAACCTGTATGTTCCTCTGTTTAACCAATGATGTAAACGGTTTTATTGGCTTTAACAAACTTGATTCATGTGGGTCGGGTAACCGGTCCAGTTTATCTGATCTTTGTTATGGATTGGTGTTAAGTTGAAATTCAGGCCTTTTATTGCGTGCACTACACCAGCCCGCAGCGAGAGGGAGAGCTGCGTATTGATCTAAATATTTCATTTCTTCCATGTCACCTTAATCTTGTACAAAGAACGGTTGTGGTTTGGGGGAAAGCTCCTTTTCAAATTAAACGTGGTAAATAAGTAAACAGGGGAAAATATGCCTCTGTGCACTCTGCTCCAACCAATTTCAACTTTATTGACACACCTATTTGTCAGATTCCTGTGCAAACACCTTCAAGTGCTGTGTTGACACATAAATATATGATGCGATTCTCTGTCGGTTCAGACGAACACATGTTGCTCGGTGGGTGTGACGCTCCTTCATTCTGCTGAAATATTCAAATGCTTTGGGTACATACAAAACAATGCACACAAAAACTGCTGCATATTTCAACTGTCTGTCTGTTAATGTCGATTGACAATGATGTACAACACTGAATAGATCTCCTTCATTAAAAAAGTACTCAGTTTCTCAACAAATATGTACTGTAATCTGTAAATCTGTCATTTAGAGTTTAACCGAATGAGAATTCACAAAGGGTACGTGAAGAATGTAAAGGTCTCTTGGGTAGCGTCATTTATACTAACATCAATACAACACACTTACACATCTCATAACTCGCTGCTGTTTCTCGATCTTTTCTCTGCAGCTTCGTGACACTAAGTCAACAGACCAGAATATGACTCTTTTGCACTTTCTGGCTGAAAAGTGTGAAGAAAAGCATCCTGAAATCCTCAAGTTTCCAGAAGAGCTTGAACATGTGGACAATGCCAGCAAGGGTAAGCAGACTGCTTTTACATCACTTTATTATTGTGAAACACGGGCAGTACTTCTATATCAACCTGCTTAGAATTACTTCTGAAAGCACAGTGCAAGGCTAAGATTTTATCTTTGACACTTTCACACGTACAGGCAGTTTTTCTATTAAAGTATATAAAAATATAAAAACGCAGTTATCCTTGATGGTGGTTAACAGCAATTTAATGCGCGCTACTGTAAGTATACTGTCATTAAATACATTGTTCAGGCAGCAGGGAGCGTTCTGGTTAAAAGAAAACAAAAGTGATTTTTATGAGGAATTCAACCCACACTACCTATTCAATCATCTTGCTCTTAAAGCAAAGCTTTAATAATTCACAGAAATGACTCGATTTTCTGGTATGTTTGTGATGGTATTATTATTAGAGAGTTAGCTCTAATGCCCGTATTTCAGCCGTATGTTCGTTTTAGCCTAGATAAAGTGCTTTATTTTGATCTAGAAGTTCATCCTTTCATTTTTCCTTCCCGTAAGCCGTTATCACTTTTAATCAAACAGAATTCATGTTAAGCCTTGTTAATTGAATGACAGGCTTTGTTTTGTTATGTGAAAACATTATCACCCCTGATCAGTCATGTTCTCTGTTGGATTGCAGGTTAGGTTTGACCTTGGGATATTTGTCCACGGTTTTACTTTACCTTATACCTAAATCACACTGCTTTATGGTGTTCGACAAATCTTTTATTGGTTTTCTCCGGTGGCCTTCTTTTAAGCCCTGAGCTTTGAAGCTTTTTATGGCCGGAATTAGATGAACTAATGTTACAGGGCTCAGCTCGGGAGAATGGACGCAATTGGCCCCACAGACTATAATTAGAGCTTTCGCAATGAATGAAATAAAACTGTTTAATGGCCAAAGAGCCTTTCCTAATCCTTTCGCTATGTGTAAATCTAGTCATTTCCACTTCTATGAATAGAGCTGAGTTTCATTAGAATGGTGTAGAGCAGTTTTGAGGGTTGATGAAGAAGCTATAATGAAGCACAAGGGGCCCATATGCTCCTCAGTATGGCCGACAGGAAAGGTTAAGAGTCCAAATGGGGAAGGCAGCTTAGCAGGAGATGGTGGCGAAGTCTCGCACAGCCGGTCTGACGTCCGCAATAGATTCTTATTAGGGCTTCAAGTGATTAAAAGCTTTAGCGCTTCCCACTATGCTTCAAATATCTGCTTTCTTAAATCACATTCATTTTGAACAGATTTTGAAATGAAGACTTTCTGTAAATGCAATGATCTTTTGTGTTACTGTTACACGAAATGTCTGGCTCTGTGTGTCTCAGTCGGGGAACAGTATCCCGGCAGTGGCATAATTTCTCCTGTCAATAAACTAATTTGTCTTTAATTCCATTTGGAACTGTTTGGCTGAAGCCCTTGAGGTTTATTTGCTTTGTTAGTTACCTAATTGGTTATCTAATCTAATATAACAAATTCAACACTCTGATGTGAATGATGCGGTCATTGAATAGAGTATCCAGCGGTATCTTTGTAGAGGTTGATGGCTTGAACCGACGCTTTGAAGGAGTTCTTTGTACGTGCTCTTCACTTCATTTAGAATGACAGATGAGCAGTTACTGGGTCTGATTTGGTTCATTATGGTGAATGCCACAGCACGACGGTGTCTGCTTTATAAGAATAATTGAGTAAAAAAAAGTCACCTTAACTGAATATGACAAATTTGACTTTTCTATCATCAGGGTGCCACAGCTGGTCCTTTTAAACCTGCTGATCTGATCATGTTCATTTATCACATATGCATTTAAATAGCTTCAGACTTTTACATTACATTCAGTTTCTTTGCAAGGTTAGCTTTAATGTATAGAAACGTGTATTTTTATATTAAACTATTTATCTATCTTGAAGGGATGTGTAATGCAAGCGTATCTCCCATCTGGTTATGTGCTGAAGCAGTTATAAATGAATAATTCAGCTCTTGGTAATGATCTTTAAGAGACCTTTCTGTTCATGTCAGACAGGTGAAAGAACATGAAGCCATTTCTTCTTTAACATAGTAGCACAGCTCATTTTTAACCTGAACCCGAACTGACTTTTTTTCTCTCTACTGTAATTCCTGGTAGCTCTCCATTCCTCTGTTCTTGATTTACTTCTCCGCCCTCCTCACTGCTCAAAGCTAACCTTTGGGCTTTCTGTCTCCATGTTTCTCTCTCTCCCTCTCTCAGTATTTCTCTTTCCTCTCTGCGAAGTACATTCTTGTCTCTTAAGAATAATATTTCCTTCACTTTATCCCTGTCTCCTCATCAAAGCAGCTTTTTTAGGTCGATGGAGCTGCTACTGCTGTGCAAGAGCACTGGTGCACTGCAAACTCTGTCCCGTCCCGTCCCGTCCCGCCCTGTCTTTACTCACAGGAACACATCACTCTACACCCTGATGATCTCTGCTGTCTGAACATACACCACAATCATCTTCTTATGGTACTCTGAATGTATACAGTTCAGCTAAGCTTACAGTATATCACACATACAGTGTTTTTACTGTATTTTCGATAGTGTCTTTACCACCAATATCAAGGGATTTCTTTCGGATACCTCAAGATCTGTTTAAAAAGGTGGCACACACACATTTAATAATCACGTATTCAGCTACAAATGTTGGAAATGGGCACTCCTAATATAGTTCATTGAAAAGAGCAATCAGTTCTGCCTGATTTGCATGAGAAACTTATTGTCTCCGTTCAAGTCATCCTTGATTGGTGACTGCAAAATCTCGACAAAGACAGAGAAACAGAAAGAAGTTAAATTTTTGCCTGATCAGGGCTCAAGAATATGGATTTTGTATAGTTTTATTTGGAATATTAATTTTTACAACACCTCAGCTATGTAAGTACTTTAGCTTTGATGCTTTGGTGACATTTACATCAGCACAGTTTGCAACCGTGTTTAGTTCATCATACAATGTCATGCACACAGTACCAGTCAAAAGTATTGAAACAATTAAAAATCTTAAGGTGTATATTTCAATGTTTAAAATTGGTTTTGTAGACAAAAGTATAAGTGCCAACATATTATTCTTTCATTTAAAAACTACAATTTTATTTGTGGTTAAAATATGCTTTTAGTCACAACATAATTCCCACTGTTACAGTTGTGCTATTTTACTACCATTCTTATATGTGAAAGAAATCTAAAGTGAGTAAATATTTTGACTGGTACTGTATGTGACTGGCTGTGGTCCATCATGCCATCCTCGTTATTGAGCCCTGCTGATCTTCTGCAGTCTGACTTCATCACATAATCACATTACAAAGTACTGTTCCCTTTGCCCAGGCCTAATAGTCTTGTACTATACCAGCGTAAAGCCAGTGTCCAAAAACCGTCTTGACAGATTCAACTGAAAATCACTCAATGATAATTGCATCATTTTGTAAATCCTTTAACCTGAGTCACAGTTTGGCATTTGCTCGAATCTGTCAACGTGGTTCAGTGAGATGTTTAGTGCTTTCACTCACTCTGTCTGATATATTTTTTCCTGTTGTCTTTTACAGTTTATTACTAAATAATCGATCCATTGCCCGTTGAGTGTGTAGGAAGCGATTTTGATGGCAAATGCGATTTGACCTGACATTTTCCCTTAATAATGGAAATTCCTCATCTATGCCCGCAGTGCAAGGCGACTTAAATGGTCTTTGTTTATAATGCGTTAAATATTTCATGCATCCCAGCAATGTAATTCAGATATATAGCATCTGGCTTAAATAAACCAGTTTAGATAGGAGATATGTGCTGCATCACACGTCAACTAACCACTGCTTCCTGACACACATGATTGCATCTCATAATACCTCTGTGCCAGCCGGCCTGTAAAAAATACGCCGTCCAGGTAAAGGTCAGGAACGGTCATGGCCTATCTCTCCAGGCTAAGTTTCCCTATGGGTATAGATGCTCTCCACTTTCCTGTCTCATCCATTTCCATCCACCTCCATCAAGGGCGGTGCTAATTAGAATGTGTTTTGATCATCCTGGGAGGATAGGCAGAAATGTGCTGAGTCTCAAGGAAGAGCTGGGACATGGGGAGCGACCATGAAATCAGAGTGGCATTGTATTTTCTTCTTTACTTATTCATGAACTTCATTCCTCCTGGACCGCTCCGTTACACCTCCCTGCCCACAAATGCAGTGGATGGATGCTTATAGCAGTTTTACCTGTTATGTGACATCACAAACCTGCAGATGCTTATTATTATTATTATTATTGTTGAAACATTGCTTATGAGAAATTGCTTTGAATGAATCTTAACTTAAAAGAATAGTTCACCCAAAAACTGGACCCCATTGACTTTCCATAGTAGGAATAAAAATTACTATGGTCAAGTCATTGGGGTCCATTTTTGGGTGAACTATTCCTCCATTATTGGTCATTAATCACTGGTAATTCAGTCACACTCTCTACTCATCGGTTATCTCAGCATATGAATGTATACCTTCCCTATACTGTGTTTATATGAGTTCATAACAAGAGACTGACTGTGATATTAATCACGCCGACTGCATGACCTGCACACAGAAAATGAATCAATGTAATTGTTCAGGTGGTGCCCCTCCGCTTTCGATTTGTCTTCTCCGTAATGTAAATGGCTGTGTCTTCTTTAGCAACTTCGTGCGCCTGTAATTCATGGAAGCTGAAGCTGGGATGAGAGGAGAAATTAGGGGAGTCCGGAGCCGCCACATGAATCAGCTCCTGTTGTGTATCGGTTGTTCTTCATCCTGGAGAGAACTGGAGCACAGCGGTCATAAAGCATGTGTTTTGATTATTATGGTCAAGACCTTGTTTGTAAAGAGCAAGCTGTATGTCAACAGACAGAGAGTATGCAAGAGTAATGCTTTAGGAATCCTGCTTCTGCTCAACTTTTGTTGTTGTTATCTCTCTAGTTTGTTGGCTGTTGGAGTGTAGACTGTCTTTGTCAGATTATCTTAAGACGTTAAAGTTCTGGTGTGTTGAGTTTCGCCATTCTTTCACAGTTTTAGTCTTTAAATCTTTCAATTTCATCTCTGCAGTTACTGGTACCACATCTTCAAAGCTCTCGCTGACATGCCGCCTCAGCTCAGAACAATAGGGGGTAGACACTAGTTCAGAAAACTTCTGCAGAAACAGTGGTTTCTTCCCTATGTGGCCAATGTTAATTAAAAACATGCTGTCTATAGTAGTCATTTTAATGAGCTGTTTAATGTGAGGTTACCAAGATAGTATCTCATGCCTAAACTCACCTTAACTTCAATCATTTGAAAACCCTTTTACCAGCAGAACAAATGAGTCATTTCCTCAAGACCACCTGCAACCTCAAAAGGTCACATTGAAACTGCACATATCTAAAGAGATGTTTTTGGATCGCACTAGGAGTTATTTATAGAAGAATGTCCAAGCTGCTCTTTAATAGAGTTAAAGATTTTCAAGGCAAGATTTTTCATGAGATACTCTCAACCTGTTTAGTCATCCGGATTCACTTGTATGATGCTTTTATGATGTGGTTTCGTCTGTCTGGTTACCACTTTTATTATATAGAAGAAAGTAGCAAGAACGTTCTTCAAAAGTCAACAGGTTGTGTTCCACTGATGAAAGTAAAGGTTTGGAGGCTGAGTAAATGATGATTGAGCCATCTGTAAAATATAAATAATAAAAATACCATACTGAAGCAATTACAGTGTGGATGCTTAATGCTACAAATCTTAAGTTCAAAGACACCTTATGAACTTGTAAAAGTAAGTATGCAAGTGTATCTGTATATGCCAATATTTCATATGCCCGCTAGCATTACATGCTCCGTAGTGGGAATATCATCTCCGCCACCCAAGCTCTGTTCCTCAACCCGCCGCATGGTACTAGGCTTAGATAATTAAAGATTGATAATTTCCCGTGGGAAAAAAAGAACATGCAGGGATCATGAGTTCAGCCGCATGTCTTGGTGAAGGGAACACACCGAAAATATATCTGCTGTTAGTTAAGCTTTAAATGGGGTCAGGTTGAATGTTGCTGTGGGCGGTCTCTGTTCCCTGACTGATGCAGGATGAGTGAATCTCAACGAGAGGAATATTCGCCTCTCTTCATCTGATGGTACTCGTGACCTGACTGACATATATAAGAGTGGCCTTGATTTATTCTGTCATCTCTTCGAATAGTGCAGGTAAATTGTGTTTGTGTCAATAAAACCAGCTCTCGTTTATAGGCTTTGAGCTTATATTGCGGACGAACCGCGATGGCCGCATCAACACATATTGCCTCGCTTTTCCCACCTAATGCAGTCCCTTCCACGAGGGGGTGATCGGTAATGATGATGTCATTGTGATTGAGAATAAGTTCTTTTTGATGCTGGTATTTTTTCACCTCTGACCTTCACTAATCGAGCTTTAAAAGCCTGCAGTGTTTGTTATTGGTCAGTCTGCCTTGTTAAACCCTCTCTTTCCACCCCTAACGTCCCGCCCCAAGCCGACATGGTGACTCCGTGGCAAGTCCGATTGACAGTCCAAGGGGAAACATTACACAAATGTGCTCATAAATCAGTTTAGTTTATGGCTTAGCCGTGGGCAAAGTAGTTTAGAGTCCGAGCAAATGAAAAAGATAAGTTGAACTGTGGGATATTAATACTATCATGAATGTATCTATTATCTGCATTTGTTTCTGTGGCACTGTGGAGTCATAAAACAGCCTTTGCTAGACAGCTCGGCACTATGTGGCTTATGGCGGCATTATATAAAAGCTTCCTAACGTGAGCTGGGAAACAAGGGAATCTGTTTTTCTCTCATAAAAATGACTTATTGAATCATTGGAGATTTTTTTTACTTCATGACACTTTAATGTACGATCTTCATTTTTCAATAGCTTTGGTCCATTGGGCATGATGTGGACATATCACACGGTTTCTGTAACTAAAGCCCCTGATGTGAATGGCGTAAACTGAACTGCATGAAATTCTGCATCAAACAGATGTTTTGACATGGCTTACATTGATCACCCTGGATTTGTGAATAGACTACCTAAAATCAGCTTTGCCATTTCGGGTTTATTAAGTGTAGTTGGTAAACAAAGCCTTTTAGGCTGTCTTTTAGGTTTCATGAGGCGTGTCTAGACTTTAGTGATGAACTTGTCTGCAATGCCGTCTGCCACTTTAATTGTTGAGTTGTAGAAGTCAAGTGGATTTTCATTGGCTGTCAGTGTTCTTACTATTTACTATCTGCAAAAATCAGATCTGCTCAAGGTTGTTTTTCTCTGTCATTAAAATTTTACAGTACCAGTCAAAGGTTTGGAAACACTGTTGTTTAATTTTTTCCACATTATAGAGAAGTAAACTTGTCAAAACTCAAAACGTTATGAGCTAATACAATTGTAACTGTGAAATAAATGAACAATATGTTATATTTTACAATCTTCAAAACTACTCACCGTTTGTTTAGAATTTGTAAAATCATATTCTTGGCATTTTATCATTCAGCTTCTTGAGGTCTTAACCTGGTAAGCTTTTAAAACAGCAAAAAAAGGCTCTTATTGGCTGCTTTTTATTCATTATTTGGTCCCATTTTAAAAAAATTTTTAAATAAAATTTTTATTTTCTAATTAAAGAAATAATAATATATTGGCATAGTTATATGTTCGTCTACTAAAGTAAAAGCTTTTTAAGATCATGAGAAAGTCAATTGTGTCTAAACTTTTGACTGGTACTGTATGTGTGATATGGACTTTGCTGTTTTCATAGAATTAAAATAATGTTTAATACTTGGTTATGGTTATAGTTATTAGGGTTAAACACCTGCAGAATACATTCCCACTACAGATCAATCCGTGGAGATGTGCCCTACATTTTGGTGCTGTGGCTTAGCTCCCTAAAATGCAGGCCTTATCTGCGGCTCACATACATGTCTGGATTCAGATGCTTAAGGCAACACACACACACACACACACACGCACAGCGTGTACGAAAGTGAACATGTGCAGCATTTTTTAGTTCATGAAAGAGAGAGATTTTGCCATTTAGAGACTGTGTGTGAATTACTGTTCTCTTTTTATCTGTTACCTGTCTATTGATCTGTCTTTCTGTCAGTCTATATTTCTTTCTGTCATCTCTCTCTCTCTCTGCCTGTCTGTTCACGTATGCATTTACCTGAATAATTAAATCCGCCTGAAATCTTCTGTTTCAGCGTGTTGCATTAGACGTTACCCATCTCCCGTATCGTCTGATACCGGCAGCGCACGTATGATGTGACGACCAATGACTTAATGTCCAGTGAAGGGGTCTTCTCTGCTTGTATGTATTGCAGTCCTGGTGAGACTGACTCTTTAGGGCAGGATGTCCTCTCTGTAACACGCAGCCGGCCTGTGAGAGTAGACAGTCTGTCAGAGGGCATATCAGGAGCGGGAAGCAACCCCGTCTGCCCCGGCTGTCCCTGTATGAGTGATGGCTTTTATGAAGCGTTTCTTTCTTCTGCTTTCTTTTTTGCCGGATAGAATATCGGAGAGATGTGGCAGGCCCCTATCTCGCCCTCCCCGTTCTCCGTCCGGCGTTGCAGGTACGCAGACAGCGATGGACACGTGCAGAGAAGCTGCCCGCCCTGCTTAGAAATCCACTAGAATAACTGACAGTACACCTGGATGAGAGTTGACAATGCGGCAGAAAATGAAAATAATGCTGTTTGCCAGGCGAGAAATACGCCTTGTCACTGTCAACCTCTCGGCATGCTGGGATTGTTGGACAGGTTGGGGCCAGCCTTTTTTTTTTTCTTGAAAGCACTTTAATGTGGCTGCTCTCCTCGCCAATCTCTCTCTGTGGGTCTGAAGGAGCGTGTCTCATTACTGACTCCTCTGCACCTCCCTTCCCCCTCCACCTCCTTCCTACCATTTCACATTTCCACCCTGCAGCTTGATAGAGCTTTTGAGTCTGACCTGTCAAAAGCTGTCAGAATCAAATGGGCTTGAAACAACTCAGAATATCCAGCTACAGCGTTTTTCTTTCGGTGAACAAACAAGTAGTGTTGAATTAGAGTGTTTACTAGATGTGACAAATCTCACCGAGGCTTTATCAGGGGGACATCTGGAGGCGACGCAATCAAAAGAAAAGAAAATGAATTGATGAATGAAAAGATAATTTGTTCGTCAAATATCACGCACGGATAAACCGTACCCACGTCAAGCTTTTTTCGTTGGTGGTTATTTGCAAGCCAAAACAGCATTATCCTGACAACTTTGAAGGAGTAAACATCTTACATTAATAGGTTTGGGTTGGAATCTATTGTCATACCAAGTCAAGTCTTATATTTAAGTGCTATATTTTGTTGTCATCATGTATCTTATTTTACCAGAAATGTATTTTATAATGGAAGGTAACTGTTTCTTTAAAGCATACATACATTTTTAACATGTTGCTGATTGTAATATCACTCTGATTGAGTTTCTTTATTGCACACTTTTGCTGTCGGTGACCTAATTTTATCTCCAGAATAAATAGAATGCAATAATGAGCGCATTTAATAGAGCTTGCAGTAGACTACACAGAGCACAACAAAGTAGTCATTTATAGAGATTTATTTATTTATAAAGGCTTGGGTGAATGGGGCCAAAGCAAATAACTTTCCGAAAAGTGCTTTAGAGTGAAACTGTTTAGTCTGTATGTATATTACTATTATTTTTTAATGCGCAGCATTACTAGTTTTTTATTATTTTGATTGAACAAGGTCTGGTTTGAATACAGCTCTTAAAGAGAGGTTGTGTTTGTGTTGCTTCTGTAAACTGAGCCATTAGGAGATATTGGAAAAGGCAGAATATTAATGATTTGGCCTGAACATTCAATCATGTTGCCAGTGTGTGTTTACATGTACACAGATGTCTTCTTCAGTCATCTGGTTTCTGAGTCCAAGTCCTTCATCCAGTAAATATCGATTTAAATTAGTGGCCTTTTCTCTTTTAGTTTTTGTGTCTTACAGTCATTAAGAGGTGCGTTTCTAAAGACGCTGATGTTTCCTGCTTCTTTGTACTAATTACTTCTTCAGAAACCCTCTCCATCCTTTTAAAAGAAAAAAGAAGACACAGAGACGCCTCTGGATGCACGGCAGTGACCATGCAAAACATCACAATTTAAACTCATTATAGATGCCTCGGCCCCTTTTAATCTGGACTGTTTTACGTTTTGTCATTCATTTCCATGAGAGCAAGTAGATAAGAGTGCATGTTGGCAATTTGCGTCTGTCTGTTGTTTTGAGTCTGGCAGAGGTGAGAGACAGTTGAAGAAAAGCATACATCATACACGGAGATGACCTGGATTTGGGTTGAGCTGTGAAAGGAAACCGAATTACAGCTTGTCTGTGCTTGAGTGCTTTCTATTGGCCGCTAACAAAAGCATTTACAGGCCCAATTCCATCTTATTTTGTCCTTCCACTTCTTTTTCTTTACCGTTTGACTTCACAATTTATGTTTTTCGCAAAACGTTTGAAAGTTTCTCCGAGCAGCGTGATGCTTCTACTTGCCCTTTATTTTAATGGCTTTTCAGAAACAGCCATGATACTTTTTTAAATGTTTTGAAAAATGAGCCTTTAATGAGCAATATAATTTTTACTGTTGTTATTTGTTGCGTGCTCGTTAAGTGTCAGTGATAAACATGGTGTCTAACCACCTGCAGCGTCTTATCTCGCAGCAATATTTGTCTCCGCATTGCTAGAGTTATTAAAATCTCGCTCTGTGTGGGGGAAATGTATTGCGAGCCACCTTTGTTTAGCGCTGTAGTTTCCCAATAAGATCCCATGGTGCAGTACTCTGCTAGCGTTGCAATGAGAAACAGGCCCTTACCGAGCCGTGATTAACCATTACACAATTAAATGAAGAAAATTTCATCTGATGAAAGTAATATCCTGCAATTTATATGTAAAATCAGGTGTCCCCAACAGATTTCCCATGCAGTCGCTCACTTGAATGTAGCCTTTCGTCTGCAATTACTTCTGTGAGCCGTACCGTTTAAATTGTCCTTGTGTGATTTTAGCCACTGTGTTTTAGCGGTAACGGCTTTGGCTGGGGAACATGTGAGATTGATGAGTTTTTGAGGGTAGATGTTTGATCCTAGCTTATCTACATGGCTGAATCCCTGGAAATGTTTTGACAAGGGAATGTTGTGATGACTGTACTGTCAAACAGTCTGATTGTGAGATAATGAAAACATTTGTTAAACAAACACACCAGAAATTGTTTTTTCTTCAACGTGATTACAAGATCCTTGAGATTATAGCATGACATGTGATCTAATGGCTGTGATATGAACTGGGACACATTTATGCTTCTGCCCACCCATGTTGTTAATGTTGAACTGAAAGAGCTTGATATTTTATAGTCTGTAACACAAAGCATTGTTTGTGTAAAGGTTGTCTTCTTCAGCAAAAGCACATTTTTAAGCGTCTCAGTTTGTGGGATCAGCTGGACATACGATGGACTCAAATTATCTTAGATCTCCCGTTCTCTCCATCGTGTACTCGCAGAAAGCTGTCCACCAGTCTTCAGACGTACCTCTACGCTCCAGCACAGCCCCGCTTCACAGATCAGCCTTTTTATATACTGTAATTATCTCACGATGTAAGTAGCAGCTTGCGCTAGTTAAAACAGATGGCGGATCATTTCAAATCCCATTTTTCATGTTTGCGGCGGATATCAATAAGACCGCGGTCCCCAAACCTGCTCTGACCTTTGTGGCTGGTGGCGCATGTCATCTGCAAAATTGAGATCAGGCGCGTGACATTTTTCAAATCACAGGATAGGGAGAGAAAGGTCCTTATCAAGGCTGTCAATCATGACTTAGTGTATTCCCCCACGCCCCACACACAAATCAAATCATCTCTGGCGAAGATCGCATAACACATAAGAGCTGTTGTTGATCCCTGTAAGCTTGAATCATTTACCAAGTTGAAGGAGGTCCAGTCACACTTTGGCAGACGGCTTTTTATTTTCATTTTCCCCCATTCTCTCCTGTCTATATCTGTGCATTCATATCAAACGGCCGTGTTTCACTCTGAAATGCCACGATGACAATTTTAGATGCTCCTTTCATGCCAACAAGTCCCCGTATGAATTGAGATGTGCAAATTGTGTCTTTTTTTATTATAGCTTTGCTGTTCCAATATGTGATTTTGAGCTGTGATTGCGTTTATTTTTTCAGTAATTTAACTTTTCTCTAGAACCCCTGGGACAGGTTTGGCAAAGAGATAATGCATGTTAGCAGGGCCACAGATAAAACCACATGAATGAATGTGTTTTTAGCAGTGGTGAATAGCCACAGCATGTCGTGATCCTTCAGTCTTTTTTATGATGAAACATGTGCAATGGTCTACTTTTACAAAATGTGAAAGAAATCACGATTCGTCAGCCAGCTGTGAAAATTCATTAGTCTTTGTAAGACAGCCCTTAAGATCACTATTCAGAAAAGTAAAACATTTGTGCTCACTTGAACTTCAGCCAGAGTAGACAAAGCAAGATTATTTATATGGCACATTTAATATATAAAATGCTTTACCAAAAACTTTTAATGTAATTAAGCAGAAAAAAACAGTAAGTACAAATAATAATTAAAATGTCAATCCTAATAATAAAAAAGTTGCATATGAAATAAAATAGCAGTACAATTAAAAAATACATTTGAAATAAATCCTTTAAATGTGCCGTATATACATGTAGCAATATATATTTATTTTTTTAAAAGGCACTAAACAGCTGAACAGATGTAAGGTTTGTCTGTGCATAGTATGTGTGATGTGAATTTCACTACAGATGAAGTTAAAGTTCATTGACTGTACTATTAAAGTCTTAGATTGCATGTTTCAAACATGGCTGTCCATGATTATAGTCAATGTGAACATGCTCGGCTGTGTAAGAAATATCCACTATGTGAAAAAGGAATTTTACCTGCATATATAAAACATCTAAAGTATCTTAAGACATGTGGAGCAGTTTTAGTGTTTCATTCACCAACTTATTAAGCTCTGGAACAAGTTTATGCCTATTGAAATAGACTCGCACACTATTCTTTAGATGTGAGCTTTCCTTTACATCTAGGTGATTTGCATTTCAGTCCTTCCTTGTTTTGTTCTGTGATATGAAACGGCACTGTGCGATCCATATTCAAATATTAAAATGAGCAGCGGTGTGTTTGCATGTGAAATTAAGAAACAAAATTGAGGTTCAAAGGCTGGTCTTGTGCATGCTGATCAGTAAGGGGAGGGGCCAGCATCAGCAAGTGGGAAAGGCCATTAAATTGGTGACCATGACATGGTTTTATGCAATAAAAATCCAGGTGACTTTAATAATAAAGGTGGAATATTATTGTCAGAAAAATCATAATATTATTGTTTTTCTATTTTAAACTACTTGTATTATTTTTCTACATTGCAAGTGTGTTTTTAATTTTATAAAATTATTTTAGCTTAAATGGTTTGCAAAGAAACCAGTGACACTTTATTTTACTGTACTCTCTATTTGACCAATGGCAGCATTGGGGGCGTGTCCAGGAAAAATGTGTAAAAACATTTTTTTGCAGTGCTGTTTGGTGGCACTAGTAGTATTCATCTTTAAACAAGTGGTAAAATAACAGTAAAAGTTTAATAACATTGTCCTGTAAAGCCTTGTATTCTCAAAGTTCTCAAAGTCGAGAGAGAGAGAGAGAGAGAGAGAGAGAGAGAGAGAGAGAGAGAGAGAGAGAGAGAGAGAGAGAGAGAGAGAGAGAGAGAGAGTGAATCGATTGTTTCTGGCCAAATTGATGCAGCGTTTGTCTGTGAGCTCACAGCAGATAAAGTGCGAGCCGCAGTGTTTGTCTTCAGGTGGCCTTTTCTACGTGTGCCACATTGCCATTTTGATGTGTTAAGTTATAATGGGTGTCCGCCATTCTCTGCTAGAGCTGCCAATAAAATCACGGGAGGAGGGGATTAGGTGTTGGTGCTGTTATGGCTCTGCTCTCATCCACCTCCTCCTGGCTTCTCTCCAATCTCTGCTTTCATCCTTTTACTCTCTTCGCTCACCTAAGAACAGTTTGTCATCGCAAGAGCAGGAGGAGCTTCTGTCACGCAGAGGTCAGCCATCACTCTTCATGTAAACAGATCTGAGAAAAAAAAGGAATTGTTGACCTAAAAATGTGAAGTCTGTCATTATTTACTCGTATCATGCTGTTGCCAAGAACATGTACAAATATTGATTATGGCATTGGTTCTCACACGTGCCAAACCTGATTCATCTCTTCTTTTAATTCAGATTAATACATTATGGAAAAAAAAATTAACAAACCTAAATACAATTGTTTCATGAACAACATTAACAAAACACAATGCAAATATCTTAAGCTTTTCTGTAAATAATCACAAGTGAAGTCCTCTTAATGAGTCGCATGCAGCTTACTTATTGATTGTCTCTCTCCCAAGTAAGAACAGCCAGAGAGCGCAGACATCATTTCATGACTTATTGATGCGATAAGAGGCAGCAAGCTAATAACAATGTCTGTTCGTCTGCCTCTTTCTCTTATTCTTATCTTCTCTACTTAGCGTTAGGGTACTATTAAGCTTTAAAGATGGGGTATGCAGGAAGAAAGCCTTATGGGCACACAGCTTGTGGCTGTTAGTTATCCGGTTATGCCAAGAGTCACAGAGCTCCTTAGGTAATGGCTATTAAATTGAGTCGAGACATAGAAGCCGCCTAGAGACAGGAGGACTTTAGAAAGGCAAACACTGCTCCACCCCGCAGCCGTTCAGCTGAGAAGACTTCAAATTAGTGTCGCAGACGGCATCTAAGTGCTCGTGACGATGTCCGTTTCATTTTTTTCTGAATGTAAGGTTTTTTATTAAGCAAATGAAACCTTCATTTTGCCATTTAGATCACCTATTTTTAGGGTTATTTTGGTATGGGTTTAGGACATTTGAATGAATGTTATTATGATGTACATAAAAAGAATTAGTGTTAAGCCTATCAGGAAGATTTGATGAGATTGCCTCATGTTGTTGAAGGTAATTGTGCCTTGATGAATGAAGCTTTGGGTTTTTGTTTGCATGATCATATTATCTGGATTCACAGAAAGCCATCCAGTTCAATTTTAAGAGTATATTAACAAGTATTCTAAGCAATCCATGTCTGCATTACCATCATAATGATTGTCAGAAGTGAAAGTGGGTCACCTGAATAGACATTGTCATCCAACAGAAATCCTCTTTGATTGGCTCATTTCATCTTTATATTTATGTGTACTTGAATGTAAAATAACATTTTCCAAACAAACCCTGTTCAGAAGCACTTCATATTGTTTAGAATAGCTATTGACTGACCCAGCATTCTTTCTGAACGCTCCTCCAGTACACTTTTTATTTTAGATTATTTCTCATCTGTGTGTAGCAATCCTTTATATTGCTTCAATTCCCTATGTGACGCATGGGAGTATCGTGAGGTACAAACAAGAGAAGAAAAGTTGAAATATCATTAGCTTTCAATTTGGTTTCAAGGCAAGAAAACATGCTGTTATGCATTTTATATGTATCAAAGAGCCCAGCTTATAAAATCTTCCATAAAATGCTTAAGTTGATGTTGTTTTTAGCATAATGTGAATGCAATAATCCCATGAACAATAACGTTGTGACCTCCCTAGATGCTATTTCAAGCTTTAAGATGATTAAAATTGTACACCCCTGCTATAGCCACCAGCATATTTTATACCTGGATTAATGGAAAAGTGTCACAGGTATATGGAAAAAAGAGCACCAAAAGTGGGAGAAAAGGTAATAAGCCATTGCCATCAGGTAGAGAAGGTCCCTCTCCTAATTTGTTTATAATACTGTTGTGAATATCATATCGAATAATAGATAATGTGTGGTCTGTCTTCTGTTTGCAATATGCTCTCTGTAGGGATTCTGCCAGTCAGGGGAAAAAGAATCAGGCAGTTAATTCATCTCTCTGCTTGAAAGTCTCATTAAAACGCTGATGAGTTTAAGGATTGCCTGAGGTAGAGAGCAAGAGAGCGAAGGAGTCGTCTTTATAGCTTGGCAGTCGAAGGCTTGAGGCTGTGCATCTGTTGGGTGCAAAACAAAAAGCAAATGGGCAATTCAATCCCCAATCAATACCAGGCACTTTTCCTTTTAAACACATCATGAATATACACTTACTTATACACGTGTTTGCCGTGCAGATGCCGTGGTGTGTGACGTCCCGACACGCGGCTGTGCTAAATGAAGACAGAGCTTGCAGGTGTGGGAATTGATCTGACCTTTTTCATTGGCGGAGAGATATAAATCACGTTGAATGGACTTTATTACGCCGTTAAAGGGGGGACACGGGGTATCCTAATTCAGGTAGTAATGTTGGGCCTCAGTACCAATACAAGCAGAAGGTCACGCACTGTGAGAACAATCTATTTTAATAGACAGAGAAGTTGGCAGCGTAGCCCGGATCAGTGTGCGCACCGTTTCCCTCGTGCTGACTTAAACACACATAGGTGACGGAACGGAATTGATCTAAAAGAGCTGTTTGCAGCCTGGTGCTTCACTTTGAAAGCGGAGTTGGAGAGACCCTCTTTAAGATGGTTGCTCGAATTCCTCGCAACACCGTAAAGATACATTCAGCAGATTTTGGATGAAAACTCATTGGCGATGCTCGACGCAAATAGATCTCACCCAGTTCCGTCAGATTTGCATGTCTCTCGTGCTTCAAATTTAAAATAGCCAATTTTAATCATCTCTTGTATTTCATCTCCCCATAATTCCTCAAAGAACCGCTGTCCCACGACCAGAAGAACTCGCATAAATCATCTCGGTGTCGTGTTTTCATTAAGAGCCCAATTTACTGGTGTTTTAAGACGATAAGAGGGCGGGCAAAGATACTGGCTGTGATTCAGTTTGGTTTATCGTCTGCGTGAGCAACAGGGAGGCTGTGAATCAGCTGCGTGTCGATAAGTAGCTGCATTCAGACCACAAAGCAGACGCTCCTGTCGAGCTGACGGGGCGGAGGGAGATGACGGTGGTCTGTGTTTAATTTCAGATTAAAGTCAGCCGCCCACCCCCAAACAGAGGAGATCTAAAATGGCCCGGTAATGTCCTTGAAGATTCTTCTTATGCCTTAAAATACACTGCAGCAGTGTGCATTCAGAGATATCTGCTTTCTCTAATGGTGAACGTTACTCCGGCATGGCTCTTTGGCCTGCGCTGACAGTCAATCAAGACTGCACCCTGCCTCACATCTCAGATGAATAGATCATTTTCATTTCAAATCTACCATTAATCAAGCTGGAGTCGCAGCAATCAGCAGGCCAGAATGTAACACGCGTGGCAATGCGTGGAGGTGCTTTGTGCCTGGATGGGGAATAGACACACAAAGAGCAAAAGCACAGCTGTAATTTCTTTCCCCAGCACCTCCAGGCCTGTGAGCTCCCGTGCGCCCGTGAAGCCGATGAATGGTCAGAGACGGCAAATGGCGTCATCTCATGAGGAAAAGGAAGAGACGGGAGGCCATCTATTCCTGAAACCCCACAACAACTTAGAATCCAGCTGTTGGGCTGAATTGAAATCTATCAGTTCCATTAGCTTCAGGGGCAAACACCCTGTTGATTATTCTTATTACTTCTGCCCAGACAAACACATTCCTATTTGTTCTGAACCTGCAGTAATGAAAGCTGTGACAGGACCACATAGGTTTTACTGAACTGTGGTTATTAAAGTGTTGGGAAAACAGTCAGCCACAAAACCTGCATGCTATTCGGCCAGCATCACATTATGAACACATTTTATCCGTCAGTCAGTCAGTCAGTCTGTCTATATATACAGTATATATATATACACATACATACTAGGATATATATATATATATATATATATATATATATATATTAGTATATATATTATTTTATATATTAAGTATATTATATATTGTATATATTATATTATATTATATAATTATATATATATATTCATTGTTAATATAGTTTAATATTAACAATATTATTATATTTTAATGTTCACAGTTTAATATACTGTATAACAGTCTATAGTGTCCTAAAGCTCATATAAATATATATGAAGACTTTTTTATCAAACCATTATTTCAGTTATCAAGTTTTATGTTTTGTCCTTCCTTTTTTATGTTTGTGTTAATAGTAGGCCTTTTGGTGTACAGTTATTTTTCTTTATATTTTTCACTATTTATTTCATCACTTTTTCTTTTTACTATTTTTACTATTTATTTTGGAACCCCTTTTGAATTCAGTTTTATCATATTCTGTTTCTACACTTCAGAGCAGCTGTCGTAAAAAATCATTATAATATTAATGTCAATGTTGCACATTTTGTTAGATTTGTTATCATGTTTATTTGTCAGGTGCATGTCCCTAAATATAACTCTCAGAGTTTACCCAGCCCTGTATCCAGATCAAAGCCAGTGTGACCGATCATCTGAAAGCTTCTAACCCAATGAACAAAAGTCTTCATTACAAAGCCTCATTGATTATCTATGGCAGACATTTATGCAGAGAGAGCAGATAACCTGGGCACTAGAGACTGCGTGTATTCAATGCCTCCCATTTATTTGAATTAACCGTGTCAATGATGAACTGAGGCTTTATTCAACCTTTAATCAAAGCTGGGAAATGGTCAATGAAGTCAGGTGTGCCCTTACAGTTCATTGTTTCACAGTAAGGACGATCCATGAACGGCTTAGATCAGGTGTTCACATCCTTACACCTGCAGTTCTGCTTTTTTATCAAGATCAGATTGTAAAATTGAACTTGTGGTTTTATATATGAACATTTAAGGTGTTTCCTTTCACCTCAGAAAGTCACTCTTATTTAACTCTGGCTATATTTTCCTGTTAAACATGCCCAAAGACAAGCATTCCTTGTAGAGGGAGCTGTTGAGCTAGAAATAAAAGCAAAAATGCATATGAAATTTAATAATACATTCACAATATATGTACATTACATTATGCCTTAAAAATCTGGAAATTGCTTAAAAATATGGTAGTGACTTAGCATAAGGTATATATTCAAAACTTTAAAATAAATATTATAAAGTTATAAAAATAAGTATTAAAATAAGAAATGAAGAAAATGAAGAAATGTCAAAATTAAAGCCATTAATTATAGCAAATTATATATATATTTTCAGAATAAACAGCCATTCTATAACAATTCTCTTTCAGTTATGAAAATCTTGCATATTTCAAAAATGTTCAAAATGAATGTCAAAGATATTTATATTTTATTCATGCACTTGCCTTCCAGTATTGCTATCAAGCTCGCTATGGAGACCTGCTATGCCCGTGTGCTTATCACCCTCACAAACAGAGCAACAGACACATAAAACTTTCCTCTGTGCTCAAATGTCACGCCGCTGACAGACTGCGCCCCCTTTGAGGTGTGTCGGCCTGCAGCACGTGATAGCCGTGACTGAGTGTAAAAACACGAGTAAACATCTCTACCTCTTCCTCACATGAAGCGCTTCAGTTAGTTTCCCGTTTCTTTCTCATTTACTCTCGAGAGAGGCGGTTCACACTATTATCTCAGATAAAGCAGTCATTGAAATTTTAGTATTTCCTTACAAGAGATACGCTCTTGCCGTAGCATTCTTTAGCTAGGGTTTAGAGAGGTTATATTAAACAGTAAGCTGATGTTCAAACATTGATGGATGTGTCTGGGTTTCTTTAGTCTTGCCTATATCAGACTTTATGAACGCTGATCCACAATCCCCCTCAAATAAGCAAATCTGTGAACTCTAGCAGAGTAATAAGCAGATAACTCCCACTCTACAAATGTTTTAAACCTCTGTGGTATTTTACGATATAAGCTTGTCTTCCCTAAAGACTGAAATATGTTATTTTTCTTGTACCTTATAGGTCTATAAATTTTATTGCAGAAGGAATTCATTTCTGGTGAAGTGTGTTTTGTGTGCTTGGTTTTAAATCTCATCAGTGATTTGTTCATAACTGATGTCTTTGTTCGTTTCATTTCATGTGAAACGTCTCTAACATTTCTTATTTTCCTTTAGGGTATCAAGGAATGAGGGCTCTTGTCTTAACGTTCTTTTGTAAGTGTAAATGTGTGAGAGGCGACTCTTAGGGCATCTATACACTTTGAATAGTTATGGTGCGTCACAAGGACGTAGAGAGATTTTAAAACGAATGCTTTACGAACAAAGTTTAGAACATTTCCACTTAAGTAATGAAAATGTTTTTCTAGTGGGCAGCCTGTTTATCTCAGTTTAAAAGAAACATGTATACAGTATACACAAAACAAGAGAAAAAATATAATAGCATATGGCATACAGTATGTATGTTCCCATGTGTGAACCTACGACACTTGAATTCATAACGTTCACGAATTAATCCTCTTGAGAATTAATCAACATTGCGTATTTTCTCACAGCTTCTGTTCCACACGGAAGAAATCAATGGACATCGGGATCCACTCCAGTTGAAATGCGGCCCATTCAGTTAGCCCTGATTCAAGATATCTCCAGCTCCTTCCCCACATATCTTTAGTCCGCCTTCTGTACACTTTTTTAATCTAATGGGAACATTGGTCCAGTTGTGCTTTTTGCAATCTGATTCCCTGTATTCCTATTACATTTTAAACACACAGACTTTTCCAAACCTTTAAAATGCAGCTTGTGTTTGTCTCTCTGTCAGAACTACCATCAAAGATTTCTTTAACATGTAAGCACCCCTAAGGGCCACGTTCACCCAAGGGCATATGGGAAGTGAAGCAGTGGGGGACAAAGGTGCATGTTTACTTAAAAATATCCCCCAGCGCCGGTGTTCATCTCACACAAACATGGCCCACCCACACCCTGTACCCCCTGCACCTGCACAACGCTGAATTCCTTCAGCCTCCCCTGAGGCTCCTTGCCGACAGACCCCGCTCAAGGTTTACTCCTCTCTGCCGGTGGGTCATCCCTTGCTGTTTTTCTTTCTGTTTAACTGCTGCGTCAAGAAAAAATCTCAAACCGTTGACGAATGAGATACGACCAGTATCGCTCACTGATCATTAGGCAGTTTAGCGATTCCGCCCGGTGGCATGTTTTAAAGGAGTACAAGTCACGCATGTTTTTAACTTGAAAGACATTCAGTCTTTTCTTCTCCAGAGGGCAAAGATCGATAGGTTCACTCTCTGCGTTTTACTGCATCTCTTCATCTTTCCCTCCGCGAGTCTGATTTCTTCTCAAGTCCCGGGGAATTGTCAGCACCTCGGGTTGATGTCTAAACTTCCTCATATATCAAAATGTATTATAATTGCTTCCATTCGTGCCGCTCTAAGATGGCGTATCAGTTTTCTGTTGTCACAGTGGCCGCCAACAGCAGTATGTTTTCAATGGCGCATGCATGCTGTTCTGTGTGTATGGTACTATTTTTAAATTCTGCTCGCTCTCTTTCAGGTCGTGGAAACTGGTGTGTCTTTGACCTATGGATGTTATTTTTTCTTTCAACACATTGCCACCCTCTATCTATCAGCTCTATCTGCAGGATGAGCTAAATAATTGCGTCCAATCCTGGCCCTTTTAGGGCCCAAGTTGTCAAGGGATGTCATTGAACCAAGGAGCTTCTCACAATAGAGTGGCGTTATCGCCCGGCCAGCGCTGTTTACAGGTTCCTAAGGGAAGCAGGAGAGAGAAAGAACACTTTTATTTCCAGCCTCACCGCTTCTGTATAGCAAATCCTCTCCTGCAAAATGGGTGTCCGTTAGTGAGGGAGCGAGAGCGAACAGAGGCTGACGATTCCCAATCACACGCTTGACGGCCGGCGGGCCGGTATTTGTGTAGCTGGTGATGCTGGTGATGTGGTGTGAATGTGAATTGGTAATCTGGAGTCGCTTATTTCATTCAGAGAGAAATTGGATTTGTTTATGGATTTGGAGTTGTGTTGTTTGATTTATATTGCATGTTTTCTTTTTAATATCAGGTGTTAGATGTAGTTTACATAGACACGGTGTGTGCGCTGCAGGGATTGTTTATATTTCAATAAATATGCATTATAGTGTCCTTCTTGTTGTCTTTCTTATCCCTTTTTATTGACTCCTAGCGATCCAGAAATGTTTTCGTTGCATCAGCTGGGATCTCCTGTGGTTTGCAGCTCATTCTGAAGCATATTTCAACCTTAAGGTTTTTAAACACAAAAGCTCTCAGATGATCACGTCAGTCAATAATTCCTTAATTATGATGAAGCTTTGCAAAGTAAAGGATTTCAGGCAAACACATATTAAAATAATAAATGGAGCGAACGTAAAAGGATTTGTTGCTTTTTTCTTCTACATTCGATTAGCACCTCGTTGATGGCAAGCAGTAATTATTCTTAGCACAAAATGTGTTGTGGATTTGCAATATTTTGGTTTTAAATTTAATTGATTTGTGCAAAAACTATGCCCTGTTTGTTTGTTGTTTTTGAGTGATAATAGTGTTTGTGCAGACATTTGTTGGATTTTGTGGACTTTGCTTGGACTGCACAGTGGCATTGAAAGTCATGATGACTTTAAATACATTCAAAAGTATTTTTACTAAGCTAAGTTTTGCCTAAAACTTTTTTGACCCCATTTTAGCATCATAGAAACTAGATTTGTCATTTTGATCGCTGTCACCACAAACTTATCATCTTCTTTCTATTGTGACACACACTCTTTTGTTCTACCAGAAATGCCTTTGTGTGGAAAAAGATCATCTTAAAATAAAATAAAATGGTTAAGTGCTTTTACTTGTAGCTGTTTGTTAGTTGATGTTATTTATGATATGTTTAGATTACAAATCTTTAAGTGCACTTTGTTAAAAATAGAGAAGATTTAAAGATGAAAGTTTTCATGGTCATTCAATAAGAATCCTGTTTTTATTGTAAAGAAAGGTTATTGGAACAACTAAATTTTACCTTCCAAAATTAATAAGGTAGAATTGGAGAGGGGATAGTTTGGGTTTCTGTAACGTCTTTATTTTAAGGGTCTCTTGAGCCTCAAACTCATTACATACCAAATTAAAAGACGTAATCTGGCTGTACCCAGTTCTGCCTTCTTCTCCCATCAAACTTCTGTACAGGAAGAAAACGATGAACTGCAGTCTAATTGGAGTTTAATGAAAGTTTCCCACTTTCCTGCCAATTATCAGTGTACATATGTCAAGTGATGGACCATAGCTTTCATACCTAAACCTCTTTAGATACCTCTTCATCTGTCTCTTTCTCTCTCTCGCTCCTCTGGGTCTTTTTCTCTTTCACAACGCACATTCATCGTACGGACCGTCCGTTTGTTCAAGCGTGAACTCTCTTGTGTAATTCACATCCTCACTTGCAGGAAGATAAAGAGATAATAATTCTATTGTAAACCACTTAATGGTTGTTCACGTGCGACCTTGTCTTTTGTTTTATGCTTCGTTTGCCTTTGTTGGTGGAGATTATTTAAAACTCAACCCCCTCACGCTGGGCCGGGGCACACGGCTCGGAAATAAATCTCAATTCACACTGTATCCGCAAAGCATCATAAGCTACAGTGATGAAATATTGATACGCCTTATCTATAAATCTTACGGGAAAATCGTGCCCTCCAACAAAAGCTGAAGATAATGCTGACACCCCAGCATTAGAGCTGATGATTTGGTATTTTGGAAAGCGCATCTTCTTTCTTTTTTTATGACAAGAAACATTACTTTATGGCAGTTTATTGTTGGATGAGACAGGACGAAGCTTAATGAAATAGACCTCCTATGTCCCCTGACTCTGAGAATGAATATCACAGAGGAAAGACAGAACAGAAGGGCAGGGCTCAGTGACACTAACACTAGGCTATAAATCTTTCACAAGCAGAACAGAGGAGTTTGTCTTATTGTGTAATGCCATCACAGTGGGCACTAATGCTGTCTAGTCCTTGATCTGTGTATTCATAACTCAGACACTGATGCTATTCACATGCACGTTTCTGCAATAGTTCATACAGTCATCTTTTTGATAAAGACAGCACTTCATTTATTTTAGTTGAATATTTTGTAACCTTTGCTCTGTAAAATATACATGCAGATTAGCCGGACCAGTTATGTAACTTTATTTTCAATTAAGAAATACTATAGACCATTTCGCAAGATGTAAACAGCACTGGTCCAGAAGCACTTCCTGTCTCAGTTTTTTAACACTACACAAATGTCAGAACAAAATACAACATTTACAACTGACTTGTTTAACAAACATCTTTAAGATTTCATTTAATTTACATATGTGAAATACAAAAAACTGAAACAGGAAGTGCTTCTGGACCAGTGTTGTTTACATCTTGTGAAATGGTCTATACTAAAATCTCCTGTAAGTAGACATACAGTATGACAACAAAAATATATGTTAAACATTTGTGTATTTAAAAAAATGATGAAATGAAGCAAACAGTGTGCTGAAACTTTAGTAAGACGAAGTAGCCCATAACCTAAATGTTCGTTAACCTAAGCAGGCAGGTGATGAATGTTCAAGCACATGCTGTTAGATGATATTATACAGCTACATCGACAGCAGTCATTAGTATAAACTGCCACGTCCTAGAAATGGTTACTGTGAATAGGACAGAAATCGTTGAGGGTTTTTCTTCTCCAGATTATGTGAAATTAGCATGTTCAAGTTATTAATGCAGCGGTGCTGGCCTCCTGTAAACAGTGTTATTTTGTTGTTAATCTTACTAATGATATCCCCAAAGAGCGCCTGCTTTATTCTGCTCGGGTTTCCAGCAGGGCTCTCTATTAAGAGGAGGAAACTTTCTTCTGAGACAAACAAAATTTATTGCTGAGAAGCAAAAACTGACCCATAACAGGCCTGTGGTTTTAGAGGAACATCAAAAGAAATATTTTTTATATTATATATTTTATATTAATGAATATTATATTCATTCTTAATTTTACACCCGGTGCCACACACACTGTTATTTTTATCAGCTGCAGTAATCTTGATAGTATTCGGCAACTTGGCATTATACTATTTATCGTAGTAATTAAAAGATGCTATTAATTTCTTAAAAGCTCATATTGGGAAACATGTGAAGCATTTACAGTATTTCTTTCTGCCTTGACGTCATCACAGGCTTTATTTTGTGGTAAATGAGATTTCTTCAGCATGTGCTCCCTGTTGTTTGAGTTTCAAACAACATGGTTATTATCTGACCTCAGAACTGCCTTTTTCTCAACCTTACAACTCTCAAAGCAACACATCTCGCTTATCCATCTCCATCATCTGCGTACCCACAATTCTTTCTTCTCTCTCTCTCTCTCTCTCTCTCTCTCTCTCTCTCTCTCCCTCTCTCTCTCTCTCTCTCTGTCTCTCTCTCTCTCTCTCTCTCTCTCTCTCTCTCTCTCTCTCTCTCTCTCTCTCTCTCTCTCTCTCTCTCTCTCTCTCTCTCTCTCTCTCTCTCTCTCTCTCTCTCTCATAGCATCTCTTCAACATAGCATCAGTATATTTTTAACCAACAGTGTTTTAGCTTTTAAAACCAGCTGGACAAGCTTGTAGCATCGCTGTAAGAGCTTAAAGTCATGCCCGTGCCCTCTCACTCAATGGTAAAAAAATTTTTACTCTCTCTGTCTCTCTCTCTTTTTTTCTCATACTTTTTGCTCTTTACAAGGTCTGTCCTCAGACAGAATGTTAACCTTTGCTTTGTAAGCCTTGATTAGGGGACAGTAAATCCTCGTTCGCGGGCTTCCTCCAGCGTGCTGCTAATGACACAGAGGCTACCCTTTATATTGTTGTTAGAGCTCTGGGTAGATTTGTAGCCACTGCCGGTTGTGCTGCTGTTTTGACTTTATTGTTGAGAGAGAAAAGTCAAAGCACATGTTATTAGCCTTGACCTTGAGAAATAAACAAGACTGAACTCCGCAGCTAGGCTGAACAACCGTAAATATACGGCACTTCACCTAACTTACACTCAGACTCCAAAATGAACACTTGAAAATATCAAATGTGATATTAATGGGAACTAAAAAATTATATGGTTTAATAGTAAGATTTAAAACCTGATTTGCTGAAGGATGCAAGACATAGACATACAAACCAATTGAAAATGCGAGGAACAAAGTCATTATCTGTCTTCACATTTTTGAGAAATGTTTTTTGTACGCGCAAAAAAATAAAGCTGAGATTGATGCCTCTGCAACACTTTATAATCTTCAAAATGTAAATATGACCAAATACTACACAGTTTCATAGTTATGGCTGTATATACAGTGTTCATTTTGGACCTTGCTAACACTGTTAAAAATCCCTCCAGCTTCGCATAGACACGTCTTACAAGTCACTTTAAGCATAATGAAGTAATTAATATATGAGCTAAAGCCTCCATCTAAAGTTAATCAGAGCGGAGCTTAACTAAGACATGTTTGGAGAGATGAACGTGACCTGGATGTTTTCACATCAGCCCGTACACCTATACTCATGTCTCTGATGAGTCAGAGTTTGACCTCCCTGTGCCACGTTCATTCGTCAATAAACCTAAAAGCCATATACCACACGAACGATGCGGCACCATGGCTGCGTCTGCATCCCTACCGATCCCCCTAAGACACTGCTGGCGCTTTGATGTCCAGACTTGAAAGGACTACAGTGAGTGCAGAGAGAGATAGAAAGCAGTAAACAGTGATTACGTGGAGATTAATGAAGCTGAACCCATGCTGATGCCTTTCTGGCCCCGGACAGAAGCCGCAGTCTGTGCGTTCAAGCCCAGCAACACTTAGAGACACCTGCTCGTATCTGAGCACACCTGCAAGATGTACTTAGCCTAACGTGTCCATTTCATAGTAAATTTATTCAAGTTTGTTTGCATGTTTATTTGGGCTGTGTATCACCAACAATGTCACGATACGCATCACGATACTAAAGCCACGATACGATACGTATCACGATATGGATCAATTTGGAATTTACATTTCTTTTGAGCAGAGTTTAATAACAGTAATATGTGTTTATTGAATAACCAGTGTTTTATAACCGTTGTGATAACTGAAAAACTATTTTCTTTTTGTCATTAAAAAAACAATGACTAAAAAAAATTGTCACAAAAAAAGCTTAGAATGGCTCTTCCTGTTGCTTTTAAAGTCTCTGCCTCAGTAACTGAAATGACAATGATAGTGACACTGAAGCATGTCAACAAAGCTCAATGACTAAACAAAACTTAAAACATATTCCATAAAAGCAAAAACTGTAACAACTTAAATTTAACTTCCTCATTCCTTCCTCATAAAATTCCTCAAACTCTTTAAAACACGTAGTATTTAACAATTTGGCCTTAAGTGTTGCAATGTTCACCAAACAAAGTCATAACGATTACATCTTCAGATTTTTATGCAGAAACAACAATTGATGGACATGTTCAGGGTGTCGTGATACGGCAGCTGCTGTATATATAGGCGCATCGTCAGGAGCTCATGACGATGTATCGCTGTATCGATATTCTGAGCACAGCCCTAATGTTTATCAATTTCTTTTCTCTTGCATTTAACATATACTTACTTACTTTTATAATGGTTTACATTAATGACAATGTAAAGAGGAGTCTTCTGAATTATGATCTTGCCTCTTTCATGCATGTATATTCATCATTTTCGTCAAGTTTTAAGTTGACCCACTGGGAGTAACTTCAGTGTATTGTGTTTAAAAGCATTCATATCCAAGGAGATTTTTGATAGCTGAGATGCCTGGACTCAATATGTTGCTTGTCAAAATATTGGATTTTAAATAAGAGCTCTAGAGTTCATGAAACGGTTTGAAGTAGGCAGAGACAGATGCCGCCTACACAGTAAAGGAGAAGTTGAAAAATTACTTTAAAGCAAACATTTATACTGTGGCATTATACAATTAGACATATTTTCATAGACTCTAATGTGTTTCAAATAAGACGAAAATGAGAGGTTTTTATTCTTATATCGTGACACACGTGACAGTCTTTCTGTGACCACAAAATAAGCAGCACACTCACAACACATTGTTTTTTCTCCGTCTTTCTTTTTCAGTATCTGCTCAGATCCTGAAAGCCAGCCTGGACACAATGGAACGTCAAATCCAGAGGCTGGAGAACGACATCCAGAACTTCCCTAAGACCGAAGACAAACAGGATAAGTTTGTTGAAAAGATGTCAATATCCTTTGAGTGCATTTACTATTGTTTTTTTGTCTGTGTTTTGTGCTGCTCATGCTAGACCTTGATTTGGCTTTTCAGTTAAGAAATGAGACACAGGCTTTTCCCAATGTGATGTGATTAGTATGTTAAGGCTTGTATAGTATCTAACAGAGGTTTCTTTAGAAAAGGATGGCTGTCACAAAGTTAGATGTTTATCTGTGGTCTCATCTTACTCAATGGGAGTTCAGCCTGGGAGCTATTTTTACTGTACAGCCCCTCACCGATGTTATGTATCCCCCTGTACCGTTTTAGTCTCCTCTTCTCACGAACTTTCCGAGTGCCATCACCTCTCATTTCGATAACAGAATGGCTTCACTCCAACGCAAGCTCCCCCTATTCTCAAATTGAGTTAGATACCGCAGCGCTTCCGTGATTTAGGCGGCCGAGTAAGTTAGACGGTTGTTTGACTTTTCCTTTTGACATGCGAGTGTTTATGTGCCTAAAGAGAGCAGGCGTTAAAATCATGCTGATTTAAGAAAGTTTGACTCTTGCGCTGGTTGAGTGACGCTCTTACTTTTATATTCCCACTGCGATCCCTGCCGTTCCTCTGCGGTGTTATTAGCTATGAGTAAGAACCATTAATCAGTGACTTATCAAGTCTGAAAGTCTTCCCATATGTTCTCCAAGCACAGGAAAGACAGCAGTTAACCTTATTTTAGCTCTTTGTTCACAAGCTCAACGCTGAGATTTATGGGGGCTTACGCTGCACTTTGGGTGGTGTAAGAATAATAGCCCCAGAACACATTAAAAATCTGCTCAGAGTCAAAGAGTGCTGCTTAGGTTTGTATGATTTAAGAACAGCGAGCTTGCCTGCAGTGCGGCATTAAAAAACAAGGCAGAATAACTTCGTGACCTTAGTGACGGTGTTGATTAGCAGGATTGTGGGAGTTGGAACTTGAGTGAAGGAGAAATAGAGAAGTGCTGATCCAACCCGGGCCAACTTCATACCCGCAGACTTATAAAAGCACATCAGGGCCCGAACTCGACCGCGTCTCGCCTCTGTCTCACCCAAACTCTCCTCAGCACCGACACACAGCCTGAGCTGAATACGGTCATCCCATTTGATGATTCAAGTGTAGGTTTTTCTTAGCGAGGGAAATAGAAAAGCGAGAGAAAGAGAGGCTGGTGAAAAGAATCGACTCCGCCCCCATTGTGCGCCAGCCGCGATTCGTTTTCAGGGGCGTCGGGGCCTGGCTGCAGAGATGCTGACTGACAGCGCGTTCAAACACAGCTGCGCCAGCTCTTTTGCGCATCACAGGGCAGACATTGTCATAGAGCTAAAGAAGGCCGAAAGCTGTTTCACTCGGCCATTGTGAATGAAGGGGTAGATGCCCGAGAGGGTGTGATTGAATTTGTGAATGCGGAGGCGCGCGGGCGTGTGTGTTTTGTATCTGCACTCCATTGCTCTCCATAGCAACAGGCTTCTAGGTCGCCTCTTTATGGGTTTGACATCAGCGCGACCTTTTGACAAATGAGTTACGGTGCAGCGCCGCTATTTTACAATCGCAGTAAAGGAAGCGTTTTAAAAACATTTGCTTTTTAGCTTCACAGTTGAGGGTTTGTTTAAGCGGGGGGAGAGGTAATTTGTGTGACTAAGAAAATAGACAGATGTTGTCTTGTTTACAATGTGTTCGTTGCCTGTAGATACTCGTTCAAATCAGACTCCTCCAGGTGGGCACTGTCAGACTCCTCAGGTTTTCATCCTTTTCTACGCGCCGTAGCCTTGAGATCTGTGTGATTTAATCTACCCTGAAATCACATTATTCTCTGTTATTTATTTCTTTATTTTTGCTCTCTTCTGCTCCAGGGAGACCCAAAACAACACAATTGTGCCGTTTCATATGCAGAACATTTGTTTCTCTTCACTTTTCATGGCAGCTCAAACAGCAGATTCAGAGGCCTGCCGGTGAGATGGAGAAGGGAATGAACTGGCATGTAGAAAATTTTTATGAGATAAAAAGGCATTAACTAGAGAGAGCTAGAATAACTAGAATTTTGCCTAGGTAGGCGTCGGCTTTTTCGGGATGTAATATCGGCGGTACACATTTCACACCCCTCAGACACTGTGGAGGTGACATTTTGCAATATTAAAAAATTTCACCAAATATGAGAATATCATATTAGCTTCACATTAAGGCACTTAAGACTGGTACAAATATGCGTTTATTAGCTTACATGGCGATGCACAGTTGATATATTGATTCATTAAATAGAAATGATTGTGGCACCGAATCAGGGCCTGCTTGGAAATGCAAAACAGAAATAAACTCTTGATATGAATAAGGGTTAGTTTTTAGAGTCCAATAAAAGGATTTTCCTTTTATTACCCACTGCTCAACAATCCCTCGTTGTCTGGCGATATGAATATGTGAGAGTATGTTTGTTGGAAATATCAGGGAAGCTGTGGGGGACTGGTTGTAGATGCAGCGTGGGTATTTGAAAGAAGGAAATTGACTTACACATTGCCTTGTGTAGATTATTTGAACAGTGTTTGGTACTAAAGATCTCTGTGCATCATTATTCACACCACCTGCTAACAATGAAGGTTTTCTCTTTTTAATTTAAGTGTTTTTTTGTACACTTTGAAGAATATTATCTGTTGTTTGGACTGCAGAAAAATCCTCATAAAGGCGTTCGCAGTCTGGAGACTTTTTCATTACATAAATTCATTTCATATAGACAAAATACACCGGCATATATTACAAGCATGTAGTTATTACAGTTGCACTCTCTAAACTGATCTCAATAACTGGTAAATTGTAGGCAGAGTAGCTCATATTGGTACAAACGCTTTATTTTTCCACCATTTACTGTAATGTATGCAAATGTGTGTGGGGTGTTTGTTCAGCAGTTTAGTGATATCTATCTATCAGAATTAATGGCACCCCACAAAGGCTTTTAAATGAACTAGAGGCCCCAGGAGAGCTGTAACTCAGCAGCGGGCCGGTGCTGGTGGGGTGGGGATGCTGTCGGTGGTCTGCCTGGGGACCAGACGTACTGGGAGCTTAATGGAGAGCGGAAGGGTTGCCGCGACGTTCGGCGTCTATACTGAGCTTTGATGGATGATGGAGCCTGTCTAATAGATCTCGCTCTGCTGTAATTTAGCATGCTGAAATTTTACTTAACCTTTGTGCTCTCTAGAGACTGAGAAACACCAATCATCTGGCCAATTTCTTCCCTAACCATGTATTTAATGGCACAGCAAATGCAGGCGAACAGAAATAAATACAGTGCTGTTACAGATAGAGGAACAGTTTTAAGCTATATAGATTCTTGGACTGTTTCATGGTATGAAAATGATCAATGAATAAAACATTAATTCACTTATTGGCTATTTTTGTAATGTAATTAATTACACTCACGCCATAATAATGCAATGTTATTTTTGGATTTTTGTGGATTTTTTTAGCAAATGGTAATTAAATTTGAATGTAAATAATTAGTTTTTAACCTGATAACTGTCAGTGCAGATATTACATTTTTTTAAATGCCTTTATTTATTTATTTTTCAATTTTAGGTATTTTTATTATATATTTATTTCATGTTTATCTTTATGAACATTTTTCAAATATTTATTCTTGAGACCTTTCCATCACTATATAGAGGAATGAATTAAAAGTATGAAATATTAAAGTGAACTTAAGTGTTCCTCCTGAGGAAATATTCAACTCTAAATAAATAAATCAATTAATTGCTGATATTTTAATAGTTTCTAAAAGTGCTTCAGGCTTACAGCACAGAATAACAGTGATCGTTAATTCACAAGATTAATGCATCTACAAAATGCAAGTCGCCTTTAACCTGCCAAGCAGTAACCGTACCATTTAGATGAGAGGGTGCAGTTCCTTTAAAGACTCCCTAAAGCTTTGTGCTTTATTGTGCCTCCCTTAAAAATGCCTATAAACAAATCATCTCTCCTTGTTAGACAGAGGAAATCACCAACCAAGGGAAGTGCCAGACAAGCTGGTCATTGAATAGAAAATGCGTAATATTTTTGTTTTCTTAACCTCTGCTTTCAGTGGAACATATATCGAGCTGACCTGAGCCTGAACACGTAAACAATCCTTAAAGGGAGAGAATACAGGAGGCCATTGTTCTTTTGTTCGCTATGTATTTCTTTCTGAAAGGCTGCGATTGCCGTGCCAGTTTTAGATTAGACCAGCACTCAGCGGGACGGTGTAACACATGATTCCCAACATAGCACCTCATACGTGTTGTGTTCTGGCACACATTCCCTTAGCGTTTTAATACCTGCGGTGGAAATGCACTTCCTGTTGCTCAAGGCAGCAGCGTGTGATGGGTTCAGAGGAGCTGAAAGACGTACGGGGTGCTGCGGGAGGCATCTGATGTAAATGTTAAGTCATACGTGGTTTCTTAGAAAGCTCTGCTTGTGTGAATGTCTGCATATTTGATTGGTCCTGAAAGATCAGCGAGAACTATTTTACCTTTGGGTCTAAAGCTGCTAATGAATTGATGAAGATGTGTTTGCAGGAACCTGCACAGCGATTTTTAGCCTCTCGCTCTTGTTTGTGTCTTAGCTTAGTCTCAAATCCTGGTTAATTATGGAATTAGGTCACCAGAATGTGGTGACATTCACCGCCGGTAATGTTTACCTCACAGTAACTCTCTGCGTCTCCCTGTAGCCCCTGCGAAATTTGCCTTGGAAATAATAATGCGAACGAACCACAGATTGCATCGTAGGTCTCTCGGTTAAACAGAAATTGATATACATACAGATGATTAAGGTGATTGATTTGAACCATGTCTTTGACTTCAGTTCCGGAGCCCGTTCTTGATTCCAGGTTTGTGTTGTCTTGGAGGACGGCATTGTTCAGAAACAATGGCTAACTTTAATCAACCGCATGTCACAGGAGACATTAAGATTTTAATTAACAAATTCTAATTGGCCCTGAACAGAATAAACAAAACAGAGCCCGAATAATAATTGCAGTTCCAGTAATGATAGTCGTAAAGAAAGCAAAGGCCAGAGTCCGAGCAAACAGACTTGGCACTCGCGTCTATGATTATGTTGCTGTCGTGCGCAGATTCATGTTTATTGGGAAATGGCATCCAAACCATGTGTTTTGTGTGATAGGATTTTGCATATGCTAATGCACTTGATTGCCTTGATGTGTGGCTGGGCGGGGGAGTCTCAGCACGGACGAGAGAGGCTCGATAACTGCCTCTTCAAATCCCATCCTCAAAGCTTCCGCCATTCAGCATGCTTTAGGGAGGACGCTGCGTTTGTAAAGTCGTGATTAGAAGGGTGTTTAATGAAACATCAGTGCTACTGATGCAGAATGATGCTGATTGTTAAAGTGCTGTTTTGCTTTGGCCATTTCTGCTATTATTGCTGTGTTTAATTGATTGAATTGACGTGTTTTTATAAGAATAACTTTAGTGAAGCCTGGAAGCATTTTTGGGGGATAATAATAATAACAATAAACTGTCAATGATTCGATTTTTACTAGCTGGAGGTAAAGCATTAGTTTACTCTGCATTTTCTTAATTGGTATTTTTGACATGTTTAGATATTGTGCATTTAATGTTGAGATACTGGTTTACTAAAAACAAGACTTGGAAAGCTAAATGACATAAATACAACAAAATGTATTAAGTTTGTGCTTAAAGCAATTAAAAAAATGGTCAAAGGAGTGAGAAAGTAATATTCTTTCCGCTTCAATTCAGGTTATTTTTGTACTCCTTTGGCAAACATATAAGCTGTTTTATATAAATGTTATGCTTTTATTCTTATTTTTCCGCCCTGGTTATTATGAGCATAAACCTAAGTGATGGGAGATTTTTAAAAATAAGACTAGATTTTGTAATTATTTACTCACTCTTTTGTTATTCCAAACATGTCTGACAAAATCAGTCTTGTTTAAATGTTTTCACTGAAAAACTGAAGTAAGAAAATGTTTTTGCAGTGTAGTTCTCCAAAGTTTAGAGTTGATCCCAGTTGCTTTTATTTAGTTTGATATCGTATATTCTTTGCAAGTCCATTTCCAGCCAGTGATGGTGGGGTATGGTACTCATTTACTGAATGATAACAGCATTTATTTCCACTGTGGTATAGCAGAGGCCCCATCTTCATCACAAGAGCCTCAGATTGTTCATCAGCGTCTCTCCTATTACAATCCCTATAGCACAGGCAAACAGTTGAAATCATTCTGCTCCATGCTTGGCTGTCTTCACACACAAGTGTTCTGCTGGGCCTCAACCCCCCGAGACACATATCAGCGCCGCTCTCTCCTCTAATGAAAATGACACTTTAAAAGAGATTGAGCATATTTCAGCGATCGTATTTCATAAATCAAATTTTCGTGATTGCCTGACCTGATTTTTCTTAGTTGTTCTGTCTCATGACTGTTAGTCATGGAAATGTCTCTATGTGAGTTATCATTATGCACGTGAATTCTCTGGAAATTCAACAATCACTGTCTCGTTAGGAGGGAAAAAACTAGGCTTGATTTGGCAGGTCCATTAACCCAGAGCTCAGGGCTGACATGGCCACTAAGACTGAGGTTGACAGGCATACTACTCCCAGGGCGGTGGTGGAAGCCTTCAACCGACTCAACCTCTCTCTACTCTCTCTCTTTCTCTCTCATTCATGTCAGGGGAGTCAATAGTGAGCCTCATCTGCTCTGTAACGCACCAGCATCATAAAATATGAATGTATGAAGTGTGCATGTGTATATTGACACGAGAAACGCAATTGCATCCCGAAAGGTGATGATCTGTATTAGGCTACTTTCCATTTCATGGTTGGCATATTAGATGGTGAAGATTATATAGCAGATGGCATATAAAAGATGACAAAAGATATATAGAAGACAATCCTGCTGAAAGGCTCTTGAAGGTAGCGTGCGGTTGCCAGATTTTCCTGAAGAATTTCAGTCACAGATGATTCACCGCTATATCTTTCATGCCATCCGTTTTTAAATCGATATTTTTAGCTGCTGTATTTGCCGTGTCAGAACTCCATAACCTGAAAAATGATTAATCACAAGCAGATTTCAACCAGATTCCAGACTTTGCACATCAAATAAGAAACCGGAGCCGGCCGTGTTAGTCGCTTAATGACACCATCTAATGAAAGTCATGTTTTATATAAAAATGTGTCCTTTATAGTGTTCTGTCCGGACCATTTGGTTCTGTTCTCATTTCTGTTATTAGTCCTCTGTAATACCAAGGACAGTTAAATGCCTCAGTAAATGAAGGACGTGTATAGCCAACTCCTACTATATTCTGTACTATCATGCTAATTGCAATGCCATTTTGTGTTTGCATGGACATTGGCTTTCCTGTTCTCCCTAAGGGCTGCATTAACACTCAGGTTGTCACAATAACAAAATTAAAGTAGTTGATACTAATGCCAGTGGAATTAGATTTTTAGCACTGGTTTTAATACCATGGCAACAAGCAATATGCTATTAAACATAATCCTTAAAAAACATAGGAAAAAAGATTCATTTTCACAGAAGCTCCACGGGGGGAAAAAAATGTATAATGGTTAGGAACAACATGAGGATGAGTAAATGAAGATATTGTCTGGGGGTGAACTATTTCCTTTAAAGGGATAGTTTACCTAAAAATGAAAATTCTTTCATCATTTACTCACCCTCATATCAAACCTGTATGACTTCTGCAGAACACAAAAGAAGATATTTGGTAACCAAACAACATTGGCTCCCATTGACTTCCATTGTATGGACACAAAGGTGACATTTCTCGTTTTATGGAGAAATTTCTCAATGCATCTTCTTTTGTGTTCATGAGGGTGAATGATGACAGAATTGTTTGGTTTGGAAGAACTATTTTAATAATGGTGTATTGCCTTAAATGTTCATCTCAATGAACATTGAGTCAATTTCAACAACTACCAACATTGCAAAGTATGTTTTTATTATTTTGAGGTACATTTTGACATTTATTACTGTACAGCGCTAAACGTAAATCTTTTGTGATTTAGAGAATGAGAACGAAATGTCCTTTCTAGTTAGCATACTCGAATGCACTCAATCTAAGAGAGACTGAAAGAGAGAGATAGAGAGAGAATACGTCCGTGTTGTCTTGAGGGTTTTGGCAGAGATCCCCAGAGAGCACTCATCCTCTGAAACTTTCTGCTTCTGCTCCAGTCAGTACTTCATTATAACCCCTGAAGACTGGGGCTTAAAGCCGCGTAATAGACGCAGAGCTTCTTCCGCTCATTTGTCACGGGCCCGTGAGTTTGATGCAAAGCACTCGGCACTTGTTGCTCCGTGCTAATCCTACTGTAGACGCTGAATCGCGCTTCTGAGCTTTTCCACCTCGCCCGCCGTCATGGCTCGTAATTTCACTTTCATTTGATGTTTTAATGGAAATCCCAGCCCCACTCCGCTGAATTGCACCATTGTTGCCAAATTACTTTATCAAATGAAAATTGGGAATGGGGAAAGAATGAAAAGAGGGAAACATTGTGTTGTGTTCACTTCAGTGTCTTTTGAAGCGAACACAACCAAATGTTTCCCTCTTTTCATTCTCTGTGTGTATTTGTTTTTGAGGATGATGGCGCACTTGAGAACGAGAGCTGTGCATTGAATGCGTTTTATGGGGGAATTGTGAATAAAGGAAAAGATAAGATAAAGAAAAGATTAACATAGCCCCTGAGACCCTTTATTGCACAAACTGTCTTTTGTCTGTCTGCCGTAATGAGCGTTATCACCATCTCTCTGCAGAAATAACTGTAAGACACGCGTATAACAACCAGGGCCGCGGTGATTTCTGTAACGGGAAGTTGAAGTGTACTTATTCCACTAAGTCGAACAGCTGACGTTTATACCGTTGCACGCTGTGAAATTTTCACCACAGCTACTATTTATTGTTTGTTATTGCAGATTGCTCCGTTTAAAGCACCCAAGGGTGCAGACTGATGAAAAGGTTCATAATGTCATTAGTGAACTTTACATCTCTCCAGATCAAAGCTAGATTAAATTATAAATCGAGTTCAAACTTTTCCTTCCCTGTGATCTGAAGATACTACTTTAATCTCAACAGGCCAGGTGAAGCCAAACCATTATAATTTTACACGGCTTTCTAGAAGCCTCTATATCACCATTTCTGTTAAAATTGTAGGTTACTTTACATACTGTACTTAACTATACATAGGTTGACGTCAACTGACGTCGACCTGACATTTTCCAGGAAATCATACCTGGCAGTTTAACTTTCAATAAATCATTATTACTGTTTTCAACACAGATTTTTATGTACTTGCTTTTTGTTATTTTTTTAAACCCAATAAAGTCATTAATTCCAACATTAAGACAACCCACAGAGCAGACAATTTGACAAATATATGTAGTTTTACACATCTTTTCAGTTCATATATTAGGAATCAGACATGCTATTAGCCAGATATATTGACTGCATTCGCTTGTTATGAACTAATTAGCAGGTTCATTATGTAAATACAGCCGGCTAATTATCTCGTGCGTTCATATTAATTATGATGTATAATGTCAGCATAGGCCCGCACTACTGGGGGTCCAGCCCAGGTGGCCGCTCTTGAATCTCAGGGAACTGCTATAGTTTCGGATGGAGCTGATATCTGTTCTCGCTCGTGTCTTACTGATGTGGATCAGTAGATCTGGCGTCTGATGGGACTGCATGGTGACTTCTAATTAAAATGAGTTTCTGACAGACTTGAGCACTAACAGTTACAAACTGCAATCTGATGTTAATCAACAGGGGTTTCTTCATTAATTGACGAAATTAGCCTCATCAATCACGCAGGAGGGAGGCGGTGAGCTTGTTCAGAACTGTGGTGTCTTGTCACGGCACACTTCCACAGGAAGAACAGCACGATGCTTTCTCTGGACGGCAGACGGGTGCGTGTATTCTCGTGACTTTACATCACCCCAAAAATGTTTGTTTTTTTAATGATGCAATCATGTTGCAAAACTAAGAGATGTCAAACGACTAAGATTAAACTTTAAATCAAATAAATTACATGACATATTGATTGATCAATTATTCTTCACATGTCTATGTTATTCACTAATGTCGGTGTTTGTTTTTACTTTTGTGAAGACAAAAGCAACAAACGTTTTTGTTCAACATTCGTGTTGTATTATAATCTTGTATTCTTGAAATGCTTTTATCAGGTGTTTATACCCAAAAATACGTGAAGCTTCTTGCCTCATTAAAAATGAGCCTGAACCCAGCAAATTGCCCACAGTGAGGAGCGAGTGCATAATAACAAACACACACAGCCCTCCCCGAGTGTTTAGCACAGTTGACTTCTCTGGATGTCTCAGACGTCTTTCACACTGTTTAGCATACTATTTATAGTCCAGACCCTGTAGACATACCCTGATGCAAACTGCATTCTCATGAGTGCTCTCTCTCGAAACATTTCTCAGAATCTGAAGGAAATAATGAATGCTGTTGATCTCAGTACTCTCTGTCTGTCTTTATACTGTACATATTTTCCATTTGCCTCAGCACTTGAAAAGTATGTGATTATAGTGGTCAAACTGTTCAGAACCATATAGTTCCATAGGAGAGAAGATTCATAATCTCTTTCATCTCAATTGTTTTTGTAGACAGCAATCAGATTTAATGTAGTGAAAATATAGGCTACTGATTATCCTTCCTGCTTCTCATATTTTTCTTTTTTATATTGAGACATCATTATTCTCAAGTGCTTTCAATAGAGTTCTCAATAAGTCAGACTGTACTCAGGTTAGCAAAGTTTTCAAAGTTGCCATCAGAACATTTTTCATTAAATGACTTTCACTCCAAATGCAGCCAACGTTATGTTTTTGCTTAAGTATTTATAAAGACATATTTGCAACAATGCTGACACTTGAAACATACCTAAAGTATAAACTCTATGAAAAACTATGAAAGAGTACCGTGTTTTTTCTTTTATAAAAAATACAGTAAAGAGTCTATTCTGTCTGTTCTACCTACCTCACTGATTTCTGCTCCATCAATAGCTACGATCAATGGACCGTTCCACTTTTCACCGTCACCCAATTGACTTCGCCCAATCACAGCGCTCGGCTGAAATCAGCCGTTGCTCCATACTTCACTGCGCGTGGGCTCGATTCTCTCTTAATAGTTACACGCTGCCTGATCTGCAGGGCTCATTTACTCTCGCGCATTAAAGATGCACACAATTGTATATCGCTTAAACAACAGAGTTATAATAGCATAACAATAATAGCATTCTGTAGCAACACAGCACATTTAATCTCACTCTCTCTGGGCATTGTAAGCGCCACGGTGGTGAAGATCTGTCAAAACAAGAGTATAATCTCCTCACATATCCAACAACAGCAGATAATAGGGCCTTAATTATAGCCATAAGACTTGTGTAATGTGCTTACCGTATGCCTGCGTTTTTCCTAGAGGCTGCTGATATTTCAGCGCAGCGGGCCACCTCGAATTGAAACTGACATTCGCACGCGTACGTTAAGCCTTGTCATTTAAGCAGAGCTCAGAAGACAGACACACTCCAGCTGCCTGAACTGAGCCTGACCTTGGATTGACTTTTAGTGATGAAAGCTTACTATTGATCCCCTGGATTTCTGCTTTCCTTGCTCACCATTGGTTAGGACACAGGTAGGCCATCTAGCAGCCCGTCTGAGTGATTGTTTTTTAGGGAGGATACCAGAAGACAGAAAGAGGGAAGTGTTCGATTGTTCTGATGTGTTACTAAAAAGATCTCAAGTCTCTCAGTGTCACATCATGTGTACAGTGGACGGTGTGAATGCATTATAATGTAATTGATTTCTGTTGTTTGGTCTGCTGTACAGCTCACATACATCTGAAATTAGATTAGAGTCTTAAAATGATAAAAAAATATTTAAATATTTCAGTTTATATATTATAAATATTGCTTGTTTATTTTTTGCTGTGATTTATTTAAATTGAAAATGTTAATTTTTTATTTTAAATTTTAAATATATCTATTTACATTTTTTACATCATATTTTTGGTCTCTGGTATACAAATCGGTTGTAATGTAATGTAAAGTATAATGTTACGCCAATAGATTTCAATTGAATTTATATTTTATTTACTGGCACTGTAGCATCAGTCCTACAGATTATTGGCCAGCAGAATTATTCTGATATGATGTGCAGCTTTGTTTCGAGTGTCAACAGGCTCAAAATGTCTTTCAATATATAGACAGACATTAACACATTAATCCCAAAACTCCACTCGAACTTTTATGTGATAATGCTGAACAAAAGAATCTGTTTTGCTCTGTATTAATGATTAATTTAATTGAGAACGTGCAGTCTTAGCATCTCAGGTGGCTGCACTATTGGCCCGCGCTTGCATCATCGAGATGGGAAGCTGCGAGCGTTCGGCGCATCGCCCCTGTGTAGCAGGAAGCAGATGCTGAACCTACATTCTCAAACTAGGCCCCCTCTAAAAGGGCACAAGAGTCGAAATTAGGAATCTTTCCTCCAATCATCCGCCATCTGCTAGCTGTGACTTATAACTTGGCCACTTGTGTATGTGCGTATGGGTGTCTGACACACGGAGGCGCGGGGAGAGCTGCCAGGAGGCAGCCAAAAATGATAACCGTGAACAAGGCATTTTCCAATGTAGTGATTAAAATGATTGAGGACAGTGGCGATCTCATTCATCTCAGAGCAAGGTGATGGGGACGGTGTGTATGTGTGTGTGGCGCTGGTACAGATCTAAAGAGGGCTGTGAAATGGGACTGGCATGTAGAAGGAGAGAGGCAGGAAAGTTCTGCCCACAGGGGTGTTGCTCTTTTGACTGTTTGTGGAAAAGACAAGTAAAGTTTGAGGCAGTTTTTCCTGAGACGCCATCTGACCTTCTTCAATGCTACCGAGACGCCAGTACTGAGATTTAGTTATTTATTTTGTTTCTTCTACCTTTTTTCTGGCCAGGGTTTTTTCAGCTTCTTCTTTCAACTAATTTTCATTAATTTCTGATTGATTAGTTTTAGTTTAGTTTTTTGCTTAGGATTGTCTAATTTCATGGTAGTTTTTCATTTTTATTTAATTAAGAAGTTTTTGGTTTGAATAGCATTAGATTGTGCTGTGTAGTGTGTTTTTGTGTTTAAAGTCAGGTTTCAGATTAATATTATATTTTTATATATAGACTTAGAATATATCGTGTATCTAAAAGTAAAATTAAGTTGACTTTTGATTGTTATATAATATATTTTAGTTTTTTTTTAGTTAGATGTTTTAGTTAGACTGGTGAGACTGGATTATTAGATCTGGGGATTTATAATCCATAGCTGTCTAGTTTGTGTATAAAGTCTGACCTTTAATCATTTTAATTGTTTCCTGCTCTGAAAGCCTTTCCTATAATTACTTTTCGTACTGTGACATAGGGGTGGGTAAGGTGACTGTGTGTGCTATTAACATCAACTATTGTCCCCTAGACAACCGGCAGTGTGAATCACCACATGTATTCTTAAACTGAAAAATTTGGGCACTTTCACTAAAAACTATATGAATGTAAAAACACTTCTATCATCGTTTTTTTGCAATATTTTGCAATATTAATTACGTAATGACAGTCATACATTTTAAGTGCCACCTAAGTGTCCAAATCTTTTTATAGCCACTGTATCTTTCACAGTGAATTTTTCATTAGCGATTAGCTTGGAAAGCAAAAAAATGGTGATATTGAGATACTGAGATTGAATACAGGGCCCATTTAAATCAGTATGACACGATCTTTCCTCTGCCCACGGATTCTTCTCTCTAATCTTTAATTCCAGCCATGCGCTTAAACATCAGACAGATTATCCTTCTCACTATTGGAGTGTCTACATACATCCATTCTTGCCCCTGTTACCCTGCCTCTGTGGCAATTAACCTACAGCTATGACCTGTTATATTTTAAACCCGTCTCGCAGTCTCATTCGCTCTCTGTCTAACTCCTCATACATCGTTTACAGCCTATAACCTCTTATCTATTGAATGTTAAACTGTATCTGTTTTTTTAATGAGCTCCTTTGTGCATGTGCGGCCACGTGGTCATATAATGTTCAGGTATAAGTGAACGTGGCTGTGAGTCCCATTATTAATAATACAGAATGTACTATGCTTGTATTGTACGTACAGTAATGGCACGTTTGGTGAATCTCATGAACATTAAGAAATGTCATGTTTTAGTACAACATTAGTGATAAAAGTATGAAAAGAAAATTTCTCCCTATAGCTGCAAAGCTATTAACTTATATAGTCAAGAGAAAAAATACATTTTGAAATAATTGTTAAGCACAATCGTATTATACTGCGTCATGTTAATTGTAGGGGCCGTTAAAATACGACCTTGACTTTGTGAGATTTACCCGTTTGTACATTCTATTTAAATAGTCGGCTACAGAGTTTGTTTCCTGTTAATGATAGAGAAGTAGATTGACTCCAGAGTGACAGTAATAGCAGAAGACAGAGTCCCTAATGGCAGCTTTGTGAAGGCCACACTGCTGTAGGAAATTCTCTCTCTTGCTCTTTCCGGTCTCATCTACCACAGAGTTGTAATTGCCACACATGCTGCACTGTCAGAGCCTATTTGCCTCTCGTGCACTACAAAGTGTGTTTTTCTGTTTTTTCCTCTGTTGTTCTTTTTTTATGTCACATCTCCAATTATAAATTACATTAGTGTGCGTACAGGTTGAGCATCTGTTTCGGCCCTGTTTGGCGCGTCTCGCTGGGAGAAGAACTGACCTGCTCGGAGGTGTTTCAGAATCCAGATCACCAGCTGGTCTCCTTATAGCGTGTAATAAGGATGTTGCGAGGTATAGCTGTGTGTGGCTTGCATGAGTTTCTAGATATAGACGGAAGCCAGGTTTGTGTATGTGTGCGCACATGTACATGTGCAGAAATGTGTTTAGGATCTTACCGTTGTGTCTCACTATCAACATATTTTTTGAGGGGTTTTACTTATCAACTAGCTGATCCTTTTTTTGATAACCTAATCCTTACGCAATATCTTTCTACTATCTAGAGTAATGAAATAGATCCTTGTCCTTTCTCTCAATGTCTTTGTTTATCCATACTTGAGGACTTTTTCACTTAATAGCTTTTTATATGTCTGAGATTTGATTAAAACAATGAAATGGACCCTAAAATTAACAAGTTTAAATAGAGCATTTTAATTTCAGGGCTTGTTCGTCATAACAGATCTTGCTCAATGCTAAGATAACTAATTTATTTTTCTTTAGCTTGAATGAATTTGCCTGCATTTCACAATGCAGTCATTTGGATTGCGTATATAAACACAACAAAATCTTGCCACTTTGGTATTTAGAGTATAAAAGATCATATCTGCCACTCACAGCAGTTCATAGAGATCACAGGAAGAAACTTGTCAGTTCCAAGTTACAATTTGCAGTGTAAGTATATCTCAGAGATTTGCTTTAACACCATATCTGTCTCATGGCTCGCTTTTTATCGAGACAGAGGGGATGTAAAGAGATGAGATTTTCTCTTCCTCTAATTCCCTTATTCGCTTTGACTAGGTCTTAAAGTGAATTGTTAACTCTTTCACAGTCTTTAGAAGGAAAGAATAAGTAGAGAGAGAGAGAGCAGTCTCGCAGGAACACTTTCATCTGCTGCCGTGCCACAGGTTCAGCTGCTTTTCTCCCGGGATTCCAACAACACTTTCATTTTCCAAATTTACCTCATGAAACATTGCAGCAATTATAACACGCGCGTTGCTTTGCTAGCTAACGATAAAAGACACAATGGCAAGAGTCTCAATTTGCATATAAAAATACGAAATGCAAAGAACTAAAACATGAGCAAGGTTCTCGGTCAGTGTTATTTTGATAGCGCTCGTTGTCGGTACTAATTCCAAATAATCGTTCCAAATATAAACCTTATATAGGGGCGTGCGATCATTTGAGTCTCTTGTACCGCCCCTCCTCTTTTTAAATTGGATTTTGAAAATTGAAGAGCAGACATAAAACAGGGGTTATTGCTAATCTCACGTGGAAGCGAGAGGTCTGGCTTACGATCCTCTTGGTGAGGATATATATGAGCTAATCAAGCAGGCCCGTGCACATGTGTGCAGATAGCGGCTGATTGGGCACTATCCCATCCTGGTGGGCTCGTTTTTAGTGTACGGTTCTCTGGCGGTCCAGCCGGCCAGAAATCTAATTAAAGCTGAAATGAATGTATATTTATAGGGAAGTTATGCTATTTGAACTGTCATCTAAAAGTTTGCCCCAAAGTTTAACACAAACTACTGCAATTAAAGTACATTATTCCTTTTACTGTGATATACATGTTATAGGATCTTATATCACCACAGATATAAAATTTAAAGGGGTCATTTTACGACTGGCCAAAGTGCTTGTAATGCTCTTTCTTTCATTCCCACCCTTTATTTGATTAGTAAGTTTTATTGTTATTTTCAAGCTAGTTTAGGGCTCATCAAACCTATTTTTGCATTATCAAGATGCAAATATGTTCTGGTTTATTTCAGGCTTATTTATTTACTTGTAATTTTTAGTTCAAACTATTGTCGTTTGAACAGTGCGTTCAGATGTAAGCCGAATGTTTTGTGTAATTAGTGTCAGCAGAAAGAGTGTTAAACTGCAGTCTTGCACTGACTGGTTTATTCGTGGAAAGCAGCAGTTTTTTCTTGCATGTTTATCGCTCGCAACTAAGAGAATGCATGTGATACAGACAATTAAGCACCTAATTACAATAAGCCAAAGAGCAAAGCTTTTTCCTCAGATCATATCCTCTTGTTTTGCCATAGTAAATAGCAGAAGCAGAATGAACGAGTGCTTTGGCATTCACATGGGTTTGCTAAAGGTAATACTGTTGGCTATACAAAACTTTTGATTTAGGATTTTGAGCTTTCAGAAGTTTCTGCAGCTGAACTCCAATGCAAAAAAACCCAGATTGTTGTATAAAGCACTTATACTTTATCCTTTTACATCAAGTGAAAAATGCAAGAGGAAAAAACTTTAAAAAGAAAAAGGGCTTTGCTGTTTATGCACCATTTATTTACTTTATCTTTTCAATTTCTTTAAAGCATTCAAGATAGAAGCCTATGTAGGACCTGTTATGAATTCAATGAGCACCTAATTGCCCCCTAGATACAGGTCTGCATCACATCTGATTATGAATGCTTGTTTTATATTGAAGCCACTGAACCTCTAAGTGATTCATTATCGAGCTGCTTCTTTGCTAAAACATTGAAATCAATCCATTCAGCCCATCAAACATCTGCAGGAGAGTTTACTCATAAATAAATACATTTTTTCCTGCAAAACATGAGGCATCTTTCAGCGAGTGTATAGCATGGGTGTTATGAATGAAAGCTTCTCTAAGTAAAGCTCTCTCAGGTCGGATGGAAAGTAGATAATAAAAAGTAGAGGAAAGGTAATTAGAAAAGTAAGTGGGTTAATGCGCTTTGGCTCTGAATTGCAGCGGTTAATGTTAATGAGAGGAGCCGGCGAGACTCTAAAATCCCTTATTGTGCAAATGAATGTCACCAAGTGCACAAAATGGCCGCCTCCAAATGGAAATGGAGCTGTGTGTCAAAGCCGCGCTTCTTTACTTCCTACAGCTCGTTTCTATCAGTAACACCTGCTGAAGGTACGTTGATCCATTTAGATTAATGCAGTTCTCATGCTGGTGGCATCTGGAGCGTCTCTGTCTGCGTAAACAACCCGAAGTAACTTCAATCTGTTCGTCCAATCAATCTCACTTATTCTCAATGATCTCTACGGACAAAACTTGTCGGCTTTCATATCTTTTTGCGTCTCCTCGGTTAAAACCCTCAGCATTCAGGCGCCGCTCCGACCTCTGGTAGTTATAAAAATAAATGCGGTGAAAGTCTCAGTGTTTGTGGACTACTGCTATCATTTTCTATCCTTTGAAAGCACTTGAAGCGTCTCTCAGATACGTGTTTGAAGAATAGATGTGAGTGTTCTTTTGTGCAGGTTGAAGACAGGACTTTTCAAATGTCTGTTTACTGGGCCAGACATAGGGCTCGCCGGCGTGCTCCGCAACTCTCCTGGCAGAGTCTTGATGATATATTTATGGATTTTTCGCTCCTTTTCCCTGGCCTTAATCAAAGTGCAGACATTGAACATGTCAAGGTTGTGTTGAACCTTTTCACCACCGAGAAGCTGCCTTGTCAGAAAGAGGTTTTAGCTGGTCCGTAATGCTTTGCATGAGTGTAATGAGAGACCATTTGTGCTACAGTCGTTTCTTTTCGAGTTTCTTATGAAGCTGGCAGTCTACTGTCAGTCAGCGCTAGAAAATAAGTGGGTGAATTTATGTGTTTGTTGGTGTTTTTCTCTTTTGGGGGGATACGGTTAGGTGGGGAGCCACATTTAGCCGCAGCATTGATTTCATGAAAGGTTGCTCGGTAGGAAGCAGGTAGCCTGTCAACCTTCCTCCTCACCACGCACACCACAAAAGCCGAAGTAATTGCGCTTCCCAAGACGTTTCGTTATTGCAAAAGACACAATAGTCGACTGTGTCCAGCCAGTTACACATCCATCATCCTTATGATTTTTACCACCAAAAAGCCTCTTTTTCCCTGTGTTGTTGTTGTTTGTGTGTAAACTAAACACAGTGTGAAAGGCTTGTTTTTTGATATTGAAAGCAGCTGTCAGACGGATGATGTCTGGGCACAATCCACATTTCCATTTGTACTCGTGTTTCTCTGCAGCTCGCTGGCACTGAGGAGGTACAGTGTTTTGAAATTAGATATCAGCCTCCACAGCGCCGGACTAGAAACAGAGAACGGGGAAAAGAATGAAATGACAGTGAGATAGACGGATTGACGGGTTGATATAGTTAGCTTGACAGAAATATGTTGGTGGAACAATGTTTAAAGAGGGATTGAGAGGAGGGGAGGAGGAGAGGAGCGAGGGACAGACAGATGGAGGAAGAGCTAGATGATGTTGGCTATGATTACAATTTACAACTTGGTATCTGATTCCTTTTAATGCATTAGAAATATTGTTTTATAAACTAATATAACCTGTAATTATCTAATGTAAACTAACAGAGAAAGATTTTAACCACATTAAAGGTTGGAAAACGGTACATAATTTTGCATAATTGCATTTTCTTAATTTTTAACCAGAACTGTACCTATTGCATACAACTAGTTTAACTGTGGTACCCAAGGATCAAAGTATTATATATAGTTTGATCCTATTATACACCTGAGTTGTTTTAATTCTTGTTTGGGTCAAAAACTTGGGACAAACCCATCAGTTGGGTTAGAAATTAACCTATGCCAGGTTGTTTTAGGTTGTTTTAACCCATGGTTGTGGTAAATGTAATCATTTTAGGTTAATTTAACACAAACACAATATTCCAAAAAATATTCCAGCATTGTTTAGAGTGCATTGAATTTTTATTATTATTTTATTTAAATTATTATTTGTATGTATATACTTTATATTTTATATACATTTTTTATATATTTATATATTTTTATACCAATTTTTTTTCTTTCATTTAATTTAATGAGTTGTTTGTTCTCATTTCTTATTTTCTCATTTACTATGGTTTGATTTATGAAAAATGTTTACGATTAACTCACGTTTTTGTCAAGGTTTAAAGACCATTTGTTTAACAAAAAGCAGAAATATCTACAAGTTTCAGGTCCTGTTTTGTAGTCTACATGAAAAGTTTTAAATTGTCAAGAACACAAACCGTCAAATAGCCCTTGGACCCTTATGAGCAATGAGAAAGACTTTTTTATCCTTAGTGCTACAGCCTTGGAATATAATGATAGCATTATATCCTCCATATCCAACTTGTTAAGCTGTTTTTATCTTTCCAACTCTCTTAAGGCTCGAGACAGTTGAAAGATGAGCAAAGCCATTGCCATGTGGCACGCAGGGAATCTAAAAATGTAAAGTATTGTATAACAAAAATGTTTTTTTCATTTCCATCACTGTCCACAATACAACAGATCTCTGAAACGTTTGACATAACTGTCAGTTTTTAAGACCTGCTCCCTCTAAATGTGTTTATGTGTATGTGAAATAGCGCTGCAATGTTTTTCTGATCAGCCCCATCCCCTCGGTTATGTCACAAACAAACATTGTGTGAGCGCCAGTTTCCCGTCACTCATTAGACATTAATGATTCGCAAATCCACTTGCCTTCAGGATACATGTCTCATTCTTCTTGTCAGTTCAACATCCCTGTAAAGCTCCTAAGCTTTTGCTGGAGAAACTGTGAGAGATCATTTTATCTTACACATGATTGCCAGATAATTATCAGTTAATTATTCAGAGCCTTAAATTAATTTGCTAAAAATAGTGGCTGTGTCATCTTGTCCTCAGTGGAGACCGTTCCATTATTTCAGCATGCTCTCCTCCCGCTGACTTGACACGAGACTGCAGTAGATGTATGACGTCGTACCGTAAATATGATTTTCATTTGTATCATGTCTGCACTTAATCTAATCAGAGAGAGTCTGCACACAAGAAAAATTTCCCTTTTATAACCAGCAGGGTGCATGCAGCACTCCATACTTAAATTTGCTGATTATTACTCATTGGACCAGCTGTGAACATGAGCTTTTATAGATTTATCCACAACACACTGTACGGTTTAAATGCCACATCTGTTCTGCAGAGGCATATTGCTGTTATCATGGATAGTTTTGATTTGCACTCATCTAGTTTACTAAACTTTTAGTGCCTAGATATATAGAGAACAGTGGCCACAATATTATATCCCATGCAACTGAATGACAGAAAATGAAAAAAGTCCTGTATATGTGTATGCAAGGGGAAAGGGGAATGTCAATTTCTGTTTATCAGGGATATTAAGGCTGGCCGATGCATTGGTCTTTCACGAACCCCAAATAGTTCATAGTCCACCTAGCTCTATGCAGGTGCTTTTGGCTCTTCATTAGATTTCTTCTTCTCGGGACACTTCATTAAGCTGAAGTTGCTATGAACAAAGAAATGTGTCTCAGCCCTTTTAATGGAATTCACTGGTTTAAGGAATCGAAATGTTCTCTCAACCCTTCAGCACTGCTGTGACCTGCTGTTAGACCAAAGACTGGGAGAATGATAAGGATATTGAATGGAGCCATTGCTTGTCACAGCATCATGCTGCTTCAACAGGAAGAGACTGATCAATACTTTACATCTCTCTCTCTCTGTCTCTCTCTCTCTCTCTCTCTCTCTCTCTCTCTCTCTCTCTCTCTCTCTCTCTCTCTCTCTCTCTCTCTCTCTCTCTCTCTCTCTCTCTCTCTCTCTCTCTCTCTCTCTCTCTCTCTCTCTCTCTCTCTCTCTCTCTCTCTCTCTCTCTCTCTCTCTCTCTCTCTCTCTCTCTCTCTCTCTCTGGGTGTGTGCACGTGTAACAATCCAGAGACTGGCAAACATCCTGTGAATGAGTTGCTCAGCCAATCTAAATAGTTGTTCATTGTCGGAATTGATTTCTCGAAATAAACAAATAGAGTCTCATTAGAGTAATAACAGCTGCACGATAAGAAATAAAAAAATAAAACAGAAAACAAAAAGGACAACAGTTCAGTTTGCAACAAAAGTACTCACTATCGATCCAATTTGCACGGAGCTAAAAGCATTTAAGTGCTTAGACCAGCTATTTGTACTGAAGTTTTATATGTCTAAAAAAAGAAAACCTCCAATTCTATTGACATTTAAAACACTTAGTCGTCTGGAGGCGTACTTCAAAGCCAACTCAGCAGGGACCCCATCAGAACAATCCTACTAGTCTTGATTACAGGCATGCTCAGGAAATATATTAACCACCCCCCTGAGAACCACTCTCGCTGCAACCACCAGCTCTGTTAGAAAGGTAAAATCTGGGTTATACTCTAATAGACTATTGCTTTTAAACAGCCAGACAAGCTTGCACCACCACTAATAAGCTTAAACCCACACATTTTCTTTTCTCTCCTCTCTCTCTCTCTCTCTCTCTCTCTCTCTCTCTCTCTCTCTCTCTCTCTCTCTCTCTCTCTCTCTCTCTCTCTCTCTCTCTCTCTCTCTCTCTCTCTCTCTCTCTCTCCTCTCTCTCTCTCTCTCTCTCTCTCTCTCTCTCTCTCTCTCTCTCTCTCTCTCTCTCTCTCTCAGAGCTGCACGCTCTATGCCTATGTGGTTTTCAATTAAAATGAAGAAGCCTACAATTGTTCTCATTCCAGCAGCTGTACGATAGCAATCGCTGAAACCAATTGTGTAATTCGTGTAATCACAGAGCAGTTTGTTAGGAGTGATAAACTTAATTACTAGCAGGTGAAGGCATGCTGAGAAATAGGCTGAGAGAAACACCTATAGCATAACCAGCAGCCTGCCTGAGGGATATTATCAGGTGCACGGTCCACAATTACATATAAAAGATCTGTGTCACATAATCTGCACAATAGCAGCTGCACTAGTTTGTATTTTGCACCCGTATCCATCCATCTTTTGGTAGAGAATGTGTACAGTAGTGCACTGTGACTTTAAAACCTTTCATCTGTAACATTTGCTTATTTATCTAAAGCAGATAAACACTCCTGATCTAATGAGGAAGACTCAAAGTGATTTGACAGGGCGCTGAAGTAAAAACATAGGCATGCAAACTCGCGGGAGAACGTGTGAGACACGGTCCATCTGTTTGTGACAGGATAAGGTTAACAGAGCTCACAGCGCAGATATGAAAGAAGACCTTCAGTTAAACATTGTGACATAAGGTGTACATATATGATGTTCTGGTAACAAACAAGTCCAGATGAAAAAAGCAACAAAACTTCAGACTTTCTCTAATGATTTTTCTGTGTTAGTGTAACTAATCAACACATAGCTGTAAGGTTGCTATACTGTATGTGCTGGGCTGCAGACATGCTGTTAGTTCACCTTTAGGCTTGCACAAGGTTTGCACTATCCCGCAGAGATGCCGCTGTTTGGACGATGTTTCGGACAGCTCTCTGCGTCTGGATACCGGTGCGAGAGGTATTGGAGGCTCATCTCCCAGATCCATAAATATTTCATTTGCAGAGATGCAGAATAAATTGACAGTGAAATTGACTCTGAATCCCGCTTTTAATTTTTCAAATGAAGAGGAAGAGAGCGTCTCGCCGCTGGTATGACATAGAGCGTGATGTGACAGGGTGTCTCGACCTCACCGTGGTGGGAAGGGAAGGGAGGAATTCACTTTTCTGTTGCCATCGACACATCACATCCCGGTTATTGCCGAGGGCCGAGGCTTTAATTACTAGGCTGTGTGTGGAGGTGAAATTAGACCTCCAGCGCTGTGGGTTAATGCGGGTGTGTGGAACACACAGCCTGCAGGAGGACGCTGGTGCTGATGCAACACATCTGATCTGCATGCAGTATTTGCTCTGAGCTGCCAGCTCCACTCACTGATAAGAGAATAAGTGAGAGTCTGAGAATCAATGAAGGTTTGCATGTTAAAATACCTGATTTCCATTTGTTTCGTGTCCGCTTGCGTGGGGATGCTGACGCACATCTGTGGACCTGTGTATGTGTGTTGTGGGTCTAAAGTTTAGGATCACTTACTATTTCTTTATTTTTTGTAAAATCATCAAAAACACATACTGTATGTTAATTTGGGAATTATGTTATGAAATCCTAAATACATTAAAACAAACATATATTTTAGCAATCTTCAAGGTAGCTATGCTATGCCTAGAATTCAAAAGTTTACATTTTTACAAAAGTTACAAGTTTGCAAAAGTTTACAAAAGTTTACAAAAGTTTACATAACATTTTACCAAACTTTTTTTTGATGTACCATAGTTTTTTTTCAACTTGATAACTGTAACTAAAGATATTGAGCGTACTGTACACATGAAAATCAGAAAATTTGTAATATTTTCATTTTTTACATTCATTTAAAAAATAATCTTTTGTATTTTTTAAGTATTTTTATATCATCATCAACACTACAATTTTTTTATGTTTAAAGTTATGCTAAACTCTTGACCAGTAGTGTATGCAGTCTTGCTTTTGTTAAATGGTACTTTAAGTCTAAAGACGTGTACAGCTTTTAACAGCTTGACAAAGATTGTCTGATTAATCTAGTAAATTAAATAAGTCTTGCATTTTAAGCCATTTACAGTAACAAGCCTGTTGGAACACTTCAACATATCAAATGTAACATATTCTGGTGACCAGGTTTATAGTAATATACAGTCATCTGTTCTCACCAGAGCGCAAATGAGCACAGACCTCTTTTCCATTTCAATTTGGGAGAGAATAATCAATGTGCCAATGTATCATAATCAATGTACCCTATCTTGTAGCTCGTACTATAATCTTCAATGCGTGAATCAGCGAAAACCTGTATCTGTTTTTTTCCCTATTTCACACGATGCTCCAGATATACCACAGCTAACACAAAATGAGTCATCAAAATCTCAGCCCTCATCAGCGTTATTACCGCCTGAGCAATTACCTACTTTCCCCCTTTTAAGAAATTTGTTTCAGCCATGGCTGTTCTCATTACTGTTCAAATCACAGCACGCTAGTCTCGAATTTCTGTCAATAATAGACCATTAATCAGTAGCTTGCTCTCTAAATTTTCCGGAGGTACCCTAACAGGGTCTGAGCGAAAGTTTTTGATTGAGTTCAGGCGCTTGATTGCTTGTACAGCTGCACAATACGGCATAATTACACATGGAAGTGACTGCAGAGATATTATCTGACAGTCATGGCTGCATTGGCAGCTTTTGGGAGTAGACGGGACTGTGATAGCGGCGCATGGCGGAAAGCCTGACGGTGGCACTGTGTTGATCTCCATCTAAGGTGTTGTGTTAATTAGCTTGGATCCATTCCAGAAACGCTCAAAGAATTTTGAGAGCCGTGCCTTTCAGTTTGCTACAATTTAAATTATTTCAAGTAAACTCTACTTTTTTCCAAACGTTTTTATTTCCTACTGTTATTCGGATGGATGCGGTATTGCTTTCTATTATATTTATTCATGTTTGCCTGAAGGGAAGTGTCATTATTTGTCACTCGGATTGTTTCGTGGAGATGAATGTTAATGCGGAGTCTCTTTATTTCTTTTGCATAATCTGCTGTATACCTTGTCCTTCAGTCGGATTGGGGAAGTCACAGTTCATTGTTGTTTGTCTTGAATGATGCAAGTACACAGTAAGTTTAGACCAATACGACGAATGATTGGAAAAGAAAGAGTGCAGAAACTTTAGGCTTTCACCTTCACAGATCAGAAGTGATGCAGAGAACACAGCATTACGCTTTCATTGGTCTGACTAGACCCCTGCCCCCTGCGTCGCCAAACGCCCCAGGCACTTTCTCTGTTTGTGCCATTTCCCAACATGAACAACTGCAACATCTCCCTTGGAAATATATTTTCTTTCCTTCATCTCCCCACGGCAAGCCATTAGTGCTCCATAAACCACCAGAAAAAGATGTTTGCCGTCCCGTTCTGCCCCGCCGTATGCTCCAAAGCCAGAGAAGGAGGTCCCGGTTGCTGTCTTGTTCCCGAGTAAAGTCCAGCTGTTGGGGAGGATGTATGTAGATTGTCTGTGGGACTCTGGTATTGAGGGGAGAAGATAAAGTCAATCCTCACTAAAAGCTTACTTGCTATCTGCCTCCCAGCATAGAGCCAGGAGGCATGCAGAAAAGCATTAAATAAACATTAATGGAAGTGGGTTAGGGGAGATTTATTAAGGAGGTCTTTTTGGCCTTGCCTAAGGGAGCCATGCACTATTTTATTCACTCATACAAGCGCACAGGTAAACAAACAAGGTAATTTATGGCAGGCTTCACAGGTGGCAGTGTTTGGAATTCACTTTCTGGCTGGTTCTCAGATAGGGGAATTGTTTTTCACACTGTCTCGAGGAATTTTAATCATTTTTCATACTCAATGGATGATATGTGAAATTCTGTGCTTGCGTGGAATTTCATTAAAAAGTTTTGTAAGCTAATGAGGATTAAGGGTGTTTTTACACAATTTTTCGAACGGTGTCTTCTAGCAATCTAGCATAACTTTTTTTTCTTATGTAGAAGCTTAAAAAAGGACCGTCTTTTTTATAGGAAGCTAGCCTTTCTGTACAGTGAAATATGGTATTTCTGGGAAAACGTGTTTGTTCTTTCTTTTGAGGACAGCTGGAGAGAGAACCAGCAGACAGCGCTTGCTTCGGAAAAGAAAACGCGTAACGTTTCATCCAGGAACCTCTCTCTCCAACCCTGCATTTGAAGCAGAGGTGACACAGGTGACAAAAAAAGCGTGAAGTATGTTCTTTGAAGGTTCTTACAGAGGTAAAGGAAGGAGAAAGGGATTGAAGCAAAGCAAAAGCAAGAGAAACAGTTGAAGGAATTGCTTTTGGAGGGTTGATATTGGGCCGTGCATGTCAGCCGTTGTCAATGTGACAGATCTTTGATGTGGAAATAATAGCCGGTGAGGGCTCGGCCCAGTCCGGTGGAACTGTGTATGACTGTGATGAGCTGTTGTCAAACACACCCACATATTTTCAGACTCTTTCTCTCAAGCAGAAGCAGCGTTTTCAGTATCTTATTCAATCGAGACCTACCTATCTATTGGTTTTTGTTCCAGCCATACCCATCATCTTATATAGAGCTTGGTCAAACAAAAGATATTAAAGCATGCGGGGTTAAATCGAGCACATTGCACAACCCCTTGAGAATTTCTGCCTCATTTTTGTGCTTTAACAGAAACAGGAAGTCATTTTGCACTTGTCAAAAGAACTCATAAAACTCAGCCCCAAGGACAGAGATGAAAACAAATTCAGATGTTATTGCAGGTATTCAGACTGTTTCCATTCAGGCTTTAAAGACTCCCGCAGTGCATAACTGGGACTTTGAGAGAGGGGTGTTTGTGTAGGCCATAGCAGTGATGGACGGGTCCGCAGCATCCTAGATGCATTCGTACCGTTATAAAGATTTATCTTATTCAACGCTTATGCAGTTGATCAGGAAATAAATACTTGGTTGTTTATTTATTATGAACCGTAATCTTGCTGCAAGTTTTGAAATATTTCCAAACAAAACTGCATACAAGGGTTTGCATACAAGCATGCTTAACATTTGTCTAGCAATGTTAATGGTTTGGTAGCTTCCAGAGCAGTTTTATTTATGCAGTAGTTGTCTCTTCATGTTAATCTGTGATGATATTTTAACACTGAAAACATTATACAGTTCAGTTTTAATGATTTATTAACAGGTTCCTTTACACCTTTGCATAATTTCTCTCAGTTCCAGCCTTAATCACTTCTTATCCAAGATGTGAAAACAGATCCTTCTTTAACCAATAAAGAACAATCCCATAATGTTCGTTATACAATTTGACTCTGAGCACTTTTCATTAATAGATTAAATAGCTTGAAATGAATAGCTTAAGATGCACACATCATTTCTGTTTCTTTTAAAAAGCCAAATTCAGACCATCCACACTGTTTTGAATCCAGGAAGCAATAGCTCTATTGATGCGCGCTAGCTGTTTTAGTTTACGAGCCGTGAGATAACAGTAGCTGTCAATAGGCATTCACAGAGAGAACCTGCTTTCACCCGCTCTTTAAATTACAGACCGCATCTCACACGGGGTCCAGCGTGCACTGACCCCCTGCATTAGCCTTGTGAACGATGAAACGGTGACTGTGATCAGCTTATGAATCTCTCCTCTGTCACTCCTCCACTATCGCTAATAGCTCAGCGTGCCAGTGATCCCAAACCTACACTAGATGGTGAGGTCATTGAATGGCTTTGTTTGTCTCGCTTGACCTCTGTGGAAAAGTGTTGGCTCTGCTCAATTTTCCAAAGGTGACCCCTGTTTTCAAAGGTCGGTAAAGTGGTTTCAAAGGCTTTGTTTGTCAATGTTTATCTGTTACAGTACAAGCCCGTGCGCTGTGACACGGCTATAGTGATACCATTCCTTAACCACTTTGTTCCCACGGCTTTTCCAAGCATTCTCGGGAGCAGTACGAGAAGCTCTCCACCATGCACAAGAACATGCAGAAGCTTTACGAGAGCTTGGGAAGTTACTTTGCCTTCGACCCCCACACTGTCAGCATCGAGGACTTCTTCGGAGACCTGGCGAACTTCCGCAACCTCTTCATGGTGAGTACAGTCGTTAACCGTGTCATCAATGCACAAGTGCTATTTGCTATATACTCCGCACTACTCAAGGTTCAATAGTTTTTTCTGCTTCTGTCTTTTTTTCTCAGTCCAATGTGTATAAACATTTCTTTAAGGAGGAGTGCTTGAGCGGGTGCAGTTAATACTTTTTCAAAGAGGTGATGTTACAGGTCGCATTGCTGAATGGCAGTATGCTTTAAGTGTTGAATTGCTTTTGCTGCTTGAAACTTTTTGCTTTCTCTTGTCTGTATAGATTTATAGTTTTAATCAGTACAAGCACATCAGTTTAAAACTAATTCTGTTAACCTTGTATTAAGTGTATGTGGTGATTTAGCTTATTTTAACAAATTTGAAAAGAAACATTTTTCTTGACATCTTAGTGAAAAGATGGAAGGACAGGCTTATAGAGCAGTTAAAGCATACCTAAGATGTGCTGAGAATTAAATGTATAATGTTTTATCAAATGTGTGGCTCTCAAGCTGACAGACTCCCAACAGTCTGAGCTTCTTATCCTTTCAGTTTCATTAGCTTAGTGCATGCGTCGGTTTTAAAAACCACACCTATTTCCTGTCTCAAAAAATTAAAAGATCACTACCTGGAGTTTAGACAGTTGGGTTAGGATTTATGCAAACAGGAGAGTTTTACTTCCATTTCAGGGTGCAAATACTCACAATGAGATTTGTAATTGACAAATACTGATTTTTTTTTATTAATTCATTTATTTTGCAGACTCTGAAGGTTTTTCTATAGTGAGGAATAAGGGAGCATTTAACATTTTGTCATAGAAGTCAATAATAATCATAATCTGTAAATGCTGTATTTTTGTTCATTTGTTAATGTAGGTCTACATATTGTTTGCAAAATGCACAGGTTCGTAGCTCTGTAGTTTTTGTATAAGACAAAAAATCTCTACAAATATAAAAATATTTTAATATAATATATTTGTGTATTTTTTATAAAAATATTTTGAACAAGAAATCAGTCTTCAAGCATTGCATTCTATTGGCTAGACAAAACTGAATAAAACTCCCTTTCAGTACAAAAAGAAAAAAAGCTTCAAAAAAAAAGAGCATCCTGGGATTGGGGTAATTTTGATCTGAAATGGAGTCTCAATATGGGCAAGTAAAGGGGGTCAGAACACCTCCACATAAAGCTTTATGTCTCGGGGGGAAACTCTTTTAAACGTATATTTAAGTGTCTCTTCATTTCCCCTGTTTCTGCCTATATCAGAGCTCCCTTCCAGCAAAAAGTGATGTGATGACATGATGTCCAGAAGGTACGCTCAAAGTCTTCAAAACCCATTACAGTGAATGGCAAGGTCTCCTTGTTTGAGGCTCTTCTCACAGCTCTCGCTTACAAGCATATCTAAAAACCAACTTTCATTCCCCCTGATCAAAGTCTAGCAACACACGACACGGCACTCCCTCCAGGATGCAGCGTTGAACGCCTGTAAAAGGGGCATCTATGGAAATAAATTATTCTCTCAAGCGAATAGCTCTTTATGAATAAGTTATTACTGATTTAGACTTCAATGCTTGGAAGAGCAGAGCTGGTAGGGAACACAAACGCTGCTGGATGTCCAGCAGCACCTCGAATATTCCCACTGTGCCAACATTTTACTATTCCTTATATTGTTATAATGTTTTCTTTGTTGGTTTTATCTTCTTTTTTAATTCCCAGACACATCCGAGAATAGATTTTTTGTTATTTCAGAATTATTTCAGTATTCGTGAGCACTCATTTAATTTTCCTATTGACTTATATCTGATAGCGCATACATTTCACTCATATCGTATTTTTGGCACTTTATAGTTTTAAGAATTTAAGAATCAACATTAATCCTCCCAAATGACTCACAGTGGCGTATGGTAAATTGCCTGCGTGACACATTCATTTGGTTGAACGAAGACACAGCGCCTGTCAGTTTTTATAGAGAACACACGCACACAAACCAACACATAGCTAAGAGAATCCATTAGCTATATTTCTTTTTAGGGTCAGTGGAAATGAAGACTTGATTTCAGCACATGACATTTTTGGACAGATTTGGACTGTGGTGAGCAATAGAGAGAGAGTGTGTGTGTCTTCAGTATGTAATTCTGACTAGAGGCAGCGGATGAACATCAGTAAATTAATGACTTATCAAAGTGCAGCAGATGGAGATGAACTAACAGTCACTTGTTAATTGAGTGAACCACTGATTAGACCAATAAAGTCAGCAGAGGTTGAGCCGCTGTGACGGCGTATGACAAACATGAATAAGCCAATCAATAGAGCACATGAGCATGCATGCTTGTATTGCATGGAAGCTTGCAATTGTGCATCAGTAAAAACAGCCATTGGCTTATCTCAAACACAATGCTTACCCTGAGAATAAGGATGTCAGTAATGGAGACTGTGATGTCATTTCTGTCAGATCGGCAGTGATCGTTAATCCCGATGGAGTGTCCCTGTAGATCAGTCTAATATTTAAATCAACATACACAACGTCGGCCACTTTATACTCTTGGCAATTTCATAGGCCTCTCACAGCCGGCTGAAAAGCTAATGAGAGAAATATGATCCAAAAATAAAAAACTCAAATATCATCAAATGTGGTTCTGTTAGTTTACATTTTGTGTTGGCCAAATAGGCCCATCTGTGGTGTAGCATTTTTGGTGTGGCTTTCACTATCTCAATAGCCAACGCATTACAATGAAGGATGAATATATATGTGTCTGTGGCTTAGATGGAGAAAGATGAATTATGGAGCCTGTAGCCGAGAGAGAGAAGATGTGTGAAACACGAGACTATTCAGATATTCTATTCTGTGGCTGGCCAAACAGGAGAAACTACAAAGCCATCTCCACAACGCAGGATTGGAGCAGGAACATGCTTCCTTAGTGTCAGTCCATAGCACATGTACCCTGCAAATATATTTACAAAGACATCTAGTCCTCGGTGGCTGCCTGGAAGGACACCATCCTATCCTGTGGTTGCCAACATGCATAAGCACACCTGGGGTAGATGGAGTCCATATTGGCAAATTTAATTCTGCAGCAATTCTCGTAGAGTAGCACAAACAGCACCGCGGACCTCGATGGGTTGACGGTTGCCTTACCAGTCTAGATATCACATTGGCATTGCGTTTTTTCCTGAAATGTGCTTTTTCCCAGGTGGGGACATTGTGCTGCTTGGTGTGAGAATTAAATGGTTTGTTTATTATCATCTTTCATATTAACAGAAGTTGTTTATTCATCCGCTCTCACATTTTCCTCACTCGAGATAAATGTATGTGCACAGTGTTAAAATTTCCAGCGTGTCCAAAAAGTGTCCTTCTACTGAAATGTGCCACCTATCTTTTCTTTGTTTTGCTGTAGGCTATGCCAGTGTGTTATAAGTAAAGCATGTTGCTATTTATAAGATTTGGACCTTTCTACAATACGTGGGCTCAGTTTAGCATCAACTTCAGATATTTTTATAGCATCGTCCTATAAAGACATACAGATAAAGCACTATTTCTCTGCTTTAAATAACTCTTTCTGAGCACTCTCATTAACCAAAAGAGTTTTAAGGGAGACTTTTCCCCTTGTAATCAGCTCTCCTAATGACTTTGGATTATTTAGTGTGTAAACACAATTAGCCAGCCTAATTTGCCTTAACGTATTGATTAGTAGCCACCGCTGACAACCACAGGACTTCCTGTGGATTTCAATCCTTCCTGTTTATTTCGTTTTTTTGGAAGCTAACCTTTACCTTTCGTTTGCGTAGAGCGTATCTGCAACGGTGAGATATCTGCTGTCCCTGGCAGAGAGCAGCGATGAGATGTGATTTGAATTCGCAGCAGCGAGAGGCACTGTGACCATAAAAAACAAATCTCAAACGCTTTCATTAAAGGCTTTATCCATTGTCAATGAGCAAAACATGATGAAGCTGTAATGTGGATGCTTGATTCTCGTACAGTTAGTCCAGGGATTGCGCCAGCATACATACACAGTGTAAACTAATCGCAATCTTTCTTTATGGTAATGCAGTTCTGGTTTTTGTAGTTGATAATGCGGGTGGTTTGTGCTGTGATGATGATATTCAAAAGCACACCCTCTGGGCATTGTTTATCTCATGTAAAGCTTCCTAATACCTTGAACACAATTAGGAAAATTGATAAAATCATAAACACTGCCCCAGGCTAATTGGGATCAAGGAAGGGGTTGAAAACATGTTTGTTGCCATGGTAATTATGGTTTTTGCATGTTTGATGAGGTTAAGATAATTACGTCTGTAATCGTGTTTGCAGTAAGACTCGTTCGTTTGTTTGTTTAGCAAACTTTTGCCAGCAGGAATTATTTTTGGCACTGTGAATAAATGATTTTTCAATTAAGGATTTTACACTTGAGTTTGATGCTATCTTCATTTACAAACCTGAGATTTTTTTGGAGCCAACGACTTCATAATGCTTTATTTGAAACTGTGAATTCACAATAACGGAAAGAATTGTTTATGCCAATGTTTGTTGTCACTCAATGGCATGAATAGATGAATATAGAATTGCTGTTTTCGCTCTTTGAAGGACAGCCATATGCATGCTGACTCGATTACTTTGTATTATTACAAGTACTGTGTTTATTCATTGCTGACTTAAAGTTGTTTTGCACAAACATGCAAATTGGGAACAGGTGCCTTCTCTTTACTCACTTCTCTCCCGCACACATGCATATGCAGCCTCAGCCATTTTTGCATATCCATACTTGCCTTCTCCTTGGCATATAATAAAAAGACAGTAGATGTCTGTAGACGTAGACTCTTGTTCTCGAATTTGACGGCAGCTCAACTATTGACCAACGCGAGCTGTACTTTCGTTCTCCTTCCACACTGTACCCATGATCCTCGTGTCTCTGCACCGAACACGACACGTACGTCAGAAACCCTAAGGGAGCCAGAAAGGGCCAGACTGTCGACACTTATTATGTCGCACCGGGAAGGAACAAGATGCACGCATACACAAAACACTCATTTCTCTCTTGAAGGCAAGGCCTGTCAGGTTAGTGCTACAGGCCTGGGGTGAAGAGACCTTTGCTGTGCAGGAAAGGTTATGTAGAAGTGGCTTATTCTCTCTCCTTCGCCGAGTCTCTGTGCCCTCTGCGTGTCTCCATCCAGCTTTCTCTTCTCCTTCATAGCACCTGACACCTCCGTGGCATTTACGGAGGAAGAGAGCGGGGAGACTGATATCTCTGCTTCTCAGTATACAGGCCACATTCCCACCCGCTGGTACGATGCCTTTAACTCATGTCCGACTGATTATATTTGTGAGACGAGTGCACAACACAACAATCTTGTATTTACCAGCGGGGAACTGTGTTTTCTTTTGAGCTTGATTGGGGTTGTGTCAAATGAAAAATCACAGTGGAAGCTAATAGATATTGATTATGAAGCGTTGTGGTAGGCAGAGAATGATAAAATACATAGATAAAGCATCAATTATACACCTAATGTGTGTCATTTGAGAAAAATAATGCTAAAAATGATTAAAAACCTCTTTGTCAGAATGTAATTTGGAGCTTTGCAGGAGGACTTTAGGGCATGAGGTGAAACTGTGGCACAGTCACTGCAGTTTTCTATTATATTAGCTGTCTTATCTGGCACCATGGTAATGCTTATGGAAAATTGTAACTCAATGGGGACTTCACAGCAGTATCAGGAGCCATCTTGATGTTCAATTAGACAATCGCTGTCTGCTTCCTCTAGTTTCACACACTCAACACTGTCCCCTTTATTCACAAGTTCATAAACACACACAGATGAGACTGTGTAAATCTGTACAGTTCTGCCATATTGTTTTTCGAAATATGCTTTGTTTTAATGCCGTGTTACAGAAAACAAATCAAATTAGGTAAGGGGTGTCAATAACAAAAATCAATATTTTGTTAATTCTACATATGTGATAATAGGGTACAAAACTCAGCACCCATTTAAAGTTTTGCCTTAAGAAGCACAAGTTCAGATATCATGATAGCCCTAGTAAAAATGTTATTAAAAATAAAATTATACAGTGCAAAAAACTAGATACTGTACTGTCGTTATACTAAGAAAATCTATTTCTTATGTGACAATTCTTTTATACAACAATTGTAGAAATGTGCAGCATTCTGTAACAATCTCATGCCATGAACTATATATTATAGTGTAAGAATGTTTATGTAGCAATATAATAATTTATTCTTCATCAAATTGATACAATTTAAATAAATCTGTATGTCCTGTTTAAATGTGGTAATGATTTTTGGAAACATACTTGAGGCTGTTGACATTTTCTCAATATAGCTCATATAGTCTATATTTATTTGTGCATGGTGTTACTCTTGTTACCTACAATTGAGTGCTGTCTTTAGTGTGCTAGTGGATAACTATAATCTATCTCTCTCTCTTTAACAGGATGCTGTAAGAGAGAACCACAAGAAGAGAGAGATGGAGGAGAAAATCAAGAGAGCCAAAGTAGCAAAGGAGAAGGCCGAACGCGAGAAGCTGGAAAGACAGCAGAAGAAGAAACAGCTGATTGACATGAACAAAGGTACGACACTCCTGGCCCTCCGGGGCCGTCTGCAGCTCAGAATGCGATTTCACACAGCGCTGAGCGCCACAGAGGTGACGGTGGAGGGACAGGACCACACTTCAACTGCGAAAAATCACACCTTTGACTTCCTGTTTGCAGGCGTTGAGATTAGACAAAACTGAGAATATTTGTTTTTGCTGGAGTGTCTTTATTTAGTAGGTGTCACAGTTTAAGGAAGTGGTGTCAGGAAAATGAAGACATTTGTCAGGTAAATGTTGATGACAGTGATGATAATTACAATGCCAAAAACACCGGTGTGAGATCCATCCCCAACAGGGGGGATTTCAGAAACAGTGTGATGAAGACAGGTGCGATGCTAAAATGTTTTCTATTGTTTCTGTTAAAAAGTAAAAATAAATAGATTATACAATGCTGTGAAGTTGCTCTATGACTGCTCACCGTCGGTCTGGGGCAAGCTGACAGACGATGGCTAGACAGGATGTAGGTCACATGTAAAGATAAGCATCTCAGGTTCAATGCTTTTGTAGAGCAGACAGATAATGGATTGGCAGATTGCCTTTGGCCTAGTAAATGGAGTTGAGAGTCAAATCTTAAGTTTTTCCAGCCCTGTATAATTCTGAAATGAAAAGAGGCCACACTCACAATACATTCATTTATAAAGAAACTGGTTGGATAGGCAGTACAAATTGTGTGCCGCTGACTGTATTACAAGTTCTGCGTGCATAGAAGCCCCGGCGAATTGTATATCTTCAAATAAATGTATGGTAAATGAAAATATTTGAAAGTGTCTCACAGCTTACAAATTCAGGACAAATTCTTGCAACGAGACATGTACAGTTCTCAGTACACCGCGCTATTCTGATCCTTACAATGAGACAGAAATTCCTGCCTCTGGCCAAAAGCTTTTTTCACAAGCTACCAACTTAAAATGTCACACTGAGCTCGGCACTTCACCGCGGCCTCGCATTTGTTAAAATGACATGTAGAACTTTAGCTCTGTGTGCTTCTACGGGATGACTGACGCGTGCTAGTTTCTTAAGAAGTGACCGCAGCGAATGTTGAGCATGTAATAATGCAGATAGAAAGACGGTGGTTAAAAACTCAAGAAGAGCAGAAAAGAATATGTTATCTTTCTGTGCCAGTCTGAGTCTGTAATAAAATATACAGTAGCAATGAACTGCTTTAAATTACAAACTAAAGTCATATTACAGTGATTTTTCATTCTGACTATAAAAAATCTATACAATTGTTCTGTTCATTTATAATAATATTCTCATATATGGGAAAATACATATATTATTCAAAATCCATGCTGATTTTGCCCTTATGTTTTTCACCCTGCCACTATGTGATTGATTCTTATTGAGAATGAAATAGAGATCTTATTTGCTGTTTGTAATCACCTACAGACGGCGGTAGAAATACTGCAGCTCTTTGGAAGTATTTATGCATTTGGAAGATGCTTTTATCCGACCGATCCTACAGTGTATACAGCTTTTGTTTTATCAGTTTGCGTATAGTCTGTAGTATTGAACCTGTAACTTTTGAGCTGGTAATTCTCTACCAAACTATTTATTTTATTGCTTGTTAATCATTTTTCACAAAGAAAAGAAAGCTTTGGTTGATCTGTGTAGCTTAGTGGGTAGAGCTTTACAAAGATCATGGGTTTTATCCTGGGAACACAAATACTGGTAGAATGTACTTGTAATACACTGTCGCTTTGGATCTGCCATATGCATCATTTAGTATTTAAAGTAGTGAGAATTTTAATAATTAAAATATAGTGGAAAGCTGTAATGATTGTTTTGGTTTTACAATTAAAAAATAAAAATAACTACTGTATTAAACAGAGGAAACATTCATTAACCCAATCATACCCTAATCAAATTCTATTCAGCCTCTTAATTGGATACAATTATTTAGAAAATCAAATTGTGATGAAGGATTTTAGCATTTACATATATACACTTTGATGATTAAGCCTATAATAGTATGCCTATATTATTGTGTTGGTCATTTTCTGTGAATATATCCCTTTTTGCTACATGACCCTCTTTCATTAGAATCCACGTCTAACAGTCATTTGATTAATGATAGTTTTTAAGGCCTTTACAAAGGACTATTTCTATAAAGAGATTTTTGAAGTCATTTTGCAAATTGATATCTAATGCCCTTAACATGCACATGATTAACAATGAGATGCATATTTAATGAGGGTTTAATCCATTTAGGGTTAAGAGGATGTGTTTGATGGGACCGGCTGAGTGAATATCTGTACCATTTTCATCTTTTAAAACTATTTTTAAAGTCACACACGGCCAGTATCTGAAATTACGTCCTTGCAAGGTTTAGCTTCTCGAACACTTTTGAGTAGCGTGTGATTGATGTGTAGGGCAAGTGAGGCAAAATCTGTTTTTCTTGTAAAGTGTTACAAATTCTAATATGGGAAATTGCTCATGAAATCATTACCCAGCCCCCCATTTGTTTTAATTTTCTCTAAGTGGATTTCCATATTCTCTTAAACTGACCAGATGTTCAGCATTCACCAAATTGCTTAACCCGCTGAAAGTAAATGGGGAATGATGTAAAATAAGCTTAAATCCACCTAATCCTTCTGTCTCTATTAGGAAAGATGTTTTGTGCTAGCGGGGTAGCCATTATGCATAAGATATGAAACAATGTTGTACAAAGGACGTCTTACCCACTGCGAAACACCACTAGTGAAAGAACAGGCTCAGCAGAACCAGCCATCTCCTCGGGTATCTGCCTTTGCTGTCTCGGCCTGCTGGCAGTTCCAGGGTCACGGATGAGGGTCACCACAAGTGTTTGTGTCCACGTGTTTGACTCCAGACCCATATCTTTTCACATTTAAGCGACCGCACAAAGCATCCATGAGTCCTTTGAACTGAATGAGGCATGGCGCAAGGGTTGACCTAAAACACAGATGAATCACCCTAGCCCGGTTTCTAGTGAAACACTTCTGTAGAGCTGTGTTGTGTTGACTTTTTTTTAATAATGCGCCTATTTACAATCACTCACTTCACCTGTTTGGCCTGTAATGTGTCTTCGCTTGGCTCAGTAGAGTATTGTATTGGCTAATGACAAACCAAGACACGACCCAATAATTCTTTTTTCTGTGTCATTTTTTTACAAACCCGACAATAAAAGACAGCACATCCTTGCTAACCGAAGGAGAAAAACTGTTATCCTATTATTTTTGGGATTATTCCACCCATATAAAGCAAAAAGTTGATCTCGTTGAGAACTCTTTGAGGCCTGCCTTTGTCTTTGTTTTTCATTTTACGTTGTCATCATTTTCACTTCTGGTGTTTTGTAATCTGCAGGTCAGGTAGAAAGAAGATAATGATGTTGTTTGTCGGTCACTCGCCGAATCATTGTACATCGTCCATGAAGCATAGAAAAAGCAGACAGTAGAATAAATGATGTTGTTAAATAAGATTGGAACACATCTGCTGAAGTCGGGCAGAAAGAAAGAAGTTTCACGTTTCTTCTCTAACATTACAAATGATCCCTTTAAAGGGTTAGAAAAATATGTGGAGGATTAAAGGGTTAAAGGGCAGATTAGTGTATTATTTTGAATTATTTTATAAGTGATGATGGTTGTCATTATCTGTGTGGTTGTGCACAGTGGGTTTACAAACGACTAATATTCTGTATGACTATTTTCTATTAACTGTTTACAGGTAAACCATCTTTATATAGTTTTTTAAGGTACGTAAGCAAAAATAATAATGTATTCTAATAATAAAGTATCCTAATAAAAGCTGTTTTATGCTCCATGTAGAATAAAGCAGCTTTTATTAGGCTACTAATGGGAATACCAGTTGAATACTATTCACTTTATCTTGATAACCCCCTCTTTATTAGATCTTTTACTCATTAATCATGGCTGACCGTGAATAGCACATTTCTAAGATCAGTAACTAAACCTGGCTTTCACGCTGCTCAGACAATGTCAGTGTCTAAGATGATTGTCCACAACCCAGATAATTATCATACCAGCCAGTTAAAACGCAAGTGTTTTTGTAAGTTACACACTTCACCTTCGTCTATCTAAAACACACACTTGAGCTGTAAGACTTTGGACCTGGTCCAGCGGTTTACTAGGTTCAGGGTCATGACTTTATAATATGTAAATCTGTACGATATAAGCAGAAACCCATGAAGAGCCACACACCCTGCTGTCTCTCTCTAATTAGCATTCCTATTTTTAATTAGACATTGAGATGTGCCATCCACCACATTGGTCATTATGAATAAGTGAACCAGATAAGTAATGTCGCATAATGCTGCTGAGCCGGGTATGGTATTCTATTATCTGTATTTTAACTATCATATTAAATCTGGGCTGTCTGCAGGCTTCAATGTCGCTGTTGAGAAGTGAGCATCTGTCCTATATGCATATCGGTGCTCCCCATCAGCTCTTGAGTGTTATTTACGCCACTGTCAGGGATCTCCATCCTCTTTTGAAGAACGCCACGTTACATCCCAAAGCCTGCTGGATCCCGAGTGTAAGCAAATTCCACTCAGGAAGTCTCGGAGCGGGCGACTGCTGGCATTGTGATTTTTGTCATTACCTTGAAAGACGTCAACAAGGGCGCCAAGCTTATCCGCTGTGGTGCATCAATTCTAATAAATAATCGCATATTAGCTCGTGCCGTATCGGCAGCCGGATGGCCGTGTGGCTTAAGGCGACGATAGCATGGCGAATTTTACCATCAGTCTGGCCGGAGACGAGTTAGCCGCCTCTAAATATCTAACGTGTGAGGACTGAATCCATTGATTTACCGAGATAAGCATCTGTGTAAGTCGTAGTGACATCCAGGAAATCCGCAATAATATTGTCTGAGTACAGCTTAAAAATATATAAATATGTATATGTTTGTGTTGTTAAAGAAGTAAAACTTTTTTCTTGTAATACTGTTTTGTGTAGCCATTCCTAATTAGGATAAACTAAGTGTCCTAATCACTTTTAACTTAATTTAGCTCTCTCCCTCAGGTGCTAGCAGAAATGAGAGGATACATCGGAGAATCCTCCATTTCTCTCCACCATCGCCCCTCCTTCTCTCCGAGCACACGTTCACACTGTTGCATGTCATTAATTTACAGCCATGGGTGGTCTGCGTTCTGATAATTCCTTGTTGAGAGTTTGGACCTGGAGAGCCACTCGGCAGTCACTCAGAAATAATTAAGCTCTCCGCATAGAGCCGGAAATCATGTCGTCCGAACCTAAATCCTCAGAGAGAGAAGTTAACAAAGGTAATGGGAAGGACAACAACAATACTAAAAACACAGAAGCTTTATGTGCAGGAAAGAGAAATTAAAGCAATAACAACACGTTTTACTTATTTAGTCAATATTATTGACTCGTGCTGAGCCGTTTTTTTAGCTTTGTGGTTTTAAAACAGGTTAAAAGTAGTTCTGCTTTAAAAGCATGTCGAAGGACCCTAGTCCTGTTGACCCTTTGATTCTCTGTCTTATCTGTTTTGATTGCAAGAAGCTCAGCTTTTACATTCTCATTTTTTATCTTATGTAAACATATCTTAACATTTGAAAGTGAATCTCTAGTGTCACGACCCCAAACCTCTGGATTAGTATAGCAGGTTTTCTTTCAAAGAGAAGAACGACACTGATCTCTTTGTCTCGTTCCTCTACAAGATCAACGCTCCGGCACTATGTTTCTGTGAGCGTCGGACTCGGTTGATGATTTATGAAGTGTATTTTCAGATAAGCCTGGCTCATGTGGTCTGTGATCTCAGCAAGCAGATGGCAAGGAGTGCAGGGAACGGCCACTAAGCATCACCAACCTGATAAACCACTGTGGTGATTCATTAGCATACAGAAAGATGGCATGAAAAATGTGGGGCACGTGCCATAGATCTCCGTTATCTTTTATTTCTCCTTGTGAGCTGCGTGAAAAGAATATGCAAATGAGGTGGCCGTTCAAAACCAGACCTGCTGCTGTTTTATTTTAGTTATAGTTTTTCTCGACAAATTTTGCATTTTAGCAAGCAATATCCATTCATTTTAGTCCATTTTGCTCTGAGGGAAATAGAATATAATTAGATATATTCTATTAGATATTCATTCACATGTGACCCTGTCTGTGAAAACTAAAGTCATTTATTGTGATTTACTGTTTTGTACATAAAATCATTCTACATGGTGTAAAGAATATTCTGTGAGAATATAATCTGAATATCTTTATTGACCGAGCAATGCCATGTCAAAGATTCAAATCAATGTTTAGGTATTTTGGTATTTGTTGTTTAAACTAAAACTGTGTCAAATAAAATAAAAAAGTGCCAATAAAATCACTAATCTCAGTATTTAAAATAATTAATTTGAGTATTATATATAACCATTTTAATACTATAAATCAAATCGTATAATTTATCACATATCATTTTATGGAAATGACTACTTTGATGCTTCTAAATCTCATAATTAGATTTTCATACTTGAACCTGGATTTCACAGACAGGGTGTTTTTGTTCATAAATGCATCTCTCATCTTTAATATCGCCTACAAAATAAAAAACTCTTTTGTCAACAAATATTTCTGATAGTAATTTCGTATGACAGTGTGGTATTCTGGGAGTCTAAGCAAATACAGAATGCTATCCCCAGAGCTTACATTTTCCCACTTTTTCTCTATTCTGTCTTCATTTCTTCCTCTCAAATAATGCTGATCCCTACAACATCCATCCAGATGGAAGCTTTATTTTTGTTTTGTTCCTTTACTTATTTATGCACGCAACCATCCAGGGCAGTGCTTAAGCAAATAGCCATGCCATTTAATCCACTTCCATTTCCAACCAGCCAACCAATCAACCAACATAAATGAGTGACAAACACAGCCAAGGTTGAGTAGTTATCTGCTCTGGCTACCTCTAAACGTCTCATTGGCCTTTAATGTATCCGTCCCTTTCCGCTCCTCATTGTCTAAGACCCAGACCCCCTGGCGCCTATCTGAACTCGAAGAGGTTGTTCCCCTCTCAAGGAGGGGGTGTGCGAGCATCCCTAATTTAATTACGCATAGGCATAAGTGGGTTTTCACATCAAGCTGTTCCAGCAAAATGCTCCAAAATGGCTGTCTGGTGCCACATCCATCTTCTGGAGTTCGCTGGGCTCATTCTCTCCGAGCAGGCCAGCTGACAGGTCACGGTGTCGTATCTCGTGTCAGATCCTCCGGAGAGGCGGCACCTCATAACAGGTGTGAGTGTGGAACAGGCAGGACTGTTGACTTTGCTGCTAATGCACTCTCAATGGCTCCAGTGAAGAAAATCTTTCAGACAAAGAGTGACGGGGAGAAAAACAATAAAGAGAATCCCACCATGCACCTGGCTTCTAAGCACAGGCCCACTCCAGCTTTTCTCACACCGCACGCACAAGGTTAATTACGCAGGTGGCTTTCTCCAGGGTGACAGATAGAATCATTTGTTTTTTCTAAATATTTTGAAGGACAGCAAGCTACAAAGTAAAAGTTTCTCATATTTTCCCCCTTTTTTTTAAAGCAGGGAGCTAAAAGTCTCTGTTTAGATCCTATTAATGTGGAAATGAGAGCTGTGGATCCATGACTGTCGGCCGGTCACTGGGAGGACACAGTAATGGTACAGATGCAATGTCCTCTGAACGGATCTTTGCTAGTTGGAATTAGAAAGTGAAAGTTTTGTGCAATAGCCTTTTAACCTCCCCAGAGCAATAGTCTTCATGAGAACCAACAGAAATTGAGTTCCCGATCGATCCGTGGTGTTTTCGCTTAGCGGCGTGGAGGGGTGACAGATAGCAAATTGAATTTAGGAACATAGCTTGTTGACACTGCTGCATAATTGTTGTAATGGCACGGTTTGATATGTAGAAACGAGGCATGGCGCCTAATACAGATTGAGTGTGCTTTAACCTCTCAGAGGAATTTGGTGAATACATTTCAGTTCTTGTGGATTCTCAGTGGCATTCAGCTAAACCTTTTTAGTTTAAATGCTTTAAATGCATTTTAAAGGAATTTATATTTTTCAGTGCTGTATGAGAGAAATTTGATGGACAGTTTAGTGACACAAAAAACATCTTTCTTTTTTGGGTGCCTGTGATTGACTGGCATTAATGCATGATAAATACATCACATAACCTTGATCCTCAGCCATCAGTCACGCTTCAGCATTTGTAAGTGCACGTGTCAGAAAATATCTGAATGAGAAAGACAGCAGTGAGAAAGAGTGGCAAAGGCAAACTGAACTGAAACTTTTTTTCCTTTTCTCATATTTGTCCCAAAAGACCAAAGTAGTGCGCCGTATATGCAAAGTTAGAAAAGTAGTGTAATTGCACGGAGCAATTCTGTTTTTTCGGGGGTTCTGTTGTGTGTGGTCCTGTTTCTTTCTTTTTCTCTTTACACTATAATCTTGTAATCCTGATGATCTGGTTTATGCTACAAAGTCTGCATTCTCGCAAAGCGTGGTTACATATACAGTGGCTGAAGCGTATTACTACATGCCTTGTGCTGATAGCAGGCATGAGAAAGTAAAGGAGTGCACTTGCATACGTTGTAGAAATAATTAAATATCATCTGACTCGCTCCGTCGAGTGTCTCGCTGGGGTTTTACGACCTGCACGGTCTCGTTCCGGCAGCCCTTCTCCATGACTTAGTCCTCCAGATGTTGTGATGCCACACACAATTACATTTACACACTCACCGAGCATACACAAACCTATTATTTCCCACACTAAATCTTCTCCCCCACTGCCTCTTCTTACTCGCTGTGACACCTGACTTTGTTTCTCTCCTCCCCATTTCTTTCCCTTGTGTTGTGGAAGATAAGCTTGTTGGAGAAGCTAATCTGATGTGTGAAGTTCACAAATCCAGCAGAGGGCTGTGCTTGTTATCCCCTAATTAAAAATGTGATAGTGCACCCATAAATACATTGGAGAGACTGAACAGGACCCCAGGGCATTCTGCTACATTTGGCAGCAGCCCGAGGGGCGCAGATCCACATGATACCCAGACTCTAAAGAGATAGATGGACATGTACATATGTGTAGATAGATAGATAGATAGATAGATAGATAGATAGATAGATAGATAGATAGATAGATAGATAGATAGATAGATAGATAGATAAATAGATTGATAGCTTGATAGCTAGATAGATAGATAGATAGATAGATAGATAGATAGATAGATAGATAGATAGATAGATAGATAGATAGATAGATAGATAGATAGATAGATAGATAGATAGATAGATAGATAGATAGATAGATAGATAGCTTGGTAGATAGATAGATAGATAGATAGATAGATAGATAGATAGATAGATAGATAGCTTGGTAGGTAGGTAGGTAGGTAGGTAGGTAGGTAGGTAGGTAGATAGATAGATAGATAGATAGATAGATAGATAGATAGATAGATAGATAGATAGATAGCTTGGTAGGTAGGTAGGTAGATAGATAGATAGATAGATAGATAGATAGATAGATAGATAGATAGATAGATAGATAGATAGATAGATAGATAGATAGATAGATAGAAAACAGCCATTGTGCAATTAAGTAGTTGAAAATAATAAAGACTTTTATGTGCCTGCCTTTTTTACTTGTGAAATGTTTTACTTGAAAGCATTTAAAATACCACAGGGACTATCTGTGAAGATTTTTAAGTGAAGCAAGTGAACCATTCAGTCAGTGTTTTGAACGCGTTCATTAAATTAGACAGTTTAAGAGAAATTATTAATGGAAAATAATTGACTTCTATCAACATATTTGCTACTAAGAGATGACATGAAAATAGCCTACCAATGTCTTAGCACTTTAATTATCACAAGTCATGACATAGGAAGGGGGGACAAATAGCCCACCGCTGCAGTCTTTAGACTACTTAATGTGCAAATAAATAGAGCATTAAACTCGTGGCAACATTTACCAGTTGCTTATTTTTGCATAGCAAATAAAATATAGGACATTATGTATTGTGCATCTATATACTGTGCAGGGATTGTACACAATGTAATGAGTCACCTCATCATGCAGAAAAAAAACACACAAAAATATATATATTCGCTGTAACGTAGGTATATATAGCAAATTAATACACACGATAACTGTTTTTACAAGGTGGCTTATTCTAATGAATTTGCACGATCTCATTTGTATGTTTCAATGCAATTTGCTTTCACTTCAGTGACAGGCCTTTGTTATTATTTTCTAATAATTGTGCAATTTTGTAGGATTCACTTTATATGAGTTCATGCAAAACCTTGGACAAGAAAGACATCCAAGACAGCAGTGGCAACAAGGGATATACTTAAAAAAGACTTCATTAGCATCTTATAGAACATCTGTCGCATTAATTGCCTGCATCTGTAAAAGTCCGTCTGTGATGTACAGGTATTTTCTTTGAATGCATTTTTATGCAAATATTCATTATCTATGCATATTATCTGCATATCCAATAAAATGTAATATACACACTTTGATTTGAACTGTTTACCCAGGTATTTGTCAAAAATAAATAAATATATAAATAAATAAAAACCTGACAAAGTAATGTCGTACTGTATCATCTTGGCATTTTTCCTAAGTTTGTTTTCCCTAAATTGTTCTTGTATTACATTTTTGCTTTTATTACACTTATTGCACTGATGAGACAGAGAAATAATGTAGACCATATGTTCTGGCAGTTTCTCTCCGTTCCATGTGGAGAGATCATGGGTCCAGCTGGTTCTAGTAGACGCATGGCCCAATAGGACATTGTTAATGGAGCAGTCATGGGTCGCATGGGAACATGTTTCCCGTTTTAGTAATTTTGCTTTCTCGTGTCTGAGATCCTCTGAACCCAGCCTCCCCAGCTCTCCTGTCCTGGCCATTGCAGATGATGAATTGTGTTACAGTTAAGCAAGCAAGAAGTAGGACAAATTGATCAAAGTGTCAGGTGCCCCTTGTGATGTCTAGGCCTCCAAAAACTAGGAAATGAAGGAGCTGTCGAGAAGTTTCCGGAATCATGTCGCTTCTAATAAATGTTTACCTGCCCCCCAAACACCCAGCTTGGGTTCCAGATTGATGTGGACATGTTTTGGGGATGCTTACAAACATTGGAGCTGTCATTGCTTTTGGAGGGCGAAAAGAAGCAGCTTGTCCCCTTTTAAACCAATGAGCAAAGCTATCAGCCAAGGTGTTGAGGAGCAATTAGAGATAAGCCATGCTTGTTCTGTTCTGGTTTGTTCTGGAACAGCTAGTTTAATTAGCTTGATTTAATCTGGGTAGCTATTAAACACAGCGTGCTGTGTGATCTACTACTTTGATTTTGGAGTAACCCTGGAAGGGGTGTTAAGTACAAAACGATACAGTAGAAGCCAAGACAGAAATGATCACAAATCATTTTATCTTCATTATTTCCACCCGGTGCTTCTGTTTATGTTTGTGTGTTTAAATCTTCATATTTCGGCTTTGTTTAATTTGGCTTTGCTCAGTTGATGCGCCGTTTCAGACAAAAAAATAACACGCAGTTCTGCCTGTGTAGAGAGTGTGTGGCATTTTTTTAAATTAATTATGTAGCCGTGTCAACTTTCTTCCTCTTTATAAATTCAATTTGCTGACTGTCATCTACTTTGAATGCGCTAGGAAACAAAAGATTGATTAACACGCCTGAAACGGCTGCCTAGAGCTACCAGCATCTCTGCCACAGACGTTTCTGTCTGCCAAGGCAGACATCGAAATCCCAAACCATTCACTAAATATTTCCCAAGAGCGGCTCGATCATGTACACAAAAGAATTGATTAAACGATCCCACACACAACAATAAGTCACCGTAATGATTCTAGTTTAAAATAATGCCTCTGTTGAACCCCTGTGATGTAGTGGAGACCCTCCATCTCATTAATGCTGGGTAAAGATAGATGACCCAGATAAAGTACCCAAAGCTTATTTTTGAACCCCATCGTTGACCGATTCTTTGGAAGGTTTGCAGCATATGCTCGTGTTAAAGAAAATTTGTGCATTTAAACGTTAAAAGAAAAGATCAGGAGTTGCTTTTAACAGAAATATGAGAGACTTTAATTAACCATTTGTCTTGTTTCATGTTTCTTAGGCTACTGGAAATCTCTGATTTAGGTGATTCTGCAAATCCTAAATGAAAATAACTGTACACTCAAGTTGATGAATCATACCTGCATGTTTTGTTTTTACAGTTTAGTGCACAAATATGCGAATAACACCCAGTGTCAAGTTGTTTGTCGTGGAGACGCATAGCACTTTGGTTACTCTGCCGTTTTCGAGGCACATCCCACTGTCATCGAACAATGATAAAAAGCCCCTGTATTGACCGGCTCCACACTAAATCTTGGTAAAGAGCACTTAGCTCCCCTGTGCAAGCCGCAGAGCGAATACCTGTCAATGGCCATCAGCGAACACTTTCATCCTCTGGCTCGTCTCCATGCGTTTTCCGTCGCCTTTAGGGATCCACACTGTTCCCTTTGCCCTCTGCCCCATTTGCCTTGCCTTTTTTTTGTTGAATGTCATTTTACTCCAATTCTTGAAAATAGACAGCACAATATGTGTAACTGGATGTTTATGTGTGGACAAGCTCTGACACGCATCTCTGTCCTCTTTGCAGAAGGTGATGAGACAGGAGTGATGGACAGCCTCATGGAAGCCCTGCAGTCCGGAGCGGCCTTCCGTGACCGCAGGAAACGAACCCCACGCAACGGTAAGACCTCTCACATTAACCTCCTCCTCTTGCTTTAAATTTCATCACACCAAAATCGAAGTACTTTTCCTCACACTTACATTTTTGCCCAATTTAATGCCTTCTGTAAGTCCCCAATTGGAAACTTCTCATTAGGATTTCGTATTGCCACATTACCATTCATAAGTCACTGATTACTGAAATTGATTGTAGACTTTGGGTCCTTAGAGGACGGTTTAACATAATCTTAATGTTAACATATTCCATCCTGGCATGATGAATCGAACAGACCCGGGGGAGAAGAAACCGACCACCTGCTGTAGGTGCTGAATTGAAATGCCAAGGACGGGCAGACAAGTGTCTGTAACTGAGCTTTCCAGAAACAGCTACAGTATGTACGGTGGCCCCGATAAGTCACTTTTTCCATATATGCTTACTATGCATAAACTTCTGCATTCCTCTAGGATTTAATGAGATGTATGTTATTTACAGTGTCATTAGTAAACACATGCCAAAAAAACATTACTGCTCAGTCCGACAGCCACAGCGGGCGTAACCAGTCTCCATACAGCATAGTTTACATGCCTGTCTCAGATGTCACATAAGCAGTGATTTGTCCCTCCACTGTTTTTCTGGCATTGCATCTTCTCGTCTCACCAAAAGTTCTTCCCATGATCCTTTGTGTCAGTGCGGAGTGCTAATAAGAAGGCATGAATAAGTAAAGTGTCATGCTGTATCAAACCTGTCTCCCACTCCGCAGCGCTGTAAGGCCCTCGAGCGCTGCCCCCTGACAGAGACTGCCAGCCAACCACGGTCGGGAGGAAAAAAAGCCGCACGCTACTACATCCAGCGTGCGGTCCAATCTCTGTGACATCTGTTTAAATAAGACCGACATTTAGAGTGTGTAGATTAAACCTCAGTTTCAACTCTTTCTCTCTTTTCTCTCATCTCCGTCTCGCCGCTCGTTTTCTTTTGGTTAGTGTCACTTGTCTTATTCCCCTCTCTCTTTCTCTTTTCGGTCTCGCTCGCTCTCTCTTTTTCCTCTCTCTTTCTGATGAGTGTGTGGGCTGAGGTTTGACAACACTGAGAGTTTTGGAGTGGATAATTGGTTACGAACTCCTGAAATACCTCTTGTTTGACGGTTCTCCCTCTTTCTCTCTCTCTCTTTTCTGCCTGTCAATTTCCACCTCGTCAATGTTGCAGGTGATCAAAGCCCTTCCTGTTCTGCACCTTGGTGGCCGGGTGCTAACCATGGTAACAAATTGAATCTGTTTACCCCTCTCGCCTTGCTCTCCTCCCCATAACACCTGCTTATTGCTCGGACTCAACCACATCTGGCTTAAAGTATAGACAAACTATACTGAGCTCCACAACTGGGTGTGCAAGTTAGGTTTTTCCTTTTACTTCTTTCTAAGGCTTTGTTCAGGCAGAGAGGAAAAAAAGATTATCAGTTTAACCTGATAACTGTCATCGCAGAAATTGAGTATACACATGAAAATGCTCTACAATTTTTTTTTTTTTTTATTTTTTTTAATTTTTAAGTCTATTTTTTAGTAAATTGTTGTAACATTAACATCTATCTTTAAATACGTTTTTTTGTTTGTTTATTGTTATTTGTCAAATTTGTCAAATATTTCATCTCGATAATATTTCATTACTTTTTCATCATTTTATAGTTTCTCATGATTAGATTAGAATTAAACTATAAGAAATATTAAAGTTAAACGGGAAAAAACACAGGTGTTCCTCCTGAGGAACATGTTAACTATGTAGTCTGATTAGCAAATATTTTTTCAAATATATCAAATATAACTTTTGAAAATATTTATGGATAAAAATATGGATAAGAATCAATAATATTTTAATATATATATATATATATATATATATATATATATATATATATATTTTTTTTTTTTTGTCAAGTATGTAATGATATGCACTGCACATAAATAAATAAGTAGAGTAAGCAAAGGTATTAACTATTGAATTTATTGTTTTTAAAATCACAGTCTATACAGTCGGTCCTAAAGATCTGATCTAAAAACCAAATACATTTTTCGGGGTTGTGAGGACAAAGCCTTTCAATGATCACATTTTAAAAATGGTGTGTTGTTTCAACCCAGGGTTGGGTAAAATATGTACAAACCCACCTGTTTTATATAATTGTTTCAACCCAAGATTCTCTGTAATTTCAACCCATGGTTAGGTCAAATATGGATATATTCAGGCTTAATTTAAACCAACAATTGGGTTTGTGCATATTTTACTCAATCATAGATTGAACCCATCATGCAAATATTTTGTACCAAATTAACCAATAATAGAATTTTTAATATTACATTGAATGCATATTTAATAACCAAAGTAATCAGTATAGTTATTTTGATCAGATATGTTAGACATTATTTGTTTAGTGTAAATCAGCTTTGGATCTTTCCCACAGTTGGAGCTCAGTCTAGTTTCTCCTGCGGTAGATGCCCAACCAGCACACCTTTGCAGTGATGAAGCACGGCGGCACGTCCATGCCTGCGGAAAGCTAATAGAGCTGATCTGTCTGTAGGGTCATTCCTTTCCTTGAATCGTATTCATATACCCTCTTATTTTTTCCTTCTACTCTTCTCGTAAAGCTTGCCATTCTGTTTGAGCTGCTCAATTTATTAGATTCTAGCCTTTTCCACCCTGGCCTACTTTAAAACGGCTATGACTGAGCTAGATTGCAGTGTCGAGAGTGATTGTGCATATGTGGGTCTTTAAAGTGTGTGTGAATGTGCTGCTTTTATATTTCATGTGCTTGAAATGACTGGTTAATATGTGCACGACACACTCCCTATTAAAGTCCCTTCACAGTTACAGTTTGCTTTGCATGCCTTTGTGAATGGCATTGCTACAGAAAAGCCTGTGAAAAGCATCTTTGATATCACACCTGACTGTTTAGCAATTGTGTGCATTATATATATGATGTGATTATTGCAGTATGTCTTATCTTGTGTATTTCTGCTGTTTTACTGATATGTTACATGAACCATTTATTATATGTCTGTATGAATTGGATGAGAAACGTTTAAACATGCCATAATTTTTCCTTTGCCAGAAAAGTTTTTTTTAAGCAGACAAACATTTATGCATTGTGTAAATAACTAAACTAAGCGTTTTATTTATTTACAAAGGCATTCATTTGCACATGTAAAGGAAAAGAAAACAACTCAGAGTAAACAATATGCTTACAGGTTATACCAAATAATTTCTGTTGGATCAGTGGACTGATGTAGGTCTAAAGCAGATGACTGCCTTGGGTAATATAGCAACAAGCCCATAAGAATCAACCACTGTCAGTAGGGATATGATAAATAGCCAATCCATTTTATTGATATCACAAATGTAAAACTCAGGGTTTGCAGGGCTGATTTTTTGCAGAATCCACAGTCAGATCTGACCTATATTTTGCTATTGTGGTTCCTGAATGCCGTGAGTACGTCCAGCTCTGTTTGCTACAGTATGATGCAGGAGTCGGCACAATAGCACGAATTGACTTGTTTTTGTGACTCTTCTGTGCTTTTATTAGTCTTCTGTTGTTGTTTTGATCCAAACTGTGCGGCCTTCCAGTGTACCCGTCCTTGTTTGAAAACTCTTGGTTTTATGTCATTGTTAAATTGTAAAAAGACTGCCGTTGTAATTCTTTGTAGTAAGATGACAAATACGGTTATGTGGTTTTGGTTGTCCCTGCTGGATTTTCTTTTACAGCCATTGCATTTAGAAATGTTTGAGAATGTTTTTTCCTTAAATATATTTCTTCCTCTGCTTTTAAAGCCTATGCTTGTGTCTAGCTGAGGCAACCTTGAAAGTAGCATTTTGCGAGAAAGCCTTCGGTCTGTCCGCCTCTACGAGTACTCTAGGAGATTGTTGGACAGACACCGCTAGCTGCTCATACATCCTTGTCATCGATTACTTTGGTCACAGATGAAAGTCACAAGCTGAGTAGTCCTTCCATATGGGACATCCCAAAAGCCACATCAATCAGATTTCTGAGGGAGACAATCTTATTTATTTACTGCCTTTCTAAGTCATTAAAATCTCTAACCTTCCCTTGCCAGGATTTCACCTTCACTATTTCTTCCATCAAAAGTTTCCCAGGGTTCAGGTATACCGTTTGACTTTGATTTGTGGAGGAATGTCCTATTAAAAACAAATGCATGATATAATGCATGTGAGAGTTATGGCATTCGAACCCCACCATCTATTCTGCCTTCAGTCTGCGAGTTAATTCGCCCAGGCGGAGGAGAAAGTGAGCCTTGTATGTTTAATGAAGATTAAATTACCTATTTTCAGTCATGAAATTTTAAAAGCAGAAAGAGGATGAATCTGTAAAGTGGCAAATGAGCAAGACAGGAGGAAGACGGTAGTGAATACGAAAGCTGGACGAAGATTACGTTTTTTTTTCTCTTTCCTTCTCACATAGTAAATGATGTCTCCATAATTTGAAATGAAGCAAGGCCATTTTTGTTCTCCCGTGTCTTTCCCCCATCGTATTAACTGTTAGTATTATCTATACTGTTTATATCCTTCCGATATTGACAGAAACGCATAGTTACCGCAATAATTAATGAGTGTCACAAACCTAGGACTGTGATTGCAAATCCCTTAGCAATTAATCATTGGATCCTCTGCATGTAACTTCCCTTTCACATTTACTCAAACCGGCACCTAACACACTTATCTTCACATGCAAACACACTCTCACACCCACAGCCGATAGATAGTAGTGTTGCTCTGTAACACTTTTTCGCCTAGCAGCTAAGCTCCCCACTTCCCAAACCTCAAGCACTTCACTTCAGGGTGTTGATAGATGTTATTCATGCCGCTCACCCCAGGGCACCCCTGCAGGAAGAAGGGCTAACGTGATTTGCTGAGGGCTGGAGGGACCGGAGGGTAGCACGCTTGGCGGCGGCGTGGATGACTTAGAAGATTGCAGATATCAATAAGCAGAGGTGCTGCGGAGAGGGCTCGCTTGAAACCCATCACCTGCTCTTGATAGATAAGAATATTTTCCTTCTGAAGAAAGGGCGGAGCCAAGGAGGAGAGGGCTGGAGAGGATCAGAAAAGTTTTAGATATGTACTGTTGAAGTTTCGATGGATAAAGAGGATTAAAGAACCCCGCACGGGTCATTTATCAGTACAGGTGAGGAACTGTGATAGAGATAAAGATGAGGATTTTATGTAGCGTTTGAATGGTCACAGTGCATATATCTGATGTGAGGTTTTATTGAGGCTGTTAAACAAGCTTGACCATGTGATTCTTAAAGAATAAATCAGATCTTAGGAAAACTCGCTGACCCCGAGCGGCTCCTTTCTCCGTTTGCCGATGCGTGTCGGCCTGAGCCATTTGATTTCAACAAGAGCCTTTCGACCTCTAAAGTCTGGTGAAAGGAAACAGACGACTGCTTGTTACCCTCACACTGAGCTCACAGCGATGGCGGTGGATGTAAGGAGCCCGTGCTCTGTGTGTGTGCAGCGAAGGCCAGGTCGTTTCCCAGCGACAGCCCTTTCAGGTGGAAGTCAATTGCACAGCGCCATAAAGGACCTCAGACTTTTGTCCACTGCCATCTCTCCCAGCGTGAAAGTAGCTCCAGTGGATCCGAGTCTGAATTGTCCACTCCCTGCGTTTTTAGACAAAAAAGAAACATTCTGGTGGTACTTTTTTATTGCTATTCTGAACGGTTTTTGTTTTTACTTTTTTTTTTTACTTTTTATTGCTCTGCTCAGTCACTTACATAAAGCAGAAATGAATGGCCCATATGAAAGGTCACCTTTAGTGCTAATTGTCAATAGTGGATCAATTTGCCAGTGCAAATATCCCTCAGCAGCACATAATTGAGAGTGTGATCTGATTTTCCCCTGCATATTTTCACTACGGAATTGATTTCACTCCCGGCTTGAGACATTCTTAATATAGCCATAACTCACTTCAGAAAAAAGCCGAGGCTATATCTCTAAATTCAGATCCAAGGAGCTTTACAATTACAAGCCCAGCCGCTCCGCCCCTTTCATGGCTAAAATGTTAATTGGATGGGACATCAGCTAGCCTACACTGAGCAAGAGTATAAAACCTCAGTGGAGAGAATTAAGGGGATAGTTCATCAAAAAATTAAAATTATATTTTCATCACATGTCACCCTCATGTCATTCAAACCCTGTATATGACTTTTTCTTTTGTGGAACACAGCAGAAGATATTTTGCCAAACGCTGGTTACCAGCACCCATTGACTTCCATTGTACATTGTGTCCATACTATGAAAGTAAATGGGTGCCGGTAACCAGCGTTTTGCAAAATATCTTCTGCTGTGTTTTGCCGAAGCAAGAAAGTCATACAGGTTTGACAGGACAGTGAGTAAATAATAAAATATTTTTAGGTGAACTATCCCTTTAAGCCATATTTGTGATAAATTAGACAGAGAAAATGATTTATATAATGATCTAAATGAAGCATCATTCAACATGCTTCTGATTTTGCAGAAACAGAGGATGGCGCTTGTTTTTAAAATCTGATGTTATTCACTCTTCACTTTTTATGAGAATACACGTCACCTTTACATCTCACTCTCTAACTTCACTATAGATGTTGTTTTGAAGAACATAAGAGCTTGTTTTGTGTTTTGTTTAGTTTACACTCCAAAGACAACTATGTAACATGAATACAACGTTTTAAAACATTATTTTTTTTAAACAAGCAGACATCAAAGATGTGCATAAAGATATGCAGTATATACAGTACTAGTCAAACGTTTGGAAACACTCACTTGTTGTTTAGATTTTTTTCCTTTTTTAAAATATGAAATAACTTATATTTTATATTTTAAAATATCTAATTATATTTTAATTATATTTTAAAATATCTAACTACTAACTACTTGTAACTGTATAGAAATTATGCTGTGAATAAAAGCATCCATATGTTATATTTGATCATCTTCAAAACTACTCACCCTTTGTCTACAATTTGCTAAATCATACTTTTGGAATTTTAAACCGCACTGAAGGGATTACTATCTATTTTATTCGTTTTATTCATTATTTGGTATTATTCATTATAAGTAATCCATTTCAAAAATATGAAAAATTGTTTTCTAATTAAAAAATTTTGGCACAATTATATTTTGGTCTACCAAAGTAATTTCAAACATTGAAATATACTGAAATATGCTGAAAGATTTTTTGGGGGGATCATGAGAAAATGTTTTGTCAATTTTGTCTAAACTTTTGTCTGCTCCTGTATTTTGAGAGAAAGAATTGAAAGATTGAACAGAAACCTCTAAGAAGAATATAGAATAAGATCATTAAAATTTCATCTTTTTGTATTCATAAAGGTTAATAAATCATGACAGAATATTAATTTTTGGGTCAACTGTTTCATCAATGCCATTTCTGATGGCACACCCCACATTTTCTCAGCATGAGGTGTCCATTACCAAAAGACAAATAGTGGCTGAAAAGCGTCTGCAGTTGAGTATTCTCAGCTATCTGGAATCTGTCAGTCGCTGCCATGGAAATGAATATTTTACCTTTCCATTTGCTGAGGAGGATGCGTGTAATAAGAAGATGGTGGAGAATTATGGGGGCAGCTAGCGCTTTTTCATGAAAAAGAAGGCAGATTTGACTACAGCGCAAATGGCAAACAGAACATTTACGTCCATGTTTGATGAATTCAGTAGCATGTAGAATTACACGCCACATGCAGAGAATCATGGTGCCAGTTTAATAGCAGGCCCGGCACAGATGAATACTATACAGTGTGTGCTTTCTCTTCTTATTGCAGCATTCAAGCACCCTGTAGTACATTTCTGATATGCCTTGTGAGAGGAATATATTTATTCAAGATGATGTAGCCTGAGGGAGAGTAGAAAATATACTATATGCAGCTCAAATATAGTGCTGGGCAGTCAAGCATACAGTAGTGTGGAAAGAGGTCATTAACTAATAAACAACACAGCACCGCTAACACTATATACAGTATTAAGATACTCAAGGGACACAATCTGACCTGCTTATGTGATCCATCACAGCTAAATGTGGAGTGAGACTCTGGTTGGAACCGTCCTGTTGGAAGGGTCTTGCATGTGCACACCGCCTCTGCTGGATTTAATAACATGTAATGCTGTAAATTAAGAGTGTTTTACAGCATAGTGGTGAGTTCAGATACAATCTGTGACCCTGTCTGTGAAAATCAGCTTAATTCTTAAAATCAAATCATGAGATAACAAGCATCCAAGTTTGATGTGGTCAAATATCACTATGATGTCATTACTCAATATTAAAGATATATCAAGGTTATATTTTAACAGAATGTAATTTACATTACGTGAGATGATTTTACAAGAAAAAAGTAAATCACAGCTGAGGTTTCACAGGCAGCGTTACATATATTCTACCACCCTGAGTTTGATCAGAAAAACTGCTGAGCCTTTTCTGTCCAGTTTATGAATTGCTCATTTTTGATGAGCGTTAATATTTAAATGATAATTATTAATGCTTTTGCATGATTTATCACAGATGTTGGGGGTTTATTTAAAACAGCATGACTGGCTGTTCCCCTATTATTTGTATAGTTAAATAATAATAGTCTGTGGAAATTGCATTATAACAACATCACACTTTATTCACTCAAGCTTTGTTAAAAATAATGCTAAATTTGGAGCTTGGAAAGATTATTTGTGAATTTATTTTGTGCTCACCCCCTATTGTCTGAAAAATGAAGGAATAATAAAAAAGACAGTACAGAATATAAAGCACATTACCTGAATTTCACCTCTTACTAGCAAAACTAGGAAAGATTTGTGGTAGAAAAAAACATTTTTGTTGGAAAGATTCACCAGCTTAGCTAGCTAGCCGACTTGAGACGCTGAGGGGACGACAGGGACCAGAAGCAAACGTTAGAAGTTATTGTTATGAGCACCAGATACATTGCAACATATTTGTTGAAAGACCTTCTAGAATGAATGTATTAGCAAGTATCTCTGCAGTGTCATCCTATTGGGAACCACAAACGATACCAGAGACAGCAGCTAGAAAGACATTGAGGATGCTTCGTTTTTTAGTGACCGTAAAAGTGGGAATGCATTTACAGTTTCGTGAGTTGTCGGGATACACATAGTGAAACGTCATGCTAGTTTGAATTATGTCTAGTCCATAAATGAATGCAATGTTAGCTTTAGTTGTTTTTGTTTGTTTTGCCTGAGGGACCCAGAGAGTTTTAGAGACGTGCTGATTTGGACAGATACTGTGACACAGCGTAACTGTGGGGACACCAGAAATTCACCAGAAAAGACTGCACTGACACAGCAAAAACCAAAAGAAGCACAGCTCAGCTAACTACTAACCGCTTTGCCTCTTGAGATATTGAAGAATAAAGAAGAAAGCAATGAATGAGGAAGTGTGTGAAGGTTGGGAAAGAAAAGCGACGAGCAGAGATGGAGGGAGAGTTTGCGAAAGACAAACAAATGAGAAAAGATGGAGGTAGAACAGCTGTGAGCACTAAGAGGGCAAAAGCTGGGAGCGTGGCGAGAGGGAGGTGACTGTGTGAATTGTTGTGAAGAAGTAAAGGACGAGAGAGCCAGACAGAGCTGGAATAAAGGCGAGAAGTGTCTAGTCGAAAGCTGATCTCAGGGGGAATGGTGCGTGCATGTGTATGCATGTGTGTACTCAATCTTCTCTCGCTCAGGCACTCCTCCTCAAGCCAAGCGTGATCCCGGCTGACATCGTTCCATCACTAATGCTGACGGATGCCCATTTGCGTCTCCTCTCATATTTATTTATTTATCTGTTTATTTGCGTCTAGTTTATTTATTGATGGAGCGCAAAGACGTGATGGCAAATTTCCATTTGCCAAAAAAGACGGCGGAACAGTGTGTAGCATTTACACTTGAATGAAGAGCCGCACTGAGGCCGTGCTCCACCTTTTCACTTGAATTTTAGTCGTCCAAATAGCTCATTCCTCTCTGGTAATGGAAAAGTGATATGGCCCATTTAGTTACTTAGCACTAATCCCACAGGTCTCGTGGCTTCGGTGCCCTTCTCTTTTCTTCTCTTCTGACTCTGAGAGGGTTGGGATATGTGACAGTAATCTTTACCTGAAAAGCAACAAAAGTTTCCTCGTTTTTGCTTGACATGTTTTCGGAGAGGTTACCCCAGACTCTTATTGGTCGGATAGTCTCGTCTCAGACTCGTGCCATTGGTTGTTGCTATGTCACGCCGATAATATTACAGACAAAGCTATATTTTTGTAGTGCTGTGGTGTTTGCTCAATGTTTTGGTATTGAGAAGGTGTTTCTTAATTTTAAGTTATAATAGAAGTATTTTCATGCAAGGGAAAAAATTACATTAACATGTTTAGTAAGAGCTTTAAATACATCAAACCATAGCCAGTGCTCATGTCAAGAAATATATTTAATGCTCTCTTTAATCTCCCTAGAGCTCATCGTCTCTAAGTTATTTATTGTTTTAGAGTCCTAAAGAGCAATGTGTCACTGTAAATGTTTTTCCTTTCTGTAACATCCACTACATTTACTTTTCTCACCCACAAGATATTTTTCTTGCATCTGTGTTGGACCACTTAAAGAACAGATTAAATGACACATCTATACACTTATAAAACACCCAAGAGCATGTAAAATATATCTTTCAGACACATTTTCCCTGATGGTATGTGGTAATTATCCTAAAGTCACAGTCTGAATGTCATTCAATATACAGTAGTGCAGTAATAGCACTGAAAATAAGCACATTTTTCTATTTCTTATCACAGCAGGTTAAACTCTGTGTTGTATTTAAGTATCCTAAACTTTCTTAAATAGGCCTAATGTACTCTTTTATGACTCTAAACACAACATGGTTGTACAGTTTTTATCCAGATGGCTAGTTTGTAGATTGCATTCATTGGTCTGTCCACAGAAAAGCTGTTTACGTTCAACATGCATTTGGTTGTAGGTTTTCCTTGCTTGAATCTATAGCGCAATGTGTTTCCTGACCCAAGCAGTGTTGACATTAACAATGTTTACACCAGCCCTGCTCGAAAATTAATCTCATGCATAAACACTGTGCAAAATTATGATGCAGAAATGTTTGGCCAGGATTGAGAGCATAGAAAACACAGTCAGGTTACTCGCCAGCAAGAGATAAATGCACATGTACAGTTTATCTGTGGTTTTATGTTTGTGAGTAAATGTTTAAGAGCATAAGTGTCAGTCCAGAGCAGACATGGTAATTGATCAAGAGATGTTCCTCTTTACCGGGGGCGTCCAAGTGCTCTCTGAAATTGCAGATGAGCTTTTATTTTATTCAAATTCAATTTCATTAATGTTCTTGGAAACCATGATGTTCTCAAGTAGGTCAAGAGGTTTCCAGTAAGTAGTCTGAATTTGTTTAACAGGCCTTGTAGGTTAGTGAAAGGATACAAGTTAGTGTTGTTTTAACCCCCACCACCTCACAGTAAGAGATCTTTTTGGATGCTAAATATACAACTGTGAGAGACTATTCCCAATAATCAAAGTGTAAAGGAATAGGTCACCCAAAAATGATTTATTCTGTCATGTTGTTTCAAACCTGGTGATCCAAAATATACAAAGCAAGCATCGTAGTTCATATGTGCATTATGGTTTAGGCCTACCTGTAAAACCTGTTTTTCGTAGACTGTTAACAATTTGTCATAAGGACACTTTTGTAACTTTTTTTTTTCTCAGTGACTAGAATAGTACCAAGTAACTATTTGCTCATCTTTTAAAGATTACAGACTCTACATTACAACAGTAAAAGTAGAAAGTGTTTTGGTTTGATACCCATTCTTTTGAACAGCATAAACCATGAACAGAACAACGTCTCCTTTGTTCTTAAATTCAAAGGGGCATAAACAAAAAAGATAACAACTGTGCCAAACCTCCAAGAGACACCTTTGGTATTCATGAATTCCATAAATTACTATGTTGGATGGCTCGCTGGTAAGAGATGACTAACGTCTGGGTTTAAAAATAGACAGTGGGGTTGAACAGAAACAGCAGATTAAGAGCAGGCAGCGTGGATGTGTTTCACAAACAGCGTTGTGACAACAGCGTAACACAAAGCAGGGGTTCACGGCCAGCGAATCAGTGAGAATCAGAATTTGCTAAGTAACCTTTCTGCCCCGGAGGGAAAATAAATCCGGGATGAAGCGATGCACTACATTACCTCTTTTCCCAGCAGATGCGCTTTCTTCACTGGGTCAGGTCACCTTTTTCCCTATAGTCATGTGCATGACTGAGGAATGAGGAGGCCGTGCCGTGAGGGATCGCAGGGTATGACACAGTATGTCAGCACATGTTGTTGTATGTTGCTTTGATAGACTAGAGAGGGCAGTCTGGAGCGTTCAGGAATAATGATACGAATCAAAGTCATGGGCCATTACAACCATGCATAAACACCAAGTTCACGCACTCACCGTAACACAAACCATATAGGTTTTGATCAGCGTAAAAGCATGTATAAATAAAAGTAAAGCAGACGGGCATAAGATGTTTTTATTAATGTGTTTACAGTGGTACTAACCAGCTCTCTGAAGGATGGATTTTTCTTATGCCTATTGTAAAACTTTTATGACTGTCGATAAGACTGATGGAGCGGTTATTCATTTTTTACCGCATTTTTTAGTAACAGAATAGAGGGTTTGTGCTTATAAATCCTAAATAATTGAAAAGGGGAAACCGTCGATTGAAGGGGGAAGGGGCTTTTATAGCAGGAAGTGTCGGTGGAGCATAAAGCCATGAGTTATTAGTGGCATGCCTTGTCTTTTAACCCTCTTCTCTTTGCAGATGTGCCAATCACTTGCCGTCCATTCCCATATTCATGCCTGTACATCATTTAAAATAGTGAAATGCATTTGTGGTATTTTAAAAGCCCAGTAGCTCAATCTATCATTCGTGATGGTTTTTTTTTTGGCTGTGCGATGGAGCACATCCTTACTAAAGCAGAACTCCTGTTCTCATGTGTGTTACATTAATTATATCAAGATCCGACATCTGACCCAAGCCTTCACTTAACATGTCTACTGTGCCCCGACCTATTTAAATGGGACGATCAGTCACCCGAACCCTAGCCAAAAAGGCCCTGACAATGACCGATATTGTAATTGCGAACCTCTGATGTTTTACAGCGCGTGTTTTGTTTACGTATCGCTATTTGCAGCGCTGCCAATGAGCGAACAGCTTTCAGATCTAATAAATTGGAGACAAGTGTCTTCCACCCTCAACTGTCCCGCTGTTGTCAGTCATCTCCCCTTATAATAGGAAAGCAGGCCTCTGCAATAATTGCTTTGATGGTCCAGCCTGAACAAATCACTTCTGGGCAAAGAAAAAGGCCTTGGAGATGGCAGCCAGAGAGAAAAGGTGGGAATAAATTAAAGCACTTTGCGTTCCTCGGGGGCATGTGTCCCAGATTTCTTTAAAGAAGAAAAAATAGAGAGAGAAGGGGGGAAAAATATGCTTCTTTCTTTGCCTAGAAATAAATGTAGCAATAAATGCAGCAATAGACATCCACTGACCATCATAGTGAAATGGGTTATTCACAGAGAGACAAAAGAGACTACATAGTTAACTGACAGGTGAAGAAAGGAGGATTTCAGTGGAAATAATCTGATTTTGAACGGAGTTCGCTTTATAGAAGTACCTCTGGTTGGTTCTTTGTGCGCCAACAAAAGTTGGCCTTTCTAAATGGAAGGCTTTGAATGTTTTAAGGCATGTGAATGGGACTAGTGGATGTTCCAGACTAAAGTCTGCCAAGGGTCCTGCTGCTAGGCCTTAGTGCAGGATTAGGCCCGGCCTGTTAATGCACCCCTGGGATATGGATTGATGCTGATGTCCATTTTGTGTCTTTAGTGCCCTCGGTGGCAGATCTGAAACAGCTTGACACAAAAGCCCTATAGCATAAAAGCAAATAAGTGACGGTGCCCTTGATTTCCTTTGAAAAGTTTATTAGTCACAACTGTCTATTTGTGTATCTGGTGCATTGGAGGTTAGTTAACAAATACAAGTTTATATATGAATTGCTGTTGTTGTTTTTTATTTAATTGTAGTCATTTGCTTTGTCACCCTTTTATTTGACAGCATGCACTCGGTTTAGCATAAATTTCCATCTTGTGCGCTCTCATGGAAACAAAGGAAATTTGACCTTTTATACAAATGAGTTAACATGGTCAGTGTCACAAATTTGCTTTCATTTGATTAGTTACCAAGAAATATTGCACTTTACAAGTAGTGCACATCTTACATTTTTCTTGATATCATAACATTTCTAAGCAATGGAACAGACAGATATGAATAGTTTTGGCATTGTTCATGTAGCACTGTGTTTTGAGTCACACATTGAGCAATCATGAGCAACTGGTGTGTTATAATAAAAATAAAAACTGTATAACTTTTTCTGAGTGGAGATTGAAAGAACACAGTAACATTGTTGAAAGTGGGTGGAGGAGTTTCACATTGTGGCGAGGTGCCGGTGCACAGGGCAAACTCTATAAAAGTTTCCCACATGACCTCTTAATTACAGCTGCCGGGTTCAGTGTTCATGGCATCATCAATCCACAACGCCACACAATGCCGCCTCCCTCTGTCCCGGCACAGCGTGCGAATGTCATCCAGAATAACTCGACTTCCCAGGGGCAGAATTGTTTCCCAAGCTCTGGAGGCACGCCCCTCTTTAGTTCCAGCAGTGCTTACACCAGCCCCCACCCCAAAGCTGGCCTATGTTAGTGTTAGCTTTTTCTTTTAGTCTTTTTTCCTCAATCCCAGTGACAGTTCATTACAATTCTTTGGAAGTACAGGTGCTGCCCATGGTCTGAGAAGGAAATGAAATCAGCAGGCCGTAGAAATGCAAAAAAGTCCATTATATTGAAGTGAAACTGATGGCATATATTATTCGCTACGTGTGAAATGAAAACCCAGTTTTTATCAATTTTTAAAACATCCTAAAATGTTGATGATGAGCTTAAATCTCTCTCTTCAGAGCCTCTTTTTGTCAGTAAGCAACACCAGGACTCATTTCCTCTTTTGATTAATCATTGCAACATCTGTCTCGCCTGTCAATTACAGATTTGCCCTTAAGGGTAAGGTGTGATCATATCTTTTTTTGCATCATAATTCCCTCTCATCCTGGTTTCAGACTGTCATTCTTTGTTAGGAACATCACTAATAAGCCTAGCCGCTTCGCAGCGTTTCTCGTGAAAAAGTAAAATGAGATTTAGCATGCAGACGCTCAATCAGGGCTGCGTGGCATGTCACGGGCGGAGGACCAGTTGTGTCTCCAGACGCAGAGCCAGGCATGTGTCTCAGGTAAGCGTCTGGGCCTTTCTCTCTCTCCATCCATAATTAACTCTCTCCTCCATAATTTAGCTCTTTTCTCCTCTTTCCTGTGATACAACATCTAACAGTACTAGTTAGCTGAACAGACACATGTGCCCTATCGCTGTGACATCCTGCTGAGACCCTGTTTACACTTGGTAACCTGCTCTAAAACAAGACTTTAAGAGGTCTTTCATGTATTTGATTGAACTACTTGCTTTAGATTCAAATGATAACATCTATGACCAACACAGGACTTTTTTTGCCCACCCATGTCTGACTCCAAGGTTTTGTCTCATATACCTGTAATCTCAAAGGAACACTGCAGAATTGTGTGGTTTTTCCTTCAGCGAGTTGGATGGCTTTTTCTGTGATAGCGCCTGGGGGCTGTAAGGAATGTATTTTGGTTTGTGGCATGTGAGGAGGAAAGGTCAAAGCTTGCTGAGCTCCAACGTCTCCAGCCTTGGAGAAAACCTCATATTTCTTCAACCTCTGTGTAGAGTTTTAATCAGCCTGCATCTGTTGAACAGGAAATTGAATAAATTGAAATTAGAGCGAACTAAACCTGGCCTTGCTAATGTAGGCTGTTGTCCATGCTTTCGAGCGAGCGAGAGAGAGAGAGCTGAATAGATGTGGAGTACTCGAGACCATACATCATTGTCATCACACCTTCTTTCTTCACTGCCAGCTTATTTACTGCCCATAGCTGAGGTTTAGAGAAAGATAAAGAGAGAGACTAGCTCTTGCTGATGCTGTTTTTATAGAGTAATGCATGCTACAGGCCCTCAGTGGAAACTTCAAAAAGATTTATTTGTTTCTCTTTTTTAATGTAGTTTTTGTCAATTTCGCGCTTGCTTACGTGTTCGCTGATTAAACGGACACACATTGTCGCTCATGTGTTGCAGATCATACCGCTTCCGGCCAGAGGGGGGACCTGCTCACACACTTGCCTGACCGTGTCTTTTTTACTTTGAATCTGTGTGTATCTATTGTCTGTCTATGTGATAAATTTGACCTGCTGCTGGTTACGGGGTGGTGTTTTCAAATGCACCTGACAGACACCAGGTCCTCCTGCGTTATATCGTAGCATTGTCTGTGAGCCTGCTTTAATACTGTCTTTCAGGCTGTCATCACGACTCGAAATATAGCCCTCGCGTCTAGAGTTTTTCTTACATTCACCTTGAAGCCTGTGTTGCACAAATAGAGCGTACCAGCCAGCCAATGTGTCAGCCCTGAGGAGAACAAACTGTTGATGCAATCCTGTTTTTTATGGTTTACAACCTGTTGTTTTGGCAAAATCTGATAAGACAGTAGCAAAATGGCGCCCTCAGAAGAAACTTTGCCTTAAATTAAAGATGCCTGTCCTTTTCTGGGTCATGTTATTCGCATAGTCCGTGTTTAAGACAGGTTATGAAGCATTCTTGATTCAGATGCAAATTTAGTGGTTATCTGCTACAGGAGAGGATGAACAATGGGGTGTAGCAAACACACGGCCCACGAGAGGAAATGAAAGTCCGCCTTTTTCAGCTCGGCTGATTCCATTATAGACACTATTATTGGCTTTGAATGGCAACATCTATTATCTGAAGCCATTTTATTGGACAGGGATAGTCTTTTATTAATGTCAGCATTAATCAGACAAACCCCGGCACAACTTGATGATGGCCTGACCCTCTCAAATAGATAGATCGACAATGCAGGGTCGCTCCTTCCTGTCATGTGGATGCGCTTACGTGTCACTTCCTGTAACCTTAACCCATAGAGCTCACAAATGATTAGGTGCGTTTGTCACTTGCGAGTAAACAGGAAGTGAACTCTGCTTCTGTTTTCAGATTGGCATCTTTAGCTTTGTGTGTGTGAGTCATTTTGATCCACTCTTGCATCTTTTGATAGGGTCATTTGCGTGAGGCTTTTAGCCGGCGAGGTTGAGGATACTTTATTCGCTGTTTTAGTCGGGCCTCATCTATGCAGACGTACAGTTCACTAATTGCATAGGTATTCACTTTGAAGCAGACTTGGATATAGTGTTTAAGAGCTTCAACGCTCCACTCAAACACCTGCAACCTTTGTGTTACCTGCCTGAAACCTCCACCTTATGACTCAACATAGATATACCCGTGTCTTGTAAAACACCATGATTGAGATATTATTGAGATTTCTAACAGAAAGTCTTTGACTTTATACCACAGACATTTTAATGAAAGGTAACTTGCTGTTTTTTGAATAACGTGTTTATGAAAACTCATCCATTGTAGTTTGTGTATTGTGTTTTTCATGGAGGGTGTGGGCTGTTACTACAGGTTGGCAGATTACCTGTAGATTAAATTGCTTTACATTTTCCTGAGCCTCATAGTATCCATGAGCATTTAGCAACTGAACATTTATCTTTGTGATCCTACTTATCTTCTCCACCAAGCCTCTTTTCCTGTACTTTATGTCCTTCTTTTAAGTTTGGCCTCTTTATTTTAAATGTCAAAACATTTGTGTTGATCAGCATCCACACTTCATCTGAATGTATAGTGAATTTATAGTGTATAAATGAGAAAGTGGAGCAGTTTTTTTCTGATAGCTAAGAATAGAGCAGAGCCTGTGGCAGAGGGCAGAGAGGGGAGGAGGAGAGGAGCAACTGGAGTGTTTGAATAAGAAGCCTTGTCAATTAAATGCTAATGAAAAACTCTAGGGAGATGCTGTTGTCTCTCTCTCTCTCTCTCTCTCTCTCTCTCTCTCTCTCTCTCTCTCTCTCTCTCTGTCTCTCTCTCTCTGTCTCTGTCTCTGTCTCTGTCTCTCTCTGTCTCTGTCTCTGTCTCTCTCTGTCTCTGTCTCTGTCTCTGTCTCTGTCTCTGTCTCTGTCTCTCTCTCTCTCTCTCTCTCTCTCTCTCTCTCTCTCTCTCTCTCTCTCTCTCTCTCTCTCTCTCTCTCTCTCTCTTTTGATTTCTTATGATTTTTTTTAGTGGCTTGTGTTTACAGCTTGTTGTTGTCTACAGTCTAACCTCTGCATGAAAAATATGAAGGAGTCAGATATTACTTAACATAAAATATTCTCTGTAATGTTTATTATCTTTACAATAGTTCATTTTATATAACTATTATATAATATATAATTTTATTTATCTTTGTTAATTGTTATTTGAAAAATGGCAGCGTGTTATCCAATATTCTGAGCAATCTGCTGGCTAAATATGTTGTTTTCACCGCAGGAAACATTATTTCTTCATGGTAAGATGTCATCTAAAAATAAACAAGAACGCTATTTCTCTTATTTTAGAAACTGTTTAGGTTTTGTCAAGCTATCTGTGATGGCATCAAGGGAAATACTTACGTTATGAGTGGAAAAACATTATGACTTGCCCATCATTTGTAATGACAGCTCCGCTCTGTTCCGTTTGATTAAAAAGATCTAATCCTCAAGTAGTAATTTACTTGATGTTGACGGGTTGATCTCTCAAACAGAGATCAAAGGAAATGGGGGAAAAACTTCCAAGTTACATCGAGACTAACAACTCCTTCCTGTGCCAGCAGACAAGCGCCTAGTATTTTAAGAATGTATGTTGCCAAAACAAAGCTAATTGGTTCTGCCAAGGACCAAGCGGATAGCTCAGAAAGAGTTTACAAGGCCTTGTGGTCGTTGAGTTGACACTTTCTGTTCGCATTAAAAAAATATGGCTTTATGAGATTATGTCTATTTCCGTGCTATGTTCCATTTGTAGATGCTCAATCCGCCAGGCCCTTCACCTCTGCAGCTTAGCCTTAATCTTCATTCAACCAGAGCCCGGCAGAGAGGCTGATCACCATGTTTAGATGTTTTTAATGTGTCTCTTGGATAGATAAAATGTGTGCAGAAAATTATGAAAGGCCACAATGATAAAAACATTCTTTATTCATTTTAAACAAAAGATAAATGTTTGATTATGTGCTAGTGTAAATGATGTCATTTGAAGCAGTATTTCAGCCATATATCAAAATCCTCTCATGATTTACTCACTCTTATGGCATCCTAGCTGTATATGACTGTATTTCAACATTATTACAAATAATGTTGTATTAAAATTACGTTATGTTATCTTCAAAAATGTTAAAGCTCCAAAAAGCACATATAGTACATCCATCATTTAAATTACATTACATCTAAATGATTCAGTGGTTAAATAAATGTCTTCTGAAGTGATACGATACGTTTGTGAGAGAAAACTGCACACATTTTTTCCTTTTTTAGATTTTAAATTTTTTTACATATTGTTTTTTATTATATATTTTAAATTAATTAATTTGATTTATATTTTAATTGTTATAAAAATTATTGTTTATTTAAAATGTTTATGCTCGAGTCTTATACCTTCCCATTAATATATAGTTTGTCATGATAGAATAGAATTTAAATAAAAGTTCTTCCTGAAGAACAGTGACAATTAACAGGTTAAACATGACGACACATTAGTGACTTGAAAATTGTGAAGAAACGTGATAATTGAGACAGGTGAGAACTCGGATGGCATGAGAGTAAGTCATTGATGAAATATTCATTTAATTGTCTGAGTTTTTAGAGCTTCAGGGAGTAAAACAAAGAAAAAATTGTCTGGTCCACAATGCAGCTTTTAATAGCCGAAATGCCCACTTCAGTCTGCTTGACATGTAAAGCAACCAAACAGTTTTCTTCCTTTTACTTCATTTTCTCTGTTTTACTCCCAGATTTTTAATTTAGAACCTTGTCCCACTAGACTCTCTGTGACCCAGTCAGCCCTTTTCTCTGGCTCTTACGAGGAAAGCTCATTTCCGGCCATGCGCATGTCTCCACACAGTTCAACTCTTACTCTGTCATTTCTAGTGACACCTTAAGTAAAGCTCAAAAGACCGCCCTCCTTCCAGCCCATATGCAGGCCTGTGATTGTATGAATAATCTCCAGGTCCCATATGGCTTCATGTCCTGGAGTATTTGATCAGAGGAGTGATGAAGGCTTCCAGACATCACAGTGTGTTTGTTCTGCCGCGTTTGTCACACGCTCCCGTCGCATGCCTCCACCGGGCAGACGCTCACAATTTAACTCGTCAAGAGCGTGTGGGTGCCCGCCGCACGGCCCGCTGGCACGCCGACACGTAAACAGAGTCTTCCTCTGCCACGCTCCCTTGACTCACCCCTTCTTGAGGAATCACAGGCAACACTACTGTCATTTATAAACTTTTAATATCTGCTCCTGTGGGTAATGGCTAATTTCTCCCAGCACATGGTTCTTCATTAAAACTTGATTTCTGTCAGAGAGGATCTCTATCACATTAGCTGCAGTCACTCGAATGGGTGTAGACTTTATTCATTTATTTATCTTTATTTAATCTGCGGTGCAATTTCTATTTTTAATTACACTACGGCCTGGCTGAAAGATCCCATGCTCGATCTTTCTCTCTCTCCCATCTACCTTTCGGTCTCCTATGAATTTCTTTATGCTAATAACACTGTTCACAGCTCTATACCAAGCAGGAAATGATTGATAAAGTAAGGATAAAGTGTGTGAAACGGTATCATGAAATATATCAATTTGGATTGGAGCGCAGCTGATGTGTTCAGAGAGCTGCTCACTTCGCTGGCACTTAGCCGCTAGTTTAGTGCTTCAAGATGAGAAAAATCAATGCTTTCCAGCAGGTTTTCGCTGTGTTTTATCTTTTTTTTTTGTCATTCTTTCATAGCATGAAAGGCTTTCCATGTTCACCTACGTCTCTCATTGTATTCCTTGAGACAACTCCTGTTGGAGTGTACTATTTGTTTTCTCTGTGAAAAAGGATCAATGCTGTTTTTTCCCAGTCCCTCGTGAAAGTTGCTGCTCCTCTCTTCAGCTGTGTTCTTATTGGACCAGGCAGTGATGACATCATCGGCAGGTCCTCTGCAATTTCTCGAGCTTGGTGCAGGCTGTGCCCGCAGCAGAAGAAATCATTTGCTTCATCATTATGGATGCTGAGGGAGGATAAGCCTTGCTTAACACCACCGCGGCCAGGCTCTCACCCTGGCTTGTGAGGTCAGCCCAGGTCGACAGCAGAGATGAGCGAGCGTGTGTGTGTATATGCTCATATGCGGCAGGCTTGTTGTACTGACCCTTGGACCTTCTCACAGCCTGTGTCTTGGTTTTCTCTCTCCTTCTCAATTGCATGCCTTCTTTTGGCAAGAAATCAACATTAATGAAGCTCTTGCATCTCAGGGTTCACTCTGGGTTCCCGCTCAGATATATCAGACCATGTGTTTGTTTGTGCTTTGAGACCCATGGCTAGCGTTTCATCAGGCAAACATACAGGTTGTTAAGAAGCGGCCTGGCTACAGCAGCAAATTACTTTCATGTTGACAGGGTTAGCATGCCTTAGGTTTTCTATGTATTCATTAGAGTTGTATGGGGGATTCAGATCTGCTCTCTTCATCTCTGGAACCTATGGCAGGGAAGTTATGGGAATATGTCGCCCAAGAGACCAGAGTAAGAAATGGAAGAACAGCAATCTCTGCCAACGATGACATTTTACTGTGTCTGTATATAGAGCACCTGCTTCAGCTTGGACAGGGTTGCACTTTTGTATATCTTGTATATTTATAACCGAACGGATGTTGTTGTATGCCAGTAACATGTGATGCAACACATTTATTTTAAACCAAACCTGACGCATTGGCAACAACGATGCTCTGTGTGTGTGTGTGCGCGTGACTGCTTACGTGTGTGTGTGTGCGTGTGCATGTGGTCCTGGTAAAGCCTATTGTGTGGGGAAAGGTTATTGTTAGGTTTGGGGTAGGGTATACAATATACAGTGTGTATAATATAAAAGTCAGTGTGTGTGTGCGTGTGTGCGAGGCCACTTGGGGTAGCGTGTTAACCAGAGGAGCAGCCGGTCCACCAGATGTTCCCTCCCACAGTGGACTTGTCGCATAGGGACCTTTGGTCTTTTACCTGCTCTCTGTTCCAGACCTTCATCACTGGAGATTTTCTGTCCCTGAATCTCTCAGAACCGACTGATCATTGTCCATCCACTGTTTTAGCATCCTGTTCAATGCTGTATAATTCTTAATGAATTCTTTCACATGCAGCATTTATATGGTTATGGAATGTGCCGTAGATATTCTGTACAGGATGATCAGGTTTTATTTATGTGTCACTATGTGTTTTTATAGTGTTAACGCCCTAGCAAATATGTTGCTGAAGGTCATAAGCCTGGCTGCCTCCTGATTGGTTGTGAGATTTATGAGGCGAGCATGAGAAGAGACAGAGTTCTGTAGGGAAAGGTCAAATCTACAGGTAACATGGGATTCACTGCACTGCAGAAAAGATGTGAGATTATGGAGCTTTATGGCCCTTGTAATGCTGCAGGTTGTGCTGATAGAATTCTGTCAAATAATGGATGATATTAATAAGTGCAGAGAGACGAACATAATGCCACCTGATATGTTATATAACATATATATCTTATTTTATATTATAGCATGTATTTTTTACCATGTACAATCCACAGTTGATGACCGTTCCTGTTTTTCCCATTTTTTTATTTATAAGGTACAAAAAAATCCCCTTACTGGATTTTTCTAAAGAAAAGAATTTCTCTCCACAGGCCATCAATCATTAAGCTGTTTGTAAACATAAACTTGAACCAATTTACATTGACTTTGAATGATAATATTTTTATTTTTTTGAACATACAAAGAAAATGAGGGGAAAAGGTGTTTTTTATCAAACCGGTTTGAGGCATTTTGACACATTCGTACCTGTATGACTTTTAAAACATGTAAAGGGCTCTCTCCAGTCTCCCTAGTCAACAACAGCTCCCCTCCATAAGAGAAAGCAAAATATGTTACAAAAATCGCTAGTAAATTATTTCCTGTTCTTGCAGATAATTGGCTACCTTGTGCAGCCTTTGATTTTTTTTCCTTCTGTGTTTATTCAGCCATCTTTCTGCAGCTCTGCTGGAATCCATATTGATAGCTGTCAGGCGGTGTTGCTGGGCACCAAAGAAAAGGGGCTTGTGAAACTAGGGGAGAGGGAGATGTTGTATGGAGGGCACATCTGTCAGATCTGATGACTTTACCCATGCTGTGATGTGAAGGGTGCTGTCAGGAGATGGGGGACAACAGCACAGGTATGCCCTGGTGAATGCACTGTCCTCAGGCTGGAACTGGCTGTGACACCCCGGTGGTTCGGTGAGACGGGAGTAGAAATCTCCCTTGTGTAATGTGCTGACAGGAAAGATCTGTCTGCCGCAAAGCCTTGATGTGAAGGCCCGTCTCAGTTCTGATTAACTCTCAAATGAGTTTTCTAGAGTTTGATCTTGGAGTTGGTGACTTGAATTAGGTAGATGCTGGCAGTCATGTTGGCAAAGGTTATGCTACGAAAATCACTACCTGTCACTTTGACAGACTGGGGTATACACTTTCCATCATGATCATTTTTAATCTTCGTTAAAATTGTTTTTGTGGTTTTTAACTTTTTCCAATTTTCATAATTTTTGGAATTTCAGAGTTGATAGAAAAGATATAAAACAAACGTAGCATAGCATTTTGAATTGTTTATGTTGTTAAATATAAAATAGAAGAATGTTTGGTTTCAACAACCTCTAAGGGTTGGATGTCATCACGCAGGCTAAAATGCAGTGTTTATGGACGGAGGGAAGACTGTTGGTGAAACTTTAATGTTAATTGATCCCAGGGAAGGAATGCAGACACAGGTGTGTAGCCGCAAGGCAGACCCGCCAATAGAGGCCTTTGGAGAAAGGCCAACAGCAGGACCGGTGGCTGTGCGGCTAAAGTGCCACCAGCAGAGAGACCCGCTTTTGTGTCAGCACAATGTTTTGACCATTAATGTGCACCAGCAAATACACATGTTTTTAAGCATCATATACTTTTAACTGTAGATAGATGTGTCTCGAGCTGACGCTTATCGCCGGCAGGTGTGAGTCTTGCATTTTATCTCACCCACTCCCTGAAGCACATCTCGTGTAACGACGTTATTACCGGGAGACTTAATCAAACCCACTAACAATAGCTCACACTGACAGACATCCAGGCAGCTGGTGCATAATGCTCTGTGAATATTCAGAGTGGCCCAGCAACCCCGTCTGCCCACTTAATCAAGTTCTCTGGTCACCTGGGGAACAGGAAGCAAAAAGGTGAAGTGAGGCGGCACTGAAACTGTAGCATTACACCGAGGAAGAGTCGGAATACAGGATGACACGCTGATGATGAATAATATAGATGCTTCCGCAGTACACGGCTGTAGATTTACATTATAAAATGTCTATATTGATATGATCTATTTAAGTGCACTTACTGTTTGTTTTTATTCTGTAGGAAAAAGTTCTCAGGACATCAATCATTCAGCTGTTTGTGAACATGAAGTCTTTATTTTAAATGACGATGTTGCTGTTCAACAACTTGAAATCAGAAAGAGAGAGTCAGTCAGAAGACTGAAAAACCACAAAACACTGGGCATGAATGATGTACTGTAGGTTTTCTTGAAGATTTCACGTACAGTATGTACAGTAGAGCTGAGGATGGTGTTGCATCTTGCATACAGTAGCATCATAACTATATTCTTGCTGCTGTTGTCCTGTTATTATTGTCTTGTTTGGACACGCTCAAACCCATATGCAGCTCTATAAAAGAGTAATGTAAAACCTTAGAGAGACCCTGTGTACTGCACTTTATTCAGGAATCCTGACTTATTTATAGGTGTTGGAATCGTGTTGTTTGCTTGTTTTATTGAAAAGCTTGCGGGTAAAGTGGCGACAGGCTAGCATGCGAGCGCGATCTCTCGAGGGCTCCCCTGCAGAAATCTTCTTCCCGATAAATAAGTCAGTGTTGATGAATCTTTAATTCACATGAAATCCATTGTCGCCCAGAAGGTCTGCGGGGACGTGTTGTAACTCCACGCACACGACAAAACAACCCTAGCCCCCCAGGTCAAACAACCCCTTGTTGTTGGCGTTCTGAAAGAGAAGCTGTTGCGGTCTCTATAATTAGCTCAGCACACGAATCCACACTTCTGCCGAATAAGATAACAAAAATATTTAAGATTTGTAATCATGTGACATCTGGCTCTGTTGTAATTCACCTTTACGGCGGCATCAAAACAGCCATCAGACTGATTTAGTGCAACACTGTCACTTTTCATACGCCGTAACCTATAGTTGGAAGATGTGTGCACAAGAAAAGTTTATAGAGAAAAAGCTTGTGCTTTCATGGCTGATAAAAAGGAATAAATAAAAAGAAATGCAAAGAGATGCACAAGGGAAATGCAAGCAGAGGAAAGAGGGGTCAAAAAAGGATTTGGAAAGAAGTCGTCAGGTTAGAAAGAATACTGAGAAGTAGTCTGATCCAAGAATAAAGGACGAAGATGAAGAACATGGACCATCAGTGGACGAATTTGCTCTACACAAGAAAGTTCTTTCCCATGAATAATTCAGAAGCTAAACTCACTCTATCCCTAAAGCATATCACTCAGTCCAGACTGTTCACAGAGCAGGTCAGGGGATCCCTCTGAAAATGGCCCTTTATGATCTTCATGCTCTTTTGGTGAGAGAAGACATCTAAAGAGAGATAAGTAAATAAATAAAGAAGGGCCAGCATGTTTTATTTAAATAAAGGTCTGTATTTTCTATTCTCAGACAAGCAGTCCTGACTGCAGGATTAAGAGAGGGGACTTTTGTTTGCTTGATGGGAAAGAGTTGTTGCTGTAATGACCTCCTGTCTCTACAGGCTTCAGCTAAAGAAAGCTTCCCAACTGAATCTACTCTCTCCTCAAAACATATACTCTAGTTTTTCAAGTGTGGTTGTTTCCGCAGATCTTATGGATTTAGGCGATTGGTAGTTTCTTTATGTAATTGCAGACTGTCTTGATACAGGTGTTCTGTTGCAGAATCTACTTGCTCATACAAAAATTTGTCATACAAAAATAATTTAAATAATTAGTAATTAATATTTTCCTCGGACAGATTATTTATTTTTAAGATAGATATATTTATATATTTATATATTTATATTTTATTTTATTTTATTTTATTTTATTTTATTTTATTTTATTTTATTTTATTTTATTTTATTTTATTTTATTTCTTTATATAAAGTTGTGTACACAAAATCTGATTAAATATTATTTTTATTTAAGATCTTACATTTGAACTAACATGCTTTTGTTTAAGTTTTATTTTCAATGTTTCCTGAGATCAAAACATATGTTTGGGTTGTTTTTGTCTTTTCTCTTAGCTCTTTGTTGGGCAGATGGATAATCTATATAGGTTTGTTAGCTGGTCAAGCATTGCATTAGCAGCACAAATGGTCGTGGGTTTGATCCCCAGTGAACACACATATATATACTGTATTGCTTGAATGCATTCTAAGTCACTTTGGATAAAAACTTTAATTTGAAATTCTGGATCTTTGCTTTCACAAGCTGATTTTTTGTCTCAGCGTCAAGATTGTTTAGACTGTGATGCAGTAGTGCTTGATGACTTGATAGTTTTTTTGCTTTTTGCCCTCTTGTATATTTCATTAAGGGAAAGTGTCCGTTTGACAAGCCCGTGTGACCTGTTCGGCTGCTCCAGGTGGGGTATCTCCCGGTCTCTGACAGTTTCTCACTAAAGTAATCTGTGATGTTTTTTCATTTTCTTCCTCTAGTTGACTGTATGATTTGTTGAATCACTCATATTCCAGCATCTGCGTCCTCACAGTTCTGCTGTTGCTAGCTGGCAAGTAGAGTGATTAAGATCTACAAATGGCATCTTGAGACCTTGTTAGCAGAAAGAAGCTTTATCGCTTCCATCCATCCATTTCTCCATCCTTCCATCCCACCACTTATCACTACTTCATCACCCTCATTTCACATTTCATGACAGTCTCACCTACATCCGGTTTTCTGATTTATTACACACTTTCCATCTGTGTTTGTGTCATTGGTGTTTGCTTTTAGACTGCACAGCTTTTTTGAAAATGAAAAATGGTACAAATAATCAATTTTACATTAGCGTTCGGTATTTAAAATATCACGCAGCAGAATATCGTAAAGGTAAAGTCACTGCTTTCAAAGGATTGGGAAATACATAAGTGAGATGTGTCAGTCTCTACTGGTTTGTGTATACACTGTAAGCGTGTGTTTGTTTGTGCAGCATTTATTCAGTGCAATGTTTATCTTGTGAATTTATAGCGCTCTTCTCTCCGTGCTGATGCGACATCAGATTTAATGGAGGAGGAGACCAGAGACATGTCTGATCACTCATGTCTCCTTCGGTCAACGTGCTGTTTCTCACTCAATCGTTCCTTTGGATTCATCCGCAATACAATTACATTTGAAAGACGAAATAGGATTGAAGAATCTATCGATCTATGTTGTATCAACACTATCCATCTGTGTTTGTCTTTCTATCTGGTTTCCCTATCATAGACGGGTTTGTTTTGCAACCGCACCAGGCATTTTCTTTTTTTATTTGTTTAGTGATCCATCAGCCTATTTACCTTATCATGCTGCCAAACCATCCATTTACACTTCCATCTGTCTGTCAAACAATATCGTGCTATCCATTTGTCTAACTATCTTCTCTGTGTACTTACCCCACTGTCAGTCAAAGCTTCTCCAGAACTGCAGTTTTTCTTTTGGCTGAGGAATAGCAAGGTGTGATGTGGTTTGTCCAGGCACACTTTAGATTCATGCGCCCACCTCCGCATACATGCATAATCGCAGCCGATACTTCACTGTCACCTGCACTTAAGTGTTATGGATGAATGACGGTTTTCGTTTGTCCTTTCTGCGTATAATGCACAATATGGAGGCATGTTCGTGAAACTCCTGCTTAGTAAACTCATGCTCTTTATCCAAATGCATCCCGATGCTCATTGTAGTGGCAATCCAGCTGTCCACCGGGTCCACTATTAGTCTTGAAAGATCAGTATGATGCTTTGGGCCGTAGCACATGGGGTCATAATGGATGAGTTTTTCCACAGTTCAACCCATTTGGCCTCCGTGTTTTAACCTCCCAGCGTGTAAAAAAAGTTGCTCAGTTTTCACACCTGCTCATAACTAACTGTATGTGTTTGTTCATTTAGTATGCACGTTTTTAGGGTTAACAGACACAACTAACAACTTAATAAACATGCATGAAAACATTAAAATGTTGAGTTTTTGCCTGCAGCATTAGAGAGAATAAGACGTATTGCTATTAGTGCACGTTTGCCTTCCCACAACGCTGCAGAAGAGATGATTTGCACTGCACATTAGCCTCAGGCTACGATCTGTTGGTGGAAGGTGGTTTTCATCCGACACGTGTGCTTTTGCTTCCCAGCTCCTTTTTTTTTGAGAGTTTGGTTTAGAGCAGCATCTAAAATTTACCAAGCTTTTCTATTCTCTTGAAAACCCAGCTGATCCATAAGTCATAAACTGTCTTGTCCACGTTTCTAATCAGATGAGATCCCAATAAAACATTTTGGCATACATTCCTAGCAATATCCAGTATACCTAATCCTTCATGAGGAAAAGAGACACTGCCATTTTTCCGTAGTTTCTCATCTGCCCGTGTTACAGAGCTGTCAGGGTCATCCCGCTACAGAGATAAACTAGTGCCTCGCTCTTTCCTCTAAAAATAAGCATTTGTTTATCGACATGTGTAGTGATTTCCAGCTCTCCTGTGCCGTATTGTGTGCCGAGCTGTCAAGAAACATTACTCTTAAGGCCTGACTTTCCTTTCAGCTCTGACCAGCCAAGAGAGAGTGCAGTCGAGCAGGACAATGCATGGTGCTGGAGGGTATCCGGTGTTTAAGATGTTGCTTTTAACTAAGACTATAGTCCTTACTCTTTAGTGCAGGGCTGAAACTTTAATGCACCCTTTAAGGTGTATGAAAGTGAAGGGCAGCGCGGGTATCAGATATCTGGGTCGCTTATTTAAGGGCGGCGAGCGAGGGTTTCTAAACGAAACCTGGCTTTGATTGAAAGCTGAGGCTGTAGATAAACTCAGATCGTGGCTGACCAAGTTTGGCATATTTTTTTATTCGCTGCCTTACTTCATTATTTTAGGGTCCTACAAACTGTCAGATTAGACATTAAACATCTCTTGTTTGTTTAGAAATGGCTCTAAGAGAGATTTAGGGAGAAGACACACCAGACCTCAAGCTTATCTGCTCTCATCCATCTTAGTTTGATGAGGAACTTGCATGTTTGCTGTTTTTTCTTGCGGATCTGCAGTGACTGCCTCTGACAAATGCTCAACATTTGCTCTAAACATTTGTAATTTCAGCAGAGCGTGGTTACTCAAAACAGGGCTTTTGTCATCTTAAACATCTTGATGTCTTTCTTGCTTCAGCTTCAGAATGCAGTTAAGAGCTCAAATCCAAATGTGGAGGAAGAACTTGCCGTATACACTTTTATTAGGAGAAAGAATAAACTTTTTTAGTCTTTTTAAAGTAAGTTTTTCAGCACCTGTTAATGTCAAATAATTATCATCACCTTTTTTACTAACATGATGCTTTTTTCTTTATTTCAGTGACTCATGCCCACAGTTTTGCTTTTGATTAAGGCTGTTTTTAATCACTGATTTAACACAATCCAGTGTGACAGACAACCTTAAATTAGATTACAATTATGTAGCATGTACAGAATAAAGTATATGTAATATTATCAAACATTTCAAGTTGGTTGTTTAAGGTTTTGTACACAAAGCTGGTTGATATTTGTTCAGCTCAGGTTCCATATGTTCGTAATTATATGTTTTTGATTTAACAACCTAACAAAGATGTTTTTGCTAGTTTTCAGATGCTTCTGAATCTTACTCAAAAAATGCAAACAATTACTTTTTAGCTTTACTCTGCAGCTGAGGAAATAACATGCCTTCACATCTATTCTATTGCACTATTATCTCTCTCTCTCTCTCTCTCTCTCTCTCTCTCTCTCTCTCTCTCTCTCTCTCTCTCTCTCTCTCTCTCTCTCTCCCTCTCTGTCTCTCTCTGTCTCTCTCTCTCTCTCTCTCTCTCTCTCTCTCTCTCTCTCTCTCTCTCTCTCTCTCTCTCTCTCTCTCTCTCTCTCTCTCTCTCTCTCTCTGTCTCTCTCTCTCTCTATCACCTCCCTCCATGGCTCACTAGCAGTAAACACTGTTTGTTGACATATGGCCCTCAGAGATTTAATCACCTTTATTACATTTTGTTGCAGAAAAAATGATGCGATACAAGTTTGCACATTATGAGGTTGCAGTGCTTGTGTATGATGTGTGTATCTAGCACTGAATGTATATCACGAAAGTCTCTTCAAAACAACAGTTGCATTTTTTTATTATTATAGGCTTCAGTCCATTTAATATTCATTGCAAACATTTATTATTCACTGCTATAATTACCTGTGTTTATTCACATAGTTACTACAAGGCTGTTGATTGAAGCTTTTTTGTTATTCATGAAGCAAACCTTGTGCCAAAGAAGTCTACTGATGATGTAACTTCAAGTAATTACAGGCAGATGACAGTAATGCCAAATATATTATGTTGTTTAATCTCATTAGAAGAATGCACGAGGGGCCATCAGGGACCTATCACTCAATCATACAGTCAAAGTCTCTGATAGGTGTTCAAGGCAAAGACTCATGAGTGTTTGAGTGTTTTAGTAATCTAGTGTTCTCCTCCTTCTGTAACCGTAGGCCAATCCCATGATCACCCTTTGATCGTGTTTGACTCCGCCTTACCGGCAAACACTAATACAGACATTTCTTTATAACATCGTATGTTCTTTTTCATTGATGAATATCTTTGTGCATTCAACCTACAGATACAGCCTCTGGAAAGAGCAGGTAAACAAATCATGAATTGTGTGCAGTGCCGTAGTCATCCTGAAATTGTCCGCTGGTGTGTTTTTCTGTGGACGTGAATGCTCATCCCAGAGAATAGCTTCATAATGTGTGAACCAATAGAAAGAGCTGGTGCTTGATGCGATTGTTTCTGTAGATTGAGTATTTTAGACTGAAGGACCAGAGAACTAAAACTATGAGAGCTTTCAGCCCAAATTAGGAGAAAGAGAGAGGTCTGTTCAAAGCCAACTTTTATAGTTTTGGAGGCTTGTCTCTCCCACCCATTTGTTTGAAAGATTTCTGAACCTTCTTGTCTTCAATCTGTTGAGCAATTATCTCAAGTATTACTCTACATGTTATTTTCCCTGTCTTGCTGAATCTTCCACTCTCAAACTAGCCTTGATGCTTTCATCCATTTTCAATTTGCTCCACAGACTTGAAGAACTGCTTCTAGCCTTTCCAGATCCAAATCAAACAATACAGTCTGAGCGTCACCTTCCAATACACAAACAAAATAAGCATGTTAGAAGAAATTGATGAAACAATGGCAGTTGTTTGGTCTAGGCATTTAGGTTTCCCATTTCTCTTCTCTCAATGCCACTTCTTGCTCTCTTTAATCGTTTTTCTCCTTCTACATTGGGCTGAGAATGCCTGTAGTCCGGCATGAGGAACTATATTATCAAAAAAGCAAGAGCCCTCTTTGCAGAAATTGTAAATAAAACAATTCTTGAAAGTTCTTTGTTTTATCACTGCTGTCAATTTGTAGTTGCATTGCACGTTTGGTTCAGAGAGAGTCTGGAGCCCTACAGGCATTTGACTTTTTGAAGTAGAAGTGGATGAAAGACTCGGCTGTCATTTCGACTCATATTATGGGTTTCCTAGAAATGGAACATGCAGAGTTGAAAGGTCAACATTTTTACCTTTCACCAGCACTAGAGGAAGTTATCCTGCTGGGAAATGTATGTTTCCTCCTCTTTATTTATCTTTTCCTCCCTCTGCCATAACCGCATCTCTTCTATCTCTTAACATTACCCTCTTGTTATTAGCATCGTCCCTCCCCTGTGGTGAGTTTCCTTGTTAGGACAGATTTATACGTCTACTCAAGCTTGAATTAAAAAGGCTCTGGGCAAACCAAAGAAGGGCTTTTCCAAGCACAAACACACGGCTTTCACTGACCGTATTGTAGTAATGAAACACTTTGTTTTATTTCACCTTTGTCTTCTTCCTTAAAATATGTTTGTTAAGTCTTTTCAAAAGTGATTTCCTACTTGTTTTCTTGGTGACCTTGGCGCGCGGGCTGGACTTCAAATTTGTTTAAAGTATGAATCCACCTTCACTGTGGTGCACTTGCTCCTAACTCATTACCTGACATGATAAATTGCGCCTGTTCCATTAAACTATGCCCAGTCCGTGGTGGCGCGGGCACCTGGCACTGAGTAATGGCAGTTGCACGGGTAGACCTGCCAGGGTTGGTAGGAAAGGTGTGGTGGTTTAAGCATGAAGTTGGCTCTAGAATCCACAGGAAGAAGAAAGGTTGTCCAGTGTACCTGCCAGATGGCCTCCACCCAGCCTCTCACTACACCATGTTTGGAATAGAGAGGGCCTTTGTGCGATCCGTAATGGGTTGGCCTCGGTAACACCTTTAGCATTTGTCTACAGCATATTTCTCTCTGGCCTGGTTTCAAAGGATTTGCTAAGCAACAGCTAATAACTGAGAATCACATTACTGTAGTTTTTCTTTAATGTTTAAACATTAAACAACGCCTTCTCTAAAATGCCAAACCCTCCCACTGTGTTGTGTGAACTCTGTTGTGTGTCTCTTCTCCAGTCTGTTGTTATAGGTGGACGAGCTCTTGAGGTCGAGATGGATTCAGGAACGGTGAATGGTGTTACTATGCCACCAGACATGAAGCAGCTGACTTTAGCTCTTATGTTGCACTCGGCTTAATCAGATGTCTTTTGTTTTGCCTCGTGTTGTTTCCATCTTCTTTCTTCTAGGCCTGTTACAGTATTTTGTTACTTGTTTTTAATTGAAATAGAATGTGTTAACTATGAAAAATGGACATCTCTTCTATGTTTTTTCCCTGTCTCACCCACAGTTGTGAGCATATCTAACTAGCCATATATTTTTCTCTCTTTTTAAACAGACAACCGTCGCACTGGTTTGGAAAGATCCCGTTCACGCCACAATCCAAACCCTATGGTCCGATGATCGCTTGCCGGCTCAGGACAAGCTTTGCCAAGTGCCAAAGACCCAAAAGTGGGAACAGCGAGGAGGGTTGATACGGGATTGAGAGAGAACCTGTGAAAACCGCCCTGAAAGCCCTCCTTTTTCACATACAGTAAATACGCCCACATGATCATGCATACAGAACGAACCTCAAAGACGCGTGCTGCCGCTCACACTTCATCACCAGATAACCGTGACCCTCTATGATGCCTTACGTAAAAGACGCTCCATTGCTCATCTTGCATAAGACCTGTTCAACTTGGTGTTGTTTGTTTAAGAGTCTTATGTTTGCTCGACTGTGTTTGTTTGTTTGTTATTTTCACGATTGCGTCGGTTCTGTTTATATCTCAGCGCATCTCACGACTCTAACTCCACCGATCTGGCTCACGTCCATCCCTCTATCTGCAAACAGAGGTTTGATCTCTGGCTATTGGATTTTTCTTGTTGACAACAAGCCAAAAGCACCAGCGAGGACGGTGTGGTTCTGTATGCATATCAGCAAAGGGGACTTCATCACCGCTTTGATTGAACAAATCCTTAGCTTGATTGGTTCGTCTTGCTTTTTATTTCACATGACGGATAACATTTGGATGTCGAGTTTGTATTTCCCTCTCATTTCAACATCAGTCGTGCTCTGCAACATATAGTCTCTGATCACTGCCTCTTTATATATTACAGATCTGATGTATGTAGCGACATGAAAAAGCTGCTGATTTTGGCATCAATGCTACTTTGTGTACACATTTGTGCTGTGCCGGCTGCCACAAGGTACACGAGGTGACTAAAAGTTATTGCTCTTTATCTACGGTAAACATTTCAAACGTACATAGACATTTCTCTTGCAGAGTCAAAGGTTTTATTAAGCGAATCTGATGGTATGTGAAGCAAGCACGAATCAAAGCGATGCCGTTTATTTATGTTTTCAAACATGTCACAGGTGTTCTTATGATTTTACTGTCGCTTTTAGTCCTCTATGTAGAAAGTAATTTTAGTGAACTGTAGCTCAGTGTACTTTTTAAATCCATTGGTCATCTTTAAGAGCTCTTAGATGTGCTTCAGTACCTTTCCTGCCCAACCACGTTTATCAAATTCTGTAAATTAATTATTACTGTAGATATTTTTACAGGACTGTTTTATAGCATGTAAAAGACACTGTAATCCTCGCTAGCAGTCAGAAAACGTCCGAGTCAATAATTAAGAATTATGAAGAAGCTTTTGTAATTATTACAACTCCCTGTGTAAAACTAATCCCATCCATGTAGGGTTTCAGTCTACCAGAAATATACCATACCTCATATACGCTCACATTTTAATGCCAATCCTTCACAATTTGTAAAATATGTATTTATTCACAGTTTGCCAGATAATGCCTGAAGCTTTTAATATGTGAGCATTAACCAGATTCCAGCACAGAGGAAACAGAATAGTGACAGTAAAGCGATTTTCACGACATGGTGGCTGTCTTTACATGAAAGCCATTAGAGGACTTTCTCTGCCACATCCCCATACTCTTGCTTGTGGCGTGAGTAGTCATTTGCCATAATGTTTCATGCCCCCTATGTCCATAACACTGCAGGCAACTCTACGGTATGTAAAACAGTGTCTTTTCTCTTACGGGTGACTGGAATAATACTGCCTAACATTACTGGTACATGCCACACAGTGTTCATAAATGAAGGCAATGTGTTGAGTTTGCCTGACAGATGCTTTCTTTAATATGTAAATGCAAAAGACTAAAGTATGGTTGAGAACGCCCATGCTTTCAAACACGGCACTGTTAGACAAGCTTCCGCCTTTAATCTGTGTTTGTCGTGCACTCTTGAGTGAGAAAAGGTCGACATGCAACGTATCACAATCCATTGATTTGCTTTTCTAATTAAAACTGCCCTTTGAATGCTTTCCAGAACAACACAATAGATGCTGCGCTGGGCTCATGCAACTAACTCATGTTAATAGGAATTACAGCATCCACACACTTTTTTTTTGTGGACACCTCCAACATGCGTTTTTATTTCCCGGTCTGATCAGACTTTGACACAGTTACTGTATTTATAGTATCTGACAGCCAGTATCAATGGTACCAAGTAACAAAACATACAGTAAAGAGTCGGGTAAAAAAAATACATATTATGATTTTGTTGAGATTTTGTTTAATGTGCCAAAATGTAATGATTACAATGTTTAATCCAATTTCATTATTGTTATTTTTGTTATTATTATTATTATTAGTTATGGAAGGAAGCGTAAGAGGAAATATCTGATCAGTTAAAACTGATTTGTTAAAATCACACTAATTCTTTCTGTATGATAGTAAATTGAAGAAGATTCATGTGAGTAAGAGTGATGCTGTACCTGCCAGAGATGCAACTTTTCAGATGGGTTTTGGGAACGCTAATGTCTATCAAATATTCTTCAAAATTATGTGTAATTTATACATTTTTTCCTAAGAAATACACCGTTTTATACTAGTAATTTTTCCCTTTATCTGTGATATTGATGTTGTGTATTGCTATAGGCTAATATATGTGTCATGTGTATTTGATGAGAATATTCTAGAAGATATAATGTGGGTTAGAATCTGCAGGTGACTGTGCATTGTATTTAAGTCAGATTCACTATCTAAATTAGACATAACAGGGAGGCCGAAGGTGGCAAGAACATTTAAAGTTACCAGTGCCAATTTGGGTCCTCTGCTGTGTCATTTATCCACATTTGCTCAATATGCTCAGTTCAGATTGTATGATGGTGCACTTTAAATTGTTAAATATAGACCTGAAACAGTCTTAATTTGCGATTTCTTAGCATATCATTGCCAAAATAGATTGCTTGCATGTGTGGTAACTGTTCCTGACAAGTGATTCAATCTTCATTCTGTCCAAAATCTTCACAAACCTCTCTCATTCCTTCTTGGCACTTGGAACTAGATCATGGGTGAGAACAACTACAGCTGTCTCAGGACATTATTTTATTTTTTAGGTAATGTAAAAGTCTATATCCCTGCTTTTCTTTTCCTTTACATTGTGTTTTATTGTCTTTTAAACAGTTTATATTTGTAACATCTATGTTTATTTTTACCTGGGACTAAGAAAAGATGGTTATGCTCACTGTACCCAACTATGTAACAGAATATCATACTAAATAATAACCACTTTTCTCAAAAATAGACGTCTCTTGAGTGTTGTTTTCTAAATTATTGTATTAAAATAATATAATTATTATTTATGCCTTCTTGATGCAAATCCACTGTTATTTCCAACTAGGTTCAGCTGCGAAACAAAGTGATAATAGAAAATGATTTTCAACATATAAATACATTTAGACTGAGAAACTATTAAAAACGTGTTGCATCACACCTAATGTAAGATTATAGATGGTTAAATATTGCTATTTGCAACAATAGGCAAACAATGATCTCCTGTGGTTTTGGTAAGAGAAAACAATAAATACCTGGTTAAAAATGTCATCTCCATTGCGATACAATAATGTAGTTGCAAATTTCAATCAGCTGTGGAGACAAACAGGAACTGGTTTTATCTGCATTATGTCATATGAATAGTTTTATTCAGTTACTGAATTGAAGGGTTTACAAAGTATAACTACTGTCAGAAGGAGATAACAGCGCTGTGCCGTTTGTTTGAAGTGCTCAATTGTATTGTTTGCTCTCTATCTTTGCTTGACTTCACAGTACATACACGCATGATATTTTGTCAGTTGAATCCGACAGAATTATGTGGGGAGTCGTCGTTTACAAAGCTAAATATAAACTTCTCGACAATACGCTGCATTATTGTTATTGTTCTGTTGACAGCTGACATTTGGTTTCACTGTGGTTAGAGATGGAGAAGGCAATGATGCCCCTCTGTAATTACCATCTTTCTATGCCACCATCTTCGAAGTCTCTCTGTCAATCTGGCTCTTAGAGAATAGAAACAATAGAGAGAATAGAAAAGGGCATTTTGTGTGTGGGAGATGCTAAAGTGTAAGCGTCATTGGTCGTGTTCAGGCTGTCGTTTTGCCATTTGGGTAATGTTGAAATGGAACGGTAGAAATGGCTTTCTACCCTGCAGTTTCTTGAGCGTGTGTCTCTGTGTGTGCGTGCATATGTCTGTGTGTTTGGAGGGAGATACGTCAGGCTACAGCCCTTTGAACGCGGCCCTGCTCTGTCTGGCAGATTGTGGCGCGTGCATTTTGTTTGTGAGCGTAAGCGATCGTGGCTGCTTCTGCTGTGCGTCTGCTTGCTAAATCACTGACACAGATGGGGGGCTTTTTAAAAACCAAAGACAAGATGCAATGGCCAATGAGTGATTTGCCATGGAAATTATTCATGTGTTTTCTGTTGTAAGCTTTGCCTGCATATTTTTTGAGGCAGGCTAATTTTACAAGACAAGTTCTGTTTCATACAGACGTCTGGCTTATGAACAAAAGTAAGTACGTCTCTTTAGCTTCAAGATCTCATTAGATGCTACAGCCACGATGAAGCTGAATCATCAGTCATTTTGTTTCCAAGACTTTTTTTTTACCTTAAGGTGAAAGATGGGCATCTGGCATGAAGCTGAATGTGTGTGTACAAGTTGGTGTCATGTTTTACTAATCTAATAATTTAACCAGGTTTGTGTAGGGGTTAAGAGTTAAGGGCAGAGTTAGGGGATAAAAAGTATAATTAGTCTGATATGAAAATAAAAGTCTATGCAATGATCACACTAATACAGTGAAACAAATGTGTTTGTGTGTGTTTTAAAAAAGAGGCTTGAGAAATGAAATCATGTAAGAAGCAGTTTTTTATGTATTATTATTATTCTGCGCTCAGATAAGTTGTCCTCCCAGAGATCTGAAAGATAAACTGCGACCGCACACGTACTGTAAACGCACACTTTTTCATCTCTACCTTCTTCATCTGTTTTCACTCTTACACCACGCTCCGTCTCTCTATAAACCGTGTGTACAGCCACCCACACCAATTTACAGTCTGATGGATCAGCCTTCAACAGGAATACAACATAATAATGATGTATTTTGCATCCTGAAGTACAGAAACTAAGATGAAATACAGAGTTGGCTGCCTGTGCTCTCAACTAAACTGATTTTAGTGTGTGTTTGTGTGTGTGTGTTCATCTATATGAATTGTTGCAGTGCACTATGTTGGCTTGAAGCGCAAGTGTTGCAGATCTGAAACGTTTCATAACTATAATCAGACTGCTGACACATGCGTCTCCACACATCTGTATAAGTGTCTGACTGTCAGTGCATATTAATGTGTGTGAGAATGTATTCTGAATGTTTTGGCCTCGTTTTTGTTCTGGCAGTTCTGAGCTTATTTTGGTTAAAGCCAAGTCATCATGTGACCCTGCGTGGAAACCAACCAAGATACACTGAGTGCTTTAAAAGGAGAAATAAACACAGAATTTACCACATTTGCATTTTGCAAGAGGCAAATTTATTGCATAGCACACTTGATTCTGATTAGCTGTAAAATATAAATATGCCTAATTTATTGTGTATAAGATTGTATAATATTATATTACAAATGGTAAAACCAAAATTGCATTTTTGTCTTCTTTGAACATCATATCTTGGCTTAAAGCCAGTATGATGGTTTCTAATTGTTACAAATACGATAATAAAATATTTCAAATCAATAATTTACTCATTTGGCAAGTTATGCATCTGAAATAGTCTGTCATTATATATGATAGACTATATAGCCGCATATTACTTTCATATGTGCAGATATTTTGATCACAGAAATTGCACTTTACTCCATTTTTCTGTGCAACCGTTCACTAATATCTATGATGTTGTATTTCACATTAGTCAAAACAACGTCAACACCCCTAAATCCAGTACCACTATATTATAAAACAAATTGTCAAACTGTATATTTCCCTGTTGCTGTCTTTTTCTGCAGGTTTGGCCCAAAATAAGCTGCAACGTGAACCACCTTTTTCTGATTAGTAAAGGTCTGAATTCAGGAGACTACTGGTTGGAACGCACTCCTGCCTGCCGTCCATTTTCTTCCTCCCTCCATCCATTCACTTCCCTTTTCAAGCCATCATTTTCATTCGACATGATTCAGAGCACCGTGACATCCTGTCTGTGTTCTAGAGCTTTTCCAGAGGCAGGAGGTCTCTCACAGAGCATCTGAGGGCTGCAGGGCCTGTGTGTGGACAGGTGTTTATAAAGCAGAGCTTCCTGACTGTGGAATTATTGCTTTCTGCTTTAAACCCCCTGCATTGATCTCGGCCAGGCCACAGTACTGCTGACCTGGGGAAAAGAGGGATAATTGAGAAAGAAACATAGAGAAGATACCACTGGGCCTGATGTGACTTTCTTCCATATGGAGCTTTAAACACAGATCATTGTGACTCAAAGTGTCATTAGATGAAATGGTAGATACTACTTCAGCTCACTTTTTTACCGTGTTTACAAAAACATAGAAACAACTGAAGAAAGGCAGTTTGAGAGCATGTGTGAAGTGTGTATGTTTGTTGTATTAATCATTTACTAAAAACTTTCAATTGATCTCAATCAACTTTTCTGAGTTACATTTTCACATTTTTATTATGCATTATCATTAATAATGGCGTGAGGTTTGCTACATTTCGACAGTCTCTCAAATATAAAGTGCAAGTTTATTAAATCCTGACACAGAAATATAACACAGTAACATTTTACAATATAGGACAAAATTTGTACAGTACTATGCAAAAATATTTATTTTTCAGTCTCTTTTTTAAGATACAAACTAAAAATGCAGTAAATATGTACATTTTTTAAACCAAAATGTTTTTCAGGCAAAAGTCAGTATTTAGTGTGATCACGCTTGGCACTAAGCACATCTTGAACTGTTTTGATGAGACTGTATGAATTAGAAATTGGGGTTCCATTCCATTTAGGTTTAAGAGATTTGTGCATGTGGCAGACGTGCTGTTGACAAAGTTTAACTCGTACTGAAATCAGACCCTGCCTTTATGATCAAGAGTTCATTTAACATAACTCATCTAGTCAATGATGAGAATGCACATTCAGATTTTATCAGCCCTTTCTTAGATCTAGCAGACCCAGGCTCTTCTTTCATCACAGATACACCGTTAAGCCGCACTGATATATAGACAGAAGAGGAAAGATGCGTAATTGAGTAAGTGCCCCCCTGGAAGTGGATGCCGGAATAAAATGAGTTTTTATAAAAGCTTTTCTGTGGATCGTTTTACTTAAAAGTACATAAAAGCCCCCTCAAAGTTCCCTGCCTTCATCTGACGAACTCCCAATGGATCACAAACACAAATACTAACCCACTAGAATAAAAGTGTTGACCACAAGAGCAGGAACGCACACTCGCTCTTTACTCTTATCCACCTTAAAATACCCATAAATACACCCACGCTCACGTATGCATTCATGAAAAAATAACACGGGTGTTCCATTCAGGCCTGTGTGCTATCACTTTAAAACCCTTCACCTTAACCTGGGTCATTAATAATGCTTTAGATGAAAGGAAACAGGACTTAGTTTGCACTTACAAGATCTGAGCGTTCAAACAAACAGCACAGCCAAAGAAGCATTTTATCTTTTAGTGCTTCGTCTAAGCCTGACCTGTAAAACAGAATAAGAGATCGAGATTTTATATTTACATTCATAAGAAGCATAGAAAACATGCACATGATATCTTAAGGTTACATGCTTGTCTTTTGCAAAGCATTAAGCAAATCTTGTTGTGAATAATGCTGTAACTATATCTGTATTGAATGAGATTAGACAGACTAGATTACCACGACAGAAAGCATGACCCAAATATACTAATAAATGCGGTTGTTGTCTATGTAGGGGAATCACAAAGAATAAACCAAAGCATACAGACTTCCTTCAGAAGTCACTGTTTGCTGAATGAATTGACAGAGATATTGTAAATGTAATGTTTGCAATTAGCCTAAAATGGCTGTGAAGTATCAGGCTGAGTGAACCATTGAAGCGAGGAGCAGATGAGTCACAGGCTGTCTGATTGACTCACCACAATACTGCCTCTGCTTTGGCAAACACACGCTCAAGCATGTCAACATTACTGGTGCAGATGCCAGGCCTGATCCCTGCGCGCACAGCCAATGTGTGCTGACAAATCTGACCACTGCTCGCTGCTATTGCATAGAGGCATTGTGGGACATTGAGAGACCAGACATCATGATGTAACGGCCATTGGGTCATCCAGTGAAACAACTTGACCCACGTTCAGCTATAGGATGTCATGTCAGTGGGTGGCTGTAATTATTGGGGAATACATAAAAATTTATATTTAGGTATATTAAGTATATATAAAAAATTATATGTAATGTATTGTATAGGTTGTGGGAAATCTGCTTTAGAATTCATGGCAAGTCTTTAACAAAATGTTTGATAGGGTTCTAAAAGGTGTAAAAAGCATCAACATACTGTACATTATATATATTGTACATTTTCGTATAAAATTTATTTAAATTTAGCTGATTTAAATTTACACAATGTATACATATAAACTAAAAAAATAAATAGTATATAAATCCTACAGTAAAACTTTACAATAAGATTGTATTTGTTAACATTAGTAAATGAAAACATGAGCTAAAACAAACTGACAATGAACTTTATAGTTTTCAGTGTTTATTAATCTTTGTTAATTGTTAATTGTTTATGTTAGTTCATTGTGCACTAACTACTGTTGACAGGTACAACTTAGATTTTTAAAATATATTATAATATATAATATATAGTATTAGAAAATGCTAAAATTAACATGGACTAGATTAATAAATGTTGTAGAAGTTTTGTTAGGTTATGTTAGATAATGCATTAACTAATTTGTAACCAATACAACCCTATTGTTTACCATCTTACCCACTGTTCCCAATCTCTCTCTTTTTCCTGCCCTTCTCTCATAGTTCAGAGCAGCACAAGGTGACTGCTGATATTAAGCGTAGGTCTGTTACGGCAGACTTGCTCCCTGATGGCGGTTTCATGTAGCGCTGTAGACTGCTTTCGCCACGTTTCATAAACTCGCTTATTATTCAGTCACCAACAGTGAATGTGCCTTGTTGTCTCCAATGGAGAGGCAAACAGAGCTAAACTCTCCCTCATAAACACAGCTAAAAGTTTTACACATTTATCGATCAGAAGCAGGATTGTCCCTCGATTCCACATTGGCTTTTATATGCACGGCAGCCTCGGCCAATCTGGACAGGTGATGTGGCGTGACTGCTAGGACGCAGCTGGTGGTATGTATGTCTAAGTGTGCTAAAACGGCTGGCGTCCTGAAGGTTAGGCAAACAAAGATGTAAGGGATGACACGGACCTATTAGGGAGGGAAGTGATGGGGAAAGCGAGGGAGGTGGTGAGAAATCCATCAGTAGCTACATAAACCATCTTGGAGATCTGTTTGAGGAGGAAGATTTGCCTTGGGGAGGAATGTGAGATATATATAATATATATTTATCGATATATATATTATAGATATATATATTATAGATATATAATCGTTAATATTGTACAGTAGGCCAAAAAATATGGAAATAGTTGTTGGCAGGAGTTGCAAGAGTACAAATATATGTGAAATAATTATTTAATGAGACCTATTTTGTGTATGTGGACCTAAACAAGGCCACCATGTGCATTTACTACTCTTAGTAATGCCTTAACAGTATGAAAACAGGCGTGCAAGGGTAGCAACCGTGACACATTCGTGAAGGCCAGATGGCCAAGTTGCTCTGGCCAAAGAAAAAAAGATCTCTCCAGCTTTCCCACCAGCTGTGTTGTAATAAAACACATTTATATCATGATAGCTGCACCATCCCTGTAGTGTGGATCTGGTACGCTCTGTTCATGAGTCTGGGCAGAAGAAAGCCTGGAAATCTGATGCCTGCTGGCACTAGCGTCTGTCAAACCCCTATTGACCGTTTTGTTGCAAAACTGTCCACTTCTAATAGAAAAGTTAAACTCCCTGCATTTAGACTGGGATGATAATTCTTGTTCTTTGTGGTATTTTTAACAGTGGCAGCAGACTTTTCAGTAATAGTTGTATCAGTATTTCTCTGTGAGCGTGTACTGTTTTATTCTCAGTAATTTGCTGCTTTTTGCTGCTCCTTTGTTCAAGCTTGTTAACACTTTTCAAATCCTCCCACTCTGTGAGGTATTTATATGCATTTCTATAGAATAAAATATGACCATTGTTCTTTCTTTACAGTTGTCAGCAGGACACATCAGCATGCGGATATGGCCCATGGTAGTTGCACGGTCAGCGGTGAGGTGAGCTCGGCACCTTCGTAAATCCTGTCCCGCTGTCCCTGGCTTTCTCCTCTGCCGTCAACCGGCAGCCCACGGGAGGCGTTAATGGAATGTCAAATCAGAAACGGGCCGAACGGGTGACAGGGTAGTCAATAAGGCTGGGATGTTCCGTCTGGTTGAGGTCACGACCGCCCTGTCTGTGCCCTTGTTGCTTTGAACAACAAACATGGAATAATTCAACTTTTCTGGGTTGGAGACGTGGTTGAATTTCATTATATAGACACAACACTGACAAGGACCCTGCGATGAGAGATGCAAGTTAAATAAAACTGTGAAAGTTTTACTGCGAGCATTGTGGAAAAGGTCACGGTTGAGTTGTTTTAATGCAGGTTTTCAACCTTGGGTCATAACCCTACGAGATACAAATGTGCTTGAGGGGGATTTCTTTGAACAATATGTTATTTCATTTTTTTCAGTTATAAGTGTTACAGCTGTAGGGTACACTAAAATATAAATATGCAGATTTTCTTGTGCTTAAAATATGACATGAAGTGTAGGCCTCAACGTGATCTGGACACAAAGCCGTATTCATGCCTGCTCGAGTGCATCCCTATGAGGAATATTGATTCATCTAAAGGTGATGTGTGACTAATTGACCTAAAACAGCATCTCATTTGATCAAGGAATGATTCAGTGCCTATGTTTGAGAAAAGACGTAATACCAAATAACATAAACTAAATTGAATAGAACGGCAGAGGTGATTTTCACACTTTCAACTATAATACTGGATTTATTACTAGTTGTGACACAACAATGACATGTTTGATGCACACCTGTTTTTTATTAAGAACTACACATGAACAATCAAAATGGCATTTAACACAAGAATGGAAAAATAAAATAAAGAGATGGGGGAAAATAACCAGTCAAAATAAACTACACCTAGGAAACATTTATGTATGACATATACTAGTAGTTTTTACAGCTTTCTTATTAAATGAATTAGAAGTAGTCACAAAATACTAATGTAGGTCAGCAAGTAGATCATGCAAAATTAGCATTTATGTAAAAACAATTATGTTAATAAAATAAGATAATTAATAAAATTATATAACATATAAGTAAAATAAATATATACAATAGCCTATTTAAAATATATTCATTTGGCAAATTCAAACAAAATATCTATATCCAAAATCTTTTTGAAAATCTTTGTCAAAGCCTTAATATCTTTATCAAAAGCCTTTTAACAACAAGTTTGAGTAATGACAAAAGACTGAATAAATGACTATAGTTCCTGGGTGCTCTTACACGAACGATCTGTAGAAATAAATCTTTAAATTGAGATAAAATATGTATACACAACTCATTATCCGAAAGGACATTTCTCTTTTCTTATAGTAAATATCTATGTGGTATTTAACCAGAGGCGTGGTCGACTTTAGGTAGCGCTGCGCAGATTGCTCAATCTATGACGTCACGGTATCGCGAGAGACATCTCGCGGTGTTTCGATTGGCGTGAGCAGCGTCAAAGTCGATCACACCTGTTGACAGGCAGTGAATCCATCATGTGTGCGGGACCGTGTGATTTTACAGGTAAGATGAATAAAACTCACTAAACATTTTGATGTCTTACTATTATGGAAAATACGTAAAAAAGCAGTTAATACTTACAATAGTTTAATTCGTCTACTGTCGAATCGCAGACCAAAAAGTTTGAGAATCTCTAATGCCATTAAACAGTTTCTTGCTTCAGGACAAGCGTTTCCCCGTATGTCAGATCCTCCCGGGGAGCTGACAAGGATTTCAGAATGGTTGAAAATCGCAAAGATAAAAGTGAGCTTTTGTAGATTTTGTGTTGGTCTATGTGATGTTCAGACACTCCCAGGCTTTCAGTCTTTCTTTGTTTCCGCGTCAGATCTGTCATTCAGTTTGATTCAGTATATTTAGCTCTACTACAGGATTAGAGGAATTCTAGTATAGTCACTTTTTCACTGAATTATAAATGATAACTTCTATTGAAACTGTGCAAATGTTTACAAAATACTGAGGTGATTTATAAAGTGAGCCATGGTTTATTATTGTTTTCACGTTGGCGGCCTGCAGATGCGATTTTGAAGGTTAAAAGGACTGAGCTGAATGTTTGCTTATGCACGTCTTACAATGACCATCACTCAAAGTCACCGCTTCTGTTTATTCTCAGTTGCAAAGTGTCTGGGGTCATTGCCATCAGTGTTATGTATTAGTCCTCATGTCCATGTTAAGGAAACTCAATAGAATATGTTTAAATAATGCATCAGAAAGGCCAGAGGTTTGCATGTATTGTCAGAATAAGAACATGATCCCTGGCTTCAAGAGTCAGAAAGTGTAGAAGCCTGAATGATAATAGTCTCTCTACATTCAATGCATTAATATAGTATTGCAAAGAAAACATACTTGGAATAAAAACTGGCATGTGAAGGTTAGTAATATTTCATCCTTTCAGTAAACAATCTCTTGGACGGTATCTGGTGTGTAATTTATGAAAGACAACAAAACCAACAAAACATGTGTAATTACCTTCATGCTGTCATGTTTTCTGCAAAACCATTTTATCAAAACGTTATTTTTTGTTTACTGTTTTCGTGAATTGTTTGTCTTAATGAGTGTCAAAAATAATGAGTTGTTCACTTTACGAATCACATCACACAGTTAATAAAGTTCAGCTTTATGGAACATAACCTCAAAGTTTGTTGGAAAGTTTGAAGATTATGGAGGAGACTGTGATAAATGTAAACATACTGTATTGTTTGGGGAGGTTTTTGTTACTGGTAACTGTGTTTTCAAGGTAAGCAATAAGAAGAAAAATAGGTGCTTTATAAGATGCACAAAAGATGTAGAGGTTCCTAAGAAAGAGTCCCTTTTGTGTAGTGAAAATTGTAAGTGCTTCAATAATCTAATATGCTATCTGCAAAGTATACCCAGCCTTGCTTGTTGCTTCAAAAATGTTATCTGTTGTACTTTTATTCATGTTTTAATTGGTGTTTTATCTCCCACTGAAAGGTCTTCTGGCACATCAAGACGCTGCTGTGGAACATCAAGCAGAGATGTTAAGGTCGTCATGTGACACATTCACCGGCACCCGACTTTTCCTCTCCCCCAATGTGCGGCCTGCCACTCACCTCGGTCTCTGACTCAATTCATCTCTGTCAGGACACTGCTGACGACGCTGTTTGATGACTTCAGGTATCGTGTCACAAAGCTCCAAGGCTGAACATGGTCTCATTATTCCATAGACGGCTCCAGAGAATCGTAACCACAATGACGGCAGCAGGTACTGTACTTAAGTTTGCCCCGCTTGCTGTGGTCGATAAATACAAGGACATTTTTTGTGCCGTTTTGTTTTAAATGCTGTGAAATGGGAAGGTTTGCATGAATGCACCTAATGTGCTTAAAATTAAAGGTTAAACGCTATTTATCATTACAGCGCTCCTTAATTGACGGTGTTGAAAAGATTGTGTATGGCACAATATTCAAAGAAGGTAGTAAACATACATTTTGCCAAGGACGCTGTGACCTTGTTTTGTTTTTTAGTGGTCTTTGACCATTTAAGGCAATCCAGAAAGCTACATTTACACGTTTGCTGTTGCCATGAGAACTTGGGCAGTGTGGCACATCTTTGGTAGAGCTCCATAGAGGACAAAAGAGAGAGAGAGAGAGAGAGAGGTTCATAGTGGCAGCCACTGAAGCAGAACAACATCTGCACACAGTAGCGCAGGCCTTCTGCACTAACACACGGCTCCCGCCGCGCGATGCTTTGCGGCCTAGCAGGCTGTGACCTCCCACAGGCTCAAGAGGAGCTCTTCCTCTTAAAAGCCAGCTGTGCCTTTCTCTCTGCCAGCCAAACACTCCACAGTCCAGCTGTTCAACTAAGCCCAACAAGGGATATCCAGCTAGCTTTTTATATTCCTATGGTGTTGGTTTGAAGGTACATGGTGAAAGGTAGAGTGTAAGTGATTATTTGGGGTGTTTTTCTTTTATTGAGGCATATGTGACCCTAGACCACAAAACCAGTCACAAGTGGCATGGGTATATTTGTAGCAATAGCCTTAAATTGTCAATTTTTCTTTTATGTCAAAAATCATTAGGATATTATTAATTTCCTACTGTAAAAATATCAAACCTTTTATTTTATCTCCTAAAATATAAAAACAATATACCATTTTTTTTAAAATAAAATGACAAATTGGCTACTCAATTCACAGCGTTCCGGTACATTTACATAAGGAATAATCAGTTAAAATCTTTAATATTAGTTTATGCACAGAAATGTGTCTTGGGCCAACAAGGCTTGCTGTTATGCGTGAACACGTTGCCCACCCTCACCCAGAATTATATTCAGTAACTTGCACTCTGGTACCTTCATCCTACCGGCATTAATCTGCTAATCTTCAAACACCCTCCTTGAGCAAAAGCATGAAAAGACATACCCAAAGTAAAATGTTTGCACTTTATCACTTGTCTGAATTACAAGCACACCCGCACACCCTGTAAAGGATGTGATCAGGATTAGGCACGATAAATGCTAATGAAATGTACTATGTAATTATTTTATGCAGTGCCTCCACATCTAAATATTGTTGTTAATATAGTTTTTAATTATAGTATTATGTGTAACATGGATGCTGTACTATTAAGTGTTATTCCATTATGACACTCCAACACAAATATAATGGAGCTTCTACAGTAGACAGACTTGAGCTTCTGCAGCATCATTGGTCGTGTCTGATACAGGTTTAGAACAATATATGGGAGAGTAAACGATTTCATTTGTGCTTTTCATGTTTGTGAACCATCCCTTTAAACACGGTAAAAGAATGCCTTGAGTGTCATGTTCAATTACAAGATGGTAAGATTCTTACATGCACAAATAATGTGTTTGTGCGATGCAGCATGACCTCTGTGAGGCTGTTTACTGTGGCCAGAATGGTGTGTTCTTGTTTATGTATATATTCTTGTATATGTTCATGGTTATTGTAGGTTAAGTGGTAAAAATATGTTGCTGTCAAAGTAAGTTTATCTTATATTATAATTTTATCTGCTTAAATAATTGTGCAGAACATATTTAATTGAGAGATGTTCCGATAAATGTGAAACCAATTTGGAATTTAATTAATTAATTTATTATTTCATTTATTATTTTTACCGTAATTGGTCAGTTACTTGTCTCCTAAAAGTCGCTTTGGATAAAAGCGTCAGCTAAAGGCCTAAATGTAAATGTAAAGTTACTTAAGTGTTAATATAGTCAGAGTTTATAGTATCGTTCTCTTCTAAAAAATAAATGAATCCCAAATTCAGAGAATGTACCAAAGAGAAAATGTTTAATAGGTGATGTTTTCATTTTTTGTGCCAGAAAGTTGTTGGGTGATGAGCTGAATAAACATAATTTTTTCGCAGGCAGAAATGAAATAAAAGAAGAATGAATGGGAACTCCCACACGTAACACTGCAATCAAAGAGACCTTGGGCTGAGAAAGACACAGTGATCCATGGAAAAGGACACATGCTCTGGTATGTATCTCTTAGTAACATACCCTCGCCCAACACACAGATGCCGACCACACAGGCAAATATAAACACCATGCAGTGAGTTGGACGAGGGACAACCACAACACCTACTCACAAAAACACTGACGTGCAGGCAGTTTATCTCTTGCCTACAAACATGAATACACAAACAGCAACATGTACATAAACACTTACCAATAGACTTGGAGATTTAGCACTGATGTACATGTGATACAAAGCATTTTCCATTCCCATGTATTGAATCTGATATTATTACTAGAATGTTCTTAATATAAAAATACAATTATTGTATTATTTTATAATTTACTGGCTCTTGTGAGCTTGTTTTTTTATTATTTTAATTAATTGTGTTAATTTTTGTGTCATAGGTTTATCATCGGAACATCCCATTATTGGTCCGGAGGCAAATCCCCATCTCTCTCTGCCTTTTGTCTCAATCAGGGAGACATGAACGAACAGTGTTAAGCAAATGGATGAGCATCAAAGACAGGCCAGTGTTCCTCAGGTACCGTTCAAAGTGCAGCTGGTGCAGATTGATGACTAATGTGGCACTGATTTATGACCTCACTCCTCATAATTGATGAGAGATCTCATTGAAGCTGTCTATGGCCCGGCTCAGCATGCTGTGTATGAATCACATAAGATTAGTGATGAGATCTGGCAATAGCGTCTGAATGGACTACACATGTCCTTTGGCTCTGACACCCTCACTGTCATCTGGCCCAGCTACATAAGCAGACAATTAAGCCAATAAGTGAAAATGGCACCGTTTCAATCTAGTTTTAATGAGCGGCATGGAGAGAACAGCTCTCCTTCACCTCAATAGATGACAGCTAAATCTGGAGCCAGCGTAGGGCGGTTGTAAGCGACAAATGTTTAATGAAGGTTTTTGAGTTTGTTAATTCACCATGCTGGATGGATGGCACTAATGCATAACAACGGCGATGTACAAATCTCCTCGTATATGTGTATATATGCGTATATATTTTGGTTTATTGTGCAGTGAAGGAAATGTGGATATTATAGTTGGGGAAAGATGAGACAAGGAAACTATAAGATAAAATTCAATAAACCTTTCAAGCCTAATATGGTTCTTGGTCTTAACTGGTCTCCCAGCCTAGATGGACTGGTCTGGTTTGCTGAGTGGTTTTGGGAATTTGTCAGGTTGGGAGACCAGTTGACTAACCAGGTAAACTATGTGAACTTGACTGGTAGACCCTTTAGGCCAGTTGAAAAAACATTTATCCTGTATTAAGCAGCTTTGTTTGGCAGTCATGCTGAAGCACTTTACAGTAAATAACATTTATAATTATTTTTAAATAGACTAACTTTCCTATTTCTCTTGACACTTATTATTTGGTTTTTCAATAGCTTACTTTTTAAGAGTTGCGGACCTCCGCCTTCAATACTTTTTGAATTTACATTGCACCATTTTTGGATATTTTTGCATCATTTTAATCTTCCTTTCGCTGCATTGTTTTAGTAATCTTCCTAAGGCCAAGTTAGGCTAAACTCTGCATTCACCGCTTTAACACGAGTGAGATCCAGATATCAGAATTGCATGCGGGATGCTTCTCATTACTGATTTCCCTAGAAACGCTAAGCCCAGGCTTTACTGCATCTCCTACCTTATAGTCCCACTGTCCTCTATTGTATGTAAAGACTCCCTAATAGACCCCATTGGGGCATCATTCCTATTCAGCTCATGATGAAGTCATTCGCTCTTCTCTCTTTACTTTCCTACGCTGACTCTGTGGAGAGAAGAGTTCTCCCTGTAGATGCCATTAGAGAACCTTTATGAATACATGCTGAAAAGCCTCTTTTCGGACAGAAAGCACACTGAGCACTTGAGCGTCCATGTGCACACAGCTGCCAAATTCAGACCAGGGCGGTGGAGTTTTGCATGTGGTCCCGCGTGTAGCTGCTGTTGGTGTTTATTGTCGGTAATGAGAGAGAGCGCGAAGGTGGTAAGTTAATGTATGTGAAGCCTGGCTGAAGTGATTTACAGGTTTCTGCAGATAATCATTCTACATAATGTATTCTGTGAAAATATAACCTTGAAGTCTTTAATTAGGATTGACTGAGTAAGGCTGTCAGAGATTAAAATCAGTATTTAGGAAGCCAACGTTTACTATTTTTTGTGGAGAAAATAAACATTGTGTCATAAATGAAAATTTGAGATTTGTATTTTGAAATCTGTCGTTAACAGCGATGCATTACCTTTTTTTGTAATTTTTTATGGTTATGATTAATTTGATGCTCCTAATTGCATAATTCGATTTTGAGACTTTACCTGGATTTCACAAACAGTGAAAGAGAGTCACATATTGTGAAATAGGCTGGCATGAGCGAAATGCTCTTTAAATTACATTGTATGTGTTCATTGCCTAAATCTGATTGACAACCTAAAAGTTTACAAATCAAAGAGTATTTTGATGGCAAGCGCTAAGTGCGGTACAGGCAGAATCACTGTCAAAAACTAAAGTTTCAGTTGAACAATTGTTTTAGTTTTTGAAGTATTGATGAAGAGTATTTTTGCAAGTTGGTAAATAAATGAGTTTTATGTGTGAAAACATTCAGCCACTAAAAATATTGTTAGTCATGATTCAGTATCTCTTTAAATGACCCCATCAACCGTAAATGTATTTTGTGGTCCATTCAGTTGTTCTTGTAAATATGATTAAATGAAGTTAAACTTTGCACTCTAGAACCTTTCTAATGTTGTTTTTAGCTTTCAGGACCAGTTTAGGTAAACTGCACAGCTGGAAGAGAGCACAGCTCGCATGTGTTGTGTTCTTAAGTACCGCTTAGCCAAAGTGCATGACAGAAATGGCAGTAATGCAGCAGGGCTGCTTCTGGGGGTTTTCAGGCATTCTGTCCCCATGAAATAAAGATCACACATTTAAAACCCTGCACGCAATTTGAGCTTCACTGAAATATTTAGCACGCTCCAAAACCTGTGGCAGTTTAGATGTACGGAGGCTAGAGATCCACTCAGCGAGAGCATCAGGGCTAAATCCTGTTTGGTAAGCATGTACCGCAGGTACTCGTTGTACGCCTGTAGGGATTTGTGTCCAGACACGAATGGCAAGTGTTTAGGTAAATCAACACGTTATTTTTTCCTCCACCTCTTCATTTTTCCTTCTTGTTGATTGGTGTCTTTCCATATAAAGCCGTGACCCCGATGAGCCCGTGTGGGTTGCGTGGTCGGCCTCTCTCGCTTAAAGATGAAAGCGGGCTTTGATGCGTGAGGGAGGGAGAGTGTTTGTATGTGATAGTGGAGGAGAGCGAGCACCAGATCTCCGCCCTGCACTGGGTTAGCTCATTAATCTTGAAGGGTGCAACTGTTTTGAGTTGTACCTGATGGTTTGTGCTGCAGGGCTGCCAGGGTCAGTAGAAAAGCAACAGTCTCATGAATCATACTGCTGAGGGACAAAGCCGAGCTCTGGGGTAGAGAGAGAGAGAGAAACGGGCAGAGCGAGGACTCTGGTAGATGCCACTCCTATGCAAAGAGGTGCAGGCTTCGGCTATCAATCAGGCTTCATGATCCACAATTACTGGCCAGTCCTGATGCTCACTGTGCTTCTGCACCAGCTCCTGTCATACTAGCTCAGTCCTTGGTGACTATGATTTTGCCAGGCAAGGACGTACACTTGTATATAAAAGTTGGATATTACCAAGATATTTTACTTTTTGAAAGAAATGATTAATTATGGTAGCAATTAATTAATCAAAAATACTGTCAAAAAACGTTGTAATTGCTTAAAATGACTAAATTTAATTTCTAACTGTGTTGCCGAAGCCCCATTGCCAGCAGCCGTTACTCCAGTTTTTCCTCATCTTCAGAAATCTCTCTAATGTGCAAATTTGGTACTCAACACAACGTTTGTATTATTAGCACAGATGAAAACGGTTGTGCTGCTCAGTGAAGTGTGTCTTTTTTTTCTCTCTCGCTGAAATATTGAGCAAGGGTCACAGTACACTAGCAAGTCAAATTTTGTCCAGAAAGAAACTCATCAGGCTATTGTTCTCTTGTAAGATGATGTTTAATGCATTACTGTTCAAAAGTGTATGACCCAGATGATCATCATGGGACAAGTATGTGTTTGAAACACAGACTCTTTACTAAACTGGCAGCTTCACTAAACGGTACAGGCCAAATGAAGGGTTTTAAAGAGAAAGCCACATCTGACACTGGATGGTAAGAAGTAATGAGTAACCTAAAGATTGGGTGGTAAATAGTTCTTGGGTAAACGGAAAGTTTGAAGAATACAGTATTTCTCTGAGATGGAAATAGTAATATGTTTTATTATTGTCATTTTTAATAATTAAACCTAAAATAAGTGTAAAAGATTAAAAAAATCTGAACTGTATGGTTCAACATCTTTTGCTAGTTCTGGAACAACATTTCTATTAAGCAAACAATATCCTAATTTAGGAATCTGATTGGTTTATAGAAATGTTATTTCAGGGAACACAAGTACTTGTTAAAACAAAGATCACTCCAGTCATTAGCCAGCCTTTTCCCCTTCCACCACGCGCCGTCTGCCCTTTCTTATCATCGTCATTTACCCTCCATTTTGACTTCCAACTTTCACCTTCTTTGTCGCCTTTTCTCCCCCCTGCCGCCGTGTTGAGCGAGGGACTGTGGGGTGAGCTCTGTGTGGATAAAGTAATGATTTCTCCTTCACACCTCCCCTGCTAATTAGTGCTGTCTGCCTGCCGACTTGCAGGGGGCGGCGTCTGGGGAGTCGTGCTATTTGTCTTGAAGAATTACTGACGAGGACCGCGCACCAGTCTAATCCCAGAGTTGCTGGATGAAATTCAGCGTCTGCCTCTCTCTGTGGCCGACTGTCAATTCACTTTAATGATTGTAATGATCATTTTTAGCTTTGTGCTGAAGACCGGGAGACCGCTGTCTCTCCCTCTGGAGTCTGTAATACAGGCTATTTATGTACCCCGCTCTGCACGATCACCCAATCACAGATGTGTCTGCCACATCACCCCCTGCGTCTCTCTCGCACACACACACACACACGCAGGGCTTTGAAATGCTGTCAGCACAGTCGTTACACTACCATTTGGACCTTTGTTGGGCGCTGGGCAAACATCTGTAGCCTTTATATATGATATTCTTTTCATTTTGGTAAATCCACAATTTGTTATCCTCAGCTGTATCTGTGGCCACCAGTCTGAGCTCCTCTGTGCTGGAGCCGCCCACTTGCTGTCCTTTAATGTCTATCTTCTTTCGTCATGTTAAAGGGTAGAGGAAAAACAGACTGAAAAGTTGTGAAACAACAGTGATTTTTGTGGAAAGCTATTTGTCACAGTGTGAAAACCCCTTTGTGTGTATGTGAGAGACGGGGTGCTGTGATGAAAATGGGAAAAGAGGTATCCAGGCTTCCCTTAAGAGTAAACTTTGAGACTACAGTTATGTTCGGAATTGAAAAGAGATGTTGAGTTGTATGTTTTGTTATTATAATTATTCATCCGAAGTTAATGTTCTCTTGGAAATTTCTAAACGCCCCAGTGTACCACTTATATGTGTTTGCAGAACGGGTCTGCTGAGTAAAGTAACTAATTGTCTGAAATATGTCATTGTAATTATCCTCCTATTTGCATTTGTGTTGAACAATCATGTTTATAACATACCACCAGGTTGTTTTCTGTAACGGGTAGTTAGAGGTTTAAGCTGCCACTGCTTTGAATGAAGTTAATCACGTCGAATTCGCTAACTATAATTATTTTGATTAATCTAAACTACTCTTATACATCCACCAAGCATAAAAGTAAAATTGTACGTGATAATGAAAGGTTGAATTACTTTACAATTAGGATTAACTCTTTAACCTCTGGCAGATGTAGAATGATGCCCAAAACGGTTAAGGTTCATAAAGTTTGTAAAATATCATATTAGTTGAGCAGAGTTGTAAGTTAGCAAAGTTATATTTCATGATGAAACTTTGCACAGTAACATTGGAGTTTGAAATTGTGCCCCATGAGCCCTGACACGATTCAAACACCGAGAGGAGAGTTTGTGTTTGTCAGTTTTACTCGGTGAAAGAACTCTGAGATATTACCTACTTCATCTGAGCTAATCCCTTCATCAGACATTTAGATTTACATTGGACGTTTGTTTTGAATTTGATGAAAATGAGATTTCTTCCTCTCTGCATACTGATTTGATGGTTGTATCATTTACATAAGTGTATTCCTCTTGAAACGCAAGATTTCTTAAAATTTCCGCTACACTGTGACCCCTCCAAAATGTGAGAATTTCAATCTATAAAAAGTGTGTGTGTTTGATTGTGTATTGTCTTTGTTCCAGCAGTATAGCAATGAGATAATTGCCCCTTTCTCTCCAGCAAACGAACACTTACAGCGAGCTGTAATGACGTGGCCTGGCTGCAGGCCTGCCTCACCTTGGCATGGAGGGTTTGCAGTAGTTTGAGTCCCTCTGTAATGCAGATACACTGGAAATGCTCTGGAAGCTAAACACACGCTCGGCTAAGAGGCTTTAGTAAAGCCGTAGCCTACCAGGTGTTAATGTCTGTTCTGTCTATTTGCTTACAGACTGTGCTGCAGGATATCTGCTCTGGCCTCCACCCCCACTTCATCTCTTCTGTCGTCTTTTCCACCACTGCTGCATCAGTCTTATTTCTCATTCAGTCTTCACATCTTCTTGCCTTTTCTGTCTGCTAAAGATTTGAATTAGTAATTGGTCACGCCCCACCCAGCGGTGCATTAGAATGACAGGAAAAGAAATTTACTGAAATGCAACTCAAAGAAGTTATGCAGAATCTCACAGCAGAGGAATTTCAATAACGCAAGTAAAACAAAGTACAAAAAGAGTAAGAGCTCTGTCTTAGGTATTCTGTTTGTGTTATATCTCATAAACCTGCTTTGTTTGGCTCCATCCATCTATGTATCTATTAAAAATGACTTGTTATACATTTTTTCATTTAGTGTTTGTGTTCCCTCATGAGCTGCTAACACATGGCACTACTAAGTGACCTTCAGGAACGTATTTTGAGGTACAGGAACATGTTAAAATCCATAATCTATGAGTCACTTCAGTTGATTACCCTATTACGGTCTGGCAATACTCTGTACTGTGTTTATGCAACACACATAGTCGTTGTTTCTGTTATGCTTGAATCCAAATTCCATATCATGTTTTCCACCTGAATTCAGATTCAACCCGGATATCAAACTGGAATTTAAAATGGTTGTTTCTGAATGGTGCACAACCCTGCTGTTTTCACATCTCCATCTCTGCTTTATTTATATTCCGGTTGTTTCCTGACACATTTAGCTTCTCTCTAAGGGAGATGTAAAGAGTAAGAAAATAGAGACAGGCAAAGAGAAGGCCTGAGGGCTGCTGGGTTTTAGAGAAGGACAGAGACGGCCCTGTTGCCGGGATGCAGTTAGACTTGGATGTGATGTTATGATACAGGTGGGTGTGGCTGATGACCTCGTCTGGAGAGCAGGGCAGCGCCTGGTTCGTGTGAAAGTGACTCTGTGAAGTGCTATACTGAGATGCTTTAGACTGGGCATCTGGGGCTAATTTTGTTGTTGTCTTTAAAACCTTATCTTAACTATCCATAATGAAAAGGCCAGAAGTGAATTGTGTTTTAGCTGATGGCGTGTTGGTGTCCCAAACAGGTAACTAGATTAACCAGCATTGGGCAAACAACATATACCAGCATAAACCAGTTCGGACCAACAAAGAAATGTATACTGGTCTTAGCTGGTCACGTGTTCTGTTTAGTATGACACATAAGCTCACACACTGGACATTTTCCCCAAACTCTCTCAGTGGCTTCTTCAGTTCTCTTTTTTGCCTTCTGATCTACTGCCTATAGCTTGAGGGTTTTCTCTTTTTTTGAGAGATATCAGCATGTAAACTCCTTATGCAGTCTGGGTTCTCCTTTGAGTTTGATACATTATTTTGTAGAAATGGGGAGCTGGGAATCATTCATGAGGAACACAAGGAGAAGAGCGATTCTTCTGCAGTGGGATGATACAGAGGCTTACACAGGATGTTTCTACTTCTTGTTTTTTATTTTGATGCTTCTGCCTTTTATAGACTCGTTTTTTCATTGTTTTCATAGTTGAAAGTGGGGACGAGGGAGTTGCAACAGACTTACAACATACGCCAAGACTCTTTTGTGGGTTTCCATGCTTGTGTTTACGTTTATTTTGTGTTGGTCCACGCAACACTGCACTGCTTCTTTGTAAGACAAAAGACGGAGGTGATGGTTTTCATTGCATCTGTAACTCGCACATTAGCACAAATTTTGGTTAGTTGTTTCAAAGGTGTCCTTTGCATTAATATGAAAATAACTTTTTATTTTATTTTATAATACACAATATTATGATATTTAGTGGCCCCAATATATTTTCTAGTACACTTGAACACATTTTTGGAGTGGCATCTGCGAACAAAACATGCAAGACATTTTCTCAGAACCATGTTCAATTCCTTAGTCATTTTCAGTTATTTTTAGCTGTAGTGTTAATTGTCGTGGACGTGCAGCATGAAGTCTATTCTCGTCATTTACACACAGCTTTTCTAGCAGAGTTCATGTGAAGTACATCACAATAACATAGTACAATGTTCCACTGACGTATGACCATTAGAAATTGTTTTTCTTTTTTACTTATACCATGTCTGTTGTTTTGTCCTTTTAATAATAATGAACAAACTAACTTGTTTGTATAAAATGTCAAATTTGGTAAAATGTAAATTGTCTTTCATTTGATATTTTTTAAAGATTTTTTTTATTTTATGTATATAATGCAAAAGACTTTAGAGCCATACAAGTGCTTTTGCATGGTCATCCCTCTTGCTTAAGTTAATGAACCGTACGTATCGTACGTTATGTACAAATTGTATATTACGGTCACTAATTGTATAGCATTATATTACCACACCTGCTATCCGGTCGGCTTGGCAAGATTTACAAAACAACAGATTCATTGTATCTATTGTATGAAAGCAATGAATCACCGTCTCAATATTGTCACCGCTTTATTCTTAGAACAGTAGCCCATATGGCTTCTGCACCTTTCTCTCTCCTTTTGGCTTTGAAGGTGAACAAGAATATCACAGTATCCAGGCTGCTTTGCTCTTGCCCATCACGTCCACAGAGAGGCATCATGGGGAAGCTAGAGTGCAATGTCACTCCCACGTCTGTGCCGTGATGGCAGGGTTGTGCCGAACTGAACTCAATAGAAGCAGTAATTAGTTGTAATTTACAGGTGACTCCTCCCCAGTGACCCCACTACTCCGAATTCCCCAGCCACTTAGAGAGATCATGTTTTCCTCTCACAGTGCGCGCCACTCAAATGAACCACAACATTGCCATAACGGCCCACTCCCTACTGGTTTGCCCACCTTCTGCAATGTAGCTGAAAGTCACTTGGTAGAAGCTCAGTGAGGCGTGCGCACTCCTATTTCCATCTATTAAGATGCGAGAAGAAGGGCATGTGAAGTCCAATAAACACCTTAATGACAGCTATTTACCTCAATGTCAAGAGTTCAACAGGATGTGGTGAGGACTGGAAGGTGAACTTGGCGACGATTGTGTTCAGCGTATCACTCCCGTATATAATTTTAATCTGACATTAGAACTGTTATTGTGCTGGTATATCGGATTAAATGCCATGTAGGTTGTTTTGCATTACAGACGGGGCATTGCGCTGGCCTTTTGTTGCATTGGCCACTAATGGGCCAAAAAGCAAATGGAAATGGCTTGCTAATGACCTAAGTGAGGGATATCAGTGAAGCTAAATAAATTATCCAGCTAAAGCGAAAGCAATGTGCGATTAGCGCCATATGAAAAGTGCTAGCATGTCGTTTTGCCGTGGTAACCGATGCAATAATGTAGACAGCAAAACATTTGTCTCTTCTTGTTGGAGTAAACAGTCAGGATCAGTTCACACTTTTACAAGCTTCAGAGGAGTGAATTGCCCGTCAAACTGGGAGAAATAGAAAGAGAGAGATTTCTAACGCTGATAAATGAGGAAGTTTTTAACATCATCTACAGGTCAGATGCCCACAGCTGTGTTGTCTGTTATTGTGTAGTCTGGATATTCTTTCTGTCCTCTGAAACTTAAAGCCTAAAATCCATTACTGATAATTGTAATCTGTAAAAAAAGAAAGTAGACACAATATTTTAGTAGCCACAGACACATTTAGATTTAACTTTTACTCTTGACACAACTAAACAAATCATAATTTTCTGTAAACAGAAAATCTAGAGTGACAATTGATGCATTTTTACATCAGATATTTATTTGTAAAAATTCAATCCATTGCACAAAATACCCAGAAAAATATTCATATTTATAGTACTTGTAATACCAAATTTAAATCGATAGCAAAGCAACAAGTTTTCTGAGATGAGCGATTTGCCTGTCCACGCTGCACATAAAATACACAGCATGACATTTTAATTCATGTTGCGCCCAGCTAGGACACGTCTGTTTTGTGACATTTTTGTTCTTTCCTTTGTTCAGTGATTTATTTATTTATTTTTTTCTCTCAACTCAAACTCTCACGCGTCGCTCTCAGGTGAATTTGATGCGTAATGACCCTCACCGCAGTCCTGTGGGGTAAAGGGACAAGCAGGCGGACACGCTGAGGTTAGCGGCACTTTACCTGACAACCAGAACTGTGAGTGATCTCTCTCTTTCACCGGTCCTCTGTTTTCCCTTCTCTCCTCTCGTGGTCCACCCTTGGCAGCGCTCACCTCACCGAGGATGAATAATTAATGTGAGTAGACGCAGGGGTCATGGGTGACGTGTCTGTGAGGGAACGAATTCCTCCTTGATTAGTACATAAAAAGCAGGCCCCATCTGCTTCTGTGTGGAGATGTGACAGGCGTGCCAGTGGCACAGGAGGGAGGGGCGATGGTGAAGGAAGTCCTGCATGTCGGTGCCGACTGGACACTTCTTTAAACACTTAACAGTGTAGTTTAACTTTTTTATGCTCTCTCACCTGCTTGTGTAACACTTAAAAATGCTTTGACCTTTCTGTTGTGCAATTACAAAGGTGAACTTAAGTGACCCGGAAAGACTTGGATAGGATGAAATAATGCAATTGTGATTCCATTGAAGTGTAAACACATTAAGCGTGACTCCGTGTTGAACAGATCCAAATAAAACAAAGAAAATAGCATTAATTTTTTAAGGATAATTTAGGATCAATTTCCACTGTGATAGCCACTCAAATGCTTTAAGGCCCACGATGCAAATGACACTTCTGTCTGTAATGTCAGCCAGATATAGAACAATGAATGCGTGTGCTAAGGAGGTATCAGATAGGCAGACATATGAAGAAAAAGGCTGAGGTTTAGCTAAAAGAGAACATACCCTTTGGCACTGGCTATAATTAATGTGCTAAATTGAATTGCAATAATCAACGAGGGGACCAGTCTTGTGCATTGGAGGTGCACTGATTAAAACATTAGGCATTGGCTGGCTGGGGCGCTCTTGAATAGAGGAGTGGATACTTGGATTTACAATGCACCCTCCATTTTATCTCTAATTAGTACCAGGCCCATAATAACCATAAATGACTTCATTTGTATGTCCGCCCGATCGCCATTTATTTCTACTTTGGTCTCCTCCTACATTGGTTAATTACACACACATTGTGTTGAAGAGAAGGCACATTGGTTAATTGTACATTGTAAGTTTGTTTAGTGGATGTGGTCTTGCTTAAGGCTTTCATTAATCTGTTGGGGGACAGATAAGAGAATAATCTTTACGGAGAACGTGGCGGCTCCGCATAAGTGTGCCATGTCTTTACTGTTGTCAGTGAGGAAGTCTAGCCAGATGCTGTCTGTTTTTGTGTTGTTTTGAGGTTCAGAATTAATGTACCTTAATTGTGTACCTACTGTATGGGGAGGCATCTGTATTTTCCTATTGCTGGTGTTCAATGACACAAACAATATATTTTTGTTGTGCTTGTGTTAATGTGTGTATATATGAGTGAAACGGGTGACGGATTGTCATATTCGCCCACTATTAATTAAAACCGTTATATATTTACATTGCTTTAAACACAATTCCAAACAAGCACATTTGATATGCACTGATCTTGTTGAATTGACAAGCTGGGTTCAGTTCACTGAGCGTCGCCGGGCATTGCATGCTTATTAACAATGGTGCTCTATTGATTTTTGGGCGAGAAAACACTGTGGGTAAATGTCACATGCCAGTCTGAAATATTTGTACTGACATGCTAGAATTATGCTGATGTCACTATCAGATGTTTTCTGACAAAACTGATACTCTTTCCTGTTTTGTTGTTGTTCCAGTATGCAGTAGATGGCTGGGAAGGGTTGACATTGTTATGGAAAAGGATGTGAAATTGCCCCATTTGGTTGCTTACTATTCAAGCATCTACTCAAATATTCATGTGTACCAATATGTGTCTATCGCTTTGATGCTAAAATGATGCTTGGACTATATGTGAAACATGGTTCACATAATGGGGCAGTTCATTTCCTGCTGTTTACTAACACCTGAGAACATAGTTGTAAAACATCCCCCCATTTGGGGATATTTTATTTCTTATGATTTTTTTGTCATGGGGTTCTTTTAGAAATTCTGTAATGTCACCAATCAGGTCAGTGCTGCAGGGCTCCTGATTCTGATGCTGACTCTCCTCATGTCTAGCGGCCATGGGAGAAGAGGTGGCTGTCATAATTTAGTCATATTGTGGATAAAGGCGCTCTTGGGACATAACAACACATACAGGATGTAGATTGGCGTAATTGTTATCATTACTCCCAGTCTGCTTATATTACATTTTCTCTTGTGAGCATTTTATAATGCGTGTGTGAGGTGGAGACCTGGGGCAATTATAACATTTTCCTCTCAGACAACTACAAATCTACCTGGCATTCTTGTGTATAAGAAACCTTTAGATGTGCCAGAAATAGCAATAAGTTGACGTACTGTATAATGACAAATACTGAATCATAATACTTGATCCTAAATCTTGAGACATCAGGAATAGAATATAAGGTAAATGTACTAACATTATTATCAGCTGAAGTTGAATTTATACTGTATGTAAGATGAATTTATATGTAAATAAGATAATATTTGTAAATAAGTAAATAATATATATGTAAATAAGTAATTTTTACATTGTAAAGTCATGTTCTTGTGTGTTTTTTAAGCCTTTTAACCCCTACAATTGTCCCTGGTTCCACTGTATATTTTATTTTATTTCTCGCATAAATATTTCAAATTGTCTCACATTTAACTAGCCTATAGTTTATTAATTATTTTTTTGATGTTGTTGATCAGTTAGCAGTACATTTGGCAGGATTATCACTGTAAAATACAGAATAATCATCAAGAAGAAAATTTGCACCACCAAATGCACCTGCTCTTGTAAATTGCCTCATATTCTTTGGCTCTTATACAACCGTCTAGAGCAAATGTTGCACCTAATGACTCCCATGGGTTGTCTACCCACACCATTACTATTTAACAGTTGGCCAGTTCGGTTTAGGTTTTGTCCAAGTAGTTTTCTAGTTGCAGAACTGCCAAAATCTATCTTTGTGAAGCTGTTGACATACAAATTTTGTTGTGATGGGGTCACACATTCAATTCTGTAATACCTTGTAAAGCTGTTCATTAGGGTCATTTAGTGTCTATTTAGTTAAGTGTCCGTCTGTTCGTGTTTATAAGATTCAACAGCCATTTCAGTTTTTTGCTCACATTTTTTGTTTAAAGCATTAAACAACTTTGCTGTCTTTAAAACAGTTTGCCCTCTGGAGTTGGTACTTTTTCTAGGCTTATAAAACCCACGATTGTCAGACCTCAGTCAGGCAGTTGTCTGGCATAAATGCTAATTGCCAATCAACCAACTGTGACTCAACTCTGCATTCGTGATTGTTATTCACTTCCTTTAAGTTAAGTCTGTTTCCACCTCCTCCACTTTGGCTCTTTGGCAGTTCTGTATGTTTTTCTCTGCCCATTTACTCTCTATAAAGACTGCATCAAATAAACTAACCTGACACCGAGTATCAACATCAGGCAGCGGGAGAGCCCGGCTCACAATCGACAGCCCTCCCTCAGCCACCTGCACCCCTTTTAAATGAATTTGCCACATCTTGCTGTTTGTGACTAGCCAGACTATGGGCTTCAGGTGGGGAAGCTCCATCATTATAATGATATCAAAAATACTGTCAGGTTGAAGTTGGTTTTTGTGTTCTGCAACTTGGAAGGAAAAGCAATCCTACAATGGCATTGTTGTGGCATTTATTATTTTGTTATTGTTGTATTGAGCTTTAAAAAAGCAATACATTTTGCTGTCCTTGTTTCCTAGATGTGATCCTCATAGTCACAATGTAGAAAAGCATTCCTGTGACATCCAGACTGTAAAGAGAAGGGTGCCGACAATCACCTGTGTGTTTGTATCCCTACTGTGTTTCAACAGCCGATAAGTAACACTAAAACGAATCCCATTAGGAAACAAATCTCAGGCCAATTCCCCTCCATCACACGCAGGGTCAAACGGCGTAATACCCGAGGTCAGGGGAGAAATGGGTTATAGCGTATTAGGACCAAAATCCTTTCACGGCCCCGTGACACAGGTGGTGACTAACACTCTCGCCATAATGGGATTTCCCAAGAGATCTGCCATTTTGGCTCAGAACTCTCTGGCTCTTCACAGATTAATAACTCAATGGATTACCTGCTGCACTTTCCAAGGACATTAAACTAAGTTTTCACCCAAATCAATCGGTGAAGCTATTTCACCATCTACACAGTTCAATACTGTACACTTCATTTCCCTCACACAAGAAGGGACTCCACTTAATTATTCTCCATTACAAAGCGTTTTTTCTCCACCCTTGCAGCTCAGACAGAAGGCATGTAAGAAGGATTGCATTGCAAGATTTAATGAGAATGATGTAAAGGGCTAGTCAGATAACTTCAATAACCACATAGTGGAACCAGTGTGACCAGCGCGTCGGGTCAGAGAACAGCAGAAATCAATAAAGGAAAAATGTCACATCCTTTCCAACTTTCCTATGTTTTCGGTTGTAAATGACACTGATGGAAAGACACTGTTTGCAAACACACAGTTTGCAGTTTTCTGTGCTATAGATTAATTTGACACTTTGCCTTCAGTTACAATAAGATAGAAGACATTTATAAAGGACGTTTTTATATTTAGACATGTATTCAGGGTTTGTGATGGCCATACTCTTTAGCAAGGGCATTCAAGGTCTCTGTCATCAGTGACAGTCATGTAAGTGACAGTTCGTGTACGCCTGTTTACCTGAATCAGTTTTATTTATCACAGGGTTCCATGCCATGAATTTTGTAATGTCTTTAGGACTGTAAATCTCCCTATTGCGGTTCAGCAGCCCTTACTTGCTGTCATAAAACCTGTGAAGTCACCCTTAGGAGGGCTGTTGATTTTAATGTTGTTTCACGTTGGGGAAACCATCACACTTGTGGCCCACTACTGTTACACTGGTTGGGTATCTTACTAAATAAATATGTGTTAAATAAATACAGTTTAAAAAAAAAACTAAATAAATACTGTTTTTGTTCCTGAGAGCAGCAAGAAATCTTGACCTGTTTACTGTCACTGTTTCACAGGTGGAACACTTAGATTATTTTAGTATTCACTTTAATATTTCATAGTTGAATTCTAATCTTATCATGGCAAACTATATATTAATAAAAAGATTTTAAGACCCAAGAATAAATATTTGACAAATTTTCATAACAATAAACATAAACTTTTTTTTAATGTTAATGGTAAAGTTATTCTTAAGTTATTCTTTCAAAACTAAAATGTCTAAAATTGTAGTTCTGATTTGCCTTGTTTTTTCATGAGTATGCCTAATATATGTCAGGTTATCGGGTTAAAAACAAATATGACAATATTTAAATATGACAAAAATATTTAAATATGACAAAATGTTAAGTGACTATATGAGAATATTTCTTTCTTTCTTTCTTTATGGTTAATTAAGATGATATTAAAGAACACATGCAAATTTATTTCCGTATAAAGAAGTGATAATTGTTTTTATTTAAAGTCAGAAAACAAAAAATGTGTCAATTTCAAAACTTTGGCAGTCTCTCTCATGAAGCAATTTAATTATCCAACAAAATAAATCTGTGCTATTGTATTTCTGGCAGATGCAACCACATTTGTATCTTCGGAGGTGTTAATGCAGAACAAAGAGAGAGATTTTTACAGAACCATCTTCTACATGCTGAGATCCACTCCCTCCCTCTTCACTCCCGCTGCGATAAAGAGCGACGCGAAGCCCACCTATTAGACGGCACGCTAGCCTCCCTGGGCTCCTTCTCAGGAAACAGGTCCGGGGGCGTTCTGTCAGCAAGTTCCTCTGGGAGTAGTCACACTTTTTAAAAGACGGAAATTAAGTGGAAAAATGTCTGTTCACTCACTGATGTAATTATCTGTCCTGGATTAACATCTGTTCAATGGCACTAGTGCCAAGTCCACTTCAACATGTTCCAACTCCTTGTGCCCAAGTTGGATGTGTACCTGTGTTTGTTCATAATGTTGTGTACTTTGGCACACATTGTGGCTTTTTCTTTCTGTGACATTTTCAAACTATTCTACATCTGCTTCACTCATCAGTCCAGCATCTATTCTCATTCTCACCTTGTAAGAGTTTGTTCCCATTAATTTTGAGAGAGTTAATCAGAACAGCTTGGAGAATGGTAGCTTTATATGTGTATATGCAATTTTTAAGTTTCAGCGTTGTTATTGTTGATTTAACAGATGGCTTCATTTGTGTGTACGATACAGTCAGACTTTGTCTGTTTCCACACATTTACATCCACATCTAATTTATTTCAGTGGCAGTACACAAAAGGCTTCTGTCATTGGATAATCACAAGCTTCCTATGTTATGTCTCTAGATAACACATTATCATGCATCATTTATCTTCATTATGCGTGTCAGTGCTTGTGTCATAGTGGGCGTACATTATAAATTTCAGCTGCTAGTGTAATGCACATGCACACGCTATTCATAAAATTCAGGTAAATCTTTAAGATACCTCATTTAAAGTCTTACTGATAAATATGAGGTAGCATTGTCATACTGTAGCGTTTTTCTGCAAATAAGATCTTATCAACTGCAGAATTTCCAGACTGAATATTGACACAGTTCTTGGAGGATCATAAATGATTTTGGTCATTTCAGCTCCCGCTGTGTCGCCATTAGAGTAAGACTGGACAGGTGAGATGACCTGAAGGACTGTTCTGTCACACCGCACAATAATATTATACCCAGAGGGAACAAATTAGAGCTGAACTATGCGGTGGAAAACTAGATCTACATTGCAGCTTTGCTCGTCTCTAATTATCGTTATTCTTTAGCTATAGAAACAGGCCAGACAAACCACCGTGTCTCCTCTATTAAGCGAAATGTCTCGGGAGTTTTAGGTATAGGTTAATGAACTGCTGAATATCTCGGAAAGTGCAATCAAAGCTTAGTGATTATGGCGGTGTACGTAACATTTCTGTTTCAGTCTCAAGCCTGGGCCTCCAGCACTCTTGGGGCTACGGTCAGTGTTGTTTCAGAAAAACGTAATTAGGCACGACACTGAAGGTTTTCCGTGCTGTAATCCCAATATCCTCTGACCGGCCTCCTCTGAGCCACACATGTAAATGGGCTCCGCTGGCCGACGGTTTCGGCAGCACTAATTGCGATGCGGAAAGCATCTTCTACGGAGTCTGACTAAGATTTGCTTAGCCTCTGGCACGTCAAATGATTATAAAATTGATTGAATTAATAATGATCAGTATTAACTTGGAGCATAGGTTTGTGTGAGGGAAATTAGTGAGAGAGCAGACACAATGAATACATTATGAGTCTTTTTAATGAGCGAAACTTTAATGAGATTGTAGGATATGTGTGCATATGCTCTTTCGGCAGAGCTTTCGGTTTTGTGGAAATAGTCAATTTTGTCAGATTTGCTTTAGTAGATGTTTCGGAGCATTATTTTATGTAAGCTACTTTTAAATAAACATTAGACTGGACATGAAATTCATATTTTGTCAGTCAAAGAGAGAAGATAAAAAGTTTCTAAAGTTTGTTTAAAGCTGTGTTAACATAGTTTGGTACAAATGTGTCATTGTGAAGAAAAAAAACAACTTCTGTTTTTTAAGCAAGCAACACCATTAAAATACTCTTTGGAGTAGGGCTTTGATTATAAAGCCATGTCCTTGGTTTAGTATGGATAGATGTCTATAATAGATGTCTCTTCAAAGTGGGGACCATTTCAATTCTTTTGAACAGAAGTTGACTCTATTGGGATTAAACATGTGACATTGCTTAGAAGAGGCTCATTTTATTTCAGAAGCTGTTCTGAGTTTGAGAAATCTACCTGCAGCCCTCGCTATGCAAATACACAAACGTGCTTCTGGGGCTGTTTATTGTATGTGTTGTGGATGTCAGCAAACTGGCAATCTAGGTTCTGCGTGCACATCTTCACTTTTCACATTGGGTGTCGAGGGTGAAAATGATTTGCTTAGATTTTACCCAAGGGTTAGCTTCATCTGCACAAAACCATGCAAATGTTTTCAGAATGATGTGTAATTTATGGTGACACTTCATTAGTGAATTTTAGAGAAACGTGTCAGTGTGCAATGAATTGCTCTACATTTTCCTGCATTTAATGTGCGGTTTGGGTGATTTAGGCAATTCAGTGAGAGGATGCTAAGCATAATGATATTTTAAACCCAGCACTCCCAGCTGTGTTTGTATTGCAGACAGTTTTGCCTAATAATCTGTGTTTTTGTACCTTATTTGATTAGCATAAGCTTTCTACCATGTCCAGTTTTGCGTTGTTTTTTAGCTTGTCTGTATCGTTTAGCATCATGGTCAGCTAGTAAACTGCAGGTGTTTTGATTATTCAGGTGTACCTAGAAGCAGGCGTGTCTCTGTTGCTTCTTCTAAAGCACATCCACTTATAAATGTTATGAATGAAGCTGGGCATTATCACAGTATGTAATAAATTGAAGTGAATTGAAAATTAAAGTGTCTGAATTTCTCTATTTTGCTTATACCATAGTATATACTGTAAATAAGTGGGCGTGGCTTAATCGTGTATAAAATAAACATACAGATCAAGAGGAGGAGCTTATTTTTAGAAGTGGTGTGTGGATATGGTTTTGGTTTCTATTGTATAAAGCTATATGCCTTGAAACGGGTTTTTGGTTATGGTTGGTCGTGATATGAATATCATTGTTGGCATATGTTGGAAACTTTTTTTCAGCGAAGACCAGGAGACTTGGATTTCCTTGAGCAGTAGTCTTTGTTGTAGATAGCGAGTCTTCAAAGTCTAAACACATTGCATATATAGCCATTTTAAGGGGCAGTCCCTTAGCATTTAGGTGACAATAGAAACAATGGACAGAGAGGAAGTAGTAGACTTCAGATCCTGGAGTCTCACTCACCCTTACTGAGACCACCTCATTATTAGGGGTGGGAATCTTTAGGTACTACGCGATCCGATTCCGATTCTGGGACTCACGATCCGATTCCAAAACGATTCTTCATATAATTTTTGCAAATATGATAAATTTGCATTTTAAATAAATAAAGAGTTTTTATGCTTTTTGTTTATAGTTAGAATCTCTTTGACAGTATTCCCATCTTGAAGTTTCATTTTATTGCTTTTATTTTAACAAAGTTATATTCAGGATGAACAAGTTCTGACATAGAATCGATTCAGAATCGTTAGAGAAAGAATCCCGATGCATCGATGCATCGATTTGTTTTCTCCCACCCCTACTCATTATCATAGAGATAAAGAAACGTTCACACCTTGGGCCTGTTGTCCCTTCCTGAGTTTTGACCTTTGATTGAATCATGAGCAAATGGTCACCAACTCAGTGGAATATGATGGGTAAACGTCCTAGGAGCTACCCCATGTTCCTATGTTTCTCCAATGCAATCTATATCATTTTAGTAGTTTGTGTAAGGATGGGGAATAAAGAGAATCAGCTGATTTTTAAATGATCCTCAAATTTACATTTCCACACATACTATCAACTAGTCTTTTGATTAGGCGTGTGGTCTGTTTTTACTGGTACCAGTACCATCTTATTACTGTGCAAACAGACTGGCAATTGATGTTTTTAAACAAAGTTGTAAAGATGACTCCTAGAGGCGATAAAACACTTTAGTGTCATTTAAATCCAGTTTCAGGACTCATTTTGTGAATTTTGTTTCCGTGTTGGCTTAATAAACTTGCCTATCTGTTAGTTCTAGTTTCTGTGTGTTGTTGTTTTTTTGCATCAAGTTTCTAACATTATCATACAACACCGAGCTCTATAAATAAATTCGTCTTGACTCTCTTAAAAATGAAAGGGAATGGAAGATAGGCTGAAATAATAGATAGTTGGCTGGTATTTGTGAGTTTTGCTAAACCCTGCTCCTGCTGGACTGAGGCAGGCTGTCTTTCTCTGAGTGAGATGAGATGGTTCCAGGTCTCCACCTGTGCTCTCTTTCTGTCCCACCAGCCCTGTGTCTTTGTGGGGAAGGGATCAGCTTCAGCATGGGGCTCATCACTCATTCCACACCGATGGCCAGGGGATTATTTGGGTTTAGTGAGAAAACATGGAGACTAGCTTTTTTGTGGAGAATAATATACTTTGTTTGCTTTACTATTGTACAGCATAAGGAAAATAAATAGTGCTTTTGATGAATTGTTTCTCAAGCGTGCATTCCTAAACGATACAAATAAATCTGTGTTTATTATTTTCTACTTTCATTTTCTCTATTTCTGTAAAGATGCCTCAGGAGAATTGAACAGCTGTACAGTATTTACTAGAAGAAGTTTAAAAGCTTGCTCTTTAAGTGCTGTATTTGATGCATTTCCTTTGAGATTTCCTCTCAAAAGGATCCAAGTTGTAGATTTTTTTATACGATACGAAAATGTCATTTAAAAATGGCTTTGTACTGACTCAGCCCATCGCACAAAAAGCAGATTCCTATTTTCAATGGCAATAGGCCGATTGAGCCCTACACAGAACAGCGTTACCGCATATCAGCCGAGATGCGTGTCGACAACTTTACAGACATGGTTGACATTTTCTCTTCTGCGAGAGAAAACAGTCACCTATATTATACCGCACGCCTCTGTCTGCTCTGTTCTAATCTGATCATGTTTTCATGCTTGCAGTTCCAGTCTGTGCCTGTCTCTGGCACCAGAAACACCTCTGTTTTTCTGGATGTTGTATTGCTCTTAGAGATTATCCATAAAAACAGATTCACTCGCATTCAAACGTGCTTGACTGTGCAGTTAATCATATGGAGATTTCTTTCTTTGAGACTGGGATGATTTTCAATGTAACAAAGAAAGAGACGCATGCATTTCCAGGCAGGAATAACCTCTGCCCATGCCACATTCATGGGTTTATTTAGGATAAAATGTGATGATTCTACTGATTAGACTGATGTAATTTAATGTGCAAAAAGGTTGGAGAGATGATGTGATTTCATTTAATCACTAACTATTTTGAAAATGATGCTTCATAAATACATTAGAAAATACCTTTTCAAGAGATCAGTAAAGGTTTTTTTCATTAACCTTGTATGGAAGCCGTAGTGTCCCAGTTTCCTTAAATTAAAACTCAAGAAAAAATAAATGATCTAACACTTGTTATAAAAATCTTATTTAATGTCTGTAATTATTATTATAATTATCCTAGCTTTGATGTTATTTATATTGCTTTAAATATTGTTTGCACAGGCTGCAAATATTACAGTGCGTTTGTGTTTGGGTCTTATTTGTTTCCCGGATTTTGATAGTGAAAGCTATTTAAAGAATAGATAAATATTGCACAAGCATTCATCCCTCCCTCTCTCCAACTGAGTCATCTAAATAATTTCAAAGCACAAAACCTCATATGGAGATATTGAATAAACCCCAGCTGCATCCTGACTGATTTTTGTTCTTGATTTTTTTTTTCTCTGTTTCTTTTTGCAAAAGGACAAACACCCAAATGCTTACCATTTTTCCTTTACCCACAGTCGTCAGTTCACGTTTGTCAGATCTTAAATGAACGTGTTTTTGAACTCTCCAGCTCTCACCATGTTGCCGGACTGACAGGTACAGCGTGTGCCACGGGGGACAAGCTTACGTGCCATAAATCTGTCATGGGTGACGTAGCAGGTCAGTTCAGAATAAAGCTGATGCAAGCAAATGTACAGAAAACCTCATACTCTCCGTGGACAATGAGATTATGAGCAAAATATGAAATTCAATCTAAGCAGCTCCCTGTGGAGTTCAAAGACCGGTGTGCCCGTCTATGACCACTGAAGCTTTCTGGTTGACCTGTATGAGTCCACAGAGAGGATTTACGTAAAGGCTTGTATAATTACATTTAAGTGTGATGTTTGTGAATATACATACTATTTGCATACAACTGTGTGTCTGCAGTAACAAATCAAACTTGTTTATATCCTCTCAGGGCTTACATTTCACCATTAGCAGATGAATAAAGTGATTCAATGAGTATAATCTCCTCGTCTCCGCATCTATGAGCTACCCAGAACCTCATTAGCAGATGCTTTTGTGTGAGATTCGCTGCATTATCATAGACAATGCCTCGTACGAAATTACTAATGATTTTTTACCTTCTCTCGGTACACCGTGATGTCTGTAATTTGTTAACTTAGACGAGCTATTAGTTGAACTAACAGTCATTTTGAGGCGTTATTATTGTTACATGGTGAAGTTGTCACAAGGACGGTACTGGTTTGCTATAGTTTTTTAGGTTTGGTGTTAAAAGTCTAAAATACAGTACACCAATGTGTTTTCTATATGGGTTTCAATATAAAAAAATACAGTAGGTTCTACATACTATACTTTGGGCCATGTATATAGTATATATAGTATATGTATATAGTTCAGTATTATCTTTGTATGCTGCTGAGCTGAAAAGGCTTTGACAATTACTTGCACAGTATTTTTTAAGCCAATAAAGAAATTGAGAAAGAGAAAGATTACTATATTAAAGGGAGACAGATTCATGTAGCGAAACCTATTTTAATTTTGCACAGACTAGCCAATGGAAATGCAGGTGGACTATGAAGGTCAATGTCAACGAGAGATCCGCGGCTCACGCTCGCAGTCGTTTTACACAGATCACCAGCATTTTCTAAAGACCTCTTTCTCTCCATTTTCTGCTTGGCCAGCCGTTGTGAGCAGCATGAATAGCCCTCTGTTGTCCTGCGCTATGATCGTCACATGTGGACATAGAATGTGATGGATGAGCTTGTACAGCAGTGCACCCCATTAGCCCATACTAAAGAGAGAAGAACAGGCTTTTAATTCTGTCATGATACGACAAAGAAGTTCATTAATATTTTTAATTTACTGTTTTATAAAGACATTAGATATATTTCTCCGCTTGGCATAGTCTATTTTCACTGTAAGTTTTGATCGAGGTAGGGAAGTCATTCATTCACAAAAACTAATGAAAAGTTTTGCCTTTTTTGGAAGTTTTAAGATTGGCATTAAAATGATGTGAACTGGATCATTTGTGTCTGAAATGGAAGTTACTGTTTGTTGTTTATTGTTTAAAAACAATGTCATCGATATGAGATAGTATAGTGGACTAATGAGCAAACACTGTTGGCAGGTGGTGTTCATTTTAAAAGTTGATTATTTCAGGTTTATTATTTATGTATATACTATTTTTTTCTGTCTCTGGAACAAGTTCTAGTCACTTTCTAGTGATTATCCTGTGCTCATCCGCTAAAAGTAAATTCGTACTGCTGTGGGGAAACATAGCCCTCATTAATTGGTCTCGTTCTTGTACCCTCCTGACACGTGTCCTGAAGCACTATAGCTGGAGGACAAACTAACCACATCACCCCCTGTGATTGTCAGTGACAGGTGCATGTTTAAGCTTTCTGTGCAGGTTGTCTGATGCAATTCCTTTCTCTCAGTTTATCTACACATCCAGTACCCTTGAGAAACAACTTTAGAAATCATCCCTCTTTTTCCCATCTATATCAAATCTTTGAACATCATTAAAAATAAGCTCCTGAAAAAATAGATAGTTAGATATTATGGCGTACCATATTGGCATATATGGCATTACTATATGTTGACTGGCATTCAGTTCACTACTCACTGCTTGTGCAAAAGTCCTTTAAACATTGTACCTTTTTTTTTTGCTTTACACATCTGCAGATTGGTTCACGCTTTAGCAATATAAAAGTGTGTCGGTTGTTTTCACAGTATGAAATACGCTCTACGAAATGGAGGATGAAAGCCATATTTGAAGCAACACATCTCCAGCAGCTGTTCGGAGGTGAAGGTCGGCATACGAGGACTCGGAGGTCACTGCAGCTACGTCTGGGTGTCAGACTGTGGCGGAGGCACGCTTTATGACTCCCTGCTGAATCTCATTCTGTCTAGCTCATCCCTTCTCTTCCTTTTACCTGCATGCCACATTACATTTTGAAGGTGAATCCCATAAATACGAAAATTATGAAGCAGGTTGAATTACCCAGGAGGCTGCCTCCGTGCGTGCCTGCCAGATATTTTTGCACGACGGCTCCATTTAGCGGAAGACGCCGAACGACCAACAGCAGGAGCCCTGCAGCTGACTTCACTAGCCTGTTGCCGGAATGACCCTTAAATCATTTCCTCCTTTCTCCTAAAAGAAATGATTCCTCATGCCATGAGGAGAAATGAGAGGAAGGGAGTGAGAGAGTAATCCCAGAGCGACCGTATCATTCCTGGGTTGGTTCTTTATGTCTTTAGTTTCTACTTCCCGCTCAGCTTTTTTGATCTGTACAAAAGGGATGAGGAAATTTGCCTAATCTCTACGAGGATTCTGACGGGTTCGTACAGAGACATACACATACTCGGCAAGTGCAACGACCTTCTCTTATTTCTTCTTTCTAGTCTTCATTTTATTCTCTGTTTGAATGTAAAAACATTGAAGCCGAAGTCATCTTTGACTAGTTTATCATTGCTGTTGAGAGGGCAAACTGATGGCAGCAAATTAATACAAATTTGATTTTTTTCTATTAAAAGGGAAGAAAGATGAGATCAGAATCCATAAATCCAAAAATGCCACCTTGCATCCAGAGTCTGTTTATTCAAATAAAATGTGAGTGCTTTAGAAGATACTGTTTAAAGATTAATGGACAAACAGCTCATAGAATCAGCTCTTAATCATGGGATGAACGTTCAGATCATTTGCTAAGACAATGTTGCCTTGTAACCAAATTCTTTCATACAGAATGAAGCAGCTTTACAGAAAATCATACCTTTTATTTTTCTTTGTCTGTCAAGTTTGCTTTATTTGTAAAAGTATACTTTGAAGCAAAGTCATTGGCACTCAGTCTGGACTGATCTGTACATTTCTTTTGGATGGTTTCCCTTGCCTCCCATGTCAATCAGAGGAGGGGGTGGGAGCAGAACAGGAGAACACAGCCAGGAACAGCCACAGCTGTTGGGTGATGGGACTTGGCCAAAGCCCCCTGCTTCCGTCCTCCATTGCCAGCACTGAGGAGTGGAGCGGGCTCAATAAGAGAGGAGTGGACTGGACCACAGGGGCAGCAGGGGCACAACCTGTCAGAAGTACCAGTGCCAACCCACTGAGCCATTTGGAGGTACTGATGACTGAAAGTGACTTTCATAAGTTCTGAGAGTTGTATTTGAGCCAGCTCCAGACACAAGCAAACATTTACATTGATGCAGTTTTCATCATCTTGCTGTGCTATACTAATAATATTTCCAGGGGGAATTTTCCAGGAAAGGTTAATATTGTATGTACTTTGGCACTCTGTATCAGCACTTAACTAGTAGATTGAATGTTTGTCCTCATAAGTTTTACAAAACAGTTGTAGTTATTGGTTTAGCCCGTTTTTAGGTTAATAATTAGGTTAGGTTGATGTTTTTTATATTGCCTAATGTAAATATTTGACTTGGTAAATATATATTTGTGTGTAAGCATTTCTAACAAAGTTATACTTGATAGTTTTATTTTAGCTTTTAATGTTGATCAGTTATTATATTTTCATTTTGTGTTTTTTTTCTTGCACACTTAACAAGCAGTATAGCAATTAATCATCACAAATCTATTTTTCAAATAGTGCTGTTTTTTGTAAATAAGTGCATGATGACCTTTATATCGTGGAAATCATGTAGTTTAGGTAATGTGTTTGTTGTTCACCATGTCAAACACCTTTCCATGCAGTTTCATAAAACTTGTATAATAATTATACAGCAGACAAAGCGATGTTGTTTAAAATAACTTCATATGAATTTAACAATGCAAGACGACAACGTCCTATGTGACTGTAGAGTAAGTGGTGCTGGAAATGGTGTACTATATATGTGACTAACTGAAGCTGTAAGCTAGATTAAAGTCAACAGAGTCACCTGTGGATGTCACAGACCCCTGAGAATTGACAGGCTGTCGACAGTTTTAAAATAAGTGAAGAAAGATGACAGAGTTACAAAAGGGCTGTGGGGACCTAAGTGTTCAATGGAGACTGTGAGACAGGTAATTCACCGGTACAAACCCTGGGGAAAGCACGGCTTCTTATCAATCCCCAGGCCTCTTTTTTGTTCCGCCCGAGCATTGAGCGCTGTTATTCAGCAGACACGCTGAAATAAATGTTTTTTTATTATTTTTGGGAAAGTGAGTAGAGATGAATATTGTTGTTGATAACAGCTCTTCCATCTGCAGCTCCGCGGACGCCGAGTTCATCTACTACATCTAATTTGAGAGCACATTCCCGCTGTTGTGTCTCGACTGTGACATCTCTGTCTAAGTCTTCCCTACAAGGCTGGGGGGGGCTTTGCCTATCCGATTGCGATAGTAATTGCGTGCGGCAGAATCCCACCATAAAGTCATCAATCAGCCGGGATCCATGGGAGGTTTAACCGAATTTCATTTTTCCATTCTGCAAGACTTATAGCTGGTGTGAGCGTCGGTCCACGGCAGGGAAAATTAGTTTAATAGGGAATGTCATATGCGCGGGGTAGCATCCGTCAACGTACAGGTCACGCTTATTTCCTGCTTGCCTTTCATGTGCCGTAAGAAGTAGTAGAAAGTTTGCTGTACTCCGCTGCTTTCCTCCCTGTGAGCTTAAATATTATATTAATATTGGTGTATAATGTGTCTCACCTTTGTAACATTTTTAGTAAAATTAGTACACTGCAAGTGGATAGATAGATGTTTATTAACCTTCCGTTATGACGCTACCCTCTCACGTTTGTGTCTGTTTTTGATTATCTAAATGTTAACGTGAAGGGACCGAAAAGTGATTAAACGGCAAGATATTATCCACACACCGTTCTTACTTTCTTACAAAGAGAGGACTTGGATTGATGAGCCATATAAATCACATCACTTTGTAATTAGCTGTCAAAATACAGCTTAGAGGGATTTTGCAATTGTCATAATATACAAATGAGGTTTGTGTGTGAGACTGTCTGAAAGCTTGTAAGGTGTCTCCTTCAGCTTCAGGCGGCGTGCAGCGCTGTTGCCTCCTGGGGTCCACTTTATCATCTCAGGGAAATAAGAGCTTGCAAGAAAAGAAATTGATAAGAAATACATCAGAAACATCAGAGAATCTGTCAGAAACGGTGTTCTCTCACAAGCTTTTATGAATGTCAGAATATTTCCTGTAGATGTCCGCAATGGCAGTTGTAAGGTGGATTTGCTCATGGAGGGAAAGTCATTTTTTATTGTGTACCGCGAATCTGGTGATGAAGAGAGAGCCGAGTCTTAGTAATTAAAAACACCAGCAAATCTCTCTTTTCTTGTATCCAGCGCTTTTACAAATGCATTAATTCCTCATTATTCTCCCTCCTCTTTCTTGTCATCTATATTCTCTTAATTATCATTTTAATTGGCGTTTAGTTAGATGAGTTGACTTTAGTTATATACAGTATGTTTTTTATTATTACACAGGTGAGCACCGTGTTGTAATGCCTTGTTTTTTATTCCTCATGAATTGTATATTTTCAGTTAATTCAGCTTGAATTGCATTACATACAGACACTTACAGATGTTGTTTTGTCGACAGTTTCAGCTGTCTTCAAAACTGTTTCATTGGAGGGTAAATATCCCAGAATGAAAACTAAAATAAAAAATGAATTAGTCAGAATTAAAAATAACTTTTTAATTAAGAAATGAAAGTCATGGTTTGAATATAATTATTTTAATTATCTATATGCCTAAACAATTATGGTTTGTGTTGCTTTTTTACATTTTGCCATTTTTGCAAACATAAAAATAGACGCATGCTGAGTGTCATGACAACTGCGAAGATTATAGACTCTGTTATGATTTAATTTAGACAAAACCAAAGCCTAAAGCTTACCTACAATTTTAACACTGTTCTTTTTGCAGCCTCGAAAGGGCTGGTGTTTCCTTTAGGAAATGCAAATTTAGTTATAAATATGCTATTTTTTTTGCCTTTGTGTTGATTAAAAACATAGCTTGTTGTTGTTCTGGAGAGAAGGTGAATCAGTATTTCCTGTTGCTCTGAGGGGCTGTTTGTTGCTTCGCTTTCATTACAGAAATCAGCCTCATTTCTTCTGCCTCATTTAGAGTCTGATTGGAGCTGGGCAGGAGGATAAAGGCCAAAGCAATGCGGCCTGATTCATTCAGATAATGAACGAGATCCATAATTAGTAAGGAGAAAGCTTCAGTCTTTCATATGGCATGAAAAGATTTCAGGAGAGGGAGAGTGTGTGCGTGTGTGTGATTTGTGGGTGAGACCTTTGTGTCACGGCTAATTGCTGCTAATGAGTTGTCTGTTCAGACCGTGTGTCAGTGCAATGAGAGCATAACTTTCATATATCGATGTTCTCAGAGCATCTTGCTTTTCTTTCATCGGGCCCTGTCACCTCTAATACCTACATCATCACAATGCTTTCAGTGCACAATGTACTAGGGCAATCCCATGCAAATGTCAATGTTTTTACTAAAGGTTTTTACCATACTTATAGCTCATGTGGTAATATTTGGGTTTTAATAACCGTGAAGCACGTTTTAAGCATAACTTTTCTTAGTTCGCTAAAGTGTTGTTGAATTGTAACATGTAACAGTCCATATTACTCATAAATGGCCACATAACAATTAAACAATTTATTTTATGTTTTTTAAAGAGCCATTCGTTCTCTATTTGTTGGGTATTTTATCTTCTGGTCTGTACATTTTTAATTCACAGAAATCCAAATTACAAATTATATTGCCTCTCAAAAACTCCTGTTCTTTTGTGTCACATTAACAGTGCATGTGCATTTCCATTTTTATGTCTGGCCTTTGTCTGTTTTTAAACAGGGTTTAGTCAAATAAAAACAGAAAGTTTTGACTCAAAATGTTACGTCCATAGCACTGAAATTGCCCATTGCATTTAATGAAGTGTTTCTGCATTCGGACCGCAAACTGGAAATTATGACGTGTTTAACATTTTAAGTTGCATCTATTCTTAGTAAATTGCCCCCAGAGTTTTTAGATCTGACGTGGTGTCCAGAACAAGATAATAGTTGCCATACTTCTCTTGTCGATGAAGGTATTTGCCACATCTGTGGAGCTTTCTATCAGGATCTCCAAAAGAAGCAGTACTTTCTTTGTTAAGAAAGCTTGACTTTCATTTTTGCTGTCTGAGGCAGTGGAGTGAGTCTTATGTGAAGTTTATTACTCATTAGTGCTGCCTCTAAAGAGGAGATATTTCCCTCTCACAGTAATTGCTAATTGGGTAAGAGGTAAAAAGCTAACTGTGGCTGTGATTGACTGAAATTCATGGCCCCTTTGCACTGAGGCTCAATTACAAATACTTGATCTCTAACATCATGGCAGGGGGTTTTGACTCTTAAAAGAACATAATAAGGAAAAATTGCAACGCTTTGTGTGAATACATCCCACAGCTACTACTCAGATTTACTGGAGTTGTCTGCCTTTGTCTTTTTTTTGCTAAAGTCTGTGCTGGAAACATTTTGTAGCACAGATCCTATTAAAACTAGGCAGCACATGTCGAAGAAAACTTTTATTGTTTTACTAATTAATGGGGCATTCTTATTTTACACTCTTGGGATGTTTCAATTCACTGTTACTGCAAAATATGGACAAACTCAACTGCTCTGAAAATGTCCAACCATGGGAAAGAACAACCCAGCATTTTGAGTTAAAACAACCCAGCACAGTTTCACTTAATCCATTGGTTGGTTTGTCCAAATATTACCTAATTTTTTTTTGGGTATAGCAAATTTGTAAACCTGCCTGTGAAAAACCAACTAAAGTAATTTTTTGTGATCTACTGTTTTCTCAATAAAATCATCCTAAATAATGTTAAGAACATATATGTTATATATATAATGTTAACTTGATATATTTTAATAGTGACCAAGTAAGATCATGTCAAAGATTTAAAGTAATAGGTGAAATCAAACTCTGTTGCTTGTTATCTCAGAAATTTGTAGACTTTAGCCTGTTCACAGATAGACTGGATTAAAGTCTGTGTCGTAAAAGTTATCATTATGTTTTTTATGTATTTTACAGTTTTCTTAGTTTCATAATTATTATTCCCATATTTAGAGAGAGACTGAAATCCACAAAAACCTAAACTTTTACTTGTACATTTTACTACCATTTTAAAGGTAACAATTCTTCTTCACAGACTATCTTTCCTCTATTTTTGATTTTAGTTTTAGATTTTAGTTTTTAACCTAAAATTAATAAAAGCAATTCCTGAACACTTCTCTCGACGATGACTCCAGGGGTTAAGTGACGACAGCCTCTCACGACTGCATTTGTAGATTTAGCGGGTGTAAAGGTTGGTCATATAGGCAGTAGGTTAAGGATCAGCAGCTAGGTTAGGGACTGATGGGAATGCTTACTGTTATGTTCTTAACAGAGAAATAGAGGTTTTGAACCTCAGAGGCTGTTAACCGTGTCAAGGCTGGGCTTGTGAGAGAGAGAGAGAGAGAGAGAGAGAGAGAGAGAGAGAGAGAGAGAGAGAGAGAGAGAGAGAGAGAGAGAGAGAGAGAGAGAGAGAGAGAGAGAGAGAGAGAGAGAGAGAGAGAGAGAGAGAGAGAGAGAGGTAGTCTGATCTGCCTTTTCTGTGACTGATAAGAGACAATCTCAGTTCAGTCATTTAGACATTAGAGTTGAGATTTGACAGATTTCTAATAGATGTGTAAATCAGTAATGCCTGGCACATTTGAACGTGGCACTGACATGGAGTTGTACAATACTGTATGTCTAAAACATGATGTATGCGGTTGAAATCGACTGTCATTTCTTACTGTTAGCTTTTGCAGTGCAACATCTCATTATTTTTAACACAAGAATACATAAATACTTTACATGCATAACTAGATAAGTAATTGAACATCCTCCATCTAAGTTTTAAAGCCATCAAGGGATTCTTTAAAAATATTTGTGTAACTGATGGCTTGTGACACTAAAAGTCACACATCTGTTTTTGAGTAAAAGACAGCAGTAAAAAGCGCAGCTTAATACAAATAATGAGCTGCAACTATGCATATAATAATACATAGTTAGGACAGCAAAACAAATTGGCTTATCATCTTTCAAAAAGCATGAAAAATTTTCTGTGTCTTTTGTTGGTAAATGTCAGAGGTATATGGGTATAAATTCTTGTCGTGCGGTAGAAGCTGTAGTCAAATTAGACGGATGCCAACATGGACTGCTTTCATGTCATTTTCTTGAAAACCATTAACAAAGTGAATGCATTGTATAAAATTGGATAAAAGCATCTGTCGAATGCATACATGTAAACGTATAATTGTTATTTTGCACATAAACAATGTTGCCAGTTAACGTTTAACAAATGATGAGTCCTCAAGTAAAACCAGTTGAGAAAGCACGCTGATATTCATGTATATTAATGAATTATGTTCTTTCCCTTTCAGTTAAGTGTTTATATCATCATTACAGTGATTGACATACCCTGCTAGTTTCCCCACAAATGAGGATCAAAAACCTCCGTCAACACACCAGAAAGCAGAAAAACGAATGTACTGTAATTTTTTGATGCATTTTCCTATAATTAATCACCATTTCTTGTTTCTTCGGGGAATGGTGTTTCAAAAATCTCTTTGTAAGCCTTGTTGTATGGACACATTCAGCTTTAATTGCCTTCTCCCTGGCTTACATTCATCTCAGCGAAAAATTGACCTTTAGTGTATAATTGGTGAATACAATTTATTGACCCCTGTGAGAAATACAATGACTAGTGTGGGTGGTATGACAGAGATTTTTCCATGTTTAAAACATCCAAAGAAAGCTAATGACCTGTTTTAATGATGTTTTCTCCCCCATTATAAAACCAAATTAGATGTAAAAATAGACGCGTAATAGATCGATCAGCTTTTACGGAGCCGTCCTAATCTATTAGCCCAAAGCAGCACTGGAATTTTAAAACACTTATAAATTGATAGCTTTTTTATCCTTTATTGTCACTAAAAGAATCTTCCAATAACCTTGTCACTTGTGATCACGGTAAGCCGTGCCGAGGCTCAGATGTTGGGCAGCGCGTAGTTATTCTCATCATACCAGCTGCTCTACAACCTTGTGCCACATCCTTTCCATCTGAACGTGGCACTTTTTAAAAAGTATGCCAGGAAAAGGTAGGTCAGGAAACAAGCTTGAAAAAGAAAACTTAGCGGCGTGAAGTCTCAGTTTAAAGGAAAGTGGGAAAAAAGGAAAGTCTTTTGTACGTGGCCTTTTGTTCCAAATGGACAATTCACTAAGGAACAAGAACTGTTGAAAGCTGTCATTGTTCTGTATGAAATTCAAAGTGCCCAAGCAGGTGGTTTGTTTTGGTAAAGGAAATATTTCTAAGGGACTGAGTTCGTGTGAAGAGCGTTCGCAGTGTTTGACTGACTTTTTTCCCCTGTTCTGCTAAAATTACACTGACAGATTCAGGGCTCTAAAGACTTCACAGAGTGCTTTGTGACGTCCCTTACATGGCGGTCATATATACATTCCTTTTGCCTCTAATTGAAACCTGTGTGCCAAGGACTCTTCTGAGACGTGGAACAGCTTTGTATGGAAAATCTGATTTTCACAATGTCTTTGTATGTCTCCTGGAAACCTCAGCAAAAATGTATCAGACAAATAAGATGACAGACCTTGATACTCTGGAGCTTTATAACGTCAGACTAACTGTAAGATGTACAGAACAATGTCTGCTTAGCGCCGCTTTCTCTGGTTCTTGTGCAATTTAAAGAAACACACAGTATTCCCTTCACTATTGAAATGGGTCACGCAAATGTTGTTATGCATCTCTTGTGTCTTTTAGCCACTGCTGTGTATGTCCGCAGCCCATTTACCTTCTGTTCAGGATTAAGCCTTTACCAGCTAGAGACAGAAACCGGTACATCATTTTTAATAAACGTCAACAAATCTTGTGAACTTATTTTTGAACTTTGGCGAGCACAAGCCGTTGTCCCTTTAAACAGTCATACTTATTAGCGTAAAACATTTCAAGGGAGATCATTGTGCCCGAGTTTTAAAAGCACTATTTTCGAAAAGAAAGCCTTTCGCGGATAATTGCAGTGTACTCTGCATGTACTGTATAAAAACTGTATAAAGCTCACATTACTTCACAGCGAGATTCCACAACCCAATCAAAAGTTTTTGTGGAGGTCTTTACTGCGTCTAAAAGTTTGCTTGTATTTTCTGTAAAAGTCCAAGAGAAGACGTTTGATAAGTGGGTGCTTAGAAACAGCCTCTCGGCACAATAATACATTTAATCAAATTAAATATGATCTCAGAATTTTTAAAGAGGTGAAATAATGTTGCAGGGTAGTCATTAGAACGCTGAGCTGTGATATTAAGTCGTTCTCCCAAGTTAAAAACTGACCAGTGTCCAGGAGTGCCATCTTTCTTTAAGTTTTAATATAAGCATAATTTCTCCTTGTGCACCAACACTTCCAGATATCAGTTGGGGTTAAATGTACCTGTGCCTTAAACCAAGAATGTATTCAATTGTTTCACAGTATATCAAGGGACATGCCTTTAATGCATTTGATAAAAAGTGTTGGCCTATACATGACCGAGAAAAGAAAATAACACCAACAGAAAAGAACACATAAATATGAAAAAATATAGAAAGAGCTATAAAATAGTTGTACAGCATGTACCTCTTACCTGAAGCGCGAGGTCAAGTGTAAATCTATCTATGATTGCTGGCTTTTCTAAATAACAGGGCTGCTGTCACCGTGCTTATGCTATAAAAGACTTCAGCTCTTTTTGTGTGTTCAGACGGCTTCTATACATGATATCATGATACACTGATTGTAAAAAAACTCCTGAAGGTCCTCTCAAAAAACGCATGACTTCATTTGTATTAAATACGCATCCAATTTTCCTCCTCTTTAGGATTAAATAAAGCCTTTTCCTCTTTTCTTTGGTACACACCCTTGTTAGCACAACATTGTAAGAAGAACTATTACAAAGAGGGCATTCATTTTATACTAATGATTTAGAATTGCTTCCTTGATTCACCCACTAATTTTCATCAAAGAGGTCAAAGTGTCCTCTCTTCCCCTCTTCAACCGCTCTCTCTCTTCAATCTTTCAGGAATGCACTGTTGCATTGTGGGAGGAGGGAGGGAGAAGCTATAGTCTGATCATTACAGGCATTTTGAGAACCTTTCTTTGCTTTTTAAGACCTTGCATTCATTTACCAAGCAACTTTAATGCCTTATGGCTCACACCTTCTCCACACTTCAGTTTGTCCATCAAAACATTTACCTGTATGTCTATGTGACCTTGTGTTTCACAAACATGACACACAATTTATTTTGCTTTGGAAGTGAAATGCTTTCCCATGATGCCCTCCCATACTTATGTTCTCAGGAGAGACAGCAAAATGGTGTGGCAGACCTTGTTCTTGATTTCACCATATAAGAAGTTATTAAGATGGAGGAAAGGTTGTATTGAGGCAGGTAGAGAACAAAAGTTAAAAAAAAAGAAATGACATAAAAAGCATTTTCAAGTGTTAGATTCTGTGTGAATAAAAGAAGAGTTAGGGTGACGCTACACCTAAGAATTTAACAGTTTCCACATGTTCGATAAGCTCATTTTCACATTGTCACTTGTGACTTTGTGTCTGTTCGTATAGGTGATGTTCATCTATCATCTCAGCAACCACATGCTCATTTCATTAATGAGCCGTATATTGAAGGTGCAATACATGATTTCAATGTGATAACTCGTTTAGCCTGTTTGAATCTATGCAGTTTTACGGAACGTTCTCTACTCGCTTTAACAGACTCTTGTAGTTATTATTTCATACACTTCCAGTCCTCGGTTGACTCTACTTACCATTATGTTCAGTGCCATGGGAGGGCTTCAAAAGACTCGCTTATATTGTCAGCTCTTTGAAAAGGCTGATTCTGTGCAAGACTTGCCACTCACTTTAAACACAAAGAAAAATTTGCCATCATTCAGAGAGAAAAGAGTAAGAAGCTCCCTAAGCTGGGTGTCGACTTGTTGATCTGTGTATGTGGTTTGTTTTGTATATAGAAGATGTTCAAAAACCATCATCATAAATGATGTAATCATATGTCCTTCTGGGAAAACATTTAAAATGTTTTTTTATTATAGTTCTGCTTATACAACCCTTACAAATAGTTAGAGTTCTGGGTATTCACAATTGTTTTAATGAATAGTTTTACACTTGAAAAAAACATGTCAGACATCCTGATCCCCTCTCTCACCCCCTCTTTCTGTCTACCGTCTCTTCACAGTAATTGTTAAAAAATGTATAAATAAAAATGATAATAATGCTTTTTTAGAAATAAAAATGGTGTGATTGTTGCTAAAATCATATATGCTGTATATATAATCATATATGTTTGTTTTACAGTGTTCTGGAATACTACAATCGGATTGACCAGTCGTGGCATTCCAAGGTTTGTTATTTTCCCAAAAACACAGGGTCATCCAGGTACAGTAACTTGAGTTTGACGATAAGTTCATATAAATAATGTATGACAGCATAAATATATAATTTTGTACATGTGTACAACTTGCTGTATTTTTTAATAGCCACCGCTCAGTCGAGTTCCCTGTAGATGAAAGAAGATGAGACTCTGTTTCATGTCATCCACACCTCTGAGAACATATACAGCTCAAAACTGAATGGGATTGTGTTCAAAAGTGGATTGTTTACAAGAGTTTGAGCTACAGTGTTCATAAAATTACTCAAAATAACCAATTATCCATCTTTGACTGTGTTGAAAGCCATCTCAACACCCCAGGGAGAGGCTGTTGTCCATAAACTAACAGAGAAGAAACAAAGTCTTTTCTTCTAAATATAGAAACCTCTCTTGTATTCCTTCAAGTTTTTTTCTTTATTTAATTTTGTTCCCCTTTGTCATTCACTGGCTGTACACTCCATATAATTTAAAGATAACTTTATATTATTTATTTAAAAGTCAAAAGTGCAGCCATGATTTAATTACAATAAGCGGATATTACCTTTTTAATACACATTCAAAGAAGGTAAAGCCAATTCATTTGTACTTCCAAACTTTACCGAATGGCATATACAAGATGTAATCCATATCCATTGACAGATACCTTCCTGTGGTGACAGGTCAGGCACAGAGAACATTGATTAAACAGCAAATGAGCGTGAGGAAGCCGGCTCTAGCAGAGACTGTCTGTCTTGGTGAGAGCTGATGGAGTAGCTCAGAGCAGCAGCGGGAACCACACCTGCCTGTCTGGATGAAGAGGGGTGGAGAAGACGAGAAAGCTGACAGGTTGCCACGGGTCAGAAGGGGAAAACTCTCCACTCGCATTCAGCACACACACACAAGCAATCTATTTCCTGCTTCTCTCTGTGAGCCAAGGGCTTTCTAAAGTGCTGGCTTTCTAAATAAATTAATGAAAGTATACATGCGTGTTTAGCCAGGGGGCAGCTGTTGCACAGTCAAACCTTGCCAAGAAGAATTTGCGAGCGTGTTATGTCTTGCAGTTTAAAAATCATTATTTTCCATTTCTCAAGGTCTTGCGTACAAACTTTTGTATTCATTTAGAATTTGCTCACTATTTTGCACACCTCCACAGGAGTCTAATATTACAACTCCCTCTGACAGTAATGAGGTCAATTAATACAGAGAGAATTCCATGCTACATTACTATAATGAAAAAGCTAAAAACAGAATGCCTGTGTAATTATATCGAGCACATGCTGTGGACAAGCCCAGCGTCTTATCCCATGGGGTGGTCCGCTGTTACCGGCATTGCATATCAAGGATAGTGTGCCACATGTTTTGAGCTGAAGATTCAATGATTCTGAACCAAGCAAAAAATTAAAAGGTTTTATATTTCCATTCCCATATGCGAATGAAGTGCTCCGTCAAATGAAATACAGTGCAAGAAGTTCTTCTCTCTTGGTACCAAAGGTGGCTTAACAGCTATCAATCTTAATATCAAATCACAGGCAGAAATCTTCTAGAGAGAGACTTGGGAATTATACAGCTATATTATACGATGCACAGCGCAGAGGAATAACTCAGAAATTGTGTGAAGATGCTGAAATTGGCACTGGTTTGAAGAATTCCACTGGGCCACCTTTTAATTAGGTCTCTTAGCTCCGGGCTGTACATTGCGACTGCCCTGACAGTATGTAAAGTTCCTGGAACCCCTAATAGGATGATTGACCGCTGTGGCAAAGAAACTGATGATAGCGTTCATAAGCATTGCACTGTTTAATTACCCCGGGGTTTACAACACATGATGAATTACTGCCTCATAACCACATGCATAAAGATCGATAATTGGCACAGCCTGTTTAGAATATTAACAATAGTCCCCCACCCGCATGCTCACGACTTACTCTTGCAAATATTCATCTGACTTTTTTTAGCTGATCTTTAATTGCAGAAAAGCCATCCACCGGTATGGATCAATCTCGTCTCTTTTCCTTTCCAAATTGCAATCGGTGCCTGTCAGCACCCTGTTGGAGCCGTGGCAGGAAAAACCTTGTCTATGAAAGAATGAGCTCAAATTGTCTGAGGCACTTCTTTATGAGGTGTATAAATCACACTGTAGGTGTTCACCTTGGCAGTTTGGTCTGCAGTGATTTTCATTTTGTTTTTGGTGGAAGAGGAGACCGAGACTATTACTATAGTCTTTTGTGCCCCACCTAATTGGGCGGCAGGGGAAATCAGCTGTTGAAATTGCGTCACAAGGGACATGTGCTGTAAAGATGAGCTATTGTTTGGGAGAACCTGTCACAGACCAACATTAACAACATGCATAAGAAGTACCTTCATGTTCCCCTGTAGCGCTGAGCATTTCACCGTGGTAAAATGGCCTGACAGGTGTTCACCATGCCACTGCTAGTTAGAGATGAGTCCACTGACTGTAAACCAAAGAATTTGCTTCATACAAATATCAAAGGCTTTCCTGTAATTATAGCAGGTACTGGGTTGTTTTATTCTTACCCAAAATGACCTTTTAGCCAATGGCTATTGAATTTAAAGAAGCCATTGTGTCATCTTCCTCATATTTTCATTTTGGTGGATTATTGTACAGAATATTCCATATCATTTTTTACAGTATTACCTACAGCACATATGTGACCCTATCTGTGAAAACCAGGCTAAAGTCTTAAATCAAATTAGGAGATAACAAGCATTAAAGTTTGATTTTACCTATAAATATTACCATTATATCAATCTTAGACATGTAATTACTCTGTCAGTAATAAAGATATCAAGGTTATATTTTTACAGAATGTTATTTATTATGTAGGATGAATTTATTTAGAAAACAGTAAATCACAAAAAAAGACTTTAGCTGGCTTCTCACAGGTAGGGTCACAATTTCAGTTGTCATCTAAAGTTAAATGCAACACATGATCAGTCTGCATGTTTGAGTGTAATAAATGTTGAATGTGAAAAGAAGTTGAATTAATTATCGAAAGTGGGAAAATCTTCACCTGTCGGTTTTAAGATGCCCCCATGTATGACGTGACCTCATTCATTCAAATTAATTTAACATCTTTTGCTCTTCTTTACACCCCGTTTTTTATCTCTATTCTGCACCTGAAAATATTTATATAAAAAAATCACTTATTTCATTCATCCCTGTTCAGGCATTGCAGTTCTTGCCTTCTGTGGTATAATGATGATGTTTCACTCATTAAACAAATGCTTGATTGCCAAAAGCGTACAAAACTAAAATGTCTCTCTTCTACTAATTATACATTTTTCCTTCTGGCTGTATATATTTGGCGTTATATGGATATCCTAGTTGAATGAAAAATGGCCAAGAATGTGTAACATTGCTTAAACCAAACGTTTAACCACAATATACCCCCGATGTGCCGTATAGTGTGTACTGCAGACTGCAATGGAGTGGCATGTTATTCACTGCCACTTTAATCACATTTTCTCTGGCTTCTATTCTGTTATACGGCATAGTATCTTTATTTTATAGAAAGTTAGGGTCAAATCAGTACCAAACTGTACATTCAGTGCCAAAAGCCCGCAAGGCATTATTTTCTACATAAAATCACATTTAGAAAGACATCTAGATCTACAACACCCCAAGCTTGTAAATGACCAAAGGCTTGGGATTATCTTAAAATGAAAAGTTAAAGGAAACCTGTCAACATGATAAATGCAGAAAGAAGCCGAAATTTCATTATAATCTCTCCTTTTACATGCTGCAGCAGATATTGGCTTCTTATGCAAATAATAGAATCTGAATACAGATGATATTCAGTTAATTTACTGAACAGTGAAACTGAATGGACTATTTTTTGATTTAGAGTTGGTTGTGAATATCTTCTGCCTGCTTTAGAATCCTTCATGAACACATTTTTTTTTTATTTCCATAAATGATATTTAAAGAACAGAAGAGCCAGTTTTGATTAAATATAAGCCTGTATTAAGACTATATAATCTGGTGACGACTATATTCATCGTCTTCTGTTGTCACCTTTCACCACGGACATATTTTCTATTTATTAGTTGAAGTTTGATTAAAGCAGGTTGTATGTTGGATCTCGTTGTGGTCTGTGGAAGGCTGATACTCATCAGAGAAGCACATTCAGTCCATTCTGCAATTTAAACTCAGGTGTTAAAGGTGATGGTAAAATCATTAAGCTTTTCTCACATTCGACTTCTAATTATTACTCCTAACCGTCTTAACTATTAACCAATCACGTGAAAGATGTATCTGCTGTCTGCTTTTATTGTCTCCAATGTTCATTCCATGTACCTTAATATTCAGGGGAAATTGTCTCTCTTATTGGTTGCCTGAAGCTTATGTCTGAGTTAGTAAATCCATTTGCTTAGGGTGGAATGAGAACAGTTACTGCAGTTACATTTTCTTTCGGCTTCATATCCTCTATCAGCCGTTTAACACGTTACAGGGAAAGGAAGGAAGGGTTTATGCATGGAACATGGACTTGTCTTGACTTATGATCACAATTTTAGGGATATAAATATTATTTGATTATTTACTTCAAACCTGTATGACACTTTTCTTCTGTGGAACACACAAAAAATATGTTTTGTTTTGCATGATACAGTGGAAGCCAATGGTGAGTTCTTCCACAGAAGAAAATGTTATACAAGTTCTTCCCCTTCGTACCACAACCTCATTACAATCTACTTCAAGTGACTATAGTGTCATATATTGTAGAGTTGTAAAGGTCTGGTTGTAGCAGTAACACTCACAAACTTTCTTTCCAAACATCTCCATGTTTCTTGAGGGTTTTTTGGTGCCCATTCCCGATGTTCCTAAGCTACATTTTCACTCAAGATCTGTAATCCCCAGGCACACGTAATGAGGGAGGTAATGAAAAGTTAATCCACATAGCTCTACTTTATGTTGCCTTTGGCTAATGCTGCTTTTAACTCAGCTCTCATTAACTTTTAAATCACAGACCATTAACAACAGGTTGGGAGGCTACCCTGCAGCTCGCCTCCCGAGCACTTTGTTACCACTAGTAGGGGACGTCAAAGCACAATTAGGCAGAGAAATTCTCACTGCATGCTGACCACTAATTAGGATACAGTCTGGACTTTCTGGACTTCAGCTGTCGGGCTATTGATTTAACTTCAGCTCGCCACCCCTCCCAGGGACACTTAAGTTGGGTGACATTTATGGCTTTAGGGAGAAAGCGCGAGAATGAAAGAGGATGCTCTTATTCAGTCGAAGAGAACTTGTTAATCCCTTGTTTCTCATTGCATGCTATAACAGAAAGAAGAAATATTTTTCTGTAGTTTTTTTTTTTGGCTGCTTTTAGTGTTATAATTAGATTTGACTAAGTTGCATTATGTTGAATTAAAATGCATTATTAATATCGTAATTATTTTTGTTATTGCTGATGTTGTGGCTGTTTACACTCAATAATGCCTAAAGGTTTAAAGCGATTTACTGATTAAAACAAAATGAATTTCAAACACAAACGTGTTTCCTCTATTCTGATGTCTCGCTATAGGAAATAAAAAACATTCCTTTTTTTCTCTTGACAACTTGCAGACGTGACAACAGCGACTCGTAAACTACGTCTGACCAAGCCAACGATAAATAGTGATTTGATTACAGATAGTTAATGCAAGAACAAACAAGTGTTTAAATTGTACAATCCCGGGGCTTTCTTGACAGCTCTCAGCTGATTAGCAATTCATCATCTCGCAGGCATGGTGACATACGCCTCTACGGCTCTGTTGCTCTGTAGAATGTGAATTAGGTTAATGAATGTGAATGAGGCTAATTCTGCCGTCCTTGCCAGACTACCAACCACATTAAAGCTCACTTGGAGATATTTTATAGCAAATGTAAATTCTGATGTGTCATAATGTAGACCAGAATGTGTGAAGGGTATTCTAGATGTAGGTTGGTCTTTGTTGTGTTTTTTGCTCCCCTTGAACATAAGCAGGCTGTTTAATACTCACTATTAATCATACAGTATGCAAACAATCGTAAAAAGTCAGATTCATGTGTAAAAAGTTATTGCTTTTCATTTAGATCAGGCACAGTGTCGTGTCTATGTTTAAAGTTTAATCAAATGCAGATCAGACAGGCAGCAAGTGGCTGGGTCTCTGTCAGGGCTTTTATCTGGTCTCCGGGGATTTCCTGTGTTTTCATTTGGGCACCACCTGTGCCTTCGCCTGCCTTATTGTGCCAATCAAAATAGCCTTTCCCCTTTGGAGGCTCGGCAGAACTTATCTTTCTCTCGACTGTTTGCTTCAGTCTGATGCGGGCTGAAAGATGGGCTGCTTATCTCTCCATCAGTTGGTCTTGTTTACATCTCCGGAGGAAAATTAAAATACGACAGCTTCGGCAGCTGGAGAGTTATTACCATGAAGCACATCTGAATCTCTCATAATGTGCGATCAGTTCATTGCGATTACGTTCTGCTCTCTTTTATTTCAAACGGGGATGGAAGGCCAATAAATTTAATGCCACCAATTCAAATTGTAATGACAGGTATGCAATTAGGAGAGAGATGTAAACTGCACAACGGATTGTCTTTTGTGGACCTGTGTAACGGTTTATCTGATGGATGGCATGAGAGGAGTTTTATATTATGAGTATTATCTTTGTTATTTACAGCAGTGATTGAGTCGGAGGAAGCGGCATGAATGTAAAGTAGGTGTGAAACAGTGCCAGTCTACTTTAATAAGCAGTCTAAAGTATTCAGACTTTTTTATTCAAAGACATCAAAAATTGTTCTTTGAGATAATTGAAGAAAAAATTACATGAAAATAAAACTAAGACACTAAGATACTGAGCATCATATGTACACAATCACATTTATGTATACTTACACACCCAGACATTTGTATATATAACCCAACTTGAGACGGTCAAAACATTTTGCAGTGCTTTACAGGAGCGAGCACTTGCTTCAAAGGTCTTTTAGAAGAATTTACTAGCTGTGATTCTTTGAAGAATGCCATTAATTGGGAATTGGAAAGTGCCGTGAAGCTCTGAGAAAAAAGGCTGAGGGCAATGAAGAAAAGATTTTAACTATTGTATAAGTAAACTTCTCTACCTTTCTTTGCTTCTCAAAAGACTGAACCCTGTTCATTACCAGCCTTGACTTTCTTTTAGGATTTAATACAGACAGACATTAATTCAAGCAATTTGCAAAATAATTTCCTTGTTCTCGCAGTAGAACACACACTTCTGTTAAGATTTATGATTGTGGATCTGCACAGTACATCAAAATGCTACAGATGTTAATTTCTTATAGGTAGCGATAGATTTATGAGTATTTACTCTGTGTCTGCATGCTGATGAGCTCCTAAGGCGTGTAGATCGCTGTATACATTAAATCTAGTAAGATTCATGCACCTCCTCTTGGTAATTTGGATTACAAATTCACACCCGCATATGTGGCATCGCAGAATAATTGGAAAGCTTCATAAAATAAGTGACTTATAGTTAAAACTATCCCGGAATCAAATTTCTCCACAGCCTTCCATAGCAGGTTACTGATGTTCGGGCAGGGAAATGTAGGTCCTGTACAACTTGTTCATCAAAGAGACTATTAATCTAGAAGTGTTATGACTGTGTTTACACAGACTGTGTGGGCCTTTGCCAGGGCCTTACATTGCCAGCTTTTGAACTCATGTCCCTATGGACAACCCAGGTGGAGTCCGTTACCAAGGGGTTGATCTGGAAGAGTATGCGCTGCACTGCATGATTAATTAATTATAATTTTCTGCTCAATAGGTCTCTGAGGACGGAGCGCAGAGTCAGCAGTTTCCACTCTATTAGAAAGTATGCAACGTAAGTCACACTGCGTCATTTTACAAATTAGTATTGGCAATTTGATAGCAAAGCTTTAAGTGGCAGATTCATTATGCTCAATAATAAACCAATATTAAAAGAAATTAATAAACAAAAACCCAGAAGCTGTTAAAGCAATATTGGACATGCTATCTTGAATTAAGTGCTTAATTAGAAATTAGGAACCAACTGAGATTTCATCATTTTGAAATGAGTGTAATTTATTCGTATTGTTAATGAATTTGGAAAGGCACTACAAATGCTTTGGTAATGATTACAGAGTACTATTGTTAAATTGTATTCATACAGGTTGGAGGAGGAAAGGTTACAACTGGAAAGGTTTTTGAGCCAGTCTAGAAAAGCCTTATTGGTTGCATCTCGGGGAGGAATTCACCGGGAATACATTATGCCTACTGATCATCTGCGCTGTCAATTTTATTTTAGCACGCTATTCACTAAAGTGATTATGCAAATCAGGTAATGATGCAAGCATGCCCCAAACTTTTGTGCTGGATGCAATTTGCCACAATTCCCAAACATAAAGGTCAATTATGAATACTACTGTAGATTGTGAAGGATACGGCAACCTACTGCAATCTGTCACTGGGACTGTATGCTATTATCTGAGTCCACCGCTGTCTCAACAGGCTCGACTGCACCACACATCTACATATATGCCTGAATACTGTGTGGTGTTTATTCATTGATGTTCATGTGAATAATTACTGCTGCCATGAATACAAGAGCATGAACACATATAAATCAATCCCACCTTTTTTGTGTGGGTGGTAATAGTTTTGTCAATAGTTGGCAGCCGAGTTTTGTTAGTAAGACGCAATCTATAAAATGCCTAATTTATAAAGAAAAACCATTACAGTGACTGTTTTTAAATCCTCACGGCACAATCTAATTTCAAGCATTTAGCAGCTGGTTAAACTAGATTTTGGCTGGTTAGTAATAGTTTGATGGATTGATTGTTCTGCTTAATTAACTAATTGTTCTCTGAATGGTATGTTATGTTTCTTAAGTCTTGTTTTTTTATTGTGTTTGACTCTATTCTTCTGTATCCTTTCCTGTCCATTATTGTTTTTCATCATTGTCTACTCGTATTACCTTGATAATTGTACATTGTAAAGCGTCCTTGAGCTCTGGAAAGGCGCTATATAAATAAAACTTATTATTATTATTATTATTATTATTATTATTATTATGAATAATAATGATGCACAACCATTACTTCTATGCTTCTACATATGTTTATTTTTGAATGTTTATATAAAAAATCACATGCATTTAATTGCTGAGTTTTACTTATTAAATACAGTATTAAGTGACACTGATCAGGGTGGAACCTCGTAAAAAGACCAGTTTTGTTGGTAAGAAAGCATCTCATTCAGTAATCCTGGTCAAAAACCATGCTGAATTTGTTTATAGCTTTATGTTGTATTAGTGTGTCACGTCTCTTTATTGTTACATTGCCATATGCAGTCTTGTCTTGGCATTTGAATAACTGGCCAGCTGAAATATTGGAGTTTCTGCTAAGCCCGACTTGAAAGCTGTGCCTGTTTTCATCAATTCGTCCCCGTTGGAAGCACTTTGGCACGGATAAGACATTCTTCTCACAGTCTAATTCAGTCCATTTCACCCAAACAGCCATCTAAACAATCTAAACTGCCCCCAGTGGAAGTGCAAGACCAGAGTCTGCTAACTAGACGAGAGAGAGCGTGTGCGTCTGGACATCTGTGACAGCCGAGTCGGTTTCCAGACATGCTGTATTGTTGGTACTGCTTAAAGCATCGTATATGCAAAAATAATTTATATACAAACAAATGTACAGTAGCTGCGGCATAAGAAAATCAAAACAAAAATTGTTCAATAAGAATCAGAACTATAATAATGGGAAAGCTGTATTTATACGGAAGGCAGGGGTACGAGCTGAAATGCTCCAACAGTTTCTTAAGCCATTTCAGAATATTATTAAAAACATTAAACCTTTAATGCATTGCAATTGAGCAGTATTACTCAACATGCTGCCCTTGAGCTATTTTTCATGGAAACCATGACTGCAATAACAACAAACATGTCCATATTAATAATCATGTGCAACGGTACAATGTATGCAGTATGTGACTTGCACTGCGGTGTTAACACTTGAGTTAAAATACAGCAATACATTATAAATACAGACTCAATACAGTCATACATTATAAATATAATGGACACGCTGTAAGTGTGTGAGTAAATATTCTACATATTCAGGTTTTTAGTTTAATTTCTATTGCAAATAGTACTATTAAACAAGATTCACCTTATACCAAATACCAATTTACTTATCTTAGTCACCTAAAATTGTATTATTGTACTATGATGAATTGTTTCATTCTTTTCTCACTTTTACAAGGTGCTTTGGATAGCGTCTCCTAACTGCATAATATAAAAGAAATAGCTAAAAAAAACAACCCCTGAGCATGTAAAGTTGAGTAGCCCTGCTTTAGAGAATGATGAAATATGCTGTTCTGAATGAAAGATTTCAAAGCAAGCAATGCATAATTTGCAGTACAAAGCAAACAGCACAACAGCATGTCATGGCTACACATAACCCTGGATATTCAAGGAGAATGTGTCTCTCCAGTGCTCCTTTTGCAGAATACATTACATTGTGAAATCGGCTAAGCAAGGCTTCAAAATACAGGCGATAGAATTCCGCCCCACTAGCCAGATGCCATAATATCAGTAAATGATAGTAAGATATGCAGCGTGTTCCTCTTTCCTCCCCTCCTCTTGACATCAATATGAGCCCATTGGTATAAGGCTTACCACTTTATCGACCTGAAGCAGTGCAGAGAATAGAAAGGCTTTACCTCTGCCTTTACTGCAGAGACTTATCCTGATAAGTGATTTTAATCACACCGACCGGTGCTATTGATCAGGAAGGTGTTGTGTTCAATATAAAACTAATTTTAGAGACAATTACTCATTAATAAGAATGTCCCGGCCTTCTCTGCACATGTCTGATTTGTCTAATGGGAATTTGATAAAATTTTTGGTTCCAAAATTAGTAAAAAGTTGGTGTGCTTTTCAATTTGGAGTCAAAATGTGTAAACACGTCTTTCTAAATGAACTTGTGAAAATCCTGACCCAGAACCTTTTCGCTGTTGAAAAAACACAAACAAAACAAAATTTTGGCCTTAGAACACAGTCCTTTCATATTCACAGACCGGCTGTCAGCAAACCTCACAGCTTCCATTTTGCCAAGCCATTGGGTGAGGTGTTGAGAACATGCTAAACATTATTGGGACAGGTGGCAGCTGCAGCTATAAAGTCTGCACAATGGAGGATGACAATGAAAAGATGCAGTCACTGAGCAAAGGCACTACAGGGCCTTTATGAGAAGCCACTGGTCTATTTGAGCTTTATGGTACCAGGCAGAGTTATTAACCATACACATTCACTCTGCTGGAAACAACAAACCAAAAACATGAATATGCAATCAACTGTTTATACACCACTTAACACAGAAGAGACGAACCTGTTGTATTTGTAAGGTTTTGTTTATCGTTCACTGCGACTATAGGAATTAAGTACTGTACGAGAACACTAGCCTGAGGGTTAGGCATACAGTATGCGGTGAGACTATATCTCCGGCTACAACAAATTGGTGCTGTCAACACTGGGTGAAAACAGAAAACACTGAAATGTGGTTTCTTGGAGAAAAGGAAAACACATCTACAAGTGCTAACAAATGGTAACAGAGTCAGATTTCCAAAATATGTCCTTAATGTGACCCGCTATCTCCAGAGAGTCCAGATTGCTTGGGTATTTAAGAGAAACTAAGAGAGATTGACTGAAAAGTTAAGCAAGAGGTGTTTTGGCATTGCACAGAGAGAACGAGCAAGAGCTCTCACTGCTAACCCGCCGCTAGTGCTGCAGACCTCATCCGTCCTCATTACCGCCTCTTGTTTCACCACCAAACCTATGAGTGAACGACAGACTTCAGGAAAGAAGTGCTGTTCTGCACCTATGCATCAATGGCACTAAATTGCATGTTGGATTGGTTTCTTCCTCCAGGCTGGCTCGTTCTGAGAATGGACCATAGCATATTGTGGGTGGCTAGGCAGAGAGTCCAAAGCAAAAATGCTTGTGGTTTTTCTGTACGCTCTTCATTTCTGTTATCATTTGCAGATACAGTAAGTAAATTATCTAAAATTGGATATCACCTCAGATTATGGGTTGCAGTGATGCAGTAAAAGCATCCCTATGTGACAGAGTTTCCCTTGAACTATACACGAAAGGCCTACAACCTTGAAATAAAATAATTCTTAGTCTGTAATAAAATATAATATTTAATCATTAACCAAAATATGTTTTTTTATCCTTTGTTTGAAGAATCTCAGTAATTTATTCAAGCTGTATGCGAACATAATAAAATGCATCCTGTCTATGGATTCATATTCCCTTCAGGTTTGGAGGTAATTGCATTCTCTTGAGTCATTTAGAATTGACACTCCACTTCAACAATGACAGTATTGTAATTGCTCAGAACAGTCGGGATTCTGCATTGTGAGATATCAGCAAAGCAAGAACAGTTTAGTCTCTGCCTGCCTTTATGCTTTTCCAATGAGACACAAGTTCTGCCACTTCGCATACACAAATGATCCTTTTCACCTGACATCTGCTCAAGACCTTCTGGTTTATATTGCATGAGCCGTGTTAACAGGTAAATGTGATAAAGTTGTATATTACAGTTAAATTATTTGTTTATGGATCTATTTATATTCTTTATTATGTTGTCATGTTCTCAGGGAAGTTGAGAATTTGTGCTTCTTACTGTACTTCTGTTTGCCTTTGTGGTCTAATTGCACATCATCGTAGAAGCTACTCCACAAATGTTAATTATGATCTTAAGTTCAACATGTTCTGTTTTTGTTGTCGTTGCTGTTGATGAAAGATATTTTTCAAGGTAATATTCAACAAAAGGGCTCACAAGTTCAGTGAGAAAGTTTGTGCCTGTACCTTAAAGTTTATGTTCAAGTAAAAGAAGTTTAATTAGCTTAATTCTCTTAGTACTATTGTTGATGTGTCGCTTCATTGTCTCCTAATATTTGTAAGTCGCTTTGGATAAAAGCGTCAGCTAAACGCCTAAATGTAAATGTAAATTATGATATCTATAATAATATATAATATATCATATAATAATTATAATGTGAATGGATTGCAATTGATTACATGGATCAAATAATGAATAAAAAGCAGCCAATAATTATTTTGGATGCTTTTAGTCACAACATAATTTGCTTTAATTAGTTTTGATGTATTTACTACATGGCAGTTTTGAGTGTTGCATCTTTAATTCCCAACAGTAATGTCATGAATGATCCTCTTTTTAGCATTATTCAGAGGTTTGGGGAGACAGATGAGGCAAGTGAGGGATGAGAGGAGATGTAATTAAACGTTGAAAATCCCTCCAGGTGTTTTAGCGCCGTTCACAAGGTCGACGGAGGAAAGTTTAGTGCAGGCGCGTGAAGCGCTGCTGATGATCTGTGAACGTCCGCGCGCGCGCGCGCACGCACCCGAGGCCCGGCCATTAAACTGAAATCAGGCAGATTCCTCGATGACGCGCACCGACGCCCATCCCATCATGATATATGACTGCATCTGTGGGATCACTGTGGGATTTGCATGACAAAAACGGACGAAATCCAGTTGTGCATGATTCTGGATGCCAAAAAAGTACAAGGTATTTACGCGTTTAGACTTTATATTATTATTTTTTTTATTTTTTTTTTTTTATATTTTTTATTGAACAGAGAATGGAGGGGGGGATATATATATATATAAAAAATTAAAGGAATACATTAAAGAGTGTACATGCTTGCAAAATTCTAATAGCTTTTTGTTTCTTCGAGGGCAATATGGATTCAATATAATAGACTTAATATTATTTACTGAACAGGTGCATAATGAATTACGTCACTACATCCCAAAACAATAACTAACTTCATTGACCAACTCAATCACTAAGGTTGTGAAAAGTTCATAAAGATACCGATTGGTGACAAAACTGTAACGTTACGCGATATATTTATAATTATGTTGTGAATGAAATTAGTTTATGGGTGTGGGGTGGGATGTGTATTTAACTGAAACGTGACAAAGGCGTGGCTTACGTGTTTGCGTCATTCTCTTCCGGTGTTCGGCGTTTCATCACCTGCTGCTCTGCAAAGGTTTGAGTGAATTGTAGCTCAAGTTTCTCTTTTGTGTGTTGGTGGCATCTGTGAAATATTGCTCTTGGTTTTACTAAGAATCTTTGTGTTTTGTTCAACAAGAGTGGGTTTTAAATGTTTAGTGACATGTTGTTAAATTACCTAAAGCCTGGCGCCCATGCTGAAAAACAATACAAATTTCCAGTAGAAATACAATACAGTAGAGACCCACGATGACCATAAATTCCATGTAAACAATACAATTCTCATTTAACCATCAAAGCTATTATAATGTTTCAGCACGGGTGGTTTTTAATGCATGTAATACATGTTCTCATTTGCCTGATTTTTCCAAAACGACTGAGTATCATCATCATTCAGTACTGAGAGATCATATAGGTTACTCTCTCTTCATCTGTTTTGATCTTCTGTACTTATCATTTCTATGATCGTGCCCCAAAACTAGATTTGCATGTCAGTTATACTTCAAAGTGTATTAGATTGCAAGCTGTGAGTCCAGATTTGATTGGGTTGCATATGCCCACAGTCAACTAATTTAAAATAATAATGTGTGAAAGTGTGTCTTTAAAAATGAGGGGACTGAGACATTTTTTTAGATCACAGAGAAAGGTGTGTAATTTCCATGCTGTCTGTTGCACCCCTGAGGTTTCATGCTGATATAAATATGCATAAAGCCACAAAGTCTTTTTGCTTGCAGGTGTTGTTTGGCAGTGGTCCTGTCAGTGTCAGTAGAACTGCTTATTTGTATGGCTGTTAATTTTCTTGTGATTATTATTGACAATTAGCCATGGCAATATAACAGACAGACTGAATGATTTCTCGGGAGTGGACCTAAGCATATGCGTCTAAAGGTTATTCAAGACCACCTGTCGGTTAAGTGAGAAAAGTGCTATTTGGGTGGTAAGGTGTTAATGATTTCTGCAGCCAGTCTATCAGAATCCTGCAACTTTGTGGTGAAATATAATAGAATTAGATGATGCTCAAAAATGTACAAAGAGCTTAGAGTTATTTAACTGTGGATAATGGATGTGGTTTACCTGGTTTTGTTAGAATTGGTTTTACTTGTGGACTACAATGATTTTAATGCACTGCTATGTATTTCGCTCGCTCTCTCTCTCGCTCTCCCTCTCTCTCGCTCTCCCTCTCTCGCTCTCCCTCTCGCTCTCTCTCTCTCTGCCTCCCTCTCTCTCCTCTCCTCCTCTCTCTCCTCTCTCTCTCGCCTCCTCTCTCTCTCGCTCTCCTCTCTCTCGCCTCTCTCTCTCTCTCCTCTCCTCTCGGGCTCTCTCTCTCTCGCCTCCTCTCTCGCTCTCGCCTCCTCTCTCAGCCTCCCTCGCCTCTCCTCTCTCTCTCCTCTCTCTCAGCCTCCCTATCTCTCCCTCTCTCGCCTCCTCTCCTCTCTCTCCTCTCTCTCTCCTCCTCTCTCTCTCTCTCTCTCTCTCCCTCTCTCTCTCTCTCTCTCTCCTGCCTCTCTCTCTCTCTCTCTTCCTCTCTCTCTCTCCTCTCTCTCGCTCTCCCTCCTCTCGCCTCGCCTCCCTCTCGGGCCTCTCTCTCTCTATATATCTCTCTCTTGCTCTCTATGCTCTCTCTAAATGTATTTATTTTATACAATGATTCCTCAAAGGTTCAAGGGTTTTGTGACGAGGTTGCAAACAGAAAGTCAGACAAAGTCAACAATAATAAATAATGTGTGTAAAAGTGAAAGCAACAACTTGCCTGATTAACAGATTTCAGATTCAATGCATAATTTGGCTTTGGTCAACAATCATAAAACGGTCATCTTTGGGGTTAGAGAAAAAAGCCCTTTATAGAAAAGCCTTTGATGATGCTGTGGTGTGTTTTTCAAATTGCGGGCCTTTTATTTTTTAAAGTCAGTCAGTGGGCAGGTAATAAACACAGCATTAGTGCTAAATACAGGTGAATGTCAGTGCAGGATTGTCTTTAAAGCCAGCTTTAATCAGTTAGAAGTCCCTCCAGTGGGATCAGCAGCTTGTGAAGATATTAACTTACCCTGCCACTGTGCAGCAGGCTTCATCCACATGTATGAGGGTTTAAGCCTTTTATGAAGAGATTGAAATTAATTATAAGACATGCATACACGTGGTAGGGGTGAGCAGAGGTGCAAGTTGTGCGTGTGTACGTCAGAGAGAGTTATTGCTTTTGATGACCTCAGAAATGGTCACCGGATTAGTTTCAAGACAATACTAGCTTTGGAAAAAAATGATAAAAATGCCAGTAAAATATGGCAACAGGTTTGTTTCTCTGTAATCTCCTGTCAGATATGCTTATCGTCCAACATGAGGGATGTGCAGATTCATAGAGGAAGTATGAGAGACGTGTGTGGGTTGGGATTTAGAAGGTAATTGCACAAGTAAATCTGGCTAAAGTATACAGTTGTCAGACTTCCCAGAACTGCGTGTGTTTTTTGTGTGAATCTATGACTGTGTGCTTGCGAGTATGTGTATTTAATGGGTGCTCACTTTGGCTTTAACACAGCTGTGCAGATGTGCTTATTTAGTTATCCAAGTCTCGGAGAGAAAACAGGATGTGGGTTTAGTCAAATGAAGAGTATGTGAATATATCAGTTAAGAATGTGTAGAGGTCTTTTTACTCATTTAATTTAGACCATTATCTCTTAAATTTGTCATTCTGCATGAATTGCAGTGCTGTTAGTCAAGCAGACATTGCGTATCGTTGATAGGAGCTTTGATTGCCTCATTCCTCGGTTCGCTGAGAAGCAAACATCTGTTAAGCATGTTGCATTGTTTTAGCTACAACTCGAATAATTAACTGGTAGAATCAGTGAAAAACATTCCACTGATGTTAGTACACTGTCACAAAAACATAACCTTTGACACAAACCAGGTGTGAGTACTTGTTTTATCACGGTTTACAGTCTTACTGTATGTGAAGAGCTGTGTGAGGCAGCACTGACTCACAGCCAGTTCTTCCCCTCAAGGGAAAGATGTTTTGCGTGGGTCTTGCACACGGTTCTGGATGTAGGAACATTGCATGTCATTCAGTGCATGTTGGCCATGTTTGAATTTGATGTCTTCCCAAAAGAAGATTAGCAGCCCTGTTGGGGCTCCATGGGCTAATGTGCAGTATGATCTGTGGCACTTGCCAAGCGTTCCTTGGATCATTGCCGCCGCCTTTGTAGGGCCTGTGTATACTGTGTGTTGTATATGAGCCATATTTTAAAAATTAGTACAGTGTTTGTGTAAGAACGCCCCCAGATTTGTCCCATTCCTTAAGTAACTAATTCTAGGCAAAATTGAACAATTTTTTACAATCATCTTGTTTTCTTTATAGAGGGTTATCTCACGCCACAGAGCGCATCAAGATTTCATACGTGTTATCTTTTCCCACAGTGTCTCAGCTCATATTGATAATAAACACTCATCCATAGATCTCGGGTAACATGACTTAATGTGAACATTGATCAGATTAGCAGTAAACTATCTCCCTCAAACCATATGGGACCTGAACATCTTGAGGAAAAAGTAATAAAAAGCGATTGAATTTAAAACTCGGTGAGACTATGGTTTAGTGCCCGGCCAATGACCTCTTTATTCTGTAGACACTGTTTGGATATGTGTCTGTGTGTGTGTGGAAGGGATTATAATGACCTACATTCTGTGAAATGGATGGCCTTGTTGTCCCTAGTTTGTTCAGTGATGGTTTGGGTAGGTGATTTTATTATTTGTGTAACATGGATTGAAGTTTTGTTCTTAGTAATCTTCCCTTTTGCTATTGATTTGTAGGGTGTAACTATATATCGTGGCACAATATATTTCAATACAAAAAAACGTATATACGTTTTTTATAGCTATGCCAATTTTTGTAGATTCCATTTTTTACGATATGGCGTCTGTTTAAATCTATTGGTTAAGCTGCCAACACGTGACCTGTGTCAACATACATGACGTTTTGAGTTTGTTAATGTTGTGCCTGTACTGTTTTAGCAAGTTCTCTTTCTTAAATTTATTTTAAAACTTATTTTTAAATGACAGACCTATTTTTATTAATTTACATACAAATTTAAATAACCTTAAATAGTGTTAAATTCACAACAAAAATGTTATTGAAAATTGTGAATCTCTAATTAGTGTAATTCTTTTAATGTGAAATATCACGTTATTATCGTATTGTGTAAATCCAGTATTGTGTTCTGAGTGATTTCGATTACTTTTCTCTCAGAAAAGTTCCCAGATCTCACACGCATTTAATGTTTTAGGGCTCAGCGGGTCAATTTGTGAGCCTTTTGCAGTAAAGAAGGCAAACATCAACCGCGTTTAGGCCACAAATACTGTTGATATTGTCAGATACAGATGTCCTTCATGTTGCTTCAAGAATCTGTTTGGAAAGTAAACAGACCTCATATTAATGGACAGAGGCACTCTCGCAAACCCGTCAAGAGCCCTCGTACTATGTTTCCTGACACTTTGCTTGGTCCTGTTCTCGAGCCTGTCATTTCGATAAGTACCTGAGCAGCCCAATCACGCAGACTTTAAGAAATCATGAGAGAGGAAGCTTTGCCAAAATAGGCCAAATAACAGTCATTTGCATGAGTAATAGACTTTTCTGAAGTCCCCCCACACACGCTCTTTTCATTTTATTCAATAAATAACCAAGTGGTTTGTGTTGCTAGGCAACCATGACCCAAGTACTCACTGCGTTGTTTTAACACAATGTCAATGCCGGGCACAGGGCCCACTCTCTCTTGTGTGTATCTGAGATTGCTAAAGAATTTACATGCAGCACATCTCACCTGTTATATCGCTCGGTTCAATTTAAAACCTTAAAGATGTCAGTCAGTTTCACAATATTACAAACAATGATTGGTGTACAGCATTGCAGAACGATTTCTTTATGGCAGATGAAATTAAATTGCTTTTTACACACCGCAAAGAAAACACAATAAGACCGTAATATCAGTTTCAGATATACTGTATACAGCAGATGCAGGATGATGTATCTATTAATATTCTTCTCTTGATATGATATATAAATATATGAACGAGATTGATATTGATGTAAAGCTCTGCGTCATGCTTTTGACAATCTCTGTATATTTTGTGTTTTACTGCATTTGTGGCAGGGACGACTGGTGCTTTCTCAAACTGCCTCGTGTCCTTGAAATGTAAGAATACCTAGTTCACATGCCGTTCTGCCTCGTAAAGTGAACCTGACGTCTAATCAACACCTGCAACCTCAACACCCGGCCATGTGTCCAAGTGAGACTTCTAAAGTCGTGCCAAGCTTACACGCGCAAAGAGACTCGAGAGAAAGGAGGGACTTTAATCAAAGCTCCACAAACATGAAATTATTTTCCCTCCCAGAGCATTTTATAACCTGGGCAGCACGGTTCGGCCCTCATGTCTCTTTGTATTGTAGGATAGCTTTTTTCTCCAGTCAGCCAGAGAGCAATTGTATCCCTTACCACTAGCTTACAATGTGTATCTGGAGAGCCTTCACCTTATATTAGATTTGCCTTCACATTGTACAAAGAGGTGGGAGTACAGCAGTGGCCGTTTCAAACTTTGTCCAATATTTAGACAATAAATGCCTCATGAAATACATACAGATCCACAGTAATGACTGCCATCCATCCTGGCCTGCATTTCAATAGCTGGTGCACTTACTAGGGCCTTTGTGTCTTCTTATTGTTACTCCAGCTGATTCACTTGGAGAGATTTGATGTCGATTCTGTCTGGCTTTAGAGTTTGTGTTCGAATGCAGAGACTTTCGATCTCATTTTCAATAGTGCGTCTCTAATATCTTTGCATTTGCGAGATGTCGTGACAACCTCAAAGTCATTATTCATGCGGAAAAATCATGACCAGTTGCGTTAACACAGTGAGTGGTGTGAAAGCACAGCCACAGTCTGTCTTATTTCATGCTGGGCACAATACTCTACAGTGTTTTTCTTTCAAATATTCCCAGAAATTGTCATTAACAAATTAGCCCTAAATATCAACAGCCTGGTTTCCAGACAGCTCGGCTCTGCCAGCTCCTGCATTCTCATTAGGCTGCTAATTACAATCAATCTGAGGTGACGATGTATGACCTTCGGAGAGGTTAGAAATGCACGGCTGGGGGATTTACACACGTCGTGACCCATGCTGCAGGTTCAGTCATAATATGACTTATATGGATAGGAAGAGAGTTGTACCACTATCCCTAAATTGATCCAGTAGTCTAAAGTGCTCCAGTCTTATCTCAGCTCTGTCCCTGGGCTGTAATTGTTGATGAGTAACCTGAATGTAGTGACAGAACTGTAAGCGCTAGGATGCAGAACGTGCGCCGCAATCCCAATAAATACACTGAGGTAAGTGTATGGAAGGACCTTTGGGAAGGTGTTAGTAATCAGGTTTTCCTCTGTATGTTCACAGCGGTTAAAGATGGCAGCAAGTGTCAAGCAGCGGAGTGTGGAAATGGGATTTGTGATGTGACTTGCTGATAAATTTTCAAATCTACCTGCATCCTAGTCCTAATAGAGGGTAAAAGAAATTACATGAGTGATTAAATTGAATTTTCCCCCAAAGGATTGTGTATGGATTACTGTCATGAGAAGAGATTATGCACAGTATTACATTTGTGTTTTTCTTTATTTACAAAGATTTTGGTGGAAAGAATTATTACAAATGTAATTTAGTGGAGTGACACTATAATATGTGGTGATAAATTAATCTTTAAATCTGCCTGAGAATCTCTAAAGCTTTGAATGGTTCAGAAAGGACGTTTGACTTTGAAGAATTTTTGTATTCACAAATAGTAATTTGGAAATTATTTCGAAAATGTATGCCCTGCGAACTTTTGACATATAAAAAATTCTTAATTGCTTTCAAGGGCTGGATTTTCATACTTGAGGAATTTATCCAGTGTTCTGTGACTTCAGAGACCTTATTTTCTCAGAACCCTGAAAAGTGAAATAATTTGTCAATAGACACGTTGTTATAGACGCACCATAATAACATTTTATTTGTTTATGCTGTATCACAGAATTTCGAAGGGAATATGTTCACTATATTCTAGTACAAGGAAATGGTTTATTATTTTTGAATCTTGGTCTCACAGGTATGAGGCAAAGCAGATAAACAGATTCCTTTATTGATGTATTTATTGCCTCTGTGTTTTTCCTTACGATACAGCACAAGGCAGATGCGTAAGCTTGTTAGACGAGGTTTATAGTGAGGAAAATATATTTAAAAGAAGTTTGGTCAAATAACTTTTCTTTAATAACGTATTGTAAGTACCTCCGTGTATAAATAGGGTGCAATAAGTCATATAATTTCAGTAAGAATAGTACCAAACACAATTATTGGCACTTTTGCAAACATGTGACTTCGTCTACAGTACATTATTATAATCGTTCATAATACTAAAATGTATTTTACAAACAATATAGAGCAATTTGCATTGTCGCTTCTTTACTAAACGTATGGTTTAAACAGGCAAGGTCATCGATGAAAAGGATGTAAACGTGTAAAATAATTATCTGTAATTGGAGTGTGGGATGACCTGCCATGTCATATTATAGAGAAAACTAAAGAACTGTGTTCAAGTGCAATATGGCCCTATTGACAGAGATTTCAAAGGACTTTAGAACAAGAATAGTTAAGAAGCTGAGACTGGAAAGATTACAAAAAGACTTGAACCTCCATCTGGCTTCACAGTCAGGCAGAATACAGAAGCGTTTCTTCTTTCCCTAGTAGTGGGCGTCCTGCAAAGATCAGTTCAATGGCATGACATGGAGTCAGACAGGAGGTAGAGAACTCTGGGATACCCACGTAAACCTGCTGCTGGCGCTCAGTAACGTCACTGTTTACCAATGATTTATCTGTGTACCACTGGAAATGCACTGCTGTGTTGTTAAGGGATGTTACTGTGGAAGAAACAACTACTCTCCAAAATATTGCTCTATGACTCAAGTTGGCTTGAGCAGTGTTTTGATGAGACCGATTGCTTTCTGGTAAAGAAAAAAACCATTCACTGTATAAAGTATTTGCAACTAAACGTGATCACAACTGTTAAAGACCTGGCCTGAATATGTTGTGAGCCTATTACATTTCAAGTTTTATTTTAAATTCCACAGTAGATTGTAGGGGTGGGAATCTTTAGGTACTACGCGATCCGATTCCGATTCTGGGACTCACGATCCGATTCCAAAACGATTCTTCATATAATTTTTTTGAAAATATGATAAATTTGCATTTTAAATAAATAAAGAGTTTTTATGCTTTTTGTTTATAGTTAGAATCTCTTTGGCAGTATTCCCATCTTGAAGTTTAATTTTATTGCTTTTATTTTAACAAAGTTATATTCAGGATGAACAAGTTCTGACATAGAATCGATTCTGAATCTTTGAGAATCGATTCAGAATCGTTAGAGAAAGAATCCCAATGCATCGATTTTTTTTTTTTTTTTTTTTTATTTTTTCTCCCACCCCTAGTAGATTGACATGGTGGTTCTGTAGCTGTGCATTGCGGTAGCAGTACAAGGGTTATGTTTTGGATGCCCGCTGATGAAAAAAAATGCAGAACTTAAATGCACTGTAAGTTGCTTTGGATAAATGCATCTGCCAAATAAATCATTTAAATATGCAATGTTTGTTGTGTTAATATGATCATTGTAGTCTGATCTTAGTAGTGTGTGCATGCAGCTGATTTCACTCATAAATAGTGTTTAAAATAAGAGGCACAGCAAAGAAAGGCTAGAAATGATTGTGAAAACTAAGAAAAGATTGTTGTTGGCAGAAAGTGTACTCTATGACCTAAACGGTCCTCTGAGTTCTGTCAGTGCTATAACAGCAGTGTATCTCATTTTAAACAGAAACATGCCTGTTGTATATTTATATATAAGAAGTTTTGTAATTGTAATTGCATATTAAGTCACAGATTTGTTAGACAAATACAATGAATAAAATCAACAGAGAAATTAATTAGACAAAATCATCTCTTGTATCCCCAGAAATATACTGCTGCTGCTGTTCCTTAAAGACATTTACATTGTAACATGTATTTGGCAACCAAAGCAACTTGCAATGCATTCAAACTATACATTTTATTGATTTATACGATTTGTTTCCAGGGAATAAAACCCTTGACCTTGGTGTTGCGAGTGCATACTCTACCAGAACGCAAGAGGTCTATGTAACTGCCCTCTTCACATGTAAAACTCGAACCCTAACCTAACCCTGCATTACATTATAGAGTCATAAAATAATCTTCGTGAAATATGCTGCACAAGCTGTTAAGGTCAAACATAAACGATCAGGGAAGATGTTAAAAATAAACGTCACTTGCTCATTTTTATGCTGCACAAGCTTTGCCAAATTTCCCACTAAGAGAGTCTAAAGAAGTTTGAAATAAGGCATTTTTGAAGTTTTAACCCCTTATTTTCTTGTACAAATTCCAGACAGCTGAAAGAATGGAAGATATTTAACCTGTCATGTGTCTGCAGTTTTCAGTGATTCTATTGGGTTTTTCGCTTGTTGTCTTCTCCCAGTGGCATCCTGACCTTTGGTGCTTTCTTTATTCCTGCTGTTATGTATCCACAGGCATCCAGTGGAGCATTGCACTGAGACTGTTCACAGCTAAAGCCTGGCTTTGCTCTTTCACCTCGCCCGGTATCCCTACATTACCACACACTAGGGGTGGGAGAAAAAATCGATGCATCGATGCATCGGGATTCTTTCTCTAACGATTCTGAATCGATTCTCAAAGATTCAGAATCGATTCTATGTCAGAACTTGTTCATCCTGAATATAACTTTGTTAAAATAAAAGCAATAAAATTAAACTTCAAGATGGGAATACTGTCAAAGAGATTCTAACTATAAACAAAAAGCATAAAATCTCTTTATTTATTTAAAATGCAAATTTATCATATTTGCAAAAAAATTATATGAAGAATCGTTTTGGAATCGGATCGTGAGTCCCAGAATCGGATCGGATCGTGTAGTACCTAAAGATTCCCACCTACCACCACACACACACCTTTCCCTTCAGAAGCCAGTCTACATATTTTGTATTTAGGTGTAAAATTATTGCTGGGAATAATTAGCTGGTGCTTTGATTATACAAGAATGAAGTAAAAGTAGTTTATCATATCACAAAGTAGTTCTTAAAATGTGAAGAAAAGCCAAGCACGGTCTCTGATATGATTGGTTGCCTTCAGACAGACACTTTATTCTCTGACCCCTGAATGATATTCCATTATTTTTCTTATTTTTCTTTGCCACCCTTGTATTGAACTCCAGTGATCCACTTGCATTGTTACTCAGTGTTTCTGTTTGTAATGGGTTAGATGTCTAAGAAAAACTATTCAAGACTAGACGAAAAATAAATTCAGCGTTGTGTGTTCTTGAAAAATCACGTCTGACTGCCTTTGCCCAGAGACACAAGAATCCTCACACTTAGATAGTGAATTGCTTTATTAACTGAACGCAATTAAAATACTGAAATCACCACAAATTCATTTATTATAGCAGATCCTTATCTTTGCCATGTGTGCACAAGTGATTAAAGATGAATGACATGTCTATATTCATCTTTCTTTTCAGTCTAAATGTTTTTTAATTTATAGACAGGCAACCATATGTACTGTGGGTATGTATAGATGTCATAATTATTATATATATTTTCTTTCAGAACTGTCATACAAGTGACTGTTGGTAAGCTGTTAATCCAGCAGGAGAGAAAAATAAGACTAACATTCAGTCCCAGATGCTGGAACATACATCTTGAAAGGTCAAATTCTACATCTGCAGTCTAGGTGAGTTTTCTTTTACTTTGATACTTTCTTTATTTACTTGTAGATGTTGTTATTGTCACTGTGTGCTGTGTATTATTTCCCTGTCCCTCCCTTATCTTAAATATCAGACAGTTGATGGATATCATAATCTTATTCTGATTCATTTGAGTATTAAGTATTTCTTGCAAGGTTCTTAAAAGCTTTTCTTGTGCACATTGCATCAGTTGTGCTGTTTTTTCTGCATCTTGTGTCAAGAAGGTGTGTCCAGGTAAAAATACTGCTTTATTTGAATTTCTTTCTGTTTATTATTGTAGTCAGATTTTGGCCACCCCAATATAATATTAATATAATTATGCAGTCGTCACGCAATTATTGTGTTTTAAGTTGTCCATGACTGCCAATAGGCTACAGAATATTTTTATATATTTTATAAAAAATATACATAATTAAAAAAATCATACGACTCTAAGATGTTAGAAAAGCATCTATATTTAAATGGAAAAAGGAACTGCTTTTTTCTTTTAGGAAAAATTAAAGCACTGAATCTGGATCTGAAGGTCAGCGGGTATGTCAGATCTCCAACTGTGTGAGTTGAAAGATGGAAATACTTCCAGTTAAGTAAGTAGAAACCATTAAAAGTCATATCACTGCCCCGCTCCCTTAAGTATGAGAAACTGATATAATTGCTTGTGATGTGCACAAGCTTATGTGTTGCTCATTGCCATGCACGCTACATACTAACAGTTCGCCAACTATATACTTTCCTTTAATTTCACCTCACACTGTTCAGAGACATGTGCGACCTGCATATAAAACAGGTCTATGTAATCTAATCGTGAAAGCGTATGCCCTAAAGAATCACGTTGCCTGCCTATGCATGTTGATAAACCTTCTTGTATAATCCTTGCAAATTAATGTTGGATAGAATAAAGCTGTTAAGTGGTACTAAAATGTTTAGCGGACACATTCACAACATTTACATTACATTTATGCATTTTGCGGATGCTTTTTTCTAAAACCACTTGCAATGCATTGTATTCATTGCCAGCACCAGTTAAGTTATAGAAACACTACAACAACACTATCATTAACTGTTTTTTTTAACAAAAATACATTCCCAAGTTTCACCAATGAATTATTTTTAGCCTGATATAGAACATCCTTTTCTTCGAATTTACCTCTTCGCATACATTTATGATTCCCCTCTCTCCCTACTTCACAGACGGGGTCGGCACAGACCACACCATAGATTCTTAAAACCCTTGAATCATGATTGAGCTTCAGAGACTCCAGTCGGCACTGATGAGTGGATGCTTAACAAGTAGGCGTGCAGCCGCGGCATAGTGAGGTAAGCCCAGCTGCATCCTGCATGCAGGTCGCAGACAAAAGAAGAGCGCTCCACGCAGGCATGAGGAATCTGATAATGGTCGGGGAAGAAGTCATCTCTGCGGGAGATTGCTTAGAATTACTAGCTCCTTTTATGAAGTCCTATGGCAAGGGAATGCTAATGAGACAATTTTGATAAGGCGTAGAGAGCCAAGTCAAGTGCAAGGTCTAATTCCAAGAGGTGTGAACTTTCAAACAGGCTATTGGTTGTCTCTGATCAGGTAGAGATAAAAGGAGGCAGGTGTGTCAAGGGACGAGGTAGACCTGTAGCCATATGTAGTTTGAAGAATAGTTTGTCGAGGCTGCCTGCTTTATAGAAGAGGCTGCTTTTAAGGGGTTTCAAGTCAATTGAATAAATGACTTTGGTCTTTGGTCTTTATATTGCAATAAAACACCAGGGGACTCGATTCAATTATGTCTTTATCATAGACTCTCATATCCAATCAGTCCCTGTGAGACATGACCACATCATAATGGAAATGTTAACAGTTGTGTCTGAGTAGAGTTTTTTTTTTTCTTTAACTGTGATTTACAACTTTTTTAGTATTTAAAACATTTTTCTCTGTGTAAATATTGACCCACTTTTCCAGCAAATGGTGTTTGATCTTAAGTCTCAGAAGGTCAACCTAAATATTACATGAGCGGTTTTATTTTTCCTTCATTTTGCATGAGGTTTGCTGTCTTTGCAACCCTGTTGCACCAAAATTCGGGACATTTTTAAATGCTTAAAAACCGGGATGTTGGATTTTGTACTTTTAAAGTAACACACTTTTTAATGGTAAAGGTACAAAAGCTATCACTCAGTAGCCTGCTCCTGTAGCTCACTTGATTGCATTGCGTTAGAAGATTAAAGGTCATGGGTTCCAACCCCAGGGAACATGCATACTGATGAAATGTATACGTTGAGGGCATTTTAGGTCGTGAAGTGTCTGCCAAATGCATAAATTGAATTAAATGTAAGGTAATGGTTAATGTGTTGAGGTTTTTCTTGCGCCTGAGGGTCAAGGTGAAAAAGTTTGGAATGCTTTTAATGATCGTGACAGATTTAGTTTGTTGGCATATAGTGATGGTTTTTTGTCTGTTGGTTTGTCCTGTGGCATTACTGGAGCACTTTGTGAATGATTACATGGTAGGGATAAAAAGTATGAGAGCTTTCCGTAAAATATTAAATTTATAAATTGTTAAAAATCTATTAGGGGGACTATCTTTCTGCCTGGTAAATTTTAGATTGGATATCTGTTTTTATAGGAAGTATTAGATTCAGGTTAAAGAATTATTGATTTATGCTTGTAATGCTTTGGATAATGTGACAAGACAGAGTCAGCCGTCATCATGCAAAGCACCTGAACTTTGATGTTTTCAAGGAGCCATTTTTCATGTCATCTGTTTGGATCCCTGATCATTTTGTGTCTAGAGGTTACGGCCCTGATGTCAGTGACATTTGCTTATTAAGTGCCAATCAGATGCAAGGCCGTGGTTCTCTTGACTGAGCACCTGTCATCAAGTGGCGATCTCTCACCCTACTTCCGCGTGCAGCGCTGTGCCACCGCCTGTCCAGTTTCTAATTATCTCCATGCCCTTATACTGCCCACATGACTCTGAAAGTGGGTCAGAGCTGCCTACATTCGCCACAGTCCCAAATTCCTATCCACGCTTATTGATCAGCCAGGCTGTGACCCAGAAAGCCCTGCTGTGGCCGTTCACACACTTCGCAAAGTTCAGAGAGGAAATGTGATGAGTTATGCACCATGTGTTTAGCAAATCACCTCTCAGTGTTACTGTTCTGGAATAACAGCGTTATTGCCAATGATTGCATCTGTACTTGCACAAGTATAAAGAAGGACCATCTGTTCTTTATCTATATCTTAAAAAGTTGTTTTTATTCATTTGGATGATAAATAGCTAAACTGGTGCTTCTCGTAGAGTTTTACAGATATACAGGTTGATTTTAAATCATGTATGGCAGAGGAAAAATTATATTTAAAAAGAATATTTCAAGCGTGCTACACGCGCAGTTGACGTAGCTCAGCGTGTCCTCTTCATTTCACTCCTAATTTTTGCCGAGAGAGGTACACCGAGATAGTCAGCTCGTTTTCCTTTCGCATCTGCATATTACGCGTCCTGAGAGATTTGAATCACATAAATTAGGGCATCTTTGATCCGACGGACACATCTGTCATTCATTAATGCTGTCACAGAATCTGGAGAATTCTGCCAGCTGAGGCTCTCCCAGGAGAAGATGTCTCTCTCTGTCTTTTACGGCGCTCAAGATAAAAACACAATTAAAACATTAGCTGGAATGTTCTGCTTAAAACATTTTATTTTTTCCCTTAAACGAGCAGCGCAATTAGGAACGCAAAATCTCTGCAATCCTGGCAGGAGCCGTAATGGAATCTGGCAGCTCAGTGACAGGGGTGATTATGAGAACTTTAATTGACAACCTGTCATCCTTCCACCATTTCCAACAGACGGCGAGTATTGTTTTATCATTTACAAACACTTAAGAATTCTAAAACGCGCCGAAGTCGTAAAGCAAGTGAACTGCGGTAACCCCGCAGCGGGTATTTTAATCACGTTCCCCCGTGTGGCTTAGATGACCTGCAGAAATGCAGTTAGGACAGCGGGATGCTGGCAATAAAAGCCCACCATGCCCTCTTCAGCAGTTCTTAAATAGTGATGAGGTGCTCATAAGCAGTGCGGGCAGAAGAGTAATATCCTTTCTGAAAGGGTCCGTACACGCACGGCCATGTGTAAGTGGACATCTGCAACCTGACGTGAAATTAAAAAATTCACCTCTCACTGTGACTTTAATTAAAAACACTCGAATCAACAATTTTGCATGCAAGACAACACTTGCAGAAAATATTCCTGGTGGGTGTGCCTTTTACCAAACAGTATTCCCATACTTTTTCTGTTTAGCCCTGACGCGTGAACTCCGTCACCTCTGATTGTTTGCGCTAGCGCTCCGTTTCCCTCCTCGAAAGATTTTCTCCAAACTTTCATCTAAATGCATAATAATCGTGACTGTAAAGCAACCGTATACATGCATCCTTTTTCTGTTATTTTGATAATCTTCAAAGATGATGCACTCCAGACCCCTTGAACCCTTGAAAAATGTGATGTATTCAGAACGAACTAAACTCTTCTCTCTGGGATTGCTGGTGGACTCTTTCAAGGTTGGCTAAACAAAAAAGGAAAAAAAATCAATGGCTCTACAAAGAAATTTCTTTCAATAGTTCGCTTTATTCAAAATTCAGGTCCATGTTGGTGTTTGTATATTAGCTGTTCAAGTGTTCGCTATGAGCCTTAAACATTGATTTAAGACAATCTTTCTTTGTTCTTCACATGCGTTTATCAGTAGAATTGTGTGTTTTACAATGGATATATGTAGATACAAAGCAGAATAAAGAACTAGCATCCTCTTGTTTTTCCAATTGTTTTGCATCCGATTCTTTTGAAATGTGGAAACATGCAATTCCACTGACTGTATGGTGCCTTTTATCTATCTCATTCCCGCTTGGCGTTCTAAGCAACAACCTGTTCTGACTGACTTACTGATGGCAAACCAGATCAGCCAAAACTTGTCAGAGTGTTAGGGCTCTCCAGAGGAAGCGCCTTACAATGCAGAAATGACTCCATCTGGGTTTGATTTGCAATGTAAATCTACTTTGTTGCAACATAGAAACATGACCAAGATCCCAGTTTGAGAAACTCTTTGTTGAAGCAGCCATGATCTCTTTCTTGTCTTTTTTCCTAGAAATTTTTTTTGCGTCCCTTTTTTCCACCCTGATAAAAGTTAATTGAATCGGATCCTAATCTCTTTCGAGATTGTGTCAAGAGGAAAAAAAATAAATAAAAATATTTGGTACGAGGCTACAGAAATCCTCTATCTCTCAATTTTTTGCCCTCTGGGATCTGGACCAATCTCAAGGCTGTTTTTGACGATTAGGTCTTTGGTGTTCTCAGCTGAACGCCTCTTTTATCAGGAACGCAGGGCCTTTTTCTCTCCCTGCCTGTGGAGAGGAGAGCGAGACGGGATGCCAGCGATCAGCCGCTCTCCTCACTTCTCCTGGAGGACCTGACATTGAGCTAGACTTAACAGATGACCCACACAATCACCGCAGCACCTGAAAATAAAACCGGCTCCCACCATCACGGTGAGAGAGACGGAGAGACGGAGAGACAGAGAGAGGTGTTTAAAAGACTGAAAAATAAATCTCTGTGTGTTTCAATGGCATGTATTTTGTAGTCGCAGTTAATTCCATATACGTAGGTTGTAAATATAGATTGATGTTGTATTTTGATATTGCTAGCGTGGGATCAACTATATGGGAGTCTAATGGCACTAATGCATATGACTCACTGACCCTGAGAGTATTTGATTTTCCTTTTGTGTTGTTTTGTAGGTGATATTCTGAGGTCATAAAAACCATGGGTTTTCTCAACGTGCATCGAGTAGCAACATTTATAGAAAAATGTTGCTTGACAGTCAAGGCAGCCATATAACACTAAATTATTGATCAGCTCGAGCCTACCAATAAAGCAGAGAGAGTATTGTAGTTATGGAGCATTCATATTAATGAATATTGAATAAGATTCCAGAGATTTTTGAATTACTTCACTATTCGCATAAAAATGCTGATAATATTATTTTTCACAGCAGAACCTGTTGAGAAGCCCAAATAATCTGAAATTGATCTTTCTAAATATCTTGGAAAAAATTAATCTTATTTTTAATTCATTGAGTATATGATGAACGTGACCATGCAAATGCTGTAGTTCATGCCCCCGACTGAACTATAACTTTGAGTTTCAGTTTTAAGTCGTATTTCTTTTTCTTTCTTAAGATGAACTTTTAGGACTGATAGATCTCTGTCTTGGCTTCTCCAGCAGAGAGTGATTGCCGAGGACCACAGGACTCAATGTGAGAAGGGCAGAACAATTAAAGGGCAGTCGCTTCTCTGCCAGAAACGATATTAAAATTAAAGCTACGTTTTCAATCTGGGATATCCAGGGGGAAAGAGAACAAGAATGCCTAACACTCTTGAAGCTCTCCTTCTAATAAAAATGCATGAGGCTGAGCTGTGTTTTGAGAAATTGAATTATTAAAAGCAAACATTGTACCAAAATAGGTTTCAATCCGTAAAACTTTCTCTCCCTGTATGCGACTGTTACATTATCAGGCTAATGTAAATCTCGCAAGAAGTAGAACAAAAGTACGTCAACACTTCAAGGTCTCGTTTAACCTTTTGTCACTTTTTATTTTAAATTTCAACCATCTGTGCGACACTAAATCAAACTTTACTTCGGTGTCTGTAGCACATGTAGGACATACAGTATAATTTACATAGTTATTAATTTCTAAATGATCGGGACTGATGGCCAGCCAAATTTGATGTATTGTTTTACGGCGCGATACTTTTAGGCACTGGATTTATGAACCTCTCTGCTGGGAGATAAATGTCTTCCATATTTTATGCTGTCATTTTTTATTCACGCCAGAAGCAGTGTATTTGTGCACATTTCTACTGACAGAATACTAAAATAATGTCTGTGCTACCTGTCATTTATAGACCTTGACTGCATTGGGAAAGGCGGTGATTCACAGGCTCAGTCTTTACCCACCTGACCAATTAGATGTAAGAACGGCACACAAGATGGAGTCTGCCTTAAGGAGCAGGTACAAGCCATCACTGCCTCACAGCAGTTGCTAGGCAACAGCATCTATCTGTTATTGAGAAAACTTGTTGCCAGTGAGCAACTCTATATATTTATATATTTATATATTTATATAGTGGTGTGTGTATTGCATGCAATAGTGTATAAAAAATAAATCTCTGCACCTAAATCTGTCCCTTTCAACAAACAGCAACCATGTAATGGAGCAAGTAGGTACTCATCAGTGATTCAAAGCCACTGCATCCTTCATTTTTCATTATTTTTGGCTTTTAATACGAGAAGTGCTGTTGGGGACCAGTGATGTTGGTTAACATGCTTCTTTTGATATTTTTCTTTTACAGAATGTGATGTTGGCACACTGTTTATGCTGGTTGTGATGAGTATACGACAGCAGCAGAAGGTTGGGAATGGAGGCACCTGGGCCTGTTGAATTACAGAGCGAGTGTTCGGTTTCGATGCGAGACAGGTGATGTATAAGTAGTGGGTTCTTTGATAAACGTGCACTGGCAGGGGCAGCAACAGGAAAAAAACTAAGATAGGAAATGCATCAGAATATAGAAGAAGCTTATGATTGGCTCAGTGTTGTTAAACAGGAAATGCAACCTAAGATATAAGATATAAGCATACATTGGTGCTCATAAATTAAACTTACACATCTGCTTGCACAAAAGACAGGCTGTCTAACTGACACTTTTGTTACATGCTGTGTATGTAATTAATACATTAAATATTATATCAATCTTGCTGCCCACAGCTGTTTGGTTCAAAGGAAGTTTTGTATAATGGCAGAGTGCCCAGGGCCCCGGCACAGGAGAAACCTGTGCCAGTTTTGCCAAGGGCTGACTGATCACAGGAAGGAACTGCACTTTGTAATTCAGCGGAGGATAGCGATGAGAGTCCCACGCTATCTGTTTTCTTCACTCTTTGCGCCTGAGCCATCAAAGCTTCAAATGGCTTCCTCCCCCATAAGCACATTATTGTCAAGGTTTTGTTGTCGTTCTTCCTTAGTCTTGTTGTCTTAGCCGATGGTGGTTTTGTTTATTGTTGCTAACACGTTTGTTTCCTGTTGTCTCACTGTTGACTGTTGCTGTATCGTTCTGCGCCTTGACCACGAAGATTGCTGTTTGTTGAATCGCAGCTGAACTAAATGATTTGAAGAAGCCAGGCTTATTTAAGTTTTAGTTGTATTTATGACACTGTTCCCTGTTTTAGTCGGTTGTTGAATGTGCAAAAAAATCACTTTGCTACCACTTTGCTTTTTCTACTGTTTTTAGATGTTGGTGCAACTGGTTGGGCCAATTGATCATATTGTTTAGAGCATTCGTACAGTACTGTACATCGGTTTGAATGACTTTCCACCTGTTGATGTTACATGTGAACGCCTCAGCCGTGAGAATCTCACCGCGATAAAATGAGGCCACATCGGGCAGATGCAGAGATTCATTAGCACAATGAATATAAATGAGCACAATGCCAGCTAGTGGGCTTTAAGAGTTATACACAATGATACTTACTCAACTATTGTCATTCAGATCTCAAGCGAGATTCACAGATTGATATCAGACAATAGCTGTTCACAGGACGGGGGCCTGGAGAGACATTGGCTTTTGTTCATGTGACAAACGGGGGCTCCTAGATCCCCCACGCATCTCTCTCTACCTCATGTCCCCGACAGGACTCCGAATTAGCTCTCTTAATTAACATTTACCAAACATCTTGAAGCCGTGTTAAGGTAATGGGACACCCTTTAATCATTAATGGAAACAAATTAACCTTTGAATATCAGCAAGAGGAAGGTTGTTAGTCGTACCCTCATCAACCATGTGCTGTCAGGCTGATTGCAGATGCGCGGAAATGTCGCGCCGCTCCGTGTTAAGCTGCCCCGTTGCAGAGCTCAGGGCTAGAGGTGGGAAAGACGTATCGTGTATGTGGGGCATTAAGAAGCTCATTATAGTCCTGCACAATCAAATCAGGTCAGAGCAATGCGTCGCAGCCCGCAGGAAGGATCTGATAGCCCGTTCAGAAATGCCTTACAATAAGTTAATTAGACATTCACTTACTGAACTTGGAGCTACGCTGTCACTTTATGGTTTTTTCATTTGACTGGGTTTTAGAGTAATTGAGCATTCGGAAAGTTGGTATTGGGAAGCAATGATGATACTTATTTTAGGAAGAGGCCTGGCATTTTTCAGCAGGGCTGTGAGAAAGATTTGTACGTAGCTACTGCTATATTATATGTTATACTATATTGATTTTTCACACCAAAGACTGATATTTTTTGGGTGACTGAATGCAGATTGAATGAGGGCAAATTTGTGAAAAACAGGTGGGACTGTAGCTTTAGGTTAAAGTACTGTACGCTCTAGGGCTGCACAATATATTGAAATATCATAAATGGTCATATTTGAATCGTAGTAACATTGTCAGATTTGTTTTTATGTACCGCAACAGTAAAACATGGCTGTTCATTTTCAGAAGTTAAAATAATGCTTTCTGTTCCAAGAAAGAATATGTAACATGTATTATGTCATTTTTATTTTTCGAATTGATTTTTAAAATTGATTTTGCTCACTTAACATATACTGTGTATTGCATTATTTACCATGTTATCAGACATCAAATTTGTCCCTAATATCGTGCAGTCTTAGTGTCTTTATTATGATTTCCATTGAACAATAATCCTAATTTGGATAATCCCACAATACAGATGAAAATGAAGCAAACTAATTTAAGATGCGCTAAACTTAAAGACTTCATCAACCCGATAGAGATGACATAATATTGTCAGGTCTTGCTGATTCCCCTCCGATTTTTGGAATGGGTCTGGAATCAGCTAATCTGAATGTCGTGGCCCATCCGTGCCCGTGGTAATCAGCTGCACGGTAATTAATGCGATTGCAGTGAGTGAACATCCCAGTGACTCTTACAATATGTGACCTTTAAATATCACACTTGAAGCCGAGTTTGGCAGTGTGGTCGAGGTCGGGCCGTGTGTGTGAAAGTGGACATGTGGTGATGAGGCTGGGGAATGTTTGACACAGCTGTGAGGTGACAGCTGCCATGAAGCTCTGCTGGAGAGAAATAAACACATCAAGCCACTGCAGATATATTTATGCTGCAGATATATCTGTGTGCATCCCAGCCATTAATTGGCACATTTAAACCTTTCGAAATGTTATTATGAATTCTGCAACGCAGCACATCTCCATTTTGACTTTTAAATGAGATGTATCCGTTTTTCAGGTTCCCTTCGCGGCCGCATGTCTGTGTGCCCGGCAGCCTTTGTCAACGAGAGAAAGAAGAGCTATTTTTGCGGATGATAGTTTAATGCAAATCAAATAGAGCGCAGCCATAATTCACTCATTCTCTATTCATGAGCGCACTCCATGACTGACCGGCGCTCTGACTGTTGTGTTGCGTGGAAGGGAAGGTCAGGATAAGGTGAAGTATCGGCATGCCCGTGTCTGTGGCGCGCTGGAGCGGACCGTGACAGAAAGACAAATGACTGTACGTGTCCGTTCGGGGCTAGTGGCTATGATTGTCTCTTTAGAGATCTGTGGGCGTCAATGAGCGTGTGGGTGTACAGGTGGGGGGCGAGCCTGGTCGGATTGCTCTACTCTTCTCGCGTTTAGGGACGATCGTGTGTCTCCTGGGCTCAGACTTCAATAAGGAAGCCTCGCCCAGCCACTTTGAGCATGAGCAGACTTGAGCTCCTGGCTCTGTCTTTGCAATAATAATTATAAAAATTAATAAAATTTGTCAAAGCGTGAAAGCCAGCGGTGCTTACTAAATCATTTATGTGGCATTGACGCATAGACTAAATTTTATCACAACAAATCAGCGACACGGCAGAATCTTTCTCTCGCTCCCTCGCTCGTTCGCTCACCCTTTTTTCATTAGATGTGTTTGTTAGTTTAAGGGCCACTGATCAGATTGAAGATTATAGCTTCTGTAAAGAAAATAATAGCTGTATTACGCAGTGCTTCTTTCAATATTCACAGCATTTCCCTTGGGGTTATTCTTTAAACAATTTGCTTTGATCAACAGTCTTTATTTAGACGGCTTCATTAGTAAACGGTAATAAATCTAGTGAATTGTCTTTTGATCATCCACATTCAAGGAATTCATTTTAACAGTCTATGGAATGCTGTAGAAAAACAATACTTGTATATTGGTGTATATTGGAAGCTCATTAGGAATGACAGAGTAATTACTTTGTGGCCTTATAGTCAGACTATAATCAAAGCCTGTATTTATTGATGAGCATAAATCTGTTTCTTTGCACCAGGCTTGATAATACGAAACACTGTGTAATTTACTTAAAGACAAACAACAGTCAATCCTCTCCCAGTGCAGATGTGCGATGAATCCCCTAAGGACTTTACCTGCTGAAGTGCATTGTGCTTCCAAGCGCAACACGGGAAATAACAACTTGATATGTTTCAAAAATGATGTAGCGTGTAATGATATAAGGTTTCATGTTCTCGCCATTTAGAGTGGCAGCGTTAGACTCATTGCATTACATTAAATGTGATAGGATTACACGATTGCTGTAAATGAATATATCCACTCTTTCTAGTCTCGATCCTCTCTGTTCCCACTTCCCAGTATCCAGTGATAGTAATTTAGCCAAACAAGACTGCACTTACACGGAAGCTGTCTTAGTGAATTGCTGAAGGCGATGTGTGTGGTCCAATTTAATGTTGAACAGAACATGATATACAATACAATATGCATTATACAGTGAAGTAAATGAAGTACAGCGCAGTACTGTTTACAAAACATAAAGCTACGAGAGGCTGTGTGTTGCTACGATCTTGCCGCCGGTAAGGAGTGTTGTTAACTATGGAGTATGGTGCTTTAAAAGTATTTAGTATAATAATATTTTTTGAAAATTCAATTGTTTAGTCACAGGTGTGCATATATTTGGCATGTATTTGTAACAGCTTTTACAATCAGATTTTAGAGTCAGAACAGGTTGTTTTATAAAGTACAATGCTCTATTACAACAAGTGTGTTGTGTTAAAAGGTTGGCAGTACACACCGTCTTGTTTAGCACAAGGCAGATTTACTAAAGATTAAATGCACGTTGGAACCAACGATTATTTTAACAATTTATGCCCTTGGCTCAATACAAAGGAAAAGCGTTTAACTTGACAAAGCAATAGTAAAGACAGACAGACACTCGCCTCATTCTGTTGAAGGATTCACCTCTTCAGCTGAGCGTTTGAAGGTGCCTGCCTCATAATTGGCTGCTTGAGCCCCCGGCCTTTCAGCTGTCAAACACTCATTAGATAAAGATGTGCATATTAAGCGGTTATTGATGGCTTTGTCTGATTTATTTGCTTTATGTTTTGATTCAGAGGCACACAGAGGAAGATGGAGTTATAATGAGAATCATCATCGGGGCAATGAGGTTGAAAGGCAATGGAGCCATACAAATGTCATTACCAACTGTGAAGCAGGTACTCAATGGAAATATAATGACAAAGAGATGCACCGATAGGCACAGTGTCTCTCAATGCCCCCTAAAGAGGAAAGGTAACAGGGCAGATAGTAGAGTTTGTTAAGATATCGCAGGGAAGAGGGTTGGAAGTTGCTGGGTTTTAGGATGAGTAGTGCATAATAGAGATAAAGTGGTTACAGTAAAAATGGGCTGTGTGGTTTGGTGTGCTTGGTTCGGTAGATGTGTTTTATAGCAGTTTATCTCTTGTTTTGTGATGCCTCTGAAAATAGAAAACTTGTGTCAGTTCTCTACTTTTTAAGAAATAGTTACAGTACAGTGTTTTTTTACATTTTGTGCAACATATGATTTAACACATGCAAAGTCTGTAAAAGTGGAAAAGAGGGGTGTGTTAGGAGAGTGTCATGTGTAGTTTTCTATAATAGCTGTATGGCCATGACTGAGCAATATGATGGCGTCATATTCAGTCATAAATAATAATGTATGTAAATACATTTCATGCAAAGAGCAGGGCTTACATGTTTGATACTTTTTACATTTTTACTGTCATTCTTACAGTTTCTAAAAAAAAAAAATTCAGTAAAAAATTGGAAAAAAATTTCAATTGGGTCCATTTCTGTACATTTAAGGAACATAGTGTTGCCACAATTAATAATTAGTAGGTGTGCCAATGAAAAAATTTAGATGGAACAAGTCAACACTTTTTTGAGTCGGAGAGGTTTCAAATTTTTTATATAAGTAATGACATTAGACTTACATAAGAGGAAATATTGCCGTTCATGTACACACTCATGCCTTCTTGGTAAAGCAAGAGATAGCATATCAAATGAGGATGTCAGGGGGGATGTGGGGAGCTGCTAGCATATGAATTTGCTTCCATCACACAAAGAAGCGCTTTGTATAAAAAGGAAGCAGTGAATTCTATGATCAAAGGTCTTTTTTTGTTACAGAGTACAATTTCATTTCCTCCAATCTGTCTGCAAGATTAAGTGCCAGCCCAGCAAATGACTGTTATTCGTTTTGATGTCAGTGAAGGCAGACACTTTGGAACAATGCAATATTGAGCCTACAGACAGACAGATTGTAATCGAGGGATATACGGTGGAGACATAGGTCTAGCCGCACTCAGACTGGAGGTATTACCTCCCTAGCATGTTTATTTAATGGGAACAGACATAAGCGTATGCAATGGGATGCACTTCGCGTGCTGGCGTGATGAACGCAAATGTGCATTTGGTGGATACATCTGTCCATTAGAGCCACTGCCAGATCGTCATGACTCCCTCTGCTGTGACAGCTCATGGGCGGGCTCAGTGGTGACCTCACTGAGGCCCTGTCACAAATAGTGCACATGATGTGCACTTGCAGTAGGGTGTCATTTGACATTTTCAGGTGTCAAAAGGTGCTTGTGGGCACTATTGTCCATTGTGTACTATTATCCAACAGTCTGTGCGACATTATTGTAAGTAGGTTTGGAAGAAAATTGCGAGGGTCTAGGGTGGATTGTCTGCTTGAATCAACGAAACTTTAATGGCGTAAATTTTATTTAGATTTCATTTCTTCCAAAAGGATTTCAACTTTAGATTAAAGTGTTTAAAAAAGTTATTGAAAAGTGAAAATTCTACTTACACGTTTTAAACTTTGTTATTGCACACCTGTGCTACTTTCATTCTTCTGTTGAACGGCTGAACGACCCCAGTCGCCATTTGCATGTACTGCATCTTTTTTAAATGAATAATAAAGTAAACTGAATCGTGAACTGATAACTTTAAATATATTGCTTTTTGCATTTTGTCTTCAACAGAAGAAACTCAGCCAGGACAAACATTACGGTGACTCCATATTATATTAAAATAAAAATGTTTTTTGTGTGTACCGTCTCTTTAACAGAGCAGATGTTTGTTTTGAAGGGATGGTACAAAAGGCCACTGTAATCTCCCAGACTATTGGATCTGGCTGGAGTGTAATGGCACATAACAGCCACTGGCTGGAAAAGGAGTATGCATTAATAACCAAGCGGCTCCACTCCTCCTCTATTAATCATTAAAGCATATTGATTCATAAGAGCCTTGCTTTCCTTCTCAGTTTAAATGAGAATGAGCTCTAAATTGATCCATCAATCCATCATCGGTTGCACAGTGAGCATCAAAATGGTTCGCCGCTGGTAACCTGGAATTGCCTAATGCCAACAAACAATGTGGTTGATGAAGCCCGTAGGCCAGTGTAAGTTAGCGCTGCGGAGAGTCACTTAAAGGTCAGTTGAAGCTGTTAAGTGCTGCTATTGATAGGGCTCTTTACAGCTTGATGAGAAGTACATGAAATGACAATGGTGAGGACAAATGTCAAGGATCAGACTATTGAGACGTGTGGTAGAAATTGCTCCTAAACCATTCGAATCAACCCAGCAATGTGTCATATTGTGTCGCTTATGTAAAGTTTGTGTTGTAGCTTTTCAGATGAATGTACAGTAGACTGTTAGCTGTCACTCGCATTCCTTTTCATTAAGAACATAATCAAAGTGTCTAAAAAGGTTAATATACAAAAAACACAATGTCAGATGGTTCTGTTACTAAAATCGTTTGTAATAATTACCTTACATTACGGTAAATGTGGTTCTTTCCTTATAGCAAGAAAAAAAAATACTCCCTAGTGACGTAAAGTAAATCAATACATTGATTTATTTCAGTAGTTTACCATAGCTTGCATGTTTCTAGTATTAGCGATGCTCTGTGACGTTAAAGGCTGACATTTTGTGAGTAGCGGACAGCTGATCATTCTTGACAAACTGGAAATCGAAACTCTTAAACAGGCAAATAGCTTTAAATTATTGCATATGCTATTTAAAGGTTCTTGAGGTACACGTTGTGCCATTAAATATTCATTAGACTGTGAATACCCTTAAATCAAGGTCTCTGGCATTGTCTGTCTCCTCACGGATGTCATTAAGTTCGGTTACATGCCCTCCTGCTCCACACACACTCCGCTCGGCAGCGCAGGCCACAGATGGACACGCACGGGGAGGTGCGTGATGGGAGCACGGCCTCGGACGCAGAGCTGTCCCTCACAGCCATGTAATAAAATAAACATCGTCACAGACAGACACATAGCTCGCTACTCAAAAGTAAACTCTGTGTGTGTTTGTGCGTACAAAAAGGGGGGAGAGGACGTAAGCGAGGGAGAGGAGGAGGTAGTCCTAGGGTGAGGGTGTGATTAGCGTATCAAGCATGCATCAGAAGCCCTCCAAGCTGTCAGTGTGTTCGTGGGGCGTCAAGATAAGTAGCTTTAATATTCACAGTCGTGGAGGCATGGCAACAGTTGCCTTGCTCCCTCCCAACGGGGCGGGCTTTCAGAGAAGCCAAGCTTTAGAAAGTTAGGAGACCTTTCCCTTGACCCCGCCTGACCCCCAGCAAGCCTAAGAACAAAGAGTGCAGATCCTCAAAGCAGGGAGGCTCTTGGGAGACTAGACGATAAAGCGGTGCTAATGCTTTCTGTTTATCCATTTTAATCCTCTGTGGAACTAGTCTGACCTACTGCTCTTTGCTCTGACCCCACAAACACACCAGTAACTCCCCCGCTGACCCGCGTTACCACGCCAACCGGTTACCAAAGCTTGCGAACAATCCCAATTTTCACCCCATCCCCTTAATCAGCATATTCCTTTATTATATCTTCTGGCATCCTTTAGGAGAGCAGAAATATCGGTTAGAATGAACTGATGGTATTCTGGAAAAAATAAATGACCTTGAGTGGCAGCGCTGGCTATTGTCTACTTTGTTGACTGGGTAAAGTTATCTTATTTAATCCCACGTTGCTCTGAAAATGTTGTTGAAGCTTTAACGAGATCGATTTGGAAAGTTAGATTTGCAAAATACTGAAAAGCTCTGATGGAAATCAGATGAACTGGCAACCAAGGCAGCATTTAAGGCATTATAAGCACTGTTCACCAGGGTAGGTGTTATGATGTCTTATGCCTTGTTTACCCAATATCTGGTGCTGTAAATGTTTGTACGTATTTTACACATTGCATGGTTAGCAATGGGTGTGATTGAATAGTTTGCATGTATATGCAGTGTATATATAGCCCCTTTATAATCTGCAAGATGTATATATTTTGAAAAAAATTGAAATCATAAAATATAATTTAGTACATCCCACTGAATTTCATATAACAAATGTTTACATTTATTCCACAAGACTGAACTTACAAATCCTGTTAAAAAGTTTACATCTTCCTAAATCTTAATATTGTGTGTTGCTTGCTTTATGATCAATGACTGTTTGTTTCCTAATAGTTGTGCAGGAGGTTCTGGATTGTGAACAGTTCACAGTTCTTTAGAAAAATGCTCTGGATTCTGTGCATTCGTGCTGTTTCCCGCATCTTCTGCACAGTGACTGTATGAGATGAGATTCAGCTTTTTTCCCACCCCAAAATAATCTGATGCCTAAGAAAGCAAAACACTATATTAAGGGTTTAGGGAAAGTAAACATTTAAAAAGGGTAATCGGTGTAAATTGTAATTATTTTGTATTTTAGCTCTTATTGCTCTTCAGAAACTACACATTTACATTTTTCCCAGACCATTTGGTTTTGTAGGGTATATGTAAACATCTGTTTGGTGAAATTACTTATTCAGGAAAGTAAGAGTTAAAAACTGAATTTAATTTCTATGATCCCTCTTACTTATTTTTTTTATGTTAAATGTCTTGTGAATGCTGCAAGAGGCATGTAAACCTCTTTTCAAATGATTCATTTTTAAATAAGTTATTATAATTGACATTAATTTCCTATACTTTTATAGTACAGTAGTGTTGGGAAAGTAGATCATCCTTTCATCCTTTTACACTGAACCTGTCAGAAATTAAGAGTAAATTAACAGTGAAGATGGATTTGATGGGCAGCTTTCTTTTGTTTCATCACCGCTTCAAATGTTTCCAACCAACTTTATCAAAAATAACTATGTTCTAAAGCTGCCTTTCCATTCCAGCTGGATATCTGCCATATCTGTTGTCGGATCCATCAAATGATTAATGGACAACTCTCATGGGATGGAACTGATCAATTAAAAATAGATACCAAGGCAGTCTGGAAGAGCGATTGAAAAACAAAATGCATCAATTACAGAAGGATGTCGGTTCTCGTTTGGCGAGCCACATTGATGACTAAACCAAATTTGCTGCTAAGCCATTTTCATTTAGTTTCTAAGCTCATGCCTTTACAGCTGACAAAAGAGTCATCGCTGTGCTGGAAGGCTGCATGCTCGGAAGATCCTCGCAGAACATGCAAGAGGTAATAATTGCGAAATGCTAAGGACGATTAGTGCAAATAAAGGAAGATCACGAATGACTGGAGCACAGATGGCGCATGCGAAAGCTCACTAGAATTTGTCCAAGATGTCTTGCCAGTTTTTTAGATTAATGTTGGTAAAGATTTGATTGTCGCTGCGAGGAGAGCGTTGCATTAGAGCTCTATCATCGGGAGCAATCTCCATTCAGTCTTTATTGAGAAATTGGCACTCTCAAAGACTGCATCACAATCTGCAGTCATCATAAGTCCTCTTTTCGCAGACGGGTTTTAGTTGTTTGAGCTAGCGCCTGACTGATGGCTTTTTTGAGAGATGAATTATATGGAATATGTTTGCCCTTGAAAATGAATTCACAGGAGCGTAGAGGGCACAGCCACCAGTGGTGCAGAGAGCTCGGATGAGTTTTTACTCAACTCTTTTGACCGTTCACCGCTTGTTGCTTTGCTTATGAGTGCCCTTAAATCTTTAAGTTGGCCTTTGGCACTTTATGTGTTTTTTATCGACTCTGGGTAAGAGAACATGTTTTTCACTGTAGCTGTAATAGTCTGAAATGTAATGGCTCATGAGAAAGAATCGGTTTTTATTTGTGCAATCATTTAAGGGTCTTTTTTGATGGATGAAGAGAGTCGAGTTATGGAAGGCAGAAACATTGCTCTTACAATATGAAATAACACAACTTTGCTCCCAAAGGAAGACAAATTTACCGTATTGTTTAAATAAAAGAAAATAACAAAGATATTAATGCTTTATTTAATAACAGAATAATTGCCACAAAAGCAACTTGTACATAAATGTCTGTATGTCAATGAAGGTCAAACTTTTACTTAAAGTTGTCCAGCACAGCCTATCGATGACATTTAAAGAGGTTTTGTACCCATGTGTGCTTTGACCTTGAAGCTCTGATGCCGCTGCACTGCACACCATGGTGATTCTTCAATTACAGACAGGGCATTCTCTGACAGGAGATGACATCATGTTTCATCCGTGCCGGACAGTCGCTTTGATCCAATAGCGTTTCGTGCGAGACTTCAGGCAACCCTTTGGCTTTGATAAAAACATTTTAGGTGAAGTTCGTCTTTCTTCCTCGCACAGGTTATATTAGATCAGTGTCACCAGATAAATTGTTGGTGTATGACTGAAGTCACATCAGGTGAAAATAGGAACATAAAAAAGGAAACTGAGCAAAAGAGTGGCGCTGTCCTTCTGACTCTCATTAGAAAAGTCACATGTGGTTGAGTGCTCCAGCAAAAGGTCAACAATGGCCAGTGTAAATGCAACCAAGAGTGAAATAATCTAACGTGGGGCAATGCTGCATATTTTCTCATTTTTTGCAGGCTTTATCCTTTAAAATCCATGTGTTCAAAGGTGTGAACGTAATGACATTGTCAAATAAATGTTTTTTTGCAAGCATCACTCATAATAAAATAATGATTTTTAAAATAATAAAACAATAATAATATATGGACTTTTGTGTTAAAGTACTTAATGTTTATCTTTCTTGGCAGGTCTCGCTTCATTAGGATACCAGATGCACCAAAGCGTGTCCTTAATTTTGATTATTGCCTGTGAAACTCTTGAAGACTCTGAAACTTTGAAGACTTGAAAGGTATGTATAATTAGCACAATAAATATCTTATAGGGAAATTAGGCAGAAAATTCTGTGCCAAAATGACACAATATATTATTGTTAAATAGATTTTGTTTCACCATTTTGATTTTGATCCCAACCCAATGTTCATCAAATAGTAATCGTACCTATTTTTAGACATTTTTAACCTGTTAACTGTCACAGAGGTTGTCTCACTATAACACTTTCACGATAGTTGAACTCAAACTGTATGTTGATGGAAAGATCTGAGACTCGAGAATAAATATTTGACACATTTTTAAAAATGTAATAAAAGATGTTAATGATATTTTTAAAAATATCTAAAATAAAAAATGTAAATGCATTTTTAAAATGTTTAAAAACCTAAAATGTTTTAACATTTTAATTTGAATAATACATTTTCATGTGTGTACATAATGTTTAGTGACAGTTTTCAGGTTAAAGGGACACAACTTGGTTACAACACATGGAAAAAAGATTGCTGATCACAACCTACAGCATGTAGCTAAATCAGGCCAAGATGCTAAAAAATATCATTCAGGCTGCTTGTACTCTCTGTACTGTATACAGTATACTCATGCTGTCATCTTGTATACTTTATTCTGTAAGAAATGCTGTCTGCCCGAGAAAACAGTTGTCAGATTTAACATTAATAAGCTGATTTGCCAGAGATTTGACAGATCTCAGAAAAAACAAAGTACGCTACAAATGAATGAGCAGAGAGGTGTACAGTGTTCCAAAGTTAAGTCACAAACTAGCACATGTATCACAACTTTCCTCTGTGTTTTATATATAGATGATGCTTATTAGCATGATGTCAATCATAATAAAATTGAGCTTTAGTGAGTGAGCAACATCATGACAAAAATTTCTGCATAAAAATATCATCTGCCAAGAGCTGATTAAGTGACAACCTCTTTAACTTTGTTAAATGAGGTCATTGGTTACTAGGAAACTAAATATTGTAGGTTCTTTGTCTTTAATAGGAGTTTTTGTGAAATAGTAGAAAGGAAAATAATAACGATTTGTTTCGCTATTTATTATGACAACGCCCTGTCCCAGGTCTGCTTGGTTGCAAACTGGCATCTTGTAGCATCCGTGTAAAAGTCTCTAATTGCTGACCACTGACATGCATAATCGGTGAATGATAAATACAATCTGTATTTATTGGTTGCACCATTTTATACACTTGAGTTACACAGAGTTCCTAGAAAACAGGTTACTTTGCAGTAATTGGTAAAGTTTGCCGGCCTACCATTTACAGGCCTTTCGGGACTTAAGGGTGACAATAGTCTCGCCAGTTGATGTGCTCTGTTCTTGAAAGGGGCTTGACCTGGACAGCTCTGGGGCCTTGGAGGAAACGGCAAGAGGTTAGAGTGGCCAGGAGTCAGGCTTCAAGCCTTGTGGCAAAATTGAGGCTATTGAGCAAATCTCATTCACCAGCAGACAAACAGAGATTGTAAAGAGTTTGACCTGTGACGCTGAAGAACAGCTGTATACGTGTGCTGCTCAGTTGAAGAAGTGTTTACTGAGATTATCCAAACGCTACATTGGAATTTGTTGTTACATTCTAAGAATACACTAAGAACGTCAGAGGCTAATAACAAAGTGACTATATTGTGACATGTTTTGTGACATTAGCTTTTTAAATAATCCCTTATTGTGGCAGTTTTCTTGCAGTTTTCAAGCAAGATGTCAGAGAAAGACACAATGAAGAAATAATAATAACACTTACCTCCAAAGGTCAGGAGTGAATTGTATGATCAAAATCATGAATTATATCAGAGTATATGATGTGATAAGCATTTCGCAAATGCTTTGTGATTGTCTTTAGCCAGCTGCATTAAATTAGCCTATTAGCTCAATACGTAAAGCGTATGAGTGCCATTGAGAATGATGATCTCTCAGCCTGATGTTGAGCACTAGGCTTGTAGGGTCTGCCATTTAATCATGCTAAATGTTTTAGTGCCATGTGATGTTAGTCTTGAAACAGATTGGTCTAGCATGTTATGAAACTGTTAACACTGTTTCCCAGAAGCCTGATTCGAATAATTCGCATCTGTGACGTTTAAAATCTTAGTTCATAGCTAATTCACCCCCCAATCACAGTCCATTCACGGTGAGCATGGGACGAAGGCATGGGTAAATCAGAGCCATTGACGCGACACTCTCCGTTATTCCAATCACACGACCTCACAGGCAATTTCTCTCTCATCAGACAGATTGAATGTGCCCTAAATTTGGAATAAAATGAGGGGAAATGGGGTTGCTTATCGAGGAATTCTCAGGTGGCAGCGCTCAATGTATAATTGCGCCGCGTGTCACGCAGCTTTCATTTTGAAGAGAGCACTGGTTTAATTACAGAGCTACCTCTGTTGATAGAAGCGGCTCGGCGTCTGCTGCCGTTGTCAGCTAAAAACTCGGTGTGATCCCGTGTTCAGATACTCTACGTGTCTCATTAACCTGCCGGCGCTGCTTGTGTTCTTCGTTGCAGAACTGCAAGATGTTCATCTTCCTACAGGAAGCAGGAGAGAGCCTTCAGCAGCTGAAACTGAATGTTTGAAGTCACATCTCTATATCTGGGGACAGTCTAAGCACAGGATGAGATGCAGATGGTAGACACGCAGTCATGTTTACAGGTATTCGGTGATGAATCTTAATTTTTTGCATCGTATTGTTTGTCGAAACAATGCTGCTGACCATAGGTTTCACATACTATATAAACATATTGTGTGCTCTTTGCAAGCTGACTTCAATACATGTCACTGAATTGATCTTTTTTTGGGCACTATTTTAGTAGACATATGACAGCTTGTTCATTAAAGAGAGTGACTTGCTGTGGTGAGTCTATTGACCATAAGATAAAGTCCTTGACAAACAGTCTGTACGCTGTCTGTGAGTCTCTGAAAGGTCCCCCTGAGATCTGACTTTTGCACTCGAGAAAATACTCCCACTTGTGAGCAGCAAAACAATAAGATCTGATCATTATGTGAAGCTTTTGGCTTTAAAATGGCATCAATATTTTCAGCATCCCTTGCCAGCACTTACAAATCTCATTCCTTTCAACCTGATAGAAAGCTTTAGGTCTTGGTTCCTGTCCCTGTCAGTTTCTGGGGAAAAAAGTGGATGTTTCCAGTCATTCCAGACAGCCTGTAGGGTTACTCATCCATCTATAAACTTGATAGCATTTTAGTTGGATTGTTTTGACAGGCGAAATGAATGGCTTTGTTTTAAATGAGAAGTTAAAGCTATGCACAGGGGATTGGATCAGTTAGTGAACAAACGAGTTTGGTTAGATTTTGGTCTGTTGGTCACGTAGAGTTATTGTATGCCTTCAGAAAACTTAAATAGGTCTTAAATAGTAACAGGGCTGACAACCAAAGATATTGACTTTATGCTTTCAGCAGTAATAACTATTCCTATTCCTAAATATTGACTAAAGAAAGTCTTTGGCTCTAACAATATTTTAAAAACATGTCAGAGCTTTTTTAGCACATCTGTACCTCACAATAGAGCTTAAAAAAAACTCAACAAAGGACAAAAACATATTTTTCACATTTAACATCCTCTCTGTAAACACAGAAAAAGACACAAACTGAAAAAAACACATAAATTATAAACGCAACTTTTTTTCTGTCAGTATTATCCATCATCAGGCAGTGTTTACATGACATGCAGTTACATTTGGATTTTCGTTTAACATAAATGCTACTTCTGTTCTTGTTCATCTAAAATTTCCCTGATTTCAGTTCTAGCTAAAGACTTTCATTGGTTACGAATCTGAATTTGTGTTTTACTGAAAGAAGATATGAGTTGAGTTGGAAGAATATGGGAGATTTTCGTTTTGGGTGGCACTGTTTCTTTAAGGCCTTTATCAAAGCTCATTATTTAGCATTGTCAATATAAAACATTTAAACTTATGATCAAAGAAGAAAGATGAGACAAACTATTTCAATGCATTATTCAGTAGTGGTGGATACTGTTGAGACCACCTGGAGCAGTTTTTGAATAATTGTCCCCGTAATGGCAGAGGTCTTGCGTTTTGGAGAGAGTGAAAAATATTTCACATACTGGTCGAGAACACTATCGTTAATATCACTATGGCATCTCGAGTGACCTGTGAGAATGTGTTGTGAACAAAACACTTCCTGTGCCATTCCTCTATTTGATTTCCTGCAGTAACCTTGGTGATCGCTTCTTAAGGCCAATTAATTCAGGTCACAGTTCCATCTTATTGGTCCATGCAGCAGAGTACCCGGCGCTGATGCAGCCTGAATACCAGCCAGGCAGAAATATATTCTCAGGTCCCCTGGCACCTATTGGCGTCTGCCTGACACCGCTTCCAAAATCGGCCAAGTCCTTGGTATGTGCCCGGCTGCCAGATAAGGGACCTTTCAACTTCCCTTTAATTTGTCTTGTCTGCCTTTTTCCCTAGAAAAAGCTTTTCGGGGGGAAATGTCACAAGTAAATCTTTTCTAAGTAGTCTTAGAGGCTAGTCGTTTTTATGTGTGTCTCCAAGCAGTGGGGAGTAAGAAAAGTCAACATGCATGCTCGTATGTGTTTGTATGAAAAATGGGCAGGCTTTTGCGAGCGGATTACAAATTAGGCCTGTATCCTGAGCCAGAGAATGAGTCTGAGCTCCTCATTGGCTATTCAGGTCACTATAGGACAACAAAGCAGGTCTGCTCGGAGCAAGATGAATTCAGCAAATGGACTAAAGAAAGCTCTACTTATTTTAGCCCTTGATTTCAGCTCTTCCAATAAAGTGACAGCTTTGATGTTAGGTAGGTTGGCACCTAATGAGCTGTCACATAGTGGCTAGACATTTAAATATCATCTCTGATCTTACGATTAAAATGCCTGTGCATCTCTATTGAGATGTAGGTGAGTTGAGACGCGTGTTAAATGGAAGATAAAAATGGTTGAGTAGATGTCATGTTGCGTTAGTTTTAAGGCTACATCAACCATTTTTTTTCAATGTTCTCTCTGTATATTGTTTCTGTTTGTATTCTTTCAACCATGGATTCTTTGAATTCTTCATTGACTTTAAAGTAGATGCTCCTTTTCATACATGTTGCATAATCCTCAAGGTCGTACACGAAATGTCTAAACGATGCCGGTTTTTCACAAACCGTGTAATTTCCTTGCAGTTTACATGCCAATTTCTGAAAGGCGCTATGTTACCGAGCTCTAGATGGATGTTTGACAAGAATTCTTTCATAGATGCAACATTACAACTAGATAGCATTTAAATAGGTTATCCAGGAAAGCATGATTGCTTTCACTCCAACTGTTAATGTACCAGAACCCATTCACCCCAGAGACCATCGTTTGTAGTACAGCGAGAGTTGAGAGTAGAGCATATTATAATGCAATACAAATCTGGGAATTAGAGCCGATTTGAATCCATTCGTCTTCCGCCTCAATCCGTTGTGTTATTTAGAAAGGTTATACAGTTTATAACACAGACCGGGCGTGTTTTGTAACCTTTAGTCATGATGTGTCAAGCCCCTCCAGGCTGATTGCTGATGCATTAGTGCTCTCGCTTTGACTTCATCATGCGGTGTTTAGTGTGTGACACACTCTCTCAGTTCCCTTTAAAAGCAGTTGTGACCTCTGCTTGCTGTGTGCTGCTGGCTTTTCAGCGTGGCCCAACACAACAAATGAGTTTTCATTGTTACAAATCAAAAAGAGATGATAAGCGACAGAGATGCTTTGAATTTCATCAGTGTTGGGTTAAGCAAAAACTGCAACACTTGCTGTTTGACTGTTTTGCTTTAATATATATGTATGCGCTTCTGTCTGTTTACTTCATGCAGGGCCTTTTCTTGAAGATAATCTGTGTCCTGTTGGGGTACCAGAGATGCGGGGGCTTTTAAAAGAAGTGCAATGATGTCATTGTGATGGAAATTTTAGTTAATAAGAACATTTAGGTAAAAACTAATTTGACATTCACAAGTACAAACCAGTCTGCTATTTTACATGTTTTTTCATTAAAAGAATGATAGTTGAGAGCAATCAAAGGCATATAAATCTATTAAAGCTGAAAACTCTTAGATACGATTTCACAGGAAATGTCCATTTAACCTTAATTTTATGTTTTAAACAAAAATGGCAAAATATAGGCAAATGTTAATATAATAATTTAATATAAATATTTCATCGCCGAATGTATCCTTGAAATATCTGTCATTTAAGTAAACATATCTAATTACTTTTATCTAATTATTTAGATGAACAATAATACAAATTAAAGCAGTGATTAAAGCATTCTTACTCACAACAATATTGTTGTTTAATTCATTTGAAGAAAAGCAGCAGGTCTGTTTACCCGCTGTGTTTACACTAATACCTGGCCAAGAGAGCCATTTAGACAAAAAAGTGCCTTTGAATCGCTCTCATGTTCAGCCCGTTACAACCAGGCGTGAATTCTCATCAGAAAAATCTGCCACTTGTCAGTCAGAAAGCATCTTAGAGCCGAATTGAATGTGTTCTCCCACTACTGCAGAAAGGCTAGTATCATACCAGTTTTATTATTTTAGTATCGACTTGGTACTTAAGCAACAGTACTTTTGATATCCCTTACGTATTACAATAGCTAGAGATCAAAGACATCTGTTGTAGGTGGGTTGTAATTGGCTTTGGTGTGTCATTGTCTCATTATTATGGAACCCAAGAGAACAAATGCAGCCAACTTCCTCCCTAGTGCTCGACTGTTTGACTGGGTCTTCATTGATGCTAAACGCAGAACACCCAGAGCTCCTCACGGCCAATGCCTTCTTTATTAAAATAAAAAAGATTAATATCGCAGGAATTGTATGTTATGATAACAGAGGGAGGCATTCTTAAAACCTTTGCTAAGTATTTTATGAAGTGACAACTAATATTTAATTGATTCAAGATGAAAGTCCAGCTCTCATATTAACCTGACCGATGTTATATGAGACGGGGACTTTGAAAAAGCAACTTAGACCGATCCATTGATGAGCTGCAGGTCTGTAATAACCTTTACACTGACGCTTCAGCTCTGTGATTATGGGAACTGTGTTTTGATGTTCGAGTTGTACTGTGTGAATATAGATGAGTCTCTGATCCCATTATCTAACCAGTTTAACTTGGAAAATCCCCTTGGCTAAGTAATCGCTTCTGAAAAGCCTTTAAATATGAATGAGCTGTTTGTCTTGCTGTAGGGGTTACGGGGGGTGGATGAAATGATAATCAATGTTTTAATGGTGAAAGGCGATGCTGAAATTAGTCATGATGAAGAATTGATGAGCGGAATTATTACAACAAGGAAAATTTATGATTGTGTTATTATGAAATAGGAAAATAAAATTGATAAAAGTGATTGTGGGTTGCCGTCGTCTCTGCCTGCTGCACATGAAGAATTTTCGTGAAGAAAATTTGTTATTTTGTTATATTACAACCTTAGTTGCATTATGGGATAATTTATCATCAAACATTTAGGCTATTCTATTGCGTTTACAGTATGAATATATTGCTCTGAAGTAACGTTTCTGAATTGATAGCAGTTCTGTGCCCTGTTTTCACTTACTTATGGTGTTCATTGCATAATATTGTGATTATGTAAATAGAACATTTCTCAGAAAAGATGTCATTGCAAATTAGCCCCCTATCAATTCACTATTAGTTATTAATTAAATAAGAAAAAACTAGAGTCAGAACTCTCACAGGAGCTGAAGGCACAGGGTCGAATTAAAATGGTTTTAACACAGACTATTTAAAGACAAAAAGAACAGATGTGCAAAATTGTAAGAGACCTTTGTAAGCCCTGCGGAAAACAATTTCTCTACTAACTTTATAAATCTTCAATTAACTGTAAGGTGTTTCAGCTAATTTCCTTTGAGTTTCAGTGTAGTTTTAAATATAACCATGTACTATCATGCTGTTATTTTTAGCCTTGCCTAGGCTTGATTGACTTGTGGCCATTTCTATATTTATTTCTTTGTGATGTAATGAGCTCAATGTGAAAGTCTCCATTTTACAGCATGACCATTTGCTTTCTCTAAATCCCTGCTCATACAATCTACTAAACGCAAGCACAATGGGACTGTGCTGATGGCAGTCTGTTTAATAGGAGCTGATCCCCAGCTGTTTAAATATGCAATTTGTTTTACAGCCCAAATCTTGCAAGCTTCGTAATTGATGCAAAGACTATTGAAAGCAGTATGGCTGCCTGGCGCTGCGAGGTGAAATGGGCTGGAATGCCATTGTTCTTTGTACAAATTGGTGATCTGTAATGAGGACCACCAGGTCCTGCGGCATTGTCTCTAGTACAATCAGCAATATGCCGGACCCTAAAGATGGTTCAAGGAAACGGTGGAACAGACTGTAACGTGTTATAAAGCCCATTGGTCAACACTGCTTTTAAACAAGAGGGTCGTATTTGCATTGTCTGATTTATTGCCCATTCACTCTTTTGGGCGTTTTAGCCACCCACCCCCTTTCCCCCATTCCTAGATCTCTTCTTTCCACGTTCTATAAAGCTCACTGTCCTGTCTTTTCAGGTTTTGCTTTTTTCTTTCGTGTCGTGTTTTTCTATGAGAAGTTTATTGCTGCCGTACTGAATGTATTCTTTTCACTATGAGGGTCAATATGAGTAGATGATGGAAAGGCTGTTGATAATGAAATGTGAGTGGATTGTGTTGCAAGGACAGCAGACACATTCCCCTGCTCAGGCAGCTGTATGGACCTGCATTTTGAAAAGAAACGAGAGCAGAAAGGATGGAGGGAGGAGGGGCGGGAAAATATTTAAAATTGTTCTTTGACATTGTGGCTTCGAGAGGTCAAAAGCTTCAGTTTAAAAAAGTGATGTTTAACCACACTTGACCTAATTGGAAAACATGAAATGTGAAGGTAGAATGATGTTTTGATCTAATTTTAAGAGGTTATGGCTTGGGTTATGCAAGTGTGTTTTGCTTTAGTAAATAAGGTACAGACACAATTTATACACTTTTTACACAGTTTTATATAAAATGTTATAAAATAGCACTTTTTGAAAATATGAAAAGTCATAGTAGGTCATATGTTGTTGGTTTCACTGTAAATGATGATTATCCATCAACAGAAAAATAAGCAGAAGTCTCAAATAAAGCCATTTACATTCATGCGTTTGGCAGATATTTTTATCCGAAGTCCACTTACACGTTTTATCCATTTGTGTATTTCCAAGGAAACGAACCCATGACCCTGATATTATTACTGTAGTGCCATAGTCTGCCAGTTAATGGGAGTGGTTGAATTTTTAATTCATTGCACAAAGAAAAGTAACACAATACTTGTAAAACTGAAGAGCCGCTTGCATGCACCAAAGCTTTTGATTGGTTGGATAAGACTGGAGTGGAGTTATCTGACGGCTGTGATCATCTCTGGCCTGTGTCCTGTACCTCCTTGATGAAATGATGGCTTTGAATAGCATTATTAATATCCCTTACCATGTCCACTTTGTGAAAATGGACATTGCAATTGACAGTTTAACCTCGCTTGTAAATTTGAAGTGATTTGTGCTGCAGCGAAAAGGAGTTGAAATAAGCTAATGTGTGCATTTGTCTGTCCGCTCGACCTCGATCAGGTCAATAATGCTTGTGCAGTGGATGATATAAGGTCTATGATAGACAGAGGGGTAATGAGAGCTTAAAGAGAGTTAGTCCTGATAGAATAGAAAAAAATGAAATATCATCAAATGTCACAGACAATATTCAGATGTTTTCACTTGACGATTCGTTAAAACATCACTCAACACTTTTCGCTTTACTTTTGGTGCACACTTCTGTCTTGATCTTTCAAGGTCTCTATAAGGGGAAAGAAATGACCTTAAATCCTTTATCATTCACACTAATCCAATCAAATTGCCTGATGTCTGAGTAGAGATCAGAAAGTATATTCTGCCTGTAATTCTCCCGGCAGTTTTTCCCAAAACTTGGCCCTCTGCCTCACCGCATCGGACCCTCCTTCTCTGACTCCGGCTATCAAAACAACAGTCATTAGGCAAATTTGCTTTGGTGCAAGATTATGTTAATTATCGCCAAATTATCACTTCATTAAAGCGGGCAGTGATAAATTATCTTTTTGATGAAATGCTTGCAGAATTGGAAAATAATGATGCAACTAAAATAAATAAATATAGATTCCCGCAAACAAAATAAATAAGCAATCAGAGGGAGCAGGCGGCATGCCGTTCTCTCGCAGCACAATGGAATGTGACAGAATGGGTTTTGTGGAGAACAGAGACCACCCATTTCCTCCAGCAGCCTCCGTGTGCGGCGCTTTATAGTGGGACCCGTACACTTTCCTAATTGAGGTATACATTAATCATTCCAAATACCAATTATAATGAAGGCCTTCATCGGCCTCGCACGGCACCCTTTGTTTCCAAAACAAAGTATGCTGCTCCGAGCGAAGACTGCAGTATAATTTTGTAGATTGATGTCTCCATAATAATCATTATTATTGTAGGTATTATCTTCATGACAAATTTTGCTCTACTTTTTCCGGGTGAACGCAATTATGTGTGAATGCCACCACCGCTGTAAACATTCAGACGCTTTAAGGTGCCGTAGTCTACCGCATTACCTGAATGTGTGTCAGAGGAGATTATAACGCTGGAGCCGGTGCCCAAGTACAGTATGTTCTAACTCTGGTCTGAGAACGGTGGAAAGATTGGATTGCCATGGCAACGTCAGCAGGACACCTCATTCCCTGTTGCTGGCCTGTGGTTGGTGGCACATAAAAACAGATGGAATGGGTTTGGCTTTAGAGAGCAAACGCTCGGATTGGTGAAGTCTCTATGCTCGTTATAGTCTTTGTTCTTAACCCAAGGAGGCGGGAGTGGTTCATTGTGGCCTTTTCCAATGAGTTATCTTGTCACATTTTTCTTTCATATTGGATAGTTTGTGTTCAAAGTCATTCAAAATACGTTTAAGATATACATTTTATCATTTATTTATGTATTACGTGTTTTATTGGTTTTGCTAGCACTAGTTGAGATAGAGAAATCTGTTCCATCACCGCTCGATTGGGCTCCTTTATGATATAAAGAAAACAGGCTAAAAGTTACACATAATGACAGTAAAATAAACTCCTCTGCATTAGTTTGTTCAAACGTATATAATACAAGAAATGCTGTAAATAAAAAGATAATTGCTGTATTTGAGACTGAACTGTTACTGTAGCTCAACTGGTAGAACATTGTGCTGGCAACAGATATTATGGGTTGAATTCCAGGGAAAAAACATGGATAAAATGTATAGCTTGCATGCACTGTAATGTAGTTTGGATAAAAACATCTGGCAAAAATAATATAAGTATACATGTACTTCTCTTTTTAAGAGGCTGTCTTTGTAATATTTTATCGTTTTGATTTTATGATGTTTATATAATATTGTGATAGAAATTCATGGTGATTTTACAAATTAGCTCTCCCTTTGTCTGTTTTACCAGGATTAAAGCATTAAAGACGAATAGACTGGAACAAAGCGTTTGCTTTTAACTTTCTCAGTTCAATGTTCTGTTTTCTTCAGCATGACAACATCTAAAATCTCGATTGCAGAGTACAGGAAGATGAAATGAACTGTTGCCTTTGGCTGCGCTGATTCTAGTGCTTTTACATTTAGATCCCCACGACTTCATGCCCTTATGCTTTTGCTTTTCCTCCACTTATCTTTTCTTTCTCAGCCAGGCGAGGAAATTGCTCGTCTCAATTGGTTGCTGTAGTAGCCCGGCGGAATGTATTTTCCTGATGCTCCTCTCTGAACACACTGAAACCCAGTGGCCATAGATCACATAATCCTCTCAGGGCCCTCTGTAATGGTGCTGCAGTGTTCCACTGAAACCCAACGGATTTGGTCTCATTCACTGGTTTGGTTGTCTGAATGTAGAGACTGATAATATTCTAGTCTCTGTTAAAAGAGTTAGAAAACCAAGAATCTAAAAGGCATATAGCCCTAGAGCTTTTTCTCTTTATTTATTTGGCATTGTCATAAAATTAGGTATATAGGTCTCGGGTAATATAGAAGTACAGCATGATTTTGATTTCTGTGACCTTTAATAGTTGGGTTTTGTTGAATTTAACCTATAATTTGGCCACCCTGATTAAATAAACATCATATAACAATCTCTCTTTCTTCTTTGATCTTAGACATAGCACAGGCGATCAGTCTAATGGAATGCTATATTTTCTGTGTACCAGTCAAAAACACTACAACTTTACCCATAATCTACTGTGTAAAATGAAACCATCTCCTCTCTTTTTTCTTTTTAATATAACTGCCTCTTACCAAGTCAGACTCTAGAGACACAAAATCCAATTTACTCCTCCCGCAGTACTTGAGGTTTGTACACCTGTCCTCAGCGCTCTTGGCTCATTTTCAGCTTTTTGTTTTCACCTTTAATTAACATAGAAGAAAACAAAGGTAACATGCACCACTAAATCATGCAACGTCACACAGTTCAGTTGAGAGTTCATGGGCCACAACGTTACTCTCAAATGAAATTAATCTCTTTTTTGGCATTAATGACAGCGAAGTACAGTTATGTTTTTTATTTATTCTTATGAGTCAAAATAAATATACTATTTTGTGTGATTTTAATATTTCTAGAATTACTTTTTGGTTTAAGCAGAATCTAATGTTGGACCCAACATAACGTTATTACATTTATGTTATTTGCATAAGCAAGTTTTCCTTTAATCCCATTACTTTTAGATTAAGTCATATGCATGCCATCCTTGCTGATAATAAATAAACAACTAAACGATGTTTAAAAAATAAAAGTTGTTCCACCAAAATCTCTGTGGAAGTAAATAACAGCAAATCACTAAAACTTTTAGTGTAGTTAAAGTTATTTGCAAATGTAAACTGTGCACTTAGGTGTCCATTATATTTGTCCTTTATTTGAATTTGTGCTTTTTTCACTTGAGGAACAAGCTTTTTTATGTCTGATTTGAAGCTGATTAAGGGTTGGATTCGCCATGTGCCCACGAATAGTGTTTCAATGCCGCACTGCAATTTATGTCAAAGGGATATTGAGTCTGTTTCATTGATATGCGTGATCTGCTTGAATCAGCACTCGGAAGGGCTGTCAGAGAACTCTTGCTATAGATTTGCACTCATGTGGGATGCTGTTCAGGTTCCTCTTTGACAGTGAAACATGGAAATTGTGATGAAGGGGGAAAACACGCAGCGCGAGATGAAATGGCGAATATCTTTTGTTTCTAGCTTTTTTCTAATCCTTTTTGTTCTGTAACATAAATGAGTTTGGCTCGCTGTCATGTAGGTAAGAAGTAGACGTCAAACGACTTCTTCCTAAATAATTAGATTAGTTTCTTCATAAATTGGCCTAAAGTTCTCCAGTGTGTAGTTAATCTCGCTTTTTTGTTATGCCATTATCACTGCACAGCTATGTCACATCACATTACTTGGCAATGTAAAAATATTTTTTTAGTCCGTCCAAAACCAACATGCCAACGTAAGCCTAGCATCAAAGCAAACCATTTCGTATTGATAGCGAACATTTTCTTTGGATTTGAGATGAAGCTAAAACCCAGCTGAAAGCAGAAATGCCACGATTGAAGATCGAACCAGGAAACTAATTAAAGCAAACCAGACAGAACATAAAAATCTTAGTGCTGAGGCCAGGGTTTCATCTGGTTACTTTTTAAATCAGAGAACCTTTTTGTTTGGCAATGTTGAAATATTCTGTGTCCCTGCAGCTTCCCTTAGCTCCCATACAGATGGATTTCTCTCTTTGACCTTCCGGCTTTGTCGGCATCAGTTCAACTTACAGTGGAAACTTGGGCTGAACGGAGCAGTAGCTCGTCCCATTGGAGCAAAGACTTTTGCAAGCGTTGAACACTGCGAGTTAAGGGCAACAGTGTCAACACAGGGGATTTTTTCTCATGTGGAAATTTGTAGCAAAATATTTAATATTTTGGCCAAGTGTAATTTCAGCTTAAATTAAAGCCCTTGGAGAAATCGTTATTTTGACATTTCATGCATAACCATTGTAATCTTTATCAAAATGACCTGATGAGTAGTCTTTCTCATCATGAGGTCTACACAAACCTCTGAGAACATTGTCATAGTGTTAAGAAATAACAACAGCAATAATCTTTCATTTGGATGGCTTAATATTGCATGGCAATTTGAGATATGACAAAGTTAAATTTGTATAAAAATCGTGTTTTCAGAGTGTGGGTCATAAAGAGGGTAGCAATAAAAAGTGTTTAGTAAAACAAGTATACATTGATTCATGTGGTTGGTTACTGTAATCTCAGAATGAGTGAATAGTCTTACATAAGATATCCCTGGTGTTTATCCATTAACACATGCTCCAACACCCTGCCAAAAACCCTGCGTGCCATCCAAATCTTCCCAACCCAATGCTGTTCACCTCCATATTAAATCACTATCACCCTGTGCTCGTACTAACCTTGGGCCAACTCAAGACCCCGGTCCCCTTGTAATGAGCATGATAATTAATGAGAAGCATAACCAAACAGTGTGAATTATGTTGGCTTTGTTACCAGTACTATGGTGCACAGATGTGCATTAAACCTTGCCTAAAAAAAGACCTCTCGCTCAAACACAGACAAGAGCTATTAATACGAGTCACAACTGCTTTAATGACTCATTTGCACAAAGGAGGAGGGAAGAATGTGTATCTGAACACATTTACACAGGAATAGAAGCTGACAATGAACTCACTGCTGCCATGTGTGCATTCAATGGTTTTAGTCGGCCAGTTTGATCTCCACAAGGTCAACACGTTTTTAGCTGTTGAGAACATTTGGAACAAATAATGAGATAAAAAAGGAAGAGATAGGGCATATTTAAATAGAATACAGCAGAACTATATGCAGAGAGATGTTAAATGACAAGCCTGTGTGATTTTTAGCTTGCCCTTGCACATTTCTGATCTTACTTCAGAGTGCAATCCATCTTGTCGAATTACTGTAATGTTAGATAGAAAAGATGCAATCATTTTTCAGGCCTTTCTATTGTCACTTTTGGGTTTGTAGGAAAGGCTTTTGCTCAGGAAAGAATTGAACATAATAGCTTTGATTCAGACGGAAAGAGATCTAACAAGATCATTCGATCCCTGTCAATACAAAAGCCTCAGGTGCTCTTGTTCTCTCAATATGATTCTTCTTTTTCTCTGTATCCGTATCTATTCGTATGGTAGAATGCACTTGCCTTTAATTCATTTTCTTTCCTCTTCCTTTCAGATTATACCGAGCATCTGACATACGTGTTGCTGGTGTAATTCACCGGCGTGCAGAAAGGTTAGGTCAACTAATCAACCCCCCAATAATGCACATCCATCGGGCTGGTGGAAGAAGTCCATCGCTCCGATTGGCATTGGAGGATAATGGATGCTGTGAAAGGCCAGTCTTTAATTTCCAGGCCCGCTTTAACGCTTTGAAAAGAGGGTCACTGGCAACTGTTTTATAGAAGATTTGGCCCATGTCCTACATGCCCTGGATTGAGAAATGTGTCTTGGGTCAGATTGTAAGTACCCTAAAGAATGGGCAGCTCAAGACTGGCCTCTCTAAAGGGCATAGACGAGTCTGGAAGAGTCAAACTTATCAGGGAATCAGGGGTGGTTATGATATCATCTGCCTGCCTCCAACCCAATTACTGTGCAGTGGCTGCTTCTCGATGCCACAATGAATCTGGGCAGCCAACGGTAAACACAAAACAGTGTGTCATTTTTCATTTGCAGGGCTGATTAGGGTTATATTGTGGGGGTTACATACAGATGAGGCTGCGTTTGTCAGATTTGTAATGGTAGGTGAGAAATGGGGGGACTAATCGACCTTGTGACTGACAGTAATAATCAACCTCAGGTCCTGTTCATGTATAAACAAAGTAGAAATACCCGTGTGGCGCTTCTCTTGATGATGTGTCTGGGCGTTTATCCTCGCTATGATAACTTCTCGCTTCTTTGCGTCATCATAAATGCATATCTAACATTTCCCTGGTACACCTGAGGCTTTGTGGAATCGAATTGATTTTATTAAACAAAAAGAAAACAAGTTTAAACTTGCTTTTGGATCATAGCCTGTGCCTGTGTTGCTGTGGTCAGACGGGATGTAAATGCAGTGTCTCAATACGGTGTCTAGATCTTTTTTTGGCATTGGATTACAAACCTGGCTGCATTGTAGAGATAGATTGAATTAGTATTGGCCACATTAGAAGGTTCCATTTCCTGGCAGACAATCTTTTCCTTCCTTCCATAACCTTTAGACTCATTGTTTCGCAACTTGTAAATCCATAACCCCATTCTCTATTGTAATGAACCCTGACTTCCTGCAATTCACACTCCCGGTTCCTTCAGAAGAAGAGTTTATGTGATGCGTGTGAGGTACTTTAACATCAACAACCTTCAGAGCCAAAAATTCTGATCCATGATGCCGCCAGTATATTTTATAATATTGTACATATTTACATTATTATGATAAATATATTAATTTATATAAACAATAAAGTAATATTTGATTGCATTTGATAATGTTTGGTGTAGTTTAGTCTAGGTCAGTGTAATTTAGGTAAGTTTAATTAAGTGTAGTGGTTTGGTTAGGTTAAACTTGGCTAGGCTAGGTCAGTTTTTTTCATTTGGAGACATTTTATACTGCCAGGCCAGTCTGACAGATCATACAAAGATCACCTTCGCTTCTTAATGCCTCTGATTTGTATTCGTATTCACATCACACCATTCCACGATTCCCAGTGTTCTTTACTTTCAAATGAGTCTGACCTTCCAATGCAGAGATACTCTTCCTCCAGCCTGCTGTGCACTCCAGGCATCCCTGCACCTCATGCAGATGGGCTGTATGACTGCACGCAGACAGACTCTGTGCTGGCTTTAGGTCGATCCGATTACTCTCCTGTGGTGAAGATAATGGACTTGCGTGAAGGTGTGGATCTTCAGGAGGGACCATTATCTGCCTGACAAGTCCTCCTTGCTCTTCTAAACAAGGCCATAGCGTATAGGCCAGATACTGCAGGTAGCCTTTCCCAGTAGCATGTGAGTAAATCACATAAACCGAAACGGTGGTGATGGTAAATAATGCTATAGAGGTTTAGTTTAGCACTTGAAAGCCATGAGATAATTGGTTCGATTCTCGGGGAATGTATGAACTGAAAAAATGTCAACTTTGAATGCAGCACAACTTCAGATAAAAGCGTCTACCAAATGAAAATGGGGAAAATAGAGAGGCAGTGAAGTTTGTCTTTAGCCAATGCCAGCCTTAAGATGTCAGCCTTATTGTGTTACTTATTGTGCAACTCTGTCCTAATGAATGACACAATTAGCATCCAAATTAAGTGTTACAAAAGAACAACACTGGTCCTGAGATTTGCTGCCCTGTCCCAAAATGAACCCCTACAAAGACACAGCAGGGTGGCTGGACTGCAGCCCAGTACTGACACTTGAAGTTCTGTTTATTTTGGCCCTGTTAAAGGGTCTGTCCATATTAGCACAATATTAGCATGAGAGTTGTTTTTAATAATTGAATCATCATTAAAATTAATAAATCATTAAAAACAGAAGAGCACTTTTAAGATAATGTAATTCTTTTTCCTGTTCTACAGTTGTCTGTGTTGCAGCCACTTCTTGGCAGACTCGAAATATAAAGCCGATCCCAGAGGTTGGCCTGAATGAAGAGTGGGTCACAATGAGCCCTTTCCCTCTGGAGCAGCTGTGGGTCTTTTGACAGAATTAGGTCAATTCAGGAATAGAAATGGCTGGAACTGATTGAGGAGCCACTCAATGGAATAAGGTACAAACTGTTTTGTGTTGCTGATAAAGAGTAGCACCCCCTTCCCTCTCCTCACGATCCTTTCTTTGCATGTCCGTGTCAGGAATAAATCATTTAAATTGTTCTCTGATTCCCCTTCTACCATTTGGCGAAATGATAATTGAAACATTAATAGGACGTTAATAGGATGTGTGTCCCGGTAACCTTTGAGATAAATCCCTGTATAATGAGATGAATTCACCCTGACCAACAAGAATCTTGTGTAATTAAACATGAGATGACGAGTCTCATTAGGGCATGTCTTTATATTTCATTAGTTCAGAGAGAAGTGAGGACTGGCATTGGGTGTGACAGATTTAGCAGTCGCCAGAGGCGATGGCGATTACTGTGTGTTTGCGGTACTAATTATTAGCCACGGGGTCTTGAATTAAATGCTTTTACCTGAAGCATAAAGCCTTAGGTTAAGTGTAGTGTAGTGTATAGACGCCATTGGGTCTGGAAAACTAGTGTAGTGCAGCTTTTATGTGTATTAAACTGCATTGTCACTGAATGATGTTTGTTTGGTTTTCTGCTGCAGTAATGTGAAGGGATTGGTTAACTGTATCAAATAGCCTTCAGTTTGCTCCATCGCTTGCTAGATGACCATTCCTGTTGTAACGGTGCACCTCTCTTTCATGTCCATTGAGATCTTTTGACAGCTTTTGTTTAGACATATAAGTAGCATCACATTACACTTGGTAAGAATCCAAGTAATAATGTACTTGGCCATAGTTGCTTGTACTATCCACTTCAGCAAATTAGAACAACGAGCCATCTGAAATTGACACTCCTCAGTTGGATGGTTCCCAAACGTCTGTTTTATTGGCAGCACTAGGTGTATTTTCAGTAGTCATATTTTATCTTTTTTGATTTATTCCTATGATTACTTGAAAAGTGGCGTCACAGGACCGATAACAACTGTACCTTCAATGCTGAGGAAAATCGTATTGCAGCGTAGCAAAACTAATTCCACCATCGCAAGGCGCATAATGATATTACTTTCGTGGAAATTTTCGAGTAGATATTCATATCACATTATAGATTGTAATGAATTACTTCAAGACAAAAGATCGCTTAAGAAAGGATAATTGCAATATGCTAAATTCGGGTTGTGCTCATTAGCTTTCAACAATGCAGTCTAGCTGTCTTCCTCTCTAGCCGTGGCGGATCCGTTCCATTACGATCCATCTGATGGCAAATTAAAAAGTGTGATGGAAACATGCAGAACTGATGAATTTAGACAAGGAGACAAACGTGGAGAACATTTAATAGTTTAATAAGAAGCTGCAGTATACATTCAGTGATAATTCCGTTTTTCATGTTGCCAGAAGCTGTTTGGTGAGACCAGCAAAAACATTCAGCTACTAGATCGTTGTCTTTTCCCACACGTTGCTGCTGTGTGCACTTCCCACGTTGTAAAATAAGTATTGCAAAGAAACTGATAATCCCCTGATGGGGTGCTGATTTCGCAATATCTCTTAATACCCTCCAGCCCTCATTATGGCAATTCCACCAAATCCTGTTTGTCCCGTTTGGTTGGGCTTGATACAGCGTTTTTAAATGAGCTTGAGAATGAATGAGGGCTGTACTTGATGTCGGAAAGCAAAGCAAGTCTGTGTTTGCGTTACGTTACTAGCAGGAGCTAGAGCTCTAGCACCTCTTAAACACGTTACTTCGGAACCGCCTCAAGTGACTTGAAATGACAGTGTTACTCTTACCCTTACTTGAGAATTAAGATTAAACAACAACCTGTTATCTTGAAAGTTTAATGTTCGTTGCAGTTTTTTGGTTTCTTTTGCTATCTCACTCTAAGCTCGTTGTACTGACACACTACTGTTGGTGTTGGTTTTCTTTTTTGTCTTTTTTTTTGTCTTTTTGTCTTTTTTGCCCACATAGAAACTTGATGGCACAAGAATTGACCAATAAGAAACTCTTTTACAACAAGGTAGACTGCAATCAACAGTTGCCAGGGGGTAACACAGTGAACAAAAAAAAGATCAATCTGAATAAAAAGTAACATAGTCAATAAAAAAGGGGAAAAATAAAGAAAAGAAAGCCAGTTAATTTCAAGTATAACTTACTGATAAAATAACTACACAGCATTAAATATTCTCATTATACATTTTAAGTTATTTATAAAATATATTTTGGCATATATGTTTTTTTCCTTTTTGTGTTTGTGTACAAACGCTACTGTAGCTTTAGTTGAACACCAATGTTTATTTTTTCAGTTTTTACTGTCGCAACAAAACATTAAAGGGATTGTCACATAACAACAGATTATTAAAAATGATAGTAGTAAACCCTAAACAGAGTTTCACATAGCAAGACGTAAGTGACGACCCCTTCTATCCTAGCCCCATAGTCAAAATCCAAAAAAGTACAAGACCAGAGCACAAAGTTCTAGTAAACCGCGCTCCACTGGCTACAATCAGGAAAGGGCACAGGAGAATTCAAAAGCAGTAAGTCCGATTTTTTTTTTATCCATATATATATTTATATATATATTTATATCTGGCTGCAAGTCTGAGGGATTGATCTCTCCCTGTTCCAGTTTTCCGGTGAGCTTGAGCTGATAGCGCAACTTCATTTAGCTCCATCTTTGATAAAAAATAAGCACTGTAACGACCTCACGATTTTCTGACATTGGAATGTCTTCAGGGAAACAGAGAAGGATGTCTTATCAGACCAGTGAAGAAGCCACTGAAATGAGATCTGCAGGAGCGTTCCTGTGCACCGTCCCGCAAATCAGACATTGGCGTGAGAGCGCTAATGCACATCACCATCTGTAGCATCGGAGGAACCCACGTCCTCTTCGGGAACAGTGAGCGGTTTGGCAGCTGAAGCAAAAACTGCGTACCAAAGAAGGCATTATTAGAAAGAATTTGTCTTTAGAGTCTACAAGGCATGACTGTATTTAGGTGTCTCCAGTCGTACGCTGGCAGTTCTTTCTCCTCTAAGGGTAAAAAGCGAGGGCAGGGTTGAGCGTGTCACGCAGCACACAGTAACCAGCCTGTCCACTGCGGACAGATGATTGCGACAAACACACAAGCATTGCTGTTACTACCAAGCCACGATGACAGTCTGAGCTCGCAGACACGTTTTCGGCTTAGTTTGTTTGTTACTACGTCCTCATGAGAATACATTGTGCTGCAGATGTGTTCCTTCCCCAGCCCATACTGCTTGACACTCACACAAATACACGTACGTACACGTAAACATACACTCATAATAGCGTATGCCGTCTGTGTATATGCGGAAGCCGGTTAAAGCACAATGTCTTTCAGGCGTTTACTTCCGGGGGACTCTTTATCACGGCTGTCCTGCAGGAGCGTGTTGATCTCCCGCATGGGCGGCTCACTGTCCTTCCCCTCCGGCTGCCGCAGCAGGCTGTGGTTGGCTATGCGCTCAGCGTCCCGGCACTTCAGCGTGTTGTAGGTCGAGGGCGGTTTGGACTGAGGGCTCTTCAGGTGCACAGGGGAGGTGATGGGGCTGACGGCCTCTCGACCGTTTCCGGCCTCGCGCACGGCGCCGTTGGTCTTGGGGCTGCAGACGGCCGGCTCCGCCGTTTGCCGCCTGCCCCTCAGTTCGGCCCGTTCCTCGTCCGGCCCGTCTTTGCCAAAGGTGGCAAAAGTTCTTTTGGTGGTACCGCAGTCCTCGTAGTGCGGTACGTCCACGGTGGTGGCCTCGATGGACAGAGCGATGACGTTGCGGCCGTGTTCGGGAGATTTCGCTCTCGCCGGCATCGGCACCCTGGGCATCCAACAGCGATCCGAGTGGCCCAGGATTCGGCACTCGTCTTGGCAGTGGAATCCCTCAGTCTGATCTGCAGAGAGAGAGAGAGAGAAAAAGAGAGTTAGTTTGTTTCCTAAACAGTGCAGTTTGCACAGCTTCAGCTTATTTGTGCTTTCTTCCATGGATCTCAGCACAGTTTGTTTTCAATCTTTTATCTTTTCAGCACATGTCAAAGCTGGAAAGAAGGCAAAGAACGTGGCAAGCGAACAGCTTAACTTCATTTCAGCGTAAGCTCTTGTCTGGCTCTACTACTTCAACAAGTTTTTGTGCTAGAACTTTTGGAGAGTCTTTTAATAATAAACCAATTAAATGGTGCATTGTTAAATCAAAAGTGGATTTCCTTCTTGTGAGTAATTGTTTCAGTCTGTTGTTATGCTTTATGAAAGAAAGGTTTAGAGATTTTAGTGTGAGGCACATCGGCAAAATTTCCCCGTTGTTAAATGCTGAACATTGAGCACCGTCTCATCTAGCTGGCAGTTTTAAATATGTAATGATGCTTTAAAGCTAAAAACGATTTGTCAGAGCCAGTATTACTGCACATCTAGCCTTTGTTTGGATTGGAGGGAAGGGCTTTCAAGCTGTTTTTGTGTCATTATAACAACAAAAAAAGCCTGGCTCTCACTGGTTCAAGTTGAGGAGCTGTCTGTCTCTTTCCCTGTCCTTTTATTTAAAAGAGATGCATGTGTAATAATCAAGGGCTGCTCTCCTTTTATTAGTAGTCAGCCAAAAACAGCTTTTCAAGCCGAGTCCTTTGACTCCATACATATTTCATTATTGGCCATCTGGATAGACAGCGGCACAAGGGCACTCTCCTGCTTAAATGTTTACTAATATACACAAACAGCATTTGCATAACAAAATCACTTCTGCAGTGCTTTCATTGATTGCTGTCCCCATACGCTGCTTACAATTCATAAATAAGAGTGTACAAGACCAAGAATGATAATTATAAGGATCATTATAACAATAACTATATTACAGGCCACACCAACATACAACAATTTATTGTTTTAAGCTAGCAAACTGCAGTTTCACATTTTAACTGTACAAGACCTTTGAATAACTATGGAGTTTTCATTGGCTGTCAATGTTGAATTATTCATCAGCTGGAAACATAGTTTGGCAGGTGATTTGGCAGTGATATCGTACCTTTGTATTGTTATTGTTATATATTAATGTGGACTCTAAGCTATTCTCTTAGTAGTACCAGTCAGAATTTCAGACAGAATTGACAAATATGTTTTTTAATCTGAAGGTGTGTAATTCAATGTTTGAAATAACTTTTGTAGACAAACCTATAATTTTGCCAAAATTAGAATAAAAATTGTTAATTGTATTTAAAAAAAATATATTTGAAATTGATTACTTGGACCAAATAATTAATAAAAAGCAGCCAATAATAGATAGAAATTCATTCAGTGCTTTTTAAAAAGCTTCACAGGTTGAGACCCCAAGAAACTGGATGATAAAATGCCCAAATTATGATTTTACAAATTCTTGACAAGGGGTGACTACTTTTGAAGATGATCAAACAAAGTTTACTACTATTCTAAAATGGAAACAACAGTGATTAAGTGTTTCCAAACTTTTGACTAGCACTGTATCTTTATGGTTATCATTCTTGTGAAGAACTGTCACTGATTTAAACAAATACTGTTTGTTTATTTAGTAATCTTATAATTGATTTTATGCTGTGTTCCCACCCCAGATGACGAATCTAGTAAGAAAAGCTGTCACACAGTTGTCTGTTGATAGGTTTTGTCAGCTTCCCTATTGGTAAAACAGGCCACGGGTCGAGACCCTGCTACTCCTTGGCAGCTCACGGTGACGGCAAGGAATTGTGGGAAAGATTCACACATTTACATCTGGCAGTCTAAGCTTGACGGATAATCCAATTAAAATCACTAATTATCTTCCTTTTTCTGGACTCGAAGGGACATCGCAGCTTTGGGCCCTGAATCAATATTTAAAGATTGGAGTGTTGCATTCCAAGGCCTCTGCTGCCAAAACTCCTCACCCTTAAAATGTGATCTGATGAGATTGACGGATTACCGACCGAAGTCATGGGGACACTTCAGATCTCCTGTGGCACATTTAAAGAAAATGAGAAAGCGTAGAAATATGCATGTGTTTGCTTGTGTGTGTGTCTGTTGGTGCATTAAGAGAGAGATTTGACCCACATATAGACAGCGACATCCACACACAGGCAGACACGCGCAGCAGGGAGAAATTAAATTGAAAAAGTAAAAATAAATTGGAAAGTAAAGCTCTGGATCGACTATGGTATCTCAAGTGGCTCAAATTTAGCCCATAATTACCAGCCCCTGTGAACACACACACAAGTCCACATCTTGAAGGGGCTTTTCATCACTAAAAGTCAATGTTATCACCATAGCAACAAGGGTGAGTCTCGCCATTATCCACATACACAGTGAGAAACCGCAGAGGACATCGCACCTGCCACAGCGCTCTCTGCCTTCCCAGATTTCCTCCTTTCATAAGAATCTGCTCTTTTACAGATTTATCTGCATCCTGTCGATTAATCTCTAACACGATTCAAATCATTCGCTTTTTTTGAATGCTTAGCCCATACGAAAGCACGTTTCTCTCTCGTATGACACGCATACATACATTGAATGTCGTAGTCTTTTCTAGCCTCGGTCCTTTAGGGGATCTCCCGTGGCGTGATTCTCTTGTAAATTACATCGCTGTGAAAGCAGAACGTCATTAACAGCTCTCCCACATCCTGCCACTGGTTTATCCACAAAACTCACAGATGTTTTTCTCAAAGGTCTGTACTAACCACACAACAAATTGCAATAAGACATGACAGCCTGTCAACCCGTGACGAAACCAGAATCTTTTTTACCCAATGAGAGATACAAATATAATTCCAACAAATGTAGCAATTACAGCTTCAATGCAGCTGATCTTTGAGTCGAGCAGAAGAGTGCATTAAAAGGCAGATGGCCCTCCTACGGAGAACGTCTATTGAAAATCATCAAGAAAATCCGCTTGCCAATCAGATCCGGGAAAAGACTTAAAATACAAGGCAGAGCAGAATATCAGTGGAAACGTTTCCTATCAGAGATTTAAAGCCTGCTAATTACGGCCTTGGCTCTGGTTGGATGCGGAAGCTTGGTATTTTTATTTATTTTTGCTGTTCTAGATTTAAACTAGTAATAATAATAGATTTAGAGCTAAAAAAAGTCCTGCAGCGTTGCTGACAAATCGGAAATACTGTGGTTTAATTTCGTACCGAGGGGATGAAAGAATACAGGAGGCGTTTGGGAGCATTTTAAATATGTGTATCTATATTCTGCAGGGCTAAAGAATAATAAATAGCACCACTTGTAATGCAAAAGCTGAACTCGTCTGATACGAATCCACTGCCGCTCTCATTGCTTGTAATAGAAAAACATCAGTTTACTTCAACTCGGCCCGATCAGATCTTCTTTTTAATGATGAGCCAAACGTACACCATAACTCACAGAAGTCTGAGGTCACTGTGGCTTAAGAGTAGATCTACTCCATAAAGAGGCTTTTAATTCAATAAAATGATGTCTGTTTACATACTTTTCCTAGATTTGTGGGTGGGCTTGCATACACAAAACAAAAGCAATGGCTCTTCATTTCAGTGTTTTGTGTAAATGCCAGACGCTCGTCTTGTTTGGCAGCTCTTCCGCTCCTCCTTGGAAAACGCACTTTCCTTTCTGTCCAAAAATATGGGTATAGGCGGTGGAGGTCTGCAGTGTTGATGTAATCCAGAAGGAGGGCTGAGGAAATGTGGCTAATGTACCTGTGTAGACAGGCTTGGGCTGGGTTTTGAGAGACGGTGACGGAGCGACTGGGGATGTAGTTTTAGCTTGAGCTGTTCAGTCACTTTGGATTTACAGGCTCAGAAAAGAACATGGTTTCTTTGAGGAACAAGATGAAGCAGCCAAACTTTGTAATAAATCACAGACTGCACAATGATGATGCATTTATTTAAAGATTAACAATATGAGTATGATTTAATACAGTCTGAGCATTATAATATTATCAGCCTCACAAAGCTTTAGTTATTCTTCTGTTTGTCTGCCTGCGTTGTCTGATGAAACAATACAGCTGCAGCCGAATCCTGTGAGAAATCATTTCTCAGAGTGAGAGGCTAGACATCAGTTGTGCCGTTTGTTTTATTTCTTTCTCTTCTCTGCAGGCGGGTCAGCCACTAGTGTGGCGTGAGAGAAAATAGGTGCCACATTAATCCGTGCGACCCTGTGAAGAACATCCCTCCGCAGGTCAGTCTTTTGATGCGCTCTAGCGCGTCCACGAGTTTCTGACTGTCCAGCTGTTGTTTGCTAATTGCTTTCTGTGTTCATTTGGCTGAATAAATGTCACGTGTGCATTGTTCATTTTATTCAGGTTGTGCAAGTGTCAGGGCAGTCCTGGGTGGATTTGCGCAGTGCTTTCGTCCAGGCTCGGGTCACGATGGGAACCTTGTCTCCACTCTAACACTATCGCTAGCTGCCATGCACAGACTACGACAAGCCAGGCAGACGCTGGGGGCTTCCCACGAGGGAGAGTCCAAGTGCTGCTGTCATCCCAGCCAGGCAATTCAGTCTGTGCGCCATAAATCAGCCGCGAGCCCTCGCCCCTGCGGGACCACAAGATGGAGTGTGATGGTCTTGTTTTTACAAACAGTGGAGGAGGATGCGTCACTGAGCCACGAAGATGGTACTCGGTGTAGAGGCCTTGCCATCTAGAGCAGCTCTCCAACGTTCACACTCCATCTGCTCACACTTTCTCTCTTTCTCTTTTCTTCTCCCTCCAGCACTTCCTGTTTCACACCATCCCCAAAACTTGTCCGTTTCATTCTTTATCCCTGTACATCTGCTTCTCTCTCTTCCCCTTTTAATTCTGTGGCTCCTTTAGTGACCTTGACGTTCCTTCCTTCAGTCTGCGCTCGGATATTAATCATTGAGGATATTATACTCTCTGCTTAGTCTTGTTAAGGCCTGTCACATGGATGGCAAATTAAGAGTTCCCTGTGCTTCCATGTCTTAACATTAGGTACCAGTCAATTTACACCAAAGTAAATCAGGGTCTGGTCTGTCCAGCTCGGCTAAGTGTGTTTGACGGTCTGTCTCCTCCGTAAAGCTAAAATCATGTAGCGCATTCGTCTCAAACACATACTGACAGCTTTACTTGTATCTGCGGTTCACCACTGCATCGTTTCTTTCAACCACTGCCATTTGTGTGAATTAGCATCACATCTAGATGTCTCCATGGCTGGTCTTAGTTAAGGGATGAATTTCTAAACCAGTGCTGACAAACAATGCACCAGCCTTAGATTAGTACAAACCGTATCTGCTTTACAGCTGTGTAACTGCACGAGACAAACTACATTCGTGATGGTGTATTATGAATCACTTTGAGCAAAATTGAGCCGCTTTATGTAGTTGAAGAGAGTGGTGGATGCTGGCAAATAGACTGCTTGATGTTGCGATAATGAGCTCAGCTTGTCGCAGGTGGAAACTAGATCATTTTGCTTTATGGTTAATGATACCTGCCTTAAGTCAAATGTTACTAGAAATCTATATTTAGCCTTATATAAACTGACTGTTTGGAATAAATAGCCAAATTAAACTCTAAATGCATGTGACATCTGGGAGCCGTTTTGTATATCAATGACATCTACAAGAACAGTTTAGTGATCGCAAAGACTATGTTTCTTCTTGAGAAGTACTCGCTGCTGTGCCAAAGCACCCTTATAGCTCTCCTCTGGTCAGTGTCACGCACTTAGAAGTGGATAGCGTGCTAACACACAGGGTCAAGAGACCTCCCATAGGCCAATGATAGCAAACAGAGAGAAAGTGACAGAAAACAGGGTTGTATGTCTCTGCACCCTGCACGGGTTGGGAAATTACAGATCCTCTCATTAGTTCAGACTAGCACAGAGAAAGGCACTGTAGTGGTCCTTGACCCAAAGTTCTTTTGGTAATGACGGACTCTAAATTAACCCGACTCATAGATCTGGCACGCACATCTTTTCAGAAAGGATTGGTTTGCGGAGGACATTTTTAAATACTTCGAAACAAACGCCGCATTCTGTGTTTAAGCTTGACCGAGCGATGTAGCTAATTTACTCAGAAACCCTTGAGTCTGAGAAGAGCGAGAGAGACAAAGCACACAGTAAATTACATCTGTGAGGGGACGAGCTGGGCTTTTGGGGGTTGAGGGTTTGGGGGGGTAACGAAGGACGTAAATGGACTGGCTGCAGTGAAATTAAATGATCTGTGAGAGAAGCGCATTGGCGAAATCAGTGAACCTCTCTGAAATCTGTTCGCTGGACTATTTACTCGAAGCAAGCCTATGAGATATTCTTCTGTTAGGGTTTTATTTGCTTTTTATAAAGCATCCAGTCCGGAGAATGTAACTAGATTCAGGGCAGGGGTGGCAAAAATAGATTTGTGGGTGGATGATTGTACAGTTTCTTTTATTTGCACCTGAGTTTTATGACCTTCTCATTTTTCAATTATTGCATGTTATTTAAGAAATTTAAAAGAATAATTCCTATTCCACAAAACTACCTATTTTTTAATCGGTTGTGTCTTTATGCTTTTGTTTTCATTAGAAGCTCAATGAATCATGGATTGGTCAATAGCCAAAATGGTGAGTTGAAACCCAAAGGAAGAGTTAAGTACTTTAACATGTTTTTCTATAGCTTTGTCTTCCTCCCATTGTGCTATTTAAATGTTGTGAGTTGTTTATAAGCGTGTTGTTTTATTCAATGGGAATGGGGCTGATGCCCTGTTCCTGTCAGGAGACTGACACAAACGCACCTGGACACAATGAAACCTGAGTGCCTAAAATCAATGCATCTTCCTTTCAACAGCTGGACCCAAATGCGTCAGATGAATACTAATATCTCCATACTGAGATTCCCTGTGAGATGTGTGTGAGAGGCCTGCTTGCATAGACTCTGTTACATAATTAATGAAATGTGCCTTCTCATTCAGCCATGTTCACTGTGTCAGCCTTGGCTACGTGTTTTATATTCTGTTTTATCTTGTTTTCAAGCTAGCCTATTCTCTCTCTCACTTTCTTTCTTTCTTTTGTCTCTCGCTCCCCTTCTGTCTCTTCTTCTAACCCATGTCTGTGTCTTTTTCTACTTTTTTCTTTTAACCAACTCACTCATTATTTCCCATGTGCCCCTTCTGTCTTTCTCTCTTTTTCTCTCGTTTCAGATAATGCAGGGCAATTTAACAGTGTCTGTAACATTCATCTTTAGCTTGGAGAGTTGATCGCACGTGAACATTTGAATTGAGAACGTGTTTAAAATTAATTAAAATTAACGTGTTTAAATTTAATTTCTAATTCAGTTCCATTTTAATTGAATTTAAGTAGCAAATGTGAGGATTGCATTTAAGAAATTCAATTCTGTTTTCATTGCAATTGGAATAATATTTGAAGAAATTCATATTTAAATTTATAGTGTATTTATAATGATACACATTAATAAAAAAATTAACCTGTTAACATTTATTATTTCACTATTCACTTTAACATTTCATTTTAAATTTCATTTTAAATTTCAGTTGAATTCTAATCTAACCATGACAGACTATATTTTAATGAAAAAGTGACACATTTGCATAACAATAAACATAAACCCCCAAAAAATTAATTGTAATGGTGTTTTTAAAAATACTAATTAATTACATATCCAATTTTTTTTAATTGTAGTTCGGATAGTTTCAGTTTAATATCCAGAACGATAACATTCATTACATATTGGTAATGACTTAGAAGTGCTATTTTCCTTGATTTAATTTATACAAAAAATTATATTCACTATCCTGTCGATTCAAAATTTTGCCAAATCTTTGTGTACATACAGACTGGCATCACCATGTGTGTGAGTAAGTTTTTTTGGAAATAGCTACCTGTAATGAAGCATCCGCTTCCCCTCAAACCATCATAGCCTGGCCCAACCTGTCACCTACAAGCGTCCAGGCTCATGACAGGAGTGGGTGGCCACAAAGAAGGGCATGACGACAGAGCCCTGCTGGCACACCTGATGCTTATTGTACCTCATAACTGTGGTGGTGATACGGCCATACTGAACTCAGACCCAAGTCCAGGTGCAGTATAGCCGTGCCGCCTCTAAGACCGTAACCGTCTGTCCTCTCAACAGGGACACCACACCTTGTTTTGTTTATACATCCCTATGGACACCTATAGTCACCTTTTAATTTCAATGAAAGCTTCTCAGAAGTGCATCATCCCTCATTTGTCTGCCACATGCCCAAAAACACATCAACAGGCACTCAGCAGCACTGACCAACCGCTGCCAGACACCGAGTAAAACAGACAGGCATTTACAGGAGGAGCTGAAACTGCATCAGCAGCTCTTGTCTTGAATCGCAGCCAGACAGCGGGGAGGGGACATATGTGACTGCTCATCTATATGCTGCAGAATTTTATCTTAAAGAAAGCATGACTCATGCACTGAGCAGAGACTCTCGGCACAAGGGTGGATTCCTCACTATACTGAATTCTAATAAAAACCTGACCATTTCTTTTTTTACAGTTTCTCTCTTAGTCCCCTGGGTAAGGGTTAGGGATGGGAACTGTAAAGAATTTAATCATTCTGGTTTCAATTCTGATTCATCTTAATGATTCCATTAATGATTCTTTTAGTAGTTTTGAGAAAGAAAGATTTGGAAATGAGAAATTTAATTCTTGCTGCATTTGCCACCCCTAGCAGTCTCTTATGAAAGCATTTTAGATTTCAACAGAACAGATATAACAAAGCTAAAAAGTAATACTTTCATTTGTGCAAAAGGACTTTTTAAAGCAGCACAAACACAATAATTGGACCCAAAAATATCAAACTGCATAGCGTAATTTTTAACACTTTTCAAACTTCTTATTCTTTTTATATAAATTTTTTTTTATCAGATGTGGAAACTATTTTAGTGTTTTAGTGTGCATAAAAGAATGCATTGGAGGAATCGTTAAGAGTCATGAAAAAGCATTAGTTTCTGGTGTATTTTAATACAAATGTGAACCTGCCTGTGAAACCCAGCTTAAAGTCATTTTTTGTGATTTACTTTTTTGTGCATAAATTCATTCTACATAATGTATATCAAATTCTGTGAAAATATAACCTCGATATCCGTTATACTGACTGAGTAATGACATGTCAAAGATTGAAATAATAGTAATATTTATAGGTGAAATCAAATTGTGATGCTTGTTATCTCATAATTTAGATTTTAGCCTGGTTTTCACAGACAGGGTCACATTCTTTTAGGGTCACAGCTGGTCCTAGGTTCCCAACCCTAAAAGAATGTAGACATCTGAGTCATAGGTAGTGGTTCACTGGCACCCAGTTGTGCCAGAGGGGTGGGTGGGATTGCAAAAGCCATGATGTGGGCAGTGTTGCTGTGGCTAAATTGAATTTGATTTCCCTGGTTCCCACTCCTGCCCACATACAGGGTTGTGACATTAAATGCCCTTATCTATGACAAGAGAGTTAGAGAAAGCGACTATTCTTAAGACGCCCTGGGTCAGTGCTTGACTGCAGGGTACTATATATCACAACAAGAACAGTATCACAAAAGCAAATGATCTTCCTAAAGACCAAAGATTAAATTAGACATATATCATCAACAGCAAATCTTGTAAGTGACGGCACATATTTAGACTCTCGTTTTAGATCTTTAGAGATGCTAATATGAGAGATATAATGAGAGAGCGTTAGGTTTTTCATTGTTGGCATGCATATTATCCCTTAGTATGGAAGACAAAAGGGTCTGAGCTCCCGCTGTGATGTTTGGCCCGGCTGATTGTGTTGATCTGCAGTCTTGCAGTGCAGCAGCCCATTCCTGCCTACTCTTTAATGGATAGTGCACGAGAGCATGGGAGCGTCATTAAAAAACCCATTTTGAGGCCTCCCTGTCTGCCATTAAACTTAACAGCCAGCCTTTGCCGTTAGTTTTTATCCTCTTTTTTAAGGGGTTGGGGGCAAGAGCCCTAAAATCATGAAGGTTAATTGGCTACCCAGAGGATGAAATGATTGAGTTCAATTTGCCCTTTTTGTCGTGCTTGAAACGGACGGCAAGGGAAAAGCGAGACCGTTGAGCAGTATGCTCAAAATGCATGCCACACTGTCTTTTTCCTTTAAGATAAAGGTTGCTTAAATTCTGGGGAGAGCGAGTGACTATGAGAGAAAAGAAAGAGAGCATTTGCATGTAAAAGGTTTGCTGGGGGGGTTTGACTTTACCCAGTGCAGAAGCCTTTGGGCTAGGGAGGGTGGGTTTGTGGCCCTTACTGATCCTGTTCTTGGTTCCTGTCTTCAATCTTTCATCAATCTGGCCTGACTGAAGCCATTTCTGTGCAGGGGGGAGGATAGAGGATAGTTTTGCTGAAGAACTGAATTTAAACCCACTGAGGTTCTCTGAAATGAGGCGAGTAAGGATGCAGGGAGGACAGAAGGATGATGGAGATGAAGGTGTGCCTGTGAACTCAGACAGCCATTTCCCACAAAGCATTTACTGCCCGTTTGATGGCATATTGGTGCGTATGCATTTCTGCTGTCAAAGGTCCTAATCCCAGACATTTTAACATGATAAATGACACTGCAAATATTGAGCACACACATATAAACGCACCATCCAAACTACAATTTTAAATTTTTAGATATGAGATTTTTTTTTTCTTAATTTACGTTATTTTTATAAATAACAATAATATTAACATTTTTGTATACATTTTTTAGTTTGTTTATTGTTATAAAAATTAGTCAAATGTTTATTCTCGAGTCTTGTCATGATTAGATAAGAATTAAACTATGAAATATTAAAAGTGAAATAACGCTCCTGTGAAATGGTTAATGTTTACATCAGGACAAATATATATATATATATATATATATATATCAGTATGGCAGGATATAGATAGGCCAGCTGCCTGTGGTTTTAACCTTTTCCTAATGGCTGTAATTACCTCCAACCAGTATAGGAACAGTAGCTTTATTGCTTTATTTGATATTTTCTCAGGGTGAGGCGTAATACTGGTTGAAAGATGACGTCACTCGATAGACGTGAGCTGCGTGATGTCAAAACAGGAAAAATAGCTGACAAATGGAATGTAGTAAAGCTTTTGAAAATGTATTTTTTCCTGAAAGAAAAGCACCTATATATTCAGATGCACGCTGTGTTAATATAAGAGAGGTTAAAGAAAAATTCTCGCACTGCCGCAGTGATAGAGCAGCCAGCTCTCTCTCTCTCTCTCTCTCTCTTACTCCTCTATTTTTTCTCACTCACTCACTCACTCACACCCTCCTCTCTCTTTCTAGCCAGCTGCAGTGATAAATGTCTCTTTGTATTCTGGACAGAAAACTGCCGGGTACAATGTACTTGTCAGTAGACAGCTGATTTTTTTCCTTTACCGTTGGAGAATATATGCGTAATCTTTCTTGGAGTGAGCGAGCCCGATGTAAGAAAAAACAACGCAACGTACAACTGACATTTGCCAAATAGCATAAATGACGCCACAGCTTATTGTGTGTGTTTGCATATGCGTGGGCTTGTTTGAGAGCGCATTCCTCAAATGTGTACACTCTTTTAATCAGCGTGTATTTCAGTGGACACGCATGCGGTTTAGCCCGTAAGCGGGAATCAGGGATGTTGGGTTACAGCGAGTCGAGCTGAGCTATTCTAATGGGAGTTAATAGAGTTGAGTGGGGTTTGCTTTGGGTGTTGTGGGCTGCGTGCCAGCAGGGATCTCATCCTGGCGTCTAATAAACTGCCTGCCCATTGATAGAGGCGAGCTTTTTTGGCAGCGCTCACCGCGAGGTCCAATCACAGTGGCTGGGGTAGCTCAGTATCAGTCCTGATGAGATTTCACTGATTGGATGAACGTTCTCATACTTGCCGTGTTACGTGTAATTTACAGAATGTTTTACGCCACCCAGGTGAAGGAATCTAGGGCGGGAAAGGCTTACTTGGAGACCAGGGCTCCCCGACAGCACATTACACATGGAGTTGGGTCCAAGAGCCCTCCGCAGGGACGGACTTTGTCTCACACTGCTATTAGTTACGTTCCGGTTAGAGCACATCTGGGGATGCTGTGTGATTGGCTTTGGTCTACGTTCTGTGCCCTAGGGGCTGCTATGCCCGTGGGCTATGTTACCTGTGGAAATTCATGAGTGCATGAGTGAGAAAGTAATGTGGGGTTGGATAAGGGCCATGTGTCAGTAAGAGCCAAGAGGGCACGGAGCAGATGGACATGGTGATGGAAGGTGGGTGGCTAAGGATTCCAGCGTCATTAAAGACAACTCCTTTAAAGCGCAGATCAATCAGGATAGCGCAGTTGGCACACTGGAGACAGCGTGGCGCCACATTGCAGCTCGCTGTATTTTACGTGTCTCAATCTGCCCATCCAGCTAAAATGCTTTCTCGATGCTTTTATTTTTACAATCTCTATCTTATTAACCCTTGAGCACACGCTTTCTCATTTCTTCTTCCTTTTAGTTTCGCCCACTTCGCAAATTGACTTGAGATTGAAGTGCTATATTTCTTTCTCATCGTGACTATCAAACAGCACATTACCTTGACTTAATCTTTCCTCTATCTTGCAGCATCTTTCCTCTATCTACCTGTTTGTGCTGAATTGCACCAAGTTACATACGTGTTCAACAAACACAAGATTCAGACTCTTTTCTGAAGAGATTATTAACACACAGCCACAACCTGGTGATATGAATAAGAAAATGAAATCCTGAGCCCTCTTTTTCTCTCTATCCTGCTCTCTTCTTGCTTTTTGTTAGTCAAAGCCAGGATTGTCTGGAAAATGAGCTGTCATCTGAGGGGTTCGCAAACATCAACCTCACTGCAGACCCTAGAAATAATGAACCGCTCTTTTTTCCGCCTCTGATATGTTCAATAAGCTACCCATAACAAGTTCAGGGATGATAAGAAGCCACCTTCTTCAGCTGATTAATCCCTATTGCAAATATTCAGATGGAGGTTTTGCAGATGCATAAGCAGTGCTATTCAGAGTTATGTGATGTTTTTGTGTTTTGAGAGGAGACAGAAGATCTCAAGGCCTACCTACCAGAGTACGGTGTGAAAGCGCTAAATGGAAAAAAAAAACATGATTAATTCCCTCATTTTTACAGTGTTGTGAAGGTAACAGCTGTAGATGTGAGCTCCAGTAATATTCTGCCCATGTTTTTCTTCTAAAGTAAAAGTGCCAGTGTTTGAATGCAGAAAATTAATTGCATGTTTAGAGGCCATTCACACAGAATATGCCTGTAGCTGCAAAACTTAATTGTACTTTGCAATGCCAGTTATACACCACCAGTCAAATGTTAACGGTCCATAATTTAAAACATTTAAATCTAAATGTGTATTATTAAAAATTTATATTTAATACTTATATTAAGGTTTGTTGACAAATTTATAATTGTGCCAACATATTAGTGTCTTTCATTACAAAACTAAAATGGTATTTTTTAATGGATGACTTGGACCGAATAATGAAGAAAATGCAGCCAACTAAATTTCCTTTAATAATGGTTGAAAAACATCCCAAGGTAATGCCTCAAAAAGCTGAAAAAATGCCATTTCTGTTCTAGTTGTAGGCTAAGGATGTCTACATAATGCTAAAATATAACCGTTTTAATTTTTGGATACAATTATATTATTTCATAATTTCAATGACTTTACTATTATTCTAAAATGCATACAAATATTGTGTAAGTGATCTTAAAACTCTGGCTGGTGGTGGATATCCAATGTTTCTTTAATGTCTCTCACATCAGGCATGAATTCAATAAGCCTTTAATGTGTGATTCAGTCGAATGTTAATGTTAGTTTTGTAGGGGAAATCAGCTGTCATGATGCACTCCTGGGCATTCAGTTCAGAACCAAGATAAAACCACTCCAACCTGTCAAAGCCATCATTTCTCCTGCTTTCTGAACCTCTCTCACCCTGCTTACCTGACTCGCAGGCCTCTCTCTGTCTGCTTCTGTTCCTCTCTTGAATTTGACATCTGTCAGAATTTGCATTAGATGATCAGAGACCCCCACGCAAAAATGTTCATCTAAAAGTTTAGGGCAAGTGAGTTGTACAAAAATGCCATTTCAGTTGTCACTTTGTAAAGTACGAGGGCGGGAGGGTGTATGACTGCCAGGGAAGTTTGGAAATGTGAACTGCAGCGGGTTGGAGAGGAGGGCTGGGGAGGGGTTTGTGATGGGTGGTGGGTGGTGGGTGATGGGAGGGGGTTGATGGAGACAAAAAGGCAAACTCTTTTATCAATTTCATCAAAATCAATTAGAAGCCGGAGTGTAGTGATGGGGTGCTGAGAGGTGGAGAGAGTGTGAAATCCTGAGGCATAGGAGGAGACACATGCCCATGGGGACAGAGCGATTGATGAATAAAAGACTCTCAGGGCCGGGGACACTCTGAGTGGAACATGCTAGAACTCAGCAGCTGCAAATTGAGCTGCCAAAGCTCCTCAGTCTCCTCTGGGGGTGAGAGACAAGAGAGAGAAGAACAAGAGCTTAATGGTGACTGTCATTTTGTCTGGTGGGACTGGGACTCTACAAATAGCCTTCAAGCAAACCTCTGGCCTACAGCAAACAAAATTAACATTCAATCCTTATGTAAAACTTAGAGACACATCTAGGCTTTTTCATGCTAATCATGCTTTTGAATGAAGTTGTAACACAAAAACAGACAAAAGAGCATTCTTTGTCATTTCATATTATTCAGATGGGGTAAAACTCCAAACGGAGTAAAACGCAAGATGTCCATAATACTATATACAGCTACCTGTGATTGACAGACTAAAAAAAAACGTATGGTCATTTTTTTTACATGGCAGGTAAAATAGATTTAATGTCAAACTAATTTATTCAGGCCTACAAATATTTGTACATGTTGGTGGATTGCCAAAATATAAAACCATGTAAATTTAAATTTGGCTGAAGCACAGAATTTTTGATTAAATGAATAATTTTTCCATAATCTTAGCTGTGGGGATATGTTACTGATTTAAATAACAGTAATAGCTTTGCTTTTAAATGCACAAAAGACTTACTAGTAGTATTACAGAATGTTGGATTTTTTATCACAATAAATTAGTTTAATAAACCGTAAATTGTGAAGCAAAATGAGACTTGTAAATTGGATTATGAATTACTAAATTATTATCTCTCATTTAGCTTCGTATTTTAATTTGAAATGTAAATCCCTTATTCCCCAAAGGATTGTATTAAAAAGAATAATATGAATGAATGTCAGCATTTTATGGCTCTGTGTTATAGATGCTTCTCATTTTCGTTTAAGCAGACATCCTGAAAAATATTTGGGTGTATTAGTATTTCTATCTATCTCTGTGAGAGTGTTGAAGTTAGGACTTTAAGCATAGAGGGAAGAATGCCTTCCACACTGTCAGCCATTCATCACCACTGAGATCTGAGTACTGTTAGGTAATACCGTCCTAATGAAATCATTAGTGCCGTCTCACGACCACCACACACCCGCTTCGGTAGCATGAGCCATGAGTCTCCCACGCTTCCTGTAAAAAACCCACCGTCTCGGATACGTGTGATATTTCGTGCCACAGAAGCCCCTATAAATTGCTCTCTATTTTTTGAAGGAAAACCGCAGGAAATAGACATAGATCCTGGTAATAGAATAAAAGGCTATGAAGGAAGCACCCCTGAGGAAGTGTTTGTGTATTATGTATTAAGAGACTACAGTCCTAAGAGGGCTTTTTCCCCTCACCGAAGCCCGTTCTCACACTCCCTCTCACAATGGAAAGAGTCGACGAGAGAATTTGGGGAGGAGCTGTTTTAAATCACAAGTAACATTGTTTCCCCAGTGCAAACGTTACCTTTTCAAAGAGCTGCGTGAATCATAAACATTTACACTGTTTGAAGGCCTGGGGAACAAGACAGAAGGGAGCTTACTATCCCTCTGCTTCCTGCCTCTGTTTGTTTTCAAGAAGAATGATGGGAAAAACAAAGCAAAAAAAGATTTTCTTTATATTCAGTCTCTGTTTGTGTCCTTTGGCAATTGCAGTTTAAACTTGTTTCGCTGTACTAGAACAGTTAAAAGATAGATCAGAGGTATTCCCACTACATCGGCTATATACCTCGGTCTCTGAGTGTTTTATTTCCTTACTGGGATTTCTGCCTTATGTTGGTTTTTGGTGAATCTGTTAGGTGTGATTGTGTAAATTTATTACACTGACACTAAACTTTACATCAGAACTTTCAAGCTAACGGTTCTCCAGAGGTTTGTAAAGCTGTCCCGTCCTAGCTTTGGGAGATTTAATTGTGCCAATTCAGTCGGTGAGTCAGCAAACCCATCACACACACTTTAGCGATGTAATAAGACTACAGAGATTGTAATGGAAGACGAATTCCATTTGCAGTGTCATTACATTTGTGCGTATGTGAGGGCCTGTGCTCACTTCATTTAATAATTATCAACAGGGCTCATTACTGTTCTGCCTACATGTGCCTACAGACCGTGTTTAAAGACAAAGGGACAAAAAACTTAAATGAGACCCATCTGTCCACTGCTTTTCTTTTCATCGGAGGAGAAAGAAAGCTTAAGGCCGTTGCCGGGGCAGCGGGATAATATGACAGAAGACATGCCTCCAAATTCCATTAGTATCTGATACTTGTCACCATCTAATGGCTTTGGTTGAAACCGACGACAGCGCCGTTGAAGTGCTTGCTCATTTTGCTTATCAGTTATCCTTCATTTTCTGTGTTTGTTTGCTCGTGAACAGATAAGAGCTTTGCTAATGATAAAAGGGCTAAACTGGAAAAGCTTCATCTGCTTGTAACGTACTCGGTGTACTTTTTCCTAATTGTGTCCAATAATGTGAGTGCCAACTAGATGAGGTGTCAGGATGCATTTTATGAAATCTATATATACACACAGATTTCTCTTACAGAGAGACATGCACAATAGCTAAGCTGTAGTCATGAGACTCACTAATCATAGTTCATCATTCATAGACAGCAAGTTGGCGTCGACAGAAATGCACCAACATCTCCATCATGGAAACCCCAAGGCTTGTAATTCCTCACAGCAGTTTCCTTACCACAGAGAACACATGCACCGGTACAAATCTAACGACACTCAAACTAATCTGCTGATGCATCCGACACGTTTGCATATAGAATGTGAATTGAGGACGTTCCCCCTCTGCGGTTGCCAGGTAGCCATTACGTCTTGCGATTCATCTGGAGAACAAACTGGTTAATTAGGCTGCTGGAATTAGCCATAGAGCACACGATCTGGAGCAAATGAGATCTTAATTGGTTCACCTGCCAATTCCACATAATTCAGGATACCGTTTCAGCTGGGAAAAACAACAAGGAACAAGCTAAATTATTTTATAGCTGTTAATTCAGTGCTTTCTCTTCCCTAGCTTTTTCTCATTAGGCCGTTCGTCCCAAAGCAAGACGGCTGTAATTGTGCAAATAAATGCTGCAAGCGGTACTATGAGTCAGAAGTCCAAAAGATGCAGTCAGCCTGAGAGACGGCGTGACACACATTCTTTAAAGTCCAATCCGAGCAAGCATCCTGCCGATTTTAATGACCTCATCTCGCTCAGAAATGCTCTTTATTCTGCTCTCCTCCTATTAAGAAAATGTCAAGCTCTCATCATCATTCAGAAAATTGGTTGACTAATTTCTGTCCAACAAGACTAGAGATCTCGCTTTTCACTGTTGGAGGTTGTCCGTTGTTCTAAATTACTCGAATCAAAGGCTGATTGAGCATGACAACACAAAACAATCGGTGTAATAAAACCGTTCCTTTAGTCTTCTCTTTGCTTTGATTCTCAAAAGCGTTCCCACATTGTTCTGTAACTTAGTATCGTTGAGTGGCAGTAGCAGAAAGTGAACATGACCTCCCGCTGACTCCTGCCAACAAACCGGATGTCTTTAACGCCAGTCAAAAAAAGAAACATCAACATTAATTCCCTGCTAAATGATCCGTGTGAATTATGCATGAGGAAACTGGGTGATATGTAGATTTCCACCTTCAACCTTTGTCAGCCTAATTGCTGCCATTTAGGTCTAGATCTGAAGCGCTACAGCCGACTGCAGACACGGCTCACATCCGTCAATAATGTTCCCGGGTTCGTATCAAAGACGGGCCGGGAAAGAAAGTGCTGTCTCTACATTAGCGTGGCGCCTCAAGGCTGACTGTGCATGTGAAGCTAGATTTGTTTTTTTTTGGCTATTTTCAGAAACCTTTCTGTCTTACCTTGGTCAGGTAATTGTGAGTTGTTTGGAGGTACGGTCATATTCAGCACGTCGTTGACGGCCGTGTCTGCGTAGTGCCCTCTTTGAACATCGTGTTCGCTATCGGTTTGGTCGCTCTCCTCGTGCCCGCTGTCTTTCAGACTGTTTCCTTCCATGTCCTTGAATGTTGACGTGCTGCATCCAGGTGAAGGAGAAAAGATGGGTGGAAAAAGAAATTGTTATTTAACTGTCAACTTTGGTTTTATCATTCTTTTTCTTTCTTCACCCCGTGCTACCTCTATTTATCCCGTGTTTAGTGCCTAGCCGCCCAGACGCCGAGGCTGAAAAGAATGTGCTTTTATCACATTTAGAAATGGTTGGGTAAAGGATCAGGGGTCGCTGGCCTGCACTCTCTGTGCCTGTGCAGAGCTCTTCTGTTTTGGATTATGGCTTTAGTAAACAGTCAGTGTTTCTTGAGGTCTTACAGACCTTCAAAAAAAGCTCTAGTACCACATATCTGTTGATTGCAGGAGTATTAAAGATCCCATTACATTTCTGATACGTTTTGTCCTTGTTAAACAAAAGCTGGTTCAAAAGGTTTGTTCTTGTTTCACATAGCCTTTAGCATTTTGTTTGTACCATGATTTGCCCCTTCAATTTTAGTTTATATCAGGAAAGGGGGAGTATTCTCTTTATTAAACATTGTACATTTCAAATGCATATATCTTTTTTTTTCTATACAGCTCTCCAAGCTAACATACATGGACTATAAGCCAAGATTCGGACCACTTCCTGTTATTGGAGACAGCTAGGTTTGTAACAAATTGTAAGTTTTAAAAAAAGAGGAATAATGATTTGAGCATGCATGTTTTTCCCTATTTATCAACAATTAAAAAAGGGATAGTTCATCCAAACAAATTATTTTATTATTTATTTACCCTTCTGTCATTTAAATCCTGAATGATTTTCTTTCTTTTGCAGAACACAATAGAAGATGAACTTTGGTAAGAACGTTGGTAACTAAACAACATTGGGCTCCCGTTGCCATGTATGAACACAAAACCACCGAGACATTTCTTAAAATATCTATAAATACAGGTTTTGAACAACATAAGGGTGAATTAATGATGACAAAAAAACGAATAAATGGGTTGATAGTTGTCTAGCAGCTGCTGAACACACCCTCATGTAAAAGCAAGCCACTCGAATCACTTTCTGTCTATGCAACACAGAATATGCGAGACGCATGCGTACATGTACACAAGCTGACATACACAGACAAAAGCATTTCTGTGTTTACTTCTGATGAGGAAAAGAGAGACAGAGGGGATTCTAGCAATGTCACTGCAATGGTGGTAGTGCAGCCTGTGATTTTATCAGTCTAATTGCACCTGTCCCAGTATGTGCGCCCACAGGCTCCGGAGGGGATTTCTTTTGTAGTATTGCTGAACCAAACAGCCGACACTTGAATAGTCTTTGTTTATGTAAACACAGGAAGGGCTTTATTCAGAAGATAAAATTGCTGTAATTGGTTTGAAAAATGCAGTACTGAGGTAGACTGTAATGTTTTCTTGCTCCAGGTGAGAGAGGCATTAGGCTTCTGATGCACATCCATAGCAGCCTCGCCCCCGGGGCGTCTGAGGACCATTATTAGGGATGTCTGCATGCCAATGTTCCATGTCAGTCAATAGCCTCTTTTAGGTGGACTGAGGAATGCTGGCCAAGTCCTGGCAGTACAAAGGATCTATTGTTCTTGCCCTTTTCTTTCAGAATGAGAAATAACATTACCTTTACCTTATCTCTGTGGCTTTACAAAGACCTCCTTATGTGTTCTGAGGATGAATCCTTTGGAATTCCAGGATTAAAATTCTTGTAGATCTGATTAACGTCTAAATGCATCTAAGCGTAACCGCCCGAGTCTCCGCTCTGGGCTACAGCTTTAATATTCTCTAACATGTAATATGTATACGCGATTGCAGGGTTTTCATGGAATTATTCATAGTGGCAGAGAAATGAGTAATACTTGATGAGGATGTGCTTAGCCACTTATGAAACTGAATTATTAACGGTGAACACTGACCATATAAAAACATACTTGGTTATTAATATCCTGTCTAGGTATGTGGCCAACCATGACATGCTCTTTATTTGGTCAAATGCAATCTTAAAGGGGTAATATCATCAGGCATGAGTGAAAGAGTTAATGAAACATTAACATATGAGTGCCCACATTTACACGTCAATAACTATTATTCAGTGATCGAAAACTTGACCTGCTCAGTCACGGTGAAGTGATGAGGAATGAGTTAGATAAATGTTATTATTCTCGAACACCAGAAAAATAAAAAAAGTAAAATGTCATGCAGGCTTGGCAAAGAGGCTGCTATTTGAAAAATGAGGCAGATAAAAACAACATTAGACTTAACAGTAAACCTACAGCTGCGAAGAGGATGTTTACAAAGGACAAAGTCTTAAAGGCACAGCAGCATATAATGACTCAAGATCAAGAAGGAGATGGAAAATGGTCAAAAAAATGTTGACCAATGGTCCAGCAAAGCTGAGTAGCATTATAAGTGGACCTACGTGACAAAAATAAAATTTATGATATGACCCCTTTAAGAATGCATCAAAGTAAGTCAGATAAGTTAATCTGATTGCTTAATAAAGACATACCTTTTAATGAGGTGTGCTCTGCTGTTTACATAACTGGAGTCAATGGAATAATTCTCCGTCTGGGGGAAAGAGACAGAATTAGAGAGAGAGAGAGAAAGAGAGAGAGAGAACAAAAATGAATTTAATTATGCAGCAACCAAAATAATGTCACCAGTAATTGCCTTTGAATAGAAATGTTATTTTACACAAAGACTGTAGTTAGCTGCCTGGGCTTTCAAAGGCAAACTCCCCCATTCTCTTTCTAAGCACATGTGGGCTGTTCTGATGCAGTGAGTCTGCTCCTGTCCTCACTCCTCCAGCCTACCCCCCACCCCCCCACAACCCATCCTCAGTCAGACCACGCTCTTCAAAATGTCATTAAGCCAGACAGGGGAATAGATGAGAGGCTAGGGCTAAAGAAGAAAGTTTCCTCCTTTCTTTCACTTGCACCATTTTTGTAGACGTTAATGCGAAATATCAGAGAAATAAATAAGCGGAGGGAGGACATTAAGAGCACGCCAGGGGACTTTTTAACTTTGCGATTACAGATGAAAAAGCCTCAATGATCTGGGTGTGATGGCTCTATGACCTACATTGACAAAAAGACTTCTGGAAGTCAATAGTGTTTGAATAAATCTGTGGAATTTGGAAATAGCATCTAAAGGTTAGTGCAGAAGTGTAGTGCACAATAGGACTGGGTGAAGTGTTGCTCTTTTAATATTATTAAATCACTTTGAAGTCATTTTTAGAGCAAATACAGAAGTATCAACTTGTAAAGATGTATATTTAACCATAATGCCCAGCCCAAGTACACATGCCAAAAAATGAGAAAAATAAATGTATGACAGCAACACTAGGAGAAACATTTGGCAGGTATTCAGTAGTAACCAGTCTTCCATGGCTCAAACCACATAGCTGAAAGACAAGCTACTGGAGGAGGTGGGAATAAGGGAGAGAATCTGTCCATTTTGGTGAAAGATGGCAGGGCTATCCTTTCACTCAATATGGTGATAAGAAGCAGGTGTTTTCCATGGGGAGAAGCATGCCTGCTTTCTCAACTTCAACTTCTCTGATTAGAAACCAAGATAGTAAAAGAAGTCAATGGCTTCCTTCCAGTGGTATGTCTAGCCATCATCCCTTCTGACAAAAACAGTCTCTCAGACGATAAGAAGGTTAATGCAGACAGCGGAACACGACCAATGATTATGCCGCCAGCCGGGGATATCCAGACTAGCTTCTCAGAGACAGATACAGGCTATCATAATCACATAGGCAGAATAACTCTGCATAAGCATCTATGGTGCCAAGCACATGCACATTACTTTCTTGTGTAGATCAACGGGAGCTTGGAATTAACCAGTGCATGAAGAGACATGCTAGCTGGATTAGTTTCAAAGTCGATTTATCATAGTGCTTGAAGCTGCAATCCATAACTTGTGCCTCTATATCGCCATCTCTGTTTAAAATGTAAAATTGCAGGTTACTGTATATACTTGGGTTAAAGTCAATAGACATTATTATAAGCATAGCATTGCAAATCAGAGTACTGTAAGAAGACAGTTTTTAACACATTTTTTTTGTGTACTGATTTTTTTAAGTTACAGATTGCAGCTTCAATTGGTAATATCAATCAGAGTTTTTTTCATCTGCAATCTGCCTCACACATACACAGGTTATGCCCATCAATGTCTACTTCGTGCCAGTCACGATACCAAAATATCTCCTGTCGCTAAGCTGCTGTGTACCGTCTCACCCCCACACACCCTAATTGCCTCCACGCATGATAATATTTTAATTACAAGTGACAGCTGACCAAGCGTCTAATTGAGATTTCTAGACTGGTGAAATCTGGACCCAATGAAGGTTAACGCTTTCTTTTTTGTGTATGGGACGTGCTTATGTTCTTGCTTGTGTGGGTGTTTGGTCTCTGATTAAACCTTAAGTCATTGTAATCAAGGAGATAATTTGTAAAAAGCCATTTTAATTAACATTATATTAGCAGACCTCAATTTGAAACATACTCTGTTTGTTCTCGTCGCAGCTCATGAGCTAGTTATTTGCCTCTTTGTTCTCGTTCGGCTTGACTCCATTAATATCAAAGTAAATGGGCATGGACAAGTATTTTAGTACTCTGACAGGGCAGGTATGCGTGTGTGTGTATATATATGTGCAGTGAAACTTGTTTTTTTATGCCACCTGTGTTCTACTTTGTTCCCTTGGAGAGCTCATTATAGAGCCTTTCCATCTCCACGGTCATCCTCAAAAAGACTAATGAACATCTATGCGCTGAGTAACAAGGGGCAAACTTCATTATAAAAGACAGTATACAAATTTCCGAATGATGTGCTCTGCGTGGCTGGCCCATAATTGGTTTTGAATGGTGGGCTCTGCATTAGCCCGAGTTCTGCTGGGAGAAACCGATTCCGGGCCGTTCTTCTCATGTGTCCGCACATACATAACTCTACTTTTCCTCTCTTTAGATATGACTCTTAACAAACGAGAGCCCTGTTGAAACGCAGTTAAAGAGTCACAGATCGCTGAACCTTTTACGAGGAGTCGCTATCGATGATGCGGGCTCAGTCATCTCAGCGGTTTTCCTTCTGTTGACATTTTGATCTCTCTGCTTATATCAGAGTGGGCTAATTGGAGTAATAGCTTCAGTTATGCAAATGCAGCGGCTGTTCCACAGAGACGGTCGCTGCTGGAGATTATGAAATCCGTATTCGAGCACGTATCAATGGGTTCTTTAAAGAATGTGATAGATAAGTGCCATTATTGAAGAACAAAAGCATCTATTGTTGTGTAGTGATGATTCACTAATGGATGGGCATAATTAGTGAGCTTCAACAAAAAAAGCATATCATTTCTATTGTGTAATTGTCTTTTTTCATTTTGTCATTAATTCAAGTTGAGGGCATTTAGGAGGTGCCCTTGGCCCTTAGAGGTCTTTATGCCAGAGAGCTTCCATGCATTAGCGGCAATATTCCTGTAAAGTAATGTACTGCATATGCCTACACCGCCAACCGCCATGAAATCGCAAGGGCTATCAATATTTCTTTCCCAGAGGTCGGGTTTCAGGCTCGGAGATGAGGGCTGCTTAAACTACAGCGAGGCTGCCACAAATGGCTACTTAATCAGGTTCTACAATGTGTTGTTGTGATCCGAGTGGCCCCAGTTTGGCGGCCGGAGTCACCCTATCCCCGTAATTATTGTTGTGTTTCTTCCCACATACTCGAGGGTCAGGCAGAATAAATCACACCTTAAGAGCTCTGCGAGTAAAGGCGGAAGGGCTGAAGAGGCAAATAATGGAAAGAGGGCTAAAAAGCGAGACCCTAGCAAAGCTTCTCAGCTAAGTTCTCTAACCTCATTTCTCTCTCTTCTCTGCAACCTGCTGCCCATAACCTCCTCAACCCACCCAACCAAAACTCCTTCAACTTCTTCCAGCAGAGAGGAAAAGCAATCTTCTTGCTTAGTTGCTGTTGTGAGATTTGATTTGCCTTCCTCTCAGCGTGACGATCGGTTCCGTAGTCTGGATGTGAGAGTGTTCATTGTATGGGGCAGATGCACTAAGCAAGAGTTCTTCGGGTGGCAAAGAATAAAAAAACATACTTGTCACACCTCTGCTGCAATTTATGTTTTATCTATTCTGAGACTGATGCATCAGCACTTGCATTTACACATGGAGGAGTGAATATAATTCTGCACTAATTCAATTGCTTTTATGAAACTTCAACAGCAGTTAATAATTATCACACTTTATACGTAAAATGGCTATTAAATCTGCTTTTAATTCATTTATGGAAACAAAACCATTGAATGAGGGTAACCATTGCCGGTTTTTCTTTCTGAGTTTGATAAACGTGTTTTGCACATCAAGCAAGTCAATTCAATTCAATTTTAAATGTATAGCGCTTTCTCACAATGATCATTGTACCAAAGCAGCTTTACATGTATTGAAAGATAACAGTCAGTGGTCAGGGATTCAAAAAAACTCTTTAAGAGAGAAAAAAAACCCTGACATGACGTGTTATAGTTGCAATCTGTAATAAAGGACACAAATTGCCATTGATCGCATCTATAAATCGCTATGCAGTTACAAGACACAGACATTTTCTTACTTAAGTCCCCTTCTTCCTTCCAGTTCCACTAAAGTTCACTGCAATGCTGCTGTTATGTCACAGTCAGACAACTAAAGTGTGTTTTTACCGTGCTTCTGCTGAATACAAATGTAGTGGCTAAAGAAATAAACATTACAAATTACAAAAATTAAAGCTGTGGTCACCTCCATTGTATGGAAAAAAAGATTTTGTTAGATAACTGATATATAATAGATCATCTGTGTTCCACGGAAGCTACGGAGGAAAGTGCAGACATTGCCAGATGGTAAGGCACTAAGGGGTGTTAAACTGGTTAAAATTGCAAATTTCTCTAAATTTAAACATTGCTGCAAACAGTTGGGATAATGTTCTATATATAACTCTGTCTTTAATATTGTGCCTTTAACAAGAAATAAATCGGGGGGTTTTGTGGTGTGCTGTTCCTTTAAGTATTTCGGTTCCAAAATTCATTAAAATATAAATCAAACACAACAGCTCTATTTGTTCAGTTTAATTTCAGTTTGATTCTCACTCTTATTTGAAAGCTTATCCTTCTCTCATCTTAAGGCTTATTTACACAGTCTCGAGAGTGCTGAAAGAAAATCAGTCTTCATAATGAGTCTCATTGTTTATTTATCTATATTCACAGGAGCATACAGAGGAGACATTATCATGAGGTAAAAGCAAATAGTGCATAACTATTTTCTTGTAAAAAAATGAATTTGAAAAAGGCAGACAGGCTTTGTTGAGCAGCGTTTAGTAACAGGAGCAGAAATGAGCCTGTAGCAATGGTGGCATTTTTTACGGAGGCTTAGAAAATGTCTGTGTGTACAAGTGTAGTATTGCAGAGGAATTGTGTACGAGTGTGTGTGTGTCTGTGTGAATGAAGAGTTTCACTAGCACTAGAATATAACGTTCCTACGCAACCTAATCTCAACATGACGTTGCTCTTCCCAGACTGCTTCATTTCTTTCCTCACAAATTCCTGTTCTTCCTTCTCCAACATGCAGGCTTTCTTTAATTGTTGTTTCCAATTCTTGCTTCTCAATCTCTCAAAACCGCATCAAGCCCTTTCTTTTCAACCCGTTTATCTATATGGTGTGGCATCTCTCAGTGTGGCACCCATGACAACAGGAAGAGACCACCACCTCTATGAAGCGAAGGAGTGGATTTATCTTTCCCTCAGCAGCTCGGAGAAACACAGCACAACGGGTGGAAACGCTCCTCAGCCCGGTGTTAGGTTGCCAACCCCTGATTATAGAATTTCCCATAGATCTATTGCCATCTGCTAGATTATAGATTTCCCCTTCTCTTCCAGACCGTGCGAGCCCTAGGGGAGGCTCTACAGTATAAAGAAGGTGAAGGAGCACCGCAGGCTCGTCTTGGCATCGGGGTAATATAACGTTTTCTATTTCTGCCTTTTCGACAGCGACCGTGATGAATATGAGGACTTGTTGACGTTTAATTGCGACCGGCTACCTACAAACACAAATTATAAAGTTTCAATCGCAACAGGAGCCCATGTGACAAATAAGCTGCCATATTCTCAACTCAATTTGCCCCATTGCAAATCCATCTTACTGTATTATGAAACGAAGCAATTTTGGGGGAAACATTTTGATTGATTATAAAGCTTTAGACTGTAGGAAAAACAGTTTTGTATTGTCAAACATTACTTTTTATATTTTTGCCCTGAAAATAATTATCAAGGACATTTTTTTCCTTTATGAGAAGATTTTTTTTTTTTATAAAGACACTGAATGCCATCTGAATATCTCAAGTGAATTAATTGGAGAAATGTATAATATATAAAAATATGCCAAAGTGGCAATAAAAGTCAGTTAACATCAACAATTCACAGGATTCCATAACAAAGTAAAAAATGTTTAAATAATTTCCCCCACGTTTTATATATCTAGGCAGGGTTTTTGGACACATTCTGTTTTTATTTATGTTATTTATCCCTGGTTATTTTCTGGACTCCAGTCCAGTAATGCAATTAATATTTTTCAAAACAACTGGGGTAAAAATTGAAAAGTCTGCATCATGTGGCTAGCCAGCTTCATATTATTCCACTAACTAAAGCAAAACTCCATGGGGACGAAACGGTATGTTACAAATGAGTAAACACAATACGCTTTTTAACTTTATTCAGTCATGGGCTTCTTTCCCTGTGGACTGTAGTAGCTATATTTTCTTTAAGTAAAACAATCACATACTACTAATAATCAGCGGGAAAAGCAGGCATGGGTATTTCCCAAATCAACAGCTGTATCATAGAGAGAGAGAGAGAGAGAGAGAGAGAGAGAGAGAGACAGAGAGAGAGACAGAGAGAGAGAGAGAGCTAGACAAACCAAGAAAATTATCTTCTGTTCGATCATGTATAACAGTCCACATATGATGCTATGAGTCTATTCACTTGCAATCTGTTTCTACGTAATTAATTATGCATACATTAATAGCAACTGTTTTAATAATTCATAAGATCATCATATGTCAAAGCTCCATGCCTTTTAGCATGATGAAACGTTTTAAATAACCCATCCTATCATGATCATGCAATGAGGGTCATACAGTCATCTTTTTACTAACATATGGCAATTTTATTACTGTAACACTACTGTACATCTCTGATCTACTTTATGTATAACTGACTGTGTGTGTGCGCGTGTGTGTGTTTGATATTTCTTGGCCTTTGTGGTGTTTGAGAATTGATCAGATACTTTGTCCCCTATAAATAGCTGTTTCGACATTACAATATCTCTGTCAAGCCACATTGTGCGTGTATGTGTGTGTGTTTTATAGATTCACAGTCTGCTTGGATGTTTTACAGGAAGCAGACTGGTCAGAAACATAACAGAAGAGAAGGTTTGTGTGTTTGTGGTATGGTTGGGTGGGAGGACAAGGGTATCATGTGTATCACTGTATTTATTCTTCAAAGCCTGATCTAAAAGCATTCATTTAAAAGTCCATCTGCGTCACATGGGACGGAAAGGTACGGTAGAGTCACCTGAAATACCGCAACACATGCAACAACCCTATGATTCATTATTAGACGTTAAACAGAGGCGGTTCGGTACGGCTTCTCTTTTCTTCTCTTAAACGGTAGGATGCTGAGCATGAGGCACTATTTCAATTGCTCGGGTTATTGATTTAAACCTCATAACTCTAAATATTAAACTACCATAACTCATACCCCATAGTCTGTGCTGTAGTCATGAATGACATCTTAAATTTTGCAATTTGTTAAGGAGGAGTAATGTTTGCTTTTATACGTGATTGATTATTAAATTTTCATCTTGTGGATGATGAAATGGGAAAAAAAATCACCAGATTTACATTAACCTGATATCTGTCACTGTACGTATTGAGCATAAATGCTGAACTACAGTTTTTTAAATGTCAGATATTTTAATTTTATTTAATTATTTATTTGATCTGAAATGTATCTAAATAAACTGTAATTATATTTTATTTTCCATCAATATACAGTGTGTCATAATTAGATTTGAATTTAACTATGAAATATTGGAACAGTGACAGTTAACGGGTTAAGGAAGAGAGCCAAACTATGTTTAGGAATCAGACTTTTTTTTACCACACACTTGAGAACACCTTAGCAACAGCATAGAAACGCCCTGGCAACCACCCAGCATCACAGAGGTGATTTTAACATGACAAGCACCGCTTGTCTTTATTTTAACTTTATTTCAGATGTGTTTAAAACACTCCAAACAGCTCCAGCTGTACTGTTAAACATACAGACAGCATGGTAAAATCAGTAAACACTTTTCTGCCTGTTAGATTCACAGCTCTGGATGAGTTCCATAAAGCCATTTTACACCGCAGTCATGCATCTTTCTATTTCTCTCTCTCTCCCCCACAGATACACACTCACTAACGCACGCAGAGTTGCTTTCGGCGGGTGCGAGTGGAGCAGATGAGCGATGTGAACACCTCTACGCCGTTGTAATATCCAGCACTGGGCTCCAGCAGGGAGCGCCGACTTATCCATTCTGGATGCTGCTTTTGTTATGAGTGTACATCATCTATTCGCTTGACACTTTGATCTGAAATAACGACATCTTGAGTTATGTTGTCCCAAATATCTGTCTAACAGACCCTCCCCCCGCATTCACCTCTCCCACTGAAAGCACAGCATCTCTTTTCATGATGACAAGGCACAAAGGCATCCATCCAGGTACTTTTTTATGGCTGAAAATTTGCAGCAATTCATAACAGACTCCGAGTCTCTCCGGATACACTTTCTGTCTATCCCTGTCTCAAGTGCACTTTCTCTTACTCTTCGTCTCTCTCTTTACCCCTCTCTGAGATGGATTGAGTCAGCCTTCTTATTGACATCTCTTTATTGACATCCCGAACAGATGAGACGAAGTGCGTGGAAATGCACCGGCGGCGCGGCTTCTGCAAACAGGAAGCAGTGCTGTAGAGTACATGAGGAACTTCATCATTATTCACTAATCCTTCCAACCTCCTCTACTTACCCAAACAAACAGTGTTTGTTTGTTTGAGTACAATGTAGTTACCTCAAATAATGTGGCTTATTGAGAAGGGACGTGCTATTGCTTTGGTAAATGATCAGACTTATTAGGTTTGCTTAAGGGATGATGAATCAGGTGGAAAAACAACCAGCTCATATTACAGCAGAACTATAAATAATGACTAGAATATTATAGAACTACCCTAGCAACTGCATAGCAACACCCTAATTTCCATTATATTTCCACTATAGACATTTTAATACAACATCACAGATGAACTAAACACTGCTGGATATTGGAGCAAGTAGTGCCCAGGAACTCCCACAATGCCCCAATAGACAGATGGGCAGATAAAACCCACTGTAATCATAACAAGGTTGACCCAATCAGCAGAATTCACGATGCAGTGCTGTAAGAGTAGTTAACGCTCAGATTTAGCCATGCCGGGCACATCTGCTCCTAATATCTGAAATGGCCTTTTTCAGCAGCTGTCAGCAGAGGCGCGCTTTACTTCGCCGCACGTCACTGGCTCATCTGTAGACAGATGAGCAGACGTTAATCAGGGCACTGACAGTCTTCCATCATCACTGCACGGCAGCATCCCCTCACCAGGCACTGCCGATAGCTAATTCCAGCATGCATTTCTTGTGATTTTCAATTAACAATTTGCTTTAAAACCCCTCTCACAACACTTACTTAACACCCTTCCCTAAACTTCTTCAACGCCGTACAAACAAATATCCCCACATAAGCAGATACACACCTTACATGAATGCCGACAGACTCACACCCTTGTTTTACATTCCCACATCCCAGCTCAACCACACGCATGCTCGCACACACACTGAAAAGTAGGCCAGTAGGGGTGCCGGCTTCCTGAGAGAGGAGCAGCTTGTGGGCTTGTTGTGGCGAGGAGGGCCAGATGCTGCGGGCTTGACCCCACGCCACTGCGGCAGCTGAAACGCACCAGGATTATCTGTGCTGACTTTCTTTAATTTAATTTGTATTAGATCGTCTATAGGGCAAACAGGTTTAGGGGGAGGGGTCGTGGAAAAACAACAACATAGGGCCACCAAGTGGTCTTGGTGCTTCACACATCCACACGCAGATAAACATCTCATTTGATGCCGTGCCCGTTCGTGCTCTGCCTTTGCACAATGAAGCGTTTTCTGTAATAAAACACCTTGTGTCACGCTCTTTTCACCGTGACTTCAATGAAATAAAGAGCTGAAGTCCTTTTGTTCTGTCGATGTAAACAACGCGACATAATTGCGCCTTATCAAAGCCGTCTGGGTGCGTTTGTGTACATGTGCGTGTGGGTGTGTGGCAATGTCTTTCACTTTTTGCGCAGCGGTTATCGGTGCCCGACATTTCTTAAGGCTGACTGTGTCTCTGTTCAGATGCAGATTGAGCGAGTTGTTCTTTGTCTCAGTGCAGTGGCGAATAATTTTATTCATCTCCTTTTATTCGGCTCTTCCTGATTAGCAGCCAATTTCATTCCTCGCAGCCTGATAAAAAAAACTGATATCCAATAGAGCTGGACTCTTTTTATTTATTCAAAGGGCTCCAACTGTGGCCTTTCCATTTAATCTTCAAGATGTTTTTCAAAAGCAAAGTGAAAATCCCTCTGCCGTTGGACAATTTAAACTTCAATAGCCAATACTTAACGGGGATTCGGGTGAAAATGGTCTCGTGTCCATATGTACAGTCATATCTCTAATTGAGCGATTTAATGCCACTCTTTGAGAGAAATGAGATCTAGCCATTTTGTCTGAGGAGCCACATTAGGTTGAGATGTTTGTTTGTGTTTTATTCAGGTGTCAGACTTGTTGAAGCCAGCGTGTACCAAAACAGGTCATTTTATAAAAAGACACGCACACAGCAACTTGTACGAGAAAAGAATATCATTAGTGCGGCAAAGACAGATCAAGAGTGTGAGTGACTATAAAAAGCTAGTACTGTAGGAGAGTGTCAAAGTGGAGAAGAGTTAATCTTCCTCTGTTTTGATGGCAAGTGGAATAATTGGGCTCTCTTATGCTCATTACACGAGAATAATGCCAAGCTAAGAGTTCTCCAACAGCTCCAATTTTGTTCAGCTCAAGCTTTGAAAAATAGCACTTCCCCTGATTAGCAAAAACAGAGAAAATCTGACACCTGGGGTCCCAAGCTCTGGGTTAATAAGCAATTTAAGAATTGTTTTGGAAAATTAGCCTTTATAACATCTAGGGGGAAATCTGACGGAAATTGTAGCAGCCTGTATCCAGGTATTATTGACATAAAACATTACTTTTTTCCCAACCTAACCCTAACCTAACCCTAACCCAAACCCTCTGACAAAACTATTTATTTCTAAGTATGCCTGCTGATACACTTTAAATTGAAATAATTAGATAAATTAAGCTGATTTGTTATGTTTAATTAATAGAATCCTTCCTTATTATCATTTTTATAATTCTCACAATTAACTGTCTACCTTTATAGTGCCCATACTGAGACTGCGGTTTAACGAACCTGCCAAGATAAATGCGGCATAATGACCGTTCTGGTTAACAGGCTCTCTGTAATAGAGATCATTAGTGAAACTAGAGCTGAGGTCAATCAAAACAAATATACAAAGCCTGTCAGGACTGTAAAGAGAGAGAACATTTGTCTTTATTTGTTCTAACAACATACCAACCTCATGACAAATACAGTTGTGGATAAAGGTAATGTCAAACTTTAAAAAACTTTTTATAGTTTGTATATATAGTCGTCTCTATATATACAAACATATTTTCAAAGATGTATTAAAGACTTTGCATGCATGTTGCGTAGTTTTGCTTGAAGTGTAAAGTGAAGCTCAGCTTTGAGAGGATTTTACCGTAAGGAGACTTACATGCAACACAAAGCTTATTGAGTCAAGGCCCAGGAGATTGACTGATGTAGTCGAAAACAAAACATTAATAACTGACTAAATTGTACTAAATGTATGGTTTTTTCTGTGAACTTTTTGTTTTTTTGTGTGTTAGATTAAAACAAATATTTTCTAATACATTGTAATTTGCATTTATTTTTTTTATAATTTGTGCTATGAACACGAATCATATGAAACCTCATCGTATTTTGATGGGAAGCAAATATTATGCAAATATGACCTCCAGACATCACTTTTGGCCACTTCTTCCTGTTCAATTTTTTTGTTAGGTCATAGTCAAAAAATAGCTTGATGACTTTATAGGGAATTCAGAGTAGAGCACTGAGTGACGTTTTTTTCTCCCGGTGGAGAACAGGTGCTCTCAGAAGCATGCAGTTAATAGGAGGTTAAAAAGGTGTCACCTTGTAAACAAGACATCTACACACACACACCTCTATTTTTGCATTGCTCCCCGAGTGACCGTCTCCCACTGGACACTTGTACTCTCCACCAAAAAAAGGTTACGCTGTCTTTGTCTCTCCCTCAGGTCTCTACCCCTGCGGAGACCCTTTCTTTTGCTTTTCACCCCCACGAGACACATGGCAGCCTCTCTCTTTCGTACGATTTCAAACAACACGTATGCTGGATTAATGCTTGTTCCCCTAGCAGCCCTTGACAGTGAGACAGGCAAAAACAAAACAGAAGAAAGTAACACTTCATTAACGACTCCCTAAACAAACAGGCCCAATTTGCAAGGCGGTATCGTCTGTACTTTTTTATGCCTCGCTACAAGAAATAAATAAATCACTCGAGTAATGACAATGGCAGCCTTTGTTCTCCAACTTCCAGTTAGCCACTTTACAAATGTTTGTTTTACAGCATTATATAAAGCGAGTAAATAAAACTTTCAGACGTCTTTCTGAATAACGATTGAAAAACCGAAAGGTTTTACATCTTCTAAATGCAAATTATGATATTTATTCATGTCATTCCACTTCCTGGAATAAAATAACAAATATCTAAAGGCGTATTTCCACAGAGTGAGCTGAACAAACAGTTCCTGCATCTATATGAAAGCTTGGCTTATGAAAAGTATAATTTCACAACATTTGCACGGTGCAAATGGTGACATTTTTTTATTTCGTTTTGTTGTCTTACTATTTAGAAATTCATATGTGGGTTTAAAAGTGCTCATAAGAGTTAAAATCACATATGAATTTAGACATTGATATATGATCTTCTTGTAAATATACTGTACAGGCGGAGTTCATTAAATTCTAAATTAAATATCTGAAAAACTAATTTTAAGATTTCCATATGGAGAAAAATTGTAATATGAAAATATATATATATATATATTTTGTGTGTGTGTGTTCTATATATGCCATATATTTATTTATATATTTTTTGAAAGTCACTAGGAAGTGTTGAGGAAAGCACTGATAAGCTCTTATCCTTTTAAGACTGCCCCTTAATCCGACCGAGGGGAAGCTGCAGCTTTAAGAGATTTAGCCTGGATTATTGCTAGTCTCCAAAATTAAACCAAAAGTCAGCTGTCTGCAGTTGCTCATGCAAGCTGAAGCCCACCACAGCACTGTGACTTGAGTGTTATAATTAGAAACACTATCTCTCTCCCCATCTCTGTCTATCCAGCTCAATAAGCGAGTCCTAAGGCTCCCAGGTAACGTCTGTCTGTTCTTCGCTTCCCAGACTCTTGTGATTGTCTGCCCACGGTCTCGCACGCTCCCCTCCTCTGCCTGGTTCTTCTAGCAGCTAAACCCCAGACATGCCTCTGAGCTATGGTGAATAACAGACCCTGCTCGTCGTCTTGGACAGAACAAGGCCAAATCTGGTCTTAAGCCTGCCGAGTAATCATTATTAAGACAAAAGTCAGTGCTGAGAGTCTCTCTGATGTCCTCTAATCTGTCAGCCTCGCTTGTATGCGGTGCATTAGTCCATCTATAAAACAAGCACAGGACCGTAGGGCTATTGATGGCAGAAAGAGCTCGGCAGTACCTGTGTTCTATCTAATGGCAAGCAATGTTTTGAAGTAACTAAATCAGCAGGGGCCATAAAATATGAAAATACCATAAAGCAAACACTGTCAGCGAGAGCCTGGAGCTACATTGTCAACCTAGCCGCACCTTCGTATTTCAGGACACGACATAAAAATAGACCACAATAACAATTAATCATGCTCTGTAGGGAGAAACTAAGAACCCCTGAGAGAAAACTGTCGCTCCCCATTTGTTATATGAAACACCCAAGACATAATAAACAAGAGACCAATAGGGAATAACACCCCTCACCACCATCCCTCCAACGTTATTTGTGACAAATCAACTTGCAGCGGTCTAGGCGTGTCTTTAGCAGAGGGCTCGCGAGGGTTTTGTCACTGTGTCAGCTCGCTTTAGGCTAACGACGTCTCAAAAGTTTGGGGGTGTGAACGTGTCCTAGCGTGTTTTTGGAGGTGCCTGCACCCGTGCGGCCCAAGGACAAATTAAATCCTTATCATTACAGCTGAGGAGCAAAACGCAGTCGCTGCGTCTCGCACATTCTTCATCTCCCTCTCTTTCAGAGCAGCTGTCTTGTCAGAATGCGGTTAGGGAGGCCGCAACCCCTGCTGAGAGCGCAGCGCCCAGAAACAGAGCAGCAAATCAGAACACACCGATCTCATTCATTAACTTTGGCTCTCTGGCTGCAGGACATCAAACGCTGGACGTGATGAGAGAGTCAAAGCAAACTTCCATTGTGGCTCTCCAAAAAAGGTCGGCTTAAAATGATTTTTCTGTTTTAGAAACTCTCTTTATAGCTTGCAGGGACCGGTATTCATTTGTGGTCTGTTGGGTTTTCAAGCTGTTTGACTCTTTGGTTTTCAGGTAACCTCATGAAACAACAAATCGTTAAAAGTCGGCCTGCTTCAATTCCATTTATTCGGGAGGCTCGAGCAATCAAAATGCAAAACAGGATGAAACATCCTCAACCCCGAAAGAAAATTCTCAAAGCATGTAACGTCGACAGTTTTTCCTCGCTTCACTTTAAATTTGTTTTAGAGATTCTTGTTTGCATGTTTGAAGCATGACAATGAGCACAGACCTTAGAGGAGTTAAAAAGAGAAAGGCTTGAAGGGGAATGGACGATTGAGATGATTGGAGTGGCTCAGGCCCCTGGAAGGATGAACCTGGTCATAGCCCATTAGGAAAGACGCGAGCGGGTGCTACAGCTCATTACATGCTCTGCCTCCTGTTCTATGGCTGAACAATGCACAATTATGTTGGCCTGCTGTTTTCTCAGTGTTACTGCTATACAGCCGCCCTGCCTGCCAACAATCTCACTGTTCATTAAGCCACCTCACCACCGCTCGGCACAGCCTGCCTACCTAGACAAATAACACAGTTGCCAATGGACCCACAAAGGGCCTGGTTATTCTTACTCTTGTAAAGCCAGTGCATGGAGAAATTAATCTCAGCAGATATATGGTCCAATTTTTGGCTCACATTCTCTCAAGAAGGATTTTTTTCCCTTTCATAAATATCAAAAGAGCAGAAGCAAGTAATAAGGGCAAGTTCTTGATACGTAATTGACTCGATACATCAAAAGTTTGTATTAAACGTGGAAAAGTGAGGCAAGCGCAGATCAATACATAAACAATTATATGCTCAAATATTAATCTGTGAAAATAAAGGTGCCAAAAAATAAGATACAGAGGCAAACACATTCCAAGAAAGCACACAAGGACATTGTTTGTCTATAACATCGGACATAAAAGAGCTTGACAATGTTATGGTAAAGTTTTTATCTTGTCTATATCCAATTTATGATAATGCATGCCGTCTCTGGTGCTCGAAAAGAAAAAAATAAACTCATTTCAAAAGGTCAGTCTGTGTTTGCCAGTGGTTTCAGACTGAAAAACAATATTTACAATAGCTATTCTTTTCCCTTGTTATAATGCCACAGGAACTTCCTATATCCCTGAAGGCTTTTGTATCCTTTTAACTGGGGTCAGGGAACATCCTGTTAACATCCTGAGTGACTGGCCATCAACTGATAAAGAGTGGCACTCGTAGTGTTTCAAAACATTAAAAAACATTTATAGGTATTTTCAGCCTTTGCATTTAAATCAATTTATGAGCTTTTGAAATGGAAAAACAATGTATACTGCAATGTTTTAGTATAAAAATATAAACATTAAATAGATATTTAATTGCCTTGGTAGTGTAACTGGCAAGTAGGTATAAAAATATTTGTACGGACATTGATTCTCCTACGCTCTTCTGTCTCGATTTTTTCAGGTCGACATGCAACTGTGAAGATTGTATATAATTTGGTACCTAAAATAAGCAAACAATTGTGTGCCTTGCCCATTATTCTGTGTATATATAATTAAACTGATTCGCAAGTATTGTGATAAACCATGGAGAAAGTTGTCTGTTCGTCATTCCCTGTGGCAATGCCTGTATGCCTTGTGTTAGAGAATGTAGGCCGACCTTTCCCATCCTATTAATTTAACCACAGGCATTTTCAGCGCTGGCAGCTAAATCTGTGTTAATGAGAGATGAGGCTAAGAGAGAAAGAAAATCATTTATAAAGTTATTTTCCTCTCTTGTGGGTCTCAACTGTATCTGTATCTGGCCAGCTAGTTTTCCATCAGAAGTCATTTTTCACAGGTTCCATCTTGACGCCCTGATCTAAGCGATATCACACATTAAGTGTTACTTTGCAGAAGTGTGAAAAAATGTTGTTCTTGTCCAACTGTTTTTAATGAAAACACACAAAGTGATTTTTAAAGATCTAAATGTAAGTTATGTACCACTTTTAGTATTTAACCTAAGGCTATAGCTGTTCAAATGGAGAAAAACAGTGATGTAATCGTTCCAAAAAAATCAATCCAATGCTTTGTAGATTATGAAACAGGCATGATTTTTCAGAAATAATGTTTTTCTATTTGTTTCATCTGTCATCTGTGAATTTTTTAACTCAAGCATACTGTATATCCTATGTTGAAATTACATATTACAAATATTTTGAATGTAATAATTAAACAACTTACTGAATCCTCTGATCTACTTTCAGGCTGCTTTGAGAACAACCGAGATGATGAAAAACATTGTCAGGTACAGTAAAACAAATTATAGAGATGCCTGAATTGAACTGAAATCTCTTTAAGCGAGGCAAAGGAGGGCATACAGAATCAAACTGAATAAAATACACAATGACAATATTAAATGGAAAATGCATTTGTGTTTGCAATAGATCCCCCTATAATGACAAGAAATGCTGTCGCAGTAAATTAATCTGTGTTTCTCTTTTTCTGTCTGACTGGGGATATTATGTCATCAGGTTTTTGTTTTATATGTTTGAGTTCAGACAGAAAATGAGAGCTGACATGCGTATGTTACAAATATAGCATTATGGTTTTATCCATTATAGAGAATGAGTTTGCTTGACTATATTGCACTCATAGTGTCTCACTTGAATGCCAGGGTTCAGGAATTGTTGAACATTCGTAGTATAATGGGACTGTGGTCCTTTTAGTACTTCCTGAAATGTTCATGTTAGTAGGCGACTCTTGCAGGCAGAGTGCCAGCGAGTCTGTTACAAATATAACCTTCTTTGAAAATTCCCATCTTCATCTGCCAGGATCCAATCAGAATGCATAGCGAGGTACTTGAGATAAGATGTCTCTCTTATCCTTTTTCTTCCTGCTCTATCTCTCGTACTGTCTATTTTGCTCTTTGGCACAAAACATGAAAAAAGAGCAGGCGTGCTTGAGTTGATAAAAAGTTGTAGTTGGCAGTCTTGGAAATGTGTTTGTCTTTCTGTCTGTCTTTCTTTCGTTCTATTATTAATTCCCTGTCTAATTGAACTGTCTACATCAAAGTTCTTCAAAGCTTGTTCTAAAAGCCCTTCAGGGAGGAAGCACGCAGTGGCCTTTACCTTATCGTGTATGGGATTTACGATGATTAATTGTCTTAGTCTGATGAAAGTCAGAGAAACGCGAAACCCCAACGCGTCAGTCAGGTCACAATATAGAATGCCTCAAACCCTGACCTGACAGAGAAAACAATGATTTATAAAAAGCAACTAACTAAAAAAATATATAAACAGGCAAACAAATGATAATGTAGCTATAGTCATTCTGTAGGTAAGACTTTAAGTTGTGTATTTCTAAGTAACTATAAATAAGGGTTAAATTAAAAAGGGGAGAGTTTAAGACAGAGGTTTGTTGGTTTGACAGCAGATTTAACTTGTGTCATACGTTTACATTATATGACATTTGCTCTCTTACATGAATCTGTCTCTCAGCCTGATGTGCCAAGACTATAACTGTTAAAAAACAGCGCTTAACATCATTTGTTAACACACATTTTTGGTTAATTTCACTTAAGAGACAACTATAACCATTTTTGTTGTCTTTTCCGTTTCTATAGGGTGTACATGTCTTACTGAATACATATTAAAATGTATTGTAGTAACATATGCTAGCCGTAGGATTTATAAGCGAATTTCTTTGGTAACAGAATGCAAGCATCTGGACAAGCAGTACTTAAATGATCATTTGTCAAACTGGAGACAAGCCCTGTGTCCGAATATGCCGTAAAACTAAACAAAACGTGAAATAAAGGGAAAGAAATTCTCACTTGTACATAATTAGCTAGGGAGTCACATCTTTACTTATGACCAGAATCTTGTTTTCGGTATCAGACACACGCAGGTTAACCACACAAGAATTCTGAGAGACAAGGCTGTCTGAAAACAAGGTGGACAAATCCTCGGAGACTGGCAGTACAGAACCATCTCCAGAGAGTCAGACAATATCATAAACAGCTCACCTGGAGCCATCCAGGTACATGTCACGAATCTCTTTGTTAATGCTACTGTTCAATCAATAGAGTTTTTGGTAGAAATATATCTGGCAATTTAGTTATTTTTACTAGAATTTCAACTTGTATATTACATAACCATATTTGCTTTGTGTTGATGAATACAGGCCTTTAAAGCTTTGTATTGTGACAAAGCACTGTAAATCTACTTTAATGTAGATTAGTAAATTATTTTTTATTATCTATAAGCCGGCAGTGTGTATTTTTAATTAAAGTTGTGCAATATTACATCCCTTGCAGAAATATTGGCATTCTTTCTAACATGCATTTTTGGCTTCTAAGCTCCTACTGGGACTGTAATATAAACAAACACACAAACAAACAAACCACATCTCAAAATGACGTTAGAGTCATGAAGGGCGGCAAAACAGCCTTTAGGCATTAATATTTCTGAGGGTTGGACATGCGCTGTTAATCACGAGCGTACCAGCCGCTATGTCCTCACCAGACCTCTGGGAAAGCCTGACTTGTAAAGTCAAATGTGTCCAAGCCCGGACTCGCAAGGCATGACAGAGCTATTATCGGTCATTTCGCAGCTGTGATATTTGATTGTGCCCCTCATAAACGAACACGAAATTACATTGACAGCATGTTGAAAAGGAGCCGGTGTATTCTGTAAGAGGGATTGCGTATCGGCATACTGTAATCAGTTTGTCTTGTCTGGAAAAGGGATATGCAGAACTGTGGTCAAAAAGATGTTTGTCAATGTCAGGTGGAGCGGCACGCGTTATGAAACCAGCATACAAATGTACTCGGGCCAGGAAAACATGCTGCACCCTAAGGCATTAAAATACATGTACTTTATCTCCGTTGTAATGCTGCAGTCAGACAACAAAGCTTTGCGTTAAAGTCTATACTATCACAATCCCCCGCCCCCCTTTCTTTGTCTTTTCATCAGCCGAGACAAATACATGTTCTTTAATCCTGCTGCTTAGGTAGTTTTATTAAAGGATTATTCTACCGTGCCGGGCTACTACAATCGCTGTTGCACGCCATAATTCTTTTGTCCAGCCAGCGTGTAGATTTAAGTCCTGTGTTCACCTCTAAGTGTAGTCTGAACTATTAGATGATGTCAAGCATGCTTTGTATGTACCTTTGGTTTTAAATATGATTTGTGTGTGTAGCGACTGATTCAATATATTAGCGCTATATTAACACTGTGCCTTATTGATTTTGCAGATCTTTAGACAAACAGTGAAGAATGCTGGATCAGCCAATCATTGGATCTGTGCACATCTCCCATCTTGCCAGTAGTGAAAAACACTTACAGTATGTGCTTTCCAAAGACACTAAATATAAGGATATTATTATTCATAATTTCATAAAGAAAAGTGATGTATATCTATATGTATTTGGTACCGTCCAACAATCAAAGCAGTTTATAGATTTTCATTGATTTGTGTTGTTTAGGTTCAGTCCAAGAGCTGAAACCTTTCCAACACCGTTAATTTGATTGCAAATAGCTCAGTGTATGTTTGAGGTACCAGCTTGCAACTAAAACAGCCACACCACCCATTGAGAACAACAGCTTAAGCGCAAATCGTTTTTTCAGCGACGATCGTTCTTAATGTTTGCACCTGAAATGACATGCAGAGCTGCCGATTAGCCAGGTCAATGCATTTGGCAGATGTTCAAGCTGCAGCTCTGTTGCTTAGCACAAAAAAGAGAGAGCAGAAGCAGAGGTGGACAAATAATTCACTTTGGCAAGCATCCAACGACTGCTTTGCTCATTTTTTTTTATTGTAAGGCATCACCCATACTTGGGTTCTCAGATCCACAAATAATACGGAATATAAAAGCACAACCAAAGGCAATGTTAGAAGAAACCACATTTTCAGGAAAAACATGCTGCCAAAATGTCTTGATCAGAAAAATAAAACAAGCACCCAAATTTCTACCCACCCTGTCTCTAAACCAAGCTAGTCATCAGTAACCACATTTAGCCTTTTAGCCCTCACTAGATAGGCTCGACGGCCCTCGACCCCACCCTCCCTTGCCGCTGTTAGCCGTGGCAGGCTGAAGGATGGAGCAGACTGGAGCAAATCTCACCTCAGGCAGCGGCATGCCGTTGATGATGAGGTCAGGCTGCTGAGGGCCCTGCCCTGTGAAGGTATGGTGGTAGCCGTGGTTGGGTGCGGCATTCCTGGAGTTCTGGTTCTCCACGTTGAGGAAGGTGCTATCGGAGCGCCTGCAGCCCAGCGGAAGAGTCTGCTGGTGGTAGTCGAAGTAGTTGAGCGAAGAGGTGAGAGACGAGCAACTCACCACATTCATCTTGTCCGTCTCCTCCACGTCCCGTGGCACCAGCCGGATGTCGTTCTTGCTCAGCTTCTTCTTCTTGCTGGACTTCTTCTGGTTTCCGTAGGAATACTCCGCCACCCTGCGCAGGTACAAGAAACTGAACAGACTCAATAAAGCAGTGCTCTGTCTTTCTCACAGCACACACAGCCAGAGCCAGGTCTTGCCTGGCCCGGGCTTAGGTGCCAGACCCATAATCATTGGCAGCACAGGAGAGTAGCCACATTCAAGTGACCTCCGGCCACCAATGGAGCCGACATCCCTCATTTGTTTGCATTTCCATGCACGGCGGGTCAACTTGTCACAAGCACACATACACAATGCAAACATGCCAAACCACAAAAGCGTACACAGCGACAAATGATACTAAATAGCATCGCTAGAGTAAACAATAATATTCAAAGTTAAACCCACATTTGTCTGTTTTTTCACTTCCATTTCCATCCAGCCCACTGGCAGTTGGTTTGTGAATTTCAATTCTCTGAGCTACGCTTTGTGGCTACTACTAACTTCATTTGAGGGTTTTGATTCTAATCACGGTAAATGAGAAACTTGGAGATTCTGCCCTCAAGGATGCTTAGGTTGCAATATATCCACTCTTGCATAAACTTGAGAACTCATAAGAAGAGTTGGTGTAGTAAACAGTCTTTTGTCTGAGCTATTCCTCACTGACCCCTCTTTACTTCCCTTAAGGATCATTATATCTTATAGCCTGAAACAATCTTACACTTATTTCGTTTGATGTCCTCTGAAGGGTGCACATTTTTGTAAACCCACGCTTTTCGTTTAATGGCACGCTCTCTCCCTCTCTCTGCCTGCGCAACACTACCTAACAAAGCCTCCTCTTCTGTGGTTTTCATTTGGATTCAGTGGATGTCTCCCTGCTCCTTACTTTTTTCTGGCTCAGAAAAATGATAATGGTGCAGGACCTTATCTTTTTGGGGAGCATCTAAAAGCTTTTTTCCTTCCTTAAGTTAAAGCAGTGAAAAAGTTAGACAGTCTAAAGCTTTCTTAATAGCTGGCTGAAAAGTGCACTATTCTGTCTTGTTGGAGCAGTAAGCTTGTATTTTCCTCTTAGAAATAGAGTGACACAGTCGACTGCAAATGAATGAGCAAAGGTACTTCCTAACAGCTCTGGGCATGGTAAGAAAAAAATTACATTTAAATTGGTTTAGCCATGGTCACACTTCTAAATGTAAATGTTATTATTAAATTTGTTTTAAATATTTTCATACATTTGACATTCTTATTGCTTAGATTAACATAAGTTTTCAATAGTATTCCTTTTATTATTAGTAGTAGTAGTATTATTGTTAGTATTAATATATATTCTGTGTTGTCTTAAAATAACTTATATATATTGAAAAGGGAAGTTTTTTTTAAGGTAATAAACACATATCTATTATGTTTTTGCTCTCTTTATAGCAAAGACTTTCCAAAGATCTCAGATGAGCCAGAAAGGAGTCAGTGAGCACAGCAGAAGAAAAGCGTATCAAACACTCTCACTAACCCCCTGTTGGGAGAGCTGAAAGCCTCCATCAGGTTTCTATCTGGAGGGGAAAATAAATGTTAACGACAGCAATCTAAACATGGCCCTCTCGAACTATCCTGCTATCACAATGAGGTAGATACTGTATGTGCCGAATTATTAAAGCTGCCTTGCCTTTTTGAAGACGATCGCTTACATTGAACATCTCTGTTAAGATAGATCATTATCCTGTCGCATTGTATGACAAATACGTTACCAACAATTTGAGGTAAAAATATGGTAATGGTTTCAGGTTAAATTTGCAAAAGCAATTTATATGGAAATGTTGAGTATTAATGTAGCAGAGGGAAATCAAAACTGGCCAATGTTACAGATTGATAAGTATTCATATTACAGTAGATTAACAAAATAATATTCTCCTCCACACACCATGCCTCAAAGACTATTATGGAGTGACAAATTTGCATGATTTGCCTTTTATGTACATAATTATTATGAAAGTGTGATTATTGCCATGGTAACATTAGGTAGCTATGGCCTTGATGCTGCAATTATGATATACTGACCTATATTATGTCAATCATAATATATTTGCCAAAGACGGAGCAACAGGTTGATATTTTGCTACAACAAATTTGAAAAGGACATAAACATTTCACCAGTCAATTCTCATGCAAATGGTGAGTGTATAATGACAGGCCTATGCATAGCTTCAAATGCACAGGTTTTTTCAAGACCATGCTCATTTTAAAGTAGTTGCTTTTTATGCTATATTATATTATTTAACCCTTGTTTATTCAGATATATAACTTACATCGTGGTCATATTTATGCTATAATATTTGGTTGTTATTTATTTATGTATATTTAAAATTAGATTTTTATTTTGTTTAATGTAAGCACATAAAAATACTAAAACGAAATTGAATCGATTTGACTGCAAGATATATTTATATAATAATATTTTCATCAGTGAAAACAAGTGCAAGAAGTATGATCATTAAAATGATCTCCTGCTGTACATATTTCTGTCATTACGTATAGCAATGATGGAAGCAGACCGAGGCCTAAAGCGCATGCACAGGTGACAACGACACAGCGACAGCGCGTGCACAACCAACATCCACGTAAGTTTCACGTTAAGCATGCTTTCACCTCATATTTTAATGATTATACACATTCATGACATGCACAACTGTAAGCACAATATTTAATAGCAAAAATTGTTTGGGTACCTGCAGTTGTACGTTCGGATTTCCTTGTTGTCCCTTTTGCACTTGACCGCCACAAATATCATTGTGACAAAGAGGATGACCGCAATTGAACCCAGGGCAATGATGAAAATAAGTGAGAGGTTGACAGGTCCGATTTGTTCCTGTGTATTCATATCAGGGGAGAGATAAATGACAATGTAGGCAGAGGCGGATAAAGAAGTTTGCCCGTGGTCGTGCGCCACCACCGTTATTTGGTAGGATGGTTTCGCGTTCTCCCCAAACGTCTTTGTGGTTCGCACCTCACCGTTTATCTGGTCAATTTCAAAGTATGCCATGTCTCCTTCTGAAATTGAATACGTTAATCTTCCGTTTTCCCCCTCGTCGTAGTCATCAGCTTTTATCTGTGTAACCAAATAACCAACTCCAGCATTTTTGGGAATTGATACTTCCGCGGTGCCGTTAACCAGCGGCGGGGTCGTCATCACAGGTGTGTTGTCATTTACATCCAGTACAACGATGCGTACGGTGGCGTTACTGGTTAGTGGCGGATCTCCCCCATCCTTTGCTGAGACTTTAAACTCAAAGGTCCGCGTGTCTTCGTGATTAAAAGCCCTGACCCCGTATATTTCACCGTTGGAGTTGACGGTAACGTAAGATTCCACAGACATCCCCCGCACCTCCGATTTGATGATTTCGTAGGAGACGGTGCCGTTCATGCCCAGGTCAGGGTCCCTGGCGGACACCGCCAGCAGAAAAGCACCTGGGACGTTATTTTCGAGGACCATTGCTTGATAATGTGGTTTAGTGAAATACGGGGGGTTGTCGTTTTCATCTGTTACTTTAACTGCAAAAGATTTTGAGCTTCTTAGCGGAGGATATCCGCTGTCCTCGGCTAAAATGGTCAAATTGTACATATCTCTCTGCTCCCTATCCAGACGGCCATCCACAAGTAAGGTGGAGAAGCTCTCGAACTCGTTGAGCCTGAAAGGCACATTACCCTGCAGTCTGCATTGCACTTTTCCATTGGCACCGGAGTCGTTGTCTGAGACGCGCACCAGGGCTATTACATATCCAAGAGGCGCGTTCTCGCTCACCTCCACCATCTCACTGTTTTCTGACAGAAGTTTGATTTCTGGTGCGTTGTCGTTCACGTCTATAACATTGACAATCACTTTGCAGTGGGCAGGGATTGAGTTTGGACCCAGATCTTTGGCTTGGACATCTATTTCGTGCACGGGCAATTCTTCGTGGTCCAAAATGCCATTTACTGTTATCGCGCCTGTTTTAGGGTCGATTTTAAACATCTGTTTGGTCAGGTTGGAGACAAAGTTAATGAACGAGTAAACCACCTCGCCATTGGTTCCTTCATCCGGATCAGTAGCATTCAAGTCTATGACAAAAGTATTAATAGGCGAATTCTCCAGCACGTTTACAGTGTATACTGGCTCATCGAAAACGGGGTTGTTATCGTTCGAGTCGATGACTTTAATGTTAAGTTGTACAGTCCCAGACTTTGGGGGGTCACCGCCATCCTCTGCGGTCAGTTCAAACGTGTAACGGGATTGCGTTTCTCTATCTAAAGTCTTTTCCACCACAAGCTCTGCGATCTTAGACCCGTCTCCCCTCGTCTTAATCTCAAGACCGAAAATATCATTGGGGGTAATTGTATAGGTTTGAATGCCGTTACTCCCCGAATCCGGATCGCTTGCCCCCTCTAGGGGAAATCTTGTACCGGGAGCAGCATTTTCTGAGATTTCTAGTTCAATGTGGTTGGTAGGAAAGCGAGGCGCGTTGTCATTCACGTCGATAATCTCAATTTTAATCACGCAGATCTCCATCGAGTTCGACATCACCTCCAAAGAGATAAAACACTTCGGTGTCTGTCGGCAAACAGCATCCCGATCAATTTTTTGTTTTGTGATAAGCAGTCCGGCGGGGCTTAGATTAACCCATCGCGGCTCGGAATTGGATATGACCCGCAAATAAGGCTGTCGGTTTCCCAGTGCAAACCCCGCAACTTTTGCGTCTGCCGTCACGTTCGCTATCTTTGTCCCCGCACGCAGCTCTTCTTCCACGGTGTATTTCAAATTAAAAACTGCGTCGACTCCAGTCCAGCACAAGAGAAAGCACAAAAACATTTGTAGGAAATCCATGTCCTTTGAATGCATTATACCTGTTGATGTCTGTTTTCACACGCTTATTTGCGTGATTATTTATTAGCATTGAAACATATGCACATTCGGCACGACGTAAAAAAGCCCCAATAAATCGAGTGAATAAAATCACAGTCTGTTAGATATCCTTTAAAATGTTTACATCTGCGATGAAATTCATCTGACTTACTGATTTCGCAATTGATAACTTCCGTTTTACTTCACTGAAATCTTATCAGGCCAGCCATGTCTTAAAAATAAAAAAAAATGAACAGTTCTTCATTTAACGAATAAGAAAACATTGTAAACGAAAAACATGGCTTCAACATGAACATTTGCCTAGTTCAGGATAAACGGGATGTAAACCGACCATTTTGAGTCACTGAAAGAAAAATATTCAGTAAAAATGTAAATGTCCGCTGGAAGCTCCTCAATCTGTGAACGAAAGATAGAAATTATAAGATAAAATCCAATTAAAAAACGATTCGTCCTGATGAGCACAATCGTTCACTTGAAATAAATTGAGTTTAAAGAAGCACTCGTGCCCAATCAATCCATATAGTAAACTGAAGTTAGGATGTCTCCTCGATCCGCATTTGTGTCCATACACATATCCAACCGATACCACAGAGATTCCAATCTTAGTAAAAAAATGAAATTGGGCGAAGAAATCTACCAGTTTCTGAAACGATGGGTAAACCCATATTGATTCTAGTTAAGTCGGTGATATTCCTAGTCGAGCAAACGGTGACTGTCTTGTCCACTGAAGATCCCGGAGATTTCTCTCAACAGCGTAGATGTATCATATGAAGGTATTTCAGCTGCTCCCGGTCCAGAAAGAATGAAACAAAATCCATCGGTGGAAAGATCAATGGAGTAATTTCTAGGGCTTGTAAGTGCAGCTAGACTCGCCCCGTCGTCCGGTCTGAAATATCCAGTCTATAGATAAAGCGAAATACAGTTCTTGATATAGTTTCTTAAATGTGGTTCACTGAGATAAACGCACGGCGCGCATCTTCAGCGCATACTGTCGAATGCACAACTCAGTGTCTTGCGCTCAGTCTCAGGACCCGCAATCCCCACAGCCAATCAGAGGTTACACTGGAGAGTTGGATTTGCTGGTGGGTGGGGCAAAACTACAGCTATGAAACTCGACCAACTAGCTCTAGTTCATGCACGCACGTATGTTATCCGTGCAACATATATCCGGAACTGTAAGTACTGTTAGATAGGTCTTGTTTTGAGTTTGGCTAAATTGCAGAATGTTGGCATGCACGAGGATGCGCTTTCAAAATGATAATTGCCGATGAAATATTCCTAGATAAAAGTGGCACGAACGAGCCATAAAAGAGCTCTTGCATGGTTTTGAAAAGACGTTTAATCGATACATTTACAATTAATCGATTCGCGTCATAGTTCTCAACTTAAACCTGCCGGGTTACAGCCTACATCGTTCGCATACAAAACAGCACAGCTTTATTCTTAGCCTAAATGTGAGTGCTCTTGTCAGGCTGTGTGTTGTAAAACACCCGACCCAAATCGGTCTTTATTTACTCGCCCATTTGAGATTAAACAAGATGTAAAGGTGGTCTACGTGTTGCGCAGCTGATGAAATATCTTCACTTAGTTCTGGCAGTTGTCGTGTTAAGAAATATTGATGATATCCTCGCGTTTCAATAGGAGCACAATATCAACACTGCTGTTCCTAGTCGTGCCTATAATGACGTTTAGATCTGCGTGAAGCTGAAAGGGAGCTGCCTTACGTTCATATCAATGATGACGACCACGATGTATCAATGACCACCCATCACCCCTGAGAGAGACACGCGCGCACACAGCGCGCTCACGCGTAACATGGTACATGACATGAGCTTCTGTCTAAGGGAGGACACATTTCTTAGCTTAGTTATTGTTGAATGTATTGTTGTTGAATTCATTATTTCTTCCTATTGAATATTTGTAAGATAAATATTTTTATTATCGTTGGAATTATACCAAACAATACGTGGACAGAAATAGCCGTATGATAATTATTTTGTTGTATTAGTGCACATGTAAATATGATTTGTATTTGTTTTTATAAGCACACACATCATTTTTGTATACATGTGTGCTAAAATGTTGCAATATTTATATTTTTCCTCGATATAAGATGTCTTTGACTGTAACATTGTTTCATGTCGAGTCACCACCAACCTCGCCTTTTTATGGTATTTAAATTCCTCAGTATCAGCCCCACGAACACTCACAGACTCATACACATATGAAAACAGCAGCGATCATGCGGAGGAAAAATCGTGTTTAAAGTCACAAGACTGACACCTAGCGGCTCACATCTTCTTCTCCTTGCACTGGAAAATATTGTTTTATGTTCACGTGATGTCTGCTGTTTTTGTGTAAAAATAAATACTGTCTGGAAAATTATCTTTATTTTGGTTTTAAAATAATTGTGTAACTTTAAAGTTTATCTATTTTTTAATAAAACATGCCTGCTGATAAAATAATCAATGTTATATAATTTTAAGTGCATACTTGCATTGCATCAGGTGTAGTTTCACAGCAGGTATTATCCCCTTAATACATTTTTAATGAGGTTTAGTCTAAACCACGTTTAGTTTTTTAACTGCATTTATAATAATATCATATAAAGCACGTGAAGCTGTGTGCATCAGACTCCTACTTGGCAAGTTAGGGATCATTATTTTTCATTGTCAAAACTATCCAACAAAGTACGTTTTCTCGTGTCTAATGTGCATGGCTTTTGGTCTGTGCGCTACTATCGGTGCATTAAGAAATGGAACTGATTAGACATTGTACTGTTGTTTAAAAGAATAGGCATCATTGTTACTGTGCAGTATTTTTCTGATACTCAGACTTTCTTTCTGATTTCTGCTTTGCTTCCTCAGTAATATGGCATTGTTCTCCCATGAAGGGGGTTTTGATACTGCAATAGTAGGTGATGCATATGGATGGAGGTTTTAATCTTGCTGAGTTCCATTCATTGTAATGGAGGAGAAATGACCATCAAAGCCAGAGTGAATTCAGCCCAGTGGTAAGAGACAGTGTAAAATGGGCACTACATCAGGACAAAAAAGGCAGCGATGGCTCTCAAATAAATAATAACACACACAGGATAGCGAAAAGATGCTTTGAAGTTCTTTGAAACGAAGTAAAACATTAGTAGGGTAAAAGGAGACCAAGATTAGGCAGAGGGAATCTGTCTGTGTGTCTGTTTTTTTATATCTATATCTACATTTACGCATTTGGAAGATGTTTTTTTTCCGAAGCTTCGTACATACTTTATAGTTCAACCTATACATTTTATCACTATGTGTTACCTTGAAATCAAACCCATGACCTTTGCACTGTTAATGAAATTCTCTACCAGTTGAGCTATATACATATATACATGCACGCATGTTTCTATCAATATGTTGTAAGTTATTTTTTTTGCAGTCCTTTTAGCCTCGTGCCCCTGTAACTGCCAGTGGTCTTTGTGTGAATTGCTAAGTAAAGCAGCTCAAAGGTGCACACAGGCTACAGCCCAAGCTACTTTGTGCAGCAGGAGCCACTCAATCTTGCAGTGGTTTGAACTTCTTTAAGACACTTTTTTCCTCGAAGCCTTGAGCCAACACTTTCCACAGTACACAGAGAATAACTGATTTGATGCTATATTTTGCTGCTAAAGCATGGCACACTTCTGTAGCCAGTCCCTTCTGCTCACTTTGAAAAGAATATATGAGCCTGGCTGATATGTTGCTGCCTTATTACCCCTACAGCCTTGCTGCTGCTGAATAGCATAGGGCGATCAGTAAGACTAGACCTACAGGTGTCAGATGGAATAGAAAGAGAGAGAGAGGTGAGGAAATAAAAGAGAGCAAGAAAAAGGGAATTAGGAAGGACAGAGCTGTATTTTTTTTATTTGGGCAAGACGGTGGCTCTTGCTTTGTCTGGATGTGGGTACAGAAAGGACAACCCTGTTATGTTCTTCATTTTTTTTATATATTTCAGAAGTTTGATTTCTTCTAATGATTGTGGTTGGAGGCAGTACGCAGGATGACTGATGGCCAAATCCACAGGCCTAGCTTCAGTGATGTCTTGAACTGCTATCTGTGCCTTGATATGTTGGGTACAAACACTAGCTCCACATTTTAATCCCCCCACCCATCCGTTATGCTGGGAGGGCACTGTTGCACTAGTGTGAAAATGCTTGTTGTTATGTCTGTAGAATTGAGAGACAAACAGAGAAACAATAGTCTTTTTACTGTGCTGAAATCATTTTCAAACCTTTTATTTATATAGGAATCATTAATAGAGATTAATAATTGCCAAATATCTACATTATCTATATTACAAAGGAAAGATCTCCAACTTGATTCTTAGACTTGACTGTTATTACCAGTGCTGGGTTTATAAGATGGACAACAATTTACCAATTGATAGATGATATTTACATGTGATCCCACATAGCTATAAATGCAAAAACTGTTTACACCAGAATCTTTAAAAGCTATTAGTAGGTGCTGAAAGGTTTTAGCGATGGTAGTATTAAAAACTGCATTAGGGAAAAAATTGTTTATAGTGTGAAATGAAACTGCTGTTAACTGTTGATGGCAACTTTTCAAACAGCCAGAGTAAAGACTGGCGTAAAACCAGCTAAATTAAATTATTAGCTTAAGCAATTATTTATCAGTACGATGTGTATTATACAGATTTATTATGAAGATGGTCTTTTTGCTGTGAATGTAATGCAATTAAGTTCAACAGTAAATAATTTGACAAAGTCTTAGCATGGATTTACATCTCCTGCAGTGCCATTAAACTGATACTACGTTTTAAGCAATCAGTCATTTTTAAACAATTAAAGTAATATGGCCAGCGTGGCCTCATAATGTCATAGACTTGCTAGCAGATCTGGAGTGGGCATACTCAAGGGACGAAATGTACACAGTAGCGGCAGTCACGTCGTAGGATTCATCACCGTAACCGGCACTCGGCACAGCTGCAGCCAATTAGATTTCACTCTACTCTAGGCCCAAACAAGATTGAGCTGTATTTACACTTCATTGTGGAACTTATGACGGCTGCAATTGAGACTAATAATTAGTAACCCAACATCCCATTTGCCATCAGAATGACGTGTTTAAGAGCACTATGTTTTATGTATGCAAGATTAATTTAAATATTTCAGCATTTAGATGGCAATTAATACACATAATTTCACCATTTTGGCATCATGGCAAATTGAATGCCTATAAGTCTCGTGTCTCTCTAATTGCTATAATTATAATATAATAATTGCTTTTAATATATTTCTCTTAATGGTTCGTTTTAAAAAGTGAAATGATTTAATTACAATTAAGATTATATTTAAAGCATGCTTACAAACACCTTTAATGGTTCTGTAGTTCTTGGAATGGGCACACCCCTTTTTATATTAAAGGTAGCTGTTTTTCAGCATCAAACGATGGCCCGGTTTCCATTTTAGCGGTAACGTGTAGTGTTCTTTTCGCACCTCAAGTAACTCAGACAATAAGCACAATCATGTATTGAATGAACCACTAGACACTGGAATTTCAACCTGATTACCCCTATATGAAGAAATCAGTGGCCTTTGTTTGGCTTTCAGCATAAGCGCAAGAGCACCTCACACATTCATAACCACTAGTAACACAGGGTAGCCGTTCACAACACCTGGCCCATGGTCAATTAGTATGTGTGCTTTTTGGAGATCAGGGTCTGATTGATGATAGAACATGTGGGGTGAAACACCTGGAAATGGGCAGCCTTGGGTGGGGCAATCTGATAGCATCAGCAGGATGGAGAGCTTATCAGCCTTTGTCCCCTGGGTGTGTGTTTACAGCTGTTCTCCAGTCAAGACAAATTAGGAGAATGTAAGGCATTAGGCCACTTCAGGCACTTTGGTGTGTTTGCAAAGCCGAAGAGGTTTGTGTGCCTGCGTGTGTTTGCGTCTTTATCTCTGTTTTGTTCGGATCGTTGCAGGTAGATGAATGCCAGTGGGGTGTGTGAAAGTAATAGACAACAGAGCACAGACTTCAGCCGGTCATGTGCAGATTTCACAGCATGTGTGGAGAACATATGTGAAGTGTTTTTATTCACAGGGGCTTAACTGCGAAAGACATATTGCTGTTGTTTATTTTTCCTTAAATCTTGTCTGTCTAATCTAATATCTAAATATATATTTTTAAGTGAGTGGGATAGCTTTATCCCTCATTTTACTGCAAATCCAGTCAATTGTTAGCTTAATCCACAAAAAATATGTATTAACTAGAGAATAAATCACTAGTCTGAAGATGTTTTTGTGCTCTTTTAGGTCATAAAGAATCAGCTACCATAAATAAAAGTATTGTGCAGGTCTTTAAGTGCTTTATATAATCAGAAAAATGTAAAGACACGGAGGTCATAAATGCATGTCGTTATGTACATTAGGATCTTTTATATCCTGTATGCCTAGGCAGGTTTTAAACCTTTACTTTGAAGTAATGTCAAGTTATTTTTTTTCTAGTTACACAGTCTAGTTTTGTGTATGCATGAGATGGTCAGTAAAAATATTCTGAACGCTCCTTGGGGTGTTGTCTGGGACTGAGATTAATATAAACCTAAACCTACATTAAATATGTATTAAATGCTCAAATCAAAGTAAACCCCTGTCATAACAGCCAATATTGATATCTGACGAATATTTAGCGAGTGGTGACTCTCGCACCTCCCGAACACACACACACACATATCAGTTTACCTTCCTTCAACATTTTGCTCCAGATCTCATAACATTCAGTCTCTATTAATGCCCATGAGAGAGATCAGACAAACATTGCCAGAGAGGAACTCTGTTGAGTGTCGTGTAACTGTAGAGGCTTTGCCAACTCGATCTCGGCAGTGTGACAGGGAATTGCAGTTTTTCTATTCGGACGGTAATATCAATAAAGGTAGTGGTCCGCTGGGACCGCTGTCAATTCAATTCCCTCCTCCCCAAGGTAGTAGCTTCTGCGTTGTTTACGTGTTTGTTGCTTTCTGAGTTGTCTCGACTCACTTTCAACATTCTGCACATGTGCCCCGCAATGCAATTTGCCCTCCTGCCATTGGACGAGGAGACTAGAATTAAAGGGAAAGGAGGAGAAAAAGAAATTAATATGGAAATTAACCTGTATAATGCCTCAGGTGCTTTAAGGGGCAATATGAAGGTGGCAGTTTCCAATGCAGATAGCTGCTCAACAGCAAACGCAGGGATATATGGAGATTCCATTCTTTGGGAGGATCATTCCCCTCCCCGCTGTAAGGATTAAGGAAATAGCTTCTGAGAGGCATGGCACGCTGTTTAGTGTGCGCTAATTGCACATCCAGTATTGAAAAGTCTGTTCTGAGCAGATTGTGGTTCTGTACGTATTTTCCATTTTCTCTCCTCCAATCTTTTTTCTCTCTTTTTCATTCCTTTCGTCTCTGTGATCTCTTCGTATGAGATTTTTGTTCTCTGATCAGCTGCACACACAAGCACGAGTAGCTTACTGCTTGACCTGATAATGCAAGCAGATGCAGCATAGATGAATATATTTGCTCTTTAAGATGGTGAGAATTCCCACTGTGCGTGTGCGAACTGAGAATGGGTCAAAGTGTGACCGTGGGTTGGCTTTACTTGATTGATCTGTCTATTTTTATTCCCTGCTTTTTAGGCCACCCCACCCAGGCATGTCCTCAGGGTAAGGTGCATTGGAAAACATTGCCTCTCCTAACGTTACGGTCTGTAGTAATTGTGCTGGAGATGGCTGCAGGCTTCATTATCTGTCTTTGCAGGTAACAGGCATTAGGGTGGGCAGGGAGGAGGTGCTGTGGCCTCAGGTTATGGGAATTCCTTTACTATCTGTGGCAGCCAATGTTTACTTATCCCTCAGGGACAAGGGAGGATCACAGGGTTTCAAAACCCTCGGGACTCAATGTGTGAGTTGTGCAATGGAATGAGAATTCCCTCAGTGTCAACATTTGTTTTGTTCCTATGTAATTTTCCCGATGCTGGGGTGTAATGGAACACACACAATATAAAACAGAGAGAAATGTTGGCTTTCTTCTTATTTCACAGTAACAGGATTTTTCAGAACATGCAATTCAATGAAAAATGTCATTTGCATCCCTTTGTGAAGAGATGCAGTTCCCTGCAAGAACAAAATGTAATTTTTTTTTTAAGTTATTTTTTGTCAACTTCAATCGAAGATAATACTAAATATGTGTATTAAAAGATATTTTGTGTAAATATAATTATTTTATGATATTATTGCAAATTCCTTTTACATTTGTTCTCTATTATGCTAATTGACATAATAATCTCAGAATAATTATATAGCCAGAAAAATTGTATCAGCCTTTGGATAAAATTACATATTTCTGGCACACATCCTTTCCTTGAAACTGTGTAAATTAGATTTTGTTAGTCATCTTTCTTTTTAGGCTTTTTGTAAGTTTGCATTAAGTGCATAAGCACATATACATCATAATTTTCTGTTTTTATTTATGACTCAACTGTCGGTGATTATATGCATTAGCTGTCAAATTGCTTTGCAACAGTGCACAATTGCAAACAATTTCAATTGAATTGAATTAATATCATTCATTTGATACAATTATCATGGTGATAAGATGTTGAAAGGTCATTGTCTGTGCTAGTATGATGTTCTGCTACACAATTGTTTCTTAATTGTGAAATTAAAGATTTTAATATAAATAGTGGTATGATGTACAGCCATTGACAATCAACAAAAGTGCCATAAACACACTGAGTTATGATAAATATGCTCATCTTCTAAAAGCTAAGAGCTACCATCCTCTCCATTTGAGCTTCTGAAAAGCTCGCTGTGATCAATCACTGGCAGTTAAAAATGCCATCAGGATGCTGTTCTTTCAAACAACATCATTATCATTTCAGATATAATGAGAAGGTTTATTGTTAACTGCTACAGATTTTTGCGCTCTATTCTAGGGAAACACAATTCACAGTGTGCATTCATGTCCCTTGGTGTTCTTATGTTATTTCATTGTGTAATGTATATAAAGATTCATTGTAGGCATGTGCATATTAATAGATAGAAAGTCAACAGGATCAGCTATCAAAGCTTATACTTTGAGTAGTTAGGGAGCTGTGGTTGAACAGGTGACCTCTCTTCTAGTGTGAATTGATGTGTGGGTGTGTGGAGAAGATCAATTCGCTTTCAGTGAATCTTCAGGTTCCGAGGAATGGGTCGGTGGATCCATTCACATACAGATGTATATATCTGTCATTTAATGCTGGCACAAAAATCAGTTTAGCGACAGCTTGAGTATAGTGTTGGTCATTTTGCCATGATATTAGTTTCAGATATACCTCTTTACTGAAACCAATGAGATTTTAATGTTTGACCAAAGCTACAACAGTGACTGTTCCCCACTATAGGAGATAAATCGTAGGTGCGAAAGGCCAACATCATTCCCTATTGTTTACTGAAATGGTGCTGCTTGTGATAGCTGTGACTGAAAAAGAGATACCGTGGCGTTTTAAATCTGGCTTTGAGATGCAGTGAATGCTTTAACTAATCTCCCTGTGCTGCATGAGCATATCCTGGCTTGAGTGATTTTCTCTGCCCTCAGGGTGGGCTCCAGGATCGGAGGAGGGACAAAGTTCCTTTGCAAAGCCCATGGAGAACATCAGAGAAAAAAGTCTGCGTACACACGGTGATGCACATACACACGTACAGAAACATACACAAACAAGCCTGGGTGTCGCCCACCCGTCTGAAAGCAGGGGTTAGATTTGAGAGCGCTAGTAAACAAAGAAGCAGGGGAGCCTAATCCACCAGTAAATCTGAGGATCATAAGTAAATCACCTATTTTAGAGATTAACTCCCATAACAATCCGAAAATGAGAGAGAAGTGTGTGGGAGGAGCTTGTTTTCAGGTATCTTCAACAGATGCGTGGACCTTTGTTTTTTTCACCTCACACGTGTCGCTGTTAGATAAGAACGCAATATGATATACTCAAAGCTGGGTAACTAATCTGATATTTCACCTCAGTGAGAGATAGGAAAGATATAAAAACACATTAGGAGTGGGCACTAAGAGGATTACAGTATGGAAACGGATGTGCGGCGGCGTTCTAATCCACTCATGTTTAACCCCTTCAAGCTAGCCAATCGCACGCAAGCAAATTATTATTCTTGTCTCATCTTTGATGCCGACTTTCCGCTCGAGGTTTAGACCAATCCCAGCGAAAGCCAATGAGAGCGAGCCCCAGACAGGCTTCCATTCCCACCCTGGTCTGTTGACAAGCGCTGTGCTCCGTTCGGGTGTGTTTTAATCTGCTTGGAGACTGTCATTAGGAGTTTAAAAGGATTTTACGTCTGGCTGCTGGTGTATTTGCAGTGGAGCGTGTGTGTGTTTTTGTATTTATGTGGATTTGCGCATGTCTGAGTCGTGTAGCGATTGTTTCATACGCACACCGGCACAGTTTATTTTATTTCAGCAGAGGGCACTTAATCTTTCGCCTCACCTTAGTCGTTTTTTTCAATGGCTGGAGCTCTCAAACAATCCACTGCAGGACTGATTAGCTTAACCCACAGTTCAAAGCCTGTTGCTTGACACAGACATCATTATAGCGCTGGATATAAAGTCTAGCACTTGAGAAATTACACAGGGGTGAGGTGGGGTGATTTTCCCCTGCAGGGCTTTCTTCTGAAGTTAAAGATCCAGGCTCGAGGCGCTGACCTTATGTCACCGCCCTAATTACCACGTATTAGAGCTGCATGACCTTCAGGAAGGCCACAGGCATCAGAAACCGCCTAAAATAACAGGTGCCAGTCTTCATTAAGAAGGATATGCTTCCTTTCGAAATTCCTTATCAATCATCAATTAAGAGGAATGAGGCTGAGGACACTTGTAAGATGTGACATCCTAATTAATTGCCGCTCGAATGAGAAATTGACACCCCCTCTTCCTCCGTAATCCCTCGTGTCACCTTGGACTGCTCCTGCCGACTGTTTCGTAATTAGCTGAAGTGTAATGTTAGGTTCTAGTACATTAAACAGGCCGCTATTGGACGGTGCCGCTTTCCCCATTTGTAACGAACGCACGTGAAATAATCTGTAAGTGCCGTTGAATTTAATGCGGAGCTCTGATGAGTTTAAATCCGGGAGGATTCATATGCTTGATATGTGCGGAACAACTCGACGTATTCTGCTTCATTAACAAGCGGCGGCGAAGCGATATAATGTAGCGGTGCTGTGAAATCACAATTGAAGTTCTATTATCAGATTAGGCGTGGTAATTTACAAGAGATGTCATTTGAATATTTAGTTGACCCCAAAACCTGCACTACTTTATGCTTTGCTAAAACACAATATTACTCCGGCAGCGGTTTACTGGCTGATTAGAGATTATTCGCTTGGAGCACAGAAGTAGAATAATCAAGTGAGAGACTTCCAATTGAGATGCAGACAAAGGTACAGATTTTCCTCACTGTAATAACACAATGGCTGACACAGTTTCTTTCTCGTCTTCTCTCTAAGTCTCTGCTCCAGTTAAGCCCGTCCCTTCTGGGCTGCGGTTCATTACTGGGCCAGGTGTCTGCATTCTGAAGGGAGCTCATTGACTCTGGCTTCCCTAGAAAGAGAGGAAGGCAGTACCATTCATTTTCTGAATCTCTTTACTCTACATACAGAAGTTATGTTGTAAGGGAGTGCCTTCTGGCCCTGCTGGTGGATTTTGTCTGGCAACCCAAGTAGTGAACGATGAAATGAGCAGCAATAATTAGACCATAAATGTGTAGAAACAGGGATTTTTCCATTTAGAAGATTTATTTATTTTTCCAATGCTCACATAGTAGAATTTCATGTACGTGATGCAGCTTTATAATAACTTCAAAATTAGATACTGTATATTGCAAGGCAGCAGCATTTTTCTGGCTCCTTTTTGAAACAGCTTGCGTGAAAGTGTGCCTGTGATGTTTTAAGCGCTGGTAGGCGGCTCACTATATCTGGAAACGGAGCTATTAAAATCCGAAACAAACATCAAAAACATGTTTTAACCCACTGTACATTTATATTGTGCTGTCTCAGGCAAACACCTCAACATAATGAATGAAATTTAATTAAACTCCTGCTCTTAATCTTAAAGTGCCAAATGCTCTCTGGAGGTTTTAGCTTTGCTTGTAAAGAACCATGAAGTAATTGAATGCACCTGCTTTTATTGACAGGCTACACCATTAACATCTGATCATCCTAAAGCTTAGATCATAATATCTTCAGCTACAATAACGCTCGCAGCCTCTCTTGCAGGAGTATTTACATGAGTTCAGACCCGAGAGACATCTTCTGTCTCCGAAGCAGGTGTTTGCTTGTGGAGTCATTTAGCGTGTTACACCAAGACATGGCATCAGCGGGCTGTCATCGCAGTGATCAGAGCAGCATTACCGGCCCCACGGTAACACAGGGCAGAAACTGCCAATGGTGCACTTTGTGGAGGCCCCCACAGGACCCATAACTCACTTAGCAAGTTGGCTGACAATTCGCTAAGAAGCCGAGTACGATCGAGCGAGGTGAAGCGGTATGTGAATAAAAATGAATTAAAACTTTAAAAACACGCCTGATCGATGGAAATGACGATACATTTGTATTGAATTTATGTTGGCTACACAGAGTGAATGTTTAGAGAATACATGTGCGACATTTGAAAGGCTGTTTGGGAGAGCCAGTAAGTAAGTGGATGTCATTTCTGTTTCTTGCAAGTAGGTGATTTAGTGTAAAAATCGTGCCATTAAACATTGAATATTTATACCATTGAACATACACATGAAATACTATCTGAACCATAGTTTAAATATTTTTTATTTTAGGTATTTTTTTACATTCACTTTTTTGTATTATTTTTTTGTTTATGTTTATTGTTATTTGTTAAATATTTATTCTTGTGTCTTATAGCTTTCCATCAATATATAGTGTGTCATGATTAGATTAGAATTCAACTATGAAATATTAAGTGAATAGGGAAATAACAATCATTAGAATCAGAAAAATTTCTAATCTAATCATTACTATATACTGATGGAAACATATAAGACTCTAAAATAAATATTAGACTAATTTTCATAAGAATAAAGATAAACTAAATAATTCTGTAAGAAAAATATTAATGTTCATGTTATTTTAAACAATACCTAAAATAAAGACTTATTTTTGATAAAAAAAATTAAAATATCTAAAATGTAAAAAAGGATAGTTTGGATAGTGCATTTTCATGTGTACGCTCAATATATGCAGTTATCAGGTTAAACTCTCAGTCAGATTCCTCAAATGCCTGCAGGAATATCCAGACATGCAGAGTGAAGTGATCCAAGCACTCGTTAAAAAATATAGTGTGGATTATTGCATCACAAAACAGCACTGACTGCCCAAACGATAGAAGAGCAAAGTTCAGTTCTGGTTTAAAGAGCTGTGAATGTGATTGAGGGAGTGTTTGTCCTGATTTCAGCACAGTGTGAGATAACCAACAGAATGAAAATGTGTTGCCTCATAAGCGAGACTTGTTCATGAGATGAAATATTAATGCTGTGGACTAGAACAGTAAGCATTTGGAGATGCTCGCCTGATGAATGATCACAGAGATATATTTGCATCAGAGATGAAAATGTTGAATAAGATTCATGGCTGCAGAGTTGAAATGTAATATATGAGATTCTCCACTAACGTCGTAATCTACGGATGGCTTTCATTTGAAAGTAAGCACAAATGGGGAGGGAGGCTGGTAAAATATGGGATGCAAAACATTTTGAGATTGGATGGGATTTTACTGGGGAGTTTTTTTTTTTAGGGAACTGTGTTTTTATTAGGTCATTGTCTGGCTCTGTAGTAATTCTGAGTTCCATTTTCCTGCAGCCTCACAGCTGTTGCGCTAATATCCACATTAATTTAAAAGTGACAGCTATTAACAGAGCAACTAAGCTCTTGGACTGAAATGAGAATTTTTCTTTTTGGTGGAAATCTCACAGTGCTGTGCTGGAATTAAGCATGCATGCTGGTTCTTTGAAAGAGCGCTACACAATAATCGCTTCAGCCTCACATCTGAACTCACAAAAATCATTAGATGTTACCAGGAAAAGCACCTTATAAGGAAAAGGTTTAAAAACGCACACAATCATAATTAACTCCTTTCGGTTTGTACATTTTTAACCTAATTGACATTTTGAATATGAATATATACTGCTCTGTGTTCCAAAGTGGTAAAAACAATAAACATGCAGATCTGTTAAATTACTTGTAAAATCATTCTTGCATATATTGTTGCATTCAATGCCACAAATTTGTTTTACAATTTACACAGAAATTGAATAATTATTTTCATGTTTCATTATTGAGGTTGTTTATATAAAGGTCTTGTAGCTACTACCTGGCAGATATAGCTCAGATAATGAGTCCTGAGAAATCATACGGGTCTTTTTGCAAGCCGTAGGCTCTGTAAACAGCTAAAAACAGTCAAGGGGCCAGCCAAAGCTTTTTTTAGCCAATCATCACTCTGCGTATGAATCAGTTTGCACATTTTGGACCGTTGACATTGCGCTGGTTGACATGTCTTTGAAGAGGTTCAAAGCAGACTGGAGAAGTTATCAAAACTGCTGAAGTCACTTACTAGGACTCAAGGGTGAATTCAGGTCAATGGGGACACTTTATCTTAACAACCAAAAATGGCACAATTAGAATTTGACTTCAATCTATATGTTTTTAATGCACATGTAATGCCCTATAAAATGCTGTGACCTCATCAATATCAGTCTCTTGTTCACAGATTTGGTTCTCCATGTGGTCCAGGCTTAGCCGCTCGGGGCTTCATCAGCTTTTTGAGTCGGTTTAATCTTGTCAGTCTCGACAATGAAGCCTGATCTCCACTGTTCTCTTTGACAGCAAAATCGGCCTATAGCTCTGCCTATTCAAACAGTCTCCATTTCAGCTGAATCCATAATCATTTCTATTAGGAGTATGAATGTATCTGACTTTGAGAAGCGAAGGCGAGATCCGCATTCATCCGAACGCAAGCCGGCCCGAGTGAATACAAAATGGCTTCGCAAAATTCCAGCAGCTTCAGTACTTAACGGGCTGCGATATGAATAAAGGACAGAGGAAGAAAAAGAGAAATCATTTCTCCTATAAAACCCAGAGTAGAGACAAATGTCTTCTGGCTGGCTGAGGGAGAGATGGAGCTCTAGGATCTGTATTAGCACAAGGCCACTTATGTCGCTCCGCGGAGGGCACTTAATCAACGCGTTTGTAATGGAGTATTCTTTTCCGCTCGCTGACTGTGTTCTAAAGCACGCTCATCCACATCAAATCCGAAACGTGTTTTTGTTGAGGAAAATAAGCTCAGAGCTAGCTGCCTCCTACAAAAACCAGGGTGATGTTCGTTCAAAATATAGAACTCTTGTGATTCATTTCCACGACTTGAAAGCGTTTCACGTAGGATGTTGTATTTTGCTCACGATCAAAGAGAAGAACGCTTTCATTACCGTCATCATTAGTCATGAAACACATCTGGCACGAGGCATTGAATTGCATTAGTGTCACAGTTTAGCTAAAAAGCTTGTGAACGTATGTACATGCGTGCGTATTAGGGTGAAAATTATAATTAAACATCATTGCTTTCTGCTTCTCATCTTTGCAGGCTGCATCCTCTCCATGGCATTTTACAGGATACCTGGTAATGTTTGACTACAACCAGTGAAGTTTCAACCACAAAGTCACTTAAAAAGATCCTGCCTCACGTACCCTCCAGAATCTCCAACCAGAGAGATTAAGAGAGAGAGAGAGGCCGTCTTCTGCCAGTCATCGCCGTGATGTCTCTGATAATATATTATGTGCAGGTAAGGCCTGTAATGTCTTACCCAATTGCTGAAAAGTCTGGCTGTGACATGGAGACTCTCCCACTACTGAATCATACACAGTTATCAGTCAGAACGGTTTTTTCTCAGTCCATCTAGTGTGGTACTTTCCAGCGAGTGAGTAAAGCTTGTAATAAATTGAGAAAGGCATATTTTAACTTTAAAATATTTCAGGGGATAACATTTTCTTTCCTTTATCGACAGAGTTAATTTATGATCTCCACAGATTCTTCCCAAAGCATACATCAAATATCCTGTTTTACACAGACGTCTTCACAAAGTTCAAATTTTCACCTGGTGTGTTTTCAGCATTAATCAGTTCCAAGGGTCCCACCGGGGCCCATTGCAAGGATGATAAATCAATACTGAAATAGAGCTTTAGGTTAAAGTGAAAATAGTCAGTTGTCAAGTACACAGTTTGAACCCGATTGGATATTATACGTCAAGTGACAGCTGCAAGCCAAAAGAGTGTATAAACACGGTACACGCTGTAACTTAGTTGAGAGGCAGTTGTCAGGCCTTGACTTGACTAGGACAGTTTTTATGCTGGAGAAAGAAGGGCAAGCCGAGATAGAGAGGTAGAAAGTGACAGTGTGTTATGGAGGTGTTGCACATCTTTTCCTAAAGTAATGGCCCACTCTGCAACAAGCCACTGTGAAGGAGGAATAGAAATTGGCTTTGATTTGAAAGGGAATGGATGGAGGCTGTGGCTCTCTCTCTCTGTGTCTCTCTCTTGCTCTCTTTCTCTCTAATGATGTCTTTATTTTCCTCACGCTGAGGGGATGAGATGTGTTGGCTTGGAGCCCTGTTGTAGGTATAAGGTGCTGTGCTGGTTACCAAACATGTCTTTCCAGCTCACATCTAAGCTAATACAGCTTTTATTCTTGAATATGCTCAAGTGGAATAATTTAAGCCCGTCCTGATTTTGCATGGGGCTTGAACGTTTCTGTCACACTTGCACATCTGATTACTATTCAAAAGGAGGGCATAGACCTTTAAAGCGGCTTTTTGGGGAAGCAAATCTATTCTCATTTAAAGTAATTAACCAGTTTCATCGCCAGGTCCACTATTTTTGTATATATCTGCTTATTAGCAAAACGTTTTAGGAGTTTGTATAATATTTTGTGCTATATTAGTAATGTATGGTTTTATGCATTTGCAAGCTGCTTCTGCTTGAGCGATGCTAAATGATGTTATGTTTGCATCATGCAAAGACACTCATTTTTAATAATTGTTCTGCTAACAGACACAAACACTGGTGCAAGCTATTAGTGTTATTTGTAGCATGTATATAGACAATCAATTCCACGTCAAATCATTTACATGTTTAATATATGCTCACATGTAGCCGTATACAATGGCAATTATGAAAATACTGTATTTTTTAACATCTCCGGAGAGCACAATGCGTTGTTATGAATTTAGTCAAAGACAATTTGAAAAAACATTTGGCTGGGTAATTGTGCTCTCATAACAAGCTAATTTCCACCTATCAAATAGTAAATGATTTCAAAATATTGCATCAGAAGGTAAACACAACAGTAGATACAGTACTATGACAGGTTTGGTACCATGATGTCATGATACAAATATTGTGCACATTGGTTTACTAAACGTCATACCTGAAGATGTTGGTAATATGTTTGTCCGGGTTTAAGGTGTGGTTTAAGGAAGACGGTCTAATACATAAAGAGGAAGTCAGTTTACAGAGACAGTTTACAGAGCATTTTCTTCTAATGTCCCATGAGCTCGCACAGCCATAAATAGATTCCTTAATAGATCTGTACCATAGACAATGCAACTTATGCATGTCTCTTCTGCATCATTAGAAAAACATATCGATGCAAATAATTCATGGGTCCGGAGTCAATTCGCAGTCACATTGTCTTCTTAACGGTTACAAGGAAGGAATAGATTGGAAGGATATTGTCCCGTTAAGAATAAGAAGATCATAGTAGTCTTTAATGCACAGTTGTCTCTCGTCGTCTGAATCTTTAATCTTATTCTGAACACATTAAATTAGGTTTGCATTAAATTTGAATATTGTGTACAACACCAAAATTATGTAGAGATGTATTCAGAAGAACATCTGAGGTGTATGTAATACTAGCAAATCTATACATGGTCTCTCTCTCTCTCTCTCTACAACACTCTAAAAAAGGATGTGTTATTTTTTAACAAATTTTTGTGTTATGCTGTTTAACACATAATGTGTCATTTTGTGTTAAATACATAAAAGGGACAACACATGTTGAGTTAAAAGCAACACAAAATGTGTTGTTTTTAAATTAACACAAAGATGTGTCTAGTTAGGGACAACACATCTGTGTCTGAGTGGGTTATTTAGAGTTTACAGAGGACCCAGAAATAACCGAGATTGACTTGTGGAGTTACAATTTGCGTAGAGAAATGAAGGATGATCCAAATGTAATCCACAAATATACAGTCTTAATTAGCTAAGCTAATTCATGTCAATTAAGATATAAAGAATACCAGAGAGAAATGTAACATGTGTTGGGGGCGTATGATAGCTGTTGGTACACGTCCTATATGTCACGGCTATTAAATTATGATTGCAGTTTTAAGGTTTTAGTTACATTTTACACACCTTTATGTTGTTCTAAACCTGTAAGATTTTTTTCATGGTTATGGTGAAAAAATAAAATCATAAAAATGTAGTTCCCATGATTCATGCGCTGTATTCTTAGTATTCAGTAATTCTCCCAAAACTGTGTACCCATACTTTATGAGGTGTAGTTGTATTTCATGAAATATAATTGTAAATCACACATGTTTGGATGGTAAATCTTGTCCTGTGAAAATCACATTTGCTGCTGCATAAACAGTCTGTGGATGTGTGTAAAGCTCACAAAACATTTAACATTATGAGGGTTACTTGTGGCCTGTGTACACAAAACACTTAACTTTATAAAAGTTAGTTCAGAAACTGTATAAAGGTTTGTCCATACCGCAGCGATGAAATCAAGAAAGTCTTGTTTTGTTCAGCTCGTCTTAAATAAAACCATATACCCTGCAGATTTATGAAGGAAGTATTAAAGTAACGCAGGAACAGCACACTGAGTATAGCAGAAAGCCCCCAGCATGCTGTTGATTTGGCACAATACAGTAGACTGTAGGATGCTACGGTGTCAAACGTTCAAGTTGTCAAGTTCTCTGCTTTTGCTAAAAGTTGTTTTTCTGCAAAGTTTAATAACACATGACTCAGATAAATATGATGTATGTGTTGTGGAGTAAAGGTTGCAAACATAATGTCTCATCCAGTGCACTGTATATATACATACTCTGAATGATCCTGGAACTGTTTCTTCCTTTCACTTTGTTGTAAAAGTCTCTTTGGGCGAATATATCTATAATTACATATATTTGTTAAGTTACATGGAGGTCAGTGCTTAACTACAAAATGTTCATTTTGGAAAAAATAACGTTTAAATGATTGACTATCTGCGCATATCCTGGATAAGAATGTGTACATGTTTGGCATTGGCGCATTTTGAGACGTTGCTGTAATGTTTTCTGTATTTATATGAAAATGTTTCCGGTTGTACTCGCAGAAAAAGCACCTTTATATTTTCTAAGGGTGAGAATGAAATACGGCCAAACCCCAAATAGCATTGCCCGCAGATGTGAATTGAAAAGTGTCACGTCTTTTTAAAGCCAGCTTATTGAAATGCGTTCTAAATGAGACCTACAGGGCTACACGTCTATGAAGCGGCACGGGAGGGCCTGTCAGAGCCCGTCACGGCTCAGATCTTGCTATTGCTGGGCTATTAGAGATTTGCTTATTAATTCTGCTGTGAATCACCGCAGCCCCTGTTTTCGACCGGCTAATCTTAACTTCATAACTGGTACATATGGCACAAGTACAGTTCATTACAGCTCGGCTCTGGCTTCTTGGCCAAGTGGTAATTTAATTCCGGCGAGGCGTCGGGTGAACTGAGACTGCATGAAGTTTGCTGTTCTCTTTCTCTCTGTGAATGCACACGACGACACACAGGTGAAAGGAAGCATGCGGTACGTCTCGTCGGATTGTGAATGTGGCTGGTGGGGGAGTTAATGTATAAACAAATAGGTTGCCTATATTTCAAATGAAACATTTTAATGAGAGAGAGATAAAGTGCGAGAGAGATTTTAGTACTTGAAGTACTTGAAACAATGTCTTGACACCCGTGAATGTCTCACAGGAAACTGACAGTTGCTGTGACTGGAACGGCACAACCGTAACAGGTGTGACAACATTAATCTGTGACTTCATCCAAGAAAGGTTGTTTTTTCACAGTGTTTTATATTTTTAAAATGAAACATCATAATAATTGCATCCATACTCAGAAATGTTGTGATGTTATACAGGGCAGGTCATACAGATACATTTTTAATATCTATTCTTCTTTTTATTAAATTAGTTAACACACTGATGCATTGGACTTTAGTGCTGCGTCGAGATAAATCATTTAGAGACAAACCCCACTGTGTGCACCATTTTTTAGCTGGATGGTTGTACATTGAGCTTCTGCAGCCTTTTTTGTGTAGTTCAAAAGCATTTCATTTTTGACATATTGACAGCTGCATTGGTTTTGGAGACCTGTTGGCAGTCGAGCCCGGGTGCTGGTTTGGACTAATACATGGATGAACAGACATGCCACCAATCCCCCCACCAAATAAAAAAACACACGATCGCTTTCTGCCAGCAACTTTATAATTATTTACAAAAGCAGCTGCCAGTCACCCATGTGTAAAGGAGCATTAATGTTGACTAGAAGGGTTTTTTCTCTCTTGCTTGCCGTCAACAGCATATGAGCAGCAGGACGGAGCAAGAAAAACCCCGCTGTGTGTGCTGAAACAAATATGGCTCTTATTGTGGCTTATATTTTCTGTCTGTTGTTTGTATCACAATAAAGCTTTAATTATTTAGGGTCCTCCTGAAAAGCTATTACTCTCACAAGTGTTTAAACTACTGACGTACAAAGGGAATGATAAAATCAATGGTTTGAGATAACTGTAGAAGCACATTGTTAGATCATTTTTCCTTTTATAAGTCATTTTCGAAAATCAATGAACAATTACTTCTTTTAAGTCACAGATTTACGTTCCCCTCACATTAATTGGCTTTGTTGCAAAACATCAACAAACATTTAAGCCGAACGCAGCAGAGTCAAATGTTTTTGTTGTGCCCGTAGGTTTTAATGTGAACCACCAGGGGGCAGTAAGCATGTAATACTTCCCCAGGGTAATCAACGGCAGACCCGTCCTCGCTGCATGTTACCATACAAACTGAGCAAGTACTGTAATTAGCAATCAGTATCTCACATTTCAACCAAACATAACTGCATACTGCAACGCCGGGTCAGAGCAGATGGGTGGAAAACAAGTGCAGAAACATAAACTAGACCTTGGATTAAAATTCCTCACGCTCTTCTGTGCCCACGCCTGACTGTATGCACACATAAAACCGTAAAACTCTCCTACAACATCAATACTTCCTCTATTAAATAATGTTTAGATCTCTGAGAGCTCAGGGACGTCATAACTGGTAAAGGAATTACGACAGATGTAGTGTAGGTGATGTGAATACAGCACCGTGAGACCTCATTCAGACAGCAGGTGTTTAGCCAGAGAGATGGATCACTCGGATGACACCACGGTATTGTCTTAAGCTTTGTTGTTGCTGTTCACATAAATTAGGCCAGACAGTTTTTGCTCCTTGGATTTGGTAATAGATGCTGATTAGTGTGTAGACACAATCGCTTGGAGAAGGGGATTTAGCTTGTCAGGTGCCGACTGGCCCGTGACCTTCACCTTAGGGTCAGCCGGGGGGTGAGGAGAATAATGTTAGATGCTGAGAATAAAATGCAGAATGCTGTTATGTACTGCTGAAGTTCATTTATAACACTATACCAGTCTACTTACATATTACACTTAAGAGATATTATTGTTTACTAAGACAAAAACTATTGTTTTTATAGTATTTTCAGGCATTAAGCACTTATCTTATGATGAGTAATATGTGTGTTTGTGTGGTATATTAAATGCAAATAAAATCAAAGTGGTCATGTAATGAATAAACACACATGCTAAGTTGTTTTCTTTTGTGGTGTGTTTAACCTGATAAATATTGAGTATACACATAAAAATGCACTTTTCCAATTTTGTAATTTTCAGATTTTTTTACTTTTTAATCTTTAAAAATTACTGAAGGTATTTTTTTATAAATAACCTATTATTTAATATATTAATATAATATAATATAAATATATTATTTATTTATTATTGTTATGAAAAATTGTCAAATATGTTTTCTTGAGTCTTATACCTTTCCATCAATATATACTTTGTCGTGATTAGATTCGAATTCAACTTGGAAATATTAAAGTGAATAGTAAAATAACCTAAGGAACGGTGACAGATAACAGGTTAAGTACCAACAACACATTTAATTTAACTTTAGCATTCTACATATTGGCCATAATTTTTAATTATTATTACTTATTATTACTTATTACTAACAAAATTGAATTAAAATAACCAATTTATGAAAGTAACTGAAAGTCACCTGTAACACATTTCTGTTACACAATGTTATGCATTCACGTGACAATAATGCAGCACGTAGAGCTTAAATATAATGGCTTGTTTGCAAAGTGTGTGTATGATAAGTGTGTGGGATACATAACCACAAATCCACCACATGGTGTTATTTTCAACATTTGTTGTTAGTGGGAAGTGTAAAATTAGCACATCACTTTCACCCTCTCACCTCATAACAGTGATCTACAAAGCATCATTCTTACACTATTGTTTCTTTTAATAATAAGATGTTCTGTAAAAATAATAACATATTTGACATACAGATAAAATTATTTACATCAATCAATGCGGTATCCTCTTTGAGCTGTTGACCCAAGCAGATTATTTTATGATTTAAATTCACAGTAAAACATGACTAAGTGACTGTGTGGTGAAGCCGACACTATAAATATATTTACTTTTTTATTATTAATATATTTACTACTCGGAAAATCCCCCACTGTTTCTTAAGTGTGAATTCTGGAGGAGGCAAAGGTAGAAAGTAACTTACGATCTCAGAAAAATCTCCCCCTAAGTCACTGATGAAATTGTATTACAGAGATCATTATCTCTTTGTAATGCGACGGGATATATTTCTGTCTGTCTTGTCAAGAACCATATAATCTTTTTCTTTTTATTCATTTTTTTAAGTTTTATAGCACTTGAATCTCTGAACCTTTTATTGTAAGATCTAAGGTTTATTCTGCACATAAAACATTTCAGCGTCTCTCAAACTTCAGTGTTTTGTTACCTTGACAAGATTTTTTTGGCAGTAGATTTCCCATGGTGCTTTGTTTGCTCTCTTTAATGTCCTGCATTTGCATGAAAATCTGTTTTCTACAGTGTTATTTTAAGCGTTGCTGCGTTCCTGAAAGCCAGAGTCGTTTTCTCTGCTTGAGCTTGGCTATAAGGAAAAATCAAACCAGCTTTGAGAGTGAACACTGTACCTGATTTAAGTCAAACCTCCCGCTGTTCTGCAGACAACATAAAAGCTTAATGACTCCATGTAGTGTGTTCATCTCCTTTTCTCAACAAGTCACAGGCTAAAGAGGTTGGCATGTAATTCACACTTGATGAAAAAGTGCCGTACATCCAGTTTATTTTCTTATACTCTGCAGTGGTTTTATTTTCTCTGTTAGCCGTGTGAAGTTTGGGGAATGAATGCGGCGCTCGCAGCGAGTTGGTTACCCAGTACTCATTACTGTTGGACCATAACTGTCAGTGTTTATAAGGCAGCAGAAGGAAAGGAGAGAGGCAGAGACAGGTGAGGGAGTTAGAGAGGTTTTTTCAAGACGGGACGGAGGCAGACCGGCTCTCCGGAGTGTTGCGGCACGGCTGATCTCTCCTCAGTATGTTTGCTCTTATTCACTGCGACAGCTGTGGGCAGCGCGTCGCCTCGGCTCACCTGCGCTTCTCGCCAAGCCCACCAGACATTCATCAAACCAAACAGCCCACATTTAATTGGTCCACATCCCCACCTGCTGTCACTCACCTTTGCAACACATGGTTGAGAAATACAAACGTAATGCCACGAACACAAACTCTGCACCCACAAACCAGGCAGAGACAGGGTCATCTGAATTGCAGATGCGAGGCACTGCGGCTGAATCTTTTTTCTCCTCATCCTTTGGTTCTTTTTCTACCGTGGTGTGTGTGGGACGGTAATGATGTGCCCTATCAGTTTACCTGCAGTCACTTTCGGCATCCCAGGATGCCCTGGGGCTGAAGGCATGAGAGCGCATTGAGCATCCTTCGTCTCCACCGGCAAGACTTATTTAGTATTCGTCTCTTCTGCTGCTTAAAAAAGTTTCCTGGAACCAGTCTAATAACACTGCTGACTGGGTCCCCAGCTTAATACCCTCTGTCTTATTTGAACCTCGCATGGTGCTTCAGATATGAATTGCATATGCCCCATAAAAACAGTGTGGCACCAAAAAGCACCTAATGAGCCTTTTACATTGTATTGTTAAACCCTCCATAAAACATCCGGTGTGCAGTAAGCTTCAAGGAAATTCTGTGGTTTGAACTATTTGGCTCAGTAGACATGAAGCAAAAAGTGCCATTTATTCTGGCTGATTTTAAATAAATAAATGCTCGAGCTCTCTTGGTCAGCTGTAGATTAGGCCGGAGATTTAACTTCGACAGTTGCTTCAAGTGCAGCAGATTTACATTTTTTCTCTTTGTTCGCCTACTTTATTCGAGTCTCTCTGTCAAACTATGCAAATTTGGCTGCTCATATCCATTACTGTGTTGTATGTTGGAGAACAGCATACTTGATTTTGAAAAGACTGTTGCCAGTGACTTGGAAATGCAGTTTTTACTTTGAAGGCCATAGAAGTCATTAATGTGATGAAATAAGGAGTTTTTCAGATAAGATTATGATTTATAATTAAAGTAATCAGCCATAAAAATGTTGAAAACAGATATTTTTTATAGATGTAAGTGACAGATTATATGAAAGATTTAAAATGTTTTTTCAAAATATTTTCAATTTTTGTAACTTTTTTCATTTTAGATATTTTATAAATTACTGTAGCATTAACAATTTTAATTATTTTTTTGTTTATATTTATTGTTATGAAAATGTGTCAAATATTGTAAATATTTTGAGTCTTATACTCCTGAGAGATGGTGGCAATTAACAGGTTAAAATTAATGGATTTTAAGTATTAAAATTAAAGATTATATTGACAATGTGCTTTATTATTCTGCACAAATATAATGCAAAATACAAACATTAAGTATAGTGATTACATAAACTTGAATAAAATAGTGTGTGTTTTTGGTGATATAAGTATCTGATTTACAAAACAAAACTGCGGATGGTTTATCTGGAAGAGCATTTTGACCTCTCTGAGCAAAGTTCAAAGTAGCAATAGACATTAAATACGGTCTATTGAGATTAATTTAGTACTCTCAAACAGGCCTTTGCCATTCTGACTGCAATCAAAGCTTCATCCGCTTGCATCCATAAAAGCGACTGCTCCTTTAAATGCTGCCTGTGTCTTTTTGTCTAATGGTTGCAGCCGTGGCTCCAGCGAGTCGCCGCTTTTTGATGGTGGCCACCCCTGTGCCAGAACCGAGCTGACAGAGGTGTACTTCTCCGCATTCGGCAGCCTCATTAAAAGGCCGTCCAATTAAACAGGCGTAATTGATCGCCTGTTTAGTAAATGCCTGCTCTGTTCTCACAGAGGTGTGCTGGAGGTCAATTTCAAACGCTCCAAGCCGAGAGATGGTCTGTGTCCCCACGGCCAAACTCTGGCCTTCCTCCACCTCTCTTATAAAGACCCTTAACATCTCCCTTTTAAGGAGATGAGTCAGTTCTCTTAACAACTACTGCCGCGCTCCTTCATACGATATCACAAAGTAATTTAGTGAAGGGCCTGGCTCACGGTCCGTGCTGAGGGAGCTTTACTTGAATGCAAATAAACCTTTCACGGACCCTCTTGTGACTTTTGATTAATAGCAGAGATATAGCAGTTATTCAGGGCCTAGTGTTTGTCGAGCATACTGCAAATCTGGACCTCGAGGTGACAGGAAATATATTCAGTCATTTAAATGAATATGAAGTCTGACGTGTTATGCTTTAAATCTACTAAGCTATTTTGAACTGCATCTTGCTAATTTAAGAATAATTATGATGCTTGCAGCTATTTATGACATCAGATTATTCACAGACTGTAAGTCATATTTGTGTGAGCAAAAATGATGTGAAAACCTTAAAAGAAATGGTGACTAGATGCAAAAGTAATACACTTTCCATATGCAATACTGGTCAAAAGTTATGATCTTATGAATCTGTTTATCTGAAGGTATATACTTAAATGTTAAATCAGAGAAAACATCAGACAGTAAGAGCAAAGCTCCTTCCTGGCAACTCCTTCGAAAAGCATTTCAGAGAGTTTAGTAGGTCTGTTGCAGGTTATAGATTTTTTGTTATTCTAAAATAAGAAATAATGAATGGGTAAATGACTGGAAACTTTTAAATGGTACATTCATAAAATTTAAACATAAAACATTGATGATGATGAAAAAGAAATGAAACATCAACACAGGTGTACAGTTGAGTTTATAGTTGTTTATGTTTTTGCATGTTAGGTAATCAAGCTCCTCCTTGAACTTTGCGTATGTGATGCGTTTGTGTTATTACATCACACTCGACAAGAACCCTGCAAGCTTAAAGTGCTGTAATTATCTTGCATGAAATACAGTCCAAGTTGATGTATCTGTTCGTGAAATTAGAGCCGTTCTCAAATAAGCAACTCAAATGTCTGCATCTAAATGACTCACTGTGATTTACTCTGAAAGACAGATAATGGCAGGATGGAGACACAATTCAGAGACAAAGCACTCACAAAATAAAAAACGACGACCAAAACTATTAACCGCCCTATGGCCGGTGCTTTAAATAACCATTTCTGGTTGTGCACTTGTAGTATACATAACTTTTCTGGAGCCTCGGATGTCCTTGTAGACTCATAACTGCCGTGTTATTGAGAGGGACAGGGCTCCATAGCATCTCAAGTCCGTCAGCTGTAAGGTCTTAATCATCTCTCAATTAGATCTATCCCTTAATATTACTACTGTCTCCCTTGATGTGTACACAGAAACAAGACAGTTCCGCTTACTCCATTATGAATAGAGACACCGCCTTATGTGGTCTCATTATTGGTTAAGTAAGAGGATACAGGAGGCAGACAGAAGTTTTAAGCCCGGCCGGAATAGACGCCATCCCCATTAGCGTCAAGGCATTAACAACATCAGCGACACAAATGATGGGAGGAGAACAAGGGTGGGTGGGGGGGTGTTGTAGGACATGGTCCGAAAGCATCAGCTGTAATTACAGTGATGTTGCCGATTTGTTTCAAATTGAACGTATGCATGATGATGATGATGGGTTGGATTGAATTAACAAAGACACAATTTGGTAAATATTTAAAGAGAAGATCAGAAAAGCTCACCAGATTCAACGAACACTTACAATAAAGTACCATATCTTCAAAGTTCTGTAACTAACTGTAGTTTGTGAATTTCTGTGATTAAGTCTAAAGTTTAATTACAGTATGAGATTAGAAGCATTTTATGGAGTCATAGCCATAAAAATGACAAAAATAGTTAATATATGTGTTTATTGCTGTAAATTATACATTTTATAGATTTTGAGTTTCAGTACTCAAATTTCCATTTATAATACTAAATTAATAATTTTAAGATACTAAGACACTATTTTTTTGATGCTATGTTTTATTATTTTTGCATAGAATACTTAAAGTTGGCTTCCTAAACATCGACACTTAGTCAAGATAGTTATATTTTCACAGAATGTTCTATACATTCATTATGATTTTATGTAGAAAACAGTAAATCACAACACGTATGTTAATTATTTAGTACTGTACTAAATTTATGTTTTTACAGCATTTTACATATAATACATATTGTTCCAAAGCAGCTATGCAAAGAATATTGTTATACAATCCCCTTAATAAGTGAGACTAAGTTGTGCAAGGAAATCATTCTCTTTATTATTATGTAAAATGTAGTGATTACATTATGGTCCAATGAATACATGAATATAGTTAGTGTGATATAGATGAGCAGGCAGAGGATACTAGATACTATTATACTACCCACAGTCCTTTTTTTTAAGGAAAGTGGAATATCGCTTAGCTAATCAGCAAGTTTAAAACAGTCAAAATACAGTGCCAATGGCCTTTCATTGACATCATTCATTAGGCTGATAAAAGCTCTCAGTAATTATCAATTTTGTTTAAGCACATCACAGTCCCGAGCAAGACGCATGGATGGAAAGACAAGTCATTCTGATGTGTGTCACCAAGTCATTAAGCTGCCTTTGAGGGAAGTGAGCGATCTGATTCATCACAGCAATTATGAGCCAGAGATGAACTCATCAATTTTATTTTCCCCTAATATTACCCATAGACGTCTCTCTTCATATCTTTTTTGCTGTTCTGTCTGTTTTCATTGTCTGTGTTCTCTCTCTCACCTCTTGTACCCTCTCTCTCCCTCTCTCTCTCTCTCTCTCTCTCTCTCTCTCTCTCTCTCTCTCTCTCTCTCTCTCTCTCTCTCTCTCTCTCTCTCTCTCTCTCTCTCTCTCTCTCTCTCTCTCTCTCTCTCACCTCTACCCTCTCTCTCTCTCTCTCTCTCTCTCTCTCTCTCTCTCTCTCTCTCTCTCTCTCTCTCTCTCTCTCTCTCTCTCTCTCTCTCTCTCTCTCTCTCTCGTGAAGGAAGTGATAAGGGAGACATGTGTGCAGCCAGTGAGGGGCTTTAGCATATTTTTAAGGGGCTCAGACTGGAGGCTCTCTGCTCCACTGCCTTGCTGTCTATCTGCCTCCCGCCTGTCTCGTCTTCCTTGTCAACTACACTCTTCACGACATTGACATGCCTCCTGTCACTGCTCACTTACTTTCAGAAAGCTCCTTGTCGGCCCTTTGTCATTCACCCAGGAAAAAAAACATGTAAACTTGTACAGCTGGTCTGGCTTTCCAATTTGCTAGTTGTTGTGCTTTATCTGTTAGACAGTTTGCATGATAAAATGTTGAATTTGACTTCAAATGAACCTGATAACTGTCACATTGTTGACTATACAAATTTTTAGATTTTAGGTATTAGACATTTTTTAGTCTTTTTTTATTTTTAGGTATTTTATAAATAACACTTACATTAAGATTTTTCTTAAATAAATTTTTTGTTATGTTTATTGTTATGAAAATTTGTTATTTAATCTTGAGTCTTAGACCTTCCCATCAAAATAGAGTTTGTCATGATCAGATCAGAATTTAAGTATGAAATATTTAATATTTAAAATATTTATTTGAATGACATAAGTGTTCCTCCTTGCTGCAAACATGCACGTGTATTTTACACACTCCTACTTTCTGTATTGTTTCCCTCCATCCTGAAATCATTCATTGTTTTGATTTTAGATTCAAAGGTTCACTTCCAAAGCAATTGAACGCATTTCTCCCCTGGCGCTTTATGATAACCCATATTGACCATAACTGCAGATTAATGATTCATGAATAGGGGATGTAATGGAGTAGCTGCTTCTCTAGTTGTAATTGAGTGGAGCCATTCTGGCGAGCTCGGGCAGTTAATGCGACCTGCTGATCAAAGCCGAGCCGGGCTCTGATTGGCATGCGATGCATCAGAGGAAGTGATGGCGTGGCACGACATCAAGGTGCTGCCTGGGAGCCATTAGCATATCTTTGAAAGAAAGATGGGAGCCGTCCCATTTCGTGTCTTTCGAGTCTTGCTCATGCTTGTCATCTCTCCTGATTTGCACTCTGTCCCCTACCAGGTGAAGAGCTCCCAGAGATTTTCTCTTTTGATAACAATGCTGATTATAACAGAAGAACAAAAGCCTACACAACTTGGGGTTAGCCTTTTAGACACACTATGTCCCACACTAAACTTGCGTGCCTTTAATTAACAGGCTTGCTTTCGATCATCCCTGTCATTCTGTCCAAAAAGAAGAAGGTTCAAGAGCAGAGTGGAGTACAGTTTAATTAAACCACAGTGTACAGATAAGTCTGGGTATCACACAGATGCAATGCAGACATGGTAAAAGTCATCAATCCAGCATGGATACGCAGCAGGACAGGCATTGGGAAAACACACCTGCATTATTCATCCTGATGCCAAGCACTTGCAATCCAGACTAAGGCAACTTTCATCTTTGTATAGTTTGTTGCAGTTTTCCGTACCAACATACACAAAATTTGAGTTGCTAGCATTTTCCCCTGTGTTAAAGCGAATGTAAACATTCCATAAAAATGCTTTTTCTGATTCTGTTTATCTTGCTTTCTGACCGAACTAGACACGCACACGGACCGCCAAGAGATGCACAGAGAATAAGAGATAGTTAGAGCGAAAGAGAAAGTCTTTTCATCTGTCTCCGAGCATGTGACTGTGGTGGATGATTCCCCCCACCCCCACTGATGAGACTGCTGTGCATGCTGGGAAAGAGGTAATGTTGACAATTCCCTTCTCTTGCCTTGTCATCCAACAATCCCGTGTCACACTTCACCAGCACCACCAATTTCTGACACTGCTGTCAAGAAATGACATTTAATTTTCACACCTCTACTTCATACCCCATCCTTTCTTCATAAAATGTTTGACTTTTTTTCAACCTAGGGCCCATGGGCTGCCACGTGGATATCGATACCTTTGACAGTATAGAAAGTCTTAGTCTCTGTTCCTCCACATTGTGTAACTAGGAAGGGTTTATTCAAAAGCGGTCAGATCGTATGTTCCTCTGAGCTCTTCTGTGTGGTCACTGACTCGCATCGATTGGCATAACCACTTCATCCCTGAGAGTTTTCACAAATGAAGACTTAGCATGCACGCTCGAGGACTAACAGCATTAAACCGAGTAGAGTTTTTAGTTTGTAATGATTCTAGAAGATGGACAGCTTGAGACACGGCCTCTGATGGGGCGCCACAGATTTTTTTTTGTTGGCTGATCTGATTTAATATGCCCACTTTGTCCCTCACTCCATTACACGGAACGGCAGTTCTCCAGTTTCCTCTGGTTTCCATTTTATCCACACCCCTTAACAGCTGTGCAGATCAATAATTATACCTTTATCGGTTAAATTGATGGTTGCTATTAGGCATTTCTCTAGATAACAGTCACGTGGATGGTGGGTGGTCCTTCGTGATTTCCGTTCTGGCTTACCGACCTCTGGGTTGTTTTTTCTCAGTCACATACTCACCCCTACCTCCTAAATTAGACACTGAGGGGACAACCATCCCAGCCAGCAAACGTCCCAATTTTATAATCAAGGGGCCCAGAATTTGAGATTATAAGTGATTACGTTCAGCCGTTCTCGTTTGGAAAATCTCTTTAATCCTAGTCTCCGTGGCAGCTTCTGACAGGGCACAGACATGGCCGGCTGGTCACCAGCCATCAAAAGGCAAAAAAAGAGAGCGTATAGAGAAGCAGGAGGAGCCCTGGCCTTGAATTTCAGGGAAAGTGGCCAGTTGGCTCTCCAACAAGAGGTGCGGCTTCTGATCAGGCAGAGGGAGCTGCTGCTTGGCCAGAGATCATAGCGGTCAGCGGGGACGTAGCTGGATCCACTTTGTGCTCGGGGAGTTCTAGAGGCCGAGCACATCAAGCTGCTGTTGACCTCCGCGCCATCAGAACCGTCTGTCAGGGTGTCATAGTCACCAGTGTTGGGGTTTTTTATGCAGTACTTTATCATTCCTAAAGAACCTGTATCATACTGATGTCAAAGCAGACACTTTGAACCTGTTCTGTGTGCTTGTTCATTGATGTTAGTGTAGATATGTGCAAGGTGCACCATGTTTCATAGTATCATATGTTTTTCATTGTGTATTTATTCTTGTATCTAGTTGGGCAGTTCACAGTATTTTTTATTTATATAATTTCACAGTATTTCATCTGATAGCTGTCACTGCACATATTAACCATGCACGTAAAAATGCACTCTCTAAACTAAATGTTTTAAAAATTTTTATATTTACATTTTTTCTTACTTCTAAAAACTAAAAAAAATTATATATTTTTTAAAATAACATTAACATTTTTTATGTACAATTTGATATATTTTAATAACTGTTTTAAGTACATATTTAAAAAATACATAAAATTAGTTCTTCTTGAGTGTCTGCATGATAAATTTGAGTCTTGCCAAGTTGGTAAAGTATTTAGCTATGTTTATAGTGAACAATGACACACACAGCTGTGTGTGTGTGTATTGATTTTAAGGGGTAATTTATACTAATTCATCTTTTAACTACAGTTATGTCATCTCAAAAGTTTATGATGACCTCATTAATATACAGTTAAGACCCTTTTGGACAGTTGAGCTCTTAATAGTACGTATAACAATGATTTTACTCATAGAAAAAAGGCCTTTCACCTGGAATGAAGTCGTCAGGTGTCTTTTTTTAAGAAATGGCGGGACTCTTTTCGGAGTTTTTGTAGTTAATGGAGGACACGTTGTGCAGATTCTATTTAAATTTGAAATTGACAGCAGCATATTGATCACCCACAGACTTTGTGCTCATTAAATGCTGCCTGATAGGTCAAATTCACTCTAAAACCCTTTTCACCAAATGAGTTCCTTTCATTCACTCGGTGCCTCTTTTATACCGCAGTCTTTTAGCCGTGGGACAGAAATAACAAGGGTCTCTCTGATCAAAATCAATTTAGTATTTATTCCTTCCTCTGCTGTTTGTTATAATAGAGGAGTTCAAGGTGAAGTCTCATTCAGATCTTATGCATGAGTTTGGGAGGCCGGAATAATGATGAGTGGAAATTATGAACACCTGTGGTCTGTTTCACTTGCGTGTGTGTTGTGTTGTGCGTTTAAAGCATTAGTTTTTTATGCTGTTTTGAAGCGTTCTCTTTATACAGCAGTCAGCAACTGTTGCTACTGGCAACTCCAAGCAGTTTGCATGAGTCAAAACATCTTTTTGCTCAATACCGTGTTTTGTTGAAAGACATGAAAGTTATTTAATTTGCTGAAACATGACACCAAATCAACTTGTGCAGACACAAATTGTCTTTCAACGTACTTTAAAACCCTCTTTATATTCTAGAAAAAGAAGTAGCATCTCCTAAATAATGCGCTACATCTGTTAAATAACATTTATTATGCCGTGAGCTGCAGATTTAAGGATCATTGAGTTTTTTGGTAATTATAGATTGAATAGAACTGTCTATCTATAATAATATCTACAGAGTTTCACATAATACACCTGTCTCAAGGTTGCCTCCACCATCACCACTTATCTGCAAGAAAAGATTTAAAAACAGCAATTGTTAAACGGCCCCAGCAGAACCTGAGGGTTTCTGTAAGCATTTGTTTACACTATTCTTTAGGCTGAATTATAACAATTTTCCTACATTCTGTAGGCCAAGTAACATTTTATTAAATATAAAATGTTCGTAACAGGACCCAAACTAATGCCGTCGGTGGTGTGCAATCACCACAGTGCAGAGAGTATTTTGTATTAATTTTAGGAAATTAATTTCATGACTTCCATTTGCTTTTTGTCTAAAGATTTTTATGAATCCAGTAAGAGCAGGTTTCATGCAATCATTCCCTACAGTAGCTTTCGACTATCTCTGTGTGTGTGTTTTATCTTACTCATTCTGACGTCCTACAGTACATGCATGTGTTTTAGCCTTGTTCAGGGATAATGAGAGCTTAATGATCTCGTACATTTAAGACACTGATTAGATGACCTGAATCCCTTTCTAATTGTTCTGGATAACAGGGCCATGAAGGAGATTTGGAACAAACGCTTGATCTATCACAGCGTTGATCCATCTGTTCTTACATAAAACGAATGAAGATACACTGTTACCTTATTAGGTTATTGATGGTGCCCACAATGAGTGAGGTCTGGCCAGTAAACACTGTTACCGACCACATCACACCCTCATGATTCATTCATTAAGGAGTTAACCGTTTTCTGTGTGTCAACAGATTGTCTTTGAAGTGATAATCTTAACATTGAGAGAGCCCTTGAATTTTTTCTTTTAATTACATTGGTTAATGGGAAATGATCTCTGTAATTCAATGAGGTGGAGTCGCTCACGCTTTCAGTTAGAGGAGCTGTGTCTAATAAACTCTTTAGGGATTTAAAGCGTGGAGAAAGGGAACTGAATATGGAAGTGTTTTCCATCTGGTGTAAATCCATTTACTCGTGGAAATAGGACAGAGAGTTTGATTATCTAAGTGAATTTAGTTATTTATTTACTCGTCATTTTAATGAAGTTGCGTTGTGATCATTTAAGAAGAAATGATGGCTAACCTTGAAAATGAATGCAAACCCACTTGTGTTAATTAATAGGACCGAATGATGAAAAGTTCTCTGTTTCTGTTGTGGCCATGGCTTTGTTGCAGAGTTTACTGAAACTGATTCAGCTAGGTTTTAGTAAAAAGCCAAGAAATGTGGTGCTGCATATTTCAACGGTCTTGTATGAAAAACTAGGACGATTTTTGAATCTGTAATGGCAAGCTTTTCAGCATATTTTTCTGTGGATCAGAGAATACACCCAGCTCCTTGATTTGCTAGACGCATGGTTTCTAAATGTTTTGTAAATGAAAATACTTCAGAAATGCAAGATGGATAATATTCTCGGTTTTCAAAAGCGCTGGCAGAAAAATCTATCACTCAATCGTTCTGTTGAGAGAACAGAATCCTGGGGTCCTGCCCGCAATAATAGATTTGCCTTTAATATTACCTGTCACGTTAGCTTCTCTTGTATTCTGTGCACAGATATAATAATGGCATTTCTTCTTTTATGCAGACAGCAGTCATGAAACCACCATATTTGGTTAATAGATCCGAGACTTTCAAATGGTCTCAGCCGTTTAATCTTATTCTTGGCTTAGCTTGTAAAGACCTCACAATCCAGTGCTTTGTGAAATTTAGACATATGCCACCAGATTAATATGTTCATATGTCTCCCGGCGGGGGGCGCGATCACATTTTGCTCTCACTTTTTGATGTGTAAAGCTAGAAAGTGTAACCGCACCAGAGGAAATTACACGTTCGATTTTGAAGATATGGACTGATATGACTTAAATGTTAATATACTGACTTGTTTACGAGCGAGCGCCGTTGTGTTGCACTTCGATTAAATTTAGATTAAATTGTGTATGTGAGTGTGTGTCTTTGATACACTCGGCGTGTTGGCTATTTCGGGTTGCTGTGATTCAAAGATAAGCACTACTTCTAATAACTAGGGCCCTTTCTCCCCTGTGACCTAGCCCTCTCCATTCCAGCAAACATATTATTTGATGTGACCCCAGCCAGTTCAAACAAACACACTATAATCTTCATTAATGAAAGTGCTAATTCCAGCTTTGGAAACAGGCTGTGAAGAATGCAATCTGCTCTGTCTGCCTCGTGAAATGCATTTGGGTTTGAAGCTGCCGTCTTCTCTATCCGTGTATGTTCACACACACGCAACATTAGTGAATGAATGACCCCTCATCTTGTTCATCTGGAAGTGTCATTCAAAGTGTAACTGTAAGAAAACACAGTGGGAAGATTTTCGAACCCGCATCATCACAGCCGTGCAGATCACAGCTGGTCGTCAGAGCGTTACTACTGGATCATCTACAGTACGTAAACAATGAATCGCTGAATGACTGACTGTGCATGTTACTGTTTTGTTTGTGTAGTGTAGCTGTAATGTAAATTGTGCTTCTGGTGTGTTAGTATTAAACTGTTTTCATAAAGAACTGAATCGTAGCATAAGCACCTTCAAATCACTGTGTGTCAGTGCAGTTTTTCAAATGAAAAAAATTATTTAGTTGGTTGTCTGCACATTCATTTGCCACATGCTCAAATTCATTAAAGATCCGAGAAAGTAATTTGAAATTTGATGGAGGAGCTTTAATATCCCATATCCAGTACCCAGGGTGTAAGCCAGTAGCATGCAAAAAAATACTCCATTAAAGCAGAAACATTCATATTTAAGGTGGAACAGATTCTCTAAATTGAGCGAGAATACCCTCACTCAGCAATCATGCGTTTTTGAAAGCGTTCGGCATCCCAGAGGACCTTTTCTTGTGTAATTAAACTGTATATTTTTAGACGAGCACTTTTCCGAATGCCAGACACGCTGGTGTTGCTGCGCAGCGTTTGGGTGATTGGAGCAGATGTTTGCTAGAGTCTGGGGATTTGATGTCAACTTGAATGCATTCTGCTGTCAGAAGGTTCTCACCTCCCAAGGCGTCTATAAAAACATTATGCCAGCAATGCGTCCCCGCCATCACTCTTTCACAGAGTCTGGTGGCAGTCCGTCTCTGCATCTCACCCGCCCCGCCGCATGCAGACCCACGGTTGTGTTTGCGCATCTGGAATCTGCAGACGGTGAGACAAGAAATATTAAATTAAAAACATTAAACAGCTATGGAACTCGAGGCTTTCGACGGGATTCAGACAGATGATAATATAGCTGTTTTCTTCTGTTCAGACATGCATAAAGAAAAGTCTTTTAGTTTTGATAGAAAAATGGGCCATTAAATTTGTTGGTGAAACAAAACTAGTTCTTTATTTTGTACTATTATAAGTCTATTTTAAGCAAGCGCTTTACCCTCGCGTCATTAAGTTCAAAAGTAATTTTCATTTTTGATCTTAATGTTTTCTGTATGCAGGTCGCTACATTAATAACAATTCTAAGTTGTTTGCCTCGATTTTCTCCACTACTTGTATCTTATACTTTTGTGTTGAATTCCACTCTGGAAAAACTTGATCTTCATTGTAAGTTTAGTATTGGCAGCTGTCTGAATAGAGACTGTGGGTTCATAACAGGAGAGCTCGACACTGTTGTGTAGTAGAGGATTGTTTGTGCGCTTTGACAGAGCTGATCTGACTGTGCAGCATTCACCTGTCATCGCAGAATATCTTTTCACAGCTTCAAGATGTTCATATCTGGCCTTTGCCTGTGCACCAGCCACCCATGTTTACAAATCAGGCTTCCTCTGACAGGGCCTCATAAATATTGTTCTAAAACATTAGTGATTAGTCCATCTCGTTCAGCGCAGAAGCTCGATCCGATCCGTCATATAAATCATTGTAGTTCAGAGGAGCTTCTGATTTATGCGTGCAGTCATATCTGGGCTGACCTGGTTTGTTAGATGTTATATCTTGCCTTTACTATAATTCGGATGTTGAGGGAATATTGAGAAATACACAGGAGGGAGGAAAATTCTGTATGAGCTGATGTTGTGAATTGTGTATATCTTACTTAGGGATGCATCAGTGAAAGTTGATGCTTTTTATACCCTAATGCTTCATTTGATTTGAATAAATTACTTAAATTAAATTTGATTATTTAATGGAGAATTACTAAACGTACAGAGGTGCCTACTGAGATAGCATCATACAGCAGGTGCATTCTCAATATCTGTGCAGTAAACAAACACATCTGATATACATATAAAATGAATGGATTTAATCGATTTACATATAATGTACAGAATAACCCAATGTGTTATAGGAATGTACTGGAAACTCATTGTTTATCTGTAGACAATGGCCTGAGCATTGATTTGTGTGCGGTGGAAAGCCTGCGAAGAATGCCACTTTAATGATGTCTTCCTACTCTGACAACATGTTATTTAACGTAATGGAGGTCTTGGGGTTAATTTCACACCTGTTGGTAGAAAAAACAAGTGCTGCAAGGTTATATTTTGGGTGTAATTAAATCATAATTATATGTTAAAAATAAATATCTTGGGTATCAAATTATTTTGTTGGTGGGCAGTGAGTTATATATATATATGTTTCATTTAAAGTTGTCAAGAAAACTAAGTGGCAAGAACATATGTGTGTCTGTGGGTGGGTGAGTAGGTAGTTATGGGAGTGCAGGATAACATTCATGAAGATAGATAGTTGTTTGAACATGTTCTCATTTGCATGTGCTTTCTATCTGCACATAAATGTGCACACGCCCGCTGTCTTCCATTGTCACTGTTGCCCAAAAAAAAGTTACACTTTCTGTTTCTCAGGCTTGAGATCTTTAAAAGGACAAGATTTGTAGGCAAAAGGACGCACTACGGAGGTAAACATTGTGAACGTCAGCTTTGAGGTGAAGGTTAAATGCGATTGCTCTCGCCGTGTATCATTTTGATGACCTGCAACAGCTGAATCTGCAGTTTGTCATCGCTGTTGTAAAAGGTATTATGTAGCGAGAGCAAGCGTTCATTAGAGCAGAGCAAGCTCATTACGATTGTCAGCGAGAGGAGCTGTGGGGTCTGCTATCAGATGCAGTTGGATGTTGCCGTGTGCTAGGATTTCAAGCGTGTTGTTTCTAGGGAAATTGCTTAAAAGAGAAAGATCTTGGATTTTGAGTTACGGCATTGCTGTGGCTTTTATATGTTGCTTTCACAGCATGCTCACATGCAACCAGGGCGACAATCACACAACATTAGAAATGCTCTTTTGATGAATCAAGTCATTGAGCAAAAAGGAGAATATAAAATAAGGAAAATAAACAGCATTAAATAGCTGATGGGCTAACTTTGTGAATACGTTTAAAGTACAGACACGTTTAAAGTGAAATCTTAAGAATTCTTCATGGCACATGCAGTGCATTTGGCACTTTATATTACTTTAGTACTTTTAAAAAGTTTTGGTATTTTTTCTACATAAATGTAAGGAATGATAGACATAAGTGGTATAACATTTGCCATAAAAGAGAATCACATCTTTGATGTCTTATTCCACGTGTCTCATTTCAAGCTACTTCTGTATTGAACACTGACAATTTTACATAGAACTGCTGAGCCGGGGGATGTGGGGAGATATGTTGTTCTTGAAGATTTCACAAAGCCATCATAATAAACAGTTCTTTTTTCTCCGTTTGCTTTGAAACTCCAAGACGGTCAGTGTGTCTCTCTCCCTCGAGCTGATGCTCCAAAGCAGGTGCTCTGCTGCCATCAACAGCTGCAGCACAGACTGTAAAACCACGCTAAAGCTCAGTGAAACGCACTCGTAGCCGTGGGCTGCTCGACTTACATTTGAATATTTTCTTGATTGAGTTCAAACAGGACTGAAGTTTAAAAAAGAGGCCAGGTCTGGATAAAATGAATGTAATCTCCACGGTTTTCTGTTCATACGTGGAACCACAATCTGGTTATGTCAGAATATATAACAATCAAAAAAGCAATATTTCCTTTACATTATGATCATGCCCATGACATGTTTCTGTGTAGTGCTATATACTATAGTCACCATTGTATGACCTTCTTGATTGTTTTTCATTGTGGTGTTTGAATGAGATCTGATGACTTTTAAGAAGTGATGGTCATTTTCTTCATTTGTATAGTAGAAACACTGGTCCTTTAATCCGCTTGAAGTGATTTGGTATCAGCGGGTTGTATTCACTGACTGGATGCCACACATGTTGCATCTATTTAAACACTGCATGAGTTCCATCTGGATCTGAAAACACTCTTAATTTACAAGCGTTTTGTGTGTCGCCATTATAGAGGTCCCTTCGGATTGATTTCACGCTGATCTATTGTGAGCGTGCGCGTCGAGTGAGGAGATTAGCAATATCAACCTCAGTCACTGTTCTAATGTCATACGAGGCGTTATCGCTCAGCCGTGATGGAGGCCAGATATTTCACCAAGCAAATGTTAATACGCTGTGGCGCCGGGACGTGGCACGCGCTCCCGTTGAAAGCGTTGCAATTATCTCACGTGATCTTTACGCGTCGGGTCGTCGCGCAAACATCCACACGCATACGCAAACAATCGCACAGGAGATTGTTGCGCTCGATGTCTCCGTAGCCTAGAGACTGTAACTGTTATACCGGCGTGTCTATGAGCTACCTGTAAGGGCAGGGAAGAGGGTAATGGAGGTTTGCTTGGGCTCTGTCACTTCATGCTCTCTGACCCCAGGGAATGGAGGTGGGAAAGTAATGGCCACGGCTGCAAGATGTAGCAGTCACATTTAATCAAGTCTGGTGCTGTCACTCCTGCTGTATTGATCCCTGTGAACTCCCCAGGCAACCGGCAATCTCGCTAGTTTTTGCCCACAACAACTTTTCGCTTGCCTTTCAAACAACTCGGTACATCTCGGGCGACTTAATCGTATGCTGTTTCACCAGCCATGGTAAATAAGGCCAAATGAGCAGAGTTCATTCTTTTAACAATGTGCTTCTTTAAAAGCGAATGTTTGGGATTCGGCATGTGCATTGCCTGCCATTGATTGAGAATGAGATAGTTTTATAATACAGTCCAGTTTTTGCTAATCTGTAAATCCATCATTTTTAAAAAGACTAGAAGCAGAAAGGCTTAATATTGTAGCATATAGCAGAGATTTAATCCTGCTGGTCATTAGAATGGATCGCACATTTTTTAACATTACCAGGTCTTAACTAGTAAATAGTGAATCCTGAGAAGAGAGATAAGGGAAGACGTTTTAGTTTTCAGGCTGTCCTGAATTACATTTTCACTTTTGGTAATTGGAAATCACAATTTCATAAATTGTATTCACACCTGTGAAAGTAAAATTGCACGCTGTGGAAGAAGAGGGTGATGTGATCAGTGGTCAGACGACTGAGCCGTGAGCCGGTGGAGAGGTCTAGCTTTATATCTTGCCCTGGGCAAATCCTCTGACCACTAATGTTGTGCTCCTGAGCAAAGCGTACAAATCCCAGCTGGTGTGTGGTTGATGCGGAGTGGTTGGCTCTGACTATTTCAATGTCTGCATATGTCTGATTGCACAAAAACAGGCTAAATTAATTAAAAGTAATGCATGCATCCTAAAATATTTTCTCCTTTTTTAGTTTGACGTGCAAAGAAAACTTTATGTCTATCCTAAATTTAAGGTCAGGAAAGAGTTGATTTACCCCGAAAAGTGTAAATATTATGGTGGGGTGGTTTTAACATTTCTTTTTATAGTCCAAAATATCAGTTCACTCAATAAACTTCCTGTTTTGTTTGACAGTTTCATTTTATGTCTCTGCTAGTGGTGAAAAAATTACACATTTTACTTATAACAGAAATGAATTCAAATGACTTAATTTGTTTGTAGCTCTGTAATTCAATTGGGAATAAATAATGACTAAAGTGAAGTAAAGCTCTATAAAGAGCTCACATAGTAAATCTGATTTTTATTTTAACGGTTTGTATTTTACATAACTACTGAGTCATATTACTCTTTTCCCGGAGCGATTACATTTCTCTCTGCAGAGGCTGACATTCTGCTTTTAGTATCTAAGTATTTTCAACTGCCTGTCAACTATTGTAGAATAGCACTAAGATTCCAGCAATTTTCTATTCACAAAAATACTCGTATCATTTTCGTTATGTATACAGATGTGACATTCTGTCAGCAGAAAGGTTTGAAAGAGAAATGAACGTGTGATGTGAAATTGCTACGGGAGCCCAGCGACGTGGTTGTAAAAGATGGAGAGGGTGAATATTTGGATGGACGATATGCTGCTGAGGACTTGTTGTTGCCTTTCTTTTTCTTCCGTCTATATTTGCTGTCCTCCTTGTCTTCTATTAAGTGGATAGAGAGAGAAATTGCTTTTTCCTTTTTCTGCTTCTGTTATGAAAACAGAAGGATGGTTATATTAAATCAGAGCCTCACATATTCCCACCCAAAAAAAGCTGTCAGATTTGTCACTTTCAAATGACATTCCTATTAGACGCTAATAAAACTTGGGAGCTGAATGGGGCCAGGTCACATCAATGCAGTGATTTATCTACTGAGATGAGACATCAAGCCAAAGAGAATATTTCTATGCTTTCTATAAGCCCCCTGTTTCCTAAGACGTGGGCCATTTTGCTCTTATCACAGCAGACTGCAGCTTCTTGGGATCCTAATCGATAGAGTAAATGCCAAAACTGAGGTTTGGAAGGACTGAGCCCAGCTGTGACTGATGCCTTTATCTGCCCAGCAGATGCTGTCTCTATCTCTGCGGAGGCCAGGGAGTTAACAGCATTACCTTCCTCTGGCCTCATCCACAAGTCTGCTCGCCCAAAAGAAATCATGCTTATTTCATTGGACTCACACTGGGGCTTTGGGTTTTGTTCCACTGTTCCCAATAGCGCACGCCGAGGTGGAAGAACATACCGACAAATATGTTGGTGTTTCAGACAAGCGCTTTAAAATAGCCTTTATACAAAAATACTGCATTTAATGTGTACTTTTGTGAGAAAGGTACAGTAGTATACCTTTGTTTGAAGCCCTTAAAGGCTGTATATAATTATCAACAGTACCATTACAGTGGTGCTCAAAGTCAGTTTGTGGTACATGTTTTATTTTTCTTGCTTTAATTGGTCTACCAAGAATCAAGTTGATATAATTACTGCATCATCTAAGACAAACAAGCTCAAATCTACATATATATATATATATATATATATATATACACACATATATATATATATATATATATGTATATACACACATGTATATATATACATGTATATATATACATATATATATATACATGTATATCTATAGAACACTAATTGACACATGCTATTGCATGTTGCTTTATATTTTTATAGTTGTGCTAAGCATTTAACCACTGATTTATATATCTGTTGCTCATTTACTAGAAAATTATAGCCTTCAAGGTTTTGTAATGGCATTCCTACACTGAAAGCATATATAAAATAATACATTCAGTGTGGTTACGCTAAGTAAATCGGAGGCCCAATATCAGGAAACAAGAACTCTAGATTATATGTCATAAAATACGATTTTCTAAATTTGAAAACAAGTCTTTGTATCTTATGGAAAATCACATAAATATCACATAAAATACCACTCACATAAAATATATTTTTTACATTTTTGTTTTTACTGTTTACTCTTGTTTTTATATACATACTTACTGGAAAACAAGATCAAGAGAAGTTTTTACAACAATCTCTTTTATGTAATGATGTTTTGAGGCCATAAGAAACATATTTCATATTTTGTTGTATCTGCACTGTATGCAACATACAGTGTATACCCAACTAATCATTACTGCAAAAAAAGACATATTCCAGAATTTACCTTACCGATAAATTAAGAGCTAAATTTGTTACCAGCTGTATCAAAGCTATTGCACAGTATCTAACACTAAAAAGTTTATTTGAAAAACCAATAAGAGGAAGCTGACATGAGCAACATTTTGTGTCTTTGAAAGCCTAAATGTCCTCTATTTTGGCATGTATAGTCACAAAAAAATTGCAAAATTTTTTATACAAATTGATGAATCCCAAAAGGATAAAAAAATCCCTTGTGTTGAATGATAATTGACAGAAAAAATGCATGTCAATACAAAAATAATAAGTCTCCAAAGGAAAAGCAAATAAAAAGATCATGCAAAACAATAAATTATTATACATTTTTTTGTCAAGGCAATTTCACCAAAACATCAAAGCAAGTCAACACCGAACTCCATTAAACGCAAATTTCCTGCAGGCTTCATTCGTGATGAGTTTAAACGGGTAACACCCTGACCTACCCTGACACCTGCGGCTTAATGAACAGACCCCCTGTCAGTGGCCGTCTGCCTGAATCCCCAGGGCTGCTCACCTCCATGTGGCTGATGGCTACCTGTGACATGTACTGGGACCTGTGGAACATGCATAATGCATAACCAGGCCCCCAGTCAGCAGGGAAGTGAGGAGACTGTTTAGGGATGATGGCTGACTGGAGGTCTTGTTACACAGCTTGGCTTTTAGATGTCCTCATTCAGCCTGAGCTCGGGCAGATGTCCGGAGCGGGTGCTACTGTAGCTGGTGAATGATGGTTCAGTCACACTTTTCTGTGTATCTCTTTCTCCAGCAGAGACTCAGGAAGCTCATTGTGTGTGTAGGACAGGTGCATTTAGATTTCCAAAGTATGGAGCAGGTCTTTTATATCTAAAAGTTCATTTTATCATTTTATTCATCTTGTTTTTCTCTCTGTCTACACGGCTCTTTTATATTTGCATTTCGTACAAGCAAACACATGCCTACACATGTGTAAACATTCTGTGGGTGTGATGTTTGCATGCCTACTACATTTCTGAAAATGACATTTGTAAGATCTGGGTAAGATAACCGGTATAAACAGTGGGAAATTGTTATTCAGGTTGTTAGTTAGTTGATGCAGCGTGACATATTCATATTGAATAAACATTTGACTGGTTATTAAATAATGAAGATGAGCGTTTTATTTACCTGGAACATAATTGAAACGAGCTGTGCTTTTTTCAGCATTAGGGATCTCATAACTAAAATGTTGAGGCTGCTTTCTTTGTTTTCTGTGTTTACAGTTTATTTAATGAGATCATTCACAAAACGTCATGTTCTGGTTAAATCAAGAACCTGTGATAAGCCTTCATATGTTATAAACCTCAGTTCCCAGTACTGTCTTGCTGTGTTAAAATAACTTTTGGATACTGATCTTTTGTTGTAGTAGCCATCATTGTTAAAATCCTCATAACGATAAAAACATAATTTCTTAGAAAGACGTAGCAATATATCTCCATTTACATGTGCTAAAACAAGTACACTTCTCTAATTGAGTATGCAGTAAACACACAGATTATATTTTCCCTCGAAGATAAAACACAGTTGTGGAAAGCAAATAAGGTATGGAGAATTAACTTCTCTTAAATGCAGTACCACAGGGAAATTTCTGATGGTATCAAAGTTATAAAATTAGATTTTCGAGCTAATTTTTTATGCATGGATAAGAGAAAATTGGTATTTTACACACCTAGTTGATTCATTATACCTGACCATTGAGACATGATTATCTTGAACCCATAATGAATGAAAGTGGCAATTTCAATCTGTTCTTAAAACTCTCCAGTATTATGAGTTGGGAATAAGAGTAACTGTTGCAGTGGTCCCCTGACAGATATTCACTCGTTCATCACAAGCATATTGATTAATGAATCTCTGTGTCTATCACCTTCACAAAACCCTGGAATTAGGAGGCTGATCTGAATACCAAATAAAAACAAAACCACAAGTCGGCTCTAACAAGGATGTTCTGGTAGAGAAAAACTGCTATGGAGATAATTACTGCATTATGTGTTTCACTGTTTTTTTCTTTTTTATAGACAGTTGTCAAGATTTCTCTGTTTTTCTCAAGCTTTGTCTCTCATCTCAGTTTCCATAACACTTTTTCTTTGCATTCAGATCACAGTTTTAAATGAATTGTGTAAAATGATCTAGATTTGCAAAGAAATATGGCTACAGTACACTAAAAATGTTTGTCAGGTGTGCATGAAGTTTCACCCGAGAATTAACTTGTGTGACAAAAGGGCCAAATGTACATCATGAATCTAAAATTAATAAGTGATGTTCATAAAAACATGCAGAGAGTTTTTGCAGATAAATGGATACAGATTAAATGTGTGATAGTATGTTATTTATAGGCCAAGCTGTCTTATAGTCTAAGCATGTATGCCTACAAAAAAAACTATTGTCTCTTACAGTGCTTAATTTCGCTTGCATGGAGTGTCGGCTCTATGGAAAAATGTTATAATGGTGATCGTTGATGTGTAAGTTAAGGACTGGGCTTGCTGTAGAGACGGCTGAGGTAACTGTCCATGAAAATGGCTTATTTTGCTATCCGCACACAATGAAAGTGCTTTGACAGCAGCTCAGAGCATGACTGACTGAAGGATCTGTGCGTACAAAAACATACATATCAGAAAGAAAACATTTATTGTTCACTGACTGTTCGTGCATGTAAAGTCAGTTGCTTGAGATGTCTTAGTTGTATATGGCAAAATCTAAAGTACTGTTTGCTTTGATAGCATGGATAAAATGCATAAATGCACTTGTAGATTAAAAGAATATGCTAGGCATGTATTCAGAATAGTAAATTCTGTCTCTGAAAAGCATGAACCACTCATAATAATGAATAATACTTTGCATGCTTTTAGTGTTTTTATTGTTTAATGTGCTTCTTAGAAAATTAATTGTGCAGAATGATCTAAAAGTGTGACGAGTAAGTAAAACGTAAATGTTATAAATAAAATATGCACTATATATTTGATAATTAGTGCTGTATGACAATTTGAATGATAGAAATCGGATTTTTTTGTTGCGTTTTTTTAGTTAAAAACTAACCGTTATTATTATATTATGTGTGTCAGAGGTCATTCTAGAAGTTTCATAAAACTAACAAGTTGATCACAAGTTGACTCTGAAATGACAGATATATTGTGAGTCATACCAGAGTCCCATTGAGGAAAGGAAATTGGATCAATAACAATCTCCCAACAATATTGTATCAGCAGATTATTGATAACCTCTACTAGCATGTTAAATAAATGAGGTTTAGTCTTTACTGCATCAAAATCAAAGCAACTTCTGAAACATTGTTTGCAAAGTCCTGTGAATCATGATTCAAGTGTTTACGTCCTCTATAGTTCAGCACACTCCTCCACAACGTGGCATTAACACAGCGTTGATGAAGCGCAAGTACAGTGAGTACAAGAGTGAGTCAAGGTTCTGTGATGTGGAGAATGGGACCAATTATTTCCATAATCAAGAGGAGGCTATTCAGCTCTTTTGTTTTGTTTCCTCGGCCTGATGTGAAATAGAAAGCAAGAAGCAGCTTAATAAGATTGAGAATTAGTTCTTTGCTCCCCACCAGAAAGTTTTGAAATGCATCTCTCACCCTAGTGGCATATTCATTTTACAGCGATTACCTGCTGTTTATCTCATTTTATTTGACTTCTGTTCATAACCACTGAGTCCTAATAAAATTCAGAGTTTTGAGATCATAGAGAAATAAGAAAGCAGGGGGTCAGGCCTAAAAAGGAATAATCCAATAAGAAAAAGATAATAGTAGCAGACCAAGGAAAGGGATGGCTAAAGAGAAAAGGTAAATCATTTGTCATGAAGAAATGGAATAAAGTGAGGAGTCAGAGACTGTAAGATCAGATGCTCTTGGATGTTCTTTGGATATTCATTGGTATCTCAGCTTTGATGGCTCGAGCAATAAAGTTTGACTTTTGGCACCTGGAACCTTCTTTCTTAGTGATTTTTTGGATAGTGAGGGATTATTTTCCACAACAGTAGTCGTACAAATAAAAGAAACATTTAACTTTAACTGTTTTATGCTTATAGACAATTTTGACAGAAATTTGTTGATTATTGACATAAACCATTACACTTAAATGTATCTCTATCCTAATTCCTTAGACTTTGTGTCAAAGATCGTTTTTAAGCAGTATCCTATCAAACATATTTGGGGCTTTGACTTATTTTATTATTTATTCTTATTCTTATTCTTATTCTTATTCTTATTCTTATTCTTATTCTTATTCTTATTCTTATTCTTATTCATAATAATAAAATTAAAGGAAGGTGTATCTGGAAATAAAAGTGTTCAAGTGACTTTTCTTTAGCTAGTCAGCTCAAGTTCAATCTAAAATCTCTCTGTGTTAGTCAGCGCCCCAAAACCCCAAGAGATTTCCCCTTATCTCCTCAGTACAAATGCAGTTTTGTTAATAATAATGTGTTTTTAAACAATGGAGACTTTGGTGCTGAAATTGAGTTAGGCACCCCTGTGAGTATCAGCATTTCTGCCAGTCTAATTCAATCGTGCCCTGATTTCCCCCGGTCTCTCAGACCTTGTCACTTCAGATGAATCTCCGACAGGCTTGAGCTCTGACAAGCCGACCGTCTACACAGCTTCTGTTTGACACTCGTTTTCAGACAAAATCAAGGTTTTCCTTGAAAGCTGTGTCTTCAGGAGGACTACATACTTATTATGCAGATATATTTTTCTCAGATAGTTTTGAATCAGTGCTATATTATATTATAATCATTTACAATGGCAGTGTAATCATGCATAATTTAATACGCTCTGTCCCCACTTTATGTTGAGTCTTGTACGGCTGTCGAATGATAATGAATGTGTTTTTGATATGGATTTTGGTTTGATGTTTTTCTTGAACAAGGTTTCAGTACAGTTTTAAGATGTACAATATTGTTTCTCGCTGCCTTGTAAACAGATGGCAAAACTTGGGGTTGGTAGCGATGAGCGTGAAGGTGTTGATTGTGTGTTTCGGGTCATGGGAAAGGTGACAAAAGAACATTTTATCACAAATTAAAAGCTTAAAATGAAAATCTTGAGGTTAACAAACAACAAGCGAGAGGAAATGAAGCAACACGGTTTGTGATGGCAATGTTGTCTAGCACAAACACAGGGTTTCGTATTATACGCAGAGGCAAGTTTTCATTTCTGTTACTGTATATGTTTCCTAAAATGATTCTAGCACCTTTTTCAATGCAGTGTTGCAGATTAATGAAAAATAATATTACTCGCTACTAATTATTGTTTACTGGTTATTCTCATGACCATCTGTCCTCGCAGAAAGTTTCAAAGATTTCCACAAGATTTCCACAAAATCACTTATAATCACTTAAAGTTCACTTATCAAATATTTTGGCTAATTTGAAAGTGGTTTCTTCTGTCAATAAGGGTGTTGTTTTTCAACTTTATTTTGCCCAATTTTTCCCAAAATTTGCACTGAAAAAAGTCTGCCCAGACTTGTTTTCTCATGACAATAGTAGGATTGAATGTAATATCTCAATGCATGAAACTTACCCAGCTAAGGTTCACTCTATGAGTTCACTCTTTTCTAATCTGAGTCTATTCTCCATGTTTCATCACTCATACATTCACCAGCAGTGTGTTTTAGTGAAATGCTGTGGCATAGATCACATTTCCTAGGCAATCAAACTCCTCACCCAGATTCCTCTCCTTCTATCATTTCATCTTTCAGGGAGTTTGAACAATCAGACATGAGACAAGCTCTCAGGACCGACAGTACTCAAGTGAACCATTTTGGTGTTCGTTTCGTGTGGTCTTTTCTCGTGTGGCTGTTCTTTCAGCACTGTAAGACAGGTAGAGGGACGTATTTTAACTTCATTGTTGAATAAGAGGAATAATATGACAAGCCACACATAATGGCGTGTCTCCCGCAATCAAATTTCGAGGAGATTGACACTTAATTAAAGCATGAAGCTGGAGACCCTCTGCGGTTCTTAATGAGTTCTGACCAGGCTTCTGCTTAAACTCATTGAAATTACTCGTTCAATTTCCATTATTCATGCTTTTTTTCTTTCAGCCAGGGGAAAAAATAGATTCACCAATTTACTTGAAATGTGAAAATTGAACACACAGGACGACCATTTATATTGGCTGGTGTTTTTAGTCTTTTTACATTGCTCATTGACATGTCCACTATATCACTTATCTGTGATTCATTAGCAGACTAGCAATGAGGAATAAGGATTATTACTTTATATTCTTGGACAAGTGAAACAGAATAAGATTTGCACAAACATCTGAACACTGAGCTGAGCTGATTTTTCCAGAAATGTCTTTTAAATGTCTGCTGATATACAGCATGACATTATATTTCCCAACAAATATCTGAGAAGACATAGGCAAGGCTACTGCTTCTTGAATTTTATTAGACAAATTTCATATACTTTTTAGTCAATTTGTAAGCTATTTATATTATTTGAAATAAGTCTTGGATTAATTAAAATATCATTTTCACTAGTGAATCTTTTGCACATCATAGTCAGACTTTATTACATCCCTGTGGATGATAGTTTGTGTCAGCCTGAATATTACAGTGCGAGATATTTGTAGATTTATCCATGTTGAGGAAAGCTTGAACCTCTTGTCCTTAAAAATAACATTTCGCATATTTCTCCAGTTGTTTCCTCATCAGGGAAAGCCACACATCATAAACCCAAAGCACAGAAACACTTGATACAGTAAGTACTTCCTCTTCCTCTCCCTGGCTGTTTGCCAGAGGTCTCTAGCACTAAATCCAACTTCAGCATTCTCCTAGCGCACAAATCCCATTGCCCGAACCTTATACCAATGTGTCAGAAATAGAAAGTTTTAAAGTAAGAAAGTACATGTTTTAGAAGACTCTTTGATAGCGTGTGGCAGAGGTCTTTATGCAGTTAGAGGAAGTGACATGCTGCTCCCGAGCTTGTGCGAATTCCTCAAGACATGTTGGAAGCGTTCGCCAGATCATTCGGTGTAATGTATGCAAAGCTGTGTCCTTATAAAGAGGGAATTAATGGGTGGAGCCAGTGTAACTGCCTTAAACAAGGGATTAGACCAAGCTTGATGACGAGTGATGGGATTATTTACATTGCTCTAGTGGCAAGGGCCAGGTGAATTAAGAATACAAATCCCCTAATAAATCTCAAAAGTGTGGGGAGACAGGCATCGTAGGGAACAATGATGGAGTCTTTTGCAGACCCTTGGGATTTGCCAGATTAATCCCTCTGTATTATTATTGGAAGTTTGGAAGGAGAAAGTTTGGCCTTATTGTTACATAAATGTGTCATGCTCAGGATTTGATCGTGCTGTTGTCACTAAAGGACTGGGGATTTTAACAATGACATCCTGGATTTAAGAGACATTTGGAAACGTATTTTGCCCTAATACTAATAGAATTCTATTACGGTGTCTTTCTTTTTTTAACAATTAGTCCTTTATTTTATAGTATGCTGTTTTGAAACTGGTAGAAAATTTAACACATTTTAAAATGATTTTGAATAGTGTTTTATTTTCTTTTTACTTCATATGAGGTATGATGGTAAATGTTGGTTTGAAAATGTGTCATTTTTATGTTTACTCTCAAACGAAAAAACTCTGTGGTCTTTACATGCTTGTTATTGTTACCAAAAATTATTATTCTTACTCCAAATCTTAATGGCTTGAGAATGACTTTGCACTTTAACAATTACCATACCGAACATTTATTTATTTTATTGTTTTGTTTTATTGAGAAGTTGCATAAATGTCCAAAGATCTTGTGAAACTTTTCTATAAAATGAAATGTGAGGAAAATCTAATTACTTCAAAAATGTGCATGTGTGGTCGGATAAGGGCAACAGGTGAATGGTGTTTTATAAAATAAAATATTACCAAAAGATGTCTTTAAAAGTATTCAAATTGCTGAGTACATAAATAACCCACAGAAATAAAAGCACTCACTATTTGCTAGTCATAATAATAATAGATATCTTTTCCAAACATAGCCTGATCTCATATTCCTTTCCACCTTGTTTTGCTTTCCTCTTGGGCCAGTTTAGGCTTGGGGCACATTCACATTGTTGTGCAGACAACTGTTAAACTAACACAGTTTTTACGCTGACGTTAAGTGCTTTTAGTTTGCCAAGGGGAAAATTATATCTTATTAAGCAGAGGATAAGTTTTAAAGGAGAACCCACACGAGATGTAGAAGAATATATGGGGAGCAATATAAACGTAGCTTCTTGGCTCATATAATCCATTACTCGCTGTATGAAGAGATCCACAAATTCTCAACTACGCATTCTGTCCTTCGCAGCGTTTCATGACCCTGAATTATGAATGTGTGTTGCAGTTTTTATAAATATGAAAAACGCCTCCTGTAAGATTGAAATGAGATATCACTGCGGGTCATCTACTTGCTCATTTAAGATTTTTGGCAGCCAAAAATGAGTTTTAAACTCTGTGATTATATGTGACAGATACACTGAGACACTGTATGCATTAATTATTCCATCTTTCTTTTCCATCTCCCTGCTAACAACTTTCAGAAACTTGAAATGTGGGACACAATTTGACACGTCGTGTTTGAAATGTCCTTGTGACGACATCCCTGTGGGTGATTGGACCGCTGGTAAGCACCCACTCAATAGCTCAAATTAATCTCTAAGGATTGTGACTATCAATCAGAAGGTTGGCAAGTGCCTGCAGCTAATTGTTAGTTTGATTAAGCTTGGCTATGTGAAGTGGGACAGCATGTTAATTATTAAAAACAACGAGAGCAATGAGAGAATGGACAATTGAAAAAAATAGATGGAAATGAGTTGTGGTTGCTGATTGTCATATTCATTTTGTTTAGATTATCCCGTAATCACATAAATCCAGAAAAAAATTATTCTGTTGTATTGGATGACTAAATAATCAAAATATGAGTGCATTTCTTTACCCTACTCTCAGCATGGGGTAGTATAGTGTCAAAATAACATGAATATTTATGGCATGCCGGCTAGCTGTGGAAGCCTACATTGGGGGGCTAGTTTTTGTATGTCAGATATATTTAGAAAGCACACAGGTGTGCCCCACATTGGTGCTGGGCTCTGAATTAGGGTTATTAACCTCGGTGTGTACCATCTAATTCATCAACCCCACACAAAGTTCTCATTTATACAACACTATGCAAAAACACCTGGCAAATGTTGTCCGCATGTCTGCAAGAAAGCAACAAATGTCGTCCTAATAGGAATATGTTTGTAAGCCACAGGCAAACATACATACTGATCAAGTGGAGATCTACTGTATTTTTTTATTATGATTTAATGAAAAGCATAGGAGCATTAGACTGATTGCATATATATTACATATAGTTTTATAAAAGGTAATATTGTAAATGAATAAAATACGCACTCCTTGAGCAAAATACGCCATTTAAATTTTCTTTATATATTCATGTGTTTCTATTGTTTCAGTGTGTGGTAATACTCTTTGATCTTGAATAGGAAAAGATTTAAATAGCAGAAGTAAGAGTGAATAATCAAGCCAAGGAAACGGCACACTGCATGCTTTTATTCCACACTCCTTCCCCCTTCTATAGACATTTGTACTGGTGAGGGGTGTTGCCATGGCAACGTAACTTTATTAGCTTTCTGCCCTTAACTATCACATGGTAAATATGAACATACTCCTATTCGCCTAATTTAGCATTTAAGCCTGTGTATTGTGAGTTATGTCTGCATTAACAGTGGCATAAATTACATGATAATGTAAAAAAAGCACATATAAGATTGCTTTATATTCACATTAATATTTATGGTTTTCTGTATACACCAAAATTGTTAGTGCTGGTTGTGGAATATGCCGTTTTTACGTTCACCTTCTCTGCTGGTATTTTTAGAGACATTTTAATTCAGCGACTCTCCACCTTTTCCCTGCACTTCAAATGCCCCCCATATGCCTGATTTTCCTGCATTGATTCTGCTACGCTGACAGATTGACGTTCCTAGTTCTTTATGACGATCTCTCTCTCTTCTACATGCGGGGTCCTGTCAGTCACAATATATTGTTGTCGTCAGGGTGTCTCTCCTATTCGGCATGTGTTTGCTTTTATTTTCATCTCTTACTGCACAAAATACTTTTGCACTATTTATAAAGCACTGCGTATCTCATCAGACCCTCACTTTTTAGAGTTGTGATTGCACAACCAGACTGGATCAATGAAGTGTTGCATGCTAGATTTAACCAAATTACAATGCAATCTACAGTATGTTTTAGTATTTGTGACAATGACTGCATAGGAACTTATGAGGCAGTCCAGAATAGATCAAAGCAATATAACTGACAGCTCAACATATGCTGAATTAATTATTGAACATATAAATGACCTCTCATGAAGGAATAAATGGCAGCACACCGTGGCGGCAGGTGGAAATTAAAGTCAGGTGAGGTTTATTTTTGAGAGGGCTAAAATCATACATTCATTAGATAAATCATACAATATGAACAATAACATTTCAGTCTGTTTACATCTGGCAGCCTTTCATTTGCTATACATTTTTTGTAAAAAATCCTTAAATTTCAGACTTGGTTGCTAAAGCAACAAGGTGTGAATGCATACAACTGAAAATAGATTAAAACATACAAATTTCAACCTTCTGTTGCAGATTTCCAAACAAATTATGTTGCAATAGGAAATGAGCTACACTGAGTCTCTCTCTCTCTCTCTCTCTCTCTCTCTCTCTCACTCTGTCTCTCTCTCTCTCTCTCTCTCTCTCTCTCTCTCTCTCTCTCTCTCTCTCTCTCTCTCTCTCTCTCTCTCTCTCTCTCTCTCTCTCTCTCTCTCTCTCTCTCTCTCTCTCTCTCTCTCTCTCTCTCTCTCTCTCTCTCTCTCTCTCTCTCTCTCTCTCTCTCTCTCTCTCTCTCTCTCTCTCTCTCTCTCTCTCTCTCTCTCTCTCTCTCTGTAATGTAATCTAGAAAGGAGAGTCAAGAAAAGGTGCATTGGAAATGAAGTGTGCAAATGAATTGGTCTAATTACTCCTTCACTCAAACATTCAAATGAGTCCCAGCAGTGTTTGCAATGTCAGGGCAATTAGATATTCTGTGCTTAGAGGTTACAACTCTTCTTTGCAGAAGTTCATGCTGCATATACAGTATTCTGCAGGGAGGCAGATGCTGGGCAATCTTGGGTGTAATTGATATTAGTAGCCTTATAGAAATGGAAAGCAACAAATTGCATGTGTGGTGTGGAATCTAGATCAGCAGACGGTTTAAGAGGAAGTGAGGTGTTCAAAGACAAGAGATAAACAATGGCCAAAAAACATCCCTGCCCTTCATGAATTATGGATATGATCAAACCACTGAAGTGATTTATATGGCTATAAAATAGGCATACAAATTGTCGTAAGATGGCATTAATATGAGATGGCACTTTACCTTGTGTAACGACCCATAGCTGGTATTAGTCATCAGCCTTTAGTCAGCAACATAAATGCAGCCACCCGTCAGACCAAAAACATGACCACCAGCTAACAGCTTTTTGTTTTGTTTGTTTTCCAAAATAGAGTTGGGTTAATCAAAAGAAAATAATACGTCTAATTGAACATTTGCAAGGATTAAACCTAACAAAAGCCACCCTGTCTGACCCAAACCAGATGAAAGGAAATGTAGTTCAAACAGGTTATTCTTTTTTCCTGTTTTGCTGGGCTAGGCAAAAGTACATTATTTGCAAAAATGATTCATTATTTATAGAATAAATTACATTGTATGCTTAGCAGTAAGGGAAAGCTAAGCAATGATGCATTCATTTTAAAACTAATACAAAGTCAATATAGCCCACAAACGCTCTGATGGCTGAGCAGCATGTGTAAAATGGCCCCAAAAAGAGATTTTTTTTTACATTTTCTTATGGACCACTTTTCTTTTCAGGTCAGCAGACAACCCATACAGGTATCCAATTACCACCACAATCAATCAGCACTTCCCCAAAAATGAAGAGAGAGAGAACACAGTGATGCTGATGAGTTTCACATGATCCTAAAGTAAGTCTGTTATATGCTTCATAGGCTTGTTATTGTTATTGGCATGTACACCATCAATCTTATCAGCCTGATATATACCCCCAGTTATGGTTACGGTTATGCTTTTGGTTATGGTAGGTTATTTTTTATAATTGTGGTTATGGTAGGTTATTTCATTTTTTACAGGATTGTTGCAACAGAACCAGCAAAACATTGATCTCCTCTAAAAATGTTTTATAACTGTTTACAAAGTCATTTTACACTTACAGTAGTTTATTTGTTTATATGAATGTCACTTGGCAGTTGCGGTAAAGATACCAAATGTACCACTGTTTTTGATACCTTTTTGATATATTTTACTTATACTTATATTTTATTCATACAATGACAAGAAAAATAAAAACTAAAAAAACGACTAAAAGTGAATGGATATGTATTGTAACGGCTCTGTAAGTAACTGGATGTAATACTATTATTTTTCCCGCATATTGTCTATGTAGGTCATGTAATTAAAAAATCAGGGAACCCCTGCTTTATTTAAATTGGTAATTTAAATACAATATAATACAAAATTAAATATAATTTAATTTATTCTGTAACGACTTGTAATGACTGATTGCGAGGTGTAAATTCTGATTGGACGAGCCTCGTTTAAAGCTGTTACAAATGGCCAGTAAACACACATCTGTGTCTGCTCATTCTATATCAATGTGCCAAGTTGTTATTTCGCTTGGCAGCCTCAAACAGTCTACAATTAACTATATTACTTGGCGTAAAAACTGTTGATTCAGATTATTTTCATTAATAAATGTGACATATTGCTGTCGCTGCCATTTTCCAAAAGCTATAAGCCATGCATTACTTTGATTTTATTCTGCTTTGCGTTGTGCTTAAACACCTGTTAAGCACATTAAATTATGATGTATACAGCATATGTATTTCATTTTCATAATACAATAGCTAAATCACAATACAAGATGCTGTTAAGGCCAGTAGATAATTGGTTAATCAAATACTGTAGTTTGAAAGATTCACTTTGCTGAGACCTAATGATAATTCAGTTTGTGAGCGCTGATACTGTGTCATTGGCTCGGAGCAACAGGGTGTCATAAAATCAGCCCACACTTTCCAGAAGCACATTACTAATGACCATGTGATTAGATTTGCCAATTTAATGAGTAAATTAGTCAGTGGTGTGTACTTTCATTCTCACTCCTGGCATATACTAATAATTCCAAAATTATATCCTACATTACCATCATTTGCCACAAGTGCTGAAGTCAGAGGACATTAACATTTAATAATTTGTGCCTTCATTGAGTAAAAGCTGTGGATTACTGTACACACACACATACACGCACATACAAACGCACACTGACATTCGGGGCTAATGAGTGCTTCTCTGTGAAAGGAGAAGGTTGTTTATTCCTTTAGTTGACATTTGTGTAAATGCCACATATCCACATGGTTTTGGCAATGACTAATCCACAATATGTTAATATCAACATTCATATCATTGGACAAATTAGGCATTAAATATCATGTGCCTTATAATTAGGTTCTGTTTCACATATTAGGCCATCTTGGAAAAAAGACAATTAATGAATAATTCTTTCATTTTATTGTACAGCTGTGTGTAAGTCTCTTAATTAATGATGATTTTTCTTCTAACTATAACATGGCATATATGCATTGTACATACTGTATATTGTCTTTAGAATAATTAGAGGAATGTTTTCCTTTGACAAATACGACTAAATTGCGTGTGGGTGTATGCAGATAACTTGGTCAAAAATGTCGATTTTCTTCTGTACGTCTGCATCATACAGTCAGGATTCACATCAGTCTGAAGCCACAGGTGTACTGCCACACACGGATCCCAAATAAACTGGTACCATTCCACACAATCTCACCCCCCGCCCTGCCCATCACCAACAATAAAGCCTGGCTAAATAAAGCAATCATCTCTACTGAAGGCATCATAGCACGATAACTGCCACATATATCACCATCCACCATACGGTTAAAGTAGTCAAACCCAAACCAATCGTTGCGTCCCAATTTGTCACGGTGAAGCCAGACATGATTAAATAGTTCCGTGGAAAGCTTGGAAGATGAGTGTCTCTGACCGCTCAGATGATCATCATCTCCTGAGATTGGAGGTAGCAGCTGCTATGCTGCCCGTATTGGAAACACCTTGTTTTATTTCAGTATATATTGTTTATTTAATTTTTTTGTAGCTGTAGGCACACAATGCTTTATCCAGTTATCTTTTTTCTGGGAATGTTGGTTGGACGCATTGGTTTTTGTTTTCTCCCTTCAGTTCACTCGTGAGTTATACAAAGTTTGGAAGCAAAGAAAAAATTTTTTATATCTTAACCTGATAACTGCACTGTATTGAGTACACACATGAATATGCACTATCCAAACTACATTTGTCTCATTTTAAGCTATTAGATCTTTTTTTCTTAAACCTTTTCCATCAATATAAAGTTTGTCATGATTCGATTAGAACTGAACTATGAATTATTAAAGTAAATAGGGAAATAACTTTAGTGTTTCTTCTGAGGAACGGTGACAGTTAACAGGTTAAAAAATATAACCTGACATGAAACTTGCTTTAATGTCTTACATTAAAATAAGTATTTTGTAACAGTAATATTTTTGTATTTGTTACCCGTCTAGCATAAGGTTGAGTACACTGACATTAGTTATTGCAAAGGTTACCATGAACTTTTACTGTATTTCTCAATATTGGTTAATAATATCTACATTTACTAAAACACTTTTATAGACAGTGAAAGTTATATATTAATGCATTATGAAAAAAGCATAAACGTATATTCATAATATTACAATTCATAATTTTACCAACATTTCAGACATGGCTTATTCAATCATATTAGAGCAAGATTCATCTATTTTTTCAATATACATGAACATTACCTAACATTAATAAATGCAAATAGTTATTATATCTTACAGTATAATGACTGATTTCACAACTTATCTGAATATAAAAACATTGACTAAAATGCAGAAGACATCAAAGCTCAGAGCATGCGATACATGCTGTTCGCCTGTGACCTTCACAATTTCGGAGTATCATCTCCAGACCTCCAGCTCATCCAATTTACTCAGACTGTCAAGAAAATGATTAAAATTGCTTTTGGAGGACTGCAGACTACTAAGTTCAATTTACATTTGATATTACTTCTCATGCCAAAAATGCAAAACTCGAGAAGAATAAAAATCTATTAGAAATTAATCTTGGAAAGATGACTGAATGCATGTGACTGTGTCTCAGCATTGTGAATAAATGCAGTCAGGCTAATCCTGTTGAATGGATTATACAGGATAATAATAAGGGTACTAGCATGGGGAATACAGTAAGGCAATTTTCATTTGTCTTTTGTATCACTCACAGATGGAATGCATTGTGCGATGATCACAAATTCACCCATCCTGGTGTGTGTGTGGCTCCAAATCAATAGGAAGTGCTAGACGGCAGACAGGGACTACAATATTTCCACAGTCTTCATCATTAGCTCTCTGATTGCTACTTCGGCTGCTGGGCTGAACATTCACAGATTCTCAGTGAGTCTATTGATTTATTTTTAATACTAGAGTAGGATTGTGAGAATAGAGTTGATGAACTTCAGATAGTGGTCTTTAGAGACCTGTTCACTCATTTAGGCTTACAGTATGTCTTTTTTAAGTTCTGGGAATATATTAGATAACATGTAATTTTCAGCCAAGCTTGGCACAAATATACTGAATAGCATAAGGTGATGCTACCTTAACATACCTCTAGAATCTTTGAAGTCATAGCATTGCAATTTGAAATCTGAAATAACCCATCTTATAAAGATGTTTTATTTGTATCAGTGTTGTTAAAGACCATTTAACCTCTTTCCTCTTAAACTTTTTTATTAGCCTCGTCTTGGTAAATTCAAGTTTCAGCCGACGAACACAGAGAATAGTTATGCTGCAGTGTAATGTGCGTGTGTCAGCCCATGCTTTATTATGATTAATAAAGCAAACGTGAACAGGAAAATGAGAGCACAGGATGTGGTATTCAGGCCGGCCTTGAAGCGATGATAATTTGATGAGGAGTCTCGCTAAGTAATAGAACCGCCGATCAGCTCTTCACAATAATCATGACTGTTTGAGAGAGTTTGTGCAAGATTGATTCGAGTATGTATACAACAGTCACCTTGAGTGATGGTAAAATCACTGACTTTACTCCTGTGTACATTTACTCAGAATACTGTAGACTTTAATCACACTTTTTTGTGACCAGTGACCATCTTTTCTCTGCAGTATAGCTGACCGCAGCCAAAGGTGTTCTTCTAAAAACAGGGTGCAGGAAAGTAATTTACATTTACATTTACATTTAGGCATTTAGCTGACGCTTTATCCAAAGCGACTTACAAATATTAGGAGCCAAATTTTCACACACCTGCTGGAGAGTGTGATCTGTTTCCAAGAAAATAATTAAATGTTATTTTGAATGATGAAGAAATTCTCCTGCACCCAATCTTTCACTAAACTCAATACATTGTGTTAATAAAATTGTTGGTGTACTTTTCTTCCACTTCTTTATTTTTGTAGTCCTGAATTTTAAACAGCCGTTTAAAAAGGCCAAATTTAACTCCATAATTAAGTAATTATGGATCAGGTAACACTTTTAAGTGGTTTGTTTTTATCGTCTGCACATTCCTTTAAAAAAATCTTTTCTCACAAACAATTTCAAGTATCTGTGGCCATAGCAACCCTCTCATTATTAACTCCCCACTGTTGCGTTTTGACTCTGTGCAATCTGTTGCACTTCGTGTTTATCCGTGTTGAAGCACAGAAAGTGCATTGTCAAGAAATTGTTACATTAGTCTGTGTTATCCCAAAACATTCTTTCACCATGACCTTAATTGCTTGGGTTTCAGATACAGTCATTTTGCTACACACAAATCATCCACAGTTACAGTACTTCAACAGCACACGAATATTTCTAGTACGTAAAAATAACAATGCTAAAGCAAATGCATAATCCTTCCAGATACGGTTTGCGTATTATACCAACAAATAATACCTCATGGGTATTAATTCACTTCTAAAGCTTCATGGGTTTCTGTATCTTTGTCAGTCTCTGATGAGCATAAACTATTGATAGTTTAACCCTAATTTAACCACTATTCACTTCAATATTTCATAGTTAAATTGTAATCTAATCGGGACAAACTACATATTGATGGAAAGGTCTATACCTCAAGAATAAATATTCAACATTTATAAAAAATATGAAAAATGTTAATGCTATTTATAAAAATACCTAAAATAAAATAAATCTAATATCTTAAATTTTAAAAATGTAGTTTGGATAGTGCATTTTCATGTGCATGCTCAAAATGTGCAATGACAGGTTGTCAGGTTTAAAATTATTATTAGATGTTGTACATGTTTTAAAAATCATTGTCATCCCAGGAACAAATGTGATGGATGCTCTGTAAGTCTTTTCACTGTAGATCTCTTTACACAAACCATGCGCCACATGGTGGCACTACAGCTGCCCTCCTCTCTTGCTTTCCTGTCATATTGGTTCTTTACTGTCCATTGAAATACCATCAACCTGACGTCTTTTCAACACAGTAGTTACATCAGTGTTGCTAAATCAACAGGATTTGATAGATAAGTAGAAGCACATCTGCCGTCAACTAAGTGCAATGATTAAAGATTTGCCTCTTGTCGTGAGTGAGATACGATCTCTACAAAAGCCTTGCTTAACGTTTTAGTCCAGATAAACAGATTTAATGCTAAGACGTTTACCATATTATTAAAAACCAGTTTATTGGATCCCGGGGTAAATGGGAGAATGTACCTCATATTGGAGATTCCTGGGTGTCAAATGGGCTGTCTCCAGGATTAACACTTGCTACAGCAGATGTTCATTTCCAAACCATATGTCAGTGCTTAAGTCTGGTGTAAACAGAAGCTGTGGACTGGCTTTATCAGTTTTGGAACAGACTACATATTTACAATGCCTTGAGCAGTTCGGTTGCACATGCTGGTCGCAGCCAATTGAAATATTGCCATCACCTGGACATAATGGAAAATTCAAACAATAGAAGCAAATCTTAAAAAAACAGTGTAGAAGAGAAAATGGTGAAAATGAACTCGAGGAGAAAGTGATTCAATGAGAGTCATTAGCTCAGCGCCACAGGTAGTGTTAAAGCATCTTCATCAAGAGGTGTTTTAATGGGTTTAATGGCCACGGAGGGTCGGGAATCTTCCATCTGTTTCTACTCTGGTTTAAGGCCAAAGAGGGTATATCACCTTCTCTCCTGACCATTTACATCTGTTAGTAGTGTTCGGATAAACACAACACCATAGGAATGAATTCTTAAAGTCGGTTTGTTCGTTACTTTATTTAAATCACATAAATACATCGGTATATAACTACATGGTAGCTATATTAATAGTCTAACGTGTCTCATTAATTTGTGAAATTATAGCACAGAGAACAATAGTTCCAGTACAGTATGTTCGTCTTCATCCACCAAACTGTCTGTAAGAGTCATTTGTCCACAAGCTTTCAATGTATTTTTTAAATCCACCACGATGATCTATTACAGCACGTAAATCTACAGTAACAGTTCTCCAGAAAATCCTTCACGAGGAGCTCAGAGTGATTAGCTGAAATGGAAGTCAAAACGGACTGATACACGGCTAATTATGCACATACTCAGAGCTCCTGTGTCCAAGACTAATGTAGTGTGTTATGTAAATTAGGTTAGGAAGTTACATAAGGGCAATCAAACAGCAAAGCCATCAAATAAATGAGCTTTCATGGACTTGGCAGCACCCCAGCCCAGCATTGTCTGCTTCATTTGATGAATTGGAATGAAATATGACAAATGATATTTTTTTGACCGTGTGAACAGTATAGTATTTCCATTTCATGCCCTTCTCCTCATTCGTTGTTAATCTACAAAAAAGTCTCTGTCATGCGAAAATGAACTCATACCCTTTACAATTCTGATGTCAAACTTTGCAATTATACCTTTGTGTTGGTGTAGATATTCTGTTTGCAATGATAAAAAGCAGGCAAATTTAATTTGGCAAGCTGATGTCCGCTCTTCTCTCACGTCACCTTGACTGGCATCCACATAACAAATGTAAATAATAAAGTTCTATAAATGTGTCTATCATGTATTATATACGGTAGATGATTCAGAGCATGCACTCAAATCTGCTGTTACTGCCAACACAGTGAATAATGATTAGGTCTGAATAATACAAAAGAAATACAGATGAATGTAGTGCAGGTGAATATATTGGTTTTTGAAGAGAATTATATATCCAGTGCAATGCAAATGATGTTTGGTAAACATGATTTGTTTTCAGTTCTATTGCTTGATTCTTTTTTATTTGATCTCTGTGTATTGGTACCAAGTTGATTGCTACATCTTTTCATTGAATGATGAAGAAATCCATTTTGTTTATTGCATAGAAAATGTCAAAATTTGATGTAATTACAATCAGTTTGCGATTTTTATATACACAACAACGACTGAGAAAATAATGATATTTTATTAAAGAAATAGTCCCGTCAGAAGTCTTTCAAAGAAGAGAGTACAGGCCGCAATTTGGCACCAGATAACTTTTTTAAAGACTTTAAAAGATTCAATTACTAAATCCACTGCAGTCAGCAAATTGAAAATTAAGATCCTAGCTCCAAAGTCTCACCTAAGACAATTTATTACAGAAACGAGGATGAAGTTGTAATTTAATGATCTCACAATATCTCATACCGTATGATGCAGGATTTTTAGGAAGCACCCAGCTGCCAAGTAGCCTAATACATTATAGGATAGATAATAAGCAAGATCTCTGGAAGGGCGTTTATGTTTTGGTTGACTCCATTGACTTTTGAGAATAAGTCAGATCATTGGGCGGTGAACAGCCTGATGAAAGATTGACAAATCTTTAACCTCTTCTGCATTTTATATAAGGATGAATACAGTAGAAGGTAACAAATGAACTTTATTAATTGTCTGTTTTGCACTGTGCAGTCAACCATATGTCTCTCTTACGCAGCAAAATGTAAAACAATAAATAGTATTGTATATTAGGGATTTTGTTTTTAGTCCCAATTGAAATCTTGCTCTTAATTACTTTATAATATCTCTAACTTCCTGCTTCCAAAGCATCTTTCTAAGTATACTGACAATTATGCAAAACATTACTGAATACTTTATTTATTGAAAATTTTCATTTTAAGATTTCAATAAACACTGTAAACACTGACCCTTATTTCATGTAGAGGTTATGATTGCCTTTTAAAAGAACTAATGACATGAGATCGAGGTCAGGGATATCTTCAGATATCTTTTGTGTGCAAATAGGTTTACATAAATTTATGCCATTTTTTATGGAAAGAGAGGTTCAAATTTACAGAAAAGTGTTTTAAAATAGGTCACTGTTAGGTTGAAATTTTTGTAAATGTTTCTGTTTTTATTTAGAGATCTTTAGTGATATTCCATTGGGGTTAGGCCTTTTTATATCCGACAACCTACATGTTTTATTTAAATAATTGCAAATGTTGTTCACGGGCAGAAATCCAGTTGAACGCTCATAGCTTGGAAAAGCTCATAGTATTTGGCCTCTTCTGTTTTCTTTTATTACCCCATTGTGATTTATTATGCTTTGTGTCTACTTTCTTATTTATTCGAAATAGCCTTTTTGCCATTTTCATTCAGAGTTTGTAGAGGCCAGGAAATGATGTGGAACAGGATTGTGCAACGTTGCGAATCAGAATCAAACTTATGTCGTTTGCGTGAGCGTCAAGCTAAATGTATTGGAGCATGTAGGTCACCACTTTAAATAAAAGAACAATCTTTAAAGGAATAGTGTTTTAAAATGTCCTGTTTTCTATGAAGAATTAGATGTATTATTTTTTCTTGTTTTTGCTAGCGTTGATAATTGCTTTTATTGGCTCCTGTGGTGCATCTGTGATTTTTATAATAAGATGAAATGAAAATGGTTGTGATCTAAGATATGATAAGATATCTAAGATTGTGTATCAACACAATGTGTTGTGCAGGTTTAACTTGTAAACTTTGTTTTAAACTTATTGTAAACTTCTAAAAAGAAAATGGTTTAGAAAGTGGTTTCTTTCAATAAATGAATATAATATATTCTATTTCTAGCTGTACTGCAAAATACACAAGAAACTGTATTTGTCACGTACATGTAAGCAATCTCTTGGTGCAGAAGCCAATGCAGAAGAAAATGTTAATAAATAATTTAAATAATAGAAAAACAGTGGACATTCTTTGTACAGATGGTATTACGGTGCAATCAGTATGCAAGGACATTGTAAACTTAAAGCTAGTCGTAGTCTGAAGGCCATAGATTTTTGGGGATTCTTAATCTTAAGGGTCCTTTGGCAGGAATGTCTGATAAACCATGAAATGAAATCCAGAACAGCAGAGAGAGAGTGTGAAATCAAAAGCAACCTATTGGCAAACCATGAATTCTGTCCTCAATCCACTTCATTTCTACTTGCGACATGCCGCTTCTACAGTTTCAATGATCACTTAAGGATTTCCTTGGCTTGCTTTGCCAAACAGCTTCTGTCAATTGTATTAATAAAGTAAATGGTTTTATAACTATACATGTGTATTTACAGTAATAATTTTTGTGTAGTTTTAGAGAAAAATGTTGTGCTCTTGTGCATGTTAGATATCTCTGATGTTTAATGTTTGAAAGGACTGTAATTATATATTGTATACTATATATTGTATTATATATATTATACTGTATATTGTAAAGGGCCTAACTAGACAGCATCTTCAGACATTATTGGTATGCTAATAGCAATGCCCTGCAGTTCTTTGAAGTCAAAATGCAATTTGGATGTTTAAAGAAATATCTGACAGTTGTGTCTTTTTGACTCATGAAATAAGTAAAGCCTGAAGCTTGAGTTAAACCTTTTAAGTGCAGTCTAAGACCGTGTATATTTAAAAGGCAAGCAGATACTTTTCACAACAAAAAAACTTTTAAATTTAAAGGATTACCATGATAAAATACACTTGAGTTATAGCCCAGACTGTCTTAAACAGCTCGGTTACCATTTATGTGTTTATATATCAGAACAATACTACTGCAAAGGCATTTCAGCGTTTTTGCCAACTTCAGAAGTTCACGCTAGCTCGTCATTAGTTAAATAAACTATCAATAGCATTTCTCACAGCTTAAGATACATTTACATGTGAAATTGCCTTTTTCACAGTGTCGCTAATACAAGTCTTTACCAGAGGAGTAATTATGTAAATTGAGGTAATGAGAAGATGGGATGATATTTCTGCCCTAAAAAAAAAAATTTAAGTTGTATAAGACATTCAGTAGCATAGAAGCCCAATGGGAATTTCTATCATGTGAAGCAAAGGAAATCTGCATTTATAACTGACATCTACACAGCCCAAGGATATGGCAACCTTGGCAAAGAGTCCGTTTGCCAGAATGGAGAGAGACTTGTGAAAGTCAAACACCTACTTATGAGACGAAGGTGTTTGCCAGCTGACATGAAAAATCTGGTGCCTGGCCTAAGGGCAGGGCGGGGTGTTGATAGTAAAAGCCGGGAGAGTTTGGATTTTTTCCTGGATCCCGCGGCGCTCGGCGTGAGGAGCTTAACTACACGAGCTTGGACATTCACTGTGACCTTTGGACATTGGTTATGAAGAAAAGACATATTTAATATTTAGGCTTGCATCAGTGTGGTACAGCATGCATATGTATGTAGTTCTTCGATGTCAGTTTTTACTTTTCCTTATATGCAAAGACAACTGGTGCGAGTGATAAATTCATAGACTGATTAAGATTATCAATGTGACTCTTTTAACTCTGAGCATCTGGACTAGACTGATACTGCAAATTGCTCTCAACAAATGATGCAAGTTGGTGTGGGATTACAGATTTACCAAACCAAAGGTGACGGTAAGACCTTTTAAAAAAGTTTTTATTTTTAAAAAGTTGGAGAAATGTTGTACAGCTCATCTAAAACCTGGGAACTTGCTGTCCTAATAGTTAGGCAGTGTTTAATGTTTTAGACATATATGTAATAAGTCAAGAGGCAGGTGTGATAAAACTCAATAAAGTCAATTTTCTATTTTCAACTATACATGCCTAATTAAAAAGACCAAATTACCCTCCACTCATGTGACATTAAATTAAGGGTGGATTGCAGTAAAACTTAATATAATCTTCTTTTTTTAAAAGAGTAATACCTGCATTAAAATGATTTAATGAGAAGCGCTTAGTCTCTGGCCTAATCTTGCTTTGAGAATATATTAGAATTGCCCCCTAGCCTATATACTTTGTGTTTTTATAAATACAATTAGCACATCTGTCTATTGGCAGTGACATCTTTTTATTAAGGTGCATTTGGGGAAAACAAGTAACTTACATTTGGTAAAACATTTAAAGCGAAATAGTATGTGATTGCTCACCGAGGGCTTTTGGAGTTGATAAAATGTCAAGGCTGCTATTTTCTTTCCTTTTTACCACGTTCGCAATGCTAGATGATACACAGACAAAAGCGGTTCCTTCTATCCAGGTTTTTGAAACGGTTGACTTTTTCAGACATTAAAGATTTTCATTTCTCAGAAAACTAAGTGGGAGAAAATGGTTTTGCCTAGATAATTTCTGAGATTTGCTATTTCTGGTGCTCTGAATGGCATTAATATTTAATCACATTATGAATTGGGAAAAGAATACAATTACCAAAGTAAATACACCTGTCCCACCATGCAAGAAATTGCAAAAATCCCACAGCGCACAGCTTTCTTCCCTCAAGGTGAGGAGCGGGAACGTGCCAACGTAAAGATTTGCATCACTGTAATTCTTGACTTATTTGCTTTTAAGCATGCAAGTTCAAAGATTTTCCTGTGAGACTGAATCAGTGTCGTCCCTCGTCATTTTGCTTGCATTAGAAATCTAATACAATTAACAGACCTTGGGAACCGGCTGTATCTATACCTGCACTCGACTGCTCTTATCTCTCAGGCCTATTACTTTTGAAGAACTAAGGGATATAATAGAGAAATGTAATTTAAAAACTCTTTTAATTAAATCATTCTGCCTCAATGCCAATTAGACCCGATTAATTCAATAAAAAGTCATGTCTCCGTTTGAATGCCTTTATTTATTAGGTTAGTGAAAGATACTTTTAATCGGTCCAGTAAATTTTGTCTTGATCTCACTTGGATCTAAGATGAGATGTTTGCTTTTTACCTTTACATAAAGGAAACAAATATATTTCCCATCAGTTTTTGTAAGATTGTTATTAGAAAATTGAATCTACAATCAGTTTATTTTTCTATTCTGCATACAGAAGAGAAACAAAACAACATATTCTGAGGTTAATATGTTCAGTTTTGTTGGCCAGGGATGAGTGCTTTATCTATGTGTTCTTGCCCTTCATCTCATGACCAGGTGACACCAGGCAAGACCTTTAGAAAGAGGATCATATTGTGGCGAGATCCATTGGCAGTGTGTGTGGGTGTCTTTTGTGGATCTTTGACAGAAGAAACCTTGGCAATAGAAAAGAGAAGATGCGAAGGTTCTTGTCTTTGATGGTGTTGAGTAGGAGAGCACAGTTTCATCATGAGCAAATGAAACTCGTTTAGAATAAGACGTGGGAAACCAGTGTCTCATTTTTTTCGTGGAAAGTTAGCATTGTTTAATACATTCATGAATACTTTTGTGAAGTTTTACAAAAATGTGGCAAGTAGCAGACGGATTTCTCAGAAACGGCATGGTTGTGTTCCCATTAATTAACAACACAAGCCTGCGGTTCACTTAATGGTGCACAAAACAACCGGGAATATTGTGACGATAGGCTTGATGAAACTGAAAAATATCATTACAGCATACCAAGGTGACAACCTCCTGTTCACAGTGTTAGGTTCACAGTTCTGCCTATTTGTCTGATTGGAAACGAGGAATTCATAGTACAGTAAATCACACTTTTTTGCAATCAGAAATAATTGGTGTGTCACACACTGTACAGTATGTAGTGATGAGTTACACAGTTAGACAAATCTTATACATAGAGATCTGTTTAAGATGTACTTTTTTCAATTACGTCTAATGGCTGTTTTCTTTGGTTTTACTGAAGAGAGTTCTCCTTCTGTGCTGGTGTTTGTTTATCATCATGGTCCGGAAAGCCTCCCTCTGCTGTCTGGAATGCTGTTTCCTTTGAATCTGTACCTTGTTGACAGATTCACAAATGATTTGAAAATTTTTTTAATATTAATGTTATTTTTAAAAATGCCTAAAATAAAAAGTATTGTAATTTTTTTATACAAAATTAAAATATTTAAAACTTCAAAAATTGAAGTTCAGAAAAACTTTAATATTAATGTTATTTTTTTAAAATGCCTAAAATAAAAAATATTGTAATTTTTTTAAAATAAAAAAATAAAATATCTAAAACTTCAAAAATTGAAGTTCAGAAAAAAATGTAATATTAATGTTATTTTTTAAAAATGCCTAAAATAAAAAAAAATTTTATGAAAAATGAAAATATCTAAAACTTAAAAAATTGAAGTTCCGAAAAAAATGTAATATTAATGTTATTTTTTAAAAATGCCTAAAATAAAAAATATTGTAATTTTTATGAAAAATGAAAATATCTAAAACTTGAAAAATTGAAGTTCAGAAAAACTTTAATATTAATGTTATTTTTAAAAATGCCTAAAATAAAAAATATAGTAATTTTTTTATACAAAATTCAAATATTTAAAACTTCAAAAATTGAAGTTCAGAAAAACTTTAATATTAATGTTATTTTTTTAAAATGCCTAAAATAAAAAAAATATTGTTTTTTTTTGAAATTAAAATATTTTAAAAATTGAAGTTCAGAAAAAAATAAAATATCTAAATGCCTAAAATAAAAAAATTATTATTTTTTAGTTGAAAAAAAAAAATATCTAAAACTTGAAAAATTAGTTCAGAAAAAATGTTTATATTAATGTTTTTTTAAAATGCCTAAAATAAAAAAATTGTATTTATGAAAATGAAAATATCTAAAACTTGAAAAATTGAAGTTCAGAAAAATGTTAATATTAATGTTATTTTTAAAAATGCCTAAAATAAAAAAATATTGTAATTTTTTTATACAAAATTCAAATATTTAAAACTTCAAAAATTGAAGTTCAGAAAAACTTTAATATTAATGTTATTTTTTTAAAATGCCTAAAATAAAAAATATTGTAATTTTTTTAAAATAAAAAAATAAAATATCTAAAACTTCAAAAATTGAAGTTCAGAAAAAAATGTAATATTAATGTTATTTTTTAAAAATGCCTAAAATAAAAAATTTTTTTATGAAAAATGAAAATATCTAAAACTTAAAAAATTGAAGTTCCGAAAAAAATGTAATATTAATGTTATTTTTTAAAAATGCCTAAAATAAAAAAAATTTTTATGAAAAATGAAAATATCTAAAACTTCAAAAATTGAAGTTCAGAAAAACTTTAATATTAATGTTATTTTTTTAAAAAAATGCCTAAAATAAAAAAAAAATATTTTTATTGAAAAATGAAAATATCTAAAACTTGAAAAATTGAAGTTCAGAAAAATGTTAATATTAATGTTATTTTTTAAAAAATGCCTAAAATAAAAAATATTGTATTTTTTATAAAAAATGAAAATATCTAAAACTTGAAAAATTGAAGTTCAGAAAAATTTTAATATTAATGTTATTTTTTAAAAATGCCTAAAATAAAAATAAAAACATTGAAAAATATCTAAAACTTTGAAAAATTTAAAGAAAAAAAAATAAAATATCTAAAACTAAAAAAAAAAAATTGAAGTTCAAAAAAACTTTAATATTAATGTTATTTTTTAAAAATGTATAAAATAAAAAACATTGTAATTTTTTATTAATGTTTTTTAAAAAATAAAAAAAATATCTATTTAAACTTAACAAATTGAAGTTCAGAAAAAAATGTAATATTAATGTTATTGTTTTTTTTTTAAAATGCCTAAAAAATAAAAATATTAATGTTAATTTTTTTTTATGAAAAATGAAAATATCTAAAACTTGAAAAATTGAAGTTCAGAAAAATGTTAATATTAATGTTATTTTAAAAAAAATGCCTAAAATAAAAAATATTGTATTTTTTATAAAAATGAAAATATCTAAAACTTGAAAAATTGAAGTTCAGAAAAATGTTAATATTAATGTTATTTTTAAACAATGCCTAAAATAAAAAAATATTGTTATTTTTTTTGTAAAAAATTAAAATATCTAAAACTTGAAAAATTGAAGTTCAGAAAATTTTCAATATTAATGTTTTTTTTAAATGCCTAAAATAAAATTAAAAAAAAAAAAATTTATTTTAAAAAATACAATATCTAAAACTTAAAAAATTGAAGTTCAGAAAAACTTTAATATTAATGTTATCTTTTAAAAATGCCTAAAATAAAAATATTTTTTTTTTTATAAAAAATTAAAATATCTAAAACTTAAAACATTTAAGTTCAGAAAAATTATGCCTAAAATAAAAATAATGTTATTTTTTTAAAAAATTAAAATAAAAATTTAAATATCTAAAAGTTTTAAAAAACGTTAATATTAATGTTATGTTTTAAATGCCCAAAAAAATGTGCTTCTAAAACAAGCACCATTGTGCTTCACAAGCAAGTAGGCCTTGTAAAATATTCAAGGGAAAGAGTAATATTTTAAAAATGAAGTACTTCAGTTCTTAAGACAGGACCACAGCAGTGAATGTCCCCGGTCAAACGTGCAATGAGATAAGGTATGCATATGCCTCAAATCTCTTCTCACATCTTTTATTGAGGTTAACAGCGAAAAGAAGGATTTAGTATGTAACTCGTGAGCAGAATATCGCTTGCGGTGAAGGGAAGTGGTCATTTATATGTTCTTTTCAAAGTGATTTAGGTCGTCTTTGCCTTTGAGAAATATTTCAACTGAATCTATAGGTACAGCTTTTATCCATTATCCACAATCTCTTCTCACATCTTCTTTATTGAGGTTAACGCTGATTTGTTAGTCAATATTGGGATGTGATCTAAGATTCATGTCTTGAAGATAAATATTTTTTATTTTAGGCATTTTTAAAAGGATTTAGTATGTAACATTAATATTGAAAATTTTCTGAGGAGAATATACAATATTTTTATTTTAATTTTGCGGTGAAGGGAAGTGGTCATTTATATGTTCTTTTCAAATATTAACATTTTTCTGTGATTTAGGTCGTAAAAATACAATATTTTATTTTTTGCATTTTTTGAGAAATAATTTCAACTGAATCTATCAAGGTAGATATTTTCATTTTTTATCCATTATCCACAGCTTAACATTAATATTACAGGCCTCAGAGCTATGATTTAATAAAAGCACATCTTCTGTACTGAAATATTTTTCAAGTTTTATACTTTTGGTTTCACAATATTTTTGATTTTGTTTAAAAATAACATCAATATTGGGATGTGATCTAAGATTCATGTCTTGAAGAAAACTTTGTGCTTTTGATACTTTTACTTTTATTTGATAAAGATGTTCTCTGAGAATGAATTATTTAATATGGTTCAGAATTCTAAATGCGAGCTTGCAAAGTCAATTGCTCACTATGAAAAGATGGGAAACCACTTGTGAAATCTCTTGCTGGGCTCAACTCTGTTTTTCTTTTCTTCTGTTAACCTGAAACCCTAGACATTTTTCAGATGTGCATGTGTTGCCTACTAAGTTGTAATGGCCACATTATAGACGGCTATAGTAAAATAGCAGTTTTCATACTCTATGAATGTGTTGCCTACCGATGTAAGATATAATCTGAAATATCAATTACTCTTATGGCGAATCACAGCAGTCTAATCTCAGATGATGGGTTTAATATGTGACATCTGCTTGTGTACAGAAGGAATAGTTAAGGTTTTAAGTTTTTCCATTCCATCTGAAAGAGAAGCCCTCCCTCTTGAGCAAAATCCTAAATTACCAAAGGAGTAAAAGTTTGACTCTTTGGCTGCCAGTGAGAAGATCTTCTACTCTGTGTGGGTGAAAGTTTCCAAAGGAGATTATTTTGCTCCAGCTGCAGTTATGGAGAGTAACTCTTATTCCACCAGTCAACAAGTCCTTTGCAAAGATGTAAGTCTCATGTGTTTTATATATATATATTTTTTATATATTTATTAGAATGTTAAAATTAAATTAACGTAAGTTAGCTTTCATTGAAATGATATTCCTCACTTTAATTGATGTACTGTATGGAAAATAACAAAAGAAAATATCATTTTTTGCTTTCAAAATACTGAAAATGATCTGTGAAGTGAATCGGTGAGTTAATTGTGTTAAATTGCTCGAGTCAGAGGTTGTGATATGTGACAGTCACAAAGGGTAAAAATGTTAATTACAGAGGTTTTTGAGTGTTCAGTTTTTATCTTCCAGCTGAGTGCCACGCTCTGCAAGGCTAGACGTTTAGTAGCGTGCAAATTATTTCACCTGACTGAAATAATCAAGATCATTTGACTAGCTTTGTATATGCTAAAATACAACAGCTGTGACAAAAATCAAGTGGGTGGACTGCTTTTGAAAAGTAATGTAACACAACACTGTATTATTAATATATTCTTCCAGACTAACATAGAGCCAGTGATGATGAATACAGTTTTAAACATGTTCAACAGTCTTATATCTTGGCGTCTATATAGAGTTTTATATTAATCAGGATCAATATATATTATAGCAGAATTCTTTCTTTCTTTTTCTGTAAAACTATGCATGGTATCTACTCTTTCTCTACCATCACTTTTTAACATCTCTTTCCTCTCTTGTGTAAATATCTCTTTCTCCTTCCCCTCTGCCCTCCCTTTCACCCATCTGCCTCTCTCATTCTGTCTTTCTCTTTTCGCCCTCTCTCATCAGCAGGGGGCCCTCGGCTCCTTCATCGCCATAGACTCGTACACAGTCCCGCTACAGCAAAATTGCCTCGCTGATTCTTAACCTTAAACCGGTTTAATACGCTTTTGCTGGCAGCCGTCTGTATATTTTCAGAACCATTTATATTCTGAGCAGATGGAACTTTGTCCTCCAGTCAAGTTTCCACTTGATTATGCAACCGCTGGATTGCAGCACTATAACTTTATTGACATTTTAGTTTCATTCTTCTTTAGAGGAATTTCGTGCTTCTTTAATTGTTTGTACTCTTGTGCCTTGATGGTTTTTACAGGGCATTTATGCAAACTCTTGAGGTGAATATTTATATTTATACTTGTGCATTTTTTGAAGAATACCTGGTTTGTAGATTTGAGCATGGTACAGTTATTATTGCAGAATGGACACTGAGAGATCGATTAAGAGTCTTTTTTGTATCATTAACATTAACTAACTATTCATTATTATAATCATTAACTAACCAATATTCATTTCATCTTAACCTTTTAACTGTCACCCTTCCACAAGTGGAGCACTTAGGTACAGAAGCCCTGAACCGCAACATAAAAATAAATCATGGTGAAGAAAAAAAATTGTCCTCATATTCCTTTCTGGAGCCTAAATCTAAATCCTAAAGATTTTCTTCTTTTTTTCTTCCACAATTTTTTTTCCTCTTTACATTTTTTTTATTTTCAAAACTTTTTTCCTCTTCAAAATTTATTTTCTTAAAATTTTTCTTTCATCTTCATTTTTTTTTTCATCTTTAAAAATTGTCTTTTCATCTTTAAACAATTTTTTTCTTCAATTTTTTTTTTCTTCAAAAAACATTTTTCAGGAAATTTTTCAAAGGAAAAATTTTTTTGAAGAGGAAAATCTTTTTTTGAAGATGAATTTTTTTTTTTGAAGAGGATAAAGGGAACAAAATCCAGGAAGGTATATAAAGACAAAATACTTAATGATTATAATACTGAATAGTTAGAAATGAATTTTAAAAATATATATTTTATAAAAATATATATATCCAAATATATCCAAATGTTTTTCTTCAAAAAAAAAAAAAATTACTCTTTAACATTTTTTTCATCTTCTAAAAAAATTCGGAAAATGAAAAACAAATTGAAGACCACATTTTTTCTAAAAAAAAAATTCTTCAGTTTTATTTTTAAATTTTTTTCTTTTCATCAAATTTTTTTTCATCTTTAAAAATCTTTCCATCTTCAACAAAAAAACATTTATATTTAACATTTAACATTTTATTTTTTTACAAAAATTTTATTCCAAAAAATAATATCCCCTCTTCAAAATTGTGTTTGCATTTTTTAAGAGGGGAAAGATTTTTAAAGAAAAAAAATTTAGATAAAAATTTTGAGAGGAAAACTTTTGTAGAAAAAATGTTGTCCTTATATTCTTTACTAGAGCCTTTACTAGAGAAATTTTGGAAAATGGAAAAAAAATTTAAGATGAAAATAATGTGTTCCTCTTCAAAATAGTTTTTTTTTCTTACATTTTTCTTTTCATCTTCAAAAATTTTTTTTCTTCAAAACTTTTATCCCCATTTTATATAAAAAATGCTTACTTTAAAAGGAAAAAAAGGAGGAAAAATGTTTAAAGAAAAAACATTTGAAGATGGAAAAAAAATTTGGAAGAGGATTTTTTTGGAAGATGCAAAAATAATAAAAAAAATAAACATAAAAAATAATAAAAAGGGTTAATGTTAATCTTAAAAAAAAAAAATTAAATGTAAAATGAAAATGTAAAAAAATCTTACATCTAAAATAAAAAAATAGTTCAAATAGTGCATTTTCATGTGTATGCTCAATATGTGCAGTGACAGTTAACAGGTTAAGTTTCTTTTGTTATATATCACAGTGTCATAATAGACATTAAACTACCACATTGTTGGTTGAGGAACAATGGTGAAATATACAGTTTAATGGTCATTATTAAAAAAATATCTGACAGCAGAATGTCAAACTGACAGAATCAAGATTCTCCCGCACCGCACTAACACAAGACTAATATTCACTAATATTCATCCTTTGTTAGATAAAATACATTCATACAAGTCACCACTGCTGTTTCTGCGATATAAGCTTCTCTTTCAGCAAGAGACATTACTAATTGAAGCTAGTTTCTCCACATTCATAATTCTGATTGGCCGTGTCCTAGAAATGAATTTTAAAAATATATATTTTATAAAAATATATATATCCAAAAAAACGTTTTTCTTCAAAAAAAAAAAAAAATTTAAGAGGGGGAAAAATGTTGAAGATGAAAAAACATTTTTTTAAAGGAAATTTTTTTTTGAAGAGCAAACTTTTTTTTACTAACTATTCATTATTATAATCATTAACAATATTCATTTCATCTTAACTCTGTCACCCTTCCACAAGTGGAGCACTTAGGTAAAGAAGCCCTGATCTGCAACATAAAAAAAATCATGGTGAAGAAAAAAATTGTCCTCATTTCATGCCTAAATCTAAAAGATTTTCTTCTCTTTTTTGGTCTTTTTATCTTTAAAAAAATTTTTCCTCTTAAAAAAAAGTTTTTTTAAAAAATTTTTTTTCATGTTTAAAAATGGTCTTTTTATCTTTAAAAAAAATGTTTTCTTAAAAAAAAATTTAAGAGGGAAAAAAAACAAAGTTGAAAAACATTTTTTAAAGATGAAAAAAATGTTTTAAATGATTTTTTTTATTCTAAATGTGTAAATCTAAATACTGAAGATATTCTTCTCTTTTTCCTCTTAAATTTTTTTATTTTCAAAAACTTTTTTTCCTCTTCAAAATTTATTTTCTTAAAATTTTTCTTTTATCTTACATTTTTTTCATCTTTAAAAATGGTCTTTTCATCTTTAAACTATTTTTTTCTTAAAAATTTTTTTAAGAAAAAAATATTTTGTCTTTTAAAAGGAAACATTTTTTTGAAGAGGAAAATCTTTAGGACTTAGGCTCCAGGAAGGAATATAAAGACAAAATAGTTCTATGATAAATATAAATAAATTATTATAATACTGAATATTTAGAAATGAATTTAAAAATATATATATTTTATAAAAAAATATATATCCAAAAAAAATTCTTCAAAAAAAAAGAAGACATTTTTCTTGTTTTCTTTAAAAAATATATATTTTTTTAAGAGGGGAAAAATGTTGAAGATGAAAAAACCATTTTTAAAGGAAAAAGATTTTTGAAGAGCAAACTTTTTTACTAAATATTCGATATTATAACCAATATTCATTTCATCTTAACCTTTTAACTGTCACCCACAAGTGGAACACTTAAAATCATGAAAAGAATTTATTCCTTCCTAGAGCCTAAATCATAAAGATTTTCTTCTTTTTATCCTCTTCAAAAAAAAATTACTCTTTAACATTTTTTTCATCTTCTAAAAAAATTCGGAAAATGAAAAAAAAATTGAAGACCACATTTTTTTTCTAAAAAAAAAATTTCTTCAGTTTTGTTTTTTTATTTTTTTATTTTCATCAAATTTTTAATCTTTAAAAATCTTTCCATCTTCAACAAAAAAACATTTATAAAATTTTTTTTTTTACAAAAAAATTTTTACAAAAATTTTATTCCAAAAAATAATATCCCCTCTTCAAAATTGTGTTTGCATTTTTTAAGAGGGGAAAGATTTTTAAAGAAAAAAAATTTAGATAAAAAATTTTTTAAAAGGAAAATATTTTTTTGAAGAGGAAAACTTTTGTAGAAAAAATGTTGTCCTTATATTCTTTACTAGAGCCTTTACTAGAGAAATTTTGGAAAATGGAAAATTTTTTTAAGATGAAAATAATGTGTTCCTCTTCAAAATTTTCTTCAAAACTTTTATCCCCATTTTATATAAAAAATGCTTACTTTAAAAGGAAAAAAAGGAGGAAAAATGTTTAAAGAAAAAACATTTGAAGATGGAAAAAAAATTTGGAAGAGGATTTTTTTGGAAGATGCAAAAACATTTTTTTATAACAATAAACATAAAAAATAATAAAAAGGGTTAATGTTAATCTTAAAAAAAAAAATTAAATGTAAAATGAAAATGTAAAAAAATCTTACATCTAAAATAAAAAAATAGTTCAAATAGTGCATTTTCATGTGTATGCTCAATATGTGCAGTGACAGTTAACAGGTTAAGTTTCTTTTGTTATGTATCACAGTGTCATAATAGACATTAAACTACCACATTGTTGGTTGAGGAACAATGGTGAAATATACAGTTTAATGGTCATTATTAAAAAAATATCTGACAGCAGAATGTCAAACTGACAGAATCAAGATTCTCCCACCGCACTAACACAAGACTAATATTCACTAATATTCATCCTTTGTTAGATAAAATACATTCATACAAGTCACCACTGCTGTTTCTGCGATATAAGCTTCTCTTTCAGCAAGAGACGTTACTAATTGAAGCTAGTTTCTCCACATTCATAATTCTGATTGGCCGTGTCCTAAGAGATAGTGGCACAAACCCCTGTGAATACTGAGCTTTAACACTCTCCCACACGGAGCTCAGCTGCAGCAAAAGCCTCTCTTTATTAATTTGCGGCCTTAAGCTCCGGGAATTTATTCCAACAAATTTTAATTTAGGACAATTTTAATAAATGTGACCTTTTGTTCCATCTCAGAAGTATTGAAAAACGCCCATGTGATTATTTCATTCTTAGCCGAGCGCAATACATTCAATGTGTGAAACCTTCCCGTGATATCCCACTATATAAATATACAAAAGTAGATTGGTTTAAAATTCTGTTTTCTTCCAGGTCGAGCTGGGAAAGAAAAGGAGAAGAAGGCCAAGTATCGCAGTTACCAGTGCGCTGCTGTAATTCTAAGCGTGTTGTTTCTGTTATTGGCGCTCTGCATCTTCAGTCTGAGATATATATGGAACACAAGCCCTGAGAAGGTATGAGAAATTTAAAACTATTGGGGATGCTGGGAGATATTAGTGAGAATGGTGCATGACTGTGAATTAATTAGAAAATGATTAGAATAACAATCGTGCAATGGAAATGAAAGACACGGAGACATCTGCGCACGCTATTGAGCATTCTTGGATCTGAGTGAATCCAATCTTGATTTTCTTGGGATGAACAATAACATCACAGAGATGGAGAAAATAGATAGATAAATACACTGTAAGTTGTTTGTAATAAGTTTGCAAAACTGCAATATTACTCATAGTTTTTCAATCCCTGGTGATGTTCAGAAACGCACGGTGCGTAAGTAATTAGCAATGCTGGCCTGTCACCAAACAAACACATAAACCTTATGCTTGGGTATACTATATTATGCATAAAGTCTCCCCGAGGATACTGCTCTTTTAACAATTTAACAGCCAATTCTTTTAGCACATTTGCTGAAACTACACTTAGACAGCCTAATTTCTGCATCAGATATTTTACGCTCCTGGTTGAGAAGTCATCAAAGAAGGACTGATGATTCTCACAGGGCATGTAATGGGTTTAATGACACTGAAAGTCTGGGGCCGTAGAGATTGAGAATAAGTGCTCACAATCTTGAACTGCTGTGGTTGGCTAAGCTGAGGCACGTACTAACGCTCATATCCAGCAATGAGAACTGTAATGGTACTTTAAAATACAATGATAAGACTAACCGTTAGGGGATTATTTTTTTATTCAACAACAGTATGGGGGAACTATTAGGCCAGCGGTGTGCGTGTGTGTGTGTGTGTGTGTTATACACAGCTGCAAGTGCTGACACAAAAATGAAACCTGAATGTGCAACTATTACTGCTTCGGGCATCACAATTCTGCCGTTTAGATATGAATATTTCAAAAGCAACGCTGCATATTTCATAAGCCCCGCCTTCCCTTATTTAGACTTGTAGGTAGTCAGTGTTTATCACTTGCTTTATTGTGCTAGGTAAGACATCATTAATTATTTCTACGTTCTTAAAGGTATAGCTCCTGACAAACTTGTTAGAAGTCAATACATCAATACAGCAGGAGATTGTCTTGTCTTTGCCAGGCAAAGTGGTCTCTCGTGCCTAGGTTTGCATAAACTGCCATGGAAAGGTAATTTGCTCACCATATTGTATTTCAATATGACATGGTAACCGCTTGGGAACTTCTTTTAATTACTTACAAGCATATGTTGTTACAGAAGCCCGGGGAAGATGAAGCCGTCGCCATCGTTCTCTGTGCTACTATGTGTTTTCATGAGAAAGGGTGTGTGTGTGTGTGTTTGTCACTGTGTTCCTCTCTTGGCTCCCAACTTCATGTTTATCATGTCCCAATTATTGTTCTCCTTTGGGATACTGTACCTGCCATTTCACCTATTAAACAGCATTAAAAATAATAGCAATAAAACAAAAAACACCAAAATGCATTTCAACTCTTAAAGAAAGTGAAACATTAATTCACCTGTCTGAGAACATACATAAACATTTATTGTACAGTATATTCATGTTTGCTATTAAATTGAATACAAAATAAGATTCAATGTCACGTTAAGCTGATGTCATCTATTTTCTGACCTTGTGAACGCCCATTGTCCTGACAAGTAACTGTATTTGACAGACGGATAAAACCGTACATGTCTACGTTTTTCGGTCTAGCTTATCAGGTCTGAACCACCGGCGTCTGTCGTATTGACCGCAGTGTCAGACGACATCTCGAATAGATCACACGCGCAGCAGTGGAGGGGAGCTGCCAAATTGCCTTTGCCACACGCATGTCAGGCTCACCAGACGTGCCCTTATTATTCAAGCTGAAATTACCTCACTCACCTTGTTGCCACGTTGTGTTTGCAAGGCAGTCTCGCAAAAACGTGCCCCCAACCGCCTCTTAAAGACTTCTGTGTCCGGGACTCTATCTTAATGAACACAGCTGCACCTGCTCTCCAGTAATAGTGACAGGTGCTGGGCAATGACAGCCCCCCCGAGCAAGTTTGTTTACTGCTTGTGTCCTGCAACTGGCCTTTTTAGGCTGTTCTCCTCGCAGGAAAGACGGATAGACGGGTAGCCACGCTGGCTGTGCTGTTTCTTTGCTTTTCCTAAAATAGCTCAAATCTTCGATCTTTTCGTGTAAATTCCTCATATGTTGAGGGAGAATGGCTACAGTAATGAGGCGAAGCGGCCAATCCAAACAGCTGCTTTTGAAACCCCCTGCAGAGATGCGGTGCTTTCGGTCTGAAATCTTCCTTTATTTCACTTATCAGATTCATTTACTCACATACAGGCTGATGCAACAGTCTCTAACCTCCACCTGGATGAATCAAACTGTTCCTTTGTAAAGGAGACGTGAGGGAAAAGAACAGAACCGGTTCTCGGGTGGATTTTGAATGCCTTTCAAAAGTGGTTGAGGAGGCACTAAAAGAGTTCCTTTCACTTCTGTTGTGTTATCATGTTCTCTGGTGGTCGCCAGCATTACCCTTAAATTCCTATGAACAAGAAATCTTGGTTACAAACGTGATACGTCTGTAGTCATTTTTTAATGTGTGACAGAAAAGTACATTGTGCAAAATATTTTCACCTGAAATACACATTCATGCAAAATAAGAAAATTAACATAGGAATGAATTCATCTTTAAAACATTGTGTAATAGATGATGCCGGCATTACAAAATATAACTGTCCTTGTCTTTTTTTGCTTAACAATTAAAAAGGACTAATTCATTTAAAATTAAGTTTCATTATTATTGTGTGTTAAATAATTCACATAACTGTAAGTTTTGCTTTCAGTTTCATACAAAGGATTCGGCATTATCAAAATCAAATAAAAATATACAACAATAATTCAAGTCACTGGCAAAAGTTATTAATAGTATGAATGAAAATACACACAACATAAATCATGTACAGTATGAACGTTCAGTGATTCAGAAAAATCAGACAAAACTCCAAAAGTACAAAGTTCTTTTCTCTTCTTTCTCTCGCTTCAAGTCCTGTTCTGTTTCTACACAGGGTACTGAGAACTAGTCCTGTCACACCTGAGGAAGAGAGCAGATGAACTCATCTGAAACTGCTCTTTACACCACCCAGATCTACTGAATGTGCCTCATTATTTCAAATGGATTAGGGGTTAAATCTGTCAGACAGATATGGAGTTATATTCACAGTCCTTGAGACTTGGGTGGAGTAATTACCTTAGAGATGAATTTGCCATCTTGACATTAGATGGGTGTCTGAAATATGAGAGATTGGGGCTAGATGTCCCACTTTTTGTTTAAAAGCTTTAATTATATAATTTAGCCCTGTCTGAATATATGCTGTTATGATTTTTTTATCAGTTCTTTATCCAGAAGCAATAGGAAAACTTGTGATAACACGGTAAGTTTAATTTAAACAACCACAGCTATTGCCTATCTGGACTTTGTATTCTACTCAATCATCCTGTGAGGATTGTGTGATGGCATTAGTGCACTACATCAGTCACTGTTATGTTTCTTCATTGTGGCTCTTATCAAAGGTTTTTTCATCATCTTCCACCCAATAGATGTGTGTCTGTAGTCAGTCAGGGTTAATAGCCCTTTGAGAGAATCCTGCTTGATTTAGTGATAAAATATTAAACACAAAGATGATTGGCGTCTCCTAGCAGGAGCCGAACGATTTCCAATGAGAGAAGCAATGCATGCAAAGTTTCGACTTGCATTCTGGTCGGGGGTTGGCATGTAGTTAAAAGTTGTCTTTTAAATCATTGACATGGAAATTTTTGTCATTAAAATATTTTTTATAATGCTAGTAAAAACATTATCCTGGTATCCAAAAGCATGACATTTGCATGGCACTGAGAAAAACAAAACTGACAACATCAAAGATGAGGATCATCTCAGTGTGCTAATAAAAACAACACATAGCTTGTCTTGTTTTTATTTGACACGATCTCACCTTAAGATTGATCAGTGCATAATTTATCTCTTCAACAAATGTTGCATGTAAGGCAATCTGCCAGAGATTTCAGTAAAACAATTTAGAACAAGAACCTACTCTCTTTCAGACAACAATGAACTTCATTTAATATTTAATAAAATGGCCAAACTTTCAGCTCTGTTTGATAACACAACAGGTCCAAAGCACAACAGGCAGGCAGTTTTTAACTGGCCATTAGGCAACAACCATAAAGCTCGCTTCAAGACAGGAAATTAAATCAAGCAATAGGTGTGGCGTTTCTTCAAAACCTTGAGCACATTTCAGTTTAAGATAACCAAAAAGCACAACTGTATTGATAAATCATATCTTTTCATACATGCATAAATGTTCGCAGAGTCTATAATAATAAGCTATGTCAACATGCATAAAATATAAACCAAGCTGACTACTAGGAGTTTATTGATTAAATTAAATAAACATGTCAATCTTTCCCTTTTTATCTATAAAGGCTTCTGAAGGGGGAAATGTAACATTTTTAAAAAGCATATTAAAGCACCTCGTACATATTTTCCACAAGTTGCTGGAATGTGAAATCATTTTCATCATCAAAGCAGGGTTCATTCGTCTACTAATAACAGAGTTAAAGTCAATAACAACAGTAAACTCACTAAAAGTGTTGATTCGTTCATGCCGTACCTGGGTTTATAATTTTGCTCTTATAGAACCATTGACTGCACACGGCGAAATCAAGTCAATTTAGCTCTTGAAAGAAAGTCATTTTAAAACTCCTTACACAGTAAACACAGATGTATTCAATGCACCAAGGTTACAACTGAATACAGCTCTCCAAAAAGCTGGGCTGAGAGTATTAGCTTATTTTCGAAAAACTTTGAACTCTTCATCATTTAATAACCGGGCACGTCATTTAAAGAATTTAATAGAGCAAAATGATGAAACATTTCACGATATCTGATTGCATTGGGAATTAGAAAATAAAGCTGCATACATGTATAATACATTACATGTTGCATGTTAAAGCGACATTCAGAGAGTTTTCTGCCTCCTTATCCACTTCAAATCCTCAGTTAGTAGGCGAGTTTGTGTATCCATTTACACACCAAAGGTTAACACCATTTTGCTGCTGTTAAGTTTAAAGCCATCTTTGCCTTCAGAGCTTTGTGTTGACACAATCCTCCAAGCACTAAACCTACTTGCTCTGCGTGATACCGGAGAAAAACCAGCTGCAGATTTAGAAGCAAGTTAACGGTGAGACAAAAATGCTACTCTGTGAAGCAAGAGATCTGGCACTTAATCGCAACACTGCAGGAACATGAAGTTCATATCTCTTATTCAGGAAGAGGTATGACAGGACACGCAAAGCCAAGCCAATATATGACAAACACAAGGGTACTGTTATGAAACACATGTACATGAAAGAATATGCATTTATGGATGTATTGGACCTGTCTGATTGTGATTTCATCATCTGAAAATCATGTGCTACACAAACTATTTTTGACTGAATGCATTAACCTGAAAACTGTCACATATCAATTTTACACATGAAAAATCTGAACCACAATTTATCTTTAGATATTAGATATTAGATTTTTTTAGGTGTTTTTAATTGGGTATTTTTTAAATAACATTAACTTTTTTATATATTTTTATGTTTATTATTATTATGAAAATATTTATTTCTTGAGTCTTTTTTCATGATTCGTTTTTCATGATTAGATTAGAATTCAACAATGAAATAATAAAGGGAATAGGGAAATGAGCGTTTCACCTGAGGAATGTGACAGTTAACAGGTTGAGAAGCAAACTAATCTATAATTTTATTATAATAACAATAAACATAACATTCTGTCAGATTCATTGTCAAATAATGTGTTATTCGAATAAGACAATGTCCTTCATTTTATATTACAAATACAGCTGGTAAAGCTAAGAGGTCATGTTTTCATCAGTGATTATATGATCTCAGTACAAATACCAAAAATAGCACAGTTGTAAATGTGCAAGAAGAGAAGGATTGTTCCTTCGAGGTTATGTCGGTTCATCTGTTGGCTAAATTAGGAGCTTACGATAATAACTTGCAACTAATAACTTGCAGGCTTTAGATTGTTCGTTTGTACTAAGCTGGAAGCCCACATGATCCTTCACATCACAACGTTCGTCTGATTTACATTTAAAGCTTTAGTGAGCATCCAGGAGAACTTGGCAAGCTTTTCTTTATGTAGAACTATGTCTGTATACAGCCTTACTCCACATAATCTTGAGCTAGGCTTTGGAGACCAAAATAAACTGCTGCCCTTCTATTCACCCAAGGCAAGAGCTCAGAGACTAGAACATTGTTACTATGCGAGTGATACATTATGACTCCCATCACTGGAGCTTTGAGGCAGCAGTAATGCCTGAAAAAACACTTTAAGAGCAGAGCGGAGCCATTTTTGGGCTCTTTTTGCTCTCATTGCCTGCCTCGGGTCTCCCTGCTTGCCACATTGCAGGATCGAGTGTCAGATAAGTAATATTCTACTTTCAAGAGAAGCGTTCCTACGAGATCCGTTTTGAACAAAGTGAAGTTTACAAAATAAATACTTTTAGGAGGAGAATGATGTCTACCAGAATCTCTACCAGAAATTGTTAGTGTTTCAGTAAGGTCCAGTAAACACACCTGTTGGTTTTTTTCAATAACGATTAGCGAATTAAAATGGCCGTTCTCTAGTTTCTGGACGCAAGTCAGTGGTTTTAAATGAAAACAGCTTTGTAATAGTTCTCTTCAGCCAAGCTATATTTCTCTTCTCATTAGCGCCTAATGCTGTTCATCAAATTATCCTGAGCATCTGAAAGCTTGAAAAAACAAAAGCGTTTACTCTCATGGGCTGGGTCTGAATGCCACAGGAGTATTGAATGTCTTCGGTCAATTTAATCATTTTGAGTGAGTCCGAGTAACAATCAGGGTCAACGCGTCCTCTCTCTTTCTCTCTTTTTATGCAGTAGAGGTGACATCCTTTGTGGCGGGACGGCTCTGACGGTTCTTCAATGGGCGTTTAGCTCTATATTTGGCCGTGTGAAATATGTTTTACATTCACAAAGAAGTAGCAGAGTGTGCCAGGATTATGAGCGGTCTTTGATGAATATTTCATGCGGTATCCCGTGTCCTATTATGACAGAAGATTGGCACGCAAAGCCGTTCAGAGAAACAATCAATTACAGGAATCATCGCGTGTTTTCTCGTGGATAGCAGTCACTCGAACCCGAGCTCGCCTGCAAAGCAGCGAGAGGAAAAACAAGCAGAAAAGTACGAGAGACTCACCAGAATTCTTGGGAAAGGTCTTTTGTCACCTCTTGGATTTATTTATAAACTTCACGTCAGTTGTTTCCACCCTTCAGCATGGAGATATCAATCACAGTTGTTAGCTGAAGCTCAGGAGTGTTGCATCACCCAATGTCCTGAAAATGTTCTTTCGTCCTGTAAAAAAAATAATATTTCGTTATTTCCTTTAAAACAACTGTTGGAAGCTTATAGTTTGGAGGAAAAAATATGCCTCTGTAAAGAGCGTAAGATAATATACCAAAAAACAATAAAATACAAATGCGTTAAGAGACGTCAAATATACCAAATTCACTTCTAATATCGCTTTACCTTCCAAGTTATCCCACATATGTGTGAGTTACCCATTTAGGCATTTAGCTTACCCAACAACATAAAACAAATCCTAGGCAAAGGAGGAAATTAAATAGCACTGTGCTGTTTGTTGATTTTCAACACATCATAAAAGCAAACAATGTGTTGAAAATCAAACCAAAAAGTCCCAGTCCCCGAGCTTGCCTTACAATTACGTGCTGACTAGGGAGAAAGCACAATCGCTCCCAACGCTCCACGTTTGCCCTCCCTACTGAACATAGCTCTATTACCCGCACAGTAGCTCAGATCAAAATGATTTATCGCCGGCAAGAGCTCAAGTTGTTTAAAACGGCTGGTGCGATTAGTCATGTATGCGTTGGCTCTGAAGAAAGAGACTAGGGTGCCCCGGCAAATTAAAAGCAGCCGCGGATGCGAGTCATCCACAGCAAGGTGGTCATACGTGGTAAACGACAGAGAGTCGCTAGGGATCCGGCCGGAGAAAGTGGGTCATTACGCTCTCCTCGCTATTGAAGCGGGGATATAGAGACCCTTGCCTGTGAAGGAATTCTTAGTAAACCTTTGATGTATAAACACAGAAAAATGTGCACACACCTCTCAAACTATCAGTTGGTAAAAATTCCTCCATAATGCCTTGCAATTATGCATTTAAAATTCCACAGGGAGTCCGTTTCTATTTAAGGAGCTATAAAGAGACATTTTAGTCAATTTTTTCTAGAACGTAAATTATGGCCTGTAATTACATTTGTATTGCCTGCATCACGGCTAACATTAAGAAACACGTTTAACATTATTGCATCACTCTGTGTGCACTAATGTGATTTGCATTACGTTGAGTGCAGGCGCTTATTGTTTATATTTGTCGGGCACATTAAAAGCAGCGAGTTATACACTACTATATAAGAAGTGATTCATACCCTTTCTGTTCTGCAGACAAAATGTCTGCAAGGGACCCTATTTCTCTTTCTAGCAACGCTGCTGTGGCTTTGTGGCAAAACAAATGTTGATTTCAACTCCACTGTTGACAGAACTATAATAAGAACTCAAAGAGGAACAAAACGATACTAGAAAACAAGATGCCGTCGGCCCTCTCTTTAGAGTTATGTTTATGTAGCTCTAATTAAACATACCAAAATAACAAACTCGTATAGTTACCCGGCATGTGTTCTAAAATCTCATCAGATTATTACTTGCAGATGTGTCTTTTATTCTTGGCCTTTCATTTGAACAAGACTTTTATGATTTAGCTTTGCTCACGGATGACTTTAGAAACGAATATGTGACCTGGCCTGTGAAAAACCAGCTAAAGTCATTTTTTTGTGATTTACTGATTTCTACATAAAATCATCCTAAATAATGTAAAGAACATTATAAAAAAATATAACCTTGATATATCTTTAATATGGACTGAGTAATGACATGTCAAAGATTGAAATCATAGTAATATTTATAGGTGAAATTAAACTTTATTGCTTGTTATCTCATAAATTGATTAAGAGACTTTTAGTCTGGTTTTCAGAGACAGGGTCACATATAGATAGATGCTTTCTGAAGCTTTTCTAAAATGATAAACTATAACCTGACAAAGAAAATGGATGTTGAAATAGCGTGAATTCCTTGAGGAATAAATGTCATCCAGTAATACAGTACTAGCTAGTGACCATCGTTATCCCATTTTCAACATCGGTAACTGCTTGTCTTCATCGGACACCTCCTGGCATCCCTGAAAACATTATCCTTCCATTTATCTTAACTGTAATGCCCATACAGCATGACAAGTCTTGTCATCAGTGTCTGCTTCCATAATTCCTTTGTCTCAGCAAAAAATGATATTTGCCTTTGAGCCCACACCAAACACAAACACTGCGGTAATACCTCATGTCTGTGGCTTTTGAAGGGACAAATAAATGGAACAGAAAAGCTATTTGCATTTCATAGACCTGAGCACATGATGGAAATGAACCCACTGTTATCTGGACCATTCAAAGCAGATAAAATAGAGTCTGACCAGATCACGGCTGTAATGAAGAGCCCATCAATGGGCGAATTGTTATCTTTAGCACACACCGAAATCAGAATATCATTTAATTCCTAGAATAATAACCGCACGGTAGCTCACACAGTGGCTTTCGACGCACGTTGGCCACATGTGAAAGCCATTTACACCGCTGTCTCTAACTGATCTGGGTTATTTCCTAAGGGATCTTCATTTTACAGCAATACTCCATGGTAGAGTTTCTTCTTCATTTCATATCAACCTTGTTTTGCTTTCATTATGGCTCACACGGTAGTGTCACTTCATTTTTTCTATGAGATGAAAGGCAAGATGTCGATCAAATAAAGTGCATCTTTAATTTTCTTAATGGCAAAAGAAAGCAACGTAAGTAGGGGAAGTTGCACGAGCGGCGGTGTTGCTCTGGGGGTTGTTGTGACAGACGCAGCTGTGTTGGGTTTCGATCTGTAAGAAAAATGTACTTTTATTTTTACAAGGAAATGTGGAAAAAGAGATAGGAAAATCGGAAAAGGAAAAAAAACGTCTCATAACAACATTTCAGCAGGGAGCTCAACCCCGGGGAGGAATTTGCTCTGCTCATATGACTACCCATGTGAATAGTAGTTGTTAAATCATCATTCGCAGGGAGCGCAGGGAGTGTGTGGAGAGCAGGGTTGCTGCGGAGAGGCAGTTGGACTGCAGACCATGCAGATAATTCACAAAACAGGTTTCTGATGGTTTACTGCAACCAAACCAGAGCTGAAGCTTTCCTTTAAAAACCTACTGATACGCCCGACATCAAACTAATACGACTGAAAACCAGTTAGTGTATATTTCTTTGGTTGGCATCTGTCAGCATCCATCTGTCTGATGGATTTTTCACTCGCTTTCTACACCTAGAACAAGAAATCTATAAATAACAATTCAGAAGCGAATATGAATATTTTTGAAGCACACAATTACCCAGGTTCATCACACTCCTCACAGCGAGCTCGCTCTAATACGGCGACGAGGGTGACCCTGGCATCTGTCAGGTCCTCTTTCAGCAGGGGAAGATACATGCAAAGCCATTGTCTCAGTTCTGAATGACAGCCATCATGTTGCGCTCTGACGGGCGGTCGTATCTCAAGGCCCTGAAGGACAACACGGGGACACGCTGTCATGAGCATACAAGCCTCTCTGCTCTACTCACCTGTGACAGTGTCTGAACAACCTTTAACGGGAACCCTCCGGGGACTGGTAGGGCTTGATGATGTAAAGCACTCTCAGACTTCATTGGCTTTCTTGTCTGTTATTAATTCTCCTCAGAGTTTGGTCTCCTGAGATGCTGGGCTCCTAAGAGATCAGACATCGAGAAGATGAAAAGAAGTAAACAAAAGAACTCTAAAAACTACTCCATATGTTGTCGCTCAAAGTATATTAAAGCCAGGTGGCTTTAATGGGAAGTAGATTATCTAATTAATTTCTGAATGCTTATAGTGTCTAAATAAAACCATCTCACGTGGTGATCACAAGACTTGTGGAAATCACAAGATACCTGCATCATGTAAACAAAAAGTGAGATTCTCAAATGCCTCTTTTAAAAAGTAATGAGTTTGAAAGGAATCGAAAGCTCGGGGTCTAGGCACTAGGGAAGATTTTAACAATATATCTTGAGCAGATCATGAACCTGCCAGCGCATTCGTATGATCTCCTAGGAATACAATATTACATTTTTTATGGCGCGTAATACAGCTCTTTTTTGTTTTGATACCAAGTAAGTAAATCAATATCGTGAAAAAAGACAGCGAAACATTGATATATTTAGCCTCACTTATCATTTATTATTGAAATAAATGGAAACTTTGCATTGGAGTCATGGTAATGGTGCTAAATGATAACAGAATTTTCAAGGAAAAAACTAAATAAAAATTTAAATATGTAAACCAGACAGGCATTATTTATTGCTAGGCATATTAAGCCTCTGATGTTTAAAGAAACAAACATTACCACACAAATCAATGCAATGCTCAAGGTACCGTCATGATGGACACTAATGAATACGCTTTTCCTTGCTTTCACCTTGAAACGAGTAAACTGATGTACTAGCTGAAAGCTAATTTACTTTTATTTTCAATATTTATTTGTCACATTAAGGTTTTTTGGTGTGTATTATAGTAACTCAGGCACTTACCAAGAAACCAATGAGACACAGAAAGTTAAGTTGGGTTCATCAACAGAACGTCTTTGTCTGGATACAGCAGGATACATCAAGATTTTCAAAGTCTTCGGTATTTTTAAATGTTCTTTACCAAATTAGTCCTTGGATCTGCAAAAAATAAAATTATTAAATGAATCAACAAAAGCATTAGTTGTCATTCAAAGTTGTTGTAAAATGCTAACAAACACATTTGTATTAATGTACCGAGTACATGCGTTACTTAGCAACAGCAAACAGCCTGCAGTCAGCATAATGAACTATATTACATGGTGAAAAAATAGGTTATACGAATAATAAGTGATAAATTTAACAGCTTTCTGAACATTAAAGAACACTCCTTACCGGTGGTAAAAATCACTTTAATGCGCAGCCTCTCATAGCTTATTGCTTTTATATTTAATTCACTTCAATACACAAGCTAGACCAATCAGTTCTGCTATCATCTGTTTTTAAATAACTTCCTTTTTGTATACAGATGAATACAGATTGAGAGTCATGCAGAAGTTACATTCAAGCTCATTTCAATACATTACAACCCTCCAAACGGTGAAGACAAACAAGTCGCTATTAAATGATGTGTTTACTGCTCTGTGCTACGCTGCATAAAACGCTTTAATAACCAGAAAAAGTTGATTTGTGACATTAATCTTAATGCAGTATTCTATGTGTGCGTGCATCTTTTGCCTTATGACTAAGGATAACGTATTACTCAGAATCGCTACTGAGACGGATGAGGGCGAGCTCAGCAATGTAATTTCTCATCATAACACAACACACACATAAATATTAATAGCAGAGTTTTTGGCTGGTGGGCATGAATCATTTTTGTAGACAGACGAGATCCACCCATGCATGCCTAAAAACAGCATTTCAGGCAAAAGCTGAGATAAACACTGGCGCTCCAAGGTATGGCAACATTTAATGCTTCCAAGACCTTAGACAATCAGACATTTGTTGAGTCTACTCGAAGCAAACTTACATACCGACTCAAGGCGACTGCCAGATCTTATTCATTAACAGAGGCTGTAGTGATGCTGGCTGTCAGTCTAAAGAACGTGTGCACTGACTGGCTTTGACAGAGCCATGATGCTTGCTTTAATGAGGAATAAGGACAAAATCGTACTGTGTTTTATAATAAAATCTCAATGCTTCAGGTACCTGAGGTTAAGCATCAGGTCACGCTTAGTGGTCCAATATAAAGCATCGATTTCTAGTTCCAACAGTGATGATTGAATTGTGACAACACTGGGACGCATCACTGTTTGCTTGCTTGCATGTATTCATGACTACTGACAGGTTGCCATTTGTGGCGTTGCTGTCTTTTGAAACTATTTACATTAAACGACCAAAAACAGACTGTAGAAAATGTAAGTTTATCAATATTAACAGCTTTGTTTAAAGAAATCCTACATAAAAGCAACATCACAATTACACAGTCATTTTGTTGTACAATGCAAAACAATGCCCTTCTTGACAAAGAAGTAACAAACTTGTTACTCAAAATTACTCAAAAATGCTCAATGTCTTAAGTCTCTAAATTTGTTTGTCTCTAAACAATGTTTCTATTGTGCATGCTGTAAAATTTACTGGGTTGTATGTTTCTCAACAGGTGTATGACCATCAATATAAGGCTGTACTGGACGGAATGGAGACTAGAAGCATGATGCAAATCCATCCAGCTCAACGATTTGAGATATTCAAGATGGGAAACGGCACAGACGAGGTCCTGGAGGTGCACGATTTCAAGAACGTAAGGAAGTTTCACAAACGTGCAAAATATGTTACTGAAGTGATTTGGCTGACATTTCAAAGATTTTTACTAAGATTTCAATACTAAATTTCCTGAAAATCACTGCACTAAGCAAAAGAAATCTGTTGCGATGACACCTCAACATTCACACACACTTGTTGCTGGCACCATCTTCCTAAATTACTATGGTCAGTGGAGCAAATCCACAAAAGAGATTAGTTTCATTCAATGCATTGCCATGGGAAACCACAAAACAATGAATAGGTAAAATCATTTTAATCACATGCTGATTCAAATGAAAAGGGAGTTCGAGCATCAAGCTTTCTTCAGCACTTCCTGTAACTTCTTCTGACGGTTGGCTCAGACTTTGCAATTGATTTTTGCGAAGGAGGGATGTTGCAAGTCATTACACACACTAAAACTACAAACCATCTCCCCGAGGCTACATCCCGTGAATGGAAATGCAGTGACAATGCCTAGAGAAACACAAGCAAAATCCTTTCTCTATTGTTTCAGACAACCACTCAGAAACGAAAAAATGATGAGAATTCCACAACAGCAGCTTAGAGGGAAAACCAAGGAGACTGTGTCATAAACCAAAAGCTATAAAGTATCCTTCAGCAGAAGGAGAAAAGAGAATATATAAAAAGAGAGAGAGAGAGAGAGAGGCAAAGTATTTATGAATTTGTGAGATAAAAAGTCAAGCATTTCTGAAAACATGAATAGCACGCTTTCTGTAAATGTTATAGTCTTATAAAAACAATTTATAAAAGTGGCTGCGAGGTAAGCTTTAAGTGATTTTGCCAACAATCACCGTCTGTATCCATCAGCACGAATGATGAATAATAATGGTTTGTTTGTCCTAAGGAGACAAGATGAGACGTCTTAACACCCATTCTACGTTAAGAGAGATCAGTAAAGAGCCTTTGTTACTCTTTAACAAAGTCAAGATCTGTTTATGATTTCCTAACACAGAAACAGTATACTGCAAGGGTCAGTTTCCCAGACACAGATTAAGTCTGATCTTAGATCTAGTAACATTGTTAATAGCGATTCTTCATTAGCAAATCAGTTTAGCTCTTCACCCGCATCCGGGAAGCAATATTTGTTGCCTCCCAAGCCAATACTGGCGCTGGAGGAACAGGTGTGGGCATCCAAGTAACGTGCCAATGATCGGGGCAGTACTATCCCGCCCCCTCTGCCAATTGCATCATTGGGTGCTTCCAATCGAATAATTGTTGAGCTGGAAAGCTGTCTCAAAGCATGCACACATTTAATCTGGCTAATGGCAAACCTGTTCTTCAACACTCTTGCTTAAATCACATTCCTTTCCTATTTTTATCCGTCTAATGAAGAGTCTCTCCATTTTCCAGTTGACCAGGCTCGACAATAAATGCATTTCATCAGGAGATATGGTCCGTCTTCCGTGTAAAAGCAAGCCATTACCAGAAATTGAAGAGCAATTTGTCACAATCATTTTAGGCGCAAACAATGCACTTTTCCACTTCTCTCATAACATACGGTTGTTTTTCTAACTGATGAGCTCGGGTGAAAAACGGCAATCGCTGTATGCTGTTAGAATACAGTTTAACAGAGGTAATGAGAGCATGGGAGAAAACGCACATTATTTAGTTTTCACACAGATTTAGATGCTTCCATTAAAACTGACTATTTCACATCTGTACTATATAACAACTCTACTCCCGGACACGGTGAGATATTGTTTTTTTCCGTCTGTAATGCGATAGCTTTTTTTCTCTGGAAAAATACTTTCAGGCAGAGAAGAACCCAGACTTTACTTTAGATGCTCCTGCTAAAATGGGTTTTTCTTCTTTCAAGTGTAAAGCAATGAATTGTGAATGGCAAACCATCGGCTGTGGCTTTCAAGAAAGAAGCTCTTCACTTCACCACACAGATTAGCTTCGCAACACAGAGCATAAGTGCTGTAAATCAATGGTCTTTGCCACATATATGGCTTTAGCAATAGTCTATACCTCACTACTGTATAGACCAATAATCTTTCACTGGCTAGTAAAATGATTCCTGATTCTTTAGTGACATGCAATCACTTTATTTGTGCCGTCTTGTTAGTATTCAAGATCAATAAAGTCTTATATTTACAGCATTTGTTAATGTTTGTTAATACAAATACAACTGTCCTTGTTCATTCATGTTTGTTCATTAATGTTATATTTTATTCGAAAAAAAAAAAAATTAGTGAATGTTAACCTCATAATCTTCACTGTACATATTGAACTTACACATGAAAATGCACTTTACTATTCTGTACATTTTAAATATTAAATGTACATGTACATTGTAAATATATTGTAAATATATATACATTGTAAATTTTTAATATTTATTTATTGTTTTAATATAAAATGATAAAAATGCATTATAGGCCTATATATAATAATTATAAAATATATATATATATATATATATTTTTAAATATCATTACCGTTAACATTCTTTATACATTTTTTGTTTATGTTTATTGTTATAAAAAAAGTCAAATATTTATTCTTGAGTCTTATACCATTAATATATAGTTTGTCATGATTAGATTGGAATTTAACTATGAAATATCTAAGTGAATATTGAAATAACATACTGTAGGTGTTCCTCACGAGGTTTAACAGGTCAAAATAAATACTAACTAAAATTATGTAAAAATATGCTGTTCATCATTAGTTTTATTAACTTCTATAGCTAAATAATGTTAAGAAATTAAACCTAATTGTAAAGTTTTACCAACTGTGCAAAAAAGAAAAATTAAATGAAAATGTGTTTGATTGATAGGTTGTGGATTCAATTTGCAGGCAACACACACGCTGATAAAATGTTTAACTTGAATGCACTGTAGGTCACATTGAATAAAAACGTCTGCCAAATACATAAATGTAAAAAGAAGTTATTAACATTTGTGTTTTTCAAGGGCATAATGGGAATTCGTTTTGCCAAGCACCAAAGATGCTACATCAGGGCACAGACCAAGAAAATACCCACGCTGGCTGAAGTGGACACAAAGACTATCGAAACAGAGGTATAATTTCTCCAAGCTTTGTTCTGCTGACTCGCTTCAGTAAAACAGCAAAAAATGAAACTTCACAATTTAATCTCCATTCCGCTAACCGTCATACACACCCTCCCCATACCCTAACGCACCCCATCCCATCTCCCCTCAAGCGTTTTTCACAAAAGTATAAACTTGGGTCTCCTGTGGCCGTGAATCCATCCGAAAGTCCACAATCCTATAACCCCTTTGTGGCACACATCAAATGGTGTTTGCCGTCAATCCTGAACTAATATTAATTTTTAATCATCTCCTGTGAAGCCTCAGCCCAAACAGCCTTAAGGAGAGAGAGAGGTCCTTGGGAAAGGTAAGCCATTAAAATGGTATTTGAAGATGTTTGCTCCGTAAATTTCACCTGACTCAGGGCTGAAGTGATTCATCTCTGTTCTCCTACTCTAATGGCTGTCTGTGATGCTCGAAAGAGTGATGGGCAAAATTCTATCAATCAAACATCCAATTTATCCGTGTCACAGAGAATGGCAGGTGGTTTCAAATGTGCTAAACTCTCTTTCAGGAATGTTCCTTCGCAGTTCATATTTGAGCCGATGAGGGAGTGCCTTTTCGAATTGCATTAAAAGTACATTGATCTATTGTCGTCGCAAGTCCCAGACACCCTCTTTTGACTTTTGGAACAGAAGGTATTGTAGGCAGAAACAGCCTGGTCGTCCTCTCCCCATCGTTTTAATGTCTAATTCATGTTTACAGATACTAATTGCGAAGCAAACGCCATATGTCGCTGCCATTTCTCCCTCTTTTTGCTCATTGTGAAACCTAATTAGATTTTTCGCCTAAGCTTTTTTTGACAAATGTGAAATCAATCAGAGTTGGCCAGGGCTGAAGCAGTGGAGCTGGAGAGAGACGGGGACACGGCTAACCGGGAGAACGTTCTTATAAATGATCTTTGATTTATTGCCTAACCAGACTAAACAGGGTGAAAGCAATGCACGCTAAACTGAGAACTAAAGAAATAGAGCAGGACTCCTTAGTGTCTTTATTTACATTCCTGCTTTCTCTAAATCTTTGATTATACACATGCAGACATGGAGGAATGAGATAAATCAGGTTGCTATTGAAACCAAAGATTGCTTCCGTGTGTGTGTGTGTGTGTGTGTGTGTGTGTGTGAGAGAGAGAGAGAGAGAGAGAGAGAGAGAGAGAGAGAGAGAGAGACAGAGAGAGAGAGAGAGAGAGACAGAGAGAGAGAGAGACAGAGAGAGACAGAGAGAGAGAGAGAGAGAGAGAGAGAGAGAGAGAGAGAGAGAGAGAGAGAGAGAGAGAGAGAGAGAGAGAGAGACAGAGAGAGACAGAGAGAGAGAGAGAGAGAGAGAGAGAGAGAGAGAGAGAGAGAGAGAGAGAGAGAGAAGCAGGCCATTTTTTCCAAGGTTGTGAGCATGTAAAGGAAGCAGAGGTTAAAACCCACATTATTAGCACCGAGTGCAGCTGAGCCGCAGGGCATGCGACTGTGGTCCCTGAGCAAGCTGCCTCACCGCGTTTCACCACAAAACAATGCTGGCTGAGGAGAAACTGCATGCCACTGATAAGAAAATAAAGCAGGCCGCAAGCACAACCAGGTGACAAGCATAAATTGTATGCTGGCAGTTTGTTTACCATTTTCAATTTGTTCAGTCTGGGAAATGATGAAAGTGGTAATCCCTGAACTTCCTGCTGGTCTCCAGCTGCCTGAATGTCTGTGATGAAATCACGGCCTGCTTCCAGCACAACTGTTGAGTTTTAGGATAAGTGTGGGCTTACTCTGTTATCTCTGTTTTTTTCTTACTTTTTTCTTGAGATACAATTATACACATAGCCAATAATTAATTGCACTAGGTTAAAAAGTAATGGATTTTAATGATTGCATATCTTGGTCTTTCCAACGCCCCTCCTTCCACAATCTTTAGATGTCCTTTAAAGAAAATATACCCTTAATTTCTCTAAACAAGTCAAGTTGCGGGATCATTGCCCTAACCTTTTGTTTACTTATAAAAGGCACGCTTTGCTTGAGCAGTCAAGACGGCCAATTAAAGCGGTCTGTTTGCACCACCAGCCCTAGTTTTAAATTTTAGACTAAAACAGCAGCATTTATTGCTCGAGACATGCAGACTGTCCTTCCAGTCATCATTAGTTTAACGTGATGCAGAGGAGTTGAGTTTCAAGCTTTTAATAGGATGAAACTGAAACCGTTACAGATCAGTTCACTGTCACTTCTCCACAAACAGGAAATGGCACTAAAAATGACTTTCAATAAAAGGAATCAGGAAAAAAAGGTTAAGTGGAGGAGAGAACAGAGAAAGCGAGGAGCCTAATATAAATGACAGCAGTTCAGACGACGGCCCGAGGATTCTCCATCAAGCTTAACTAATGCGCAATTATGCCTCAGACGGGGAGAAAATCACCTTGTAAAAATATTTGTCATGTGAGCCGTTTCTATGGTCTCTCCGCTAATTAACAAGGGAATGTTAGGAGAGTTCGTATTTCTATTTACACATACTACAAGCTTAACAAACACATACTTCGTGTGATTACATTATTCAAAGCCCATTTCTAGATATCAATTAGATGACATGCAATCACCATCATTAAGCAATAATAGTTTACTTTACAGCTCATGAACTGCAGAGCCAACAAATGAAGCATATTAATATCAGTTGTGTAAATATGAGTTGGGTAAATGGGTGGATGCATAACAATGTACTTCATTGCGTTTGAAAGATTGAGCAATAAGCCAATATGTTTTTAGACAGCATATCAAACAAACTTTAAAGTCATTGACCAACGCTGCAAGAATTAAAATGCAACACCTCTAGTGCCTGCAGAAAAGGGCAAAGTAGGAAAGAAATAAGTCTGTTTCACAGGAAAGTACAGCTATGGTCTGTAAGAGAGGTCAAATGAAATATTTTAGCTGTGGTCAGCAGTTCGTTTTCTGGTTCCCTGTGGAGAGAGAGAGGGCGAGTAAAATGAATCAAAGCTACAGAATAAAAAAGTACCTGTACCGTGTGAATGAGACTTGTATATTGTATTCACAGAGTGACGAGGCGAGCGAGGTAGATACGCAGGTGGTGGACGCACAGATATGGATCCCTGCTGAGGAAGCCATCTCCAACCGAACATTCCTGCTCGATTCCAAGATCTGGGAGATTTGCCAAGAGCTGCCCATTCACTGGATCCATCCATCTCCTCTCAGAGGTACCAGATGATCACCAACTCTAAACCAACCATAGAAATAACATTTCAGAATAGCTTTCTTGAATAGTAGAGTCTGTTTGCTTTGACTAATCCTGCCCTAAAATCAGTGAATGTAAATAAATAAATAGAAAGAATTTGAAATAATCACTGCATTTTGCTGTTGATGCTCAAGCTGTGTGATTCATGCTTTAAGTATTCATTGATTATCTCATCAAGGACAATAAACACCATGTTTGAAGAAAAGTTTTACCACAACAAACTTTACGAACCACAAACGGATTATTATAGCGTTAGAGGGTTTCACATTCTTAAAAAAGATCAAAGAGACGCTCATCATATCAATGTTTTTGTAGTATGTTTAGCACTGATGATCTCTCACTAAACTCTGTCCCGACTCAGATGCCGAGTTCCATGATGTAGAAGATGTTGAGGAGATGCCAGAGCTGGAGGCGAGAGGGCCACGACATACCAGGGATGTCATGGACCAGTTACCAGTGAATGACTACGTAAGTATGAGCCTGAGGTTCATTTCTATAAGACACGTTCAGACTGCGGTTGAGCCAGACAAGCTTTGCTCTTGCTTCATATAAATCGTTCATTACTCCAAGTTCCCTTTCTGAGCTTAAAACAGACTATATGGACCACAGGGCATTGAAATTGCTCTATATATCTACTTAAATCAGGCCAGTTCACTTACGACTCCCTTAATGACTTGCAGCTAATGGAGAGGGATATTTAGCCTTCAAAGGAAGCAAGTTTCCCTTAAGCCCTTGCAAGAGTTTCTTTTTTTTTATGTAGCTAGCCTCTCAAGGTCACTCATTAATGAATAAATATATTAATTATCAAAGCATGAAGAATCAAGCGGCCAAAATATTGTCTTTTGTTTCTTTCATGAAATAAAGCATATGTTTAAGGATTAATTATCCTGAAGTCACATGCAGAAAACGCACACCGTGACTACAGTATATACCTCTCTTAACTAGCTTGTGACTTCTAGCCTATGGACACAGGGATAAGAACAAGACAGAAAAAAAAACTTTGGGGAAAAAGGAATATTTATCTGCAGAGGCCCAGGAACGTCTCGCCTGCCTACCTCATCCAGCGACAGCGGCCGTATAATTAAAGCAAACCCAGATGAAACCACCTTTCTTATTTGAAATCCTCTCTTCTATCGGCTGGTTAATACATACCAATCCAGCCAATTCCAAGGCTAAGCGTGGGCGGGCTGTGTTTGTGGGCAGAGCGATAACAAAGGCTTTTGTGAACGTCAGAGGGGATGTAGCTCCGGGTAATTGGAATCTGGACTCATGTAGATGCTGCTGGGAAGCCAGACATCCCAGACCTTTCAAAGAATCCTGAACCCAACCCGGCTGTCCAACTGGCCAACGTCTGCCGCTGCGTTTTTTTCTACAGGTGTCTCCCTGTTGTGCGCTTTTTATAAATAATCATCAAAGTTCCTGTCACAGAAGGCCTGAGATATACGAGCCTGACCTTTCCCGAGTCCTGCCACACTGATGCGTCGTGCACCGGCACAGCTCTGGATATCTTTCAAACTGAAAAACTATCATCCGGCAGCGTTGAGAAATTGCATCATGGTCCTTGACCTACATTGGGAGGACAAGCCTACGATGATTGGGTCCGGTTGGACTTGTGCTGCAGTCGTTGATGGTAGGCGGTGTGACCCTGCGTTCAAGTTGAAAGTATTCTGGTTTACAGATCACTGATTAAACCTGCTTTCCCAGGTCTGTGCGAACTTGAAGATGCACCATTCGGTCAAGCAGCAGTTGAATCAGGGAAATGTTGTCTGGAGAGGCAAGACAGGCAGAACCCTGTGGATGAGAAAATAATTATCAGTTCAGATAAATTCAAGCCTGTGACCTTCAATACACTCGCAGTATTTACTGAAGATTTGTTGACTAATGAGCCAGAAAGAAGGAAAGTAACAGACAAATAAAATCAAGTGGCGATACAATATTTTACTTTGGTTACTATTTTTGAAGAAGATTTTTTTTTATGTTATTTGTTGTACATGAATCTAAATTGTCAAATTGCACATTTTGTTTATAGTTGTAAATATATCCTAAATACCATTAACCTAAAATAGTTTTTTTACAAGTGTGTAAACATTATATTGAACATGAATTAGCATAAAAAACATTTTTAATAAGCAGACTTGAGTCTCGTTCACACCAAGGATGATAATTAAAATAACTATAAAAGTCTAGTTTCAAAAAATGTATTAAAAAGCAGAATCCACATCATATATACTATAACGATAACAAAATAAAAGTTACAATATATTTGTACATTGATAGCCAATCAAAAGCCATATGAATTCCATATGAAAGGGTTTACACATATAAAACATTAAACTGCTGTGTAGTACAGTTATCATTATAGTTATTTTTATAGTTTCTAAAATCATTCTAGGTGTGAACAGGTCTTAAATGCCTAAGTTAAGACAACTTTACTTTAAGATTCACACTGATACTTCAATGAAAAACAACTCTTCCTCTGCTGTTATATCTGCCTGTCCAAATAATTGAGAGTTAAATGCATGGAGGACTATACACCCAACACATTGTAAATATATATTTAATACAGAAACCGTGTATCTCCAGTGTCTTGATTATCTCTGAGAGATGATTTATCCTCTCAGTAATCGTGGTCTGTGAAATAACTCCTCAGTTGAGAATCAACTGTATGATGTGCCGTGCCATAATAAATGAGCGGATTTCATACTTTTCGCATTAAATGCATCACACTACACGGGCTGTCTGTAACACAACAGAGAACATGACGGGGAATGTGAGGCTAACACAAAACGCTATAGTCAGCTTCTCTTAATTATTCTTACTTGTTTATGCATGACTGACAACATTTCCCAGAATGCATCATTCCTCGTCAGTGGACAGTAGACTGGCACAGTCTCGAGCATGTTAGTTATTAACACACACTTTCTCATTTCAGGGGATCATCAGCTTGATAAATGTGCCTCGGTGAAACATTAGCATTCATACTCTGTTTGTTTTATCCAAATTACACATCATTTCACTCCCAAAATAATCTCTTATTTTCCCAAATAACATCAACCTTTCATGCTGGCAGGGGGTTTTCTGTGAAAGCCTGATAAAGCAAACAGTGCCACGCGGTGACAGGCTTTGTGCCGTTTCCAAAATGAATTGTTGTCTCAACACTCTTGACCCTAAACCTGACAAACATTATGGATCAGTAATTGTCTTTATGCATTTGTGAGAATAATAAATCAAACAGTACAGACATCATCCTGCTTTCTCCTGCAGCAGTCCAATCATTAGGAGAATGCAATTTTCACACCATTCATCATTGTATAGTGAGCTCATGAAAACTCATACATGCTACGTTTATGGAGAACATAATGAGGGATGGGACTCCAAAGGAGAAATGCATGTCATTATGAGTCTTCCCACAGACACACACACACACGGCTCACTGTGCTTCATCTCAAAACTGAAAATATCAGTAACAGTAATTATTTACAACATTACATAATGCATACGATGACTACGATGGATTTTTTCTGTCGAGCAACACAATCTCGATTTTCCGCCCCATTCTCATTTGCGTCATTTCCCGACATGAAATCTGAACCGTTGCCAGACAACCTAGAAAGCTACAGCTTCATCTGTCAATCGCATGCAGATCAGCCGAGGTGACTGGACCCACGACAGTGTTTTTTAATCAGGCAGATAACGTCATATTGTCTCTGTGTCCTCGGCTCGAAGAGATTGAAACGCAGTCAAATGAAACAGTGCAAGTCGATGGTACTATCTGCTCCAACAGTTATGGGAGATACAAAGTTAAGTGGTACTTCTCAGAACCCATCTCGCCGTGGCGGCGGATCAAAGGCATGGCACTCAGCCCTGGGTAATATAGAGAGGGCACGCGTACACCACCACAATAGAGAGGGCCAAGGGCCATTAATTCTAGCCAATTTACCTTTCACTCCGGTTTCATTTAGCCCTTACACCAATTCACACCCTGCCTGGGAGAGCAAATAAACCGATCCTTGTTGGGCGATCATTACCGTGTTAATTGCCGTAGGACCGTGCCATTCGCTCTATGCCAAAGTCAAAGGAGGGCATGCGAGTGCATGGGGGGAGAGTTCTCATTTCTAAGCTCAAATGAGGCCAGGGCTCGCTGCTCGGACCGAAATGCCTAGGTTATGGGAGTGGGAGGACCGGGATGAAAGTAATAGCGTAATTATCTCTGCGGCTGCCTGTGTCAAACCCGCTCTGATTGAGAACGGTCAGGCAGCGGGGTTAAGAGACTCGAATCAGAGATGCTAAAGCAGAACGATGCCACCTACGGCATAATGGAAAGGTCAAGGGCATTATATCACATCTGATACCTCAGTTTGGCATATCAAGACCATCTACTTTAAATGCCACTTTGATCCGTGTGACATATCTGAGCATGACAGGGGTTTTGTCATAGCGCGTCTACGCCCCATAATCACTCTTCATTCCCCTTTAGAGCCGAGCCTTTTTATTGCTAAAATCAACCCATCAATCATGAGCCCGTGGTGAGATTTCAGCTATTGTTTGGCCGATGTTCTGACCCTGTTGACTCACTGTGTTCACAGAGTGAAATTGGGTTGGAACTGGACAACAGCCTAGACGAGCAGGGCTACTGCTGCCAGTACTGTCGCCGTGGGTACCGTTACTGTCGGCGATACTACGAGCCCCTGGGTGGCTTTTCGCCGTATCCCTACTTTTACCAGGGAGGACGGAGTCATCTGTCAGATTGTCATGCCTTGCAACTGGTGGATAGCGAGAATGCTGGGACGAATTTGAGGAAAGGAGTCTAAACTAATGGTGCTATGCTGCTCAGGTGTATGCGTAGACCAGCTTCATTTGTGTGCAAGAGTGCTTATACTTTGTCTAAAACTATCTTTTTAAAATATATATGTATAAGTTGATGCATAACATGCCCATTGTTTTTGCAACTGTTCACTATATGTTTTTCCCATGTTTTACATTGCTATCTCATCAAGATGACGATGTGAAAATGGTCAAACATAGCAGTACAAACATTCTATGTATGCTCTCAATTAATATTGTCATAAAACTGCATGCATAGTATCTATAAAATATTAACAACATGGAGTTTTGGAATATTTTTTGTATTACTATACAGCATATTGTATATGGTCACACTGCAAGCCATTCCAACTAACCATATATAATTTTTTATACACTTCTGTATTTTGTAAGATTGCTCCTAGTGTATGAACAGACAAATAATCTTGATCTTTTCCTAATCTACCTTGATCTTCAACTTGGTCACTGTGTTCTGTACAATTCCTTAAAACATTGGCATATGTATGTATAAACATTACCGCTCAGTAAACATCAAATATAATTTTTATTCCATTTTGCATGTTTGTTTGCGTGTTTGTGTGTAGCTGTGCATGACATGACCCTTTCTGAAAGCTCGTATATAATTATTTAGTAAATCAAACAAATTAGGAACCATAAGTGAATTTACAGTAATTTGCATGCTTATAATGCAATATATCATTTGTAATGTATTTAGACTAAAATATGACTGCGTAGGAGAACTTTAAAAATTAACCTTTCAACTAAATTTAATAGGGTGTAAAACAGTATAGTGTACAGAGATCACACGGTAACATTTAAGTTGTGAAATTGCTAACACTATAATTGCACATCTGAGACTGTTTCAATCAGTTTCTCTGATCTAATCAAATACTTTAATCGCTGAATAATCACAATTTAATCGCATAAATGCATCTTTTTGTCTTCCTTCTGAATAAAAGCTGGCAAGTTTCAAAGTCTGCTACTAACTTACTACTGAATAAAAACAAACGCTTCGATTTCTAAAAAAAGACAGTGTGACATGAAATATCTTCTCTGCAGGTTTATTAGAATAAGGTGCAGCAATAAAAACAAGAGCAGTGACTCTTAAAATAAAGTGATTTTTCGTTTACCACATTTCCCCTTAATAACACTCATAAATTAATTTATGAGTGTTAAACTACACATTTTAATTAAACTATTAAATCCTCTAAACTTACTAAATAGAAAGTGCCGTTTGTGTGCCTGTCACTGCGTGTTTAACGTGACATGCATATGGATTTTTACAGTTGTTAATAAGGTGGTACTTTTACAATTTATTGAGTTTTGCACGTAAGCTGCGAAACTTCACGCTCAGTGACAAGAGCAGGACGCGGCCTTGCAGAACATTAAGGATATGTCTACATTTATCACTATGTGTGTTTTTGAGAAATCAAACCGACAGTCTTGGCATCACCAGCGTCCTACCAGCTGAGCTTCAAGACTATATAAAACCAGTTGAGCTACATTCAATAAGACATATATATTATTTGATATTCTCACAAGGAAAACCTTGAAAGGCATTATACTGACAGCACACAAATGCATCAATTCTGAGAAAGCAACAAAAAGAGCAGAACACGGGGCTTTCATCTCGAAACAATAGATGCCACGTCTGTGACAAACAACCGCACAAAGCCACAGAAATCAAAGATGCAGGAAGTTGAAACTCACCTTGATGTTTATCTGTTTCACTTACATGGTCAGTTTTCTTCTAAATGTAATCTTCATCAGCCATCTCTTTTCTCAAAACACGTCTGTCATCTGCAAATACAAAGATCTAATTTACTAGAGGCCTGGGGTAAATGGATCAAAGCAAAAACTGAAAATACTTCATGGAAAGCTTATTACATCCAATCCTGTTTCTTTTATCACAATGTCTGAAAGTCCTTTGAGACACCAGCACTCATCTTGATGCGACGCTGTCAGGAAGTGACCTCAAACATCAGCCAAGCCATCATACCGAGGGTTACAAGAAGTCCTTCCATATCACTAAACAGAGAGTGAAATATCAGTGATTGTGAAAGGTTTTGTACATTGCAGGATTTATGCATGTTGTATCCGCATTTATAAAACAACAACAAAAATAGATTATCCTGATTGGGTGCTTAAATATTGATGTATTTTGTTTCAATAATGCTTTTAAGCAACCTTATGTTGAGCAATATAAACTAAATTAATATCATTAAGACTCATTTTTAAGATTCATGTTGAGACGTACAGTACCAGTCAGAAAACACAACCAAGGAATAACACAATTGTGACAGTGGGAATTATATTGTGACTAAAAGCATCCAAAATAAATGAATCCTATGTTATATTTTAGCATCTTCAAAAGAAGGTACCCTTTGTCTAGAATTAGCAAAATCATATTTATTTTATCATCCAGCTTCTTGAGGTCTCAAACAGCACTGAAGGAATTTATAATAATGCTGGACTCCTATTGGCCGCTTTATATTCATTATTTGCTCCTAGTAGCCTAATCCATTTCAAAATATATTTGATATTTTTATATATTTTTAAAGTAAAATGTCATGTTGGCACAATTACATTTATGTCTACAAGAGTAATTTCAAATATTGAAATATTCATCTTCAAATTTTTAAGATCATGAGAAATATTTTTGTCAATTGTGTGAAACTTTGTATTTAACCCACATTATAAACAAACCGTTTTCATTTGTGAAAGCTCGAAGCGTTTTAGCATCACTAAGATGTAGATTAAAAGTACTGTAAGCCTGCAGCAACAGACTGCATTAGTCTGAGGGCAAACATTCAGCGAGATGCGGTGACTGCACAGGTAGACATATGAATTAATGTCTTTTGTTAGCACATCAAAAGTGCATTGTGTAATTCACCTCCCAGCTGTTTGTTTTAGTTCCCGGAATTTAACTCTCCCATTCTTATACGTACTTGAAACAGGCTGCTTGTGTTTTATACGCAGACTTTCTGCAAGATTGAGGAGGGAGCACATCATCAAATTAAATGTCCATTACTGAGATGTGTCACTACTGCCCTCCAGTGATCATGTGTGGGTACAGCAGTGGCATTACGCTGATATGACCTGGGAAATAAAGCAAGAGTGTTGATTGTTTCATTTTTCAAAGGCAAAATTTTATCAATTCAAGCAGCGGAGGGATACAGGGTTAGACGTTTAATAGCCATGTCAGAATATTGCTTTTAACTTCCATAAACGCTCGCTGCGAAACGGCTGCTTTAAAAATTTGATGTTAATATAAAGTGATGAACAAAGGACATAATTGGAATGGATGTCATTAGTTTTAGTTCAGTAGAGAAATGAAAGCATTGTTTGGTCTTTGTGTGCGAGTGTGTGAAGCAGTATCCCGGCGTGTGAGTAATCTAAGCGCGGTCCTTCGCTTGAGGCTGATTTCTAATGACCACCATCCCTCAGCATCCCTCAACTCCACACCAGAGAAAGCCCATGATGCCATAAACACTCGCTCTTTTCAAGCATGTCATTGCCCCCCAGCTACTTGTCGTCTTGCTTTAAAAATAGACCATTCCTTGAGCTCATTTCTGCAGCGGTGTTGATTTAAAGATCTGCTGAATCACAGCTGTCTACAAATTTAAATTGCCTTATACCTTTCACGCATCATTCTTTAAAAAGTTTAAAAGATTAGCCAGTGGTTATAGATCTATGGTTTTTTAGATATTAAATACTGAGGTTTACTTTTTATTCTTCATCACTTTTAATAGGTAAATAACAGGTTCAGACAGAGAATCCTGCAGTGTGACATCTTCACAAGTTTTTAACACCGTTTATAAATCTTGTTAAGTTGTACGTGTAGTTATAAAACATACAGTGTCGCATTGAAAAAAGGTGAAATTTGCTGTCACTTTAATTGGGATAGTTATCAGAATCTTAAATCTCAGTTAACTTTTCATGTGACAACTTAACCCATATAGTATGACATTAGGTCCACTATTGGGGTATGTTGTCACAAAAGTTCAGCATGGGTTCTGTATACTTGTTTTAGCTTTTTTGTTGTCACAGCTTTAAAGGGATAGTTATAATTATTTCGCCCTTATGTCATTCAAACCCTGTATATGATTCTTTCTTTTGTGGAACACAAAAGAAGAGATATTTTGCAAAACGCTGGTTACCGGTGCCCATTGACTTCCATTGACTTGTGTCCATACTATGAAAGTCAATGGGTGCCTGTAACCAGCGTTTTGCAAAATATCTTCATCTGTGTTCTGCTGAAGCAAGAAAGTCATACAGGTTTGAAATGACATGATTGGTGAGTAAATAATAAAATAATTTATATTTTTGGGTGAACTATCCCTTTAAAGTTGATATTTAAAGCAATAAAGGTATGCAAAAACTAGCCATGGTTTCCTCATCTCACCTTATATGGTTTTAAACTTACATTTTAAAAATGGTAATGTTTGGGTGGGAAATCTCATGTTTGGTTACTGTCCACCATCCTAATGCAATTACAATAATTATTTTTGAAAAATATATGAACAAATATCTACTGGTTAACACGCAGCAACAGTTTTTAATAAATAACCACTTTCTGTTACCATTTTGCTCAGTCCATACTTGTGGCTACAGTTGCCTTTAACAGCTCTAGTATTGTGTTTTCCTGGATGTTATTGTTTTATTTTCCGTGTTGCCTGTAGGGTTCAGAGTGCTGTGTAATCTGCAGCTGTGTGTGAATAGTAGACTTGGGGGTAAGAGCTCCAGCATGTATCAGCAGCCAGATGGCTCCATCACAGCACACACACATCCCGGAGTATAAGACCAGCCTCTCCAAACCCGTAATGACAAACAATCGTTTCTATCCTCACCCCAAGTCATGGTTCACACACTGCTTGCGAGGTAGCCTACGTCCCCCATTTTGTTGTTTACATTTGCCCACAAGACCAAATCGATTTCATTACATACTAAAATCACGAGAGCAGACACGGTTATAATGCCTATGCTGTTCTTCACCCACTAAAACGGGGGCATCTTTGATTGTTAAATTACTCTTTTGGCGATTTACTTCCTGTAGTTAACAGATTGCACTCATTCTGTCCTCGCCGAATTTGCCGCGGCAACTCTATAGTCTCCAGACGGAGCATCAAGCTGAATAAAAGCACATATGGCTGGAAACAGAGCTCCCCGCAGCAGATTTGATTCACAGCAAGATGTTGTGAGATACCTGAAAGCACATCTGACCTCTGTTAATTTACATGCGGAGATGGACCGGGACGTAAAGCCGTTTTAAACAATAGAACAGTGAGAACCTTGCGCGCTTTGTTTTTTCACAGCCGGTGTGCGTTTTAATTTTTAATGCAAAAAGAAACAGAAGATCACAAGTTTCTGTTAAGGCAAAATGTGTTTTTATTATATTTCTTCTCCTTTGGTTGTCTTTTTTAGAAAAAAATCTATTCTACTATAAGAACATTAAAAACAAAGAAATGCCAGAAGAAAAGGCAAGGTAAAATGATAGGAAAAGCACTGGCATACGTTTACCCTTAAAAATGTACACAAAAGCAGGTCTGTTGATGATCACGTGCTGGCCATAGTGCAGTGGAACAATTTTCTTACACGAAAGAGATCACAGATTGTCTTGTTGACGCCGTATTGCATAATACAAGGTATCGTAGCCACGATTGTCAGCGCAGCACCATCGATATTTTGCCGAGCTCTGGTCTTAGACAAACAAGGGCAGAAGCCTGCTGCCCATGATCAGCTTCTGGATGTGTCAGGAGGTCCACATTTACTCCTAATAACTTCAGTCACTTCTTCCAATTTAGCTCGAATTTAGGATCGACACAGTTGCGACATCCACGCTGTCTGCTAGTGGAAATGTAGCTATTAAGAGACTGTGCTCTAGATTCATTGGATATAAATGAGGCGAGAAAGGAATGGAGGCCATACACAGAAAACTACATCAACTACAAATAAATACATTTAACAAGTCTACCTAGAAGCATCTATCTAAACGTCACGGACGCACCAGCTGTGTCCGAGACCAAATCCGTGACGAACTTCATCCTGCAAAACTGGTGCGTAAATGGAATCGTCGATGAAGTAAAACGGGGTAAAAGTATGACAGCTTGAAAGGCAGAAACCAAAGGACGTTGCATTTATAGCACATACGCTCTGTAAAAATGGCTTTAAACATATCACAGTGAACAAGAACAGCATAAAGCTTAATCTCAAAGCTACTTTTGTATCCCCATATATTGAAAAATAGATAAAATATGAAAGGTGTGCAGATTACATGGAATGCTTTGAATTGAAAAATACAGCTTGCGTTAAACAAACATACTAGATTTGTGTTACGGGTAAAATTAGCCCTACATACTGCATATTTCCCTCATTTTGCATTTGTTTAAAAAGACTTTTTATACAGAATTTAGAAATTCAGAAAATAAATAAATTTGTGGCCATATATTGAATCTCGGTTGTATATTATATTTATATATATATATATACTGCGTTCCATATCATATAAACAAGATTATAATCGGGGAAATACTTTAGCAGATGATTTTGGAATTTGTCACTATACTCTCTCTAGTCTGTTATTATATACAAACAAAGTCTACTTGAGCTGTCTCTTTGGACAGGCAATGCCCACTTCCATAAAAGCACACTGCTTTGAATTTGACCGTGATGGTACCATTGTACACGGGAATGAGATAATGTTTTAAAAACAATGAATCCTCCCATTCAAACCATCACTTCCAAAACAAAGCATTAACCACCTGTAGCCTTCCCATAAGGCACTCTCTCTGTCCTATTCCAAAAGGCATACTTCTGGGGTTTTGAAGTCCAGTGAGATGGCTACTTCAGAGAGAAACAAAGACATCTCAATCTTGTGAGTCCTAAGAAACAGTTTTCTTTATCCTGAAGTCAATGGTATGTTGTTGGTTTTATTTTGGCTATCCACCAACTCCTTTGGTCCCTAAGTCTTTGGATTTGTCTGTGAAGATAAGCAGAGACGAAAACATCTCAACTGGCACATATGGTGGGAACTTCCCTGGTTGGAGAATGGCGGCTCTCTTGTTGGGGATCGGAAGGGGTGAAAGAGAGCTGGCCAAAAGAGCTTTTATGACATCACGGTCGGTATCCCTTAACGTTCGATTTTAGGTACGATATCACAATAACTTTGAGTAAACGACAGTCTTCAGGTCAACTGCGATTCTAACAATCAAGAGCAATAAATTACAGATCATGTGCTCCAAAATAAGTCCTGGTTTTGTTTTGACGTGTCGGCCGATTGTGTCCATGTTGCTCTCCGTCTGCTGATGCTTTAGGTCTCGGCAGGCTCCGTTTTTACCTGAATGAAGTGAGAGGCGGGTATCTGCATGGTAACCGGCAGCTGTTGCAGATCTTGAGAGACCTCCAGCTGCTCTTTGCGCTCGGGCTCCGAGTGCAGGGCCACTTCTCCTCTCACCTCCAGCTCCTCCACAGGGGTGAGGCCCTCGCTGGGGCTGCTGGCCAGCTGACCCACGTCCGAGTGTCCGTTGAGGGTCTGGCACAGCTCCTGACCTGCATTGTTGATGATCACAGTCCTGTAGCTCAGCTCCGCCGCGCCCCCCTCGACCTCCTCTTTGCAGTACGGGGTCACGGTGGGGTTGCTGTTGACCAGAGACTGAAGGTACTGCGAGTCTAACATCTCCTCCTTCACCTGCAGGCCGTGAAACTCGCTCTGCTTCAGGACGGTAGCGATGACCGTTCCGGGCTGCTGTGCCACTACGGGCTGCCCGTTGCTATTGAGGGTGACCAAGCGGGTGATGCCATTAAGAGAACCGGATTGCTGTGGCGTGCCGCTGATGACCCCTCCGCTGGATGAGTTCAGCGTGGAGACGAGGAGCTGCTGGTGTTGAATGCTGTCAGTCGTGAGAGAGGCAGTCTGGATGGTGAGCACATCTTTACCCCCAGGGCTGGAGGAAGGCACGGTGTGGAGAATGACCCGAGGTGGCGAGGCGTGGGTGGAACAATCCCCTGCCGTCAGGACGGAGGAAAGGGGCAGGGTCTGCAGGGCTCCTGACGTGATGACCATAGGAACAGAGCCTGGCATATTAATAGTCCTGAGAAATAGAGAGAAGAGTTTAGTTGGAAGCGTAAATAAGTAGCTGGTTTACCATTTAATCATGTTAGCAAAAATATTGTTTCGATTCATTTTAATTACGCTAATGTGTGATTTCATGCATCAGAAAACACAAATAAAATCAATTCAGTGATTTACAATAGGACGATTCAAAGCGTAAATTTATTCGTATACACATCTGTAAACCTCCTGCTTGCGTCCAATCCGTATTACATGTCTTTATACAGCCGTGCGCCTCTTACCTTACGGGGTGTGTTGGTGCAGGGACTGCAGCTCCCTGATTTGGCTGAAGAACGTGAACTGTCTGCAGCAGCTGTTCCGCATGTTTTCCATTGCTGTACACATTGGGGCTTATTTCTCGTTTCACCGACTTCGCCTGTGCGTTTCCCGAACCTCTCCCCTGCGCGCGTGACGTGCCGCGGCCCACCCCCCGTCCGTGAGGAGCGGAGCGGTGCCCTCCGCCGTACCCGGGACTGGGGTCGTCCCCTTGGCCATCATCTTCATCGATAATGACGAGGTCTGAGGGCATCTCCTTAAACTGGTAAACAAGCCTCTGTCCTTCAACCTTGGCCAGTATACCCCTCTGGTAATAGTACCTAAAAGAGAAAGAGAAAATAGGAGTTCAAGTAAAGCAGTTTCTCCGGCTATGATTGGTCCCTTTGGGTGATAAGTGTTTGTAGATGTTGGCTCACCTGAGTGCTCTGCCCATGGTCTCATAGTTCATATCAGGCTTGTTTTTGTGCTTGCCCCACAGCTTGGACACGGCCTTGGAATCCACCAGCTTAAAAATGCCTTTCTCTCTTTGTGTCCACTTGATGTATTTGGGACAGGTGTTTTTGTCTTGCAGTAAGGCCAAGAGGAACTCCCACAGGTAGATAGTGTTACCTACAAGAATGAGCCAATTTTTTATTCCTGTCGGCTCATTAAAAGTTAAGACTTATAAAACGCTTAACCGCCTTTCATATTTCACACTCGATTCCTCAGGTTTTATTTAACAACCGGAATTGGCAGAGGTGCAATTATTGTATTCTTTCTCATAACCTTAATAAATCAATTCGCGGTTCGAGCTAGCCTACGCCAGGCTGGAAATTAATTAGAGGGGCTTGGCAGTAGATTATTCTTGTTTGTCGTGCGCTTTGGCCAGAAGTGGTTAAAAACAGCATCCCTGGCAACCGGGGCTGGAGAGAGACCAGACCGGAGTGTCAGGGTGATGTATATGTATGCGGCCGGCCTCCTCTCCGAGCTGGGAACGGTTCGCATGCATAAGGGCCTCTATCAGGACGGCATCGATGTGCCCTCTAGCCCACTATCACTTTTAGTTCTCTCACAAACGCACACTTTGAGAGCACCTCATCAATTAAGCAGCCTCGGCCCTGCCTGAGAAACGAGCAACGCATACGGGAGAGAGATCCGCTACCTTACAACTTTTTCCCTTAACTCCCATGCGGCAATCTACGGTCACTCCTTACCTTTGCCCTCTTTGCTTTTTTTCTTCAGCGGGAGAGATGGATTGGTGATGGGGGAGCAGGGCCGCACCGATCTCGGTTTGCGCACTGCAGAAAGATTGTAAGAATCGAAATGGTTACAAACAGAGAACCAAACACTGAAGTGTACACTGCCCTCTGCTGGAGGATTATGGTACCTTTCTTTTTGGCCGGCTTGGAAGGGTTCCTTCGCGGGATCTCGTCCATGGAGGACGTCTCCTCATCCATGGGAACATCCATGCAGCCGTTTGAGAGCTGCTCCGGGCGCAGGGAAATGTACGTCAGGTCGGATTCCAGAATGTTGCCGTATGCGTGAACTACACAGCAGAGGTCAAAGCATGAGTATGTGTTAACGATGCAGCTTTCTCCAGCATTTACAAAAAATTATAATCTAGCGTGTGCTAACGTGACAGCACAGTGTACTGTATTTTCAAGATCCCCATCCCCACAAGCACCGCTGAATAAACATTAGCGTGTAAACAGCCAGTGAGTCATCACATACTCATGCGCTTCTCATCCAGGATGTTATTAGGAGATTCCATGTTCAGCAGGGCCTCGGCTGCCACAATGGTTTCCATATTGTCCTCTCCGCCTGAGACTGGGGTCTCTACTGTGGACAAACACAACAAGCATATTTCTTTTACTTAAATGAAAAATTTAAGTATTTCATTAACAAAAAACTGACTGTAGGCATCTCCTAAAAAGTACATAATGTATATAATGAGTAAATAATACTGTAAAGCACAATGATTGACTTATTTCTACAAAAAAAATCTATATAATCGTTCAATCCTGTGAATAAATTTAAGTGCACAAAAGATCTAGAGAAATAACTTAACTCTCATTGCACAGAGCATACAAATAAAAATGCACATATGAACTACAATTTAAAAAATATATATTATGGGTATTTTTATAAATAAAATTAAATAACATTTATTAACATTAACAAATAATTTTTTAGTTTATGTTTATTGTTATGAAAGTTTGTCAAATATTTATTCTCGAGTCATCAACCTTAACATTATTATATAGTTTGTCATGATTACATTATAATTCTAAAAGTAAATAGTGAAATAACCACCTCTGAAACTGTGACAGTTTAAGATTTCACAACAAATAGTTGTATAGGTCCTCAAATCTGATTGGCCGATCTTGGATTGTGCTCGCTTGTTGGACTCACCAGACAGCCCCACATCTCCCATGATGTTTTCCTCCACCACATCCTGAATGGCATCCACCATAATGCCATTCGTCACCTCATCTGCCTCCAGTCCAGAGTACACCTGCATGAGGTCGGCGGCGGGCACCTGCTCCACGATCACAGCTGGGAACACTGAAGGGTCGTCCAGCTGCAGTGGAACAAACAAAGAGGTAAATGCGCCATTGATCTAAAAACCAGCCACCGCTCAGTGCTTTTAGTGGAAGAGCGGTAAAGTGCATCATAATTGCTGTGAAACACATAAATTTGCCCCTTCCCTGTAGATGAAAGCCTCTAATCCACAATCGTCCTGGTTATCATTCTCAAAGCCTGTGGCTAATGGTCCATTCATAATGGCTTTAACCTGAACCAGTCACTTGTACAGACTCTATCATGTGCATCTTCTGCATAACAATAAGACAGTATTCACAGGTCCAACACGGGGCTCATGTGATGCCCAAAGAATGTGATACAACCAAAGAATGCATCACAGTCCCAGTAAAGTATGGTGCGGGGTTATGAGTTCCATGGCAGAAACACAAATTAGGGCTTCCACTGTAGCATTCCTGCGTAAGGGTGGAGATTACAGTGAACTACACATGGGGAAAAAGAGGAAATAGCTGGTACTGGACTCGGATCCACATGTCTTTCTTATTTCTTTCCCTCTTTCTGTTTCTGTCTTTCACTTTTGTTTCAAGATTCAGATTTTTCTCTTAAACCGAATACACTTAAAAATATATTATTATTAAATAATAACTGTAAATAATAATGAACACATTTATTAAAGGTTATTTAAAACCAAAGTTAATTTGTGTGGATGACACGCGTAGAAGTTAAGACGTCAGCAACAGTGCTTTTCGTTTATCTCGCTCACACTTCACAACAACACAACATGTTTTCTTCCACTCCCATCATGTGTCTGAGCCAACCAGAACACAGAAAGCGATATCAAATAAATGCAGTTATAACACTATCAAAACTTGTGAAAGATAAACAAGAGACAGCGAAAGGAAGCCACTCGATGAACTTGTTTTCCATCCACAGGACGGTTTTAGTTAAAAAACTAATTACTGCAATGATGGCCCATTTACTAAATTATATTAAATCCTATTAAATATAACTTTATTTGAAGGAATTTAATATTTGTTGTCATGAAGGGGTACCTGCACTGGAAAAATGAATTTCTTACTTTGTCTTGTTATGCAGTTCAAAATATTTACAAATTCATGATAAGCAAAATGAAGGTTTTAAGTCTTGTGTTCTGAAAAATATATAAAATGTAAGTGAATTTATCCTTAAAACAACAAAAGAAAACCTCGACCCAAATGAGTCAGTTCACCACTATCTGACAACACAAATTCAAGGGGCTTTCCTAAAACACCACATTCTCCATTTCCAGAGAAAACCACTTATTCTGTATCATCCACCAAGTAAGATGTGACTGTGTGTGTGAGACCAGCAGAATCTCATTAGCTGAATAGCAGCTCTCATTAGCCCTTTGGCAGACGATACGTGCAAACAAGGTGAAACGTGTCAGAATATGAGTGAACATTGACACAGCGGGACTAATTCAGAAGAAACAGCGTTCTGACTGTAGACTGGTGACCTTTAGCCTGACAGCTGAATGCTTCAATACTGCTTAAATTATGCGTACATACATCGAGATCAGGATTTGACATTAACGCCCATCAAATGTGAATAGAACACAGCAGTGGTGAAGGGTGACGAAGAATAAAGCACTGTTATCGATTTTTATTATTATTTGATAAATGACAAATATTTTGTGATAATGCAACTTGTGGTGTATATCTAGGTCTGTTCTCTTAAATAACCACAAGATGGCAGCAAAGTGGAGTTTATCCTCAATACGGCTGTGTATCAAGATAGGAAAAACACACAAAGGCACATGTACAGTCCTGGTAAAAGAGAATCATCACAAACGCTTAACAACTAAACAATGTAAAACAATATTTCTGGATTGCTGGAAACGTCTAGTCAATATGGTGTTGTGGCCTCATAAAAAGGATTGTGAAACACATGAGCCATGTTACATCTTCCTTTGGCAAGAATTGATGTTTTGTTCCATTATCCTCAGACTATTTACTGTTGTTATGGCACTTTCCCCAGAGACCAAATGAGTTTAGCTTCTCGAATCGTAGTTCAAGGCCAGAATAATTCATTCAGCACTGTGTAACACAAACGACTACAAACAAATTTATTGGAGAGCTCAACCTACAATTGTGCATTACACTCGAATTCCCCTTTAACAAGCGATACATCAAATAAATGTTAGATTTCACTGTACTATTTGTTAAGTATATGAGTACAGTAGCTACAGACAGACAGACAGACATGAAGTACTCATCAGTCTAAACAGAAAAGCATATTAACTGGGCTAGACACATATACATGCGAATCCCACGTGCCCTGGCTGCTGAGTAGGAGCAGGAGACACATTCCTACTCTCTGTATCCATCAGAACTTTTCCTGTTATCCTTCCATCATGCGATACTACAGACATCAGATATAATGGATTATGCAAAACCCTGTGATCAGTTTACATAGCCTCTCTCATACTGCTCGACAAGTAAATGCAAAATAGCAGCACATGTCTGATCTGACTCTATATACTCTTGTGCAGAATGCACTCGATAATATTTTGCCACTAGACCAATTTACGATGAAAATAAACCGTGCTATTAGTGGGTCCCAGTAAGTGCTGTCACTTAGATAAAATCAATAAATGTATTCAGGTTAGATTATAATGTTGACATAGCTTTGTCATATGCCCATTGCTCAATCTTTTGTTGCATATTAGTAAAGAGTGAAAAGATCTCTTTCTAAACAATGTCATAAACCTGCAACATCCTTCTTTCCTACAGTAATCAACCCAACGGCAGTACTAACAGGGAAATATCAGATAAGCAAAGTTCAGTTCCGTGTTCCTACAGTGAGAATAAACCTGAGACCATTATGACTGTTCCGCTGTTTTACACTCTCTTCTGCTTTACAAAATGCAATTTACAATGCTACTGATGTAATACAAGATCCCACTTATAGTTTGGAGCCAGATCTTGTTTTTCAGGTCATTCTTCAGTACTGTGTGATAACCAGCCATGATGCAACAGTTTGTCTGTCTACGCTTGAAGCCGTGTAACACCACACAGTAATAACTAATCATATTTACTGTTTCATTTATGCAGTGGTTATGTAAAAGTGATTTTGGACCAATGCATTACATGAACATTACATTCAATGCTATACAAAGATAATATTGTATATTAGGGATGAATAGATATTGACATTATGCTCACATACTCATACTTCACATACTCAAAGACTGAAACCATGCAGTGTTTGTATTGCAATTAATGTTCACTGCATAAACACTGCCGCCCAATATCTGCAGATAACATCTCAACGCCTGTTATATAAAGTCATTGTCACACACATAGAAATCCGATGCTTGGAAATATATGTAAGGATTTGTCATATATAAAAATGTCCCATCCAAGTACATACAGGCAGCATACATTTATAAAACCGACAAGATTACAAAATTGTCAATTTTCCTAAAGCTGCAATAAGTAACTATTCCCTGTATAGTGCATAAAATTGCAGGTTACTTTACATATCTTTACATGCGTTGGAGTCAACAAACAAAAAACATTTTCCACAAACAGCTCAAAGGTTAAAAGAAGGGTTTCTCTGTTCACGAATATCAAAATGAAAGTATGAATACTTTTAGTCCCATTACAAGACAACTTGACTTATGAAGCTAATTATTGACTGTGCAGAATTCACAGCTAATCATTATGGTAAGAGAAGCAGCGGGACAAATCTTCCTCCTCCACAGCTACCGCGTATAAAAACCATACACACACATATTCACTTAAATAGAGATTTACCCAAACAATGCACTAGGGTTTGTCTTTCAAAAAGCTTTCTCAAAAAAGTTTGTAGTGGGAGTCAAAAAAGAAAGACTGTGGAGGCGACCGGTAAAGCATATTTCTGTGATTGTGCAGTAATAGAGTAAGTGGGTTTTGGGAGTGACTAAGAAGCCAGTGTCGTTTTAAAACACAATGGCAGATTTCTGGGTGGAACGGGACTCTTCTCCCACACTACCTTGCAACAGGTTTGGCAGGTTAGGCCTGAATCTAGCTTTTCGTTCTCTTTCAGCCTGTAAGAGAAAAGGCATGGGATACAGCGGAAGACCTGTCACGCCTGATCCATTCACGTGACTACACAAACAAGTAAGATGAAGATCTGGATATTGGAATAAAATGAGTTCAGATAGACTTCACAGAACAACACGCAGACACATTGCATGAACACAGCCAAAACAGAAATCGTTCACCCAAAATGAAAATGATTTACTCACCCTCATGTTGATCAAATCTGCCTTTGTCAAAACATCCACCAATAAAGTACTACACAAGTGGTGAAGACTTGAAAAATAATGCACAGGTCATATAGACACTTTCATGTGCTTTTTGTGTCGTCATCCACTTGCATTTGGATTTTTTCTTTAAAATAACTACTTTTGAATGACATGAGATTGAATCAATAACAGAATTTTAATTTCTGTGTGATCTATCCCTCTAACCATCCTTTGCCTCAAATGGTACCATTATTCCCAGTCATGCTCACTCTACTGGTAACACAAACACACAGACTGGCAATTCCTACATCTCAGTCTTTCCATCTGAACCCTGCCAGCAACCCACACAGCCATCTCCGAACCCTCTCCTTTCTCTCGTCATTTTCCACCTTCCACCCTCCCATCTTTTCATGCCAGCGGAGCCGCCCTCTATCAAAGGCTCGGATCTCCATTTGGCCCTCGCAACACCCGGATCTTGTCCGGTGCAGCTGAGGGAACAAATGTAGTATCTAAACATAGAGAAACCACAAGTTTACATGCCTAATAGCAACTATTTCTGAAACGAAAACATTTTGGGGCTCTTCAGATTTGGGCTTGATCATAATTCATATTCTTTCTTGTAAAGTGTGCGCGCGCAAAAACTGGATTGTGATGTACCTGATTCATTTCATCCATCCCATTGCTGGCGAACTCAAAGACAAGTTCGTTAGACTGGACCGCAGTGGTCATGGTGTCGTAAGGAGAGGGAGGGTTCCAACCCCTCGGCACACTCCCCGGACCGCCTTGCGCCGCACCACAGGAAGTACTCTGATGCAGGAACACTCCTGAGGTAATCTGCTGCTTTTACAAAATTGACAGGCACCGTTATGTAAAAACCGCTGCTCCGCTCCTGACTTTATTTCAGTTGAAGAGATGGAGAGGCTGTGGAGACACGGGTTCTACTTCGCCTGCTCCAGCTGCGTCTGGGGCATCTAAACCTTTAAGGGGAAAAAGAGAGAAACAGAGGAAAAGGAACATTAGGCAACTGTGACTGAGCAAAATGGTCTGTGTCACATCATCTGCGCGAGAGAGAGCTATGATGGCCAGACGAGACGATACCACTGGGACATGGGGCGAGGGGCTAATTTTCTGACTTTGTGAAGCATTCATTCACTGCAGGGGAGACATTCGGCTCACCAGTCTCAGACTGCCAAAAGCTGTCTCATGGTTCGACTCTAAAAAAAAGTCTGGCTCTGGCTAAGTGAAAAAAAAATGCATGGTGCTTTCCAACATCACCAGTTCTGACTCCCATTTACACTCAGAAATCACAACAATACAATTATTACATCACTCAATTATTACATCACACAAAATTTACAGCGACTTTTTTATACAGTTAACAAGAATCGGACACGTTTATTAATGTTTAGCCGTAACGAGCAAGACTTTAGTGTTGGTGGTGCTTGTGTGGAGGAAGGGGCATGGATCGCCACAGGATATGAGATCACCCAGTCTGATCAAAGGGGTACTGTAAACAGGGTTGGGCTATCAGTCACATGAGCAGCCTAGAACAAGCCCTTATCCAAAGTCCACAACCACTCTACTATATCACTCGTGAGGAGCCGGCTGACCTGAAGAACCCTAAAAACAAGAGTCACAGGGTGTTGAGAGTCAGCCCGGAGGCGGCGAGGAGGGGGGGGTGTCTGGTAAAAGATTAAACGAATGCAGCGGGGAGAGAAGAGGCGGTTTGGCAGAACCACTGAAGGGGGGTATAAAATGGCAATGGATCGGTCCGTGTCTCTTCTATGGCAGGGTGGAGCTTGTTTGCCTTGAAAGGACAGTGTGTGTGTGTGTCAACAAGTGCATACTGTGTCTGAAAGGGGGGTGGGGTATAATGAGAGGCAGTTAAAGAGAATGAGAAAGATCGGTATGGGTGGGAGGAAGGTCAAACAAATGTTCTGTTAAGACTTTCAGCTTTGGCTGTCCCTAAGACCCTAAGCTACAGGAGTCTTGTCTTCATCATGTGGCCTCGTGGAGCATCTCCCCTGGGAAGAGAGAAACAGGATGGGGTATGCCAAAACAGAAAAGCACAGCCTATTATTACCACTAACCAGACAAGCTGCCCAAAAACAGCTAACATCTGGAGCACGCTGGTCCCTTTCTCCGCTTCGGTCTATGAATGTCAAGCTCTTTCTCTTGATGTAACAATTATTCCCAAAATGATTTTCTGAGTGGTTATCAAAACAGTGTTAGTAGGAAGCTTTCATATCAGTGTATATTTCCAAGTATTCTTCACCATTATCTGCAATAAGTACAGTTTTTAAGTCCTACACCTGATGATATGAACCACACAGAGATCTGATCTCACCCTTATCAAATAAATTTAAGCCTAAATCCGTAAGGACTGTGGAAACCAAGTTTTAAAGGCATCAAATGCCGATCTGATTTAGTTAACAGAAGTTCACTGATAATCAAATTAGTTATTTTAAACATCAAAAATACTTTACAGGATCTTTTCCACTTCTTTTCCACTTTTAAAACTTTTACCAGTAGTTTCCAGGTAGATTGTTTTGAGCATTTTTCCACAATTCTTATGGATTTAGGCTGTCTCCATTTTTTTCCTGTGACTTGATGATGGTGAGATCAGATCTCTTTGTGGGCAACACATCTGTTTGCAGGACTTTTAGTTTATTCTTACAATTAATGTTTGGAAATCTACAATGTAGATTTTTCCCACTGAAAGACTAAATAAAAAATAAAAATAAAACATTTTCACACTACTGTATAAAAGTTATGGCAGAGAGTTAAATGGCGATCAGTAATATCAGAATACCCCTCATACGAGACCACACACGGGGTGTGTACAGTCTGGAAAATCACTCGTCCTTGAAGTCTCCACAGCGTGAGCCAGGGGTCAGAAGTTGGCAACCGAGAGCATAATGTCTTAAGTTCAGGCTCAAAATGGCCTTACCTCATTTTCAGTTCTTCTTTCGTTTTCAAATAGCTCAACTTTAAAAAGGCGACTGCAGCTGCGTATGCCACAGCCAAAGCACGCAGCTTGAAATTCTATTAGACGATCTCACAGAGCGCTCTACGAGTAATGAAGTCATTCACACCATTTGACGGTGATGTGCTGGCAAATGAAAGCGTGATATTGGATTGATGGGAATGTTTCACAGAAAGAGACGAGTCTGGTGGGGAGCAAAACTGTGCAAATCTGTGATCGTGCGCATCGCGCCACTCTCTCGCGCTAATTCCCATCATCCCTCTACAGGGCTCCCAGCGGTAACTAACTAGACCTCATACGGGGCACGTGGAGAATGATCTCTGTCACCGCAAAGGCAGCCAATGAATAATAACAGAGGACATGACAACAGCTGCCTTGTCCTCACACATACACAAACAAACGGGCCGCAGCCGGCCACACGTCATCCAGAGAGGCAGAGAGGGAGGGGCGGCCGGCGTGCGGGAGTTACTCAGTACTCAAGACTCCAGTAAGCAAACACTCACCAGGGTGGGGCTCTCATGGAACCACTTCACGGCTGAGGTCTGCCAGGGATACACGCTTAACATGCAAGGCAAAACTTTAAGGTTTCTCAAATCAGATAAAAAAATGTTGTGATATTATCATCCATCCAAGTTTCTAATTGTCTCAATGCAGCAGCTGACACTGGTGGCAAACATCCCAGTCTATGTTGTCAAAACAAGTACATATGAAGCGTGAAGCTGACATCAACATTGGATGAAATAAGAATGATTTAATTATCTCACCCCGTGACCCTGTCGACCCCCGAGTCCTCAGTGAGCTCAGTGTTGACCATGAAAGGAGGTGATTTAAGACAAGTGAATGACTAAGCCATGAGTCGCCCTCACAATGGAATCTGATGATAGACTGAGCACATTTAAACCTGAATTTTGATTGTAATTTGGCATGCTCGTGGATTAAAGATATGAATGTTAGCTGCCATATTTTTGATGATGTAACCAGGACGGACCAAAAAAATGAAAGCTTTGACTGAAGCACTCTACCGTACTCTGTGGGGAGTGACATCATGGCAATAGTGATGTCAACACATTTAAGAAAAACTGCTTTTGAGTGCCTCTCAAAATAGCTTGGGATTTTAGACTTTTCAGAGAGACATAGACAGAGAGAAAAAAAGAGAGGAATTCGGAGCTCCTTTCCCGCTCGGTCAGGAAAGAGGACTGGCATTCCTGGCATTTCAGAGCACACCAGTCTGCAGTTTTTCACCCAAACATGTTCCCTCCGTCATCCAAAACGTGGCTTTAAAACCAACACCTCGAGTGAGTTATTGTTCTGAAGCATTTAAAGCCTTGTTCCCACTTGCCAAGGGGAAGAGAAACACTGAGGGTGGAATAGAGCCAACAGCACCCTTCCAATCAATATGGAGCACAAAGCCTCTTTCAACAAGGTCAGATGCATGACTCAGTTGAGCATGTCTGTTTTAGGCCAGTTCCTGTGAGGATGTGGTGCTTCAACAAAGTCAAGTCCTGTAAAGCTGTGATAATGAACGTAGGCCTGTCAGAGGTTGGATAAACTCGTGCCACTCAGCGGACAATCATCTATTCACCAGCTATGGTATGATATCATAACAATGAGGTTGCAATGTCTAAACAGCCCTGAAGGAAGCTACTAGCCTTTACAATGTCAGGCAAAAGGTCTTGTTCTTGGTACTGAAAATGTGATGTGAAAGTAACACCACTACACGCCCCTTTTGTTGGTGACAGAAGTGGGGAAAAGAGCATTCTGCATGAAGGAGATGAACGTATGCATGGTACTAAGACAAGACCGACATAAAATAATAAGGCCTAAAAGAGACTTCTGCATCGAAGCACAATAAAACAAGTTAAAAAACTTGATGTGCCTGGGGTCATGATCATCGATTGGATGAATAACAACATTTTGACCCTTAATATCACTTTTGTTATTCTTAGTTGTAGTGCTTCAAAAGTGGAGGTTTAAACGTCTCTAATACCTACGTTCATCCTCACGAGAGAGAGACAAACGCATTGCTTCAACATCTAACAATGACGTCTACAACAAAACAGAGAACCACCTCTGTTGTGCTTAAAACCGAGATGGAGCTACCTTTGCAGGGGATGAAACGAATTTAATCTGATCTCTCGCAAGTACTTTTCCACTACGCCCCGAGGCATAGAGAAAGGCTTTAAGTCAAGGCCCCACACCCACCTGAGACAGGAGCTGTTATCTCTGAGCCTGGAGCTCAGTTCTCTAAACATTAAAGGCTGGGGAGGAGAGACTGAAATCAGGTAAATGCCAAAATCCCTGCCACTAAATTCATTACGGCCTAAAACATGCCTGTTTAACACCAGTACAGCTGTATCCATCTCTGCCAGATGAGAAGATGACACATTCATCCTTACAATGTGATGGTCTTTGCCAACTTTGAAACTTTGCCAACAACATATGTTTTTAGTTTACCTTGCATCTCACTAAGAAGTTGTTGTGTTCCACTTTGTTGTAAAATACAATAATCTGCAAACTGTGATGCCATTAAGTTTTGGTAAGGAGGAACCCTGAAATGAACACAGATAAATGCAAAAGGAAACAGAACTGCCACTAACTGACCTGTGAATCTTGCAGTGACAGGAAATGCATCATCGAGCAGTGGGTTTCTGCTACTTCCTGACTGTTAGACCACAAACAAGCGAACACTTCTCTCTCATTTTGAGAGTGGAAACTTCTTCCCCTTCCTCTTATACTCTATATTTCTCACTTTTTATGCTCTCAACACGCTTAACTCCTATAAATGGTTTTGGTAACAATCACCAGTACAAAGATGTGTACGTGTAAAATACTTTTTTCTCTTATAACTGTATGAAAACCAATTTTTAAAACATAGCACGAAGCCTACTCATCAATAGATTTACACAGAAAGACCCTCTACTAAAGCCTTCTTTTGATCAAGCTGAGATTATGCCAACCTTCGGTGGTTGACTTCTGAGAAAAACAAATACAAACCTGCTTCTCTGAATTCTTGCATCTTCAAAAACCTATCTCAGATATCATCCCACAATGAGCTGATATCAGCACAATCAAAGTTTTAAGAACTAAAACCAAAAACCAACACAATCAAACCAAAAAATACTTCATGAAGAAATGACTGCAATATTTAATATGCATTCATATGTAAACATACACGCTGTCTATTAGTATACTGTTTTAAACACTAAATGAATACAAGCTGTATAGTGGGGGTACTGAGGTTAAGTACTGAGAAAACGACATAGAGGAACAGAACTTGGTGCACCCTTACTCACTTCCTCTATCATACATCTCACTCTCTGACAGAGTATGTCTCCTGCTACCAAACAGTTAGCTACTTCCTCTATGTGGATTGAGTGTACTCAGGCATTGATACAAACAGTGACGGACGAGCAAAAATTCTTTTAAATGTAGGAAAATTAGTTAAGTCTTACCAGCAGCGAGCGACTTCAACTCATGGGCGTCTTTAAAGCGGTATGGTGCTCTAGAAATTCTAAAAGTGCTCGACTCTGCGATCTGTTTCTATTATGTGGCAACAGGCCGCACACCACAGATAGGAAGACACGTCAGAGTTGTGAAAACAGGACAGGAAATTGCCACAGGGGTTGAAAAAGACCAGGGTCCTCCAACTTCGAAAAAACTAATAGTGCACAAAAAAAAACATCGAATATAGGTTTGGAAAATGATGTTACGGATTATTAAGAACCTTACAGCATCTATTTTTTGGGAACGTTTGAACTGTGCTGCCTCCAGCTGCATGTGCAATTTGAAAAGCATTTCAGATATTTCGGTACGAAGACAAAATGTTTTGGCTTCTGCACTGAAACAATTCAGAGCATGACAAGACTAGAGACTCATGGCTATCAGCCCAATAAAAGCGTTAGCGCCGCCCTCGCTCTTGTCATGTGATCAACCTGTATGATGAGTGATGTATTAAACACTTTATTACAATCATCTTTTTATACAGATGAGAACACCTCTTAACATCCATTTCAAGCTCGAGTCAACATAAGTGGACTGACTTGAGTCAATATAACCAACTATTAAAGCTAATATCAGTTTGCTTTCATTTGGTTTCAGTATGGTAAAAAAAAATCAAGCTTTATAAATAGGGACGTTCCAGATCTCCTGGGGCTGTATTTACCATGCTTTTGTCTACGGCGACAAACGCACTGTTGTGAAATAGCGCCACCCCCGCCATCTTGACTCGCCTATCCCTGATGTGTTTACACTCATACCAATACCGACATGTCACAGCATATGTCTGCAGAAGGAGGGGAAAAAATGCACCTTGAACGCAACAGCAAAACACGCTTGCATCGCACCCGCACAATCCAAAACGAAATCCCAAGAACCCTAAACAGCCACTGACGGCAGCTAAGAAAAACACTCGAGGGTTGATAAGAGCGTCCCCACAAGGTTTTGCACTGTAAAGCAGTAAAATTCAAAGTTCAGTTTTGAGTTTATTGTCAATGACGGAGAACGCAACTGCAGCTTCAATGCTTTCAATTGAGGTCTTGTGAAAGACAACCATGCGTGAGAACGAAAATCACAGCTAAACATCTACAAGCTGAGGTTACAAAGAAACTAAAGTTGGCTGTAAAATCCAGTGAGCATTCTAAACAGGCCTGGACATAAATTGCACAAGGTGTCCACATGTTTTTAAATCTTTCTGAATGCTGATAATACTAATAAAAGCAACAAACTTTTATGTGTTTTACATAATGTTGATTTCAAGCATTTGGAAAGAATTATATTGTATTAACTAAACTTGACTCGGACTTATAAAATAATCAGACTGTGAAACTCAAGACATACTCCTCGCAATTGGCACTCCTTAAGATGAACGCATCATAAAATGCTTCATAGCTGACACAACTGACCCAAAATAACTGACATTCATTACATTTATCGTATCTTATGTAAGGGTTGCCTTTGGCCCTGTAAAGCTGCAGGGCCGTGTGCAATATGCGGGTTAGTTCTCATTTCCAGTCACATCATGTGGTCTCAGCTATAGCTTTATGGAAGCAACAAAGGAGGTCGCTTATGTCTTCATAAACTGATTACATATCGTTTCGGACCGTGCTCAGTACGATCTCTCTTACGCAGTACAGCACGGAGAACATAAACTCATTTAATTTTTTAATTAAAAATAGTATATAGCCCTGAAGGAAAGATTTAACTGCTAATCCAACAAGACTGTTCACTTTTGTTCTCCATATGGGTACATGTTTATTAAACTACCAAACACACCACATACAAGCTGGAAACAACAAACCTTGTGATATTGTCCATATGGAGTTCATTGACTCTGAATGGGTTGAAATATAAAGATCCCTGCTGTTATTATAATGCAGGAGCGTCATAAGTCTATAGTATTGTAAGTGATATGTTTAGACAGCTTTCACATCCATGCTGGCTAATAAAACCCAGAGGGGACGTGTACAGGAGAGCCACTCTGTTCTCCGACTACTGACTGCAGACTAATTACACGTAATTACTCAATCCACGATCCAAAGCTGCAACTGCACTTGCAAAAGTTGCAATTTCAGGCACGCTTAACTTAGAATAGCAATGTTATGAAATCTGTATGTATACAGTCAGCTGTGGACAGACCCTCAATGATTTTCTAAATTACATACATGTGCTCTTGACACAGTGTCTGTTTGTTGCCATAAATCTTTGGACGGGTTGGAAAATGCGCCGATGTAAATGTGGGTTTAGGTGTCACCTGCGCATAGAAAAACAGCCACCACAATGAAAACACGCCACAGTAAAATAACCTCCCCCATCCTTCCATTTAGACAGTTTCAATACAAGACACGAGAAACTCAACTAAACACAGAAACTAGATCTAAGGACTGTCAGAAATGAGCTATGGAAGGAAGATTACACCCTGCCATTTTGTTGACGCCGTTCGTGAGGAGGCTGCAGATGGCGGTGGGGGTTTTATTCAGGTCAATATTTGAAAAGGAATGCTGGTCTTTGTAGAGCCATCGTTTGTTCATGATAGCAGCGAGATGAGAAAAGCCAAGCATGATATATAAGGTTGTAAACTAAGAGTTTAAAGGAGTAGCTATCGTCTCAAATCAACTTAAGCAGATTGTGACAATATCCTGAAGTGAAGCGAAAACTTACACAACAAACCGCGATAATCTTAATCTCACCGAGTTGAGTACATAGTCAAAATGAATTCATCCATCAAATTCAAAAGGCACTGAAGGATTTGGGTTTACTACGATGCACAAATAACAAAGTGCAAGGTGCTAATTTGTGTGTATGCAATAGACCGAATATCTCTTGAGGACTGTGAACACTAAATGAGACTCACAATGAGAATGTAAACAAGGAGTGGCTGTTGCTAAGAAACAGGTTGTGAGGTGACCTATAGCATGTTGAGTGATATAACACAGATACAATGACTGCATTTTCAACATTTGAATCAGATTTTTCAGGCTTATGTCTGAAATTGACAAGATCATATATTCTGCAAACATGTCCATTAGTGTACTGTAAGTCTGTAATTAATGCTATTAATTAATGTGCGTTGTGGATGGCACAAAATCACATCAAAACCATCTCAAGCATTTTCATAATTAAGTCTTGACAGGCTATAATTAAGAAGGGCATCTCTTTCAACTTACGTAACCATTAATGTCATCATAGTTTCTGCATCGCAACAACACTGAACAGGAAACAGAAAGAGATGTTGTGTGCATTGATGTGAACTAGTATCTGTGTGTAGCCACTCATATGCAAATTGACAAAACAAAATGGAAAAACTGCACAGACATTGTGGCAGATGTTAAGCCATCTTAATGCAAAGACGTTCAAAGTCTTTCAACTGTATAACAACTGAATAAAAATTACCTAAATGTCTAAAATTACACAAGGCTCTACATGCAACACTTAATAACAAGAGAGTTTTAACTTCCAGGTAATATATATATATATATGACATATGTCATGTCACCACAATTTTCTTGATATCATTTCTTGTTTTACATATTGCAGATTGCATTGCAAATCACTCCATTTACAACACAAAACACAATCTCAAGTTGTATTGCAGCATAAACAACAGCCTCTGTTTTCAATGTAACAAGGTCCAATGAGAAGTAAAAACCCATTATAATCCCCCAAAAAACATGTAACAACTACCCATTAGAGTAATGCTGCAAGCAGGAGGGAGTCTATAAAGTTGGGATGTGTGTTGAATGCTGTAAAAATGACATTTTCCTAAACTCTGATACTACTACAAATCACATTCAAACCACAAACACAGTCATGTTAAAACTCATTTTAGTCAGCTTGTGAAAAATATTTGCCAGATATTAGTCAACTTGCTCCATAGTTTGTGATGTAACTGCAGAATTTGTGAGTAAACTTTCCTAGTCTTTCTTGACGTAATGGTAAAGTTTTACAGAGCGTGTTATGTTCTCTGACACATTAAAACTGCACCATCAAGTTCTATCAGCCATCACAATCTAAATAATTTGTTAAATAATTAAATAAATTGTTTAAAGGTTACCTCAATGTACTGCCTTTAAAAATGACTAATGTATTCATAAACAACATTAACAGAAAAAATGAAGAAAGAAGAGTAACACTTTAACACAGTTAAGCAAATTAATTATTAATAAACAATACTTCTAGAGCATTAATTAATCTTAGTTACTGTTGATTTTAACATTTTTATCTTTGAACATCAGTTAATGCACAATGAACTAACTTGAATAGCATTAGCAAAGATTAATAAATGCTGTAAAATATATTGTACAGTAGTTCGTGTTAGCTAACGCTTTAACAAGTGTTAACAAATACAACCTCATTATAAAGTGTTTCCCAAATAAGTAAACATTATTAAAAGAACACAGCGTGAGCGTACCCAGACAAACGAGAATGTTCTCAAGTATCTGCTGTTTGACGTTCTATCAAACATTATCCTTCAAGTAGAAAACATTTTCACATAAAGTCACATGGAAGCCAAAATGAAGTGTTTGTGAATGTATATTTATTACGCACATTTAATTTTCAAATGACAAACATTTTAATGTTGCACCATTCGTCTATATGATGCTGCACATCTAAATTCACATCACTAATTTTAAAATAACATCTCACATTCAGCCATCAGAAACTAACACATTTTCATTAGCATGTCTTTTTTAGAGTGTGTGACTTGTGGTTTAATGTTCTGTTAAACACAGCCACCCACAGCTTTTCAAAGTCTGTCTGCGTTTCTCCAAAATGCTAGATACTCGCTCAGCTCTCACCACACGTGTTGCATTAGTGCCTTAAAACGTTCCCTTTTATTCACATCTTATAACCTGTGAAACCTTTTGCTATGTTTTTGTGAGCCTGAATTGCAATCATTATAAAATACGACGGGATACTGCCTTAAACTGTTTCTATGAAAAACAATAAATTGTCGAGCTAATAACCAGTCACATGCCTGACCTGTGCACTTCTTGTTTACAAGACGGACCGGAATATTAGATTATGTAGTTCTGGGATGGTAACCCCTAGGCCTCGTGTGGTGTCTCTCCTAAGCACTCGTTAGTACACACAAACAAACACCTGTGTGGCTAAAGCTCTACATAGTAAGTAAACTAGTGTCAATAGTAAATATTTTATTGCATGCTGCAAAAGGAAACAATGTCATCCATGTCCTTTTGAGTCTGGATGCTGAAAAAGCTGTTGAATTCTTTTTTTAAATGAGAATATCAGTCGGCAGACTAACTTGACTCTATGTGGCCAGTAAGCACACAGAAGTGGTGTTATAGCGGTTAAAAAACGGACAGAGCCATTTCTATCAAAAGAGGAACTTGCAACTGCTTGAAAAGAGTAATGAGGTCTGGAAAGCACAGTGTTTGCAATGGATTGTTTCATAAGATTAATTTTAGTACTGCCTTTGTGATCTCTTTTTGGGTGGTTTTGGCTGTTCGGTAGTTTTTGAGGCATTTTGTCATGAGACACTTGGCTATGTGATGTTTTTGTGACTAACAGAGAAAATGCACAAGCAAAACAGTAAGCCGTGTGGTTTACATGGGAAGTGGACTGACATATCATCCATCTGCTAACATGTGACGTGTAGATCATCTCTGATAAAATACAATTACAATAAGTGAAGTTATACTGCATTTTCTCATGCTGCTGACTAAAAAATGTTTCTATATTTATGGTCAGTGTGGGTCTGACCCTTCACTTCAATCTGGCCCTAGCTGACCTACTCCAAGTTTTATTCGCAAAGTTAAAGTGAGAACTCATAATAATCTATGTTTCAGAAAGCAGAAAGCAAATGGACAGGATCAAGAACCATTAGCTGGAAGATCACCCACCAAATCTTAAAACAAAACGGGTGTAGCAGGTGGGTGGGAGCCGTCAACTTCTTTAACAAAGGGGCATTTCCAAGAAAAGATCGTAGGCTTCTCTTCCTTAGTATACCATGTGTTTCTTTTGACTAAACTGGCTTGTCATTTGTTCCACCATCTTTCCAAAATCAAATGTTATGCATAAAAATGTTTTGGATGAAAGTACATTATCTCTAATTGCTTATATTACAAAACAAAAAAAGAATGGTAGGTTTAATATTTTCACAATCTTTACAAGTTGATAAAGAATAATCTGATTACTTTTAGTTTTTATTATGCATTCTATTTACCATATAGTGAATAAACTTTGTCTTGATGTTTTCTTTATTTATGACAGTGTATCATCCTCCAGTATCTCCCTATACCTGAGAACCGAGGTATGCCAGTCTGAGCTTGTTTCAGGAATCAGACCGTTTCGACACTCAGAATGTGTGTTGCTCAATGGAAATGGGGAGAGCAGTATGAAAACATGATGCAAATCTGTATGAGCGGTCAACAACATATAAACAAAGGAATGACTGCCTGAACTTTCAGTACAACACTTCTGCTTTCAAACATTTTTTAAAGATCCCCAACGGCAACATGATGTTATCTCATTTCACTTTTTTACCTATAAATAGTTCAAGAATGGTGAGGTCATGAGCACTTGTAAGTCCTGGTTTTGTGCTGGTTTAGCTAATGGCCCAGCATAGCCATGTTGCCAGCAAAAATTGTCGGTCAACCAGACTGGTTTTCTAAATAAAGCTTGCTGACCACAGCAAAATAAACCAATTAAATTTTGATCTCTCTAAAATATCTGCTTATGATCTCTCTAAACAAACTGCTTTATGAGGGCTCAAAAATTCAAAGATGTCTAGAAAGATGTCATCAACCCCTCCAATTATCCACCAATCCAGCAGGTTTCCTAATCTAGCAAGTCAACATGATTTTCAAGCTGAAACCACAAGCAAAGCTAAAGGCATGACAAAGGACTCAAAGGTAAAGGTCCAACAAACCATAGTCTGCAACATGAGCCTCGCCAACAGCTCTCAAACCAACTATGCTAGTAAGCCAGTCACACAATGCTATGACAGAAAGAGACAAATATTCTTTCTCAGACCAAGCCCAGCCCTCTTCTGTTCTCCACGCTAGACCAGCTAGATCAGTTTGGTCCACCCCTCCTGCTCTGCAAGACCTAATGATCCAATTACAGGCAGAGACTTGTTGATGTTGTTTTATGCGAGGAGCCAACCTGACACTACCGGTCACTCTGCCAACTGTGATAGAAACTCAGCCCTAAAGAGAAGCCCCAAACAAAGCAATTCTCAGCAAAGGGGACTGTGTCTGACTACCAGCCAATTCCAGGTGCCCTGGCTCATTTACAATACAAATCAGGGACGACTGGGTGGGGGCCGAATGGATTGAGTGGTGTTCGTATATTGTGCTTAACAGGGGGTCTGACAAGATAACAAGACCATTAAAGCAAAATCTGATATTGTCCTGAACACCTGGGGTCATATGACTTTGGGTGGGGGGAAATTCCAGGGAATTCCAGCATCCAACACCTTATTTGACAGAGACTGGAAATACATTTGAAAAAACAACAGGTATTACTAGGATTGCAAAAGACCTAGAAATCTCAATGACATGGTAATAATATATTACCAAAAATATGCATTAAAGATACAAGCATTAGTTTTACTGTTAACTTGATGCTCATGGCCTGGCTTGTAACTTTAACAAAGATATTCATTTGCATAAAACATCTTTATTGGCCACAAACCTCAACAAATACTACAGCTTTTTAGTTTTCTGAGAAGTACTAGTTGGCTGCTGTTGTCTACTTCAACGCATGCCATGGAAATGACACAAGTTACTAAACTAAGCATAGTATCAGGAATAATTACACGTGGTGAAATTAGGCAACATTTTGACATTCCAAACACAGAGGGTTGTGTTTTTAAAAAAGAAGAGAGAAGTGTAGGTGTTCAGGGATCTTTACAAGATTTGTTTGTCATTCTCACTGAGATTCTGTGGGTTCTTAGCACAACAGGATGAGCAACATTCAGACCAAGTTCCACAGTAATGATGAGGCCTGATAAGCCAGTGTAAAAATCAAACCGAAATCTACAGGCCCACGTAATGGAACTGATGACACACTACAGCGAAAACTATCACAAAGGGCACATTGGAGTGCTAACTAGTAAACCGCATGGTGAATGGCGAATGTGTCTGTATATGGCCAAATTCAAAGAAGTAAAGTTTATTTTCACACCGCAAACATTGTATGGGCTTGGTCAATAGGCTTGCAAAACATGATTGCCTACCTCACTCTCAGTACCCATATAAGGCAATCATTCTTTACAAAACATGTGACTTTAAACCTCTATAAACAACACACTATATAATAAATATGCATAAAAACTGCAAAAACCGCTTTCATGTAGAGTAAATGACATTGGATTCTCTATAATCAGTTTTTAACGTCCAGAGTAATTTATATTAAGATTATTGATCATTCGGCTAAAAAGATTTAATAAAATAAGACAAAATGCAAAAAATAAATAATTGTTTAATTAACTATACAAATTAATAATACAGAAATTTGGTTTTTTTTCAAAACTTAATAAATCTGAAAATGCAACTTTATAAACACAAATTACGCATGTATATTGCATAGATCACTATTTTTAAAATAAACATGATGACGTTTGCTTACCAAAAGTAAGCCGCCCAGACATTTGGTGCTAAAAATCTACAAAAGACCCATAACTGCATACTATTACATAATAAACATACAAAATCGCTACTAACCTCAAAAGTACGTGTTTTTTCTGTCAAGCTCCATGGTCGTGATGTAAAACATGTCAGTATATCAGCAAAAAAACTGAGATAAAAAATGAATTATCTAGAATAGAGAACGATTACGTTGACGGGAGTAAAAAATAATCCAAGGGTGTGTCTAGAGCAAACAAAATGGCATGTTCAAGGTGCTGAACACTGACCTGCCCTCTGCCTCTCCCACTCACTTCAATGCTAGATAGAGCGAAAATGAGAACACGGTATGGAAGGCCAATGGCTGAGGGTTAAAATCTTTAAAAAAGAGAAGTACTGAAACGCACAGCTCTCTCTCTCTCGCTGTGAGTCACGTCCCCCGAGCAACCACTGACAGTCGAGCTGCAAAACAGATCTTCAGCGCGGGCCAATCGGCTGCGGGGGCGGGCCTAACATGCAAATGATTTCAGGTGAGCTGCGGCTCTAGTTTCGATTGGCTGGTGAGAGCGGTGGGGGAGGGGGAAACCTGGACAAAGTAACAATCGGGCTACACCTAGAGCTATGCGGGACGAGTAACACAAGACTGGGTGAGAGGTTCATCACAACTGAATGTAGACGTGGCAAGAATTCGTTAAAAATGTGAAATTGTACATAAACAGTGCTCTATAAAAACTGAGAAATATTTTATAGATTATTAAATTCACAACTGAACAGATTACTTATTTTAGTGGCACAGTGGAGCATTTGAGAAGGTAAATTGGGAGTGGCCCTCCAGGCTATAAAACGCCCCATAACACAGGCTTTATGTTTGATATGAGGGATGAAAGAGGCCATACATTTTAAAACAGGAAGTGTTGCCCCACCTGACTGCACCACTGACAAGAACAATGAGAAACAATCATCTGAGCCCCTACCCACAGACTTTTGACTTATTACAGTCACTTCTACCACAAAGAAAAAACATTTGACTTCTTAAAAAATTGTGTTATGTAAGAGTTCTGCTGATACCTGGTTACTGACATCATTTTAATTTTTAAGCAGAAAAAAGCATTTTAAATGTACAGTCTCTTTTAGGGGTGTAACGATGCGCTTCGTTTCTGATACCATACATGACACTGGGTTCATGATTATAAGTGTATCACAATAAAATGACAGATTAAAACATTTGTTATTTTGTTAATGAACTGACAACATTTAGGGTTTAACTAAACATTTTGATTGCAAATTAATAAAAAATTAGGTCTGTCATCAAAAACAAAAAATAATTTTAACATTACAATTTCTCCACAGCTCTACGTCTCGTTTTTTAATTGTAATGTTAAAATCGCATCTTTGTATAGCGATATGCAATACATCAATATATATTTTTACACCTAGTCTCTTTCTTCTAGGAATAAAGACCAAAAATAATAATGATGACTAATCCTGTCCAATGAAATAAGATTGTTCTTCTGCCTAATACAACCTACTTCTGACTAGCAATAGCAAATGGTGAATTATGTTTAACATTTTAAGTTGCTGGCTATTATAAAAAGGCAATTTTGTTTTAGGAAATATTTTCCCATATTTTCATACCTTCATCAAAAACAAGCTAAACTGAGACCTTCTACATAAACAACCAATTAAAGTTAAAAGCATTGATCTGTCATTACTAAAACCATTGATTTCTTTCATTATCACACTAATGCAAGTCTGCTATAGATTATGACTTGAGCCAATATGGATGCAAGCATGAGTGTGGATTATTAAATAATTTAAGTTTTTGTTAAAAAAAGACTAAAACATACTTAGGAAACAAGTGAATTTCAGTTTGGTCAAAGTTTTTATATATTATCCAGATACAGAACTGTCACGGCTGATGATCAACTTTAGTTAACACCTCGGCCTCCACAAAAGAAAAATCCCCCACCACTGACCTCTACTAAACATCCACCCCTTCTGACCAGTATGGCCAATTAAGGTTCATCTTGCCTAGCAATAACCTATATCATATCTTTGGCATATGGAGCCGGAATCACACAATTTTTATCTGAGACAATTTGGCTGACAAACAGGAAGTCAGGGTCTGTGGCATGTCGTGAATCGCAGGCAATCAGCAGGTTTTGTCCGCACATCATTCGGTAGAGTAAATACCAGACAAAGGAGACTAACAATATACTCTAAAGAAATGAACAGTTATTTAGTTAACACTCTGCAAGCTATAACGTCATTTATTTTAATCCTTACCCACAACTGACTGCGCTTTTCTAAGAAACATTAACTGCATTGAACTGTTGAGAAGTGACAGAGTTGTCAGGCGTCTTGGATAACGTTCATTCTTGTGGGTGTGTTTTGAACTTGAATATATATATATATAGCCACTGGTGCATTATACGTTGGATACATACTGAAAATAAAAAGAGGATTATAGGAAAATGGTAGAAATGGAGAAAAATAAAAAACACAGCTTGAAATTCTGGATATTCTGCTTAGCCTGCCATCAAATAGTGTAAACGCACAGCGAGCACCTGCTTTACTGCGCCAACAACTTGTACGGCCTTATGCAACGATATTTAAACCTGTGACGTCAACACAAGTGGGACACGAGTTCGACCAACGAGTTCAACCAGCTCCTGATAAACGCGTACGCCATTTGCATATAACATTTGTTTTTACCTTTCTCTGGAAATTGCACTACATGCTACAAATGGTTAAAAAGAAAGTGAAAGTCTCTGCTGAAACGTGCTTTTTTTGTGAATCTGGATTTTTACTTGTCTACCTTTACACTATTGATGAAACAGTTATAAGCATCATTTTTAACAGGTCATATTTGGCTCAGCAGAAACAGAAACTTATAAATGCTGTAAAATTGCCCCCAAAACATCCACCTCAGTCATAGTTTGCACAAATAAAAGTTACACGGTCGCAGTAAAATTTAACAGGACAGCATACACAAAATACAAAATAAAAAAACATTATTTAGATAATGCGGTTAAACTTCTTTTACATTTATATCAATAATGCACTTGCCCTTATAGTCCCTTTGAATAAATGTGTGGAGAATTCAGTTGCTTTCATAGCAATCAGACCAATATCACGTGCCTCAGCTGACAAAGTGCAAAGACACACCTTTCCTATACAGCCTAAAAATAAAACCAGCCCACTTGCTTTTACTAGAACTGCACGACTGAGTCCAAACTAAACACATTCAAGCCACATGAAGCCCTCGTTTTTGCTGCATGTTCTTTTTAAATCGTAGATGTCACATTTTGGTTTTGCCAATGTCCGGAACGGCTTTTTTACTTCTTTTAAATTTACTGTAAATTAACTGCTGACATAAGACTGTACTGTACATGTGGCCTGACTTTGGCTGTTGTTTTAGCAAATGTATACTTACAGTACGTTTCAGGTTAAAGTCAATTTACCCTGACCGACTGACATGTAATTATCTCGACAAAAAACCCTTACGGTTCACGCAAAGAACTTGTAAATGTATTTTTACCCAGTGACGCAATACAACTACATAATGGCCTTATAACAGTGCATTGCTGTGAGAAGGAAAACATTAGGATAAATGAACTGCTCCAAAAATAGACAGAACCTTGAGATAATCGACAAAGACAAAGCACTTCTCAGGGCTGATCACGTTGTTTGTGAGAATCTGAGGTCAGGTGCTAAACACAAAAGAAAGCCCTTTCTTTGTACCATTCTGCTCAAGAGACGTTCTCTAAAGACCAACAAAGGGACAAGAGTAAAAGGCAGTGGAGCATTGTAACACAATCCAGACAGAAGAACTATAAAGTCAAGAGGAAGATGGCTTTCTAACACTGACTTGGTGCTAAACTAAAAGTAAACATTCTTGTACATCCATGAAAAACTATTTGCTGGGAACTTACCAACACTTTCACTATAAACATGCTCTTCTAAACTCCTAGGTGACCAAAGTTCAGTTCATTACATGCTTCAGTTCACTGACAAAGTAAGGGTTAATTAAATGCCACACCACAATCCACAAGATTCTGTGGAAGCATAAGGACCCTTGTAAATGTGGAACAAAAGATTATATCTGGTCAACCTTGAGAAATTCCGTCAACTAACAATGATAAGAAACATCAGATTATTAAGAGATACAACATGTCTGACCTCATGAAGAAAGATGTGGATGTTCATTGGGATTGGGGGAGTTTCAGAAGGAAATTCCGTACTAGACTTGAGGTGCTGAGTCATTCCTTCCATGACCCACACTGTGTGATAAACTGGCCACAGCTCGAAACAGGTAAATAAAGACACTCCCACTAAGAAAGCCTCCAGCAGTTTAGATTAACATTGTGGGGTAATATATTAACCTGTTAACTGTCACCATTCCACAGGAGGAACACTTAGGTTATTTCACTTACTTTACTTTAATATTTCATACTTCAATTCTAATCCAAGTATGACAAACTATATATTGATGGAAAGGTCTACGATTCGAGAAAGACATTTGACAAATTTTCATAACAATAATCATAAACTAAAAAATATGTAATAAAAAAAATTACGTTATTTAAAAAAAAAATCTTAACTAAAAAAAAGTAAATCTACTAGAAGGGTAATACGGAAAAAATAAACATAAATTTCATTTAGGCATTTAGCTGACGCTTTTATCCAAAGCGACTTACAAATATTAGGAGACAATGAAGCTACACATTAACAATAGTACTAAGAGGTGCTTTCCTAAGTTTACGATGCAGTGCTAGATAAGTACCTGTAGAGGAAAGAAGAGAGGGTTTTTTTATGATGTCAGGTGTTCGTGGAAGAGATTTTCATTTTCCAAAAAATGGTGCAGCCCAAAATCTGTCAGCATTTATTTACTTTCATGTTAGATGTCGGTCTGTACAAGAAAGTCACCACCTCTCGCTATACACACCTCCTCACAAAACCTCAACCAATTAAATATTACACAAAGAGGAAGGCCAACATTCCAGACAGTTCAAATCAAACATGTCTGGACTGACAGTATTGACCAGTGTGGACAAAAACACATCCGATATGAACAGAAACACTTAACAGCCTAATTCTTAATCAGTCTAACTTTTAAAGTATGAAAGAGCTCAATGTCTTTCACTTAAATTATTGTAAAATATATGAGAAACTGATAATGTGAGTGGTGGAGTCTGTTTCGAAGCGTAAATGGCATGTTTTCTCTCAGAGGACATGGGTGCTGGAAAGTATTATGCTAGATGAATACCTAATGTCACCGCCCATTTAAATAATTTACATCTAGGCCTGAGGGAGGAAGGTCCAATTGTTCTGCAACTGCCTTTAGAGAAAAACTAAATAAGTAAAGAGGTATAAATAATGTTTGCTTTGATTCCGTTTTATTCTCGCTTTACTGAACTGACCTGAGCTTTCACTGATCTACAGTCAGTGCTTCTACGTGATGTACTGCAATACATACTGGACAGTTTATACCCTGTAAGTGTAAATAGCTGCATGAATTAGTCACATCTGCTGCTTTAATAGACCTTCTACAGCTCCAACACTCTCAAGAACATTTACTCAACATCCAGCGTCATTTATTCCCACAATAAAAACAGAAATGTACTTTGATTACTACAGAAACATAGGCTGGGTTTAACTACGAAAAAAAATTAACTGTTTATAATTCATTAACACAAAATGTAACTCAAAGATAAAACACGATCTCGTGCCGTTTTACTGTCTCTGTTTTCATTGCAACTTTAAAGTAATAAACTGTTGCTTGGGTTGAAAGCAAATCCACCACTTAAGCAACAAGATGTGCCTGCAAAATTACTTTCGCTCCATCTTTCTTCAGTCAAAACAAAGCCAGTCAAAGCTGATCACTTTGACCTTGTATCTCTATAATGTCTTGCTTAATGAAACTCCCACATATTTGGCTACTGCCATCTGAGCAGCAAGGCTACACAACCGTGACATTACAGTAACCTAAATACATTAATCTATTAAGCTAACATGAAGGCAAACAGATGGCTGACATTACTTTCTGAATTAGAATATGACTGTAGTCTAATGGTTGAGAAATGCATCATTAACACATTTCAAAATAGCTAGCATGGGCAGGAATCATACCTATTATTTGCTACTATCGCGTACAAAGAACAATATTATGGTACAATTTGTACTTTGACTAATACCACAACATCCTGTTTCAGGTCTAGGCTATATCATATCATGTCTCATATTGTTGTTGCATGTATATAAACATCACCACCTTGTGGAAACCTCTGGACTTCACTCAATTTGGCCCAACACAAATACATAACATCTCGTTTGTGCTTGTCACTGAAACCCACATTTAAAAGATGTATGTACAAGCTTGAAGAATTCCTCAATAGACAATTACTCAATTCGTTTTTCATTGCATATGTTGTACACTGTTTGATATTAAACGGTGAAGTCACAGACACTGAAAAATGATGTGTCATCTCATGCATCTTTTTCTAGCATACTCCAAATATCTTTGCTGATGCCTGTAATCTGTCTGCAAGGAGGCGGCTCATGTTGCACAGAGCTCTCAGCTGATGATGCCCTGGTGATGCAGTTCCTGGATACAGAGCTTATAAAGACTGATGTCTTTAAATGTGGAGACAAATCAATAGCCAGCCCATTAAGCCATTTCTCCTGTGTTTTCTATACCATCAGGCAGAGACAAAGTCCAAGCTGAGATTAAAGTGAAATGAGACAGGATGAACTTTTTTACTTGCTCCATATTGTTAACATCATGCCTGTATATTTTAATCTAGCCTCATGGGATTTACCGTCATAGTCACATATGGGGATCATCATTAGAAAAAGGCTTCCTACATACCTCTCGTTGTTGTTCTGGGATATCTCAGCCATGTGCCTCATCTGATGAGACATGGCGAGAGAGCTTGAGAACCCTTTGTGTCTTCTGGCAAACCAGTTCAAAGGCACAAAACGGTCATTGGGCATGAGTTCTGAGGCATAAAGTCACAGAAAGAAACGGGGGAGTACCATAACATGGTGAAATAAGGATATTGCCAACTAAGGGGGACATAGGGCCTCTCATTGAGGATAATAAGTTTCAGAAGACTGGAATTTCCAGCTATCTAAAGGCCTCTGGGGTGTGTAAAGGACGGGGAGGGGGCTTTAATCGTTGGGTGGTATCAGAATCAGCTGATAACATTTCTGGATGAACCGATCTGACTAATATCACAAACTCCCAAAGCAGGAGAGCACAAGTACTCCCTGACCCTGCACCTCCCAATGGCCAGTATCCCGAAAACACGACAGCCATACTTCAACACGAATGTCCCAAAGGAGAGTTTTGTATCCTAAAATATGTAAACATCTGGCAAACATTTAGCCAGTCGGACAACAGTTACATAAAGCTACAAAACAGAAGACACCTCAAATGAATTTACATGAAACCACAGTTGGGTTTGATACTCTGTTACAGTCATACACTGCTGTCAAACGAAGTTATAACGATACACAAGTGTTAAACATAAACATCCAGAGTCTGACAAACGAGTGTTTGGACTGGATGAAAACAATTTTGGTACACGGAGATGCACCACCAGCCCCAGGACAGAGAACTGGATAAGTGATTGTTCACACTCATGTGAAACCCTTACTGTGTCCTGATCCAGGCAATGTCAGCCTTACACAAGAGACTCAAACACTAAACAAGTCATTCTGGTCACATGCCCTCAATCATGCTGGAAAACTCAGTGCACAGTTATGGGAACAGATCAGCTATCTATCCTAAAGGCAATTTGTACTAGACAACAGCAATATGTTTACACGTGCATCAGTTTAACTTTCCCTTTTTTATAAAATCGTAGATGAAAGGATCACCCATGGGACAGCGTGCATCATTAAGCTCACCTAGCAGAAATAACAACAACAAAGTACGTAGCAACAATCATTTCCCAACTTTGCCAGCACAAAAACATAGTAGACTACAATAGATGACACTTACCTTTCTATTTTAACGTGCCATGATTCACAGATGGTTAAAGTTTAACAAGTGGAGATGGATACAGTGCGATCATTTCAATGAAACTAATCCCGAGCGATCTGTCATCATCTCAGTCCTCCTCTTCGATTCACTTAAGATATCATTGACGTTATTCTCTTTTTGGAAAACGGGAAAAACTACAAAGTTAGAAGCTCATTGTTCTTGCTCCACTCCGTCGCTTACTCCTAACATAAGGTTACACTTGGGGAATTCCTTACGCTCACATTTCCCCTGGAAAGCGATTGGGTCGGCATAATACAGCCCTTCCACGATACGAGGGAGCGAGGCGTCAAACGCGTTAAACACGCCACGACTTTAATGAGCACAACTGGCCGCGAGCACGCGACGCGTCAGTTCGTGGATAGAATCCTGACGTTGGTGTCCAGTCGACCAATCAAAAGACTTCTTTACAAAATTATTTAAACAGTATTGTAAACGTTTTATTATTGTCAGTAAACTAGCTAAAAAGTTCCCTTATGCTGTGAGATACTAACATATTAAAACGTCCTTGTCAATCAGTGTCCGTTACGTAAAATACGTTAGTCAATCCCTAATGATACTGAGCGTTAGTTTAGTGTCGAATAAATTCAGACGACCCCTAATGACACCGACAGCCACGCCCATTATCGGAATACGTCTGTTTGGGAAATTTAAGGGTAATAGTGTTGTTTGTGGTCAGGGGATTTAGTTGTATGTAGTTTTGTTTTGTTTTGTTTTGTTTATTTCCAAAGATGATACGTTTCCTTTAAATAAATAGATAAATATCTAAACGTGAGGTTGGATTGTGCGTGTGTGCGTGCGTATTACGTGTGAATGGGATTTACCAAAGATACTTTGGTATTTACACACTTTGCTTTTCGCACTTTTTCTTTCTTTCATATATTAAATGTGTTGCCTGTTTTAACTCTATTTTTCCAACTTACATTTACATTTAGGCGTTTAGCTGACGCTTTTATCCAAAAGCGACCTACAAATATTAGGAGACAATGAAGCGACACATCAAAAGCGGCAACAATAGTATGAAGAAGTGCTTTACTAAGTTTACAACTTGAGTTGAGAGTTAAATTAAAGTCTTTACATTTGGTTATAAACATAGCCTACTTATACATTATATTACATATTCATAAAATGATCCGCAAGAGAAAAATGTCATTGTGTCATTAGGTTACATATCTTTATTGCTGTCTTCAAAGGTAGTAAAGGTTTCTAATTCAAAAATTGTACTTCCCATACCGGGAGTCGAACCCGGGCCGCCTGGGTGAAAACCAGGAATCCTAACCGCTAGACCATATGGGACGATAGTGGAAGATGTGGACATAATGTATACATTCGTGTTGGCCACGAATTAATGATAGTATTTGTGATATTATATTAGTATCTTCATTATTATTGCATTAAAATCTAAAAACCGCTATTTCTGATCAATTATTATGCGACTCTAAACACTATAATGTAGCGTTTACAGGTTTACACATGTTGTAGTTGCAGCTTCACAACAGCAGATGTCAACAAAGTGCAAAAGCCCTCAATCGCCCACAACAATTCAACGAGAAACATAGTCGCACAACTGAGTTCCTTTCTCACAACATCAGTGTTTTTCTTTATTATAATTTGCGATAATCTTTTTCACTGTTATGTTACGTTCAATATTGCTTTAAGAGACGAAAGTTGATTGACCAACATCTAACAGCTCAACGCTTTTGTATAAGAAATACACATGAGGCAGCATCCGTAACGTTAGCCTGTTAGCATCTCTTTAGTTTGGGGTAAGTATTTATTTACATTGTTTTATTGCATGTTTTTATGTTACGTCTTTATTATGTAGTATTGTTTTACTCTTTGATATTACAGCTTTTTCTTGATTGAACATCAGCTTATTTTTACGCTCTCTTGTCATAATTTTACAGAACGACGGGCCAAAATGACATCTAAAACGAAAGGTACTGACACACACGCATTCGTGTATTCAATGTATTTCTTTATTACACTAATAAAAAAATCTAATGTTACTGTTGTACTTTCATGACAAAGTACCCTCGATTACCGTATAAATGCCACGGTGTTTGAGCATGATAATCATTTATTACCCATGTTTACTATGTACCCATTAACTATACATCACGATTCTTTTCTGGCAAAGCCTTTCCCTAAATACAGTATGATGGATCATTATGTGTCTCTGTTTCAGTGGGAAAGGTGGGCTCAAAAAACAAAGAAGATGCTCCTCATGAACTGGAGAGTCAGTTTGTTCTGCGGCTTCCTCAGGTCTGGATTTGTATTTGTAGATAATACGTAAATAGTGACGTTTGACAGCATGATGTGTCACTGTATACACACTAAACACTAACATTTACAGTAAAATACCCATTACTGTAAATGTTATTGTGGGAGGACTTCCACTGCCTCTGTCAAGATAGTACTTACAGTCTGTGGGGTACAAAAATTATACTTTATTTTAATATTTAAAAGATGCCAATATTAATTCAGTGTTGTAATGTATAATCCTTTAGGAATATGCCTCTACAGTAAGACGGATCGCCCAGTCAAGCAGCATGAACATGAAAGACAGACTTACTATAGAGTTGCATGGTAAGTAGAATAAGTTGAGATAACCATTTATGTATGATATATGTGCTTTAGCCCTAAGTTTCTATTGCAAAAACATTGTTTACGATATTTGTTACCATGTTCCTTTAGCGGATGGTCGCCATGGGATTGTACGTGTGGACCGCGTTCCTTTAGCATGTAAATTAGTGGATTTACCCTGCATCCTGGAATCACTGAAGACTGTTGACAAAAAGACCCTTTACAAGACTGCTGACATCTGTCAGGTAAGGAAAACATGTGTAACACGGGCTACTGATAGAAGTTTTGTAGTATAACTCATTCCAACAGTAAATGTTAATGGCAAACATCTTTCAATGGCAAACATCTTTTTTTGAAAGACATGCAGTCAATCAATAAATGACAAGCATGAATGCTAATCAGTTTATTCAAACACAATGGGATGTACCTACCAGGTCAGGTATTTTATACGTGATCTAATATTAGTATTTCTTATTTTCTTACTTCATATTTTAGATGCTTGTGTGCACACTGGATGGAGATCTCTACCCCCCTCTAGAGGAGCCCACTGGCACTACAGACTCCAAAAACAAGAAGAAAGACAAGGACAGAGACAAGAAGTTTGTCTGGAATCACGGCAGTAAGTACTTCACCCTTCTGTACTGGAATTTGCTGGTAATTGGTTTGGAATGAGTGTGGAGACAGCCTACCAGTAATTGAGTGATTAAATGCATTTAATATCCAGTTACATCTGTCTCTTTCCAGTTACCCTCCCCCTGAAGAACACAAGAAAGAGGCGGTTCAGAAAGACAGCGAAGAAGAAGGTAACCTCCATACGTTTCCCCAATTCACTTCTTTTTTCTCCTCTGATGATTCCAAAATGCTCTGTCAGCCCTAGTTGGTAAAAATGTTTACCCTTGCAGTAAAAGAGCATTGAGTTAATGGTAACCTACGATTTACATTTAAATAAAGCATTCCATCTTCATTTGCCACCAAGGTATGCAGGAAAGCAATTTGCTTGTTGCTATGATTGAAGTGACTGCGAGTGAGTGGAAGGCTCTTCTCTGACTCTTGAATAAATCTCCTTTAAGTTGCAGCTGGCTATTGACTTGGCATCCTATTTTAATCACTAATGTGTTCTCTGGCACACAGCCAGTCCCCGCTGTTAGTATATGCGTGCGTTTGGATGCGTTTTTGTGGCGTTTTTCCTGAGGCTGCATTCTAACCTTATTTATCTTGCAGTACATCGAGTCTCCTGATGTGGAAAAAGAGGTGAAGAGGCTCTTGAGCACAGACGCCGAAGCCGTCAGTGTTCGTATCCTTTTTCGGTGTCTTCTTTTTTCCTTATCGTGTTTGGTTGATGCAAGCGTCAGGGCCGATCTGCATGCCTGTGTCTATGCAATTGTATAATTAAGATTCCTTTTTTCTGTCATACCGAGCATTTCCACCAGGTGGCAGAGTAATCTAATGTTTGGTGAAACTCAGCATGACAACGTAAGAGAATCAAAGGTGGCTCAAGTCACATACTAATTTGTGGAGCTTAATGGCACTGTGATATAACATACAGCAAAATGAGCTGGTCCAAGAACCCAAAGGATAAAAATTTACTGGGTTATGATAAAGGGCTGATTGATATATGAACCTTGACCCTGCGGTCAGGATGGGAAGTTATTGCTGAGGATGAGTCTAAAGAACCCGACAACAGTCTATCTCTATCCAATCTGGAGTCCTCACCTGGAACCTCTGGACACAAGGGTCATGGCTCCTCAGGTAATGATTCATACATAACAGTCCAAACGTTAGACATCTACTTCTGTAGTTATCATAGGAGAACTTGCAGGACACAAATCTGTATATGTTTTTATCATGAAGATGGCAATCCCAGAATGCCTTACAACAAACTGTAAAAATTACAAGATACATTGATTCTATAATTACAATTTATTAAAAATGAAAAGCTTTGATAAAGACGTAACAATTTAAAACTGAGTGCTATGTAGATTTAGCTTTATTAAAATATTGTCTCTTTTCTTCTTTCCTCTCACATCAGCGTCCCATGACACCAATTCAAATCACTCGTTCTCAAATAACGTAAGCTTTTTCCCCAATTTAGTCCAACACGACGAGCTTCGGGAGATCTTCAATGACATCAGCAGCAGCAGCGAGGATGAAGACGAAGAGGGTGAACGGCACGAGGATGAAGATCTTAATATCATGGATACCGAAGACGACATGGTCAGGCAGCTCCACGAGAAACTGAGCGAGAGCGACGGAGGGCGAGATGAGAATGATAGGAACAGTCAGATCGGTAAGGGTTGTCTGAAGCAGGACTGCAGCGTTAGCCCAATTTACTATACCAATTTGGTATAGTAGGGAGGCAGACCAGTAGACAAACAACAGCCGACCCAGATTAGCTTTGAATGATGAGCCTGCTGCTGTATTTAGGTCAGATGTACCAGCCGTCTGGTGAAGTTTTTATCCAGAGCAATGAGTGACAGACACGCATGACCTTCATCTTTCAAGCCCTGTCATTTCATCATCACATTAGGAATGGAACAAAACTGACAGGAAATTAGCCATGCTGCTCAGATAATCATGTTTAGATAATCTTTAGATGAAGAGTTTATCTTCAATTTTCTATGTTCTTAACAAAATGGATGTTTGACAGAATCTTCCTGGAATTTTCATTTCCTGAGAGTGCAGAATGTATAAGCCGCCTTTCAGTATTTATGCAGCCTGAAGTGTGTGAAGTGTGAAGGGTTTTACAGATAATTGGGACCTTAGATTAAACGAACATTTACAGTTCAACTTGCTCTCAGAGGTAAAAGAGAGCTTAAAATGAGGGATATCAACATCAGGGCTCGTTACTACAGCTCATGCGTGTTAACCAGGACTCACAAACTCTTATTTCATTTGCAGTAATGGAGTACCAGGTCCAGATCAACAATTTGAAGGCCAAGTTGCAGGAGACACGTGCCCGCAAGAAGCAACAGGAGAAATTGATCATGGAGGTGGAAAATCAAGCCTTGCGGGTGAGTTTTCTTTTGCCTCCAAACACTAAAAGCGCAAACATTCGTGTTCCATCATTACACACACTTTCACTGGCACTATACATCATGTAAACATATGGCTTAGGTGACAAAATAGCCCTGGATAAACCCAGAGAAGGCAAGTTTTTGGTATTTTTTAAAGGCTTAAATCTAAAATTTCTACAGTCAGCTCTTTTTACATAACTCAGAAAAGGCATTAAAATTCATTGCTCTACCAACTGCTCAACTAGAAGGATTTAGGCGCTGTGAAACAGGGTCAGACATGTGCCCTAACGCTGTCATTTCAGCCCGGCTGTGTGGACGGCACTGGCTACATTTGTCAGCGGTCATTACAGTCACAGCGGACAGGGAAAGGTCGTGCTTATCTGAGCTCCAGTCACCGGCCACAAATCAAATAGATCTGTTTACAAGCAGCTAAGACATTCACAAACGGCTAGCATCAAAACCGGGTCCCATCAGTTTCATCAAACCTCTCTCTTTCTCTTTTACAGGATCGTTTCCAGTCTCACTTGAACGATATGATTCATCAAGAGGAGCAGGAGATGGAACAGGTTAGGTTACATAGAAACCCAAGGACCTGCATGAATATAGCTTACAACATACTTACTTTGCATATGAATCTCATGTAATATTGCTCAACAGTAGAGCTTGAATTACATGTTTTTCTTCTCCTTAATTCACCCCAACCCATGGCCCTTGATCAATGTCATTTTCCTCTGCACCGTTTGTTTACACCTAAACTGACAAATTGCCTAAGGGCGAAAAAAGTAACAGCGTTGGAGGTGTTGTAGAGCATATTTCACTTAGCCTTCAATTATACCCCTACTGCTAGCCATCCATCATTGCTATTCTGTTTCAACAGCTGGCCTCCCTGCAAGAACAGCTGGACTCACTGATGGAGAAGTGATGCCTGACAGTTACAAAGATACTGCAATACAAAGAGCCACAGATGACGACAGCAACAAGTTTCAGTGCATTGCATATTGATACTAAATACATCAGATTGATTGTGTGTTTAATTTTGATACTCTTTATAGTTTGCTCTGATTTAAGCCAGGAGGGTCACTGTCCTGCAGAGTTTAGTTGCAACACCTGAACAAACTAATCGGGATCTTCAGGAGTTCTTGAAAATTACAAGATTGGGGCTAAACTCTCGAGGACAATGACCTTCCAGGACCTGAGTCATGCAAGCTTTTGTCATACCTCTTCTGCAAGATTATGTTTGTGTACTTTGTGTGGCTATTGTGTAGAGTTAACAGCAGCATTTTAAATAAATTCATTTGTGAAATTGTTTAGTTGTGTGTTCAGTCGAGTTTCCGCAACTCCCATTACAGAGGTAAACAAAATGTAAAGTCCTGCTACATACAGTTCCTGCTCATTTATACTGACAAACACTTTCTGGGATTAGTGAACTCTATTGCCTTCCAGAATGATCCCTCTATGCATTGAGTTGTGCTTTCTGGTTGCCCGTTCCTTCACTTCTTACAGGGGATTATACTAAAGTTTCAGGGGTTGCCTGGGATTAGCCAAGGCAGATTAAAGTGGCTATCCTCAACCTGGTAATCCAGCCATCTGTCAGAAAGCAGACAGGCAGCATCGGGCTACGGGGTGTGATTCGTCTCAGTCTGCTAATTAACGCTGCCAAGGACCTGCTCTCACAGGCTACAGGACATTACTTTCAGACTGATTCAATAAAGCGCACATCAGAAGCACTCTTTTCTCACAAACTCAAAATGGAAGAGACGTATCTGCTTAAACATCCCGGAGTGAAGAAGAAGATTCTGCACGGGGGTCACGGACCCATGCCGCATTTTCCAAAGGGAACCAAGGTAAGCCCTGGATGATGTGAGAGGATTTCAGGATCAGGTGCCTGTGGTGATGAATGTTTCGTTTTGGACATTTGTTTCAATGAGTTGATGTCCAGCCATTTGTGTTGATTAGAAATGGTTGTAGCCTGATTTTATTGATGATATAAAGGTTGTATCTGTGACCCAAAACATTTGGTCCATATAATTGCTTGGCAGCTCATCATTCTGGACAGCAGAGAGGCACGTCACTGTGCCAGGTGACTTTTTTCCCCTCTTGCTTGTCCAGCCATATGGCTCTCAGCCTGGAGAGGATGACAAACAATTTCCACGACAATACCAACATTAATCCCTCCATTTACCAGCTGTGCTCTGTATTCATTGTGTGCTCTCATTCCGTCAAGGTGCCTCTGTCAACATATTTAAAAATGACAATACATTATAATGTCCTTTTGGAGACAGTGCTGCTCTTCTGTCTGTAATAAAGGCAAAAAATGTTGATGTCCTATCTATAATAAAGGCACAAATATATTATAATCAAATAATATTTATCATTAAAATTTGTCTTCAGTTCAATCAACTTTCTGTTTAAAACCCAACTATAATTTTATAGTCAAATACATTTACAGTTAATATTAATAATATACATCCTATGAAAATGTAATATACACTGTGTTTACATGCACTATGAACTGAGCTGTCAAAGTTACAAACGGATACAATATGTTAGTTTTGTTAATGTAGATATTACTAAAAAAGAATGTGAATATCATGTGTTCCATGTTGTTTTCTTTATTTGACATAATTATGTTTTTACTTTTGTTTCTACTTTCTGTATAAATGTAAAGTTGCTTGCAACAATGCAAAGCATTTTTAGTAAAAAAAACAAATAAAGGAACGCCACCTTTGGGACAGCATGGGTAAAGACATCCTGTCTTTCTCTATAACCTCGTTTTTCTGTCACACAAATAAACACGTGTTAAATGACAGGGTGTGTATGGAGTATTACACAGGAATAAATCTCTGTGTTTTTCTTTAATGCTGTTCTCATTCTCTTTGTGTTCTTTTGTTCTACCCACACAGCTGGTGTTCCACTTCCAAACTCTGTTGGACAACTTTGAAAGAACAGTCATCGACGACAGTCGCAAAAACAAGCGTCCCACAGAAATATTTGTGGGGAAGATGTTTAAGTTGGAGGTGTGGGAGGTGCTATTAACCTCAATGAGGATCGGAGAAGTGGCAGAGTTCTGGTGTGACGCTATTGTAGGTGCTAGAATAAATCTGACTCTCTTTGTCTTGCCTCCCATTGCTGGTATAATCACACCAGCTTCAATTGGATCTTAATTAATCTTCAAATAAGGATGGAGGAGAATTTTCCCGATTCATTATGCATATGAGACGACCTTTGTTGGCCTCCTACATTTCCTATTAACGTTCTCATTTGTTGTTATTCTCCAAACACAGGAAAGCAAAGAAATCTATTCTGCAAGTCAAATGAGACTAATGACTCTGGTTAGATTGTTAGCGTACAAATCAGAGGTCACAGTCTGTGATAAAAGTTTCTCTTTTTACTCAGCACACAGGCCTTTATCCCATCGTCTCGAAAGGGATGCGATTGATTGCACAGGGGAAGGACCCTCTGGAGGGCCAGAAACACACGTGTGGCTTAGGCAACATGTTTCATTACCACTCCACAGGCTTCCAAGAGCTCGATGAGATAATGAGGACACCACAGCCTTTAATCTTCATCATGGAGCTAATCCAGGTGGGTCAGGTGTACAAGAAAACAAGCATCTACATACACAAACCTCACACTCGAACACACTCCAGTTCCACTCCTCCACCTCCAACAGATTTCTCACAGCCACCCGAGCGGAGCGTAACAGAGTGTTACGCAATCGAGTGCTACACGCTGGGAAAGAAATGCCGTTCCCAATTCTTAGACCATGTTTTCAATCCTCAGCCAGGCGAGACGAGCACGTTCCAATTCTCTGTCTTCCTCAGGTGGGCGACCCGTTCTCCTACCAGCGTGAATCGTGGATGATGGAGAAGGATGAGAAGTTAAAGGTCGTGCCCTCGCTTCATTTACAGGGCAACACTCTGGTCAAGCAGGGCCGCTTTCGTGAAGCTGCGGAGAAGTACCAGGAAGCTGTGGTTTTGCTACGTACGGTCCAATCGAGGGTAAAATCACAATAGAGATTCGGGTTAAAAGGGGGCATAGAGAAAACATCAGGGTAAAACAACCAGTAAACTAATTCTCGTTACATCTATACACTTCATTGAATGCGGATGAGTTTGTGTTTTGTGCAGGAGATGCCGGGTGATGAGGACTACATTAATCTGGGCAAGCTCATCATTCCTCTAGTGTTGAACTACTGCCAGTGCATGTTAGAGTTAGAGGAATATTACGAGGTTATAGAACACACCACAGAGATCCTGGACAAACACAAAGGTGGGTTTATTACTGGTATATATATTTCTTCTTATTACATGACGTTCTGGAATACTTGATTCTGATTGGCCAGTCGTGACATTCAAAGGTATAATCGCTCAAAATAACACATAATAATAATTTACTTATAAACAAAATACTAATTAATAACATATATGAGATTATATAACAAATGATTAAACCAAATTGTGTGTTCATCTTGTTTAAATGTTGATGTCTTGCCTAACAGTTGTGTCTATAATTTAATATAAATTGTGTTTATAATTATACGTGACAGTGTGCATAGTATTGTTTTGTACTTGCTGGTTTTGGTTTGTGATGCGCAGCTGACTGCATGAGCAGAGAGGACAGAAGTTGGTCTGTGTAAGCCCTCTTGAAGCATGTAAAGTGACAGATGTATCGCCTCTCCAGCAGCGTGGGTAGTTTTCCTAATAAGCCTTATGCATATGCAGCCTGCACGGCGACTTCAGCCTCCCGCGGTTTCCCCTTCATCAGGGACGTTGTCCTCTCTAATCCCCAGCATTCATTTCAGACTGCCACAGTCCGTGTGTCACCCACACCTTGTTGTCTCTTCGACTTCAAATCTTCCATCTCTGTTCCCTGTACCATTTTTCTCGCATCACCCAGGAGAACATCCTCTCTTTAAAACGGGCACTGGCTGGGGGAAGTGTGCTTAAATGTTGACTGAAAGATTTAGTGAGCATGATGAAATGAAAAAGAGGAAAAGAGCTGTCAATGGAGGATCTTAACAAGCCTCTTGAGCACACTCAGCACAGAGCAAGGATTAGATGTGTACTCTTGTGTCTGGCTATGTGGCAGAGCTCTTCTTGTGGCATTATAAAACCTTCATGTGAATTTGTTAGTCACCCACTCAATATTGGAAAATCTTGAATTGAAAGGGGTTTAATTAGCTAAAATGGCTACCTGAATTTATATGATCAAATTTGTATATATAATAATCACATTTATAATTTATATTTAAATACTTGCCAAAAATATAATTAAAGGGCAAAGGAAGTATTGATTAAAAATTTGAATTGCTTTTATACTGTAAGAAAAACCAGCCAGTGAGAGACTAAATGTAGCGCACTGAGGGTTGCCAGATCTGGCCATTGGGCTGATTTTGTTATGCAGACCTGGCAACCCTGGTCTCTGCGAATGAGCCATCTCAAATACCAAAACTCAAAATATGCCACTCTCATAACTTAAAAACATATTTTACAGTCAATGTGTTATACTTTACTCACAATCGGTCTTACAAAAATAAAAGTATAGTAGTAATCATAAACACAAATCTGTTTCCAAAACAACTTACTTTAAGATTGATGAGCAAAATCCTTCCACCTTTACCTTACCGAATAAGAAATAACCCGCAGTATCCAGTAGTCCAATGCTGTATTAAAATGGCAGATTTGGCAACCGTGCCTTAGACTATCAGTTGTATAGTTTAGCAGTCATTATACAAAAATACATAGCAGCATTCCTGAAAGTCATTCTTAAAGCCCATTCACACAGAACTTTTTTTCTGTTACAAAATGGCAGGCATCTCAAGACACATTTTAGAAATTCTTTCAACTTGATATGGCATTCAGAACACAAAATGTCTGTATAGTGCATATTTGCATTAAAAATGAATGGAAAAAACACATGACTATCAAATGCCACATTAATAGGTTTAGTATTCCAATAGCCTTGACATGTAAGAGGAAAAAAAACTATCAATCTCTGCTCTTTTCCAGATTGTGTGAAAGCTTACTACAAGCGAGCAAAGGCCTATGCAGCTGTGTGGAGCGAGAGGGAAGCCAGAAGAGACTACCTGATGGTGGCCAACCTAGATGTAACGCTCTCTAGACTGGTGCACAGAGAACTAAATCTTCTTTCAGAGAAAATGAAAGAAAAATACTGGGAGGATAAAGAAAGATACTGGAACATTCTAGAAGATAAAGGAGAGAAACCGGAGAAGGAAGGGGAAAACGAGGACAGCAGTGAAATGCGTGTAAAAGAGGAGAGCCAGGGAGAATGTTCTCAATGCACTGAAAAGGTCAGAGAAGAAGAGAAGGAAATGAAGAGATCAGCAGTGGTGGAAAACAAGCATGACACTGAAAGTGAAGAGTCTGCAGCAGAGGCCAATCGCAGGATGGCGGCTCTCATCGAGGGAAAGGACTGGCAGCAGATGCTACGGCTAATTATGCTGCTTCAAGACGAAGGCAATTTTTATGTAAAGGAGCATCGCTACACTGAGGCGAGAGCAAAGTTCAAGGAGGCTCTGGAGTATATAGACCATCTCCAGACTGAGGTGAGCTTGTTAACTGAAAAGGCAATAAATAACACGGCTCATTGTGAACTGTATAATGCACAGCTGTGTATTTATTTAATGCATTAGTGATGCATGCTTTACCATTGCTATTGATTAGATCCGCCCCACAACCTTAAGCATTAAAATTCAGTGCGTAACTCATCCCGTACCATTTGTGTTAAGGACATGAATGGTAACTCATTCATGCAGCTTGTTGGGTAAAATGATCCCCTTAACTTGCACTAAGGAGAGACCTGAACCATCTGGGGATGAAAATATCATAGAGACATGGACTCTTTCGACCCGGTTCAGTGAGCAACCGCTTAGCAACCGCACCCTAGAGACATCTCAGAACGTCCTTGCAACCATTAGAAATGCACTCGGAACTCCTTAGCAAATGCATAGGATAGGGATGATCTGGCAACCATCCCCCACACAAAAAATCTAATGTACATCTACATACCGGCACACAGATTCATATATACACACACACACATGTCCTAGAAGAGACACGCATTACAAAAACTGAATGACGAGGAAGTCGAAAAATCCCTGTGGACATTTTAGCAGTCCAGATATGGCTGGGTGAGCACTGTCTTTGTGTGTTTTTGAGGTGGAACATAAAGGAGAAGACTGGGAATCTCTTGAGAAAGTTCGCCTGCCACTCTCTCTGAACCTCAGTCAGTGTAAGCTGGAGCTTGGGGAATACTGTGAAGTGGTGGAGCTGAACACTAAACTGCTCAAGAAACATAAAGGTGAGCTTATACACTCATTCGTGGCATTAAGTGGATATAGATCAATGATGTATAGATTACTCCAGCACATTGAGTGAATCAGCCAATTACTCTGTTATTTACATCTGCAGTAAAACACACATGACCTTGAGCTATATCAGTAAAGCTACAATATACCGTGTCTCCTGTAGCCAGATCCATAATGAAGCTTATTCTGGCCAGTAAACCACCTGATTGTAAAGTACCCAAACATAACCGAGGGGCAGGATATAATGATCTTTGTGCACAGCAGTCTTTGTAAAGAAAACTATTTAAATAATAGAAAATACATAGAGACTATGTTTAGAATTTCAGACAATATACATGTACAGTATGGGCTCTTTCACACATGTTGAACTTTTGATAACAAAAGTGGAAAATACACTTTAACTTGTATACAGTGCATGAAACCAAATACGTTTTGAATCCACTAACCTGACAAACGGTGGTAAATCCAGTGTTTAGTTTGTCCTTAATAGTGCTTATTGAATTCATCCTTGTAAACATTGTATTTGGTGGACTGAATAAAAGTGGTAAAATTGCTATATATTGTTTTCTTATTCCTGGTCTCAGGGACCTACAACACTTGTTTTGTAAGTCTCCTTTACTTAACACAGCTGATTCACATTGGCTCATTAGCAGAGAGATCTATAAACTAAACTGTGTGTCAGATAAGGAAGATATTTAAAATGTGAAGTGATGTGGGTCCCGAAGATCACAAGATCAAAACCCTGAATTAAAGTTTACTAGATCAAGAAAGTGCTTTGCACCTTCGTGAGCAATATGGTCATTGAACCCCATATGAAAACAACAATGGCTTTTTGTAGTAAAAGTGTGGTAACCATGGGTTTTTGGCGGATTGATAAGCAGTTGTATTTTTACTACTCTTGGCTATTTTTTGATTAAACCATGATTACTTTTTCTGAAATTTCTGGTGGTCCGTAGGCTCGCTTTTTAAGCGTGAAAGTTTCATATTTTAATTTTTAACTGATTCAATTGCATCATTCACCATATAGAATTTTCACATGGTATCTCTATCCACCCTCAATGCAAAGAGTAAAAACTGTTGTTTTCTGTTGGATGAATTATTTATCCTGAATCCGATGCAATGTGGCAAGGATGGTCTTATTTCCATCTTTCTTTCATCTCTCCTGCAGACAATCTGAAGGCGGTGTACCAGCGGGCCCGGGCTCACTCGGCATTATGCAGCGAGGATGAAGCTCGCAGAGACTTCGCTAGGGTTCTGCATCTGGATCCCAAGTGTAAACCCATCGTTATGCAGGAGATTAAAAAAATGGGCGGTAACCTCAGAGCGAAGTACATCAGCGAGAACAAAAACTACTGGACCACCACCCAGGAGAAGTGGGGGAAGAATCTGCAAACCAAGAGCAAAAAGAAGAAGGAAGCGAGTAAGATGTCAGGAGAGGGCAGCGCTGATGCGTCACCTCAAAACAAAAGTGAAGCACAACAGGCATCAGATGGCAGTGTCCATGCAGAGAAGAGCTCCGGTGTTGAGGAAGGTTATAAAGATGAAGGACAGGAGGAGAAGGAAAACAGCCAGAACAAAGAGGAGAGCTCTCTGACCCCGAATGAAGAAAAGGCAAAAACAGATAATAAAGCTGTAGATAAAGATGGGGATTCAGTCCAAAACAACCCAAAGGGAGATACAGAGGACAGACAAAGATCAGAATCTGATAGCAGGGGTAAAGAAGCTCTACTGACCAATGACATCACAAAGAAAAAAGATGAGCCCACCAATAATGATAAAGGATTTTCTGCAAAGCCAGACAAAAGCGAAAACACTGAAGCATCAGGGGAAGAAAGATTGATTGAGCAGAGAGACACGAGTGGAAATGGTGTAACAGAGAAAAGAAAAACATCTACTGAACTAAAGATGGAGGAGGTATGTGTTGAGACATCGACAGGGACATCATCCACAAAACCTGTAAAATCCACCCAAAGTGTTAAACGCAAACCAAAAAAGAAAAAGAAGAGGTCAACATTAAAGGAAATTAAAAAATGATGTCATTATTTTCTCACCCTTTTGTCAGGTTGTTTAAAGGGGACAAATCACACAAGGTGTATAACAAATAAAAATTTATTTTTGTACACAATGAGTAGAAAGCAGCCAGTAAATCGTTAATTTTTAAAATGCCTTCATTTCACATTTTGTACAGATTAAAAACTTAAAAAACAAAAAGGCATGATTTGTTAATAATTAAAAATTACCGCATTATACATTGATAACCAAAAATGCAACACATTCAGCGCAGGGAGACAAAACAATATGTGGAATGTTTGTATTCAGGTCACTTGAGCGGGAAATGATGTCACTAGGTTCAGAGGTTAAATCAATAAAATCCCTGTTGTGTAATTTCATTACAAACAAGCCTGTTGAGACAGAGACATAGGGGTCATGACATAAATGTCTGCTACATACAAACAAAAGTAATGAGGCAGATGGCTAAATATAACTCAGACAGCCCTTAGCAATGCTGTATAATCCACAAAATATTTCTTTCAGTCATTTTAACTGGCCACAAACACTCAGCACATCCTGGGGTTAACGGAGGAGACATGATATGATACGAGTTAAATGCTGGATATCTGTGTCAGGTTCCTAATGCAAATGGTATATATGAGACTTTCTGTATGATGTAACAAATAATGCTACTTGATGTGCTACCATGTATAAGCTGTGTATTGAATCATATATCTCACCTTCCACAGGCTTTGTTGGAAGCTGTAATTTATAAAGTTTTATACAAATTTTAAAAATGATGAAAGGATGTTGACTTGTGTGTATAACTCCATTTGTCTGTGTTTGCTACATCTTGAAGTATCATTGCGGGCAAAGCAATACTTTACTTAAGCTACAATCTGTAACTTTTTTGATTAAAAATAATAATCAGTTATTAAGCAAGTACATAAAAATCTGCATGTAAGACTGTCTCCTTAAACTATTAAAAATAAAGGTGCTTCATGATTCTATTAAAGGACCATTTTTGGCTGAACAGAACAGGTTCTTTGTAGGCATTAAGAGCCTTTAGGTGAATGGTTCTTAAGGGAACCAAAAATGGTTCTTTTATGACATTGCTGTGAAGGATTTTTATAGTACCTTTATTTTTAAGAATTGCAACTTAAATTGCAACTGTAAGCTTATAACAATTTTGCAAGAAATGTCAGTTTGACCAAACTTGACCAATGTAAAGATAAGTATGTAAAGTAACTTGCTCAAACAGAGATGATGTCAAAGAGACAAAAGGTACAAACTGAAGCTTTAACTGGCTGTATTGTTTTGTATTGTATTGTAAAGATTTCTTTTTTAGCGAATAAAGAGATTTGGCAAAAGAAAACGTATATTTCTATGTGTGTGTTTGTATGATTTTGTTATGAAGCATTGCAATGATAAATAGGTGAACACCAGATGTTGATCATAATGAAGAGCCACGCTAGTTAAACAGACGCAGGCACACGGTGCAAAGGGCAGCTGAGCCCCTCTCATCTCCATATGCTTATTTGTCGATGTTTATTATGAAGCCACACCACCATTATGAAGACCAACCCAGAGATCTGTGTCCTTGAGGACAGTTCCTTAGCAACCGCATCAAAACAAACAGACATTATGCCACAGTGATGTAAAGTGATCCCGTGGCGGGATTCAAAGCGAAATCTACACTATGATGGGGTCACTTTGTTTTTGATGGAGAAGGAGAGAACGGGGAACCGGCAGAGGATAATAACTTCAACGTGTTTGCCGTAACAAATGGAGAACATCTCGAGCTCTCTCAACAGCAATAATCTCATTCCCGTTTCGGGGGCTGCAGTGCCACAACCCATCACAGTGAATATTTACACTCTTTTGTCTTTCCCATTTGCAGTCTTTCACACCGTATCTGTTCGCTCTGCCTATCTGTTTCTCTCCTCTGCTCTCAACATCCCCCGGCATCTTCTCCTCTCATATAAATCTGACAGCCCACGGTAAATCACACTACCAAAATAAGCCTTTCTCTCTGTGTTTACAAAGACCGTGATCCATTTGCTGTCCTCCTTCTTTGGCGTAATGTTAAATAATCTTTCTCTGTTCTTACTTTCATCTCTTTCCTTCAGTTTGTAGAAATGCTGAGATATGCAAAACAGCACAATTGGTAAACAAAACACTTAGGTCATGAAAAAGACAATTAAACTGAGAGATATAAGGCTGGTATTCTCATAGACAAACTGGCACGGCGCTCGGTTTGTGGGAGTTTTAAGGCATAAGATCTGGTTTGGGTTAGAATGAATGAAACTTTGTGTATAACAGGTTCCTCCCTGAAGCGGCGAGAAACGGCTCCAACTCGGAGAAGCCGTCATTCAGAGTATCTTCCTGTTTCGGTCTCAGAGGACAGCTGTAATTTAACAGCAAGTGCTCTGACAACAAAACATCACTATAAATCTCCATCGCCATGAGGCCTTGCCTTTAGTGTCCAGAAAACCAATTGCAGAGAAATCTGCTCATCTCTGCAACAAATCCTGTGTGCACATATGGCTACACTGTGAAAATCACTTTCTTAATCTTTATTTTTATCTGGTTTTCTAGTAAAAGCATCAAAACTAAAAAAGTGTTTTTGTGCACTATTGGCTCTGTTTTGTCTTCATTTTATGCATTAACCTCACTAACTGTTATTCATTTTATCCTTAAATGTTCTATTCCTAAATGATTTAGCTCAATAAGAGCTTTCTGCTTTACAAAACAAGAAAACTTAGAAATAATAGAAAAATAAATAAGTAGAGAGTCAAAGTTATTGTTGTTGTTTAAGCTTAACTCGAACAGAACAATTATCTAACAGGGTAAGAAAAATATTATCAGATAAAAATAAAAAATATCTTATCAAATTGTGCTTCACAGGTAAATCTATCTATTACGTTTACACACCGTAACAAATTCTTGGTTGCCTTAAAATAAAGTCATTTTGACTGTTTTTACATTATTTCAACTTAAAACTTTAAGGCAACCAAGACTTTTTTTACAGTGCATATACCTAAACAATGTGAAAATGACAGATTAAGAAAATAAGTTTATCAGCGTATGTGTGTATCTGTGTATGCATGTGTTTTGCTTTACACTCATAATGACAGAAGAAGACAATGTGCAATATGAAAGAGAGAAAGAAAGATGCCCAGAGGAGAACAGCGTAATAGCACAAAGCTCATGGGCACTTCAACATCTTCAATAAATGATAGCCTCCGCTGAAGATGTGTCATTCCTACAGTGTAAATAAGCTTGCAGAGTGTGCCAGCGATTCCCAGAAATCAGCTTTTTTCTGCTTCACAGAGCAAAGGGCCGTGCATTGCCAAGCATGACTTTGTGAGTATATACCGTATGTGCATGAGTGACTTACAAAAAACTGAAAATTTAAAAATGAAAAATAAAAAGTTCCAACAAACAGAAGATGCTGGCACAGGGGTGCTTAAGGGGAGGCGTGACCTCTCTTCCTCCTGCATGTGTAAGTTCTTGTGCTGTACGGATGAAGCCACACATCTTGCATTACTACACGGGTTAGCACAGTGTCCGGATCAGTGTGGGCCTCTGGCACCATGTAAACATCATTAGTTTGTTTAGTTAGCACTCAGGTATCCCACAGCTCTTTGGGATCAGCAAGTGGCCACAGATCGAGAACAGCGGGCCGGTGGGATGTGTCTTCGGTCCCTTTTCTCAGACTCCTTGTCTTTATATTCCTGCATTCTCATAACCCTGCCCACCATCAGAGGAGCAATCTGGCACCTGAAAAAATAGAAGGGTATTTTATTATCTGTATACTTAATAGAAAGTGAAACATCAAATACCTCAAGTTAAAGATGTCTCAAAACAGCATTACCAATAAGGTTGGTTGACCCCCAAAAATTCTGGCATCACTTTCTAACCCTCAAGCTATTCCAAACCCATAAGCTTTATTTATTTAGTATAACACAAAAGTCATGTAATGAACAGACAAATTTTGTGTTTAAGCCTTAAGATGTGTCAAGGCAAGTTGGAAATTGATGACATCAAACGCCTTCAGTTCTTACATGCAATTTCACTGATCGTGATGAGTTTGAATGTAAATTTAAAATGAGGTTTCCTTTTTTTCAGCAGTTTGTAATAGACTAAACATCACATTATTGAAAAATAGACTAAAACATTGCAAACCTGCACAATCACAAGCCTTTAATTCAGGTTCTTCATGGACCTGGTTCAGATGGGAAGACGTTCCTCAGCTGCTCGATTACCTGCTGCAGCTGCAGCACAGTGTCCTGCTCATGGTCCAAATCTTCACCTACACCACATTAAAAACTTCAATAAACATGACCTCAGCAAAATTCATCACAGGCTATCAGACACCCATAACCCTAATGTGCCTTTTTCAAACCTCATTTAAAAGTTTTATCTCTTTGAATCTCATTATGGCTGTTGGCAGGCTGACAGTAAATGGCACGGATTTACAAGGTTGATTCAGGTCATACCTGCAGCTTCTGTGTCTGTCGTCTCCCTACTGGCAGGCTCCCCCTGATGTCCACCCCCTGACACAGGAGACGACAGGGAGGATGGAGCAGAGCCATTGGCCTCCGAGTCATCTTTGGGCTGGAGGACATGAGAGAACAATTAGGAGATACAGAGATAGATAGATAAATAAATAGATAGAGAGAGAGAGAGAGAGAGAGAGAGAGAGAGAGAGAGAGAGAGAGAGAGAGAGAGAGAGAGAGAGAGAGAGAGAGAGAGAGAGAGAGAGAGAGAGAGACATAGAGAGAGGGAGAGAGAGAGAGAGGGAGAGAGAGAGAGAGAGAGAGAGAGAGAGAGAGAGAGAGAGAGAGAGAGAGAGAGAAAGAGAGAGAGAGAGAGCTGCTGTCACAATGAAAACACAAGTAGTCAAATGAAGTGTTTCCGAATGCTGCCAAAACTTTGCCGTTCATCATCCGGGGATTTGGCCCCGTTTCCATCCGTTACAAAAGCAATGTATTTTTCTGAGAGAAACAAACTGATAAGAAATTGAGATGACTCACTTTTTTCTCACATCTCACAGACGTACAAGTTGAATAGAGGACGTCAGCATGAATACCTAAAATTATTTAGCACTAAACTCTTTATTGCTTTACAGAGATCTCTTACCCTGAGACTTTCAACAACTGCAGCACGACGACTTCAAATCTCCATAATCCCATCACATTATTCCTTTCCCATGACACATCTTTCACACACTCCTGTCGAATTCCTTCTCTCCCTTTATTTCCACATGATACTTTTTCTGCATCAGTGTTTTTTCTTTTGCTTTCTCGCTCTATCCGAGTTGTCAATCGTCTCTCCGACAGAACCTCTCTTCACTTCTGGACCATCTGCACAAGCACCTCATTCATTCAGTTGTGCCTGAGCTTTCTGTCTTTCTTTCGCTGGAGAAAAGGACTCACTGCCCTGTCCATCTCTCTGCTTAAGCACTATGTATGTCAGCTGGAAAAATGACTTGCCGTCAATTTCTTCCCTCTCCATCTGTACGATTTCATCTCCATCAATGGTGTTCTCCCCCATACATAATTCATCTCTCAAACTCTCCCTTTCCATCTTAGCAATTTACCAGAAGCTATTTACCAAAAGTTACTGTGTTTTGCTGTCTTTATTGCTTCGGGGTCTTTTCAATCTGCAGTAATGGGTGTTTTTAACATCTACCACTGATCTCCTTTCACATGACCCCTTAAATAAGCATTATTAAATATTAACCAATTCCTGCAAAATTAGCTGTCAGTGCTACAAAACATTGCATAAGCATGTTTCCCATATTTGTTCTGCCCTATAAACACCCAATTTTCTGACAGGCAGAAAGCACTCAACAAAGATCTGAATCTGATCACGGCCACATTTGTTTGTGTGCAGTTTCATAAAGTAAGGTGTATAGTGCCAGCAGGGAATGAGTGATATTTCAGGACAAAGTTTCAGTGATATTTGTCAGGTAATAGAGAGAAAACTTTCTGTGTCCCTAAACAACCTACATTAGTAAGCATCACTGCATTTATTCCTCTCTTTTACCCGTGTACACGTGGTACATCAAGGCAGTCTATAATGCAGTCTATCCTCCTGTCACAATCATCTTCCTACTCTTTGCCTGGAGCTTCAAATACTATTCTTCCTCCTCAATCTCCCTCCTGCTCCGTTTTTCGGTATATTTTGTAAGCCAATCTTCTATTTCTCAGTCTGAATGTTTTTAAGCTCCGAATATTTCTTCAAAGCTATAAACATTTAAGATTAAAGGCACAGAATTTTTTCATGTCCTGATTTACTTGTGCCTATAGATACAGTAGTTGGCATCATTAATAGCCACCTTTTTTACAGTAATTCCAGTGAATTATCATACAATTACCAGAATGACTTTACCAGTGAAAATACAAATGTGCAGAAGATAAATGATAATAGAATTTTAATTTTGGGTGAACTGTGCCTTTAAGACAGCATGTGGTGGTGTTTTCATGTTATCCCACCTGCAGCAGTAATTCTCTGAGTCTGCGTAGCTGGGACTCCAGTTGCTTGTTGTGATCTTCCAGAATCTGCATGCGTGTCTCCAGACGGGTCTTGTGCTGCCGGAGGACTCGAGCTTCGGCTAGGAGCTCCTCGTCCTGCTGACCGGCCGGTGACCCCGGACCCGACTCCAGTAGCTGAGGCGATGCTGCCGCTTCCTCGTGCTTCCACTTTAACCGCCGATACTCGCCCTGCAGCACCCTGCAGCAACATCATCAACAATTTTATTATAACATTACTAAAATTACAACTGCACTAATGACATCATTTTCATTTGGATCATCATTATACAACTCTTTGATAACTATGACATTTTTTCCTGAGTTGCTAAAAATAAATTAATAAAAATAAATCACAGGTACAGTCATTGCATCAGATGTCATTGGTACCATATTTACAAAAAATGGTATTTAGATGGAATTCCAAAATAATGTACAAAATATGGTTCTATCATACATATAATGTATGGAAATAAATCAATAATAATAACAATAATAATAATAATTATCATCATTATTCAGGTTTTAGAAATGACACAGATCAGCAGGGCAGCCATCATCCTGCTTTCTCATCCAATCACGACAGCAGAAAGGCAAAATTTATTTAGGAGGTTAAGGTTGCAGATACCCTGCAGACACTAACAATTAATCTTGTTTTATTGACCTATTACAAAGCAAGACAACATGAAAGCATTATTAAAAGGTCAGAATTTACGCTCAAGACAAAAACTCATAAATGACTCACATCTGTACCGTCTGGGATGACATGAAATGTTAATGGACTTTTTTATCATGTTTCTGGAAATGCCTCTTTCCAGGTCTAAAGTGCAAATCTAATTCATTCAGTATCACTTTTTGCTTTTGACCTAAACTTTATCATCATATTAATGGCTACAGTTTGTACAATTGAAAACTATAAGCTTATCTTAATCCTCTAAACAGCTATAGTCATAATTGCATAGACAAGTCATTTGCTAAAAACTATAAAGATCACCGAACTCGGAGCAAAATTAAGTACACAGTTTAGCGTTAAATAATCTGCATACTTGATCCTAAAATGTGACTGTGTTCGTTTTCTTCGCTCCCCACCTGTTCTCGTTCTCCAGACGATGAAGCGTGCGCTGCAGCTCTTCTCTGTCCTGGCAGTCCAGGTGGACCAGCAGGTGGCCGTGGGGGGAGTCCTGCTCCAGGGCGGGGCTGGAGTGACGTAGGAGGTACTGATCTTCATCCCTGAGTTCCCCCACACAGGAGACAGTGCACACTGAGCACATTAGCCGAGCCACACAGCAGCGGACGCGCACACATACACAAAACCAAAGCATGCATACAAGCAGCAGGTACATAAGCCAAATGCACACAATGAAGCGGAGGCATATCTACAAGGCACACATGCGCGCATATATTACATAAACTGTGGATGGCGTTCTCAGAGTACACGGGCAAAAAACGACATTATCCATAAAACAAATAGCGATGTGGATGCCAAACAAGCAGAGATCAAACAAACATACAGTACACACTCTCGGTAATCTGAGCGCTCTCCGTTTCATCAAATACAAAAAGCTACAAGCACAGCCAAGACATTAAAACAAAACAATACAGACAGGAAGCAGCGCAACATTCAGCTCTCACATCATTAATACTTAACTACCTACTACTATTACTGTAATTATATTTAGCATTAAACAGGCCATCAGTAAATAAAGGCCATGTACACTCTTAAAGGTTCCTAAAAGGTTCCTGTATGGTTACTCAATGGTTCTTTAATACATGTACAAACCTTACTGTTGCACAAAAGGTTCTTTATAGTGTAAAAAGGTTCTCCAGACTATAAAAGGGTGAGAAAGAAATGGTTCGTTTAAGAACCTAATTTTTTTCTGGCATCGCTGTTCTTCTACACCATTTTAGGACTGTATAGAGCTCAGGATTAAGGGACATACAAGCCATGGATGAAAACTATACTTTGCATTATGTTCTATAAAATATCTCTGAAACATAACAGACTGCTTTACTGTCTCTATTTACCTTTAAAGGAATAGTTTAAAATTATGCTACTATTTACCACTCCTCATGGAAAAGTATTTACGTTCACATTTACATAGATTATTGTTCATATTTAGTTCATTGTGCTCGCAAGCTGTCAAACTCTAAAAGAGAGAAAAGTAATCTTAAAAGATCTTTTGAAGCTGTATGATGGCACAAGTTTGACATGATGACGTTATGGGACTTTTGAGAACCAGTGATGTTATTATTGTCCGTTCTGCGCCATGGAGAACATGTTATTTGATTTGACGGCTACAGTGAAGGTGAACAGTTTTGTTTTTGGCATGCATCATACAAAGCTTATTGTATGACTGTAAAAGCCTTGTGGAGAATTAAGATGACTTACAGGCTACTTTTATGATGCTTTTATAGTGCTTTTTTTGTAATTTTGGAGCTATTCACTTTCTTTTTATGATAAAGAGTGGGCACAATTTTTGTTCAATAGAAAGTCATAAAGTTTGAACAACATGAAGGGTGAGTAAATAATGACCCAATTTTCATTTGGTTGAACTATTCTTTTCAATGTCTTTGTGCTGAAAACGGCTCCTTATGGCTGCGTGACTGTGAGAAAGAAAAGCGTGTGCCTCTGGTCTGTGATGATATGACCTCTTTTATAAGTTTGCCGTTTTGTGGAAGCGAAACGCCGTATTTCACCTATATATGCTCATAAGTCAGTGGCTTCTACTTGCACATAAGCCTATAGATCTCACCATGTTGTTCAATGGCATTTCAATAGCCCTATCTTTTCTTTCTCCCACAGTTGAGCTCTTTAATCACACAGACTTAATACGACGGAAAGTGAACGCGCACAGCACCACGGGTCATTTTCATTATCATTTTTTAATTAATGTGACTGCCCAGCTACACCAAACACATATGCATGCGCGGCAACGTACACATGCGCACGGCAGATAGATGTGTGTGTGTGTGTGGTGGAAAAGGCAGCAAACTCACAAACTTTCATCAGGAGAGAGGCTGTCGGTGAAAAAAGAGCAGTTCTGGTTCTCCATTTCTGCCAACCTGAAATAGAAAGAGCACATGAGAGGAATGAAAATTTCATGTTAGCCAGCACAGGTCACAACACATACTAAGTGTATAGAAATAAAGTAATAGAATTTGTCGCTGTGGCAAGGTGCTTGTTCGGGACCGAGAACGCTGCCTTTAAACGCTGGAGGCAGATCGAACAGAACAGCACATGGCTGGCAGGGGAAATGATAAAAGACAGCTGTGACTCATCCAGACATTTCTGCATCTGCCTGAGAGTCGCCTTAGAGGAGTTCCTCCCACCCAAAAATCACATAGCCTCATCCTAGCCTGACTTTTCAGATGCGACTAACCTGGGAGGCGAATTATCATGCGAGTGTCGGATCAGTGCCTCTCAGCTTCACCCTCCTGCTCTCTATTACTGTGACAAAGCCACAAGAAAACCTGTTCCTCAGGTTTCCTTTCACTTCATTTGTCACATGAATTTGTCTGACAAAAACGGCTCTCATGGGTGTCTTCACTGCTGGCATGTTTTCATTTCCCGCCACAGGTGGCACAATACATACAAAATATGAAAGATATCATCACCAGATCTACACCACGGCTTAGGCGACATATTGCGTATGGAAGTATTTAAACTCAACTAGACTTCTTGTACTGATGTACAGCTAAAATGGACAAAATCTGAATTAATGGATGAAGTGTGTAATTTCTGCACATCAAGCAGCACAACAAAGATTTGTAAAAAGAAAAACTTGATTTGTTTAAACATTATAATAATATATTATATAAATATTTTAACCTGTAAGACAAAACAGACCATGCATGCAGACAGTTTATGCAAATGCTAACAGCACCCCCTGAGACACATACTGTACTCGCATCGTTTTATAATTTTGTGTTTAGACACATTTCGTAACGCACTGATCCGTAAAAATGTAACTGTTCTTCCAGTGCGACTCTTACTGTAACATTCAGAAGTGATGGGGTTAACCCGACACAGCGCTGGTGTTTTTATCACAACGGAGTTCACAACTGTCCCTGCGCTTACCATTAGCAACACAGGGGTGAAACTTTGCTTTTAGCAATGCTCTGCACTTTCCCTGCCTTAGATTACCCTTAGGTGAGAGACTAGAGGGAGATTTCTGCCTTACTAGGACAGCCTGTGAATTAGCAACAATGCAGAAGCCTCTCTAGAGACCGTAATGAGAAGCGCTAAGTGCATTCACTTCCAGATGCTTGCGGGAGATGCAAAAAATGTGCAGAATTCATTTTATAAGAAATGCCAAAATATGCCAAAGTTATTTTGCCCACCAGGTGTGTTTTAGCCAGTGATAGCGGTGCTTGTTGTCCTGGTTAACCCGTGTCTGACTATGATAGCTGCTTATTGAAACGGCATCAATAAAACTCTGAGACACAGATGACAAAAATGTTTATGGGGTCATGGATTTCAGGGTAAAAGATCAAAGGACTGGTTATACACACATGCTTCAGTTGTTCACTTGTTTTAATGGATATTTCTCGGCGTTTGTGGTTATTTGCCATCCATTGTTAGAGACAGAAAGAGAGGTCACAAACTCAGATCAGCGAGTACATGACAAACAATTTCCTCCTTTGAGAAGCTTGAAATAGACAGAGAATGTGTTTGTGTCTAGATTCAGAACAGTGTCTGTGTCTATCTTCTCTTTTCACATCTAACCAAATCTGCCCCTTTCCATCGAATAGCCAACGCTTATTCTAGCACTCCCTAAATCTAAACGCACATCAATCTTATAAATGCTAAAAAAAGCTTATAAATGTACTTACTCTTCACTGAAATTATTCCTTAATTTAGCAAGACCCTCAAGACATACAAATATCTGACAAAATATTTTAATTTTCTATTAGAGTTTAAAGCGAGTCTTGACAATGAAGAAAATAAATAACCTACCTAATTTGGCACACTGCGATAATCGCTTGTATTTCGTGAAGGACAGTGTTATCAGATAAAACCGAATGAAATGGAATATTTTATTGAGCGGCTAAAATGATGTGGATTCTTCATTAAGGTGTGAAAGCATTTTGAAAGACACAAAAGGCTCGTCTTCTCTCATTTTGCTAACACTTAGATCAAACTGACACAATTTAATGATGTAAAAAAGCTATGTGACATGAAAGCAATGACATGAAGGACATCTGGGGAAGTTTCTTCAAGCATGTCAAAATTAAAAGCTCAAATGTAATGAAAGGTAGAAACAAAGTGAATTCACTTAGAATGAATTATGCAGATATTGTGATTTTTTCTTTGTATTTCATATTTTAGCCTGGTTCACTAAAGGAAATAGGTTGATCGGGCACAGATGTGGCCATAAAGAAAAACCACTAAGATTTAAAGAATGTAAACATGTAATTCCTTCTGATGACACAATTCGGATCACATAATTCATTTTGGACCAGAAAGAAAAGCATATTTCAGGTTTGCCATTTTTAGGTGAGCTATTCTTATAATGTACAAATAAACAGCGTGAAATGTGATAACCTAAATACCAATGATTACTAACCCACTGTATGAACAATGTAAAACATAAAACAAATTGGTTTAAAATGGGTTTAAAAAGTGTGAAAAGCCCATTAGATGTGCAGCAAACCACACAAACCATCCTCGATAACAAGAGTTAAAAAACCTTCCCCGGCGAGCGTTTTTAACATCCAGACAGTTTCGCCTCTAAATTAGTCAAGACTGTTGGCACTCGGTGAGCCGAATATCCCAGAACATTTTACACATTCATTCAGAGGCAAATGGACCCCAGTGAAACATTTCAACTGCTGACGGTTGAATAAAAATAATGAATATTGTTCACAGCAGGAACAACTAATGAAGATAGCACTGATGGGTGTTAAGGGAAACCAAAGTGGCAAGAGAGAGAGAGAAGGAAGAAAGAGAGAATTTAAAAGGTAAAGAACAGAGAAAGATCAAGGATCAATAATAGGAAGGAACGACATTGATGGACAGAAGCAGAAATTGGGGATATGACAGAGAAAGCGCCAGATAAAACAAAAGGGCACAGAAGCAGAAAGTGTGTGTCCTGGTCTATTGTACAGATAAGATGGTGTAAGCGGAGACACAGTATGGTAGTGTAAGCAAAGAGCTGCTCTGTGCATTTGTGTGTGTGTGTATTTAGGTGTTTGGCAGTGCTGTTAGACGGGGCAAAGGAACATATCCCTGATTGTTTGCTGTAATCAAACCAATAGCACCGGACCATGAGCCTCCACGCCTCAACTGCCAGCACGGGTAAGATTAGCCTCATGAATAAAAATACTACTAGTCAATAAAGTCAATAAAGCTAAATCTAATAACAAATAAAAACAAAAATATATTCCAAACTATATGATCTTTTGTCCTACAGGTGTGGAAACTAGATATATATGACAAAAATGTGTGTGTGTTCCTGATAAACCCTACAGTCTGACCATATGTCCCCACAAAGATAGTTATACCTTGTGGCGACATTTTTTTGGGTCTCCATAAGGAAAATAGCTTATAAATCATACAAAATGATGTGCATTTAAAAAAGTAAAAAATGCAGAAACACATATGCACATATTGAGCATACACATGAAAATGCCTTGTCTCCTAATATTTGTAAGTCGCTTTGGATAAAAGCGTCAGCTAAATGCCTAAATGTAAATGTAAACTACAATTTTTTAATCTTTATAAAAACTTTTTATTTGATTTTAGTTTAGGTAGTTTAAGTAAATTTTTAGTTTATGTTTATTTCCATGAAAATTTGTCTTTTGTTCTTAGACCTTTCCATCAACATATGGTTTGTCAAGATTAGATTACAATTCAACTAATGAAATATTGGAGTGAATAGTGAAATAAGTGTTCCATCTGTGAAGGGTTAAGTGTGAGTTACAGGATAAAATACACAGTTTGTACAGTATAAAGGTGATTATGTCTATGGAAAGTTCCCATAAAGCCTAAAAATCCAATATGTGGTGTGTGATGGTAGATATAAATATTATTGTAAAATCAAAAAGCCTAATGACCAATGCCACGTATATAATTTTGTATTCGCACAAGTGTTTAACCTAGCAAGTGTATTTCCCAAGTGTGTAATGCACATTACATTCAGGCCACAGCAGAGACTGATCCGTGCTGGCAGCTCCCTTCAGCCCTCCAGACCTTCCACATGGAGTTTTCATTCTTCTGGAGGAAAGCATCTGACCCCTGTCTACCCTTCTGCATGCCATCTCACCCTTTCTTTCTTTTGATGTCTCTCTCACCATCCCTCTCAGGCTGGTGCAAGAGTCCATGCAAAGAGGATCAATATGCCGATCGAAGCTCAGGAGAGCGAGCAGAGAGGCTGCTGGGAGAGTATCAGAGCGAAGGTGAGCTGCGATCGTTGCTCGTGAGAGTTTGCATTCCTACCTGCTGGCAAAGTGCTCGATCCGGCTGTGTGTGTCCGCGTGAGGAAGCCTGGGAGATGAGCCGGGCCTGTCAAAACACACACACGCATATCTGTTAGCAAAGCATCCCGTTATGTATGAGAGTTTGTAATACAACGATGGAGTTGTGAAGTGGGTCATGTCAAGAATCCCTTCCTCCCCTGCTGTCATAAACAAACTGCATTCTGTTCTATGGTTGTCTATTCAGAAACCTTCGGATTGTCATCGGTGGAGGCAGGAGATCTCACTCACGTCTCTGAGCTTTCCACCTCCAGTACGGATTGGACGGGCAGGTAACCCCTCTGAGGGTGTTTACTAAAATACTGCTTCGAGCGGAACTTGTTCTTTAGCGTCTTAGCGAAGTCCCGCATCTTCTCGCCTGAGGTGGTCTGGAATGATTCAGAAAGTACAGGAGGAGAGGGAGACAAAGAAAAACAAAGAGAAAGAGCCAGTGGCCATGTTCGGTTTTACACATTCTTTTGTCATTTCATGAAAAGTTTTTTTGTCATATCATATTCATTAAGGTTAGTTCTTTTTAACTCTGAATGACACGGCATATAATTTTAGCTTTAATAAATTGTATTAAAAATAATAAATTGATTAATTGTTGATGTTTAAGAAATTGAATATTGTGTAGTGCATTATATGACAACATCATATTCACAACACACTTTACATAGCATGCACATAAGTTCAACTTCACCAGCGCATTTGCATTATCATCTGCACGAATGTCATTTGTAATTTTACCGTCATGGATAGAGATGATTAATCTCATATATTTAGGATTCGTTTGAGTAAGCTAATGAGCTCACAGCTGAAGTGGAGCAATCTCAAACATAATAGGATTGGATTATTTAAATAAACCATATTCCTTCTACATAATTATTCTTCGATGTTCATGCATTAGTAATATCCTGCAAGATGTGTTTTTTCTAATCATATTTTGGTCAAAAATGAATACACATTTTCATCTTTGTGCTGTATTTCACAGTTTTGTAATGCAAGTGACAAGATGGCCAGTGCAGAGAAAAAGTGAGAGAGATACATAACACTCATGCATTACATTCATCCGACACACAGCCAGTATATATCAGATCAGTTCCTCCTCAGAACATTTATCTGGTTTCCTATCTTAATCTATCATCTCGAGCAGCTACAGAAAGCCAGTGCATAATAAAGACACCCACCTATAAAACTCAGAATGGAACCATTAAGCAGATGACCCTGTGCTGAAGATCAATTTAGTTCAATTCACATTTATTTTGTGTAGTGCTGTGAACAATAGCAATTGAATTTTCTACCTTTGAGAAAGCAAACAGCTGCCAGTTGACACAGAGAAATTGCACAAAAAGCAAGTGTACTTACAGGGGTGTAATACTCCATAATGGGGTAGTGTAGTTTCTTTCCCTTGCTTGTGCGGCCAGTGAGAAAACACGTCTGGCAGATGTCTACATTGAACTGTTTTAGACTTCTATATCTGTAACAGTGAAACGGCAGAAAAAATGAGGGCTGTATAAAAGATTTTAAAACTACTTTAAACCTCTTCTACAAATAAAAATGCTTTTACCCAGTGTGTTCATTTTTCAATTATTTACTCACCATTAACCCGTTCAGACTTTGTTATATGAAACACAAAAAGTAATACTGCATAGAGACCAGGGCTTTTTAGCCGTCAAAAGAAAAAAGCACCGTGAAAGCATCTTAAAAGTAGTCTATAAAATGTTATTTGTAAGACTTTCGAAGCTTTGCAACAGCTTTTTGTCTGAAATTTGTCAATATTCAATAAAAAAAAAATTCAGCAATGGTCACCACTCACTCAATGGTCATTCAAATAAACAGCATATACATTCTGCTTAGTATAAATAACTCCCTTCATGTTCCACAGAAGACAGAAAGTCATGCATGTGTTAGCAATCTGTGTAAATTATTTCCGCTTCAAATGTTGTCCATTTATCAAGGAAAACACATACTAGCTAAGAAAGTAAATATCTAAGCCATTGCTTAGCATTGTATTTGCTCACCTGAAGCCCTTGATAGGACACTGCTTACAGATGTAGCAGCGTGCCTGATGCTTGGCCGTCTCGGCTACGGTCACCCGGTGAAGAACAGGAAGCCAAACTACCGACTGCGGCTCCAGACTCATCCACTCGAGGAAGTGAGACAGCTCAATGGCCGATTTACCCGGAGCCTAGAGATAACCACAGGATAACATTACAAGAAAGGCGGATGCCATATAGGTCACAGTGACATGTTCAATTAGGCACCAAAAACTTCTGGTAGCTGATGAAAAACACATTGCCAGTGAGGTTTCCCCTTGTTACCGTGACGCAGCGGGAAACAGGAAATAACCCTAATAAAAAAGAATGGCATCGAAATCTGGAATGTAGTAAATTCTCATTAAATACACATCGAAGATGCATTAAAAGGTTGATTTCCCTGGAGTGCTTCTGAAGCTCGGGCAGAGTTGAATAATTAACATGAGTATCTCTAGCGTAGCGCTTGGTGGTCGCTGGAGTGTGTCATCTACTGAGACTGTGTGTATCCTGTAAGTGTGTGTGTGTGTGTGTGTGTCGTTGGCTGTGTTTACAGTCAGGGTCTGAGACGAAACTCTGTGTTGAGTGCAACACTCCAGAAGTTTTACTGAAACAAACAGTCTGTACCACAGAGAGCACCGAATGTCTCCCAAGAGACCGAAGTCCGTAACTTCAAACACATCGCGTCAGTCTTTTCATCACAGGCCCAGCCAAGATCCATCGCTCTATCTGTCTGATGTGATTAATCCAGATGGTGATAAATTGTGTAATTGGGAAATGCTGATTGGCACTGCGGTGGCATTTCTTCCAGTAATAAAAAACAGACATGGAACAAATGTGAAAATAAATGGATTTTAATTATGTGTGCCTGAAATTGCACACATGCTCCAAAACGGGAGAAAATTTAATTATGGACTGGCACACCCGGGAATGAAAGGTTTAAGGGCATTCTGTAAAAAAAAACCTCACCCTATACCTATTTCACAATTATAATGAAAGATGCCAGAAGGTTACGTTCCAAAGAGCTGCTGCTGCGTTTTCTGAATTATAAGATATGAAAACATTTCAGTGACCATAATGTCTTCTTGCATAGTGTGACCGGTAAGGTCCAAAACATACTCGCAATGCAATTTACATAAAAGAAAATGCACTTCAAAATCCTAAAAAACTACTTTAACATGAGCAAAGCAAAGACATCTATGTTTTGTTTTCTCTCTCAGGTCAACTATAGTCAGGCATTTCCATCTGCATATTTGTACTGAGTACTTTCTGGCCAAAGACTTGCTAAAACCCAGCGGAATAAAGTCACAGAACAGCTCTTTAATCTCTGTATGTTCCAACCCCAACAAAAAGGAGCAGCACAGCCCAGTTAGGAGAACGAGAGACAGAGATAGAGAAAGGAGAGAGAGAGAGAGAGCGAGGGAGAAAAAAAGAAATGTGACAGGCAATAAAGAAGAGAATTGAGAAAGTGGGCCTTTGGTAGAAATATTTAAGAAGATTTGCTCATTACAGAGAGCTGTGTAGAGGGATCGGTTTCATCATGACAAAAAACAACAAAGAGAGTATCTGGTTAGCTAAATAAGTCACAGCCTCAGTTGACACACAGTTTATTCACGGTGGTATGATATATCTCTCTTAACCATATCCCTAAATGGGAAACAAAAACTGAAACAGCTACATGTCAGTCATAAGTGAGCAGTTCTTGGCCCATTCGAACCACAAAAACCATCAGACCTAAAGCCACAGTCTTATAAGGTTTGGCTTATAAGTGAGATAATAAGTCTTACCATTCGAAAGCAGCTACGGACACTGGGCTCAACGTTACTCCCTCCAAACGCCGCCACCTCCCCGAGCTGCCGAGGGATCTGAATGGCCTCATGCATCAACAGACTGAGATGTTTCTGATCCGTCAGTCCGCTTGGACCGCACACCTGTCGGAAAAGATCTGCAACACACACACACAGAGCAACTGACTGAATAATGTATGAGGAGAAAATGCTAGACAAAAAGGAAGAGTTTTGTGTCAGCGTGAAGACATCTGGAGGTGGAAGTGTGAGATTTAAATACAATCTTCAGGTCATAGAGGTGTGCTGGGGGTGTGAGGCAGGATATTAATGTATAGTGTGACAAAAATCATTTTATTAGTCATTTTTTTTCTTTATTTTTATGTACGAGTATCATTAAAGTGCATACTTAAGTTGAATCTTTTTAATGAACAGGTTGATCCAGCTCAAAAATATAATTCATTAATGCATTAAATTGAACAACTCTCTGACTCAATTATCTGATCACTGCGGTTAACAGCTCTACAGACATAAAAATCATCAGTAAAAAGACTAAAATATCAGTCTGTTCCACACACTAAGCTATTGTTTTGTGAATTGTTCCTTTAAAATTATTTTTCATTTTTGACTTTTTTGTAAGAATAATTAGATATTTTAATTTAACCAGTTGTCTGTCACCATTTTTCAAGTGGAACACTAAGGTTATTTCACTTTAATATTTCATAGTTCAATTCTAATCTAATCATGATCATAAACATTTTAATCAAACTATATATTCATGAAAAGGTATAAGACTCAAGAAAAAAATGTTGACAAATTTTCATAGCAATAAACATAAACTAAACAAAATGTTAATGATTTTTTTATAAAAATACCTAAAAGAAAAAAAGAATAAAATATTTTAAAATGTTTAATTTTTTTAAATATTTGTATTTTTTAAATAGTTGTTCAGCATTTTCATGTCTATGCTCAATATGTGTAGTGACAGTTATCAGGTTAAAACTGATTAAGAAAATTAATTTTTTGAGTCTTGAGTGATTTGCTTGCTCCTGATAAATGTACATTTACATTTACATTTAGGCATTTAGCTGACACTTTTATCCAAAGCGACTTACAAATATTAGGAGACAATGAAGATTTAATGATGTAACTGGACAAAAGGCAATCATTAGCTGAGTGAAAATGAACATGTGTGTGTCATAAAACTAGTCATCATTTGAACAGAATGATTCTGACAGGAGTGAGAACGTTCTCTGCAGTGCCAGTAAAAATAGCATGATGATGGCTGGCACACACGCAAACCTCATACACAGCCGAGTCAATAGGCCCCCGGTCTGCAACAACAGATGTGCTCTTTACTATTGAAATCATAAAGACCCTTGTAGCACCGAGGGCTGTACTGATCAATCAAATAGTGCTCTCTCTAAACTCAGTTTTACTTGTACACGATATTTGGGTTTTATGATGGTTGACAGATGGCATGTTGTCATCCAAGTCTTTCCCTCTGCAGTGCACCGCACCTGACTCTTATTTATTGGCCCATGACCGCCCTGTCAATTCACCCCGTCAGATTAAATTCTAGCCCACAGATTTATGACATATCAGAAAATTGAGAGGGAAACCCAGTGAAAGTAAATTCTATGGTTTAGATTCTGCACAGAGATCTGTTTTTGGTGTTATTGGATCACATATTCCAATAAAGACAAAACAAGGTGTGGGTCAAGTTCAGCTCACATTGTGAAGACAAAACAACCCCACAAGGATAATAAAAGCTGAAATTAACTACGCTGTGGGGTTGATGTGTGTATGTGTCATGTTTTGCGTGCACTGTGGAGACCAAATATGTCCACAAGGGTAGTAAAACCAACAAGAGAAACAGATTAATAAACATACGGTACCATATAATGTGTTAGCTAAAAAACGCAAAAGACTTTAAAAGAGTTAGAGGATAAGAAAAAAAGAGTGCGAAAATATTTGTTATATAAGTTTCCAACATGAAAAATGACATAAAAGAATAGAAAATGTCATTAGCCTATGGAGCTCTATGACAATAATACTGTATAGTAAAACATGCATGGCTCATAACGGACAGATTTAAGGGCAAGACACCAGTGACCTTTACTTACATTTATACTTCTCCTTGATGTCAGCGTTGCATAGAATGACCAGGCCTGTCTTGAAGGAGAGCACCCGCATCTTACCGTTACGCCCACTAGATACAATGACAGAGTTACAAAATTCACACAGTTACAAAAACTCAAACATCTTTCTACTCATATACTATTAAAGTCATCCAGTCAGGCGGTATAACTATCGGGTGGGTAAACAGAACCAAACAGAATTGAAAGTCCCTTCACAGTGTGATGCAGAATGTATTGCAGGAGATCTACAGCAGGCCAGAAACTCTGGATAGAAAAATCATCAAAAATCCAGTAAGCTGGAATGCAGGAACATCTGTCTCTCGCAGGTCTACGGTCATTAAAAAGCTATAACATGGTCAACGTATAAAGTTCTGGAGGAGCTCACAACTCCCAGCGATCTGAATCCTAATGAGGAAGCTGCCGGGGGCTTGCACACTGATAAGATATAACAGGACTTGCGCACAAACATAAATTACACAAATGCAGCAATTGTAACACTATAACAACAACCCATGGACCATTATCATCAGTATATGTACATACAGTACATATACTTTATACAATAATAACCTTTGAACTTTTTTGGTACAAAAGGTCAGATGCTTCCAATGAGGATGCAGCACATAATATAAACATAAATTCACAAAAGGAAATGTATGTTACTGATAAATGTACTTTGAATTGAAATGTTGACAGATATATAAACATTATATACATTACACAACATACTGAATGTGTAGCGTAGGAAAGTAGGACCACATGCAATCTGTTTAGTTTGCTGCTTATATTCACACACAGTCTGTTTGGATTTGCTGGTAATATCTCATTGACGCTCTGTTGCTTTCAATGGTGCGAATCACAGCCGTGCTGAGCCATAAGAGACTCTCGCTCATATAATACTGCTTTAATGTATGTATTTATATATAAACTGTAAATATAAGGTGAATTCTGTTTGATTCAGACACTTTTTGACATTAAGATTTAATGTTTATATGTACACTCTCACACACACACGTAATAATAAATATACATTTGTGTGTGTGTGCCCCTGCCTGTTATATAGTGTTACAGTATATATTTTATCATTTATTTCACTGCTTTTTGCACCAGACATGTCAGAAAAAAGCATAAAACAGGTCAGAAGGTAGTGGAGCTCCTTTGAGATTACACCAACAAATCTAATCAGACTGCTTTTGTATCCATGTGCAGGTCCAAAAATATTTTAGAAATCAGATCTAACACAACCAAACTGCATTTCCTCAGTGTAATAGGAAATTTCCTGTCAGTATTGCCACCAAAGGGAACATTTAGTCCCTTGTTTGGCTTTCTTGTTTGACTGAGAGCATGTCATTATCATTCTCATGCATGCTGCTCATTCTTATTCACATCCAGAGTTTGTAGCAAAACAAAAAAGCAATTACTACCAATTATTTCCAGGGTGAGAGCACTGATTTCCAGTCATTAGCAGCAGGTAGTTAAGAGCCTGCTAGACATTAAAGACAAATGCCTGATTGATAATAAAAAAACAAAGAAATGCATCGCTTTTATAAATAAATTGCCATTGCTTAGAAATGTGTTTGACGTTCTCAGTCGAGAGCTTGGCACAGATTGTGTGTCTAGCAGTGGGGCTTTTAACTCCTGCGGTCTGATTGGCTGCCTGCCGGTGTAACTTTTTCGTGCTTTTTAGTCGTCTAATTCCTTTTACGCTGGATCACAAAAAACAGTCTACCGTGCCAACATGGTAGTGTTAAAACGTGTGGGTCTGTCTGTATGATAATGGGTCTTGTTGACAATGCATACAGGTGAAAAGGATTATGGGTAATGCTGCGGTCAAGGGTCGTACCTGTCGTAAACGTTCAGCAGCCAGTTGAGGCACATGTCGACGCAAAGAGGGATGTTGATCAGAACGGACCTTTCCTCCTCTAGTCTCTCGTACAGGGAGGTGAGAGCGTGGATGACCTCCACCACATCCATCACGTGTTCGCTCTGCAGAAGGTCCTGTTCTCTGAACACATCCACCACGCTGTTCAACTTCAGCAGGTCCACTGGAGACACACACGCCAGATGCTTATTTGCCCATTTCCCCCGTGTGCAGTGTTAACTAATTGGATTTGACTGCTCTAACATCATTTTCTCCGGCCATCTCTAGTGCATCAGAGATAGTATAGGGTTAGGGTTATATGCTGATGTCATCCTAATTGGATAATGACATAATGAGTTGAAATATAGAAGCCGAGTGTCTGTGGTGCTTTCAGGGTTAGGTACCCTAACAGGCCTTTGTAGATGTTCTTTTTATACACATATTCTCAATCATCAGAGCCAGGCGTACAGAAAAGTGCAGTTTCTATAGCAGCCCGGATATTAATTTTGCTAATGACATGGACGAGCAAACCCGGAGAGAGAAAAGGCGAATGAGAGAGAGAAAATGAGAAAGGGCGAGCAACATATGTCGTCCTGGGAGATGATAAGAAGCGGCATGCTATGCTTAATAATAGGCTCAACATGTACCACGCACAATAGACAAAATTGAAGAAAAACATGATGCCAATAACTTGGTAAATAATGCACTATACAATATGTGATAGTTTGTCAAATCTATTTAAATTATATTAAAGTCTATTTAAAAAAGTAAAAATAGTATAACCATGTTTTACATTCTTTCTGGGAAAATAAAAGCATCTCTTTGTTATCTGCATTGACCTAAAACTTTGACTATGCCTAGCTTTGTAAATGATTTAAATCATTAAATTATTGAATGTTAAAAAAGAAAATTACATTTCTGAAAAAGGCATCATCTGCATTTTTACTCTAGAACATGTATGAGCATAAGCCTGTTTTTATAGCGTGATTTGGGCAAAAGAAGCACACATTTATCATACCATTTATCTAATTTTGTTGTTAATTTGACATGTGAAACATAACCTTGACAGTATAAAAATTTCTGTTTTTAAGTGTTGCAAGTAGACAGGAGTTGTATGTCTGCTCCCTAGAAAACAGCTGCCTGGGGCATTGCCAAGATGGATGCTGAGATGACTGACCGGCCTTAAAGGGACTTTAGTTGAAGGATAGATGAGAAAGCTGTTGTCTGGGCAATGGCATATAAACCCCCCCCCCCTTTAAAGCGTATCACGAGGGAAACAGCAGTTAATTCCTCATCTGAACTTCTTAATTACCTCCCCCGAAGAAGTACAATCACACCGATTATTAGGCTTAATTAAGCTGTATGAAAATCACTGGGCTCTAATGAAAAAGACAGATCAGAGGAGCGCAGCGGGGCCGACAGCGTCCAAGAATAATCAATGACTTATGCTCTCAGAGAGAAGGAAAGGAAAAGGGCAAACCGGCATGACTTTCAGCGAGATGTGCTTCTCTGTACGTACATCTTAAAGCCTTCTGCACATGCCGCAGCTTCATGGCCGTCCGGTATGCCGAGAACTTGATGTTGTTCAGGTCCGCTGTGAGAGAAGGATGGGAGAGAAACGTCTTATATGAGAAGAAAAGCTGAGCCCTGGCAATAGCAATCAGAAAGACAAAACTTATGTGTCACTTTGTTGAGGTTCAGCCAAAACGGAGTGTTTGGACAAGCAGTGTCATATCAGATCAATACAGACAGAAAAATGGCTTTTAATCATTACTAATTAGAAGCTGGCAAAGCAATCGTATGGTTGGCACAGCTGCCCTTGGGTTAACAAGAGAGCCGTCCAGGGTGAGATGAAATATTAGGCTTTAATTAGAGGTCTAGGTAAAGTAATAGAGCTCAGCGTGAGACCGTTTTCTGCTTGGTATATGCGTTCTCGTGTGTGTCCATGCCAAGCTTCCCTGATGGGAAGACACAAAGATAAGCTCAGAGTTTAATTGTGTTTAATTGCTTTACCCAAAGCTTGGTATAATTCAGTCATCTTTGGATGGTCCCAGCAGGTTGTCTGGGCCTGATGGCTATAAAGAGAGAGAGAGTAAAATAAAAAGATATTAGGGAAGCCAGAAATAGAGAAACAGAATGAGATGCAAGAGAATATAAGGAACAGAGACACGGGGCGTTTAAACGCACGCATACACACTGCAAATATAGTCATTACATGACGTTCTGGAATACTTGATTCTGATTGGCCAGTCGTCACATTACAAAATAGGTTAGGATGACAACTGCGTAAAACTAAAAACACATGGTCATCTGGGAAATGCAAGTCAACTTGACCTTGAAAATCACTAGAATAGTTAGAAATATGTCTAAATAAAAACATACATAAGATTATGTTACAAATGTGTGTTGGTCTTGTTTGAACCTTGCAAACTGTCTGACAGTCGTGTCTAAAAAGTGGAAGGTTTGTATTTGTTACAAATTACCTAATAAAATACTTTAAATTAATATTTTGTGTGTATGTACTTGTGTGGCAATGAGTGGGATAATGTACAGCTAGCCACTTGTTATCAATGTTATTCCTTTGGCATCCTTGAGCTGACATTGACAACTATTGAAATTTTGATGTAATTTTTGCATTTGTACACACACAAAAATACTTTAGATAAAATAACCACCTGTCTTCATATCTACCTGCCCTCTGCAGCCTCTACAGCACCAGCAGCAGATGACAGAAACCATCAAATAAAGATATCAGATGAAGGAACAAATAAATAAGTGAGTGGGCCTGAGGCGGGAAGTTTGCCAGCCGATTACTCATTCATCATTACCTGGACTGGCATGTGCATTGATCGACCGTGGGCTTGAAAATCTTAGTAATTTGTAAGCCTAATTGTACAGATATTTAAGAATATTTGTTCACTGAGGACGCCAACCTATGCCATCCCTATTCAACACGTGATATCTATAAAACCCAAATGTGGAAAAACCAACAGGCTGTGTGACAAAGGAAATGTCACCGTTGAAACTGTGTTTTCTTTTTAATCACAGAGCTATAATCTTCTGCACCAGGGAGCTGTAATAGAGTTTGCTCTCTGTACCTGGTAATCTGACATGCCAATGCAACACTTTCACACTGTCTGTTTTTCTGCATAGACTTCTAATGCTTCACGACTGGACTTACTTGATGTAGTATGGCACTTTATTTGGGGATATGGCACGTTCCCAAGGAATCTGAACAGAGCCTGGAGTGACAAATAAAGAAGAAAAGAGGGCAATATCAATCAGACAAACATATCGGGCATGAAAAGCTATTTTCCCAATTTTAAATGGCACAGCTCAAGGTCCTTCATGCATACGGCTTCAACACTGAAGGGCTATTAAACAAAAGCACCTCTGAGGTGTTTAGAAAATTAGAAAGTGTTTCTATGAGTGGCGCTTTGAAAACCTCTTTATTTGCAACCCTGAGGTCAAATGCTTCTGCGTTCTCATATTCAAATCATAAAATCTGCAGCTGATATAATTATAAAGGCATACAGTGTTTTCTGTCTCTGTCTTTCATCATCTTTACATCACATGCACCGCATTAAGCTAATCTATTTAACTGTGAATCCAGCCTTTGCTTGTCATCAGAAAACGTTACAGCCTGTTACATTAAGTATCAACCTTCCCTCTCATCAGCGGCAGAAATAAGAAGCTCATATTTTCTATTTTTCATCCTGACTGGCTTTCCGTTCCAGTGAAATCACAAAATGATGTGCAACCAAACGTGCCACCATTACTAATATATAGAGGGATTTCCTAAGTCTGAGACCAAAATAAAAATTCAGATCTTCTAAATTAAACCTAGAAAAAAAACAGGAAGATTTAAAAAATGTTGCACTATGTCACTGAACAAAAATACTTTTATTAAGGGAACATAAAATGCTTTATGGAACAATCCCAAATCATGCTGAGATAAAATGGATAGTCCGCTTAAACTTGTAGAGTCCATGCCAGCTCAAGTACTGTACAAGCTAACATAAAAAAGAGGACACAAACAAGAAAATATATCTTAAAAAACTGCATTTCCACTGAAACGATTATGCTGACAATGTAATTTTTAAAGGCGATTAAATTAGAAAAAGCACTTCCACTAATGGTCTCAGACTTTTGGACCCTGCATTATATCTACCAACAGATGCAATTTTAAATAGATTAAAAAAGGAAAATTTAGCCTATCTCTTGCCCAAATAGTCTAAGCCACGTTTCAAATTTAGATACAAGGCTAAGGACCACAAAACAAAGCTAAATGCATGTATCTTTATGTACTGAACAGCACCTTTCTTGTCACTTTACACAGCTTTGCAATCTACAGAAGCACTGATATAAAGTGATTTCAATGTCTGTTACTGTTGCAATATTCAGACCAGGTGTAAGAGTGAGTAAGACTGAATAAAGGCACAGTTCACCCTGCCCGCTTAAAAAAAAGATACTATATCGGGCAGCCAAGCCCACACAGCTGCTGTCAATCCGTCTCTGGTGTGCTCCACACTCCCAGACCAGCCCTCATTTCATGCCCAGCATCACACTCCTGTGGGAGACTGTACAGCTTCAAATGAATTGCCATCCTTACTGGAAAGAAAATGCTGTGATCCAGGTCCAAAATCTCGATGGGCATCTTGCAATTGCTTCAAACGTTCTTCGATGGAACCCTTACATGCAGGAGAGAGAGAAAAAAGCACAAAATAAGAATCTTGAATAATCACACAGACGAAACCTCACAATGCATGAAGGAAACGTCTGTAATAGTAAACGCTAATTTAGTAAACACTCTCATGGTTCGGGTTTGAAGGAAGTCACAAACGGGTTATACTGTCGTATGGGTTGGAGAATGTTGCATTTCCCACAATAATGTAATAAATTATTTTCATTTTAGGCCTTGTGAGAAGAAAGCATATGCAATCAATAATACTTCATTTCATGAATCAATCAGCATATTATGCAATTAATATAATTAAAATATTAAATCAGTTGACAGCCTTTACAAACATTCACGGAAGATTAAGCACTACAACAAAATATCAAGTAGTGTTTTCATTTCCTCATATCGCAAAACACAATCAGACATGCTCACACATATTTATCTTGTGTGTCTTTAATCACATTAATAACACACACGCGGTTGCACATGAATATTTTATAGCAGTGTTTCGATCACTGGATTCACAAACTCAAGCCATGTGCTTCTCATTTCCTCTGCAACTCTTTGGCTCCCTTAAGCTCATCTCACACATAAAACAAACAGATGCAATCGAAACACCCAATTTCATTTTACATCTCTTTTTTCTTGATGGAAAGTCCTTTGTTTTCCCATGAGCATGTAGACAAAAGGCACTCCCCATGACCGATGATAATAGAGCCATCACTGCTCGCAGCCAGGCACGACCAAACCATTATATTCCATCTCCTAAGCTCCATTTTTCATAGTGCATATGCACAAACTCAGCTGGTGGCCTGTATGGTCTCCATAGGGGTCCTATGGAGGTGAGATAAATGGTGTGTATTCACTACCTGCAGAAGTTTCCATCTGTTGTTGAGGTGCTCCAGGGATCTGGCGTTTTCCATGGACAAGTGCACGTCCGATATGGCCAACTGGTGGGCTAGATCATTTACGTGTTTCATTCCTTCCTTAACCTGGGCCAGCTCTTCCTTAAACAGCTAGGACAGAATGGAAAAATGAGAGAGAAGTCAACCCCAGTGTGTTTTGGGTTAGCATGAGCCTTGACTTTTTGGCCTGTTCTGTTGGTACTTGACATAAAGCCAAGAAAACGAATGAAAAGCCCAAAGTCTGCATGACGTGCCATGTTCTGACAGCAGGAGATGTATGCATAAATGCTCCACCCTCCTGTCAGCGCAGAGCTTGAACATGTCAGTTCACCGAGTCCCGCTTCAACCTGAGCTCAAGCTCAGCACATTGCATCAGCGCACAGCTTCAGGAAGGCAAAGTATCTGCTGGCACCTTCCACAAACAGGGTAAAAATAAGGCCTGAAACTAATAATTAATATGTTACATATAATAATGCAAAACCTCAGAAAAATCTTTAGGGTCAACCAAAAAAGAAAAAAAATTCACAAATAAATAAAAACAGCCAACAGGGTTGAAATGTAGCCTGTTGCTGTTAATAGTATATTATAGAAATCAACAAATGATGTCAAAGTTGTGACACTGTTGTATCATTTCAGGTCATTCATGAAGGTTAAGACCTTCAAAAATCTTTATTTTACGGGGGAGATGCAGACATTTGATCTTTTGAAAACTACTATCTTTTTATGCTGTTATTTCATTTTAATTTAACTAGGCGTTTTGATTTTTTTGTCTCTAATGCTTTAAAAGAAGACTTACAAATATTTAGTATAATGCCAAACTACACAGCCTATAATAACACTGTGACTCTGTGATAACCTGGATAAAATTTAAAATCAAGCTGACAAACCAGCATAATCTTACCCCACAATCAGAAACATCTTATTATCTACAAAGACATGTTTACACTGATAAAGGAAGAGAAAAAAACATTTCCAGACCTAAGGAAATGTGCTTATTTATGTGGATCTGAATGCCAGAACAGAATATCTGCCTGACTCACTGTTGCACAAGTAAATGGATACCTAGCAAACTGTTCCATATCTATAATAACATTACTTATCTCCACGGAAACAACTATGATCATATTGTCAATAAAAAGACCTGCAGTTGTGGGAGGTTCTGTACGGCGTCAGTGGCAGATTACGAGGGACACGCAAAGCAACGTGCATTTTTCTCCTGGGAATAGAAAAGCAGGTTACAAGATAACATATTCAGATTCCTCATCCTTCAAAGCATTCGCTGTTACGGCAAGAACCTCTTTATCTGATTGCATGACTGTGTATTTAGGTGCACAACTAACAGAGGCGTACAGAAAAACCATTAAAGACATCTGTACAGAAGACAGCAAGAAAGTAACTTGCAAAGACTACTAGCTGCTATTAATGTTCACACAAAAGACGGGGTCAGTAGGCCTGTAAAAAAATCTAATGGCATAATTGGTTGACATTGAAAAGATAGGAAAAAGAAAAATAGTGTTCACATTAGGAGTAAATTATATCACATATTCACAGCACAGTGCAATGATTGAATTCTTTTCAAGTACAAAAAACAGAGAATGAAGTGAGAGAAAATAAAGGGCCATCTACAGCAGATATTTACACACTTTACCCTGTGGATATCCCCATTAGAACTTGACTAAAAATCTAAGAGTCAGTAATAGGTGTGAGGTCCATTAATAACTCACCAAGGTGCGGGCTTCACTAATAAATCACAACCTTACCCGATAAATTCACTCAATTCTCCATGCAGAATTCTGCAGAAAATATCAATCACAACACCTCATGTAATGCACTGATATATGGCCCAAAAACTAGCTTCCTGATATAAACTTGGCACATAAAACCAGCAACAGAAACTTATAGCTGAGTTAACCAAAAGCACAATGTTTAAAGCAGCACATTTAGAGCCAAACTGAGTAAATACATCAAATCCAGACTGTTTTTCTTTTTATAAATATTCCCACATGTCCTCTTCAATGCACGATTTAATACTGCGCTAGTGGACTTGTTTTAAAGTTTCATTTGCTATTAGCCAAAATAAATCTGACATAATGCATTGTGGTTATCGCAACGAAAATATCTGCAAAGATTTGTCTTGAAAACCAGTACAGCAGTGTGATGTGTCCTGTGATTTAAAGACGCATAAGGACCAAACCCTGAAGCTTTTTCAAGTTCAAGCTTCTCCTGTTATAGCAATGCCATGGTTTCAAGGGTAAATCATATACGCCCAGTTTCTCCCAGTAATAGACCATCTCACCTGTCAATCAACTATTACACATGAAAACACACATGCCCACAATTTCACAGAGCTCCTTTAGATATCATAATGCAGATTATTCCACATATTATGATACAGACTATAACACCAAGTGTAAACAGCAATCTGTCTTGTCTGACTACTTATGATTGGAACACCGATAACATCACTACACGGCCTCGTTCCCATTATACCTTAGTAGCATCTATATGGTCCTGCAGCGAATCAATAAACAGGTCTCCCACAGGCTCCCAAGCATCTCTCACTCCTTCGGCCTGCTCCAGCGCCGCGGCCAGCTCCTCCATGGTAGCCTGGATCTGCAGCAGCCTCTCCAGGGTCCGCTCCATGTGCCGGTGTCTGTCCACGCAGCGCGCTGTCAATTTCTCCCACAGATCACTGGCCACGTTGGCCTGCTTCCACACGGAGCGACTTACATTGAGCATTCGCCGGCGAGGAGAAACCTCTGCGATGGAGATGAGGGGTAGAGAGGAGAGGATGGCTATGAGCCAACAGCGTGAAACAACAGCCCTGATTTCTTAATTATTTTTTCCTCCATATGATGCATCATGTGTGGATGCTGAAACTAGCCAAATGAGGGCAGATAAAATTAGTATCAGATCGTGTAAGATGTTTCTGTAGCTATAATATGGGCACTTTTAGATGATAACATTAGATCACAGATAAGATCACAGACTTCTATATTCACACTCCACAAACAATGTGTTACAGTGGATTATACTGTAAATGAAACCCAGGATCATTTATTTATCTTAATGAACAAAAATTAATTGTCCTTTCCACCACATCTCCATTGATAATGTTCTGTGTATAATGTTCTTGAATATTATGATGCTTTGCGCAACCTTAATTACTTGATGACACAATAAAAATGTTTCATTTGAATACTTACTAGATGCAGTTTATTGAACATTTTCTTGTGTTCCTCACATTACTCATTTATTACTCTGAAAATAAATGCTCTTAGTACTTTTATCTCTTTAGTAATCAAACTAACAAAAACTTTATTGAACAGTTAATTTGGTGGAATCAGTTCAAATTAGCAAAGAAGTTTAAAATACATTGGCCTACAGTACAAAAATATATAAATATATATACTGGTCTCTCTGACATAGATCAATATCTGTGCACTGTTGATAAGTTCATCTATCATCCCTGATTAGCTACTTCACAGCAGTTGCATTAGGGAACAAACCTTTGCCATCAGGCAGCGTTTCCTCTGGCTCTTGGAATGGGTGCTGTGCCAAAAAGGTCTGAGCAGACTCCAACACTGAGTAGATGTAGGGCCCTCTGGATTTGACATCCTCCATGAAAGCCTGCACAGAAGACCAGATGTTAACTAGTGCTGCATGCCAACAAGATCAAACATCATAACACATACTGTCATTAACATAAAAGCATCCTTATCGACACACATAAATCAAAACTAGTTCACACATGGTGTATAGCTTCATCCATCAACCCCTGAGGTACCACTGTATCCATATGCCCACTGATTCAACCCATTTATTCAGCTTTAATTTAATTCAGTTTAATTGCTATAGCGCATTTTCTAATGTGCCTTGTTTTAAATGAATCAGATAATATAAAAAATGAACTAAATGCATTATTATATAATAAAATAAAAAAATATATAATAAAATTATAAGATTAATACATTATTAAAATATTACCTAGTTAGCAAAACAGATTTGTATATTATATTCTAAATTAAACTGAATTCATCTGATATTATTTATACATATTATAAATATTGTTTAGCATGTATCATGTATTGCATACATGCATATATCCATCATAGAGTATATTGCATATCCCTAACACCACTTCCAGTCGTTTCACTAAATCCTAATAGTATCTAAGGCGACAACTTCATCCATTCATCTTACCACTTTAAATGTCAAAGAAAATGTTCCACCTTCTCCTAAAGTCATTTATTTAGATGGGCCAGCAGTTTAATCCTCTTACAACATGAAAAGATTACTAGTTATTTTATCTTTAATATTACCCACAGACATCACCACATGCTATGCTGCACGCTGGCTGAAAATTCAAGGATATTCAATTCTCAGTATGCCTGCACAAACACGTCTGGAGTTTCCCACAGTAATATTTATCATCCCCTTGAAACCCACCTTCTACAAATTGAATTAGCAAGCAAGAAGAAAACTGAAATGGCTCAAACACAGCCAAAAGTATAAATGTATCTTGCTTGAAATGAAAAAGCCTCCTGAGGGCTTTCTGTGGAAAACTCATCCCCTTGCCAGTGACTTGCTATTCTGTATACCAACTGAGACCTGAAATCTTTCCCGAAATTCTCTTGTTTCACATGTAAAACTTTAATAGAAGGTAAAGTTTATGCTTGAGAGGACTGTCTTTGTCAAGATAAAAATCAAGATCATTATCTATCAAATATACATTAGAAAGAAAAGCAGCAGAAGATGGTTACAGAACATTTCTGTCTTGTGATGTCTTTATTTCCCCAAATACACACTAAATATTGGAGATATCTACCAAGTGAATCAAAACTTAAGAGCAGTGTTACAACGAGCTTCAATACGCACCTGTCAAAGTATTACACATGCACATTTAAATGAGAAAAGATGAATTAAAAAGAGCCTGGTTTTACTGCAGACAAAATGATCAATCATTTAAATCTCTTAAAAGGCTGCAATTCTCTGTAGAGCCGGATACGCGAATATGATCTTCGCTTTGTCTGAAATATTATGGAAATGTAGTTAAATTGAGAATGTGACGATATTAGATTGTGAAGGTGAATTGTAGGATAATTTTGTGACTGATGGAATGATAAGGGCAGGTTTATTGGGGTGGTGCAAGAATATGCATATGTGTGTGTGCAAAAGACATGCAGTTATAAATCTTATATTCAGTTCAGCTAAATTAAGTTGTTACTCCTTTTCTAATTGAATTGGATGTACTCTGCAATTTAATATACTAAACCATGTGTGAACAATTACAGAATGAAAATCTTTCTCTTATTTTGGTGTGATGCAAACAAATCCCAGAGTCTGGAGTAGCTATGATACTGTCTGCATTAGCTTAACAAGCATGAACAAAACTCACTGTCTTTACTAAAATCAAAAACTGAAAAAAGATAATGAACAGAAATAGCAAAGACTCAACAGGTTAAACTGTTTACATCTGTGTTTCTTGTTTACGACCATGAGGTGCCAAAGCGTCGCTATGGATATTATCACAACATGTCAACATTTGCAACATCACATTTTACACTATAACATTTTCAAGTGTGCACATGCCTATCTAAAGTAAACAGCAAAGAAGCAGATGTTAAAACATGTGAAAGCCAGAGAGGACGATGTAAAATACACGCCTGTTAATTGGGCAGCTGATTTCACAGCGTGTCAGTCAGGAATGAAGGGCTTGCTCTCCCTCTCTTTCTCACTTTCTTGTTCTACCATTCCTCATCCTTCTCAATGTCCCTCTTTCTCCGTATCTCTCCAGCTGACAGCACTGGAAATTGGTGCTAAGATGGAAACCTGTATCCTGCAGGACCGATTGCAATGTGTGTTTGTGTGTTAAATAAAAGAAAACTGACCCGAATATTTAACTAAAAAGAAGGTGTGAATAAAAAAAGAATCTTAAACCGCATGCATTGACGTCATTGTTTATTTCTGGTGTATTTTCGAGATCATAAGGGTCTCTGTGTGGGTTATGAATATGAGGAGAATGAGATTTCCTATTAACATGTTTCATTCAGATCTCCTTTTGCATACTGATGATGGATTCAGAGGTTCTTTATTAGATTACAGGTGGGTGGGCTCAAATCTTTAATACCATTCTGTCTGAACTCCTGCTGCCTTTTTGTGGTCTTAAATATTAAATAGATTCTGTTATTGTGATAGTTGACAAGATACAATGTGTTCCAGAACAAAGGAAGCAAGAAAAGAGCTATGCTAATGTGAAGAGAGACGGCATGAGTGAATCTGTGTTCAAGTTTGACTGTGTGCACTACATTTTTTGACATATTTTAACGGTCATTACTCTAGCAAATCTAAATAAATTTCCGCAAATAATGTTAAATGTCTGGAAAAAATGCAGAAAGGTTAGGTTTAGAGGAAATATAAAAAGCTAAAAAAAAACAAAAACAATTCTTCACAAAGAAAAGTGTGTGTATGTTTGTTAATCACACCTGGTGGAACTCTCGCTGGTGCTGAACTGCTCCGACATCGCCACCTATGGGCAGCTGCTCGGACAGCTCTTCATCTTTAGCTGTCAGCCATTCGATGATCTCCTGCAGTGACAGCTGGAGCTTCCCGCTGTTGTCGGAAAATGCCTCCAGTCGTACCCTGCCAACACAGCAAACAACAGCCCACCACAGGGCACAGACACACGGTCAAAACTTAGACAGAACACCCTCGAGATCACAACACTGAAAAACACTGGGGTTCATTTTATTGGTAGAATGCAATGTTTACAAGTGCTTATGGTTGCAACTTACCGTCACTGGTGCATCTGTTAAACCAGTACCAAAACCAACACCCACCAGCATAAACCAACCTGGACACCCATGTACATTTAGGCTGGATATAATCAAAACAAAGACGACAGGCTACATTTCAATCAATATCATTTAAAGCACATGTGCATTTAGCACATGCATGCAAGGTTACAACTTCAAACCTCCGCCATTTCCAACCCAGGCGTGTCAAAAGAGGAGTAATGCAAACCGAGAACCATAACGCAAGACAGACGACCCGTGATGTTTCCGCATGTAATGAAACAGGAAAGCACGTCTCAACTCATTGCACTGCATTTACATGGAGAAACTCGTGGGACAAAATCGTAGCTGCTTCACAGATCACATTTTCACAAGCTCATAAGCTAATAAAATAGTCGTTTAGCCAAACATGGTGTGGAAGTGTTTAGAGCCAGTTCTGCCATCACAGCATGAGGCTGTGCACAGTGGAATTGTTTTAGAGTGGATTCTGCTGTCCCAGCATACAGCAGACATCACAGCTGAGGCTGTGCACAGAGGAGGATTAAAAGAGAAGAAACCTGCTTTTCAATTACCCTCAGTGTCCCAGCATACAGCAGACACTCACAACTGCATTATTGCCAGCCATATGCCACTCAAAAGCATTGTCAAAACCCAGGGAATAAGAAAAAAAGTGCTTTGGATAAACAAAAAGACTATATATATATATACATACAGTGCCTTTCAACAGTTCCTCCACTTCTATCATTTTACTAAATTACTAAATCCAACCTTGAAATTTTCAAATTGAGATATAAGCAAAGGTGAAAATTCTGTTAATATATACTCCTTAATCCAAATCCATACGCTGTTATTTCCCATGGGGTAAATCTGGGAGTGACAATGGTAGAAAAATAAATGACTAAAATCCAGTGTTTAGTATTCAACACGTATATTACATCGCAACAATACAGCAGCATTATGGCTGTTCTGGGTGAAGTACTTTCAAACACTGTCCACATTTATCCTTCTTGGCAGATTTTGCTCCAGGCCATTCAGGTTAGTTACATGACGCCTGTGCACAACCATTTGACAAGGCAGTTACATTCACCTATCCGTGTTATTTTTCAGTATCATGAAAGAAGAAAAACTGCTGTATTTCTCTATTTTTGTTTTTGCAAAATCCTGTCCTGCTCCTGTTTTAACAAGACACAACCCCTGCTGATGAACTACAGCTTGACAGCATGATGCTTCTTCACTGTAGATATTGTCCATTTAAGGTGTGGGTACACCATGTTGTTTTGAATTTTTCATCTGTCCACCATTTTTATTAATGCATCACAGTTGGGTGACTTGTAAGTAAAACAAGTAAAACAAAATAATAGTGTAAAGAAAAACTTTAGACTGAGTAAATAAAGACAGAATTTTCGTTTTTGGTGAACTGTTTCTTTAAACCATGCGATTTGATTTGTGCCCTTGAACAAACCATTTAGCCCCGGGTAACTCCAGAGAGACTGTGGGGCAAGTCACTCCAGATAAAAGCATCTCCTAAATGAAAGAGTAAAAAAGGAGGTTGATATCAAGCATACCACAGGCTTTTCCAAACAGGAAGTTATTTTCTTTTTAAACAGTATAACAAGCAAAGAATAAATCTTTATTTTAGCAGAATGATTGACAGGTGAGTCATCTTTTGTTGTCGTCTAGGATGCATCAAAACAAAGCGTTTAAGATGTGGTCAACATGCAGTTTGCATGCAAATGTGGTTTCATCAATCTGATGACACCGTTTTAAGCTCTCCTTACACCTTACACTTTAATACCTAGCTATTAAAGATAACTTCTTCTAAGTCTGTTAGTTAAAGCTTCCACTTACTGATAATTGAAGCAACAGTGTCCGCTGGGACATATAAACACTAATGCGCTTGTTATTTTAATCATTGACAAATAGAGGCCAATTGTCAGGCAACTTTGTCCTTGTTAAAGCAAATCTGTAAAAATGAGCTTCCTCATGTTACTGCTCTGCAATTGCCCTTACGTAGCTCAAGAGACATTTATTGCGATATGAAGTGTTAATAAAAAAATAAAATGGCAAAAATTAGTCTATTGTTGACAAATAGCAAGAATACAAAACTATGAACCTACTGTAATATGAAAACTTATTACAAATAGCTTAGACAATTCTTTAAAAAAAATAAATTGACACGGTTGATTTCATTAGGAAATTTCTTCATTTTGTGTTGCAGATTTTGACATCATGGTAATCCTCAGCAGAGATCGCACATGTGGAGTGCTTACTGAAGTGTTTTTCTAAGAAACATCTGCGTCGTAGCAGATTTGAGAAAAATTCTCCACTTGCTTGAGAATTAAAAACAATTTATTTTCTAAGACACAGAGATTAAAATGACACAGTACAACATAATTCATATGTTCATATTTATATATGTTTCATATTCATATATGTTAAAATATATATAAAAGAATATGCAATTATATATGAGAATTAATAAAGAGATAGGAAGCAAGAAATAGATATGAAAAGCCAAACAGGAAGCCACCTTCGCCATCTTTATTTTGTAAGATACGGCTGGTCATGCTGCTTCATATAATGATGTGTTATTAGACTCAATAACGGCAGCCGGGACACAGACGTTTCATTAGAAAGCTCTCGTGTTCTATATTTGCCTGGAGGTTCTTTCATCACACAGGCACAAATACAAACAAGCACACACACCTTCGTTATTGGTGCCGAGCACACAAAACACACACACAAACGTAAGAAGTGAACTCGAAGAAAATGCAACTCGCACAGCTGCTCCTATCAAAGGCTCACAGCTGTAGATTCTTGGACTTTTTACGTCAAAGATCAAACAAAGCTCCTGTCAGTGTGGGTTTAATGAGTTCACGTAGCATTTCCACTCTGCGGTGATGGCCTCAGCTTACTAGAAATGAAAAGGAGGAACTCTTGAAAGGGCCTTTTGTCACACGGCTAGCCTTCAGCTATAACCGGCCCACATTGCTTTTTATTCTCGATCACAGGCATGTGTGAGCTTTTAAAATCAGCGCAAAACAAACATCAACATTAATATTAATAGGGCTGTCGCTGCTAGCAAAGAAAGACCTGTAGGTTCTGTTTCTGCGAAATTGATTTTACAGTCTGGATCACCGGTCGAGATTGTTTCACAGATGATATTTCTCCTATCTTCCCTTGTTAGGTTCATCTTTTTTTAAAGCCAGTTTATTCAGTGCAGTATGCATCTAAAGCACAGAGCACATGGGACACATCTGCCCTTTTGCATCCCTGGGGTACGATCTGTCCCTCTGTCAACCAATTCACTGATCCACCGCAATCACGTACCACTTCACACCTGTGGCATATTGAGCAATGCACACCATCTCTCTGCCTTGTTCACCATCCTCCACAGTCTGCTGGGTTTTTCCAGCCTCTGTGAATTCTTAAAATTTAAACCATCGATCATCATATCTCTCTGAAGTTTTATGGGGATGCCTCCAAAAGCCACAAATCAAACAATTCTTCAGCCAAAGCAGCATCCAAATCCTGCGATCCACACATACAGAGTACAAAATCCCAACAGAATCAGGTGTACATCAGCAAAGGTACATTGCAGCTCATTCAGCTCATGACTGATAGACATGCACAACGATGTGAATGTTTTCAAGTGCTGTTAATGGAGGGTTTGAAAATAATAAATCTGAATAATATCGCAGTGAAGAGTTGAGAGAAAAAAACGAAAGAGTGAGAATTGGAAACTTTGACTTTCAATAGACGTAAAATGGGTAAGGAGAACACTTTTTTAATCAGTGAATGATTTGATTAATGACTGGATATTGAAAAGAAAGTAAAAAATATGCAAATATTTGTTTGAGTAGACATTTAAATAGTGTCACATTAGTCTTTGAAGTTGCACAGAAAAAACCCCTAAAAAGACAGAATTGGAAGTTATGACCTTCAATAAAGAATAAGTATTACACAGACTCAGAAAATAAAAGATAAACATATATTAGGCCACTCAAAGAAAATTTTAATATCTTTTAATATCCAGCATCAATCCATTCAGTGATAAAAACAAGTCTTCATAAAAAATTCATTTTATGAATGTCAACCAGACGGAAGAGTCGCTAGTGAAAATCTTAGTACTGAGCAAATCCTTCGATCAACCAGTCAATGTTGTCCCATTATTTTCCTGTGGATCCAGAGTAATTAGTCACATGCCATCAGGTGATTGCTTACAAAAGCTGTAGGTTGCGTACTTTCTGGTATGCATGCACGGTTTAGCAAATAGAGATTAATGGGGGTCTTTTAATGGATTTTGGCCTGAAGCGCTGAGATGGCACACGCCAGAGGTATCTGGATCAGTATAGTTGTGGAAGGTGGATGGCATTTAGCTTTGACTACACGAGTAATGCATTAGTGTCCGTTTGTGAGAGTGGAAGCAATCAGGTGACAGCTGTGAGGAGCGATCTGGCAGCTTTGTAACGATGCTCGTTCGATAGAAACCATCAGACATAACGGCAAGCATGGGGAATAACAATCAATACCACTGGTCAATGAAGAGATACTCTTCTAGTGTTCACACGTGGCATGACAAAAGCAATCATTCCTAAAGAACTTTTAAAGAATACCTTTTATCAGTTTGTGTGTACTCTGGAAATCAAACCCATGACCTTTGTGCTGCCAACACAATAAGCACCTGAAGTTTTGTGTTATTATTTTCACACTACTGCTTTTTATGTTTACAGTACACACTTGGCAGAAGCTTTTATCCAAAACAACTTATACCAGTTTGTGTGTTCTCTGGGATCAATCTCACCTAGCACAATGCTCTACCAGTTAATCTACAGGAACATCAAGAATAATTTTTACCTAAAAAGACTGTCTGCAATGTGAATTTTACTGTTTCAAGACAAAATCTTGACTATCGCCATTAAGTTTGATGTATGTTATCCTGGCCAAGAACTGTCCATTAGGATATGAAGGAGGCCGTCCGACTGACATATTAAACCACCACATAGCATTTTACTTGATTTAGATGGCATTTAGAGGCAGGCAATAGATTGTTTAACAAAGTGATAGTTTTGCATGCGTATCTTCTTAAAGTGCAACCAGCAACAACAAAATCTGACTTTAAACTTTAAAAGAGTTGATATAAAGAAAGCTTTAAACACATGGTACATCTATCCTTAGTATTCAATTTTTTGTCCAGTTAATGTTTTCTGTTTTGTTCAAATAGTTTTAACTTCATATATATTTTATTTATAAATGGTTTGTTTTAATTAAGTTAATGCGTTACATAAATAAAATAAAATTATATAGATAATACATAGGTAGTGCAGTCAACATCTTTACTCTTGTCATTATGGTGTTCTGTATGCAGGAACAATAACATGCCTCATTTTTACCAATTAAAGCAACGTAGAAAGATAAAACACATAATTGAAACCTATATCTTTGGTCAGGCTGCACGATAACCCTCAGTGAATCGCTTGTTTCACGGTCACAGAATAATTAAACGCTAAAAGATAAAAATGAGGTGCGTGGCGGCTTCCTTTTTCATTTGCGTTTCCTATTTTAAAAGCATAGCCTACGGCTCTCTGAGAGAACATCAGTCTCTAAATGTAACACTGAATGAAAAAGAAATAGGGTTGGTAAGTTTGTCTGCAAGCACAGCACCTGAGATGCAGAACTGCTACTGACTAAAGACGTCAGTTGTGCCATGGAGGAAATGAGCCTTAAATCCAGCATTGCCCGTCTCGCCTTATTCATTAACCTATATACTGTTTATTTGACACAGTGAAGTAAACACAACGAGCTGCAAAGACATTTACAAGCATACAAATACTGCATCTGTATAATCAACCCTGCATAAACAATCACAGAAATATTTGTATGTAAGAAACTGGTGGACTTGTGAAATGAGAAGGAAAAGCCGCTCTATGTTTGGGTGTTTTGCGTTCAAATGTAAATTCATGTTCTAGTTTTATTTGAAGTTTGATTTTCCAGATTAAATGCATGGAACATGATTTACTGAGCAATCAACACTAATATTTATGAATGTGTATATTAACATACTTTTTATTCAATCCAAGGCAGATCAAAGTCTTATCAAGATTATTGCCTCAGAAATGCAAACAAACTTCCAGTAGCAGAAAAACATGATTTTGTAATTATTATTGCTAACTAATTCCCTGAAGTAGTGCACGTACAAGCACAACAAGGTCATGAGTTTAAATCCCAGAGAAACTACACTGAAAAAATGTAAATTGCTTTAAATAACACACCAGCTAAATGCATTTAACACATGGAGGACAAACGATTTTTCTTTTGTCTGTCTCTATCCACTTGTTTGCCTGTTAGGCAGTCTAACTTTGAAAAAAAAAAAGAGTGGTTTATCCATTATTCTGGCTCATATTTGTTTTGATTTATTTTTGTACATTTGAATATTTTTGGAGGAGCCACTTCCTCCCTTACGCCCTTGGAGCGTTCCAACATTGCTTTGCGAAAAAAAAAAAAATTCTTCTGCAAGAAACTGCTTTAGATATGCATCTTGCATAGTCACTCATAAATTCATATATTCACTCGCTTCCAATAAAGCCTAGCTTAAAGAATAAATTATCTGTGCTAACCTGAGAGACATGTGTAAATGCCTTTTTTGAGGCAGATCGCAGGCCGGGCCTCAGGTGGGAAGAAGCAGATGTGAGTTTAACTAGGTCTGTCAGATGAGCTCAAGCTTGAGCTACTTCACCGTAAGAGCGAAAGAGATCTGAACCGCAGGAGCCCGAGTCCGTGCCGGGTGGTCTAGTCTTGGCTAACCCTACCATTAGTGTCTTAAGAATAAGAATTATGAACGCTGCCTCTTCCAAAAAAATTGCCTGTACTTTAACTACAATTTCTCATTCGTCCGAGGAACAGATTTTTTTTACATGCTGGTCAGCTCATGCCGCCTGCTTGTTTATGTCAATTCGTGATTGTTATTCACTCGGAAGCAGGCACCGGGAAAAAAGGCAACTGTATCAGCAGTGCATTGTGTCTAGCAAGCAAAAGAGAGTGATCGGGTCTGCCCCGAGCTGATAGATGAGCACTCCAGAACGGCTTTATTTGATTTAAACACGGTCGGGTCGGGTAGACTTACTATACTTAATAATTCATGCACTTCTAAATCCCTTTAGACTCGTTCGTTCATTAGGAGGTCTGAAAAGCGGACCCAAGCAAAAATCGCCACAGAAGCCTGAAACACAACAGCATCCCCATCCGAATAAACTTCACAGATACACCGTCTCCTTCATGTGACTCTTCATCTCTGGTCCCTTGTTATGATGCAACTGATGCTGTTCCTACTGTACAAGGACATGAGGATTGAAACAACTGTCTGGCACAAACAAAAAAAATCGTGTTTACAGCTGGCTGCAACACATTTCGAAGGTGCTTCATAATGAGCAGACAATGTCAGATTTCAGCCGGAGCTCAAAATAAGCTAAGCAGGCAAAAAATGTGTTTCCACTTTTCTGTGCTGATCAATGTGAGAGTTATCCGCTAATTAATACTGATTTTCCAACTCGTTTAATGACAATATTTCAAAAATTAGCTTCTGTTAGACTAGTAGTTTATTTTAAAACAACACGCATAACTAAGTGCAGAAAGTTATATTTTGCAGCTTCAACCGATGTAAGATTCCTGCTGCCCACGCACGGCGCACCTTTAATAGTTCACAAGAAAGTTCTTCACGTCTTGCTTCAAAAAAACAAAAATAAACTCTTCACCGTACGGTACTCAATTTCCTTCAAACACGTCAAGCCTGACATGACACAGACCCATTAGCTAAAAGTTTAACATTCTAATCTCCCAGTGTAAGAGCTCAAAGAAAGGACAGTAATTAGCATGCTGTTAGTGCTCAATCAAGCCTTTGCTGCCTGCTGTTGAAAAGACCAGGACAAGGCTTTGCTGAAAGGTCACAATGCTCTTTCCTGCTGTTCAGCCTTGTGCACGGAACACAACCCAATCAAAATGCCCTTCTGTCTACCACTCTTACCAATGCAACTCTGTGACAAACACACCAAATCTAAAGGAGGATTAATTAGGATATGATGATTTGCTTAAAGGAACAGTTCAATGAAATTATGAAACTTACACTGTAAAAATTTCTTCGCTGCCTTACATTATTAAGTATCAAATTGGCTTTTCAATTATCATCAAATTTTGGATACTGTAACTTAAAAAATTTAAGTTTCACTTAATTTTATGAGTTGGATTAATGTAAAAACAGTTCAAATTACTTGGAAGGTCAAGTTGATTGTACTTAAAAATTAAAGGCAGCAAAGAATTTTTACAGTGTAATTATTAACCTTTTTTGAAAATGTATTTTTGGCATATTTTATAGAATTCACACAGCTTTTTTCCATACAATACCCTAAAAACAAAAATAAACAACCACGACATTTCAAGCCAGTTAAAATCTTATGAAACTTTGTATGAGAAACATAATGAACCCTGAATGAGAATGAAGTCAATATTTGCTCTTGAATCAAATCATTCATGCAGATCATGTTGTAGCTCTCTAATTAAATACGCCCCTCATGCCACAGGTGGAAGATCAATAACATCAAATGTCTCATTCTCACAAAAATAATTATCATATAATTATGAGATTAAAACTATCACAATAATCACAGCCATTAAAATGACGATACTCAAATTTTCATTTATAATAGTGAAAAAAGCTATTTTAAATTCTGAAATTAATGATTATATTGACACTACATTTCATTATTTCACACACAAAAATGAAAGTTGGCTTCCTAAACCTAAACCTGGGTTTCACAGACTGGGTCACAAATAGTGTACGAGTCATTCAAAGCTCTTTTTAGTGTAGTTTTATAGTGCTCTTTGGGAAGCTTGACAGTCTGTAGACATTTTAATCTTTCATTGTATGGATAAAAACTGTCTTCAACTTCTCCCTTAATAAAACAAAAGCCTACAGGACAACATCAGAGTGAACAAATCATATTTACAGAATTGTCATTATCACACTATAAGATTACTCAATAATGACTCCAACAACATTTTAAATTTAACCCAATGCAGACCAGCTTCAATTGTGTCAATCATGTATAATCTACCACAGATAAAGAGAGCAGATTAAAGGACGGTTATGACTCACACCACCATCAGCACCCACTCACAGCTGGGCCATTAGAGAGGTGAGAAACAACCAGACACGTCTGGAATCACGCATTCCCATCATGCCACTGTCCACCCATATATACCCCCACAGCCACATACCCCACCGGTCACAGCACATTCACTGCAGAGTGAGTGGACCCCAATAAAGCCAAACATTCTGATGAGAATGACAAAGAACAGCTCTGTTCTGTCCCGCCAGCAAGTTCTGTATCTCTCTCACACTGTCACCGTGGAAGATTAATAAAACAAATGCTAAATTGAAGTAAATTATTCATGCCGTGTTGCTCTGGAAGACAAAATCGTTCTACAAAATCAAGCAATGATTCAGCAGTAGCTACTGTATAAAAAAACAAATAAAAGCAGTTCAGAACGCTCTACAAAACAATGCTGAGACAATCGATAACCTCGAGCTTAATCTGCAAAAACGTCTGTGACCCTGCCTGTGAAAATCCATCTCAAGTCATTGTGATTTACTGTTTTCTACATAACATCATAATGCAAAGAACATTTTGTGAAAATATAACCTTGATATCTTTAATATTGACTTAGTAATGACACGTCAAATATTGAAATCATAGTGATATTTATAGGTGAAATCAAACTTTGATGCTTGTTATCTCATAATTTGATTTAGAGACTTTAGCCTGGTTTTCACAGACAGGGTCACATATGTAAAAAAAAAAAAAAGTTTCTAAATAATTTTTACCAAAAAAAATTATTTCTATTGCACTTGATGGAGGATGAAACACCAAGTCAATAAATAAACAGGACATCTGTCTGTCAAAAACATCCGACTGAAAAACTGAAGCGCTGGTGCAATATAATCCCTCAGGGTCTTTTGTAGAGGCCACTTAGTATTCCATCCATTTCTATTATATGTGATGGTTGTATGGCTGGATGATGTCGGCATACTGACGAGGACTTGCTACTGCTGGCCGTCCTGGGATGATCCTATTACCCTGCGCTTCAGGGGAGCTGTCTCAACCAATCACATACTATTAAACGTGTCCCCAGAGAAATGTCGGGGTCGAGACTGTAATTAGTAGGCTAAGTATATATAAACAAAGCTCTGTGCATCATCGACATACAAATGTCATGTAAAACAGTTGTGCACACACCTTCCAGACTCAATCAAAGATTTCAGTCATGTCTCTGACTCCTGGGAGGATTAGATATACAGATAAAGGTTAATTGTCTTGGGAACATATGGACCTGCTAGAAAGATGATGTGACAGGGATGCGGTACCTGATGTTGTGGGATTTGCGCTTGATCTCGTTCCAACAGAGATTCATGTCGTGATTGGGGTGGTTGTTTTTCTGCCCCCTGCACTGGGTGGGCAGCTCTTGCCCCTCAGCATCCACCGCCGACTGACAGGGTACACAGTGGCATCCCGGCCACGAGGGCCGCCCTGCAGCTGCAACACACAAGAACTCACATATTCATACATTTTCATGCAAATTACATAATCATTTAAGCCAAAAAACAGGATATTTTATAGCCACCCATATAAAAATGAATGGGGGAAATCACAATGCTTAAAATGACAGCTGTAGAAATGGAAGTCAATCATTCATCAAGAAATAGTTCTTTGATAAAGCCTCTTGTTTTCTTTTTCTACAACCCACACAGGACAAGCCTAAAAAAATGATACGAGTGATTTATGATAAAGAAACAAAATCTATAATAGTATTGTTGGCAGATCTTAAAGGAATAGTTCTCCCTAAATTAAAAACTCTGCCATCATTCTCATGTCGTTTTTAAACCTGTGTATGACTTGCAAAAAGCTGTTCCTTAAAGAATGGAAAAAAAAGTCCAAGATGAGATTGGAAATCTCTTGCACATAAGCATCACTGCAAAACATGTCAGATAATATATGCACTACACAACAACAACACCTATTAACACCCATAATGCACAACAACAGCCAACAAGCAAACAAACATCTCAAAAAAAATGCACTTTAACCAAACCCCAGAGCACAAAAGCCCATAAATACTGTACAATATCAGTAATGTGTGCAAACCACGTAAGCACTATTTCTCACATCCACAGCCAGTGTGTCAGAAATGCTATTGTAACTTAATGCACCGCTGAAATTCAGCACACGTCCAGAACAAAAGCACGCAGACACAATCAGTCCAGCAAAAGTCTTATGATTGAAAAGCTATTCCTCACTCATGAAGCCTCTCGTGTTTTCCTAGAGCTCCTGCCAGACTGTCTGTATGTTCTTACTTTGCCTTTCATTAGCCCCATCATTTCTTACATAGAGAAACTTCACAAACCCTGCTCTGGGATCTCCGCTAACTGACCAAGACCGACAAACTGTCAGCTAGTCACTGCTGCATAATCTCGTCCGACATCCACGCAACAATAAACATATCCGGCTGTCGGAGCCCATGTGGCCGTGGCACGTAACCAAAACAAACCGAGTCTGAGATGCATTTAAGGAAAGAAATTTGGTTATCGGTGTTGTTCCTAAAGGAGGGTGTGAACCCTGGAGCTGGAGGAGAATTAATGCCTTCTCGTTGCTTTAATGCATCTTATCCTCAGGCCCTTCCTGTTAATTCCGTGTCATTTTCTAATCTTTCTTGAATCCCTTTCTCCCTCTGTCTTGTTTCATTTCTCTCTGTATAATCCACTGCCTCTGTGATTAATTCTGCTTGTTTACGGTTCATCAGATATCTGGATGGGGGCTTCAGATACTCTTCAGATGAATGTTTCTAACTCAAAACATTCAAAACGCAGTAAGCTTGGACCTGTTTATATTAAAGCACACGCTTAATGTGGCGCAAGACCACCATATAGTTTACTGGTTATGTGTCATTATGAGTCCAGGCACACATTCAGTGATTTGTGTGGTTGACAAAAATGGTGCTGAATCAGCTCAAAACAAAAATATAGTCACGGAAATGAGCCTCTGGCGAGCAGCGAGTGGATGGAACACGCTTCACTGTCCACTGCCAGGACCCTGCACCACTTTCTCTTGCCCAGACAGCATAGGGACTGGCATGCCTACAGATATCCCACACCTCCCACGTCAAACACACACGCATGCATACACATGCACTAATAGACGCAACTTTACTGCAGATACTGGCCTATGGATGTCGAATGCATACGATCTATAGTCTATATATAGAGCTTGGGGCTAGTTAAAAGTCATAGAATACAAATAGTTGCTTTGTCAAGTATCAGTTTTGTGCGTTGGTTTTAATATTTATTCTGTCCTCTGAGCTAATAATCCAATATCTATATTTTTGTACACAATAAAACTGCACTGAAAGTATTCAACAATTTAAAAATGTCAACATATATACAGTATTGCAAAAAACATGTAACCTTTTATAAGATTTTATTATTGCTTTAGCTAAATATATAAAATACATGCATTATGGACGTGACAAAATTCTGGGAATTAAAATAGAAGAGATGACTCTTTCAAGAACATCAAATAGCTATTTTATTTTAATTTTCATCTGCCTATTTATGAGGAATATGGACAGTTGGATGCGACAATTTTGAAAACAGCACTTTACTGAACTGTGAGCAATAATGTTTTTAACATAAATAAATGCTTTAAAAACTTTAAAGAGACACCTCACATGGGTATTTATAATTTGGAATATATACCTTGATAACATGAATTAACTTTTAATCACACAGTATGTACATACAGCCTCATATTAATAATAATATGTCAATACTATCAATTTAAAGTTGACATCAAAAATAAACCTTTCACAGTTTTCACTGCAATAAAAATAAGTTAGCCCACACTAATATATTTTATATAATGTAAGTGGCTAAAATACACACAACTTCAAAGACAAGTCATTCTACTGATGCACTAAGAGCAAAATGTTCCCTTCTGACCACCGCTGTGCCATACAGCTTTTAAGTGCTTAGCCTTGCTGTCAAAGACTGACTTTAACATTTCATGTCACTAAAATAAAACCCTTTGCTTGGAGGACAATCCCATCACAAATGCCTCAGAAACATGAATGTCTGCAAAGGAGACAGACAGCCCATGTAACATTTAGAAAGCAGACCTTCACAATCCGACTCCTTCAACACAGCCCTATGCGGCACGACAGCGAAAGTTCTTACCTCAGAAGTTATTCACTGACACCAGCATGTGTACGCAGGGATGTGTCGTTTCTTACATACACATACAGATCTTCTGCTTAGCGAGTTGGTTTTGCAGACACTGTCTGCTGTTCTCAGTCTGGAGGGAGTGCTCATATACTGCAGAAGTCCTGCAATCAAAAGCATTATTGTCTCTCGCATTCCACATCACACCGACCTGGGTTGTCCACCCACCGGGCTAGGAAAATGCCATGTTCACAATTCAACAAGCTGCAACCGGCCGCCCGCCTAAGTGACACTCAACACATGACGGCCAGCCGCTGTCGCCTCTGGCCTCATGGATAAGATGTATAACTCAAACTGACCCTTTTTTGTTTATTACATGGTGTGCAAGAGTCAGTATTACCTGGCTGGACCAAAAACTAAGTCCTAACTCGTCAAATGCTTTTCATTGGATAGAATGGCTATATATACTTGGTGCAGACAAATTAAAATATTGGATGTGAAATTCAGATGTGATTAAATATCATGTCCACCCTAACTAAGGTCTACAAACTGACTCTGCGCGTAACCAAAAACGCAACTACGGTTATGTTCAACAGAGCGTGAAAACAGTTTGCCCTCCACTGACAACCTATTATCTCCTCAATGACAAACAGTATTTTCCTGTGCAAAAACATGCCACATGCACACTTATTTATGAAGGCTGTGCCCTTGTTTTCACCCTTAGGAACATTGTTGGAAATTAGACCTCCATTAGCATTAGCAGACATTATCCCAAGCTACATGCTTGCTTCTCCTCGATGACAGTCCATTATTTTGGCACTTGCATCGTCCCTGTGCATCAGAACAATTGATAAGCAAATGTTTTATTCATACGTGTGTACGACTTAAGTGCCGAAGATCGAGCAGTCAAACCCTGGCAGACTACTTATCCACGCCACAAACTGATTGGAACCTGTTGTCGCACCCCATGTGGGAACACATTTGCTAGACTGGGAAAGTCAGAGAAAACACAATATTCTGAGGCTCGTGTAATGGTGTGAAGGCTGGATAAACTCTCCAGTAAAGCATCACTATTTACCCATAGAGGAAATGTTCAGAAAACTAGTACACATGTCAAGATTATGTGTTAAGCATTTTTCCATTTACTTTAATGAGATAACGAGCATCAAAGTTTGATTTCACCTATAAATATCACTATGATTTCCATCTTTGACATGACATTACTCAGTCAATATTAAAGATATATCAAGATATATTTTCACAGAATGTGAAATTTGCATTATGCAAGGATGATTTTATGTTGAAAACAGTAAATCATAAAAAGACTTTAGCTGTGATTTTTAATTAGTCTGTGTCTAACAGATGACAGCATAAACATAGTGCAATACATCAAATAAACTAGGTTGTGCATTAATGTATGACTGTCCAGGAGCAAAATTAACTGCCTCAGACAGGGACATTTAGAGATAACTCATTTAAGACTTCAATCAAATTATTCTTTTGTCAACTCATAAGGGAAATTTGAAAACAGTTTACTAGTGTAAGTGCTGAAGATATTGAGCGTGAGAGGAGGATAGTGTGATTAATCTGCTGAATTAACTGGCACTTTGGTGCCCTGTGACGGTCTTACATCTTCTGTCAAGTGGTATGAAACACAAAGTTACATATGGGGTTTGTTTAGTTATCAAACTAAATTTGGAAAATAAAAATAAAATAATGTTTGTGTGACAGTAATTTACATACTGTATACTACACAGATAACTCAAATGTCACCAGAATATATATAAACTTGGTGCATGAAACACAATGTGCAGGTCCTAATATCAGTAAAGCCACAAGACTCTGACTTTCATTTCTTATAACGAAATATTGCAGTGAGAACTATCAGAACCATCTTCTAGCTTCAGAAGTTTTGAAATCAAGCACAGGTCATAACTGCTTTCATAGTGCTTTTTGGAGTTTGAAGGATTAGTTCACCCAAAAATGACATTTTCTGTTATCATACTCAACCTGTCAAACCTTTCTGACTTTTCACACAGAAAAAATTATGTATACGGTTGGGTATAAATGAAGTATACGGTTGGGTGAATAAAATACAACAGCAGTCTACTGTGACCTTAATGTTTAAAAATCCAAAGACTATGACCAAAAGTGCATGATCATTTTCCAACATTACAGTAAAATCAAGAAACTCATTACCAGAACAATCATCAAACACACAGGACAGCAAAAAGGCAAATGATTTTACTGTAAAACTGGAAAAAGATGAACAAAGCACATATGCATTTTCTGGTGTGGACACTCTCTTATGCAACTGATTTGTGCTGGCTTTACTCAACAACTTCTAAATCACAAAATTTTGGTCTTTTAAATGAACTATTTCTAAAAATTAATGAGCAAACAAAATTTGTACTTTTTTTTTTTGCTATTTTTAATAGCAAACTTCCCAATTCTTGGAAAAGCCTTTTATAAGACAAATCCAAAAGGTTATTTATAAAAGCATGCTAGAAAACTGTCACTTTATTTCTATCAAGTTCTACAAACACATTGCACGTAGCACATTGTCTTGAAGTACAGCAAGCAGCAAAGTAGACTTTTAACCAAGCTTATCTTGTTTCTAGGCGACAATGAAGAAGTCTTTACACAGATTGTGTTTGTATGAACGTTCTCTCATTCCAGCCCACGGTTTATTTTTTTGCTAATTTCATCAAAGCAAATATGCAGTCTGTATTTAATCCTAATTAGCAGGGATTTATACACGGACGCTAAACGCCTTCCTCCTTGGCCTCTACGTGTGGAAAAATCTGATTAATATACACAAGTCCACTGATGCTTTTAAGAGCCACTGATCCGTAAAGCGAAAACACTTGGTCCAGCAAATACCTCGTTTACAAGCCTTTAATTATGATAGCAGCTAATCACCACTGTATTGTATAAAGTTATTTCTATGGTGGGTAGTCCATACACTGGACATTGCAAAAATCTGCCACATCCCGCCTCTGCTAGCTGTTTAGATCTAGATACAGATGATGGATATATGTTCTCACACACACACAGCTGTCCGTGCACCTTAACACACATGCGTCAAAGTCACGACTGCCACCACGAATAAGAAGAAGAGCTGAAGCAGATCTTCCAGTCCGCAGGACTAGGGCTCATTTGAAATCTGGGAATCTCATTAAAAGTGAGAGAAAAAGCTTTTGACAGCCTTCTGCGCGATGTCTCACCCTCTGCTGCTCGTCCACGTGGGCTGCCCTGTCAGTCGTGTCACTTCCTGTTTGCTGAATGAGTCACTGAGATTCTATGAGACGGGAATCGGTTTGACAGCTTGTTGTTAAATAAATAGCAGACCATAAATTATTAAATCCCCCAGAATATTTGTAGAGTCCCAACAGCAGTGGTAATAATGGTGGTAGCTGGGCTGAACGGCTCCATAAACTATTTTCAGCTGTTTGAAGCAGGAAGAGGAAAATTAACGTTGATCAGATATGACAAGATTCATTTGTGGATGCAGACAAACATATCACTTCTAATTCATGGCCTCTGCAGACTCAAACAGCATTACAAATTAGCCGTTAAACACAAAAAGAGAAAGCGTGATGGTTGCTCTGGTCAATGCAGTTGCAATGAAAGGGTATCAAAACTCTAAAGTTTCAAAACAAACTGAGAGCAAACAATACAATTCTTTAAAATGTCTCTTTTTGTGCTGTATGGAAGAAAGAAAGTGACATTGCAATGACATAAAGGTGAAGACAGAATTAATTATTTCACGTGCAATCAATAAAACACATCACGGTTGCCTGTGTTGAACATTATTATTGTCACATGAGCAGTTGCTCAACAAGCACACCTTCTCAATAACTTATTCCTCATTTATTTACACACAACAAATTAAATCAACCAAAAATCTCACTATTTAGCATTAGCATATATCTCAGACAGGCAAAACACGCACAAAGCCAGTGAGAAAAAACTGAATGAAAAAGTAAGAGAGGGAGTAAGAGAGCGAGATCCAGAGAGACAGGAACATCTTTCTTTTCCCTGACACAAAAGCATTTTAAGTGCCAATCACTTGAGTCACATGGCACAGAAATAAAAAGCCTCCGAGCAGACGAGTCCTTGCTTGGACTCAGCAGGGGTTTGATATATCACACCAGTTTCGTTTCTATTCACCAAACCGAACAATCACTTAACAGTAGTCGTGTTCAGGTCCTCCGCCTCACTTTGCCTAAAAGGAGGTTTAAAGCCTGTATTATACAGATGTAATTGGCTTGTACCAAGAACATGGTTTACTGACACAGGAAGGGGTCTGGCCTCACTGTCTCCCTTGAAAGTACGTCTCATTACTGAATTATTTCAGGTTGTTCAGACAGAGAACAGAAGCACAATAAAAGCAAATGCTGCAACACTTGAAAACGTGTTTCTTTAGAAAACGTTTCTTTAGTGCAAAGTGGGCAGCGTTGTTGGCACTATTTTCAAACAATCACACGTGTTGTTGGTCAAGCAAATCGGATAAAAAATGTTTTTTTGATTTTTCCAAAAGTGCTTTAATATTTATGGAAACCACAGCAATTTTGAAAAAGCAGTGTGGGGCGACTGTCCACCTGAAAATACTGCAACAATAATAATAGTCATGTATATGTCTGAGCACTGAAGTGTACACAGGTAATCACACACACATAATCCCTCTCTCTCTCCCTCACACACACACACACACTCTCTCTCTCTCTCTCTCTCTCTCTCTCTCTCTCTCTCTGACCAAAAATTACTATCTTTGTTGGGACATTTGGTCACCACACTATACGGTTTACCAGGACCTCTTCTTCTAAGCTCTTTCCAAGCTCTTTTTCTAATTTCTAGTTTATTTATAGGACGTGCTCTGTAGGCGACTGCAGGATTCATGCTGGCTAACAGGTGCCTGAGGGAACTGTGTTGGAGGCTTCTGATTAAAGCATGTGACCAATCAATAAAACAAGGTAAAAAATGGATATACCTATAATATAATATAATATCAAGCACCAAAAACATGATTGTAATGTATACAGGGCAGTACAAAGTCTCCATCTGGCAACAGCTGTGAGTCCGGAGAAGGTGGGTGATGATGTAGGCCGTGTAAACTCATTCTAAGGAATGGTGGCCTTTTGGCTACACAGTGTGGGTGGAAACAAATGAGAGAGCGCTGCTCCCATGACATTTTAGCACAGCGAGTCTATCCACATCCCTTACTGTGCGGTTCCAATAAAAAACACGACTTTTATTACTTTGCGTGCCTGTCAAATGAACAATAGCATCGTTTCTGAGAGAGACTGAAGGCTGGGTTATTCTTCATGGTGGATTGTAATGACATTGGAGAGCCATGATAAGGTAATGATATTTGGGATATCAAAATGGCATTGTGTGTCAGTTTTTCACAAGTTAATTAAATGAGAGAAAGAAATGAGAAAACATACGATGTTGTGAAGCGGTAGGCGAGGATGGAGAAAAATGTTGTGACCGACGAGGACAAAACGTACGTAAACATACAACATGCAGTTGGTGCTCATTCAGTCTCACCTTGAAGCTGTCATTCTTTAGTAGACACCCACGTAAACAGAAAACACACAAGCAGATACATGTTTCAGATGAAGAGCGAACGATGTACGACTTGATCTGTTGCCCCATAAACTGTCTAAATGAGTAGTGTTTTCTGCCAAGATTTATCGCTACTGAACACAAAAGGAAAATGAGCTAAATTGTACAGTCAGTGTTTACAATTACACTGTAACTTTGTACGATAAATACCGGTTTGCCTCCACTGTAATTGGCACATGCTCCTGAGCTTCTCATTGGTGATTATGACATTATCATGTGCTGTCATCTTATAAATACAAATCATTTCAATCTAATGCCGTAAAATCGACATACTGCTTCTTTCTCAGTCAGCATAGATATTCAACACAAATCATTGTGTGGATTATGACGTACTTTTCCTCATGATGGGTTATGATATAGGCTGTGTAATTCCACCCAGTGTGTGCAATGACATCAATATGATTAAATATGCCTGCTCTGAGGTTTTCATTCATCTGCGTCTCTCCACTGCAGCATGATTTAATGAGACTGACCGTATTTTGATACACGTTCACTTCTGAATATCAAATGCAGTGAATACACTCATTTCAAATTCATGCAGAAAAATAAGAGAAAAAAAACAAAGCACAGCACTTTTTCAAAATCCTATGAATGCAACTTGACACGTTCCCTTCAGCGTATTTATCACGTGACGTCTAAATTACAAATTAACAGATGTGTATGCTTCACTCCGTTTGCTGGGTTTAGTTTACATGGGGATTATTTTTAAAGAAAAGCCTATCGTATGGAAAAAGCTAAAAAAAAAAGGGTCTCAAGAAAGGTTTGAAGTTTTACATGAACCGAATACAGAACTACAAGAGTGGCAAAGAAAAGATTTGTGACCTCAAGTGCAAAGCAAGCTATGGATTTATAAAGCTAAAAAAAAGACACCTGTTCTTGTTTTCTCATTTGTATTTCTTCTAATGAAACATAACAAGGAAAAAGAGAGAGAGAGACTACCAGTCTCTCAAAAAGTGACAGCTGTGACTGTGCCATTGGAAATTTTAATTACCCGCTGTAACCTTTGTCACTAACATATCTAATTCATCTAATCCAGTCTTGAACAAAGCCACATTGTGTGTTTTCCTGTTAATAAAAGAGACAAAGTCATTTAAATATGTGGGTTTGCAGAAGGGGGTGAATGTAAGAAAGAAATCTTGCATGTAGCACCTCCTTAGTTGGAGCAAATCTGAGTGACTCTGAAGATCACAGCGATGCCAGAACACCAGCCCTTTCTCTTTCTCTCTCTCTTCTTTTATTCTGTCCCTTTACCATCAGGCTTACTCACTCTCAGGCTCAGCAAGGCAAAACTGGCAGCGGCACACGTTTTCTTGTTCTCAAAACCTCTGGCGTAGTGTACTGCACAGCCAACCCAACATCCCGACTCTAATTCTGCAAGGCAAAGCCCAATGGAACAGCAGAGTGATTAACTGTAATCAGGCACATTAAAGACCACAGGAAGGTTCACAATGAGGGTACCCAGGTTAAAGCTATTAAGAGTTCATTGTTGCGCTATAAAAAAGAGAAAATGGAAATACAGCATGAGGTGAGAATGCCGTGCTATTCATAGGCAATGGGTGCACTTGGGGACGCTGGCGCTATCCGCTCAAACAGCATGCACAGGTGCGTTGGATAAAGTATACCATCAGGACACCTTTGGCTTAGTATTTTCAACATACGGTTTAAGGAGAACTTATTTTAATCCTTCTGTATTCTTCAAGCAGGATGATGTGTGAATTGGGACCTATCCTACCTTGAAAAAGCTGTTTTTATAGGGTTTCACAATGCAGGACGATAGCAAGAGAGAGGCATGAGCTTAAAAGGCACCGGGACTTTGCACATTTGTGTTTGTCAAGGGATTGTGCATCTCTCTGCTCCAATCCTCTAGTGAGTCTCTTAAACCTTTATGATTCAAGCTCGCTACGTCAAGATACCTAAAAATCCAGCGCTGACTGGTTCCTCTAGGGTAAACATATTCGGTTCTCTATCATTGGGCCTGAGGCGGACCTGTCTGAAGAAGCAAAGTTTACATGAACAGCTCTATCATGGCTAGTCCTTAGTGGTATGGTCAGGTTTGGGTTTACCTTTGAACGATGCTGCTGGACTTCACCTTTACGTTTTTCACGTTTTGAGGGTCTCGGGTGGGCGCGGTTGACGTTGAACCGTCACGGCATGCTGCCTGGCACCATTACGGAAGCCATCACACAGAAGCACGACGAGAATTATTTATGGCCCAGAGGAGGGTGGCAAAATTAGACCTCGCCCTCTGGGTGCGGTGTGACAGCCGTGCTAAATCACCCTCCTACTGCAGGACTGTTACGCTAGCTTACCGCCACTGAAACTCCGTTGCCACACCACTCCATGGCCAAGCAGAGTGAATTACCACCCCCAAGAGTAAACACCATGATGAATACATTCATAAGGTGAGCTGTATTCATGGCAAAACCCTCCCGAGGTCAGGCGTGGCACCCTTCGCAAAGTAACCGGTAAGGGCCCACATTTCAGCCAAGCCTGTCAACGCGAAAAGACTGCTAGGGTAAAAATCACAGTGAGACTGTATTAACTTGTTTGTTCAATTTCCAAGTGCCACATAAGTTTTTCAGCCAACGGCTTCAACCCTTGAGGATATTTTGGGGTGGGGGGTGTTGTTTGCTTTTTTATTCAGGCATGTGAATTGGTAGAGCTCTTTGTAATTTATATACCAGCATTCAGGTGCGAGACATTATTCCTCATGGGAGACACTAAATTTTTAGACCTTCATTTGCTGACAGGGCGGGGTGGAAATGGCGAGGTTATTTACCTAATATTGCACCATTTGATAAATTTACAGGGGATTTTGCACTGAAGCATGGCTCTCCTGCTCACTCGCACGAATTATACCAAGGCTTTTTGCGAACTATTCCAGGGGTTTTCAATGGTTTTTGGTCGATTGCACATTTTTTAAGGTTCCAAAATCTCTAAAACATCTCCATCTGACAAACTAACAGAATTAACCAACAATATGAGGACTTGGAATAAAAATAATGCATAAAAAATAAAATAAGACCACAAATAATACTCCACGACCCTATTTGCATCTCTTCCTAAAGTTATACCTCTGCACTATACCATCCAGAGGAAAGCTGCCGGGCACATGGTGGGCTCTTATTTACAATTCTTTTAGCTGATAACACACATTAGATTAGCACTCGGTCAATGATTCATCTCTCCTTTGACATAGGTTATTTATTGCTGTGAGATACCAGAGAGCGACCAGTAATTATTTATGGGTTCTGCAACATTCTGGTTGTTTGATGAATTAATATGACTATAAGGGCAAATTCCAAATGGCATTTTTGCACCCCAGAAGGGCACTACAGAAAGTCGTTTCAGGCTACAAGGAAGAAATTTTGCCATTAAACACTCCATTGCATAATTTAGGAAAATACAGCGAGAATTATGCTTGTGCTATTCATCAATATCTATAGGTTTTGCAGCCTTTCCATACAATAAAATCAACCTGCTGTCACCGTTACTCGTAACTGTCACCGTAACTCAGGAGGAACAGGTTATTTCACTATTCACTTGAATATTTCATAGTTGAATTCTAATCTAATCATGATAGACTATGTATTGATGGAAAGGTCTAAGACTTAAGAATAAATACTTGACAAATTTTCATAAAAGAAAAAAAAACAAATATATATATATATATTAATGATATTTTAAAAATACCTAAAATTAAAAAGTTGCCCCATATGGCTCCAAAAGATCTTAAATATACCTTAGCCTTGTAGAAAACTTTTAACTGCACTGCATTATTATTTTATGATCCTTGTTTTGATGTTTGGCATTTAAAAAACTGCAATCCACTTTCATTATATGGAAAATCTGCCTTAGGACATTCTGGCCAAGATCCTCTGTTGTTTTTGACAGAAGGAATAAATTATTCTGGGTTGAAACAGCATGCGGGTAAGTAAATGATGACAAAAACTTTTCCTATAAAATAAATTGGTAGTGACTTCATTAGTAGTATTTGTTATCAGTATTTCCTTAGGACTGCCTTGTTCTCTTACAAGCGCTTCAAGTGCTCCGTCTTTCACGTTGAGCCGGGCATAATAATGCTTACTTCGAATTGAATTGTTGTGGGACAATTTAATACATCAGTGGTATAATAATAATAGTAATTCAACTCAGATATGTGCCCCGGCTCTTAAAATCCTCCACCCCACTTTATCCCAGTCAAGAGAATCTTCTGAATATTCTGTAGTAGAAACAAAACCAGCAAGAAATAATTAAGGGGTTCAATCAAGCAAATAATTACATTGATTGACTCAGATGAGAGCACACTGGCACTTCAAACTCACAAATGAAAGACAAGGATGCTCGGGAAAAAGTTAATGAAAAGACAAGGACCTCAGCCAATAAAAGGGAAAAAAAATGGCCACATATGAAAAAAACGTGTGCTATGCCAAAATAAGGAAGCGTTTGCATCCAGTGACAGCTTTTTGTGGAGAGGATTAATTCTATCATAATGAGAGTGGCTTGTCTTGAAGCAAAGCCAGTGAGGATGTCCTGAGTAGGATGATTTAGCCTTAGGCTCAGATGCTTTGCCTGCAGAAAGACTCTACAACCCTTATCTGTGACCTCCTACCGTAAAAACCCAGAGAAAAACCGGACTCTATCCACATGCACAGCTTGTGTCCACATGCCCAATTGCATTTCAGCATGTCAACTACAAAACTGGAAGAAAGGACACTGCACTTTTCCATTTCAAACTCCTAAATTATTCACATTTCCTAAAGATAAACCGGAAAGGATTATTGTTCACAATATTTTAAAATTCTACATAGAAGAACAAAAGAATGTTTACGGCTGGCCTGAACACATTATTATTCCACATTCTAAACGTCAAGGTGCTGGAAAACATCAAATCTTCTCTTCTTTTATAATATTTATAACTCTAAAGCTGGGTTTCTCTTTATCAGCATTCTTTTCGATTCTTCCGAGCAATATTGCTCTTTCTTAAAGACCACCGTAAGAGTATTTATGCACTTAGATGCAAAGTTTATTAGCCAAGCCACTGACACAGCTTAAAAAATAAAACAACTGTAAAATGGTCTAGACATTATAATGGTGTTCACAACTGTTTTCCCATTTCATTTCTATGACCCACAGCTAATTCTAAATGACCTGTTACAGTGGCTGTCACGGCACTGTGGTTACTGTCCAGAGATGCTTTAGAGACACTCCGAGCTGTGGATTATGATGGCACCTAATTAATCTGACACAGCAAACACAAATTTCAAGTTAATAGCTTACAAATAAACTGTACCAGAGCATTCAAAAAAGCAGCTTTGTTTGTGTAACCATAAAATCTTTTTTTTCTTTCTTTTCCTGGTACATCTTTAAACCTTCTATGAAAGCCAAATTAAGTCTACATCAGCTGTAGAATCATCAGAATTGCCAGAGTGGAAAATTAAGTAAAGAGACCTAGTTATAGATGCATGAAATTATGTTCAAACACTCCACTGCTTGATAGACATGAACACAACTCCTTGTCATTACATTATAATCTGACTAAATCCGAATTAAAAATCTTTTATTAGTAAAGATTAAGGGATAGTTCACCCAAACATAAAAATTCTGTCATCATTTATTCACCTTAATTTCATTCAAAACCTGTATATGACACTAGAATGAGATATTTTGAGAAATGTCTCTGGGGTTTGGTGTCCATACCATGGAAGTCAATGGGGGCAATGTTGTTTGGTTACCAAAGTTCTTCAAAATATCTTCTTTTAGAAGAATAAAGAAAGTCATACAGGTTTGGAATGACACGATGGTGCGTAAATGATGAAAGAACAGAAAAGCAGCAGTGAAGTGATTCAAATGACTCATTTGGGATACTTTTATGATACATATATTGTGCTTTTCTTTTGTCGTCATTGTGTTTCATTACATGGAAATAAGTCACCAGGATATTCTTCAAAAAGTTCCCAGATGTATTTTGGGCTATTTTTATGATATTGTATTTTTCTTTTGTTTTTCGTAAGTTTGGAGCTTGGATGCATCTGATAGTTTCATAACTATAATAAGTCAGGAAATAAGTCACCAGAATATTCTTCAAAAAGTTCTACAAAATCTTACAAAAAATCACAGGTTTGAAATGACACAAGAATGACGACATCATTTTAATTTCTGGGTGAAATCTTCCCTTAACTCAGCACAGTTTGGAAGAAAGAAATGCAAACGAAGAGGAGGAAAATGTTGGGCAAGAAATAAAACAAGCATCTGTCTCCAACCAAGCAAATGTCACATTCTTTTAATCTTATATGAACGCCTGCCCACTGACGTGCATTTAATTACACACAAGCCCATCCAGTCTGGCTTTTGCCTGATTTCTCCCTGACATACACACACAGACATTTCTGTAGCAGTGTGTTCTCTCACAAATCGCTCAGTGGACATTGACTATAGATATGTACAGACAGCAGTACAAATACACCTCAACACCCACCACATTTAGCCCTTGTACGTTCACAAGCACAGAGAAAATATGAATTCATGTGTCAACTGAAACACCTACTATTCATCTAACTGCAAGCAAATAAGCAAATCGGACCCCCACACACAAGCAAACACAAGATAAAAGCTTATCGTGTCACACTGAGCGCAGGATCCTGAACCCCACGCTGACACAGAAGCGGGGGAAAATTCTGGCATCTTCAGGTCTACAGCCCTCCACCTTATGTCTCTCTACATCAGACAAACACACTGGCAGCACACACACCACATAAACTCATATTCAGAGTTGTGTCTCACTGCAGAAAGAAGAGAAAAACTACACACAGAAAAGCCCTCAGCAGCTTTTGGAGAATAGTATGAGAAGGTGAAAGGGCCAGAGGAATGGGAGAGTTGAGGTGTGAAAGAAGATGAGAAAAGACGACATGAAAAAGCAGATGCCCCGTTACCTATTTGTGTTAACACACAGAAAATGACTTTGGTATAGAAAACAAAAGAGTTCAGTGTAATATACTGAATATACTTATAGTATATAATATACTTGATTCACTCCTTATCATCATCTTCATCATCATTACTGTTATAAAAAAGACATAAGTGGACAGACTGGAAATAATTAGATTGCAAAGTGGGAGCTGATATATACAGTAATAATGTAAAAAACATAACTTATTACTGTAACTAAAATGACTACTAAAATTAAAACTTGTAACTTACTGTCTATAATTATACTTAATATAATTTTTATACATAAATGATTAAATAATACATATTTAATAAATAATTAAATTAATATAAATAAATAAATAACACATTTGCATCTATAAAATTCATGTAAAAACATTAGTATTATGCTGTCTAAAAATCTATATAAACTTGTTTTCCTTAATAATGTTTACTATAGACCTTTCAATTTTGACATTGGGAGATGTAGTTCAGTAGTTCACAGAATAAAACAAAAAAGATCATTTTTCCTAAACACATAAGTAGTGAATTCAGAAAAACTAAAATAATTATAAAATGATCTGTACAATGCATGAACCCTAAACAGGGTGTTTCCATGCAGTTCCCAAAACCTGAAAGAGACTGACAGAAAGAGACACATTCAGCCGGCTATGAGATACACCTTGGAGGACAATAAACTGAAATGACACAGCTCTACCTCCAGAAACAAACCTGCCTCAACAGCTATAACAAAATACCACCTACTTCTGAAACTTTACAGAAAAACACACAAGACACAATTCCTCAAACTAGCCCAGCCAGCCTCCCTGAACATGCGAAATACAGCTCAGTGGCATTCAGCCCCCTCCCGGGTGAACGCCCTGAGCCCGAGCCCGCTTTCTCATATAGCAAACATAAACAAACCATCCCATCATCTCACAAGCCTCGGTCAACCTGCCTCTATTCCTGCTCCTGCATACTGTCTCCATGCCTCCCGCAGTGCAGATGTGCCTCGGTTTAAACCCAAGATAAGAGAGGATTTACTGGCAGATCGAGAGTGATTGACACAGCTCATGCAAGGTCAGTACACCTAAATGAAGCCTTGCAGACAGCATTTCTATCTGTGGTAAAAGACCTGTGTGTTAGTGTGCGTTCGTGCATGTGTGTCTATACAACGCACGGTTAATTGCGTGGGAGTTTCAGCAATCTCCATTTAAGCAATTACACACACTTTTAACTTACCATTATGTTCTCCATTGGAGATAAGAACTATCTTTATATGTTATTATATAAGGCGGAAAGCGACATACGCAATTAGAAATTGTGGAGTGCAATGATTAACACAAAGGCTGATTTTATCCTCGACAAAAGACTAATGCACATTGGCTACAATAACTAACATGCATAACATAATCAGACTAATTTTTAAGTGTGAGTAACATTATTTTTTTAATATGTGTGAACACAAAACACACTGCGAGCGATGCAACATGACAAAACACAGGTCACACCTGTCATAATACAAGAAGCCGATGAAAGCTTACAATAGCTGCAAGCAAACTATGAGAAAAGTTAACCTTATAGTTGTTTTTTACACAGTATGCAGAGAGAGAAGATATTTAAACATCAAACATTTGATGAAACAGAAAAGAAAGATTGCAAAAAAAGTAAAAAAAGATTGCAAAAAGTGGAAGAAGAGAAAAAGAACTCATAAAACACTGTTTTGAATTCATCTTTAGAAACCACAAAGTAGAAAACCAAGCCCGTCTCCTGAGGCTTTCTACATCAAGCTTAGTAAAGCGACTATACTTCAAAAGACACCAATTGGCTTAAAACTCACAGGTGAACATGACATTAAGCCAAGCTGGCACTTCTTAAATGAGTGAAATATATATATATATATTTGAAAAGATGCAAGAACAACAACAAAAAACCTCTGAACACCTCCTTGGAGATTTCAGCAATCTCACTGGCAAGCTGGTCTGAAGAATCAACCTCAATCTAGAAAGCCTTATAGAGGACTGGAGATAAACAAAAGTACAGTAAGAGTCCGTCTTTGATCTTCTCTCACACTCTCTGAAATCAAGTCGACTGCAATTTGCACTTGAAATTAATTACCCAGCTGTGAGGACGTGATTGACGTGGCGGCAGGATCCCCGAGTCCGTGGCTGTGTGGAGAGGGGAAGGACACGTTCTCCAGACGTCAGGCAGGACGCGGCGGAGAGGAGACCTTGGTAATGTGCGTATCCTGAAACCTACAGGAAGAAGAGGATCATATCGTCACCGTACTGCCGGAGAGATGATTTGATGAGACTAAAGAAAACAGACAAACAAACAGCCGCTCTTTGCTTTTCCTAAAAGCCCTTGGATCTGGGCCGAACGCCAAGGCAAGGACCCACATATGAAACAGAGCGGTACTCTGGATGCCGAGCTTTCCCACCTCTGTGCTTGACACGAGGCAGTAGGCCCAGGCCTCCCGGTTGCTCTCTTCTGGCTAATCAGAGGAGACTGGCTTATCAGGGGACAGCACGCTCCGTCCACACAATCCCAACAGCCAGCCGAGCTCACACATGGCCGATGGCGAGGAAAAAGGGGTAGACGAAAAACGAATGCCAATGAGCATCGTCGTCAGGCCAAGATTTCATTACTTCCTGGACAAACTCCCGAGCCACAAACAGCTTCAGGCCTGGCCTGAGGTCTGCCACCTGTGCTGCTACCAAAGCAAGTGGTCCTCTTTAATCTCTAGTCTTTCCGCTGACTGACCTTTGTGGATGACGATGGGCACAAATTCTGTTTTGATGGTGGATAAGACAACAGGGCTGGCATAGGGTAGGGGGACAGACATAAAGCTATGACAGGAAATAAATGTGCATCACTCACCCACAAATCAGCCCGCTCAAAGTACATAGGTGAGCAAAAAATTCAGACCGTTCAAAACAGAGCTATAAAAGTTTAATGTGCAGCTGGCAGGTAGTTTTACTAGACAAGGCAATGGGATGAGCTATTTCAGAGTTGTAGCAAGCATGCATAATTTACATTATAGTTTCAGCTAAGAGTAAGTCTCTCTGCATTTCCTGACGTTCCTGTCCTGTGTCATGTACGCAAGGCTGTGGTGTCACTTATCTGTGTCGTAGCGAGACGATATGTGCAGAAGCTCTTGAAAAACACAGACCATATGAGTTTAGAAACCAGATCAGATTTCTGCCTCCTCACTTCTGACTGACAAGCAACAAGAAGTTATTAATTTTAACATCCACCAAGAAAATCTGTGAACCGCTTTTATGAGCTTTTTAAATACCTTTTTAAAAATTGTTGTATATTCTCCACAGTGGCACTAAGATTTTGCTTTTTAGTGTGATCTGTACTGTACTATAGCACTTACAGTACAGTGAATAAAGATGCAAATATATGTTGTTTACAAACCCGAATGACTTTTGTGGAGCACAACAGTAAAAAAAAAAAAATGATGGTTGCTCGTTATTATGCAATTAATAAATTAAGTAAAATGTAAAGACGTTTTACAGGCTTAAGATAATTATATTTAATTATATATTATTATAATACATCTTCTTACAACATGCATGGCTTCAGAACACTTCTTCCAATTTTTATAACACTTTGCATTCTTCTAGAAGCTTAAATCCACATCTAAGTCTCCAAAAGTTCAATTTTAGTTTTTCACAAGAAAGAGAGTAGGTTGAGTACTGTAAATGATGACTGAATTTTCATCTCATGGTGAACCATTTCTTTAAGACGTGTCATATTCGTCCAGGTCTGCTTGATTCCGGCATTTTAAAACCCATCTGCACTTTCTCACCAACAGGACGTCTCAGGTGGCTTGGAAGTGAGGCTTGGAAATGAGTGGAAGAGAGAAAGAAAGACACAGAGATATAAAGAAAGCCAGGCCGTGTTAAAATCACTACAGTTAAAAACACTCAGGACGTGTTTTGGCTTGTACCAAACTGTACCCAAAAGACCAAGAGCCTTTAGTCACAAACTGCACAAAACGCTCGTCACCTTAAGTAGGGCACCATGCTGAAGTGCATTTTACACACAACCTAATCCATCATTCACCATGTTAACTCCTCTGTCCTTCCCTCTGCGCCCTGATAATGAACCATTTTGTCACTTGGAATTGGGAGCATTCATTCAGATCAACTTCAGGACCATGAAATGATTTTTCATGATGGTCAAATCAGCTTTGTACCCAGTGGAGACTGTCACAAAGTAGTCTGACAGAGAGTTGGACTGAAACTATGTAGTAAATAAAAAAACTTGCAAGGTATGTCAGAATACATACCTGGAAAAATGCTGAAAAATTTACCTGCAGACATAAAGTAACCTGTACAATGAATCATGAAATTTCACTGGCACTGATAGTATACTATCACGACAGCCCCGGTGTAGTAGTAGACCCAAATTAATTAGCATGATTGTGTGAAACGCCGGCCACAGAGAGAGACACACATAGACCAGAATGTGTATTAATGTCAGTAAAGACGTATAGAAATATACGTGAGCAGCAATTAAAGAGGATAACAGTGTTGGGCTTGTGAAACAGCGAGTACAGCTCAAGTACAGATTTCTGCCACTTTCACCTACACACCGCCGCATCCGCGTCCCCAAGGTTACCATCTGCCTCTCAGCCGAGTGAGGCAGCTCTCCACCATCCACACTTAATCACTGCACAACCTCTTAGACACTCATTTCCTGTCTTTGTCGGAGAAGGCTGCACCTAACAGAGGAGATTTTTCACACAATGGCTGTCGTACTCATTACAACAAACCTGAGTCCCTCCACAGTCTCTCTTATTCTGAAGAGCTTTGTTTTAACTTGCCACCAGCACACTGGAATCAATTCATCAAAAGCTTAACAGGCTAATGAATTGAAACGGGGTGAAAATGAGAGCGTTCAGGGCGAAAGTATGGAAAGGATATTAAAGCACAGAGGTCCTGCATGTTTTGATTGCTCAAATTGTAATTTTCAGGCTGGCGCTAATAGGAATGTGTTACTTTGCGGCGTTTTAGATAATAAACTTCGAACCAATGACATTTAACAAAAAGTCTAAGCTATTCGTGATGTGAAAAGAGCTGTTTTTTGAAGGTCCCTGAAAGTAATGGTGCAGAATTCATTCCTGGTCTGGTTGCATGTTTATTTTCCATGAGACAAGTTATATTTTCTTGCAGAAAAATAAAGTATGTGCATGTTTATCAGCGTGAGACCTCTGGAGTCAAGCTATCCCCCTCAAAACTGCCCGCAATGACAGCCCACATTACTTTGCATTTACACCAGTGATATAAAAAACTCATATAATACATATAATGCTGTTAACATACACCCACTTCATCACATATATATTCCCAGATACTGAATGTCTTAGAATGAGACAGTTTCACAAAGCTAAAATTATCCTAATTAATCATCATACACTAGCTTGACAGAGACTGACCTATGCAATCCAAGACATTTCATCGCCTTTCCATACATTATCTTTGCAATCTATGTCTTCCACTCGATATCAGTGTATCAGCTTCCAGCAGGTGCCTCACCAGAGGGGGTTAAGTGATCTGAGCCAGAAGTGCGATCTAACCATCATACTGGATCCACACTTCTCCCAATCCCAATCAGCCTGCCAGGGTACAGATTTACACCGATCTCCACCGTACCCAGCAGGCTATGCTTCGCTGCACGCACAAAGAGAAAAACACGAAAAGCTCGACAGAGCCCGGTAATGAAAGATTACATGAAAGATTAGAGCAAAAGGTTTATCATCTCAGATTTTCTCAACCTTTACAAGCTCTGATGTCTCCATAACAATATTGCAGAGGATAATGGTGCTCTTTTAGTATTGCCAACTAGAGCATAGTGAAGGACAATAGTCAATTCGATCATGTTGATATCCTCATCCGAAGGCTATGAAACTCAATTGCAAATGTTAATGGGTTTAAATGAATAATTGTGTTGCTATGCTGTGTAATTAAACTTTAAGCTGTTCTATCTTTGAATCCAAATGATGATGTTTAATGTAAGTTTAACTCTATTAGAAAGTTACTTTATGACGCAGATGCTTAGCAACATTTTAATTCATTGTCTTTATATATACAATTCAGCCCAACTCTTTTCTACAATAAAATGAATGTTTTACTACAAATGAGAGCAATGTCTTCTCAAAATCTTTAACGCATCGAATTTCATGAATATGCAAGATGAGATGCTCAGGCACTTAATTTGCATATTACAGCCATGTACTAATTGCACATTCTGAGCCAAACATTATGTGACATCACCTACAAGTAGTCCAAAAACCGTTCAGAGTTCTCTCCATTAAGCACAGGCATCTCTAAGAGCCGCTCATGTTGTCAAGTCTCTCCACAAAAATTGTCCATCAACTGAGTTTCTGTAAAAAGAAACAGCTTTTATCGGTCTCGGCTCCTATACTGGAATATGCCGTGATGTCTGATACTTTCTACATCGAAAACCATGCCGCCCATAGATATGGAGGTAGCGTGATGTTCTTTAGCGTGTACACAGCCCCATTATCTGTCTTATAATCACACTTTCTTTTTTCCTAATGGAGTTTTGGTCGACTCTGAGATTGTTCTTTCTTTCAGGTCGATGGGAATACATCATGCTCATATTCTGGGTGATATTGATCTAGGAATAGTCAATAGTGCTTTTCGCGAGATAAACAACAACCATACCAACGCATGCTGGAAACTGATATGTTTCAAACTCTGGGGTGGTAATGCCCAAATCCTTTAATAAATAATTAAAACTATAATCCACACAGCAAGGGGATGGATAAGCTATCCAAAAGGTCATCTTGAGAAAGAGAACTTAGCCAGCACTTAAATCAATAGGAAAGGTCTCAGTAAAAAACAAGATACTGTATATTATAATCGAAATGACTATATATATATCTCAAATTGATTTTTAGTGTATGTGAATTATAATCACATGAACTTTGTCGAACTGTGTTTGAATCAAAGCCTGGAATGAATTCAGTAACAGCTCACTAACAATCCATAAATCAGCTGTGTTTAGATGTTTTTTGCAGGGAAGTAAGGCAGAGGATATGGTTACTTTGTCTTCATTTATCTAAAGACTTTAAACCATATGACAGCACATATGGCCCAGCATCTTACATGATGAGCTAATGTCTTAAAGCAGGAAAACTGAGTTCATCAACTCCATCTATCCGTGCCATTAAAGGTAAGATAAAAACCTATTTGAATCAGAGGAATTTTCTGAATCTATCTAATATAATAATCTGAATATAACACTGAAACGCAACAGGAGATGAGCATAATGCCAATATCAAATGTTAAGTACATGCTCCACAGTCCAAGATACCAAATCATTTATCATTTTCAAAACTGTTTACAAGAAATGTAATGATAAGTTTCCTGTTGAATTTTTAACTTTCCACCACATTAGGAATACACATAGGAAACACACTTTCCAACTGCAGATTTTAAAATTACCACCAATTAATACCCTCAAGATAAAAACCCACAGTTATTAGTTACTAACCCGAAAGCCCTTCAATATTTCAATCCTGTTAGAGTGAGTTTGGAGAGCATGTACTCAATGCAATTTAAAAAGAAAACCGAGTTAGAGATAACTCAATTCTGGTAGTAATATTCAGTGTCAGTGTGCCTTACAATAAATCACATTAGAATTAATAAATTATTCATAATCAGGCCTAGATGGAATCTGTTTTTTATATTCTGGCTGATTTCTGTGCTATTATCAAAGAAATAAGTAATAAAATAAACTTCTATAAAAAAAACTATGATTTTCCTCTAGAAATTAAAGGCTAATATAATTGTAAACAAAATGCATAGTGACTTAAAGGTTTTAAGCTAAATGATTTCCCTAGCTGGAGTAAATTTGGGTGTCTATGTGTCACTCTAACGCATCAATGACAAAAATAACAGGCAAAACAATATTTATTAAACTTTTGATTACAGTTATTTTTATCAGTTTCCATGGTGAGACGGTTTTCACAGACAACTTTGATGAAAATGACTCTCTTTCACAGCTTTAAAAATATTGTTTCAAAATCATTCATATCTGCTTATTAGTGTAGAATGGATTGTAATAAAAAACACTTCAGTAAACCTTCAGTGAACACAACAGAATAACTATAGAGCACTTTCTTTAAATGTACAATTCTTTTAAAGTTTAAGATTTAATGTGTTAAAATTCTCTTTCAAACACTGAACTCATCTTCAAAAACAAACTGCAATTTAAAATGATCAATGTAAAAACCTCTGGGTATTTGTTGTATCACTGCTCTGTGAATTCACATCCAATTTTATATTTTCCTCAATTGTGCAAACATGCTTTTTAATGTTGTTTGAACAAACACACACAGACTGGATCCACTGGATACACATATTCCCCCTTATGTCAGCACAGCCACAACTGCAAATAACAGTAATGCAACTTATAAACCTTCTCTATGACTCCAAACGTTCACCAAAAATCTTGCAGTGTGCGCTGCCTCTAAAACATGCTGTGACACTCAGAGATGTCATGGAGATGTTTTCATCCACAAATCAAAGAAATTGAATTCAATCCATTCTATTGCATAACAGTTATCTGCTTTGAACACTCATCAGAAGACTTATACTATACTGCACTTCTAATGTTCTTATTGGATATTAACAGATGCAGTCAAATTAAATACGGCTTGGGAAAGACATGAGACCAAGTAAATAAAGACAGCATTTTCATTGTTGTATGAACTATACCTGTAGAAGATGAATGATGTTCACAGCTAGATTGGATTTATTTTGCACACTGAAAATTAAAGGTTAAAAAAGAAAGAAAAAAGTAATTAAATCAAGCTATTGATTTTAAGACCCAGCCCTACAATGTGATCTATAACATCTAATATTGGATTTGAGATACAGCCTTTTCTCCTGCAAAGAGCGAGGTAAAAACACACCACACTGAAGGAACAGACTGTAGACGATGAGAAAGGTAGTTAAAAGCCTTACAACCTTCAGCTTTACACACGGATGAATACGACATGATCAAACATCAGGAAAAAGCCCAAGGAGGAATCGTCTAATTCATGACTCTGATTGCAGCGGTGGTAATAGATGTGAAGCGTGTGATCAGAGTTGGGGAAAAAGAGAGGAGTGCACTTCACACACAAATCTTTTCCCAAAGTTCTGGCAACTTAGGCACTTTTGCACTTTCTCAAGTGCCCAGTCATCAGTCTCTCAAAGTGCACAGAATTGGCAGGGTTCTCCTACCGGTCACCTAGTAAGACCTCAGCTCCATGACCACTCCACACTTGTCTAAATGCATTCAAGCCTGACAAATCTGTTCCTGCTTCTAAAAATACCTTACAAACGTTTCCAAGCAATATAACTGCGGGCAGTAACACGGTTATCAAATCTAATTACATGCAATTAGAGCAAAGAATTCATCTTTTTACAATGACTAACCTTTTTATAACCCTGGGTTAACCTTTTTATTAATATGAATTCACAGTTAGAAAGACAGAAATATATTCTCCTCGTAACATAAAAAAGACTAATAACACAAATTTTTTTTCCTTCAAATAGCATAAAATGAGAAAATAAACTGTCGTTTTGGGACTAACAGCTATTGAAAACTCACATCTCTTAGTCGCACATCTCGAAGAAGAATTTAGATTTTTTACACCAATGTCACAGCCTGCATGGCAAATTTCACACGAGCGCATTGCCTTGTGCAGATAAAACACTTTGAAATCCCAAACCACAAACAATGCGTGAAAATGGGGAATACTGCCACTTGGCTTTCAGCCGGTTTCACTATTCAAACCCCTGCAAAACAACACAGTAACAAGGATCTCTCATTCGAGCAGGTGACTCATTCTCCACAGTTCCAATCACTTGGTGGAGATGACCTCATTATGAGCACTGTATACAGAGACTCAAATTAATTTGACAACATGCCAAGTGAAAACAGTAATTGACCTTGTTTGCACATGCAAGACACATAATCATCTCCAGTAAACACAAACACACAGACTGAAAGTGTGTGACACATCATTTTTACAACTGCGGGCGATTCTCATTCCCTTTGGCCTTCATCTGACTCCGTTGCGCTGAGCCTTTATTGACAAATAAAGTGACACGGCTCTGAGCAGGCGAGCCTTTAAAACTTAATGCGAAGGAAAATGAAATGTATTACCAAGTCAAGGCTTGTGTAAATCACGTCAGACGTTTACCTCATTTAACTTGCTCATCTTGGTGGGGGGCTTTCTTCTCTAATGACATTCGGCTTTTGACTATCTTTGTCAACATGGAGTAAACTGCAATCTCAGGACAGCAGACCTCCAACCCTACAGTGCCATGAGAGAGCTGAAGGAGAGGTCATTCAATTATAAAGTGGATCTGTCTCCAGGGCAGCTGCAAGATCCACTGGTGTGCACCATCCTTGTACCCGATGGCTCGTTTACAAACACAGGGACTGATTGGCTGGAAAACAACAGCTTCTGCACATCCTGCTCTTTGTTTATCTAATCCATTTCCTACAGACATGGGTTATGTCATTTTTTCCAGTCGGAAACTCAGGATTCTAGATAAAACACAAGTTGCCAAGTTGGGCGTGTCGATATCTAAAAGATAAAAAGCAAACTGTTGTCAATTGTAATGGATGATTCTGCAAAGTTTTTTCAATTCTACATGCTGTATTTTAATCATTTTATGCACAATATGTGGAACACACATGGAAAATACTAGAATTTCTGTGTTTTTCATCAAGGACTACCTGTCTGGGAACTTTTACCTGAAACTGTTTCCTGTTTTTGTGAACACCTTTAAATCATTATTGACTATTACATAGATGAAGCAGCATTACATTTAATCCACTTTTCACACATTACGCTTGACTACCGTCACATTTGAAGAGCTGTATGTGTTTTACCACACCTCGCTTCAGAGGTTAAAGGGCCGTGGTCATCGCAGCCATATGGAAACATCACGCCGTCTAACCATGCTAAAACCATCCAACCGCTACACATTTATTTCGCCCACTCACAGACCAAGCTTTATTCCTATCTCACTGAATCCCACACCCACGACTAGCAGCTGCCCTACCAAACGAAAAATCCGACACTGTTTAAACGGGTAACAAAAGTGCGTGCATGTCAGCGAGAGAATTCAAGGTCAAACTAACTCTTCCACTTACTCCGCGTAGGGTCACCGGTTATCTCCATCGAGAATTTCAGTGAATCGCAAATCAAAAGACTGAAATGGGCTTAGAGAAAATCCAGTGCGGTAAGCAGATGTATCATATTAAGCCTGAAGCCCAGCTGGCCAATTCTCTTCTATTTTGGTGAATTGCAAGTGCACTAGACAACGATTTCACGCTGTAATTTCACTTTAGACGTGATTTCTTTCTGTGTATGAGTGACTTAGCGTAGCAAGTGACAAAGATGACAGGCCATTAACCACTAGAGTGTTGCCCTAATAGTTTTTGATGGAGTGGACAAGGCTCATGAATTTTCTGATTGAGTCGAGGCTGTGCAGGTCAAGCGCGGGTGCCGACCATGTGAAGCGGTCTGGGCGTCTCTCTGGTTAATACAGACAGACTGCTGGTCTGTAGAGCAAAGCGCTGCATCCTTTCATCAAGCATGTTTTCACAGCAGGAGGACACCGAGTGCACCGCCTGCAGAGTATAAAGGCAGCATAGTGTGATGATACTGAAGGGAACACAAGAAGACTGAATAATCACAAGGACAGTTTGTCCTCTGAACAGCTAAAAAACAAGGTTTACATTCAAACTTATTTTCTTACTTGATAAACATATTAAAATGTGATAAATAGGTATTATTAGAAAAGCAAGTGCACAACACATTTAGTTCAACATGAAACTAAACGTTTACACCAAAAGCTCTAGTTGTCTGGAGTGACAGCTGTGTTTTGCTACTGTGTAAACACAGCCAATGTTCCTTGACATATCTGATAATACACAAGTCAGTGACAGGCACATATGTAAGCCCAGAGAACATTAGCAAGAACCTTTTAAGCAAGCTTTTTAATTTTTTAGACACCATTATAGGAGAAATAAACTCTGACTGTTATACTGCTGTATCTTCTCCGTTTCCTACATTTTTCTCTGGAGCTGGAGACTTCAGAGCCGAAAGCCACAAAGGCAATTACAGGCCAATTCTGACAGCTAGAACTTCTTCCGCTTTTACATATTACCGAGTAATTAATTCATCCCTAAAATCATCGTTTCCCAATCAGCAGTAAAAGAAATGTCACTTTGTGAGGTTGGAATGCAATAAAACGCCATTTTCAATCATAAATGTAATTTAATATTGTGAAGTAACAGCATCCATATTTGATGAGAGCCTATATCTCAAATCAAAGACCAGTAAAGCCTGTGCAGTACATCACAGGAAACAGGACTGATGAGGTTTTTCTTACCATCATGTTTTTAATGTTTTTCTCTTTCTCACACACATTTTCAGCGGTTTGCCCATCATGTTGGTTGTGTTCGATAACAGTATCTGCAAACTTGTCCTAACTTCAGGCAAGAGCAAAATACAGGATTAAAAGTATTTTTGTCAGCCAAATGAAAGCAAATGAAAAATAGAACGGAAACTGCTTCTGCTTAATTCCATGCTACACACAGAAAGTAATCTTGAAAGCACTAGTCATGGTGCCATCAGGGCCTGTAAAAAACCTGTGCCCCGTCTTATTAAAACTCCACCAACTATTTCTCCCTGCATTAATTCCATTGCGCTATCAGAAAAACATTTCAGGGTATAAATAGAGGCAAAGAACAAATTGCTTTCATGTTAGGGAGAGCACTCCCCCTGGATAGAGAAGTGCAAAAGACGGCTCCACTAATTAAAATGCCCCCCTTGTATTTAAACTGATAAGATGTGATTAAAACCATTTAGTTTCATTTAAAATGTTTTTCCTTTTTGCCTTGAAACACCAAAAAAAAAAAGTGTAAAACTGCTACTGAAAATGAACTTTTTTCCATATTCTAAATATTATTTTTAAAGCAACTTCAATAAAATACTTTCTGAAATTCATGTCATTTTTTCACATTCTTTGTCTTTGCTTTAAAAGATAGAATGCACTTGACTGAACAGATTTGGGCAAAACCTAAATGTCATATCTCGCATCCATCAATAAAAGCAAAGAAATTTAACCTTTCAAAACCTTTCAAAATTGAATACATAACTGATCTGCTCTTTTAAGGAAATTGAAACGAGTGCTTAATTTGAAAAAATGTTTGTCGGCATCACTGTTATTGAAATTTAATACATCATTATTCTATAACTTAATTTAAAATTAGACTTAAGTTCCAGATTTTTAATTGTGGCCGCAGACTTTATAACCCAATAAAGTACATTTTTTAGACATGCACGCACGCACACCTTCTCTTTTAATATGCATCCAATTTATGTCCCTTCTATCTTATTTCAGAAAGTATGCACCTATCGCCCACATGCAGCGGGAATGCCTTCCGTTTCTACCGATCCCTTCATTCTTTCATCTCTCACTTCCTCACAAAGCAACACCTGCCACAGAGCAGTGCTGTGAAGGCACATGAACCCCCACAGTACAGTACGTTTGCAAGGTTACACCATTTACAAAATTCAATGTCTTCTGTTTATGTACTGTTTAAAGGCATTTACTGTCATTCATTACCTTTTCAGTCTAAAAGTTATAATGCATTTTTACTTCCATTTGTGTTTTTATACAGATGTTTTCTATTAAACTTAAAAGCATGTTGCTAAAGGAAATAAAAAACATGTTCATAAAACATTTAGTTCTGACACTATGGCATGAGCTATGTTCAATACACTTGTAAAATAGTCAATACCCACATTTTTACACATCTAATGAATTCTTTAATAATATACCACTACTATAAAATGCTTCTTACTGTTAGAAAAAAGACTGTAATGTTTTATTAACACACCAGCACTACATTTGCTGGTGTGTGACCGCACTACATTATCCTAACTACAATAAATTGTTTCAGGACATGATGCCACCACAATTAACATTCTCATTGTTTATCACGGACTCTGATCACAAAGCACTGTTGTTGTGTCTTAATTTGACAGCTAAATTGATGAACATGATATGCCATTAGAGATAGCGGTTTAATGGACTCATAAATGCTGGCAAGCACAGAGCATCTTAATCAATCCATTCATCTAAATCCTTTGTTTAGATCGATAGCTTCCAATGTGCGCTGCATTGGTGTGTCATGTTTCTACAGCTCAGTTAACAGACAATAGCGCTAACAATGCCAAGATCATGGGATTAATTTGGAAGGGAACACAAAGAGATAAAACATACCTTGGAAGTCACTTTTGCATTTGCGTCTGCAAATACATGAATGTAAATGAAACAATAACACAATATAAATAAAGAAAAGGTGTTTCATTTCAGGTGTGCATAAATGCAAACATGCAGAAGTTGGAAGTGATCTGTCTGCGTTTGTACTGTATAGGTGACATGCTGTTTTTAAGTTGGCCCTCGTTCCTGTACGGCTGTCAGATAAATTTTAAATTCTCCCAGTCACGCTCCCCTGAGATATGTAAAGCAATTCAGGTAGATCTGACATATGAAGACTTCCCCAAAAAGAAAGACAGGCCGCCTCCATAAAGCACACAGAATACAACACGAGCATGCAAAGATTACTCTCAGTTAATGAAACCGTATTCAACCTCAAGCTTCATAAGAATCAAAGAAAACAAATGCTTTGATAACAACAAAGCATGATTCATCAACAAGAGGATATCACATGAGATCTTAGCACCCCTCCACAAAACATGTCTCCCCCAAAGGAGTCATGGTGCTTCAGCTTTGTGTGATGCCACACATGGTGCACGCCTCCTGCTGCGGATAAAACGGATAAACTCAAGTCAAATCACGCACATCCGCAAGTCTATGACTGACAACAAAAGGAACGAGAAATAACCTTTTCTTATTCTGTGAGATATACTGTTTTTATAACTAAAAACAACATCATCTTAGTTTCAGCCTTAGACGGCAAACCCACGGACCGCCTACAGTCCGTTTACAAACCTTCTGACTTCTATTTCACACAAAAATGGCTGGAATCAGTATTGGTTCTGCATGGAAATACGTGTTTACAACACACAATACAATACAAGGAGTGCTTCATAGAAATCACCATTAGCTATATTGTGCAATGTCAATTATTTCATATAAATCCACCTCTAAACAACACCTAAAAACAAACCAGTCTCTTTATCACAATCAGACAGACCTTTCCTGTCTAAGTGGGCGGTTCTTGGTCATGATATATACCGCAAACTGGAACAGACTTTACGTCATTAGTCAAAAGTCTGGCTATGCGAGACTAACAACTTCCCCACAGTAGAGAAACAATTAGCTGATTCTACATGAGAAGTGGCCAGCCAGGTCATGGAGGCCAGCAGGAAGCAGGAAGGCAGAGCAAATTGTGGTATGATGTCAGGTTTAATTAGCCAGCAGGGCCTGAGCATTCATTACTCACAAAGCAGGAGATAGGAGACTCCAGTGGAGAGCCGTTTACCTTAAATTCTCTTTTCTGGTTCCGCCGCATCACTGCAGGGTCTTGAAAGGGCAGGCCAAATTACCAGCAACCCCAGTGAAGTGTAAACGGGTCAACAGTTTCTAAACGTGAAGAAAACAATTATTTGTCTATACGAAACAAGTCACACACGGGTCACAGCTGCAAAAAAGAAATCTGCTTCACTCGCCTCTTTTCGTCTTATCACCCTCGCGTATTGCAAAGTCTGAGTTCTTATTAGTCAGATATCGAGCTGACCTCGGTTTGAGAGCTCACGCATTTGCTTGACAGCGTTCGATCGATACCGCTTGCCTTGATATCTGTGATCTCTGACGTAGCGATTACAGAACTGCTTGAGCGATCCAGATGCGATTCTTTTGGCATGAATCATTCAAGATTTCGCTGGTGTGAGACCGATGTCCATTTATATTGATTAACGGGATAAACTGTATCAGCCGGCTTAAAAATTGACTTCTTTGAATTTCAAGTCTGGTCTTCACCGGCTTTAACGTGCAGCATAATGACCAGCAACCCTAACTAGCGACTGTCTATGTTCTCTAATAGCAACATTTCCCTGTGAAACAATAATTGGTGAGTTGCAGAACAGTATCAAAGCGGCCATAAGGAGAAAGCCCTTTCATTCAATACAAAGCACATTTTGACCAATAGCAGACAATGGTAGGGTAAAATGATAAACCATGTCTGGAATCTATAGATCGTGTTTAACGTATTATGCTTGCGGCACATTGGTTATTTTCAAAGCCCTTGTGCTGAGTTAATTACTCGAATCTACCTGTTCATCCGTCACATTTACTTCCATATTGAGTAGAACACACAAGGATAATAAAGACTGCCCATGCATGCCTTTTGAAATACAAAATGATGAATTTAACAGGGCTGATTTGTAACAAAATTATCTGATCCAACAAAGTAGAATAAATGAAAGCAAAAAGGGCATTTGGAGTTAATGATTTTCTATTACTTTGTTAGGAGCCTTTAATTATTCAACCCAAATCTACTGAATGTTTTACAGAATCTACCTCAATGCACTTAACGGTGGCACAATGTAGACCTAATGACAGCACAGGGGAGTCTGCATAACTTTAAAAAATGGAGACAGCCTTATTTTCCTTAAAGCAGATTCCACAAAATCCACCCCAAGCCCATGTTCTCAGTCCATTATTAATGCGGTTCAGAGCGACCTGTGAGCATGGTCTTTGAAAGATGTCGCAAGTCTCTTTAAACTTTGTTCCTCTTTGGATGTACTGAAAGCTCAGTCCCTCTGGCACACAACTGCCATATTACAAAGATTCCCACTGTGGACTTGGTCTCTCTAACGTTAAATCCTCTATACGTGTCCACTACACTTCATATACTCATACACTATGAAGCTCGCCTGGCTTGTAAAAATCTCTATCTGCATTAGACGGGTAACATGAAACGCTCTCTGTCAAGTCCTGATGTAGGGTATTAACGTAAGCAAGGCGCCGGATATGGGACTGACGGCCTGAGATAACTTTTGATGTTTTTGAGGCTGCATCAAAAACTGATGCGATGGGAGCAGGGGAAATGCACAACAGAACAAGTCACTCATTCTAATAACATCAAAAATACGTGGCATGAACAAACAATGAGGTATTGCCGAAAGCGACGCTTTGCTGCAACACCTCTACAAAGTTTCAGACACCCTAGTGATTGGTCCATCACAGATAAAACCAACTCCAGTGGGAAAACATGTCATTTAAGACAGTCATTTGCATTTAAATTTGGATCAAGAATTGAGAATGTCACATCGGTCTGACAAGCTGGAAGGCCATATAACAGAAAACGAAACGTCAATGAATTGAGAAAACTGTTACTGACAAAACTGTTAGAAGAGGCAATGTGATGATAACAGACGAGGAAATGTAATGAATATTGAACCTACTGCTATAATTGTGATTGGGACATGATTATCTTGGAGAGCCTCTCCCCATGGGTTTAGTATGCCGAAGCTGTCAATTTTATCTGACAGCTGGAATGAGAACAATGTCATGGACGGTCAATGTGAAATCGTGTCGGGTGAATTGTGGAGATGATGTTTGCCAGGACTTAATCAAATCACTCCTCATAAATATTCATTTAATCTACTCCAAGACTGGTTCTGAATCCAATTAATAATGTTAAATATTGGTTAAGTGGATAAAATATACTTTCTACGTTCTAATAAAGCTTCAAACGGCTGATTAAATTCGAACTACTCTAACCAATTTTAACTGTTTAAATTAGCGGACCATTTTGCCGCTGACATCACGCGTATTAAAACTAATTTAAAGATGGAGTAACTTTAGAACAGACCTCTAGCCATCCCTTTTTATCCAGAGTGGTTATTGGTAATTTAATGCAAGACAATAACATTCGAGAAGAAGTGACACGGTGAACAAATTTGCCTAGGGCTCAAATATCGTGCCAGCTTTAACAAGATTACAATGAGTGGATTAAACTATGTAGTGTTCTTAAATCTGACACCTCTGTTCACAGATGTGAAGTCTAAGCAGAAATCATCTTCATAAAAATGGCATTTTAATGTCAAATCTCTATACATGTTAAACAAAAAGAAACACAACGTGAGTGAGGATTAGAATTGATCCAATGTGTACAGACACTTTTAGCCCACATCATCTTAACAATAAGATCTAGTTAGCACAAGTAACCTAATACTGCTTAATCGAATCATGCAAGACACTTTGCCAGCTGCACTAAAATCTCTGTTTTAGCCTGTAACAAAGGACAGTACAGATCAGCGTTTATCCTCACAACAAGAATGCATCTCATATAGCTATTCAAGATTATACCCATTGTCAGTTTGTGCCAGGTTAGCGTTCATTTCCCTTCCTGTGACTCACAGCATCCTCATCGAAAGAGATCAGGAGACGGTGAGAGAGGCAGCGTGCACTCGGAGGAGATCAGCTCTAAAAATAAAGAGGATAAGGCACGATTAGCATATACTTCCTGCCCTCTTACTTACGCCAATGTCTCGGCAGACAGAAGGCAGCAGATTGTTTCAAATCTCCCACCTTTACAGAGCGCTGCAGGCTGTGGCAAAGACAGCCCGCCCTTTACGCCATTAGCACCGTGACCTCCCCTGTGTTAGAGCAAGTATTGGGTGCGAAACTGGATGGTAAAAGGCAGGCCTTATCACGTGCCACCGAGGTGTCTGGGTTTAAACCGTCCTCATCCATGGCTATTCGTAAAGGTCAAAGTCAATTCGACAAAAAGGTCATATTTTTTGATATAATCACACAGCCGAAACATTTGGACCTGCTCTGTTGAACAGCTTCCAGGCTGTTCAGGTTTGAAACTTTATGTTAGACGAGGGAGAAGGTCAAATCTTTTTGCCCTTGTAGATACAATTTGTTTAACAAGAACACTATCTGTAAAGACTGTGCAATCTCATATTTTCTCATGCGGTTGGATTAGCCCGAAACATCAGAAAATTCACTGTTTCCATAGGAACATAACATTTAACAGCAGTTAACATTTAACATTTAAATGCATGTCATAATGAAACAACCAGAAAATAAGATAAAAACATTTATAAACATTTAAAGATCTTCATGAAGCATCTGTCATGTTGATATATTTTAGCCGCATGAATAAATAGGAAATATTATATATTTTTTAAATACTGTTAATTGTCAAAACAGTTTTGTTATTCAAGTGAATTATGACAATGGTTTGAATCATTTCACAGCCGTTTGCACTAAAAGCCATCAATGGCAAATATGTCTCAAATGCTTTATAATTTATATTGGAAACCACACCTGCAGCTATAATTCTTTCTCCTTTTGGTTCTCCAGCAGTGCAATACATTAATGAAATTATAATAAAATATAGTCCTCTGATCAGAACAGTGCCTTAAGTATTACAGCTCCCTCGAGAGATGGCTAGCAAATTGACTGAATTAATAAATTAACAATAATGAAAAATAAAACAGATACTGCAGGCAAACTGTCAATATTCTGCCCACGGTTTTGTGTGGTGATACATAAAGATTAAATGCTGAAAAGAGATAAAACTAAACTGAATGCAATCCAACTTTACTTCCTAATGCAATACTTGCCTTTATATGCCACCAAACCAAGACCACCAGGTTTGTAAGGTTGTCAGACGAGTCACTTCAAAACAGCAGGTTTCACACATGCTAATTAGAGACGAAAGAATTTCTTCTCGCCTGTGGGGGTCTATTAGACTTCCGCATTCAAGAATGATCAACATCTTGATTGGAAATGATCTGAAACCATCTATTTTTAAAGAACGCCTCGCCTCTCCCGCTCCAGTCCGGGAACTAAAAGTATGTGACGTGTGCCACTAATGAAGAACATTTTTCTATGCAGACCTTAAATAAAGTCACAAAGAATTAATTACAGTGAGACAGACTGACCTTTTCAGCTTGATAACTCATAAAGCTGGACTAAGCACGGTTAGGCCTGTGGACGTAGGATGCCTAGCCTCGATAAACAATCTCTTTTCTGGTTCCAAGGTTGTATTGACCTAAGAAGAGCGCTGCATATTACCGATGTTCTGACCAAAAGTAAGAAAAAAGGTTTATTCCCAAATCTCTAAAGTATCTTCTTTCTGCACCCGTTCAAAATTCGATCAGTTACGCTATCGTTTTTCAAACTCTATCCAACATGAACCCAGACAACCTCCCTTTTAAACTCGGTATCAACAGCAGCTGCAAGTTCTGCGTACCTCCTCATTATAAATTCCCCTTTTAATTGGTACATTTTAATCCTGAATGTATTCACAGAAATCATGATTGACTGGAATGTGAAAGAGATTGAGCACTTGACATTTGCCAGAGAAAGTTTTTACCAATTCAAAAACAAATAGCATGTCATAACAGTTCTAATTCTGCGATATTATACTTGAACACGATACTCTCATGAGACGGACAGCATATATACCTTCACCTACAAACACACACAGCTTTTTATTAAAGTCTACTATATTATTATCACAAACAGTTCTGTATTGGAGGGTAACAAACCACGCTGGACCAAAATCAATTCTACATTACATTTATTTCCTTTACAAATCAAAATCTGAACAGAGAAGCCTACACAGACTGAAATCTCCAGCAAATCAGTTGCACAAGTTCAAACTACCTGTAAACATAACCAGAAATGCTTCCTAACCCTTAACCTAACAGAACATCAGGAGTATATAAAAGATCATCCACTCTCTGTTATTCACTATTGCCATTTCATTTTCACACATTAAGATAGACCATTTTAAAAGAATAACAGTTATTCAGGCACAGAAAGCCTAATAAAAATCTGTGTATTTAAATAGTTGTGCTTAAACAGTACCTATTGTGTTTGCAGGAAAAATATATTCTGGAGTGATAGTCAAACACAGAACGCTGCTAAATGCATAAAGCCATTAGGACAAATTAAAAGGAATGCACTGCAGTAGACTGCTCTAATGCACTAATGTTATTGATTGCAAGTCATGGTATGAGTTTGAGTCACAGCCCGTAACAATATCAAGAGAGGAGAGTGCTGCAATCTCGGATAAACCTGCTCTAAAAGCCCTGCCAATGCCTGTCTAACAGTGTTTTCGCCATCACTGATGCATAATTGGGTGGAAAAGTTTCTGTTGGTGAATGAACTTGTCAAAAAACAGAAAGCTGAGAAAGCATATACTGTAAAAGGTATTAATCTTTAACATCCAAGTCGAACGGTACATTGACAAGTAGTAATTGAAAACCAAAGGAGGTCAACTTGTTTATTTCATGTAATTGAGCATTTGACAAAAGGGTCCAGTTTAGGCTGATAAATGCTGTAGCAATCTGCAGCAAAACATTCATTGTCATTCACAATTATGTGTATTGAGACAATGTTTTATTTTGGCACAAAAAATGTTTCACCAGCATCCAGTTCTTAAGCACTTTTTATATCGTAGTTCAGGATAATCGCTTGTGAAGTGTTTTATACTACTCAGATGCTGAAAAATAACTAAAAGCAAAGATGGCATGTTTCAAACTGCGAACTTCCTAGTACTACATTAACTATTATTGTTTTTGAGCTTTTAACAGTCGAAACACAGCCACATCTTTCTTGTGCATTCACAGTTACCACTATCACTCCCAAATTCCACCTGCCCCTTGTCAATGTTAAAAAATGAAGAACTATAAATATTTATTCAGAGAGTTTACACTGCATTCTTCTCTAATCTCCCACAGTGTGCCAGCATGTCTGACAAAACAGAAGAGCAAAGGTACATACATCAATGTACCTCTGGATGATGGATAAAGCAAGAATGCCATTTCTCACTTAGCCATAGAAGCATCAGGCTCATAGACCTTCTTGAATGCATGATATCTTTAGAGCACACGTCTATAATACTGATACAGTAATGCCTCCCTCTATAAACAAGCAGACATATATGAAAGCCGACTGACCGGAATTCAAGTGCAGTCACTAAAACCATTGTTAAAGCTATCCTTAATGTATGGTATACGTTTATGATATATGCATATGATTATATGAAATATTTTATATGCACATGGTATATTTGTATACACTAATAGAATGATATCTTAAATGAGCACTAAAGCACTAGAGCACATATATGGCATGTAAAGAGCACACACACATACAGTAAAGAACTCGGTGGTACTAGGAACATAGAGGTACCGAATAACACCACTGGGTACGTAGGTACCAGGCATGAACATAGAAGGCACGTGCTGCACGTACTGCACATTATGTTAACATGTTGATATATGCAGATATATGTATATGATATAACACTGAAACACCAATCCAGGGTTGCCTTGCCACCATTATACTATAAGAACAGAGAAATAAGAAACCAAGGGGGCAGGCCTAAAAAGGAATAATCCAATAAGAAAAGATAATAGTAGCAGACCAAGGAAAGGGGATGGCTAAAGAGAAAAGGTAAATCATTTGTCATGAAGAAATGGAATAAAGTGAGGAGTCAGAGACTGTAAGATCAGATGCTCTTGGATGTTCTTTGGATATTCATTGGTATCTCAGCTTTGATGGCTCGAGCAATAAAGTTTGACTTTTGGCACCTGGAACCTTCTTTCTTATTTTTTGGATAGTGAGGGATTATTTTCCACAACAAATGTTAGGACAAAAAAGAAGAGACCTTGCTACCAAAGGCTATTACAATATCTGCTTTTTCTGTAACTAATACTATGTGGTCCTAAATTTGCCACAGTTGGCAATTACATAAGATATAAAGCAATTTTATATTACCTGAATTTGATACTGAAAACTAACAACTGGTGTTTGGTGATTCACAACATTTAGGCTGAAATACTGGAATCTGAAATACTTATACAATTATTACTAATACAATGTGAAAAGCACCTTGTAAGCCATATAGACCATTTCACAAGATGTAATCTTCCATCCAGAAGCACTTCCTGTCTCGGTTTTTTAACACTACACAAATATCAGAAGAAAAAAAATACAACCAGCAGATCATTTGCAAGGGAATCGAAATGTTTAACAAACATCTTCAAAATTTACTTTTGAACTACAATACTAAAAAACTGAGTTTGTTGTTTACATCTTTTGAAATGGTCTATAGACAAATGCTGTGGTACTAAGACAACTACTACTAGCTGATCTTTTTCTCTCTCACACTCACAAAACCGCTTAAAAATAATAAACCATAGCCTTATGGCATCACTTTTGCAATTTAGTATCCCGAAACTGGTGGTCCTGTGTACCGTACCCTTTATCAATCCATATTATGGCATGCCTAAGCTGATCTTCAGAAACCCTGAGACCCTGCAGTACAAGGCAGTAAATAAAACACATAAATGTGCCACAGCAGACAACCAGCAGACACTAGCCCATTTAATGTTAATAGGAGAGCTTTGGTTACCCAAGTTTAAATAATGGCCTCCTGCCTCTATCTCTGGGGTCAGGTACCCTAGGTGGCTGGATTTATAGAGTTAGCAAATTGCTTTTCTATCCTCATTCTTTGCCCTTTCTTTCTGTCTGCCTATCCTTTTCAACACGGTGCGAGGATGATGGAATGATGGAAAGAAACAGGGGGGTGATTGGCCTGTTTTTCACTACCGGAGAACAAGACGCATCTCAAGGCCAATGGAAAGCACAGAAAGTCGCTCATCAAAGCCACAACTCTCCTGAGACGTTCCATTAAGGAGACATTTCTTACAATACCTTGACACAGCACTAAAGCGCTTTATTCCAGCATTGCTGAAGACGGGACCTGCCGATGACGCCGCTGCCAGTCACAGTGATTGGGATGACAGAGAACGTGACCTGCTCCAAAGGCTCAGAGCTGGATTTGGCATTTTCCTTGAGTACTGGTTCACATTCCATATCACAACCTAGGTCAAAAGATGCAGTACGACTGCAGGCAAAATAATATTAAAAGAATAAAAACAAAAAAACAACTTAAATATTCAATATAACATGGTCCATACCTGTCAATCACTCCTAATGGTCAACATCAAGGGTTTTGTGGTGCCATCCTAGTACAAACTTTACAATAAGTTTGCATTGGTTAACATCATTAACATGAACTAATAAAAAGCCATTTAGCATTTATTAATCTTTGTTAAGTTAGTTAATGCCAATACAATTCTTCACATTAGTACAAACATGGACTAATTTTAAGAGACTTCATTTTAAAACAGCACAGTGCATGTTAAAATAACATTTAATAAGGGAAATAAATACTGCAGAAGTATTGCATTATGCATTAACTAATGTTAACAAATACAACTTTATCGTAAGGTAGCCACAGACTTTTAAAAACTAGTATTTCCTTCAGGAAATGCAAATCTAGTTTATTTAAACCACCTTGTTACACAATGTCAGTACAACCTTCAAAATATACATTGAATACAATCATTAAAGTTTTTCTCTTTGGCATTTGCATTGCCACAGATGCTCAAGGAGTCTGCCATGACACCTGACATTTTTAGATCACACTTCTAAGGTAAACTCCTCCTGCTTTATACAAGGCACTGTGTTTGAACAAATAAATAATGCAGTCCAAAAATACGACGATGAACGGAGGAAAACAAATCACCAAGAAAATGAGTTACAATTTTAGAAGTCTAGTAACACGTTTCTGAACATTGAACCAATAAATGTTCCTGCCACACAATTTCAAAACAGCACTGTTGGATGGAACTGAATGTTGAACAGTAAATGTTTTGTTTTATGCTATCAGATGACACAAAATCATAGAAATGTTTTCATACATTCAGTATTAGGACTGCAAGGGGAGAGAATGAATATGACCTGTGACCAATAAATACATTTTAAATGGCGGGTATTGCAAAATAAGTGTTTCATTCATACTGTCAGATTTCACATTTAGTTAAAAGTGGAGGTTTGAAAAGTGCAAAGAGGGTTAATCATGAGCTGCTATAAACGCTGAATGACTCTCGAGCATAACAAATAGGATGAGCTGATAACTAAGCCTGATGACTCTTGATCATTTCAGCAGGATCAGTGTCACACCTCTTTCCTCCTCCACTGTCATGGACATCATTAAGCGCTCATGATCACTTAAATAAGCCTAGACACTCTCTTTTCCTTTTTAAGGACTGTTCAGCATCATCTGCCACCGGCTCCGAAGGCTGTCGGCGTTTCAAAGAACATCAAAGGACGGCTCACAATAGAGCTTTAAAAGAACCGTCAACCTCGTATTACGATACTGTCGTGTCATGTGTTTGATACAAGATCGATACAAATGTTAAATGCTAAGTTAGCTACTATATCTCGGTATAAAGAGGGAAACAGAGGGAAGGGACTGGATACCAGTAATAGACAAGTAGAATGCAAAGTAACACACGGCAGTAGCGGAGCATTTATATAAGGTTACATTGCATAGACTTCAAAAGCAGCCGATAAAGTCGCCGACACAAATCATTTCACGTGCACGATTTTTCTTTTAATGTAGGTTAAATAAAATAAACCGGCTTGATATACAGTCGACAAGAAAGCAATTCACATCAAACATTGTTTTATATTCCAACGAAGTGGCTTCGATAGTTAACGCACAACACAAGCTATATTTTTACGGGTTTAACATTTAAACAAGTGGAACAGTCGCCGTGCATCAAACTTGTCATTTACTCGAGTAAAGAAAGCCTTACCTTTATCTATCAAACCCGACAAACAGTGAAAGTGAAGCACTTCAAATTTCCATTTTACGCGAACGCTCAGGCGACGGGATGAGAGCGAAGAAGTGATGAACGGGCAGTCGGTGACGACCGGAAAATCTCTCATAAATTAACAAGGACATCAGCCGCGTGTTTTTGTTGTTTTGCGTTCGAAGATTTCATCGTTTGATTCGCAATAGCATCAGTTGTAATCCCGTGGTCTTCATTCACTCCAGATGAAGTTTACCGGACGCATCGTGACGCGATCGGGATGAAAATAGAACAGCTCGAATGAGATGGTCCACATCGATGCGAGGCATCTCCAGAGCCCGTCACGGACGCCAAGATTTGTCACGCGGGATTGAAGGCGCTTATATTTACGAGACAAGTCGTAAAACGTCATAGGTTTTGCTGAAATTTCCTAGGAGGTACTTGGACCAAGTTACCTGGGGTATGCTTACAGTGTTTGTGGAAAACAATGGTTTTATTGATTTTAAAAGGTGCAGTCTTTTTTTAGGATTTTTAATAGAAAAACAGAATGTATATCCTTGGTATTAAATCCAAGTTCATGTATTAAAGCAATAACCATTCAAAATTGATTATGCATATGGTTAAAGCACTTTACTCGAGAGACAAATTATTTAACAATGCAAGTTGCTCATAGGGCATTATAGAGGTTAATACTTACAGAAACAGATCTAGTTTTTCTATACATTTTAAACACGCTTAAAAGATTCATCTGTGAAGGTTTGGTGATTACCTGAAGCATTTTGCCAAGTGTCTTTTGACAATTGATCTGAAATCTATACTGGTGTCATAAAAGACTAGAGCAGGTTTACAGTCCAACAAGAACAGTCTAATGGCCAGATGAATCCCTTCAATTAAAGAGAAATGTCTGCAACAGACTGCTATACCTCATGCTGGATGGGAAAGCAAGGAATTGGTCAGATACAAGCTGTAATTTGCTAATAGTAATGATAAACAACACTGAGTCAAACTCTGACAATGAGCATCCATGTAAAACCAATATAAATAATGAGTGTTGCATTGTCGATGGCTATGAAGCCAAAGACTTATCCATGATATTTTCTGCAAGCATTAAGAATTTTTTTTTAAATTTGTGTGCAGAAAAGAAAAACAACTGGCAAAATATCCACAACACTAGACAAAACTCAAAAACGTCTAAATGGTTTTCATGAGAAACAATGTACATTTACAAAATATTTACAGTTATACCGATAGTTCCTCTCTAAGAGTGATTATGAAATATTTACATGTCAATTAAAATCCTGACGTTTGGATATCTTGCCAGTATTAAGGCTGACTTGCAGATTGCCTGTCCTCTCGACCACCTAAAGATGAGCTGTGGCCAGTGTTGGTCTGAATAAAGTTGTTGAGACCGTCAAAGCCCTGATTAAAGAGAAACTCCATATACCAGTTCCAGTACTTTCCAGCCTGTAAACATGACAAGTATGGTTAACCTTGTGCAATAGGATATGACTAATTGCATGTCAGCATGATGCAGGCTTAGCTTTTAATAAAAAAGAGCAAACAATATTTTTCATTACCTTTATGGAACCAAGATCCACATTCTTCCTCTCTGGCCAACACTGATAAAAGAAAACATAAATATTCATCGTTCTCCATCTGTTTTAAATCTCAGTAGAACGCTGCTGAATGTTGCAGAAAAGGTACTTGTATTATTAAAGATGATGAAAAGTCACGTCTCATACAGGTTTCATGAATTATAAAATGTGATTCTGTATTAATGGATCCTCTATGAAATATAAATTAAAACCACATTTATCTCCTTGTCCAATCCTAAAAGTAAAAAGCTGCGATAGTCCCTTTAGTGACACAAGGCTTTAGTTTTGATGTAATATAATCATCCAATTAGCTTGCAAAGCTGAACGCCATTCCTTTTCGCCAAATGAGATGACGATAACGCATCAGTGCATCACTACGAGATCTTAAAATGTCACTCATTTCTCACTCACCTTCTGATGAAATTCAATGGCGTAGCTGAAAAGCGCAGGATGGTGGATGAGGTCAAAACGGCACCAAGGTTCAGGCACTTTGCTAAGAGCAATAAGATCCTTGTCAATCTCGATGTCTGAGCCAGGAAGACACCATGAGGAGTTCCACATGGAGTTCACCATGGCTTGAAGATTGCGATTGAACTCCTTGTATGTATTTCTGCTTATGTGAAATGTTTGCTGTAATGTAATGTAGATGCATGTTAAAGGAGTAAATATGAATTCTTTAAGGTGTTTTAGAAACATCTGGTGCCACTCATAACTTATATTTTACTGCATATTTTATATGCCTTTTAACGAACTCCTAAATAGCACGGACACTCAAAATGTGTCAATGCCATCCTTGTCTTGCTGGATTCTACCTAAAACACTATATTCACCCTTTATCCCCATTAGAATAAGGTGAGGATTACAGCAATAGCCTCCAAGTGTTTTCTTCAGGCACAGCTTGAAGGTCTGTATAATTTACCCGTTACGAGTAAATTATTCAAACATAAATCCCTTACACAGAGTCTGTAAGCTATTCATAACTTTATCATGTGGTCAATTACGACAGTCTCCTCATTACCTCTCTCTGCTGCTCTTGTCTCTTAGCCAAGGTCAGATTCCTCCTGTACCTGCAGAAAGGAAACAACAACAGGTTTTTTAATGCGAGCGTAATATCATTCGAATTAAAGGAGGAAATAAGTGGTATTTTGTTGTTAGATATAGTAAAAACGTGAGAGAGAATCAAGGACAAGCTTGATACTTTTGCACATCAAGAATATTGTGGAATATTTGTAATCTATTTGTGATGACCACAGTCTTGCCACAGTATCTATAAGCTAATGAAAAATGTGTTTAAAGTCATGCATCTTGAATAAGTTAAAAACAAAATCACTCAGTTTTAAATATTTATAGACAAAAACAATTGATTCCTAGCAGTCATGTGTTTATATTCCATCTTTTCATGCTCACAGTTTCACAAAAAAAATCCAAAAGAGTATTTCTCTCTCTCTCGTCTGATACACAGGAACAAATGATGAATTGCCGGTATAGACCTAACAGTAAGTCTTTTCAGGGGCACAGCACAAAGGTTTGTGTGCCGAAGCAGATGAAAGGATCTTCATACTTCATTTCATCTTTTGCTTACAGGCATCATACCATGGCAGTGTAATGCATTTGAAGGTTCAGGCTATTCTCTTTAGAACAGCCAGCAGCAAACAGGTGATCACTGTCAAGAATAACTTGCGTTTGCCCGACTCATTCACCCAAAAATAATTATTTCTTACATTAGCCTGATCAGGATAATATTCAAAGCAGAACGCCGCCAGAATTGCGCACAAGACTAAATGAGCTCACGTATCGTACCTGTACATGATGTATCCGAGTCGATCCACACTGATCGAGTCTGTTGCGAAGAGAGCTGGGTAGAACACACCAGCTGGAAGCATGATGATCAGTGGCAAGCTGTATTTCAGAAACATGTCACACACCTAGACATAACAACACAAACAAAGGCCTCCATAAACACCTAGAGATTTAACAATACCGACACAATTAGTGCGTGTTGTCTTTGATTTCGAAAGATTTGCTGAATCTATTAGGCAGCGGGTCCCACAAATCTCAGTGAAATGCAGACAGACTTCAGCTGATGTCATTTTGCCAAGAACATTAATTAAGTTAATCATAGCTGAGTGTACCGTCTCGTAGAAGGCAAGTGTGTGGTTAAGGAGCAGAATGTGGCAGTTCTCCAGACGTAGTCCCTCAGATGCCAGCAATCCCACAAAACGCACCAGCTCCATGACAGAGTCCATAAACCCAGACAAGGTCATAGCCCTAGAAAGAAATAGGCATAACTCATTTTACGCACACTTTTGAAAGTTTACAAAAGATTAGTTTTCCCTGTACTATATTGTTGGAGAAGAATAAATCGGCTTTAAATTACACCTAGTATACGCCAGATGTGTCTTTGTGCTACGCTTGGCACCCACACAATTCTTGCAGCACAAAAAACCCAAAGCGAAAAGGAATAATGGGTATATCGCACTGATGCATGGCACACCAGAGCAGTCAGACAGGGTTTTGCCCTTGATCATAATTTCTCCTTCAGCTGTGCACCTCAGTAATGTAATAAAAAAAAATAACCAAATCAGCAGCGAGGGAGAGGCAATACACGGCAGGCAGGAGGGGAAGAAAACGCACTTCATTACACACCATTCCACAGAGCGCTTTCAGGGTAAACGAGGTTCAGATGAAGCCCGACCACAGGTGCGGTTCATTGATCTCTTTTGAATGTAAAATATAAAGAAATGGGCAGCTGTAAACCTCCGGCCAGACTTTTAAAATACAATCACTGAAGTGTGGTCAAATTCTGGGATTATGTCTGTAATGTTTGGGTTTTTTGACAAAGTGAACGCACAGTATTGTGTGAGTCACAGAGAAGAGAACTGACTTCGTCAGATGGACATAATGCAGAAAAGGGTTTGATCTGACTCATAAAAAAGGAATATAATATTTAAAGTAAATGTGATCTTTTGACTGAAATAAAATATCAGTACTCACATGGTGCTGTTGCTGTTTAGGCTGATGTCCAAACCGCCCTTCACCACGCTGACGGAGTGCCATGTCAGCCACTTTACCAGCATGCTATTCAGACACTCGATGACACTACACTGTGAGGAGGACAACGTAGAATGGCACATTTAGATAAGAGCTAAAAGAAAATCAAAACCTGCTTTCAACTGCTCTGAGCTTAATCACAACGCAGCACCAGCAACATCACAGGAAGTCTAAAGATGCCCCGGCCTCATGTGGAAAGACTAATTCGCTTATGTCTAAATTGTTTTGGTATTCGGTGACACAATCTGGTTCATGCTGTAATGCTAAACTTGGGTCTGACACAACCAGGGCAAAAATGAAAGGAAAAAAGCAAATGAGAGGAATTAAAGTTGCATACAGACCTTAAAAAACACTGTGGAGGTAAAGTAAAGCTGCTTCAGTGGCTCGAAAAGAAGTTTTCTCATGTCTGCACACAAGAAGAGGAGAAAAATGTCAAATTACACATTTCTGCATGAAGCAACAAAAATAAACATAAGACAGAATTAAATAACAGATTCCCATGAAGGGGAAAGGACAATTGTGTTGCAACCATCAAGACTTTAACTTGTTATCCAGTAGATGCAAATTTACTACAGCAGTTTTTTTTTCTTGAATTACTCATAGACTGTAGCAGAGGTACGTGGGACACTCACAGAAGCTGGGCATTAAGGGAATGTCACTGAGAAGATCCAGGATTTGTGGCCGGAGCAGACAGCCGTCCCACACGCTCAGGAACTTATAAAGAAAACTCTCTGTGCTGGAGAAGCCCTCCTGAGAACAACACACAGACACAAACTGTCAGCGAGTCCACTGGAGGATTTCACAAGTAGCGAAAAGAAGCAAGCAAAAAAACAGATTGATGGATGTGCTCTGGTTTATACACTGCCAAAAATTTCCTATATTGAAGATCCAACCTTGAGGCTGCCAATGTTAATTTCATATTGGGTAATATTTGTTTTTCAGCCGGTCGCGTTACCTGCAGGAACTGCTGCGAGGAGAGGATGGTGCTCAGGAAGCGACAGGCTTCAGAAGTGTTATCAGAACTTCCATCCACAGGACACAGTAAAAACTCTGTTCAAAACAAGGGAATTTAAGAGCGTTGTGGTTCTGTGACTGAAAATACATGTTGACAGGCTAGACGTTGCCAGTGTTTGTTTGAAAATGTTTTGAAAATTAACCTTCTTGCAATGAGTGTCCAAGCCAAAAGTTGAGGCGCAGGAAGGCGGACTCGTCCTGCACACAGTCCAGGTAATGCAGAGACAGAGCTGAACCGAGCAGAGAACCCATCTGGGCAGGCAGCTGAAAAACATCGACATTAAACAATGAAGTACTACGAATTTGCATTTGTGCTACACAGACACACTATATCATAACCAAAGAGCTGTCAAAACAACTGCAGGCAAAATAAATGAATTCAGCCATTCTTTAGGCTCCTTTGAGACCCGTGCTGAAATTCACGGTTAAGATACACACAATTCAACCATTCTCTCTAATGGTTAGACAAAATTTCCAACACTGTAATTTCTGTCACTTTATAAACAGCTGCTTCTCAATATGGGAATTAGGGAATAATAAATAAATAAAACTTGATGACAGATTGACAACTAACATGGTTGAGCTTTTATGTAATTAAAGAGCAAATGCATCATTTATCCGAGAAACGACTGGTTCTAATGATGGGGGTGCCACAGAGGAAAAGGATCAATGATCTTTCCCCATGGCCATGACAGGTTTTTTTTTTTAAATGACTCAGTCGACTGGCTGTTTTCTCTATCCTTCTCTCTTGCAGACTTCTAAAATCACTTTAAATCTGTTGCAAGCCCATCCTGATGAAATGGCTCTTTTTACTTTGTGTGGAATGAAGCATAAATATCCACCTGCCTTTAAAAGAGATTTACTAAAGTCTAGCAGGTGTGTGGATGTGTAAGACATATAGACTGTTTGCGAGGTGATATTGTAAACATTTTATGACTTTCCAATTGGCAGTGCCATTTATTGTTTGGTACTTAAAATGACGGCAGTGTTCAAAAGGATTAAACATATTTGACATCGTAAGAAAACATTACGCAAACAAAATAAATATTAATTTACATTTGTGAATACTTCAACTGCTTCAAAAGTAAGATTTGCAGAAATGTAAACAACCATAAAGGCCGATATTTTTAAAACCAGTTTTGTTAGGACTTAGCTCCACCAAGTGGCCATATCACAGTAGTGCAGATATTTTTTAATTATAAACATTTATTCATCAGATTGATAATTTTACAAAAAATTCGACAATAATTCTACGCCTGTTACCTGAAATATATTGATTTTTAAAGTGTTTTTGATAGATTCAGTAAAATAATAATGACTGTAGGAAACAATCACCACAGCAGAAAAAACAGCCAGGCCATACATGTTAGCCATGATATTTATTTGAGACTCTCAATTTTGAACCTTAGCCTTCTCCTTAAAGTGATAAAAACAGAACAACAAGACTTCAACACACCACTGAGCCAACATTTAACTCAAGTTATACAGAATACAGAAATGTGTTGTAAATGGAAAAGATGAGCTCATTTAGTGTGCATTACCTCTATATTGTCAATGTTCTCCAGCAGCTGTTTGAAGGACCGGAGCTCCTGCAGACGGAACACTTTCCTTTTAGAGTTGCTGATGAAAACGGAGCTCAATTGTGGTATCGCCAGGTGATGCAGTTTCTATGGACATCAGAGAGCAAGAAAACTTTTATTTATTATTCTGACTGTACACAACAGAGCCTTGGGTGCCAAATGTTTGCAGTACCACACAAAAAGCCAGACTGCGTTGTCTGGCTGACCCACCTTAGCCATTTCTATAAAACAGAGTTCAAATTAAATGCAGCATTAGAGCAGGCTTTGCTGTGTAAATTCAGCTTAAGTTTTGTAGTTTGTAATGGCCCTACATTCATACAAAATTCAGAGCACAATTATTTAAATTAAAGATTAGTGTTCTGTTAAACTCTTGACGGTATTACGAAAAAGATGAAATCATACCCTCTTTCTGGATGATGGCTTCTCTTTCACATCCAGACTCAGGCTCTGGTCAACTAGTACAGCACCTTTGTTTTTCCTTTGTACAGCACTTAGAACCACTTTCCAGGTGGAGTTGTAATTCTTAAAACCAGTCTTCAAGAGAGAAAATTGCAGTGAGTGAAAACACAACCTGAATCAGTTTTGTTGGAGAGCAGGGTAATAAACACTAACCCTTAATCTCGATGGAATGGAGACGGTCACCAGGTCTGGCCGAAACACTTTGTAGAGAGCTAGAAGTTGCGTCAGGTAAGACTGTCTGCCCTATTAAGTGAAAAAGAGAGAAAATGTCAGGAAGGCAACACTGATACAGTCATGCATATTAAATATACACAAATAAATATTCTCTACATGATGAATAAAGTTTATACCATTTTGGCCTGAATATCCAGGAGTTTCCTCACTCTGTATGGATGAACTATGAAAAAAAAAAAAAAAACAGTACAAGAATAATGTGCTAAATAATTCACATACATACACAAAATAAGCCACTTAGTTATTTAGTATAACTTACCATGCTCCCTCATGGTTAAAAGATATAACAAGTGGCAGATGAAAGGACACTAAAAAGAAAATTATACAAATTATTATTAGTTTGTATATGCCATAACATAAATTTACTTGCCCAAATAAGCATTGGCAAAGTATAGTTAATAACATTGTAAAAACGTACCAGATTTTCTTCCGTCACAAAGCTGAAAATGAAACCATAAATCGACCTCAAGTGGTCTTTGCAGTCAATCAAGTCAAAGATGGTGAGCACCCAGCGGACAAATAGAACCTTATTAAGAAAAATATTAAGAAAGTTACTTAAGAGTGATTTAGTACAAAAATAAGTAATATCCATGTCACCAGTTATCAGACCTGGGCATTCATTGGCATTTTCCCCACACAGAGCCATGACACCCCTCTCACAATGGCCTCCTGTGGCACCACTGTGGCAGGGATGAGAAATTTAAGCACCCGCGTGCAGTTTGCGGTTCCTGTTGAATACATAGAAGCAATCGTTCAGCAAAAAAAGCAAATCTAGATTAAGCAACAAGGGCTTTTCAGGAGCTTTAATAGTATGATGTTTTTTTATCATGCATTTACAATAATGAATCATTTAAATGGAACCGAATACAGCAGAAGTTAATGATTTTACCTGCATTGAGGCTTAACGCCATGTCCAAAAGCATTGCGATGACCTCCGGTTGGAGACCATTACTGAGAGCCACAGTCTCCACCACCACCAGGTTCCTCTCCAGCTCATCATTCCCTCGGACTACTGTGCCAGCTTCCACTGTTTAAAACAAAACAAATGCAAAAATAGGAAATCTAACAGTTTCTATTACACATACCATTATGAACCTTAAGCTGTTTGCCATTAAAACCAGTAGGATTTATTGGAGTTATGTTGGTGAGCATCTGTCATCCCACCATACACCCAAACCATTAAATCCCTTTGAATTTCTAGGATCTGTTTTTTATTCAGCAGGGAGTGTTATGATATCTAAAATTGGATGTGCACAATAAGCACCAGCTAATGTTTTACTTCATCTGCTAAATGTAAATAATGACGTAAAAGGCTTTGCATAAAAACTAAATGTCTAAATGTGGTTGAAAGAATGCTTACAGTGACAAAACCACGCCAGTCTATAAAGGCTGTTGCATTTTGGTTGTTGTTGTTTATTTTAAACATTTGTTTTGTATTGTTTCTATAAAGCTATCTACATCACTCACCCTGAGACAGATACTTCACCGCGAGCCTGAAAGGATCCGCCTCGCCTTTCTTCTTCTCTTTCTCCGCCAAACGTAAACTCCTGTTACTCGCTGATGATATAGATGAGTCTATTTCTCCAGACGGATCTGATACTAACCCGGTCAGGTTAGATAATTCGGCCATTATACGTACTACATAATATTATTTATTCAATCTTCGACTGTCCGTCTCATTATTTGCTGCGAAACACTATTCAAACCAAACGCCAGACTTCCCGCGACCGTTTAGACATGCGCACTGGGTCACTTCCGGTGCCAAAGACTCTGTCAGGAAATTCTTCGCACTCGGCGGCCATATTTGTGACACATCAAGGACGCTATTTCCGTCACATAAGACCAAGCCGATATCTATCAAATAGATCGCTAAGACCAAAGTGAAACACGGTATCAAACATTTTTAGAAAGCCCACATTGCGCTATTATTTTCAGATTGTTACTGTGAAATCACTCGTTATCTTTAACGATTGGCTTTTTTAACAAGAAGGAGGCCGTTCTTCTCTAAAACCGATGCATTTTTTTCCGGTCAGAATCCCTCTGCAGCGTCTTGATAATATCTATAGTCTTTGACTCAAGCAAATGGAATAGCAGAATTAACTAAGTAAATCGTTTATCAACGATAGTGTTATGCGTTGTTAATATATTTAAAATGCAACAAACAAGGTTCTGCTTTCCCTTTTTTTTAATATTTTGATTTTTCATTAAATTTGCTTTTAAATTTGTAATTTGGATGTCAATATACACTTGTACATATTTTTTACCATTTATTTGTGATGGCTTCAAATGAACGTGATTCAAATAAATAAATTAAGGATAAAGAAACAGAACAATATCTGACAGAATTGCTTAATTTCTATCTTTAGACAGAAGCAAATAACCTTGTAATATAAAGACTTAAAAACTTACATTTGTAGGTTTTAAAAGACGCAAGAAACCATAACGTTCATCATAGGATACTTTTTATTGGGCAATCCATTCAGCTAGAAAATCAAATTTGGTAAGAAACAAAGCTTCTAAAAAAAGACAATCTTCTCATATTTGCTTATGTAAACACAAACAATAATAGATACAGTAACAATATTAAGAAAAAATATAAATACATAAATAAGATAAATGAGATCAATTTTAAGGTATCTCAAATGCAGAGTTTTGAGATTGAGGCTATGTTAAAGGCCTACCATCTGATTTAAAGGTTGAGGTTAAACAAAACTAGATGCATAATACCTTTTCATGTGACATTTAACAGCATTAAATAATAACCAGGAATGATAGGAATGATTATTTTTACTGTTTAAACAAATTAACGTACAGCATTCTTCACCAAAAACCTTTAATGTAAACACAGACGGTTTTGAATAATGTCAATCTACAGTAGGTCAAAACATAAACATTTGTATCACAGTATAAACTTAAAAGTGTCATTTTTTAGCATATTGTTTTACACAGGACATAAAAATTACAGCAGGGAATATAGAAGTAGTGCTGCAGTACTGCATCAAGACCAGTTGCCACAATGGCGATTGTCCATGATGAAGCTTTGTGTTTAGTATTTAGGTCAGAAAACATGAGGTAATAGTAAATTAAGAACAGATTTTTGGGCTGCTGATATGAAGGTGAGGAACAGAAATCACCTCTTGGGACTACTTTTCCAAGCACCTTCTCTACTATCCAGAGTAACACTCAGGGATCTGTTGCCAGATGCTCTGTTTGAAATTGTGGGACTAAGAAATTTTGACTTTGTTCTTTTCCTGGGCATTTATCTGCTCCTCTCGTCTCTCCTCTCTCTCAGGCCGGTCCTCAGCTTGACGAGCAATGAGCAGCCTGCAAGTTAGCAAAATACCGAATACCAGGGCATGAGCGTAGCGTTTTAGAGGATCTCCAACCAGCTGGTGGAAGAAAAGAACGGCCAACATAACCAGTAGCAGAATAAAGTTGGCCACGTCTTTTGGTTTCCCTGGTACAAGGGTCAGAACCACTCCACATGCCACCTCAAGAGTACCGATAATCTTGCGTAGAAGTACAGAAGAAATGCCCATCTTTTTCAGTGCCGGAAGGGCCTTGGCATAACTCTTGTATGCTCTTTTCTGAAAAGTAAATCATATGCAATACAGACACAATTAAAAAATAATATTTTTTAGGACGTTCAGTAATGCAGTACAATGACCTGTAAAAACAACAGATAGTCACACTTTCACCACTGGGAACCAGGCCTCATAATCATCACCATAAAAATCATATATGCAATTTAATATTCTTATGCAAACAACGAAATGTTAAACATCAAAACGAACAGAATTTGGGAATTCAGTTTTAAATTCGTTTTTTTTGACATGATGACATCAGCACAGCAGCAGCTGCAGCTGCACCTGCAGATGGGAGATAGAATTTGCTGGAAAGCGTCGCCATTGCATTATCTCGAGATGCTTCGTTTAAGGATTGAAATCACACAAAATTAGACTTCGTTTCTATTCTCTCTCTCATTTGTTTTTTAGTGAATATAAAGCGTGAACATTGTGTCATAAGCGACCTATTTATGATCAAATGAAACAATGTTGCGGCAGTGCACATCATTCACAGTACAGCTAATCCAATTGTTTCATTATTTTTCGTAATCCCACCAATGATCAAAAATCTATACCCATATTAAAATGTCCAGTTATAGCTGGAATAAAGTTTATTTTCGGTTTATATTTAACTGAATCTAAATAAAGAATTAATTAATAGACTAAACATGTAGCCCATGCAATAGCAAGGAGTGCAGAATGTATCGTGTTTAATATCCATGCAGAACATTTACAAAAATAATCAGTTACATTAACACCTTAAAACAATGCCATTTCCTCTTGGTTACTGCAGCTGATTATCAGTCCTGCAAAAACAACGACCACTTACCATTTCACCGTATGCGTCTTTGCTTAATCTTGGAGTGAGTTTAATTGTGCCCATGAACACGAAAAACAGACCCAGTGCAAAGGACAGGGCGACAATGGTTATTGTTCTTGGCGAGGCCATCTTCGGTAAAGTCTCCGTTCGTCTGGCATCCGCTGTCCCGCTCCAGCTTTCTTCTCTGTCCTGCTGAAGATGCTGCTGAAGGGGGGAAGGGCTTTGAATGAATAGACTCAAATATGGCTGCCTGTCATCTGGTTACAGTACCAGTTACCACCGCTAGAGTGCGCTGTGACAGATCATCGTCGCTGATGTAGAGATGCAGACTGTGAATGATGCCACTCAACACATATTACCGTATAAATAATGTTTTATTGTTTTTTGAGTAAACATCAGGGACGTTTTTATGTGTTAACGCAGTTATGTATCCCATCATGCATTTCTTTCTCTATATAAAACAACCACAGACCTATAAAAAGTATTACACTGGTTGAAATGAAATAGATACATTGTTTAAAAAAGTACAAAATCTCAAATAAAAGGATAGGCGTAGTGCCCAGGCTGTAAACAACATGTGCACAAATTAAAAAATTGACCATGGTTTGAGATCAATTTGTCAGATAGCCTACTGTATTGTGCTATGCCACATGAAAAACTATATGAATATAATATTTCAAAAATAACATCAGATAATAATAACTCTGTTATAGGTAGGGAGCAGTCATTTCATGCCACAAATGAATGGATGCCAAAATTACAATACTGTGTTCATGTTTTATAAAAGTATTGATGACGAGACAGGCTGAGATCATCACAGAGTGGATAAAAAATATTAATCAGTGGGTTACGAATGTTTGGAAGCCATCCATCGCTGCACAGATCCAACATCTCTTGGGATTAAATGATTGTCCGTGATCCTTTCTCTTCACTGTCCTGCAACAACCTCCTGTTCCTGTCGGGCTTTGAGAGCCAAAATTGCTTTTCTGTAAAGCTCTATCAGGAAATAGACAAATAAAATGCTTTTAGCTACATTTTTACAGATCAGGGCTGTCTACACTGAGCAAACACTTTTATTATGTAAGTTTGTATAGTTTTAGAACAAACTTGCCAAAAGTAAAAAATATATACCTAAATATTTTTAAAAATACAACCATGATCAAAAGGATTTGTTTTGAGTGCACTGCTGCTCACCGAAAGTGGATGAAAGATCAACTGGCTGCATATACGCAGACGGAACTTCTGTGTTTATCTTGTTCTTTCGTTTCACTTTAACCGTCTTCTTTTTCCTTTTTCTTTCATCTTTTTCTGTGAATTAATGGTTCAGAAATAAGAGGCTGCAGTACTGTTTTCAGTGACACATAAGTTTCAGTATTTATTTAGTACCTTTAGGGGTTTTGGGGATCTCATTGTTGGGGGATTCTGGTGAAACCAAGGTTTCCTCTTTCACTTTGGCTTTGCGTTTCAACTTCCCATGTTTCTCTTTCTGATTGCTTTGGTCCTGTTCATTTGCTTCAGTCTCCTTAACATCTTCCTCATTCGCAACTTCTTTGCTTGCAGTATCCTTTTTCATCTTTACCTTCTTCTTTTTCTTTAATTTCTTTTTAAAAGACTTTTCCTACAATCAAGTAAATTGATACATGCAGTAACCATAAAAGAAATGTCCGTAATCTTAATGTGGTTAGGATGAACAACAAAGATGTTTAACCTGATTCAGAATATTTCTGATTGGTTGCAAGGTCCCATTTTTTCTCACTTTTTCTGTGTGCTGTTCTTGACGGATATCTGTTTTACTTGATCGTGTTCTGAAGATGAAACAAATAATCAAGAGAACAACATTCCAAGCAATATTTCAAGTAATAAATATTATATCTTCTATTGTATCCTGAACATAAAGCCGGCCCTCACCTCTCCACTTTGGATTTGTTGCAGTTTTTCTCTGTTTTTCCTCTTCGTTCTTTCTCCTCTGGACCTAACGGTCGTCTCCCATCCCTCATCACACGGGCACAGAGGTCTGGGTAGTCCAGGCACACGGCTCGCAATATCCATCTGAGACCTCGTAAGGTTTTTCTGTCTGACCAGCGACGCAGGTCCATTAAGGCAGAACATGGTTCCTGCACATTGGGACAGTGTCATATCTCTCTTAAATTACCCAAAAAAACGTTTTAAACTACATAAACTTGTTAATATCTAATCAGGTCAATTGTTTGTGTTACACAATTACATTTTAGAGTTAAAAATGTGTCAGAAATGGTTTTGGGCCACAGTACTCACAATGTGGCAGAGGGATCGACTCTGGTTGACCAGCCTCTCAAGGGCGAGAATTTCAATCAGTTCATTTCCCAGCAAAGCATTCAGTTTGTCCTGCTTATTCGCCAGCCTGTTATGAGATACAGCAATGGTCGATCCCAATTAATGTTCATTTTTAAATAAACAAGTGTTTATTGTTAGCTCATGCATTTATGAGTAGCCTGTGGTCTTAGCAAAAACAATAATAAATCAACATATAACATTTAATAATTGATTCATTTAGTTATAAATGGAGCATATCTCACACTAAGAGAGGTTTCCCCGCCACTCTTGGATGCTTCAGCAAGTCTACCAAAGCTTCTCTGACATCCTTCATTCGTTGTCTGTCGCTGGAGTCGATCACAAAGATGATGCCGTGAGCTTCACCGTAATGCTCTTTCCAGGACCCTCGAACCTCAGGAGCTCCGCCCACGTCTAGTATGTTAACCAAGTAATTTTCAACTCTCAGCTCAGTGCGGACACATCCATGTGTGGGACCTACTTCTCCAGGAGGCACTGCAAGCAGTGACATCAAAATATTGATATATCACTGATGTCGTTCTAAAAAGTACATGTATTAACAAGCCAAATTACCTTTCAACATCCCTCTGATGCAAGATGTTTTTCCAGCCTTGTCCAAGCCAACCACTAACACTGTGACCTTCCTGGAAAAAGAAAGTAATAAAGAATAATTATACCATTTAATCATCTAATGGCATTTGTTGTAAATATGCAAAAATTGTGTAGGATTTGCATGGTGGACTTGAACCTCAAGGGTAGCTGGAGTTTGGAGACCCAACTGCAGCAATTGCTCAGGAGATTGAACATGTTGAGCTGAGGAGGACAGCACCAGGGAGAACACCATCGTCTCCTTAACTCGTACCTGAAAGCAGACAACAGTGACCTCATGGCCTTAAAATACATGTAAACCTCATCTGTTGTGTCTTGCCCAAGCATTAGCATTTGAGAATTAGGGACTACATTAGTCATAATACCTGCGGTGCTTAAGGTGACCTAAAAAAGTGGGATCAGTAAATATGGGATCAACTTTAAGAAACATTTTAAATATTTTCACACTGCTCACTGCTGACACGGTCATCTGACCTAATCCTGCTCCAGTAGCAGCTGCTTGTCTAGTGTACTAGACACACGGTAGTCTAATTACATTTACAGGTGTCTGAGATGAGGAAGTGATCTCATTGTTCAGCCTATCACTGTACGTCTGACATCAGCCCTGTAAGCCTTACTGTAGCCCGAGTCAATTATTTTGCTCTCATTTTACACATTAACCTTTTTACAAATTCTGCACTGCATGTATGCTGGCAGCTAGTATATTTATACTTCATGAATATGTTCATAATAAAACAGGATATTGCTACATTTCAAAACTACATTTATTTAATTATACAAAAATGTTCTGACATTCTTTTATTACTGTGTTTTTGACTACGGATGTACTATATACATTATAGCATAATCATGTCAATATATTTTACACAGAAGTTTTACAGACAGAATTACTCATTAAAATTATACATTATACATTATTCATGTCTAATGTTCCTTTACATAATGACATATTTTCCCACAAAACACATTTTACTTACAGTAGTATGTCAGTATCCATGCATGTGTTGTTGTTTGTTTCTCCAAAGACATTTTGCATAGGGCAGCTATACAAACTAATTAGGCTCTACTTATTCCTCTAATCCTGTCACCTCATGTGGGTGGAGCTAGAAAAAGAAACGTCATCACACTCTTACAACCAATCACACAGAGAATAAGATGCTCTCCTAGATGGCTTGTTAAGGTCTCGAAAGTATTTATAAACTTAGTACCATTATAAATGTTCAAATAAATATTTATTTAAACAAACATCTGCTAATTCTGAAATGAAATTTTTTTTATAATCTTACTGTTTGCTTGTTACTGTAGATGGCATCATAGTGTGACAGCACCATCTTTTTATTCACAATCACTAGTACTTTTATCAGAGTCATGTTCAGGTCAAAGTGTCTCAAACCACTTAATGACATCATTTCCTGTGTCCTCGTTTCATGTCAATTCGCTGCAGTTACGATAACATAACCGTAAACCTCATTTAAAAAACGTGTCTGCCAATGTGTCAGTGTAAATAAATGTAACAGGGTGGGGTTTCAAGCTTAACCCACATCAAAGGTTATCTCTTTTGCATGATTCCATATCAAAGGTTGTTTTAAGCGCAATAAACAATCTATATTAAATCTTAGAGACTAAAATAAACATAAATAAACAAATAAGTGGCATAGATACGTTTTATGGCTATACGATAATCCACTTTTTGTTTTATCACTTTATACACTTTGTTTACATCTGAGAACTTGTAAACTAATACTGAGACTTCTGAGGTGTGTGGTATACTTCTGACCACTAGAGGTCTTCGAAATCTAGTTCAAGCTATATTTCTCTTTTCAGACCTTCAGCATTTGATATCCAGAGTCAATGGACAGCCACATTTACTAAGGTCAAGCATCCACATCTATGAATAATAGCTATACCAGTTAGCAGCTTGTTTCTAGTATTTGTATAATTCTCTGACATATCAAATTACTGAAGATCCAGTTTCTTCTCTATAAAACCGGATGTGAGGCCAAGCCCAAAACAAAAGAAAAGCAACATCCTCTTTTCTCCTCTCTAGATCTGATTAAGTCATTACGGGCGTAGCCAATCAGGCGCTTGCTTATCTGCTGACTTCAGACCCCTGTCAGCTGTCCGTGACACAAATGGAAACAGTTCAGTGACCGCACTGGCCATGAACCACATGCTGGGGAGACAACTGCACCCAACACATTCAAGGTAGTGTTTCACATGCGCATGTATTTAAATGTACTTCAACCTATAGCTGTTACTGTATAAGCATGATGAGTCATGGCAGGCCTTTAGCGATCTGCTGTCAGTTTAATGGCTTGTAAGCCCAGTGTGGGACAATGAGTCTGTGGAGGTGGGGACTGCAGAGCAAAAACAACAGCACCAGTGTCTCTCCCCATGTATGAAAAGCATTCAAATGACAAACTAAGTCATTTCTATACTAGAAGCCTAGACATAGATAATGATAATGGAGTAATGATAATAAGTGATAATGGGCATTTTCAGGCAGCCAATCGTGTTATTGTTACCATTTTTGCTGCAGTTATTGTTTTACTATATGTGTCAACATACTTATTCATTATCATTCATGCATTTAAAAGAAACTTTTAGCTAACAGTGTATTCAAACTACATGTTTTTATCAATATCTAGAGAGCAGGCCCATTGTTAACAACATGCTCTACAAAACTGAATTACAGGAACACTTCACAGTATTGAAAGATCAATTAAAACAGAGATGGAAGATCTCAATGGTGATATTCAGTTTTGCTGATGTTTGCATTTAAAGTCATTCACAGCTGACATTCAGGCAGGGGTTTATTTACAATGCAGGCATTCAAATGTCAAACCAGACAGATGGCAGGTGTCTCCCCACATGCAACTGAACATAAAAACATTGTTTTCACTGCAGCACGAACCATGATAAGTGACTGGGTTTAATCAGAAATATAGTTTAACTTTAATAAAGTAATTCTATCACAATAAACTTATAGAATCAACTAATAAGAAAACGTTATGTGAAATCACTGGCAGAATTAAATCTTTAAAAAAGACTGAGGCCTGGTTTCACAGTCACAGACTAAGATGCATGTGTGAACTGAAAACATATGGCATTGACAAATCAGTCAGTGCCTCAAGATGCACATCAATAATGTTTTTTCTAGAAAAGTTACTCGAATGTCCCAATTTTAATTACGCCCTACTTCGGTGGAAAACCAGTCATCATGTTTGGTTTACTGACGCGCATATCCGGTGTGCGCTAGGGCCCAGGGGACACCAGCAGACAGTGAAGGCTTCGGTGGACACACCTGGCTTTTCTGATCAGTGCCAATTTCACCGAAACGCTTACGTCGCAATGGAAACGACGTAGCGATTTGTCGGGGGCTTCTACGTACGTAATATGCGTCAAAACGCAATGACCCAGTGACGCTTTCTATGGTGTTTCTCACTCATGTAAAGCTGTTTGTGTTTTGCTGTTAGGTGACTGGATCGAGTGCTCCATTATGCTCATCGGATTAAACTTCGCCGATTTTACCTTGCGTATGTGGGAACGCGCTTATGATCCGAGTTCACGCGCTATGTAGAGGACCATTTGAAAACACGTTGCACACGGCAATGAAGACTAAACAGATTTAGCCATAAGTAGTAATGCAAGATGGAAAACAACAATACGAAAGATCGCGACATCACGGAGGTGACGCACCAGCCCGTCGCCGGTAATGAGAATGGCGTTATGATGGTCATCAACCACAGTAAGATTAATCCACCCTTCAGTGTCTTGTGGGCGACCGTCCTGTACTGCGCCGAGTTCATCTGCGCCGCTGTGCTCAGCAGTATGTACCACAAGAGTGATGACTTTGTGTGGATGGGACTGAGCATCACATTCATGCTCGTGCCGTCGGTGCTGACCCAGCTCACCCTGACCTTCGTGCACCGGGATCTGGGGAGGGACCGGCCGCTTGTGCTCTTTATGCATCTGCTTCAGATGGGGCCTATCATAAGGTAATGATGATCACATGTTGATCACTGGCTGATCACATGACCAAAATATTGACAAAGTGGTTAACATGTTTAGGAAATGAGTGTGTGTGTGCATGTTTACAGTGGGGTCAATGTGTCTAAACCAAAAAGTCATTTGGTTTCAAATCCACAGATCAAGTAAACAAATGTGTGATACTGACCATGCGTTATCCATTTGGAAACATGCAAATTTAAGGCACTTGTAGTTTCTGATCTTTAGTGTCGTTTACTAGTATAGTTAGTATATAGTTCTTTGCAAAAATAACATTTTGATTGAAATTTGAACTATTATTTATATGCTATTTTGTCAAATAAGTTTTATTGAAAGACCAAGATTTTGAAGATGGATTTGCAATCTCACATACTTGGTTTCTATTACATGTACAAAGAATACAACCAAAATTAGAAGAAAGATAAAGAAGAACAAAACAAAGAAAGAAACAAAACCCACATATTTATATGCTATTTTGATAAAGAATTGTAAAGATTTGATTACTTAATAGGCAAATTGGAGCGTTATGGAGATGATGGTTTCTGTCAAAACTTGTATTGTAAAATCTCACAGAATGTATTCATTACCAGTATATTGAATCATCTGTATATATTTTGTAAATCCCTGTTGATATTAAATGTACAAACCAGAAGCAATAATACCAAACAAACAGAGGAGGGATGGCTCTTCAAAGAACATAAAATAGTTGTTTTATTTTAGTTTTATATGCGTTTATGAGGAATATGGTCTCATGAAAAATTCACTTTACCTACACTTTAACTTTGAAAAACGATATTTCCAGATTATTAATGGGTGTTGTGCACACCTATAAAGTTGAACTATAATGTTATTTTTTGTTTGGCTGTTATGACTAAAATCTTTTGAGCATTTTTAAGCACTTTTGAGCATTTTTCCACCACCCAAATACCAGAGAGGTCTTGTAATGGGTTTCTTCACAATATTTGTCCTGCAGTTGTAGTCTTGCTTTTTGTCTCATATCCTTACAATCTATTCTAAAATATTATGTGTCAACATTAGTAAAAATGTTTAAAGTCTGAAGTGGTAGAGAGTTTTTTTAGAAGTCTCCCAGTACATTCTTGGAGATCCCATTCCTTATGGCATCCATGTGTTGAATTTCAAAACGTGTTTGGTCTTGTTTGAGTAAACAGTGACATGTTTTTCAGGTTATAAGGCGGAGTTTGTAGAGATTAGGAATTGAATGAGAGTGGAAAACGTTTTCTTATTGGTTGGATTTGAAACTAATTCATTTCTCTGTTTGTATACAGAAGTGTGGGTGGTCATACACTAATCTAGGTCATGGTCATTTTCAGCCTGTTGAAAAATACACTATAGTTGATTTTTAGTAGATAGTGTAACGTGAGGGTTGCACATGTAAATGTATACTTGCAGTAGTTGTATATCAAGTTAATAGTTATGTGGAAGCTAGTTTACATGTATTGCTTGGCACGTGTTTTGTTTGCAGTGGACAGGAGCGAAAGATCAATTCAAATGAAAACAATATTAAAAAGAAAGATGTATTTTTTAATTTATCAGGTATATATAGCTGTTACTGTTTTAATGTGAATGTTGTATGCAACGTCATCTGTTTTCCCACTTTTGGTCAAGTCTAGTATATGCTGGAGGAATGTAAAGTTCAGGCCCAGCATGTAGATTATCTCCATTTGTGGCATTCTGTGCCGAGGTCAGTAAGTTACCAGTAAATTGTGAAGAGAAACGGGAGGTTAAGGGTTAGTTATGACACTATAAATATCTTACACAATGTCAAACTGTGGTTATTTAACTCTCACTGCAGGAAATGTCTTTTCTTACTAAACTCTTTCCTGTAAATCATCCTACAGTTTTTTGGCAAAGAATTTATTAAAGAATGATTTTATGACGAATGATAATGTTGTAATATCAAAGTGTATTTCCAGTACAGATTCATGTGAATTGTTTTCGTTTGTTGGTGTTTTTTTTTAAAGCACAAAATGCTGAACAATTGTTTGTGCACTTTTAGATGTAATTGAAATGAATGAAAGTTGCACGGGCAGTATTAATATACAGGACTTCGTTGTAGTAGTTGTCTAGGGGAAGATTGTCGTATGTAACCTCAAAATAACACTTAACTGGCTCGGGTTGCTGTGTTTAGGCATTCTAACATGGCAGAAAGTTCTCATGTTATTCAATTCAGATTGTGCCAAAATATAACTTTCCTTTTAATAATACCTGTATTATAAATTTTTAATGGAAATATAAAATGAGCTGAATTTTAAAGACTGCGTAAAGCATTAAGTGACAGTATCTTTAAATAATGACTGTATAAATACTCTTATTTATCACCCGAACTGATTCAAGACATAAAATATAGTGTATTCTAGGGTTTTAGATTAGAATCATATACATCAAAAATTGTGTCTTGGTTTCCTTATTGTCATGTGGGTTTGAATGAAACAACTAGACTTTCTTTCGTTTTCCAGAGAACAGATGCAGATATATTGTGCATAATCAATACAACGGCAGTACATAATGAATTATTCATTTAAAGGTTTTAAAAAGCATTTTGTAAAACTTCTATTATGTCACATTCTCATGAAGACATTATGCTATCATGAAATGGTTTCATCTTAGTTTGACAACTAATACAATGTAATACAGTGTTTTGGGTGCAAAATCTCATTATGTAAGTTAAGGACTAAATCACTGCAAATTAATGTAAATGTATAACTTTATGTGTACCAGTTAAAAATGCACATTTTCATAAAGCTCACAGTATGGAATGAAGTACCTTTTCAGCATTGTGGGGATGTGAAACCTGTTCACTAATGAGATGCAGTCAATTTGAATAGCTATAGGTTTCAGGCAATGCTTTATTCAAACTAAAGGTGGGGTTCACTTGAGTAAAACACACTTTCACAGTTGTGAAGAAGTTGTTTTCATCTGAGAGTGAGACACTGACACACTTCTCATGTTTCAGAAAGAAAAGTTGGTGGAATGGTTACATTTCTAAGATAGTAGCGCCACCTTGTGGAGGCTAAAGGGTCTTTAAAAATGAACTGTGGGTTTGTTTACAGTGTGTGTTTTACTATAATGTTAAACACATTTTTATGGTTTTACTCACCACTTTTTAGTTAAACTGTGGTTACTCTAATGGTAATTTGTGGTTCAACATATTCCATAGTTAACTGTGGTTACTGTGGTTAAATGTAGAATTTAGTATAATGTGCTTGCATTGCTTTTTCATGTTCTTTGGTAAATAGCTTTAAAGTTAAAGACACAGTTGACAATAAACTAAACTTCTGTCATCATTCACTCATAATAATTCTAATCTAATCTTTTCCTTCATTTACATTTATGCATTTGGAAGACGGCATTGAACACATGATGTGTGAATAATGATTTAAATATGAATGACGTGTTAAAACCAATAGTAATCTGTTTCTCAACTACTGCATAGCTTAATTTTAAAAGATTTGTACCTTTTCATTTATAAAAAATACTGATGATTCTTTGTGTCTTCTCATCTTTTAGGTGCATTGAAGCTCTAGTTGTTTACTGTCAGGCCGGTAAGAAAGAGGAGCCGTATGTAACCATTTCAAGAAAGATCAAGCTAAAGCACGGGAGAGGCTTCGGCCCAGCTTTAGAATGGGAGATCGGACACTCCGAGCGCAAGCTAGCCGTCCACCGCAATGCCTTTAAACGCACGGCTGTCATTCAGGCCTTCCTAGGGTCCACACCTCAGCTCACACTACAGCTCTATGCTACCATTCAGGAAAAATACATCCTTCCCACACGACGTAAGTATGATGTATTCAAAACCGCTTACTGGAAATGTCACAACTTTTTTTGTTTTTACACTAAAGCTTGTACTGTTTGTGTTTACAGTTGCTCTGATGATCATCTCCTTGATATCCATCACATACGGGGCATTAGTATGCAGTGTGCTGGCCATACAGATCAAATATGACGACTACAAAGTGAGATTAAAACCTGCTGCGTACCTGTGCATGATCCTCTGGCGAGGGTTAGAGATCGCCACACGGATCACCACACTGGTGCTCTTCAGCTCTGTGTTTACATTGTGGGTCATCCTAGTGGGCTTGATCAACCTCTTAATCTTTTTCTTCCAACCCTGGGTTGAGTTTTGGGCCAGGAGGGCATCGTTACCCGAGAGTATAGAGAAGAACTTCAGCAAGCTGGGCACCACCGTGGTCCTCTGCATGGTGACGTTCCTTTACGCCTGCATCAATGTTTTCTGTTGGTCGGCCGTACAGCTGGACCTCGCCGACCACGACCTTGTGGAGAAACAGCCCCGCTGGAGACGCTTGGCTATCTACTACACCCTGCGTTTCATGGAGAACGTGATCCTCACCATCTTGTGGTACAACTTCAAGACGGACTTCTTCGAGTACGTGTGCACGCCGTTGCTGGTGGTGCAACTCATCGTGTGCTACAGCCTAGCCGTGGTTTTTATGTTGGTCTTCCATCAGTTTTGTCATCCGTGCCGCAGACTATTTCATTACAATGTCGAGGATTGTTTACGTTGTGCGTGCTGCTGGAAGCAAAGGCAATCACAGCCGTATACTCATCCAGAAGCGGCTCCTCAGGAACGTGCTCCGCCTGACCTCACCAGTGACCTGGCGGATAGCGAGACAGATATCGTGGATGACATTTTGGACGCTGCATGAAACGCGTCTGTTGTTCTGTTACCGTAGCGCTGTTTTCCTCCATGCTAGGCATATTTGCACATATCCTGACTCAGGAGTATCATACTGACTCGTGAGATGATGAACTACAAGCGGTTGATTTTATATGGTCCTAAAAGCTTCAGGAATTTTTTATTTTATGTCGTTGTTCAATGAGGTGTAAAGCAGCACCATAACAGTGAATCCTATTACAGTAGTGTAGAGAGAGTATCTCATCATTTATTAATTGAGAAGCGCTGATCCATTTTTGTTTGCTGGACACTGAAGTCCAAAGAATGTGTTCTGTTGAGTTAAGCAGTGATGTTACACAAAGGTTGACTTCAGTAGAGAGTCTGTAGACCAGGTGTGTGGGAAATGTGCCAAGCGTGTCTAACTCAAAGGGATGAGGACCCTGGCAGTTTTTGGCACCTGTTGCACTACTCATTTCAGGAGAAAATAGACTTGAAAAGCCAAGTAGCCTTTAAAGTTTACCTAAGTTTGCCTCACCAGCCCCATGTGTTTTTAACCTTGAAATTGGAGAGCCTTAACTAACTAAACTCTGAAATGCGTTTGCCTTTCTTTTGCGAGACATCGTGCCTAAAAAGACTATTAAAGGAAAACGTTCCCTTAATTTTCCACTGCAAAAGGAGAGGTCCAGTTGTTATTTCATATGTTTGCTTGTGTGTTTTTGCCTGAATTATGTGCCTCTTTGCTACTGATTTAGAATATGTGAATAAAAGAAAGGATATCTTTACCAAAGTTTTGGTGTTATGATTCATGATGTAGATATTTGTGTGAATCTCATGTAACCTATCATTAACTTCAGCAAATCAACTGAAAAGAGAGTTAGTATATTAAAATAATTTTAATTATTAATGCAATCCAATAAATCGTACAGTTCATTGTAAAAAGGATTAAAGCTATTTACATATATATATATATATATATATGCACATACACATACACATATACACACACACATACACACACACATATATATACACACACACATATTATATATATATACATATACATAGAAAAAATGTACTTCATTGTCTTGAAAATAATGTCACAATGCATATTTTACTGGTCCTAATAGTTCTTTATGCTAAATACATAAACTGTCTAATTGATTAATTTTCCTTTTATTCCGGATTAAAATGTGACCTAATCTAGATATGTCACCCATTTGTGTCGTATTATGTATCAAAGAAGTGCTTTGTGCTCTATAAAGATGATTTGTTGAAATGGCCAAACCCAATGTTTATTTAATAGTTTCCCGTCAAACGAGGCCCAGAACTCATCTATATTTTACACTTACGCGCACTGTAAAATAGTTTCCTCGTGGGTATTTCTTATTTTATATTATTACACCCGCTTCCTGGTAACAGGTGACAGTAAGGGGCGGAGTCAGAATCAGGACAGGTGAGTAATTTACAGTGCGCACAGCTCATGCATTCATTCTCAAAGAGCACGCGACAGGTTAACATGGGGAACTGGATCATTAATCATGGATTAAGCTCTTTTATTGTGGTAAGTGAAACATAATATGATTAATTTGTCTGAAGAAAACACTCAAAAGTTATTAATTTATTGATAAGTTATTGATTTGTCTGATTTTATAGGTGGTGTGGATGGGCATCAACATCTTTCTGTTTGTGTATTACTACTTGTTTTATGATTTGGGACCACAGTTTGAATACACTCGTGAGCTTTTAGGGGTAAGTTTATTAAAACTTCAATAAATATAAATAGAGGATATTAAAAAAAAAATATCTTCATTGTTAGGTTTCATAATGTTAAATATACAGTAGTAATCTAAAGGTGTATATTTATGTTTTTAAATGAACATTGTAGACAAAAACATATTTACTTCATTAAAAAACAAAAATTTAATTTGGAAATAGTTTTAAAAAAGCTTCCCAGGTTGAGACCTCAAAAAGCTGAATAATAAAATGTCAAGAGTATGATTTTGTAAACTTCAGACAAAGGGTGACTATTTTTGAAGATGCCAAAATATAACAGTGTTATTTTAGGTGTTGTTTAAGAACATAATTGAGTTATTTCTTGATTTCGAGGAGTTTACTACTATTCCAAAATCTAAACAATATTGAGTATGTGTTTCCAATCATTTGACTGGTACTGTGCAGGAAAAATACATTAAAGCTGTAGAATAAAAGCATTAAATATAAAGTTTTTTAATCTGTCAGTCTGCATTGCCCTGGGCCAGGGCACCTGCTGCTGTTCTTAACTTCAACTGCATGCTGATTCTGCTGCCAGTATGTCGTAATCTGCTGTCTCTGCTCCGTGGCTCCTTTATGGTAAGTTCACTTGTACCTCTCGAAAGATCTTTGACCTTTAAAATGTACAAACATAAACGTTTTATGAATGTACATGTTTCAGTGCTGTGGACGAACAATGAGGAAACAGCTGGACAAAAATCTGACTTTCCACAAGTTGGTTGCTTACATGATTGCCCTCATGACAGGTAAGCAACACGTGTGATTGTCCTGCTTTGATAACCAACAGAAAACTGTTGTGGACATTCTGAAGTAGGTTAAGATACAGTTATCAGTGTTGAAAGGGATATATAATACATTATATGTGCAATATAATAGATTATCATGCATTTTATAGAGTGCAACAAGTAAGTTTCATGCCACATTCAAAAAGCAAAATCATATCTATGACAAACCTTAATCTGACAATCTATAACAGTTTACAACAATTCCCAGACTTTGGATGAAATAAATGTACATTAAAAGCTTTTTTATTTTTTGTATAATGTATTTTCAGTTTTGCAAAGATTTACAAGTAAACAAATAAGTCAGTGAGACCTATTTAACAGTCAGATTAATCAATTCTGACCCATTTTTCTGTAGCGGTTCATACTATTGCTCACTTGCTTAATGTGGAGTGGTACAGCAATAGTTTAGCAGGTCGATATGGACCTCTTGCGGGTAATCTCTCCATGCTCGAGGACTCCACTGAACTCAATACCACCTACCTAAATCCCATCCGGTCCACTTCTACAGTGAGTTCCTGATCATTTTCATTTTATATGATTATTAATCCTTCTTATATTATTTGATTTATATACCATATTATGTGGTGTGTCTGCTGTAATGCACTTCTTTCGTACTCCAGACTCCAACTCTCTTCGTATTCACCACGATTGCGGGTCTGACAGGAGTCGTCATAACTCTCGCCCTCATTCTTATTATCACATCATCTATGGAAGTCATTCGCCGAAGCTACTTTGAGGTCTTTTGGTACACTCACCACCTCTTCATCATTTTCTTTGCTGGCTTAGTTTTTCATGGTGCAGGGTAAGATCTGTTTACTGTTTTTTTTTGTACTTACAGTAGTGTGAGCACAAGTGTGAGTAAAATACACTTTGCTTTGTTTGCAGTCGCATTGTGCGAAGTCAGCAAGTGACAGACCCACATCACAATACCTCTTTTTGCGAAGATCAACCAGAGAACTGGGGAAAAATTCCTGAATGTCCTCTTCCTCAGTTTGCAGGAGGGTTTCCTCAGGTAGAGCTTAAGAAATTACTTACAAATAAATAAACTTAATAAAAAGCATATATATACTTTAAACTATTTTGTTTAAATCCTCTGTTATAGACGTGGATGTGGGTGATTGGACCAATGATAATCTACCTTTGTGAACGGATACTGCGTTTCATTCGTTACATGCAGCCTGTCAATTATAGAAAGGTATATCATCAGGACCTTTTAAAAAGCAAGATATTGTTTTGCATAATGACAAATTTGTATTGACAAACTTAATCTTTGTATTCTAGATTGTAATACGCCCATCCCGAGTGTTGGAACTACAGTTGGTAAAGCCTGGTTTCAAGATGGAGGTAGGCCAGTACGTCTTTCTGAACTGTCCAGCCATCTCCCAGCTGGAATGGCATCCTTTACAATGACATCAGCCCCCGAAGAAGACTTCTTTAGTGTGCACATCCGCTCTGCTGGAGACTGGACTGACAAACTCATCAAGATGGTGGAAAACCTACCAGAGGGCCAGCAAGGACCTATGTATGTACTCTACATACCCTTTTTGTTGATTATACACCTGACTTATTTTTTATGACGCACTATATCAATGTGAAGATATTTGTCCAACATTTAATATATGAAACATTTGCTGTTGCATTAGGATTAGTGTGGACGGTCCATTTGGAACAGCCAGTGAAGATGTATTTCAGTACGGGGTCAGCATGCTCGTGGGTGCCGGGATTGGAGTTACACCATTTGCGTCTATTCTCAAATCCATCTGGTACAAGTTTAAAGACTCTAATCCCAAACTACAAACCAGGAAGGTAAGAACATACAGCACTGGTGATATATAAACTAGGTGCATAAGATGGCTACAGTATCTCGTATTGTGTTTAGATTTACTTCTACTGGTTGTGTAGAGAAACACACGCCTTTGAGTGGTTCGCAGATCTTCTGCAGGTCCTTGAGAGAGAAATGGAAGAGAGGGGAATGAAGGACTTCCTCACATATAAACTCTACCTGACCGGCTGGGACCAGAGCCATGTATGTACTGTTTAACCTGCTGTGGTTTGAAATGCAAGTTAATGGTAAATGGACAAGAATAATTTAATCTGTATTTATAGGCGGATCATGTGATGGTGCACTTCGATAAGGATACGGATATCATCACTGGTCTGAAGCAGAAGACTCAATACGGTCGACCAAACTGGGATAAGGAATTCGAGCAAGTTCGGAGAGATAATCCCTCGTAAGTTTCATGACGTCTAATTTTTTAATAAGATCCTGCTTGTGGTGGTAAGAATTATGGTTGATAGATACTTGAAAAGTGCTCTGAATTGGGGTTTTTGCTTCTTTTGGTGCACATTCTTGTAACGAGTTATCCTAACAATAATTGTAAATGTCTACAGGTCAGTGGTGGGGACATTCCTGTGTGGCCCAGAAGCATTAGCTAAAGTCTTGGAGAAAAAATGTGTAAAATATTCCGAGGTGGATCCACGGAGGACAAAGTTTTACTTCAACAAAGAGAACTTTTAAAAGAAACTGGATTGTGCACTGACATCATATTCGTACACATTTCACCAGCTGACTTTTTTCTTGAAATCTTGTTATCTAAATGATTGTGCTGTAAATGTCAGACTGAAAAATGATTCACAATTGCCCGAAAGCACAAATTCTATAGCAATTCTTGTCAAAAGTACCATCATTGTATTCTTCTATCAAATTGGATTTAAGTTCCTGGTTAAGAATGAATCACCAGGGTTCAAGGAAATTACAGCTACACCTGAATGTATTGTTCATAAATGGCTTCCTTGTGCCAATATATCTTAGTGCCAACAAACATGGCACTAAAGAATGTTTCCCTTTGTGTTATAAAAGTGTACAGAACCACGGAAATGTCATTATCTTATCTATTCTGTTACATACAGCTGTAATCCTTTAACATATAAGAACAAAACCGTTGTATTTCATGCTTTTCTAAATATTTTAGTTTTTGTTAATGAAATATATGAGGGCATGAATGTCACTGAAATGTCCAGATGTTTATTTCAAAATCAACTTATCAACGTATTTATTGTTTGTTTTGCATTAAACTGTGTACCACTGCTATTCACACACAACTGTTCTCATTTGAAATATGAAACATACCACTATAAAAACAAAATATGACAACAACGAAAAGTTACAGCTGTGGAAGTCTTGCAGGCGATCTGGACGTAGCTGGGTGATGGTTGTGCACATTTCTGCAGTTGTACAGTCAGATTCCACACCTTTTTTCTTCTAAAGAAAATCAACAACACAACCAATTAAACCGTTTCTATTGTTTTGCGTGTTACATAAGAAACCCACATTCTGCTTTTACCACCGAGCCTGTTATTATCATAACAAGCTGCTTTAGGATGGAGGCTGATTACACAAAAGACACTCACGTTCTCATTGTGCGCCTGCGGTCTTCTGAATCTGCTCTTTGAGTATGAGAATGCTCTGTCTCTGTTCTGGTGGCAGCATAGCGATCTGTTCTGGGGTCAGTTGCAGGACTTGCATAATCAAGGCAGCCTGGGAATGCGGACACACAACAGATAGATTACCATCTAAATGGCAGACAAGGCCGTACAAAGCGAAATATGAAATTGAGCGATTAGCATGACATGTCAACCTTTAAAGTGCAACAATGTCAACAAAGTGTAAAGGAAGCATATTAGAGAAATACACTGATGCACGTACATCTCGTGTTGACATGGCAGGTGACGCAATAGTTTAGGAAAGTAATGATGAAATCACTGTTACTGGCAGTTTCAGTGGCAAATAAAGATCTGCTAAGACCCACCACCACCTTCCATCCGATAGTATGCAAGTAAAAACAAACAGTACTCACCTTTTCATGGTCTTGTGATGACACATCAGAAGCAGGACCCTGAACAAAACACACAAACAAACACATGAATGAAGCACTGCAAAGTGAATATCAAAAGACAAACTGCAACTTTTCGTCTTACTGGTCTTGCTGGGGGAGGTGCACCTTGCCCCATGCCGTGGGGTGGAGGACCCTGCATTCCACCCGCCACAGGAACCCTCTGACCTGCTATCGGACCTCGAGCATCAACAGCCCGTGGATCACGACCTTAAGGAATAAGGAGCTTGTGGTAAAGAAATATCTGTCTTTCGGTCCCTAATACATATCAACTAATAAAGAAGTCTGTATGTTTTTAAATACCTCTTGCCTCCATGGGTGGGCCACGCTGCTCCATCATAGGACCTCTAGGCTCTCCCATCATTGGTCCTCCTCTCATGTCATGAGGGCCGCGCATGTCTGGAGGTGCCATATGCATAGGCGGACCCTGGTGTTGAGGAGGACCTCCGATATAACCGCGCCTATAAGTGAACAACATCTAAATCGTCAATCAATGAAAGCAACACAAAGCAAAATAATATAAAGGCAAAATAAAACTGTATGAAAGCGTTGGGATGCATTACCCTGGTTCCACCACATCTCCAGTGACATTAACTAATGATCCACCCCGTGGGTCGTTCGGGCCATCTCCAAGAAGTCCTCTGGGTGGGATCCCTTGAGGTCCTGGTGGAGCCACTCGCATCGGGGCACGTGGGTCTACTATTGGCACTGCGCATTAAAAAAAAGAGAATGAAAAAGGATTATGAAAATGTCAAAGCTCATTACACAAACATTTTAAACTTGGGCTTGTCCTTTTACGCAACCAGTGGACAATGATACTCTGTCAACAGGTATGACAATACAAGGCAATTTCTTGACCCTTAAGGAAATGAGAACAATGTTCCATTACACAAACAAAAGGATATTGTTTCGTCTGACTGATAACTGCAAGTGGATTTCAACATCTTTACAAAGCAATACTCAGATTTAACCCGCTATATTGACACATCCAAACAGGTAACAAGACTTCATTGTTCTTGTTTTGTATGCGTTACCAGAAATGTTTAAACAGAAATGAAAGTGCTTCAGGAATGCAGACAACTTAATCTAACTCCACAAACATGTGTGAAATCTAACCAATCAATCTTTCCTGTCTGTAGCTTTTTATAGGTAATTCATCTGAAATGCTGTTCTTTTTCTCTGCAGTGTTTCGCAATCTGTCTCAGGTGCCGCCAAAAACACCTCATTCATTCTGCTGTCAAACAGATATGAAGTGCTCATGGTGTTTGTAAAGAGTTAAGACAATGAACGGTGGACAGCGTTGACAGCCCTGACTCTGAGTACACCTGTGATACCTGGAGGCCGCTCGATAGCAGCCTGCCCGGCTGCTCCTACAGGAGAGTCCTGAAGGTTTCCTGGGTCAGCATTGAGTGAAAGAAAGAGAGAAAACTGAGACAGGGCACAACAGCACTTACTCATGATGCCCAGGGACAGTTCTAAAAAGGGGAAATCTTATACTGGTGTTAATGGAAATGGGTTAGGAGTAGTGGTTGACCGATATGTGTTTAGCTGGTTGATGCCAATGCTGACTGATATATAGAGATCTAAATCAAGACCCAAATATGAAAATCATAATCTACTTAGATTCATGCCATCCCAGATGTATATGAACATATCATCAGTTGAACGAATGAAAAAATAAAAATACCATCAGGTTATCTTCTTAAATAAAAAAACACATTTTGAGCTTACTTAGCAATCGTCATGTTGTGTATCGATGTAAACAAATATGGCCGCATAACTTCGAATCTCATTGGTTCTTACACATCTTGTGACTAGTTTTCATATGCATGTTCTGTCACAAGATTTTAATTTTAAATTTAATATAAAATGTATTACTTTAATACAGAATGATCCGATTGCGTTCAACTGAAGAAAGGAGGTATGGCTGGGATGGCATGAGGTTGAGAAAATAAGAGTTTTTATTTGGGTGAATTATTATTATTATAACACTAAACTTTAAAGGCAAACTGTTTCATTTTTTTAATGTTTAAAACTAAAACATGTCTTTAACATGTGGAATTAACATGAAGGAACAACATTAGTTATCCCTAATAACAGTGGCAGATTTATCAGTCTGGTGATTATATCGGTCTCTCACTAGTTAGTATCACCCAAAAATGATACTAGTGAAATGAGAAATCATCTAGAGAGCAGCTAGTGTCTGTTCAGCAGATACCGCTCCCCTGTGGAGGGGTTTGGAAATGCAGTTAATAATAAAAAGAAGTATGAATCATGCTGTTTTCGTGCCATGGGAAAATCACTTCTATTAGAGCATACACAAAAACTGAGTTATCAAAATCCTGTTTTATCTGCCTAAAGCAAGTACCTGGACCCCTATCCATGGGCACAGGACCTCCTGGTGGGATTCCTATCTGAGCCTGCATCCCACCTGTAGGGAGGGGACCAGAGGAAGACAGCTATGGCTATGGACACGGACACAGATACACATTCACAATAACAGTGTGGGGACAACTGAGCTTACCAGCTGGTCCCATCGGTCCTTGTCCTGGCATTGGTCCGGGTACACCACCTCCCATCTGTGGAGGTTGCATCATTTGAGGAGCTCCGTTTACATGCATCCCTGGCTGTGAGTCACAGATGATTTATAAGCACAGTGAACTGTCTATTAATCTTTAATATTCACAACAAGCACAGGAAGACTATGGAGTCTTAAAGCGTCTTCAGATGTACAACAAAATGTTAACAATTATAAAATTCAGCTTATTTTAAAAACAGATTCAAATGCATATCAATGCAAGACAAATGCTTACATGAGATTTAGCCATTTTTTCTTTAGACTTATCAACTAAATAGTGACAAAATTTAAGCTGACTTTTAAGAAGACATAGATTTACAGCAAAACATATGAACACTATGAATTAATTTAAATCTGTAATCATGTAATATCACGTTTGTGGAAGTGTAAAAGTTGTATTGCCTACCATTGGTTGGGGCTGAGAAACAGGGGCAGTGGGCTGAGGCAGAGGCTGGTTGGCAACAGGCACCGCCCCGGGCTGAGGATTTGGGTTTACGGGCGGAACGGCAGCCGGACGATGGAGCATTTTCTGAGAGAAGGTAAGTGATTATTTATCACTTGATTACCTTGTAAAACCTTTCAAACGTCTGCTGCATTTTATAATCTTACCAGGGCAATTTCAGGGTCCACAATCCTCATGACGACCTGAGCCTGCAGCAAGGCGTAGGCTAACTGAGGATTCTGCAGCAGCATGTTTCTGGCTTCCTGTGGACTGTTCTGCACACAAAGCTGTACGAGAAAGAACAGGAAGATTAAACTATTCATATCTACATCTACGTTATATGAAAACGTCTGAGAATACCACTTTTCTTTATTTACCTTCATCTGTTTCATCAGCTCAAACATCTGCTCGGGAGGCAGGCTGGCCACAGCTCTACTGATCGACTCTGGAGCTTCTTCTGGTGTGCAGCCATCTCCATAAGGAGACTCAATGATCGGAGCACCAGTGCCCAAACCTGTAGAAACAAGGCTTGTAGTCATTGTCGTTATGAGATCATCAGCTTCTCAAAGGATACGTATAACATTCGAAAACTAACTAGAACTTACTTTTAAGCTCCTCTTTATTTTTTTCACTGGCAGCGTTGTCAACACGAAGGGCTCTTCCGCTGAATTCTCTGCCATTCAGGTTGCGCATGGCACTAAGCGCAGTCTCTTGATCTTGGTACTCACAGAAGCCATAACCCTTCGGCTTACCCGTTTCTCTGTCATACACCAACCTGCGAAAATGTTTTTATAGATTAGCTTTTGCTTTCTCTTAATGAAATTCAACAAACATAGTTTCCACCATTTTAATTTTTTTTGCATAAATGCAGAAAACACAGACTGATGATACAAGCACATAGTCAAACACAAACAACAAGGAAGAAAATCTGGAGTATGATGTGTATTTAACAATGACAGCTCTCTCTAGAGATTCTTTTATTTTGGGATAACCCTATTTTTTAAATGTATGTCGTGGTAATATCAGTATTTCTGTAACACTTATACATACCTAAAACTTACGACAAGTCCAACCTCTGAGAAGATGTCCTTCAACTGCTCCTCTGTGGCTTCATATGGGATGTTCCCCACTATTTCCAAAACAAAACAATAAATAAATAAAATAAAACAATGGTTCACACGGTGACCATCAGCAAGTTATTCTCAACAGTTTATCAATCTACTCATCACGTGTCGTTCTGCTAGCTAGTGATTTTTTAAATCTAATTTATATGCGGATTAAATTAGTCAATTGTAATGCAGAGGTGAACTTTTTTAGTAACGCAAACAATATTACAATCCACACTGCGTTTATTTGGGCTAGATAAGATGTCTTGTTTTCACTAGCTTTAGGTTTGTGATGTTTAGCTTAGCAACTTAGGAAACACAGAACAACAGACACAAGATACAAACTAAACGAGTCATACCGAAGACCGAACGCAAAGATCGGTCCACCGCAGGGTCCCGTGCGGCTGCAGCAGCTGCGGCTGCTAAACTCGCCATATCTTTAATAATCCAGTTACAGCAAACACGACAAAAGCATCAACACACACCGCTGTAAACGCGGAGACTGTGGGGAAAATAAAAGTCGGCGGTACGTTCATCCGTCAAAATAAGAGTCCCTACTAGACAAGGACAAAATACGAGTCTCAAAAAACGGGAAATAATTCAGACAAATGTGAAATCTGTCAGCACAAACCCATATGTATTGGTTTCTCCAAAGTAGAAGTTATGTAGCAGAATGCAATGCTCTGCTCTATAGGACGATAGGACTCTATAGGACAGACCAGTCAACCAGAGGCACAATTTAAAATAACAATTATTGTTTAGTAGATAACAACTTTGTTGCGGTTCACAAATGTGTATGCATTGTTAATTTTAAAATAACAACAAAAATATAATGTAGCTATTTTACTCATGCTGCAAAAAAGTATTTGTTAATCTTTGTATGCTAAACTTGCTTAATGCTATTCAATTATTTTAAAATAAATATAACATAAACAATTACATTTAAGGAGTTTAGCAGTTCCTGATTTTTAATCATGCACATTAAGAAATATGATGTCAGTTTCCATGTTTTTAGATCAACATTTTAATTTACTTTCAGACAACTTACAGTGAGTGCATTCAAGGTACATTTGTATCAGCATGTGTATCAAATCCATAATGTTTATGATGCTAATACACCGCTCTACCAGTTGAGCTACAGGAACTCGATCTGACAATACAATATAATTATTTTAAGTCATAATGTAACCCCTATCCCCCACTGAGATCCTGGTTTGCAGTACACGACTTTAAAGCTTTCAATGTACTTGTGCATTGCAGACCAGCTGGTACTGAGTCAGGCTAAAGCAAGCAGTGAGCTTATATTCTGTGCGATGATTTACATGGTCTTGATGAGCTTAAATCTCAGCAACTGAATGTGAGATTCTTTTGTAGGCATTAATCAGCCTCTGAGTGTCATGCATTTTAATGTGAGGTTGTGTAGGTTTGCACTTATCAAGTTGTTTACTAGAAAGAAGCCAGAAATCTCATCAAGAGCATGTTAATTTTGATGTTTTGTTTATTGTTTACTGGCATTGTAGATTAAGTAATATTTATTCATTCAGAACCTTGGACAGCTCCACGAAATTACAATTCTATAACACTGCAATATTTTATTGCTTGTTAGGAAACATGTTCAATAAGAGGATTCCTTGTCTATGTCGATTTCTTTTCTTCCCATCATATACAAATGTTGTATTAAGTATTGGCTGTTGCACAACATTTGTTTTGCTCATTATTGTGGCGAGTGGAAATTTTATACAATACATGACATAATCATAATATTTTGTAAAGCTTACACATGTAGATTAGAGAACCTGAAGCGATTTCATAAATGTATTACATTGTTCAGAATAGTGTTCAATTTTATTGTCATTGAAGAGATCTGCATACATTTCATATTCACATTGACCAGCAACTTTAAATCATCTTGCACGTTGTCACACATTGCTACACATGTTAATAAATTAATCTACAAACTGTTTTTATACACATGTACAGCTTCATATTTAACCCATTGTAAATAAATGTGCATTGTATGACATTATCAGAATATCACATAATCAGGCCCAATTTCTTCTCAGCACAGTTTTAAGAAACTTTTAGCATCAGTTAAATGTTTTATTAATTGTAATACTGACTAAAGGGAAAATACACTAATGCATGATTACATGGTAACATACAGTAGAGGGCACACAAAAGCTTGTGTAGAATTACATCAGCTGTCAATGCACAATAATACACTAAAACTGTGAAAACAATCTCTCTGCTCTGTTAAAAAATCCTTGCTTTTGGATATCAATATTAACTCAAGTTGGCTGTAACTAATTGCTGTAGGAAATGTAATCAATCAGAAATAACTGTTACTGTGCAAATGTTAAAGTGAACAGTAGGGGTCGCACAAACATTACTCTTGACTTCGTCATTGTTTCTCCGCTAGTATGTCGGTTGTTCACCGTCATTAACCAAATTTAGTTACTGTTTATTCAGTGGTGCAACAATTTGCCTCATTAATCCGACAAATTCCACAAATATGTTTCATTTATTCATCTGGGTTTACCAGTCTTTTCACATATCTGCATATGGTATACGTGTGTCACAGACACAGCATCTGCACACTGTTATAAGGTCGTTCGATCTAGCTCTGCTTTATTATTACGGGCGACGTATCGTTTGAGGAATGTCGTCCGAAGACCAAACAATCTGTTTTGGTTTGCAAATAATGGTCTAATAAAGCTCATTCCTTTAGTAAACATAACGTCCGATGTTGGATACGACGTCGTTGTTGAAAGCGCCATGTGCCGTTTATCATTTTACCGACTGTAGTTGGGAAAACGCTTGGTTCCACTGGGGCTCGAACCCAGGACCTTCTGCGTGTAAAGCAGACGTGATAACCACTACACTATGGAACCTCTTGCGTAAACGCTTGCGCGGGTGGTACGATGTTACTACGTATTCAATGACCGACTTCTGTATTCGTGATCTGTATTTGAACGTGTTAAGATTGACTCCACTGATTTTTAAGGGACAATGACATAAATTGTGTATATTTGCATCGAGATTTGAGTGAGGTCATTTTTCACAAAACCTTCCTTCCTGTTATTCTGTGAATTAAATTGTAATGTGGTACATTTCAATCTATCAGGATACGCCTATGAACATCTTTCATGTGAAAACTTGCATTAGAAATCAAGTCAGTATAAGTAATTTTTAAATACACATTATAGGTATATCAGACCAAACTGCAATACTCTTTTATTCATCCCCTTCTTCTGTACATAACCTAAATTTAAAGGGTTTTGACAAAAATATAAAAACATGAAAAACTGAATACTGTTTTACTGTTAAGTGATAGTCATAGGGTGTAAAATCAAATTACCACAATTTTTTAAGAAAAAAATCAATCAGCTGGATTCTGTGACTGTTATTGTCATGGTTTCATTATCATTGTACAGTGTGTAAACTTCATGGCTTGTGGTAATTTTCTAGAGGCTGGCAACAAAATTTGCCTTCAGCCACTTTGGGTTAAACTATTAGATTTATAGTTTTCAAACAGGCTAGTTGAGATGTGATAGTTTAGTGCAAGAGTCTTAGAATAACAGTTATGTACAATTTACATAATGTGGAAAGGTATTTGCAACTTTCTATATGGGAATGAATATTACAATATTAAAGGTAAAGCATGGCTTGTTGACTGGCTATGTATGTATCTGTCTGTCTGTCTGTCTGTCTGTCTGTCTGTCTGTCTGTCTGTCTGTCTGTCTGTCTATCTATCTATCTATCTATCTATCTATCTATCTATCTATCTATCTATGTGAAAATACTCTGACAGTAATTTGTCTTAATATGCAAACAACTCAATACATTATTTTCATTACATTGCTGCAGGCAAATTGGGTGCATAAAGCATGGTAAAGCTTTTAATTAAAATCACATCACAGTGCCTCATTTTACTATCAGCGTAGCTTACACGTCTAGAATGTTGTCTCCCATCAAATAAGTCCCTGACGAGGCCTCTAATTGTCCTCTTATTGTAAAAATAGGTTGCAGGTAAGGTACTGCACTATTGCAAACATCATATTAACACTAAAGGAGTTAGTGAGAAGATTATTTGGTGTACATACTTTAGTACAAAGGAACACATTTCCATCATACAGTTGTATTACACTGCAATGCAATTCATTTCATATGTAAAACAAACACATGGGACAGAATATATAAAAGTCTCCTGGCAGGGATATATGTGACCCAGTCTATGAAAACCCAGCTAAAGTCATTTTTTATGATTTTTTTGTTTTCTACATAAAATCATTCTATGTAATGTAAAGAATATTTTGTAAGAAGTTAACATTGATATCTTTAATATAGTCTGAGTAAGATCATGTCAAAGATTGAAATCTTAGTGAAATTAATAGGTGAAATTAAACTTTGATGCTCGTTATCTCAGAATTAGATTTTTAGACTTTAGCCTGGTTTTCATAGACTGGGTCATATATTTATAAAGGGTTGCATAGAAATATACAAAGACACGTGAAAATCATAGGAATTATATAACTTTCATGTAAGACTGTTCACCTGTCTGTATAAGTGGTAATCACATAGGACTTTGAAGAAAGAAAAGAGCGTAGTGCACGCGGTCTCGGAGCCCTGTCACCTGTGGGAATCAGCCGGCTTTAGGACCCAGGGTGCGCGATTTTCCTCTCCAGCTGCTGCGGCGATGAGGGAAGATCGCGGGGAGAAACCCAAAATTCACAGTGTTAAATCCTCAACTAAACCACACACTTGGACGCTAACGGAAACCATAGGCACAAGCACTTCCCTCTGTCTTTTGACGAATACCTCCAGTCCAAAGGCACCGGAAAACAGTTTGGGGGCGTTAAGGTAAGGCGGCGCGATTCCATGCGATTAATAACAAAGGCGCTGTACTGGCGAGCGAGGGGGCATTAAAGGGGGCATTGCACAACGCAATGGAGGGCGACAGTCAACTCTCTAAACTTTGCACTTGTACATGTGTGCATCAAAGTCTTGATACAATGATGACACGATGATATATGTAACTGTCTGAAATGGCTGGATGCATTATTGTAGTTTTCCAAAGGCAACGTGCGGCAACATTTTAAAATATGTGGATAATTATGTTTTGAACTGTCCTCACGCGATAACAAGAGACAATGTCATACTATACTGTAAGGCCTAAAGTGATAAGCCAGTGCACGTCGCACATATATTCTTTTATATAGCCCAAGGCACGATGCAATAAGTTTGGATATTTGCATCCCCTCAACCTGCCCGCTGCATGTGCTCTCGTACCCTTGCAACACGACCTCCGTCATGCATTGGAGCATGCACCGGTCGTATACCTTAGTTTGCACCGTTGACTAAGTTTCACGGCCTTTTTGTTTTCATTTCCCATGCCAGTTCGTTTTATTGTGTTTTGAAACTAAGTTGCCTAAGCGGTGACGGTCATCCCCGTGTGTTTGCGGTCTGATCGCAGGCCTGTTTAAAATAAGCTAATGGTGGCTGTAATTGGGGATTGTAACAGGTCAAACTTTTCATATTTCTCTAAGATGCATGAAACTTTCAATAGGCCTTGCTGTTCATTTAACGTAACATGTGTCAGCTTCCATATAACGATTTGTTTGCTTCTGGCCCCCGAATAACACACGATGTCGTGTGATCCGGTGAGCGCTCTGCACCCAGTTTGCTGATACTTTCTCGTCGGTAACGGGAAGAGCCTGGTCGCCGACATCTCACGTACCCACCTGTCGTTATCTATTGATAAATGCAGGTAAGGAGGTAAAAATGTGCCTTCCACCTCTCGTTTTTACAAAGATCTTGCAAACCTTGTGGTGCTCGAGTGCTTGACGATGCAATGATTGGTTTTGTCCTCGTTTCAGTGACATGAGATGTAACCGGTTGCCTTTTGAATCATACGGTACCGTTGCAATTCATGCCCTTTATGTTTGCGTCATAATCGGTCTCTTGTCCCAGTCTTTAAAGCTGTAATAAGCTGTGATGCTGTCATCGCAGTCTACAGGGTCAGTTTGCATTGAAGCAGTTATGACAAAAATAGGTCATCAGCTTAGAAAATGTTAAATTTCACATCTGTTTACACAGATAGATTGATTCATGCTGTAATCATGTACTGATGCGAAAAAGATTTTAAAACAAACCGTCCGATGATGCACCTGAATGCTCTAGCTTTTAATACCCTGTTTCTATTGAATTGAAATTGTATTTTGTTATATGCAGATACCAAGAGTATAAAAACGTTACTGAGCTGAACTACAGATACATAGTTATCGATTCGTGATGCCAGTGTCTGTCGAATCCCTGGTGGCAAATGCATTTAAATGCCAGCTTGTCTGTACGGTAACTTTGCGAGTCAGTGTATAATCTACTGCTGCTGATGCTCAGGAAGACTCGATCTGAAATAGCTGTGAATGATAGAGGAGAAAATGATACTGATTTGTCAGAGATTGAGTCGTAAGATATTCATATAATAGAATCACAGTGCAATGGTTGCTAGATGCAACTCATGCATGAATCTGTGGCAAGCAGAAATGAGGGTTTGGAGAAAAGGGCAGATGTACCTAGTAATTTTTTATATGACCTACAAGATCAGGCCACATAAACAGTGTTTGGATCACAAACAATACACATTATAAGTTAGTTAGTTCGTCTGCCTGTGGTGCTCAAATAAATGTTTTAACCTGTTTTAAACTGTTGAAAAGATGTTGTTTTGTTTGTTGGTACCAAAGCCCAATTTTTTGGATGTTTTCTCTACAGTATAGAATATCTTATTATTTGCCTAATAAGTATTGTGTTTTATTGTGCTCCTGTAAACACATTGACAATATACCCAAGTTTACCAGTGATTCTGAGAATATCATAAAGTTAAATAAAGCAAAAAAGACCATTAGGATGTAATAAAGAATGTTTGGCTGACGGGTTGATTTACACATGGATAGCTAACGATGCACAGTGTCTGAGATGTAAGGGTTGCTTGTTAAATCTTAGATCAAAAAAGCCAGTGAATGGCTACTGCACAGCTGATGGTTCTGATTTAGCTATTATCATGTCTGTTGTCCATGTCTTTATACAAGTAAAATAGTCCAAGATTGTAAGTGCTTCGCAGTTGATAAAAGTGACTGATTGTTTTAATATTTACAACAAGAGAAAATTTATCTTGAATTGACATAATTTCTAACAAGAACAGAGTTAGATCTATAAAAGAAAGACTGTATTAATAAGAACTAGTAAAAAGGAAACTTCGATAATCCGAAATTACTGTAAAACACATTTATAAAAACACATTTAAAAAAGGAAATTTAAATAAATAAATAATAATAAATACAAAAAATCTTGATTTCTACCTGTTTGTGTCAAAACAGATTAAAGCAGGCCACTTGACCTACACCTACACCTGAATTTATGCCAATCATAATGATCTCATTACTAATGGTACTACATCAAGGTCTTTCTTATATTGTCCGCAGGTTTTATAATCCAAAAATTTTTTATTGGTAAACATTTTTGTTTTGTTTTTTTGAACATATTGTTTTAAATGCTGCACACAAAATTTGTACTCTTTGTTTTTATAGAAAGCACTTTTTTATGCTTAGCTACTCGGTGCACTCCTGTCTTAGGAAAATTAATAGTAACGTTTGTCAAGCAGTAACAGTATTTCTATTTAGCAGATTAAACGTACGCTGAGGCTCTCTATGTATTTTGCAACAGCTGATGCTGGTTTTACACAAAGCATACAACTTGAAGGTCAGTGATAGGTTTCTAAAGCACTGAACAAAAGCATATTCGGACCTAAATTCAAGTCTATTTAAAATGTATTTAAATTCCCTGAAACATGGTGGCCATAATCACACACTTGACCCTTTCCCACTTGACTATATATTGGTGCGTTCACTGAACATATTGTTTAAACAATTTCTTGAAGGATGCCACAGGTACCAACAGTTTGTTTTAATTCAGCTGTTTTTAATTTCCATGTGGAACAAGCAAGAATAAGCAAACGAGGACAGGATTAATTACTATTTCAGCCCATCATGTAGTGAGGATCATATGTATGCCCATGTGCTTCTACTGTTGATGATTCAAAAGGCTTCTCATGGGAACGCAGTCTGTTCGTTGTTGACCCGTAGTGGTCATCAGTCTTACGGCTCTATCGGAATTGTTTTCATCGGACCCACCAGGGTCTTAACTCCACGGTTTTATCAATCCCGCTGCAATGTTTGTCTCCCCACACCGTCCCCAACTCTTTTTGTGCCTGTCTATCGTAGTTAAAGTGTGTACATTTTAAAACGATATTATGCGAATTTGCACGTGTTTGTCACTGACCCACGCGTGTTGCGCTCGAGATACGCAACGGTTTAATTGAGAGAGAGTGTATTTTCACTTTGTTACTCGGGTACGATTTTTCAGTTTAGCGCACCGTTGCGATCCCCTTTCCCCTCGAGCGGCTGGATTCCCGCGGTGCATGCTGGGACCCGCAGTCCTCGCTCCTCCCTGTTGAGGGCGAATGCGCTGAGGGCGTGGATGTCGAAAGACTACAACTCCCACACGAGCGCGGCTCCATCTGCCCCTCTCTCTCTCCCACCAGACCAGAGACAGAGAGATACGGTACGAACCCCCCGGACTTTCAGAACCGAAAATCGTCGAGATTAGTGAACTGCGACCGACAGGAACGGAAGACCGGATTAAAGCCTTTATATTGGTGCGCAGATATTCTCCAAATGTCGGTCAGACGGGTTAGTGCACGTTTGTACGATTTGACATCGTTATCCGGCTCGCTAATTACCTTTTGGAATAATTCAGTGTTGTGTTGACTAAGGAGTCGGTTCCGGGGCTGTGGCATGTCACAACATTTTGATCGTCGGAACTGGTGCGATACGGGCCGATGCCAGACCGTCTCGGAAACATGTTTAGTGTCGTTACGGGTCTTAACATTTCTAAGCAGAGTAATGCAGACCTTTAGTTGCTTAAGGGGGAGACTTCGCTGTGCACGGATCTAAAAATCGCTCCTTCAGTTTAGTACACCTTGCAACGCTCGCTCCTCGTGTCATGCAGCAAAAGTGACGGTAATAACGGGCAACGTATGCACAACTCGGCGACGCTATTAGTTTCCAAACACTCCGTGTGCGGAGACAGTCAAAGTACGATGCTTCCTCGTGAAGGAGATATCGTCCCCCCTAAACGTGCGCGTGACATTTCTCTCCCCGTGCGTTTCTCGAGCGGTTATTCGCAAAAGACGTCATAACGACGTCAAACGTAAACGGTCACTTTAGTTTGACTCGGTTCGGCCAGTTGAGCTGTGAATGTTGTCGGCCGGTGCGATGCGTCCGCACGAACGTGTCGGTTAGTTTGGCTACATTGTGGCCGCGCGGAGTATCAGCCGCGTAGCCTTCGGTTCTTTCTGCGAAGGAAATTTCGGTTTCGGCTAATCCCCGCTAAGAGGACCTACATCGTGTTGTTTATGTGTTTAAACATCGTAGAAATGTGGCGATATTTATCATTTACTCATATTTCGACAGACGGGGCGTTTCGTATCACCTGAGAGACTCTTGTATTGTGTGATACGGGTTTTTCGGTAGCTCCAGCTATAACGAGCGAGTGGGTTGGTCAGAGTTTGAACCATGCATTTTTTGTCTGGTTTAGGACGATGGTTAAGATTAACATTATAACGCAAGTGTCTCATTTCTGCATACGTAAACATTAGCTGGTCATCGAGTGTTTTATAGAGGCAATTCTGCATCATCTACGGTAGACTTGTCTCCTTTGTGCACGTATGAGCTCCGGGCTGCGGAGCCCCGACAGACTGACCGGGAGATCGCAAGTGTGCGGAGCTCCTGTCTAAAGAGGAGACACGATGCTTATTTCAATGCTTTTTTTAAATATCGTATCTGTTTATTTTGCACCGATAACGTAAAGGGTAAAATATCGATTCTCACTCGATCAATCCTGCGCTTTCAATAATTTGAATTTCTCAAGATTTAGTATTGGAAGTCAATTATCTGCTGTGTTGTTTAGCAGCAGCAAAGCGAAGTATGATCATGTCTTGTAAACTTTCTAATCGCGAGACTTTAAAGGCCTAGACCCGATATCTGTCAGACAGGTATTGAACATCAGACAGGTATTGGATTAATCTTATATTAAAGTCAGAATGATAAGCAGTATTTAATATACAGTTGTCACCTGTATCGATAACGTGGTGCTGCTGCTGCGCAAACCCGCGTTCTGATGCGAATCGAGCAGTTAACGATGTTTATGTTGAACATGTGGGTTTAAAGAATGATTTAATTGATTTGATAATGATGTATGTAATATGCATTTTCTACAGTGATTTTTCTTCTAGATGAGATTAGTATTTATCTCTAATTTGACTTCATTTATGCTTTTGCGTGGTGCGTAATGCATGTCACAGCTCAGATTAAATCACAGCTTGACCACCTCATTAAAAGTAAGCATTTGTTTGTGTTGCTCAGTCTGTGGACGTGAGATGCGTCTCTTTCATCTAATGTCAGTAAGAAGTAAAGACCATTAAAATCACTTTAATGGTCTGTTTTTTTTAGTTGATGTTTTCTTGTATTGTTGTTTACCCCACTGAGGTAATAAGACAAACAGGCATCAATTTTTGGGTCCTTTATCCTTAGCCGGCAGAGCATGACCACTTCTCTAATTCTCATTAGGAGCTCTGCTGCCCTAAAACGGGGGAATTAGAGTATACAGACATACAGACAGACAGGATATTGGTGCAGTAAAAACTGTCCTTTCAGCTGTGTTGCTTAACCAATAGATTTTGGGCATTCAACAGGAATCCCCCTCTGTATATTGGCTGTTGTCATACATCTTCAGAAGTAGAGGATGACAGCATGCATTTTCAAATATATCATTTGAAATGTAGATTACTGGGACACTGAGCAGTAAATCATTGTATTATTTTACATGGTTGTATCTGAAAGCTGTCAGTATCATCTCTATTCCTACTCAGGTTTTTGTCTCAAGGAAATTGTGACATCTTGACTAAGGAAACCTCTGTTACTCACAGGAAGTTTCCAGCCTGTCTCATATCACTGAGTGTAACAAGAGAAGTAGATGTTGTGGCCTTATGGTTAGAGTGTCAGTTTTGTAAGATTACAAGGAGAAAGACGCCCAAAATGTTTTTCAGCCAAATCAGTTGTAATCATCCATATTTCTCGTTTGAAAGTTTAGGAATTATAGATTTGTAATAATTTGTGAAGTTTAATATTACCCGGATTAATGAAAAAGTTTTAACATGCATGTTTCTGTACCGCTAATAGAGATGATTATTGATGTTGTAGGAATGTTTTAGCGACTAAACAGATTTGAAATTAATGTGTTAACAAGATGTCTCTTATTAATGTGTAATGTTAGATGTTAATCAATATCTTTCAGTTAATTTACTTAATGAGATTGCAGTTGACTTGACTCTTTTAAATAAGTTATAATAAAGAAAGATTAATTTGAAACGAAAATGTAACGGCATGGCTTAGATATATTAGGGTTCTTCTTTAATGAAGCGCACACTCCTAAATTATAAATGATGTTCTTATTATTCATTTTATCAATTAAAATGTGTTGCACAGTGTAAAATTAATTATTTGTTGCTTATTTTTTTTTACTTATTTTTACTTAAAAGTAAAAGTTTGTTTAAATGCTGTTCTCAAATATTTCCTATTTGGAAATAATTCTAATATCTTTTTCTGCTACAGCACTGGACAGTACATTCTGAGTAATGTGTTGAGAAAACGCCTATGCAGGTAACATTTCATTGTTATAGTTCCTCCCCTGACTCTTACATTGTTATTTCTCGTTTTCCCTCCTAAGTCATAGCCACACTGCTTTCTGTTTCTCTGTCCAGGTGGATCCCTCACCAATGAATGTAGGGGATGGAGGCACGGTGAGGAGAGAGAGCAGTGCCCCTACCCAGGTGTCTGAGAGCATGGTGGGGAATCCACAGCAGACTCTGCCTCTTGAACTCAGAGGTGATGTACCTCAAAGTCAGCAGAACAAGCTGAGGACGACCACGGACTGCAAAACACCAGACATCTGCTCAGAAGGCAGCAAGGCCAGCAACTCGAATCATTGTCCACAAGTACCCCCTTCCCAGCCTCTGTCAGAGATTTCCAAAGGCAAAGTTGACGGTCCGGGTATCTACCCCACTCACCAGTGGACTTGTGGTAAAAAGGGCAAAGCAGAGGAGCCTGTAAACTCCATTTGCAGTAGTGTAAACCCAAATAAAACGACTAACACACCAGCACCCACCCAACCTGTCATAAACGTTCCTTTAGGATTTCAGTGTTCCACTCTCTTTAAACCAGGACAGCCTGTTGCTTTTCTGCCCTCCTCCAACTTTTCTTCTCCTCTTTGTAAGATCACCCTGCCTCCCGAGTTAGGTCAGATTGCGGCGTTGAGAGAAGCTACAGCTAGCCAGTTTCAAAAGGACTGCCCATCGCAAAACCCGTGTTCAAGCACGACACCAATGCTCAAAACATACCCGTATCACTTCTCTGTGGGGAGAGGACCTGGTGCTGAGAAGAAGTCTCAGTCTGCAGCATCTAAGGTCAGGTGTGACTCTTTGTCCAATACGTCCAAGAACTTTCCAAGTGGAGCTGAACATAAACCCACAATGTCCTCTGTAGCAGCCCCAGCTTTAGCCCTTCCAGTACAGCAAGCCACACAAGTCTCGGCTGCGTCGACCCGGTACACCATCTCTCCCACTGCTGCCATCTGCTGCAGCCCGGCTCTGGCGAATATCACCACTCAAAGCAGGTTGCTTAGCCTCGTTGATAAAGGGTCAACGTACCGAAGTGCTGAAAAGCCCTCACTGGCGTATCTGAAACCGAAAACTCTGTCCCCCCCTGAGGAGCACAACATTTCCATCCCTGTTGAGTCAAGAGACGTGCCTCTTGATCTGTCTGCGAAGTCCAAACGTCAGAAAAACATTAAAGATGCTCAGAACAACCCCACAGAACATCATTCGGTCGAGTCTCATCAGAAAAACATCACCGGTTCAAAAAAGGGTCATTCTGCATCTTTTGGCTCGGGAAGTACGTACGGCCAACATCCAGACACTCAAAGAAATGGTGCAACTCAAAAATCAAAACTAACAAATCACCATGCTTTGCAACCAACGGCATCCTGGACCAAAGTCTCATCTCCAGGGTCCTTAAACAACCTCCCCGGTACGTACGTTGGAGTGGCAAGTCCCATTCTGGCATCTACTTTACGTAGCAAAGATGGAAAAAGTGCTGCCTTTGTTGAAGACATCCAGACGTTTGCTAAACAGGAAACTATATCCATCATTGACCAAGGAGAGCAGCCAGTTTGCAAAGAGAGTAAAGCACCGTTTGCCGTTAAGGGTGCGCAGTATAATAAAGGTGGCAAGCTCTCAACAGGTACCTGTTCACCCGGAGCGCAAAGTCTTTCATCCACACCACTGTCAGGTACTACTAACTCACAGCAACATCGGAAGTCTGTTGGTGGAAAAGGAGGTAATGTGTTCACATCTCCAGTTAAATCGTTGTGGCAACCGCCGTGCGTTCTTTCTCAAGGGACATCGGTGCAGAAGAGGCCGAGTCTCACCACAAAGACTAAGAGCGCCTCTAATTGTGACACATCCTTGTTTCATAACTCCCAGTTAACCCCAACTAAAGCAGATGATGATAAGTGGGAGAAAGCCAAATCCCCCTTATCCAACCTAGAGTCCATAGTGAAGCAGAAAACTCTTGAGACCACTGCACTTACAGGGGAGAACTACTGTAATCTGTCTGCTTTGGGATCCAAAAGGCCTGAGGTTGCCAGTCGCTGTCATAACTCCACCTTGCAGCAGACCCTTACCACTGGCTCTCCAACATTCAGAGCCGTAGACGGACTGACCATCAGGTCAGACAAAACCTCTCCACTCACAGATGCCACGGCAGCTCTGAGTGCAACAACCAGAGAAAAGAAACAATCGAAACAAACTGAAAATCTGCCATCTAATAATCACCAAAAAATGAAAAGCAGTACTCCTAGTAAAAAGAGTGTTAAAGCTGAATGGAAGGAGAGGAAATTGGCTTTGAAACAGTTAGAGAAAGAGACTGCAAAAGAGGAGAAGGCATCAGAGAAGAAACCTGTTAAAGAAGAGGGGATAGCCTTACGCCTCCTTCAGAGCCAGACTACACAGGCAAAAGAAGAGACGAAAATAAATGGAGCCAAAGAGGAGATACCTTCCAAGGAAAAGGCATCAGCCAACAAACCGAAGAAACTTAAAAAGCCAGCAAAGGATAAGATGCATCCTCAAATGCAAAAGACTGTGGCGATTACTAAGAAGCAAAAAAATAAAGAGAGTCCATCCATCAAGCAAGGATCCTCACGTAAAAAGGTAAGCTTCATTTCACTGCTATTGATTTGGACATTTTTATTGAAGTGTTTGTTATGTATCTGTTTTAACTGAATATGTCAGTGATCTGTAGTCTGTAAAACCCAGCTAAAGTCACTGTTTTCTACATAAAATAATCATACATAATATAAAGGACATTCTGTGAAAATATAACCTTGATATCTTTAAAACTGAAGACTGAAAAAAAGACCGAAGACTGAAAAGCTTTTTTTGGCATTCATTTAACATTTGCGATTATTCCTTTCAGTACTGTAAATAAAAAATTTAAGCAATGTATCTTAAAATCCACCACATAATCTATCATATACATCAAAATAACATATTTTTGTCATTTCTATGACCACTTTGATGCTCCAAATCTCATAATTAGTTTTTGAGACACCCTGAATGTTACAGATGCGGTCACAAATGTTAAGTCTGTATTTTTGTTCAAGTGTTTTGTTTTTTTCTGAGCTTTAAATCATTTAATGTGGGATTAGTATTGGTTATGAGTTATGTAATCCCACTGTGTGTTTTTCTCAGTATAAACAGTCTTTCTGGTTTTGTTATTTGCATCATATTAGATTTACTGGCTTTTATTTTGCCACGACATGAGTTAATAGGCAGATGAGGTTAATAAGTGATTTTATCACACTAGTCTCATGTTAAATTTAAGCCTTGTGGCTATGCATACTTAACTAAACAGTGTAAACACAATTTTGTGTTTTTAATTTTACAAACTAAGGTCAGGTGAGAATTATATTCTGTGGTAACAGGTATCACAGGTATTTTTCCTGGTGCATCACCATCAGGTTGTTTTACAGAGTTTATACCATCACAGTTCAGCTACATAACAGAACATTTTTATGGTATTCTGTTGGGAAATTAAATAATTTACCTGACATTACTGTAGGAGTATCTTAGTGACAAGCGTTGTGCTGTGCAAATGACAGCGATGGTGAGAGCTGATGGCATTAGGAATATGAGCCAGTGATGGGATTAGAGAAAATGAGATTTTCCTGTAAAAGTTTGCTTAACTAGCCATTAATCTTAATTACAAATATGTATGTTATTGAAAGACAAAATGCTTCTTTATGAGTTCGCTGAAGTTACAATGTTTTGTACTTTATCAGAAAAAAGATGCATTGGCTGAAGTGGAAAAAAGTATTCTGCAAGATGGAACAGAACCAGTTCCCAAGATGATCGGAAAGACTCACAAAAGAAAGAGCAGTCCGGCTAATACACAACACAACGTCTCCAACAAAATAGGTACTGACCCAGCTTGTAGTGTGTCATTTTTGTTATGGTAAATACATTCTCACATCCCAGTTTAATATACAGAGACAACTGTTAGTCAGTCATTAGACTTCTCAAAAAAGTGGAAAAACTCGCACGGCATAGCAACATTGATTCAGCCAATTGTGCGAGTCTGGGGGCGGGACTATCATTTTGCTTGACTAACGGCAGTGAGACTACCTTCAAGATTCAACTTGCAAAGTTTTGTGATGCAAAAAGAATCAAAAGTTACACACTTTACATTCAATGAAATGCTGTTGTTTGTTTATAATATTAATGTTCATTTCCAGTATATCTCAGAATTTGTCATGGAATTGCATTATGAATATTTCTCCCAGATTCTGAGAGCAGTCCATGCCGAAGTCCTCGGGTTGAGAGAGACTCAAGTTCTCTCAGCAGTCCGGGCTGGCCTAGCAAAGAATCCGACTCCCACGAGGAAGCCTCTCCTCGACTGAGGCGAGGACGGAGACGAACGGATGAAGCGTTGCTCCGAGACTGGAGCTTTGCTACTCCACCTACTCCTCCTCCTCTTGATCCCCCATCTACGCCACCTCCTACCCCACCACCCCCTGTACCCATCCGCCGGCCGCGCGGCAGGCCCCGGATCAATCCTCTGCCTGAGGATGTGGACAAGGACAGGCCCGGTGAGGGTGGAGATGCCTCTTCAATAAAGAAAAGGAAACGCTGCAAGAATCGTAAATATCAGAATGGGGAATACATAACGGAGAAGGATAAGGTGGCAGATGGAGAGGAGGAGAAACTGGGCGTGGAAGATGGTGAGGCTACTAGTGAGTAAAGATGTTAGTCTGTGAATTGCTGCTTAATTTAAAAAATAAGTACATTTTGTTTTTGGGGACTGATGTAATGTGTCTATGTAGGCCTTTTTTGTAATTTAATTTCATTGGTCCGTTCACTATTTAAATAATGGTGTAACAAGAAAGATTTGGGTTAAAATAATCACGAATGAATTAAGTCTATGTTATTGCAGGTGAGAAGATGGGTGTGTACCCTTGTCTCAGTGCCACACTGACCAGCGGAATGTCCAGCCCAGATATCAGCCCTAGACGGACCCTGTTCACACGCTCAGGCTCGGCCCGACCTCAAGAAAGTCCTCCCGCCCCACTTCCCAACGACAAACCCTCGGGAAAGAGGAAGTTTAAAAGTAAACACTTATGTGATACAGACGAGCAAAAAAAGGTTAGCTGGAGCATCTTTACAAACTAAACAACACGGCTTAGGTTTCATTTACATAACAGAGGGAAAATATGTATAAATATGTTTTTGTGAATGACAAAAAATTCTCTCTATGCTCATAATTCTTATTTATATTTTCATCCCATCAAATATCTTTGCCATTCAAACTAATTTCAAACTAAAAGCAGGTCTTTAATAAATATAAATAATAAAAGCAGGTCTAAAATAATAAGTTCTGCATTTCTGAAAGTGTTTTAGTTTCAGAGTAAATAATTTGAATAGTGTCTTTTCACCTGCAGTAACAAATTGATTATACTTTACATGTAAGTCATGTTACTGTTGGATATTGTTATAAAATTTATTGAATATAATAATCAATATAAATTTAAAGAGTTAAAATAAACACATTTTGGGTTTGGTGTGGGTCAAAGAACACTTGAGCTTATTTATAGGGGTGAAGGAGTAAGATGAAAAAAAGAAACACTTTTTTATTTAGGTTATTTCTGCCCCCTAGTGGCATGTTAAGTCACCATAAAACACTTAAAACAGCTGTTAGTATTAGGTGGGACCACAGACCAGTTGCTGTCCTCTCAGTGTCACATCTCTCATGCATAACTTTCTCATTGTTTTTATGTGTTTGTTTCAGCTCAAGACTAAGAAAAGCAGCTTGGGAAAACGCACAGGGACCCTCGTGCCAGATGAGTGTGTTTCTAGCGCCAAGAAACCCGCACCGTCTTATGTTCCTCCTAAGCAGTCAACCTCACCGCTGTCTGGTAGGAAAGGAACAGCCGGGAAATCAAGTATCCCTGAATCTACTCCAAGCCGTCCAGTGCCTCCAGAAGTCCGTCGACTGATCGTGAATAAGAATGCGGGAGAGACGCTGTTACAGAGAGCTGCTAGATTAGGTTACCAGGTAGAGATTTCTCTTTAAATGCCTTTGTGTCTGGTGTGTATGATATTGCCTGTTGATTAATAGCTTTTTATTCATTTGTCATTTTCAGGATGTAGTGTTATATTGCTTGGAAAAGGACGTGCGAGAGGTGAACCGTCGTGACAATGCAGGTTACACGGCGCTGCACGAGGCCTGTGCGCGCGGCTGGACGCACATCGTACAGGTGTTGCTGAAGCACGGTGCTGATGTTAACTGCAGTGCACAGGATGGAACGCGGTGAGCAAGGGTTGTGTGATGGAAAACTCACATATTAAATTAATACATATACTATTTAAAACATGAATTAAATACTGCTATCTGAACTGAACTGTGTTTCAATCTTTCATAGCCCTATTCATGATGCAGTAGCAGCTGATAATCTGCCGGCAGTTTGGATGCTGTTAAATCATGGAGCGGATCCCACACTGGCAACTTACTCCGGTCAGACCGCAGTTAAATTAGCCCAAAGTCCTGGAATGAAAGCGTTCCTCAAAGGTAAAGAGGCTTCATTTCTCAAGATGATTTTATTGGTTATTTTACTGTTAATACCTCAGTGTTCAGTCATTTCCAGTTGTCTTTGGCTTGACTTTTTTTACTTATTCAAAGATTTTCTTTACATTTATTAATGTCGAATTTAGTGAGACTTCAGTGAGGTACACAAATGTATGTTGTATTACATTTAAGATTCCCACAGCAAAAAACTTCTAGCTATTCTAAACTGTAAAGCCTGTAAATTGTGTCTTGTGTTGTTTTTACACAGAATACTTCACTGATTTAGAGGGACGAACCGATCAAGATTCAAGTCTCCAGTGGGATTTCTATAGTAGCTCTGTGTTTGGTAAGAAACTACAGTTATTTATTTTATTTATTTATACAATATTTAATCATATAAGATGTTAAGCACTTCTTTTCTGTAAATTGCTTGATGGTAGTGGTGTAATATCAAGAACAGTCTGTTGTCCACTAGGCGGCAGTATAATCAATAAAATCACACTGTAGTGAGTTCTTGTGAAGAAGTTGATTGATTGACTGGTTTTAGCAGTAGCACCTTTATGAAAAGTGGGAAAATATGTTTATTGTGAGCCTTTATAGGTGTCTTTTTCATTATTAGCACTATGGACTCATCAAATACATCAGAGAAACTAACAAACATACTGTAGTTCAATAAGGGTGTGGTTTCATACTAAGTTTTAATAGTAATATAAACCTGTCCATAAACATATAAAGTGCATTAAAGGGTAAAATCACCTCATGATTTAATGCATATTCTTTCAATTGAAATGCAATATAAAAACTAATTTCAACCAAAAAGTGCATGTCAAATAAATGTACAATGTCACACGCTTTTTTACTGATTTATATATATATATAACAAATGTTTTGCAGAGACAGAGCAGGAACCTTGCTGGAACTTTCTGTTGTCTCAGCGTGAGGAGGAGTGTGAGGAGAACTCAAGGGAGGAGCTGAAGGAGAGAGATGCTGATGCAGACTGTCTTGTGTTTGAGTTCTCCTCTGAGCCTCTGCTTCCCTGCTACCATGTTCAAGTATCACTGACACAGGGGTGAGTGACGACACCCACGGCACTCATGCAACTACTTTTTTTTAAATGGGGTGTCAGTGGCATCCTATATCACTTTATTACTCTTGTGAGGTTAAGACAGCTATAGTTTAGTGGTACGGTATATTTTCAGAATGAACAGAGCTTGACAGCATCATCATGAATTTGTGATGTATGGAGAAGAACAGATTTTGGTCTCGTGTGAACAAAAGTTTATAGTGAGATACCAAATTTGGACATGTGAATGTGTGATATTTTAAACATTTTAATTAAAATCAATTTAGCTCAACTCAAATCTGCTTTTACAAAAAAGTATACTTTACATTTATTTTATTAAGTATACATGAGCAAAATTCAAGTATATGTACTAGTCTAGTACTATATCAGTACTAAATTGGCATTCTCTTTTGATTATTAAAGTGAACTTTTAAATATTTTCTGAGAACCAGTCCAGCAAACTCTTCGTACCTTAACTCAACTTTGTGTTTCCTTCAACAGTTTCTGCAACTGGTTCTTGCTAACAGACATACTGAAGCGGCTAAAAATGTCAGCCCGGATTTTTCGGTCTCGTTACCCTCAGTTCGAGGTGACGGGCATCACTCTGGCCGAGTTGTGGAAGCAGGTCTCCGTCAGTCAGACGTGTGCGGCACCAGACGAGCTCCGGCCGGCCGAGGACGATGAAGGAGAGAAGACGGTGGAGCTGGTGCGATGCGTGCCCGAATTACAAGGACTGCTGGGTTCCTCCGTACAGCTCGTCAGAGAAGATGAAGATGTGTCGGGTGACAACACCAGGCCCTGCAGCCGATAGCGACTCCTGCCCTACATCCGTTCCCAGGCCTGCAATCGTCCTTCTGCGCTCCCTCCAAGCTAGCCGCGAGGTGCCGTCCACCGTCGTGTAAGGGTCCTTGCCATTGCAACGGATGGCCTGTTACCAGTACCAGCAATTTGTATCAGAATCAACCAGAAAGGTCCTATTTCCTCTCAGACACTCTCAACACAGGCCACTTTCCCTCTCAGTAATGAAAAGTGACCCTAGGGAGCCACTTTGCCATGCCTCACCTCAGGTTGAGGACGGACTCCACTGGGAAGCAACTTTCAGGTTACTTCTGTAGGTTTTTCACTATTAAATAATTTTGTTTTTTTAACAAACCTATATGTATAAGTAAATATATATATATATATATGTATATCTTGACATCAGGGTGCACACATATGGTTGTAACTTATCATTAACATTTTTTCTTTTATGTTTGTTTGTTACTGACGGCGTGTGAGCCCTTTAGACGGAGCGGTAATCCAAGTCTTTTTTTATCTTGGTACCGTAAATGTGTGTAGCTAAGAGGCTTACGTCAAGCTAACAGCAGCAGGAATGCCTTCGGGCCAGATGGTTCCTACGTAAACCTTCGAAAGTCTCTCGGCCCTGCGAAGCCCCCAACATACAGCATATGTTCCTCACCCCAGTCCTTCATACCTCAGCACCACAACTCTCATCGCACCGCAGCTCTGCCTAGATCATCTCTTTACGTTTCATAAAGAAAGCGATTGCTTTATTTTTCATGACAGCCAGGTCGATCAACTATATAAAATGGTTTTATCTACCCGTGTAGTTATTTTAAGATATCAGCAGGTATCAGCTTTCTGAACCGACATCAACCTTAAAGTGGTAAACTAAAAAACCAAGCCTGTGAAGTGCTTTTGTGGTTCTTCTTTATAGATTTTTCTAGAGTTGTTTTCTAGTCTCTTTAACTGGTTTCCAGTGCTCATCGTAAGGTCACGGAAGAAGTCCTCTCTGATCCTCATTTTCTCCTGGTGTAGCAGATTTCGGCGTGCTTTGTGGCGCGTGGTGTGTTTTATTTACACTGATTGTTGTTTGTGCTTAATTTAATAGTCATTAATATATTTGACCTTTTTTGTGTGTATCAGACAAATGATATATGAAAATTGCTTTGTATGGTTGGTGCTTTATTTGAAATGTACAATTACTGATCCCTTTATCCTGAGGTTGTTTTGTTTTCCCACACTGCGAACAGTATTTTAACAGGCTAAAGTACAGTTTTATTGTACTGGTGCTAAGCTAGATTTTGTGTTGACAATCAATGAAGTTTTGTTTGAATTAAAACCAATAAATGATATTTAAATGAAGAGACAGAGATGTAAAGATAGAGTTTAGTTTCACTACTTATGGAAATACAGCGAGACGTGAAGAAATTACTTGGTTTTGAAGAAGGCTTATCGCTTAAGTGATCTCTGTTCAAAGAGGAAAACTGTTTATTTGATTCTTTTTTTTTTAAAGAAATCGACCTGAATAAAGCATGATTGTCAAGTCTTGCTTGTGATCTGTAGTGTTTCTGTACCAAAGATAACATCACATGACCTCAAATGGCATCAATACAATAAAAGATACTGTTTTATTTGGCAAGGGATATATTTTAATATAGTGTCTGTCATTTTGAAAAAAGAAAAAAACAAGAGTTAGCCCTCAAGAGGGCACTACATAGTAACATTAATGTACCTGTTCTGTGACCCGAGAAATTGCAGCTTTAAAGCTTTAAAGAGAATTTTTTTAATGCCGTGTTAAATTTATCATTTCATTTATTAAGTTGTGAGATAAATAACCAGTTGACATATTTGAATATCACTATAAATGTTTTTTACGTTCATTTTCAAAAGTTGAGGAAAGTTCACAATGGTAAAATGTTATTCAAAGAGGATACAGTCTTTAGAGGTACCGACTCTTGAGAAACGGATGGTGCTCATGGGAAAAGAAGCAAGACGGCATGTTGAAATGTGAGTTGTCTGTGCCACACATGTTGGGTCACATAATAAACACGTCAGGTTTTTACTGCATACATAACTGGTATAAAGTTATAAAACAATAACTTTAATTACTTACTAACTTTAATTACTGTCTAATTACTTTTCAGATTTCAGTAGTTAGTATACCCAACATTTTACGGATGACAGCTGTCTTTGACATGAACTGAGTATGTTGGGATGAATTATTAAAAAGATTAAATCAATTTGCTTAAGATTAGTTTTGATTATTCTCACACAAATGTAACACAGTTCATCAAATTTATTTTTGAGTGGATTTGGAAAAATCAGGTTTGAGTCGAACAAACTGATTTCTCTGATGCCTTGCAGAAAAGGTGTGGTAAAGTTAATAGTAAAGAATGAGTGGGCATGTTTAAACTTTATTTTTGGCTTATGCCTCATCCATGTTCTTAACACGTGAGTAAGTTAGTTTGGAATGTCTATAAATCCCCCACACCTTTAAAATACACAATCTATTCAGATTTGTTTCATGCATATCGGTGCTGCAATAGTCTCAGTAGGTTGCTGGAAGGTTAGTTTGGTTGCTGGGTGCTGAATTAAACCGCTGGGATGGCTGCAGGCCATTTATATGCAAAAGAGCGAATGGGAAATTACTGCACGATGTGAGACAGACTCATGAAAAAGATGAGTAAAGGTTGCCCCGGGTACAGCGTGAGACTGCAACTGCATGAAGACATGCTCCAATTAACATTGACTGCATCAGTATCTCATTTAAACATAAAGGCTCATATAGACAGCCAGAGATTGATTTAGAAAGCCTTAACAGCTGCACAGGCTTTTGTCAACAGCCCTGTAATCTTTAACTTACAGCTAAAGGTACAAAAGAATCTTCTACGCTACAATTATCTGGTAAGTAAACCTTTCAGGGTTAATGGAGTATTATCTAAGAACTGGAGGTTACTGTAGTTTATTGTGCTCTGTACTGATGTCTGTACCCTCTACAAATATTATCATTGTAAAACAAACAAATATCATTTGGTTTTTAGTAAAAGATTTTAACCTGATAACTGAATTTTTTAATCTTAGATATTTTTACAAATATCATTTACATTTTTTATTTTTTTGTTTTTTAAGTTTATTGTTATTTTGTCAAATATATTTTCATATTTTTGTCAAATAGTCTTATACCTTTCCATCAATATATAGTTTGTAATAATTCGAATAAAATTCAACTATGAAATAACCCTATTCCTCCTGAGAAACGGTGACAGATAACAGGTTAAATGATAACTAAACCTCAGTTTGTAGACATGAGATCCATTTATAGAATCTGTGTAGAGAGAATTAACCAGGATGACCCATCATGACTTTTCTCTTATTCTGAGACAAACCCCATTGCATCATGTATGGACTCCAGTTTCACAGCCACTCCTTCACCAAACCCACAAGATCTAGTATCTGCCATTGGCTGGCTCTTTTAGAGCTTATCTGCGATTGGTCTGAATCTAGGGCAAGTCGCAACGTGACATACTGACAGTTATGTATGCAAGTAAATCTGTTACCATGTGGAAATAACAGTAGTGATTTAAATAATACGAGAAAAACAAGACTGTTTTGAAGTGACACCAAATTACGAATTATCTAATTACATCATAATCTAATGAACTAATAACATACACAGTGTTCAACTGTATTATCCTGTGCACAACATTGAGAATAATCAGACTCATGTTCTTTCCTAAGGTAAGCAAACTGCGTATTTTTGATTATGTATCTCTTTGCAGAGAGCTCACCAGATAAAACTTTAAACTAATACAAAAGTCTAAAAGTCAGAAACTTGATTACGTTACAGGTTTACAGAGTTAAACAGGCTTCAGATCTGATCGTCTTTCCCCCCCTTCAAGATCTGGTATGGGTCAACAGGTTTTCGTCTTTGTTCATGCTGGGGTTATGTAAGAGTTCTCTCACAAAGGGGCGGCCCTGCGAGTTCTGCTTCACCACAGAAAAACTTCCCTTTTACCATTTCCCATTTAAACAGCCTCTTTACAGCGTACAAAGAAAAGCCAGACAGCTTGAGAGGGCACTACTTACATGTTAATTACCACACCATTCTGCCTTTCTAGTTAACCTAGATTCTGCTTTAGTCTTTAGTTTTCAAAGCAAATGCACAGAGACATGCTTTCCTTTCATTGCATGACCGTATGTTACGTACTAATTTAACTGCCTAGACATGCTGAGCAATGACTGACTAGAACTTGAACGTTGTCACGAAGTCCATACTTTCCAAATATTTTTAGCATGGATTTTACAGATAGATAATCTGTTGCTATTCTGAACAGTGCTCAGCTCTGCCAAAGAGAAATGCTTTTGGATGTTAAGTATGGATGAATTGGCATTCACCCAGAACCATATATAATTTGCCCTTGGCAGACCAGACCAATGATCATGTACAGATCACGCACTTAAATATTGTGATTATAATGTGCAAGACAAAGTTTAATGATGCCAATTCATGAGGTGTGTTTGTATAGCAATTTATATTGTAGACAAGTTATCGAGGTGTATTCACAAATGCATATAATGTTTGATTTAAGTACATATTAGTAGTATAATAGCAGTAACAGTTTTAAGTGATATACTTATAGTGCTCTAGTTCAGTTATTAAAGATGAATACTTGAATAAAATCGTTCATGAATAATGCAACAGTGCAAGGGATCTGTCAGACAAACTACCTTGTGAATATCATTGACTTAAATAGAAATAATTTCCTGTATATTATGTTTCCCAATAACAAATGATAATAAAGCATTAAAAAATAAATAATTTAAAGACATTTAACCTGTTAACTGCCACTGCACATATACACATGAAAATGCACTCTGCATTACATTTTAGATATTTTTATTGTTTTATTAATTATTTTTTAAAATATTTTTAAATATATCATTTTTTACAATAACATTTTTATTATTATTTTATGTTTATTGTTATAAAAATGTATCAAATATTTATACTTGAGTCTTTAACCTTTCTATCAATATATAATATGTCATGATTAGATTAGAATTTAACTGTGAAATATTACAGTGAATAGAGAAATAACATAGATGTTCCTCCTGAGGATTTTAACAAGAGTGATCTTGATCTTATTGCTATCATGCAAACAATTTGATTAATATCACATAAGCATTCTCCTTTGGCGAATGTAATGTTTGAAATCTATCTAATCTATCTAAAATAAAACAATTACACACTGCATGGGTAAGCATAAACTGATAAAACCATTATAATCCTGCGTAAGTTACAGACTGCGCTGAGGGAACCAGGCAACACCGTGTCACATTGGGTTGTAAACGGCTCCAGCTGAGCACCACGCCTTCTTTATTATGTGACCTCAGCTGCCTCTAACGCTCTTTTAGCGACTCATTCTGATATCATACGCAGTCTGCGTGTGCAACTCATGCACAGAAAGGCTGCTGCCAGGCCAGAGTTATTTCAGTGCCCTTACGATTGTGTTTGATGATATCAATGTCTCATATTTTATATGCACTCTACACTGCAAGGTTCATGCAAAACAAGACAAACATTTCATGATAAGATAGCTACCTTGAAATTCAATGCTATGTCAACAGCAGGACTTTTCAGGGACACTCATTCTCTGCTGACTCTTTGTTGACACACATCTCTAGAGATTCTGCAGGCTCTGTTTCCTGTGATAGATCATAGAATAGGTTGCACTTCAACCTTGCAAAGAGCTCAGCAGCAGATATGTTAAGAAAAAATACTGTGACATAACAGCAGTAGTTAAAAGCATTCTGATATACGCAGTGTTGTAGAGAAATGTGCTATTTTTATTGATTTTTGAGATATGATGTGGGGGAAACATAATACTGTTGACCTTAACAAAGGTTTACTTTTGTTACTTAAGTATAAGTGAAGTACATTGTTTTTGTAGCTCTACTACTGTTAACAATGGAGAAACACAATCTATACCTCAACAGAAGTTGCTTTGGATACCAACAAACTAAATGTGTAAGTGCAATTATTAGAGATATTATACATCCATCAACTCAAATAAAACTTATTTGGGAAAGGACTTATTTGGAGTGCAATAAAAAGAAACTATTGCTTTAATTACACTTTTGTGCAATCATGTCTTTACTGCTCCCAGGGATATTGCAGACTCAAGGGAAATTGCCACATTAGTCACTTTCAGTCACCTTTAAAGAAACAGGACCAAGCAACTATCAGTGGTTGATTTTTATGCCTAGTAAACAATGTGTTCCCAGACTCTTGTTTAGCCAAGAGCTTGTACAGAGGGAGACTGGTATTGATGTAACGAAGCGCACAGGCTTTCATTATACTGCACAAGGCTTAGTATTGTGCAGACGAGTGGGGTGAGCATCTCCTCAGCCAAACCAGCTGATCATCTCGTCAGAGCCTCACTAACAGCTGTCAGGCAACTAATATTATGCCTCACAAAAAAGTGATCATCCAGAGACCATGAAACACTCACTCACCTTACCTACCTTTCCGTGTACTACATTAATACGTAGTTCGCATTTTTTGTTTTTCTTGTATAGCTCAGTCATAGGTCATCCTAAAAAGTTAATTCACAGCTGATCTCATCTTGAATTTCTTATGGGTTTTTTTGATTTGTGATAAATGTATGTGGTTAATCAACTCATGTTTTGATCTACAACATAAATTACACACAATATACCTCAATAATAAAAAATAACCAAACGACTTTTGTGGTCCTTATACATCAGCTTGTTAGCAGCTCTTATTTTTAAACACACAATGATTTACGTTTGAGATATGACTAACAGCCATTGTATTTAGAACAACATGGAAACTATTAATAACGTTAACAACCTTATTTTACTCATAAATTACAATTTTCTGGGAATTTAAAAACCTAACAACCCAACAATACAAGAGAGAACCCACCCACATCTCAAATATGCTAATTCTCTGTTTGAACAGCTCTATCGAGTAAACTAATTTACATCTTTCAGCCGAGATATTTTTTAGAGGACAAATATTTACAAATTTTCTACTGATTCCTGGCTGTCATATCATTGCACAGTTATCAACCAATCATTATAATTTTATATTCAACTCCTAATGACTGATGAATCTGATAAAATAAGATAAGTGCCATGATGTCACCTGTATGTCTTTTACAGGCCTTGTTGTGCAACTTAATCTTGGTTGCCAAGATGCATTATGAGAGCATGTAAAAGACAGCTGTTATATATTGGTCTGCAGACTGGATGTAGTCAGCCAAATCTCGATTGTCTGGTCACGTAGTGTCTCAATGCATCATGGGATGATAAAGACGTGATCCAGAATCTGATTTATGAGTCTTAGTTTGTAACCTTATGCCAGTCTGTCACAGTTGCATTTCCCTGACAACAAAATTTAAGCACTTATAAAGAGCTTAGTATTGTGAATTGTACTGTAAATTATACATTTAGACAGTTCCAAATGAGCTGTAAAATCTAGTAAAATCCAAAGGATGCAATTTGCCTTAGGATCAAAACATTAATCCGGTGAAGACCTGCTCTGATCAGATAAAACCTTCATAACCTAAATTACTAGCAATAACCTTTGCTTCTATCTTGCATAGAAACATGTTAATTTAAGTTTTAAAACCACCTTTATAAGCAAGTCATTTAGTTTCCGGCTCATGCGGATTAGTTCCTTTGGCTATCTGGCCTAGTTTGCGTGCTTGGTGCTGACCTATTTCACTTGAGTGGACAGATGGATTGAATGCATTTGGTCTGATATACCACAACACCCCTCCTTCAAAAAAATAAATAAAAGAGATGCATGACTGTTTTGATAATGTCTCTGATAGGCTACATTTGCTTTAAATGTGACTGTAGTCTTCAGTTAACCTTTGTTTCCACAATGACTCAATAGTTCAAAGAGTGGCTGCCAATCTGTTGGTAGTGGTTGTTCAGAGTATTTTGTTACAGAAGATATAAAACATGGCTTGTGAAAATAAAATGGTTTATCAACGAAAATGTTAATTCCAATACTTACATAGACAAAGGCTTCTAATACACAAATTAGATTCAAAGGTTATGAACTGATAATCTTGACTAGACATTTTATAGACTCACTTTAAACCATTCAGATAAGACAGTGTTATGTCTCACTGAACCCTTTTAACATTAAAGGTTATTTAGTTTGTGCCGTTTAAGGTGCGTCACAAACAGCACATCTAAATAAATGTCTTGGAAATTTGAAACAATAGCATACACTTTTGTAAAGAACAAACAAGCTGAAACCTGCACATGCAAGACACATCCCACATGAAAGCTGAAGTGATACACCCCTTACAAAACCAGATTAACAAACACTCGTTGGCTCCATTTAGGATTAGACATTTGACCCAGCCCATTGTAAAATGTTGGCATCTAATTGCACGAGGCAGCACAATTCTCAGGAATAAAACAGAGAGCATTTAAGTTAATGCTTTATTTAATAAGACACTATATTACAGAGCGATATAAAATCTGAAATCTTTTAGGACGTACAAGACTTGAAAACAAGTGGCATCAAACTCTGTTCAAAGTGATACTGCGCATGGCAAGCATGTGTACTTGAACAGCACAAGTGGGAAACTATAGTGGAAGGCACACCATTTTGCATGGACGTGTGCAAGAGCAGCAATAACACATAAAAATCCCTTTATTAAAAGGCATGGGCTAGATAATGAAGAACAGAATTACCAGCATTCCAGTTCTTCTGGCTTTGACATGTCAAGGGCTTTCTGACCTGGCATACAGAGGGAAAGAGTCTAACTGGAATAGATCTGATCATTTTAAAATCTTAATACCTCCCACAGCCCTTTAACTTGTAGTGGAACAATCTTAAAAGCACCAGAGCTTTTGCGTTACTGCAAAGACGGGTCAACTTACTAGACAAAAACCCTTTCAAATGGCAGAGGGGAACTCTAAAGCCCTTAGTCAGCTGCTGCCCAATTTCCCAGTCCAACAGTTCAATAATTGTCCATTACTTTCACTCCTATCTCAACAGGCTACCTCCACCGATCTCTCGCTTGTAACGATTTGTGAGATGGTCAGCCTGCACCGTGAGCTTCGATAGGACAGAAAACAGTCCGTGCAGATGATAGTGGAACTGGCTCTCCAGGTCCAGACACTCCTCAGCATCGCCAGTCAGCTGCTGCTGTGGCTCCTCCTGCTTCACTGCCATTTCCAGGAAGCTGCCACCCATCTCCCTCTTCAGCAAACCCCACTCCATGTCGTTTTTAATGGACTTCAGGAGCAAGTAGTGCTCGTACATGTCTCTCTGTTTGATGGGGTAAGGGGGCTCGTTGTTGTTGTTTTGAGTGACGGGGGACTGGCTCTCCTGCTCTTCCAGAGGCACGTCTCGTAGCAAGCTTGGCACCATGATGGTCTCGTCCATGTTGTTGGCAGCGGCGATGAAGCGGTTCATCACGTTGAGCAGCGAGTGCTTCTTGCAGTGTGCGTCGTTCAGCTGCATCATGACGAAGCTGAAATTACAGAAGTTGAAGTTAAACCACTAAAGATCACCTCAAAACAGACAAACATCGATGCATTGTGGAGCTTTTAACTAGTTCCCTTTACAAGTCAATGATGGTATCGTTAGGAAACAATGGAAGGGTCATAGTTTGCCTTTAGATTTGGATGCAATACAAGCTGCACGCTAACAATCCCAGCAAACAAACGTCTACACGATGCACAACTTTAACGTGACTTCATGCATTAAAAGTACATATACATGCAAAGATCTACACGACGCAAGCGTCATTTGACCTCGCAATCACAATGCAATAAAACGTCATGCATACAGAATCTACAGCATATACAAACGACTAACCTGGATGAAAGTTTTCGGACTGAAACGGACAACAAAGGATATGTAACGTTACAAAAGCTTCACACCGCTTCGACAGAGAAGAAAGTTCGCTTCCTCTGCAGGTTCAGGCGGAGACCGGCAGCTTTTATACAGTTGACGTCACACAAGGCAGAGCCGCACGCCCAATCATGTGCAGAAATACAGATGAGTGACAGGCAGTCGGACCAATCGGGCGTCACCATTTCATGTCTGCCCATGTCGATCTGTATCTCGTAAAATTCTCTTTATCTTAGATATTGTGATACAATTTTATATTAAAGAAATCGTGTTTACAACTATTACGTATTTTGTGATATTGTCATATATTTATTATATATATATATATATTTTAATATACACATAATGAGCTGTCATGCGATTACCGGTTTTGAATATTGTTAATCGAAAATGTCTAATTCTGATAGTTTATCGTAATAAGCTTGAAGTTAAGATAAAGCATTTCTATTTATTTTAGAGTATCAATGTTTAATTATTCTATAAATAACCCGATGGTGCCACCTGGTGGTTCTGTGTCTAAAGACTTTGTTTATGCAACGTCATACAAAACACAAGTTTATTTTTTTTAAAGAATTTTACAGTTTGCAAAGGCTATTGACAATGTTGTTATCTTATAAAGATATAAATTGCAGAGGATGATCTGTCCTATGACAAAGATGTATAATATGAATGTGTTGAAATGATAAAGGAGAAAAAACAACAGAACAAACAATCTTACTTTCTTTACTAATGGATGGATTTCTTTAAATACCTGCACTGATAATGTTGATATTTCTGACTTTTCTTTGTATGTACATTTTAAATATTGTAACCTGACAAACCTATGTTGACTTCACATTTTTGTATAAACAAAGTTAAAGAGAAACTACATTTCTGTTCATCTTATCACAATCATGACATTCATCAATCCATGATATCCACTGCTACATCAATAAAGACCAGAAAACCACTTTCACAAAAGTAATTCAAATGGAAAAGGTCATACATGCTTCTGTATTAAAACTAGTTATTGAAATGATTCGGTGATTAAAGAAACAGAACTCCATATGTAATACATATTTGGTGACTTAAATGGTCATAACAAATATCATCCAGAATTAAGTAACACAAAATGCCCTTTTTAGCATATGTTGCAAAAATGTCCAACCTTTAGGTTGCGTGCAAAAAACTTTACTACTGTTTTAACTAGATGCAAGGTTTTAGCATGCGTTAACCCCAACAAAACAAAAGATAAGTTGTACAAGTACACAATGTACTGCATAACTGTATGTTCTTGATTTAACACAAGCTAAAACAAATGCACATTCTACAAAAAACTTGTAATATCTAATCATTGTTATATTTACACTAGGCCAAAACAACTGAATCTGCAAAACACATTTTTTTATCTCATTTGGTTCTTTCCCTTCAATCTAGTTACCAACAAGAAATATTTGTTAAAAATCAGCCAGAAATTCTCTAAAATGAAATGTTTAGCTAAGGCACACATACAAAATACTGAAACTAAACAGGTTTCCCTTTGTGTCAGATTAGTCCTCAGGGATTTAGTCCTTGAGTTGATACCCTGTAAGGAGACAGAAGTGATAGTAGAAACCATGTAAACTGTGTATTTTTAGCCTAAATGAAATAAGTAATAAATCATTTCATTCATTTAAATGGCAGCAAACATACCTATAGTGTGGTGTTTCTACACCATCTCATATTGGTTGTTGGTGATATAGCGAGACAAACAGCATGCCAGGAATATCCCAATAAGCTTTAAAGTAAATGAGAGGTAAATTAACAGATAACTTTAACTTGAAAGAGTATTGTGCCCAAAATCAAACAATCTTGAAACAAAAACTGTCCATTAGAAGTACCTGAAAGAATGCTATTCCAAAGGAAATTCCAGCAATAATTCCAAGGTTGGCCTCCATTGTGATTGTCATTAGAGAGAAACAGCCCTGCAAAGAGATTTTTTCATTTTACAATTGTAGCTTATAAAAGTACCTTTCTTAACCTAGCGTTCATGAAAAGCAAAGCTCTTACCTGCTGATACACCACTGACGCAGCCAACTTGAGATCTTTAAGTTCTGTAGAAGTGCAGTTAACACCAGCAGTCACATTACAGCAGCTTTTGGGTATACCCTCCTTTTGGAAGTAAGTTGTCTGTGCCCAGCTGGTGTAGTTCGTCTCTCCACAGCATTGCAGCTACAAATAATGTAAAATGAATAGATGAAACAGATAAAAACTTGGATGCAAAATACCTTTAACTCCTAAACTTTGTGTAATTCTGATATTATTTAGTATAGTAGTAAGAAAAAAACACGCGCTTACTGTTCTCTGGATCCTGTCCAGATCATCACTTCTGGTATCCTTGCCACTGTAGGCTAATTCAGCATTTTTATAAACATCCTGAAGTACTGATTTAATCTAAAAAACAATATGTTTACAAAATTACCATTTGGCAGAGAACGCCTGATGTTATATCAAGTATGTTTGTGTTAGGTGTTAAAAATGTATAAATGTACCTCATGTCTAAAAATGAATCCAGATATGCCTGCCACTAGTTCAGCTAGGAACACCAGGGTCAGGAACATGGCATACTAAATCAAAAGGAAAACAAACAAAAAATGCTTTATGAACACAATAAATACACGTTTAATGTTTTATGTGTACCTATGTTTTGAAAACACACAGGGCCACATTTCCCAAAATGATTATAGAAACCATCTACTTAGGTGACTCCTTTATATTACTTAGGCTTACAGTACTTTTGATAAACACATTCAGGGTTATTATTACTAAACTTTCAGCTCTCAAATACAGTTATTGTGTGACTCCTCTGTTGAACTGACCAGTTTCAGCATCCATGGGCTCCCACGGCAGGTAGCGAAGCAACCGAACAATCCAAAAATGATGATGACGGCTCCGGTCCCAATGAGGACATATGGTGCATTAGTCCCCTTGTCTAAATTCATAAGCAGGTCGAACTCCAAATTTACCTTTCCCCATACTCCAACAGCCAAGAGAATCACTCCTGTGAACTATAAAGAACAACGACAACATATTATTTACGGCTTTGTCTAAAAAACAGACATTACAAGACTACAATTACAATGCCCATCCCAATGTTTGATAACACCCTTGCAAACCTAGTTATTATATTTCAGATACAAAGCTCTGACAGTTTATATATTAGGGCTGCACAATATATCGAAATATCGCAATGGTTTACAATAAATGAGTGATTTAATTTTAATACTTTGAAAAGTAACGTATGGTCAAAGTTTTAGGCCAAAGAGGATAATAAAGTATCTGGCACTTGGATGTGCGTGCGTGTGCATAATAGTGCTCTGATGCAAGACGGTCAACAAGCCACAAAGCTTTCATAGCCAGCTGATGCTTTCTTTTCTCTGAAATATGAAACGTATGTTGGTTATATAATTTTTGAAAATATATTTTAATATCATTTAAATGGGCTTTAGAAAAGGAATATCATATCATGATATTATATATCATTACTGAATACTGAAACGTAAAGGTTTGGTAACAGTGTCCTGGAAAATATCAATTTTGACCCATTTAAGGACTTCAAAAGAACTAAAAGCAAGTGATTGAGTAGGAATCTTTCATCATTATCTACTTTTCTCTCTCAGCAGGGGATGTGAGCACGACCAGCTGGCCATGTGTTTTTCTGCCTGTGAATAGCAATAAATAGTCGAGATAAAACTACTACTTTGTACTTCGCACCCAAAACGCCACGTTTGATGAACTATTTATATCAGCGTCCTTTGTATAAATTATCATATATAATATAATATATATATATATCCTCCCTAAGTACAAAAGTTATAATTTATCCGGAAAGAAAATAAAACACCTTAAAAAAACTGAACTACGTAAATTTGCGCCGACAAATCCATCAAGCCGGTAACAATAAAAGCTCATCTGCATGAATTTTGCAACATCTTTTAAACTCTTTTAAAGGCAAAATAAACGTAAGAAACATCGCCACCATCAACAGCTACTAAATAAAGTTTATTTTTATATAAAGGAAAACTCTAAATTACGATAAAAGTATCAACAGCTGGTAGTTCGCTGAGCCCATTGTTCAGCGCGAGTTAGCTGTGCTGATAGCCGCATCAAGCTAACGGCGAATCTGATGAAAACTTACCCAAAAAATCAGACTGTACGAGATGAGAAACGTCTTCAGACACGTTATCACGGGTTTGGTTTGCAGCCGTGCGGATGGAGGGGACATTTCTGCTTCTGTTTTTCGGCGGATCTTCCTGGCGACGGGATTTTCAGATGTGGAGGACTAGAAGAAAAGTTGCGTATGTGTTGCTTGAGTTTGTTTGGGAGCTGAAGGGTGATGATGGTGCTGTGGGGTCAGTGATTTTCCCGACAGGAAGTTCTGTTTCCAAGATACACGACTGAGGATCCGATCTGGATGTGTAAATATAACAACATTAAAGTGACTTTAAAGGATTACATTTTTAATGAATTAACAATTCAAACAAAAATAACACGAAAACGTGGTTACGTCAGAATATTTTCTGCGCAATCTAGTATGTTTTGGCTAAACAACCAAAGCCAAGTTTCTAAAATGGTTGACTGTGATTAAATGACCATACTAATACCATGTTGTGACCATGTACATTTTTTGTACAATACAGTGTTTTGTGGCATGTGTCATAACAGTACAAAAACATAGTGCTAATGCTAATCATTCAGAAAGTACCATGGTATTTTCCTCTCATAGCATTACTGTAGCACTTTCAGTATGGTGCTTTAATTGTTAATCATAGAAGATGAAAGATTTGATAGTGGTGGCTATTCCTCTGTAGCAACTCTATTTTCTACATCGGAAAAATCATTTAGTGTGGAAACCCAGCATTATATAACGAATGGCAGGTATAAAATATAATGTACCACTTTTTTCCTTTTCAGCAGCAAAACTATTTTTTGACCAATATACTTATGCTGTATTATATTGGCCACGAGATGGCGCGGTTACTCCAAATTCGGTGACGTAGTAGGCGGTCAGTCTGCAGCTTCTGTGCAACATTCACACCAGGTAACAAAACCCTTTCCGGATATAAAACAGAAGGGATTTGACATATTTAAGTCATTCTGTGTAAAACAAAACAGCAACAGATTATGTTGTGTGTGTGGTAAGATTTATGTGGTCTTGTGTGGACCTTAAATGTGGTCTTAGGTACAGTTTTTAATATTATTAGTGATGTGCTCTGTGTACACAGTTTCAAAAGAATAACTGAGTTGTTTTCTTACACAGATATATATGGTGAGGAAACAAAGAATTACGCTCAAGAGATGGGAAACCTTCAGGAGATTAAAAGACTTTGAGTATCCATAAATCATACAGTGAGCGGTGTATCTTCGCTATGTGGTAGGTAAATTATATGTAGTTAATATATAAGAACTTTGTTGAATATTTACGCATAAGTAAACATAAGTATTAGGGGTTTGAGACCTTATGAAATGTTTATGCCAAAAATCCAGTGAACCACGCTTGGAGCAAATGTGAAAACATGCTAATATTTGTTGGTGAAGTACAGTCCCACAACACATTTCATTGATGGTAACTGAAACATGAAACAAGAACATACATATGTACTCATGTGGGTTTATGTGCATTGTGATCACTGTTACACACATTTCATTGCTTATATTATACAAAAGCTTTATAGAGATCTTTCCAGAGATTATGTATTTCTAAAACAATGAAAGGTTGAGTATTAAAGTAAATATACATCTGTGCCTGTATCGGTAAACATTATGTAAGGTTCTCTTTCACTCAAACTAAATTATATTAACATCCATTTACACAACACTAATGCTATGGCATTTGGTATGTTTGAATGAGAAAGCCCAGAATGCATGTGTGAGAAAAAGCAACCTGATCCCACTGGAATTTGTATGCATTTTAATAGGTGGTTAATTCCTATGAATAAGTACACAGTGAAACAAAAACACAACAAAAACTAAAACACACTTCTCCTTTACCTAACCTCAACAGTCCACTTCTTTGCTTTATATTATATAGTCAATTCCCTCTATAATTGTCTTATATGATGAAGTGTGAGGGATTAATTTATTTGTGTCCTTGGGGTTTTCATACTTAATTAAGTTAATTTGAAGTCAATGCTTATCCTTTGAAGTTAACAGCTACTGAGGAATTGCAACAAACTTTGGTCTCCTTCAATAATTTGTTAAAAAAATAAAAATATATATTTGTGATCAATAGACAGAAAGTCTAGTTTTTAAACTTCATACACCACTGGATAATTTTCAGGGTGCCTTTATTTTAGAATACATACTTTCAACCTTTGGCTACAAAAAGCTCATCTCCAGGATTATTGCTGTGATCTGGTCTCCCCTATTAACATTTACATTTTAATTTACATTAATACTTACATTTGTGCATTTGGTAGATGCTTTTATACAAAGTGACTTACACTCTTCAAATTAAAGATGCTTAAAGGTTCTTAACGACATCATGAAGCATCTTTGTTTTTAGGAGTGCATGCAAATTCATGCTATACATTTTATGAGTAATGTTTCTAAATTTTATGGGAATCAAACCTATGACTTTGCTGTTTCTATTGCCATGCTCTAGCAGTTTAGCTTAACAACCAGCTGTAATCTGTATTTATTACACTGATTTCATATGCTCCATGATGCAGAACACACAGACGGTAAACTCTCCACCCCCATGACGCTTACCTAATTGTCCATGCAGGACCGTGACTTACAATTCTTTTAACCATGTGCAACTGAGCCAGCAAATATCTTTACACCATTATACGCTCGCTATATTTTTGTAAATAATTAAAATAGGAGTGTTTGAAAAGGGCAAAAACATATTGCACAAATATATATTTTTTAATATAATGCATATCATTTTAACTGATAAAAATCTATTCTGATCATTTTTTTTAAACATACAGTAAGTTGATGCGCGGAGCTCGTGAGCCGCGCGCGCAACAGAAGCGTCTGTCGAGAGCGCGTGTGAGTCGGTTCGCGTGGAGAACAGAAAACCCGAAAGTGCTTTTAACATTACACTCGTGTTTGTTTGTGATTAACATTGAAAGGGAATCGAGCAGCTGTTGAGGCGTCAAACACGCTTATATTCAACCGAACTTAGGCAATAAGAGGCACCAAAGCCTGAATTCTCATGCTTGACTCTGTATTAATGAATCAGAGGCATTGTCGTGTAGTCCACGGGGGAAATGGATCTGTAAAGGCTCTGATCATCGGATCTTAATGCACGATCTTTACCTCTCTGTTGATGTAAGTGTTGACGGAGGGAATCGTATAGGAGATGGCAGCTCCGATGACTTCAGGACTTTGGCTTGTAGCTCTCACTGTAGCGGGTAAGTGAACTGTCCTTCTATTGACGTCTATTACTTAAAAAGATCAAATATATTGCATGTATTAAAGCTTTATTGTGCTTCATTCACACTGTTGAATATATGTAACTACTGAGAAAGAATGACTGAATGAAATGATCCAGCCTGATCTAATGGTCTGATCTGAAATGCTTGATTCAATTGGGGGACATTTATCTTCACCTATATTGTTTAATGGGTCAGCAGTGTGTGAATCTGTTTCCATATGAGTAGTTTGAGCACTTTAGCTGTGAACTATCACACAGAGAATCTTCATTGTATTCCTTTGCATAATAATGAAGCCATTGACTTTAACTTCAAACTATTTATTAGACTCACAGTGCTTATAATTATTACCAAGTAGTATATTACAGTGAGGTTGGAGGATGATTATAACACCAAGATGAGTTATAAAGCTTGATCACAGGTGCATGGTCATATTCATATTTTCATGCTATTAATGTATATGTTGACATATTTTTTCATCATTTATAGTTAAATGCTTTTCATAAGGTGAAGAACAGTAAAAAAAAAACATTAATTTTTGCAAATCAAAAAGCATAGATATTTTGCTTATAACCAATAGTTTAACTGGAAAAACAGATATGTGGAGTCTTCAGCTGTGACGGACTGTCATATTGTCTGTCATTATTGTCAATATTGATCATTGCATTATTGTTCCCATTAATTAAAGTGAAGATTCTTTCATTAAATAATGTCATTCATTACATTACAGTAAATAATCTGACCTATTGGGTAGATGTTCATGTGTCACTGTTTTCAGCTGCCATACCAACAGAACCATGTAAAGAACTCCTAGAAACCAGGATAGAAAGCTAGATATCCAGATTTCTGTAATACACCAAAACCTGGCTGTGGAACTCATGAAGTATTTATAAGTATTCAATAAACATTACCTTTAAATTAAATCTACATTACACAGGGACTTACAGTTGAATCTGTTGTGACTATTTTTACAGTATATTTTGTTTTTTTCTGAACGAATTATTAAAATATATTCTATTTCCAGATCACAAGATTTCAAGTGTAATATGTTGAAACCCTCAAAGAAACGCTGGTTTAGACATTGAAAGTAATGCAAACTGAAAGATGCAATGTGGGAAAAGCCTTCAGCAAAAAGCTGAAGTTTGATTAAGAGAAAGAAACTCTCATTTAGAGTTAAAGAGAATGAAGTAAAAAACACATTTGTCTCCGCTGTAGGGACATTGCTACTAGATGTGTATATGTATACTGTATATATGTAAGTTGTTTGATGCAGTAAAGCTTGGAGCATAGCTTTTAATAATTTAGTTAGTGGATATTTATGCCACTCAAACACTAATAACACACATTTTCAAATACACACTTCTTAAACACCTCACTTTTAAACAGTAAAGAGCATTCTTTACGTAACTCAGACCTTACTCACGTGGGAAATATTCACTTGTGTGTTAGAATCCTGTGTGTGTTTGTGTATTTGTGTTGGCAATGTCTGTTTGATGAGGCAGGTTTTATTTTAGTGGAGCTGAATTATTCACACAGTTAAAGTGCATCGAGGTGGAAAAGGATGCAACTGTGAGTGTGTGTGTGTGTCTGGGTGTGTTGTTTTGTGTAAGCCTAAGACGTCTGCTGTTTCTGTGTGAGTGTGTGTCTGTGTGTGTTCTTTCCAAACGAGTGCATATGTGTGCACTCTTTGTCTGCATTTTGTGAAGGGCCCTGAAGCAGGACATGGGGCTTGTCTGAGTAAGCCGGATGTTTTAGTGACACTTTAGGGTTTTCCGTAGGAATTAGTCACCACTGTGGACAGAATCCTTTACATTAAACTAGTGTATTTACTGTATGTTGAAGATGAGGTAATCTGTTCATTTCTCCTTTCTGATTTTTGTTTTGTTGAATAGAAGCTGAATATTGCTGCATGCAACCACATGAACCACAAGCCCGCTCCATTTACACTGTGGCGTTTGTGGTGTTTAGTCATGGGCATGCTTACTAAACCCTCGTTATTCATATTGCTCTCAGACGATGCTTTCATATGCTGTAATATGAGAGCTTGTGATAAAGGAAATGTGTGCTGCTGATGGGGCAGTGATGGGTTGAACTGCTGACTCATCCTTGGCATTAAATAATAATCTTTCCCCTTAGGGTTTTGACGAGAGATGCGGCATAGGGCTCCTGTGACCCTTTGCGTAATGTCAGTGGATCGAGATGATTGGTGCTTTGATGCATCTTGTTTTACAGATGAATGGGGCTCTTTATGTAACTGTCTGGATTCGTAATAATGGATATAATTAATACTGTTAATCATTTTGACAGTATAATGGAGTGAAACATCAACATGTATTTTGAGAGAATGATTAAAAACAGCAGGATTTTGTTATTGCATGTTTGCAGAGAAACATCAACATGTATCTTTTGAGAGATATTGATTTCCAGATCACAAGATTTCAAAATATGTTGCAAAGGATTTTGTATAATTGCATGTATTTTGAGAGTTTGCAGGATTTTGTTATTGCATGTTTGCAGAGTAATTCTTTATTCTTTTTTTAGCCTAATTTATGCACTCTTGTTATTGTGCCATGCCCGTTTCTGTCGAAGATGACGAAGGATAGCTATAAAAACACTGTCCCTCAGCTTTAAATGTTTTGCATTCTCACAATTTCTAAAAAAATTTCTAAAGTGATACGTCACATAAAAAACAACAACTGAATACTAAATCAATAAAAACATGCATTATATGCTATGTTATATACCTCTTCCAGTAAGAATGGATATGATTAGATTGAATTTTTCTCATGTTTCAGCTGTACTTGTTGAGCTGTTAGTCAGATGCAGGATGTCTCACTGAGCACAGAGAGACTCTTGGGACGGGTGATTGCATGTTGAATGCTGACTGCTGCCTCAGTCCTTCTCCTGTCATCTTAAATCTTGTTGTCTTTGCACTCCATGTCCCCACATTGCACTTCTTGTCCACTTGGTGATGTCATTTGTCCTGACTTCCTGTCCCTTCGAGACAGTGGCACAGAAACACCAGTAGAGTTTTTAGTTCTCTCTTTAAGATACTTTTTCTTCCTACTGAAACTTACTTTATGGCTTTTTTATGGCTGAACTGAGAAGGATTCATGAGAATAACATTTTGTATTGCATACGAAACTGTATTTTATATTTGTCATAACATGGAATTATTTGGTTCTTTGTCCAACTTTGTGTCAATTGTGGCATTATATATTCAGCCTCGCTTTGAAATAAAAAATATTTTGGTGTTATAATTAGTATTTATATTATTCTGGTATGTGTATTGTTTTGTATTTCCAAATTTTTCCAAAGTCTTAAAGTATTATTAGGATCACAGCCTGTGTTTCACGTGGCATAATTCCCAGTATAATCCACATTTCTATTCTGATTTAAGAGCTCTGCTTAATAACATTTATTGTTTGATTGTTGACATAATAATGTGTGTTTTTCAGCTGTACGGTGTGCAGAAGTGGAGGAGCGGTTGGTAAACTATCTACTCTCTCCTGATCGATACAACAAGCTGATCCGGCCAGCAGTGAACAAGAGCCAGCAGGTCACCATTGCGATCCAAGTGTCTCTTGCCCAGCTTATTAGCGTGGTCGGTAGTTCACACTTTAAAATGCATGCAGCATTTTATATTTGAAAGTCAAAACGGCTTGATAATCTCTTATTAACTATAATATTAATGTTTGCATTTCAGAATGAAAGAGAGCAGATTATGACCACAAATTGTTGGCTCACTCAGGTATGAGTTATTCAATTCAGTTGTTTTTTATTTGAGGTATTTTCATAAATAACAATAACATTAAAACTTTTTTGTTGACACAAAAATTGATTAAATATTTATTCTTGAGTCTTAGACCTTTCCATCAATATATAGTTTGTCATGATTAGATTAGATTTCACTTCTATGAAATATTAAAGTGAATAGTGAAATAACTTGCGGACACCTGTGGAACGGTGACAGATAACAAGTTAAATTGGTCTTTCTAACATGTGTGCATCTTTGCAGGTATGGAATGATTACCGGTTGATGTGGGATCCAGAGGAGTATGAAGGAATGAGGAAAGTTCGTCTTCCCTCACAGCATATATGGCTGCCTGACATTGTTCTGTACAACAAGTGAGTTTTTACCTGATACTTTTATTGTATCATTATTTTATTATATCACATTGCAATTTATCATTAAATATAGAGTTAACTATAACTGTATGTTATATCATATCATATTGTATTTTTAATTTGACTTGTAAATCAGTTTTATGAAAGTGAATATGCAGGGCAGGATTTCACCTTGTCCAAGGACACAGTTATTGTGTTAATCTCAGGAATTGCTGGACACAACAGCTTTATTCACATAATAATGAACTGCAACTGTATCTGTTTTAAGTTTCACCTTTACTATGCAAAATATGATACTTTACTCATATAATACAACAAAAAATGTGTCTATTTTAGTGCTGATGGGACATATGAAGTGTCTTTCTATTCCAATGCGGTGGTATCAAATAATGGTGAGGTTGCCTGGCTTCCACCAGCTATCTATAAGAGTGCCTGTAAAATTGAAGTCCGGGACTTTCCCTTCGACCAGCAAAATTGCACGCTCAAGTTTCGCTCCTGGACTTATGACCACACAGAAATTGACCTCATCTTATTGTCGGACTTTGCCAGCCGAGATGACTTTAAGCCAAGTGGAGAATGGGATATAGTGTCCTTGCCTGGACGTAAAAATGAAGACCCTAATGACGTCACATATTTGGATATAACATACGATTTTATCATCAGACGCAAACCGCTGTTTTACACCATTAACCTGATCATCCCCTGCGTTCTCATCACTTCACTGGCAATCTTGGTGTTTTACTTACCATCAGACTGTGGGGAGAAGATGACTTTGTGTATCTCTGTCCTTCTGGCCTTAACTGTGTTCCTGTTACTGATTTCCAAGATCGTACCCCCGACGTCCCTCGCTGTGCCCCTCATCGGAAAGTACTTGATGTTCGCCATGGTTTTGGTGACTTTCTCAATTGTCACAAGTGTGTGCGTGCTAAATGTGCACCATCGATCCCCAAGCACGCACACTATGCCGAAATGGGTCAAATACTACTTCCTCTCTCGGTTACCTGCCTTTCTGTTCATGAGGCGACCAGGAGAGTCTCACAGACGCGAGAAATTTCGCAGAAAGCACCAGCACGGCTCCTTATCCGATCCACCAGCCAAGGGTGATGCAGATGAGTCTGATTCCACCTTCTTTGTGAATGAAGATTCAGTCAAGCACATTGGTTGGAGACCTGGTGAATTGAAGGAAAGCACAGAGTTTCGTAGGCGAATGGCAGTTAAGTGCTCTGCAGACATGGAGGAGGCTGTGAAGGGCGTCAGATACATCGCTGACAAGATGAAGAGTGAGGATGATGATGAAGGGGTAAATGAATTTCTTGGTGCATGTTATCTAACGTGATAGTAAAGAAATACTTTGAGTGGATCAGTAGTGCATTTTCGCTTTTTCTTACAGATAATCGAGGACTGGAAATATGTGGCCATGGTGATCGACCGTCTGTTTCTGTGGATCTTTGTTTTGGTGTGCGTTGCAGGAACCGTTGGCCTCTTCATGCAGCCGCTCTTCAAGAGCTATAACACACCCACCACTGATGATTTGTAAAGATACACATACACAACAGCACAACATAGCTGTTTATTTTTGCTCCACATTCCAAACCAACTCTTGTCATAGACTTTTGCTGACAATCCCACTTATTTCAACAAATCGTGTCAGTTCTAGCACCACCTGCAAATTGTTATATTATAGAAAGCAGTAGGCTTTGTGCACTAACCCTTTAATGCACTCTTCAGTCAGTGCACAACGCTAAAAATGCTGAAAGTATTTAGCTGCCCCTGACATTGACCCAATGTCAAAACTGTCATTCATCCAGAAAATTTAGCCCCGGAGGCCTTAACACTCTCTAACGTCTCACTGAACAAAGAGCCCCAAACCTTGAAATGCCCAACAGTCGCCTTGATTCTTGAACTGTCTGTCAAGAAAGAAAAATGTTTTTAAAACTTTTAAAACATTCTCAACTCACTTCTAATAGCTAGTAGTCATACAATGCTATTTGTATTCTACCTTTACACACAAACACACACTTGCATGTACTGTTCTTTAAAAACATTTTCACACGCCTCCTGTTTTCCTTCTAGTTCTGATGCGGTTTCTTTATTGTTTGTTTAAAGTAAATATTTATAGACTGATATTTGATTTATGGCATCTGGTGGATGTGTATGAGATGGTGGATTAGATCTTAACTTATAATTATCATAATGTTCTAATATTATGATGATTAGGTGTAATAAGAAAACCGTTCATTAAAACCATGCAATATCATTCTGTCATTTCTTTGTTTTAATTTACGTACTTTTTGCTGTTAGCAAGTATATGCAAAATACGCAGCTGTTGTGCAGATGGCATCTCTCCACCTTTTAGTTTCCATTTCACTATTCACCAATCACAGGGTATTAAATTCTTAGGACTGGCATAAATAATTTTAATGTTTTTTCAGTGCTAATTCTTCATGACTGTGGTTCTGCTGATTTGACAGGTGGAGACAGTAAAGTCAGGGGAGTGTGCAAATGGAGGCGGAGATATATTATTTACAGAGTGACTTGATGAATTTTTAAGTCATTTTCCAGTTTCTCTTCAGAAGACAGCGATTTATATGCACACAGGCATGCAGACACACAAATGCAGTGACTGAAGGGCACATAATGTGAGTCAGAAACCTTTAAATTATAATGACAAATACAATAACAGTACCGTTAAGGTATATCATGACCTCTTCGTTGATACCTTTGATATCGTTCACTGTGATTTTATGATGTCATATGTGTATTATTTACTTACTAGGAGATTTCTATGCATGTCTGGTTATTTATATATTCAGAAAGATACAGAAACACATGCAATAGCGTGAGAGACAAGTGAGACAAACCCTCAGTGAGGCCACAGCTGGCCCCAACTGGAGCAGAAAATCATCTGAGCTCAGACTAAAGCCATGAACGCTAAGAAGAAATTCATGCCTAGGCTGTTACTTGAGTGTGTGTTTGGAGGTAGTCTTTCTATCAAAAGAGTTAGTTCTAAAGGTAGTAGTTAATAGTAGTAAAACCATATTTTTATAGTGAATCTCCTATTCCTAAATAAATTCTGTTTAACTTGAACATAATTAAAGAACTGGAAAGGTATTACATTGATAATAAAGATATTAAGATATATTACTAAAGATATTAAATATATAAGATAATATTCTGCAGTTAATATGTTTCTATAATAGGCTATAGGTCTCAAAAGTTTATAAATAATACCTGTCATAATATACTACTGTTCAGAAAGTTTAGTATATATATATATATAAATAACTTAAGGAAGCTGGATGATAACATTGATGAGTACATTTTTACAAACTCCAGTCAAAGGCGAATTATTCTAAAGATGACATATAGATAACAATCAAATATGACAAAGTTTGGTTTATTTGGATTTTTTTCCTTTATGCATAATTCATATGTACAATGCGTCAATTGTACAATGTGAAAAAAAACATAATATTAAAGAATGTGTAAGTGACCTTAAACGTTTGATCAGTAGTGTACAGCTGATGACATTGTTCACAGATTTTGAGCAGAAGTTCATCTGTTTCTTTAAGCTCGCGCGCGCTCCTCCCCTCCCATCTCACTGTGAGAAACGAGCGCGCGACTGGACTCTCTCGGACTGAGCAGCTCGATTAAACGCACTCTCGGCTTTTATTAACTAATCGTTTTTACAACAGATGATAACTGCAAACTTTCTACCAATTGTTATGTTTTTTAAGAGTGAAATGCGTTCACACTGATTTTAGTTAGTACCAATATCAAATACTTGGTTACAGCATGACGTTGGCCGTCATTGTTATTTTCACGCTGTTTACCAACATCATCGCCAGCACGCCTGGTAAGTGCAACCCGTACTATCCTCTGTTTATTCTCCCTGTTATGAATGGCATCATTTTTTAATAATGTATTTATTATTTATTTTATATATTGATATATCTAACACAATTTGTTACCGATAATTGACATAACAACAACTATTAGTTACGTTCAGGGCTTGGGCACAGTAGCATGACAAAAGTCGATATGTAAAAGTCGATATTTCTAATTTTGTAACACTAAAATACACGGTGCATGAGAAATCTTGTGGTAAACAGAGGTAATGTGTATTTATTATGTATTTAAAGTCCTACTAAATGCAGTCTGCTTTTGTGTAGTTGATGATGAGTGCGCATGTCCTCAGTTAAGGTCACTAAATTGCCTTCTGCTGACCGTCTATGGTATCTGGTTTCTGTCGTCTGTTATTTTACTTTGTCTCTGTTCACGTGACTCTTTTATCTGATTACAGGAGTATTAGCATTTAAACAAGTATTGCAATAGCACAACAATGTATTTAAACAAAGTAATAATTTGGACAGTAATACCTGGTCAACTAAACTGTGAATAGAAGAGATAGGAAAAGGAAGTGTAGAAATTCTATTAATAATTTGGTCATGAAAACGGTTACAGTTATTGAATAGTAATTAAAATAATTTATGTAAGTGTGTTTTTTGCAGCTAAGGAGTTTGTATCTCTGGCAGAGAGGGAAGATGCTCTCCTAAGAGACTTGTTTCAGGGGTACCAGCGCTGGGTCAGGCCTATTCTGCATGCAAACCACACTGTTAAACTGTTAAAGTCTCAGCTAGTAGGTTTGAAGATACACACTCACACACACAGTAGACACACACACACACACACACACACACACACACACACACACACTAAATGGTAATTTGTAACTTAATTTGAAGGCACAACCTTGATGGCTCTTTGCTGATCCCTGTCCATGGTGCTGAAACACAACTGCTGTAACTCTCCATGGTTTTGAAAAGCCTTTGACTCAAAAAGCCATATTTCACTTTATTCAATATGTATTAGTTTTAGATGCTTAGATTGGTTAGATGCAATATATATACAAATATTTCCATACTGCTGCTTCGCTTCTCCGTATTTTTATCATCTTGCCCTGTTTTATTCCTCCATATTTTTATCTTGCCCTGGCTTGCTTTTTTTAAAAGGATTTTGCTGTTCAGAAGACTCATATGATGGGAAACTAAATTATTAACAGAGCAGGGATTCAGTACACTCACAGTGTGCCTTTACCTGTGATTTGTTTATCTACAAACTAAACTGATAGAAAATCAGCTCATTTCTTAAAAGAATCATGACTGCTCAGCATTCTTTTGCAGGTATTAATTTCATCTCATATGCTTACCCAAGCACATTGAGTCAATTACATACAAACAACAACCACTGCAGAAGTGATCCAGGCTCATTTGAGTTTGAATGAGTAAAAAGTATAATCAGGTTTTATAGATTATAATACTAGCAATTCCTGTAGTAACTGTACCTGTATATCAATACTTGAATTTGTATTATTGTATGTAATGAGTATATACTATAAGCTTGAAGGCTAAGTGTTCCTCTAAATAGGAAAAAAACATGATGTCAACTTACTGTTATTGCACCATGCAATCTGATTTACAGGAATCTGATGTTATTGATATAAACACCACCTGAAGGCATAGGTGCACATGTGTCTCAGAAATCAGAGTATTAGATTGCTTTAAATGTGGTTAGATTGGACATTTATTAAAATAAATGAACAATAAATTTGAGGAATATAGAAATCAAGGCCGCAATTATAATTATGGACTGAATGAACCCTCTCAGTATGAATGTAACTGATATATCTCGTAATCTCAACAGAAAGACAGAATGGTGTTTCTTTTATGGATAAAAATATTAACCCTTTGCTTGTGCTCTGTCTTTGAACAACTTTTGTTTGGCTTTAAAAAGCTAACAAATTTAAATGTTAATTATTTGTAGTTGATTCTTAATGTAAGTAATCAAATATATATTAAAATATATTTATACATGAAATGGGATACAATTTTATCTTATTGTTTACATCGCAGTACTTTTGTCTCTTCTGTGTTTCTTATTTTAGGATGAGAAAAATCAACTTATGACCACTAATGTGTGGCTATGGCAGGTATGTAACCTTAAAAACATTTGTAGAATAATTAAAAACAGTTAGAAATTCACAATTAAAGTTGTAAATTTTTGTTTATTCAGTCCATCCTATACTAAAACTAAAACAAAACATAATTAGACAACTCTGTGAATGCTACTAGATTGGTAATGAAGCATTGATTCAAACAATGTTTTCATAATAAAATGAATAATTAAAATCTGACTTTCTAGGAATGGATTGATTATAAATTGCGTTGGAACCCTGAGAATTATGGCGGCATTACATTTATCAGAGTACCATCGGAGAGCATCTGGCTGCCAGATATTGTTTTATACGAAAAGTAAGTTAAAGTGGAAACCAGATGAAACAATTGCATTTTGCAAATAATATTACAATATTAACCATGTCATCCTATCAATTTTCAGTGCTGATGGACGCTTTGAAGGCTCAATTATGACCAAAGCTATTGTGAGATATAATGGGCTGATTACTTGGACACCACCTGCCAGCTACAAATCAGCCTGCACCATGGACGTCACGTTCTTCCCCTTTGATCGCCAGAACTGCACTATGAAATTCGGTTCCTGGACGTATGATGGAAACATGGTTGATCTCGTCCTAGTCAACCAGCAGGTTGACCGAAGCGACTTCTTTGATAACGGTGAATGGGAGATTCTCAGCGCCACTGGTGTCAAAGGCAGAAGACAGGATGTCCACCTTTCCTACCACTACATCACATATTCCTTCATCCTGAAACGTCTTCCTCTCTTCTACACGCTCTTCCTCATTATTCCTTGCCTGGGCTTGTCTTTCCTCACAGTGCTGGTTTTCTACCTTCCTTCTGATGAAGGAGAGAAAGTCTCTCTCTCCACCTCCGTCCTGGTGTCCCTCACCGTCTTCCTCCTGGTCATCGAGGAGATCATCCCTTCTTCATCCAAAGTCATCCCACTGATTGGAGAGTACCTGCTCTTTATCATGATCTTTGTTACCCTCTCTATCATCGTGACGGTGTTTGTTATAAACGTACACCATCGTTCCTCAGCTACGTATCACCCTATGTCTCCATGGGTGCGTTCATTGTTCCTCCAGAGGCTGCCTCATTTACTTTGCATGAGGGGAAACACAGACCGCTATCACTACCCAGAGATGGAGCCTCAAAGCCCTGACCTTAAGCCCCGAAACAAGAAAGGACCACCTGGCCCTGAGGGAGATGGTCAAGCTCTGATTAATATGCTGGAGCAAGCCACCAACTCTGTTCGCTACATCTCACAACACATTAGGAAGGAGCATTTCATTAGAGAGGTGAGATATCCTCATGTACTAAATACCGTAATGTTAATGTATAAAAATGCATATCTATACCTTGATTTTGGCATCATGTTGTGTAATTTGCCAAGCCTTCTTAAATAAAGCTGAGCTTTAGTGTATGCTCCAACACACCAATGCAACATGCATATAATTTTTAAAGCATTTAAAATATTTTTAATGTGAATCAGTTTTGGTCACTACTGTACTTTTAGTTTTTATAAGAAATTAAAAAACATAAGTGAGATGTTCATGAAGTCTCTTAAACTTTGAAAGAGCAACATCAGTGTTGTTGTCCTGTGGGTATACATGACATTGATGATGATGTGTGGTAATAAGGTCACACTGGCGTCACTGATACTGATGAGGACAGATAAAGATGACTTGATGTTTGCTAATGGACAACATCAGTGATTGACTTTGACATCATTATGCTCAAAATGTCAACGGTGATGATGCTGATTATTTGGCTCTACCAGGTCGTACAGGACTGGAAGTTTGTGGCACAGGTGTTGGACAGAATCTTCCTCTGGGCGTTCCTTACCGTGTCTGTCCTGGGCACCATCCTCATCTTTACACCTGCTCTGAAGATGTTCCTGCGCACGTCTCCTCCTTCCCCATGAGTCACCCCAGGCACAGTCATCCATCACACACAACACACTTATACTGTTCACCGATATTAGATTAAGAGAAACACAGATCACCAATGCACAGTGAACATCACTATTTACAAACAAATAATGTGTTCTTTCATTGTCAAATACAAGGATGACCAAGAGAGTTGTGAAAAATGTAATAAATCAATGCAGGCAATTCACATGTGCAGCTTACAATAGTTTGATTGCCAACATTATTTTTTTCTACTAGTAGTAATGTTGTTTTGTGAAACATTTTATTTATTTGATAATTTAGTTATCATCATTTTCAAATGTATTTACAGAAAACAGTAGAAAAGCACTTAAATGTGTATAAAAAGAGAAATAAAGATCTATTATTGATGTCCTATTTCACATCCTTCTGATTGCCACACATTTCACCTCTGAAGCAATTGAACTGCGGAGACAAAAATGTGATTTATATCAGCACACACAGCAACCTAACAAATGACAAAAAGTTATGCTTTTACAGATTAAGCTGTGTTTCTACAGTGATTAAAAATAGAAAGTGAATATTCTGAATAGCAGATACACATTACCTTCCACAAAATGTAACCCAGCAGGGCTAATAACAGCAGTGCGGTCAGTATACTGAATAAAATGACCCACCACGGGACTCGGCTGAGCAAAGCTGGTTTCTTCTCAGGAAAAACAGTAAGCCTCACCTGTATGTATTACGTGAATATTTGTTTGAGCTTCACTTTACATTGCAGTTTTCTTCTCATTGATTTTTAAATGTTTAGTTGAGTCATTTAAATGATACTTAACCTTAGTCTCCGATGGCCGAATGCCAATATTCTCAATAGTTCCATTAAGGCTCAGAGACGCATCCAGTACAATATCCAGATAGTTCAATGAACTATACTCCTGAAAAGCAAGCCATGTTAGAGAAGATGTTATCTGTGAAGTAAAATTGACACAAAGTCAATTTTATGTACATTCTCTATTCTTATACCTTCAGAAAAGTGCTGTTCCATAAGCGAGAGTAAAGAACAATAACTGCAGTACTGTCTACTGCCTGAAGAGGGCACTTTATGTCCACACAGTTCAAGTCATCAGCACACGTCTGCAGGAGAATCAGTAAGTACCATGTGACAAAACCATTCAAGTTTCAAAAACACAAGATAATTTTGAATTTCACGTTTTATCACGTTTTGATTTAATTATTATTTTACTACTATAACTTCCCCGACAGCAAAGATAATTGATTTAGTGTTGTATCAGTGTTAAGAATAAACAAAATTAACACTGATTCAACATTAAAGCAATTTTCTTTGCCATCTGGATAATGATTAAATTAAAGCATTAAATAGCACTGGCCAATGAAACCTTATTAAAAAATTACCAAGGTTTTGTACTTTCTTCCAAAAATAGAAAGAAATCCGCTATCTGTGCTGAGAGCCTCCAGCTCTGATTCACGTCCCACTTCACGCCTTTCTCTTGATGACACCTACAGTTTTTACACAGCAATGCCAGGAATCACTTTATGATTGAGCCTAAGGTGTGCATTATATTATTACAAAACTTCTCAACTCCGGCCCACATTTCATGTCTTCTTTATGTGACGGGAGTTGAGAACCCTTTATAGTGTTACGTAATTTTATATCTCAAAGGATTACTTTGATATTTTTGATTGGGTTGATCTCTTGTGAAGGCGTGCAGTGGATGATCTTTTGTCCCCGTCCAGTGATCTGCACAAGGTACAGGAGCCGTTTTCCCTCTTTAGTTTCTTTGGGCCATTGAATGTTCAGCACAGCAGAAGCGAATGACTTTAGAGGACGGCCAATGTTACTAATCTGACCCACGAACAAATCACAAATCACAAAAGACACAACATCAACAAAGCTTCTAGGCTTAAATATGTAGTTTCATGAAATATCTAAAAAATGCTGATTGATTCTGTACTTTTACAGACACGGAGACAATAGTTTTCCTATTTTACAAGCTATTTACAGAACATGATATAGAATTATGTATGTTATAAACATCACAATATCGATACTGTTTACTATAATCAATGTATTGAAAAATCTTAACAGTAATAATTTAGCTAGATTAAATATAGTATAAATTTTGTAAATTGTTGTTATTTTAAGAAGATAAGAAGATACAAACCCTGAACTCATATTGGACCAATGAACCAATATCGTCTTCTGATTTTATTGATTTTTCGTCTCTCACTTCTCCTCCAAAAAATAGTTGGGAAGGTTTAGCAAGACTACAAAGACAAAAATACAGACCAAAATTTTTTTAAAGACATTCGTTTGCTTATTTTTAAAGGGAACAGCACGACAAGCCCAAACAGAACCTGATGAATGAAATATTGTGAAATCCACACAAATGTTTTTTTAGCATTTAAAATAACTTACCCAAAGACTTCCAGGTGCATTTCAAAGATTATTTTTGCTTCTGCAACAACGTTTGGAATAATTTGAGCACTTATTCTAAAATAAAGCAACCCAAAACAACAAATAAACATGTGCTTGTAAAGGTCTTCATACTAAAAACCTTTTATGATAAGGTTTTATATATAAATAAAACAGAAAACAGAACTGCTGAAATTTTCTTACGTTTTAAGGGACATAGTCACATTAGCTTCGGTGACTCTCAAGGACAGCCTGTCCGTATTTAGTATCAGAAAGAACGAAACCTAAAATGGTTGAAGACAGCCTGGATTAGGAGAATGTCACTGACTGATTAAAGACTGAAAGTGCATTTGATGAACTTGATAAAACAAAACTAGTTATAACATTCACTAACCTCCGAGTCTCTTCTAAAAGGATTTCCAAGTTGGCAGTCCGCCACTGTTCTGTCTTCATTGGCGTTACACTTCACCTGTGTTTCCTACGCAATGATATAAACAATACCAAATACCGTAAAATATTCAAATACCTAAAATTCATAAACACAATCAGAAAACCCTTGAGATTTGTTTTTATATTGTAGACATGTCAGAAATGACAATTAATTGTTTGTTTTAAGTTAAGTCGGACACTTACACTGTTTTCTTTCAGTACAACTGATGATAATGGCAGAAATTCTGGAAACATCACAGAGAGTTGACTCTGATGTGCATCGTCTCCACCTTTGTTGGTTACAGTAACCTCTAGGGCAACATTTTCATCACCGGGCGAGATGACAGGCATGTGATTTTCCCTTCAACAGACACAGAAACACCCACAATCATGCATTCCAAGCTCACTTGTTTGGAAACCTATTTAGCAAGATGGTCGAAAATCTGCCAAATATGGAACGAAGCAGATGCATTGCCTAACTTATCAATTATATATCAAACCCTTTTAATTGAATTTGCGCACTTTAGACTTCAGTGTATTCAAAGCAATGTTTCAGATTTGTCAGAACATGCAAGTTTTGGATCTTCAGTCATGTAACTCTAGCCAAATATCAATCAAGTGTTCTTTGCCCTTTAGACTTATGTTTCTCTCTTTGCCAAATGCATAAATGTAGATGCAAAAACCAATGCACAAGCAAGTAAATAATATTATTACATGGTTAGTGGGTTGCACTTGTCTTGATGTTGGTCTTTGGTGCAAAAGCTGTATTGGAGCTGCAGGTTACTCTGGCAAATATTGTCACTTCCACATCCAGCGTTCATAAAGGCAAACTGAGAAACAAAAGAGTTTGATTATTAAGCCCCTCTAAACACTTAGAAGTATTTTGGAAAATGCAATTACTTTTGCTTTGGTTGTGTTTTCTTGCAAAGCGTTGAGAACAGGCTGTAAGTCGGGGAGGCCTGCAAATGTTTGTTTAGGGCTGTCGGATTGAAGAGAAACTGCCAGATCAATAAAAATGCTTGTCAGTTTATCCTGGATTTCTCCCTAAAAAAACAACACAATGTTTTAAACACAAAATTCCCACTCAACACCAGTAAATAAGAATGATTTAAGACTATTCTATGATGTTTTAACGAATAAGTACCAGCAGTCTGAGCTTGGTTTGGACACACTGTCTCCGGCCCTGGCCAGGCAGTTCATGAACTCCCGATGCTGGATCCATAAAGACCATTCGTGAAGTAAGACCCCTCTCTCTGCGCACTGTATCCGCATTTAGGTTGTACTCGATCTCTGCAGAGAGGTTAGGAAAGCTTGAATAATGTTAGTATCTACATGTGCTAATACATTTTAACAATAAAAGTTGTATATGTTACCTTTAGGTAATAGTGCATTATGAATTCATTTATGCTGTAAAGTTCGTTGGTATTTTATCATACACATAGAATGCACTGTATAGAAAAAGTTCAAAGAATTTGCAAATGTTTGCCAACCACACCCTATCTAAATGACTCATGATTGTATTGGTATATAAGAATGCTGTATGGAAAACACGAAATGGACTCACTCAGTCTGGGATTATATGTCGCTGGGTGTGCAGTGTAGGAAAAGCAGGACTGTGCTGTAATAATGCTGAAAGATTTTTATCAGAACATGTATTAGAAACCCCAAGGTAAAATATCTGGGTGTGTCATATTATGTTTTGTCTCACCATGGATTTGTCTTGCAGTCCTGTGCTTTCAAGTCAATACTATTAGGTGTTAATGTTAGGCTCTTTTCAATGTTTATCACCGGTTTAGCCCTTAAAAAAAGAAAGCGTGTGCTTAGTATGCATGAAGTTGAATGTATAACAAAATGTATATACAAAATGTATAAATGAAAATCAATGAAAGTGTTAAATGAAATGTGGTGAATGTCATAGAAGAAAGTGTTCATTAAAAAGTAAATACAAGTGAATAGAGACCGCTGCCATCAACTTTCTCTTTCTTTGTGTAAAAAGACATTTTTGATTCATTTCTTCTTTTGTGTTACACAGACAGAAGTCATACAAGCTTGGATAGTGAGGGTGAGTATTGTGATGACAGAATGTTTATTTTTGGATGTGCTAGCCCTTTAAGAAATGATAAGAAACTGACCTGTAAATTAGCACAGAATCTGAAAGTGAACCCACAGCAAGGTCTGGATAGCCATTGCTGTCCACATCCATATTGCTGGCCAAAGAGTAGCCAAACAATTTGATATCATGCTTCCCAGCTTGTAAAACCTACAAATAAAACTAGTTTGATAAACAGAAAAGTATTTGTGAACTAGCTCCCATGATATTGTGTTTGATGAACACTTTTGCCCACCTGCTGTGGTTTTTGGTGGAAGCCTGTAGGTGAACCGTGATATACATACACTCGTCCTTTTCCAGAATCCTCATAGGGAGAGCTCACTGCAAAATCTGTTCACAGGAAAACATTACTTATCATACAGCTGCAAAGTACAACTGTAGCACAAAACAAATGTTTAAGAAGACCTTGATATCCATCTTGATTAATATCTCCAGTATGTGCCACTGCTAGTCCAAACATGGAGTCCCTTTTCCCATAAAGATACACTGGTTCAATTTGGTCCCATTGTTGTGCACCACCTTGGTTGATGTAGACATACACAGCCCCTCCCACATCCTTGTCCATGTCTTTTAGGGAGAACTGGGGTGCACCCACAACAAGGTCATCCCACCTGAAGCAATAATGACATTTACAATTATCAAAGGCCCTGATTACTCATATGAAATTGTACAACTGCATCCTGTTTAGTCATACATGTATCTGTATCTAATGAGGACTCACCCATCTGCATTTAGGTCAAGCACAGCGAGGTCATAGCCAAAGGACGAGGCCAAACCTGGACCCTGAAGAATATGCTCTACTCCTAAGGTTTTTGCATCTGATTTTTTATCTGGTCTCAGCAACACCACCTCACCACTGAGATTTGAGCGTGGAGCTCCTGCCACTACATTCAGCTCTCCTTTCTTGATAATGTTCATCCCACTATCTAGAGAAAAGCCTGAGAGATAACAGGGGAAAACAGATTATCAACAGATGACATCAGGTTCACAGCATTTAAATATTTTAACGTTAATCTAAAACAACAAAGTAAATTGGATATCTCATGATATGACCTCTTTAAATAATACATTTGTATTGCTGTTAATGCACTATACAGTAAACTACTACTCTATCACATTAGTAGTATGTAGAGATCAGTTTATGAATATGTATCATCATCAGTGGACTGTTGATTCTCCTTTTTATTAAACAAAATCTTAAGGAAAGATCACCTAAAAAGCTGCTGATGCCAAGAGGAATAAGTTCCTCCCGAAACCGATACTGATCTCCTGTTTCAAAGGTATCTAACAAGAAATCATCAACAGGCTCCATGTGCACAGTGCCTTAGAAATCAAAACAAAACAAAACAAAGCATTATACATAGCAGGGATGTACTCTATATTGTACAGTAATATTAATTCTGTAATAAATTGACATTGATGTATTTGTGGTACCTTTCCACTCATAGGCTCCTGGAGCTCCAAAAACAAGATATTTACTGTCTTTGGTAAATGCTACCGAGACGCCCTGTTGACAGTACCCAAACATGTGCTTCTCTGCTGGACGATTCCTACAAAATATCCTTGTGTCCTCATCGCTTGTCTTCAGCTTAAGGTCTTGTTCCATGACAAAGCACCTGCCTAATACCAGCTGATTGCTGAAACTCCAATCTTGATACCTGTGAGCACAGGTCTAGATAAAACACCATATATACATTAAACATAAACGTCTAAAACATGAACATTATATATGCAACTTTAAGCATTGCTTTTAACTTACCACTACTTTTCCACCCGGACCCTGACTTTTTACACGCACACCCAACCACTGATTTTCTCTGTAGTCTTGCCCTGTCCTTTCCTTTGGGCGAACTTTTAGTATACAGAACAGAATTTATATTAAGACCTGCTATTTTAGACTTACACTTACACTGCTTGCTTACATTATAAATAATTATTAATCTTAAAGCACTGTACTTAATATTACCAAATTTAATGTTACAACTGATGGCTAAAAACATAATTTACTTAAGTTATACAATAATACAACTAACCTTCCATGTCAAAGGGGATGCGTTCACAATCATCAGATTGTGTGGTGAATTTACATCGGTACAGACCTCCAGATATATTGGCCTTCTGAATGGGCAAAGCTTTTGCACGAGGTGCTCCGATAAGCAAGCTGAGAATACGCGTGATAAAATTGAGAAGAATAGATGAAAAACAATACAAATGCTAATGGTTTCCATTAAAAAACATTATTAACAATCAGCTGTTAACCTTTAAAACCATCCCAAAACTTTAATCCAGTAAGATTTAATAGTGTTCTCTTGGTTTCCATTCAAAAGATAACATCCCATATTAGTAAAGACCCACAGAAACCATTATAGTTTCCACTAAAACCAGTACAATTCCTATTATAACCATTAAATCCATTAGAATTAATATTATTCAACTGGGATATTGTTGACTTTTATTTGTTATTTTTTAATGATTTATTATAAGGTTTAATTATTTATTATAACAGAATTACATGTCAAAGTTTTAAAGTAAATGCACATTGCACCAACATGTCCCTGAAAATACAGATAACATAACACAACATGTTAACCCTGTTTATCGTCTATCCATAGCAACAGTTTGCATATGTAAATCAAATAATTATAAGATTTTAAGGAATGATCACTTACACGCGCTCGTTAGACGGCTGAAGCTGGTGGTGCATAGCCATAGAAAAGCCAAACAGAGAGTTTGCGTCTCCACGTTTCCTGATGGCGCTCTGCGTGTCCAGGTTGAAAGGAGAAACCCGCGGTATCTGAAGGATGCTGAACACCCACACGCTCATCATGAGACCCCAGCGCCTGGACATCATGGTGGTACCTCACTGGAGCCGGATACGCGCTGAAAAACCGAGTATAATCCCTGATAAAACACCACCACTAGAGGGTGAGGCCAAGTGACATTTTGGTTATATAAGACTGATTTATCGCCCCAGGGTGGGGATAAGAATAACTGTAAAAGAGAGTTAATGTTTACCTGCACAGGAAACTTGAACGCATGCCCTTTTATCCTCAACCACATCCTGGCAAGTTTAGTCAGGTTCAAGATAACAATCTGCAAGTTTTAACGGCGCAATGCATTGGCAATGAGGCAGATCAACTGCAGAGGTAGCCTAGATAGGGTGGATTTTTGCGATCTATGCATTAGTAAGATACATTATATGCGACTTTATTAAAATCATATGAATATATACCTCCAAATGAAATGATGTGACTGTTTGTCGTAATGCAAATCATGATATGTCCACTTTAAAGACTCGTGGGGTGATGTCAGGATAGCGCAATTAAACACTGCACCACTAGATGGCGCCAGATATTAATAGCGTTGACAGAACGTGCGTAAAATACTAACACACTTAACAGAAAGAAATCAACCGTAGTAACTATCTCAGGTTAGCTGGTTTATTTTCATATGGATGCAGTATTTATATTTGGATATTTTTCTCTGACTCTCAGAGCTTTACTTGCCAAGACTGGAAAAAGTTTGGCAGACACCTGATCTACACATCTTTTCATACTTGTACCTTTTTCATACTAATTCATGCGGTTCAAATGTGAAAACAAACAGTTTAATTTGAGTGTTACAGTTTGAGTTACAGATTTACAGAATAGCCAAATGAAATTCAAATGTGCAAAAACATGTTTTTACTTTCATGTAAAAACTAATGTGATCCCACCTGAAACCTGCGAGATTACATGTAAAACATGTGGTAATATGTTATTATCACATGCAGACATATAATCCAATGGGTTTTTACATGTGATCCTATGCATTTCACATGGAAATTTACATGGGATTCACACAAAAGTGTTCCAAAACAACGTTTCACATGTGTTTTTGCACATGAGAAATTGATGTTATCCACAAGTGATCAGTTGTGAAAAACGTTCATCATTTTTGTGGTTTGCATAAGACAAAAAAGTTTTGAATTAAGCACATGCTTTAAAAGCAAAATAGCTACAAATAAAGTATTTCTGAACTTACGTAGATACATGTCTTTATGGCTGTAAAGGCCTGTGTTCATCATATTATAAAAACAGCTGTTGTAAGGGTCATGTTTTATATTACACTACAGCGGCAGTATCTGTTCTGTGATGCTGAGTATTTTTTTTCTGACACAAGGCAGACCATGGGTTGGAAACTTAAACATCAGTGTGGTTTTAGCTCTGAGATGAGTGTATGGTCCTTCCTGTCAGTCAAGGAGACTAAAATTAAATTGATTGGAAACAAATAAAAATAACATCTCATGTTGGTTGTAATCTTGTCTGTTCACGTTTCAATGTATTAGTGTTGATCAAATTAAAAAAATATTTTTATTTTATTTTCACAGACACAAAAAAAGACAATATGAAGACATACAATATGCAACAAAAAAAAACACAGATGTGCAAAAATAACTTTTTAAATCCAAAATTTGCTTTGTGACTGCTTTCTACTTTTACATTTTTTTATTTAAAAAGCATGTCATGTTTACCTAAGTGACATTATGTGCTAACATTAACTTTGCAAAGATGTGCTCGCTCACTACAGCAAACAGAAATAGCTATACATCCTGTGGAAAGTTTACAACAAGTTGCGGTAAGTAAGTTGTTTACTGAGAAGCCCACTAAGGATGGTTTGAGAGGTCTGCAGAGATGACTGGTCATAAGAAGCGAGGTGGGGGTGAAAGAACACTATGGTAAAGGACAACAGCGGTATAGAGAAACCGCTTAAAACAACATGTGTCACAGATACACAATACCAACCGACTTTAGTCACACATGCAGATGAAAACGCACACACTCTTTCACAGATACTAACACAGATGCATGCTTGCACACACATAAGCTCATGCACATAAAAAAATACACGCCTATGCCAGGGAACTGATGCTTACATGTAAACTTGTTCTACCTAAATGTAGTCAGATCTAAAATCTAGTTTGTTCTGTCCTCGTGACCATCTTTTTAGATGTACCTCTTAAGATGCATGAACTTGATCCTCTAATAGACTGCTTTTGTGTTTATTCTCTGAATCCCAACCAGAATTTTAAGACAGTCAAACACTAATACCAAAAGTACACTTTGAGAATAGTAAGCGAGACCAGAGGTGGCAATTCAGATACAGTGAAGAAGGAGGAGCCTAAAACCCAGAGACGTGGGTCAGAAATGCTATGTGTCAGTACTTGCTATGTTAAATGTGCATTCATGTATAAGCAAAGACATTGATCCTGCTAGATAATGTATGTAATACATAAGATGCATAAATCTAGTTTTAGACTAGTCCTAGTTAGTCATTTTGTCTTTAAGACTGGTATCTACTTCTTTAGTTATTGGGTCGGTTGCATAAACATACAGTATGTTCCTAAGGCCTTGTCTAAGAAATAGTAGGACTAACTAAAGTAAGTGAAGTCTCATAAAATAAGCACATGGTTGTTTTTAGTAAGACGGTCTAAACAGGCTGCTTTGTAGAAAAAGTAAGACACTAAACAACTTAAACAAAATGGCCGACAGCAGGTACTCATCAGATTTCCTTTGCTAGAAATACTTGCGCTCAGTTTAAATAAACAAATTTAGAGATTACAATGCAAATAATAAAAAACCAAAGGCTTGAACTACATAACTGAGAAAAATAATAGTGTAAATCTGTCTTATGAACCTTGAAAGATGTACAGAAAAGAAGAGGCATAAAAGGAGACATTTAGAAAAGACTTCCAGTTTATTTTAATGATCACTTGAAAACTCTTTTTATTCCACATTCATAAAACCAAAGATTAAAATTTGCTATCGCAAAAGACAAAGTCAGGCCATATATACAACTTTCCTTTTATATACACAATACACATTCAACAGGTATTCACACTACCTGTTTTCTTCCAAACTTTCCTTTTAACATTGGTCACCTTTGTTTTAGTTCAGTCGTAATGTTAAAGCTCATATTGCATAATGTATCTCACCTACAACGTAGCATGCCATTACCACACACTTATTTCACAGAAATCACACATTTGCTGCACAATAACACATTCATGACTGTGTTGCTTTCACAGCGCACTAAAATCTTCATTTCTGCTGCATCAGTTGCTCAGTTCTATACACAGATGTTTACTGTATGATAAAACTAATAGTATAACTTATTGGAAATGAAATATGGAATATAAGTATGATGTACAGAATTCAATACAGAAGTCAAAAAGACATTTGTGCATGAATCTCTCATCATAGACACAATAAAAACTAATAGAAAAATCTTTTATACACATTTATTCAACCTTTTCATTCATCCTAAAATGTTTGTAAATCATATAATGTTGAAGTACACACTTTCTGCAGTTTGACTTTTTTCCGACTGAATCGCAAGGCAGCGTATGTCAAATTCTCATCATCAGTCTCCTAAAGAAAGCATACACACACACACACACACACACCTGCATTTTTTGGCATTTTCAAATATACATAAACAATATATTCACATAGACAGACAAATTCATCTTTGTCTGTTTCCTAGAACAAAATTTTGTTTTAAGAACAAAACAACACAACCTCAAAAATATGAATTCTGTTTCTTATACTGGCTTATAAACACTACTGCTCCATATTTTGTCCTACTGCCCTAATTTTATTACTAGATCAGAAATGGTTGTAATTGTGCTAATAACTAATAAAGCAGACTTTGATTAAACATTTCAGCTATTACTAACAGTTTTCTAAGGCGATTCTCTTACCTGAGCACCTGACGGCTCTGTAACTCTGTCTTGTCCTTCTGCTGTTTTAAAAGATGGAAAAAACAACAATAAACATTTACAGTACAATACATAGACAATCCAATTGACTTGTAGACTGTGTGTAGCCTACTTACTACACTGTTGACACATTTCTCTCTTATATATCAAACACATTAGGATGATGATTAAAACTCCACAGAGTCCCAAAGCCACGGCTAAGCCAATTACGACAGGATCCTGCTGCTCTTCTGAAATTCAAAAAACAATATTTTAAAAGACTCAAATGTAATGTCATTGTTTATGAATATGTTTATGATAAATGTAAAATTGTTAAATAATACCAAAGACAGCAATACCACTTGTTTACCATTCTTTGATTGTTTTGTTCTGTTTTCAAAGCGATTTTGCTGACACTTCATAGAGTCATTCAGATAACTTTGATTCAGAGACTTTGTGATTGTTGATGCCGTGGTACTTGAATCTTTTTGACCTACAGTCAATCATAGGGTTTAAAAAAATCAAGTAAGGTCTTAACTTATAACTGTGGTTAAGATACACAAATATCAATAAGTCAACCATTTATTTTCTGAAATCATTATAATTTACACAGCAATACAAAGTTTTGGAATTAGGACTGATAATTGTTTTATTACCTTTAATCATCAGACGTGTTCCTATTCCAAACGTAACATACAAGCCTCTTGATCCACAGTGGTAGATTGCTTCATCTGACTGAATTATGTTTGAAATTGTCAAATTGAAGTTGCTCCTCTGAAATCGACCATTATTAAATTTGGAGTAAAACTTGTTTTCTCCCATTTTTTGAAATGATGATATGATTTGAGGTTGGTATCCATCAATTTGCTGATACCAAAGAATCATATCATCTTTTACAGAACACTGCAGCGTGATAGTGTCACCAAGTGCCACAAGTATGACTTTATTTGCCTGATATCCTTTAGGTTGTGCAGCACCTGAGAAAACTGATAGTGTCCACAGGTTAAGGCATAAAATGTCTGTATTAATATAACATGTACATTAGCTATAAAACTCCATATAATCTATGAAAAGATATATTTAAATAAACAAAATTAAACACGACTTACGTGTAATACTAAGAACAGTAATAAATACACAAGGAATCATTGTGAAATAACAATGTTTCTGCCATCTGTGTACTCATCAAACTGGGAATGGTTTTACTGCAAAGCAAAAGTGTCTAATACACTTCCTTGACTAACCTCACTGTAATTTATTGCCATTGGTTCAAAACGCTGTCATTCTCACACTGTGGTGACCTTTTGATATACAGCTTTTTTACTGATACCCACACGATCACACCATCAGAATATAGTTAAAAACAACACCACATTCTTTCTAAAAAAATACTGCTAGGCAGACTGTGTACTTACTAACTATATGTAATATAGTTAGCAAAATTTTTTACATTCATGTTTCTGCTTCTATTGCTGGACATGCGTCCAGTGTAGCAATATTGATGTTATTTATAAGCAATAAGAGAGGCTGTTGTCGGAAATGAAAGTAATCAGACTAACAGATTATTGGAAAACAAATCACACAAAACCATTAAAGTGCCACAAAAGGCATTCAGGAAAGTTAAACAGGGTGGGGTGTTTGTGACACCAACAAACGAGGTAAGCTCGCAACTTGGAAATAACATCTGGAACGGCGGCCAAAGTTTAACGCCTGACCTGTGACCCCAAAGAGACGCATCATGTGACGTCACGTCCAGGCATAGAAGACGATCCTGTGGGAGCTTCCACTGAAATTCAGAATATGCGGCAGTGGGATTTGGTGTGTCCGACGTTATAAAGCACCGCGCAGGCCGATCTGTATGTGTTTATATTTGTATTGGTTACACAGATGTGCACTTTCTACTTCAATGATGTTTGATTAGTTTTTTTCTGCTATTGTGTTTGACCAGCGCCATCAAAATGATCCCAAGCTACAGTAGTGCGCACCTGATAAAAGCCCCCTGTCGTCTGCGGATGTAAAAAGACTATTATAATTTATGATCATAAAATAATCATTAGTAAGTCTTTACTAATGTAAGTCTATTAGTTACTCTATTAATGGGGTAAACCAGGTGGGTGAGAATGCAGGAAACATAAATAACCACTTAATTTCACTGTTAGATTTAGCGATGTAAGTTGTCATGTGTTTTACAATTGCTATGTATATGACTTAAACATTGTTTTGTTGTACCCTTTGGCAATTACATTTGCAAGCCAGCATGAATCAACTGCCCAATAATCGACTAATATAGATCAGTGTAAGCAGTAGCACATTTGCTTACTTAAGACACGCCTGATTTAGTTGGGAAGTATTGAAACTGGAAAGTTGGTTTATAGGAAGAGCATAAAGCTGGTGTGGCCTGAGCGTTTAAAGCTTCTGGAGTGTTTTATGAAGAATCACGGATATACGGATATGTTTATATAAGTCAAATCATAGTGACCTGCTTGCCCTGTTGTAGGTTGCTGTGAGCAGTAAAAAAAGTTTTTTAAGAAACACTAAGTGTTCATTTATTCCACACTAGACAGATTAAGGTAGTAATTTTTGAATTGTCTATGTCTTTTTAGGTCAAGAGCAGTTTAACTTAGTGGGTCATGACAAAGTTATTTTTTCCGTTTTTATTGCAACCTGTCTGAACATCTAGGGCAAACGTGACTGACATTTTTTTCATCGTTGTGTCTTGCATGTTTTCACAGGGGAGCAAGATATAACTTTTTCCTTTGAATAACTCATTCAACAGTGCTTTCCTTAATGTCTACATGTTATCTATAAAACGTATTTAGACTAGCTGATGGATTTAATGTGTGAACGGTCACTTATTTTTTTCTTAGACCTTTCATGTATCTACTGTAGATATACAGTATATCAAAAATAAGATATTGACATTAACTGACAGTGTGAACCAGTGACTTCTCCTCAACAAAATCAGGATATATTAATAAAGGTATTAGGTAACGGATAGCATTAATAAGTTATTAAAGTGAAATATGGTTGATTTCATGTTCACCTGATGTAAAAACAACACATCAAAAATGAATCATTGTATTCTTGCATTCTTTTGTATTGTATAGCAGTGTCACAGTTGTTCCAATGCAATTGTTGTGGTCTGTAAATTTTTTATAAGGTAACAGGAAGCCTGTGATGTCACAAAAAATGTGACATCAGTGAGATGTACAGTGTAATGTTGCAGCAGTTTTTAAAGAAGCAAGACAAACAGCCAAAGAAGTAAAGCTAATGAAGTAAAGATGTGGGTTTCTTTTATAATCTGGGTTTGTGTCATCCTTCTAAATAATATGTGTAAGTGTATACAACAATTTCTTTAAAGATATGTAGATAATAGTGTGACAATTTAACAAAGATTTTTCAACTTTATACAGATTTCATTAGAATTTTGTTACTTTTTGTTATTAATTTTATATCTAAATTTGATGTGTCTTTTGTAATGATTTTAAAACATTTATTACTCTTAATGAAGTTTTTTCCCATTGTATTATTAATAATTCAAATGTATAGTTTAAGTTTAAATATTCTGTCAAAGGAAAAATATTAATTATTTAGCTTTGTCAAATAACCCAGATGAAATAAGATTTTCTTTTTCCTTTCACATATAGACACAAGCGAGTCTGAGATTAGTCAACCAGATCCACTGATAATCGTCCATGTTGGTGATAATGTCACTTTGCATTGCTTAATGAAATTACACAGAGATCCCATTGTTTGGTACAAGCACACTTCAGGACAACAACCTTATATTGTTGCAGTTGTACATAAAGTTGTGCAAAAACCTTTGTTTTTCAATGAGTTTCAATCACAGCGTTTCACTATTGAGAAAGGTGCAGGAGTGTGTCATCTAAAGATTTCAAATGTTACTGCATCTGATGAAGCAATGTATTACTGTGGATGGAGAGAGATCGAGATTGTTTTTGGTGATGGCACATATTTGATGTTGAAAGGTAAATGTTTTTAACTTTAAGTAGATCATGTAAGATTCAGATATGATGCAGTCTGTGTTTAATATTTTATTTGTGAGTTATATGTGAAAGGGAAAAAATCTCTAATAAACAAAAAAATTAAGAATAAAAATTGAAAATGAAATTGAAATTATTAGAGGAAAATACTATCCATATGATTATATGCAATATAATTTTGTGTTTTATGGTATACGTTGCACTAATTTTATATTATAAAATAGATCATGTGATTTGATATGTAACAATATCTTCATTTTTAGGGTCACAACACAACCAGTATAAATCATCTGTGTCTGTTGTTCAGCAGCCTGTGTCGGCTTCTGTTCACCCCGGAGACACAGTGACCCTGTTGTGTTCTGTGCTGTCTGAACACACAACAGCAGATATCAGAATGTTCTGGTTCAGATCAGATTCAGAAAAATCTCAAATCATTTACACTCGTAATCAGAGTGAGATTGATTCTGCTACACAGAGCTGCTCATATAATCTCTCCAAGGACATTATCAATCAGACAGACACTGGCATGTATTACTGTGCTGTGATCACCTGTGGAAAAATTCTGTTTGGTAAAGGAACAAATATAAATATAGGTAAGTGCCAAAACTCTTGCTCCTTAAATATTTTACCATTTATGTTCAAAGTTTTTGTATCAGTGTAAATGGTTTAATAGTTATTTTGGGGAAAAATGTATATAATAGGAACAGCACACGGCTGTTCCCCAAAAATGATGTATTTGTGTTAAGTGACCCCAACAAGTATTTGCTCCCTAATGGTAGAGCTTTTTTCAGAACTAATTTTTTTGTCAAATGTTTTTTAAAGGAATTTAACTGATTTTAAATTTTTTGTTAGCCTATATAATGCCGAAACATTCATACCTGTGTGGTGTATGTCCACACTTTATGTACTGTAAATGATTTAAAAGCCTAAAACTAAGGTTATGTACATTAAATAATGCTAAAATAAAAAGATTGTAGGTATGTCTTACTGATACTGTCACTGACAGAATTCATTTCAGAATTCAGATCAGATCACATTACATTTATATACACAATGTGTTTTAATCTGAACTGTTTTATAGTGAAGTCAGTGGAATCCATAGTGATTATATTGGGGGGATTATTGGGTGTTTGTGTGATTGTGATTACGGCTCAAGCTGTCGCAATCCATAAAAAAGAAAAATGTTACTACAAAAGAGGTAAGCATTTAATTTCAGACACAATTTCAGTTCCTTGTGACTTGCATCACTGTAAAATTATATGTATTTAAATGTATTTTATTTTTGTCTTTTAACCAGCAAATGTTGAAAACATTGATAAAGAACATCCTTCAAGTCAGGTGCGATTCATATATTTGATTCATGGTATATATTTGGGGGTCATTTTCTATGTATTTACTGTCTGTTATGTGTTACTCTAATAGGATTGTGATTTGCATTATGCTGCTCCACATTTTAAGGAGGGAAAAAACAGAAGATTAAGAAGAACAGAAGCTCCTCAGGACAGTGTGTACAGCCATCTGAATAATCTCAGTGTAATTGACCAGCATAACTGAAGAGACAATGTAGATGATATTACACCCAAAATTTAACAATTCACCTGCGATTCACTTGCAAAAATTGTATACTGTAGGCATGTGTGTCTAGCTCATATATTAAAGACAAAAATTTGACCAATGTATATCTGCATTAAAACAGATAACAATGGCACATTTATCTGCGCTTTATAATGTTTGAATTTGTGGATCTTGTGTGTGCATTTTCTGCTTTGATGATGTTTCTTAAGCTTTCTTCCACTACCGGGTTTTGACAAGCTACTGCGCACTTGTGCAAAAGTCCTGTGTGTTGTGGATGTAAAGAGACTGTTTTGCATCTAAAAAATAATTTTGAGTTTATTCATTTATCATATTAATTGTTATACTAAAACATCAACTGCAAAACAGGTAGCTAACAGAGAAAGTATTCATGCATGGAACATCAAATACCAATGTAGTTTAACCATTACTTTAAGCGATGTAAGTTGCATGTGGTATTCATGTTTTACAATTGCTTTTACATTGATTTGTTGTACCCTTTTGGTGATTACATCTGCAAGTCAATCTGAATCAACTGCTTAAATGTAAAAGTTGTTTGATCTAGATCAGTATGATCGTTAAAGCACGTTTATATACTCAAGCCATGCCTGTTAATCAATCAGATTGAGTTGGCAATTATTGAAAGCACCTGTGCTGGTTTGGAGGAAGAGTATAAAGTCAGTGTGACTTGAAGAAGCAATGCTTATATAGTAGGGTTGCTGTGAGCGGAACCAGAAAAAAGTTATTCAAGACACAAGATTAGTGTGTTTATCCAGAGAAACCATGTTAAGCTAGCAGTTATAGCATTTTGTGTTTTGGTGTAAAGGCAGAGTAAAGCCAGCGTTGTAACCCATCTACTTTATTAGGTCAAGAACAGTTTGACTCTTTAGTGGGTCATGTAGGATCATGACTAATTTATTTTCATTCTTTTTGCAACGCGTCTTAACTTCTAGGCAGACAGTCACTGACAATTTTGTCTTTGTGTCTTGCCATGTTATCAGAGGGATGCAGAATAAAACTTTTTATTTGAAAAATATTTGAACTCCTTCAGCAGTGCCTTCCTTAATGTCTACAATACATCATGTCACCTACAAGACCTATATTTAGACTAAAACTAAAAGGTTAATGGGTGATCTGTCATGTGTTTCCTTCCGAGAAAAGTCTCTTGTAACTTCATGTGTCTCCTGTAGATATATCCATCAATAATAAAATATTGACTTTAATTGACAATGTGTACTGATGTCTTCTGCAACAAAACCAGAAGATATTAATAAAGTTATCAAGTAATTGATAGCATTAATAGAGTAAAACCTGGAAAATTAAGAATGAATAAACTACAAAAGTTTGGAAAGTCATCAGTAATGGCTTAATCCATTTGCCTTGTATTGATCTCACTTATAACCAAAATTAGCTGTAATATGACACATTGAGTTTAACAAAATGTATTGCATTTTCTGATTGGATATTTGTATATCAAAAATATATACGTCAAAGATGAATCATTGTATTCTTGCATTCTTTGTGTTGTATAGCAGTGTCACAGTTGTGCCAATGCAATTGTTGTGGTCTGTAAAAATGTTTATAAAAAAGGTAACAGGAAGCCTGTGATGTCACGCTTTTTGTGACATCAGTGAGGTGTACAGTATAATACTGCAGTTGTGTTTAAAGAAGCAAGACAAACAGCCAAAGACTAATGAAGTGAAGATGTGGCTTTCTTTTATAATCTGGGTTTATGTCATCCTTCTAAATAATATATGTAAGTGTATACAACAATTTCCTAAATGATACTTTGTATATAATGGTATGACAACTTAAAAAAAAAATTCAATTTGAATCTTTAGATTTAATTCGAATGTTGTTACTTGTATAGTTTACGCTTAAATATTCTAACAAAAAGATTTATTAACATTTGTTTTTGAGTTGATATAAATTAATAATTATACTTGTAAACAAGCAGAAGGTTGATTTGAAAATTAAACGTGAGTTATATTTTGTAGTTTCATGTTATATATAGAGCTATGACAAAACAGAGTTTTCTAAAAGTTTAATTTATTAGGCTTTGTCAAGATGAAATAAGATGTACTTATTTTTTTCTCCTATAGACACAAGCGAGTCTGAGATTATAAATCAACCAGATCCAGTGATGACCGTCTCTGTTGGAGATAATGTCACTTTGCGTTGCTTCATTTTAACAATTTACAGTGATCCCATTGTTTGGTACAAGCAAACTTTAGGACAACAACCTAATATTTTTGCAATGGTGCAGAAAATTGTAGATGATGCTGTGTTTTATGAGAAGTTGGGATCTCAGCGTTTTTCTATTGAGAAAGGCACAGGAGTGTATAACTTAAAGATTTCAAATGTTACTGCATCTGATGAAGCAATGTATTACTGTGGATTGAAAGAGTTTGAGATTGTTTTCGGTAGAGGCACATATTTGATGTTGAAAGGTAAATGATTTTAAGTTTGAGTAGATGAAAGATTTTGATGTTGCAGCCCGTTTTGGATATTTCATTTCTAAATTATAAATAGCAATGGACAAAATCTCTAGTAAAGAACAAAAATATATTAAAAAATTAAAAACAAAATTTGTGAAATTCTATGAGGAAAATAATTTGTTAGGCTACATATGACTACATGCAATATTATTCTGTATTTCATATAGTGCATACATTTTTATGTTATGAAGCAAATTGTGTGATTTGATATGTAATGAAGTCTTCATTTTTTCTTTAGGATCCCAACACAACCAGTATAAATCATCTGTGTCTGTTGTTCAGCAGCCTGTGTCGGCTTCTGTTCACCCCGGAGACACAGTGACCCTGTTGTGTTCTGTGCTGTCTGAACACACAACAGCAGATATCAGAATGTTCTGGTTCAGATCAGATTCAGAAAAATCGGTTTCTCAAATCATTTACACTCGTAATCAGAGTGAGATTGATTCTGCTACACAGAGCTGCTCATATAATCTCTCCAAGGACATTATCAATCAGAAAGACACTGGCATGTATTACTGTGCTGTGATCACCTGTGGAAAAATTCTGTTTGGTAATGGAACAAATATAAATATAGGTAAGTGCCAAAACTCTTGCTCCTTAAATATTTTAACATTTATGTTAGAATTTTTATGAAAAAGATTTTATATCTAAGTAAATGGTTTTTGTGAGAGAAAACAAGGAACAGCAATTCCCAAAATTTGTACTTGCCTGTAGTGGGACTCTTTTAGAAAACTAAAGCATTTAAAATGTATTAATTGTATTGCTTAAAATTAATGATCAAACAAAGTAACTATTTCAAATATAGTGCGAACTGAAAACCATGCTTTTGTTTTTCTACTTCTTTCAAATAAATGTCTCTGATCTGATATTTATGATATTTATACATTAAGTGTGGCATATGTGGATTTGCTAATTGTTTGCTATTTATATACATAAAACTGAGGTTATATTCTGTATATTACTAAAATATAAAGTTAACTTTAGTTGGTGAGCCGTACTGCCAGTGCCGTTCTCCTAATTACTGCGACTAACAGAATTCATTAGAATTGTATAATTACCTGAAAATTAAATATGAATGCCCATTTTTATTGACTCACAGGCAATTATATGTTTAAATAAATCTCACAGATCAGATTACATTACATTCACAAACACAATGTGTTTTGATCTGAACTGTTTTATAGTGAAGCCAGTGGAATCCATAGTGATTATATTGGGGGGATTATTGGGTATTTGTGTGATTGTGATTACGGCTCAAGCTGTCTCAAACCATAAAAAAGAAAAATATTACTACAAAAGAGGTAAGCATTTAATTTTAGACACAACCCTGTCTCTTAAAATAATAAATAAACCCAGTCCTTAAAAATCCAGAAAACACTGTGCAAACGATAATGTTTATAAGCATTTTACCTTGTCTGATCCTTACAAATCACTTTCATTAGTGTAAACTAATATAATTGGGTTGATTTAATAACATATCATTTTTAATTTATTTCATTTTTTGTCTTCCGACCAGCAAATGTTGAAAACATTGATAAAGAACATCATTCCAGTCAGGTGTGATTCATATATTTGATTCATGGTATATATTTGGGGGTCATTTTCTATGTATTTACTGTCTGTTATGTGTTACTCTAATAGGATTGTGATGGAATGGATTTGCATTATGCTGCTCCACATTTTAAGGAGGGAAAAAACAGAAGATTAAGAAGAACAGAAGCTCCTCAGGACAGTGTGTACAGCCAGCTGAATAATCTCAGTGTGATTGACCAGCATAACTGAAGAGACAATGTAGATGATATTACACAGAGAATTGAACAAGATCCACACCTGCTCAGCTGTAATAAAAAGGCTTACACAACTACTGTAGCTCATACTTTGAAAAAAAATGGAAAGATTTAAAAGGCTGTAGAAGAAGTTGCAGATGATGTATCACATCTCATGCCTTGGTTCAAATTAAAACTTTTTAGAGTAAATTTGTCAGGTTTATGTAAAGATGTATTAAAGTTATGATAAATTATCATAAATGTGACCTGCTATTATAATTTTGTCCAGCACAAAGTTCCGACATCTCATTGGCATCAGCAGCGCAGACTGTGTAGGTGTCACTCATATTAAGAAAAGGGTGTCAGTGTAAAGCAGGTGTTTACATACATACATGTTGTGATGTTATTGACATTACAGTAAATGAAGAAATTTCCTCCTTTTGACTCTGTTTACATATTTGAACACAAAGAGTAGGAAACTGTGTGTTTGCACTTATAGGCTACTTCAGAGTCAAGTAAATTATGACTTAAATCTGAATGTGACATGCGTTTACAAAACAATTGCACAATGGTATGAGATTAATATAATTCCAAATGCATGAAGAACATGAATTATAAAATATAAATGACAAAAGCAAAGTTTAAAGCAGATATATAGCAACACAGAAAGAGCAACATCAGAAGTGTTTTATACTGAGGTGGCTCAGAGCAGCAGATAAGATGTTATAAATAACTGCAAGATTAAAACAAAACTCATTACTGTTGATTTTTGTCCTCGATATTATAATTATGATTATAAATGTCAATTAACAGAATAAAACGTTTTTTAACCGAGAATAAATTGTAAATAGAAATCGATCAACAAACATGTAACTGAACCGCTCAGAGAATTTAGTTTATATTGAAAGAGTAAATATATCTGTATGCTGTTGTTTATGATGAACACACCTCTTCTGCACCGGTGAGTCATTTAAACGCCTCTGATTGGCCAGTACATTCACGCCCTGTCTGTGATTGGTTGTAATGCTCATCGCAGCTATTAATCTTTGATGCATGTGAGCAGCAGATCTAAACGGAATGCTGTAATGAATCGCATATTCCAGTTCGATCCCTGATGTTTAATTTGGGCTAAACTGGGAACTGATCTCTCTTATCTGATTAATGATCAGTTATTGGAAACTTACGCGAACTTGCACAGTGAATAAGCCTTATTTGTTTAGGACACCTAAACCTTACAATTTACGTGAACGATCGTGTTTATATCATCTTACTCTTATACATGTTAAAATCATCGTATTCTTCTCGTCCTCGTGTTGCCATCCAACGTCAAAATAAACGCTGAAATCATAGGTGAAATCATATGTCAATCAACTGCCAGTAGCCAATAAGGATTATGGAGTGGCTCCTGTGGTGGCCAATCAGATGTCAGGGTTTTCAGGCCCACCCTCTGGCTCGTCACTGGATTTCATCAGAGGTGCAGAATAAAACTTTTGCTTTGATTTGCTCATTTTGCTTTCCTTAATGTTCTCCAGTAATTATATTTTAGAGCCAATATTTATACTAAAGCTAATGGGTGAACTGTCTTTCTTCTGAGAAAAGACCCTCATAACTTCATGTGTCTTTTCTATATGTGTTAATAATAAAATATTCAGGATACATTAATAAACTAATAAGACAATAGATAGCATTAATAAAGTGTAACCTTATTCATTTGCCTTGCATTGATCTCACGTATAACCAAAACTTGAAATGTGACACTGACGTCTTTTTTCCTCATTGAATGTTCATGATATATTTAGAAATACAACACTTTAAAGGAGAATCATTGTATTGTTGTATGGCAGTGTTCAAATGTGCCAATGCAAATGTTGTGGTTTACAAAAACGTTTATAAAAAAGGTAACAGGAAGCCTGTGATGTCACGCTTTTTGTGACATCAGTGAGGTGTACAGTATAATACTGCAGTTGTGTTTAAAGAAGCAAGACAAACAGCCAAAGACTAATATAGTGAAGATGTGCCTTTCTTTTATAATCTGGGTTTATGTCATCCTTCTAAATAATACATGTAAGTGTATACAACAATTTCTTTAATGATATATGACAACATATACTTTTATATAATAGTTTTTCAAATTGAATCTTTTTACAATTCCTTTAGAATTTTGCTACTTTTCATTTTGAATATAAATTTTCAATTGAACTTAATTTCATCTAGAGGAATGTATCTAATACATGTGTATAATTTATATTTAAACATTCTAACCAACTGAAAAGCATTTGTTTTTGAGTTGATATTAATTTATATTTTCACTTTTATATAAGTAGAAGATTGAATTCATGACAAGCAATTTAATTTAAGAAGTTTTATGTTATATGTAGACCTATGACAAAACAAGCTTTTGACATCATTCAGCTTTGTCAATTAAATTTTTTTATTTCTTTCACATATAGACACAAGCGCGTCTGAGATTGTCAGTCAACCAGATCCATTGATGATCGTCTCCGTTGGAGATAATGTCACTTTGCGTTGCTTTATTTTAAAAAGTCACAGTAATCCCATTGTTTGGTACAAGCAAACTTCAGGACAACAACTTAATAATATTGTAATTGTACATATAGTTATGGAAAACCTTTGTTTTCTGATGAGTTTGTTTCTCAGCGGTTTTCTATTGAGAAAGACAAACAAGCATATCACTTGAAGATTTCAAATGTTACTGCATCTGATGAAGCAATGTATTACTGTGGATTGATAGAGTTTGCGATTGTTTTTGGTGGAGGCACATATTTGACTTTGAAAGGTAAAAGTGTTCAACTTTAAGTAATTGATATAATCGAAGATTTCAGATATGATATAGCGTGTTTTGATATTTTATGCAACATCTCCAGGAAATAATAAATTAAGAAATAAAAGCATGAGGTAAATAATTTGTTAGGCAACATACAGATATATGCTATATTATTCTTTATATTTTATTTCTTTTGAAATTTCTGTTTATATTTTAAAATTGATCTTGTGATTTAATATAGCATATTTTTGTCATTTTTTTAGGATCCCAACACAACCAGTATAAATCATCTGTGTCTGTTGTTCAGCAGCCTGTGTCGGCTTCTGTTCACCCCGGAGACACAGTGACCCTGTTGTGTTCTGTGCTGTCTGAACACACAACAGCAGATATCAGAATGTTCTGGTTCAGATCAGATTCAGAAAAATCGGTTTCTCAAATCATTTACACTCGTAATCAGAGTGAGATTGATTCTGCTACACAGAGCTGCTCATATAATCTCTCCAAGGACATTATCAATCAGACAGACACTGGCATGTATTACTGTGCTGTGATCACCTGTGGAAAAATTCTGTTCGGTAATGGAACAAATATAAATATAGGTAAGTGCCAAAACTCTTGCTCCTTAAATATTTTACCATTTATGTTAGACATTTTGTGCAAAAAGTTTTTGTATCAAAGTAAATGGTTTTGGCAAAAAAAAAACTATTAATAAAGCCCAGCAGTTCCCAAAAATTATGTATTTGTATTAATTTGTAGTAAATAGTGGGACTGTTTTGGACACTTAAGGAATTAACAATATATTTATTTCATTACTATTATTTAATGTATGTGTACGGTGCTCTTAAAGAATACTAACCGTGAACATCAGTTACACAAAGTTTGACAACAAGTTGTTTTAACACTGTTGTTATTTTAAACAATATAAATATCTATGTTTTTATTTTAAACTATGTTTTTGGTTGCATGTTTTGCTTAAAGTATGTTGTAAATAAAGTATGTAAAAATAACCTATTTATATTGACTAACAAGCAGATTACAATACATTCACATGCAGAATGTGTAACTAATGTGTTTTATAGTGAAGCCAGTGGAATCCATAGTGATTATATTGGGAGTATTATTGGGTGTTTGTGTGATTGTGATTACGGCTCAAGCTGTCTCAAGCCATAAAAAAGCACGTTATTACCATAACAGAGGTAAGCATTTAATTTCAGACAAAACCTTGTCTCCTAAAATAATAAATAAACCCAGTCCTTCAAAGAGAGCTCTTTTTATAAAGCTGGGCATTGCGACTTACAACACTGTAAAAATGATCATGTTTGCACGCATTTTACCTTGTCGGATCCTTACGAATTCCTATTATTGATGTAAACTGATGTAATCTGGTAGGATGATGTAATCACATTAAATAACATTTTTGTTTTTACATGCATTTTATTTTTTTGTCTTTCACTAGAAAATGTTCAAAACATTGATAAAGAACATCTTTCCAGTCAGGTGTGTTTCACAAGTTAATTTTGATTCATGCTATACATTTGAGGCAGAATACATTTTCCATAAATCTAGTATTTACTGTCTGTTATGTGTTACTCTTATAGGATTGTGATGGAATGGATTTGCATTATGCTGCTCCACATTTTAAGGAGGGAAAAAACAGAAGATTAAGAAGAACAGAAGCTCCTCAGGACAGTGTGTACAGCCAGCTGAATAATCTCAGTGTAATTGACCAGCATAACTGAAGAGACAATGTAGATGATATTACACAGAGAATTTAACAAGTTTACTTTTAGGACCAAAAGGCTTAGAAGAAGTTAATGCAGACAATGTATCACATCTCATGCATTGTCAGGTCTATGAAGATCTATGAAATGTGACCTACTATTACTATTATGATTTCTCATTATCATGATCATCTCATTAAGAAAAGGGTGTCAGTGTAAAGCAGGTGTTTATACATTGTTGGAGATTCATGGGCATTACAGTAAATTAACAAATTTCCTTCTATAGAGTCTGTTTGCATATTTGAACACAAACAGGAAACTTTTTTTTAACTCAGTTATTGATGTTTCTGCTGTCTCTCTGAGAATATGGGGAGTGGTGGGTGAAGGTCAAATAAACCGTCAACAGAGCTTAAGATTGTAAAACAAATCTATACAAATTGGTATAATGTGTGTAACAGTGAACGGAGATGTTCTTTTTTTATTTTGATATGAACTGTTAACTAAAAACTGCTGACATAGTCCCTTCATTATGAGTACAGCAGTACCTTTACTTAAAAAACATGTTCTTATCTAATAACTGTTTCTAGTTTTGAACACCTATTGCTAACTATTAAAACATGACAGGTAAGTTTACAGTCAATTTATAGACAGATGTGATTTCCACACAGTAGCTACTTACTCTTTAGCTTTTAATCCTGCAGCAACATGTTATCAACACTGCACATAATACTACAATGCGCCATTGAAAGACAACAATTGCTGCCAGATAATGTTAACGGTTTGATTTATTGATGATGAAAAAAAATGTGTTATACTTTTGTTTACAATAATTAAAGATTTTAAGTAACCCAAGTTTTAATTCAACGAATGTGCTGCGACGCATTTCCTGTGACACGTCTTGCGACGCATTTGCTGCAAATGCATCTGTGCTATCAGCACTCACGTGACGGAATTTTAAAATGACAGTGTTTTTTAACTTTTGTGCATGTAAATCTGTTGTTGGAGACCCCGTAACAAAATTTTAAAATGACGTAATATGTGCACAAACTTGCTTCAAAATATGCATATAATTCACTAAACGTTTAATAGGAGCATTCTGTTTAAACCGGAATGTACAAATCTCCAAGTAAGATCATTTTCTGTACAACACTTGTTTAAAATAAAAAAAAGTTTGATCATTTTATGGTCGATATTTATGTCTTACAGTTGCTTTAACATTGTTTTGTTGTATGCTTTTGATGTCAGCCAAACTGAATGAACTGTTCTAACGTAAAACACATCTGATCTAGAGCAGTATGATCAGTAAAGCATGTTTATAAACTCAAGCCACCAATCAGATTGAGTTGGCAATTATTAAAAGCACCTGTGCTGGTTTGGAGGAAGAGTATAAAGCTAGTGTGACCTGAGAATGCAAGGCTTCTGGAGTGGGGTGAACTATCAGGAGAGAATGAATGCATGAATGCATGAATGCATGAATGCATGAATGCATGCATAAATTAATTAATGAATTAATGCATGAATGCATGAATTAATGAATGCATATGAATTAATGAGAATATGCATTAGAACCAAGTTATTAAAAAAAGACACAAGTGTTGGTCCACACTGACCTAGTAATTATTGAGTTTCCTGTTGTGGTATAAAGGCAGAGTAAAGAAAGTGTTAACCCCTCTAAATGTAAAGGTCAAGAACAGTTTGACACTCTTAGTGGGTTGTGTGGGATCATGACAGAAAGTTTTATTTTCTGTTCTTAACATATGTCTAAACATATAGAATAACAGTGACTGACTCTTTTATCAGAACTGTGTTTTGCATGTGTGTTCGCAATGGCTTGATCCGATACAAGGGTATTGATCTCACCTACAATTTGATGTAATGTGGCACACACAAAGACAAAATTGACAAAAAGACAAAAAATATTACATTTACGTATTTGATATTTATGTATTTAAAAAGCACAGCAGTAATTATTACATTTTTCTGATTAAATATTTATGTATTTGGATATTTATGTAAATCACATCAAAGGATAACCACTGTAGTCTTGCATTCTTTTGTATAGCAGTGTCACAATTGTTCCAATGCAATTGTTGTGGTTTACAAAAATGTTTACAAGGTAACAGGAAGCCTGTGATGTCACGCTTTTTGTGACATCAGTAAGATGTACGGTGTAATGTTGCAGCAGTTTTTAAAGAAGCAGGACAAACAGCCAAAGACTAATGAAGTGAAGATGTGGGTTTCTTTTGTAATGTTGGTTTCTGTCATTCTTCTGAATATTATGTGTAAGTGTATACAATTTCTTTAATGATATGTGTGGTATGGTATGCCAATGGTATGCAATTTTTGCATTGAATCTATTTAGCTACTTTTAATTTTAAGCATTCATTTTAACAAACTTTAATGTAGAGCAATGCATAGTTTTCACTAATTTTCTATGATGCAATGCAAGTATTTATTACTCTCAATTTATTTCCCCCCATTGTATTACTAATTTAAATGTAGTGTTTTGGTTTAAATATTTTAACCAAGAGACTTTGATTTAAAATTTAGCATGAGCTATTTGTTTTGAGGTTAAATGATTAAGATTTGTTAAATAACCCAGATGAAATACGATTTTCTTATTTCTTTCACCTACAGACACAAGCGCGTCTGAGATTATCAGTCAACCAGATCCATTGATGATCGTCTCTGTTGGTGATAATGTCACTTTGCATTGCTTTATTTTTAAAGGGCACAGTGATCCCATTGTTTGGTACAAGCAAACTTCAGGACAACAACTTTATATGATTGCAGTGGTGCAACAATTTGTTGAAACGCCTAACAAGTTTTCTAACCATTTGAAATCACAGCGTTTTACTACTGACAACGGCACGGAAGTTTGTCACTTAAAGATTTCAAATGTTACTGCATCTGATGAAGCAATGTATTACTGTGGATTGAAAAAGTTTGTTGAGGTTGTTTTTGGTGGAGGCACATATTTGACCTTGAAAGGTAAATGTTTTTAACTCTAAGTAATTTAAATAAAATATATTTTATTTCTGAACCATAAATGAAAGGGGACAAAACCTCTAGTAAACATCATCACATGGTTTTGGTATAAAACAATGTTAATTTCTTCATTTTTTTAGGATCCCAACACAACCAGTATAAATCATCTGTGTCTGTTGTTCAGCAGCCTGTGTCGGCTTCTGTTCACCCCGGAGACACAGTGACCCTGTTGTGTTCTGTGCTGTCTGAACGCACAACAGCAGATATCAGAATGTTCTGGTTCAGATCAGATTCAGAAAAATCTCAAATCATTTACACTCGTAATCAGAGTGAGATTGATTCTGCTACACAGAGCTGCTCATATAATCTCTCCAAGGACATTATCAATCAGACAGACACTGGCATGTATTACTGTGCTGTGATCACCTGTGGAAAAATTCTGTTTGGTAATGGAACAAATATAAATATAGGTAAGTGCCAAAACTCTTGCTCCTTAAATATTTTAACATTTATCAAAGTTTTTGTATCAATGTAAATGGTTAAATGGTTATTGTGGGGAAATATGACCCCAACAAGTAGTGAGACCCTTTTAGACACTTAAAAAATTTGTAATGTATTAAGTTCATTGCTTAAGATCATTAGTTCAAAGCAAGCACTTTATCAAAGCAAGCACTTTAGGCTAAATAATGAGCACTTTATTCAGTTTGTACTTGACATTTTGAGCAGTGACTGAGGTTATTTACTGTATGTTGGTAAAGTATAAAGATAATCAGCCAGTGCTCTCCATCGAGTTCTCTAAATAACTATGACTAACACAATTCATTTTTAATTTTATAATAGCATGAACAATTATAACAATATACACAATGTGTTTTAATCTGAACTGTTTTATAGTGAAGCCAGTGGAATCCATAGTGATTATATTGGGGGGATTATTGGGTGTTTGTGTAATTGTGATTACGGCTCAAGCTGTCTCAAACCATAAAAAAGAAAGATATTACTACAAAAGAGGTAAGCATTTAATTTCAGACACAACCTCATGATAATATTTAGCCCTCAAAATCCAGAGAACACTCACTATAAGATGTTCTTTGTGACTTACATCATTGTAAAAATGATATGTAAGAATGTTCACAAGCATTTTACTTTGTCTGATCCTTACAAATCACTTTCATTGATCGTTAAAATGATGTAACCAGGTTGGAAAAAACAACATTTTTGTTTTTACATGCATTACATTTTTTTGTCTTTCAACCAGCAAATGTTCATACCATTGATAAAGAACATCATTCCAGTCAGGTGTGATTCACAAATTCATTTTGATTCATGGTATATATTTGGGGGTCATTTTCTATGTATTTACTGTCTGTTATGTGTTACTCTTATAGGATTGTGATGGAATGGATTTGCATTATGCTGCTCCACATTTTAAGGAGGGAAAAAACAGAAGATTAAGAAGAACAGAAGCTCCTCAGGACAGTGTGTACAGCCAGCTGAATAATCTCAGTGTAATTGACCAGCATAACTGAAGAGACAATGTAGATGCTATTACACAGAAAACTCTCACCTGCTCACCTATGATTCACTCGCAAATATATTTATATTGTAGACACCAGTAGACCATATTAAAACTTGTTGGAGTAAAAATTTTATTTAAAAAATCTATAAAAATGGTTTTCGTGAATTGGTATATTGTGTGTAATAGTTAATGGAGATTGTCTACATTTTTTCCCAATTGAAAGATGACAACTACGACCATATAATCCCTGTTTCTGTAAAGATTTAAAGATGAAAAACAGATCAAGTTGCACTATCATTTAGAATATTTAAAGACTTAAACTCATTATTTACAAAATATGCATTAAAACTACTACATTTATATGGGAACTGTAGGAAGTGTTTAAACAAAAATAGGAAGGAACTGAAACATATAAATCTCTGCATGAGATCGTTTTTAATACTACAGCACTTGGATCTGGACTATTGTGTTTTGAAATGCATCAGTTGACACAAGGTAAATAAAGCAAATTATATTATTTTATCATAACATAAAAACGTTCTCTCTCTTAGTGTTAAAAATTCTGACGTTTTATTACAACTTGTTTAATATTGAAATAAGAAAATTAATTAATATAAAATGTTAGCTTTTGGCAAGGTTAAAATATTGAATGTCTGATACACCTTACTTTAACCTTAAGTGCCTCATCGATAGGTGGTGATTATTGATGACAAAAACAGTGAATTAATGTGAAGTACACTGAAGTTACTGTAGTGGTCCATTTGTTGTGGGTTGTGTCTGAAAGCTGTAAAATGCTTTTGTCTGAGGCTACATTTCAAGGTAGGGAGGCATCAAGACATTTTTCACTTCCTGTCTCCTGAAACACCTTTATACTTTGAAGGCAGCATAGAGTATCTTTCACGGCCTTGAATGTCCCACAATTCTGTGCGTGAGCGTCCACGGTGAACGGCTACTATTTGTTGGTCGGACCTGCATCCTCGATTTTTACCTACTTCCTACACTTATGTATATGAATTGTATTTGGATTTAAATGCAATATAAGATACCAATTTAGTTTAAACAAATCAAATTACGTTAAATTACATTCATATAAATAATGTGTTTTGACTTTTATAGTGAAGCCAGTGGAATCTACAGTGATTACATTGGGAGTATTGTTGGGTGTTTGTGTGATTGTGATTACGACCCAAGCTGTTTAAAAACATTTATATAAAAATATATTACTACAAAAGAGGTAAGCTTTTACTTTCCTTTGCATGTACATCCCTGTCTCTTAAAACAATAAATTAGCTCAGTTCTTTAGGATCCAGATGACAATTTTTCTGGGCATTGTGACTTACAACACTGTAAAATGATAATGTTCACAAGCTTTTCACCTGGTCAGACCCTTCAAATTACTTTCATTGGTGTAAACCGATGTTGGTTCAGTTACATTAAATAACTTTTTTTACTTTATTAACATTAGTTCATGTTATTTCCAGTATAGCATTTAGTTCATTTTCTTCAGTCAGGTGTGCTTCTTAAATTCATTTTGATTCAGTAAATATATTTTGAAGTCAGAACATTTACACCTAATTAAAGAGGTAAATTTTTTATAATTGTGTTATTTACTTTTACTTTGTCATCATCTGTTACTCTAACAGGACTGTGATGCAGTGCATTTGCTTTATGCTGCCTCGCATTTTAAGGAGGACAAAAGCAGAAGATCAAGAAGAACAGAAGATCCTCAGGACAGTGTGTACAGCCATCTGAATGATCTCAGTGTGATTGAATACAGGATAATTAAATAGATACTGTATATCAGACTTTTATTCTCATATTTTATTCACTTTTGCTCTCATCTGCTTAGCAGTGATTTCCTTTGCAAATGCTGTTGGCTTACATGTATTGAAGAGGCTTGGAAAAAGATGAATGTAGTCAATGTATCAAAACTTGTGATCACATTACAACTTATTTAACTTAAGTTGTAGTGTAAGTTTTTGTGATTACTGTTATTTTGATAATAATGCAGGTTAACAAAAAGCTGAAAGATAATGAAGAACATAATACTGTACTGTAGGCCTATATTACAATGTTACTTGAAATTGCATATTTTAATCTAATAGTTATTTGGTATTTTTGGACTGTTAACCTTTAACCATTAAAATAACACAGGTCAATGTAAATTTACTTTCCATTTAAAATGTTATTATAATGTGATTTTCAAATAGGCCTATATACTCTTTTGCTTTCTAATCCTGATGCAGAATGTCATATTATCACACTGCACATATTCCTGCAGTGTACTTTAAAAGATGACAACTGCAGCTAGAAAATGTTAAAAACCTAAAGATTTTAAAAACCTGAAGAAATGTCACTATGTATTTAAATTGTACAGTTGTGGGTAACTACTGCTGGTGTACAACTAAAATAGGTGTGAAGACGGAAACTACACTTTGAAAAGGAACAAAGTTCATTTTATAGCACTATGCAGTAACACATATATTTGCCCAATAGAAAGATGTGCTTGTCATGTGATTAATGTCTGTCGTACATTGGTCTTCAGTCAAGATCTAATAGAGGTGAAAAGTCAAACCACATATTTCCATTATACATAGACTTGCATTTGTTGCTAAACATTCTCCAAACTTATCTTTAAAACTACCTGACTGTGTGTGAATTCACTGTATAAAGTTAAAAAAACATCAAACAACATCTAAAGCCCAGTTCTTTGTGAAAAGCAAGGTCTGCCATGAAGCATTATCATTTACTCTAAATATATAAAATTTAAAAACCTATTTATTCCTTACAGTGTTCTTTAAATGCTGTATTTTTGCACATTACAGTGATGACCTGCCATTTAGAAAACAGTATAAAACGTTGAAAAAGATAAAAAGCCAAAAGATAAAGATGATTGAATGATTACCAACACTGAAAATATAAAGCATGCACATGTTTAGTATTAGAGATTCAGGTGAAATTTATAGTCACAAGTTTTTCATTTGGTAAGGTTTGCTGCCCTCCTAAGGTGAGCTTTGAGATTGCTACTAATAACCAAAAATAAATACAATGAAGTGAAGAGAACTATTCAAAGTTTGTAATACATTTTTACATTTAGCTATTTAAACATGATTCTTTCATTCAAAAGTATTTATGACTTATTGATTAGTAACGTGTATGAAAAACATCATATACATATAAAATGACATTGTTTTATGCTTGTGATTTGTTAGGTAAAATTTAGCTGTTAAGTGTATTTACAAGAGATTGTAATGTTTAAAGCTACAACAACTAAAAGTATTTGCAAATGTCTTACAACCAAACAAAATGAATGAATGTAAACCTATTGAACATTTTGTCAAAGTGTAACTGATTCCGTCCCTCTTTCGGGGGATTGATGAATGCTTACTGTAGATGTATTACAAAACTACACTATACACTTAACCTTTTAAAATATACTGCAAATAAATGTTTAACATTTTATTTGATTTAGCTAACAGGAAGAAGATAAATACAGTTTAAAACTGTATTAATCAGTGGTTAAACACTGTGAGAATTAAAAACAACAGCAACTTCTTGACACAGAGTGTCAAAGGTTAAAAATGTAAAACTAGAAAACTTCTGTAAAGTGTAAAACTAAACTAAAATATTGACTTATCATCTGTTTTAAAATGTACACTTCTAATAGAAAGTATTGACGGTTAAACCTTAGCCAAAATCAAAAGAAATGGGTGAAAAGAAATGCATATTCTACATAACACCACATTTAAAATGTATTTATGATGAGAAACAGAGTACATAAATACTCATTATGTTACTGGCAGTTTCATTCCTTTCAAGAGCATTTCACATCAGAATACACACAATCTTTAGCTGGTTCTTCACTCTCTATATTCTCACTCGTCTCACTCGAGATGTTCAGTGCAAAATGTTGGGTTTCCCCTGCACAAACCTACAAACAAACACAATATCTATAAATGATAATATAAAAAACATGTAATAGTTTTATTTGTTTGAAAATTGATTTCTTAAATAAATATTGAAGGTGAATATTAAATCATTTTAGATCAGAGAATTGTATCTTGACTGTGATCTAAGACTAAGACTAAAATGTTTTACCTGGTCATTTGATTGTTCATTTGAGTCATTAGGTGTGCCGGAACTGCACCATGCAGCAAAATAGCGAACTAAAATGACAAAACCATGTGGCTTTTGACTTAACACTTCTTGGTTCAAAGTTTTTTTTAATTTAGATGTAGATTAATGAAACCTATTTTGTATAAAATTCTGATTACTCACTGTAAAGGTTCTGGCACGCATCTCTATATCTTATCATGCAAATGAAATAGACATTTACAGCAATGGAAAGCAGCAACAATTCACAGAGACATGCAATGACAGGAATGTATATGTTTCCATTGTTATTACCTGAGATATTGAAAAAATGAGCTTAAAATTAAGTTGCATAAATGATACACACTAGTAAAATTAATATTGCATAGACAGATTATGTTTTTTACCTGAACTGTCAGAAGTGGAATTAGTGGTTTTAGAGCCTAAACAGAAATATTTTTTCCTTATTAAAATTATATTTTAATAAGATATTTCTTTCAATCTTCAATACTCAAATACAACTATATTTATATGAATACTTGATATGTTCATAAACAATATTAATAATAGAATAATTAGAATAATTATATGATGGTACTTACAAACAGAACAGAAAAGAAGCAGAAAAATACCCAGCCGCATGTTTTAGATCCGTAGACATCCAAATGAGAGATAAACTTAAGCACCTCCTTCTACTGTGCCACTATACACTTAAGATAAAAAAGATCACACGACTCTGATGACTAAAAACATCTTTGACTATGGAAAAAGATAAAACAGTTGCTTATTACAATTATGGATTATATCAATAACATATTACTGGGTAAAGTGCTTCACCAAATGTATTTTTGTAAATGCAAGTCCAATTTTTAATGGGTGCTTTTCAAAAGGTCAGATCAAAGACCATGAAAAGTAGGTGTGTTTTATTATAGGCTGTGTGTGTGCAGGACATATGTTTATATTTAGATATCCTATGTCTCACCTATATACAGCACAGTACAAAAGACCACAAACAAAACTATACACAAAAGAAAACAGTATTGTTTTTCTCCTGTTGGTATCTCTATGTAGATAGATACAGTACTTTTTTTTATCTCTCTGGTAAGTTCACCACAGACAGGGCCAAATAATGAGTGTGAACTAAATGATAGCATGCTGTTAGTATTTTTAGAGAAGTAAAATTGATGTGCTGTGGCGAGTACACCACTCAAAAGGAAGTTCGAAAAATATCCTTTATACTCACGCAACCCCCAAATCTATTCCTGTTGCATACGTTTAATATAAAAATCTGCAAAAACTAATATTAAATCCGTTTTATTTGTCAATAATGTTTTTCAAATAGAATCAATGTGCAATGGTGCAATATGCAGTAAAATGTTTTTGAAAGACCATTCTTAAATTAAAATTCCTTTTAACGTTAAGGTCCAATCAGACATTAAAATGACATGTGAAACAGGGCTGGCACAAAATCATGTATTAGTCAGCTAACTGTATGTTTAGATAAAATGCAAACCGAAACCTTTAAAGTCAATTTAAAATTTTCTCTTTGGCTTAATCTGTAGACCAAAGTGCATCAATAAACATTTCCTGTCTTTCATTTGCATCTCAGTTTTTCAATTATTGATTTAATAATAAGATTATGTACTATATAATATCATGTAAGTAGAGGGAACATATAAAATATCTCGTATTTAAGTTTGCACGAAAGTCAAAGCACTTCTGTTGTCTTTGAGTGGAAAATAGTAGCACAACAAAACCACACTTATACCACAAAACTGGTTGCATGTGCTAATGCGCCAGTATTGCATATCTAATGACGTCACCAATCATCACCTCTAGATGGCGCACTAACTCTTCTTGGCTGCAATTGCCTGGCTGTTTTTGACAGGTACTTACAGTTCTTACATCTACAGAAATACCTCATTACATTTAAAAGTATAAACCATTCTCTCTTTTTCTTTCAGTCCTTATTAAGGTCAAACGTCCAGCGCTCGGTCTGAACTCACCTTTGGGGCTTTTGGTGTTAAGCGAGTTTTTCTTGCCTTTGTCATCCACAGGGAAAACAGAGGAAACAGCCTTATGAACTACAGCCCTTCTGTGTAACCCTATCCCAATATTAATACCCATCAAACCCTGCTGGGAATATTTCCCTTCTTTCCTGGTGTCGAAAAGAATAACTTGATTTTCTCATTGCATTCCTCGGACTGTTGAACTAACAGCGGTCTGAGGCCGTGTCGGGGAGGGTGCCGAAAGTCAACAGCCACTGTGGTGCCATCCAGCTTTCAATTCCCACTCAAAATATGCCAACATTCGTGTGAACTATTTGGGGTAAAGCTATAAATGCATAGGAGAAAATAGAAAATGATTTATTTCTTACAAAAATATTATTAAAATAGACTTACACAAGCACCAACGTAAACTTGCAGCATGCAGTATCTCAAATAAACATGTTTATCTCACATTTATAGACACATTTGTATACTGTAGAGAGCATGGCTCACGAAGGCAGCAACAGGTCAGCAACTGACTAGCTTTGGTTGGACTATCATCAAATATTAATGCCATAGTTACAGCCCATTTTTAAGTTGCAATGAATGAGTTTACACAGTAAAAACAGTGTGATTGCTTTGGCATAGGAAAGTAGGCTTAAGTAATACTGCAATGTTTAGAAAGTTGCATAAATGCATAAAGTACCTTATAAAGCTAATACATCAGAAGGTGTCACACCCCCTTCCATTTAGTCATCCATCTAGTTTCCCTGAACCTTAAACTCTTTGCATCATCTCTTCACAATATAATGTTACAAAACATAAAACGAACAAGAAAAGGAAAGAAAAGAAAACACCACATCTTGTGAATTTACTGACATTAAAGTTAAGAACACAATGTAAACAGCCTCGCTAGTACTACTAGCATTTATAACAGATATTATCACAGTTTCTCCAAATATAAAATATTTCCTCTGTACTTCCTTGGCTTTCGATTATGAACAGCGAAAGTCACTTTGTTTGTTGTATTTGCAACCAAAAAGTACCTAATGGAAAATCCAGGTCCACTGCAGCTCTTGTTCCTGACCTGAGACATGAAATAAATGGGATCCACCAGAATAAACACATCAGGAATGCTGGTCCATATTTCACAGATCCTTTTTCATCACTAGTCATGGGTATAGTCCTACAATATGTTTGTGGTTCTCACGTAATGGCGTTTAGCTCATGAGAAGACGGACAGACAGCAGCACCGAGTCAACAGATGAGTCAAATAATAAAGCTGTAGGTAACTGGTTAACACTGGTAATGGAAATGCTGGTGCACTTTCCCCTCCATGTGTGCGTGCGAGTGTGTGTGAGTGTGCATGTCTGTGTAGACCTTGGTATAGATCTTTGGTGGACCACTGAGGGCTGGAGGACCCATACCCATAAGTCTTTGGCTGGGTAGGTCAGTCGTGATGCTGCTGGGCGTGCTGAGTTCTTTGTCTGGAATGTGATGGTCTCGATAGGGCGTGGGTCTGGGAGGCAAAGCGTTGTGGCGTCTACGGCTGTGGCACAGCCAGAGCACGATGGCTCCGACGATGAGAAGAGCTGCAGCTGGGATGCCAATGATCAGAGGCCAGGGAAGACCGGGGCTGATGTGCCGTGGAATAGCGGGCTTCTCCACTTTGGGATCTGGAAACAAAACAGTCTTTCTGTCAGAAAACAGATTCATCATGTCCAAAGGAATTCAGCGTGTCAAACCGCATGATTCACACTGGATTTTGTGAATCACTTCAAGGACATTTATACATTTTTAATCTGTAAATTCCTGCCTTGTAAATTTTGAAGCACACTTTAATTTTGCATTGCAAATAATATGTGATCCATTCTGTGAAGTTTAAAAAAAAAATAAAACTCATCCTACATAATGTAAAGAACATTTAGTAAAAATACATCCTTGATGTCTTTAAAATGGACTAAATAAGGTCATATGAAAGATTGAAATGATTTTAGAAATGATGTTTAGAAAGTCAACCTTCATTATTTTTTGTGCAAAAAAATGTCAAAATGACTCATTTCAGTAATTAAAATCATATTTTTTCAATTATGAATAAAAATAGCTGTACTGTATCTGGAAATGTGTACCATATAATCAATCATTTACAGCAATAAACATGCTTTATATATTTTAGTCATTTTTATGGTTTATTAGATTATGAGACTTTCTCATTCAGAAGGTCATATTAAGAACTGCACTGCAAATTTGATATGATTCTGTATTTTACTGTTCACCAGACATTTTACTGTTTTATTAGCTTAAGTTAAAAGCTGGTGTGTTTTCTATGAGGACATAGTGTCTAAAGTCTTTTACTGACCTGAGAGAACCGTGAGGTAAGCACTGCGGACGCTGTAGCCCATGGTGTTAGCCCCCAGACAGATATACATCCCAGCATCCTCATCTCGTGCTTTGACGATGGCCAGCTTGTTGAGATAGGAACCATCAGGTCTGGACCACACGTCCCCAGTGGGAAGCACCACAAAGTGCTGTCCTCCCACCTCCAGCGTGGAGTTATAGCGCCCCTCTGTGCCAGGATCAACTCTCTTCAGCCACTGCACCACTGGCTTCACATCACTGTGAACTTTACACTGGAAAGAGGCCGTTCCACCGAACTCCACGGTTGTGTTGACAGGATGGGTACCGGTGAGAATAGGCTTTGAGTTTGTTCGCTCTGTAGAGAAACCAATTGGGAAACCAATATTAGTATATCAACATTTCATAATGAAGTAAGGATTATTGTTGAACAAAAACTATTAAATCAACATCTTTTATCAAAAGGGTACCCCAACTCACCAATTACATCCACTTTATAAGTGGCATTGATGTGTCCAGCAGCATTGGAGACGTGACAGGTGTACTTGGCGCTATCCTGAGGCTGAAGGTTTTTCAGAGTCAGAGTCCACTGCGGCCGTTTACTCTGAAGCGGACTGGGCAGCTGGGTCTGGTCTTTCCACCATGTAATTATCGGTGTTGGATTGCCATTGGCCAAACACTTGAGACGAACCGAGCTGCCAACAGGCTGCTCCAGCACTCGTCTGCGCATCTTTGTGGGCTGGCTGAAGCGTGGCTTTACTGCAAAAAAAACAAACATCTACAGCATGACGCCATGACTGGACGACAAAACATTCTGTTTTGAGTAATCGGACATCTTAATCTTGATGAAATGTCTTTGTGTGTTAAGTTCTATTAGGATGATGATGTATGCTGATGACATCATGTGGAGGAGGGTGCGTGTCATTCTCTTACCCCACGGCTCTCCGGTCGGGTCCTGCAGGGCGTGTTCTTCGTTAGGTTCTACTGCGGATGGTGGAGGCTGGTTCTGTGGTGCAGTCGCATCATCTGAAAGATACAGTTCAAATAAATAAAGCATTAAGAAAATATATACCAATACTTCATCAGATACATTATTCTCTGGTTTAGCATTCTACACAGAAATATTAAGTATAAGAAAATGATAAGCAGAAAGATGGTGTCCCATTCATGTAACAGTACAGAAGTCTTTCACCACTAAAAAAACCCACTAGCTTTCTCTTTTTATGAATAAAAATTATTTTAAGCAAGTCTCTGTCTCTGCAGGGGACAATTAAAGGATCAGTTTGTTTCAGCATTTGTGAATTAAACGCAGTATGAAGACGTTTCATTTTTACAGCACAAGTAAAACCATTAAAATCTTTAACACTCCAGTTTTACATTTCAAACCAAAATCTTTGTGTTCTCACTTTAAAGGATCGTTTATATATTGGTCCATAAATCAGCATTTAGATGTTTCTCTAGCAATATAAGTTCTTTCATCTCCATCCCCACTATTAAAGACTACAAACGGTGTCGTGTAAATCATATTGAATGAATGGGTCAATGCAAAGGTCAACACTAGGTAGGATTTATTTGTTGTGCTCAGAGAGCCAACGGAACCCAACTGTGCAAAAAACGAGCGATTTAGCTTGGAGATCAAGACGGCGTGTTTTACTCCGGAACAGATGAAGTTTTAGAACTCTATGGGAACGATAACCGGGCTAAACCGGTGTGTTATTTTAGAGGCGTTTATGAGACGGGGGTGAGCAAACACTGCTATATTGTTTCTTCTCTCCGGTTTCCACACTGTTTAAGACACGACACCGTGTTGACTTAACCCTGGACAGGAAACCAATTAACTGACTTTAACCTAAACTGCGCAGACAGAGTTGAGAGCCCTTCTTTGTTTGGGATGAATTTCTTTGGACCGGCACACAGGAATGCACAGAGAAGCCATTCTCACTCGCCCGAATCCAGACACACATGCACAAGTGTGTACGTGAACATCTTTATGTACACAACATTACTTATTCTGGGCAACCCCAAATCAACAAATGGCTCTCACATGCGTAGGTGAGAAACCTGAATTCTTTCCATGGATCTGTTTAACCATCACCATCAGCGGTTGGTACAGCTAGTGCTTTACTTAAGAAGAAAAACGCAAAACAAAAATTTATATAATGTTCCTATTCCCAACAGAAAGTTCACTGTGATGATTGTGGTATCATTACATTACATTTGGGTAACCATACTCTCTTTGGTGATCAAAAGTTTGTAAAATAAATAATAAAATTTGAAAAAAGTACAATACTAAAACTTCTGAGACCACAAGTGAAAATGCTTTCATTTGACATTTTTCTCAGTATAAAAATAATATAATACAAATATTATGACTTGACTTATAAATTTGGCATGTCTGTCATTTGTGTTACTTTTATTATGCACTAAAACCCTGAAAGCAATAAAATATGACATTTTGTACAAAAGATTTAACATGGTCAATGCTCCAGTTTTAATTAGTTATCATGTTATTTTTTAGAGGTTCAATTTTTAGAATCTCCTACTAGTTTTTTGGGGTGAGGGGGAAACGTTTTTAACAAAGGTCTCAGACTTTTTAACCCCGCTGTACATTCTACATCACTTAACATGATCGTTCTTCATCTACTCAAGCCAATTTGTTTTCATACTGTCTGTTTCTCTACAGTTTACACTTTATCCTGAGGCTGTGTGCATAGCTGGTTTGGAGAGAGCGCCTCGTCTTTGTCCACGCTAATCCTCGTATGCTGAGCCTAGGCCTTGCAGGCTCAACGCAGGCATTCAAACAGACCAGGCCAAAGCTAGCAAAAGTGTTTTCACCAGCCTTCAGTCCATTGTTAACATTGGCCCGGGGGTGCACTAGAGAAAGTAAGCCGATGGCGCTCAGGGGAGGAGAACTGTTCACGAGCGGCAAAGTGGAATCAGCAGAGCTTTATGCTGGCTAAAGTGGTCTTACTGAGAGCCCAACCTCACGTTTTTTATTTTCTGGTCTGACCAAGGGTGAATTCTCTACACGGGCGTCCAACAATATGAAGGATCCTACTGACACAGCATTCTGAACTCGGTGGTGCAGTGCATTACGGGTATTACTATGCACTTTTTATCTCTAATGGATAACTGACTAAAGCTAGTCTGATTTGTGATGTCTTTGCACTATTAGCCCTGTCTTACAGTAGGAAAACTGTAGCCATGGGGCCCTAAAGCAAAAAACAGGAACTCCCGCAGTCCCATACGCACAATGGGGAGTGGCAGGTTTGGTCCAGAAAGGTCCTACAGATCAGCTTACAAATAATCTTCACGTGGACTCAGTGTTAATAAGGCTCACGTATTTCTTTTCCGACTCGAGCAGCGCCTTCAAAAAGGTTCATTCTTCATTCATACCTGCGCGCAAACATACGTAGCAGTGGCTCTGTTATACAGAGCTCCACATGCTTAGGAAAAAAAATGAAAGCAAAACAAACACGAAGGAGAAGGCAGGGAAAAACGTCGCTGCTGATTTTCATCGATGAGGGGAACATCTATATAAAAATAAACATCAAAGAAAAAAGAGGTCTCTTTACCTTGCTTTTATCGAAAATGTCATAAAATTGGAGATCGTGGAGAAACATTGCTGAATTCTTTGGCCAAAAGACCTGGTGTGCTTTAAGGTAATAATCTATCACTAACTGAAACCATTCCTGTTCCAGTAAATCAAAGGAAAACACTGCCAATGCTGTGTGCCATAGTATGATTATAGTACTAAAAATAAAAAAGGTACGAGCTGGTACATTGTTTGGCTTTAGTAGAATAAAGCGAAACTTTTGAGTCAAAAAGAGTCTTTGATGAAACTAATCTTTATTGAAGAGAGCACAGTTCTGATGTATTCAAATGTATTCAAAAATATTGGCGAGAGATGAAAGGGAGACACAAAAGAATAGATTAAACTGTTAGAAAAGCAAGCACATATCCAGCCAAATAAAATCAAAACAAGTCGTAGGGGTAACGTAGGTAAGATCTGGTACTATGACATGCACCTCAATTTCCGTCTTTATATTTGGCATATAACCATGAGTGCTGATTGAAGTCTGAATCACAAATTAGAGAGCATTGGTGCCTTCACAGCAGGGAGATGCAGAGGAGAAAAGGGTAATTAGAAGTCTCCTTGTGTCTTTTATAGAGCCATAAGTGGTTTGCAGCAACAGTCGTAGGCCGACTCGGGAGGAAATTGGCCAAACCTAATGTGCCTGCATTCTTTTCTTCTCTATCATGAGTGGAGTGGGCCTGGAGCATCCTGCAGAGGACCCGGCCCAGCCTCTGGCCTCTCTAATGAGCTGGATGAAAGGCCCTTTAATGTGGCACTCTGATGAAGGTGGGTAATTTGCATCCTTCTAGTTTAATTAAAACCTTTGCTCCCCCTGCAGCTGAAAAAGAGCTTAGTTATGTGCAATGAAACCAAAGCCATGGTGTTCTGGTTTGAGTTGCACATAGAGTAGAAGGAAAACCAGGATGGGCATCAAGAATTCTGAAACCAAAATATTTAACCTGTTAACTGTCACCGGATGTTATTTCACTATTCACTTTAATATTTAATAGTTGATTCGTTTCTAGTCGTGACAAATTATTTATTTATGGAAAGACTCAAGAATACTTATTTGAAACATTTTAATAACAATAAACATAAAAAAAGTTTATTAAAAACTGTTAATGTTAATGATATTTTCAAAAATACCTCAAATAAAAAACAGTTTAAAAAATAATGCAAACGAAATTAAAAATTAAAACTTTTGTTTGGATAATGTATTGTCTTGTCAATGCTCAATATCAAATAACTAATGAAAACCAGCTCAAAAAGCATTAAGTTTGTTGCTTTACCAAGCAATACAGACTGAACCAAACTACAGTGGACTGAAGCAAACATATTTTTTCCTTGAGGGTTTAATCATCCTGTAGTCGGTTCATTCCAGCTCCACTCCAGGTTTTTGCTTTTTCCGTTTGCACTTGTACCCATTTACTTCTCAGAGAAAGCACTGAAGCTTTTCACACATGCAAAATTATACATCTCTGTAAATAAAACCTCTATACATTACATATCTCAGCAAAAGAAATTTCCTTCACCAATAACTAACTTAATGCTAATCTGATACACAAAAATATCTAAATAACCGAGTAATGAAGTATTCCCAGCCTCATCTGTTATCTGTCCTACAGAACTGTTGCTTCTGCTGTTGTTTTGCTCGGATCACTACCTTGCTTGAACTCCCTGCTACAGTATGTGCCACTACAAACTCTCTGTCTCTCTGTTCAGCTTAATTTCATGTGAGACCGGACTGGTTTCAATTCCATCAAGCATCCTTTCATCTTTCCTTTTTTCAACTACGTCTTTTCTTCAGTTACTCCCAAGCATGAATTCATTTGTGTCCACATGTGTTTGTGCTTTGAACTTGCCTGTGCTTATTTCCCTACAATAAAAGGAATAAAACAAACATGCTTTTGAGAGCCCAAGTTGTGAAGCTTTGTGTCATATTACAAGTAATCAAAATTACGAATTACATCAGTGTTCAAGTGCCTCAGTCAGTCGTGATGAAAGTGGGGCATATTTCAGTTCTTGTGACGTGTTTGACATCGGACAAATAAATACTGTGTGCTGTACAATTCTTTTCCACAATAGTTCTTCTGACTTGGACTGTTTAAATAGGACAGACCTGTTAACCAAAAAAGGAGCTGTCGTGGAAAACGGGCGTAAATCAGACTAAACATAAATACTGCGGTAGCGAGTCTGTTCAGCGCTCAAGCCAGTCATAGCAAATGAGTAAACGCACATCTATTGGAATGGAAAAGACCTTGTGTAATAGTTTAGCAGCGGGAGAGGTTACAAGTGCCATCTGAAATGAACAAACGGCAGTGCTGGGATTCTGACCCCGGCTTGTTCGAGATGGTTCGACCCAAAATCTTTGGCTCAACACTAGAAGACCCTGCGGTCCCGGCCCCTCCCACATCCCACCTACCGTGTCCCTCGGCAGTCTCGAGTTGGCTTGCGAGTGCAATTTTCTTACAATTATCCATTTAGGTGAGGAGGACGCTGGCTAAACTGCAACACATGTAACCCGCGGCCTGCAAACAAAGAACAAAAGGCCACTGCTGGAAGTTCTCCATCAGTCCCCTCATAAAACAGGCAGCCCAAACCACCGTCTGAGTGGAAGCCACAGTCTCCCCCGCTGCGTCCCTGCACAGCGCTGGCTTCTAGAGGATAGGTGAGCAATGCAGACAAACAGGAGCCAATCCCTGACAACACGGTACTAAACAACATAATTCTGTATAGATGCATAAACTGTAAATAGGTAAACTTCTCTCATGGATTTATTAATTTATAACATTCTCAAACCACAAATTGGTAATTGGATAGTTCACCAAAAATGAAAATGGGAACGTTGATGTCATTATAAATGACACAAAAGGAAATATTACAATGTTATGTTGCACATTACTATTTTCCATACAATGAAAGTGAATGGTGACTGGAGATGCCAAACACAAAAACAGTCGTTCTGCTATATTTCAAGTCTTATAAAGTTATATAACTGCAGATTAAAATGTATGATGTTAGTTACTGAAATCCTTGTGATTTTATGGTGATTTCTTTTATTTATTTAGCTTGACAGGCCCTGGTCACCATTCACTTTCATTATATTAAAAGTAAAAAATGTATAAACTTTTACATTAATTAAAGTAAAATATCGTGGATGAACTCTTCTTTTAAGTTGTGCAAAACAAACTTTGGGTCCCTGCTCATGTAAAAGCTCTTATTCTGGACTCCTGCAAAGTAGTGCTGTAAGAAAACAATGCTGGCAGTGTGTGGTGCAGTTAAAAACAGCAGGGGTGCAGGGTCACGGCAGACTGCGGGACCACCACAGGAAAGAGGGATAGGGATGCAGGAGAGAGGCCCAGGTACTATGGGACATTTTATAGTCTTAAGTATGAAGAGTTATAACATGGAGCTCAGACTTCATGACACATCAGTGAATGTTGCCAATTGGTCATTGTGGAATTTTGGTAAAGCATTACCTCAAGAGATTACATATGTAACATCCTTTGACAAACAGAACCTTCAATGTGACAAAGCTGACTAACAGCCCATTCTTACAACCCAAATTCCCAGGGTTCCCTGTGCCAGAATGCAAACAGCAAAAAATATGCGAGCAGCAAGTTAACAATCCTATTAAAATGCCATAAAGCTATAAAGCAGCACTAATCTCAGTCTATATTTGAACGCTTTAGCTTTTTTGTTGTTTTTCTCATGAACTGCAGACATAATTTCTAAAAAAAAAAAAAAAGTGTTTCTATTTACACATGTGCGTGGCACAAAGACTTCGGTCGGTGTGGTTGAAACAAAAAAACGTAAGGTTTAAATTATATCTATTATCTCACCCTTGCTTTATTGCCAACTGATTAAAGCAAACCATCAGCAGCCAAGTCTGAATATGAAATAAAAACTAAAATTACAAAAAAATATTTAGGGTATAGGTTACACACACCTATTAAAATACAAGGACCTGATTCTGCCCACACTTGTTGGTACTCTTGGCAGAGACCCTTTCTGATGACATGAGGAGCTATTGAATGTCACCAAATTACTCTCCTGATACTATTAGTTGTGTCTGGAGATCATTCGTTTTTTTGCTGTATGTTGTTAAACAATAAATAGGTGTTCTGCACAAAGGACCACCTGTTAGAACCAATTAGATAGATGGATGGATGGATGGATGGATGGATGGATGGATGGATAGATAGATAGATGGATAGATAGATGGATAGATAGATGGATAGATAGATGGATAGATAGATAGATAGATAGATAGATAGATAGATAGATAGATAGATAGATGGATGGATGGATGGATGGATGGATGGATGGATGGATGGATGGATGGATGGATAGATAGATAGATAGATAGATAGATAGATAGATAGATAGATAGATAGATAGATAGATAGATAGATAGATAGATAGATAGATAGATAGATAGATAGACTACAGTAATAGAGTCATTACCCCTAACAAATGTCACAGGGGGTCTAAGGGGTCTTTTGTTCTGGGTTTACTGGTCATTGCAGTTAATGACTCCAGTAAACTCAAGAGTTTATTCCACAGGGGAGTAAACCAGTCCAATAGACCATAACTCTGATCTCCTCAGTGCTCTCATGGATGAAACAGGAAAACAGCAGGCCGCCATCAATCCCCAAACAGGAGGCCCACAGTAAAGACATCAAGGGGAGGGAGCATGAACACACTGGCCTGGCCAATTAAGCGGCATCCCTACGCTAGCTGCCTCGACCCCCTCGAGTGCGGCGAGCTGTACAGGAAGAAGGTCCTCCGAGCCTCTCGGCTGCGCTGGACCAGCACAGATTTATGGCAGAGAAGGCGACAGGTCGTCTATGTCTCCTCTCTCTCTGCAGAACAATTTGGCAAAAAATCGGCCCAGGGTCCCTTAGCAGTTTTCTGGAGAACCTCACAACCCCCTCCAACTGCTTGCTTCACACCAACTACAGTACGTGCCTCATACCACATTCTTTTTCCCCTACCATCCAGGGAGGTGTATATTAATTTCCTTGCCTGTCAGGTTCTGATGAAAAAAGCCTCCACTACCCGGTTAAAAGGAGGAACATTGTATTAAATTACATCCTACATAAACAACAGCAGGTATTGTGTGACAGCAGACATGAAGTCCTCCTTTGTTCTCTAGATTTGATAATGTGAGACGGCAACAGCGCCATATGCCCCTACAAATGCTACAAGTCATACATTTCCATCAGCACAATGCTCTCTTGTGTCTTTTTTACTCTGTGCTTGGTTTGCAGCACTGTGCCAGTTTTGTCAAATATGATTTAGATGAATCTTTCTGCCATCTTGTGCCACAACTAGCCTTTTGTGAGGGCATGTAAAAGTGCCTCTGCTCTTTTTGGCTCTTCAATGCTTTTAAATATCATCTTGCCATGAAGCCCACCTCAAACTCCAGTACAGGTTTTCATTAAGCCTGGACGACTGATGTGGCCTACAAATGCTCTGGGTGAACAAAACTATGAAGATTTGAAAAATTAAGGCTTGCGGTGTGTGTGGAATTAAGGCGGTCCTTACCAATAACAATTAGTGTGAAGTTGAGCGCAACGCTGCCAAATCCATTGGTGACGCGGCAGATGTACTCTCCAGCATCCTCCAGCTCCACTTCTTTGATCTTCAGGCTCTGCTTCAGAACCCTGTAGCGGCTCCATCCCGGGTTTACGTTCCTCCCATCCTTCACCCACAGCACAAGCGGGGGCGGGTCGCCCTCCACCGGACACGGCAGTCGCACCGTGCGTCCTAGTTTTGCTGTTTGCCTCTCCTCCACCTGGCGACTGACCCATGGAGGACCTGAAATAAAATAACTTTATTACATTTTTTTATTTATAATTTCTGTAATTTTACAAATATACTTAAAATTGCTACAATGACCAATAAAAATCAAGTATTCCAGAGAGTTACAAAGTATTTCTTATTCTAGTGCCAATAGGTAAACTTTTCATCTTTTTAGTTACCATCATCATCTTTCATGGTATGGAAAAGTGATTGAGCTAGAGAAATATCTGAAGATTCATGCATCCTAACAAGAAGGAAAATGCACAACCTGTATATAAACCTCGCCTCACAAAAATATTATTTAAGATTTTAAGAAGTTTTATCATGCTGTTTAAAGGGGGTGCAAGAATTTTTGGGGAATCTCTATTTCCATATAGTCCTGGTTTGCACAACGCTCTTTTCATGTGCTCCTTGCAGCTTGCGAAAACACCCATGAACACTTGCTTTCCATTTCCTTTGGCCCGCTAAAGCAGTCTTAGCACTGGTGTGTGTACATTGGAAGGCACCTCTCATTCATGCCTGGTACTGTCACATCCTGTTACCGCTTCAGCAGCTGCGATGAGACCCGCCAAAAATATTGAAATTGAAAACGACACTGCCCCCAAATGTACTTTTTCTCTCTCCTTCGTCTGCCTTTCATGTCTCCCAGTTGGTATGAAATGTTTTCACCTGAACTTGCTGGTCACCATCCAGGAAAGTGCCATGAGGGCAGGCGGAGGGGAAAAGAAATGGTTGTTTTGGTGCAGGAATTAAATTACAATAAATTCCAGAAGGTCAGACTGAGAAGAGCCCAGAATGCTCTTAGAATGGCAGAAAAATTCCTCTGTGCCAATAGAGCGGAAAAAGGTGGAAATAAACATCACAGCTGGAGAGAAATCTATGTTCAATGAATCACACACAATTTCCAAGTGTTGGACTAGATTTGTAGCTTAATAAATATTTGGAAAGCTTTGGAGAGAATACAGTTGTGTGTTTATGTTATAATAAAATGTCCTAATTTCTTCACCAAAAAAGAAATCACCTCAAGGTGATATTTATTCTGTTGAACAGAAAAGGACAGGGCAACCTTAAAGGGTTTGCTTAAGTGTTATTAAAACAACACGGTGGCTACAACAGAGCAGAAGCGCAGAATATCTCATGACTCTTTCATCCGCAGTCTTTACATGCAGCGCACATCATGACTGCATTAAAAATGTGTCAGCAGTTATGACTCACAGACACTCTGGAACAAAAGAAAACTTAGGACTGGCATTTAAAATAGGTCCCTTCCATCACTCAAGGTCCATATTTGTCACAGAGTCACGTCTAAACCACCACGAAAACCTTTCAGATGTGAGGTGGGAGGAGGCGTCATACACCATGCGTGGTGACGGACAAATATTGCCCACAACAGAGGACAAGATGAGAGGATAATGGGGCCACACACACGACCCATACACCAAAAACATGTCTGGATGAAGCTGATGGCAGAAAGGGTCGTCTCCTATCTGAGCTGACGTGTGTTTTGGGTTACATTACAGGTGTGAAGAATCTGTAAATCATCACCAATATTACTTTACAGACCTCTGTTTGTCTCATGCTTCCTAACAAATGGTGTAATGCATTTTGTCTGATGGAAAATATTTCATGTTTGATATGTCTGAAGATCTGTGTCTCTATAAAAGCTCAACAGCTGAAAGACAGAAACATCATCTTGTCTCCATGTGCAAGCCATGCATGCGGAAGCTCTTTGACAGACCTCCCAGAAAACAATCTTCCACCGCACATCCCAGACCAAGACAGTGTTCGAGACCAGATCAATGAACTGATTAAGTTTATACACATTTATTTCCACCCTGACTATGCAAAGGACATAAATCAATGCAACTTTGATCATTTCTGTAGCATGAATTGGACATATAACCGGTTAAATCTCAACATCTTTTCACATGAGTTTATAGATTAGCAATGTTTTATATAACCTGTTTTATTGGCCTGCTTTGTTTCAGACATCTTGATATGGGTTTTCAAATTCCGAAAGGATTTATGAAAGGGCCTCATAGACCGCATTGGACTTACTTTGAAGCCTGGGTAGCTTTCACAGCTTTAGACTCACATCAGGGGTGTCACATGAAGGGTTTAAACAAGCTTTGACAGCATGCTGCATGGATAAATGATTGTAACAGGAAGTGACATGGCTATCAAAGGCAAAAGATGCAGAGAGAGAAAGAGGGCAGGACGTGGTGTGTAAGAGAAGGTGCAGGAGATACACTGGAGATTATTTGGGTTGAATGATCCAGGGATGGCAGCCGGTTAATGAAACGCAACTGTCAGAGGACACGAGTACACAACATCTAAACAGTCCAAACCATTGTGAGAGCAAGGGGCCAGGCTGCACATGTCAGAGCACCTGGGATTATTTTTGCTTTAAATCACCCGGTTGCTGTTACGAATCTGTTTACCAGAGCCTATGACCGCACAATAAAGAAATGTTTAGTAGAAATTGAATAAAATGTTAAATGGTATTAATAGTTCCTGTAGCTGAACTGGCGCTACTGGTGCCAAGCTCATGACTTTGATTTCCAGGAACACACACAAGCTCTGAAAAAATATAGACACTGGATGTACTCTGAACTGTTTTTGGATAAAAACGTTTGCCAAATTGTTAAAAAATACACTGGGGCTGAAAAAAAAAATCCATGATTTACAATAAAATTTAAAACCTGAAAAAAATTCAAAACAAAACTTTATGATACAAAATGAGTAAGAAATATTTAAAAATATAAAATAAGGATTGTACACAGATTCTGTATTTCTGTCACTGACCACTGTTAACTCCTGACAGGCCATTTAAAAACACACAAGATCCTCTTTTAAACATTATCAAATCATGCTGGAAACATAGTTTTGCACAAACTTTTCCATGCCAGCTAAAGTACATGCTGTAGATTCTAACTACTATCCAAATAAATAAAACAAAAAATGAATAAATGAAAAATAATGCTGGTTTTGATTTAAATTTATACTCAAATTGTTATCATTTACAATAAACAATATAATAAATAATCATTAAGTTAATATAATTGTTGATAATATAATTCATATCAAAACATATATTTCCATTTTTGTTTTGAAATATGATATAGATTTTGACCCCACTGTACAGTGAATGCAGCTTAAGTCACTCTGTCTGTACATTGTGTTCATCATCATTTCCTAACGAATGCATAAGACAAGATGTTTTGATACAGTGCTCTCTCCTCTATGAAAAGTTCAAGAAGAGATAGCACCAGCAGCCAATCAGAAGGCAGCTTCTGCCGGGTCATCTAAAGTTTGATCTTCCACTGTCATGTGATCTAGGCAGCAGCTTTACAGCTTTATCTTCCCTCTTGGTAAATCTGCTGAAAAAAAGGGGAGGAAGCTATGTGGAAGCCTGATATAAGACTCTGCATGTGATCAATGATAAAGACAAACAGACCAAACACTGCAGTGCCTGGTCTTGGGTATGGAATGTGACTCTTTTATCAGTGAGAGATAAGTGCCTGATGCCGCTTGCACAGAACCACCTTCTCGGACACAAACTAAAAGAGAAAAACTAAGTAAACAGGTCTAGTTACACCTTCACAGCCCTTTAGTTCTCTGTGAAAGACTTCAAGTAAAGCTTTGGGTCTCTCAAAGGCACCGCTTCCAGCTGTCTCTCTCTCTGCGTGTAATCAGATCTTGAGCCTCGACCAACTGCTCACTGGAGCCACACTAACTCAATAAGGCCTCGCTGAAGACCGACGACATGTGTGCGATTCTTCGGGCGCTTACACGCTAGAAAAATCTCTGTCGGCGTGTTCAAAGGATAGGATTGCATAAGGTTCGTTTGGAAGGCGTGGAAAGAGCTGTGTCAGCTTGAAATTACACCCCATAGGAAAAAACACAAACGAGAACTCTTTAACATCCTGATTGCTTCACTGAGACAGCAGTGAGATTAAATGTAGAGATTTTGCTTATATCACAAAGAGATATTTACAGGTGTATGTTTTGGAATATAAGAGGAAATCAGAAATATAAGTTTTCAGAAATACCAAGATTTGAGAACCCAAATTGAACTATGCTGTGCATATTAGTATTCCAGTACTTTACACACAAACTAGTCTTTTAAGCGATGTCAATAACTCATCTCATGTATGACAACTTTATTTCTGTTTTGATTCTTTCAAAGCAAATCAAAGTAGATAAAGCAGATTCCTCAATGAAACATACTGCAACTGAGATCTCTCGTAAAACATGAAACACAAATAAAAAACCCTGTCTCGTAAAATATAAAAAAGCAACCTATGTGCAATAACATACTCCTCAAGGGCGTTTTTTAAATGCAGAACAAACCTTGCGTACCAAATCTGTGTCATTTCTGCACTGACTTTTTAAGGTCATTCTGTGGTCTTGGTTGGGCACCTCCTGTCAAAAAAGGATGCAAAAAGCAGCTGTCATCCGTCGACTGATTAATGACAGATTGCTGTCATGTATCACTCTTTTTTTACAGTCCTGATGACATTCATCTTACCCAATAAAGCACACTGGCTGGACAGGATGGGATGCCAATGATCTCAGGTAATCCCATGACATTTAAATGGCCAGCTGGGGCATTTGGTATGTGACGGTACGGCCCCATCGACCTCTAGACCCTTACCCATGACAGGGATATTTTGAGAGCTAACGATGAGACACAAGTAGTCTCCATGACTGTAAGTGCCATAGAATGTCCAAATCTGTCATTGGACTTTCCAAAAGATGAGAAGTTGGATGCTGGATATGGTCACTGACAAACAAGGACGCCTGAGACGATTAAAAGGAGAACTCTATTAAAAGCAGTTTGAATTTTAGTATTCATACAATATTTTTTTAGTTATATGGTTTTGTTGTCACACAACAAAATGGCTGAGAACTGTTTAATACAATTTAAGTCATGTGTATGGGAAACTACTTCTCTGCTGTTGTAATTATAGAAAACCACAACTCATTATAGATATTACACTAAATCCAGACTTTGTTGTTCAACATATCAGACCCTAATTCCCAAAGTGAGGTTACAATCCAGCAACCTCAGAAACCCAATGTAGGACAGCATCTCTTATTTCTCAGCATTGCCTATTTGTTTCTTCCTCATATGGACCACCAGCAATTCAGACCACAGGGAAGGGCATCGCAGCATGCCAAACCCAGCCTCGTAAACAGACCCGCAGCTCTGCAGGGTTTCAGGGCTAATGTTGAGTAACCTGGGCTCCAGCACCTTAATGAGCACCTGCTTATTAAAGCTCGGCCTTTGTGTCAAAATCCCAGCCGACAGCTATCACACGCGAGGTTTCTAATCCTGGTTTGGATCTCTTTTAGCTTCTCCCCTTTTTTCCTCCGCTGTGCTTTCTCCCTTCTTTTGTTTACACATTGAGTTATGCCTTGCAGCACGAGCTACCGCTGTTGCAACGACACTGACAGAATTGCGTGCTAGAGCAGATGCAGCTGTTCGCGAAAGACAAGACTGCACACACCGCATTTGTGAAGCTGATGCTATTAATCACAATTGACCCTGCGTTACACTAAGCTCAGAAAAATCCCTTTTGAATTACTTGTTCACCTTTCTCCACAGATGCCAATGTCTACATTTACATGTATGCATTTGACAGATGCTTTCATCTTGCATTGCATTTAAGAGAGATATTTTGATGAGACGGTTTGATGACAGGCTGTTTGTGCGTTTCCTGGGATTCGAACCTGTGACCTTGGCATCGCTAATGCTGTGCTATACCTCGTAATCTAGGCGGCTGCATCTCTTTTATGCCACAGGACACAGCAGGGGCAATGTTTACGTTAACAGCTCTTAACTTTACTTTCTGACCTTCTGCAATGACCCAGGAAAAAGTGGACCCAAGTCACCAATATGGATGAAAGGAGATCCTTTCTGGAATCTTGCTTAAAGGGTTAGTTCACCAAAAAATGAATCATTATGAAAAGTCATTATTTACTCACCCTAAGTCCTTTAACACCCTTTTTTCTCACTTGCTTTGTTCCATCAAATAATGGATTATATTTAAGCTTGTTGTACCGCACCCATTTGTATGCCTTCGGGACACTTTGAATATACAGTACCAATCGTATGAAGTTATGAAATAATGCTTTTGAGCCTTTTGAAGCTTGAGAGGAGGGGGTCAAAATTCACTTGAACTACAAACAAAAAACATGTTTAAACAACAAGAGTAAATAATAACAAAATTTTCCATTTTTGGATGAACTGACCCTTAAAAAGAAATGACACAAATGGACAAAATGAAATATTGGATTTATTTTAGAGACAGTGTGACAGTGACCAATTCTCATACAGCTGAAAGTAAGAGGTCGAAACTCATCATGTTAGACACCTGTAATCCCGCCGTGAAACACTACATAATCCCTTTTTTAAATGGGGTATAAAGAAACTCCCACGATGACTTCTACCGACACAGCGAACCTCCCATACAGAGCAAATTGTACATGACAAACACACGGCCTGGTCTTGTACGAGGACTCTGCTCTGACAAGCTCAGTGCACCAGAATGGAGGGAAACAAAAGTGGGATGGTAGTTCTCCATCTCTTATTGCCCTCTCCCACCTGAGCAAACACAGCAGCTTGATAAGTCACAGGTACAAGCCATAGACACGCAGGGAAAGAAACAACGTTGAACTCTTAGAACCATTCAAGTTTTTACTAAGCCCTGATTATAAAAATGTTCAAAGGCTTGGCGCTATTCCTTTGTGTTTTAAAACCTCCTTCATAAATACCAACACTGAAAGAGCAGCGGCGAGGTGATATAGCGCCGACAAACGCAGCTCATTAACTGCTTTGTTTACGTAAACTGACTTTTCACCCACAAAACCAACAGCGTTTGTGATGTGAGCGTACTTTTAACATAGATCACAGACTACAAAGGCAAGCGCTGAAACCTTCAAAAAAAGAATAATGGGAAAATGGTTCTGGTTTTCATCTACGATTTAAAAATATGAGTAAAACACAGCATAAGTTTGGGTTCGTGTTGTCCTGACATTAATGTTTCAGTATGTGTGTGTGCTTGAACTTTCTACTCACTGCAGTATCTGATATTACGAACATCATGTTCAAATTTACTAACATTACTATTTCCTATTGAATTGTGCTGTTTAACTTGTTCACAATTTACAATGCCAAGGAACACACACACACACACATGCACATGCACACACAGGTATTTGCCAAATAATCAATGTTCAGAAAAGGGGAGCAGTAGGGGAATAACTCAATTGCCACAAAGGCACACTTCAACAATGTTGACTTCACTTTTTAGTGGCTAAACAGGAAAAACCCAGCAGGAAAATACTGTTGCATAATAATGGTTAAATAATGTGTAAAGTAAAATCATCTTTATCAACAGCATAATTATCTCCAAATTACAAACACATGTACAAATGCATGCAAACTCACACGCATGTAACATGAACTCCAAATTACATGCCCCTTGGAAAAACATGCAGAACAATTTTCTTACAGTTTTGACAAACCAACAAAATGTATATTTGTGCTGCGTTTAACTGCGTTTACAGTTCAGCCTTTACAGAGAGACAGGCAGACAATATCTGCCAGTGCATGCTGACAGACAGGCAGATAAGAGCCGCTCTGGTTACAGCTGTTTGTATCCCGAGGCATTTCAAGTTTGTGCCAGGTACATAATTTTTTCAACACAGAATACATCAAATGCAGAAATCAGTGCTGATCTTAACAACTATTTTAATCAATTTTACAATAGCGAAATACAATGAAACACATACAGCATAAATGTACATGCATATTTGTCAAAATAAAACACACTACAGTACAGTATATGCAGGTAAAGTTATTTTAATCTGTAGTGAATGAACAGGAGGGACTGATTTGCAAAAGGACAAGAAGACATAATTCATAAATATGGTGTACGACAGTATGTGCACATTTCCACACTTGAAATAAAGTATAAAGTTAAATTTAATTGGCACCATTTTGACTTCAGTTCAAAATTTAATGCATCAATAATTCAATAAATAAAAGTTATAATCTGTACAGTCATGCATTTGTCAGATGCTTTTATCCAAAGTGACTTACAGTCAATTATACTACACATTTTCTACCATACTATACTACATCTGGAGTGAAAGCCCTAGTGAAAGCTTTATTTCAAAACTGAGTAAAAAAATGACAGATTTTATTACTCTGCCACATTAAATGGACTATAGCAAAAACACAACAGCATAACATTTCAAATCCTTGGCATGCACTCATCACCATATGGGTCCTGCTCACATTTTCAACATTGATTCTGGAAGAAAACTGTGCTACCCTGACTACGTCTAAACCATACTAGATGCTGGAAACGCTATCAAATTAGCTGAAATATTTCATTTGGTCTTGGCGTCGCCTCCGTGCAGGCCTTCAAGTTCGTAGCTTAATATATGGGGCTATGCTATTACAGTTCCTTCTCAATTACTCAGCCAAAGCAGACGGGGACTGACGCCTGCATTACTGTTGTCCTGCAGAGGCAGATCACAGACACAGCATGGCTCCAACAGAGCTGCCCCATTATCATTTGTTTGATAAGCAGGCCCGCCTGCAGTTCTGCATTATCTGTCTAATAAACCCAGAAATCCCGACACCTGCCGAGAAGCCAGCTGAAGGCAGAGCAGCGTAACCGAAGCCTGTTTTCTCCTGTTCTTATCAAAGCCCAAATCTACGTTAAAGGTAGATCATTGAAGTAAATGGAGCATGAGGGCCAACATCTCCCGCTCACAACCCAGAGTCTGGAACTGATTTAAATATTTAAAAGGCAGCATTAAAACACAGAGGAAGCCTATCTGACCTCTTTAAAAAGCACAACCCAAACCTTTGATACACGTGCCTTTCTAAACAACCGGAAACTACCACGACTGCTGAATACACATTTCTTCCTTTCATCAAGGCCCGCGACCGGTAAGGTACATAAATCACAGCGCTATATTTATTAGCAAGGCTATGGTTTGTTTCGCTTCGACATCATGTAAACGATCTGCAGCAAACCTGTGCCAGATCAGAACTAAGAAAAACGGCCAATTGTTAAACTGCAGATCATAACAGCCAGGCAAAATGCCATAGGAACCGAACGTTTTCTTGGGAGAAAGCAGTCAGCGTCTTTCCACCAGCAGTAAAATTAGTGAGAAACAGGAAATATCTGACCACACGAGAGAAAGGCAAAACAAGAACATTTCTCAAACCGCTGTGTTCACACTTTGTCTGTGCCGGCTGGTGTTTGTGTGTGTAGGGGTTCCTGGAGCAACGTCATGTCTAGTTTACCCGAGTGTACTAACACTGCGATCCATTTCTTTATTTGATATTTTTCTAAATGGAAATTATAGGGGGTACGATGATGGCCAAGATGTGATATTTCATTCCAAGTGTTTTTTTCTCTTTTTTAAATGTAGTAAAATTGGCCTCCAAGCATCTGAAATGTAAGTACTGCTAGTCCTTTTCAAACTTCTCAAAAGTAAAACAAGTACTGGCAAATGAAAACCTCTGGATACCTGTATTGAAATACACATTTAATCAGGAAAGACCTGCTCTGATTTGATCTGCCATAAGTGTCACATAACAACGCTCTAGACACAATGTGCCAAAATATCATTACACATACAGTAACTGTATTGTCTTGGGCTCAATATCACATTTCTGACCTCATAATAGTCACTTTAACTAACAATGAACCCTTTTAAAAGACATCAATTGCACACATGTCTGACAAACTCAGGACAATATTCAGGACAAAATAAATTTCCATAACAATAACGTGTTTATCTGCTTGTGCTTGAACAAGGAATATCATTTTAGTAACTCCTCTAATGCCTCACTACGACAACCTAACCTAAGATTGTTTACCTGTTTGCTACAGATTTACCAAACCCACATGCCATATACCTTACTCCTGTTACCTCATTTCCAGTTTAAAACACACAGAAAGTGTGAAAAACGGTTCTCCAGCATTCCACAATGGCTGTGATAGGGGAAAAAGGAAAAGAGCAATCCAAGCATAACACAGATTGTGAAGCCCCCCACAAGAATGGCTCGTATACACATTTAGCACACAATCAGGGAGAAACAGAGTCAACAGATGGACCAATAAACAAGGAAGACAATGGATTGTTTACTTAAGCAAAGGTCAGGCTTTTAACTCGAGGTTAACTTGGCATTCTTATGGGCTCAGTAACAGCAATCAACCTTAACAGAGTAAATACTAGAGTTAACTCTCCCAGATTTATCATGGCAGACTCAATGTTGTTTCAGATAACTGATAGAAATAAGACAAACAGTGGTTAAGCTGCCATAAAAGATAAAGAAAGCTGACATCCGAGCCTAACTGGTATAATAAATGCATTATTTTGGGAAACGTTAATCAAGGATAATAAAAGATAAACATGGATGGTCGTACTGAGAAATGTCTTAATGGGCTAGGATATTACAGAACACGCTCAGGAATGTTTATTTCTTCCAAACACATTTGTTTATATTGTGTGGGACAGTAAAGTGCAATTTAGGTTCACAGCAGGGTGATGACACATGTTGAGAAGGTCCACACCTTCTCATAGGAAAGCGACTCTTCGAAAAAACAGTACCCAATCTCCAGCACAGTAGGTGACACCGGTTTTACTTGGATTTATGTAAAATTCTTTTCAACTTGGCAGGGAGCACAGAGTTATGTAGCTCTAAATTTCTGCTGCAGTTTGAGAAACAGTGACCTCTTATTTAGCCCGATACACCCCAGTGCAGATAAAGATGTAACTTCAAAAGAATGGCTTTATGTGTGCCCAAGGCTAGTCTGCCTGTGTCTGTAAATACAGCAACATGTGCACCCTGATGTGCTTAATGTGGTCAATAAACAAATTGGACAGCAAAATGTCATTTTCAAAGCCTTGGCTCTACATAAAACTCTTGTTTTAGTAGCCAAACTACTACATGATGCACATCTTCATAAAAAATGTAATCATCATCAATCATTATATTTCTCTTGTTTTTAACAGTATTTAGAGCTTTTTAACAGTATTTAAAGCTCTTCACAATTAGTTTTAGTAGAAAGAGGCAAATGTTAAGGGACAAAAGTGTAAAATTTCACACAAAATAGATTATAAAAGATGTTATCTACAAGTCCATAATGTAAAGTAAACATAGACTGCTAAAGTTCAGTATCATCAGAGGAAACAAATGAAGTCTTAATGAATGAATAACACGACTCACCTCGCGCTTCACATGACAGCGTAAACATCAAAAGCCCAACGAGAAAAGTCAAGCTTCCTCCTTCCGAAAACATTATACGATGATCCAACACTAAGAGAAATGAACATAATTAATTTACGTAACAATGAATACAGTTACGTTTAACAGCGCAACTTTACTCTGACGCGACGCGAAAACGCGTCCAGTATAATAATCTCCGTTGATTATAATGAGATTATAATCTAGCTGGTCACGTCGCGTTTAGGCGCTCGACTGCAGTGTGATTGTAGCATTACAAACGAAACGCTTAATCTGTCAATGCAGGGAAATAAGTACTCACGTATCCAACAAAATGTGCTCCGCTGCTTTAAATTTGATGTTTTAGTACTCGAACTCCGTTTCCTTTAAACACTTTTGAGCACACAGGTCTGCCTTTAAATCGCTTCAGATTGATTTGTATCTTTGTTATAAAGGGAATGAAGTCCAGGAGCAGTTAGGTTCCACTCGCCTCTTCTCTTGACATGTCCCGTCAGCATCCCTGATCGCGGAGTGAACTGAAGATCTACAGCTGTGAATCACAGCAGCGCTCCGCCAACCCAACAGCTGGAGACGGGCTGAAGTTAAGGACGAGCGCCCCCTGTATGAGGCTCTATGCAAGCACAGTTCCACAACAAGTAGAATGAGAATAATTTACTTTTTATAATAAAATAAAATTATAAATGAAATACAGAGAATCTGCCAAATGCATTGATGTAAAAATGTAAACATTGATTCATCAAAGGATTAGCACTAGTACTGTAGGTCCGATTCTAAGATAACCTAATTTTACCACATTATATATAATTCATTTTTATTCACTGTCTTAAGTAAGCAAATGTCTGTGTCTTGTAACTGCATAGCGATCAATGGCAATTTGTGTCCTTTATTACGGATTGCAACTATAACACGTCATGTCAGGATTTTTTTTCTCTCTTAAAGAGTTTTTTTTTCTCCCTGACCACTGACTGTTATCTTTCAATACATGTAAAGCTGCTTTGGTACAATGATCATTGTGAGAAAGCGCTATAGAAATAAAATTGAATTGAATTTTATATGCTGTGGATAAAAAGCATGAGCCCTTTCTATCAGAGTGAGATGATTTCTGTCAGGGAATGTAGGGAATATAATTTTAAACAAAGATATAGAACAAGCAATAATAGTCCACTTTAAATTTTAGATTACTTAAACAGTACACAAAAAAATGCATGCACTTACTTCATTATATTCATTTTGGTACTTGTAATACGGTAAACACTTTTCATACTTTCATTAAAAAACTATAATACATACTGACAATTTTAGTTATTAAAATTTACATTAACACATTGTTACTTTGTTTAACAGAATTTAATAAAATATAACATCAAAATTATTTAATACAACATTCTAATTCCCATGACTGTGAGAAACTGTCTAAAGCAAAAGGCAGATAATTTAGGTAACTAGTCTTGGCCCATCCATAAGTAAAGACAAACCCCAGCCCAAAATATCCATAAAACAGCATGAACATTCCAAACACTTGCAAACTCACGTAATTCCTCTAAAACATCTGCTTTTTTTAGTAATAAACCCTTTGGCACGGCGGCCTAATGCTTACAAATTCATACATTGACCCAAAATACCATCTTACATGAATCAGGCCAATATTATGATAAAAGAGAAGTTGCTTAAGTTGTGTATAAACACAAAAGTATTTGACGTCTCCACGCACAGCATGTGACCAACACACCTCCACGCGCTTACTATTTGTCCCGCCTTCGAGATGACAACTACTCTTCTGATTGGTTAAGAAACAGCCCGCGCGACTAAAATAACGGTTCTGATTGGTTTATCAGCTCTTAATGTCTTGCACAGTTTACGTTGCGTGTAAATAGTGAATAGCTCCCTTACTAAGAGCAGAAGCACCACTACAGGATTTACAAAAGCACTTTTTAGTCAAAAAACAGCTCATCAAGCCTAATGCACATGAGATACACGCCGATAAAGGCGTTTACATGATGAAAAGCTAGAAGTTGTTGATGAACGTTATTTCACTTACACCCTTTAGGATCTTTTCCCAATGTCAGAGACCATATGTTGTCGGCTTATTTACACAATTTAATGAATGTTAAAGGCACTTGCATAAAGTTTTCACTACACCTGTCCCCCAGCAAGTACGGTGCCGTATTCTGATTGGCTATTCAGTACTTTCTACAGCTCGTTTAAAGCGTCATATCCGTCTTTACCACCAGATGGTGCTGTAAGTACGCCAAATGTCTCCATCAGCTATTAGACTTCTGTTAAAGATCCTTTGGCATGATGTTAACATTTCATTTTTAAGTTTATTCAAGCACCCTGAAATGGCAAAAACTCTGAATCTATTTGAATAATATTACATTTAGAGATTATACATGTGTGCATCAAACTAGATGTTTTGAGTAACCTTTAATAGTGGGATTTATGTGTATACAATTTTAAATCTGGTTTGCTTCATTTCTCTTCATATTGTCATGCAATTTAGTGTCATTGCAACCTCTACATGAATCACAAAATGAGCTTTGCGTATGGGGGGGTATCATCTCCCTCTTTCCTTCAACATGATGCTGATTCCCAGGGCGATCTGGCGCGGGATGAGAAACCTCACATAGGCCTCTCACCACCCCCGTGGTCCCCGTGGCAGTTTTGCTCAGATTTCTGGGATGAAGATGTCCTCAGCATCCACCCACTCCTTAGTCCGATGGTGGGAGGTGATTTAACAGTACTTTATAGCCATAGGATGGTCTGGCTCATTTCCTCTCTGGTACAATGCACTTTTCTGTCTTCTTGCTTTCTTCAGATTGCCCGAAAGTTGCTTTGGAGTTTTTGTACTATTAGTAATGAGAGCAGTAAGTGCTATTTGCATTTACGTTTGGTTGCGTTTATTCAAAGTGCATTCGGGCTATACATTTATTTATTTATTTATTTATGAGAAAACTCATAACTTTGGTGTTGCTAGTGCCATGCTCTACTAGTTGAAAGTTATCTTTAGAGGCATACCAGCATTGTATTGACTTGCTCGTATGCTTTATTGTCTGGTGTTATGTTGTTGTGTGAAGTATTTTAGAGGTAACACAAATCGCACAAGGCTGACTAGACACTCATTGAAAAGAATTGTCTGTTCTCCTGACATGTTCGATTGAAACTCCTCCGTTGTGCAGCGCAAAGAGCCACAGTGAAAAGAAAATGTCGAACTCTTGTTATGTGGATCAGCTGAACACAATCATTTGAGCTGTTTGAAGGCATTTAAAACCTTGAGTTTGATTGCAGACCAATCCAAATTGTCACAGACTTGGTAAATGTTGACTGTATTCCCACAGAGACCACCTGAGAGAAGTTTGTATTGTAGCAGCGGTGCTAAATCAAATAAGATCAACATACAACAGCATCGTTTTGAGTGGGTTAGGTGAGTTAATGTTCTTCAATAGAAAATATGCGGCATTGGCTTCGGTTGTCGAAGGATATCAGACGCATTTAAAAGTGAGTATTACCATTTAAATGCATAAAACAGTTATTTAAAAGTGTGTGAAAAATAGCCAAGTGTCACGTTCCTCAACTTGAGTCAGTCAGATATTCAGGTTAAAGAAATTTGAAGCACAGATAAGAGAAAGTTGGAGATTTTCTAAAATACTTGATTCTGATTGTTTGCTTGAATATACAGTATGTGAATATTTGAGCACTTCCCCAGGCAGCATATTTTCTATAAAGTCACATAATGACCAAATTCATCCTCATGTTGAGAATTATTTTGCTTTTTAACTTCTAATCCTCTTAATTTAACCGCAGTTCCTGAAGAAATTTAGTTCACATTTAAACGCTGTCCTTTCTCCGTCGTCTCCTTGCCCTGGCGTTCTTACTCCATCTTTTATGATACTTGATAGCTCCCAAAAAGTACACAATTGTGCAAAAATCCATTTCATTGGAATTAGTCTGTCATTATAAACTCAAGAGCCTTTCATGCACTTGACCTGATGGCTGCCATAAATCAAGTGGTCCATTTTATTTTCCGTCCCCAGTTGACACTCCCATCATGAAGTCAGATTTTTGCTGGTTTGTATAATGGGACTAAGTGCAGAGTTTGGTGGAATTGGAGTGCTGCTTCTGAGCACTTCAGTGAGATGAGGGTTATTTCTATGCATGGCAATGAAAGGTGAGGTACAGAAGCGAAAAGTCTATGAGGATCCAGGCATTGTTGTTGTAGAAAGTCAGTGTTTACGTAATGCTTTTTGAATTTGAGACTCATACACATATGTGACCCTGCCTGTGAAACTACTTAATGTAAAGAACATTTTGTGAAAATACATCCTTGATATCCTTAATATCGACTGAGTGACATTGATTGAAATCATAGTGATATTTATAAGTAAAATCAAATTTGAATGCTTGTTATCTGATAATTTGATTTTAAGACTTTAGTCTTTAGTCTTTCTGGTTTTCACAGACAGGGTCACATATTGTCTGACATTTTATTTAAAAAGTATTTGCATTTTTATTAACACAAAAAAGAAACCCTCGCTGTACATGTTATTTATAACTGTAGTCTGGTCTGATCGTTCTTCATGCTTTCATTTATTTATTGAACCCTGGCCAGTGTTTTTAGTGTACAAAAACAGAATACAGATGGAGACAGAAGCAGGTGAGCTGAAGCGAGGAAGGTGAATGAACAGTAGAAACCCTTAAAGATTAAAAATCGTCTCTTTTATAAATAGACAATGCTGTAGGTGAAACAAAAAATAACAATAACAAGCAAGAAACAGGGCTATTCAGGAGAACCAAAATCATAATTTTCACCAGTAGATGGCACTGTTGATCTATTTGGTGCTTCAAGAATTTTATGGACTTCTAAATCTTCTTAGAACTTAAAGACTGTGTGCACATTATGTGTATTTAAGCCATTATGTTTTTAAACAGAAACACAATACACACTCAGGGAACAAAACACCTAAAATGCTAGATTAATAGTTTAGTAAATCTTAAGCACCAAATTAAGGCATGTATTATAAATGAAAGAGAGAGATCAAATGGTCATGAACAGTAATTGTGTAGCTCTACAGTATGTATAATGCAAAAAGTATGTGTGTAATATCTAAAAGCCCTTGATTTGACCTTTTCCCATGAGGTCATAATAAAAGTACTTGTCGTCACTTTTATTATGACCTCATCCACCATTTTATCTACACTTGAGGTCAGAACAGACCAACAGCTATCTGTTAATTCCACCTCAAGGCTGTCTTTTAGAATTCACACACATTATTTTTGTGCGTTGACATGCACATAACAAATATGTAATTTAATCTTCATTCACTGCTACACTGCCGCAGTGCAACCCATTATTTTTGCTTTAAATGGAACAAAGGCATTTTCAGAAAAAGACTTCAATTTTCGGGGAAAGTGCAAAATGGTCTATGTTTTACATTTGCAGAACATTATTAAAAATGACTGGATGGCTATTGAATGGTTTCAAAAAGAATACCGAGACAAAAAGAAGCGGCAATGCAAAATTTAGTTTTGAACAAATTGACTGGCGAGTCATGGTTGTGTGAGCACGGACACAGATGAATGTTTTTGGTCATCATTATGTTTCTCTTCGTGACATCACTCACAATGCATTGGTTGTTTTTCTAAAGCCAAATCACAAGGCTGGAATTGACCTTGTCAGATTGCAGTACACAAAATCATTGTTCTGCAACCTTCACAGTTGGTGAACAACAATGCATTGCCATGCATGATTATGACTAACTCTTATTATAATATTGTTGGCTAGTTTACTGTATTTAACTATGCGATGGCTGTGAAGATCTACATGTAAAATATGCTGTGCCGAGTCACTCTGACACAGTACCTTCTGGCTGGTGTTAATAAAAGAATCAAGATTTAGAAATGAACCCACTTGCTTTTGAATCAATTTTTGACTTACTGTTGCAAAACACAATATGCAAATTATTTGTTTACACACCTCAACTCAAAACCCAAACTATTCACCTTACTGTATGTGGCAAAGGAAAACATGTTGCTTATACTATATCCTAACAGTCTATACTGTTTTTATTATGGCAAAGTACATATTTTATTGCATGGAAAAGAGTTTGCAAGTACTAAGACATACAAGCACAAAAAAGAAGCAAACATTGGTGTCACTTTGTGATGCACTTTGTGATTGTTGATAATTTACACACATCGAAATATAACTGTGTGCATTTCAGCTATTCTTAATTCATTATTTCTTATGTAATGTTTACTTAATAAGTTCATATATTAATTCAGAGAAGCATCACATTTTTTGGTTTAATTCTGTGTAGCATCGCTAAACTCCCTCTCGCAATGAATTATGGGTAATATCTGCTGTTAGATGGTGCATAGATCTGCACTTTCAATTTTATAGTAAAAAAAAAATCTGGGTACTTTAAGATTTCTACGTATTACAACTTGGGACATACTAATGTAGTGTTATTTTGTATACTATTTAGGACAGATGGTATGCAAATCGGGACACAGGGTTTATCTTTTCTAAAGGATGAATTGTGTGAGCAGATATAAGATGGATGGTCTTATTTGCTTTTTATAATCATGCTCAGAAGAATAAGAAGACACAAGGGTATGCTAGCTTTGTAATAGGTTAGTTTCTTACAAATGTATTTACGGTACAAATTTATTTAAAGTAACCGTGTGTGTTGGGTTTGTCAAGTCAACACAAACAATTCTGAACATCTAATTAACTGCATGTGTACTGTAGTAGTTCCTTGAGCAAACTATAACAATGAAAAATGAACAGGCAGGCAGGTTATAATCGGTAGAAGCCAAATTAAACATGTAAAAGAAACTAATTGGGTTAGCATCAGTCTGCCTGACAGACTCTGACCCACAGCAGGAAATTATTTGGGATAAGAGCCACCTAATCTTTCCTAGACACGACACTACACACACACACAATTATGCTAAACGGTCTTCTAAATATGAAAGGGAATGTTTTGTTTAGCGTTGTCAGAATCTGTCTGCACACAATTGCATGTAGAACAAAGCAGCCAAGGGGAAGGGAATCAATACCATGTTTTGGATGCAGAGAAACGTCTCTGATACAGGGTGGTGCGGTGGTTAAAGATCTGAGCTAGTAACCTAAAGGTCGTAGCTTCAAACCCCCTCAATGGGCATAGAGAGTGACTGTGCTCACCTTTCACCACTGCGCCCACGTAACCGCAGGTTGCTCCCGGGGGAATGCCTTTGCATTAAAAAATGCTTTGGATAAAAAGCATCTGATAAATGTCAAATAGATATTCAGCAGAACTCTCCCAAACCCCACCTATTAACCTTACATAGAGAAACAGTCATTGCCTTTAGGCTTAATAAATGTTTACCATATAATAAAGATATTAGGAGTACAAATTTGGGAAAATGCTATATTTTTTTGATCAAATTCATTAACCTTTTAACTGTTACTGCACATATTGTATTGTATGAGTGGTTGACAAAAGTCTGTCATATGGTGTGACCTACAAAAAATTTAGAAAAAAACTAACAATTACAGTAAGATAAATCCTTCTCATCCTATTTGTAACTCCAGCAAAGAAGATAAATCTCTCATGCTATTTGTATATATTTTTTTATATATATTATATAATTTTTTTCTACATTTTTGCTGTCACACCATAGGACACAGTCACATATTTATTTGTCAACTACCCGTATACACATGACAATTTACTATCTGAACAACTTTTTTATTTTAGGTATTTTTATAAATAACATTACCACTGTTTTTGTTTATGTTTATTGTTATGAAAATTAGCCACTTTTAACTTTCTTGAATAAAGAAAGAATAACAGTGTGCAGATCTTTTTTGCTGCATTAACCAATCAGCATCCAGGACCATAACTATGAATTTTATAATGAACACGACTTCAGATTAAAATGTCGATCTGAACAAATTTGGTATGTGACCAGCTCTTGTTTCCACGAATTTAGCTACCACAAGGGGCCTGTGATATACTGATTAATTTATACTTCAATTTATACAAATCAAAAGCTTGACATTCAAAATAACTACAGCATCAATAATTCTGCTGTTTTTGAGGTTGGTAGTAAACAAACTAATTAAGTCCAGGACTTTAAATAAAGTCTTTAAATAAAGAAAATAAAGTGTAAGCGTGAGGTTTCAGTTCCCTGTGCTGTTTGTATTGTTGATACTGTGCGCGAGTGTATATGGTGGAGGGGAGCTCAGTCAAGAGAGTAATTAGTTTTAATCATGAGATGCAGAAGCTGAAGACAAGGACGCAAGCCAGAATCAAGACTATTCTTCCTGTAGCTAAAGAGGCACCAATCAGTCTGCCGTTCAATGTCCCTCCGAAACACACACACGGGTTTTTCGCTTCTCATTTGTATCATCAGCTTAATGACTGGATTGGGCAGTTTGCCGGAATCGCTCTGGAGCTTGGGCCAGAGTGCCGGTGGCTTTATTAACTTGGTCTGTTTCCAGGCTTCCCATTACCAAGTCCGGCTGTAATTCCCATTTTACTCTGCCTTTCCGCTCTGCATCATTTCACCCGACATCACCTTATCCACTCACACGGCCTTTTCTCACACCCTTCTATTCCAAAAATTAAATGTATCCTGCAGAGAGAGAGAAAGAGAGAACATGACTGCATTCCACTGTGCAATGTATCTATATGATTTAGTAAGAAATGCCTGGATAACCTTTTATTTTTTTTCTCTAGCAGTTAACAAGTCTCACTTGGTATGTGGGTGTTTCTCAATCTCTTCACAACGTCCACTGAAGAAATTCAATTAGTCGGAGAGTGTAGTGAGCCAGTGAGCGCACGCTCGGCCCCGGCAGCTTGAAACTTATATAATTGTAATGGTATTTTCTGTAAGTGGAGCCTATAAAGTAAATATTTACTAGTCCTCTGTGGAAACCCTTTCAATTGCAGTTCACTAACAAAAAGTAGCATGGTATTACCACAGTACTTTGTAAAGATACAGTATTTGAAAACATCCCATACCGGCCATAAACATGCACAAAAGCTTGTTTAAAAAGCTGAGATTTTGCTTTTATTGGCGGCTACTTTCAGTTTCTCATTATTTGCAGCATCTGATACAACGTGAAGTGTTAGGTCTGTCAGCCGGTTTGACAAACATCTAATTATGGCCTGCTAATTTGCATCGCCTACCTAATGAATTTCTAGGTCTAAGCATTTCTGTGTGATTCATGGAATTGTCGCTCTAATTGTAGTCGTCTTAAAACATAACAGTAGCTAATCCCACTCATATTTAGCGTTTGTACATCCATCTGCACTGACGGTGATAAGTTCAGCCGCGAGTCTGTACACAATCGAAATTCTTCGTCTTTCAACGTGCAAGTATTCGTCATAGATTTTCTCTGTGCCTGGAAGCATCTCGTTCCTCAGACTACAGTCACTGTTGACCTTTAAAATGCCAGCGAGTCCGTGGCTGAGGGTCTGTCTCGCTCCATCTCTCCGTACTTCTTGCCTCCCTCTCTCGCTTACACCCCCACAAACAAACACGAGGCACACAAACTTCAGAAGTTGTTTATGATGTGCCATTTAAGTGTGAGAATAAAGCCAATCACCATTCTGGATCCCATCACGGGCAATACACAGATTCACAGACATGTAATTGCATTGTTTATTGGAATGTCAAAGAATGTCAACATATTTTGTGATTTGGCTGATAGTGGATATCAAATTCCCATTGTATTGGCTGAAGGCAAACATTAATCACTGTATGATAAGAAGTTAATGGGATTCACAGGTGATGTTGTAGGCACCTCTTGGCAGCCAATGAGAGCAATATCAGCTCAGAACAGAGACACACACACATATAATGCACTCAATAAATCTTATTACACTGCAGATAAACTTTAATGACAGAGAGCAAAGCTTGTATTACGGACTGGACTGCCTCCAACAAGCCCAAAGGAGGGAAAACACAAAAAACTGAAACAGCAAATTGTAACAAACAAACAGGAGGGACTCATAAGTTGCTAATAAGTCAGAATTTGAATTAGTAGTAGCAGACAAGATGCAGAATGGTAATACAAATATACATTTACAGAAGATTTAACAGTGGAGTGAAATTAATAAAAAGACTGTTAGTGTAGTATGTTATAAATGTTTTTTTGATGTTGCGTGTTATCATTTTGTTGTTGTGTCAGACTATTCCACTGTTGTGTGTTGAATTGAATTGTAAATTCCTCTGTCAGTCAAATTCCAATTCAGTATCCTGTTGGGCTCGGAAAATTAAATTGTAAAAGATGCATTTTGGTCCTGATGCTGTCTTTGAGAGGGTGAATTGGTTGGATTTTGGAAGATCAGTAAACTAAACAAGGATGGACTAATATACGGTAAAAAGTGTTTGGCAATAGACTGGTTAGACAACATTTACACTTCTTGTACGTTATTATCTCAAATCTGATGGCTCGCAAAGGTTCCATGGTGTTATCATGCTTTTAAAGACATGGTACCATGGTAATACTAAAACTACCTTGCAACCTATGTAAGTACCAGTAATGATAATCATTTTGTACCATTGTATGTACTGTATTACTATCTGATACTATCACGAAATAAGGGTATTGCAACAGTACTTTTTATATGTTTATAAGTCTATCTGTGCTGTTCTTTGCATATGAAAAATACCAAACAAACAACAAAGATAATCCTGTTCTTTAATAGCAGCTTAATCCTTACCTATGAAATGATGATCGGCCCCTCAAACTATCACATTATAATTTCTCAGGAACCGAATGGGTGGACTAACCTTCACAAACTGCATTTCTCTTTTCTATTCCCTAAGCCTTTCTCTCCACTCCTCTCTCTCACATTAGCGAATGATTGACAGTCAGTAGGATGGGTTTTTAATGATGTATCATAGCACATTAAGCTGATGGCTGTTAGATTGCAACAATGTGACCTCCTCTCTCAATACGTAATGCTTCCTGAACCCTCTATTTATGACACATATGCTCCTGTATGCTCACACGCGAGTCATGCACCATGTTTCATCCAAACCTATATTTAGTTTAATTACTTTACCATTCTAGTTATTATTTCTAATCTGTTTACTATGTTAAGACAAAATATATTTTGTTGAAATCTGCTCAATTAAATAATAAGTCACCAGAAGTTGTTCGGTGCACTTTGTAAAGTTCTGCATTGAGTGCTTCTGACTTCCAATAAGGTCAGATCGGCTCATTTGTACTGTTAGTTCTCAAACACTGATTCCAGCAGGGCAAGGTCAATTCTTCTCGGATCTCCAAAATGAGATGAACAAACCAATTCTCTCTCTCTGCAATCCAAGACCTAATGAACTGCCGTTTCAATTAATGTCTTCACTAGTCTCAGACAGGGGTACTCAGGATTTTACCCAGGAAGGTCACTAACACAATTAATGACTTCTATTTATTTTTCCTAAAGACTTTACAGTTTCTTACCAATACCCATAAGAATCGCTAATAGGATCTCTTTAATATATCAGTTGTTTCCCCTAGGCACCAATGAAAGAAGTAATTAAATGGAGAGTAAATGCAAAGTTTTGCTTGTTACCTGTGTCATAGATATTTCTCATGAGAAAAGGTACAGGATGTTGTTACTAGAGTTTTAACGGGCATTATGAGATCTGGCCAAGACTGCATTCAGTAGTCAGTATTATTTAAACATTGAATATGAACTCATTTCTCATAAATTCTTAGTGCATTTCAAATTTTTTTGTCTAATTTGTATCCTGTTTGTATATTAAAATTAAATGAGAACCCCATCCAGGACTACAAAAGAGCAACATCTAAGCAATGACATTTTCTCTGAGTAGTTAACTTGTTTTGTAGTTTGAGGTGAGTTTTCAGGGGGAACTACAGGATAAATTGTGCTCATTGATAACGTCATATATTTCTTTGTTAGTTTAGGACCCCATTCATTTAGTATGAATTATGCAAAGAAACAGCACAAAGAAAAATGTGTTTTTCCTTCTTTTCTTAAACCACACGCTATATTTTTACCTGTGGAATACTGTTTAATACTGCACTGTAATGTTCAGCATAAATCTTTAGACATATCCGTATTGCATACTATTGCACACGAGCGACTAAGTGTCTATAAGTGAAGTCCCAGCACGAAAATGATGGAAGACTTTCTTTGAGGTGAATGAATAATTTGATGTATAACAGTGTTTGTACTTCATAATTGGTGCAATAATGCGAGTTGTGTTTTTTTGGTTGATTTCACAGTATTCAAAGGCTTGACAGGTACAATGCAGCTGTGAACTGATTCCCAATCACAACACACTTCATTACTCACTCTTCCGTAATTATGGTAACTGTGATTTTCATCTCAAAAACAAATTAATCTTTTATTTCGTGCTGGTGGGCCCTTAATCAATTTAGGGACAGTCCTTTGTTGTGATGTGGATATGGGCACTCAATCATGCTGAACGCATGTTGCAGATACGTTTGACTATTGTTGTCATGTTGCGATTAAGACGCGTATACTGTATCTTGCATATGTGTGTTTGTGCCGTTTTAATTTCTGTAAAGATTGATTGTGTTTAGTGCTATTTTATATTCATGGACACGTACATTATTGTTTGTTTGTATAGACACATGGGTAATGCTGCAGTGGACTGGGACTGGGTGCAATCCCATACTGAGACTCTCATTTATCTGGAAATGATGTTAAAAAACTTGTCAATGTTGTTTCAATGGCAAATTGTATAAAGTGGGACTAAAAAAAGTAAAGTCGTTTTGCACTCTTTGTATTAATCATTAAAAAAGAATTAATTATAAGTAATAGATAATGTACATCCAGCTGTTTGTTATTGCAGAATAAACCCAGACAGAGTAATTCAGATGCGTAAATGACTTTGTATTATTTTAAAAAAATAATATTTCTTAGTCTAATATATTCCTTAGACACAACTGTCAGCCAAAACTTGACGATCAAACAAGATGTTATTTGGTTTAATAATTTGTGATATAATCTCATATATATTATTAATTAGGCATATTTCCATCTAATTTACTCATACATAATTTTTATCAAGGTCAAGTTGACTCGGATGAGTCTGTTATTAGTTTTGAGTAGTTGTTATCAGGGCTATAACATACCTTGAAATGTCACGACTGGCCAATCAGAATCAAGTATTCCAGAGCTCCATTTAATAAGCTTTGTTAGACATGGTACATTGTTTAGTGTCTATCCCAAAAGAATGATAGATGCAATACAGCAGAACCACACTTGATGTATTCATGAATAGGAATGAGATCATGTTGTTTGTGTGCACTCATAATGTTATTGATATACCCTGTGAGACTATTGTGTTTACCTGCCCTTCAATCTATATAACCAATCAGAAAAACAAAACAACAAAAGCATTTAACCCAAGCATTCAATACATTTTAATGCACTTTTGTATTGTTTTATTTATGGAGAACTTATTTCCTCTGTGCTTTATCATTATGTAGTCAATGCATTTGTGTCTTTCAGCCCCTTATTTATAAATGCTTGTCTTTTGTAATTCTATCCATTTTACTTTTTGGCCGTTTTTGATGTATGAATAGTTTTGATCCAGCCACTCTGGTGGTTTATGTTCTTACATTTTCTCTCTGGGGGACACAGTAATGACTACCCTAGTGTACAATCAAAGTAAAATGATTATGCCTTATATTCCAAAAAAGCTTTGCAAGTAATGTTAAAAGATAAAACGCCTCGTCGTCAGCCCATTTGTGTCTCTAGGTAGTCAGCAAGCCCTGTTTTCATGGTTGCCGCCTCTTAAACGTTTCATTCCTGATGACTGTCAGAAAAGAATAACAAAAACAACAACATCTCATTAGACTATAAATGTGCTCATGGGACGAAATACCCCTCAAATGACCTTGAGAGATTGCTTACAGTTTCTTAAAATCAAGGAACACCTACCAACCCAAACTTTAGCCATGCCGTCAGCACGGGGATGATTTGTGCTGGTAATAGATTTGCATATTATTGCGTGGAGGTCAAATATATGTAAAGCACCTCCATTTGTTACAAAATGTGAAACTGCAACCCACGTAATGAGTCTACAAGTGCACTTTACAACAAGTCCAACAAGCTTTCAGATAATTAGACAATGTCCTTGTCGAGATGCAAGGGAGAGTTTTCTACCACAGCCAACAATGTCTCTTTATCTTCTGTCACATAAAAAAGCTGTTTGTTTCCCCAGATGCACGCTTTAGTAATTTTCAAATGTCACCTGTCAGGCTCTGCAGGAATGCACTTTTTAAACACAGTCACCAAGTGTGATGAGCAGTAATCACTAAGGCACAGTAAAGAGAATCAATATTCCAAAAACAGACAGTGATTTTTCAGCATTAGCTGCTGACAGGTTGATCCGCATTAACCTTGCTCACATAACCACATTGTTCAACTGTGAAACGAACTGTCAGATGCACAGTGGAATAGAAATTTATCCTGAAGTTGGAGGAGAATTAAGGAGCGACACAGAAATCTTTGAGTTTAGATGCATTGTAAAATGTTTGGGTTGGGTTGTGGTTACGGTTGCTGTGATCAAAAAGAAACTGGCCTATAGTTTTACAGGTGCTTATATATAAAATATATATTTTCTTATCACTATAGTTACATTTTAAGTCTTTTTTACAACATGGCACGATCAAGTACATTAAATAAGCATATCAATTTCAATTTGCCATTATTTAGTTTATTTGCCATTTGTGATACAAATGTTAATGCAATGTAAGTCACTTTGGGTATAAATGTCATTTTAGTAAATGTAAATCTACTGTAGTTTAGTGATTATGTCTGTCAAAAACATCCTCATCAACAACATTAGTACTGTAAATAATGTCTTAGATTATCGTCGGTTTTTACACATAGCTTCAGAAGATTTGAAATTTAGTGCATAACTCATATGGACTACTGAATTGTTAATTTACTTTTTTGACAGACATGTTCACTATCCTTTTAAAGAGCTGCTTTAAATTCAGCTTCAATATTTAGAGAATAATTTGCAGAATTTGTATTTTTGGGTCAACAAATTCTTTATACTGGCACACATTTTTTAAGTCAATAATGTACAATAGCACCTAATCAACAGAGATGCATTGCTGTTATTTCTGGGCAGGCTAGTTAATAATTAAAATGACTGAAACTTGAAAACAAGTTTTCTATAACTACATATCAGACAGATGTGGTACCACTTGGCATTATTTAATGTCGAATAAGTACAAGCACATTTAATTGCTGTTTTATGCATTTTTCAGACAACAAAAACACATTGAACATGACTCGCATTTAACATTGAACTCCACAATAACAGATATACACTTTTTGTTTTTAACCAAGCAGTTATCACCATTTTTTGAGAATACCTTCCCTTAGAAAAAAATGTTCCATCTAAACAAAAAATCAGGAAGAAAAATACCCAGAAACCCATCAGAGAAAGGTCTTTTATGATTCACAGGCCATATGGAGGTTCGGTGGTAGCTTTTTTTCTTTGGGCGTGAAAGGAAATGGCTTTGAGTTTATCTGAGCTCTTTTCTGTAGAGGAGTGAAAACGCTGGGTGCCATTTTCATCTCCATAAGAATTACTAACCCTAAAAATGAGCCAGCTCGCCTCCTGACACAGCACTCCATCTTCATTCGGACCACCCTTGCACAACAATTCGCTAGCGCTAGAGAAGAATACTTGTGTGGACGGGCATGGCAGCTCATTCCATTAAAAGCAGCCTCGCTGCGTTTGAAAAACTACTTTAATTCCGAGTTTGAATCCACTGCACCTTCACACCTCCAGTCATTAGATATTAAGCTGTTTAATTTCCTGATTATTCTTTCAGAGCATTTGTTGATGCGACACAATCTGTTACTTTCTTGGTTTTGGTGGCTGACTGAATACCCAGGAGTATTTTGCAACCTCAGGTTCTCCAAGATTAGTAGCACACAAAGTAGAAAATCTTCGAATGAAACAATGTCCCTTAGCATTGTCTTTTCGAATCAGCGTCCTCACTTTGTAGGTGCCTGAAGTTACAAACCGCTCAACTCTGTCTCCCATGAGGCTGATTCTTCGATGGTCACACACATATGCGCATATACACGCTGTCACAGCGGTAATGGAGTTGTGGGCTCTTGGCAGCTGAGGTGGTGTATGGCAGTCAGGCGATTACGGAAATGAAAAAGCTTCATCTCTGAGTTGGGCCTGAGGGGGATGGGCAGGCCAGGGAAAAGCCCCCTGGAGGGTGATTTGATTTGGGAGATGATGTACAGCCATAAACTGATAATATCACTCCATAAACTCTGCTTGCCTTTCTCAGCCTGCATTTCTATTTCACACACTGCCAGGGGAAAAGAAACGACTCGCACACATGCATTCAAAATCATACGCCAGTGAGGCCTGATTATGATATTATTCAATAAAAAGAACCAATTATTTTTTTGTGTCCTAATCCGGTTCTGTATACTACAACTAACCACAGTCTGTGTTATATTTCGGGCTTTGTGTCCAGGTATATTGTAGAGCCGTAATTGTAAAGTAAGAAGTACAAGTGAAGTTCACAGGATTAAATTAGAACAAAATTTAAAGGCGAAATATTTAAATTATAATGAACAGTTTAAAAATGTTTAAATATTTAAATTTGGATGGTGTCATCCTTTTTCCCCATAGTGAGGGGTTATAAAAATATATTTTTGAAAACATTCAGCATCTAAAAAATGTAAAAAAAAATTATCTACTCATTTGACATGGATTTTGAATATGCATTATTGTTGCATTTGTTATTATTATTAATAATAATAATAGTAATAATAATAATAATAAATATTATTATTATTATTATTATTATTATTATTATTATTATTATTATTATTATTATTATTATTATTATTATTATTATTATTATTATTATTATTATTTGCTTAACTGAAAAGGTCACACTGTAGCGTATCGTTCTTCGTCATCAGCAGGTCACAGTTCACCAAATTTGACCATTGGAACGCAGGAAAATGCTGAATTATTTATTATTACCTATATTATTTTTTATAAAATAACACTTTATGTGTGCCACATGTGAATAAAAAAGTTACACGAAAATGTGTTACACATTATTGGTGTCATTTTCTAGACTTCGTGAAGACCTCAAGACAACTAAAACATATGACAGAGTCTGTTTTAAAGCCAGACTGTTATTACTCTCCCACATTCAATCAGTGTTGGACTAGTGTTGAAATAGAACATGGGTGAGTGCTTGATAGTTTATGTCCACCATAAGCATGTGTAATAATCCTCTCCGTGGTCTACCGAGTTCTGCCTTGGATCACACAAGAGCATGCATGTGATTTACTAATGCAATCTCACAGTACCATGCAACCTATAATCAGTGAAAGGCTTTAAGTGTGAAAGTGTGTATTTGTATGCGTGAAAGTGTACGACTGATGGTGTGATTACACAACTAGTGGAAGTTTTACAGCACGCGCCATAAAGATGTCTTTATTCTGTTCTGCACATCTCCAGTAGACTTTGTACAGTAGTGAAATCAAATACAGTCAAAATAATAGATTGAAATCAGAGATTGCAAAATAAAATGTTAAAACTAATGGACAACATGGACTACAATATCACTTTCATCAACTTCTAGAATCCCAGTTTTTGGCATTCATAGCCTCGGATGTGTCATTGACCTTCCATATCCACTTTCTTTCCCTGTTCCTATCTCTCCGTCTCTCTTCTCAAACCTCTATTCTCAGGCATTGAGTCTGAGGTGTGCTATTATCCATGGGTGAGTTAGAAAAGGAGAAGAAGGGCACCAGAGATCACTTATAAAACGCAGGGACATCCTGTTCACATCACCTCTTTTATCTCTTTCTCTCCTCCTCTCTCTTTAATGGAGTCTTGCTGCATGGGTTGGCAGGGAAATAAGGTTAGATGCGCTCGTATGTGAGCAGATACAGCCCCTCCTGTACAAAACAGGATAAGGTCTTTTCACGAACCTGCCCTCCCAGAAACTCCTAGAACAGTCTTGCCATCTCCTTTTAAAGTGGAGAAGAGGCATCATTACCTCTGAAATGAACTGAATGCCAGAAAGGAGAGCAGGGCAGGTTGGAAAGTAAAAAGGGGACAGGTGCTCCAGTTCACATTTTTTCCCCATCCTCTCAGTTATTACAGAATACCGCAAGGCGACTATCAGATAGAGAAAGAACAAATGGATCTGAGGAGCATTTCAGCAAGGCATTGTTGAAGATTAATCCTGATCAAAACACTGCTGATTACATAAAGTTTTAAATGTTTTTTTTCACAGATTGAGTGATTTCAGATTAAACAGTAGAAGTCTTTTGAAACCCTACAGCCATGTTTCTGAACAGCCAACTGATGTGTAAAACGAGTTGACTTATTTGGCTCATGCAGTATCGAGTTGGCTAAAATGAAACTTTTTTTGTCTTATTTAGATTTATCAATTGATTTGACAAAGTTATTTTAACATCTCAGTCAGTGATGAGCTATACTGAATCAATTCACTAAAATAAATATAATTAAATTTCCAAACAATAAAATCAATTTGAGTTAAATGGTCACATCATGAGCTCTTAGTGATGTTTTTGAAACAGGATTTTAAAATTAAATATTTAATGTCACAAGAAAGATGTCATTAGCAGTCTTATCAGCTTGCTGACCTATGGGATACAGGGAGGACCCTGTTTCCATGGTGATTTGACCTTTCTGAGCTTCTTTAGTGAGCTTAGTGAATGGTAATGACTTGAAAGGAACGGGGATGTGTCAGATTTTACACAGATAAACAGACATAATATGGTGCTTCCAAGGTTTCAGAATAACAACATTATAGAGGGAACCAAAATGGACCCACACAGTTATGAGCACAGACAGGTTCTCACACACATTTTACACATTTTCTCTGGTGCCTTTACGGTCAAGGCGTTGCACATCTCAAACATGTGCAACAATTAACTCTTATACAGTATATTGACATTTTTACATTTTTTGTTGGTATTCCCAAACATAGTTACATAATCATTTTTAATTTGTGATGCACACAATGTGAAGATTTTAATGCCAGTACTGTACTGTGAATAATCTTAAGTGGACTTAATATTTTAAATGTGTGTAAAATGTTACTGCTAAATACAAGGTGTGAAATGAAAAAGAAGCAAGACAGCATGTCAAAGGAGTTTTATATACCAATTTAAATACGCCTTATAGTTTATAAGTTTCTGGTGTTGGTGTTATAATTTATGTTTGCTAATAAGTTATAAGTTATATAAACAATCTTAACGTTAATCTGGATGGCATTAATGTGACTCCCAAGCTGAATGTGGGAGTTTTTGTGAAGTATGCCATCTGCTTTTTGCAGAACAAGTAAAAGCATTGGTTGTTTTGTCAAAAGAAAGAGGGCATTTTCATTAATAAAGCCTACTGCAATTAGTTATTGGCTTCTTTGTAATCTCTGAGTATATAATTGAAACTCTATTGAACTGCAGTTGAATGTATTCAGACTGTACCTTTCATAATACAGTGGCCCCAATTAGACATGGAGACGCATCACATTTAATATGAATATCTATATAAAAATCAAAAGCCATGTAGTTTAAGAAAATACTTTTCAAGCGACTTCTTTTCACGACTTGGTTTGTATAATGTTACCAATAAAATGACATTGACCTGTTTAAGTGTCCTATTGTTTTTGGGCAAAGTCAGAGAGAAGATAAAAAAAAGAAATAAGACAATGCAAGCTCATTACTCCCATCTGAAAGACAAATATATCCATCTAAAGCTCAAAACATGAATTTTTGATTGTGTCATGTATGGTAATTTGACATTTGAGGGTGTCACACTGGCAGAAGAAAATAAGGCAGTGATTGTGGTACTTGTTAAAAGGATAATCAAGTTGACACATTTCTACCCCATTTATGTGATTGACATCCGCTATTATATTGTGTTTCATTACACGAGAGAGAAGAACAACACTGTGGGAGTTTCAGAGCGTGTGTGCGCACATACACGTGTGCCAATGAAAGGCAGATATTGTTTCGTTTTTCTTTTTTTAAATGTATTATTATCAACAGGAAGCGATACATAACAATTGTGTGGGTGTGTTTTCATCGCTTCAGACAAGAAACAACTAGAGGCTTCTGCATAATGGTTGTGATAGCTGATACTCCGTGCACTCTGCCCTCTTTGTGTCAGCAACCGACTGAGCGCAATTTCTGGATGGATGAAGGAGAATAAAACTGTCTGTGCCATTTCTCTGGCTTGCGTGTTTCTGTGATTATGTTATTCTCAGTGGAACCACGTGACAGGGATGCTGAATATGAGCATCTCCATCAAAATATTGCGGTGACGAATAAGGCGGACGAGGAGTGATGGATTAAGTTTGCAATTTTTCAACCTTCCTGAACACCATCTGGATCACAGCGTCACTTTGATAAATCTGGATTGTGCTCTGGGCAAAATGCAAACTTCTCCCGCGAAACGCGGCATATTCATATGGCGGTCAATGAGCCGTGGGACCTTTAGGCTACGCTCCACTTCATATTTTTATGCCCTTGCTCACTTACTCTTCTATGTCTCGTTGACTATGATATACGTCATTGCTTACTATATGTTGCTGCTACAGGCGGAGCAAGTGCAATTGGTTTAATTGCACAAGATCATCATATAGCCCATAATTGTCATTTTTGTGTGATGTCACAGTTGAGTTGCATTTTGAGATGGAGTTGCCAGATGTGTGCATATGTGTAAGCTTAAGTAAAAATGTTTGTTTGTAATGAAAGTAAAAACAGCCCTATAGTCTTTCTAATGTGTTAATTTTAAAGTCTGTTAACACACACCGTTTATGTTGTTTCAATGGCTAAATCGTATGGCAGTACACAAGGACACCGTGGACATACAGTACAGCGTGGATCCAGCATCATGCAAAACCCTTTGGTTACTGATACTGTAGAAATAGCAGTTAGCCCTGATTAATTTCCTCTGTGACCGAAAGTATTCAATAATGTAGAAGTTATCGAGATAAAGATTTCAATGTTTCTAGCTTGAGGGCCGGGGCAAACAGATCTGACTGTCTAGCAGCTCTCTTGTGTAATCTACTCAACTGAACTGTCAGCTTTTAATCATTGTGGTGCACAAGTGACTAGCATGGCAATATTGTACTGGTAGTTTAAAGAGTTTAAGAGTATTCACATTTTGTTCTGAGAACTGATGAAAGCAGCCTCAGTTTGACTGAACATGTTCAAATCATTCACCTCTGAAAATGAACATGAAATTACATGAAATTTTCCATAATGATGTACGTGACTAAAAAATGGTCTGAAAGTGACAGTTTAATTTCCAAACACTGCTTCCATCGCCGATAACATAAATGGCATGATGAAAGTTTTGTATCTAGTTAAAAATGTCTGACCCTCTGGTGTCTCATGGCACTCAGGTTAAGGGATATATCCAATGGGGTTTGCAATTATAGAGCATTATGTTGTTCTCTTGAGTCCTTAACATGTTTTCTTGAATGTTTTGTGTGTGTTTATGTGTCAGCGGTTGACTTTGGGATCGAATTGGGTGGAGTTAGGGATACTGAAATCGTCTTAATGAAAATCTAAAAATGCAGAAAGGTTTCTGTAAAGGTTAGGGGAAAATAAATATCAGTAGCTTAGTTTAAAAAAAGAGTCAAGAAATCAAATGTGTGTCAGGGATATGTTACAAAATCCATTATTTGTCACATGTAATAGTTAGTGAAGTATATGTATCAGATTTTGCTATACATGATAAACCAAACTATTATGTTGTGCATTTTTTTATATACTTTAATCAAAGGTGCCTGGAAGTAAATGCATAACGTTTAATCATGACACAGTTGAAGGTCCTTTTGGCCATATTGAGTGTTACTGCACTGACACTACAGAAACTCAGAGTCATTTCTTTGATGCCATGCAAGAGCAGTTACAGGCCATCACAAATATAGCTGGAAATGGGTCTGCTATATAACCATCATCTTTCCGTGTGTGAGAGAGTGTGTTTGAGGGTTTAAATGTCCCTACAATGACACTTAAACTAGAATAATAATATAATGCAGGTTTTATAGATTTAGGGTCAAGAATTTATCATCATTAACAACATGTGTGCATTCAGCATGGCCTAAATGTTGCTCTGAACGACTGTCCAATCCCATTTGCCATCACCACTTACAAATTTGCAAAATGGTACAATTACACTTGTAATGTCTTTATTGCTCATAATGTGTTTGGTGTTTTTTTATTTTGCCGTTACCTCTATACTCAATTTAAACACTTCTTAAAATTAAGCCCGCCACATTTCCCAGATAAAAACTGATACAGCTTTTGGCCCATAGGGGGCAATGTTGCCATTCAACTAATTCTGAAGCATAACGTAGACATCCAGGTGAATGAGAGAGCGAGAATAGGAGGAAAGGAAAAGAGAGACTTCATATTGACTGTCTATTACAAATGACTGGAAAGGAAATGATATGCGTTCAGACCTCCCTGCAGTCTTGACTCAATACAAGCACACACACATACACACCGTATACACAGCGGGAAGGCTCAGGACAATAGAGCTTTTATTTTACACCAAACACCACACACACTCACATACAGGGCACAGAGTTATTACCTTCCACAATAAGAGAGCATGGGATTATGGGGAAAGACACAAAAAGGGCGATAACAACAGACTTCGTTGTTAAGGATTAGTTTATAGTAAAATTAAAATTCTGTTGTACACTTACATGCCATAAAACTGTATGACATTCTGTCTGGAATTCAAAAGGAAAACATTTTGTAGATTTTAAGCATTAAAAATAACACAAAATCACCATAACAGCTTGTGCTTTGTGTGACAAAATATGATTCACGTAAAATTGTGACTTGCACACTTTTTAGTGCACTCATTAGATAATTAGAGATGTCAAGTATCTTCGCAGTTATTCAGTTGTTATTGTTAATGTTACTAAATAATTTTGTTAGTGAATCTAGACGTTATTTACAGGTTTGGGATGGGAAATATCCTAAATCCGAGTTGTGTGAAACGCATACATAGTATGAAAGTATGCGATTTCTAAATGTGTTTGACCTTATATTTCTTTGGGTTGTAGTCTAGCTTAACAAATCTCTTTTTGTGTTTTGCAGAAGAAAATCATATGGACCTAGAATAACATGAAGGTGAGTGAATAATGTCTTCTTCTTTATTTAAAAAATGTGACTAAACAGTTGAGTCATGAAAGATGAGTTTTCGGTTAGTTACTAGGAATTTCATGATAAAAGTGACCCGTTGCTTGAAAAAAGGGCCGTAAAGAGATGGAAAGAGAGGGTGACAGAGATTCAAAGACCTGAAATGTGAGTAGATGACACAGAACTGATGGTCTGGTAATAAAACTGTCAGTGCTGTCACACCTATGCTCTATAAACCAGCTGCAGCACGCTGGCGTTCCAGAGAAAGACCGAAAGAAAGAGCAGGAGACGGTGAGAGTGATTCTCCTGTCATTCGTACTGTTCCCTCCTCGTCTGCTACCTCTTTTTGTGTCAGCACTAATGTGCTGCTTTTATAAGAGCTCAGATCATAGAGCCCTGCTGTCTCAGGACATCATGTTCACACGCTGCACACATTAGCCGCTGCTTTTCATCCACACGTGGTGAGTGTGCCTGTGTGCATGCAGGTATTTAAAGCGCTGAATGGAAAATGAGTTTGGTACATCTTAGGTGTTTGGTACATCTTAGGTTGTGTATGCTGTCTTCTATACTCTTTATGTTGACAGGTGTTGTTAAAGATATGTTTTTTTAGATCTACATCCTTTGTTATTGTTTAAAGACCTAGTCCCTGCCCTTAACCTTGCAATCAAGGGATTTAATTGGTTGAGGGTAATTTTTCTTTTCCAAGAACAACAAAGGATGTTGATCAAATCGTGTTAAGATACTTTTGTGTTCCAAAGCGACTTTCATGCAAATTGCTTGGGAAAGAAAACATCTGGGAAAAACATAAAAGTGAAAACAGGGTGTATACTATGCTGTCTTTGACTTATACTGCTTTAAAGAAATAAAATGAGAATTCTGTCATCATTTACAAATCCCTAAGATGTTACGAAACTATATGAATTTCGTGCTTGGAATACAATTGTTTAGCACAAGGCTGAATTTTCCACACAATAAGTGCATACAGTGGTGTTAAAAATGTATATAAAAGTCTGTATTTACATTTATATTTCACGTCTTCTGAAACCAAACAATTGTTTTTTAGGAAATTGTTTGCAGGAAGTTCAGCCCCATTGCTGCCAAACCTGTCAAACGTGGCACCAATGTAAGGGTAAGTAAATAATGACAAACTAACACGGATGGTTGGGTGTCTTAATCTAAGTTTGTTATCAATGAAAATGAAGATACAATTATACAAAGATTTTTAAGCCCAGGATCAAAGATGACCTTTAACATAGAGACAAATAAGAAAGTTGAACTGCTATTTGGATCCCCCAATAATAATAATCAAAAGCAACAAACACAGATAAACGAGGGTAAATAACCATTTATGTGCGTCTCGGGAACACAAAGAGGCATAAATGGGATGAGCATTATATCCGATTGGCCAGGCGACACAATTACAGGCAATTTACCTGCTGAGACAGGAGGCGTGCTCCCAAGTGCTTCTGGGTAATGACTTTCAGTGTGATTGACATCAGTGGCGACTTAAGATGACACAGGCTCCGCGTGCCGTCGCTGGGGTAACCTTCACACAGGTTCACAAGTTGCCGTAAAGATGACAGTTCATTAACCCGTTAAACCTGAGGACATACAAAAGCAAACAGTGATCTGATAGATTATCTTGGACAGGAAGGCGCAGAGTGCAGAAAGTGTGGTTGGGGCTGGCTGTATCTGTCAGACAGGCTTCTTGTGAGATTTATTGGCTTATGATTGTAAGGTTAAATATTAAAGGAATTCATTTTTTACTGAAAGTGTCATTTGACATGACTAATCCCACAGAGATCCTGATATGGCCTGTTGGGTGTTTATACATTAGGGGTCCGTCCAGCGTCACTGTGTGATGTGGTCTGGAAATTGATTGGTCTCAGGTCTGGTTTTGTCACATGGTCAAGGAAAGGATAAAAAGGGTTGTAACTGATGCTCGTTCTCTACCGCTGTGTTCTGTAGAGCTGATCTTCAGCTTTCTTATCTGAGCTCTGTTGTTGTGTGCAGCTGGTTTACCATCAGGTCAGACTTCGGCCCTTAACCACATCTCTTAGTCTCGAATCTAAGCGGTTGGCTACCTTTTTTTGAGCTTAAGAAGCACAAGTTAAAGTACAGTTGATGTTAGGTTAAATTGTGGGCTGGAAATAAGGTATTTTCTGTAACAGTGATTTTAGAGCCATTCAAGCAGATGGGATTGTAGTCTAGCTACCGCATGACTGAAATGGCTGCCCGTAGGTGTTGTAAACCTCCTTAAAGGAACTTCTTTCCAGACATAACTGGTGCTCAGTTTTCTCATAAGTAGGAGAGGGTGGTTGAAGTATAGACAGTTACACAGTTTTTCTTACAATACTTGTAGTTCTTGAGCAACAGCCGCCACACACAATATATCTTTTTCTAAATCTTCTTTTTAATTTTTATTATTCCACACACTTACTGTACCAAATGGTGGCTGAAGAATTCTTTAAATGGCCATTGTATGTGCCGTTGTTGTGCTTAAGATGTGTGAATGTGCTATGAATAAGCCACTGGCTCTTTCTGAGGCATTCAGAGATGCCTTTTTTATTCTGACACTCATCATTCAGCTCAACATGCTAAAGTGCATCACACACAGTAAACTGGAAAAGCATTTGGTGTGCTGTGTGTTGGCTTAGAAAGAGGAAACAGGAAATGGAAAATGTCACGTTTTGCATATCACACTCCAGTCACAATGGACAAACACACACAATTTCTGCACTGAGACTCCTTTGCTTTCTCTCTCTCTCTCTCTCTCCCTCTCTCTCTCCCTCTCTCTCTCTCTCTCTCTCTCTCTCTCTCTCTCTCTCTCTCCCTCTCCCTCTCCTCTCTCCCTCTCTCCTCTCTCCCTCTCCCTCTCTCCCTCTCCCTCTCCTCTCTCCCTCTCTCCTCTCTCCCTCTCCCTCTCCCTCTCTCCTCTCTCCCTCTCCTCTCCTCTCCCTCTCCTCTCTCCCTCCCTCTCTCTCTCTCTCTCTCTCTCTCTCTCTCTCTCTCTCTCTCTCTCTCTCTCTCTCTCTCTCTCTCTCTCTCTCTCTCTCTCTCTCCCTCTCCCTCTCTCTCTCTCTCTCTCTCTCTCTCTCTCTCTCTCTCTCCCTCTTAATGTGTGTGTGCATAGTTTGTCCTGTAGGCTTTGACAGTGCAGATGACACCGTGCCTATAGCTCTGTTTATGCATTTTTGTTTTTTTTACAGAAAGATGCATTAAAACATGACGCCCTCACATGCCTCTGGTTTGAAGTCTAAACACGTGCTAAGCACTGTCATACGTTAACCCTGTGCAGACGACACCATAAAGAGCAAAAAATATCATAAATTATGGATCTAAAAATCCTACTGTGTTTGAGTAAAAAGTGTGATGTTTATTGAAAGTGAGTAGTTTTCCCTCTCTACCGAGCTCTTTTTCCTCACGTCCCATCCTCTCTCTCTCTCTCTCTCGTATGTACGCTGACACAGTCTCAGATTAGAGTTAGCCAGGAGAGTTGTCCCTGGGTCGCTCCCCTGTGTCTCTCACCAAGATACTCGTCCCAAAGCAAAAAATTAGGTGCCTCTCACCTACACACAAACACACGCTTCAAAAGGCTTGTGTGCGCGGCTGAGGTGAAAGTCTTTGTAGTATAATTAAATGGGATGAAGATTTATTCAGCATTAGCTTGTGAAAGAAGCACGCAGTCGCATTCGTACGTTCTGCCTGTGCGAGGGATAAACAGTCCCCCTCTCCCTGACTTACTAATGCAGATCTTCACTGCTTTGAAGTCCCTCCATACAAATGAGAACTGTCCTCCCACAGGAGCTGCTTACCTGACATAGGAGACATTTTTAATAAACATGTTTGGTGGAAGAGGCATGTCATTTGAAAACGTGTTTGTTTTGACCGTCATATTCAGCATATATGATATCTGCCTATAGAAAACAAGGATTTTTTGTTCTTAAATGAAGAGCTACAGCTGTTTGACAGCTTGTATTTCAAGTCTTCTGTATCCGTATGTGTGAGAAACAGCCAAAATTCGAGTCGAGTGATGCATAAGACCCAACGCTGTTTAGCCATAATGACTTACAACACATCTGCATACCTGTATGCGTAAATTATATTTGTAAACTTTGGTGAATGGGAAACAAATAATATATAGTTCCTTACACAAAGAAGACTTTCATTTATTTAATTGTGTTGTTATGTCCTTTATATAGCATGTCGCCGTTTGCTTGCTTTGCAAGTTTTGCAAAACTTTAGTATTGACACATGTTCGTTTATCACCTGAGGTAACAATGAAATTGGCTGGTGAAATGCAGCGTTGGCACTGGCATACAGGAGCAGAATTGCGTTCAACAGTTTAAAGCCATATTAGTTTGATCTCTTGATGTGCCAAACAGATTTTACTTCCTTCTGTCTCTCTCTCTTGCATCCTACCCTTTTGCTCACCCATCCTGCAAGTGTGTGCGACAGCTTATTGTTTTGTGTGTGTGTGTATGGAAGGGTTTTAGAGGTGTGCCGTTCTTTGTTGCTCCAGTGACTCCTTTAAGCCATGGCTTTATGATGCGTCTGCCAGTGAGCAAAACCATCAGTCCCCTCTCTAATCCCACAGAAAAATGGGAGACGGCACCACTGTCGAAAAACAACAAGAGCAAAAAACAAAACGAAAAAATCTCTTCACGCACGCCGCTTTATTTGATCCCTCTAAGACTCCGTCAAATAAAAAAACATGAATACAAACGAAAGAGGCTGGAAGTGTTTGTGTGAGGCAGCTGATTGAAAAGCAAAGACAGATGTCTTTATCCTCCCGCAGCTGGGCTTACAGGGCTGTCGGCTTTAAGACATGGCCAAGATTAATGTCTTTAGGACAAAATATTAAGATGTTTTTTCCATTCTGAAGACACACACACACACACATATCCCTGCTGGAACTAAAATCTAACTTATTTATATGTTGGAGGTTCTCACCTGAGAGACATGGACAGACTCAAAGTCATAACAGTTTAGTGTAAACATCACCCACATATCAAGACCTGCTTGCTGCTCTTTACCTTTGGTCCTGTTATTGCTTGCGGGTCTGCAGGTCTGAGAACAGTTGCACACCTGTCTTCCTTCCAAACAGCACTTTCCCAGCAAATGGCAAATCTAATCTTAGTGGTCAATACAGCTCTAGTGATTGCACAGCAGATGGTCTTACACTAAATGCTTTGCTTTTACCATTACTTAACTGCAGACGCTGGTCGAAAGCATTACCCCTGTACAGCCACAACTATATAAAGACTCTGCTAAGAGTTTAGCAAAGGATATCCATGTGTCGCTCGCATTACAGATCTCTCTTTATTTCATTATAGAAAATTGCATATTATAAGAGTAATCCAAAAAGGCAGTGCATTATTGGGATTTTACTAGGATTAAGGGGTGTTGTTGATTAAGACGAGAAAATCAATGTTTATTGCACGGTTTATTGCTCTGATCAGCTGTTAAACTGTAATTTTGCATGTCATCCAATCAGATTTCAGAGCTGTGAGCTACATGGACCGCCATGCTTTAATGCATGTGATTCTGTCTTAAGCCGGAACAATAAGGGAGCGTCATTGAATCTCTCTAGGTCTCATTCCACCATCACTCAGAGCTAAAAGTGCTTCTGGCTCCCATTGGAAAACTTCTGGCCTCCCGTTGGAAATGCTGCTGATTGAGTCATCCGCCTTCGAAAGGCTCTTAGCGGGAAACCCAATCGGATGTGGCTCTCCGATTTTTCATCCGTCTCTTCCACCTATCTCTCTCCTCTTTCTCTCTCCCACGCGAGGCAGTCAAAAGCCCAGGGGTGTGATTTCTGCTATTCGCCTCTATTCACGCGCTAAGACCTTCAGTCGGTACCTCTGGGGAATGAAAGAGAGAGAGAGTGTGAGACTGATTTGAGCTGGATGAGAGGAAGGATTTGAAGATGACCTGTCTACTGCCGATGGCGTGTGGAGGGATGTGGGTGGCTTGGCTCTTCTGCTGTGCCTTTTAAGTTTTCTGAGCAAAGGTTTTAAAGGAAGATCTCACCAAAAATCAGTCCCGTATGTCATTACGGATCTGTTGTATTTTCTGTAGAAACCAAGAGAAGAAATTTCATGCTCCTTTTTCATGCAATGATAATTGACCTCAGTTCTTCTGTTCCACACAAGCTTTATAAAAAATTTAATATAGTACATAGATTGGCTACTTTTAAAATACTTTCTTGTTTTTTGTGTTTTTGGAGCAGACGTGGTCAGCATTCACAGCAACTGCATGAAAAACAAGAGTTAAATTTTTTATTTTGCATAAATATGAAGGAAGTTTTTAACGCCTGTGACCGTGGGATTTAAGGCTTCATCAGATCATATTTTTCATTGTTTAGCAAACTGAGAAAATATTAATAGAGTTGACTGGGGGTCAGAGGAACAGATGTGTTTAAATTAAAACAACATTACATGATGACTCATGTAATTTGAAGTTGCTCTGCTGCCTACAGAGAATCTTCAGAAAATGAAGAGATACTAAGCGATGCAGAGAGATAAGAGTAAAGGATATATCTGCTCTATTCAGTCTCCCGTGTAGCTTTAATAATGAAATGAATTTCAAATGTTAACAGCTGCTGTGCAGAGGCAGTCGATACAAACCGGATCAGCGCCTGGCAACTGCTGTTGTCCTGACATGAGTGAAAAGAGAGCAGGGCCATCATTCTGCACAATGATAAGCCACAGATCAACTTAGCAATTACTAGTCTGGTGAGGTCATTTGATTTTGAAGTGAGAGAGAGAGAGAGAGAGAGAGAGAGAGAGAAGAGAGAGAGAAGAGAGACAGAGAGGAGAGAGACAGAGTGAGTGAGAGAGTGAGTGAGAGTGAGAGTGAGAGAGAGAGACAGAGAGAGACAGAGACACAGAGACAGAGACAGAGACAGAGAAGAGAGAGAGAGACAGAGAGAGAGAGCGAGAGTGAGAGAGAGAGAGAGAGAGAGAGAGAGAGAGTGAGAGAGAGAGAGAGAGAGAGAGAGAGAGAGAGATTATCCTGCAGTATTCTGTCCTCTTTATTCTTTTTTATTTATTTAAATATAAGTATATATATTTAGATAAATATATTTATTTTATTTTAAGATATTGGAACTGATGTTTTATTAAAAAATGATATTCAAAATTAAATAAATTTTAATAAATGTATATTTTAAATACATTTATTGAAAATATAAAAATTAATTCTATTATATAGATATTTTAATGTTATAAAAATTAAAAAATAAAATGTAATTCATGAAATTTTTATATACATTTAAAAAAACAAGTATTTAATCACCAGTGTAATTTTATTGAACAGGCAGGGTGAAGGTGACATTTCCTTGCCAATTTTGACCAATTTGTCTTGTAAGATTTGCTCAGAGTTGAGTGATGCACGTGCTCAATCATTTATTGTCACATATTGTAAACCTTTACCTTGTCCTTCAGCCACTCAAATGTTTAAGGTCACAAGTTGATATTATCCTCCTGATGGATGTTTCTCAGAAGCTTTAGGTTTTTAACAAGATGTCCTTTACCTGCTGGTGAAAAGCAGCCCCACAGCACAATGCTCCCAGTATGTATTTACTGTACTGTAGCTTTTGTTTGCCACCTGCAATTCCAAGGTTACACGTGGCCTCTGGTCTAAAAAGAATCAATACTTTAAGTAGAATTAACAATAACAACATCAGAGCTGTGCACAGTGACTCAAAACAGTAAATAATCCAACATTTGGACCACTTAGTGACAACTGCCTTCAGCATGAGGTGTGCGCTTTAGCATGATCCTTAACCCTATATAAGATAAGGATAAAAAGTTTATACATTTTTATTTATCTTGGTGATAATTGAATAGTCAATACACAGACAATTGAATTAAACCTGATGCTGTAGAATGACCTAATTTGCTTCTGCAACATTATTGTTTTATGAGTTAATGCAGACCGGCACTTAAGGAAAGCTAAGCCCGTCCTCAACTATAAAGTCTCAAAATACTATTGAGTTTTTGAAACAAAACTGAGATATTTTTCTTTTAAAACTGTTATTCATGGTTTAGGTGAATAAGAGGCCATTAAGATGCCACAAAAATCCCTCAAGGAAAAGATGAAGCATTGTTTCGTGCGCTCAGATGTTTAAGTGCTTACATTAGACCCTGGTTTTCATTAGAATGCATTAAGGTCTCTAACATACAGAAGCAACCTAATTCAGGCTATAAAACGATACCCTGCGGAGTTCAGGTAATAATGCATTCCTGAGATTCTTCATTAGCAACAAGACAGCAACCAGCCATAATTTATTGCATTTTAAAAGCAAAAGTGGTTTGTCCCGAAATGATTTCAAGACGTCGTTTATTACAGAGTTTGTAAATGATGGCGTTCAGGTTTGGATGTCTAGATGCTACAACCTTATTTCCATTTCTGTGACTGCAGGGCAAGCACAGGGAAGAGAGAGCGAGAATGAGAGGGAGAGAGAGAGAGAGAGAAACGGAGATGGCAGACACACATTGGGCTTTTTCAGTGTAACTTTTTAATTATCTTTTATGCTGATTTTCTTCATCAGGCCTTCAGGACAAGAGAAAAGCATCATAAAAACAATTACAGAAGTGTTTGTGTTTTTCTTGTTATTAAAGAAATGCTACCGCAGGGCCCGCTTCCCATTCCATCTCACATTTATACACCTCTTCTGTGCTCCGCGATTCAAGGATGTTCGGCTCAGAGACTGTGTTTAGGTGTCCTGAGGACATTTCTCCGGAGTGCAGATCCTATTCTGAAGAATCTTATTAAGACATATCTGAGTTATTAGGAGAGTCAACTAAGCACAAGACTAGTTTTATGTTAAAAACAGGCTATGCTATATTTTTACTTGATGGTAGGTATTATTATCTAAGGACAAAGAACTGCACATTTTTTAGCCTTTAATTTAGCCAAAAGGGACATCTCTCTCACTTTATCTATTTTGTCTCGTCCCTGCTTTCCTTTTTCACTTCTCTCTCTCTCTCTGGTGATAGAGTTGTGCTGTCTGTGATACGTCTATAGCCTGCAGTGAAGTTGAGTGCCTGAGGTAAATTATAAAGCGAGGGGTCTGGTTTGGGGCTGTGTGCTTAAAGGACAGCAAAACTTCTAAAATAGATTGTGATGGGTAAAAGCACACGTCTTCAGCTTCATGCTGTACCCGCAGGCATATTCTACATCACAAGTTAAAGTAAAATATGTTATCACCATATGAATTCTGAAGGCTAATTTTTTGTGTCTAAAATCTTTAATTCTAATGGTTAAACTTCTACACATCAGCTGTGGGAAATTAATTAAATTCCTTTCATTAGCTGCTTTCATTGTGTATACTGGCACAGTATGTAAAGCATAAAAGAAATTCAGTGTATATCACTTTAAAACCGTGACATTTCTGTATTGATCCACTGTTTAACAGCAACGACAACATTAGAAGCGCTCACTTGATAAAGAGATAAAATTACTGCCTTCACAAATTGCCGGAATTAGTGTTTACAGCAATATGTGAATGATTCTCTGTGCTTCTGACCTCAGTCTTTTTCAAGTTCAGCAGCATCCTTGAAACTCTGAAGTAATTAATAACTCTCAGTTCTGCTGTGGTCTGATCTCTTCCCAACCTTGGAGAAAATGGGAGGAAAAAAACAAGTTATAAACCCACAAGTGTTCAGCTCTCCACAACAGGGTCTCGGAGCACGATGCAATAAATCAAAATACACACAAAAAAACGGACTGCCAAACTTGTGTGCGTTTCATTACCAGCCTTGGCCTGCTCTCCCTAGCACCTGATGAGGGACCTGCGTACCCACACATACACACAAATTATGCAGAAACATCAACACAGAGACATATGGTAGACTTGCTTTCTCGATGCTTACAGTTGAATAATTTGGCACAGTGAGGCAGATTTTTGGAGGATTTACACTCACCACATGGTGGCGCTCTTTAGATTTTCAGGGCATGCAAATTTGATGCATGCAATATGCTAATTTCTCACAAAATCACATTGAATAATTTGGCACTCTTTTGTTACTGGTGTTACTGTAAAACTTACTTTGAGCTCAAATCAATGTTGTGTTTTTTTGTATGTGCGTATTATGAGGTAAATATGTTATTTGATAAATTATTCATACATATTTTAAGTATGAACAGTAAAAATACTGCAGGAAAGGAATGATTCTGTGAGAGTTAATTAAGTTAATACTGTGTGAAACAAACCACTACTACAACAACAAATTAAAGGTACCACACTTCAGCGTATGACCTCAGTGTAATCGATTAAAGTGATTAAAGATTTAACAGGTTAGAACAGCATGTGAAGTGAACAGAGCCTTGTGTAATGTATCGCCATGCTCCTCTCGCTTTATCTTACTCTGGCTTTCTTGCTCTCTCCCTTTGATTCACTTGGAAAAAAATGTTCAACCCCTTAGAACACACACACCTATACACACAATGAAAGATACTTTTTATTCGGCCTCATTCAGGCTTACTGACATCTCTACAGCAGACTATATCTTCCCCTCCATATGTCAGACCGAGGCAAAACATATTACTGCTGACACTTGCTCAGACTATCATAGACCAGCGCAATACAAAAGAAATGACTCGGGAACTGTAGTGATGCTTTTCGAGGGCTGTATTGCAATATAGCGATGATTAGAAAGAGATGAGAAAAGTTTTTTGAAGGGATTAAAGTATTGTAATAATGTAACACCCTATCCAAATCAAATGCAAATCAGGAAGCATGTTTTTATTTCAGAATTGCTCGTGTAGATCTGTCACACTTTTCACTCATATTTCTCGAAGATTTATAGTGCATGTCTGTTAATGTGTATTTTTTCTTTTCTTTTTTCTGTCTTTGTTATAAAGCAAGAAATAGTCCAGAAGTTAGTTTTGGTTGTATGCGTGGAGCTCAAACCCATATAATTCAAATTTCAAGTATAGCCTATATATTTCTCCTTACATTTTCAAGTTTTATAAAAATCCCTGAGGATGTTCTCACTTATCTACTGACTTTATCTTTTAACAGACACAGCACAATCTGATGCACATTAAAACAGGCCGTTCAATATACCAAGGGCGTTGTTGTGAGATGACTTTTGCTGCCTGATTTCCAAAAGTTTTCACTATAAAAATACAAATTTCATTGTTACATCCATCTAGGAACGTTTATATAATATCAGAAAGACCACTTACACTGTATGTTGCATACTAATGTCTATTTGTCCTGCCACAGCAGGCAATATAAGACATGTGAACAGACATCCTAATACGTTTTTGATATCTAGAAGATAACATTTAGTTTGTTAAAATGTTAATTAACATAAGCTTATGTTAAACTATTCGTGATGGGAATGTAGACTTAATTATCATACTATGTCTTAGGTTTCGCTCCTTCTCTTTCATGTAGCTCATTCTCAGTGTCTGCTTCTCACTTGAATGATGGTGGCGTGAAAACGAGTCATCGGTCTGAACGAGAATACCTGTTCTTGTTCCTCTTTCCTTTTATCCATTCACGCTCTACCCATCCGGGAGCTGTGAGCTCTCATGGGCGAGGCGGCTTTGAAGAAGTCTGACAGTGTCGTCCATCACACCAGCGTTATTTACATTTTACTTTACTGATAAAGGGATTAGATGAAAGATGGGGAAGCGAGAAAGTGGGGAGAAAAACATATGTTATGGTATGTTAAGATGCATATCAACATGAAACAACAAAGCATAATAAGATGAAGCACATGTAAAGCCACACAATATAACATAACGTAAAATCAGACAAGAAAATATATGCAGTACGTGGCACTAATCATATCTGTTATTCTATGTTTGGTCACTTACATCTGTTTGTAGAGGCAATAATGCATACCGTATACATGTAAAGTTATTCTTACTTCAGCTCCAAACTGTCAATATCACCCGTTTATACCACTTTATTTTTGTCCTGCCTTTCTGCAAACTTTAAGTTAAAATATTTAAATTTTCAGCTTGATTCTCTCTTCCTGTTTATTCTCGCTGTCTCCATCGCCTTTCATTTTAACGCCGCCTCCATTTCTGACCAATAGATGGCACTGCGGTATCAGTGTGAAAGTAACTCTCCTGTTTTCTTTAAAGACAGGAGCAAAACATGGAGGAGTGCAGCGATGAATATGAAGAAGAGACCTGAAGCAACAGAGAATCGGATTGAGAGGTGTCGACTTTACCAAAAGCCATATTCAGTTACGAAGCTATTACATAAGACAAATTGTCTAAGCCTGAAAGGCACTGAAACACACCGCTGCGCACTATGAAACAGTTTCTGTCCACAGAAGCCCTTTAAAAGGGTAGAAAACCTTTCGAACCCGGTGTCATGGTAGCGATCAGAAACAATCTGGACACCAAATGATAGTGTGAGTCTGGAAATAGAAAGACACAGTCGGGTCTAAATTCAGCTGCTAGTCTTGACAGGACCTTGTGCCCTGAGTTTGGTAGCGTGTGAGTGAAGATGTGCGTGAAGTGAAGGACAATACTGTTGTGAGAGTTTTAGTGTCTCTCTTGCTATCTTTCTGGAGAACGCTTTGGGAGTGTGTGACCGGCCTCCTCATGACCTCTTCTACCAAAATATTGACAGAGATATCTGTCACCTGCCCACATCAGGTATCACTCAATTTATGAGCAGGTGTATGCGTTTGTGTGTGTGTACTGATGGAACTTACAGGAGATCCCTACTGATGTCTCTGTGCTGGGTCACTAAATGGGTTGTGCAAACTCATTCAGAACCTACGTGGCCCGAATACCTTTTTATTACTCTGCTGGGCACTGAGTCAAATGAACTTTCCTAACTTGTTCTTCTGGTTGAATTCTGAGACTCTTGTGTTACAGAAAAAGTAAAAGACTGGGTCTGAGGTGTTTAATTTCACCAGATATGGGCAATTAAATGCAAATGTTAACCTTACGGTTTTCATCATACTACTAATAGCTCTCAAAGTTCTTAAAGCATTTATGTTTGATTTTTCATAGTCAGGTAAAGTGCTGTTTTCAGAACTGATAATTAAAATAAAATAACTATTTTATGTTCTTCATCTCTTCTCCATTTGTTGGGTATTATTGCTTCTTTTTTGTGCATTTTAATTCACAGAAATCCTACAAAAACACGTAGCCTCTCAGAAACGTGTGTTTTTATTTGTCTAATCTAGATCACATTTATATTTCCACTTTTTAAAATAGATCATTTGTGCATATTTTACTTTTCAGGCAGTTTTTAATCTTTAAAGCTCTATATCGCCATCTCTGTCACAAACATAAAATTGCAGGCTACTTTATGTACTTCAGGTGAAATGAGATCAAATGATGCAAAACTGTCATCACCTGCAAAATTGTGCCTGACAGCTCAAATTCATTATCCATTCATTTATTAAAATCATTACTATGCAGATACACAAATCCCATCATGCTCGTACAGATAATTGTATAGCTGGCCACCATGTTATATTATATTGCGTATGTATAATGAAACAAAGTGCTGTTTGCGTGCGTGCTGTTGTTTGAGAATGTCCCAAGATGCTCAGCATGCCTGTGAGTGTTAATTTACTGTTAACTACCCTCTGATTCACAAATTAAAACTCAGCTAATGAAGGAATAGGCTATTACTGCCTTGTGAGAAATATCCTTAGAGCCAAAGCCGGCCTACCGCTCTCGTTTATAAATTAAACCGTGAGTGTGTTAGAATAGTCCAACGCTGGATTTCTAATCACCAGTCCCTTCAAACAATGTCAAGTCAGTTAGTGGAGTGTTTTCTCTCAAATCTGTCTGTTATTGACTGTGCCTTGAGGTCTCTGTGTTTCCAGACTGCCCTCCAGGGCTTCAGATGCAGTCCTAAACCCGAGACTGGGGTTAAAGATGGTTCAGAGCTTTTCCTCTAGGCCTAGTGCTAATATTGATCCCCGCAGCCGTGCGGAGAGGAGGCATGCATTTAACATTAGCCCAGCTGAAGAGAGACGGCTCATCCCGCAAATCATTGTGAAATTGAACATCATGCCTCCTGACAGAACAAAGCAGCCGATGTTTAAAGAGGAGGAAAAAGTTTTAAGAGCATATTATTATCTCAAGCACCGCTTCAGGAAGACATTTGTTAATTCATTGTCGACGGTCGACGTTCTACGGGGAACCCGAGGATTGCGCGAATGGCATCTCTGTAGGGCGATGGGCACCTTGTTTTCATTCCACGGATTCTTTCGTCCTCTAACTTTGCTTTGGATTTAGCCCTGTGCTTTTTTTAACCAGACTGGTCTCAGGTCTGTTGTCCGAGGGGTCGTTCGCTGAGGTGATGGTATGCAGGAAGTCAAGGTTGAATGAGTTTGCCGTGGTGTGCCCCAGGGCTTCATGCGGTCTTAAACAGAGCACACAGCGGAAGAGTGACAATGAAAACCTTCTGAACCTCCTAAATCTGCGTATGTGTGGGTGTCTGTGTGTTCGAGCATGTATGATAGTATGTGAACATTTAAAGATCATAAGAGAATGGGATAGTGTGTGCTCATTCATCTATAGTAAACATATTTTTCTTTGAAATGTTTCTGTTGTTGTGTCTTGTTAGCCTCTCTGTGTCAAATGAAAATCTGGGTTGACATTGTGATATTGATTTCCTTACAGGCGGATAAAGGATTTCTCCGATAGATGATTGAAGCAAATGAAGATGGGGTAAAGACCACACATACATACACAAAATCTTACAAACACTTATACATACGCACAGAATGCAGATTACAGTTATTAGTTTGCACCTGTGGCAAAATCAATAGCCCGACTCAGACATGATAGGCATACTGAAGCGTCCTCTCTTCTCAGATGTTGTATAAGGTTATACACCTGGATTTGAAGACTAATGTCAATAAGTAGGATTCAGGAATGTGAAAGCAAGAATGTACATTGATTATATGCATCTGAAATATGGTTTGCAATAAAATAGCCACAGACAAACTTGCACTGTTATCAGAACAATAAGACCAGAATATGTGTATTGTTGGGCCATATCAGCAGTAACACGAATAAAGATAAACAAACTAATTGAGAGAGAATGCATATAATCACCACAATAAATGTATTTTTTTTCATCATTTGTTTGGTTATTCAAGCAAATTGCTACACAAACATGGTTTTAAAGATAGGAATATTCTAAATAGCGCTCTCATAGTGCCGTGACGTTCACGGGGTGATGGTCTTTTGTTAATAATGAAACAGGGTAGGACCTCGTCTACATCATCGGCGAAACAAAATGACAGCCCGTACACAAGCTCCAAATTATTCACGATTTCAAATGCACTCGTTAACTCGGCCCGCCCTTAAGCACGCCTTCCAAATGAAATGTACGTGTCACATCACGAAAAACACATAAATGAGGAAATAAATGACTGCAGATTTTATAGAGAGGCGTCTTGCAATATGAATCTCCATTTGGCCGTGTGCCCACTGCTCCTCTGCTGGCGTGAGACAAGGTGGGGATATTTTATTCATGTTATCAGGAAGTTTCTCTCTCTATGCCCCTGCATTTGGCTTCTCAAATGGATGAGAAAGATGAGGCTTTGAGAAGAAACACTCCAGTTCGAACATTCTAATTTCACTTTTTTGGAGGTTGTCTTCACTTCTGTACCGCTGTGTATGCATGAGGCAGTCAGGCGTCTGTTCTGCTATGTTCAAAAAAGAGCCCTTGATATTCTTCTCTGTCCGTCTCATCCGAGCTTTCATTTTCATTTTCTATCTCTTTCTCACTCTTTTTCCTCCTGCACGTCGCAGCCTGAGTTTTGGAATGGGGTTTTTCCAATCTTTCCAAAATAATTACAGCACTTGGTCTCCATCTCCTCTGCCACCTTATTTACTTCCATCTGCTGTGTCTTTCTCAGTGGGGCTGAATATTGCTTTAGCAATCATGCAACCGGGGACACTAGAGTCTTACATTGTTCTTTGATGGTTTTGCCACAGCTGGAAAGGGTGTGAGGAGAAGGATAAGAGCGAGACATCAGCTATGTTTTAAATGGCTTAGTAGCATAATATTTTCACTGAGGCTGTGGTATATGTATGTATAGTGTGTGTGTTGTATAAACGGTTTTTGTATGCATAGAATGATATACTACATTTGTGTGGAATAGATAATGTGTGGGAAAATTGGCTAGTTAGTCCAGGTGTGCCTGGTTGGTAAATGATGTACCTACACCATCTGGATCCTTAAGGTAGACACTAATGAAAGACTTGGGACTGTGATGCTCTCAGCCAATCAGCATTGTTAATTTTGCAGCGGCGGCAGAGCTGTTAGTCACATGACATGTATGTGTCAGATAATTGGCTCTCTAAACACTTGGTGGCACAACCGAGCGCAGGTTTCAAATCATGTACTTTTAGCGGGACACATTTTAAGATTAACAGTAATAGAAACAGTAACAGGTTTTTTCACCTTTTGTAGATTTCCTTCAATAAAACATGCACTGGAATGAGACCAAAAAGCAAAAGTCAACATTTTTTGTTATAGATTAATGCATATTGTTTAACTGACTGTTTAACTGTCACTGCACATATTGAGCATACACATGAAACTCCAAAATACAATTTTTTAATTTTTGGTATTTCTAAAATTAGGAAACAATATATGCTACACTATATATATTGTGAACATAGTCAAGGAGACAGACTGATAGAGAGGGAGAGAGAGAGACAGGATGGGATGAGGAGGAAGAAGAAATGAAAATCCAACTCTCTCCATTCTTCCTGTAACCAAATGGGGGTCATAGTCCGGGCAGGTGGTACTAATTATGAGCCTTTTCAGCAAAATCCTATCCAATCAGTCTAAATGCAATCAGTTGAGTGATCCTCTCTCTCTCTCTCTCTCTCTCTCTCTCTCTCTCTCTCTCTCTCTCTCTCTCTCTCTCTCTCTCTCTCTCTCTCTCTCTCTCTCTCTCTCTCTCTCTCTCTCTCTCTCTCTCTCTCTCTCTCTCTCTCTCAGCAATTTTTGGATGATTTCAAAACACAGTTCAGCATCATAGAGACTCAAGTCAAATCTCATCTCAAAGACTCCAAAGGATTAAAAGCAATTCACACAACCATTGTGCACATTACTAATATTCTGCTATCAACATGGTAATGTGCAGCACGTAGGAAAGCAGTTTTTCACCACAGTGTGTGATTTTAAAAGGCTTCCCTTGTAAGGTCTAAGTGTTTGTAGGGAAAAGAAAATGAGGCGATGTGATGTTAAATGAGAATTTGGTATGTACACATGTGTTATGTTTTCAGATTTGGTTAAACATCATATGATTGAAGATGGGAAGAAGCAGGTGCAGGAAGACGAATGCAAGACATTGTGGTTGGTTACAGATATCAGTGATTCTCTGAGAAACTGCTGGTTTTGTGTGAGTATAAAAAGGTCATTTTTTTATGATTTATGTATATTTCAGAAGATCTTTGGTCATCTTTGTCAGGCTGTAAGCGTGCGTCAACAAACAGTGCTGTGTTTTGATAGCACTACAATATGAAGATATCAACCTACTTTATGAATATCTTAGAGGATAGTTTCCTCTGCATCGTGAGCTGGAATAGAAAGTACTTTAATATCAAAATATTACTTCACATTTCAACGAGTTTCAAAGCCAATAAGATGTAGATGTAACTTTTTTCCCAGTGATTTCCCCCAAGCATCTCAACATGAACATCCGTGATCAAGGACAAAACTATAATACGCTCCGAATATTTATTAATATTACATCATATCACATAATTACTTGGTTTCTTTATAGTGGGATGTTCAGAAGACTCTCCTCATTTTGTCTGTGCGAGAGAACTGCTGTCTGTAATAATGCGATGCTCCTTTCCTAATGTGGAATAATAGAATTATGCATGGTATTCGCATAACAAATCCCTACTCCACCAATTAGTTTAGCCGTGCCGTGTTTTTTGGCTCCGTCTTTCTTGTGCATTATTATCATTTCCATTTCCTCTCCTAAGAAAAGCACTCCGGTGGCCCACGGCTAACATTCTCCACAGCCTTTCTGCTGGGCTGGAAGAGTCCACACAATAACACAAATCCACTCTGAATAACAATGAGGTCAAAGTGCATACATTATATTCATGATGAAAACACTTCTTGTGTGTGTGTGAGTAATAAGACAACTTCTGCTTACAGCCATTTCATTGTGTTAACCTTATATACAGTAAATGTCACAGTAAAAGTGTTTAAAAGCAAATCCTCTTTTGTGATATATGCATTAATATGGTTTTATTATGTCAAACGATTAAATGAACAGGTCAAAACACGATCGAACACGATCAAAGTATTCACGGCTTTGTAGCTCAATGTATATTCTTGCAGTCAAGGGTTTATTTTAGTTACATGTGTTTAAAATCTTACAAAAGGTGTATGAGAGAGAGAGAGAGAGAGAGAGAGAGAGAGAGAGAGAGAGAGAGAGAGAGAGAGAGAGAGAGAGAGAATGAATATGGTTGAGATTGCTGGAGTCAGCACGTAGAGCTGTTCAAACGAGCATGTGGCAGGACAGCTGTCAGGTCCTGATAAGCAAGGCATTGCATTTTGGCAGACAAAACATGATTGTTTCTTCAGCGTTTGATACCGTAAAAAAGACAACCGAGACCTGGCTCACGCAGGAACACAGAGAATTTTTGCATGGGCATCTCGTATATATGACGTGTGTGTTTAGGAGTGTAATGAAGCTTGAGTGAGACGAAGCAACAGATAAAATGTCTTTTAACACACATGACCTCAGCAGCTGTATCTGTGATAAAAGACATTGATGTTTATTATATCTTCTCCTAAACCTAACCTGATGCCACATTTGAGACAAACCCAGAAGTGGGAACATCCCAGTTTAAATGTTTAATGAATTCATTATTAAAACTTTCAGAAGAGTCTATGTTTTATATCTTTTTAGATTTTAAAGTTTTCTTTAAGCGGCAGTAATGGAAAAGTATGGGTGTTATCTAAGGACTTGAACTGGCCCTCCCTCACATTAAAGCACATCTCTAAATCCCACAACTGTGTACCATTGGTTGTGCGTCCAATGAAGGTCTCTCTGAGTCATCCTCATTATTTCCCTGTGCCATGCCAATTCCTCTGAAGTTTAATTGAGGGGAAATGTCACTTAACTTTAAAAATCTTGCAGTCTTTCTGCCTGTCTCGTTCACTCTCCATCACCTTAAGATGGTTGGTATAATTTACTTTATCTCTAAATCCGCATTGACATCCACCATCTTGCCAGACTCTGCCCACACTGATGGATGTTATAGTAAAGCACAAGATTTCAACTAAAAGAAGGGATCCGGGCCACGGACATGTTCAGGAAGCACATGGGGGATGATACACGGGCACTTCTGTTACACATCGATATGTGTGATGGTCAAGAGAGACCGGCTGTAGAAGAGAATGCTGAAAGATGTATGTGGTATTGAATAGCTGTCATTTTACATGAAATCTCACAAGCTTTACTATGGCTGCCATGACAGGTATTATGATAAATTAGTCTTTAGTCTTCTCTGTAGGGCTGGGCGATCTTGCAAAAATGTTTTTTGGTTGATTTTCTCCAAAATGGCACAGAGTAGTACATAAAATATCTAGGTAAAATGTTTTCCACACAGTATTTTAAATTAACAAAATGAAGTTGTATATTTTGATAACGGAATCTACTAAATTAATAAAATATTAATAAAATATTAATTTAAATTTGTATGCATTGGAATTATATACTATCATTTACTAACACATTTTAATATGAAAATGTCATTAAATTTGAAATGGCATTAAAATCATCACAATATTAATAATGTTTCCTATTTTTATATTTAATATTTTAAAAGGACAGTTAAAAAAACAGTTTATTTGTTTTTTTATGTCAACTAGCCAGGTCTAATTTGTATTCAAGCCCAAAAATGGAAGAAAAGAAAAGAAAAAGAAAGCCCTATACCTATAAAGTTCACAACAAGCATCCTAATTCGTAGCCACATATCCGTGTTAAAGCAGCATCTTCCTTTGAGAATTCATTGGGTTAGATTGCACTGCACTAATATTGAGGAGGGATTTGCTCCAATAAATAAACAGAACAGAGTTATTCAACTTCTTGCATTTTTCTATAAAGCAGTGAGTGAATGGAGGTCTGATCAGTGTCTCTGCCTCACATCCTCATCATACGAACCCTTAATGCTTAATTTTCTTCCAGCATCTTTTTTCACGCATCTTTCATTTTTCCCGTGACTCCTTTAATATGTAGCGGCTGATGGGTCGCTACATCGGAGAAAACGAGAAAGCTTTAAGCTTCTTTTATTCCCAACATATGAAACAATGGGGAGAAAAGAAGTGAAAGAAAGAAATCTAATAAAATGTCTTCAATTAAAGTGGAATCAGGGTGGTGTTGTCTGTCAGGTTTGAGGTGGATTAGACTAGAGCTGCCGCGCTCCTCTTTCACTCCGCAGCGAGTAATGGCATTATGTGAGCCGCATACGCATCTGCAGACGTCCCCCGCCTCGTGCTTTCTGTAAGAATCACGTTTTGGATTAGGAGTCTAAAGCGCTCAAAGATCATTTTGTAGGAAATTAGGGGCTGATGTTGTTGATTGACCCTCTTTGGTCGCTTTGATTTTCCCTCTTTCTTGAAACTTTCTGTCGCAGGAAACTTGTAAAAGAGAATAAAAGCATAATTACAGTCTGTGCTACGGGCCCTTTGTTCTCCCGAGTACTTAGCCGTCATCTAGACCCACAGCAGGGACAGTGTACGGCAAAGATTTGTGGCTATGTGCGTGTGGGACCAATATAATGAAATGTTTTAGAATAGTGACAGATTGAAGGTAACACTATGTGCATGTTTTATCTAAATTTTTGTAAACATTTGCTTTGTTAAATGTTTGACCGTTATCATCTCATATCGTTGGTTCATAAAAGAACTGATAAATCAAAAGACCAAGGCCACTGAAGTAGATTCAGGTATTACACGTGACACGGAGTACTTTATTCGGATTGGTTAATCGCAGCATTCTGCCCTCAAATTATTGTGTATAATAACCACTAAATTATATATTTGATGGTCGTCCATGGCAACCAGTCTCCTACACAGCTCTTGTAGGACTCTGGAGATGTGTAGCAGTCTCTTGTAGGTCTCTTTCTGTTCTTTAACCTGTTTACTGGTTCCATTTCTCAGGAGAAACACTAGGTTATTTCCCTATTTACTTTAATATTTCATAGTTGAATTCTAATCTAATCATGACAAACTACATATTGATGAAAAGGTCTAAGACTCAATAATAAATATTTTCATTACAAAAAAATAACAAAAAATATAATTTTTTATTTTAATCTTAATGTTATTTATAAAACAAAATTCGAAATTTTGGGTAGTGCATTTTCACGTGTATACTCCATATCTGCGGTGAAAGTTATCAGGTTAAAGAAGCAATTTCAAATCAGTATTTCAAGTCCACTTCTTAGTTTTTTGCTACAGTAAGGAGCCACGTACTGTAATTACTGAGATATAGTCAAATGGCCATTATCCCAAAATAAACCACCTCAGCACGACACAAGCCTTGACAAGATTAGTCCTGATCACCCAGTCGGGGTTAATTTCATTTTAATAACTGTCTGACTCTATATTTCCCCTTGGGACACCTACAGTATTGTCCATGTTAAAATCCGTTGGCTGCTCTTTGCTCTTTTTCTGTGAGTAACATGCTTTAGTGTGGGTTGATCCAAAGCACTTCAGTGAGTGTTAAATGATTTTATCAGGTCTGAACATAAAACTAGACATGCTTCAAGCTCACCTACAGTGAGAGATAGAAAGGTACACCCACCCGTGGACTAAATACCAGCAATTAGGGCTACATTACTGGTACATAATTAACCCTTGAAATGTATAATGCTTGCTTGTTGAGACTGATTTTACCTACTTCTTTGAAAGCCCACTCAACCAGCCTTGTTTATTTTACAGCTATGCTTTCGGAAGCTCAGCTGAACAATCTTTAGATTAAAGTCTGCTCTCAGATCCACAGCCCATATGTGACGTTACTGGTTTTGTGGGGTTAATGGATCTCAGGTCTGGGGCAGAGCGCCGTTAAATTAACAGAGACCTCCCTGAACTGTTCCTGTTAATTCAACTATAGCAGGCCAAAGCGCTATGGCCAAAGTCAACAACTGTCTCCCCTTTTCCCAACTCAATTCCATTACAATTGCTTGTTCAGGAGAAACTCTTGAATTCGATAAGAGATGCCTATGCCAAAAAGAAAATGACAAACATTAGTAAAAGGTGGCTGTGCATATAAATGTTGAAGTTGGAAGTCTGTAGTGTGTTTTAGTAGATATATTTAGATCTTTTTTCAAGGCTTTAGTGAACTGCCTGTGTTTGAATTGCTCCCTGCAGTCATGACTGTAAAGCTCCAATCTCTAATATGGAAAGTGATGCTGTTTTTTGTTTTCATGTGTTGTATGTAAATCTGTCAAGACGTGTGTTTAGAAGAGAAAGAACTCCAGCATTATTTTCAAACGCTTGTTTGCCCAGCACACGCCGTCAAATCTTATTGCAATTGGCGAAACCAGATCAATCTTTATTTTTTGAGAAAGAGAAAAATTACAATCAATATAATTTCTGAAAAAGCTTATGTGGAAATTGGGGCAGGTTTAGGACTGAGCCGAAAGCCGAGAGATTCGCACACCGCTGTGGAAACATCAACAAACCATTGATCATCATTCACTTCTGAAATTTTCATAAATGGTTACCTTTTCTCTTGCTCATATTTCATGCAAAGGTGTCATAGCTGTGCAAGATGAATGTACGGGAATTACTGACATGTATTGTCAGATCCATCAAAGTCAAAGGACATTTTGACAACCTTTTCAAATTATACGGCAAGAAATGATGTAAGCACAAGCTGCTTTTGCACACAAGTGTAGGAATATAATTTGTCAAGCTCATCAGTGCCTTTTAGAATGATGAATTGTTCATTTTTTATTATACCACAAAACATTGAATTGTAAACGTGCTTGGCGCTTATCAGTATGATTCTGAAAGTAAAATATCTTATAAGAAATCACTTGACTTGTCCTCTTTTATTTTTAATGTGTATATATACTATATACATTTAATATATGTCGAGGACATTAGGAAGTGAGTACAGTATGTGAAGAACATAACAAAAATGTCATAAATTTGTCCAACATCTCCATCAAAGCAGTAAACTCTTCCTAAGTAAAGTAAATGTTATTTTTTATACATCACAGCCTCTAAACATCTACCTGACTAATCATATATCTCTCACAAACAACTGACAGCGCCAGAGTCCGTATGCAGAGATCTCCAGCTAGGCTCTGAAAGCTTTCTCATCTCATTAGACGTCTGTAATGCATTCATTTATTGCCTGTTTCGCTTTGCCCGTCTCTTTACAAGCTCACTCTTATAGAAAATTTAAAGCCTTTTCACTGTGCTGATTATTCATAAACACATCTAGCCCAACTGTAGATAAATGTTGTCTGTTTTATTTCCATGGAGGAAAGAACGTTCATTTTCATCTCCCGATGTATAAAGAGACAGAGGCAGCGGTAAGAATTCCCGGTAAAGTCACAGATGGATTGGACCACAGATGAGGTAGACGTATTAATGTCGGAAGTTGTAATTCAGCTTAAACGTGACACAGCCACAGGGATTCAATTTAAACTAAAGCACTACACTGTTCGGTTAATATCAGTGCGACATAACTTTTATATCCGTCTTTATTCACTGTAACAGTCAGATTGAGACAGTATATCCTGAACCATTTAGATCCATCTCAGAAACACGCAAGACTTGTAGACCTAGAGAAGGAAATACAGAGGTTGACAGAGTGGTCTGGCAGGTTTATTGTAATAAAACCAATATATAATGGTGACTATTGAATAGACGGTACAAAGGACTGCCGGCTTCAACTTCTCCTCCACAATTCCATGGTTTAGATGCCAGTAAATCTGCTTTCTCAATCTGATGCTTTCTCAATCTGTCTGATGTTAGTGAGTCATATCAACTATTTCCAAATGATGCAGTTTTACATTGTAAGTAGTAGATGATTTGTTAATTTGATGATTTGTACTGATAGTTCAGTAAAGTGAGCATGGTGTAATAGTATGACCTGAGGGAAGCTTGTGGAAAAGTTCACACCTCACTGTTGAAAAGACACACACACACAGAGAGAGATTAAATGATGTTTGGATAAATGCCTAGGGACTCTTATATAGGAAGATTCCAGCATATTGATGGAAGAGATTGGTTTGATCTCTCTCTTATTTCTCTCCTTATACTTTGAGTGATTCTATAGAGAGGCGACCATTTAACCTCCTTTTCATTTCTCCCCTTAAGCAAGACTGAAGTACACAATCCCTAACAGATGAAGGACGTTTAAATATCTGGACTGTATTTTCAGGTCTGTAGTAATACTTCTTAAGATACTCATAAAACAGTGATAAAGAGAAAATATTTTAGTTTAATAATGTAATGTACAGATACAGACTCCTCTGGTCTGATTCAAGCTGTGTGGTTGGTGTAGAATACCAACCAGCTTTCTTCTTCCAGATAAAAATTTGAAGAACTGATACGTGTTTCTGGTTTTCTGTTGATTTTTTCAGTCCCATGCTGATTTCTCCTTCCCCCTCATTGTGTTATTGTTTATTGGACTGTGCAGGAGAGAATATATCACATCTTGCCGACCACTTTTCAGCATGGGGAGCACGTGGAAGGATAGAGGTCATGTTTTTAGAGTCAGTTTTTCAGTAAAATCGGCGAGGAGGTGTTCGAGGTAGTTTTGTTTACTTTCACAGTTTCCCTTTGTGGATTGTCTTGGACTCTCAATAATTGCATCTGTCCCTTCAAAGTCCCTCTGTGTGGCTGTGTTCATCCTCTCTGAAGACATTCACATACACATTTATATTTCAGTCGTGTGTGCTGGACTCCCATTTCATTTTGTTTTGGTCCGACGTGATGTCAGTTTCCAATTTTATTTTTAAACAGTACCCAGGTTAATAAAGCAATTAAGTTAAATAAATAATTAAATATTTTTAATATTGCTTTAAAAATAATAGCTGAAATAACAGTTTAATGCATATATTGTGTATACTAACCTTAAAGTCAGTAACACTTTACTGTACAATATGGTTGTATATGTTGATGTTAGTGATTAACTGACATGAACTAACAATGAATAATATAGCTTCAGCATTAATTCATCTTTGTTAATGCTGTTGTCAATACATGATAACAGGTAAAACTTTTAATTCAAAATTAATCAACTCAAAATGCTTAGTAAATGCCTAAATTAACATTATCTAAGATTTACAAATGCTGTAGTGGTATTGTTCTTTGTTCATTTAATTTTTATAATATTGCCAATACATGAGTATACTTTGTTGTTATTCTAATCTGATCATGACAAACTAAATAATAAATATTTGATAATTTTTCATAACAATAAACATTAACTTAAAAATGTAATAAAAAATGTTACTTTTATTTTTGTTAAATAATTACAATGAGAAAAATTATAAATATCTTAAATGTAAAAAAATGGATTACAAATACACCCAACTAAAAAAAGATTTTAAATAGTCATGATGATTTAAGCAGTAAATATAGAGTCTATACTGTAAAAATACTATAAAAACTCTACGTTGTAGTTTGTAGTGTTTGAGATTTGTTCGTTTTATGTATTTGAGATATTTCAGGCTATATTATTCAGCTAGGCTGTGAAAAGCTTTAAAATCATCAGAAGAAATGGTTTCACAGCAGTGAATACATCCGTGAGTCTGGCTGATCTGATGTAATATTGCATCAGGTTTCCTCTTCATTCTAATTTACAGAACACAGTATCAGGCTTTACTGGTACCCAGACACACACTTTCCCTCTCCCACACATACCACAACAAAAGCCAGAGACACATGTTTTGACCTAGATTGAGTTTAAAAGAATATGACAAAAACATCAAATAGCCAAGTTTATGACTCAGGAGTTTACCATCAGTCCAATTCACTACACTTATTTAAAAATCAAAACACGTTCTTAACAAGTGCAGCAGTGTAATGTGCCTTAGAAAGTAAGAAAGAAAGAAAGAAAGAAAGGAAGAAAAAGCAGCATTGGATGGCTTTTATGTGCTTAGCATTTGCCATGAGGAAAGGTGAGAGAAAACATTTGCTGAGCTGTCGTGACTCAGGGCTACACCGGCAACCAAACACCGTCATCACGGTATGACACGCCTCTTTTACTTGCACATTGAGCCATAAATGCATAATTACAGGACAGGGACAAAAAAGAGGAAGAAAAAAACACAATGAAAGAGTGATGGGGGAGTGTTTCAGACAGTGAAAAAGAGAGAGAGAGATTGGGAGATAGAGGAGGGAGAGGCTTTTTAACATGGTATTAGTGTAGACGCATGACAGCAAATCAGAAGTTTGTTATACTTTGTGCCGTGAGAACTCCTTTGATTCTGGCCTCTCGTGGCACAGTTGGGTTAGTGTGTTAACTGTGAGCTTTCTGTGTGTGTGTGTGTGTGTGTAGAAGAGGGAGCGAATGTGTGTGTGTTTGGACTGCAGTTTGTAAATAAGATGCTCAGAAAGACTGTACCCAAAGGGGTACAAAGCAATTATGGACAGAAAGAACACCTCCAAGCAAATGAAGACCCCCACGTTGAGGCCTCTGAAGAGAAGGTGGAACTGCGGAAAAAGGTTACCCTGCTCCGAGGAATCTCTATAATCATTGGGACAATCATTGGAGCAGGAATATTCATCTCTCCAAAGGGAATTCTGAAAAACTCTGGCAGTGTGGGAATGTCACTTGTGATATGGGTCGCTTGTGGGATTCTCTCTCTTTTTGGTGAGTGTTAGAGAAAATAACACACACACACACACACACACCTTGACGTATGCAAACATGTTTTCTCACACACAGACCATCTTTTGGCTAACACAGACAGATGACCTAAATACTCTATCCCACTCATTTGGAACAATCGACTTCTTAGTTCTTCTCAGAAACAACAGTTGCATTTTAATTAGCAAGGAAAAGTAAATAAGAAGTCAGCTTAAATGTTTGTAAGGTGATGAAACACACGTGGCTTATTACTTGAACTGTGTTGACGTTTCAGTCATTCATCAGGACAGACCGCTTTAATCTGCTGACGCACTCACACGTATTCTTAAAGGGACAGGATGTCCTTTTACTCTCACACCTGCTCTGTTCATATCTCTTTGTTTGGTCTCCTGTAATCTTTTCTTTAGGGAAGATATGTAGTAGTACTTAAAGTCACAGGGATTGAGACAACTCTTGATTTTTCAGAATAAAACAATTCAGGTATACAGATACTTTTATACAGCTTTTGAGTTTTGGTTTTTAGTAATATTTTGATGATCTTTTTTTTCAGGTTATAACTGAACATGTACCTCTATTGGCAAGTGGATTATGGTATTGGCCCATTTATTTACACAGCTGATGGAAAGCACTGACTTGCTTAAACTATGCAATGTGTCTAATCAGTTATTGCAAAATTAAGGAAGGTTAGGTAACACCTCTGAGTCAAGAAATTCACTTCCCTTTAACCATGTAAAATGAACAACTATGTGGTCACAACGTGGTTAAAAGACACATTCCACTAGTGTATCTCATTATCCTGTTACATCAAACTGTTACACCATGTAATATTTAAATGAGCTGACAATACACTTTACAAAAGTTATTAGGAAAACGTATACAGTATATAAAATAGCTGAAAATTAGGGCTGCCAGATATATCAGAAATATTGCAAATGTGCAAATTGCATTATGGGTATCGCAATGGTTTGGAAATATTTCAATGATTTAAGTAATTCAAAAAGTTTTACTGTAGGTCAGTGCAGATAGCAAAGAGAGAGAGAGAGAGAGAGAGTGAGTAATACATATAAAATGTATGTTCGTTTTTTTTATTTTTCATCTTCAAATACAATATAATTTAAAATTATTTTAAAAACTTTAGGCATTATTGAATTGCATATTATACTGTATATCGCATTATTTAGCATGTTATCGCATATGACATTCCTACTCCAAATGTATTGAAAATGGCCTGTAGTTATAGAAATGACATTAGCATATAGTCTCTATATAAATTATATACTATATGCTACTGTATAGGGTGCTCAACACTCATTGAACTTATTTTAATTTCTGTTTTACTAGATAGTCGCTATGCAGGAATTTCAGGATATGCATGTTGAGCCTGAATGAAGAGCAGCTGTCGGGCCAATAAATGTGTGCATGTGTGAGCGCGTCTGTGCTATAGTGCCTAACATTGTCTAACGTGCTATTTTGTTGATGAAGAAAGCGCAGCCTGACACTGCGGAGGCTGATGGCTCGGTGTGTGTGTCGAGGAAGAATTAGTCTGTGTATAAGAGTTGCATTGTTTGACAGTGTGTGTATTCATGTGTACGTCAGGAGTCATTTCACACTTGTCAGCTTTCTGTTGTGTGCCGCTGCCTGCAGGCTACGAGGAAGAGCAGAGACGCCGTTTACAAAAACCCTAATGCCCACAATCCTCCACAATTTCTTTCTGAGAGAATTGTAAATCTGCACTTTTGCCTTTTTTAAGCTCTCTTAACATTTACCTTTTGAAGCTCAATAGTCAAGGACTGAGTGAATCAGCAGCTTTGATTTGAACAGAGTGTTCATTAAGGCATTGAAATGTATAGACTTGTTGGAGAGCTTGTGAAAGTGCCCTCTTAGAAAGTGAATAGACGGTCTTAATAAACTGACTTTCGCAGTTGTGCGGTAGATTTTGTAGCGCTCCAGGGTTGGACTGTGATGGACTTCGTCCTGCCATTATCACTCAATCCTTGTAAAAAAGCTATTATGCCTTTCCCCTCAACTATTCCTAAAGTTGTTTCTCTTTCACAGGCGCTCTATGCTATGCTGAACTGGGCACCTGTATTAAGAAGTCCGGTGGCCATTACACATACATTCTGGAGGCGTTCGGTCCACAAATGGCTTTCGTGAGGTTGTGGGTAGACATGATTGCCATAAGGTTAGTAAAGCCCCCTTCATCCTCCATCTTCATCTTCAGGTCTCTGGGGCACAGCCAGAATAAACATACACAATCCCTCCACCACCCTGAATAAATACAAGCAGATGAAGTTTATCTCTCAATATTACTGCCAGGCTCCAGTAGTCATAGAATAAAAATCAGAGATGAAGTGCTTTATGACAATGAAATCCGCATACTATAATTTGTTATAGGCTCTCGGGTAATGGATCATGGGTTGGATTTAGTCTACATCAATATGTACACCGCCGGGACTAACACACATCCGTATTTGTAGGATGCGAGCAAACATGTTTTATATAAAAGAGGAAAAAATATGGTCATGGGAAAGACATCAAGGGATTTGTGTCGGGACTTATATGTTATGAGAGATTACAGGTTATTTGTGTGCTATCAAAGTATATTTTGTATAAAATCAACCGTCATTTTCTCTTGAAGACCTGCAGGTTTGGCTGTGATTGCTCTGGCATTTGGCCGCTATATTTTAGAGCCCATCTTCATGCCGTGTGAAGTCCCCATGATTGCTGTCAAATTGGCCACAGCTATTGGCATCAGTAAGTTTATATATGAGCTTAATTACAATGCATCTCTACAGCCTGGTTCATGTGTGTCACAATAATTAACGTTATTATTACTTATATCTCTCTATTCCAGCTACAGTAATGTACATAAACAGCATGAGCGTGAGCTGGACTGCCAGACTCCAGGTTATCCTCACATTTGGCAAATTGCTCGCCATCGCCACCATTGTTTTTCCAGGGCTATACCAGCTTTTTAAAGGTATGTGAGTTTGAATGGTGCTTGCTGCTAAACATTATTGGCGTATTTGCTTAATTGTTTGTATCTGTAGGAGAAACGAAAAATTTTGAGAACGCATTTGAGGTCAGCACAGTAGATCTGACCGGACTTCCTTTGGCATTTTACTCAGGGATGTACGCCTATGCTGGCTGGTGAGCCCACCTTTTACTTCCAAACAAATATGATCTTTTAGCAAGGTCTTGTGTTCGATGTCTAAACCCCTTGTTTGCAGGTTTTACTTGAATTTTGTGACAGAAGAGGTGGAGAATCCCGAGAGGTCAGTAACTGAAGAAGAGGTTTGATGGTTTAATTTAGCTGGTGAAACGAGCCACAGTGATTTAGACATTAGTTTTTCGTTCCTCAGGACGCTGCCCCTTGCCATCTGCATCTCCATGGCGATAGTTACGATCTGTTACACACTGACAAATGTGGCGTATTTCGCCGTGATGTCAGCAGAAGAGCTGCTAGCCTCTGATGCAGTTGCTGTGGTGAGTTACTCTCTTCTATCTCAAAAAAACTAAAAAGAAAAGCAAAGATTCGATTTCCAGGGAACACACATGTGGATCAAACCTATAGCTTGAAAGCACTGCAAGTAACTAAATATCTGCCAAATGCATTAATGTGAATAATAAAGGGTTGTTTGTTTTCTCCGTACTAAAGATGCACAGTCTAATAGATTTCATTGTAGCAGCAGTAAAGTTTCACCTGTTTTATAATTAAATACAGCGGCATTGAACAGAAGGCGCATTTATAGGTGCATTAACTTCTATTCACTGTTGCTAATATATGTTTTTCTTTTCATATGTAAATATCCCTAACCTGCCTGTTTTAAAACCGACATTAATTCTCTGTTCTACATGTCAAAAATGTTTAAAAATATGCAGCGCTAATAAAGACATCCATCTTGCACAAAAAGAGTATAATCGGATGGTTTAAGACAGAGATGGGATATGGATACAGCCTCATAAGTAAGCACAAGCAATTCGCAGTAGTGACTGTAATAGTAAACACCTTCCTCCTCAGTAAAGGAAATGTGATTACATAAAGCCGCTGGCACTGAATGTCTGTTTCTCTGCTGGAGTAATCATATATCTCTCACAAATAACTGACAGCACCACAGTCCGTATGCACAGATCTCCCGTTAGGCTCTGAAATACTCTAAAAGCTTTCTCATCTTGTTAGACGTCTGTAATGCATTCATTTATAGCCTGTTTCACTTTGCTTGTCTCTCCACGAGCTCACTCTTATGGCAAATATAAAGCCTTTTATACTGCACTGGTAATCCATATACACCAACAAGCCTCAAAATGGAAGATCAATGTTGTTTTCGTGTTTGTTTCAGAAAATAAACCATTTTCTTCTTCTACCCATTTATGTCCTTTCTCTCCGTCCATCTCTATTTCTCTGCCTATCAGACCTTTGCAGAGAAGCTGATGGGAAACTTTTCAATGGCCGTTCCTATTTTTGTGGCTCTGTCTTGCTTCGGTTCCATGAACGGATGTCTGTTTGCCATCTCAAGGTGAATAAATAGAAATGTAGTCTTGCATTATTAGCATCTTTTAGTAAATGATATTCTGCAAATGAATCTGGTCTTGTTTTACAATGAGTTTTATTTGTCTTTCACAGAATGTTCTACGTGGCCTCTCGAGAAGGTCAGCTTCCTGAAGTTCTCTCAATGATTCATATACGCCGACACACGCCATTACCTGCTGTAATTGTCCTGGTGAGTCATAAACACTCAGAAGTGCCGCTCAATGGTCAACTGTACTGATACACCTGTTTAGTTAAGCAAATATGTCTGTAGTTTTAGTATAATTTCGCACGAGCTTTGCGGTAATTAGAACTTTTCTGGGTCACTCTGAAATTTTGGGCAAGATAAGACACGCGCTTAAAGTGAAAACAGCAAAAAATAAACACTTTTGAGTAACTGAGAAGTTCTTTATGAAAGTGCAAGAAATGCTAGTGGTATACTTTTTGTTTAGCATGCGAGGAGACCTTGGTTCAGATCCTGACCTTTCTTTATTTTTCAAACTAAGCAAAATTGCAGCTCAGCTTGACAGCCTGGTGATGGCCATGCATTTTCATTGTATAAAAAGAAATAGCTTTGACATTTTGGTAATAACTGGATATTTCTGTAGCTCGGTCGGTAGAGCATAGCAATGGCAGGATCATGGGTTTGATTTTTGGGACTGCATGTACTGATCAGATGTAAACGTGAATGCAAGTCTTCCAAATGCATAAGCATAAATAATTGGAAAAAAGTTGTACAAGTTTGGAGTAATATGTAGTCATGTGGATGATTTTCAGTTTAAAGCAAATGATAATGTATGTGTAAGGTGTGACTGGATTGGACTGACTGAATTTCTATATTTGGATGGTTGACAAACAAATTTTACCCACTACAGTAATTATGTTAATGACATGTTTTCCATCAAAATTATAAATAATTGTTAAAAGATGCATAAAAATCCACCTCAGTTTGTTCTTGTCAGTTTTGGCAATGATCATGAGTATTAAAAAGTGTACAATTGCTATCCTTTGTGACCCTAAGGCTAAAGTCTCAAAATCAAATTACATTTATGCGATAACATAAACGTTTTATTTCACTTATAAACATCACTATGATTTCAATTTTTGATGTGTCATTACTAAGACAATATTAAAGACATCACTGTTATATTTTCACAAGATGTGAAAATCTTTTAATTTGTGTTTTAATAGGTCCCTTTATATGTTCTTTTTTAAATAAAGATGTACATGTGCAAGCTTGTATACTAGAATAGACAATTGTATGAATCCCATTTGCTTATATGTTCTCTTATGTAACTTTCAATTCAAAGGAACATTTCAATCATCCATTTGTGCTTGCTGGTACAATTCTGTCTGCATATATTAAAACCAAGCGCTTGTCTTTGCTTTCTTTCAGTATCCAGTTACATTATTGATCCTCTTCTTGGGGGACATTTACAGCCTGCTGAACTTCATGAGTTTCATGCGCTGGCTCTTCATCGGGGTGGCTGTTGTCGGCCTCATCTATCTGCGCTACACGCGGCCTGAAATGCCACGACCTTTTAAGGTATCTTACTGTGGTGTGCCGCCAGCCTAATACGTAACATTTCAAATCTAATACATTGTTGGAATAATATATTGGTAAAATATCTAGCACTATTGCAGATATTTAATTCCAAAGTGTGGGTTAGCAAAAGTGCGCAAGTAACTTGAAAGCCATTGAGATCTAAATTGTGCTCTGTCACTTTGTTATTGTGCCCACAAGCAAGGCACTTAATCTCGGGTTGCTCCAGGGTCTTTTCTTTAGAGTTGGTGAAATGGAAGTCACTTTGGATAAGAAATGTCCAATACTGTGAATTAACCTTGAACAAACTGGCTTTTTGTTCTGAAGAATGAAGTCACAACTGTACTGTTGTGTTCCCACAGCTCAACTGATAGAAAGAGGTGCTGAAAATTCAAGGCCATAGACTGAATTACCAAGAAATGTGTGCTGTGATAAAACGTATATCTTGAATTATCTACCAAATGAATACATTTAAATCATTTAATTTAATTTGCAGGTAAATTAAAGGTAAAAAGGATTAGGGAAAAAACATGGAAAGTAATTCATAATTTTTAAAAAGATATCTATATTTGGCCTTTACTTATCTCTAAAACCCAGGAAAGACATAGGCTGGAAAAATCTAAACCTAAAGAATATCTCTTGGAATCTGATCTTTGCATCATTACTTGAGTAGCTGATGTAAATGCAGATACTGACAGAACTGTCTGAACAAATACATCAGATATAAAATATAAAATAAATATAAACAAACTTAGTCTTAACTACAAACTGTGCCAAAATGATTTAATACAATTTTTGCTTTTCCTCTCTTTCTCAGGTCCCTATTTTCATCCCTGCTGTTTTTTCCCTTACCTGTTTCTTCATGGTTTTTCTTTCTCTGTATTCGGATCCTGTTAATACTGGCATTGGCTTTGCCATCTCCCTCACAGGCATCCCTGCATACTACATATTCATCCACTTCCACACAAAACCCAAATGGTTCCAGAAACTCTCAGGTCAGAGGTCACAAATGCAAATGGCGAAACTTTTAAATATGCATAAAAATCAGTCTTTGCATTCAGTTTATTTTTTGGTAGCATAAGATATGCGGAGCAATTTTTAATTTATATGTTCTTTTTAGTACACTCAAAACACACAACTTTATATTTTCTTTGTATGAGTAATATAATATTTTAAAAAGTTTCCAATATTTGTTTCTCTTGTTTTTCAGATTTTGTGAACAGATCACTTCAAATTATATTAGAGGTTGTCCCTGTGGGACACTGACCCTTCTTTGCTTTCTTTTTTAGCACAGAAGCGTGTGTGTGTGTGTGTGTATGTGTGTAGTCTATACGTTAATGTAGAAAACAAGAAAACATATGACTTTGCTTCAGTCCATCACGGAAAGTGTCATAACATTATCAATTTCAATACACGTAACATGACTGACAAATGGTCTTTGAATGGCACCTATGATGCTCCGCTACATTGGCCAATGTCTCTCTTCTATCACTTTGCACAGCTACATCTTTATAAACATCAGTGTCACATAGATATAGGAAATGTTTTTATTGAGGTGTGACTCGAGCATGAGCTCAGACAGGGATTTAAACATAATCTGTTTCAGTCTCCTCAATGGCTCAGATGAGTTTATACAAATAATGAAAACATACATGGCAGTATGTCTATCTGAGGCACTTTTCAAGTTTTATGGAGTTTTATTTAAAACATGTCTCTTACACGACAGTATGACAGTTTTATATTATGATGAGACACTGGATAATCTAATATTTTGATTGCCTATAATGCTGTTATATTGTGCCATGCATTAGACCTCCCCAACGCACAAATTTATGTTGATTATTTCTCCTGAATTGCTTTTTAACCAATTAACAACTTATTCACCCATTCAACTTGAAAATAATCTCGTTTATGACCTGCTTGCTCCCAAATGAATTGCCGGTAATGATTTTGCACATTAACATTATGTGCATGTTAAATATTGAATCACCACCCCACTTGATAATGCCTGGCTTTAATTAAATCAGTATTATGTTGCTGTTTTGAAACTGATGTTGCGGGCGTAACACTTTCATGTGATTCCTGTTCATATTATTATTATTTCTGGTTTAGAAGATATGTTTATGTATTTATAGGGATATTTTTGTATAGCATTTGTATTTTGAAACTACTGAACATTTACTACTAGAAAACTGTCAGCACACTTTGTAGGACCAAAAATGAACAAATAAACCTTTTTACACTGTTTTTCTGTACTTTGTCTGTTTTCTTGAAGGCAAAAAACTGAGTTTGTCACATTTGACACAGTCTTCTGGTCCTCACTCATTCTCACCGCTGGTCAGAGGAATTTACAAAGTGGATGTAGACTGTGATACCCTCACATCACTTTGCAGTGGTTTTTCACTGTGAATTGTACATGACAGGAAATATAACACTGAAAGTAGAAAATATGTTCTTGTGTCACGCTGTGAAGAATTTGATCAATGTGCAGGTCTCACTCCTACTGTTTTATAGACAGAGAACAGTCAATAAAACAACAATAGAAATGCAGAGCGCTGTTTGTGCCTGCTTGATGGGAGAACTTCTTTTGCCATTTGAAAGAGATCACGGGGCAGAATGATTGATCCATTCCACTGAGATGATTGTATTACACCTTTAATACCCCAACCCCTTACAGAGAGCCCTCCTCGAGAAGAGATGGATGGCTGAGGAAACAAACATTGCTTCTCCCACACATCCATATCAACTTACACTGTGATCTATGTTTGTGCATTATAGTCTGCAACATACACACACGTACGTGCTTGTGGGTGTTTGTGCGTGCCGCTGTGTTGGCACCACCAGGGATCCTGTATCATAGGTAGCCCATCTCAAATGACTTGTCTGTATGAATAAACTGAAGCTGGTGAACCCAGATCATGTGCCACGCACATGGAACCGGCCCAACACGGCACACAAACACACTTGAACGAACATACATCTCTGCTGTTGTTGGACATTTGCCCAGTGTTAGAAAGTCAAGAGGGGTTCAGCCCCAGGGATGGGCACAGTGCCATCACAAAAAGAAGGAACGTGTCTCTAAGTATAAAGTTTATTCATATAGTCTTAAGGTGGAGTTATATAAACAACTATCTTAATATCTGCAAACAGACACGACTGTGATGTTGATCATGATAAGGCAAGTCTTGACGTAAACCAAAAACACTAAATATTAACAAGATGCGTCAGTGCTTGGGAGGGAGGGGCTCTATACAGAGACGCTTGCCTACCTGTGCACATAAAAAAGCCTACCTGTGCACATGCGCAGTAGCTGAAGTTCCCTCGAAAAGGTTATTTTTAGCGCAATTTGAGCTATGCAGACAAAAGCTATGGCACAGATGCTGTCAGATTTAATTGCTGTTCGGAAATATCTTGTGTTAATAGTTTTTTTGATATATTTGATTTTTGATATATCAGTCTTCATCCATTCAAGCGGACTATACTGTGATCTTCCTATGACGATAACAGGTGCCCGAAGGTGTTGCAAACGGGTGTCCCGACTTTTGTAAACGGCACTTCTGTAATATTCTCATTAAAAAAATGGAGAAAAGTTTGGCCGGTTAACATGCGCCAGCCAAATGCCATCGAATATCTCTACAGGTATTAAAAACCTCTTTGCTTTAATCCCTTTAAACATTTTTTGGTCCAGAAAAATGCCCTACATATTGCCTGACCGGCTGCCAAGTCCGTAAGCCTCAAATTCTGGCCAGACATTATTCATGGCATCACACTCCCAACATGTTTCTATTGTGCCTTTCTTCCATCCGTCACAAAGGCAGTTCCCGCTGCTGTCACATGGGGGCGATAGAGTAAAGCTGAACACTCAAACCTCCACACGTGAAAGCGCTAAAGCACTGTGAGGTCTCTATCGATCAGGTAGATACAGCAGCTGCTGCTCACAACAACAAATAACTGTGATCTATAATGCATTTTCTAATCCCTGCATCTGCACACTCGTTCATCTCGGTGATCTCTCTCCTCTCTCCCGCCGGAGAGCGACGACTCGCTCAGTCCCAGAAGACAGGCTCATGATTTCTGCCTGACAATAAGACAGTGAGGCTGATTTACACCTTTTACTTGCTCTCACCTCTTGTTTTAAAGACCTTTCGTACACTTTTGTAGCTAATAAATCGATCCAAAGAGCAGAATGTTACTTTTGTATTAGGCCAATCTGAAATGCATGGAGAGAAACCTAGAGAATATGCACGAATATTAAAATAATAATTAGTGTATTGTGTGACTCTGTGTAAGCTGTGATTCAAAGCTCTTCCATGTTGTGTTTTCATACTGTGTGTGTGTGTGTGTAATAGACCTTGTGCTTTTTTGTCTTGCTGTGTGAGTAACAGATTATTATGAATGTCCATTTTTATGTTTTATACTCAGAGGGACAGACAAAATTACCGAAATTACTTACACTGCCACATCCCTCACCTCCTTTAAGAAACACCTGACATCATAATAAAAAAACCCTCTCTTCTTTCCTCTACAGGTATTTATCTAGCACTGCAAAACATTGTAAACTTAGGAAAGCACTTTTACTTTTACAAGTACTATTGTTGCCTCTTTTGATGTGTCGCTTCATTGTCTCCTAATATTTGTGAGTCGCTTTGGATAAAAGCGTCAGCTAAATGCCTAAATGTAAATGTACACTCCATCTCTTACTGAGTGATTCACACCACACTGACATTTCATCAGCCTTGGGGTCTGTGTGTGGTTTGTGATGGTGCTGCATGTGATTCACCCTTTTATCCCAAGATCAAATAAGAACGTGTATATGTCATGCTTACACTTGCTTGACCTTAAACCCATTCAGAAAAACTTACTCACTCACTGCGCACCTGTAGTAGTTGGCCAGTTTCTGCATATTAAAAGTTGATAAACTGCACACTGATTATTTAGGTAAACTGCAAAAAATGTGATTAAAATGGTGAACGTTCATGTGTAACATTTTAATGTTGATTAAAGTTTCATTCCATGTTATTTATATGCTTCCCATATGCGCTACAATCTCCTTTAGACCTCTTGCCTTGGTCTTTTATTAAATGCTTTATCATGTTTATGTGTTTCCTTGTAAGTGAAGGAGAATTTATTTGTGTGTTTGCAGGCTAATGTGTCCAGTGAAGATTGCGGCTTTTGCATTATTTATATTGTATTATTATTTATCCCATTTGCTGGTGAAGGGAGGTGCTCATTTGTTATGAATAAGACACAGAAAGTTCCTTTATTACACACACACACACACACACACACACACACACACACACACACACATAGACGCATAGAGAGAGAGTTGTTTTTTACATGTTTTGCTATATTTGTGAGGATATTTTTAAAAACTTGCTCTTAAAAGTGTAGCGAAACTACATACACACACACACACACATGCGTGTCTATACATTGTGGGGGCTTTCCACAGACATAATGACATTTATACTGTACAAACTGTGTATTGTAAGCCCTAACCCTCCCCTACCCCAAACCTAACCCTCACAGAAAACGTTTAGGATTTTTAAATCAGCGTTATTTATTATGTTTAACAGTTAATTTCCATTGTGAAGCCGCTGGTGAGATTGGGAACATTCAGTCCTCACAATGTAAAAAACCCTTTACAAACACAGACACACTTTAGTCATAATTTTCTCAATATTCAGACATGTTTCAACATCTGATGACTAAAGTACATCACACACACACAAACTGAGTCATATGACAACTATCTGCATGTGTCATCTATCAATGACCTATTTGGCAGTGCATAGTTTGGTACTTTCCGGTACCTTTAGACAAAATACTCTCATTGTCTTTATTGTTTTTAAACCGAGAGAGAGAGAGAGAGAGAGAGAGAGAGAGAGAGATTCAAATAGTTCATCTGTTGTAAACTCTATGTACTCTATGTCTCTCTCTCTCTCTCTCTCTCTCTCTCTCTCTCTCTCTCTCTCTCTCTCCCTCTCCTCCCTCCTCCCTCTCCCTCTCCTCTCTCTCTCCCTCTCTCCTCTCCTCTCTCCCTCTCTCTCCTCTCTCCCTCTCTCTCTCCCTCTCTCTCCCTCTCTCTCTCTCTCTCTCTCCTCTCTCCTCCTCTCTCTCTCCCTCTCCTCCCTCCCTCTCTCTCTCTCTCTCCCTCTCTCTCCTCTCTCTCTCTCCCTCTCTCTCTCCTCTCTCCCTCTCTCTCTCCTCTCTCTCTCTCTCTCTCTCCCTCCCTCTCCCTCTCCTCTCCCTCTCCCTCTCCCTCCTCCCTCTCCCTCTCCCTCTCCCTCCCTCTCCTCTCCTCCTCTCTCCTCTCCCTCCCTCTCACTCTCTCTCATTCACTCTCATGCCCACTCTTACCCTTAGGCAGTTGTCTACAGGGTGCACCACAAAGTCTTCACCCATCATCCTCATTTAGACTCAAACTTGCATGTCTATGGACCCTTAGATATTATGGTCTGTTTGTGTGTGTTGCTTTTTTTCCACAGTTGACCAACTCAGAATGTTGACTTGAATAATTAAAGATATCCAATTAAGATGTCTCTCTACATCTTATCCACCCAATTCTCCACTCGTAGCCTTAGTTGGGTCAAATGTTATCATGAAAACATTTTCACACTACTCTTACATTGTGTTTTCAGAGACAATGACAGAAAAGAAATGTTTAACTTTAGCTTTTATGTATCAAGATAAAAAAATCTAATAATTTAGTGTGAATAAAGCTCTGCAAGCTTTATTGTGGAATAGTAAATCTTCCTAATTTCTTATTCTGACAGCACAACTGTTTCAAGTAAAAAAACACTAAATAATAAATTGTGCTACAACTTCCCTGATCCTTAAGTGCAACCTTTAAGCTATTTAGAGTGTTTTCCTGTCAGGGATTGTGGAAAAGTGTCTCATTTTCTGTCTTAATGTAGCAGTTGTGTTTGAAATAGATTTTTTTCTGCTTTGCTTTTTACAGAATCACAGCAGAGATCAGAGCATTGATTTCATCGGTGGCGGACATCCCATAGGACAAGAAGCTTAGGAAGTCTTGGCAACCTGATTTGCCATCTGAGGTAGCAAATAAAACTTTTTTTCAGACATTATGTCCAAAGAGTTGAACAAGTAACTGGCTGTTTTCCATATTTAGTATCTGGGCCAATGTGTTGTGTCCTGTTCTTTATTACAAACTTTAAGAGTAAAGTTCTTTGATGATAGTTTATACTTGAGCATCTTGAGGTCAGTCTGTATAGTCCATCATCTGCTGTCTTCTCCAAGTGATGAAGACGGCACGATAAATCATCATTAAGCTAGTCTCTTGTTTTGACAGGTTTTGCATCTTCATAACTGCAATAAGAATCTGCGGGGCTTATAACCATGTGATCTCCTACCATTAGGTATGTGTTGAACTTTCACATATATGTACACACAGATTTATCTTTATGACAGAAGTGTGATCCCTTACGTTCAGACTGAATAGTCCAAAAGATTTGCAAACAAATACCACTCATGATACCACACTACAGATTCTTCATTAAATCCTGAAAATGTGTGAGCATCTGCCTGTGAGTGTGTGCAAAGATTCATTCTCCCCACAGACAAAGTGTGATGGAGATGATAAATAAGGTTTGTGTTTATCGGGGGTCATTAAAGCTCCCCAGGCCTCGTTACAGACAGTGTGTGATCTGTCACACGCATGTGTTTGTTTTCTTGTGTGCGCGTGTGTATTAGTAGGGCATGGAGATGAAGATATGTAGGCATAGATTCAGCCAGTCAGGTTATTTGTTTGCATGGATTAAATGTCAGATGCAGAATTAATGCCACTGTGTGGATGACCTCGTAAGAATGAGAAAAGATATCAGTAGAGATATTCGTATTGTCATGGAAAAGTGAAACAAACATACACTTTTTATAAGATTTGGGAAATACCATATCACTAAGCTAAATGAAAATTATTATAAAGGAATACTAATATGTTGATCTGTCTGATTTGTAATGTTTAAATGTGGGTCTATTTGTCCCTGCACCTTCAACTGTCCTGGCCCACCCTGGGGATGCGGTCTGGCTGGTCGGCCCTCACCCGGCTGTCTGAAAACATTAGTGCAGCTCTGCTGCTCTCCGACTGCCCCGTGTCGGCTTTAGTTACCTGTTTCTAAATGATCAGCCCACCTGAGTTTCACCACAAAAACAAACACACACATCTCTGCTTTACTTCGGCAGCTGTATGATTTCAGCTCAAAAGCTGAATTAAAAATAACATTACTCTTAATAATACCCAAAAACGAAAATAATAATGATTAATGGACTATCTATGTTTCTTATTCTTAAAGATCAGGACCCATCTGTTCTAATATGATTTAATGTTTCATTTAGGTTTGTTCTCAGATTGCTTTTTAATTCACTATGTATCTTTTTAGAAAAGTGAAAAGTAGAAAAGTGCTAAATAAATAATCTTGTCTTCCCTAAGATATTTCTCCTGAATTTCCTTAAAGGGATAGTTCACCCAAAAATAAAAATTATGTCATACATTTCACTCTTATGTCATTCAAACCCTCTATAACACAAAAGAAGATGTTTTGCAAAACGCTGGTTACCGGCACCCATTGACTTTCATTGTATCTTGTGTCCATACTATGAAAGTGAATGGGTGCCGGTAACCATCGTTGTACAAAATATCTTCTTCTGTGTTTTGCTGAAGCAAGAAAGTCATACAGGTTAGACATGACATGATGGGGAGTAAATAATAAAATAATTTTTTGGGGGTGAACTATCCCTTTAAGACAAATACTAAGAATATATGTTGTATCTTGCACAGTAGATAGCCACAGTCATCAGAGAATGTTCAGCAGCGGTTGTCTGTGTTTGACTTTCTGACCTCATGCTCGACTGTTGTGAGAGTAAAAAACCTCTGAACACAGATACAGAATTAACCTTCCCAAAAGGCCCAATCAGTGACGGGCAGTTCTGGAATCTAGTCATAACCTTCACAAGCAGAGAGGACAAACCAAACACTAAACAGAATGCCCAGAATGTGTCACTTTTGAGAGGTCAGTGCTCATGTGGCCAAATGTGGAGGCTGTTTTCTGTGAAAACATTGCAAGCTGAAACATTCTTTAAATTGCATTACAGTTAGTCAAGTTCATTGCTTGTACCATGTTGGTTGTGTAACAGAAAGAGAACTGTTTTTCTGTTCTATTTAATTTATTTACCCTGCTGGAGTTTGCTGGGTTTTGCTGGGTTAAGCTGGTCTAGCTCGACTAGATGGACCCTTCTAAAACCATCTAAATGGAGTAAAAATTAAAAAGTTACCAGGTTGATCATGTTGGGAAAACCACTACCTTGTACTTGAGCAATTTAGTAGGTTTAGCATTTTTTGTCTCCTGCTTCCAGGGAGAAGGTCCAACTACTTTGGAATTCAGTTTAATTAGGAATATTTGGAGGGCTCTAAAATCATCAATAAATCTTAATAAATAAGTCTCGCTCTCAGCAGTTGCCTCTGAAGAGCCCGTGTTTTGATTTTGGTGCAAAGCTAACATCTGAATAATAAAAAGCCTCTTAAAACTCGAGTGTGACTGAAAAGCATTGGAAATCATTCTTTATATTATTTGCTGCATACTTAGGAGCAGATAAAAAGACTGCCTATTTTAGCAAAAAGGTCCTAATGAGAGTGACTGCAGATGTGAATGAAGTCACACCTCAAATGAGGCACAACATCAGCCGCAGGATATGGAATAATGCACAGGATGAAATGCAATGTGGGAGAAAAAGGCAGACAGATGGAGTTAGTAACAGAGAGAGAAAGTCGAAAAAGAGACAGAAAGAGAAAGCACAAGCCAAGGGAAATGCCTCGAGATGAGGCTTGACACTTTGACAGCAGTAATTGAACTGAAGCTGTCGCTTCAAAACTCCCAGCTAAAAGTCCAACACAATTACAATTGTTCAGATCACAGGAAGGAGTCTTCTCTGTTTCTTTTGATTCCCTGGCACCAATTAAAACTGGGGAGAGGAAGTATAAAAGTGTATTACATGCTTAAATAGAGTGGGGGTTACGCAGAGGAACACGTTTTTTAGATGAACCCACAGCAGTCAAACTCATAATAAACAGTATAAGCTTTAGATGAACAGTCACCTTAGATGACAGTCCAAAGTCTTATAATATAATAAAATAACTACAGTGTTCAGCTTCACATCCATTTAACTTGTTTTTTTCTTTTTTCATCCACTAAAGATATTACACAGATTCACACAATCTCCAATAAAGGAAAGCAGGTTTTAGACGAAAGCTTTCCAACCTCATGGGGTGGAAATGTAAATAGAAACGATAATTTGTTTTCCCAGTTTAAAAACCCATTCCCTTATATTAATAATTTGCTCCATCAGTGTGTTGTTTTCTTCATATAAGTTAGCTGCTTTTTCGTTTAATAAAACCCTTAAGTGCCTCACCATCTGCTGTTAAGATACGGTGCCGCTGTAGCCTTCAGGGTACAAAACTTAATAAGTTGTGACATTTTTCATATATTTCACTGGAATAAGAAAGTGCAAGCTGCAACATGGTGTAATTTGCCTTAATATTGTCTAAAATAAAGTAACTTTCATACCATGATGTAGATCATTCCCCAAGGGTGCAAAGGTTAACTGGGAAGCTGGTTTGTTGACTACATTAACAAACCATTTATTAATCCAATGAAAGAAACTGTTTAGTGAAGATTTATTTCAAGTCTCGGGATTATTTGTACTAAAGAGATCAATTATTATCCAGTAGGCTACACAAATATCTTTGTACATTTAGAGAGTTTTAAAAGTGTCATATTTTCTATCAAATGCACAAATGTATGAAATCTGCTATTGCACCAGTTCATTTGTTTTAGAAATGTTTTTCCCAACGCATGAAACTGTCACAGCTGACAGTGTGTTTACCAGGAAAGATTTCACAGTCGTTTGTAAGCGCAGTAATGGCGTTATGTGTTCTTCATTGTTTGTTTACGGTTAACTCAAGTTAGAAAGCTGGAAGTAATTGTGTTATGCTTCTATGACCTACATTTTGTTTCTTGTCAATTTGTTAGTTAGTAGTCAGAGTAGTTTTTAACTATTGTTGTTACAATACGTTATATATTGTCAGCAGGACAGTAACTTGATTGTTCTGTGTATGTGATGTCATGAGCATGCAACACAGAGAAGCCTATTTTGTGATATTCTTTATTTATAGGGATTGACAAGCGTGATTGACACTTTATTTGCAATATTATGAGTACATTTAATTCTGTTCTCCAACAGAATGATTTTGACCCAGTTTTCTAACAGTTCTTGTGTTTTGGTTGATATTTGTGTTGCTCTGAAAACGCTCCCACTTCCAAGCGTAAGTGTCTATGACGTGTGTGTTCCTTTTCTTCCCACTAACATTTCCCGAGTGAACCTTCATAAAGGGTGTGTAACTGACTTAGCAGGCATGAATAAATGGGTTAAATTCTGCATGCGTCGGCACGTTAGCCATAGAGCCCGAAGAGTACAGTGGCGTGAGATTTGTCCAGCTACAATCATTAAAGATTACCATGCTGTTAGTGTGTGAAATTAGTCATAGTGCTGTTTGCATGTTAGTCTGTTAATCACAGAGAGGTTCAGGGAGGTAACAGGTAGCTGAGATATGCATGTGTTGGTAATTGCGAAATTGCATTGTCACAAACTTCTCTAGCTGTGGGCTCATGCTAAGCTTTTATTAGGTTGAAAACTGGCTTTAAGAGTGTTAAAGTCTTGAATGTGTGTGTGTGTGTGTGTGTGTGTGGCTTAGCACTCACAACTTCCTCTCGAGCTCTGCTTCTTTCCAGCTCTTAAATGGATTTCACATCATTATGCTCATGCCTACAGAACCCTGGGCCAAATCAACCAAAAAGAGTTCAGCCATTAAAACGCGACATTTCCACGGCTCTTAAGGCTCTCTTCCCTCATCATTAAAAGTCTCTGACTCACACGCACTGACTGATGGATGGTTGCAGCCCTCGGGTCACTGCCTAAGTCTTTCTCAACACACACACATATACAGTACACACACTTTTCTGTCACAATGAGGACTGTCCTTAATTTTTTTTAATTTTCACTCACATAATGATATCTTTTATCAACTGACCCTATCCATAAACCTTACCGTTACACACGTTTTTCTGCATTTTCCATTTTGATTTTCATTAAGATATTGTTTAGTAAGTTTATTAAGCCATTTTCCTCATAGGCAGGTCCTCACAGACACACACACAACGGCTTCGTCCAGTCCTCGGGATTTAGATAAAAACGGTCTTTTCTGAAGAAAGAACAGTTTATTTATTTATTTATATTGTATCTCGGTTTATTTATTTATTTCGCGAAACCCTTAGAGGAACCACTGACCTTAAAACTGACCAACACTCCCTGAAGAGTGGAGGACCCCCGAGGTCACATTATTAATACAGTCATTCCTAGCAAACTACACGGTACTTTTGCTCTTTTTGTGAGGGCAAACACTTGTGTCCAGTGATGCCCAAAACCACATAGTCAGAAACATAATTTATCAAACTTTAGATTAACAGTAACAATTCTAGGATCATAGAGGCAAAACTTCACATAGACTTTCTAAAAGACCAACGAAATGTTCTAGGCTTGCTTTCATTTTTCTCATGTTTATGATCTGAAGATGTGTAGGTTTGTTCCCCTGAGTGCGTGTATGTGTGTGTAGGGCTCTATGTGGGTGTTAAAGTGGGACACCCTTCAATCCTGCTCCACGTCCCTACGGCAAGTGAGCTGTCAGAAAGATTTGGGGGAGTGATGTGTAGCCCCCATCACCCCTTTACTCCCTCCAGCGCCAACAGAGCCCTCATCCTTTCCTCTCTTCACTAACTCCTTGGGCTGTAGTGTCTATTTGGCTGTTTGTCTGCGTGCAGATGCTTCGTGCCCACTCAAAGCACCAGCAAACGGCATTCTGGGGGATTTACAGGCTTTGAAATCGGCTGTCAAACCGTCACTGTGAAACATGTAGCCGTGGAAAAAATGTGCCAAGAGAGTCACCCAAGTCTCCCAAGATAAGAATTCACTCAAGGCGGATAGGAGATGAATTCAGGACCAGTGAAACTTTGACATGAAAGCGTGTAAAAATATATGGTTGTATATGTGTGACTAGGACATCAGTATTTCATTCTCCACAGTGCAGGACACTTTCCCCTGAGGATTGTAGAATGTGCACACAAACAGTACAGCAAACATGATTCATACAGGCTCACATGTGCACTTTAGAACAGAATTACTTTTATTTTTGGGAGATTCAGTACGTTGGCCGTGTGGCCAATGGGTAGAAGGACTAAATGAGTCAACTCTATGAGCTTGATCACAACTGCTGTGATGTTTTTTTAAAGGATTGTACAAACCGCTGTTTGTGTGTATCACATTATATGTTTTACTGTACTAGAAAGGTCAAACTTTTTCTAATGATTTTTGCCTTTTTACATCATATTGCCATATTTTAAATTTTTTAGGCTTTAGTTTAAGGCTTTGATTTTGATGTTTGTTTTCATGTAAGGCACAGGTATGACCGCTTGACCCAGTGATTCTGTGTATCACTACGCAGCATCCTTAGCAACCACCCTTAGCAACATAAACTTATATCACAGTTGGTCAGGGACTATTTTTTTACAGTGAAAGGAAGGCATTTAGTCATTTCACTTTGTAAAATTTGCAGGAATACGTTTTTTTTTTCACAATTTGTATTGTGTGTACTCTCGTACCTTATTGCTTACTTAACAGTGTTCATAATTCAAATGTTAAGAACAACATATAACTACAATATCAATAAGCAGATTTGGCCTGTTCCCGGCATTGAGCAGTAGCTAAACATCTTTGTGATGACTTTTTCACGACTGACAGTAAAGTTTAGTATGAAGTATTTTTTAAGATTGAAGGTCAATTTGAACAAACCTATAACCCTAAGCATTAAACTCATAAATACATGAATGGATTGTTAAGGAGAGGTGAGCTATTGCTTCGCTAAGCAATTACATTAAAAACATGGACTTACATTGAAGAAGAGACCTGGGTCACCCCAAAAACCTTATCTCCTGCATAGCAATGAGCTGAAACCCGCTCAAAACACCTTAGCATCCACAATGTAACCCCCTGGCAAACAACAACATCAGTCCAGCGTTGTGGCAGTGAGATTTTCAAGGGCAAACACCACTTGAATTTTCTGATAATGTAAGAAAACTCTATGGACCATTATATTACAGACCTTCTCTCTTTTCCCCACAAAAACATATAGAACATAAACACTTGAGAAACAGCTGCGAACCAAAGTGTGTGTCTGCTATCTGAACAGCACCAGGACTGCTCTGCCCCCTCACAGTCCTGCAGCTAAACATGTGCTTATCACTGAGCAACATTTGACTTAGTTAAAAGCTCACATACTGCGTACCACACGCACAAACGCTCTCTCCTTTCTCTTTCTCCCCTCTTCCCAGTGAATTGGAGATTTCCTGAACTAAAGAGAAATCTTTCAGGACATGCGGGCATCATTACACATTTAGCAGAGCTTTGCAAAGTAGGGCAGGGAAATGCAGTAAGATCCCTCAAGTAAGGACTTCAGGGCATACAGAGAAAACAGTAAATCCCAGACCCTCGTTCCCTGAGAGCTAGTGTTAGACGGACGCCTGCGCTTCTTCAGAAGCACATGTTGAAAAGAAAATCTCCATACTTAAGAAGTCACAATTCAAAAGGCAGTTAACTCAAATGCCCGTGTTTACCAAGGGCAGTGGTAATACAAGGAAAGCAAAGAAAACACACATCTACACAAACACACACTTGCAAATTTGTTGAAAGTACATTGACCTTTGCTTTAAGTAAAACAACCGTTTTATATTTTCACTCAGAAAACTTTCAGCATTTTTATTGAAAAAAACTTTTATACATATACATACACATATGGGTGGAAACCATATTTACCATATCCATATTTTTATCATTTTATTTATTGGTCACCCTTCACATCTGTCTGGGGGTTTTACACTATTTCTCAAATGAAAACGTTTTTTAAAGAGCTTGTAAATAGACCTTGTAACTTCACCCTGTGATCTATAGTTTTCAACATAAAATCATTCAAAATAATTTAAAGAACATTGTGTGAAAATATAACCTTGATATCTGTAATATTGACTGAGTATGATAATGTCAAAGATGAAATGAATAGGTGAAATCAAATTTTGATGCTTGTTATTTCAGAATTAGATTTTTAAACTTCAGCCCGGTTTTCACAGACAGGGTCACACATATTCAGATTTCTTTTTTTTACTATTGACCTTCAATATGTGACTGCCTAGTCAAAACACTCAGAGCAACTTATTCAGCAAACAAGCCTGAATTGACTTGTGCTGCAGAATAGGCAGGCAATGCAGAAATACAAACAGAACATCCAAACACTCCAGCTCAGCTCATAGTCATGTGCTCTGACGAATATGTGAAGTGGGAAAATTTGTGTCGGCAGGGATGGATTGGACTGTCTAGCTCTCAGGCACATCCAGATTCTAGATACTGTCTGTGTGTGATATAACTAATGTGTAGAGCACCTCATGGATCACACGACACAACAGCTGTTCTGTGATAGAGCAATCGATTTAAGAATGTGAGACAACTTAAGATGGAGAATGCAGGGATGTTTGTGTGCGGGCAGGAAGGAAACAGAGATGGAGAGAGAGACTCAGAGCTCGAGGGGCTGATGGAATGACATACATCAGTTTGTATGTTTGTGCAGCAGTGCATTAGATGACTTGCAGTGCATAATGACAGTTGCTAGCGATTGTTTCTTGTTTATGTTTGTTTTAGTTTGTGTACTTGTGAGTACACGTTAAATGTCAAAACTATTTTCTGGCTTTTTAAATGTATTCAGGTTATTTCTAGCAACCGTCATGGGTCACTGTTTGTTTTTATGCTAAGCTTTTGTTTTGTTATAGTGTGGATCTCTTCTTTGAATAGCCTTACTTTGATAATGTTTTGTTATCTATTCATCATGTCTATTCATCATGTCTTTCATCACATCTTGTCCAATTTACATTTACACTTAAGCATCTGACAAATGCTTTTATCCATAGTGACTTATGGTGTATGCAAGGTACAGAATACATTTTTTATCAGTATGCCAGTATGCGTGTTTCCTGGGAATATACGTACTTCTCATGCACTTTATTTGGTATGCAAAAAAGCAGCATGTCGAATGAATCTGTCAGAATATACACAGTAAGCTATAAAAAACATACAAAAAAATGTTTTTCATGAAATTATTTCTGTAAATACCCACAGACTTTCAGTTGCTTGTGAATTGCAGGTTGTTCTGCTCATCAACTCGTACTTGTCCTTAAAACCCACTGTGCTTTTCTTCCTGTCTGTCCAAAAATTCAAGTAAATTTCAAGCTAGTCAACATCTTTCACGGCTTCCATTTTTTTCTTTGATGCAACTGAGCAAATAAACAGGTGTGTATCTGCCTTTATAGCATCTCCGTCTCTCTATCGCTCTCATCTTTTCTTGCTTTATCTGTCTCGAGGGATTTAACAGGAGAGAAGGCCGTCACAGAGATCTAAGCATGTTCTTGCATTTTGAGCTAAATAATAAAGCAAACTCTTTTAACTCGGATCCAAAGCCCTGATGAAGTGATGAAATTTTGTGAAAAAGCAAACATTTCTGTGGTGCTGCTGACAAATTTCTGAATTCCCTGTGAATTTATTTACGAACGTGATCTGTGGTGCACGAGAAACACGTAGGAGTGAAATCAAAGCGGAGAGAGATGAGCACCTCAATATCAGCAATCGTAAAGAGTTAAAATGACTTTAGAAACGTGATGGCGGTTGATGCTTTAACCCCTGTTACAGTCATCATAAACCATATATACTGTCAGCTTATCAAACATTAACATTAGATTCTGCTTTAAGATGACAAATAAATATCTACCTTTAGTAATAGAGGGCCATATTGATAACTCAGAAGTATATTCTAAATGAAAAACATCCATCAAACTTGCATAGCAAACAGAAAACTAACCACAACTAACAATGCTACAATATATATTTAGGGTCTAATATTGTTATACAGAAATATTATACGCCTTTCTGTGATAGATCGTTCTTTCTTTCATATTGTGACACTAGAAGAATGAAGGAAATCAGTAATTTCCACATAAAGCTATGAAACAATCAGTCTCTTTCCTGCATATCAGTGCATGAGGAAATTACAGAACTTTATTAATGGAGTGGCACTCTGCCTTAAATAAAACTTTAAAGGAATTACATCATTAAGATTGGGCTTCCCTGTGGTGCTTCTTCAAAGCAAATGTCAAAGCAATCCGAAATGAAGCGTCTCTAATGCCTGAAATATGTTGCTTCTGAAACACTGACTTTACAATCTTTCTAAACTTAAACAAAAGTCCTTAACTAAGGTCAGGCCTCCATAATCTTTAACATTACTAAAATGGTAGTTCATGTTATATCAAAACACCCTGACACAGAAGTTTCTTTAATGTTCATAAATATTCTTTATCATTTAAAATGTATGTGCGTCTGCTGAGTATAAAAATAAACTGAAAAACGTTTGGCACTTGAACAAGGTCTCTGGTGGTTCATTTTTAATCCTATTCATAATACAAAAGCAAAACCCTTGAAATGCCAAGAGTAAAACGCTGCACTGAGAGTAAAAAACACACAAGGTCAGAAACATGTATGTATAAAAACAACTCAGTCTTGGAAAAAGTGCTCGGATGCATTCAGGGTGTAATGATCTTGTCATGCTAATAATGTCTGCCAGACTGGTTTCTGAGTGAATTCCGTTGAGGGATGTGGCGTGCAAAGATTGGGCATCAGGGGAGGAGCAGTGACAGTCCTGACGGTGCCATCTGCTGAGTTCTGTTCGGGGCTCAGCCCTACAACACACTCTTACATGGCCCTCAACTCAGGTGTGTCCTCCCTGTCCCCTGATGGACAGATTGTGCTCAAAGCAGAGAAGAGAGGGAGTCAAACTTACTCTTGTAAAAAAAAAGAACAGAAGTGCATTGAGAAAAAGTGTAGGTAGGAAGAAATTTAATGGAAGTATTTAGTTGACTAATAAAAGGTCAGGATAATTCAGACAAAAAAGTTCAGACAAAAAAATTTTGTATTAAAAACTTCAGAATTGTACTGAAAATTTATTTATTGTTCCAGCATTAAACATTTGTAGACCATCATTAGATTAGAAAGTCAAAACTAGTGCATATATATATATATATATATATATATATATATATATATATATATATATACAAAGCAGAGATGTTTATATATATAGTTATATATAGTTTCTATATATGTATATAAGCAAATAGATATAGTTTGATTTGGGACTACTTTTCATGCTAGATTTATTTGACGTTAAATAAACGCTTATCTAACAGTGCTCACAAGAATAAACTTGGATACGCACTTTAGAAGAAAACATAGTATGACATCATACACATGCGAAGTGCTTTTTCATTTGGGCTAACATCATACCAATTTTGAGTTCATACATGTGCTGTGTCTTCGCAGGCTTTTCTGAAAGTGTGTGAGCATGCTAGCGTACAGTCGTCTTCTGTTAGGAGGACTGTGTTTCAGGATATCCCGCTGAGAGCGCCGTCTGCTTGGCTGTCACACTGGAGGGTGCGAGTGTGTAGTTCGGTGTGAAAGCCAGTTGTAAAGCAGGCACCCCTCTGACTGTGTGTGTAAGTATTAGTTAGAAATCTAATGTTGCGCTTCATGATGGGGTGTGCTGCTGATGAGCCTGAACTTGTTTCCTACATAGATGCATTAAACTGTGACAGTATCCGATGGATCTGAGAGATACAGATAGAAAGAAATAGAGACAGCTGAAGGATAATTAGTCTGATTCTCAGATAGCGTAATGAGTTGACTCATTTAGTGCCTTAAATCTGCATAATGAGAATAATTCACCCTTATCTCTATATGCTCATTGTAAAATAACTTTTTGTTTAATTTGACCTTTAATGTCAAAACATATCGGAGAGAACACTTTTTAATCACGGTTAGGTTTGCACAAGAGTGAAAAATTTAATATGTTCAATTATATTTCATATGTCTCCTATCAGCTGAAATAATGAGAAAACAGAAATATGTTTGCACATCATGGAAAATGTTGGTCCTGAAGGGTCTCAGATAAAGCTAAATGTGAGAAGAGTGCTGGTTTGATCACAAACTAATATACACAAGAGACAGGAAGAGACAGCTCAGAGTGTCTATTAGGTTTCACTAATGCACAGCGTATTCATTCACACACTACTGGATCATTTGAGATGCTACAAGTATAATTATGAAATGCATCTATGAGCATTGGGCTGTACTGTAGATGAATAACCTGCATTGATGAAACTTCACGTGACGTCGATATTGTGACTGTGGGTGTGTGCGGATATGTGGGCTGTAACATCAATATGAGGAACTTGAGAAAAGGCCTAGGGACCCGATTCGTGCCTAGGGCGAGATCAGCTAACTGGCTAAGGCTGCCTCCAGTGATTTATCTAGTATAGACTTCATTCCTTTTTAATAGGAATACTTTTAACCAGAGTGGTATTTTACTCAAGCCATGTACAAGAAATTAATGTACATGACACTAACGCACACACGGTGTTAAATAATCTAAATTTTCGGCCAAATGCATTAACCCATCAAGTCCACATGACTTATGCATGGGATAAAATCAGTGCAAAGAAAGATCCACGTGAATATTTAAAGTCACGCATCGTTCCAAGAGTGTAAGTTTGTGAACACATGTGACATGTTCACACCACGAAAAACACTTATTATCTAGTTTAGCGCAATTTCAGCACTCCTGCTGAAACTGATTAAAAATATGTCAGCATCAAATACTGATAAAAGTGGAAGTGTGATAATATAATTCACAGAACCTGAAGACACGTTCGTATACCTTTCTCGCTGAGGAGTTGAAGGTTCGAGTATTTCTTTTTATAGCCCCTAATAATTCATCTGATTCTTGGTACCACAGGAGTTGTCCAAAGAGTCTGTGTGTGTGTGTGCATGCAAGCGGGTCACAATAGTGCACACAAGAGGAATGCATCTTGTACCCCGTTTCATGATGGGAGTTAGTACAGCCATCTGTCATGTCTCTGGAGCCCCCACTATGCCTCAATAAACACGCACACCCACCCAGTCTTAGACAAAATCTATATTTGGTGTCCCTAACCATTTGTCAAAGATTGCAGATACAGTGGGGCCCTGAAGTCCACTAGTGGAAGTTCTTTTTCTAGTGCTTCTGTAGTTTTATAGTCGTATTCAGTTTCATTACAAATTAGTAACATGATTTCCTTTTTTCCTACTTAAAACTCTGCTTATTTCCAGGTGTAAATTAGATTTTGAGTCTGGTTTAATGTGGTCTCAGACTTTTGGGCCCCATTATATACAGGAACTAAAAGTATTACACAGAGCAGCCTGTAACAAGATTTTGCCAAATTTCTGATTTATCTGAAAGTGTGCATGAATTTATTTCTGTACTATATGCACTGCATAGGCTAGGCAAAGTAAATGCCATCTTATTTCATTTAATGCACATTCCTTTTAATCCTGGATCACATCAAATTTTTAGTTTTTGAAAATATGTGGAAAGAAACGATCTCAGTGTCTCACCAGCAGAACTACAGACATCCAGACAGTTTTGTTCATTGTGTTTTGCCTCAATACAATATAGCACCTAATAAGGTCTACCTCACTGCATTTCCTACCCATTTCATACATTACTGTTTCACAGAGCTACCACACGCTGTGCAGTATTGCCAAGCTGCTTCGAGTTGTGTATTAAATGGAGTTGCGATGCTTTTTTTGTTGCGTGCTGCTCTGAATATCGCAGAGAAACCCTTAATGCTGACAGTGGCAGGTTTCACAGGGAGCCTGTGTCATCACCTCACACTGAATTACACCCTCGCCGCCTGAGGGAAAAATGACAGAAACGGAGCTCTTGCCTTCGTTCTCTAAAGCTTTCCTTCCTTTTGTCTTACTCCTGAATGACAGCCTGAGGTAAGTTGGCAGGGAGGGGGTGGAAGGCAGGCGTTTGAGGTGTCTCCTGCTATCACCAGCGCTGCTTTAATGGTGTTGTCATAGAGGAGTGTAATGTGAGAGAGACAGAAAGAAGCGCTTATACTAAGAACAGCTAATGAGACCTACTGTGGTTCGCCAGCACTGAAACTTGATGATTACTTTTGCAACAGAAAACACATATTTTCCATCTATAAACATCTTTGTTGCCACACTTCACCTCTCTGAAACCTTTCCCGGTTTGACTTTCTATAACCTTGTATTCCATAGAATATTTTCCTTTCAGTTAATGTCCCCAAGATATGTTTTAATTAACCTGGACTAGTTTGTTATATCAATTTGTTACGACTGTCGGAAACATTTCAATGCAACCAATTCTACGTAGGTATATAATTTTTTTTTTATTACTTTTTATAACAGTATGTTTTATTCAAACAACATTTAAGCAAATCTCTTTTTATAATATATACCTCTGCATTGTATATATGTATAAATATAAAACATGTTATAAATAAAACAAAAAAGAAAATAAATAATTGACAATCACACTGACTAAAACTTAGGATGTACTAACTGGACAATTTGTCATCCTATTCTGAACTTACACTGTATGATCAGTCTTAGTACTTTTCTAAAATAATTTTACGAAGCGTTCCAAACACCAGTGGAGAACACAAAGAAAAAGAAACATTTTTAAAGAACAATATTGCAGTGTTGATTAAAGTTTATACATTTAGTGTAATCTACCACAACAATTAATAAAAAAATATTTCGAAACAATATTTCGTATGAGGCTTCGTTTGCCGAATCACGTGACACGGTGAGTCAACTCCGAAACAAAGAGTCGATACAAATGACTCATCATGGTTTTGAAGCTTTAGGAAGAAAAGCTTTACTGTAAAAGTGCACGTCATTAAATTGCGGTGTCTGGCTAGGACAAAAACCTCAAATTAACATGCCTGGTAAGAACAAAGTGTATATATATGTATATAATGTTCTGTAATCTCGTTCACTCACACGAGTTCATTCCAAAGCCACGTCGTTATGTACAGTGTGCACTAGACACAGTTATTCCCGTGTGTTTACTCTAATTACCTCAGCAAAGTCTGTTTTGCTCGTACTTTTCCAATGACCATGTCTACTTTGGGGTTTGTAGTTTGTAATGAGACTCCAAAAAGCAGCTTTGCTGCCAGAGCAATTTTATTAGGCTGTAAAATCCTCATGGTGTGTTCACACACTCACTGCTATTAAGGCTTGTAAACACAGCGAGAGAGAAAATGAGCGTTTTTTCACTTTCTGAATGCCGTTTGAGGGGCTTTTAGCAGTGATGGGTTCGGCTCCTGACTGTGCGTTCATCTGTTGTCTTGCTGTGCTTTTGCGTGCTACAGTACAAAGAAACGGCTTAAATGTTTTGGAATCGACCAATTATTCTTCAGCTTTTTAGGCAATTAGTGTCTGCTTGTCGATGGCATGTCATTTGTAGACTATAGTGGAATTCAGAGCAGAGAGGATGGGCGGATATGAGTGTATCTCTATATTGTAATTTTGCTGTGAAATTTGTCAGCGAGCTATTATTGCAGAGAAGCAGCTCAACCAACATCCGTCTATATCACCACTGACCTGGACTTAAAAGGAGAAGCTCATTATACTAGATAATCTGGTATCATCTCTAATCAGCTTGTTCATGGTAGAGTTCAGAAAAACACATTAGGTTATAAGCTCTCGATGGAGATTCCTTGAAATGCCAAAGCTTCAGGATTTAGAGTAATCTCACAGAGCACAGCTTTATTCTTTTTATTGCCCAAATTTGAATTTTTTTATGGCTGGTGTTTCATGTTGACATCTTATTTTTATTTTACGGTTAATTTTATTTCTTATGTATTTTGTTTAAAGATACACTCACTATATTTCAATAACTTATTCCACTTTTTTATATTGCACTAAGCATTATTTTTTTTCTTTAAAGATAATTTACAGATGGATTGTCTTTGGCAATACAAGTTTAGCATTTTTTGTCATGCCTAAAAACTAGTTGTCACACTAAAACTAGACCAGAGAGACAAAAAAGAGAACAGTTGTACCTAATTGCTATAATCACTCTGACCGAATGACAAACACTTTCATCATGGCCTGAGTCATTCCATTCACTTAAGAGCTACAGACACAGTAAACAAGTTAGTGCAAAACTTAAGTCTAGCAATTAGACAACACATGTCAGAATTAACCAGAACAGTCAAAGTTTTGCCTTTGCTTAGTAACTGAAGGAACTAAGGGGAAAAATGCTGGTCTGTACAGTCTAATATTGATCAGAAGGTTTCTATGCTTTTCTTTTTCCATCTGTATCCCTTTTGTCATGAAGGGACAGATGTCTGTCTTTAGTGAGCCAGCTGTGTGTCTGAGTCTGTCCCCCTTGACTTCCCTTTAGCTTATTGTGGAACTTTAAACCTCCTTAATCGCTCACTCGAGACCTAGTTTCCTGAGGGAGAAAAGTAGAGAAAAGAAGTTATTGATTTCTTTTACTCTTCACTTGGTGGTGGGTGGGACGGCAGCATCTCTAACTTGTCATGTCGAGCTTTTATAAAAAAAACTTACATAATAAACATAATTTTGTTATATGTGTATGTGCATGTCCAAAAATGGAAATAACTTGATACTCTCTCCCTGGAACTTAGTTATTGTGATCACAAATTTGTAAGAAAAAATGATTAAAATGCAACTGTGATTAAAATTCGACTGGGGACCTCTTTCTCCATTTATTTATTTATTGTAATTTCTCAAGCCAGTGCAGCGAAAAACAACTAAACTATGTTTCTTTTTTTTCAATCAAATTAAAATACTCATCCCAACATAAGAGGAAAGAAACGATCCGCTGGCTTGTTTCCCTGGCGACTGCAGTATAATTTGTCATAAAAAATTCAGGCTGCATTAGTAAAGGCACAAATTACCGGCAAACATCATCAAGCTGATTTTTCTTCTCATTCGGTTTTATCATATTCAGCTGATTTATGGAATCAGAAGCAAAAATTTGCCTTTGTACAATTAGGTGACTAAGGTTTAGAGATTTAACAAAGAGCATAGGTGGCAGGTGACCTGTGGAACCGCCCTGAAATCCGTTCCTTTTCCACCCATCCTTAAACACACTCTTTCATGCAGTCTCTCCTTTCAGCCGATCCCTCTTTTCTCTTTTGTCCGCCTCCTTTTTCCCTAATAATTTCAGAGGTGAGGTGTGCTATTAGCACTGAAATGAACAATATCCCTTCGAAAGACATCATAATTATAACGGTTGGATTCATTTTGATTGTGGCAATTGGGTTGATTATGCGATTGGGGAGATTACAGAAAATTACCGTATGCCTCTGTACCTCCTTGTGATGTGTAATTAGGAGATTTTTACCTTTTCATTTTTACAGCACAGATCTTCTCTGTGTTAACAGTGTCCACTCTAATTATCATCTAGATGACTTTCATATAATGAACATGTGATAGGAGACAGCCAGTAATCTGTCATTGGTAGATTTTTGACTATTCTGGAGTGTCTAGGCATATTTACATAGTAAATTTAACACATGTGGCAGTAACGATTATATTAACTTAATTTTGTGTGTTGTGAACATTATGTGGTTTATTGTTATTTGCAAACAGTGCAATTTTGTAAACATATGTGACTGTAAAAACACAGCTGAAGTCATTTTTTGTTCATTTACTGTTTTCTACGTAAAATCATCCTACATAATGTAAAGAACATTGTGTGAAAATATAACCTTGATATCTTTAATATTGACCGAGTAATAACATGCCAAAGACGAAATCATAGTGATTTATAGGTGATATCAAACTTTGATGCTTGTTATTTTAATAATTTAATTTTGAGACTTTAACCTGTTTTTACAGATCGGTTCACATACAGTCACCACAGTTTATAGTGTCATACAGTGTTTACAGTGTGATATTTAACAGGTATTACACATTTTTATTAATACAGTTGTTTGCAATCATATCTACAAAACTTTATTAAATAAGCAAATAAAACTTTACATCTTCAGATCCAATTTAATCTGATCTTTAATAGTCCTTATAGAAAGAAAAAACTATTATAAATGTCATGCTGAGCATAAACTTTGAATTAAGTTAAGACCTTGTGAAGGTCATTTAAAAATGTTCATTAAAGTTTCCAGTTGGTGATTGCAACGATCCACCCCTTTGCTATGCCAAATCTCCCTTTAATACAGAGTTTATAATTAGACTGTTTCCAACTCTTGGTTATTTCAGAGCCAGCCGCTGGTCTCTGGACACTTTGGCTGTTTGGAGAATGTCAGTGTGGATAAAGATATGTGCACATCAAAACACTTGTGTTGTAGCCTATGGATAATACAGCGGGATTATCACCGACTGCTCTGCTGCCTCTGGACTTCCAAACAGACACACTCGTTCTCCAGCTAATTCTGCCCTGGCACCACTGCTAAAACATCTGCCGGGGAAGGCCCGTCCTCACTGGGAAAGTGTGTATTGCGTTGTTTTCAGTATTGTGTTGCTTCCCCCCTTATTTCTCTTCGCTGCATGTCCAATTTTAATACAATGTTTGTATTTCACTTCTGTAACCTGACTTCTGTGATGTTTTTTCATGCATCAGTTAGTAATGCACAATAAGGAATTTATCATTTTAACATACCTACTACAACCCTCTTAACCTTACAGAGTAAAGCACCAGTCCAGCCCAGTTTGGTGGCGAGATCACAGATTATCTCTTTCTGGTCTTGTACTGAAGAGACGATGTCTGGCACAGCTAGTGTAGCTGTGATTATAGCTGCTAATTATTCTCCGGAGAGAGCCATTGTTGTAAAGAGAGATGAGAGCAGATATCCCCAGGCTCCCTGCTAGATCTCCCCAGGAATGGGTTTAAATAAAGATCACACTCCAAATTCTAATACATCACGCATATCAGATCACATCATGTATTGCAGAATGCTCAGCATGGCTAACACGTGTAGTGTTACATCAAAACCAGACATGAACGGACGCCAGCGGACGGTTTCCAGCAACCTTCGCTTATATCTATAGTATCTAAATTTACTCCAGTACCGGATGGGAAACAGCTATAACTAAACTAAAAGTTCAGACCTAACACATGCTTTAAAGTGCTTGCGCAGGTAAATCTGGTTAGGTGCGTGTCTGTCTGGACAGGCTAGTTTTGCCAGTGGTAATTTTTCAACACGCTGCAGGCTTGATCCTGATTACATTACACGAGACGCGTCTTTGTCTGTTTCTGAAGTCTGTTTCTCTTTAAATCAATAAGACTTGCCCAGGGCAAGGGCACACTCACCCTGTCCTTAGATCAGCTTAATCAGCGCTGACCAACTACAAACGGCGCCATCACCGGCTCTGCTGTGAGGGAGTTGTATAGGTGTGTGCACACTTGAGAGAAACGTGATGGAGAGGATTTCACACCTAACACATCACCGATGGGGTTGATCCGTAAGGTGTTAGTTCTTTGATCCTTTTCAAGGACACAATTAAAATCGAACGGGCAGTAATAACGACAGATCTTTCTTGAACGTGCTGTTATAATTGCAAAGACAGAGGAGACAAAGAGGTAATACAGGTATTCAGCATGTGTTTTAGATGCGTAGAAGGCCTCGGATCTATAAATCCTGAAGATCACAGCATTAGCTCCTAATGAGGTTGTTAGGGCTCGTTGTACAACTAAAACATCAGGGAGTTTTTCTCTGAAACTCATGTTACATGGATCTCAAGAGAACAGAACAGAAGCTCTCTTGAAGAACAAGAAGCGGATATGATCAATTGCAGGGCTAGTTTAAGATGCAGACCATTCAAAACAAGTATATGTGCATTTTTATTGAGCATGCCTGAGCATTTATGTCCATTACGGTCTACATAATGGACCACATGTCTATTTATACATATGAATTTTATATGTAAATGAACCTCAAAAGCAGCTTATGCCCAGCAGTTAAAGAGATGTTAGAACAGGCGTACAATAGCCATTTGAAGCCACAGGGTAAAAAAGGGCCATTTGTATCATAAAGAGTGGTGTGAACAAATGGAGCAAGTTGTTTGTGTCACAAACGTGATTATGCACCCCGTGGTCTAATGGTTTATTTTTCTTCTCCAGCGTGCCTCTGGAGTTCTCTCTGTATTAGACTCTGCCCTGCTTTCAAGCCCCAGCACAGATGTTACAGTCTAATTAAACAGAAGCTCACTGTTGCTGTATCCACTGTGAGCCATCCAGGCAGAGGGCGAGCGAGAGAGAAGAGAGAGAGAAAGAAAGGTTTTTGGACCGATTTTGACCCTGGGTGGTGGTTATGAAATATTCATCTGACCAGGGTTTTTTTAAAGTTTAAGTATCAGTTTGAGAAATCCTAGATCTACTTTTTTCAGTCTTTCAATAAATGTTGTCGAAATAGAGAGAAAGAAAATGTCAAACAGAAGACAAGGTGCACTTACAGATATAACTTTTGAACAGCAACACTACAAACTACTAATTTAAACTAAACTAATCTAAAAGACTTTTTTCTAAGATGTAACCAAATAAACCTGTAATTGTCCACATCAAAATCTACAAGCTTTGTTTATGCCCCGCACCCAATCCCTGTATTAAAGCTTAAAATGATGTTCTGAGTGAGACTTGTAAAAGCCAACTTTTTAAGTGTGTGTGAGCGCAGAGAACGAGAGAACGAGAGAACGGAGGTGGAGGATAAGCATGTTGAATTAAAGGAAGATTTTGGAAGATCTAAAATGCATTAGAGATGTTACAAAAGCTTCTTCCTTTAAGCTGAAGTCATTGTGTGGTTTAAAAAATTGTCTCATTTATTTCTTACTGGAGCATTTAGTGCAGGATTTCTGGATTTTATGCATATTGCCTACAGCTTTCGTAACTGCGCTGCCAACACGCTCTGTTTCTAATAAGGCGGGTACGCTTAGTGGTTAATTGAACAAAAGAATTTACTGGCTGAAAAATCCTCTAAATATCTTTTGTTTTCCTCTCCTAACAAAATTTGCATGTGTTTGTGCCTGCCTGTACAGTATGTGTGTGTGTGTGTGAGAGAGAGACTGTGGCCTTTAGGATAGGCTATTTTTTCAGGTTTCCTTTGAGAAGCATGACAGCAGACCTTTAAAGAGAGAGAAAAGAATATGGAGGACTTGAAATTGGAGTCGAGAGAAATATGGGCAGGTTTAACTTCGTGGAAAATAGAAGAGTGAAAAGAGGTGATAGAAAGAGAAGAGGAGGGTACGATAAAGGCAGAACTAAAGAAGAGGTGAGGGATAGAGAACGAGGGATGATGAAGGACATAGGGGAGGCGGGAGCTTTTGTTCATGGTGCAGGACTCAGGCTCACCAGCTGCTGCGTACAGATCCGTAAGAAACCCGATCTCTCTCTCTCTCCCCCTCTCGGCTCTCTCCTTCCCTTTTTCCCTGCGTTCTCTTCTTGCTATTAAAATAAGGGATGAATTAACTCAGCAGAGACCCGGGAGAAAAAAGGAATGTGGGGGCCTTGAAAAGTCGGCAGTGTTTTTACAGGAAGCTGTTTGAGATGAGATACAGTATTAAACACGAGTCTGTTAAAATGGCATGTGTTAGAGTAGTTTATCCAAAAGTAAAAATGTTCACCATTATGTCGTTCCTAATGTGTACTTTCTTTCTTACTGTATGTGGAGCATCTTGGCCACTATGTATAATGCAAATGTAAATAAATTGTAAAAAAAAAATACAATGAGACGATCATAAAAATGGCTCATAAAGCTGCTTCTTCTAAAGACATGTGATTGTTTTGTGCAAGTTCAATGAGTTGGTTCAAATATAAATAATTTTTAGAAAATCTTAAAAAAATCTTTAAAAGTTTATTTCACCAACTTTATTTTTAACTTTTAATTATTAAAAGTTTACTTGTTGTGGATTTGTAGAGTACTGTGCACAGGTTATAATAATATTCCAAAATAACACTCCATATTTATTCAAACTAAGTTTACTTTTTGTGTTTCACAGAGGAAATAAAAATCACATTGGCTTGAAACATCATGAGGATCAGTTTTAGTAGTGTTAGTGTTATGCATAAAAGGTGTTTAACTAAAGGACGGAAAAAGAAAACAACTCCTATGTAGTGCAAAAACTAGGCCAGGTCAGAAATGTGTGTTAGAGTGGACAAAAAGTGTGTGTGTCAGCGAGAAAAAGCAAGGTTTTGTAGATATGATTTGGGTTTCGTGGTCAGGGTGGGTGGTGAGCGGCCATATGGTAGTGTGCTCAGCCTGAGAAGACAGCCCCAAAGGTGGGGGAGAGAAGTGGTCCATCACTGTGGTCATCTGGAGCTTATTCCTGCGAGAGCACGAGCCCTAAAATGGTCTTTCCTCCCTCATAAAGCCCAGAGATCTTCTCATCTCTGTTTTGCTCCTTTTTTCTGCGGTTTTATCATCTCCTTCCCTTTGGAACTTCCTATTACTTTCCTGCTCTGTAGACACACATAGTGTGAACATTAAAGAAAAGGAGAAAGTGAAGATATTAGTCCTTTCCCTTACAAAGTGCTTTCTGAGGTGAAAAGGTTACTGAGCAGGAGGTTAAGGGTGCTGCAGGGAATGTGTGATAGGGGTTCTCTATGGCACGCAGGATGGGTCATTTTTTCAGTCTGGAATATAAACACTTGAGATGAGAGTATGAAGAGGGAGAGGATGGAGGGAGGACAACAGCTGTGACCCAAATATTATTCTCTGTTGTTACACTCATCCGTTCACACTTTCACTCTGTCACCACTTCTACTTTCCACGTTTCATCCCTGGTACTCATTTTTGCATTACAGTTACTGTACTTAGTGTTGTTCTTATACTTTTAAACTTATGAACTTTTGGTTTTGTTTGTGGTACATGAATGTGGTTCACCATTTTCAGTGTAACCAGACAACTGTATCTCGACATCAGAATATCATAAAGGCTTTTTACTTCTAGCAATGTAAAGAAATAAGTTTATTTTTTATTGGTTCTTTATTCTCTTAGATTGTTCTTTGTTTATTCAGTGAAAAAGAAAGTGATCTATTTTGGATCCATTTTAATCCCCAGTCTAAACTGAAAGCTCAGCTGTTATAGATTATTAACTTCAGTATAGCAGTCACGTTTAGCCAAAGCCCTCCTTTTCCTGTCAGAATTTAAACATTCTCAGACCGTATATTTACATTTTCTTCGTTCTTCTGCGTCTAGTCACAAACACAGCTTTGGTTTTTTCCTTACATTCCCCGGGTTGATCAACCGGCGGTCTCGCACAGTGAGACAGAATGAATAATAAATTATAAACTTTCCTCCACACAGTAATAACAGTCCCACCATCCACTCGAGTCGCAGAGACCCCAGAGAAATCTACTCTGGAAAAGTCTTAAAAACTTCATTCTAGAGACATCCACCATCTCTATCTACAGATCTTTTCTCAGTTATGAATTAATCTACGTGCTCATGTTATTTTCCCCCATCAGTGTTGCAACTGGTTGGATAATCTTGAAATGTTTCCTGTCTTTCCCTCTGCCTTCTTTTTCTCAGTTTGAAGTGTTCAGGGTCAGATCGACTGTTTGCAGTGACTTTCACATGAGCAGAAGCGGGGCTGGATCTCCGAGGGGCCGGGCTGAAAGGCTGTCTTTGTCTGGAACAGAAGAAGTGTTCACATCTGGCAGAGAGCTGGCCTGGCTCAGTCGATGGATGGTGGCAGGGGGGCTGCTTGGATTGCCGTCTGGCTTTGCTGTACCCCACAACTGCGGCTTTAAAAAAAGGAGTGAATGGCGCTCCCCTCCTCTCTTAAAACCCTGAAGGTTATAAGGATTTGGCAATACTTCTGAGCAGCGATGGGTTAATTGTTCACTCAAGCTTTTCTTGACGTGCCCCTGGATCAGAGAGGGTGGAAACGCTTTTCATCAGTGTTCAATGTTTTTCTATTTTGGAACATTTGACTTGTGCCAGAGAAGAGGGTAACAGCAAGTTCATAATCATTAAAGACCACGGCCAGTAATACACACACACACACACTCCAGGGCATTTTTCCCATAACTTTTTTTTGTTTTTCATTTTTTCTTTCCAAACACTTCTTACCCTCACGGGATGCAACAACACGGTTGCCTTTCTCACATTTTCTCTGACCTTTAAAACGTCCTTCAGGCTCTGTAAATACTTTTTCTCTTCTTGTCCTTCCCCCATAAGACACATCTCATCTCAAAACCATACTCGGATAACTCAATTTCCCTATGGACACCTCTATACTGTTGGAGCTCTGACTTATATCTAAGAGCTAAACCTAATTCTAACGACTAGCTTAAAATTTTTTATATCAGTCTTTCCCAAATCTTTTTATTCAAATGGTTCAAATGTCCCTTTATCCACACATCTGTGTGGCATCTGTATACAGTATGTTAAAGTTGCATTTTGATAATTATACATTGTGCATTTTTTATTTTTAATATATCAGCGATTATTCAGTGTTGGTTTTGTCAGACAAAAGCTAAAGAAATTTCAGCTAAAGACAAGGTTATTGTAGAGTGCAAACTGACAAGCTCCAAGCAAATGAAACAGCAGGAAAATATTCCACTGGCAGCACTTTGTGGTTAGCATCACCCACGAACGTCTGTTCCTCAAATGCGCAATTATATCTTTCAGCAAAATCATTGAAGTATGCAAAACGAAGGAGGCCTCGCATTAGTGGTTAATTGCCCATGCAAGAAGGCGAGGGTAGGTGTGCACACGAGTATGTATTTTAATTGGAATATGAAGTGACAGTTGCAGGGGAAATGTAAAGCCACCTCATGCAGTTCTGGAGTGACTGAAGGTGCATCTTCCTATTTGCCTATTAAAAAGCAAAATAGAGAAAATAAAGAGTGACAGAGAGCCTAAAGCCTCTCATTAATTGGTGCATGAAATCAGAAAGCTTCACTTCTGAAATGAAAAGAGAGAGTTCATAACATAACACGACAGGTGGACAGGTCAGTCAGTGACAGGATGGAGTACTGTACTTCCTTTATAGTCTTTTTCTTTACTTTTTACTTCTCATTTGCTTTTATATTTTTCATTCATTTAATCAAAGACATAAAATCTCTTTGTAGGTCCATGTGCATTGTTTTGTGTTGGGTCAGACTGACACAAAGCTGGCTCTGCTTAAAGCTGCACAGCTCTCTCAAACCTAGAAATTCACCTAGAATTCATTTTCCTTTTTTTGCTCTCACAATGGGGAATACTACATGTTTGTAATGCTAATTTGTCAAGAATAAATATGCAAGAAAATTCACAGAAGTGGAGAAAAGTCATGCAGATCTGCTGAAGCCGGATGGAACAAATAAGCTTTAGAGATATTTGAGGAGAATCCCAACTTTAGTCACAGCATGAGCACAGAATAGGAAATACACTAAGAGAACCACACACAAAGCCAAGCCACCCGTGCGGTCATCAAGCGGACCACAGCCAAGGTCGAAAACAAGTCTTTATGGAATATTCATTGACCAGACGGTTGTTGCATTGCTTAATACAATACCAGTGCTAAATCTGTGAATATATTGATTACACGTATGAGGAATCTTTGTACGTTCGGCTGACGCATCCCTGTAGGGCTGGATACATGAGCTTTAGAGAAATCCAATAAAAACTGAATAGTATTCCACTAACTTTAGCCGTCTAACGGCGCTAAGGCAAAGCTTCTCATCTCTGACCCTCTGGAGGAACTCTGAGAGCAGATGACAAATGTGCTTCAGCTCAGAAAGGTGGAAAAAAACGATGAGTTCGAAATCTAATAAGTAAGCCAGATCTAAGGAATGATGGAGTAGGTGGAGTTGTGGCGCTATCAGTCAGGAAAAGTGTGGGAAGAGAAAAAGAAAAAGGGGGGGGTAGGTTAAAGGAGCTTCCAAAGACTTGGCCCCATTAATGTTTAACAAAACGCAGTAATGAGGAGAGAGCAGACCTCAAAGGCACACAGAGACACGAAGATGAAATATTTACTGAAGCCACTGCAGTGTTTTCACTGCGCCGAGAGTGATTGTCGGCCATGTTTTATTCATGTGCCATTGTTTATGTGGCTGTGACTGAAACTTCAGTGGAGACGAGGATCACCACTCACAAACAGACAGCTAATTATCCTCACATCTCCCAATCTCTCTCGCCCGCTCGCTCTCTCTTGTGCACGCTGGGAGAGAGAGCTGTGTGCGCATAAGAGCTGCTTGTTGTGATTTGGAGATTTCTTTATTTTGACTTCATCTAGCTATTTCCATTAATTCTCTCTGCTTCTTTTCTTCCATTAAAGCACTGTTCGGATGGGATTACATTTCTAAACGATGTTTGAGTTGCGATTATTATAGTAACATAGGATGTCTTCTTGATTTAGAAGGAATTATGATGTCTGTGGAGGGAATGTTTGTTGTCTCTGAAATTATAATTTATGCATTTAGGCGTTATATTTAGGCATCTAGTAGATGCTTTAATTCAAAAAACAATAAAGCAATTTAGAGAGAACCTGAGAAATAGTTTTTTACTAATGTACTATTTTCTAGACTAATTACTAGATTAAAGTACCATATTTGTGCATTATTGGTAACATCTGCTGTATTTTCTTTAGGCTACAGTGAGGCATCATTACCAGAAGACGCATCAGCGCTCGACATTCAGGAGGCCTTCAATAAGACAGCGAGAAAGAAAGAGGTGAGGAAATCAAAACGTTACAAACTTTAATACGAGTCTCCTTGATCTTCGCTTACCACATCGGCCTCACTGAAAATCAATCGCAATAGCCTTAATACGCTTTTAGAGATCCCTGATACATTAGCATTTACACGCTAAGACGCCCTCGCGCTGGCACACGCATACCTGTCGGTACTCGTTTTTTCCTCTCGCTGAGCTGTCTAATGGGCCTTTAATTGATTGAATAAATCTGACTGGATAATAAATCACAGATATAAGGAGAGCTCTACATCTCCGTCATCCGTTAGTGCACTAAAATATTGCCTGAACACTGTTAGCATTGATTTGACCTGTTTTAAGTTGGCGGTAAAACTCATCATGACACTGCTTTAATACTCTCCCGCTCATATTCGCGTCAGACGATTGCTCCTCTCTGAAAATGATTGCCTCTCAAATCAAATCAAGGCAGAGTTTTGTTCGTACCGTTACCGGAATGTTTCGAGACAGGGAAGTCGTCCTCACCTACACTCGGCTTTCATCATTAATCATGTAAAGATGCTTGTGCATATGATTATGTGTTTGATGATTATGTTTCCTGCTGAAATAATTAGTAGTGCTGGTCTTCAGAAAATGTTGTGTTTTGCATGCTGGTCCCCAGCTTGAGATGCTGGTTTGCTGGTGGACCAGCATTATGTGGTTTGTTGCATGACTATGCTGATTCACCAGCTATACCAACACTAAACCAACATACAATTTGAGATTGATTCAGTTGGTTTTCTTTAGCAGGATCCATGTATGTAGATAGAGCTCCAAAACTGTGCTCTCCATACAAAGTTTCATCGTATCAGATCATTTTTAAACATGTTTTAAGGCCATATGTACTGTACTATTCCTAATGTCGTGTAGCACGCACACACACACACACAGATGGAAGGTGTGAGTGTGGGACACGTGAGATGAGCTAAAGATAACAAGAGCAGATTCCATAGACGTGAAACATTAGAAGCAGAACATCAGAAATCTGCCGCTTAGATGAAACATCAAAGGAATGTAATTGAAAATGGCATGACAAACTCTCTCTTTCCTTCTCATGCATTCTTCTGAACATTAAAAAAGAAGATACTGTACATGTATCTGTGTCTGTCAGGGCCCTGGGCCAGAAACTAAGCACGTCCACAGAGAGCTTTTGAAAGGAGTGTGACCGAGTGTATATTTATGTGCCTTGAAGTGGTGTGTGATAAAGAGTGGGCATTTCTATGCAGGTGTGTGAAAAATCAGTCCCTTAGGTGTTACAGCCTGTGTTTGTAAATTAAGGAGGAGTTGGGAACTTAATAAGTGGACCATAAAACATCACACACCCTCACAGAAACCTTTTTGCATTACAATATTTTTTAGTGCTGTATGTTTATACAGAGGAAGGTTTATGAGGACTACTGAGATGTGCTCGTAAACCAACCAAAATCTAATAAACCATGCTACAGCAGACCGCAGAGACACCTGAGTTTGTCCTAAAGGTATTCGTTCACTTAAGCTACACTATAAAATGTATGTATTATATTGCATATATCACAAAATATCAAGCCAAGAGCATCTGCAAATAACTACTGCTACCAGTTTTACTGGAAAGAAATTGCTTTTACTCAACTGGTGTCAAGGTTTTATTTTAGAGAATGAGTTTTTCCACTTACTGTAAAGTTTACACAGGTACCTTAGAAGAGAGTAAACTTTAAACAATATCTGCTGTTTCAATGTTACAAAACTAACAAACAACTTTTTATGAAATAAAGTTTTTGTTTGAAAAGTCTGTTAGTTCTATAAATATATATATGTATATATATATACACAATACTGTGAGTGTGCAGAAGTCTTGGGCATGTTAGTATTTTCAGAGATCTGGTCTCAACATCATCAAATCAGTCTATTATGATATAAAGAAAGAGAAAAAACTGAGAAAAAAAACTTCTTTAAGTGTCTTGGAGACATTCTCACAGTTCTTCTGGATTTAGCCTGTCTCAGACAGATTCGATGATGCTGAAATCAGATCTTTGTGGATATTGGCAAAACGAATGTTTGGAAATGTAAACTGATGTTTTCTACTGACACACTACAGCAAATATAAACAAAAATACTAACACGATCTCAGACTTTTGCGCACAACTGTATATCTCTAAAATATATATGTATATATGTATATTGACGCAATAACATTCATACATTTTGAAGTGTGGAAAATCACATGCTGTGATTCTCCTATATTTCTCTTCATTTTTAACTTTCTTTTCACTCAACGTCTTCATTTCACCACCAGTGACCCCAATTATTGGTGGTAGAAAAACCGAGAGTTCGGAGGTCTTTGAAGCAACCCCTCTGCGCATTGAAGGCAAACAGCACAATGCACTGGGAATGATGAGATGGCATCGCTGTGGTTTAAAAGCACCCGGGAGCGGCCCGCTCAGAGTCTACCAGCATAAGATGAGCATTACAATAGCCCAGAGACACCAATGCTTTGCATTATTCAACAGTACAGGAAATACGCTTCAAGTTTACAGCCACGGCGAGAGACTCGATAATATAAAAACACACACACCGATCCGCACACATGAAGATCTCTAAAACAATGAGGTCTGATGGCCAGACTGTATGTCTGGAGGTTTGGAAAGTAATGGATGATAATACACAGTCCTTCAGTAGAAACCTTGAAAATGGACAAGGCCTCAGGCTGAGAGTGTTTGTGTAGATCTCCATCCCTCCACCCTGTAATGTTGTTTCAATGGGACAGCATACATTTTGAAATCTGACCTCTCTCAGCGCCTTTCTCTTAGATCCACAGAGGGAATGAACAATAGACCGGTGGGCGCCCACAGGTAAAGGCATCAATTCATATTTTAACCCTATACGGGAGCACTCGGGGTAAAAGAGAGAGGTAAAGATTGACACTTTTAAATAACCCTTGTGATCATTTCGGTAATGATAAAAGAGTTCTTTCTCCGGGCTTTCTTCTTTCAGCTGTTCATTGTTTGCACACGCATCCCCTAGAGAACAGTGAGAATGAGTAAGAGACAGACATATGATGATGATGATGATCAAACAGGAGATAGTGGCGCTGTAATGTCTGTCTGTCCTTTAAAGCAGCACTTTTGATATGAATAAATAAATGTAAGGGTAAAATCACTAAGCAGTTGAATGGTTTATAAGGTTTAAAAACCAGCAGCAACAGCACTATGATGTTAGTAAAATTTGTTATTAATAAGTATCACATGAAACATTTCTGTCGAGTAATACTGTTGATTATTCTAACTGTAAGCTGTTTTGGTCGATCAGAATTTCAAGTAGGAAGTATTGATTATGCATGTGTGTATGAATGAACAGTCGGGTTGTATCAAACTACACTTAATGAGATCAGGACCCTTAGAGCAAATAAAATCTCCTCTTCTTGAACTTGTAATGTATTTCATTAATGCCAAAATCAGAGGTTAAGAACACATAAACTGATAAATCTATACATTAAAGCCACAGTTGCTTTGATTTATATCCTGTAGAAGTACATTATTCCCCTCTTCACCCCACAGGAAAGTATTGTGACACCAGCATTATAGTTGAAGTGACTGAGCTTTCGAAGGTTCACCACTGTAGTGTTGAGGCATTAGGTTTGCTGTAACTATGGAAACGCATTAGAAGATCATTTAATGTGAGCGATGCAAGCCAGCGGACCGAGGAAATAGAAAACAGATGAACGGTCGTTGCGAGCAAAATTCCTGCATGCAGACATCATACAAACTTGCACTTTGGCACACTTAGCACACCATATATCAGTGCTTAACAGTAAGGATTTATTCTGCTGGCCTGGTCAGATTAATAGTTAAGATTTTAAGACTTTTCCTGAAACATTTTAAGGCTTTTCCTGACACTGCTGTATTTCTGTATATAAAAATACAGAAATACAGCAGTGTCAGGAAAAGCCTTAAAATGCACAACTAAGCACACAACTAAAAACAAATGATACAAATTGTAAAAAAAGATATTTCTCATATACAAACACGTGCACTAATGCAACTTGAGAACTGTTTAGATCATCTTGCATGTTTTCTAAGCCTGGCTTTTTCTCTCTCTCATGTGGTTATTGTCTGTCTGGAATACAGTGACCATTTTGAATTATGGATGGTCTCTCACTTTTAGTGACAGTGACAAAAACAACCATTCCATTCGGCTTTTACATCTCCCTCAAGCGTATAATACCTCTTTCAACTGGTTTAAAGTCCCACTTTCTCTGTCTCTCTCTCTCACACATACACTCTTACCTTGTCTACCTGGCTCAGTCGAAATTCAGTGATTTGTGAAAAGAAAAACCAAACATGACCTTAACAGAATAGTTCACATAAAAAATTAAAATCTGTTTTTTTCACCCTCATGTCATCACGCCGTACCCCTTTGACTGTGACTCACCATGAAATCTTTACAAGTTCACCTATTCACATTAGCAGCCTGTATTCCCTTTATTTAACTTTTTATCATTTTTGTATTCAGAAGAAAAAGTCATGTGGGTTTGAAACCAAATTAAATGACAAAATGTGTTAAATACTCCTTAAAAAACACTAACCTCCATTCTTAATGGGAGCATCATTTTACTGTAAATTTTATGACCCCAACTGTATTGTTATTGCATTTATAAATACAATGGTGCAATTCTCAAATTACCTCAAGACTTCTGTCCGTTCCCTTGAAAAGGCTACCTAGTTAACAACAAGCTGTTGTTTATTGTGTGGCTGTTTTTGTGGCAGATATTATCCCAACAAAGCTGCTTTACGCTCTCTTTGTTTCGTCTGTAACTTCAGTCTGCCAACAGACGGTTTATGCACTGCAACCTGTTTCCTTTTTGTTTGTCTTCCCTCTTGTTTTTCTTTTTGTTGTGCACAAAATGGGAAACTTGGACCCACACACACAAACACAATGTGGGCACATTTGTGTGTAATTAAGCCTTGCTTTGTCTTTGTGAAAGTTTCAACACTGATCAAGCTTTTGTCTCCTGTACTGTCCAGGCGAACGGCAATGAGGACAAACTGTCTTTTGTTGTGCATTGACATTCAGCTGGGAAGAGGGATGGAGACAAAGAAAGCTGTAAGTGGGCTGAACCCCTCCTTCACATAAACACACACACATGTAAGAAACACAGATAGACAGTGTATTGAGAAGAAAATATAAAGTTTACTGTTGTGAATTGAAAAGATGCCAGGTTGCAATATCAATATACATAAACAGTGTAGATATGGAATAAACTTATTTAAATGTAAAAAATTAATTTGCTCTTACTAATGTCAAGTTAAATCAATATTTTTCTTGTAAAATGTCAATGTAGCTCTTTTATGCTGCATATTCAAACTGATGTATCAGGTTCAATTATGAGGCATATGACAACCAATAGCACTTGGCATCAATGATGTGCAATGCCTCAGTACAGGTGACAAGAAAACAATATGGAAGACTTAGAATATAGATTCGTTTTTTATTGTTCTTGTCTTTATAACCCAACCTAAGTACCAAGATGTTTTAACTTTAATTTTTTTGTTAACACAAGAGCGCACATGCATTTGGATTTAAGTCTGGGTAAATAAATATAGACCTGAACTTTTTAAAACTTTTCCTTTATTATCAAACAAAACTGTATTCATACAGTCAGTAAATCCATACGACAAATCCATAATGTAATGAAACGCTTTTTGTAAGTCACTCTGCATAAAAGCATCTGCTAAAAGCCTTAAGTCCAAATGCAATAAATTAAACCACATTTTACAGTCGTCAGTTTGTAATAAATAACTCTAGAGAGGAAAAAGTGTTACTGGGCATCTGAGCAAATATTACGTATGTCATAAAATGACACGTCTGAGTAGGAAAGACCCCCGAGTGGGTCGAACATATTTCTGGTCATCACACATATATCACGATATCCACAGGAGCTGTTCAGAGTTGCTGTAAAATAAGAACAGTTTCAGTCAAGTGTTTGCCCATTGCATTAAATTCATGTCATGAAAACAGGGGCGGCATTGCCTGGTCATTTATAGTAGTTGCTCTTTGCGCCTGTCTCGGTGTGAATTCATGAGTACAGGCACTCAAGCGAGCGCACTTGCTGCTGTTTGTGTGTGTGTCAGACCTGCGAGGTTGAGTGTGACACAGTTGTCAAGTAACAGAAGAGAGGGTGGCAAAGCTGCTCTTAGGGGCGCTGGAAGAGCAAAGAACAGCATGTCATTCCTTCTTTTTATTTTTTACTCTCTTTCTTTCATTTCAACCCCTGTTTTTATCTGCATGTGTGGCTGTAAGGCAGCAGTTCTCAAAAAATCAGCCCACTAAAGGCTCTGGGAAGTGTTTTTGTGCGCTGTTGTGTGGCGTGGATGTATATATTTATGAAAGGAAGTATTTGCCTGGAATTTCTCAGTAATCGCCTTTGAACCATCATCATCACCATTAACAATTCCATTATCATCATAATCAGAAAAAACAAATATCTGTCCTCTGGTATTGGTTGTATTAGTTTATTGTCGTACATGCTTCTTATTTTTTGGACTTTATTTTTATGCTCTTTCACCCTTAGTAGCATATGGTGAAGTTCATTTCACAGACAAGATCATAATGAGATCTTTATAATTGTTTTTTTCCAGACAGCAATTGCAGGTAATAGAGAGCAAATGAAGATTGCTTTTATTTTTTGCTATATATTTTGTAATCCTGAGAAAAATTTGTATTCTTAAAAGAAGAGATCTCAACAATATCACACTGTGCTGATATTAAGCAAGATTAAAGTTTACAGTCAAAAAAACGGATATCAGCGTGAATTCAAATATTTCATCCAGTTCAAGTTCAATTATGTGAGCTACGTGATCCACATTTACTTTATAGCTTTATAGTCTTACTCATTAACAATTGTTGTTTTTATTTCTTAAAGATTTTATGTTGATACATAAGAATGAAACTCCATTCGGTGTCATTCCTCTGGGTCTGATGTGCTTATACAGCAAACAAGCGATAACCCCTCCGGCTTTCATGGAGTCTTAAAAAGAGACGAGCATTGTATGGCCAAGAGGGAAACGGAGCATATCTGTTTGGTTTATTATCATTTTTTGTTTTCATTCAAATGAGCGGCTACATCTTAATGCGTATATGGGCAGACAAAGACGCTAAGTTTAAACCAGAGTTTGTGCTACATAAACAAAACAAAAGCGAAAAAGGAAATGTAGGGCAGGCCGCAGTCGGACTCGCACCACGCCGTGTCTGACCCTGGACTCCGAGGCTCCTTACCGCAAGCAAATGTTACACAGTCCAATCAACCCTTTAGCCCTGCGCATACATTAGCATATGAATGAGACCCCTCTCTCCTTCCTTCCTTCAAGGAAATGACTAACCTCGGCACGCTTTCATTAAGATAAAATCCTGCTCTTGAATTTCTGTACGTTCATTATGTAGTTTGGAAATTCTTTATTGAGGAGACAATGTACAAAACCTTTGCAATGCAAATATATGTAAAATTTTAGCATACATTTCTTATGAGTCTTTTTTTATTTAACATTACTATGAGATTGCATACATCATTTTGTGTGAATAGACCAGGGCTTGTTGGGCTATATCTCTTGGGTCTCTAAGTAACTTTTTCAAATGTTACTCCCATTACAAATGTGTTTTCTCTATTGGTATTGGTTTAAAACATGTAAAAAATCCAATACAAAATATATAAATCCTGAAGTAAAAATTGTCCTGGTTAACCCTATATATTAAACAAAATGGCATAAACATACAGTACGTAGTGTCATGGTATTTATTTATGCTTAAATGTTGCATGTAGCAGATTTATAAGGCATGCAAAACTTCATAAACCCCCTAGAAATGTCTTTCAACACAAGGACAACAGCTATTGTCAATTCCCAGTATATCAACTTTTGCCTGCAAGGAGAAAGAACACAGTAAATCAGTGTGAGATCTCCCTTAAGCATAATAACACTCGCTAGGGTGATTTACAAATTTGCTTGACTATATGCATTATCAACACATACAAAAACGTCAGCCATGCCCATGGCATCAATACTGCTGAATGCTGAATGACACGTAATATAAATACATCTAATAATAACTTGGCGGAGAGTAAAAGAAAAGTAAACTTCTTGAGATCCATTACTCAGGAAGATTGATTAACATACCGTGCTAGGCAAATTTCCATCCTGCCAAAAACAACACAGGCTACGCTGACCGCTTCACAATGTGTTTACCTCACATGCTCTGGGTCACACACACGCATGCTTAAACTGAATTTGGGAACTTAGTTGGCCAAGAACAATAAATTCAGCTCCAGACTGACCCCAAAACCCTTACGTGTGTGGCAAGCTTACCTCAGAAAACACGTATATCTGCAACTGAAAGCCAAATAACACAATTAGGCTTTTACACACACTAGGGGGTAACACAAGTTTACCTCAATCTCAACAAACACATTGCAGAGAGAGAGAGGGAAAGAACCGCCACGGAGCGCACAGCATCCTCAGATTTGATTATGTCTGCGGGCTTTAAATGTAAAACTTCAATACATTTATTACGGTTTAGGCTAAAAACTAGTTTTGCTTCTCGGGTGTTTTTATCTTGTTTTATGAATGTTTACACGAATTTAGTGGAAAACAAGACAAAGAGATTGATTATGAATGTGATTGTTGTTTGTCTTTTAGCAGTGAAATTTAATGAAACAAAAAAGCAAAAAAATACAATTCATATTTGTATAGGAATACTTTTATACATTATACATATGAATACATAGGAATGATAGAAATACATTATAAGCAAAAAATGTATAGCCAATTGTATAAAGAGAGGAACATAGGAGTATACAAAGATTATAGATTTACAATATTCTGTGTAATACAGTAAAAGACAGATTCGGTTCCAAATAGTCCTGATATATGGAGTCCAGACCTTAAAAACTGGTCTGTTTTCTGATTTAATACACAAGTAAGACACTCCAGTGGAATCAACCTAAAAATAATCCTCTAAGTGATGGAGATTTATCATTGATTCAGTTTAGCAAAATATTTTTCCTGGCAGCAAAGGTTAGAATATAATTTCTTTCCAGCAGGTGTGTGAGTCCATCATGAATGAGACTGGGTCTAGATCCAAGTGAATATTAAGAATCTTTTCCATTTCCCCCACAACCAAACCCCAATACATTTGTAAACTTTAATTTAAAAGAAATCAGTAATAAATAAATAGGAAAACAATATCTCTGGACGTGTCTCTATGTTGGCCACAAGACAATTAAAGCCAAAGCTTGCCATGTATACTTCAGTGCTTTATTTCTAAGAAACAAGACTGATTTATCTACTGGGAGTAAGTGATTACAAACGATCTCCACTTGCTTAAAGCCTTTGTACAATTCCTTAATTTCCCTAATATGAGGAATGCTGATGCAATTAGAAGTAAGCTGCTTTTTTCCATGTCCACTGTGTGCAATCTTTGACCAATCAGCAGGCAAAACAGGAGTGAAAAGGATGCTGGGATATTAGCCTGTAGTTGTTAGGCAGAATTCCCCTCGAAAGATATTAAACTTCTTTTTATCATTCATTATTCAAGGATTGAGATATTTCAAAGAGCTGGTGACTTTTATTATTTTAGTGTTTTGTTTGCACGGCCCAACAAAACATTGGCATTCAAATTCTCGCTCGCTCATTTTGCTTCTCTCTCTTTCTCCTGAGCGGGTGATAAAATTCTGTTTGTTTATTTTGCTCTGTTGAGGAATTGCCTATGTTCAAAGACTCTAGGCATGTTTAATCAGCCCACACACTTCTTGGATTAAGATATACATAATTATTCAGATCATACATATGCATGAGGCAGTGCTGTTGCATTCAAACTAGGGGTCTGAATGCATGGTATCTGTAAAGTCATTGTGGTTCATTAACGAGAGAGAGAGAGAGAGAGAGAGAGAGAGAGAGAGAGAGAGAGAGAGAGAGAGAGAGAGAGAGAGAGAGAGAGAGAGAGAGAGAGAGAGAGAGACAGAGAGACAGAGAGACAGAGAGAGAGAGACAGAGAGAGAGAGAGAGAGAGAGAGAGAGAGAGAGAGAGAGAGAGAGAGAGAGAGAGAGAGAGAGAGAGAGAGCGCAAAATGAAAAGGCAATGAAAAATTGTATGGAGAAAGCAATGTAACAGAAAATTGGGAGAGAGAGGGGTGTGACCCTTGCCCGAGGCTTTACTGCCTTTACAGTAATCCAACAGGCAGATAATTAGGAAGAAAAACTTGTTAAAGGGCTGAGGGAACACACACATACGGACACACACTTGTTCATCCTCACCAGCCCAACCAGCTGTCTGTTTCTCTGTCTTCCAGGACTGGAGGGCAAGCCATCTGGGACAAAAAAAGCCATCCATGTTTATGTGAAGATAATGTGTTAGAGCAAACTGGCTATATTGAGACAATTGTGCTGTTATTGTTAGTTATGTTGCAAATCCACCAGCCACTGAATTAGACACATTTCCGAAACCCTGATATATAAAAGATACAATGATATTTTTGAGGCTGTTGTAATCAGAGATGGAGGCGAAGTGCTGCAACATGTCTCATGGTAAATGAAACCAAAATATGAACTGTATAAACTACTGTGCCGTGCTTTCAGCTTTCTGTATTATATTATGATTGAGCGACAGAAAACCCCTTAAGTCTTCTCAATGGATAAGCAAAGAAATTGACCATGTCTTTCTTTTCATTTTCTCTGTCCCAAAGAGAGATGCACTGCAAATAATTTAGGAAAAACATATCTGTTTTTGTCTTGTTTATGCAAAAATAGCATAAGTTTTAGTAGATTTATGCCTAAAACAAAATTTAATATTATATCAATTAAAAAAAATCAACTATTACCTCAGTGTTTTTATTGGAAAACAAGATTAAATACAAAAAACAAATTCTTTGCAGTATGTAGTTTTTTACGTGGCCAAATTTTTCATACTTCTCCAGTTATAGGAATACTTTATAAGTGCCATTCCATAAAAAAATGTAAAGCTCCTGTATGGGCATACTTTTGCAAATAACAACAACAACAACCGCACGACCTTCTTTTTTCCTGTGTAATGGTGCAAAAATATGAAGGAAAAACAATTCCTTCAATATTAGAAGCTTTCCACAATGTCATAAAACTTTATGATAACCTTGACAATATTTAAGCCACAAGAATTCAGCTGAATTCACATATATCTGGCTTTAACAAGCCTCTTACACAGAGCACAAGTCATGGTAGGAAATGACACATCATTAACCTAGTGTCTGAGCTTAGGGTGTAAGAAAGGAGGGACAGTGATGATGTGGAGGGCTTGCTGGCTAGAATGGCCAATGAAAACATGGCAGTCATGGCTAATGTAGTGTTGAGTCAGTAGTGTATAAATATCTATCTTTTTTTTTCTCTATCTTTCCCTCTCTGTCTCAATCTTCTGGGCAGCGCAGATTCAACAAATCACCAAAAGAGCTTGCGTTCCAAGTTTTATTGATATTTATTTGACGCTTTCATTTTCCCAGGAAGAGATGGAAAGCGAGCGTGTGATGTACGCCGGGCAAATTCCTCACAAGCTTTATTGAGCCCAAATAAATTGCGCGAGTGCATTTCCCAAAGCACTACATTTTCAAAGGGGCTCCCCAGGGGCTATGCAGAGTTGTTGATAGCCTGCAGATCTCCGAGTGTTAACAGCTCTCTCTCGCTCACCAGCGCACATATTGTGCATCCAAGCACACAAACTACTAGCGAGGGTGTTTGTAAAGGATGCAGCAACACGATCGTGCTTTGTTTTCGAATGGTCTTTTCTCTTTTGCTGCTGCAGCAAGTCGTTCGGCAAGTCTACTGTTTCCTTCTTTCCCTTGTGTGTTACTGACCTTCAGACCGACTCGCCACAGCCCCCATCAACACGCCGATCAGACAGCTGCCAGCGCTCAAAGCTTCGAGACTGAGCAGACTATACTAATGGATGGCTTGTGTATGTTAAAGCTGAAGTGTGCACTTTTTGTTACGTTTACACACTTTTCCATTTTCTGTTTCACAGTAATATGCAGAGCTAATTTTAGGTCAGCCATACAAAATTTGATTTCACAAACATTGCATTTCAACCAGTCTGACACACAATATTGTCTCAACTAATGGTATGGAGTTTTTCTGACAATATTTCTGATAATACTTGTGCTACAGAAATGACACCTTCAAGCACTTTTACTCTTGTTTCAGTTATGTCTTTCTGTAGAAATAGCAAATGGCTTTTTTTTTCCCGGACACAGAAAGCTTTGGCAGGGTTCTGTCTTTTAGTTCTCTGGGCAGGCGGATTGAATTTAGTCCAGCCGAAGGAACCTCAAGTCTTTCTTATTCAACACAGAGCTCCTCGTACCCCAAACACACACACATACTCCTTCATCTCCATCACCACTTCAAACAAAGAGCTGCCTCATCACATTCTGTTGCTTTGAAACCACGCACACTCTCTGCTAACCACACAAGCACACACACACAGAGGCGCACACAGTCGTGGCGTGCCTCCAAAAAAAGATGGAAACATGGAAAGCACAAGGTGGGGCAATGAAAGAAAGCCAGAGGTTAAAAGAGAATGTGTTTTCCTTTTAAGTCATGCATTTCAGAAAACTTGGATAGGCATTTTTTCTCTGTGTTTTTCTTTTGCTCTTTCCCTTCACCAATCCATCTGCTCTGGCTTGGAGGCTGGAACTGGCTTTGGTTTTTCTGGCCTTGTTGTCTCTGTATGTGTGTGTGTGTGTGTAATATTTTCCTTTTGCATGCAATTTAATATTGGAAAATTCACTGTGTGCTTTGTTTCAGTACCAGATTTACATAAGAGATTATGCAAATTGTTAAACTGTGCAAAAATGTTGCCCTTCCAGGACTGAGATATTACATTCACATGCATTTTGCAGAGCAATTTTTTTTACTTTTATCCAAAGTGACTTCAGTGAATTCAAGCTTATATTTCATCAATGTGTAATCGAACCAATGACCTGCGCTGCTAATGCAATTCTCTTCTAATTGAGCTACAGGAATGGAAAGATATATTCCCCATTATAATGCACTTCTCCATTCCTTGTCTTTCGCCCCTTTATATTTCCTTTGGCTTCTCTCTTTCTCTGTGTATGTTTTTGTGTGTGTGCAGCTGACAGACTAAAGCTTTTACAGACATTGGATTCTGAGAGGCTTGTCAGTCCCTGACATTGCTTCTAGGGGATAAACATGACAAGAGCAGATGTACATTCATGAACCGGCTTCTGCGCTTTATCTCTTCCTTGTTCTTCATTTCCCTCTCCCCTCCTTCCCACACTCATTCCGTGCTTGTACCCTTGCAATTCTGCATTTCTCCCTGATTTTGTTTTTCTGACATATTTGAAGACGAAGAGGAAATTTCAGTTGGCGTGCATCTTTCTGTACAGCCCGTGTCAGTCTTTGTTAATACTCTCAGCTCTGAATCCTTCTGTCTGACTGCCTTGTCTGCCTCTCTACCTGTCCGTCTCTCTCTCTCTTTCTCTCTTGGGTGACCGGCCATGCTGACTCTGTCCAGTCTAGGCATTAGAAACACAGTCTAACAGCTGCTTTCAATTATTCTCTTTCCATTCCTGTTCAGTCTGCACTTTTACATTCACAGCTAATCTGATCATTGCTGGACAAACCACTCGTCTCTTACTCTCTGAGAGATTTTCAGTTCATTGGAAATATCAGCAGTAAAAGAAGAACGCAAACTAGTTAATTATATAAATATATGGAATTATATTAACCTTAAACAAGTACCTAAATTGTTTTAATTCATGTACATTTTAAATGACCTATTCTTTTTAAATAATCTCACTTTTACAGACCTCACATTTTGTTTTGTTGTTATTGTATTTAATTAGTTTGCTAATTATTTCTAAATGAGCTGAGCTTCACTATAGTTCAAAAGTTGGATTGAAAGATTTTAGGCATACTGTTACTAAGCTACAGTTTTCAATTTCAGTTTCACTTTTGGTATGTCTTTTCTACAGTTTTATTTTTAATCTTTGTCAGCTACAAAATTTTGTTAAATATATTCCCCCCAAACATAACTGTAGGTCACACAGCTAGTAGTGCTAAATGATTAACCGGTTGAATAATAAAGCTTGGTTTCTCTAACAGCATGATTTACAGTACGGAAGACTTTCTCTATGACCTGGAAAACAGAGTAAACCACAGTAAATCACAGTAAACCACATTGGTTTGGCAGGTGAACTGAGAAAAGACAGTTCCTCAATAATTCATTATTACATTATTGTGAATGTCTTTAGAGATTTGGCAGAAGAGAGCCAGAAAAAAGCTTGGTAGTCCAAGGACAGCATTAAAACCAAGGGCGTTTCTTTGTTTGTGTTTACAGGTGAATGTGATCTTAAGTTTGTAGAAACAGTCTGTCAGTAAAGTGTAAAAATATTATGACAAATTTCTTATTTTTGAAGTAATGCAGTACTAGGTTAAGTATTTATATACTTTAAATTTATATAATTAAAATCTCCCAGCACATGTACATTATCTTACAAACAAAGTAACAAAGTCTTCTTTGTAGCACTTAAAAACTTAAAAGTATCTGCGTAACTTTGTGCAATCCACACATTTCTGCATTTGGACTTCATCAAGATCTAAGACAAAGAAATAATACATAAGTCTTTTCCATCTACAAACAGATTTTGGTGCATACTGGGGGTTACCCCCCAAAACCCCCGTCGTTATTTCTGACCATCTTACCTCCTACATTTGCCCTCCTTTCATTTCATCGCCACATTATCTTCAGATCATTAAAAAGCAGCTATCAATTATTCACATCCTGCCTCTTAAACATGAAAAAAATATCAAACATTTTAGCAGGATGTTCTTTTGACTAGCTAAAGGCATGTGAATATTTCAGTGCAGGGGAGTTTTTAAAATCTATTTTTTAGCTTGTGCCAAAAACTGTACCACTTGCAAGCTTGCACCAGAAAACACAGCAGAACAGCTAAGATTTCTGGAGGCAAAATAGAGGTTTAAACTCTCCAAGCGTAAATCTGTAAATCTCACACCAACACCTCGTTATTTCTCTTCAATTAATGAAGATGGTGTGGAGAGTCGACTCTTTGTAGAAAAAGTCCACATGCTCACACATTAGTACAGTATTTTTAGAACAACAAGTAATGTGGTGGATAATAGTTTAACTTTCATGTGAAACTGAATCTACTTTCTATTTTGAAAAGAAAGAGTGTTTTGTTCCACGGTTTGGGGAAAATAAGCAGAGTTTGCAAAAGTAATTTTTTCATCTGTAAAAATGGGCATGTGCACTAACCCACACACATCACCGTCTGACACTTCTTAATGGCACTGGTGTGGAAATGTGCTATGTAACTGTGTACAGATGTGTTTGGAGACATATAGCATGCTTTAGTTATGTGATCGGTCTCTTGGCTGTGCTTTGTGAGCGTGAATGCATATAATCGTGTGTGTGTGTTTCTTATATAATACTTGGCTGCAGTCTCTGCCATGGTAATTAGCCACATTATCTATGCTAGCGGTATTAATATTCCATCTTTCCATCCATCGCTCTCTGGCTTTCTCTTTCTCATTTATGCTGGAAGCAGTTTTTCCTCATCTTTCCAAGATTATTTCAGTAAAAGCGTCTCATGGTATTAATCAAATGGGCGAAAACACACAGCACACTGATGCTTTGATTAACTAAATCTTTCATGTATTTCCTATTGAACTAGGAAGTTTGGACAGCACATATCTAGGGGCTCATTTTAACCTTGATTTGCCTTTCTAGTCGGTTCCAGGTGGTTTTAAATGGAGGGTAATTTACAGACAAAGACAACACATTTACAAGGTGTATTTATTTAATTGGATGATAACTCCATGTATGTTGAATTACTTGTGTGTTGATCTTTTAAAACAGGAGAGAAAACAAAGGTATGGAGAGATCATCAGTGTGCATGTGTTTTTGCGATGGAGAAAGAAGGAAAGCGATAACACATGTTCCTCTGGATGGTTTCCTGTGGTGGTCGAATGAGAAACAGGCACGTAAATAGCCCCATCTGAATTACCGTGTGTACGAGTAAGTGATTCGATACAGCACATTTACAGTTAATGCTAAACTGAACTTTCCCTTGAGCATCTCTAATGTAAATAAATAAATCAATCAGCAGTTGATTCATTCGTTTATCCGTTGGTTTATTCATTCATTCCTTTGCGGTATATAACAATAATCCCAATATGATTTATAGCACATTTTGAGTGAAAAACCATCACCTCCTCCAGTAACCTGGCTGGTGGAGTCATGGTAAAGTATTTTAATATAATGCAGTTTATTAGCAGATAGACTATTCGACTCGGCTGGTAGAGCTACGAGTTATGTTCGTCCCTCTGAGAAATTTCCATTTGCTGGAATGCATGTCCTAATTAAACAATCGAATCAGATGGCTAACGCTGAGCTCTGTTTTCCTTGTTTGTTTGCTACCCTCAAGCCAATTATGCTTGGGCTGTGTTACTTGAACATGATGTTAGCCAGGCGGACTAATTAAATTGGTGAGCTGGTGTCCCTCCGAGCACAGCGGTGTGATACAAGCTCATAAACATTTCTGTCCCGGCTGCATTCAACCGGCGTATGAACTTAAATGAAAGAACAGCTATGATGTGCTTTTACTTCCTAAGATGGTCACGGTGTGATTTTGCGTGTTCATTTTTGAAGTGTTTCAACGAATTAAATGGAAACATTGTTGTAAAAGGTGCCATACATTTATTTATTTAGCATTTTTGAACACCAAAAGGAAAGTGTCTTATTAAATGTATCATTAAAATCACATCTGAGAAATCACACCTGTCTCTGTGAAGTGAGTAGTTAAAATAAAAAATGCTGAAATTCACACCTTTAATATAGACCATACTGAGAACATCTATTCTGACAACACTGGATTGTATTTCTAAATGTTCAAGCTCATAATAATTGAGTCATCAGAAGTGTTAACAAACAAGATACGTGTGAAAATTCTTTATTATTAATTAGCAAGTCATGTTGGTGTGGAACAGAGATGTTCAGAAGTTTAATTGCTATCTGTAACATCTGAGCGCTGCGTGTCACGGCACGCAAACAAAAGAGAAAGTCGTGTCCATATCAACAAGGAGTAATAGTTGATAACATTTCATCTTAGTCTTATTCTATAAACTTTTCATTCGAAACTTTTTTATCTTTTGTTGTTCTACTAGTTTGTGTAATTGGCTTTTACAGTTTTACAGAGATATTAAGGAACCGCTGTGACAATAACTACACAAAATGTGATTTAAAATGTAAACTTTGACGCCAACCACTAAAATAAATGTGTAACATAATAAGGTAAAATGACAACAACGTGACATAACTGCATAATGTAAATGGTTCATATACTTTAAAAATTGCAAACAGTATAGTAAACATTGTAGTATCCATTCCACCCTTTATTGTATCCGTTGGCCTTATCCGTGCATTCATATTTCTTTCGATTGTTATCTTATGCCTTACTCCTCCTCTTTCTCTGTTTTTCTTCCATCCCTTTCTTTCATGTCTATTTTCCTCTTGCAGATGTCCTGCAGCGTGACACTCTTTGAACAGACATTCATAAATCAGGGCGAGATGTTGTGAGGAAAAGTGAGATACACACGGTGACACACGGCAAGACTCCCCTCATAGAAGCCCGAGAAGAGAACACGTACATTTGACAGCAGGTTTTCTCATTCCTTTTCTCTCGTTTCGTTCATCACAGCAAGACACATGGAGAGAGAGGAATAGGAAAGCAGAAATTGACAGAAATGGATATTAGACCACAGACATGTATAAACACCATTACACAAACATGTATAAAAGTAGCTGTAGTAAGACATTAACTAGGTCTTAAGTAAATTTAGAAGGTGAAGCGTTGTAAACTTTAGCAGTTTTACTTTCATCATGAACAAAAACATAGCTTGCCGCTGGATAATTCAGAATGCTGTAAATAACAGTTTTCACATTATGTTTCTTCCACCATGCAGCTTAATGTCTGTGTGATCCATAGAGGATCCCAGATTCACAAATGCTTTCACAGAGGAGCAGTAGATGTGTGTTTGTGCTCAGACAGGCAAAGCCAGTGACAGAGAGGGTGTATTTTTAGATGGCATGTTATAATAGGCACTACTGGTAAAAAATGACATTTCCTGACCACTCCACTGCCATGGTACAGAATGTTCCACACATACACCGCTGTATGCCACCAGAATATAACAGACACTCGTGTTTCTTGTTGTGTAACAAAACATAATAAGCTGGACTGAAGCATCCTTAAAATGAACCTTGAGATGAAATTTGGATTATTGCATGGTGCAAATCCAGGCAAATGTCTAGTTTTCACCAAAGGTTTTCACCATACTGTTAGTCAATATTTGAGGTTTAAATACCCATGTGAGGTCTGCTAAGTTTTTAAAGCATTTTTTATTTTTAAAGTATAATTTTTTTTTCAGGTAATGTGCTGTTTTCAGAATTGAATCCATTGCTTCTGGTTTGTCCATTGTATTCACAGAAATCCTAAGTATGTTGGATCTCCAAAATACTTTTTCGTCACACGTAAAATAGATAACTCATCCATGCATAGACTCCAGACTTCAAAACAATATCAGTCTATCAACAGCGGTTTAGTAAAATGTAAATGAATAGTTTATATAGTGTATTAGAAATAAACAAATTCTGTGAGAATTTGTATTTCAAGTTTTGATTTATTTTGCCTGAATTGCCTGGAGACAGCAAACCGTGAGACTGATTTTAGTAAAGCTTTCCATTAACACATGTGCTAAGCAATGAACAGCATTTTATTAATACTTTTTCGTATTACATTATTAATATTAAGGAGCACATTTTCTTTAGTTTGCCATATTATTTTAACACAATGCAATATACGATTACCTTCTCCATAAAGGTACATGCTGCTACAATATGTTATCTAAGAAAGCAAAATATCTTATGTCAGAAGCACATCTATGATATCTTAAAATGCTGCACACATAGACAGCTCAGTAGATTTTGGAACATAGCCATTGTCTCTTTTACACACGCATGGCCTTTAAAATTCCAGCTTTTTATTTCAGTCACGAGACAACCACATTAATCACTAAACGCAGCCAAAGGCTGCCCGGAGACCCGGACGACGTAAATCAGTAAGATTCAGATTACTGATAAATGCTTCCTCGACTCCGTTCCATAAACAGATCAGTGATTGGTTATCGTTCAGTCACCCATGCAGATCCTGTGATGTCCCGGAGCCCTCTCTGGGTCCACTTGGCAGACGCCCCGGCCATCTCTGCTCTGGATGCCTGACCCATCTTGCCCTGACAGAAGGGAGGAAGAAGAACTGCACAAATTAAAAGATTCATGAAGCACACGCTGCCTTCACTGTATAGTCGATGGTACGTTTCATATGCTTTGCATTTTTATGATGTACTCTTGCCCTTTACATATCTCATAGAAGATTAGATACTGTTGTCTTCCTTGATTCATGCTCATTGCATTTTTCCACAGATCTGCTGTTGGTAACCAATTCACGTCACAGTTACGGTCTTATACCGTTAAATAGTCATGGTTATATTAGATTCAACCCAAACTTCATTAACTGCTCAGTTCTCAAGTGGAACTAATCAAATTTCATTGAGGCCTGGGGAATGCATTCCATTCTCCAACCAAAAGTGCTGCAACGAGACCGTAAGAATGGTCCTGAAAACCCCTGGTATCGTTATTTAGAGAAGATAAGTGCTGGTAAAATGTCAGTACAGAAATATAACTATAAACTGCACTAAAGCTCAACAGCAGGCTTTGTTTGGACATATGCTCCCTGGTGCTGGGAATGTTGTGGCATTGCTGGTTGTCAGAAATACATCTCCCAGATGGATAGATGAATGGTATCACCATTGGGAATCCACAGTGGAGCCATCCATTACTTTTGTTTGCTATTTCTTTCTCTTTCATTGTACACACACCAATACATGGCCACACACACACACATACTGGTCCACAGAAAGTAACCCCGTTTTTGTTGAGTTCAGCAGAAATACCACAATATCCTTGCGGGCCCCTAACACGAGCCATTGAGAATCAAAGTCAGAACGAGAGAGAAGCAAAAAAGGGGGTCATGTGACACATGGATAAGTCTGATTTTGTTTATAGACGTCATAAAGTTTGAGCCATTTCACCCCATTTAGTCATCAGCAATAATTCAGCCTTGAGCATAGCGTTAAAAGCATGTTAATTTCTTACAGACCTCTTTAAAAAAACAGTCATTCTTTGTGTGTGACACACAAAAATAAACAACTCTGCACAGCTTAGCCATATGAGCAAAAACAAAAATACAAAAAAGCTACTGATGCAACATGAAAACTTCTGTAGTTGCTCGAGTTATTTGACTTTAAATTCCTTAGAAACAAGTGTTTGTTGGAAGCCAAAGCACTTTAAAAATCTGGATTTTTGTTATTAGTAAATGTGGAAACTATTATACAGAAACTGGAAACATGAAATTAATTTAAACTCTATAAACATGAGGTTGTAGGATTCCAAACAAATGTCCAAATAAAGCCATAAAATCGAGAGTCTATTTCTAGGTCACTAAACAAATGTAAACAAATATGTGACATGTCCATCTTAACTAATTTGTACAAAAGGTCAGACTTCCTTGTTTCCATTGAAGCACGTAAAATGCACTTTGGAACATTTTAAAATCATGCTGTGATAACATGAATCTTGTGAAGTCTGTGCCAGCTGCGGTCATTTAAGCAGAAGGGGGGCATACAAAATAGTAAAAAAGTATGTCAACTTTCTATTAAAAACTGTTCAAAAAAGTATTAAATCACAAACTTCCAAAAAAATACATATTTTTACTCTTGAACCCCACGTTAACTGATGACGGGGAGAGAGAGAGAGATGGAAGAGGTTAGGAGTGAAAGGGTTTATTGTTCTCTATTAGATGGAGGAGGTTGGGTTTGTTTATAGTAGAGTGAAATGGTCTGCTCTTAGTTTAAGCAGGAGGGGTTGGGGAAGAGAAGATGAGCTACAGCTTCCAGACAAAGTTCATCTTCTAAACCTTCCTTCTCCAGTCATTTACGTGTCTTTTTTGTTTTTTCCACTGCAGGTTGGGGTGTGCTGTCTGATCAATGCCTTCAAACGCTTCCTACAAAAAAACATTCCCCCGTAACCCATCAACCACTTCTACTGCCCGACTACGCCTCCAGATAGAGAAGGAACAAAGAAAGAGGAGAAGCACAAAGCGTTACGATACCATCTATGAGTGCGCTGTGCAGAATTCTCTGGATGTTCCTTATATGTGCTCAGGTGGATCTCACGATGGATGTCCTGAGACTGGAATGGGGATAGCGGTTGTAATTATGCCTCCCCCTAAACAGCTTGTAGGCTGCCAGCCAGAATGCCTTCTGTGAACTACAATTGTGTGTGTGAGAGAGTGTATAGCAGTGGGTCCGCCAGCTGGACAGATGATTCAAGGATCTTTAATATCCTGTGGAGACCCTGTTAACACACAAGCACGTGTTCTCACATTTAGACATATGCGTGCATACTTAAAAAATGAAAAATGACACACAAGCAGATCCAAAAATGAGATTTTGTAGACGATAAATAGAGTTTAGGAAACTAAACTTTACAATCCGCCTGACGCTACAGGTCTCAACATAGGGACAGATGTGCCGTGAACTTTAAAATAGCACCTCAGAGATTGCGCCGATCCAGATTGTTGTGCATTTGTTGGCCTGTTTGTGTGAGCCTGTGGGTTTGTATGTACATATATATTCATAGACCTACTTTGTTAAGGATGGAAATCTGGTGCTCTGCTACAATCTCTCAGTTCTTCACCATATGGCAGGCATGAGACTTGGCGCATCGCAAGGGCCACGAGAGACAAGAAGAGGGAGACAGAGAGAGATTGGTAGAGTTTACTTTGAGCAGTGTGTGTGTCTGTGTGAGATTGTGAGGCTGAGCGAGTGATTGAGCACGCTGGAGACAAGGAGGGCGTTCTGGAATTGATTTATCACCGTTTGGAACGGGAGGGATGTGTGAATGTGTGAAGGGATCTGGGTTTTTTAAACTCTGACAGGATGCTTATTATGTTGCACCCTAGAGAGAGAAAGAAATACGACGAAGAACATGCTTTAAGATGGAAAGATGCAAACAATGGAAAGATGCAACTTAGATCGCTACACATGTACGTTAAAATATGCTTTTTGCACTACTATACTAGATTTAAATCCACTAGGTGTAATCCACTTATTCCAACTCATTTAAAGTCATTTCAACTCGTGATGTGTTGAAATTACTTTAAATGAGTTGAAATAGTTCAAATAATTTGTAAAACTTAGTTGATTAGACTTAAAATTGTATAGCAACAAAGAATATTTTTTACAGTGTATTAGTAATATTGATGCTTGCTTTAGCAAATGACATAACTATTTACTTAATAGTTTACCATTAAAGACAATTTAAGTAACAAACACTGTGTCCAAGTTTATGCTATCAAACCGAATTCTATCCCACCACACTACCGTAATCTTCTCTCTTCATCCTCAAGGGAATGTACAAAGAGCTTCCCAAAAGAGCTCTCCTCTCACATCATTATCGCTCTTTGAAAACAGAGAATCTAGAAAAAGCGTTTAATTCCAGACAAACTGATACATCATCGCACTTCTGTAGGCCACAAGGGCTCCATTGATCGGCTTGTTTTCAGGGCGAGAGAGAAAGAGTGAAAACTGAGCCACTTCAATTTTTTCTTGTTACTACTTGAAAATTCCTTTCATCTTTGAGCAAGACTTGATGGTTTTGCCGAGGAATAAATGGAAATGAAATATTCATATTGTATTATTCTGCTTAATTTTCAATAGCTGCACTTGGAATGCTTTAGCAATTTTGTACATTTTTGTTCATTATTGTAATAAATCTCAGTTGACTCAGAAGAGATAGATGGAGACTGAGAGATTACACATATCCTCAACAAACCATCAATCATCTCCTCATATTCATGACGAATAGGTTTTATCCCATTACAACAAGTCAGTCTCTATTATTATATGCTGCTAAAATGATACACGCTAATTAATTATTGAAAACTATTTGAGCAACATGACTTATGATCAGTGCACTAATATATTGATTTTCAAAGATTAGGTTTCAGGCACTGAGCATGCTTCCAAACAGCTAATTACAATAACGCTCGATCGCTGAAGAAAATAAAAGATGTGTAATGTCTCTCTCCAGATATTTTCAAAAGTGCACCAGCTCATTATTGATGAATATTCAGGCCCAAACGAAACAAAGAAAGATCTAGTAGCTGTTGTCTGAAAGCCATGTTCAAATTAATCTGTTTTCTCCGTGACTCACGCTAAAAGATAACGAGCGCTTTCAAAATTTCCTTCATGTTAACGACTTGAATTTCGCTTCAACAACAACAACTAAAAAGCCAGCTTGACAAAGGAGACGACGACTAAGATGATGAGAAATCAGAGCTGTGGAGTGTGATAAAGTGATTCAGCATCTTTTGTTCCTCGTACTCTTGGCCTGCTGTCCCTCTCTCTCAGGGTGTCTGATTGGCGGCGGAGTGAGAAGTCAAAGGTCATGTGAAGTCTGACAAAGGGCCCGGGCCAATACAAAAGTTACTAAGTGTGTCAGATAGGGAGGGGGGACTGAAGCAGACCTCCTGCTTGGTCCCCTAACAAAGAACCATCAGCATGTGAACAGCCACGAGTGTCAGCACTCCAGCCCGACGTTCCATCCCCCATGGAGGGCCTCTCTAATGGCATGCCCTCTGTCAATGTGGGGGAAGATCTCTGAATATGCGTTTAATCAGTGGCTGGCATAAGGGGCCGTGTGTGTTTGGGTGAGGGGTTGCTAAACGTGATGGGTGCTGTGCAACAAAGAACAACCAACGTGTGCCTCTTGTTTTCTTTTAAATATATTAAAGACTGGAGGAGGGGAAAGAAATGTAAAAGTCAGTGTGAGTCTTGGATGGGAACCTAGACGTGCATTCTTAGCCGTTCAATTATAAGTGGAAAGTTCCATTGGAGTCACAAATGAGGCTACATACTTGTGTTTATTGCTCCAGAAATGGCTTGAACAATGAAAACAATGCTGGCCATTGGTGGACTCGAGTCTGACTGTACTGTGACCGGGGACAGTGTAAGTAAATGAATACCCAGGGGCTATTAGGGTTTAATTTAGCCTCTTAACAAATTTAGCGCTTAAACAATGCTATCCCAGGCCATCCATCTTGGCGTCCGTCTTAAACCTGGCGTGCAAAATTAACGACCTCGCCTTAATGGCTGATGGCCAGGGCTCCCACGGACCGCTTATTAGCCCCTCTGTTCACTTAAGCTATTTAGAGACTCCTTTCTCTATTCTCGCTTGTGTTCCCCCCCTTTACTTACAGTGATGAGTCTCGGGGGTTGTTTGTGTTTGAGTACATTGTCAACAAAGCTTTAGCTACAGAAACTGGATCTCATTAGTTTTCCTTTCTGGAGCTGTTCTTAATTATCAAGCCCACACTTTAATTCAAGCTAATTGCTCGTTTGCCAAACAATTAGCTGAAATGCTAACATTGACTAGCACTAAAAGACCCCCAAACAACTCAGCAAGGTAATGTTTAGAGCTTCTGATGGAGAAAAAAACCAATGTTTGTGTTTAAAGGTGAGGCTCTTAGATGAGGTGCGGGGACTGAAATGGTCTTTTAATATGGCAAATGTAATTTTGTTGACTTTCGCTTCTGCCTTCTTTTATTATTACTGAGAAAAGCAGAACCAGATGGAAATCTATCATGCATAATGGTTTATGGTCATTGAGTTACAGATATACGTTTGGCTAATGATACTGTAAAGTGATTTACATGAACAAAAAGTGAATCAAACTATGAATCTCTGTTGGGCTTATGCACAATTATTTAAAAAAAAGTTTAAACATAGCTAGACTCTGTGAAAAATAAACCTACGGCTTGCAAAAGCTGGATTTACATAGTATTTAATGACACAAATTTTCCTGGATTCTCAAGCCTTAAAGAAACAGAGACTGCTTTTCTTTTCAATCCACATAACGGATAATGTGTTGATGTAGATGATAGAGAAAGACAGATGATGAAAGAAGTTGAGAGGTTGTGAACGCTGAGGTCGGCACTCCTGAGCTGAACCACAGCCAAAAAGTGTTTGGCTTTGACAGAATGGAGAGACGATCGCTTCCCTTAGCTATAAAATTATCCTCTTTACCCTCCATTGGAACCAGAAAGATAAACACAGTTCCTGTTTTTATAGGTGTGTATGTGTGTCTGGAGTTTTAATTGAACCCATTAGAAGGAGAGATAGAGTTACCAGGCTTAACTCTGAGGGGGTTCTCCCACTCTCTGTGTCTTAACATAAAGAACTTTCATACGGGAAGCTGTCACAGGCTATAAAATGTCCTGATTTACAAGGCATCATTGATAAATGCTTCCATTTATGCCTTAGTTTGAAATTGAAATTTCATATTGACAATACAACACTTCTTTAAAAAATGCATACGTCTCATTCATAACATCTGACCTATTTGGAGCATATGAAATAATATTTTCTTTCTCATGTAAATCAAATTTAAATTCTCAGCTCCACAGACATTTATTTGATACAAAGCGCAATCTGGGGGTGCGGGAGTCTTAAACTGCTGCAAATCCAAAAATAACATGAAGGGAAGAAATTGGAGAGTAAGAAAAGAGATTCAGAAAGTATTGGGGAGAGAAAGTGGTTTCTTTGTGTAAGGTGATCCTTTGCTCATAAGAGTTTCCACAGAAATCAGGCTGACATTGTGAACACGTGGCGCGCTGGCGTCCCAGACTCCCCCAAAAAGACCCCCACACATCTGCCAAGGCAAGCAGACTGAGCAAAAGCCGCAACAGAGGGAAGGAGGGAAAGAAAAAAAGAGGGAGGCTTTAAATCTATTGCATACTGAATGAACCCCCATCTGAAATATGTCACCTTTTAGCCCCCACATGCGCTGCAGTCACCATTGCCCCTAGAAGTGTGCACGTCTTTGTGCGCCCTGAGAAAAGAAGTGTGTCGAGAACAGTGAACAATACGTTGTTTTTCCCCCATCTCTGGCAGTGTCGTGTTTTGTTGAGCCGTTCATAGCAAAAAAAAAACTCTCTGAACTAAAAAAAGATGAGTTGTTCATCCATTTTGAACAAAAACATAGCTCCATTTGTCAATACACAGCTCTTTAAACAAAGAGAAAAAGTGTATCACTCTCTTCTCGAAATCTGATCAGTTCATGCTAAGCATGCTATGAATGTCAAAAACAAAAGTTGTGCCGGCGTGTTGTGAACTCTAAAATAAAGACAGAATTGAGAATGGGGCGACTATGAATGCAGTATCGGATAGGCACTAGCAAGCGGCACGCAATAATAAAGCAAGGTATCGCCCGACTACAAAAACAAGCGATCAGGTGACAACGCAACAGCTGCCAGACGGCCAGGAATCGGCCTCTGTTGTGCAGGCACACACTTGTGCTCTGTCATTTTAGGGAAAAAATCTGATCATGATCTGTGTCTTTATGTTATGGCTTGTGAATGTGAGCTGAGTTAGACTGAACATCAAACGTCTGGTCTTTTGTTAGTCCTCATTCCTTTGATATATTCTTATGTTTTTTAGCTATCAATCACAAAGTAAACCTTGAAATCTCATGCTGGCTATAGGCTCTTTAGGAACATATGTATGTTCAGTAATTCAGTAAAACCTTTAAAATCTTCAGCACACCAATAGAAAACTGGCCAGGTATCTAAACTCCAAACATTTATCAATACATAAAGGGAGAGAAAATGCAGGCATGATGAAACAAGAATAAAGAATACAAGTGTTTGTAACTCTGGTGAGCCCACTGAAATCAGGCATGGCAAGATGCTTCAAACCAAACTTTTTGAAATGCCTGGAGTTGTTAATAGTTAAGCAAGATGACCACAAAGTTTAAGTAAATGAATAACCTCAGCCAGCATAGAGGTTGGAGGAGGGCAGATTTTTCTCCATGACTCATGTGGAAATAATAAATCTGCCTCCAGTATAAACAGAAAGTGCACATTATTGAGAACAGTAAACTATCTCTAAACAAACCCACGTGTGCGCACCTCATCTCTCAAGAATGTTTCTCCTGTCGAGCTCGCGCATTTATCGCTTTAGTGCGCGTGCAAACAACTGACTCTTCTTTTAAAGTAACCCCCCTGAATTTAGAACATGCAATAATAATGGTTTCATTACGAACGCACGCCGAATGCATGTGATCGGGTCGCCTCCCGACACGAGCCAACAAGCAAAAAAAGAGAACGGGCAGAGGAGGTGAGTTGCGGGAGGGGTTATTTGGAGAGCAAAGAAAGAGGATATGAGAAATAAGGAGGAGGGGAGATGAGTTGCCACACAGGCAGCAGATGCTCGCGTGCCTTTACAAACACACACGGTGCCCTCTCGACCCCGGTGCCGGGGCATTCCGCCGTGATTACCTCCTCCCTCCGCGCATCATTTGGGGAGGGTGCGCGCTCTGCCCGCCGGTTTCCACGGTCCTTCTGCGTATTGCGACGTCCCACCTGCCATGCTTCATTGTGTGCGTGATCCCTTTTCATTTCAATGACAAAGTTAATTCCCCCATGCCCCCCCCCCCCGTCTTCGAGCCCGGGGTGACTTTACGACCACAGCTTGAAAATGCTGCGCAAATCCGCCTGTCCACAAAAAAAGCCATCTGATGCGAACATATGACGCCGCCAGATTTCAACACCCGCTTGTATTGTATACTAGGTATTCTTAATAGGGCTAGTGCTGTAAAACTATTTACTTGATTATAGCTTAACTACGGTCCAATATTGATCACTTTACAAACAAAGACATACCAACAAAGTCTTTAAATTAAAAATGCGTGGCAAATGACAATAGTCTTCAGTGCGCAATATCGCTGTTTTATGAGTTACAGTGCTGGTCAGCTGCTAACATGGTTTTTATAGCCTTACTGAAAGCAAAATATCTCATGCTACAATGAAAAGAGTATTATCTTCACAAGGTTCACATGCGCATCTGCTGCTGTATCGTTCCATTATATGGCATCTGGATAAACCTGCACGCTTGTTTAAAACGCGACTTGAACTTCTTTCAGCATGAAATTTGATTAGTTGTGATGAAATTACATTTCAAGGAAGTCTCTCACACTTAAAGTTTGCTTGATGGATTACAAACAGTAACCGGCATGGTTTCTTATGGCAAAGATCTATACAGTTTCAATCTTAAAATTCGGTCTCTGGTAACTGTTAAATTACATTTCCTACATTTAGTAAAGTATGACACGATAAAGATATAATGAAATACTGAGCAAGTTGGAGCTGTTTTGAGCAGGGCATCAGATCACTGTTGTGTTGATCAGGTCAGAAAAGCCCATTGCTCCGGATGGCCCACAACAGATGGACATCCACAGGTCACAGGACTGAATTTCAATGCAGTCTCACGGTACTCCATACAACGCATTGTGTTAATCAAGTGTGCACAGTGAAAGTCTTACTTAAATATTTTTGTCTAACGATAGACACTAAATATTTTTACTGTGCAGTTTTCAGACTGTGTGGCAAACGTTGCATAAATTAATTTAAAAGGTAATAAATATTTTAATAAAAATACGTGTAAAAGAGGCTATACATGTGATTCAGATGCACTATAGTCAGATGTTTATGAATTTAATTATTAAAAAATAACTGCAGTTAAAAGTTAGGTTAGGTGTTTCTTACAGGACATACTGATGATACTGGTTTGGGTTTTCAGGACGTACAAAACAGATGGTCGTGAAATATCCAGAAGCTCATGTTTGCTTTTTGTTTAGGGGTGACTGCGCATAATGATGCTAATGACGCACAATCAGTGATGGTGAGTCGTAAAGTGGTATTGTGTGCTGGGGCCGAGTGTGACCTCTATGAAAAATCACATTGACGGAGGTTGAGGGAATCCTTTTAATCGCGCGCGATTCGCCACGCGCGCACACCCCTCCAGTGAGACACAATAGTGCGCTCACATGCGCACAGACACTCGTGCTGTGTATTTTAAATAATAAAGTTTACAGTATACACTAACACAGCTCAGCTTTCCATATCAGATAGTGTTTAGTTATCTTGCGACAACCACAAAAAGTATTTATAAAAGTGGACAACATTAAGTAAACAAGTAAAGTTAAAACTGCTGGCGCAAAATCGAGCACAACACATAGTCTGCATTTTTATCAATATAGATATTTTAAAATGGCCAATGCAGTGCTGAAATAATGATGAAACAAAAACAGCCTATTTATTTTTATACTCAAGATTATATGATTATAATTTTGTGCAACATGAATTCGTACAACACGCAACGTTGAAACTGTCGCGCGCCTTGCTTAAATGAAAAAGTTTGAAAGTTGAAAATCTGCTAAAAGTAGTTCAAGTAACCCAAAGTGTGCCGGGGTGACACGAGAAATGCTGGTCATAATACATGTGTCTTTTTTCTATTGTAATGGCACACTTCTAAAACTCCTTCATGCCAGCTCCACCTCAATCACTACTCTTATTTCCTTCATTCCGTCTCCTATTCTTTTCTTTTCTTTTTCTATTCTGGGATGTACAGACGTGGGGCGAGGAGGGGGAAGCTGGACTGATTTCGGAGAGGGTGGGGGCCAGTCTGAAGTGGGCTGTAAGGGGCCAGTCACTGTTCTCAGAGTCACAGACGGAGCGCGCGCACACACGCACACAAGGAATTGCGCCTCCCACACACACGCGCTCCAACTCACACACAGTCACACACAGGAGGAAAGTGGATGTGTGCAGCAGATCAGTCCACGGCTGCAATACCGCATCGGAGTCCTGATGATTTCTCCGAGGCGCTGAAAAAAACAGAAGAGCGCCCTATATGCAGCTTAAATCTATGCACGAGAGGAGAGCACATCTGAGGATTTAACATGCTTTAATTCTAACTAAACAATTCACCAGGCAGTTTCTCTCTGTGTGGAATAAATACTTTTCAAAGATGGGAACGACTAAACATTTCAGGAATGTACTGCTTTGCAAAACCCTCCTGCAACTTATACTTTTGGCGGTCGTGGCACACAATGTCTCGGGTAAGACTTTAAAATATAAAGTTTTGGAAGAGCAGAGAGTTGGAACGGTGATCGCCAGACTGAAAGAGGATGTAGCCAGCGTTTTATCGAAACTACCGAGCTCCGTGTCCCCGCGGTTCCGCGCCATGCAGCGGGGCAGCACCCCACTACTCTCTGTGCGCGAGGAGGACGGCGAGATCAGCATCGGCACCAGAATCGATCGGGAGAAGCTTTGCGAGAAAAACTTAAACTGCACTATCGAGTTCGACGTGATCACGCTTCCCACGGAATACCTCCAGTTGTTTCACATTCAAGTGGAAGTTTTGGACATCAACGACAACGCGCCACAGTTCTCCCGCGCCATCATCCCTATAGAGATATCCGAAAGCGCATCGGTGGGCACGCGCTTCCCTTTGGATAGCGCGCTGGACCCAGACGTCGGGGAAAACGCACTGCACACGTACATGCTGACACGGAATAACTTTTTTAAAATCGATATCAGAACGCGGACGGATGGCGCTAAGTACGCGGACCTCGTAGTGATGAGGGAACTGGACAGGGAAACGCAGTCTAGCTACCAGCTTCAGCTCACTGCCTCGGACTCTGGCGTGCCCCCGAAATCTGGCTCGACTCTGCTCAAAATCAGCATATCTGATTCCAACGATAATAGCCCAGCGTTTGACGAGCAGGCTTATGTGGTAAACCTACTGGAAAATTCACCACTGGGAACGCTACTTGTGGATCTGAATGCCACAGACCCGGATGAAGGCAATAACGGCAAAATAATGTACTCTTTCAGCAGTCACGTGCCAGCAAAAATCTTAGAGACCTTTAAGATAAATCCAGACAATGGCCACATCACACTAATTAAGAAAGTTGACTATGAAACCACTTCCTCATATGAAATAGATGTCCAGGCTCAAGATATGGGGCCCAACTCCATTCCAGGCCACTGTAAGATAATCATCAAAGTGGTTGATGTAAATGACAACAAGCCAAAAATCAACATCAACCTCATGACTCAAGGCAAAGAGGAGGTGGCCTACATCTCAGAGGCATCCCCTGTTGACACTTTCATCGCATTAGTGCGCGTGGACGACATCGACTCAGGTGTAAATGGTGAGGTTGTGTGCCGTCTCCATGGCCATGGGCATTTTCGCCTGCAGAAGACCTACGAGAACAACTACATGATTCTTACTAATGTGTCTCTGGACCGTGAAAAACGCTCTGAATACAGCCTAACGGTGATCGCTGAAGACCGTGGCTCACCAAGTCTTTCCACCATCAAGCACTTTACAGTGCAGGTACAGGATGAAAATGACAACCCACCACGCTTTGAGAAGAGCCGGTATGAAATCTTCAAGTCTGAAAATAATTCGCCTGGAGCGTACCTGACCTCAGTGGTGGCAACCGATCCAGATTTGGCCTCGAACGGCCAGGTGACCTACTCCATTGTGGAGAGCCTGGTTCAAGGAAGCTCCATTTCAACCTATGTCACCATTGACCCTTCCACCGGGGCTGTGTATGCACTACGAAGCTTTGATAGGGAAGAAGTGGGCCGACTTTCATTTACCGTGCAGGCACGAGATGGTGGCAGCCCAGTTTCTCTCAGCAGCAATGCCACGGTTCTGCTCACTGTACTGGATGAAAATGACAACCCGCCCGTCATTGTTTCACCATCTCTGACCAACCACACCGCTGAGGTGCCATTATGGAGGCACGCCGAGCCGGGTCATCTGGTAACAATCGTCAAGGCCACAGATCGTGATGCAGGGGCCAACAGTGAGCTGACTTGCTCCATCATCGGTGGTAACGATGAGGGACTTTTCATCATTGACCCACGGAGATGTGAGATACGCACCAACGGAAGTGTTGAGGCCTCAGGCCGTGAAGGATTTGATCTTACAATCCTTGTGCAAGACAGAGGAGCATCTAGTAGACTCTCGGCCAGGGCTGTTCTCCATATTACCCTGCGGGACTTTCCGGAGAGCTACTCCCTGAACCCTTCAGACATAAACAACCAGTCCACTCTAGATGTCTCTATGATCATTATTATCTCCCTTGGTGCCATCTGTGGCGTGCTTCTCATCGTAATGGTCATGTTTGCCACCCGATGCTCCAGAGAGCAGAAAGACCCCAGACATTCCTATAACTGCAGAGTTGCTGAGTCCACCTATCAAAACCACCCCAAAAAACCTGCCAGGCAGATCCACAAGGGCGACATCACATTAGTACCCACAGTTAATGGAACCCTGCCGGTGAGGGCCCATCCCCGCTCCCCCTCGGCCTCACCTGCTCCAGAGAGCCGCCAGAGTCATCACAGCCGCCAGTCACTCAACAGCCTGGTCACCATCTCCTCCAATCACGTGCCGGAGAACTTTGCTCTGGAACTCGCCCATGCCACGCCACCTGTCGAGGTAAAACATATTTTTATGATCATAATGATCATAATCAAATCCTTTGTGAACTCTTTATTTCTGACTGTTTAATATGTTATAATATTAAGAATGATGGTTATTTTTATAGCATGATTATTCCTACATCCATTTATTATTTTATCATACAAGTATTCATCCATATCACCAGCACTTTTTCCATTATTCAGTCCCAAAACCCTCACCCACCCTATCATCACCACCATGCTTTTTCTGTTGGCTTGTTGTCTAGTCTACCATTATTCATTTTTATTTCCATTTTTTTCTTTATTTGTTCCCACCCTATTTCTTTTTGGGCTATAGCAAGTCTCACAGCTTCTGTCCATACTTCATCAGGGCCAGTACCAACCAAGACCCAGTTTCCGTGGCAACAAATACACCCGGAGCTACAGGTAACCAATCACTCTTAAGCCATTTTCCACCTTTAAAAAACGTCCTACAGGGGGTTCGAAGTTCTAGTTTGTGAGTTTTGGAATATCCTAAAACACATAAGTAATAGATGCTGTCCATATACAACATGCTCATCTTGTTATAAAATCTGTTTTTATTTATGTGTGAATTGTGCCCTCCCTGGAAACTCTTCACATCACTACTTTATTAAAAAAGTAAAAATAGATTTTCATCTACATAGATTACGTATATGCATTTGGCAGATGCAGATTACAGTGCATTAAAACTTCATAATTTTCACCAGTTTATGTGCCCTTTGGGAAATTAAAATGAGAATATAAACATTTTTAGATTATTTCCCATACTCCTTCATAAAGCTACAAAAGCATTACATTAGCTAAATGTCTGCTCTCTCTGTCTCTAGATATGCTTTGAATGAGATGGATAAGTTCAGCCTGAAGGACAGCGGAAGAGGAGACAGTGAGGCAGGAGACAGTGATTGTGAGATGGGGAGGGAGTCTCCTCTGCTTGGAGAAGGCTTTGGTGAACTCTTCACACCTGATGGACATCACAGACTGCATCCAGGTAGGCATGAGAGTGTGATGTTGAGAAAGACTTGTCTTTCAGACACATTTTAGATAATAGATACTAGACCTTATTTTCATGTGAACTTTTGGCCATATCTGTCATAAAAAGGTTGATTAAAAGTTTAAAACGTATATATATTTCAATATTAAACCAATGCTCTCATCTTTAAATTACAAATACTGGATATTGAAAAAAAAACATGTGTAAACTTTGATTTTGATGGATAAAAATATAATCTTAATCTAATATACACATTATTAGTGTGAATAGCATTGGGTTGTGCGGGGAGATGGGCCATTGATTTGTGTAAATCAGCACTCTAATCATTTATTCTATGCATGAGAGAGACTAGGCTAAATGAGGGCCTGTCTTGCAAATGCACCAGATTGGGCATTTATTAACTCTAAGATGTATTATAAATGGCCTTTCAAAATTAATGGAGCTATAATCAGTCCCTGGAACATGAATGAGTAATGGCGAACATGTTCAGTGAGGGCTACAAGCTGGCATATTTGATTTGTTTTGCATAGTCTCTAAAAAAAGCAAGCAGTGTTGGATGGAGCTGGAAACGTTTTGCTTAGTTGTTTGTTTCTAATGGATCTATTTGACTAGTTGAGGGTGTGTGCGGTTTTGCATGCAGTCAAGTGCCAGATTAACTAACCTCTGCCATCTTTGATCAATATAGCAATGAAGTTTTGCACCGAAGAGTGTCGCGTCCTCGGTCACTCAGATCAGTGCTGGATGCCTCCGCTGGCCTCTCCAGCATCTTCCGATTACCGTAGCAACCTCTACATCCCCGGCGAGGACCCCCAGCAGAAGGCCACCCCCGAAGCACCTCAGTCTGGCGAGTCAACGCTAAGGAAGAAAAGTTTCTCCACCTTTGGCAAGGAGAATGAGGAGGGAGAAGGGGAGGCAGGTGATGAGGAAGACCTATGTGGAACTTCTCTGCTGTCTGAAATGAACAGCGTGTTCCAGAGGCTCCTCCCCACATCGTTGGACTCTTACAATGAGACCACTGAAAGCGAAAAGCCAACATCTTGTGCAGCAGGAGTAGGCTCGCTGGAAAGACGAAAGGGTCACCTGCCCGGCAAGCCAAGCCCTGCCACCTATCAGCAAGGCGTCGCCGTTTGGGCCGCTAATACACACTTTCAAAATCCTGGACATGGTCACGCTCCCGCTAGTCACATGACAGCGATGGTCGCTCCACTTCCGGCTCCTCTGCCAGCCCCCATGCCCACATCAGGTTCCTCTTCAAAATGGCTGCCTGCAATGGAGGAAATACCAGAGAATCATGAGGAAGATGAGTTAGAATCTGTGCTGGGACATCTACACGGAAAACGCTGCGACAGTCGCAGTGAAATTATGGATGCCAGCGAGCTGGTAGCAGAGATCAACAAACTCCTTCAGGATGTCAGACAGAGCTAAAGACCTCTTTCTACAATAAAATGAATAAAAACATTTTTTTATGCGAGACAGAAAGGAAAAATAGAAGATGAAAGAAAAACAGGAAAAAAACACAGAGACCTGCAATTGTCGTTAAAGTTGCATTTCTGGATGTAATGTGTTTTGTGAATGCTAATTATCCAAATGATGTTTTCTGGTTTCTGGCCACAGTGTACACAGTGTGAGTGTATTTATCTTTGTATTTTAAAAATACAATTTGTAGTCTTTATATTTATATATTATTTGTATATACCTAAGTTAAAAATGTACATAAATATCAGATGTCTATTTTTATACATGCATGTTGGAAAAATAATCAAGAACAACATGCCTTGGTGTAAATATTCTTATTTATGAAGAAGTTTTTGTTTTTCTTTTTTTTCAATGGTATTGTTATATATGAGCATAATATAAGTACATAAATATTATTGAATATGTGTTATTTGGTGGGGTGGGACAGAATATAAAAGCATGTTTTGGGGTTGGGAGTGGTATTTATAATGGTGTATTCTTTGTGTCAAGTTCGGTTTTACATTACATACGAGGCGAAATAAAGAGAATGGAAGATATGTCAAATATACACAGCCCTTTGACTCTCTTTCCTGACTTTCTCTGTTATTATTGACTCGTTTTTGTTTTAAGGATGTAGATGGTACGTGGAAAATTATCCCAGTTAATTACAGTATGTGCTACTCATTTTAGTTTTCATGTTCCTGAAATACCCAGTAAAATGGGAGTAGGCAGTTTATGTTCTTCCTCTTCACATACTGATGCTGAAAGCAGACTTCAAGGCCATTTTTGGTCTCTCGCATGTACGTTTGTATTCGTTGTGAGCGCCCCCTGCTGGATAAAGTAGAGGTTTCATTTATTATAGAAAAGGAAAAAATCTATGAGAATAATGCGGACAAAGAGTAACGGATAAATAATTTAATTATGCTCTAAATTGACGTTAAGTTAAAAAAAGTAAGGTTAATGTGAACAATAGACCACAAAAATAAGTAATTATATATTTTGCATAGAGTGATCCGTGATGGTTAATGGAGATTCGTTTGCTAGCGCCCCCCAGAGACGACATATCGGAATGGCAACCACACAATCTCTAACTCTCTCTGCTTAACCAATTTTCAGCAAGTTGTTAAATCTTTTGTGCCACAGTTACTCGCTGAATAGCTTATAAACAGTTTGGAGTTGTAATTTAGCTTGACCTTTTTCATCCAATTTCTCAATGAATGTATTTCCTTTCCTACAAACATAACAAGTGCGTTGAAATTACACAGAACCAAATGCATTGCAATGACATTTAAAGGCGGAAATGACTGAATGTGGTATTTTGTAAGCTACAAATTTATAAACTCAAACAAAATTAGAATGTTTCTGCCCCTCCTAGTCGAGCAGTTCAAGGCAGAAAATGACAACCTTTCTGAAAGCTCATTTTAACATGCAGCAATTGGCCTTGACTTGTTTCTACTTTCAATCTTCTTTTTTTTAAAATACATTATTTATGTTCTTTTTTCGCTCTTAAACACACACATACACGCACACACATATAAACCTCAATAACCTTTTAACTAAGAAAACAACATCCTACAGCCCTGAGGACACTTAATATATCCAATTTTGCGATCTTATATGCATTGTAAATTAATTTCCTGGTACAGTTTCATTGCTTTAAATAAATAATTAATTCTATGTTTTTTTCTACTGTCTTCTGCTGTGTCTGTTTTTGCATCTAGGTAACTGTCCCAGGTTACAACACACCCCAGTTGCACACACATTGCATACAAAGTCATGTCTCTCGCTGAGGCGTCTTGTCACCAGCCAGACTGGCAAATTGACATAATTACTGAGGTGGGTTTGTGATTAGCTTGCGGTGAAGTTGAGAGTGAAGATTCACATCTTCCTCTTCATCTCAGACATTTTCTTCAGCTAAAAATACACCTGTCTCCTCTTCCATCATTTCAAGTCCCGAGGATAAGTCTGCCAACAGTCTCTTATCATTATCACTTTGTGTGTGCATGTGTGTGCGTGTTGATCTAGTAGCAGCAATAACTACAGGTGATTGCGAGCTCTGTTAACATGACAGAGAGCCTTTAAGAGACTCAAGAAATAAGTTCTGTCTTATTGTATTTTACAGACTTTACAGGAAGCAAATATAAGACAGACACATATTTAGTTTTTTTTCTTTTTTTTTTTAGTATTCTCCCGTTTATTTTAGGTACAACATATTTTACGAGCAAACACTTCCTCCCAAGATGCGTTATCATTAACAATACAAAACATCTGTGGCTATTCAGTCCAGCTGTCGGCCAAAGTTATGCCGTCTGTGTTTGTATGTGTGTACACGTGCGCTTTTGTGAGTTTTTCACACAGCTGTGTTTTGTCTGTTTAAATGACATTTCTAATGGCAAGCCAGGCAGCTATTCACTAATGCATGGTGGTTTACAAGAAATGTATGTGCCGGTTGGAAGATTGTGCATATACTGTATGTGTGTTTAATAGTCTGTAAATGCCAATGACTGACTTGTTATCTTTTTAAAGACTACACAGGTGCCATACCTGCAGGACAGACGTCCCAAACAACTTTATGGCTTTATGTCATTTATGGCTTGTTGTGCAAGTCTTATTAGATGAAGCTAAAACTTTATATATCAAGATTTTATCATATCAATGTTAGAATCTTAACAGTAAAAGATTCGACATGTCAAAATGAAATATTTTACAAACATTAATGCTTGTCATAAACAAAATGCCATTTGCTGGGAATATCTTAAAAGTACTATTTTTCAGCAATTGTCTTTATTTATTAATACATAAATGTTTTGGTTAAAAAAATGCATCCATGCCTTTTCTTTGTCAAATAAACAAGCTTAGACTCTTAGCTTTTTAAATAGGCTCATTAATTCATGACTAATAAGTGTGCATATTAATGTAGAGCTCTTGAGCCAAGAACGTTGTGGCAACATCAAACATTTTAGTTTTTGGGGTCAAACATGCTTTAGGACCTTTTAAAATAAACAGCACACTCTCTTGGATGTTTCAGCTTTGTAGTTTTTAGCAAATGTTTATATATTTACTTCAGTACACTGTTTCTGAATAATTTCATGTTTATGATTATTCATACAATGAGGCTTTTATTAGTATCTTTTGTACAGCTAGTCATAGTTAGTTTTTGATTATGTAATTTTAATAAGATTATATGTCAATAAGAGATGTGCAGTGGTCAAAATGTTGAGCACTACAACCCTGGAACTCACTAGAATTCATATCCATAAGAGGTCCCATAAGAAGTTTTTTTTATACAATTATGTGCTTAGAAAGCAGTACCACATGTAATATAATGTATCAGCTTTTAATTGAGCACACAGCTGTAGGAGCGGAGACCTCATGAGACAAACATTATTTTTCATCATGTAAAATGCAAGTGCTGTTAAATGGTGGCATATATGCTGACGGTATGTTTGACTGTGTGTGTGTGTGTGTGTGTGTGTGTGTGTTGTGTTCTTATTTTCACCACTAGATGGCATTATTTCTACAGATGCTCTATTTTTACTTTGCTGTCTTTGCTTGACATTTCATTAATATGCATATCCAGTCAGTCATTATCATTGGCTGGATTACTTATCAGTTCGTTAAAATATATAAAGCTGCCCGACAGTCCAACCGCATGGAGATCTATGGAACCACTAAAAGCTAAACCGCAAAATCAATTCCCTTATGCTATGAAAGGCATTATTGATATTATATGCTTATATTTATAAAAAGCAAGTCATTGATATTAAAAGGTATTGTTTATGGCCTCTATTCTATCCTCTCACTGCAGACAGTAAAATAAACATTTTATTAGTTTGAGCTTTAGACTCTTGGCAGACAGCTGTAAATCTTTGATGTTGGATGGATGATATTCCAGAAAGTTCTTCTGCCTAATGAAACAAGCTAATGCAATGAGTCTCTCCACTGCTCTCTTTAGTCTTGCAAAGTTTAAAAAGGTACGAAAATACCCAGAAAAAATATTTTGTATTAAACTATTTTGCTTTTTTCTAATTTGAGTGTATATGCTGTTAAGCAGGACTCTACATGTTTGTCCATAAACAAACCTCAAAACACTGATCAGAGTGTTTCTTTCTCAGCCAGTTTTTGCCACAAGGCCTCAATGCATCATTAGGACCAAACAGAGAAAAAGGTCATACAATTTAACCTTAAATAAAAAAAATCACCCTAAAGACAGTTTAATACCACTTATATCCTCTTAAATAACTGCATGATCCAATTGTAAATTCGCTTTACGCTCATTCAAGCAATAATTACATCGACTGTAAAATCTCTTCTTCATTCCCTAAAATTAAGATATCCATACCACCTCCTAAGCAAAGCTTTGCAAATATGCCACTTTTAATGAGCACACCATTAATAAACACTATAGACTTGATAATAAAATCACAATTTAAGTCACTGTTTCCCAGAGAGATCATAATCAGAGAGTTAAGCGGTCCACTGGCATTGGATAAAAAAAACTAAATTCCAGTATAACACACATCACGCTTTACTCTCATACTGGACTGGTAAATTTGCTGACTGTGATGACCTTGATCAGTAATGGCGATCAATGTCCAACAACAGCCTTTTGCGAGCCGCGGCCCCTGTGCGACCTGTCGAAACAGAGGCAATAAGGGAAATAAATTAGACCTCATATCTCGTACCGTAATGCTCTTCACATGGTTAACCACAAAGTGCACGTACACAAAAAGACAGACAGATAGAAAAATAAAGCGAGACATAGTTCACTGACACCTAAAGTGAAATTCAGCATGTATAAATCTCAGAATTGTAACCGCATTGTAGGTAATCTTACATTGAGCAAAATGTGCTGATGAAGTCTTAGTGTATGTGTATTTGTATTATAAGTACATTTAGCAGAAAAACAGGGGAAAGGTTATTTCCCATTCTTTCATTTCGACTGGTCATCGGCAGCTCATTTAAACATTAGCCACAGTAATTCGATTTAATGCTAAACAATTAAACATTATAGCTTAAATTCACAACACAGTTTGAAATTTGATTTACTTTGGATTTCATTAAGCATTCAAAAAGTCATTTTGAAGGAACCAACTATTATCACAGTGTTCTCACTTATCTAAACATCCTTTTTAACACTTTATTTCTGTATCCAAAATGCAGAGCTTTGCAAAAAGTGCTGTGATTTCACATATATTTGGATGTTAACGCCCTGCTGTTAATGTAGCCTTTCCTTTAAATTAACACCTAGACCTTGAAATTTCATATTCTAGCTAAAGCAGATCGGCACATAATATTTCACCTGCATGAAATCAATAACGCCTAGTTATCACAGTTTTGCAGAATGCTGTTAAAGAATAAGACTTTCAATTTCCTTAAAATCTTTTTTATGTTGCATGTTACAGAGTTTTCAGATACTGCAACCTAAAAGGGGAAACTTTATATAAAAATATCATCACTTATCCTTCATTTACACACATTTATTATAATGATGCAAAAATGTGTTTATTTATACCCCTCATGCATCCACTAACTCAATATATATGCGGTGTGTGGGTGTGAGTAAACATGTGTTGAGAAATAACACACAGCCCAAGTAATACATTTCTATTCCTCCTCCTATTCCTCCATTTCTTATTCCTACAATAAATTTTATTATCAACTTCCACAGTAAAGTTTCATTAGTCCGAACAGAGACCGAATGAAGGTCTCAAAGGGCCCTGCTCTTTATGTTTACCTTCCTTTTTCATGTTACGTTAGGAGATTTCAATGCTTGAAATAAGCAAAAGCTCAAGACCCAAAGACTTGGCACTGAAAATCCTTTTTTGAGGCGTATTTCAGTCCTGTTTTCGGATGTCCATTTTTGCTCCTCTCCATTCTCTTTGAGGTAAATGCATCTGAGAGCCATCCAAAAACCTTTCAAACCCCCTCTGATGACCTAGAAAAATACTGCCGGATCAATAGAGCTAAAAACAAAACGTTTGAGAGGGGTGCTGATCTTCTCTTCAAAGATTGCGTAACGCTACACTCTGCAACACATTTCACGGTATTAATGAATTTGATGTGTTTTTCTGTAAAATTCTTGTTCCATTTACTTTATAACAACGCAAACATTACTGAAGTGTGTCCTCAAACTGCCTGTTCACGCTACACCGTTCTTCGCTTATTCAGCCAAGGCAGTGACTCATCATAATGAGACAATAAAAATTCAACGTCTGAAATAACTCTGATAATTCTACTCAGAAAGTGTCTCCGTGGAGCCGTTAGCCTTCGGCACAGTATGAGATTTTTAGATGCGCTTTAACCTGTGGGTAACAACGGAGTAATCGAATGCCACATTTAACACTCTTTTAACCCAAGCCAAGAGTAGTAGCTGTTAATCACAGCGTAACGGAAAGGATATACGGCCTGTGCGGTTGAGTGGGCACATTCAGAACTACAGTGAGGTTAAACCGAAACCCTTGTGTTTTAGATCTATAACTCCTGCTCCTGTCCAGACAGTCAATACTAGCCGCCCGATATGACAGCCATGTCTCTCCGTGGACATGGCTCTGCATATTTTTAACGCATTCACATTTATTTATTCAGGGTTTTTGGCACACAGGATAAACCAGTCTCCCTCGAGAGGCTACATCTCATTTTCTAGAAGGGCTCTGAGAGAAAGTTGTCAGATCATCATTGTAACATATACCTGGTATACAGTTACAGCAAGAATCTCTTTTCAAGCCCAGAGGAGGAGACGAGGCATTTTGGGGTTTCTAGGCATGTACAACAGGAACGCTTAGGTTTAATTTTAGACAGTCATCTAAATTCATGAACATGATATTTGGATTAGTGATTGTATATTGCTACATGTTACATGACAAAATATAATATCAGATATTGCACAGTGCAATTTGGGAAAGTAATATTGCTCAAATTGCTTTGATCTGACTGTGCAAACTTTTATTCAAATATTAGAAAGGCAGCATGTTAATTATGGAATAGTGATTAACTTTTGTGTTGTCTCTCTCTCTCTCTCTCTCTCTCTCTCTCTCTCTCTCTCTCTCTCTCTCTCTCTCTCTCTCTCTCTCTCTCTCTCTCTCTCTCTCTCTCTCTCTCTCTCTCTCTCTCTCTCTCTCTCTCTCTCATGTCAGTCTGCTGTGTGGTCTAGTTATGTCAAAGTAAATGACTTATCTGTCACCTAACATGCAACTACACAGGAATGACAAAGAACAAAGATTCTATAACAAACACACAGTCTCTGCAATAACTCACAAAGCCATCAGTATGATAGATTTGTTATTAGTTCTTTCCTGTGAAGTTCTTTTCACATGAAGTACGGCATGATGTGCATTGTCATGCTTCTTATAATTAATATCCATTCGAGTTTAATATTAATATGTTTAGTGTCCATGTTCCAGCTGATTAATCAGTCATACTATAGAAATGATAGATCCAATGTTAGATCCTAAGATTCAGAATACAGACACATGAAATATGTTCAAATGCCATGAAGTTGCCAGATTACTTTTTTATGGTAATGGTATGGCACCTGCTATTCTTACAAGCTTGTGTTTTATTCATATTAGTTTACGTGTATGTAGTCAATCAACTTTGCTTAAAAATCTTCAAATTAAACTAGTCTAAGGTGAAAGCTGTTTTGTAACAATGCACATCATAAAAAGCGTTAAGTTGGGAGGTCAGTTAAACCAGCTTAACCCAACAATTTAAAGAGTCAAAATCATCAGTGATTTTCAAACAAAGATTTTCAAGAACCTTTCATGTTTCATTTTCATTAAAATATATTACCTAATATATATTCTTCCTATAGAACAACACAATATGTGAGCTCCTTGCCAGGTCTGATCTCTGCTTTCAGAGGAGAGACAGACCTGCAGGCCTCTGTAAGGTGACCTAATGAATGACTAATCTGAAATTCATACAATTTCATATAACCCGAAGAACTAATTAAACTAGAAGCCTTATTGGAAGGAGTCACACTGTCTGCATTTAATAGCGAGAGGCGAAGAGGGTTACAAATGAACTGTCACCATTGTGTTGTGCATGATGTTCCCACAATGCTTTTCTCCACTCCGAGAAGCCATATTTCTGAATGTATGGCACCATGAACATCGGACAAATTAAAGTGGCTCTAACACTATAACAGCTATAAGTCATCGGAGAAAGAAGTGGAGAGGTTCATCTCCTGAAGGCAAACCTATTTAATATTAAAGTTCATTCATATGGTTTTATATGAAGGTTGGGAGATGACACATTAATCTTGCATGCTTTCAGGAATATGAAAGATGGTTTCTGAGTCATTCGTGGTACATTGCATTGTACTGAGTGTGTAAGACACGTTATAAGACAACAAGGGGAATAAAGAGAGGTCAGTGTCTTTTCCTACGGTTCAAACACAATTTATCACGGTGAGGTTCTCTGTACACTTGAATTCAGGGAATTCATATACCCAGAGGAACAATGTTTTTATTGCTTAAAGGTTTTGCTGTTTTATTGCTCAGGAGATTTTATTGAGTTCACGGTATGTTTCATTTAAGTGTCCACTTTGTCTCGCATGCTTCTTTTAAGATCTCTTGTAAGAAAAAAAAAATTATGTGAAAATAATGTTTCAAATACAGCCAAACCTGTACACAGACACCTGCACCCACAAGAACCACCCGTTTAATGGTTTACTTGTTGGTGAATTGGTGATTGAAGTCCTCTGTGTTCTTTTTACTGTGTATCAACTTATCTTCATGCCGTCCACCTTTATATTCCTTTATCTATTTTCCTTTTCATCTCTGTCCAGTGCATGAAAGGTTGTCTATGACATGAAGAATGAGAAAAAAAATCAAAGGCAGTGCTAAGTCAACTTGCCGTGAGAAAACACTCTGGTTGAGGAAAAAAACAGCAAGAAGAAAGGCATGATGGGAAACCAGAGATAACCTCCAAGCTTTCTACATTCTCTTCCTCTCTCTGTCTCTCTTTTCTTATTAATTTAGTCATGCACTGCTCTGCCTCCCTTCAAATTTTTCTCTTTTTTGCTTGTCGTTTTGACCTCTGTCGACTTCTGCTGCCCTCCTTACACATTTCATAATGATTGAGGGAACATTGAGACGGAGAAAAAATAAAGGAGTCTCTTCACTACATTTCTTTTGGAACTGCTGGGCTCATTGTCCTCCACAAGACTGGGTCAAAATTTCAATTGCCCCAAGCCGGCAGAGGAATATACGGTTATTGTACTCAGAGAAATAAAATTTGGCTTCTCTTCTGTAATACATCTGTCAAGACGTTAATGTATGAAATTATTAAACCAATTAGTTTAAGGAAAAATGAAATTTTACTATTGAATACAAAAGGACAATTTTTAAACGGTTCATTTAGCACATGATTTTATTAAATTCCACCTGCCAAACAAAAAATAGACTAAAAAGCAGCATAAAAATAGTCTGTATGGTATTGTATGGCTTTATAAAAATGAGAATATAAAGCATAAAAAGTGTATGGCTTGCTTTTCTAATGCTTTACCAGTTTTTTAAAGCATCACTTTAAATGTTGTTAAGTAGAAAAGCAGCTTTGAAATGACATGATGGTGATTAAATGATGAACTTTCATTTACAGGTGAACTATTCTTTTACTCACTCTGTGCAACTCGCTTTATAAAAACATAAGAGATAGAATTTCTACAGACCATTTGTTTTAATATACTTTCTTTATAAACGTAAGCATATTATATTTCCAAGCATTGCTGTCGGTCACTTGCTTTTGGGAATAAAAGCTAGACCTAAACAGATGCTCTGCTTTGATATAGATTACTTTGGTCTGCCCATCTGCCCTCAGGAAACCCAATCTCTGCAACAAAGCTGACAGGTTTAAGAAAACAACAGATACGACCAAACAAAATGCTCAGCATGAAAGAAGCAGAAAATGAGCCATATAATTATGCCTGACCGAGGTCCTGCTGTTATTCCAGCGAAATCGATGAGGAACATTTGGTTTGGACCAGTCTTCTCCAGACTCCAGCACCCTCAGAAAGTCTTTAAATGTATAGTATTGATAAGTCACTTCTCTGCTTTCTGTCTTTGGGTTTTCACAGACTGGGCTCATTTGGATCAAAAGCCTATAAGAGTGCAGCGCCGGTACATTTTGTGATTCTCCAATGTGAAATGCTCATTGATTTCAGACTAGGGTGGGAGAGGGGGTGAATTACTCTTTCGGTTTCTTCATTCTTGTTTGTTTGTCGCTCTCGCCGTCTCAGGTTCTGTTTCTAATCTTGCACTCCTAATCTCTTCACCCGGCCCCCTACTTGTGCCTTTCCCCTCACTATTTCTCAGACTCTTCTTTTCTTTCTTTCTGAACAGTACTAAATCTTTTCCTGGCGACTGTAATGGTCTGAGAATGAAAGGAAGGTCAGGATGTGAAGCTGCTGAGATCTGTAAGTGCCGGATCAATACGCCAATTGGATTTGCCCACTCGCATTAAGAAGTGCATCTAATAGCCTCTCCTGGCCATCGATGCAGCCAGCCATCATTTAATTACACACACTGTGTTACAACTGCTTCGGTTCAAGCCGGTCATTTCAATAAGGGGGCAGACGGCCGAACTCACATATTTTTACTACGGATATGAATAATTCTATTACCCGAGTGTCAAGAGACCTAAATAGGCAAAAATTAAAGGATAAGGATGAATCACATAACATTATAAGCTAATTCATATGGGGCAAGTTGTCGGAGTTTTCACTCCAGTGAGTATTTTCTGTTTAAGTATAAAGAATAATCTTTACACAACGTGACAATGTGATGGGGCATATTGTCACACTACACTGGGTAGGCTGACACAATCGAATCGTGACATTAAACAGCTTTAAAAATTAAAATAATAAAACACAAGGGAAAAGGGAAATGTTAAACCCCTTTTTGTCCAAACTAAACAAAATAAATTAACTTTTAACAATATTATTAGTTATTAATGAAAGTATCAATTTCCCAACATAAAATGTGTCCAGCCCAAATCTACCTTCATGACCCGTCTTTAGTTGTACGTCACTGTGGTTTCATTATGTTCACTTACTGCTTTGATAACTTCTGAATATTAGATCTCATATCACTTTCCACAAAAAATAATGACAAAGACATCCCCCCAAGATCCATTCTGTTTACATCAAAAATGTGGCTTTGTCTTAATCAAAAAAGCTGTCTAAAAAAAAATCAGACTCATTTTAATCTTACGTTACCAGAAGTCATATTGTTGAGCGCTACACTGTTGATTCACATCAAAACACAATATCACAATATTAAAATCTGAGTTTTTTTTATCTACTGCCTTCTGAGATGCTTTGTTTCACTTTAGCAAACTGGCGACGAGACACACAGCGTTTCTTTGACTGTCAAGTCTTTTGATTATACACTCGAGTCTGTGAGACGGAAGATGAGCAGCTCTAGACTCGGGGGGTAAAGACAGCTGGCGAGACAAACATTTGTTTCAATTTTTTAATTAAAATGAAAACAGGCCATTGATTCTCCCTAAGTGAGAGCACTGGAGCCGAAAGAAGCATCCATCTCATTTGAACATGTGACAAGAAGTATTGGGGTAGATGTTTGAGCTGCGTGAAGCAATTAATAAAGCGCTTTCTTTCTAAGGACTAGCGGTAAAGCATCGTTATCAAGTACTGATCCAGACTACTGCTTTGTGTCTGTCACATTATGGAGAAAGCTGATTGGCTAATCCATTGTTTCATGGATTTCTCAATTAAGTGTCAATAAATTGTGATTTAGGTTCTAGAAATGTGTTTCTCAACATTAATCTGGAAAAATAGTAAAAATGTTACATAAAACTGGCAAATAGTTAATGCAGTCATATTCATCCCCCAGTGCACTGTGGGGGGAAAAAATGTGCAAAATTTGTGTTAACCACAAAAGCATTATTTGTGATTTTCAAAGTTGCAACAAAATAACAAGAAAATATAAACAAAATACATATATTTACTTGGTCTGAGAATAATTTTTGTATGGCCATCTAAAGTTTTTATAACACCAGTGACGAACACAATTCACTTCGTCTTGGTTTGCGAATTCTCATGATCTGATACTCTGATTTACAATGTTCTACTTTTTCCTGTATTGAAGTGCAACATCCTCCGTCTTCTTTTGGATCTGAGCCACAGAGGATCCTGGAGCCCACGGAAAGACTTCTGCTTCCAACAGCAACAGCTCAACCTCAGGCCTCTGATCAAACAATACAAAACACATTCTACTGCCATCTTTCATTTATCTATAACTCTATCAGACTTCAGGATGAGCACGGTCTGCGCACACACCTTAAAAGAAGGGAAAGACTTCATTATACTTATGAGAAAGAGCAAGGCGGCAAATCTAATTCGCTTTTGAAGAAACGCAGTGTTATTGCTTTTCTATATTCACTCTCTCTTTCTCTGACTCTTTCTCAGTCTGTCGCTTGTGCACATTATTTGAGCGCTCACCTAGGGAGTCATTTGAGGCGGACGAAAATAAATCCCTGATATAGTTAAGCATTATGAGAGTTTAATGTTCTAACATGTCGGGGCGCTAATAGAATAGGTTCCTCACTTTCATTGAGAAGCCATTTTATTTTTGGACTGAAAATGGAACACAGGGGATAAAGAGGCCGACTGTAGGATTCACTTACATTTGTTCAGTTGTTTGTTGCCTGAAGCAAAAGTAAGCAGATTTAAACCAAAACACCTTGCAACTGGGAAATGGGAATGAAGTGACGAAAGTCAGGTGCCGTCAGAGCTAATTATGAAATCATTTTAATAGCAGCTAAAACAGAGACCTTTTGACCAACATGCTGAGAAAATACAATAATTGCTGCCATAAAAGAGGACCATCTGAGACCTACTGTATGGGAACAAATAAAATACAGTAGAATACAGATGTAGAAAAAATTAATCAAATACTTTGTGACAAGCAATTGTTACCTCAGTATGTATGTATAGTCGTTTTGGTTCCACAAAGAACAATTCACTCAAAGAACCATTCTTAAAAGAACCATTTTTCTTAAGAAAGTGAAACATTCGTGACACATAAGGGTTCTGTGGGTGTTATAGGTTCTTTATGGAACCATTTAGCCAAAAATTGTTTTTCTATGGCACTGTGAAGTACCATAGAAACTGTTCAAAGGTTTAGGGTCACTTACCCATTTTTACAATTACTTACATTTTTTTCAGAATAACAATAAACTCATTAAAACTATAAAACTATGAAAATGAAAAATGAACCAAACAATGTAATATTCAAGCATTCTCTGTGCTGTCACCATCTGCCTAGAATTTGTGAGTGCTCTTGGCAATTTATCATCATTGATCCCATCCATCCTGGGATTCCATGTATTCATCATGCACATTTTTTAAATAAAAATGTATTTTATAATAAAATAAATTAACATGTTGGCACAATTATATTTTCACACATTTTAACCATATGCCTTCAGATTAAAAGACATTTCAGTGACCCTAAACCTTTGACTGGCATCTATCTGTCTGTCTGTCTGTCTGTCTGTCTGTCTGTCTGTCTGTCTGTCTGTCTGTCTGCAGCTCATTTCAAGAACTACTGGGCTAACTGTAGTAATGTATTTTGTAAAGTTTACTTTGCTCTGCCCTGCACACAAGTATATAAAACCCTCCATCACTCTTTTAAAGCTGATTGACAGCTTACCTCCACATACATACAGACTTAGGTCTCGATCTGTCCTCGATCCTATTACCTGTAGCAGTCTTCTCTTTGACCTAACCCCACCCCTTCCGCCTCACTCAATGCATGACTGGACGGCTGGCCCGTCAATCAATCACGCTCTGGACTGACAGGAAGTCTAATGATTCTCAAGCTTTAAACAGACACCCTCACATCTCCTCCAATCCGACATCAGAGAGGGTTCTTCACAACTCCCTTCCATTTTAGAACCCATTTCTATCAGCATGCAGAGACGGTAGTTCCTCAAATCACAGACCACAAAAATACAGACCATCGTAATGAACCCGATTCTAATAAGCACAGCGCAGTACGGGCAATCTTCTGCTCCGAATGCCTTATCTGTTCTTCTCTTTCATCCTCCGTTTGCTTTTTTCCATTGTTTGTGACACTGCTGCCATTAGGCAAGTGTTTTTCCACAGCTTAAGGATCAATCATGTGGCCAGTGTGTGATTACAGCCTCTCTTTCAGTGAGGACACCAAAACAGCCGAGTAATAACACACAGACGACAGATTCCACAACATTAGACTATTTTACTCTTCTCTGATTGCAGGGGGATGAAAGAAGCCCTGTGTTCAGATAGAAAGTGAGACAAAGAGAGAAAGAAGAGGTTTGGAAATGAAACTGAGCTAGAGAAAAAGACACTACTTTAGTTACCGACTCTTGACGTAGAGCTTCTTTTTAAGGGAAAATCACTAATAATAACAGCACACAAACAAGTCATTTTTGTAAGAACTGAAGAAAACGTACATATTGCCACTTAGGTCTGAAATAAATGGCTTGTTTGGCTGGACTGCAGTGTTAATGACACAGCCAAACAAATAGGATTGAAACATACAGTATATATTATAGACACTGTAATCTACTTGATATTCTGGTGCTTAGACATGCGTCTTTAATCTTAAAATACAGAATCTTTTTTTGTCCATCATATTATAGCCATGTTAAAATCATATATAAAGCAATATTGAAAATTTGAAATAAAGTTACAGTTTGTGACAAGCAAACCTGATCTAATCTAAGGGATGATATACATAAAAGAAGATTTGTATGAGATCATAAAACAACATGTGTGGGCTTGTGTATTACAGGCAATTTAATATCTCATCTCCACACCAAAGCCAGACTGCAAACAAAAACAATGTCATTAATGATCCTAAAATCAGATCTGTTGTCATGCGAATGCGTGTGTGTGCACATGGTTGTGAACTTCCCTCCGCATGGATTTTGTTTCACCTAAGAATTGATCCGTCTCTTCCAACACACACAGGGACGTGAGACGCTGGCGACAGGATGGTGGCGCCATATCGACCCCGTAGTCTCATCTCTCATAACGTCCACACAACCTTGAGAAAACCCTCTGGCAACGCTCGCTTCTGATAAAAATCAGATGACTGGAACTGCTTTCCAGCACATCGGAAATATAGTCCATATCTGCGAGTCATCATAATAGTGGAAAATACCATAGCAGCATAAAGCCTTCCATCCTGTCCTTATTTGTCTCAGCACCTTCAATGCCTTGGGTGCTTGTGAAGGCATTTCAGTACTGTAGTTGTGATTGCATTCGTTACTTCATTTAACAGCAAAGAAGCTTTAGACTGTGCTAGTTATAACAGGAAACAACTAATTGCTCAAAAATCTATTCTGCCTTTAAAAATGTTCAACACATTTATAGGCATGTGTATGAGTTTTATGTCCTAAACAGATATCTGGTAAATAGAGACAGCAAGAGAAGCTAAAAAAATGTATGCATGATACTTGATCTTATCTCAATTCGATTAGGTCTCTGGCAACGAGTAGTATAAACACGTGTTTACAATGATACAGTGTCTAATGGCTGCAGTTTGCCGCTGTTCACATTGATCTCTCGCTTCCAGAAACAAACATCAGTAAAATGTTTCTTAGCTTCAGAGCTGAGATGCTTTAAAATGGCACATCTGTAAAAAGAAAAGCAAATGACATTGTCTCTAGAAAAAAGAAACAACAGAAAGAAAACAGGAAGCATTCCCTTGTGGATGTGGACCTTTGTTTAAATGTAACAAGCGTTCTCTCTGAGCACATGAGTGACTGATGTGTTAGATACACATTGTGGCCCCTGACCAAAGTAGCTTTTATGGTTTTATTTGAACAGAAGCCTGAAGTAGGATACTAACTCGCCCCCTTCTCGCCTTTTTCACAGGCTTTCTCTCTTCCCATCTCACTAAAATGAACCATATCTCGTTCGCGCACACAGCTGAGAGCCCGAGACGAGGTGTGATTGTTTGCTTTGTCACACAGCATGAAAGACCCCAGACCCAGTACCCTTCTGCCCTCAATCCAATCTGAGCTCTATTGTAGTTTGTGTTTTGGAAGTCTAATGATAGAGAACGATGGGAGAGAGAGAGAGAGAGAGAGAGAGAGAAATGCACTAGATTATTTGTGACAGTGATGATCATTGATGATGATGACGATGATGATGGGGTGACAGTGATGACGAAGATGGCAACAATAACAGTGCATCAGCCTCTCTGTCTATGTGAAATACAGAAATGCAAATAAAATACTTTCTGTGCGCACCATGATAGTAAAATTACTCTTCTGTGCTGCACTAAAAGGACTGCTCACCACCTCAGCACATTTCTGATGAAGGCATGCCGTTATCACCTGTTCTATAACCAGTTATAAGGATAATGAAGTTTTCCATCACAAACTAAATGGACCTATCACAGTACAATCACCAATGGCTGTATTCACAGACAGCTCTCTCTCTAAAACGCAGTCACACACAGAAGACACGTTTGTCTTGATTCCCTTTCATGCCTCTATTTTTCATTCTGCAGAAAAGGTGATCATTTGTTTAACTAAAATGTTAAACATTTCTACTCGACCTGATGCATACATAATGAATGGTTTTCAGAAACTCTTATTAAACTCTTATTTTTTGATACGTTTCTTATAAATTTGTTTCTGAATCTGAATTAAATTAGATTTGTGGGGGTGACTGCTAATTTAGCAAATTAAACAGCAAATTCACAGAACGGAAATTATAGCCACATCTGTTTATTATATTTCAGTGCAAAAACTCCACCGGAGTTAAATTTACTCAGGTGCAAAATTAAACCGGTATAAATTAAACAATTTAAATTAAACTACTGTTATTCATTTTAGCACTAACACAGCTCCTTTGTATGTAAATTGGCCTCTACATATATTGTAATACAGTATACAAATAATTGCTTTGAAGAAATAATGTCACGCTATTACCATGCACAGAAAGCAGCAGTTGCTTATCACGTTATGGATATATATCCAAGCACACCATGTGTTTAACCAATAAATGTGTTTGTGATTCACAGACTAAACACTTTCTACTAGTAATACTTCAATAAAAAGGTTGAATTTGTCACAAAATGTGAAAAAACTATATAATCTTCAACCTTAACCTTCACAAAAGAATTCACAAACTCCAAAAGCAGACTAAAGCCGACCTTTAACACAACATTACATGTGACTGATATTTCTCCAATGGGAGATATAGAAAGGCACTGATGTTTGGGATTTTGGGAAGTATGACGGTGCTATAGCAGACAAAAGTTCGAAAGCAGCCATGACAGGTATGCAGTTCCTCGCTCGGTAACGGGAGCCGGGATTGGTTGATGTGTTTGGGTGGATCAGCTTTGAATTCTCACTCTGTGACCTCATCAAAAGGGCAGGTGCTAAAGATACACCCGCACTCGTACACACACGGTGGAAGAGGAAAAGCACATTATACAAGCGCACTTGGTGTATGTTTTGTGTATGAGTGGCGTTTGATGTATGTGGATTTATATCAGTACTGGAGTGTGTGGGGGGGTGTTTGAGTAACTCTCACTGGTTGATATGCAGCTCACATTCTGGGTTTCTCTCACAGATCAGCCAAGCAAATGAATCAGAAGAGCCATTCAAAGGCATTGTGAATTTGCGTGTGTGAATACATCTCTCCTGTTAAAAAGACCAGCTTAAACCAGTAAGAATCTCCAGGTTGTTGCCTGTTACCACCTAGCATGCTTTCTGAACATTACACACAAACACACAGTCGGCAAATGTAATTAACTTTACATGCAAAAACCAGTACAAAGCATCAGTAGTATGAGAACAGAAGCACTTATCACAGCATAAACTGATAAACCAGAATGTCAGAAAAACAAACACTGCTAATATGCTGAGGTTTCTTTCTATGGCTGATTATCCAAGAATTGGATTTTCAACTAGTGAAGCTGCATAAAGCTCTCACCATGTGCAAAAACACACAAACATTCGTCCTCCTGCCATGTTAAGCTTTAAATAGCTGTGAAATGGCTTGCTGTTTAGGGAGCTCCACTTAGCAATTATACCGAGTGCTAGTCACCTGACAGTTCTATAATGTAAAAACTTTGTTACCATGCTAACACACAACTGTTAAAATTTGCTGCAGTGATGTTAAAATGAAAATACTATAGAATAATTAGGCATAATGCATTTGTTAGAAAAGGCACTAGTATATTTGCTAAGAAATCTGCACAGTTTGATATAGTCTAATGAACAGATGATTTCAAAGCCATTTCAATCTTGAATGAAAACTTAAGACCAAGTACTAACTATCATTTCATTAAGATTTCTGTTTTTACTTTAGTGGAATTGTCTTTTGCTGGACGGGTGATGGATGGTCATTTGGTCTGGCTGCATTTGTCAGCAATTCAAACAATTCAAGTCAATTTATTTCTATACCGCTTTTATGTACAGAAAATACATTGCGAAACAAATGTAAGTTATAAAAATACTATTAAATACTTAAAGAAATAGGGAAAGAAAATACATGCATTAAACAGTATATGTGCATGTGTGCACAAACACACGATATGCATATGCATATTACATAGCCTAATATCTTGTATATAATTAATTAATTAAGATAAAGATCATGCTGCCGAGTCACATTCCATGATCTGTTTCTGACTAATGCTTACTAGTTTATTTTCATTTTAATGTTAAATTGAATGCCAATGGTACTTGAAGCACCAGCTGTTATTTTACCACGAGAAATTGCTTTAGTTAGGGTATTTTTCAAAGGTCAAAATTAATGAAGCACTGTGAAACATTTCACAATAATTATAAAAAAAAAATAACCATAATAACATACAGTTTTATCCAGATGGGATTAGATTTCTCACAGGAGCTCTTGAGCTAGCCAAACAACAGTAGTTAATTTGCTCTGTAATGTTTACCATGCTGTGTTACTTTCAGACGAGATGAAAATCACAAAGCACGTCTGTAAAACACAACTTTGCTTTACCTCCTCAGGGAAAACTAGTCCTATCCGAACAGGGCTTTGGATTTATTTTTCCATCAGCGTGCCTTACTCCGCAGCCTCCTAATTTACTCGTCTCATATTTCAGACACAATATAAAGTATGCAGTCAATAATCTTTTCCAGCATGTTGTTAACACATCTGTGTCTTTTGCATTGTGCAGTTCATGCATACATGGCCCGATGCCCTGAACGGCACAGCCTATCTTTGCTACTCCATAATGCAAATTTCATCTGCAACCGTCGCAATTATCTTTGACACTTTAAATTGCGGTGCTTGCATGTGCGGAAGCATGCTGAGTGGCGGAGAGAAGCGCTTTTGTGCGTCTCAACGTTCACGGAGGCGGGTATTTTTAGAGTCCCTCGCCATGCATGAGTCACAGCGAGTGCTGTGTGTGCACATGTGCTCTGCCGTGTAAACTCCACTTGTAGTCGTCCCGTGGTAATTGCTAGTCCTGTCCCTCTCTATTGTTGAGCCTGTGCCGCGAGCTCACCCGTAGAGAGCGCTTCATGCTGTCTCTGGCTAATTCATTTCATTATGGCCTAATCAGAGAGGCGCACGTGGCATTTAGCCTGGTTTCTGCAGATCAAAGACACCACTGTGTGTTTAGCCATGGGAGTCTTTCATTAAGCCACATTCGCTCGGCCGGCAAGTGGACTGTCCACTTCCAGGAATGTTAAAAATACAATTGCGAGGAACACAGGAGAGGCAGACGAAAGGTTTTACTCGAGGGGAATGAAAATGTAGTGTCTGGTCTGATATTAGTCCTTAGAAAGGACTCATGTTTATATTTGTTTGTAAGTTTAAATGAAACACAGACTTTATGCAGAATAGAGAAATATTTCATTCTTTCCTCTTTTTATGGAAAGTATTTACATGAACTAAAGGGACATTGCATATTGTTGTTATTTAATGACAGACTGAAGTTATATGGAACATTGTTGTTATAGTTTGATTGTTTGGTTTTTAAAACAATCTTTTGCATTGTAATGATTTTATGCTCTTTTAGTTTATAATTTATTGCATAAAATTGTTTTTTCTTGTTGCAAGTAAAGCCATATTTAATCTGGACACTTTTTCCATTCCCCTTTAGTTTTGTTTTCTTCACATTTGTCTTTTCGGGATATCAAGCAACTTATCCATGTTTGCATACGCAGAATTTGACTAGCTTCTAGCAATTCTAGCAATATAGTTAGTTGCATTCAAAAATGACATTTACCATGCTGTTCCCCGCAACCTTTTCAGAACACAGTACATCTTCAATTGAATTTGGTCTTTTCATATTAGCATTTTTTTCCCTCATTTAATCATAAACCTCACCAAATATATTCCTATCTAACTTTCTACCAGATATTTTTCACATTATGTACACACTCGAGCAGGTATAAATAGCAGCAAACAGAGTTGTTGTAAGAAACGACCATCTATACACCTGCTCTCTCTCTCTCTCCGGTTCTCCTCATGCTTAGCAGAGTGTTAATACATGTGGAGCAGAGCGCAGTGGGGAGCGTGCTTCCCGACGAGCTGTTGACTGCTATGTCGATGAGAGGATCATTACCGAACGCTGACAGCTCTGATCACTGGGAAAAGGGCTAAATTAGCCTAAATTGTGTTATAGCCACCTCCGTCCTCCTGCTCCAGTCCTTCCCACACGGACTCCATTTTCTGGAAGGGAGCGCTGAGCGTTAATTGTAGACCTCAAGGGAAGTGACGATAGGAGATGAAGTCGTGGGAGGAGAGAGAGGGAAACGCATTTGTATTTTGGCTACACCGATATCCACTAACCATCTCAACTGTCTCGGGTGGAAAGGGATCCCGTGAGCCTATTCCCAGTTCTCTATTCTAACACTTTCCATAGCAAAGTCACTTTTCTTTTTCCTATTACCCGCCGAGCCGCAGCATTAGCATCCGAAATTAACCGCATAAATTGCTGTAAGTGAATAGCGGTGTTATTCTAGATCGCCTGTGGGGCAAAATCCACAAAACACACTGACAGACTTGTTACAATAAAAGCAAATGTGTGGCTGAGGCTGCCGAAGAACAAGCTGCAGATTTGTTAGAGTAGCATGTGAAAAACAATCAAGTTGAACAGAAATCTTTTCCACATCCAGATCGGACACATTTTCCATTTGAGTGAGGAATAGCTGTTTGGGCGTAATGGTATATTGGAAAAGCAACAAATGACCCTGTTAGGGGAGGTGATGGTGTCATTACACACGCACACACATGCACGCACGGAGCCGCACGCCTGCAGTTCTAACCGGCTTTAAATGAAAAAATATGAGAGAGATTTCCAAGGCAAAGACAGCGCAGTAAAAAGAGAGAGAGAGATAAACCAGGAAAGACAAAGAGCGATAACTTCATGCTATCTCATAAAATACTCAGTGATTTCAAAGAGTTCATAATTGCGTCTCATAACCCACATATGAATATATAAGGAGCATGCAGAGAGAATCAGATTCACGCTTCTGAAGATGCTCCTTTTCCACCTCTTCCTGTCTGAATCTAATGTGCCCAGAGGTCGACTCCTGATAAACCATGAGCGATTGAAGCAGCCCGTAGCACTCTGCATTTCAATCTGCTGCATATCCGCCAACCCAAAACACAGATAATGTTGGTGCAATTTGCCCATAGACATCCTTTACACATCACAGATGCCCGGTTATGTCTTAATTTACTGGTATTATGGTATTCTTTTTTGGTATAATATGTTGAGACTGTGCTATTCTGAGCATCCTTGAATTAAACTGAATTTCACAGAAAAAATTATATTTGGACATAATCAAAGTTATTTTCACACCGGAAATAATATGTTGAGACTGTGCTATTCTAAGCATCCTTGAATTAAACTGAATTGAATTTCACTGAAAAATGTATATTTTACATAATCAAAGTTATTTTCACACTGTGCTAGACATCCTTGAATTAAACTCATTGAATTTCAGACAAAAATGTATAAATAATCAAAGTTATTTTGTAGATCATTCAGACACTGTAGAAGAGAATCTTATTTGGTGGGAAAGGTTAACTGGACAGGCTAGGGGTTACCATGGCGATACATACTGCTTATTCATATATGCCGTGCTGACCCCTGGCTGCCTATGAGCAGTCGATTATGTAATGTGTACTTCCATTCGCTTGCATTTCCATATTTTCAATTAGCCTGAGTTCCTCTGCCTGTAATATCACTGGAGTGTAGAACGGTGGGCCAGTGGAAGTCAAACTCCATTTAATTGAAATAAACCAGATCAGTCAATGATTGCAGGTCCTTCCACGACCAGCTGATTTATCTTTAGTGTACATGCTACCAAAGAATTAAAGAGTCAAAGAGTAAAGATGGTGGTAGGCTCATCCCTTTTGCCTGCTCAGGAGTACACTTTATCACTACGGCAACCTGCTAAGAGGTTACTATAGTTACAGTGTGGCGTTCCACAGTGGAGTGGTGCATTGATAAACAGTGAAGAGGGAGAACCGAGCAGAGAATGCTGTTGACAGTAGTCTCTCTCTCTCTCTCTCTCTCTCTCTCTCTCTCTCTCTCTCTCTCTCTCTCTCTCTCTCTCTCTCTCTCTCTCTCTCTCTCTCTCTCTCTCTCTCTCTCTCTCTCTCTCTCTCTCTCTCTCATAAAGGGTGAAAGGCAAAAATGACAATAAAGAAATGAACAGAGAGATGAGAGTGATGACCCAGCTTTAAGTGCTGAACGGTCTCTATAATCAGATGCACAATGAACACACTTGCCCGAAAGGTTAATTAACAAATTCCACTCTTTTATGAAGCCTGTCCACAACACCTAACAAAAGACAGCTTGCCGACTGTCACTTCTGATCGCTCTGACTGAAGCATCTGCCCTATTCTCAATACCCCTGTTTGGTATATAAGTGTCCAGATAATCAAAACTGATTTTAAGTACCACCAGGATTTTTTTGGTGGTACGCACCTACATAAATAATCTTGGCTGAACAGAAGACTGGAACTCTGCCTTTCAATATCATTTAAGCCCCAAAATAGACGAAAAAAGCAAAAGGTAGATCAAAGGAGAGTACCGGGAAGGGCAGGAAACCCAAGCCCAGAGTCAGCGCTTTGTCTAAGAGATATCAGCGTTATCGGCGAGAGCTCTTGGGGAATAAGCAGGGGTTACAGGAAGACATTTGCTTACAAGTTTGGAAGTTGTAAAAGTTTTGCAGCAGCAAAAATGTATATGGCAATGACGTGGCAATGAATGGCAATGGCAATGGCAATGAATTCACACGTAATGGGAAGTTAGGTTTTTCATCCTACTTGCTTCTAGGAAGATGTGCGTTATCTAATTTGGCTGTCATTGGATTCTGACTACATTTAGATACTTGGTGACATCAGAATCACAGAATGTAGGTGATAACAGCATTTGACTTCTCATATCACTATTTTTAAAAGCAGATGAAATGAAAGTTTGTGACTTGTCTGTTAACTTATACCTTGATGTTATATGAATATAAATATAAATGTGCATTATATGCAAGCATGCTAACTATTAGCATATTTAAGCATTTCAAAACTACAGATTTTATACTGATGACTCATTCTGCACTTCATAAATATTTGTCAGATAAAGTCCCTCCCCAAAACCAAATGCATTTTGACTTGTTTATAAATCATAGCTGATGGCTGTCATCTAACATACAAAATCTTATTGATTATTTTATAATTTTATAAAAAAGACAAGCCCTTCGATACACACTGTACCACCCAAACAGGAAATACGTCGGCATACTTTGGTCATAAAGAGGAAAACAGAGAAAGATACATTCAAGGACCCGTAGAGGACTCATCGTTTGAACTCTGTGCTGTGGTAAAGGCCTCCTGCCTGGACTGTGCTGATGCTTCATAAACCCTCGTCTAACAGATGAGGAGAGGAGACAGACTCTACTAGCAAAATGATGTATTGGTTTACTGGAGCGGGCAGCGTGTGCGCGCCGGAGAGAGCAGAATTATGATGTGTGAGATGTGCTCATTTCCTCGCCAAGAGTGTATACGTATAGCCTTACGTGTGTGAGGACAGAGAGAGAGAGAGAGAGAGAGAGAGAGAGAGAGAGAGAGAGAGAGAGAGAGAGAGAGAGAGATAAAGAGAGTGAGATCAGGATGCTGTAATATCGTATAGCTGCTGACTCTTATGATTGCTGGCCCATTACTTTTACAGGTTGTTTTTACATGCGTTTGGTAAAAGCCCACACTACAGTAATTTTATGGGCACTATGGGAGTCCTTGGCTAACCTTCTTCTTACTGTGCCTAAAGTAAGACGAAAGTAAAAGGGATTATGCGTGTTTATCTGATTCATTTTAGAGACGTCAAATTTTTCAAACCACTTTCAACGGCACAGATGCTTTGGACTTTTAGCACATCCGATAATGCATAATTATTTCTCATCCGTCTTCTATCACATACAGAACATCATCAGATGCTTACAGGAGCAGATGGCAGTGTCTCAGTTTTATACTGGCCAGTAGGTGGCAGTCTTACTCTGCAGTGCAGTTTAAGAACCACAATAGAATGAAAAGAAAAACTTAACCAGCCTCCAATGAAACATCATATTTGCTTAACGTTACACGCAAACACCTAACTCACACACTGATTTTCAAGCATTTTCTAAATTAAAGTTACATAAATATGATATAAATAAAAATTGTGATGAAAACTATTCATGCCTGGGTGAATGATTAATGATGCGTCATAAATGTCCAAATAAGATTCGACTAATAAGAAGGAACAATAACAATACATCGACTTGATAACATAATAGTATCATCATGTGGTGATGTCATGACTCTAAACCCCAACAGCACTATAAATGTAACATGGTATAATGACAGTCTTTTTGAAGATCATCCAACAGCGAAAGAATATTGACAGGAGACACTAATTGGCTATAATTTTGTTTTAGATCGACCTTGAGTGACGCTCTCTCTTCATTTCATATTATCTCTTTCTGTTTGTCTGAATCTTTCTTACTAACATCGTCTGCATTTGCTGGGTGGGCTTTTCTCCCTCCAGCTTTACCAGTCTGTGTACATTCTCTTCTACATCTCTGTAACCCTTGTACCCTGTTATTTTTCTCTCTTGTGACAGGGGGCAGACGAGCGGTGTGGTCAGTGTAAAACCGGCCTTCGAGATTTCCTGGTACAAAACACACAAGGCTAAAACAGTAAAATAGAAAAGAAAAAACCAGGGAAAAGAAATATATAAAAAATACTCAACGCTATCGTGTCTCTTGGTAATTTGGACTGGCAAGAGGCTCTGCGCTAATAAACCAATGAGATCCTCTGAGTTGGGCCGACCATAGCCATTAAAATCTGACCCTTTTTCATTCTTTTCCAAGGCCTTGGTAATTCTGTCCTCCTTTTTTCATTCTCGTCCTATCAGGCTGTCTGCGTTCCTGATCTTCAACTGACCCAGTGGGCTGACTATGAAAGAGAGAATACTAGACATTTTTAAGCTTTGGTAAGAGGCTTGTTAGACAACGGACAAAAGCTTGTGTCTATTAACCATTTACCGGCCAAATTTTATAAGAGACGGGATGAACAGACATCCATTAATAAAACTCTTTAATATTTAGTAAACAAAGGAAAAGGAGATAGAAAGAACAACTGGGTCTCAGAGATCATGGAGCCCTCTGTATTGATCTGGTTGGTTAACCAGCATCTCTCTGTAGGTTTGTGACAAAACACATGGCTCCCTGTTGCTCCGGCTGTACGGGTGGCTGGGTTCGCCCGAGCTCTGTACAGAAAAAGCTTTAGGGAGACAAGCTGCAGGGGCAAGATTAGCCGGGATGATCCACCTACAAGCCCCAGTAATGGTTACCTCAGGAAGTCGACCTGCTAGAGTCATAACAAGGCCTGGACCGGGAAGCCCCTATGTTTCTGCCCAGCAGGGTTATGGAAAGCTTTATCTTCTACACAGGGAACCCTTATACAGAAAGATCTACTACAACAACACTGTAAAAATAATGGAACCTCTCCAACTCGTTGTTGGCTCATCTAAATTTCTGTGAATTTATGGATAACACTGTCACCACAAGTAATAATAGACAGTTACCAATTGAAACATTTTAATGGAATGAGAAACTACAAAATTTTGAGATAGAGAGGTTTCAATTTTTTATTGAAATTTTTTGCTTTAAGACACACATTTTACATTGGTCATTAAGTGGCAACACTGCAACAAAATTGTTTTTCTTATAACGGTAAACAATAATGTCTGTATAATATTAATTTATAATTATAAATTATATTATATATATTATAGAATGTATAACTATATTATATTTAAATGTATTTATATAGCCATGAACTAAATAAGCCAACCCAAGTATTGGGTATTGGGAGTTATATGCAAAATTATGATGGGCAAAAACCATTTTAATAAAATACATCATCAATTTATTGACATGCCTCTCAAATATAAACAAATGTGTAACTCGCTTTAGATAAAAGTGTCTGCTGTCTGAATAAATGTAAACGTAAGTAATAAAATCCAAACATATTGGAACCATTTTATCATATTGTTGATTAACAACATTCATTTACTGTAGATTGACTTTTTGTTATCAACGCTTTAATTATTATTTACTTTTCAAACAGACCAGCAACCCACGTGTCTGAATAACATTCTCACAGCTTGGAGAATAGGTAGTGTCCTTCACTATTGCTGACGGTCCATTTATTGACATGGTATTCTTTTATTTGTCACCAGGCGTGTGAAATGCACATTCCTTAAGGATAGAGAATCTGTAAGATGTTTAAATGAGACATCAAAGTGCACATTCTGTACCTTTAAACCCAGGGTCAACGAGCCTCTCCAGACCATCATGCACCGGGGCGAACACATAAGCACCAACACGCATGTACTCGTGATGTTAATAAACGCTTTGTTTACGCTGCTAATGTTATGTTAAAGTTGCAGTCATACTCCAATTTTCAATTTAGATTCTGAGAGCATGTAATTCCCCATCTGTGTGATATACGATGTGAGAGCTCTTTTAATGCCTGCTAATGATTTAATGACTCGGGCTTTGCTGTACAGAGGCAGTTTTGAGTCAGATTGCAATTGAACTACTCCATTATTTGTGTGCATGCCGAATTTTCCACAGCAAAAAGGCCACGGCTAATTCCCCACCAAACTTTCTGTGTAGCCTGTTGATTAAATCAAAAGCAATTTTGATAGTATTTGAAGAGGATGCAGCGAGCTGTTTCGCAGACAGCTTGTAATGTTTGTAAAATATATGTGCATTTAAGTATATGTGTAGTCATGTTTTAATCACAGCATGTTAACTGTGTGGCATTAAAAGCAATAATCCCTAAATATACAACTATAATCTTTACAAAAACCAACAGCAACTTTGGTATGCAGCATTGATTTTCCACTGCGCTGTGTGATCACATAACCGTAATCTTCTTAATTATAAATAAAAGTACATACCAGCACAAACAGTGCCTCCTTGTTTGTGAGCCACAGGTCAAGAACCAAGAATGACTGTCACATTGAAGCTACTTTAGAAGGGAACCTGACAGATACTCTTTGGGGATTATGCTGTAAATTTGACAGGCATTCTGAGATGCTTTTGTAAATAGTTTTGGCAGGTAATCTGAGGAGACGCTCGTGATGGGTTAAGAAAACAAGCATAGCAGAAGTGTGCAGGTGATACGATCAGACAGACGCATTTGGGAACAGAAAGTGTAGCTAATGCTGAAAGCATTGGAGGCTTAATCAGAAAGACTGTACTAGACTAATGAAGCCCTAACAAGCGCCAACGATTCCTAACAAGCAGCTGATTGGCTCTCTTATAACAGTCTTAGCCCATATGCCCTCGTATGTCTCGTAATTGACAGGAAGTAGGCTTTGGATGGTATTCCATTTGGATGGTATTTATGCGATGGGCGCACGTGATCGGCTTTACAATGTTTTAACATCTTATCCATTTAAAGGCAACAGATGTGCAACAATCCGACATTTCCCATCATCCTCTGTGTCTGCACAAGCAGGACTAGTTAAAGGCCTAATATACATGTGCTCATCATTTTGTTGCATAAGCACGTGAAAAGAAATTTGAAATTGCATAACGTTCGTTTTTAAAAAAAGCAAAATCACTTTAACATGCACACTGTAATAATTACAGCTGCCGAGTTTGTATAGTACAGTAAGTACAAACTTCCCAGGAGGACTTGAAGGCGGCACTGTGTTTGCTTTATTACATCCGCGTCGTGTGCGGCTGCGATTAGCATAAATGTGCATTATGCACATTTATGCTAATCGCAGCCCACAGTATCCCGGACATGTGCGTCGCATGCGTGCCGGTCCTAAAATGTGTGGGTTGAAAGACAGAACGAGCTAACAAATGACAAGTTTGGAGTGGGAATAAAAAGAAAGAAGAGGAAACGAGTGAAAAAGGGGAAACAAATGTGAGGGCTATCGTGCATGAAATTAAAAAGATACCTCAAAATAGTCCTGCCACGCGGAGTGTTTTATGACCCCACATACACATACGCACACACACTTCATCTGTTCTCTTTTCTATTCTAACACATTATCTTTGACATCCCCTTGCACCCACAAAATCTCGTTTTCTCTGGTGTATTTTCTGTTATATTGAGGGTGACCATCTTTGCTCTTAACAAAGTCCTTATGAATCCTCTTACAAAACCACCCCCAACCCACATCTTTTCTCTTCTTTTCCCATGAGTGGGAACGAGGTGGGTGGGGGGAGTAATACATAGCTCGCTAACCTTTACACGACGTCCATTCAGATCAACTGCCCCCCCTCCTCCTCAGGAGTCAGTATTCATGGCTTTATGTTGTGTTACAAGAGGTTGGCAGTGGTCAACAGGAGACAGATCGATATCAAGCCCAACTCGACACTCTCTCTTAAAATTGGTTTTAGAGTCTGTCACAGCGAGACCTGTCACCAAATAGAGATTTATATGAGCGGTGAGTTAAAAATGAAAAACCGTAGACAAACTATTTAGTTGATAAGTGACCCTGTCTGTGAAATTCACGCTAAAGTCTCAAAATCTAAATATGAGAGCACCAAAGTAGTCATAGCCATAAAAATGATGAAAAAAAGGGGAATGCATGTTTATTGCTGTAAAGGATAGATTTCTTATTTATCATAGATACAATACTCCAATTTTTATTAATAATACTGAAATTAATGGTTTTATTTTTTATTATTTTGCAAAAAGTTGGCATGTATTTCAATCTTTAACATGATTTTACTATTTAAGATATTAAGATTGTATTTTCACAAAGTGTTCCTTTATTTATGTAGAATGATTTTATATAGAAAACAGCAAATGAAAATCACCTTTTTCACAGGCAGGATCACATCAGACAATTTCCAGCTTTTCACTTGGAAACTCGCATGAAAATCCACAACTTCTCTGTGATACGGGCGTGTGATATGATGCAATCACAGCACCCAGAGAGGCGCACAAGGTTAATGATAAACATTTACTTTTATGCAAATAAAAATGTGTGATAAAATGGGTTTTGCAGAGAATGGTGTATAAAACACCGTAAATTATCTTTGTTGTTGATAATTGTACTCCTGCAAGACAAATGTTAACATTGCGTAGCATTGTTTACCCTTCACAGTTTGGTTGCAAAGAGACGTCTTTGTTAACAATCAAGTGCATAGTGAATGGTGGTGTTACCAGTTTATTGCTACTGTACTGTATTTACTTTCAGAATTCAGAAGTCAAACAAAATTACACAAGTAACTCTGAATGTAACACTGATACACAACCAATTACAGAACCCACCAAAACAACTATTATAATGGTTAGAACACAGTCAAAAAGACATTTTTGATATTTGTATATAATGATGGCTACATTTTCCTCAATGACCTGAAAAGAGGAAGATGCCCTCAGGACCCCAGTCTTCAGGATGGACAGGTTGAGGGAAGGGCTTCAAGAACCTGGCTATTGAGATGAGCTATAACCTCCATCCTGATGAAGACTGTCGTCTCCTGATATGAAGTATGTATGCGTCAGAACATTCAAGATGTATTAGCCACAAGTCCTAGACTGCAATGGCAATACTTGGCATACACTCTCACTCTCTAAGTGCAGACAACTACGTTGATAAGCACCTGACATGTGGACTGAAGTAGATGGAAAATGTTAAGAGTAATGTGTGAATGTAAAGGTCAGATGGGCATTTTGTGCAACTCAATGGAAGAGATGAGGGATGCAGCATTCATGCCCTAGGGCCGGTAGGTGAATGTGAAACTGATGTGTGTCCAAAGAACTGTATTATGTTCCTAATGCGAACGTGTCCAGAGTTAAACACAATTCAGAACAGGGTTTATTTTACAATGGCCAAAAGCATGAAATACAAGCAAATGTAATGCCGAAAGCAAGACGATAAAACCAAAATTGATGCTCTGTTGTGTCCTTGAGGGCCTTACTTTATTGAAGGCTTAGTTTCTCGCAGATGTTTATATTGTCCAACCGTACACATGTCCCTGTCAGTTAGTTTCTTAAACCCTGATGTCAAGTAAAAACTATATGAAGGCTAAATTCCTCTGAATATCGTAGTAATGGGGAAAATGAAAGAAAATAGTTTGTTTTATGTTGACTGCTTTTCAGCAAGAGTCCTGGAGTTGAATCAAAGCTTTATCTGAAGAAGATCAAAGTGGTATTGATCCTCACGCCATTATATGCAGAACACCTGATGAGAAATAAATGTTTTTCAATCTTCTTTGCCATTTATGCTTTAAAAACTATCTCATATTCAGCATTTTTGCAATGGGTTTCTATAATACAATGGTTGAAAACCTGCTTATTATTTCTTACCCGATTTGATCGCCAGCCTTGGAGAATATACTGTATGTACTGTTTTTCTGTTGTGATGTACTGTATGTGAATTGTAGTTTTATCTGCATGGATAGACATAATGTTGACATTAAGCAGCGGTCACCTGTGGCAAAACTGACATATTGCAATGAGATGTGTATGATTGTCTCGACATGTGGCATTACCAACAGGCTTGAACGATCATTTGCTGAGTCATCTGTCAGTGACTCCGGGAACGAGCTGTTGTTGCAGACATGATACGGTGACAGTGGCATCTATATGACCAAATTAATAGGTCCACCTGTGCTCTCAACAGCTAACAAGGTTAATATTATATCAAAACATGAATGTTATTCTTTCTGATGCACTGTTCACCACAATTCCATAACATCTGCTGTATAACTTGTGACTATGAGAATGAGGAACTGTGGTTTCAATTCTGATCTTACTTAATGATTCCATTAACAATTCTTTTAGTCTTTATAAATGAGCATGTCATAACCATGGACTCTGATTACATTTAACAAATATTCTACATATATAACAAATATAGTATTTTCTAAACAAAAAAGATGTACAATGGCACAATTCTGAATCTTATATATTCTGCATCTAAAACAAGTTCACCCAAAAAAAATTTTTTTCATCATTTCTTCACCCTTATTCCAAACTTGTATGATTTTCTTTCTTTTGCAGAACACAAAATAAGATATTGTAAAGAATGTTGGTAACCAAACAACACTGGCCCCCACTGACTTCCATTACATGGACACAAAACAGAGACATTTCTCAATATGTCTTCTTTTGTGTTTCACAGAAGAAAGGGTCATACACAGGTTTTGAATGACATGAGGGTGAAAAAAAGGAAAAAAAGAATTTTTGGATATCTTTTTAATTCAAAATTAATGATAAATTCTGTCATATACCAAGTGAATAATGTGACTAATTCAAATAGAAAACTCTTTCAGTCATTGTAACTGCTTATGTTCAAAAGAGTCAGAATCTCATCTGTGTAATTTATTCACAAATCGGACAACTCTGATCATGCTGCATATTTATCGTCGGGTGCAAGCAGCAAATTAATAGCAACAGAAAGACATATATTTATGGCAAAGACGTGTATATTTATTGCTTTGCATTCATTTGCAGCGTCCAGTTTTCTCTCCTAACATTTACATGCACGCTCATAACTCAGCTAAAACATAAGTCCTGTTACCATGGTGCTGTATATTCAGATGCAGAGAAGTCTGTTGAGAGTATTTAGTGTGCTGTTCCGTCCGCATCAGCAGAAGAATGCAGACACTCAAGAACTAATAATTGGACATAAATGTCACGAAAACCAATATTTTCCAGTATGTATATGTATACAGTATATATATCTACATTTTCAAAGCCGTTTCTTGGTTCCCAGCCATAGCTGCTTGCAGGTAAACTGTGCTACTGACGTTATTTTTGCATAAACACAAATTCAAACCGACACTCAGCTAATCATCCTTGACTAATGGAGGCCCATAGATGAAGCAGTTAATGCTTGGCTGGTTCTTCTCTTCCTCCCTGTTTTCTCCCTGTCTCCCTGCTGAAGTGAATCAAGCAGAGATAACTTTCATTCACATACTCCCTAATCTGTTATGAACTCAGGCCAAGCCTGAAAGCTTTCTCCATCAGGTGTGTGTATGATTGTGCAAAAGTCGTAATAACGGGCAATTTGTCTATTAAAATGGACTCATTGGCATGAGCGACGCTATTATCGATACTACAGCTTAGCTTGGTGCATAATAAACATTTCAGTGAGTATTAGCTAGTACTTTCAGACCTTACAGGAATACGAACACTGCGGTCCCAGTGTCAGAGGCTTGCTTGAAACCCAGCATTAAATAATCTGTTTCTGGTAAGTGAGACAGCGTGTGTAGCAATAAAAAAGGCCCGAGGACAGGTAATGCACTCAGATTTGCTGATAATTTTTTGCAGTATTATTAATGTAGTTCTTTCCCATCACAGCGGACCCCTCAATAAGTTTATTGGAAACCTAACAAGATGATATACTGCCATCTCAAAAGGCTTTCACATCTCTAAGATTAATGTTTGCTTGCACGCGTGTGTTTATGGGTTGCGGGGTGAAGGCTAGCAATGGTGAAGGTACAACACTTCCACAGCTACAGAAAAATGACTCTTTTATGAACAGGCAAAATTCTGTTTAGAAGGCCAAATTGGCAAAGAAAAAGTACATTGCCATAAAATGATTCTTGGTAACTAATGAAGCAAAGAGGAAAGGTTATGTTTTGCATTCAATCTTTGTACCGTTCAACACCTTACTTGCGTAACACCTTACTTCTTTTTAAGTGGACAGCCTTTGATCAGGGAGCGTCAGGATTTGAAAATAAGCTGTAGGCTTTTTAAAAATCTAATAATGAGATGATGAAAAGTAGCTAGTTTTAATAGGAAGACGTTGGGAGCATTCCAAGTGCTGATGACACTCAGAGTAAATCCAACAGGATAACAACCTCCTAAAACACACACAGTTAGCAAGGCTAAAAATGTCCATCAATCCGATAAAAAATAACTCCGGAGAGCATCGCAAATCAAAGGAAGGTGGAGTAAGCTAAACCCCTGTAAGAAAAGTGCAGTTTTAAGGAGATACGGAGTCCGCGGGAGGAGAATTCCTGGGACTGATGTGAAGCGATGTCGTGCAGGTTTCTGGTGTGTGTGTGCTCGGTTTGGAGAAGGTCATGGCTCTCTGTGCTGTGGCCATAATTAAAGCCCTCGTCCACGCAAGCAGAAGTCAAGTGTCTTGTCCTTGTGTTGAGAAGAGCAGTCGTAAGGCTGAGAGACTTCAGCCGCATGCACACCGTGCAATATTTTCTTTTATTTTGTTGAGAATTTAGCTCTTCACATTGCACGATGTGAAAGTGTTAAGATCTTGCGTAAAAGCGAGGCAGACTGCAAAGAATCAACTGTCTTTTTTGTCAGACTGTACGAGATACGTCTCAGCGAAGACTTTGGTCGCAATTGACAGCGTTGACAGGGTGATCAATCGCGTCATTCTGACATTCTCATTGACATGTGAAATCAAAACGGTAATGCTGACAATGTTTTTTCCTGAAAAAGTTACAGTTAATGTTTGAAATCTTCCGTGTCTGGGCAATGCTAAATAATGAAATATTCATATAAACAAGCTAGGATTTCTTCCAGAACATCTTTCTCACACACACATCATCAATTGCTGTGCTTCTATTGGCTGTCATAGGAACGATCGCACCGCACAACAGCAGCCCAAACTTCACAAGTCTATGATTCATCGCAAACGCCAGTAATCGGCCTTCGACGAGATTGTCATGCTAACCCATGAAAAACAGATGATTTTGCCCTATGACAAAATAAATCTTTTACAATTTGTGTCACACAGCCAAAAATCGTACAGTGCGTACCACACTTTACTCTGAGTGAGTGAGCGAGCGAGAAAGCATGTGTGTGTGTGAGAGAGAGAGAAAGCGGCAGAAATATTGCCTGACATTTAAACTCGAATCCCACAGGGCAATGTCGTACATCCTGAAGCACAAACTCGGAGGAGCACAAAGAGCAAATGAACAATACAAATATACAATCACTATCAGTAAGATCAACCTTTTTACCATTTTGCTATCTTGCACCGCTCCAACGGGAACCCAGATGTCAGTCATTCAGAGTCTGTCAGGTGTGTGTGTTCCGTTCGTGTCCTCACAGTCAAATGTCCTTACTAAAACCCACCAGAGGCTTCCGTCATTAGATAAAGCAGTGGATAAAGAGAGAGTCATCCATAAATACATGAGTGAGAAAGATATGAGCCGGATCTCTCTGCTCCACTCACTGACCTACAGCAAGAAAGACTTTCAGTCTCCTAAGAGAGTGGCGTGTTCTATATCTTAAGTGCTGTTCTTGGATCAGCCCTGGGCTTTTAAAACTTTCTCATCACCACATGCTAAAGAGGAGATGGCAAGAGGATTTACACATTCTGTGCTATTAAGGGTGCGCACCTTTTAACAGCAAACGAAGAAACAAAAAAAAGCAGTGTTGTCACCTTTTTTTGGGTTACGGAGTTACTTATGTCATTTATGTGATCTATGGTGATTTTTGTGTGACTAATCTACATCTGTCCTTTTATATGTACACATTTATCTATACATATAGAGTATATTGGAAATTTATGAAATATTACTTTTATTAATATTATATGTTTTGCACAAATAAACAACAACAATGAAATTAAATAATAATAAAAAATAATAATAATAAGTATAATAACAATAATAATAAGTATTGTTATAATTATTATAATTATTATTATTAATAATAATAATAATTTTCTATTCAAATTTTCTATTTAAAATTTAATAACTTGAATATAAATACAATAAATTGATTAACTAATTATTTTTGGGCTTTAAGACTTTGCAGTGGACACATGCATAAACTAACATACTGTACATGCATGTTAACCAAAGAGACCTTAAGAAACCTTAAGAAACAGAAGTCAATAGCTTATTCAGTGCCATATGGTGCACATTTAGTAAATTCTTCATCTTTTGTGTAGATGTATGTGTATTGTTGCCATCAGGTGCCCATCTGGGCCATCTATACTTCAAAGAAAAAGTTCTTCCACACTACCTCGCAGACAGATTAATTATTTACACAGCTTTTTAATGCAGTACAGACAAGCATTTTGTTCATAGAGGAAATACAAAACCTTTTAGGAAATCTGTGGGTACACATTTCCATCTGGATCAATGATTAAGACTGTCACTGCAGGTAGTTTTCAAACTACAACTTGTAAGTTCACATTGTAGTAGGTTATGTCGACAGTCAGCCTCAGTGGATGATATTAAAATAACGTGCCTGACTGTCACTAAAGACTGAATGCGCCTGCCATTCGATGCACTGGATTCATGACATTAGCCAATCAGAGCCGCTTTAGAGATAAGCCTGGCCTTTTCCCTGCTCGCAGCGCTAATTAAAACTCGCACTTCCTAAAAAACACACATGCTCGTGCACACCAAGATAACAGGGAAGACAACTACCCAACGGTGCTAAATCTTTCGTCCCTACTTTCTCGCTCAATCCCATCCTTTCTCTCTTTCAAACTCTATTACAACCTCTTAATCTTTATTTAAATGGCTGGCCTATAAGTCAAGCTCAAAGCCACGTTTGTTGGCCCCACGAGAGAGGAATTAAAATCAGCACTGTCATTTTCTCCATCCACATCTAAGGAAGAGAGAGAGAGGATCTCAGTGCCAGACTTACGAGCAGACCGCACTACATCAGGCCTGACACAGGCTGCCGTTATGAGGCCAGGATGGAAGATTTACAGTCACTTCCTCTACGGCCTGCTGGGAGACATGCACACGCTGAGACGCTCTGACCCCCACCTTATATTTATCTGCATTATCACTTCTGTATTTAACCCTTGCTGGCAATTTTCACATGAGACATCAAGATTCCCTGGAAATTCAGGGTCAGAAAGTGGAACTCCAGAACTAATGTTGGTAATGAGCAATTAATATCACATCACAAGATCAGAGTTTTCAGAAAGCAACCAGGGTTGTGCAGCATTCAGAACTAAATTAAGAATACATTTTAAATATCAATTCCTTTGGATAATTGAAATTAATTCAAATGTAAGTGTACTTTATGATAACAGATTTTCAGTATTTTTATCCATAAACACATAACATATAAAAATAAAAACAAAACAAAGACACATTTATTAGACTGTTGTATATTAGCAGAGTACAAGTACACATAATAATTAACCCCACATGTTTAAAAAAAGATTAAAAACCTTAATACATAATAAGCTAATTTTGATGTCGATGTGTATTTTACATTGTCTAAAACAATGTGTTGGATGTTTTTTGGTCCCATATAACAAAAGCTTTAATAGCTGTGTTAATTATTTTAACACCACTGTAGCTTTGTTTACCAAAATATGTCTAAATAGAAAATTAGAAAAAATGCATTCAACTAATCTCAGTGCACAAATTTGTGTTATTGTGTTGGACTTATTAAAATTCTTGGTGTTGACATCCTTTAACTTTATATTAAATATAGTTGATTTATTTTTAATTCATTCAATAATATACCAGTTTATATTTCAACTGGGTGTAGATTATTATTTAATTGAAACTAAATTAAAAAGAAACATTTTACTGCATGTTACTCAACCCTGGTATCAACAGTCACTACTTTCCCTAAAATCCTCATCTTTGGTTGTGTTGAACAGTCAAGCATTAAATAATTTCAGTAGCGCTTGTTCTGTTTCTCTGTCAACAAACTGTGTCATAGTGTTGCTGCATGTCATTAGTTTGTATAATAACCTGTAATGGCCATATATATGTGTGAAATTATGCAAAGTAAAATTCATTTCGAGCGCTCACATCCAGCCAAAATTCCTGCGCTCCTCTGAGACTAATCAAGTGTTGCTTACAGGCTGACAGAAACTATAAGCGAGTGGGAAACACAACAGTTTTTTGCAATGCTAATGAGAATATAAGCAGCGTGAATCAGCTTCTTAAACATTCACACACTATTAATGCAGCGTTCACCCACCGACGCTGCAAGCCGTATATCGAGTCATTTACATTTGGTAAACATTCACCTGCCAACTTGTAAAAATCAGTAGTCATGTGAGCCTTAATTCACACAGCCGTTTCATGATGTATCCAGTGCCTGACTGGAAAAGAGAGAAATTGTGGGACATAAAGGAGTGCGTGTGCCCAGTGAGGAGTGAGGTGAGGGTGGGGTTTGGTGCTCGTCCTTGACGTCAAACATGAAAAGTAATGAGCTCTCAGGTAGGATTTATAGCATGCTGTAACTCTTAAACTCCAGACAGAATGGATGAGAAGAGCAGGCAGTGGCAGCTATTGGCACGAGGCCTGAGATATGTAAAAGGCCAGTCATCTCCTGAGTGATGGAGCCACACGCTGCCGCTCTCCTGCCCAGCCGTCAGAGGCACTGATGTGGTTATGACTTCCTTTCCACCCTAAATCTATCAGAGCCACTATTCTTCAAACAAATCACCTGCAAAGGGATTCATTTGGGATACTTTCAAACTCCCACGGTTAGAAGAAGAACGAGAGAGAGGCAGAAGCTTTGGAGCCTTACGCGCAGGAAAAGGAATCTCATGTGACTATACTGTACTGTAGGAAGAGAAATCTCTTTTATGGCTAAAATGTTTCTCCATGAAAGCATTTATTAATAGATTAATTGAGAGACTCCTGTTTCTATGTCCTTAGAAAGACTTATTGATCTCACATGTCTCAGAAGAGGTTCCAGAAAAGGTCTCAGAAAACTGTGCTTAGATTTTTCAAGATATAAAGTCTGCAATGAGACTTCAATATGAACTCAAACATTTGTCATCCACATTTTTTATCTTACCAAATTATTCATTTCACCAATTATTTCAACTCAAAATTTAGGTATTTAATTTTTTTAAATTATTTTTTTAATGTTTAGGTATTTTAAAAAATATCATTAATATTACATTTTTTATTATTTTTTATATTAAATATATATTCTTGAGTCTTATACATTTCCATCAATATATAGTTTGTCATTATTAGACTAGAATTCAACTATAAAATAAAGTGAATAGTGAAAAAACATAGGTGTTCCTCCTGAGGAACGGAGACAGTTAACAAGTTAAATAACACCATAACTGAGCAATAACATTTTCTTATGGTCGACTGAATGACTGACTCTTGAAACGGAAAGAAAAACTAATCTACTGAGAACAACTTTAAGAATGAAATACTGTATCCAAGGTAAATTGTCTTACTCAATAAGCCGTGAATGTCATAGAACTCTATGTGAAATCATATTACTTGTAGTTGCAACAAACTCATAGTTGTTCATAGTTGATACAGAAGAACAACTATGTTCTATGTGGTTTAGCAGCCTACACGACCATAGAAGAACAAAGGGGGCTAGGACCCTGGAGCTTCCAGAGTGCTCTCTTACAAAAGCCTTTTACAACATCCTGCTCCTACCTCAACCTCAAGTGTGTGGATAGGGTATATAAATATATATATCTTTTCAGAGGTTGAATTCTCCCTGTAACCTTCTCCTTCAATTCACTCTCTAAAGTCCTTTCTTAACCGAGCCAGGCTTCCCCCAGGATCACCATACAACCTTGCCTGAAATTGTTCTCAGCCACTCCGTGGTGAGCATGTGTGTGTGCTCAAGCGTCAGTTAATTGCCTGTGTGTGTTCGTTTATAGACCCTGTGTGTTTTACGTGGTGTGAAACATCAAGATGGTATTTTATAAGATGGTATTTTACCCAAGTGCATACTCACATATGTACACACACAAAATGTGGAGACCTTCACTGAATTAGTCAAATTCAGTCGGGCGAGTTCTCTGAATAGCTTGGATAAGTGCTCTTCCGGCCGGCAATAAAAAAAGTGTCATGTGCAGGTTCAAACAAATTTAATCTGATGTACCCATTGCATAAAAGACAGATAATAATGTTCAAATGAGTCTCTGGTGCCTCTTTACTTAATAATCAATCACCAATGCCATCACATCGACCCATATTAAAAGTACAAGCAATTACATATCCTTGACATCTCCAAGAAATGAAAGACTGAGAGGAGATGATTTTGTAATTATTTTTAGTTATAATGAGGAAAGGTTGCTACATACTGTACTGTTCTCATTCACATTTTGCAAATGATATTCCACTAGCTCAACTGATAGGGCATTGGGCCGCAACACCAAGACTGCAAGAAAACATCCAAGGAAACAAACTGATAAAATACTTTAATGTACAGCAATTCATTTTGAGTAAAAGCGACTGCAAAATATCTGTAATAGGACAGTGCCTTCCATATACCTCGCATAAAAAAGATAAAAGGAAAACAAGTAGTGTGAACTGAGGTATTTAACTGGGAGACATGTTTTCCTCCCTTAAAATGTCAGTAATTGCTGAGTGGGTGTAATGTCAATCTCTCTCTCTCTCTCTCTCTCTCTCTCTCTCTCTCTACTGTCTACTGTCTACTCTACTGACACTTATCCAAAGTGAAGGGGCAAAAAAAAGAAAACTTGAGCATTGCTTTTAAAATAAACGGCATCAGGAGTTCAGCTTAATTTTTACATCCACCTCTAAGAGCATGTCAGTACAGCTGACTGGCAGCTTTTCAGGAGGCTTTCAACCATTTTCTCTGTTCGCCCCTTTGAGATCACGGTTTGAGAGTCGTGAACCGACAGCGGGGAATGTGAGGTGGACGGGACCTTTGTGGAGCGGCAGGAGATCCATCCTCAGTATCTGAGACTCATGCAATTGAAAGAAAGAAAAAAGAAAGAAAGCGCCATAATAAATTTGTATCTTGCCCCAAGTGACTATATTTCTATATTTTCTGATTTTAGGTTATTCACTGATTTGTGACTTAATTCATTTTAGATACTTCACGCTTGCTGAGATGATGATGTGATGAAATGAGATGAGAATAATATACAGCAACCACAACAAAATGAAAACTAAGTCTTTAAATTTAATCACAGCATGCTAAAATTCACAACTTGCTGTTTACAGCATTACTCCTTACAAAACAACCAGCACACATACCAAACACAAGTATGCAAGCTTTTTATATGTACAGCCATTTTTGTTTAGTGCATAAGTGATAAATTATAGCTTATAATGATCAATACAAATGTAATTCAGTATATAAATGCTAATTTAAGTAATAAAATCACACATCGTTGAGCATTCTCTAAGAGCCCAGCCAGGCCTGAAGTACAGTAAACAATCATCATAATAAATACAGTACCGTACCGTGCAACGTTAGAGTTTACTTCAGAATTGGTTGTACTTACTGCGTGGGGTGTTTTGCGTATAAAGAGGCTTTTCAGCTTCACTGCATTAGCTCCGTGGGCACTTTTTCCACCACACTGCCATTTATCTTGTCTCAGAGATGTATGCCACCATGGAAATATATCCCATTTTACCAGCCTTTCATAAAACATATTCTTTGGTAATGGTCTTCTGTCGAGGCCTTATGTATTATTGAACAGGTCTCATTTTCATTCAAACAACCTGTAAGCCCTTCACAGTGGAGAGGGTGGAGGAAAAATATAATATATATAAAAAAAACTTAATAACTTTTCTCACGAAAATTAGTCACCTTGTCCTTTGCAGGCAATTTTCTTTTGGTCGGCGTGGTATTTATCAAGCAGGGGGATATGCAGGTGAAAGTACGCCTCTGACGCACTTTTATTGCCTTCTATTTACTCGGGCTCTATCCGAACACAGACTAGCACGCTGTCTCGTGCGCACATGCGCTCGTACGCGGTGAGCGTTTCGTGTGATTACAGGCAGAATTCCATTTCCAATTTGACATGAGCTGTGGGAGGTTTATTAATCTTGCAGCTTTAAAGACATGGCACGTTTCCTTGACTTTTTCTCGTTTCCGCAGGCTGAGGGTTTGTGGATTCGCGTGAGACGAGAAAGGTGGCGCTGCGGGAAAGACGCTTAAGGCCTAAAACACATTTTTTCTTTGTAATCGTCTCTTAATGTTTGTTTCTGATTGTGTGGATCATTGCTGTAATTGTGTATGCATTGTGTGTGTCAGGCCCACGTCTCCTACACTGTCGCACTGTTGATAAAACACTGGCCTGATTAAACCCAATATGAAATATTCAATGCATTTATCAAAATGCGTTTCTAATTACGCAGGAAGGGATATCGACCTTGTTTGTAATTGAATACAAATGTGCTGTGTACCGCTTGTCAATTCGTAAGTGACGTGATGGACGGAGCATGTCCACGCGCAGGGCTGGCGGGTCTCATTGCTCCTGTGCTTTGACAGCTCCAAAACCCCAAAAGATCTATTTCAAATGGACTGCTTGTGTTAATGGATTTTACAGCTTTTGCTATTTGCATTTTCACAGTTTTTGTAAGATTCAGTATTGGACAGTACAGAATTCTACAAGCTTGCATAAACAAAGTTTGTAATCACAGACAAATATGATGATTTATAAAAGATCAGAGATAGATTTCATCATGACAGACAATTTTACCACAAAAATTGTCTTAAATTAGTGCACAAGCTGAAGAGCGTGCATCAGATTATTTAGATTACAAGACACGTTGTGTGTAAAGGAAATCAATGAGGACAAATCAATAAACATCATTAAACAGTTATTGGAAATGTAATTTCCATCACCTTCCACCACAGTATCTTATTAAACACAATGCATAATATAAGATGTGGTGGAAATATTCACGACAAAAGAAACACTGTCATTGGTCAAATTAAACGTACTAATGCAAGTTTACTTAAGAGTCCAAAAGTGTCCATAGAAACTCAAATATGAGTCATAACTTTAACTGACTAGCACCATCTAACAGCAGTGCAATTACAATCTGATATCTGGAAATGCCAGTGTTGTTAGTTATACCACATGTCCTCCATTACAGATTTCAGTATCTATGTACAAGCTAAACGAGACCACAAATCTTCCACGTGTAATGGGCACATCACATTTAGTCAATGCACTCACTCAAAAAGTCAGTCTTATTATGTAGGAACGCTTCACACGTGTTCCTCCACTTCTCCATGTGGTACAAATGGGACTGTTGAAGGAGGTAATTACATTTTGTGGGCCACAAAAAACAGTGTGTGGAAATCCTTGGGGGAATCTTAAATGATATCCATGTCAAAATCCTCTGGGGAATTTGTGGCAATGTTCTCTCTGAGACGGACTGTTTTTCTCAGAGATTTTGTTTTCTGCTCTGTAATGAAGTCCAGTTTGCCGTAAAGACATTTTTGCCACGAGTGGGTTGGAAGACATATTGTCTCATAAGTCCAATTCTCTTTCTCTGGCAGGGTTTGTGTGGAAGCGTGTGCTGTAGTGGACTGTCTTGTTCTGGAATGAAGAGAGCTCCAAATCCGCACTGAAGCTCTGTTTTATTCTTAGAAATGAGCCAATGAGTCCAAAGCTTTGTGGCAAAATTGCTTTGGTCATAAATAAGTTTGGACTGTGTTCTTTTCTTTAATCTCAACTGTCATACTATCAATACAAACTTGATTCTCTCTCTCAGACAAATCTACCTCTACGTTATTGCAGGGATGAAATAAAGATGAAAGAAAACAAGTAGTAGTTGGCGTTTAAAAATATTTTGAAATCATAAAAAAGGTGCTTTTGTGAGATTGGAGTTGTTGATTCTGAAAATTTTTCTAATGTTTTAAAGTCAATGGTGTTTCTATTGAATGCAGTTGATTTGTATGTATGTGTATGTGTGGACAAGGTGAGGTCAAGTTCATTGAATAGATTTTTTGTTGCCTCTTAATAATTTTTTAAGGATTTTTGAGTCATGTAATGTAAATTATTAATACTATAACCTAGGACATTCTAACCCTAGCAGAAAACACGTTTGATTTGTTATCTTTGTGGGGACATTTGGTAGTTTATTGACTAAATGTGATGTGCCCATTACACATGGGAGAACTGTGCTCTTGTTTAGCTTGCGTACAGATGCTGGAAACTAATGAAGGACCTGTGGTATAACAAACAACAATGGCTTTTCCAGATATCAGTCTGCCTAGTAAAGATATAAAAGTCATATTTGGGTTTAACTATGGGCACTTCTGGCTCTCTGGACATGAAATAAACTAAACAGCGTGGTCCAAGTCAGCCTTGTGTACGCTGCATTTAAAGCAAAAGGGGGCATACTAAATACTTCTTGTTACACACTCTTGATACTTTTTCACTCCAATTATTATGCTGCTAAAACTATAAACAAAATGAAATATTGTTGTACTCAGACGTTCGGATCCTAAAACTTACAAATTGCAAAACCGTTTCTCTGGGCAAACAGAAGCCAGCACATTAACTTAAACAGCCCAACAGTCATGCCTGCACAATCATTAATAAAAGAGCATAAAATTGAAATTTACCATTGCTCACACAGCATCCATCCACACTGATATCTCTCCATTTGTGCTGATTGATTTGGCAGAGCAGTAAGTGATGGTGGTCGGGGAAGCAGAGTGGTAACTCCACATACAGCGTGACAGGCCAAACTGGCAGCGAGCATCCTGTTTCATCTGTCATCAAGAGCCACCGCCAGACAGACAACTGATGCAGTCCAGACACACACACAGAGAGAGCGAGTACATCAGCTCTGAGCTTGGCCTTTAGCTCCACTGCCTAATGTGTGTGTGTGTGTTTGTGAATGTGCCGACATGTCTGTTATTTCTTGCTTTGATTTATATCTTTCCCAAAGCCAAAGTCTATAAATTATGTTCTACATGGCATCTGTTTAAAACAAGTGAAAAGTTTGTTAACTATACGTCATTGCCATGTCAGAATAACATTTATTGTATTAGCTTATCATCAGTCATCATCTCACATTGAGAGTTTAATATATCAAACTATATATCATTTCCATGTCACAGCTTGATAATAACCTCTGTTAATCAAATTTATAATATATTAGCATAAATACATAAATAAATGAAATGATAAGAAAAAGCATTTCTAAAGAAATGATTACTTAAGTAGCATCATTACATTAATTTGCTCAAGCTACTGTAAACTTTGGTGTCATGCAGGGTTGCCAGATCTGCGTAACAAAACTAGCCCAAAAAGATCCCAGTGACCCTATCACTAACCCCAGAGCTCAAAATATGCTACTTCCACAAAAAATGAATAATTTACAGTCACTGTTATTAATTACAGAAATATCATCTTAAAAACCCCCACACAGTATTAGTATACCTGGCAACCCTGTTGTCATTGTGTGTTTAGGACTCACATTAGCATACAATAGAAAGACCCCCATAAAAATGTTTTTCTGCCAAAATGTATGACAATTATAAATATATTTCTTTTTACAGAATATGATTTGTGTAGGAATACAAAAAATTAAAACAAGATATTTTCTTTCACAAACAATAACGTACAGTAAATGCATACAGTACTTAGGGTAAAAGCTGCTATATTGTTGAGCATATTGACTTTTTTCACTTATTCGACAGTCACTAAAAACCGTTGATTTAATAACCTTCAACAAAACGCTTTTTTTATTTCCTCGTACCTTATATGTTCACAGTTTATTGAAACCAAACATGTAGCCTCATCAAAAGGAATGGCATTTAGTGCAGGCGATCCCCTATAACACGTATTGTCCTCCTGACTCTGTTGAGACCTATAATACGGGTCTTTGATGGATTTGAGCGGGATGCTCGGAATGCAGCAGTTGGTGATAAATTTTTGCATCGTCTGAATTAATCAATTTGCAGGATTCCTGCGAGGCCTTTATCCGAGTCTGGTAAATAGAATACAAATCGGCCCAATTATTCACAGCTTCACCGTCACACGGTCCAAACACAAACAAACAAATAGACGCGCAAATATCTCATCAGGGGGCCGTATCCACATTCCTAAAGATCAAGACACAAAGAGACACTCGCAGAAGGTCACAAAAGACTCAATTTGTCCTCAAAGAACTTTGAAGCCAACTGTGAAGAGGAATTCTTTTGTGTGATCTCATGGACGTAAGCTTGAATAGATAAAAAGTAATGGCTTTATTATCCTCTGTGTTATATGTTAAGAGTTTTTTAATTAAGTTAGTATTAGATAATTATGGCTGTATTTTAGTTGCAAAGTTACCATTAACCTGTTAACTGTTGCCGTTCTCTGTTCACTTTAATATTTTATAGTTCTAATCGAATCATGACAAACTATATATTGATGGAAAGGTCTAAGATTCAAGAAAAATATTTGACACATTTTAATAACAATAAACATAAACAAAAAATATAAATATTATAAATATAACATGTTTATGATATTTTTATAAATACCTTAAATGAAAAAAATACGTATTTAAAAATATATGTAAAATAATTAAATATCTAAAATTGAAAAAACTTTACTTCGGATAGTGCATTCTTATGTGTATGCTCAATATGAGTGACAGTTACCAGGTTAATTACCTGCTTTGCTTTTTTTGTCTTAATTATTTCACATACAACCTAAAACATGGCAGAGGTGTCACACTAAAACGTAAGTTTGTGTATAAACAATAACAAAGATAAAAATGCAAAGTGTTTTATCTGCCAAGTATGTTAAGTAAGACACCGCATGCTGAATTTATTTGGAAAGTTAAATGTAAAGTGCAGCATTTGTGATAATGTAAGAGAAGCACTCTACATACATTAGAGCTCACCAACACCGATAAGTAGTTTGAATCTCAGGTGGGCGCTGTGTTTTCAAGTACTTGACCTGCTTACATAAAGAACATTGAGCGTTTTCCTTTTTTAAACTTCAACTCAAACCAGTGACTAAACAATGCTCTGTCAGTACAGCGAACGACAAGCTTTTATTGGAAATGCCTTGGAGTACTGAAGATGCCCGAGCCATTTTATCAAACGCCTGAAGAACCCAGAGCGCGGATTAGAGGGGGTGGAGAAGAGAGAGAGGGAGAAGACGCTCAGTCAACATAGAGCAGAGCATGGTAGACCTGGAATGCCTGCAGTGCCACGAGCAAATGGGTCCCGTAACAAACCCAATCCGACAGATGCTTGCAGAGCTGCCTGTAATCTGCTGTGTATCTGGCTACACTGCAGCATCTTAATACACATCTGCAGGTTACTGTGTGATTAGAGAGGCAGTTTAAAAGGGTAAACAGAAAGAATTCAACAGGAGAGATTCTCAAAATAAATTGTGCATATCCCCTCAGGTTATTTCAGGAAATATTGGGTTGGCTTTGAAAAGAGAAAAATTGAGACACGGGCCCGCGACAGTCTTATGCCAAGATATGGATTAGGGCAATTCCAGCATTATGGATGTGACATTTTCAGTGACAACTTGAAATATAAATTCTCACAAAATGTATTTATTACCAATATATCTTCTGTTATCTTCTGTTTATATTTTACTAAACCCCTGTTGATAGACATCACAAAATATCAGTCTATGCACAAGTTATCTACTGCTTTACGGATGTGATAAAAAAGGAAAGATGTTTTTAGAGGCAACATACGCTGTAGGACTTAAATAAAATGCATAAACCTGAAGCAAAAATACCCAATAAATGGAGAAGGGATGACTCTTTAAAGAACTTTTATTTATTTTTTATGTATATTTTCATGTTTAATATGGACTGTTATGTATGTGACAATTCTGAAAACAGCATTTCAACTACAAAAAATCATGCTTAAAAAACTGACAAAGACCTCACATGGGTATTTAAACCACCAAATATTAATAGTAAAAAATGATTAACTACATTGTATGGTAAGGTTAACACTTATTTGCCCATTAGATTATACAGTAGGCTCGAGAGCCAAATTTATAAATAATCTGAAATGGTATGAATTTGGAAAAGGGCCACAGCACTAGTCACAATGATTATTTTCCTTTATAGGGTTGCTGTATTAGCCTAGCATAATTTAAAAAACAGAGAGCACGGTGAACAAAGAGGTCTACCTGGCGATGGGATTTCATACGGTGTGTTGGCCTGTTTAGCAATGCATGGGCTTTGCTTTTAAATCAGCCCATTGTTATTTGTGCTGAGCAAGCAGAGCAGTCAGTGACTCTATAAAGAGTCAGAGAGATGTTTGCTCATATCATTATGCTATATACTCCAAAATTACGTATCGGGGAAATATCACCTCACCAGCAGAATGCAGGACTCTATTATCCAGCATCTCAGCAATATTGAGATGTAGCGAGCGAGAAGAACGAGTCCTGACTTTCCAATGAATTCTGAACAGTTTAGCATGTATGCTAGCTCTCTTGCTTTCACTTTTTTCTCTTAAACACACACACACAAATCTACTTCATACTTTACCCTGCACATACAATGCTGTCCATTTTGTCATAAAAACTCGCTCCACGCCGCTGGAGTTAAATCCTAAAACTCGACTCGATTTGTGCCTGCATGACAAATCACTTTGTGTATGTCAAAGTTTGGAAAGAAATCTGATTTTTAGACCTAAAACGGCAGAGAAAACTAAAGCTATTACCCTGCACACATCCTCTGTTAAGCTTCTTACAGTGCAGAGATACACCTAACGTACAAGACCCCTTGGTGGAAGCTAATCCACACTGGCAAAACGTAATCGCGTGTTAGGTGATCAAACGCACAACGAACCTCCACCAATATGAAGTGTAAAAGCTAAAAATCCAGAGTAACTAATCTTGTTAGCTTGGCTCCCAACCAGTCAAGGATTTCAAGAATATACAGTACTATGGTTGGCAAATTTACAGATAAAGTCAAGCTTAGGCTGTAACTTTTAATTCTTAGATCTTTTGTACTAAATGTTTGTTTATCATCTTGTTATTTCACTCTTCAATGAAAGTTTTTTCTCACTTATACTTTAATCCATGTGGGGATTTACAGAGTAAAGAAACTGTCCTTGTGTGAGCTTTTTGAAGTGTGCCAAATTTGGTATCATGTTAAGACGATGACAATGTTCCTAACAAGATGGTCAATGGAAAGGTAGCCGTTCATACCATTAGGTTCTTCTTATTACCCCAGAAACACACATGCTGATAAATAAAATGTATTGGATGGATTAAATGCACTGTAAGCCGCTTTGAATAAAAGTGTCTGCCACATGTGTAAAAGTAAAAAAATCTAAGAATGATGGCTGAAGAAAATAAAATACAACTCTAACAAGTGTCAAGGCAAAGACATCTTGCGTCTACTTAAAGAAAAAGAGTAAAAGAGTCTACAAGACCCAGCTGGTTGAATTCAAACACAATCAGAACTGAATATACTGAATAGAGATGTTCTTAACTCCACTCTCATCTGTCTGTCTCTCTTTGTACATGATTAATATTAGTTTGAATAGCTATATTAAAGCGTTCAGTGTGGTCGCTGAGGGTGGCAGTGTCCAGTCTCTGAAGTGTTGTAATTTCTTGCTGTTTAATGCTTGTTTGGTCAGGCAGAAAGGTCACGGGCAGTCAGCAGAATGAGAGACCTGGTCTCAGATGAAGACAGCTTAATTACCATGTAAATACCACGGCAGGGGTGGGCCTGCGTGCTGGCAGACTGGATGGGGGTCTTGCTTTCATGGCTGTTGGAGATCAAAATCTTCACTGACTACCCAGAGCTCCTCACATGTCAAGATCGTGGCAGCACTACAGATTATTACCTAGAACAACTTTATTATTGTAACGCAGACACAATATGGGAATTTGATGCGCGTAAGAGTTTGACCAAACGCCATTGGTGGAAAAACAGTTCAGTCAACCTACTGAAAAAAGCTATTTCTGCATATAAGACTACTACCATCTTTTTATATTTATCTAGTATTTTTATAAATGAAATTAAAACAAACATTTTTTATGATTTTATTATTATTATGTATTTTTATTTTATCGTATTTTATTATTATTTATTGTCATATTATTATTTTTATTATGTATTATAGTTGTATATTGTTATGAAATATTTATTCTCGAGTCTTAGAGCTTTCAATCAATATATCATTTGTCATGATCAGATTAGAATTTATCTATGAAATATTAAAGTGAATAGTGAAATAACCTGTTTCACCTGCGGAATGATGACAATTAATTATCTGAGCCTATATGACTTGGTAACACTGTATGCAATATAATTACGTACTTTATAAAATGTGTTCATTAGTATTATCAAGTACCTTCTTTTGCAATTAAACTGCAACAGTAACACTTAATTGTACTGTGACCAGGCTTAAACCCTTCACCTTATTGTACAACTTAATAAAATCTAAGAACAACGCAAGCAATGCAAGTTTCCTTTAATTATTTGAGAACCTTCTTTTCAGCAAAGAAAATAAATCTGCAGAAAAAGAAAGACAAAAAACAACTAAAAAAGATAAACATGTTGGTAAACGTCTCAACTTAACGATTCGTCTTGCAGAAAAGCACTTAAAGTTGATTATCCACATTGTAAGCTTGTAAAGATTGTAAGATTAGATTCATTCTTTCAGCGTCTTATTTCTGTGTATATTTGCGCCTGTATGTAGCTGACTAAACAAAACCGATACAGAAAACTACTTTATTATGCCAACATTTCATTTCAGCCTCCTTCAAACAAAACAAAATATGCTTGTTCCATAATTTTCTGACAGAAGCGATGGATTATCCCACTGTGGTTTTTGCATCGGGTCGCCATTGTGCTGTAGCGATCAATAATAGTCTCCTCCAGCACTATTTCATCTATACGGTCTTTTGCCATTACTAGCAAAACAAAAATCTAAAACACAAATTATATGTCTATCCCGACACGCTACTCAGTAGGATAATGCAATCGGTCTGGTTAATGGGGGCACCCTAGTGGGTGAAAACCACAGGGCTATGGCCTGAACACTCGGCGGTCCGGGCCCGCTCACAGGACCCTTTGAGACCCTCTCAATCTGGAGCTTTATGTGAGGAATTCTGATATGAAGAAACCCCAAAAGAACTGCGGCTAATCCAATTTGAGACACTTGACTGGCAGAGCTAATTATGGTGCGAGGGCATTGTCCACACACAGAGACCAGTGAGTCGTTCTGGCATACAGAAGGGAGACAGCTGGACGGGCTGAATGCGAGTGCACCTCGAACCACAGAACCGCACGAATGCAAATTACTGCTAACGCATACTAATCCACCACAAAGGAAGCAGGGTCATTCCCTCCGTCTTGAAAAGCGGTGTCTTTTGTGCTGAAATGTGTTCCCGGCTCATTTAGAAGGATGAGACAGAAGGGGCATAAAGAATCAAAGCGCTTTGACTGTATGCATAGAGGTACGGAGTTCAGGCTCCGTCCTGGAGTGAGCGTTGTTTTGCTGACAGGGCTCAATATAGAGATCCAGCTAATTGAGTCTCATTGCTACATTAACCTATTCAGAGAGCGGGCCGGGCTCTCATCAGCTAGCCTTTGTTGTTAAAACACTGTTGGACGAACACATGCATACATTTTCAATAAAAACACTGGCGAGAGACGCGACAGCCGTTTGAAGCTGTTGTCCTGAAGGTCTCCCCCGCCTGTGGTCCTTGTCTATCGATGTGTGATAACAGGATTCCGACATAATATTACCGAACGTTATTGTGAAACTGAAGAGGCTTATACTTCAGTCTTTACACAGACCAACAGGATTTGCATGTTTGTGCAAGTCATTGTGGCCATTCACAGTAGTTTATATAGCCACATACTACAAGCCCTCTACAATTTCCATGATGTAGCCTGAGTGGATTTGCATGTGTTTTTGTGTCGTGAATGTTTCTGTGTGAATAGCACTTGCCTAATGTAGCTTTAACTGGATTTTCATGCCACTTGACTGCATTGCAAGAGACATATGGGCTGTAGCACACACGCAGAAACGACATTTGTTACAGACATAGAACCTCTCACGCTCTCCAAACGTTGTAAGCAAACGCTTACGCAACAATATGGACGTGTCGCACGTTTAAAGGCCATTCACTACATAATCCACTATTAAATAACAAAACGGGAAACTACATTTCAGCACATGATATATGACTATAGTTAGCCGTGGCCTTAAGCAAATTTTTTAAAGTAAACATTAAAGATTAAGACCTATAGAAAGGCTATTCTGACTGGACATCAATCATAAAAATGTTAGAAAACTCATTCATGTGCCACTCTTGTTCATACTATTAATCAAAATGATGAATTATCCTCTAAAATGATAAATAAAGAGGAAAAATAAATTAACATTTTTTAAATAAATATTTAATTTTTGCTACAACGGCAAGTTTTAGCAACTGCCAAACTTCCTCAAGTGAATTTGACCTTGTCCCTGTCATAACAAAGACACTGTACTAGGTGCAATATATATATAATGCTTCTTTTTTATAAGCTCACAATTGTCGAGCTTATTGTTGGTCAATTGTCGGTCATCTAACGCAATAAAGCCCCAAAACATACAATAACCTCAACAGACAGTGAGTGGTCCTGAGGGATGTTTCTCTGGATAGAGAAAGTCGCCTCACATATTGGTCATCTTTTCTGTCACATCGTATAAACCGCACCCACCGCTGACCAGATCGGTACACACACACACACACCAACACACAGTGATCTGTACAATATGTATGTCAGCAGACAAAGGCCAAGAGATGACATTTCCCAGTTGGATATCCAATAACCCCATGACCCCTCAGGTGAGGCCTCTGTGTATGTGTGTGTGTGTGTGTGTATAAATTCAGTTCAAATCATATCATTTTGGATCTGAGCAGGTTGTAGAGACATGGAACCCCCATGAACTTACTCTTTCTGCCTCTCTCTCCCCTTCTGCGCTCGCTTCAGTCCCTGTCTCTTTGAATTTGTCTCCTACTCAGAGAGAACAAAATGATTTTCATAGATGATAACTCACAAGACCAATAGATCTATCCATCAATCTGCCTCCCTAAAAAATTAAGAGAAACCATGAACCATACGGGACACAGTACACATATTAAAAATGCATCTCATAAAAACAACGTCAAGATATACAAGCATCAAGTTCTGGCCAGACATTAGTTATTATCTCTTTCTCGGTCTCTTGCAGCTAGGTCAGCTTCCTAAATAATTCACCTGTGGTAAGCTGAGATTCAAGCGGTTAGGATAATGCTTAGGCAAATGAGCATTGCTTACTGCAATAACAAGGCTGTCAATGAATAAGTTTGATACAAAAACCTGTTGCTACACAGACCAAATCTTGTTTGCATTGATTCTCCATTTACTGCGGTCGTTCTCTTGGAACCAAGGGGCAAACAATCTTATTTCAACAGTTAAATTTGGTCGAATCACATTTGAAACACATCACTTATCCATCAGTTACGTATGCATCAACTCAATTTGAACGTTATAATGAGCTTGTTTACCCATTGGAGAGACACATTTAGAACAACAAGCAGCCTGGTTGGTATTCTTCCTATTTTGTTTCATTTTAGCTTATGGCAGAATTTAGTCACAAGTACAGTTATCTCAGAAACCTGAAGCACGGCAGGTCAAAGTATGCCGGTTTGACCGTGTTGCCCATCATGCATCATTGCACGACTGATGAAATATTCACCTCCTAGCTATTGTGTTCTTACCTAAATAACATCCAAAAACTGCACACATTGTGTACATGTCATTTACCAGCTGAAATCTACAACATGCCATGCTGAGCTGCAAAAGCCAGAGGAAATTAAGTCACACACTATAATAACAAATACACACACTAAATATTCTAAATACACACTGTATTTTATTTATTAGTATTTTATAATTTTAGCACTTACAAACACATACCGTGTTTTCTTGTACATGTTTCCATAAAACTAATATACCAGAGTAACACCATGGTATATGGTACTAATACAGTTAAAATGACATTTACACACCCATTTACATTAAGTAGTAAAACAACTTCAAAACAATGCATTTCAATGCAGGCAATAACATAAATTCAGCACCAGCAGATAACATCACTGTACCCTTGTACCGCCACAACACTTTAGAAGAAGAATTGCATTACAGCTTCACAATACAAACTGACAAAGTTAATCATTTGCTTTGTGTTTGTGTTTCTGTAAAGGAAGATAAAGATCAGGCTGGTATGTACATTGATAGTGACAGTGGCCTATCTAGAGGCTGTAAGTGACACACAGCCACTCTAAAGTACTGACAACTGTAAAAGGAAGTGAGAATATTGTCATAATGAGCGTGATATCGCGCGGTCCCTGTGTTGTCACACCTTCACACCGTTACACACATAGACACACAACTAACCTGTCATCACTTTATCTCTTACTCACTTTCAGTTCCCTCTCTCATTGCCAAAAAAGTATAACACATATATAAATAAATAAATGATATTAGTGCATAAGGTATGTGCTATTTTACTAAACTATTTAGATATTAACAGAAAACACTGAGGTATTTTTAAGCTGTTAACTGTCATCGTTCCTTAGGAGGAACACTAACAGGTTATTTTACTATGCACTTTAATATTTTATAGTTAAATTATCTAATCTTATCTAATAATGACAAACTATATATTGATAGAAAAGCCTAAGATCTCAAGATTAAATCATAACAATACACATAAATAAAACAAATAATATTATTTAAAATACATAATTAAAATAAAAAATAATTAAACATATTTACATTATTAAAATTATGTATTCTCTCTCCATTGGCTACCGGTTGCTGCCCGCATTAAATTTAAATCATTAATGCTGACATTTAAAACCATCACAAATTCTGCACCCTCATACTTTAACTCTCTTCTACATACCTACAACCCATCCAGAACCCTACGCTCAACCAATGAACGTCGACTGGTGGTTCCATCACAGAAGAGCATTAAATCTCTCTCTCGTTCTTTCTCCTTCTCTGTTCCCGGCTTGTGGAACAATCTCCCTAACACAATCCGTTCTGCCACATCCCTCACCTCCTTTAAGAAACAACTAAAAACACACCTCCACCTTCCACGAACACCTGACATCATAATACAAAAACCTCTCTTCTTTCCTCCACAGGTATTTATCTAGCACTGCAAAACATTGTAAACTTAGTAAAGCACTTCTTAGTACTATTGTTGCCACTTCTGATGTGTCGCTTCATTGTCTCCTAATATTTGTAAGTCGCTTTGGATAAAAGCGTCAGCTAAATGCCTAAATGTAAATGTAAAATATATACATTTTTTTGTGAAAACATTAAGGTAAATTAATACAGTAACTTGAAGTAACTGTGAAAATAGTTTTGAAACCATACAGTATAGTTGAGTGGAAAGTGTGAGGAGGCCAAGAGAACCGAGAGTAACAGATGATGGTGTGGGTCATCGTGGGACTTTGTCAGTGAATAAAACATGGTGTGTTTCGCTGTCCTCAACTGACTTGTGTTCAAGTTTCTGTCTAACCTTTAACAAAGGGGTCCCCAAACTACGGCCCGCCCCCACATTTTGACTGGCCCTCTGAACAATGCCAGAGACATACTTTGAAAATTTAATTTTAAAATTTTAATCATATCTGTATTTGATTATAAAGCTTGGCTTTCAAACTAAAATTTCCCTTAGTTGTTAACTATTATAATTTCCCTTAGTTATTAACTAAATATTAACATAGCCTAGCTTAATTATTTGTTAGATTCACCCACCAATAGAATCGCACATTCAATAAACGTTTCATCATGATCGAGCAAGTATAATAAATACATTTAAAATCATAATAAAAACTCCACAATAATAGTCACTCTGGCCCATGTAATTTTCTGTGACCGGCCCGGCCCCCCATTAAAGAAAGGAACAATAATGTGGCCCTCACAGAAAAAAGTTTGGGGACCCCTGCTTTAACACAAGCTTATCAATCCACCGTGGACTAAAAAATAAACACTTCCATTAATAGGTCCCAGCTGATGAGCTTTATGCTAAAATTATAACTAACAAAGTACATAAATAATAGCCTCCTTTGAAGAATGCTTTGTTATTGTTTATCCCTGACTGTGCAGTATTCAACCACACGCTCATAATACTGATTTCCCATGGTCAGACATAGAGTAAACTATATATAGCTCCTTACATAAATGCCCACACTGAATAAATTACATTAATGCATACCATATCTTGAATATGCATAAGTAACTGAATCGCTTCCTGATTTAATTATAAATGTAGATACTAAAAATACAGGTACAGGCTGTAAAATATGGTTTGGATCTCTCATGAGACTATTGGATATTGTCATGCTTCACAAGTACAGGGTTCCTGACTCTCGCTCTTCTAATATGGAAATGAGACACACAGTACAGTCATAAAGCCATGCTTTAAAAACTACACACACTGCCCATTGCTTTTGAAGGTTACTCATGGAGAGTTGGTTAAAAAAACTCATGTACGTGTGCGTGCACATGAATTAAATCCATAAAACAGGAAAGTCTGGCAGATCAGGTGGACGTTCTCATAATGCTCATAACAGCAATAACCTCAATGTGCATTACTGTATCAACATAAGAGTGAATGTAAAGCCTTGCATCTATTCTAAGATTAATCCTTCAAGTAATTCCTCCAGTTTCATTTGATGGGAATGAGAAATTGAGCGCAAAAAAGGGAGTGTGTGTGAGAGAGAGAATAATCTGGTTATTATTTTGGAAAAGACAGGGCTATAAAATGCCAACTCGCTATAGCAATTCCAAGTGCATTAAATTATTGCTGCATATGCAGTGATTTCTTATCTATTTACAACCCCTGGGCCATCATTCAAAAGCCTTGTTCATTCATACAGTAAAAATATCATTACAACAATCTGTCTAACAAAATGTCTGTCCTCACGTCCATTGTGGGACGCTTACAGTCCTATCGTATCTCTTGGAGCTAATGCATTTCATTACATGACAGGCTGATCCAATACTATTAATGTCTTTATATCACCTGGCTGTTTGTCAGCTTTTGTGTATGTGTGTGTGTTTGTGTGTTTAGAGAACAAGAAAATTGTGTTGGTTGCTGCACTAAGAGCACCACTGCCAGCTCAAGTTAGCATCAAGAATGCACCAGACGAGCAAGCCAAAATAATAAACAGATACAGACAAACAGAAACGGTGTAAGTGACAAGAGCGATGTAGCACCAACCAGACATGAAAGCCACCCCTTCCAGCTTCGGCGCGTCTCCATCTGCAATGCCAGCTTCTGAATCACAAACAAACCCTAAATTATTCACCTTTCTACTTAAGTACCGCTAAATATTTACTTGTCAATTAATTTGTAAACAAGTTCTTTGCTGTCTTCCGAATGCACCCTCCGCCCCATCTGATATGTACTCGGAGATATCGCAGCTTCTCTATAATGAAAGGAGACAGAATGATAACTCTCGATTTGGCCGTGTAACGTTATCAATTTATTATCAAGCGACCTGCTTTTAATCCTCTCTGTCTGCTCTGGTTTTACAGTACATCTGACTTGGGGGAACTTTTGTTATTTTGTCACATGGCTTTTAATGGGCTGGCTGAAATTAATTTACTTTTATACTTAAAATTTTAAATATTAAATATACATGCATTTATATTTAAAGATGATGTAATTCTGTGCCACTAGGGAGACTAAAGTGACAAATAATTAACCTAACAACATTGGTTAAGTCTATGTTGAGCTGCACTGGATAAAAAATAAAAAGTAGAGAAATAGAGTTGAAAAAGTGAAATCAACCTAAAAATAGCTTATATAACTTATATTTGCCATTGCATATTATATAAAATAATATATAAAATAAAGTAATGGAACACTAATACAATTGCACAATTCACCTTTAAATATTTCACATTTCTATTCATCATGACCTGACATTCATTATTATTGTGTTTCCCTATTTCAAACATCTTCTTTTGAAGAGATACTGAATTTTCCTTAGATGATATAAATTGGGCTATAAGAGATATCGACGTGCTTGCTGTCAGCCACCAACTACTGAGAAGCCCCATGAGGTATTAGAGTCGTTGATGACAAATTCTATAAAACTTTTTTCTTTAAATATATTATGAGATTACTGCAGATTGAAGGAGCTGTCAAGACCAAATAACTGGATTAAACTGTCAGTCCTCTAACATCAACGAGCTTGTGTGTGTGTGCATGCCTTCACCTGCTCTGGTTTTAAGGTTTATCTGTCTGTTTGTCAGTTGTCTTCATCTTTATGCACGTGCATGTGTGTGTTTGTGACTTCAGATCAATACACACAGGAGAGTAAAGGGTTTGAAAAGTTCCACAATGCACCTTCAGTAATCTCCATTAGCTACTCAAACCCACTTTGCATTGATTCCCACACAAACCTCAACCATCACTAGAGATCGATAACACACACAGATGCACACACAGCCATCGAAAATAAAACCAAAACTCTACCCCAGTGTTTCAAAGTGATTCCTTCATTTAAAAGCTCCATTAAACCACTTAGTTTTTCTAAAGACAGACTGTGGCTTTCTTTACACCTGGCATACTGCAGCTCGTGTTCGGTAAGCGAACTGCAATTACAATGCTTTGAGATTACATAACTAAAACACATTCAGAAGTGGTCAGGGACAGATTTTGACCACATTCAATGAAGGTACAATACATGGTACAGTAAATAATCACTGTGTCATTTTGACACCCTGGGCTGTACACATCCCATCATGCTCTGTTTTTGTTTACTGCTGTTTTTCATAACAGTTATATTGGAGTATTCCATTTAAAATGTAAATTTCACTATTATAGACACAATTTTAACATTGTTAATAATTAAAAATGACAGTATATAGTTGTCATTTTTAATTATTAATTATGTTAAAATTGTTGATAATACTGGTGCACAGGAATGTGTGAACGTAATCCAGCAAAATAATATAATTTGGAAGCTACAACATTATCAGATGTACAGTAAATGGGTCTAGGATTGAAAAAATGTGAATATGTAATAATTATATGTAATTATATATATATGTACATTACCAGTCAAATGTTTAGACACAAATGACAAAAATGTTTCTCATGATCTTAAATTGAAAAAAATTAAATTTTTAAAATAACTTGATAAAAATAAAATTGTGCCAACATATTAATTTATTTAATTAGAAAAGTAACCTTATTAAAAAACTTTTTTAAACTGGATTACTATGACCAAATCATAAATAATAATCAGCCAATAAAAGTCTGCTAAGTAAGTGTTTCTAAACTTATGACTGGTACTAGTAATTGTACACACATGAATGATGATTTACAGCTGTTGAATTTGATTATTCTAGTGACCCTCAGTGAACAAACAGCGCATGTCAGAAACCATCTTTTCTTTTTAATATGACAGACATAAAACTCACCGCAGATCAGCAGTTTTTACGGAGTGTTATTTCCACTTTAAAAGGTCACTGTGTATTGTGTGTGTCCTGAAAGTGATCAGTCTAGTGACATTACACAATCTACTTTTCATATGGACAGACAGAAGATTAAATGTCCTTCAAAATGGAGTTCACATAAAATCACCATTAAAAATGTTTGACCTCCAGATACTCTGTACATCACAAATTGCTGTCAATGTGGACCAAGGGGTCAAGATTTGGCTGGTTTCATCCGTGTCTGTTTGGTTGTGCATTTTAGCTAATCCTACGACCTTATGTGAATCATTGCGTTGATCGATAACAACTTATCTCTTGGCTGATTGACAGTTCTTAGCTATTATCCATCTGCCCAGATCTGCAATGATAAATAAAGAACATATTGCATTAATATCGATGCTATCAGATACAGATGCACAGTCACAGAATTTCATTTCAGACAATAAAATAGATCAGTCTGCTTTTAAAGGTGTCTGATTTCAAGGGGATTCATTTTACCAGCTGCTCTTGATGCAGTTTGATTGAATGGCATTTTACAAGATAACTGCAAATGTTAGGGGACTTAAAATGTTAGCGAGGGCTTTTCTAACTTATCCTTGAACTGAAAATCTCTGAATATATCTTTAAAGGGCCTATGATCCAAGAACACACACTAGATATTTTTAACGCTATCAGCTACACGTAAGATCTTCGTTACAGAAGTTCAAGAAAGAAATCCTTCAGAAATTCATCAATGTGTGCAAACAGTTTGTCAGGCAAACATGTCTATATTTCTTGCTCTTGCTGTATAACGTCATCAAGATGTTAAATGTATTTTTATAAATACTATATACATTTTAACGACAATAACAAAGTTTATCCATTCCATTTCTAAAAACTGATTTCGTTATGTGTATTTTTAGCTTAATTGCTACTGTAAAGCATGGCCTTCAATTCACCGTAACTCGCTATGAATAAAACAATCTGCCAAATGCATAAACCTGCATAAATGTATCTACTCAAACGGAAAAGTACTGCGTACAAATACTGTAACTAATCTAAAATCAGCAACAATATAACAAGAACACCAAAGAACCTGCCAGGACATTTCTGTAATACCTCCTATTTAGTGAAACGGGCCATTTATCACCGTTGTGCCTTGGCTCTCTGTAGTCTTGCTTTGCATCGGCCACTGCTTAGATAAAACCATGGACTTAAAGTTACGGACTCATTTTATTTTTAGTCAGATGCTGGCTCAGCTTTAGCCTTACAATGGCAAATGTTTGAACTATAATTACACTGAACATTCTTAACTGTTACTTAAGCACTACTGTGTATACTGAAAAAAGTGGTCAGTGTCTTTTCACCAGATTAATCAGGTCGACTTCTGCGAATGTTTACAGGAATAAAATCATTATAGACTGTGTAACATGCATTTATATATGAGGGGTGATATTTCCTCTTTTCTCAATGCTTGCGGGTGTGTGGAGCTGTAAATGAATAAGCTCTGCATAATGATGTCTTCCTAAGAGCGGCTGTAGTGTGTTTATCAGTTCTGATGAATCATTTGGCACAGCTGAAGCACAGAAAAGAGGCCATAGCTCCTGTTTTTCCGCTAAGTTTGATGATTCGCACACTGGTTTAGGGATGCGTTACTGTCTGCCGGGCTCAGGATCGAATACGCATATGTTAAAATTATGAGTCACCACGCTGACAGCGACTCCTGCGACGCTTAGAGGTTTTCCATGTTATTTTGCGATTTAACAAATCATCTGCCCTCGTTTTATAAGTCTCTTTTTTCCACTTTGTCAAAGGTGAACTTCATCAATCCGTTCACAGTAAATATCAACTAATCTCACGTAGCTCAACGAGAAGAGGAGCCAAAGATACGAATGTTTACTTCGCCCAATGTGTTGTCATAAAGTTCTGATGCTTGGTTTATAAGTCATTAAACTTAATGATTGGCATAATGAGGTTGGGATGCTGCCAGAGGGGGGGCCGGGACATCAGGTGGAATTACCATCAGACGCTCTCCTAACACACAGTCACACACAGCGCACACACTCATACTCATGCAAGCGAGCAACCGTCGATAGCTAGCGTGCGACTCATCAGGATGATAGCAAGGGCTATCATTACTCGTCAACAAATGAACGGAAAGCGAGTGAAGCGACAGACGAGAGTGAGAAAGAGGTAAAGAAATCGAGGAGATGTGAGTGGACAGCGGAATCGCAAAGCATTGTCAACCGTGAGGAGACGTGACAGATCGCCAGATATCAAAGACACGTGTAGATGCGAATGTCTCATTACGGGATCCATCTCCTCCTGTTTTTTTCTGTTCAACAGCTATTTATACCAACATCTCATCTCTGTCATCAGACATGTTTCTTCCAATCCACTATTACTACCTTTACTGCTAATTTTGTCTCAGCTTGATTATTTTCCACAGCACCTTTTGAAGTATTTTGAAATAAATGAAACATGTCCAGAACATATCTCGAAGAGTTTGGAAAAGAGGGCGGGAGACGTTTATTGTCATTTCTGAAGCTTGTTTTATCAGCGTGCCGAACGGACGTTTTTGGTGATGTGACTTTCGCGTGAAGAAATGCTGTCAGGTGCTGACTGGAGTTTGTGATCATTTTTTACTTTCAGAAACTTATTTAGTAACTTCTTTTTGTTTCAATCTATTATGATACTACAGCAAAAATAGCAGAGTCTTTAATGAAAAGAACTAAAATATTTAATTAAAACAGTTGATTATAAACAGTCATATTAAAAATGAAGGTGCTTAACAATGCCGTAGGAGAACAACTTTTGCTAAATGGTTTCATAAAGAATCACAGAACTATTCTGTTTTACAAAAACAGTAAGAAATGGTAAAAACAGTAAAAAAAATGGTTCTTTGAAGAACCTCTGACTAAATGGTTCTTTAGGGACCAAAATGATTATTCTATGGCATTACTGTGAGGAACCTTTTTTAGTGTAATAAAGATCAAGTATAAAGTCAACTGTGAATATAATAATAAAAAAAATATTAAATTAAGAACAGTGACTAATTCTCAATTCTTGAGATTTAATATTTTGACAAATTCTCATTCAATAGTCCTATATGTTTACATTCACTTGAGAAAAAAACAACATTGACTAAATTAATACCACACCAAGACAGATATTTCAACACAAAACATATTTGGCCATTTCTAATGAAAAATACAGTTTTAAAACCATGGTACTGAGACAAACATCATTATCTTCCAAAAGAGTCAAATCTACTGTTGTTCTTTTTTCATGCCACCTAATGACATTAAGAAAATATACTCATTTAAATAAACAAATATATAAATAGTCAGTTTGAAATAAGCACACATATTAGACAAATAGCCCGCCCCACACACACAGATGTGAGCACATAACCCCTGTCCTGTGATTAATGATGTAATTAGCATTATCTCATGCAGTGCACCCACCGGGGTTCTCAGAAATGTCCTAATGGACCCAAACGCCACAAACATGAACCAACAAACAAAGGATATATAATTAAGCAGAATCTCACATGTACTGTATATAAGCATGCACAATTTGGCAAACCAATCATTATGTGATCTCTATCATCCACTTCCGTAATGGCCAGCGCAACAACAGTGACAAGCTCTTCTAAAGATGTAGTGAAAATGGGATCTTGCACCATTATACAGACTATACAAAACTTTAACTCAGCACTGATTGGGCAGTTAAAAAGCACAGACTGGAGTTAGTGTATAGTGAGAGATAGTTAAGCCCCCCATATACACCCACATCCCCAAAAAAGAGGACCGTCAAGGGGAGGCAGAATGTGTCTGCAAAACCCGCCATGACAAGACAGGCGTAGTGAAACGCTTCAATACCTTTTCCCATTACCCCCTCACAACACACTTACCCTGTTCTCGCTGTCATACACACACACACATGGTTTTCAGTGTTGAAAACTTGGCAATTTGTCCATGCAGTGTGTGTATATTGTGTGACAGAGTTGTGTGTGTCTGCCATAAGGGTGACTGCCTTTGACACTTTTTAACTCTTAAGCGATGTTTACAGCAAAATGAGAGAGAGAGAGAGAGAGAGAGAGAGAGAGAGAGACAGAGAGAGAGAGAGAGAGAGAGAGGAAAGAGGAAAGAGAGGAGAGAGAGAGAGAGAGAGAGAGAGAGAGAGAGAGAGAGAGAGAGAGAGAGAGAGAGAGAGAGAGAGAGAGAGAGAGAGAGAGCGAGAGAGACAGGGAGAGAGAGGAAAGAGGAGAGGAAAGAAGAGAGAGAGAGAGAGAGAGAGAGAGAGTTTGCATAGTAATGCGCATTCTCATTTTAGTTCAGTTGTTTGTTATGACTTTTATATAATTGCTGTGTATCTCTCTCTCTGTGTGTGTGTGTAAGAGAGACATTGATTGTCTCTCTCACACCTTGTATACACTCTGAATGAAGTGAGGTGACACCATGAACCCACTCGAACGAAATGGCCATCATTCCTGACGGCTGAGCACAGTGAACTCAAAGTGTGTAAATGTCTGTGTGTGTGTGTGTCACAGCAGAAAGACAGTGGATGAGAACCTGTCATTCTACACAGCTAGACAACCGAGGCAACAGTCACCTGAATCAACATTCATGTCAGTTTAAAGATGGCTGCCATGTTACTCTCCCTCAAAAATGCTGGTAAAAAATAACATGTTGAGGTTATGTAGGTTTACTGTAAAATTCTAAAAATCAACAGCTGAATTTGAAGACTTTAAAATATATACAAAAAGTTGAAAAAAATAAGATACAACATCCAAGGAAAACATCACTATTATTATTGAAACTTTGGTCAGAGCCGTCTCTGTGTTACCGGCTTGAATAATATTTTATATTGTGGCAGTTTTTCTGAGAATCACTGTGATATTAAAGCTTAAGACTTTAAATCAGTAAAACAAATAAAAAAAATTATATAGATCTATGTTTAAGCAAATCCTTAAGCAGAAAAACTATTAAGCATTATATACATTCAGAACATCCACAAACTGACATCTTAGCATCATGGCAAAATTATGTATTGGCAACTCAACTGCTTTTTAGAAATTTTCTTTAGAAATGGTAAGAATCCAGTTGTTAATATACTGTAAAACTACTGTAAACTTGTAAAATCCAATAAAAAAGTACAATGATGGCTAAAACAAAGTTACCAGTTTTTACTGCAACAGCAGTTTTTGAAAACTGCATTTATCACAGTTTATTTTATCATAAAAGACAAAAGCCCTACAGTAAAAAGTGCAATGAATACTTAAATTTGGTTGGCAACATATAGTAAATTTGAACTCAGATACTATACATGATATGCCTGAGATCAAGGTGAGAAGAAATCTTCTGGCATTTTGGATATGTAGTGTCCTGTTTGTGTGTGTGTTGGGGCAGTGCCCGTGCTGGGATTTTGGCTCATTTTCAGTTACTGCGGCTGATGCCAGTCGCCCGCTGGTTATATGGCACATTGTAAGAAGCCTAATGGAATGGGAGCATCTCCATGACGATTAACCGGGAGAGTGGCTCTCTGGCTGGGCCTGGACTGGCTTTTTGCCTAGCGGTTGAGTCAGAGCACAGCGCAACTACACAAACACACAGAATCAACAATCCTACACAGACACAAACACGCAAACGGCCAAGCACAGTGCTCGGATACACATATAAATCCAGACACAAGCCTCATCTATCTGCCCGCTGCGACAGCAGTGGCTGCAATGCTGACATTTTGCTGTCTGCAGCCATTAGTGCAGAAGGCTCTACACAATAAAATACATTAGTTTGATTGGTCTGGGTGCAAACAGGGATGGGATAATGGTCTGCTAGACTTTTTTTTCCAAGTGAAAAGTCCAAAAATGTCTTTGCATTATCAAATATAACAGAGCTTTTTGACGATATTAAGAGATTTTCTCTTTCAATAATGAATAAACTTTACTACCGTATAACGTTGCATTGAAACGATCTGTATTCTGTATTGCATAAGGTGCTACGTAAATAAGTAACTTAAGGCTTGACTACCAAACCAGCAAATTTAGACTACCAAATTCATAATGGTCTAATGGTCTACTACATCACACATTTAATGCCTAATGGTCTCATTCGAAAGACTACTGCTTCAACAGATGGCTTTACGAGCGAGCAGAATACGAATCCTAGGAAGCAAATTTAAAACTGTAGACAGCAGTAAGACAGCACCTTCAGCGAGAGAAGACGGTTAGCGGACAGTCAGGAATTTGTTAAGTGCGGTAAGAGCTGAAATTGAGGAGAGCACCACAAAGACAGAGAACATCTCCACATTGTTAGAAGAAAAAAATTGAACAGAACGTTTCAGACTGTCTCAGAACTCACATCACCACAAACTACTTCCTTGGCCCAATGCCTGGCTGGCTGAGTCCTTCGGCAGAGAGGACTTTCTCTCCCTTTTGTGCTCGCTGTTTCTCCTCAGGTCTCCGTCTTTCTCAACTGCAGTCTTCGCAGATGTCTGGGAGAGTGATGGGATCTGAAATAGAGGGAGAGGGAAGACGGAGAGAAGATGAAACATTTCCACATCGCTCAGTCTGTCAATTAGACTGCACGCACATGGAACAAGCATGAGTCCAAGAGAGAGAGAGAGAGAGAGAGAGAGAGAGAGAGAGAGAGAGAGAGAGAGAGAGAGAGAGAGAGAGAGAGAGAGAGAGAGAGAGAGAGAGAGAGAGAGAGAGAGAGAGAGATTTACACATTGTATAAATGTAATATTATGAAATCTCTCTCTCTCTCTCTCTCTCTCTCTCTCTCTTTTTGCACTTCAGATATCTTTAGGTAACACAATAATACAAAATGATTTCGATACAGAACAATTTCTGTATTGTTCTGTATCAAAATAATTACTGTTATGCCACTACACTTTAGTCACGACTACACAAGCCATTCAGGTCTATCAACCCAGGAACTTGAGCAGAAATGTTAAAGGCGCTGAGAACTGTCCCCTTTGCTATGATGAGGTCAGCCACAATCTGAACTAATTGATTCACTTTTATTTCCCCGAATAAGCAAGCAGCACAGCTTTAAAAAGTGCCCGAGCGTCTTAGTGATTGAAAACGCTTGAATTAATTGAGTTGTTGTTTGGTTTGACGACGCTGAGTGACTCAGTAGTTCGGTATTGAGAGACGAGAGGTAATTGATATTGACTTTTCGCCCTGTGCTTTGTCATCAGCTTCCGCAAAGCGAACCGTCTCACCGACTGTGGCAAAAGACCGGGCGTGACTATTATCTCCTCGGCCAGGCCATAACGCGGGCTCGTCTGTGCGACCCAACACACACCGCTCTTGCTTTACAGCGACCGCAGAATTGGCAGACAAAACGACCACGTTTGCTGACAATAGACGCGACAATCGAACTATCGATTCCTGGAGTGACAGGACAGCCCTGCTGGTTACACTTGAAGAGGTCCACAGGATTTAGACATACAATAAAATAACATCAAGAACTTTTTAATCAGAACCATCACCTTTGGCTTTCTGGATCACATCCCATTTGTCAAGGAAGCTTACAAGGAACAGTGACACTTCACTGATTACAAGATTCAAGATTGACAGAATAAAACTGTTTAGACCAATAGACCACTGCAATTTATTAACAGCATGAGACAGTCATTATACATCTTCCACATGGGAAGAGGAAAACAGCAGAACGGACTGAAGCTGAAGTGAAAGAGTTTTTTGTAATGGAGCATATAAGTCAGTGTAGACAAGCACCAGCCATGTGTTGAAAGGGGATTTTCATAATGTGACGGCGTATTAAACAGCAACAGTATGGATTGGACCTGTAATCCTCACTCATGCCAAAACACACCCGCTGAGCTACACCACACTGAGCGGTTTCCTGCCCAGCCTAGAAAGAGAGAGACTTTGTAGTTTACATTGCACACACTGTACGCAGCGCTAATGCAAATGCTTTAGCAATACAGATGTACTGCTTTTGTTGTGCCAATAAAGTACAATTGAATTAAAATTGAAATTAAAAACGAAGAGAGAGAAAGAGAGCATAACAAAGAGAACATAACATTTCTTAAAATTGACAAAATAAATGATAGTAAAATGGTATGATTAATGGAATAAAATGGACTTTGGTCACAGATAACTGTAAAATACCAAAGTAAACTAATAACTCACTGAAGAACCAATTTCTGAAAAACACAACAACACTTTTGCTATTGTACAATACTGCTATTGTGTTCAATAATTGTGCTAGTAAAATTTAATTGCAATCTTTAGAATAAATTAAACTACATTAAATAAGGTTCAAAAATGTGTCCCAAAAAAGACTACCAGCACTTAAAATGGTAATCCAGTTTTAGCCAAATACATAAAGTATGTGAGACAAAGAGTAAGATTATTCATATCTGTGCAAATCAAACCTCAACCTCAGTTTGAAATAAACACAATCTTCATGTTCCTCCTTGGGTGTCAGGATCATTCGTCATAAACTTTTTTAGACAGGGTTGAAGACACCAGTGCTTTTCAGACCGAAACTTTAGCATTGCTGAATTGGGATTTTCATGGCTGACAGTGTGGAGTTATTGTGATGGAAAGGGTGGATTCGGTCTCCTGAGTTTAGTGACGGCTGCTGGAAACATTACAGCGTCTAAGAATTTTTAAACGTGAACCGCGACATCTCAAGTCTGCGTGTTTCGCTTGAACTTCACTTGATATACTCGGGTTCTAATTTCACTACATCTGTCACACAAGATTCGTTTTCTTGTTAGTTTGCTCGGTAGTTCGTTTGTCTCTGCAGGACAACTGGAGCTATCCGGTCGCTCCCCAAAGGTAATGAACCGGTTTGTGTCTCTTCTCTCATAAATTAAGTTTTTAAGCAGCTCTTGTTCTGGGTTTAGGACGCTAATGGATAAATGTAGAGGTCATGTTCCATTACAGCCACAGAATGAGGAAGCCCGTGGTGGGATTGAATGAAAGAGTAATGAAGTAGTGTTTTAAGGGATCAGAAGCTGAATCGGCTCAGTCCTGGAGCTCTACGCGGCGTGTTTGACACTGGTGATAGCACGAGCCGGAGCTTATCTTTAATTGATGTGCTAAACCTAGAAACTCAGCCAAGAGACGGCACAACAGCTGCAGTAGAGCTAGCGAGTGTGAGAAATGAAACTCGGTTGAGAGACTGTAATGGAACAAGAAAGACAAAGATGGCGACTATGGAAAGTGAGCGATCGAGAAACATAAATAAAAAGGTTAGAGAGAGAATAGTATTATAAGGGATCTTTAGTGACAACTCTGTCGAGTCGGATTAAATACGCAGGATGGAAGACACGCGTGGTTATCAAGGCTGAGATTTGTGCATTAATGTGCGGCTCAGCGGGACCTGCTCGTTCAGGTTGTCGTGGTGAGGCTCTGATGAAGAGGCGCTGTGGCTGATGGGAAGGAATGAAGATGGCCACCCTGGGGCATACACTACTAGCATTAAGACTGATGGATCTGGTGCCCCTTACAAGCTCTTAGAATGTGTAGGAATGCCACAGGCCACAGCTAATGCACAGAGCTGAGGGAACGCAGAGAGGTTTCAGTCTTTTACTGCATGCGTGTGCGCAAGAGAGAGAGAGAGAGAGAGAGAGAGAGAGAGAGAGAGAGAGAGAGAGAGAGAGAGAGAGAGAGAGAGAGAGAGAGAGAGAGAGAGAGAGAGAGAGAGAGAGAGAGAGAGAGAGATTTCATTTGTCATTCATAAAGTTCATTTGTCATTCCCTGTAAATTTTCCCCCTTGGTATGATACTTTTCATACTTATTAGTTTAATTTAGTATCTGCTAACAATGTTTAATGGTGTATTTACAGTACATGCACCACAGATACTGTTTAAAAACAAAATGCTAGAGTCGTGCTAAGGTTGTTTTCATAACCAGCATTTATTATTCTAGTAAATGCACACAATTTAATATAATTTTTACAGTTTTTTGAGTTTGACTGGAAATGATGCACAATAAAAATATCGTTACAGTGATATTTAACTTGGTTTTCATATATTGCACAAGCCTTATATCTCATGCTCTTTGCTAACACTGTTGCTTTCTTTAGTAAACAAGAACACTTTAATATCTAAAGTGTTCTTGTTTACTAAAGAAAGCAACAGTTTGTTCAGGTAACAAGTACACAACACATAACCTTTGGAAAAAAACTGTAAAAAGTGAAATGAACAAAATTATTTATGGTTTACTATTCGGATTAAAGGGATAGTTCACCCAAAAAAAAATTCCGTCATAATTTTTTCACCCTTATGTCATTCAAACCCTGTATATGATTTTTTTCTTTTGTGGAAAAGAAGAAATTTAGCAAAATGCTGGTTACCGGCACCCATTGACTTTCATTGTACCTTGTGTCCACACTATGAAAGTGAATGAGTGCCGATAACCAGCGTTTGGCAAAATATATTTTCTTTTTTGAAGCAAGAAAGTCATACAGATTTGACATGACATGAGGGTGAGTAAATAAGGGTGAACTATCTCTTTAACATTGCTTCTACATGTAATATATTAATTGTAATATATGATATTAATTTTCATAGTTTAAGATAGTCTGAGCCTATGACAAGTATAAAAACATTTGAAAAATAGCAATAATGAATGATGATGAACCTAAAATCAACTTCTAGAGCACAAAAATGCCTGTAATTAGAGAGAAACATCCTTTCAAATTAGCCTTAAAGAACATCCAGTTGTGTTTAATAAAGGGTTAACCGACTCACTGAGCGTCAGCAATGTATTTTTAGCATGTTTTCTATAGGTGATGTTATATAAGGTTACAAAGTGATAGAATTATTGTCTAATGCGAGCTCTCTGCATGGGGCTGCTCCTTGGGTTGACTTTGCCTTAAGAAACTCCTCCATCCTCACGAACACACTCCGCTTATAAGCAGCTCAAGTCAAAATGAAGAGCAGACAACACAAACCCTAACAACCAGAGTTCCACAAAGTCATATCCCAAATGACCGCTGGCTAATTGTGTGAGTTAGAGAAAGAAAAAGTGTTTGTGTGTGTGTACCAGCAAGTTAAATAAATGAGAATACTGAGTGGCAGATCGCGCTCTGCTGTATCTATCTGTCTGTCTGCCTGCTCGGCACAGATTGTTTGTTGGAATTGCTGTCACACTCGTTTATTTTCTCTCTCTCTCTCTCTGGGCTGTGTAAATGTGGTATTTGTCTGTGTGCTGACACTAATTGGAGAATAGCTTTAGGCCTCCCCTGGGCTCTAGCCTCCGGAGCACAGCCTTGATTTGTGGCATCTTAAGAAAGTTAGAGAAAGGGGGAGATGGGAGGAGAAACGGGGAGGTTGAGGAAAAAGAAGCAATCGAAAAAATTGGAGGCGAAAAATGGAACAAATGAGAGAAGGGGGAGACGAGAGGTGAAGGGTTGTGAACGAAAAGGAGAGGGGATGAAAGCGACATTATGTTTCAGGGCTCGTGTCCGACAGCTTTTGTGCTATACAAATTGGTGCATTTTATTGCCGTTGACTTTTTTTGATGCTGAGAGTGAGAGCGGTTTGCATTTAAGTGTAGAGAAAAAGCACAAAATAAGTGAATTCTTTTGAGATGAGGGAGGTCTTATGTAAATGCTGGTACTGTCTATGTCTAATTTATGATAGGAGATGTCTACGAGGGCGAATGTAGGCCAACATCTGTTCCACATGACCAAACCACACACCCAAATGATTATGGCAATTGTGCCTGTTGTGTATGTGCATGCACTGTCTGCATGGTTTCCCAATCTCATTCAGAGTTTATAAAGGAGATCTCAACAACGTCACAAACTGAGCTCAGCTTTGAAGCGTGTACAATCAAAATTCATTCATTCTTTTCCTGTAAATAAACAAATATTTACCCCAAAAGAGAGATAGTACAATTCTACAACACCAATCAAAACTTTGGAAACTTTTTTGAAGTAGTCAGTCTTTGTCTAGAATTTTCTAAATCATACTCTTGACATTTTATCATACAGGTTTGAATAAAATTGTACTTTTCTAATTAAAGAAATTATTATGTTGGTACAATTATATTTTTGTCTACAATACTCATTTTAAACATTGAATTTACATCTTCAGATTTTTAAGATCATGAGAAACATTTTTTTCAATTATGTCTAAACTTTTGACTGGTACTGCAATAAAAACTGGTTTTCTACTGTCGATCAAATTATTTTATCTTTAATTCCTAATCATACAGGTTTGAATAAAAACACAACTGATAACTACAATACTCATTTTAAACATTGAAATCTCCTAAGAGCTAAAGAAACATTTTTTCAATTGTGTCTAAAGACTGGCAACATCAACACAACTGATAACCCCGAAATCTGAGCAACATTTGAGAAATATCCTCCAAGTGAAGTACACCTCCAATAACAATGTTCCAAAACAACCTGATATATAGTATAGCCTCATAAAACTGACTGTGGTGCATCACGGTAACTGTAGGAAAACTATGCTTTTTCTTACTATAATATTTTACCACAAATCTCAATAAACTATATGTACAAACTTATGTGACAACAGTAAATGTATGGTTATTGTTGTTTTACCACAAATATCACAGTTTAACAATGGTTACTGTAACAAAATTTTAATGAAATTCCATTAATAAGCATAATGCCTTTAAAGCGTGATGACATTGCTTCAGAAGGGCAAAGCATACAGTATGAATTTTGAGCGTTCTCCGCTGTTTTCTCTCTCCCTGTCCTTCGTTCTGTCTCAGTGTGTTCCCCTCAAGGGGCCACTCGTGCTTCATGGCGAGGGGCTAATTTAGACGCCTCTAATCAATATGCTCACAACTTATTTAACTAATGAGCAGTGCTTGCCATTGGGGAAGACATTTGGAGGACCTGCTACGCAGCCAGAGTTTCCAAGGCTTACCCACTGCATGTCTGGGATTAAAACTGTTGCCCAGGGAAGAATCAACTAGTTATTAAACTACTCCTTCTCCATATATAAATATATAAAGCAACGAGTTGCCTCACACCGCCTGTAGTGTTTAGAATGATTTTATGAATTTATGCAGAGAGCACAAATATTTCTTTTCACAGTCTTCAATGGCAAGAGGAGCTGACAATACTGCAGGTCACTTGGAAAGTGTTTTTTACAACATGCACATTTTTAAAGGATTTTTTAATTTTATGTTTTAACAATTTAAGCAGAAATTTATTTATTAACAGTTTCATGGAAAGGCCCAACGTCAGTTCAGATCAGACCAAACATAACATTTGAAGGCATGTGAATCCCTGCTAACAACCGTAAAACTAATAGCACATGGTTATCTGGGTACTTAAATAAAATAGAAATCAGATAGGAATAGGCCTAATTAATAACATATGCAAGATTACAAATTATTAAACCAAACTGCTGCGTGTTCGTCTTGTTTGAACGTCGTGGTTTGGCTGACAGTTGTGTAAAGGATGCGTTTTTTTCTAGCAGAAGGTTTGTAACTAAGTTTGTAAGTAATAATTTACTAATAAGTGTGATAATGTACAACCAGCCAGTTGTCATCACAGAATAAAGTGCTTTGTGTCTGGGTTTATTCTGCAATAAAAATCTTCTGGTTTTACATGATCCCTGACTTCATATCAAATTATTTTATGCTTTACCTTGTTCTTCCTTTTGTTTCATTTTAGAATGCTCTGTACATGGGAACACAAATTTTCTTCGATTTTCTTCCCAACATTTGGTGCTTGCGAAGTTTGCCATTTAACACAAGCACTAGTACTGTGACACTACTGTACATGGATCAGAAAAAGGTCTGTACCTTACTGGGAAGTTCTCAAGCCACATAATCTATACGATGATACCTAAGTGTCAGGCACCAAAAAAATGTCGACCTTGGCTACCAGCAAGAGATACAGAAAGAGAGGTGTAAAAAGACAACGACAAATAAAAGAGCAAGATGGAGAGAGCAGCGCACGCAAAAGCTGAGAACAGAAAAAGTGTTGACAGAAATAGAGTCGATAGAAAGTGCTGACCATGAGACATGCTCTTCTTTTTTTATGGAGCACACGTCGGCAATTTCTTCAGCCTTATGGATCTGATGCACGTGTAAAACGCAGAGTTGTACACTTAAAGTTTGCACTTCCAATACAACTCGAGTGAGAAGTTTGAGAGACTTATCTGTGCTGGCTCTTACAATCAACTTCAGCTCCTATTCTCAAGCAGAGAGGTGATGAACGCAGGTAAAGACGCTGGATTTGAAAATGAGGAATTACTCTCCTGCTGTGACCCTAATTGCCAACCGTGTGCCACTCAAAGCCACAGAGTCTGCTTTTACTCATCCAGATAAGTATATTCATCATAAACAGAAGGGAGTTAGTTAAAGTCCAAAATAGCATTTGAGGTCATTATGATCAAAGGTGTTAGCTTTATAAATCACGACTAAATTCGAAAAATTTCCAACCTGGCACTCTCCGCTTGATTAGGGGGAGGAAGAGCAAAATAAGTCAGCTTGTTATTTGACATTAAAAGAAATGTGAGAGAAATGTGTCAGAATTTCTCTTTGAAAATCTATCCCAAATGATTAAAAATACTTTTGCATGTGTGGATGTGGTACACAGTGAAGGCAGATCAGAGCTCTGACTGGCCAAAGAACATTCTGGAGATCATCTAAAGATGTTGACTGACCACAAGCTGTGATTTTAAAAGACTTATGGAAGCTGCATGTTAACCACATTGAGACTTGCACTTGGAAGAAACAACTAGTTAGGTTTTTTACCAGAAACTGAACTAATCATAAACTGTTGTCAAAATTTCTCTTTATGTATTTCTCTCTACTGTTCTCTACTATTGAGATTTCAAGAAACAAATTGTATGAGCTGCTTCAGGTAAATCATTTTAAATTGGTAATAAAGACTTTGGCGTATTGGTCGTTTGCAGAAAAAATGTATGAGCACCAATGCATTCCCAAGACAATTACAAGAAAAATACTCCAAAGACTGTCAAATAAGTCCAAGTAGCACCATTTTTATTGCCAGTGGAAGTCATTTACTGTAAAGCAATGGGTCTGAGGGTCAGACATGGACCCTGGTACTATTTGGATGATCGGGGTGGGTGAGAAAAACGATCTCCATCAGACTGTTGTGGGCCTGTAAAATTAGCACCACCTTTCACCCCATTAGCAACGGCCCATGGGTCAGATTATATGAATCTTCCCGGCAACATTTTTCATACGCTCAGTGTGTTAAAATGCTCTGCGTGACATAAAACAAGCATCCGCATTTCATATTTTTAAACGAAGACACACAGCTGGCAGCACTTTAAGAAAGCTATCTCTTCTTTCATTACCAGCTACGCTCATGTAAAGAAAATCTCCAACAAAGAGGAAATTTCTTTCTTACATATCCGCCTGTGATAAAATATGTGTTACAATATTCTCCGCAGCGGCGACGAGACACAGCGCTGTCATTTTTCCCCACACAAACGCTGCGCACCGTTTTAATCATAGCTTTCTTCAAGCAAGTCTTAATGCAAACTGTTCGAAACCTTCCTTTACTGGCATGCGTGTCGTGGGGAGAGGCAGCTTAACAAGTTCAGAAAGGCCAACTATTAAGTGTGACAGGCTAACTCTTCAAAGAGCCCGCGTCTCGTTAAAGCTCACCACGGGAGTCGGAAATAAATAAATAACCTTTTTATGAAAAAAGAAATATAAAAATTCAACACTCTGACACCTAGTTTGTCTAACAATGTGCCTACTGCCTGGGTTTTAAAAGATTAAAATGTCTGTCTTTTCATGCAGTTTTTGTGTTCCTTTCTCGTTAGCACATGTCTGTCGCGACTTATCATTTTCAAGTGTATTTGAAAATATATTTAATACGAAGGGTTAGTAATTTGTAATCTCACACACAGACAAATGCATATATACCTTTATCTTCCCATTTTAGGGTTATTAAAATAAATGTGATCAGGTGGCCATGACCCAAAGCAAGCTCAATTTTACAGACCAATAACTCATAAATGAATGACATAGAGAGCAAATAATCTACTTCAGCAGTAATTGGAGGGCAAGTGCCCAGATAAGCGGTATGCTGACCTGACCCTCCTGGGAGGAAAAGATGTGTTTTTCCTTTATTTGGCAGAGGAGTCAATCAGTGGCCCTGGCCTGAAAAGATGGTGGTCAGCAAAGGGCAGCGCACGTTAGACCTGCGGGTTTGTTTTTGCTTTGAAAAATAATAGCACTGCTGATATAGATGTTCTGACACAGCACACTCTTGTTAAAGATTTCACCATTGCAAAACTGTTCTTTTGCCAAAATGTCCTCAATGTCACAATATACAATGACAGCATAAATACCTTAACTATTAGCCTTCACAGTAACTGAAAGATTTATTTAAGCAAATTTGCACGGTTACTTCAGATTTAAGCATGAAAAAATGGCAATAAATACTGACAGGAAGTAGGTGGAACATTTAGGTTATTTCACTATTGACTTTAATATTTCATAGTTGAATTCTAATCTAATCAAGACAAACTATATTGATGGAAAAGTCTCTAAGAATAAATATTTGATATTTTTTTATTAAAAAAATTAAAAATCCACCCATTTACTATATTGTTTATGCTACATTGGGTAACAGAAAACCCCCACATATAAACAATATAAAACAATAATCCATTAAAAATGTTAATATCCTGCAACACTTCAAACCAGAGATCAACCAGAGATATTCAAACCTTTCTATTCAGTATGTGAATCCGCAGGTCAGAGTTCCTCAAACTTTGCTACGCAGCGTCTATAAGTCTCTGTGATCGTACCTTAACCACATTTTATAATGATGATCTAACAAGCTTAAATTTCACTGCAGTCAGAAAGTCAAATGTCACATCAGTGACTGCTGGTGTGCTGAAATTAAACGGCTCACAGCTGTGTTTAGCAGAATTATCGCTCTCTGTGTTCTTAGCACTGCTAAAGGACAGACTCAATGGGAATAGCCACCGTATGAGGGGAATTATTGACTGAGCAATGGTGGCATTTACCTAGTTTTAATTCACATTAAAAATGGCAACAGACCATATTGGACAGCATGAAAGTTAATCCGTTTTAACTGCTCGGGTGTTGTGTGTGTGTGTGTGTGTGCACGCGTGAGTCTGTGTGTGTTTGTTGAGTACTTTACTGTCATCCTATCAGCGAGTCAGGAAAATATTGGAAACTTCTATTTGTGGTGTGGAACAGGTCATGTTACCCTTCAAAGGAAACTACTAATGCCAGCCATGTGTAAGAGAGGATTAGGGGCCAAATTGATGATTATGAAAATAAATGCAGGAAGATGAAATCAAATGTCAGTGTTATTTACAAGACTGGAAATTCAAGTTGCCTGCATGTATTTTTTGTGTGTTTTGTAGCATGGCTTTCAAAGCCGTAACATAAAACTAACATTAAACATAAACAGATATAATTTACCACCATGTTTCTGTACGTTCATGATGCAAATTGGATTTCTTTCAATTTGTCATCATAGAAACCCTTGTATGAAAAATACAAACAAAAATGGCAAAAAAGTGTTCAAAAGAGCTTGTAAAATTTAGGGTGTTTAGTGGTGTTCTTGTTCATGTAAGGAGTGAGGGACAAGTCTGTCCAACGTCATTCCTGGACCTCAAGGACACCATGTCCATGGAGGTCCACTACACGAAACACACAATGGTGATGGTAGAAAAACACAATAGGAACCAGATGTGCCACATCACGTATGGCCCGGATAGGTCCATTTACACACCCCTCCTCATGGGCAGAACGGCAGAAACGACAATGACAGACAGAAGAAGATATCGCTTCCCCATATTAGGCCAAATTGTGTTACTGCCATAAGACTGACAGACTGTGGAAATACATTTTTTCTTTGCCATATACAGTCAAAGAAGCAGTAGCGATATGCAAACCCTCTGGGTTTCTGCTGTCTAAATCTAAAGTAAATCTGAACTTTGATCCATTTTTTACAGTCCCAAAATCAATCAAGTCTTCTCAGAGTTTAATAAACTCCAGTCTTCAACTGGAATGCGATGGAAAATGAATCAATAGCAAGTCATTTGCAATGCGCAACGATATCGCTTTCTAGATCTACAGTGACGTAGATTCAAAGTTAATGACCACCGTGACCTCAGAACCCAAAGTTATAACGTTGCCGCCAAATGATATTTAAGATGCGACCGTATATTATTGGTGAAAACAGTTATATGCTGCCTCCCTGTCATCTTTATGTGGCCTTTTATCTCTAGTAAAAGAATGTTTTATTCTATTGTTAAGCTCCGACACCCCTCACACACACTCGTGTGCGCACAACGCACACATGCCGAGAAAGGCAATGCATTCAACTAAAAAGCAAAGTCATTATCCTCCAATGGTGACAGCACTGTTTGAAAATGACATTGGATTTTAATGTGGTGCAAGTCAATTTCAGTATATGAAAGGACTTGTGGGAAGATAATGCAGGACCAATTTACACTCAATTGAAATGTGTGTTTCCTTTTGAATCTGCCCCAATTCCATCCGGGCGCACTGAACAGCCTGAGCTGAATGTGGAGAGAATATCCATTGCAATGTTACAAAGCCATTTGAAGATTGGTGCACATGCTAACTGGCCTTCCGAATCTTGCTTATTCTGCGAGGGCAAGTCTATAAAAAAGTATATTCAGATTTACCAAACTGCAATATATAATCACACCATTAGTGGTTCAGAGGTTTCATCTCTTATGCAACTTGTTTGTTTTGTCTACTTTGTAGGTCATGTTAATGGAATACATACGATACTGTTCAAAAACCATAAAATCACATAGAGGGATGTTTTTAGCATTCGTTTTAGTGCGTAAGGGTGCTTGTACAGTACAGTGAGGTACGTGCGGCATAGAAAAGCTGCCTTTTTAAAGCACATACTGTATCATTTCAAAGAGACACTGAAGAATCTTTGACTTGACTAACATCAGCTTTCTTTCCCCAGTGGAAATAATAAATTAAAATTGATACTAAACCAGATGTCAGGGCCAATACCGGCCAGATAGATTTACCATTATTTGTGGTTCTCATCAACAAACATTCATTTTGCAGTGATCACAGATGAATGTTGAGGGACTGATGAAGAACACAGTTCAGATCTTTTTGTCTTTTCATTCTTCTGATCAAGAGCAGAGACATCATAGCCTGCGACAGACCAGGTTGAAGTTCTTTGATATCTGTGCCAGGCTCATGGGGGCTCAAGAGAACGACCACCCACACCACAACCAGACTCAGACTCCTAAAGCAGGCAGAAGATTACAGATGACATACACCCTTGTAACTTTTGTGTCACTTTTGATCATAGCAGAGAATCAATGCACAGCATACTGTTTGACAGCCTCTTCCTTCTAATCAAGAGAAAAGAGAATCACCCCACCACCCGCTTCCCCATTCTCTCCATCTCTCTTTCCTCCATTCTGTCCTCATTCAATCCCTTTCTGTTCTTCTTTTTAATGTTCCCCATCTGCTTTTCGCTGTAATACTTCACGTCGGCCTCTTTCTTTGGGTCTTGTACTCTCCTGAATTCATGTCCCTATTGCCAACACTATTTTCTCTATTATTACCATCCCCATTATCTCTCCTCTCTGTGTCTTTCTATCCTTTTACCTCAATAATGCTCTGTGTTGAGCCAGTCACAGACAGGGTAATTAGCAATTACACAATAGCCAATAACTATGTTGGGAATGGACCTGAAAGCAAAATGTTTGAATGCATCTTACCATTACAACAATCATTGTCTCTTTTGCACAGACAAGGTGCAGGTGCCCATTTAGAAACCGGTGCACATTTTTTTCCAGGACAGTAAAATGTGCTCTGTGTCAGCTTTTAAATCTGCTGGTTTCAAACCATTTTTCAATGTCCTCACCAAGTATACTTGTCAAAATGACAACTGATCAGACTCGCAAGAATGATGCAGAACAAAACTAGAGTTCAGTTTAATTGATGGACATCAATATTAAAAGATATTATTTCAAATATTAAGAAATATAATATAATAAAGCATAAAAAATACAAAAAAAATCTATGTATGTTATTTGTTGCTGATTTAAATATCATATTTTATTGGTGATATTCAGTGGTTTCATATAAATCCTTTGATTAAATATTGGAAAAATAAATAGTATATAGGCTACTCAATAACAAATAACTGTTAAAACATTACATTCGTAAAATATAATTTTTATTAATAAATCTTCAAATAATACTGAAGATTAAAATGAAACTAAAAAGGACTCTTCTAGACATTTCTTAGTCTACATTCATTGTCTAAAGGTGCAAGTTATTCTGCAAAAGTACTGTTTGAATTAGTGCTTGTTATATTTTACCAAAGTTCACAAAGTTCATGGCATCACATCTTAATAAAACAAACACAAGTGTTCCGGTTTGTGTCTTAAACATAGCAACTGTATATTTCACTTTGTCATCAGAGTTATTCTGCCGAACGATTCAATGTTTATTAGATCTGGATGAAACCTAAACATCAACAAATCCTCTAGTTCCTCTGCTTTATTCATGGTTGTCTGCAGAATGTAAAACTGCAGTAATTTAAACAATCCTTCCTTGTAGCAGAATGAATGACCAATTATAAGTGCAATATTACAGTCCATTGTAGCTCTAAAATATTTTGTTACAGAAATTACCTGACATGAAGTTAGAAAGACAAGGGAATAAAAACATTCATGCCTGTACTAAAAATATTTGTGCTTAAAGCCCCAGAAGCTTATTCCTAGCACTGTCAATGCTTAAAAAAAATCAAAATAATATTTAAATGCAGAGATTCTGTAAATAAGCGAACCATCTGCGGCCATTCGCTCCTGCAAATTCAAGCATATATCACATATGTGAAATAAATAGTTTATCATAATTCCTTTAAGACTACACCTCAGGGAATTTATGATCGTGTCTATTTATAATCTTGTTTTTAAATCTAATTGCTTAATAAAGCTCACGGACATTAAGATGAGACCATTTCAGCCCCCAAATTTTAAGCATTTATGTGTCTGACATGCATGCTAATGCAAGACACTGCAAAGACGAGTCATAAATTATTAGGGAAACATCATCATTACTGTCATCAATTAAACCAGCTGTTCTCATGTTCATTAGTCCCCATTTGTTCCTCTTTCCTCTTATTTAAACAGTCACTTAACAGGGCGGCTAACATTCAAGAAGCATCATATACACAACCTTCACATAGTGTGTGTGTGTACACACTCTCTGCCGGCTCAGTTAAGTGCCCAGCGGTGGCGTGGATGAGTGGTCAGGTGTGAAATTACAAACTCTGCCCAGAATCCCATCAGCTGTTAATGCACACCCACACAGACCTAACCGAGTCCGAGCTACACCGATACAGCGAGTCAAACAGCAAAAGACCTACAGCACTCGTGCAACAAGGCAAAAACAAATGCTGATGCTGTAAGAGCAGCTCAAACCTTGAACCTGTTTTTTTACACCGATCACGTACAATGTCAACAGTCAGTTTTTGACATTATTTGTGCAGACAACTTTAAGTGAAGCCAAACCTGTTTACACACACACATGTTGGGTTTCCATGTTTTATGGTGACTTTCTGTTGACATATAAACTTTTATACTATATCTTATAACCCTGACTCTATCCCTAAACCCTCACATGAACCTGTCTGAATTTTTTGTAGTATGATTTGTAAGATTTTTTCTAATGGGGACCACAAAATGTCCTCACAATATAATACAATGGCTTTATATACAACAACAACAACAACAACAATAATAATTAATAATTGATAATAATAATAATAATAATAATAATAATAATAATAATAATAATAATAATAATAATTATTATTATTATTATTATTGTTATTGTTGTTGTTAATTATGAATTAGTATTAATTATTAACTAATAATTATTGAATATTATTACTAATAATAATATTGTATATTTGTATATTATATTGTAGTAAAACCACAGTATTCACAAATTTACTATGGTCTGACTGGAGTAACAAAACATTTATAAGGGAAATACATGTACATAAAAAACTCACATAATTAAGTAAGTGTAATGTGACTATGATTCCCTTTTAATTTTGACTTTAAAGCCAAAAAAACAGTACCAGACAACCACACTCGCACACATTTCGACGCAAATAAATTCTGATGTGTTGTCATTTAAGTTTTAACCTTATTCTGTTCTATAAACAGCAGCTCTTAACTCCAAAAAGCAAAGGAAGGACCCCAGAGACACAAGAAACATGCGGGTGAAAAATAAGAAAGAGCGACACAGAAACCCACAGATATTCTTGGTACAAAAAAACAGTGTTACTCCACAAGATGATATTCGTTGCTGAATGTAAGAAACATCAAGTTGCAGAACTCCAGAAACATGTCACAAAAATCATGAATCTAAAAAGAAATAAGGACATTAGAGGTATAAAAATAAAGTTAGGGACACAATATTATAACAACAATATTTCACCACAGAACCGTCAGGATCCGATTTTAGTTTGCAGGGCATCGGCGTAATCACCAGTCCTTTCTTTTTCACACACATACACACAATTGACTCAGATCCAAGGTTTGCACACCATCGCAGAGCAATCGCTGAGAAAACACAGACACACAAAGTGGCATGACAATGAACAAGACTGGTTTGTTGTCACTCCATTTAGCAGGCAGATTCTCCATGCTGCTTTTCTGTCATGCCTTGCCAATGTTGTCACACAACAGTTACTGTAAACTGCAATGCTAACCATATGTAACTAAGACGTGTCAAATCGGACCCCCATGACTGTAACTCAAACCCACACAGATACGTCACGGTCACAGCAAGAACACAGTGTTTGTGTGCTCGGGTTTGGCATTTCGTTTTTTTTATGACTTGTTTCCATTCATAGACCATAATTCACTGATACCCTTCTGAACAGACATCCACCCACAACCTATGAGCCACCCGCACACAATCATTTCCTTTATATCCTTTCTACCTCATTCATTTTTTTGTCACCCAAACATACCCTCTCATTTCGCAGTTGCTCTCATACAGACGTGCTGAATGGCTCTTTATCTCGCTTGTGATATACAAAAACGGATGTTACGCTTCTTACCAAGTCTATCATGAATTCATCACTGTTATATTTTTTTTTTTTAAACTAGACTGCTCCTCCTCCTACTACATGATTTTTCTTTTATAACCTTCTAGGTGCTCTTGTGCAAACTCCCTATTGCCTTGCCGTCATTTATCTCTTTTTAACTTCTGTATCTTTACTGTCCTCTCTTTGGCATGCAAAAAGTGATATCATGCCACAACGATGATTTTTGCCACAATGACAGTTTGTGACCCAGTCTGTAAAATCCAGGCAGCAAATCTCAGAATTAAATTATGAGATTAGGAGCATCAAAGTAGTCATGGGTAATGTGTGTTTATCACTGTAAATATTAGATTATATAATAGATAAAGAACTTTTTAAGTAAAATACTGAAATTAATACTGAATTCATTATTTCCGACGAGAAATACCAGAAGTTGGTTTCCTAATCTTTCATTTTAATCTTTGACTTGCTTAGTTAATATTGAAGATTTAACGGTTTTGCTCTCTGCATTATGTACAGAAGGATGATTTAATGTAAGTGGAAGGCAGTACATTACAAAAAACAGACTGACAGACTGAGTCACTTTTTTGTCCATACAGTTATATTACACAATGGTTTTGCTCCAACTAAATTGTTTTAATTCCACGTCCATCCTCGTGCAAAATAATTACCATTTTAACAGTACATTGTACTACATAGAAAAAACTATAAAAAACATGGTAATGCCACTTATGTTTTTTTCTCATTCTTAAGTGTTCTTTAACAATTCCTTCATCATTTCCTTCTCTTGCTGTCCTTTTTCCCTTTTTTTTGTGTCTCCTGGCCTTCCTATAATCAGTCTCCACCACCACCAACCATTTACTGTGTATTCTCTCTCTCTCTCTCTCTCTCTCTCTCTCTCTCTCTCTCTCTCTCTCTCTCTCTCTCTCTCTCTCTCTCTCTCGATTCTGAGTTGTCCCTTTTTTCTCTACAGTAGGGTAATGGTGTGTTGTAGATAGTTGGCTTGCCCTCTGGAGCATGACATCTCTTTCTCACACCTGGCTCCAGCACTTCTCATACTATAGCAGACATGCTGCTAGTTTTCCGGCTGGTTGGGCAGGCCAGTACCCTCTGATCTGCAGTCCCCCCGGCCAACCCAAAACATCTGCAGCCCTCCTATATAACTGGCCATTGGTGCATCACAACTTCATGGCTGAATAGCCTGAAGGTTTGTAGAGATCTTTATGCTCCTGGGCTTGTGTAGAAGAAAGTTCTTGGCGGTTGATTTGGGCTTACAAATGTGCAGGTGTAATGTCTGGTTTAATTGGGGTGTGTGGTGTGAATAGCTATACCATGTGTGTGTTGATATTTGTGTGTAAGACAAAAAACAAACATTGTTTTTAGCCTAAGGTGCTTTTCTGGGAATGGTTATAGAGTAGCTGGGTTGTTGTTATTCAGAGGGTCAGAGGGTAAGGTTAAGATTGTGGTGGGCGTCGTGTGATTGACAGATGCATGTTTTTGCGTGTGTTTTATATTTCATACAAATATTTTTGAAAGGTTCAAAGCTTACACAGATCAGAAAAAACACATGCACTTTCTTCTGTATGATGTGTGCAAAGAATTTGAAAGGGCCAAAGCAAATGTGCTTACTCTTAGTTGTACACCACACAAGCACCATTTTTCAAGAGAGAAGTTGCTGTGATCAGAGATGGTAGTCATGCAGAAAGTTCTTTTCACAGGTTCATTTGTGTGATAAATCTTTCTCTAACACACATGTGGTGTGATAAGACCACTTCCATTATTTTATAGTGTCCTTTCAAGTTCATACTAAACTTTGCAGGACTCAAAAAAAGATCCATATAACTTCAGAAATGATGCATTTATTTTCAGGTGCCATAGCTTTGGGCCTTCCACAATATTGGTCGTCAATCTGAAAATGAACCATGTGTGTGCATAATTCTACAATAATTCGTAATGCTGATTTATAGCGATGCCGGCGAGCTCCAGCATACCTAATATGCACAGCGTATTGACTGTTTACAATCCTGTTGGTCCTAAATGAAGCAGAAATTATGCTATATTGGCAAGCCGAACAAATTTAAAGACATTGGAAATCGCTAAAAACAACTTTCCTGATGGGTTTATTGTCTGTAAAATCTTCAGGCATTCTCAAGAGCACCAGACAGTCTAAATCAATCCACAGCTATATGTATGGACATCCTTTCTGATCGGTAATGGGCAATTTTCAACAATTTAAGTGTCAAAAAGATTTAAGACAATAATTACTTCCAGTTTTATTGAAGCCGTGAGCATATGCTAGACATTTTAATTCAGCTCATCTTGTAAACATTGCTCATGCAAACATGACAATCATTTTAAACAGTCCAGATCAAGGGACAGGGAAAAGCTTTGTGCTAGTTCAAACATTGTTCTCACAAAGGATCTCTCTATCTCTCTCTGTCTCTCTCTCTATATATATACACACACACAAAAGCTGTCCCTTACCACCCGACTCGGCCATTTTTAAGGTCATAACAGGCACAGTTTCAATTTTCCCTCATTATGATTTTCATGCAAATGGGTCGTGTGTGTGTGTGTAAATTTGAGAGGAATGTATAAAATTAACGTAATGAAATGCAAAAACAAAAGCTCAGTTTCACATCTGTCCTCTGACCCAAAGGTGGTCACATGATCGCCATTTACAGCTGGTAGTGAAATGTCTTAATAGCATGTCTTGTGACCATTAATGGAAATGAAAAAAATCATGTTCTTTTTCAGAATTAATGGTTGTCCACCTACCCACTTACAGTATCAATCAACTGAGAGGACCAAAATTATGCCACTAAAAATGATATATATTATACACGTGCATACACACAAACACACTTTTCTGATTTTGTAGTAGCATCATTTTGGTGCAATCAGTTGATTGAAAGGCAAGTAGGTGGATAATCTTTAATGTTGTCTGGTTAAAATTGGGATACTTCAGCGTTTACGCTACAAATGCAACGTGGTTACATGCATTTTCATACAGTATACCTCCAAATGTAATCTGATCACAAAACAATTTTGACACGATATACACTCGTATGATCAGATCTCCGGACCTCAACATCAGGTGCACGGGCCCAAAAACTACCAAAAAGATACAAGTTCAGATGTAAAACTAGTTGCGGTTTAGCCACTGTGTACGTGAGAGAAGTGAGAAGCTGCTAAAATGTCACTTGGCATTGAGTTACATGGGTGTGAAACGATCACTGTGCTTCGACCATTAGCACCTCTCCCTGCCATTTTCACACACATACACACATGGGAACCATCACAGTCACCAGAAGGTTAGAAAAGCAACTTGTGGGGTCAAAAACTTGTCATCTTTCTGCCTGTCTATTGAATCAAGTTAGTTATTGTTTGTAATATTAATAGTTGTGCTAGGATTAAACGTGTTTGATATGAAAGGTTCTCTTTCATATTTGTTTGTTTGAGATGGTTTTATCTTCAAACAGATCAAAACACCATTCTGCTTTCTCTCTGACACACACATGTAGAATATCGAGCATGACATTATTTTATCTTATGAAAACATTAATTACGTCTTTTATGTGGAACATTGACATGCAAAATTAATTTTACCTTGAATTAATAAAAGTTAAATTACATAATAAATGAATAAAATGTATAAATATTAAAACATACCAAGGTCATGTTATCCTGCACTTTGTACATGTACATGCATAATAGAAAGCATCTCTAATAACAATGTTAAAGGTACTCAATCTAAATCAACAGATTTGTAAAAATAGCTTTAGTGTCACATGAGGTGGAAGAACTGATGAAAGTTTTCAACAAACAGATCGCCCTAATTCACACGATAATCTCTTCACAGGTTTCCGTCACGACCTCACTGGGTCATTAGGTGACGGCCCGTTAAACAAATGCAATGGCTCAACATCATCTTCAGAAGATGAGACTAATGCATCTCTTTATATAGACCGAGTTCATAATTCACGACCCGCTATAACATTATTATCTGCTTTATCTTGTCAAAGTGAGTGGAGTTAAATATCTACTACAGCAGTCATTAGTTTAAAACCCATTTACCTTCCTCTCTCACTCTCGGCTCGGAGATATGATAAAGCCCCAATTAATAATTCAGCCTAATTAAACACTCATATTTAAAAAGGGCTAGGTCGGCGTATGCTTACTAGCTATTAATTGTTCTTGGCAGAGTCACATTAGTATTCATATTTCTCAGTCGCACGTACACACCCTTCGATTGCATTTCAGCCAGACGAGATATAGACTGCAGGTTAACATTGCTGCACGCTGACAAACAAAACACCAGCGACTAAATTAAATAATCGTGTTTACGACAAACACAAGCAGCACAGCAACATAATGGCAGAAGTCAAAGCTGTCTTTCCATCTGACAACTGCACTTTAGGTTAGAAATGCAAAGTCACGGTATGAAAGAAGTAATAACAGGCTGTTTGCCTGTTTTAGTTAAAATAATCTACGCTGATAAAGTAGGAAGCCATATCTTACGCCCTGGTTAATATTGTAATATTGTACGTCTGTGCAATGCATTGGATTTTTCACAAGGCATGAAGTGAAACAATGTTCCCGCACATTAGCTAACCAAATCAGGGACGGCTGCTTTGATCACAGTGATAGTCAATCAAATGTGACTTTTTCTTTGCTTGTTTTAAAATACATAGATTTGCATGCGTCTTCTTCATTGAGAATAAAGAAAAAATACAACAAAACAAAAAGGTGAATAGTGAAGCTCAAAATATTGAATCTATTGGTCTTAAATGAAAGAAATGAAACAGAGACCAGATTACACAAAATTTAAGAAATACTATCAGACATAATGGAAGTACATTTACATTTACATTTAGGCATTTAGCTGACGCTTTTATCCAAAGCGACTTACAATATCAGGAGACAATGAAGCGATACATCAGAAGCGGCAACAATAGTACTAAGAAGTGCTTTACTAAGTTTACAATGTTTTGCAGAGTAAAACATTGTAAATTGTAAAAAAGTAAAAGTGAGCTAAAGTATATGCCAGATTATTATTTTTGGGTGCACTATTCCTTTAAGGTAATGTATTATAGTTTGACATCTCAAGACTGTTCAGTCAAAGAGCATCTGTGAAAACAGCCAAACAACAACAGCCAGCTATATCTTTATTTATGATATCTGTGCGAAGTAGGTTTTGTTCCGGGACAAAATCCCTAGTAATCTGGATAGAGCAGATGTCAGCTACTTGATCCAGCTGAAGAACAGAATAAGAAACGAGAATATGGATGAATAAGTAACGAAACAAAGCGTTGGCATGTGTTCGTGTTTGGCATTTGGCAGCCGTAGCCCCCATTAGTGGCGGGTCAGGCCAGGTAGAACACAGCCCAGCTGTCACGCTAAGAGCCAGAAAGAGATGTTTTTATAGAAACAGATTGTCCAGATGTTACACGTGTCTGTCTGCCTGGCTTTTGTGACCATTGACAGACCACCTCTGCCATAATGAGCAAATGTCTTGTATGTGTGTGAAAGTGTTCTTATGTGTGTTTATGCATTATTCAGTTTGTTTTTGCCAGGATGTAACGCTGCAATGATGTGATCAGCTTTTCCATTGTTTATCGATTAAAGCACACCATACATGTGTTCTATTTTCCTCTATATCGCACCGTTCCACAGGTGGGACACTTCATAATCATGACAAACTATTAATTGATGAAAAGGTCTAAGAACTATTTGACAAATGTTCATAATAAACATAAACTAAACAAATGCATTTCATAAATGTTAATATTAAAAATGTTAAATAAAAATAAAAAATCTCAAATTTAAAAAATTGTAGCTTGGATCTGTTTTCACACGTATGCTTAATATGTTCAGGGACACTTTGTAAGTAAAGTAAATTACTGTTGGGTGATTTGGTTTTGGGGTTAATTTTGACAAAGAACAGATTACATGTGATTTTACATTTTAAACTATTCACAATTGTAAACAGAATCACGTAATCATATAATATCAAACTAGACTGGCGAATTTTGTCTAATGCCTGTTAACAGACCAGCACCATTTTGTTTTTCGTGTCTCAAAAGATCATACATACACACCATGATTTAAATACAAACACACTAAATGCACTAAGTGAGACTTAAAAACCAGCGTTGCGGTGAAGGAAAACATAGCCGTAAAATGACTGCAATATGTCAAACTTGTTTGAATGAACATGTGTGAAAACAACAGAGAAACCCAACATCTAAGCCAATGATTCCACAAATAGAGAAATGAATTCTCAGATGTGGCTCCAACAACACCACATCTGCACCTCACAGGACCACAAAGCTTCTTCTGAACGCTCTTTTCCTGGGAAAAGAAATAATGAAACGCATTATGTCTCTCGTCATTACAACATTTTTCAATCACATCATTACAATATTAGACAGATAACCGCACAGACGTCTCTTTTTGCCAGTGGCTACATCAGTTTGTTTCCCTCAATCCTTGTGTACAAAATCTTAATTATCACCAGAACGGCAACACAACACTGTTAACAAAAGATCACGAACCAAGATCAGGAAAGTCAAAACACCATCAAGTTCATACACATTTTGTATGCCACACTGTAAATACCACAACCTGACAGAAAGATAGATGTGTTGTGCATGAAACACTGGAATAATATCTTATATTTGCATGGTGGGAGAATATATCGACGGTTCAAAAGTTTGCAAGTACCCAAAAGTGTGCTTTTAACTGCAAAACAAGAGAGTTTGTGGGTTTACCATTTGTACTCGAACAGATGTTATGCAAATTGCATCATCAAATTGCGGTTCATCATCTGGCTATGGCAAGGGGAATGATTGGCGTTAGCATTGTGCTAGCTGAAGGGTGTTTATTGGCAATTCCGGCGCTGTTAACTTAGCGAATCCAAGAGGAAACATCAGGGCACATGGAGCAATAGAGGTCACCGAGTCCAGTCATACAAATGTTAATGGTGTTTACCAGAACAGAATGAGAAGGAAACGCAGTCATTTTTTTTAATTGGAGAATCCATATGATGGGTTTGATGAGCAATGTGACAAGCGTTTTGAAGTCTGAAGCACTCTTCACAGCAGCCATCTGGAGAGTCACTCAGTGTGGGCAGCATGTGTGCGCGAGTTGTTGGATTTATTATGAGGCTGAGAAGTTTGTTTATGAAAAAGCGATTTCGCTGCTTGACAGCATGACTGTCTAACTTCCCTGAAACTACAACTTTCGCTCCAAAAATCTTGCTTTATCCCCTCCGTAGACAAATGATGGAAATGGAAGAAAGAAATGGAGCCTTATTGAATATATGGATTTGTGGTTGTCTTATCTTTAGATGAAAGCTTGAAGGTAGTGACGGGAAATGGAGAGACGTGGGCGAAAATGTGAGACGAAATGTAAAGAAATGCAGTACATGTCTGGATTGTATTAGCAGAGATTAGTTGTCCCCACCAGTACAAATAAATGAATAAATGAAACCTATTTTTTACTTTGTTGTTTTTAAAAGAAGATTTTGATTAAATCTAAAGATCTGTGCTGATTTTAAATGCGACAGTTTCCTACCTCATGTTGATCTTCCATACTGTAATTGTAGACTAAATTACTTTTTCATCTTGTTTGTGATAAAGGAACCACTACAAACTGAGTTCTGAAAGACAGGAAGAAACAGTAGTTTATTTAAACACAATCCATACACACTTTCACCCTTTACCTCCTAGTAAGTCTGCCCTTGTTAAACTCAATATGACCAGAGGGGTCATGCTTTGTCGGGTTAGCATGGCCCAGTTAGTGGCTGCTGATGATGCCAAAAATCTTCTCACGTCATTTATTTTTCTGTAATTACAAGAAAATTTTAAACTAATTTACCATAACTGCCATTATTATTGATATTTTGAAATATGAACATAAAAACAATCACTGGTATTTATTTGCTACCCACACATGATATGCATAATATACTTTTATGACTGAACTGAGAATAGAGCCAAATGCAGAACCCACACAGTTCTGCATGACATATTTTGCATCAATCAAAATCAAACCTGTTCTCTTTTACTTTCCCTCAGTCTGAGGTGTGATGAAGTGTGACATGAGAATGTTTTGATCAGTCGTGTCATTTTCCACCTTTCCCCTGATCTTGACTTAGACCCCCGGGTCGAGCCAGTTAATGTCACCATCTTGACTAGGAAAGGCCAGGGTTCATTATAAGGTCTTTACTAGCTTTATGAATTATTAAATAGGTTCCCAAGATCAACAACCGAAAAACAAAAGGACTTAAATGTAACAAATAGGAGAGAGAAAGAGAGAGTTTCTGAATATATTTGAAGTCCCTGATGGTTTGTTCCAGTTGTATCCAGAAAAGCGTCGTGTCACTGAGGTTACACCGCATATGAGGCCCCGGGGCCAACAGATGTGGGAAAGGACGTGTTTCGATTGTTTTTATCTGACCTGTTATGATTCAGAGCCGCGAGCGGTCGCTCTTCAGCTAGTATTTATTTTCTCATTTCATTGCCTTTGCCTGCTCCCTGCGGTAATTAAGATAAAATTATCTGAAGTGCGGGCGATTGTTTGTTGCTCGCTCCCTTTCTCTCTCTCTGTGTTTATAGATTAGGGGAAAATACAGTTAAGATCAATGCCAAAGAGAAAATTACAAATCCATACAAGCTCTTGCAGAGAGAAATGTGAGGACAAACAAGCAGACGTTTTAGTACACAGAGAACTTCTGACATGGACGTCTGGTAATACCACATAAAGGATGCTTAACCTTATTAAATGTGAAGTGGACAATTTCTGAGATGCTTGAATCACCCAAAGGAGTTACAAAAATAATGAATGTTTTCAAACAGGTTTGCCAAGCACACGCTGTCAGCCACTGATCAATAAATAGATTTCACCCTAAACCCACGCCAATGATTGGACATTGTTGCCGTGTATGTGTTGTCCGGCGGATGCAAAAACAGAGCCAATGTCTTAATGCCTTATATGAGAATCAATGTAAAACATTATCATAAAACTTACTTATATATTTTAATTTAAAACAATTACAATTATACAATTATATGAGAATCAATTTAAAACCTTATCATAACAATTATTTATAGTCATTACAATTAAAAATATGAGAATCAATTTAAAACCTTATATATATATATTGTATCAATCATATAAATGTCCAACATTAAATTACATTTTATATTTTAATATTATATTTTAATTATAACTATATAAACTAAATGAAACTATATAATGTATAAAAATATAAAATAATTATATTAAAAATTAACAAAAATGTATTCAGACATCTTAGTGTTGTTCTAAGGCTTCTTTCCTCTGACAGCCTAAGTCACCATTCACTTTCACTGTAAAAAATAGTGTTAATTATATGTAGAAAAAAGTAGTGACTTAAATACAATCAATATTAAAATAGAAAAAAAATCTGTTTGGAATGACATGAAAGTATGTAAATGAAGACTACATTTTTTGTTACCATTTTTGGGTGCACTGTCCTTTTTTGTCCAGAACTGTAAATGTATATTTTTACCAAACGTTATGTACAAATAACTGTTAAAAAAAAGGGCCCAAATGGTTCTGAATGAAAACCGTAAAACTACTCTTTATAACGTTCTTATGAAAAATACAGAACTTGAATACAGAGGCTTAGAGAAAGCGTTGGATGGATGAATGAAAGTATAAATGTTCCCCCGGAGTCAGACAAATAAAGACAAGTGGCCAAATGAGCTAAGCCTGGCGGAGGCCCCAGGAGGCGCATGACATGTCAGCTGTGATTTGGTGAGGGGTGGGCCGGGGGATGAGCAGAGGTAGATGGAGGAAGAGAAGGATGTGAGAGTCCTGTCGACTCAAATAGCACCAACCCCGGCGAGGTTTGGGCCACTGCCCGTTTGAGGCTGAGCAGGTCTGGCTGCTGCCAGCACACACACGCTCGTGCGCAGCCACAGACATCCGTGCATTCACGCAGACGAGCCCGGGTGCATGCAGGCACAGTGGCTTGCGCACAAATACGTGGTTTCCTGGGAGACGGGGGAATGGTGAGCCACCCAAGGCTCCTTAAACTGCGTTCGTGAGTTTCAACAAAATACCAGAACTGTCTGCGAAAATAAAAAAGACCAGCACGGCTGGTGACCAGAATGTGTTTAGCTAAAGACGCCACCCGGTTTCTTCACTAGCAAAACCAGCTGGTCTAAACTAGTCAGTCATCAGGGTTTCATCTCCTATATTTACAATCCAATGAAATAAAAAAATGTTCATCAATCTTCTTAAAAATGTATGTAACACATTCACCAATGGGGGGTCTTGTGGCTACAAGAAACTAATTCATACCTCAGGTGAGCCTCGCTGCAGGTGGCATGTGCTGCATGTATACGATACTCGGTTCAAAAGATGTAACATGACTGTAATCAGCAAGATATCATCAATGATTTGCATGAAGCAAAATGAAAAAGGTTCTTTTGAAGCGGCGAGCTGTCAGAGGTTGACCTCATCCCGTACATTTTGTCACCTCGGTCTTCTAATCCGCCTTGGAGACCAACCGTCTGCTCGTGTCAAACCAACACACCATCAGCATGACAGGAGGATGAGAAAGAAAGAGACAAAGGAGAAAAGAGAGAAAGCGCTGGCGTCAGCAGTCTCAACACTAACTCAAGCAGCCAGAACCAAACCTGCTCTTTAGCTTGAGTTAAAATTTGAAAAGCCTTTTTCTCTTTGAGCGTAATGTATTGTTACAGCACGGCCCCTCGGTTTACCCAAATGAGACTGCAGAAGATGCTGAGAGATGAGTGTGCGCTTATGTGTGTGCGCTGGCTGGATGAAACGGAGGAAGATAATTAAAATGCAAGCCCCGTTACTCCCGCCATAAACTAACAGTGTGATTTGCAGAAACAGGGCCAAGCCCTGGGTGTGTTCTTGTAAGTATGTTTGTGTTAAAGGGTCTATAGTGGTTTGATGTCTCAATTTACCACCACCACCACCACCACCATGACCCGTATTGCCTGTGCAATCCTGTATTTCTTGTAAATTATAGAGACACTGATACATTGTTAATATTTTAGTTCACATCTCTGTTCTTTTTTTGTATTTACTTATTTACGCACGTCTCATGCTCTAGGCTCTGTCAACCATATTCTCCCTATAGCATACAATTAAATATTTACTGAATTCCTTAATCTCAGAGGACCGGCACACTTTTACTGTGACAGACATTTGCTTCTGACTGTAATGCAATGAGAATGTGCATTTTAAAAACACACAGAGAAACAACAATGAATCGTAGGACACCATGAGAAAACATAACTATTTTACAAGGTGGCGGTTTTGCATTAATATTTTGTATTAATTTCTTTACATGAATTTGTACAATGTGAATCATAAAAAAATGTATGATTATTAGCCCTACAGTAAGTCTAACTGTCACTAGGGTGAAAAGATATTGTTAAAATAAACTAAAACATACAAACGAAATTGTAATTTATACGATTTAGTCATTTCGTAAAATAGTTATGAATTGTCATAATACTCTGTGTGTGTTATCCCACCTAGTGCAACTTACAGAATACAAATATAGTCTTCTTTGATGCCTCGTAGATGTTGTTATAATTAATGCCAAAAGTTAAAAAAAGCTCTTTAATTGAAAAAGCACATCTCTATTTTGTCATTTGCTGATGTCTGTTTTGTTCATTTATATTGGTCTTTTGATAGTCTTCTGTGTTGCTTTCATCTTTAGACTTTTTTTTATCCTGAAAGCTTTGGTGTACTTCTAAATAGCAGGTCATTCGTCGCTTGAAAGAGAAATATGGATTTCTACATGACTACATTTGTACATTAAGTGGGTGTGTGCGTGATGTTGGAAAAGCACATTAGTGTCCCTTATAGCACTGAGTGGAACGTCAAAGTAAAACATCTTTGGAACGCAGGGTGACGTTTCATGCACAGACACTGTCCTAGTTCATGCAAATAAAGGCATGAATATTTAAAAGCCATGCAAATGAGAATGCATGACAAACAAGGCTTTTAGCTGGAAATTTAATTATATGTGCAGTTGCTTACAAATGAGTTTACTTTCTTCATCTCTCTCTCTCCTCCTGTCTCTCTCTATCTCCCTCATTTCTCCTGTTTTTAAAGACTCTTCTGACGGCTGCTTGTTCTGAATTCAAGCCGTTTAGGGATGACAATGAAATAAGCCTATACCTAAATTAAATTCTAAATCCACCGCTCCATAAACTGCGGTGTGGTTTAAGTCATATGGGGTTATAAAACTAACATGCAGAAACAACATTTTGGACATTATGAGGTGACAACTGTCTTTTATATGATTTATAACCATATAGATCATAAAAAAGAAATAAGAAGTACACCAACCTACTGATAATTATAACAACACAGGTGGTAAGAAAGAGCCTCCACAACCCTGACTAATAATATAAAATAAGAAAAAATATCTGTATGCATAGACATAGTATTAAAATACTACAACAAACATTAATGAATAAAGTACTAAGAACCAAAACACTCAAACACATTTAGCCTCTAATGAAATAATAAGAAAACATATAATTTTACTATATTTTAGATCTGCTTGAATGTTTTGCATTGTACTTTACACTATTATCCCAATAATATTACGAACATCTTTCATATTGTACAAAGGTTGTAATGGGTGTGTTTCTTTGGCATTGTTTGTGCTTATATGAACCAAAAATTAGAAAAAAATAATAGGAGAAAGGGAAGCTGAGGTCATGCGAGACGCTTAGCGTTTTGCTCTCAATCGAGAACACAGTGATTCACCTTGAAGAGCTGTTGAAACAAGAGAACGTTCCCTTCTTCTCCTTTCTCACACTATGGCCTAGTTTTCCGTAAGGTCTTATGAGTCCTGACACTTCATTAGCAGCACTCAGCTCCAGTTTTGCCCACACAGTCAAGGTCAAGACACATCTACTAAGTCATAGCCGAGCCACCTTTTACTGGAGCTTTCTTTCGTCTTCCTGCTCTTAACTTTATTGGATATTTCTCAAAGACACGCCGAGATACCGAACCAAGTTAAAGGTAAAATGTGCTTGCGGCTGTATCTTGCCTCTACTTTTCTTTTAAACGACTCTCTCGCGATTACCTTTCTTTTAATCTTGTGAAAGTCCTCACACCAGATCGGTTGAATCAGCCATCCTCTAATGCTGCTTTTCTTATTGCAGGTTATGTCATTACGAAGGTAACCGGAGTCACTAAAAGAGTCTTCGAATGTAATTTACATGCGTTGTGCCACTCTAAAGTTTCAGAAAAGCAGACAAAGAGCACTAATTAAGTTAGTCTGGGTACATAGGCAGGTGTCAATGACAAATTCAGAGCGGAGAAGCCATCAAAGTGCGTGGCTCAATGGCCTGAAATGCCATTCAATATGCTATTTCATCATTTGAGAAAGATAGAAATACATTTAGGGCCAGAAAAACGAAATATTCTTGAATGTAAAAATGTGTTAGGGGAACATAGGCGTTGTGGGAAATCTTGTCCACATCGATATCGATGAGATGAATGCTGCCTACTGGAAGAGCTTAGAACTTTGTGGCTCAGTCAATGCATTCTAATATAAAACATTTCAAATCGTTTTATGCCAATGTGACCCGGCTATCAGGATTGGTGAGCGCGCAGCAGAGGACAGACAGAAGAGCGAGAGATAAAACAGAGAATGTTGGAGATCAAGAGAATGGAAAATAGTTGTGGACAGAGGTTATTGGAGGACAGACTTACAACCAATGTTAGTTTTCACAAAAACATTCAAATGAATACTACTACATATAGGTTTCTCCTTAGACAGTTAGATTCGCATATATGCATTTAGCAAACCCTTTTTCCACAGCGAAATTGCATTATATGTCTTTGATCAGCATGTGTGTTTCCTTAATATCAAACCCACAACCATTGTGTTACTAACGCAAAGCTTTACCAATCAAGCTACAAAAACAGTTCTTTCCATAGGAATGAACTTGAGTATTAAGTGCATTAATGCTGTTTTCCTTTTAATGTGAGTGATGAGAATCTATAAATATACAAATTCAAACACAATCAAATTCACATTCAGCTTTATTAGAAACAACTCATACAAAATGTTCCCCAAGAAGAAGTGCATGATTCTGGGGTGGGAATGTACGCCCTTCCAAACATCTATGCTTATGGTTGTAAATAAGAAGTAAGGAAGTCTTGAACTGCTACAGTCTCTCTCTCGCTTGTTCTGTGTTGTTCTGAAGTTTAATTGGAGTTGATGTGTGGCTCCAAGGCCTCGACTTTCCTGCTTTTGCACTAATTCTGCTCAGTTAAACTCAGGGGGGAGTGCAGGAGAGAGAAAGAGAGAGAGAATAATAGACTAAGGCAGCTGTAAGGATTTTATTCCATACAAGTGTCAGTACTGGTTGTGTGCTGGGAGCCAGTGGCTGACAGGGGCCTGACCATAAATTAGCCAGTAATCAAGCCTGAGCCACCTGGACATCAGTTTGTGTGTGTGTGTGTGCGTGTGGTCAAGATGGTTTCTGTGGGATGCTGGGTATTATGGCCTTGAGTGAGTGTTGAATGTTGCTGAATTATCTTTCAGACAATAAATCACATTTTGAGACACAGCGGCACTCACCATTCCAAGCACATCGCTTCTAAATACATTCCTCTCTCTTCTCTCCATTTCAACGCTTTATTCTTTTTGAAATCAACCTGTTTTTCTCTATTTTTCCCTGTCCTTCTCTATTATAACCTGCACAACCTGCACTGTATATTAACTACACTATATGCACCGGACCCCATGTTGTGTTAATCAGGTTTGATTAATTTAAAAACTAAACAAATTTATTGACGCCCTCTTATTTAATTTTTTTATGATTTTTTCTTTTGTGTAGTAGTTTTAGAAAAAAAAGTAATAAAAAGGAAAAACTACTTTTTGGTAGAGATCTATATTTGAATAATAGAAAAATAAAATAAAATAGAATAGAATTTCTAGTTTTGATAAAATCATGAACAAATCCCCTGAAGTTTGGGAGGTCAGTATGTACTAATGAACAGCACTAAGATTGAAAACACTCACTAAATGACTAACTTAAAATGATTCATTTAAACAGTGTTTCAGTGTGCAGTATGTGCTGTTTGAACAGAGTGATTCATTAGTTGTACCGTGAGTCACTCAGGTGGGCGAACTGACCAATGAACACAATGTCTTAGACTTGTGTAGTCATGAGCGAGCGTGTCCGCATGCATGTGTCAGCAATGACATTTTTACTGTCCATTCAAATGGTGTCATGTCTGTGTTCCTTGAATTGTGTGTTGCGCCCACACAGCTATGGCATATTTTTCACAAATCCTGTGTAGCTGAACAGAAATGTCATTAGATGGACTACAGCCCGCACACCAGAACATTATCAATAAGGCATTAACTTAATGGCTGAAACACAAAGCCTGGAAGACAATGGTATTATTTTTGACCGCTATACACTGTAACAAATCCCCTAAAGTTCAGAGAACAATTTAATCCAGACTAACATGTGATTGTGTATATATATGTTTAAAACAAGTTCTCAGCACCTATATTTAGATCAAATAGACTAGTTATCTTTATTGCTTGCACAAATGGCATTATGTACAGTCATAAGCAAAAGAAAGAGTGAGAAACTCTTTGGATCACAAGTAAATCAGTGAAAGACACTGACAGTCCAATCATTTCCTAGCTTGACAGCATCTGTCATACCTGTCACACTGTATGATTTCATATGATTTTCAGCATCGCATGTTCACACTAAGCAGATCACTGTCTCATTATTTTCAACATACAGTATCATCTCATTCAGCAAAACCATAATAAAGATCATTTCTATTGATGCCTACACATTCACATATAGATCTCAAACACGGTCAAGAAGTTTAATCTACTGTATGATGGCCACAAACTAAATCTGATGATCCAATCCTCCCAGCATGATTGCAAAATTGCAAACTTCAACAGAAGATGAGAAATCCATTTATATCAAAACATGGTCAATGTCACCATTAGAAAAATAAAATAGTAATAAAATACTGAATTGATGTCTGATATATAATGCAAAATATTAAATAGTTAATAAAAGTTGAAAGTTGTTTCTTAATATGTAAACTTTATACAGTAGTACTAAATGCAGGCCGATGTGTTTGTCTTATGATGTACATTAGTGATACAGTAGTATCTCATAACCCTTGGAATGGTGCAGGACGATGTGACGAAATTGTCACTTTATATGGGCTGGATGGGGCGGGTTGAAGCTGGTCATTAAAAACTATTTTAAAAAATCCATGTATGTTGCGTGCAATTTTCTGTAGCCTCTACAATATCATTTTCATATTTTATTAGGATTTTATTAGATTCTTTGATAAGGTTACAATACGAAGGCTAGTGATGCTGGTAGTGTTTATCGGACTTAACTTTATATGCGGGCGGGGCGGCATATAATTTCCCATCAATTGGCATTAAGCTAAATTTACAGGCGACAAGCATCACTAATGTACATATATAAGCACGGCTCTACAAACATCAATTTTGGCTTTGCTGGTAGTGTTTATCTACTTAATAAATCAATTGGCATTAAGCTAAATTTACATGTTCACTTGGTAATAACTTAATTCAAAGAGCTGCATTACATTGCTGAGTTTCCTCATCTGTTGAGTGCCTGAGGGCCAATTACCTCCTCCATTAGTGCAGATGTTTTATCCTTCATCTGCCTGTTGTATTTGGGCTGGGAGAGGACCACTGATCTCTTTAGGACATTAGAGAAAGAAAAAACACAAAAGAAAATATGAGAGACCCTTTAGTCACTATTCCAGTCTGATGAGAGCTGCCAGGCCATTACAGGCATATTTACAGACGCCTCGCCAGTAATGAGGACCCACATTCAGAGGACAAGGGTGTCATTAGAGAGGTTTTACACAAGCATTCACTCTCTTGAACACACATCACGAACCAAACCACAACACAGACAAATCCCAACAAGCGGAGCTTTGTGTTTATAGAAAACAGACATTAAACAGAGTTAATGATGAATAATGTTAATTATTTTAATAAAGCACTTTTGAACGCTTCGAATTAATTCGCAACCGCAGGAAATATATTGCACAATATAACAATGTATCGGCATGTACCGCCGTTTTTATATGTTAATGAATGTGTAAACACACCTACACGCGAGGTGTGTTTATTCAGGTGCAAGATACAAGTTTAGTTGCACCTGTTCCCCAGGTGGCCCTTGGCACTCAAACTCAGGTGTGCATGAACTGAGATGGCCACCGGGCGGGCATGCTCTAATAACTCACTGCCTCTTTGACAGACATGAATGCCTCTCATCCATCTTTAAATGTCTCCCCACGTCAGCCCTGAGAGAAACATCTGGAAAAGTCTTCCTATGTCAGTAAAATATTATTATACAATATTATATTCAGTTGCGATTGTTAATGTCAGTGGGTTTCTTCAGTGCACACACACACGAACGTTGGTTTCCATGTTTTATGGGGACTTTCCATAGACATAATGACTTTTATACTGTACAAGCTGTAACACATTTCTATATTTTCAAATAAATATCATTTAGTGTGATTTACAAGCTGTTTTCCTTATGGGGACCAAAAAATTTCCACAAGGGGGTCAACATTTTCTTTTATCTTTGTGTATCTTAACTTGAATGGATTTCGAGTGCTTTTACCAAGAAATCACTACTCATAATTTTCCATCTATTTATTCTCCAAATTGGTCCTCTTCATAAATTATCTTTTCAATAAATTTGCACAACATTTTTGATTCAGTTTAGAATAAACCAGTATTTGTAATTATTTATGATTGTCGTTTTTTAATGGCTTGAAAATTCATAAAAGATTACTCAAGCATGCTTGAGTTCTACATCAGCATTTTGCTTCTCAGTGACAAAAACAGACAAAATCTACTTTATGCAAAACAAGTAAATAACAAATTTGTCGGTTGTCACCTTAATGTAAGATGCTATCAGAATCACGAGCAAGCAGAATCATACACCGGGTCTAGATCTAGACTAACACAAGTTAACAAAAACACAATAGAGAAACTGAGGTTTTTCTGTAAGTGAGATTTGCTTTGACATCTGACAGGCATGAATTAATCCCATCGTTTCATGTAACATGAGGGGGCAGTACCTCAGTCTGCCAGCCGCATGCTGATCATTCTCTCAGCGTCTATTGCTGGCTAATGAAACGAGATGAAAATGAGTTTGTTTTTGGCTCGAGATAACAGGCCATGTCATTCACATGCAAACCTCCTCTGAAACGTCAAGTCTCTTTGATCGTAGACATGAAACAAAAAACTACAACAGGGAGACGCTCGGTTGTGTCGGGAGATGAGCTAATTTGGTAACTCTTTTTATGTCTGTTCGGGTGTATGTGAGCTTGGAGACGAAAGCTTGAAAATATTAAGAAAGTCAGTTTCCAATGATCAAATAAATGTCGGAGACAAATTATCAGACAAAGCAATGGGCGAACAGATACAAGTCCTCATCTCTACTATACAAGAACCTTGTCAGCTGTGCTGATACTGTGCTAAATGATGACCTGTTTAAGTACAAAGAGAACAGCAACCCTATCAGAATAAATGTGTTGGCAGATTTTCTTCAGTCTCTTTAGCTTGGTTAGGCAAATCCACAGGTGCTCAACTTTTCTACATGTAAACAATGAATTGCAGAATCTCACTTTGGCAACTAGTTCTAAGGCTTCTATGCACCTCATGCCCACATTCAAATAGTTCACTGCACATCCTCATATCTTATTTCATCATGTTTCATATCTGGCCTCATCTGACATATTTTTGCAATCTGCAGATTTTATCATCAGAGACTGGCGATCCGAACGGCTGCCAAACATACTTGACCTTGGCAAGGCAGTGGGCAACAGACAAGCACGGCCGCCTTTCCCCGCTTCCTTTGGCATCGCTCCATGCCCGACGCTGCCCTAGATTGGCATGACAGTGCCCCGCTTGGCACACATAACATGCTGCTGGGTGGAAGTTCACTGTGCCATGTCACAGTTCTTATGCCAATGTAGCTCCAAACATGCTTTGATTATGGAGTGTGTCACAACACATGTACACAGACAATTAAGCAATTATTATGTGGAACATGACATACTACACATACTACACTATAAAAATACAACCTCTCTAAAAGAATAATGCCTCCTCCCCTTAATGCCTTAGATGTTTATACACAGATTCTTCATTAGCATTTGTTTCTATGGGCCGCTATGTCGTCCGCCATATTGGTACAGTCAAGGGCAAGTTGACTGTGTGTCTGGAACCATAGTTATATGTATGTATGAATCAATTTTAAATGTTACTTTCCATTGTCTAGACCCATTATAATTGCTAAACTAACACAGTAAAACAAGACAGTGTTAGCTAACACCACATTAAAAAGTTATCATGGTTTTAAAGCCAGTAATATTGCGTTAATGCATATAAAACAAAAATATACACATTCTCACCAGTGGGAATTTAAATCTTGTAAGTTTCTCAAAATCATACTTTACTGTGAGTAATCACTGCAAATGCTGACTGTTCCAAGATGGCGGATGAGTGAACTTGTCCGAAACAATCAAATGAGACATCTGCATTATATACATATCTATGTCTAATGCTACTTGCCTCTGATTAGCAAAAGCACATAGCAATATTTTAAGGCTATTGGCTATATTCAATACATACTGGCCATCTAATATTTTTAATCCCAACTTCCTGTTCCAACTGAAAATATAAAAAAACATAAAAATAAGACTGCTCTCATTAAGGCATTCATGGAATAATTTTTTGAAATTTTCAGCCCACATTATAAACAATAACAACAAATTAAAATGACTGCATGAAATTAATACCCTCATATCAAGTACATAAGATGTGAGGATTAGCTCTTTTGTTTTCTACATTCCACAGCCTTACAAAAAAAAACAGCATGTCTATTTTCACACTGTGTCTTCAGACTGTTGTTTACCATAAAAAGATAATTACTGCAACTTACCAATTAGACTTGGATTATCAAAAGTCTTCAGCAACTGTAATTTAAATGAAAGCAGAAAACAGCAGTCTGTCTCAGAAATGTGGAATTACAAACTAAAATGAAACGGGCATTTGTCAAATGAATACATTTTCGTGTTCCCCTCAATTTTGATTTTAGGAAGAAATGTTTGACAGGAGAGACATTCACAAACCACATCTTAGCCATTCTCCAAATGCCACACTAATTTAGGGCCCCCAAAAATAACAACTTCTTTTTAAACAAATGTATTCCTCTGACACATACTTTGCAGAATTATATACTTTGGGAATTGCAATGGTAGCAACAGAGACAACAAATGAATTAAAACAGTGCCATTTTTGACTTAAAATTCAAATGTTCTTTGTGTGTATAAATGTTACCACCTTTCTTTCTCTATTTATCCACATATCTATCTTCTCTTTTCTCCTTCCCACTCCACATGAAAGATGGATTAACAAAAAAATACTTAAGACATTAGGAATGACTGTAAGAGAGGCTTGTGTGCCTTCAAGATTACATTTCTTTGCTTTAATTTCCGCTTGAAATCCTGCCAAGCTTACGTCTGAAGTTTGTACAGCCTCCTTTTATATGCCTTATTGTGTTTGCCAGTGAGAGTCTGAACTTAAATGAATGTTCATTTCATTGCAGGTGTGTGTACATACGTGACTGTGTGTGTTGTCAGACACTAAGTACGTTGCATAAGGGAGCTTTTCTTTAGGATAAAAGCAGCAGATGAATCTCTTGCGCATCCCGCCATCACCCACGCATGACCTGCGCTCGCTACGAGCGCAAAAAAACACCACTTAAAACGGACGATGCTGTTCTTACAACATAAGAATGTACATTTGCAAAAGATTAAACTTAACAACGTTCTCCGTCTATGCCGACGATACAACAGCCCATCTCCTTTTGTGATGTGAGTGAAATCTCACTTCTGATCTCCAGAAACGTGTGCTCAAGCTGAAACGCTCCTGCAGAGAAACCATTTTATTCTAAGATCCAGCTTGTCTCCTTTGAGACGCTCCGGATTCAAGTTTCACAGATTCACAGATTTATATTTCATTAGCTTTTGATTTTTTTAAGGCGAAAGGCATCGCTAGGTGCTGCTTTCTGAGAGATTAAAAGAGCGCTCGGCTGTACCGGTAGCCTACAGGTTTAATTTAAATAAAGCTTTCAGAGAAATAATTGAGTTTAATGAACTGTAAACCATGACAATTATGAAATATATGTTTACATGCTAAAGATACTGTTAAAACCGTAATCCACAGAGACAGATCAAATCAAGAGCTACTGTAATTAACTGCATTGCTATGTTAGGAAATATTAATAATGACAAATGCAACCACATAATTAAAATTTACAGAGAGGTAACCAGGATAATGGCTGTGGCTAACACTAATATCATCATCCCTGATGGCACACTGAATCATCAAATGGTTAATGTGTGCATTTTCATCTGAAACATGTGAATCTGAAAGTGCTTTTTACAGTACAGTGCCAAAACATCAATCACAGTCATTTATTACTATTACGCTGCACAGTTTTTGTTATGCTTATGATTTACAATGTAGAATACCAGTCAAAAGTTAAGACACAATTGACAAAAATGTTTCTCGTAATCTTAAAAATCTTTTAATCTGAAGGTGTGTATTTTAATTCTTAAAATGACTTGTAGACAAAAAGTATAATTGTGACAACATATTTATTTATTAATTAGAAAACTAAGATTTTACTATAATATTTTTGAAATGGATTACTACCAAATAATGTATAAAAGCAGCCAATAGTCCAGCATAGATAGAAATTCCTTCAGTGCTGTTTAAAAAGCTTCTCAGGTTTAGACTTCAAAAAGCTGGATGATAAAATGCCAAGACTATGATTTTACAAATGAATTCAATAAATACTTCTGAAGATGCTAAAATATAACATAGTTTTCATTTATTTTGGATGCTTTTAGTCACAGTATAATTCACACAATTGTGTTATTTCATGATAAGTTTACTACTATTCTAAAAGGTGGTGCTTCCAAACTTTTGACTGGTAGTTTATGTAAATTCACAAGGTCTCTGGCGATACAATATTATCAATATTGCCAAATAGAAATGACTAAAATAGAAATAATAGCAAAATATAAATAATTTTGTGTGCGCATAGACATAATACTACACTGTTAGAATGATACAAGTAAAAAATGAACTAGAAACAACTTTCAAAATATGCACAAAAAATAAGTAATAAAAGTATGTCTGTACTTTTTAGCTCTCTCACTCCTTAAAGATATTTTGGCAAAATGCATGCGACTAACCGGAAGTGTATTATAGGAGATGCAAGCCATCACCACTACATTTGACCACAGCTTACTGATCACCCGACATATTTTGTTGGAATTTCAAGTCGCTGGTTCTCTTGGAGCTCAGTGGCAATTAAAGAGATGGCTCTTAAACAGCTTGCTGTAAGAGGTTTTGAAGTAACTCTATGGTGAGCCTTTCCATCAGGCTGCACTTTATAATTCTGTGCACCGAGTCTTTCTCCTCAGTGGCAGGCCACTATATCACCAAACCTTTCTATAAACCATGTGTGTATGTTCACTTTTCCAATTGAGTGGCGCGTGAGACCGACTGAATAGACTGAAAGCATTTTCATTTTCATTTCTGAGTTGCTTTTTTATTTTTTATTTCTTTCCCCCGCTTCATTTGGTGAGGGAGAGTTAGCGGGCACGCCAGAAATGAAGAGGAAGTGTGCGAGAGGAAACGGCTGCAATGAAAGTGAATGAGGTGTAAAGACATAACCGTTCAGACTTGCGACCCTAGGCCATTACATAAGAATTACCTCTAACAGGGGAGTGAATGTGAGAAAAAGAGAAGCAAAAAGAGTGAAGAAAACAATGTGTAAAATGTAGTGCTGACTGAAGGCACGGAGCAGGTGATTGGTTTATGATATAATGAGACGAATCTTCAATTACGAAAGGTTTTTGCCATTGCATTTGATTGAAAACTGTTAAAAAAGTGTTGTGGCGGGTCACTAAAAAGACTTATAGGACTAACAAGGCGATCTGATAAAAAAATTATGAACTCAAGTTTTTAATCAAGACTTTTAGCAAGATTTAGGTGACATTGTATTACAATATGGATGGGGAAAATGAGCAAGAGAAGGTGTCAGCTACATTTATCCAACAAATGTTGCTCAACGTCATCCACAATAAAGCAGAAATAAAGTAGAACATATTAGTTTTCATCTGAATGGGAACGAGAACCACTAAAAAAAGAAATCACAAATGCCTCAAACACGGACTAAAACCTACTTGTGTCCAAACAATGGAACAGATCTACATCAATGTTCAGATTCATGCTGCACTCATGTTTTTTTCAGGACATCTCCAGCATATCTGAACAGCTCTTGAGAAGCTCACAGAGAAGAAGTGAAGAGACGAGTTGAGAGAACATGGCATCAAGAGATGGTGCTGGCAGCTGACCAGAAGGCTTTGGAGAGCCTCTCTCTCTCCCTCTCTCTCTCTCTCTTGTCCGCTGTCCCTTTTGGGCACCGGAGCAACAAACAGCCCGAGTTCTGACAGCTGTCATTCAGAATAATGACACATCCACGCACCTTTGAGTTGTCAAAATAACCCCCATTCACGATGGCAGAAAGAATGGCAGAGCAATAAAAAAACAGACGGGTAATCCAACTTCTGGACTGAAGAAAAATTGTGTTTGGATAAAGTAACTTTCAGTCCTGTCTGAGTTTTTAATTCTGTTGTTGTATAATAACTCACTTGTCTAAGCGTTTCAGCGAAGATGGCACAGACCTTTCATCATGTTTGACAACTCCAGAACCAACGGGAGGTGGAAAAAAGGATCCCTGTTTTCCTCACAAGGGTTGATTCCCCTCAAAATCGATTTTCTCAGACAACATAAGTAGTTCTCTCTATTGAAATGAAGAGAAGTTGTCCCTCTTTTCACTTACGACTCCAGCCGTTTTCCTCGCTTTTTTGGTGTCCGGTACCCCTCTGCTCTTGGCAGCTTTGTGCAATCAATCAATCACTATAACTGAACTGTCTTCTAGCCCAGGGGTAGGGCCTGTTCTTTCTGCATGTCTCCCTTTTTCATCAGGCTATGGCAGACCATCTCTGCCACAACAAAAACAACAGATGAAATGCAATGGACAGTTAATTCAGCTCAATCAAACTCTATGTCTCTGTTATTGTGCATTTGTGTACATTCCCCTTTGACTAGCATGATGTTTTTTTATGTTTTTAATCATAACTGCCCCCAGGTTTTTTATTGATCGGTAACCCCTCATAAAACACCAAACTGCAATTAAAACTAGGCCACTAATGGCATATTGATTTAACCACATTACCCTATTGGCTTAACGACTTAACCACGGGTCACCTGACAATAACTACCATCTACTTAACTTTATAATCAGGCATGCTTTATTGCAAACAAGCAATTAGGCTTCAACATCCAGGAAAACATCCAAGAAAAATAAATATTGCCACAGTGACCGTTATCGGACAGAAAATGTCTATAAACGCTGTGATGAGAATTTATGCTCATCTGTAAGTAATAGGAACTATTTCTCAGATAAAAACTAATCTGCTAGCTAGAGGATATCTAATTTACTAACTGTGATTATTTAATCCTCAAAGTGCTAAACACGACTTTGTTTTTAGGCAGTCTGTTGAAAAAACCCTACTTTGGCTTTTATCCGGAAGTCACTTAACCTGTCAGCGTTCCACAGGTGGAACACTTTAGTTCACTATTCACTTTGTTATTCATAGTTAAATTTTAATCTAATCATGACAAACTATATGTTGATGGAAAGGTCTACGACTTAGAAAAATAAATATTTCACAAATTTTCATAACAATAAGCATAAACCAAAAAATACTTATATTTATGTTTTTTATAAAAATACCTAAAATAAAAAAAATCAAATAAATAAAAATGATCTCCAATGTAATTTTTTTTAGTTTGGATTGCATTTTCATGTGTATACTTAATATGTGCAGTGACGGTTATCAGGTTAAAGTCAGTCAATCAGATTACAGCCAGAGCAAGAAAGTACTTTCTAGTTTTGGTTATTAGAATCGTATCATGTGACAAGGCCCATATGCGCAAAGGTCTGTGCAGAAGCATAAAACCACATGGTGACTAGTTAGGACATGGTGTAACTTTCTAATACTAAAAAAACCCCGCTGTGATCTGTAATTCAAGTTGCTGTATTTTGAAAGGAAACTGTATGATGAGCTGTGTTCATACACTTATAATAATGAGTTTAATATTACACTATACCTCCCTATTCCTGTCTGTAGTTTTTTTTTTTTTCTTTCTTGCACGTATCTTCTCTTACGAGTGTGAGATGCTGGATACCAGAGCTTATATATTTACACAGAAGGACTGAAGAGCACAACCTGTGTGCTTGAGTGTGTCTATATGTAAGCTTGTGTTTGCTCCCAAGGGTTTGCGAGCATACAAGTGTGTGATTGATTTCTCCTTCTCGGTTCCCTTAAGGCAGTGAAAACCCCACTTAGGAACATCTCTCCCTCAGGTCACCAGTGTTCTCCAAAGGTTAAACTCTCTTCCGCTGATCGTCATCTCTGTCACTATTTTCTCTTTCCTTTCCTGTTTCAGTAGAAGTAAAGCACACTTAGAGATGAATGAATGAACGAGTGGCTGAGTAAAAACGGACGTGACAGACTCCAATCTGACCAAGTGAGAAACACAATCTTGCTCTTGAGATAATGCAGCTTGTGACAACATAATGAACTTCAAATCCCACGGTACCCAGCGTTAACCTCATTTACTCAAAGCGATTAGGCTTTTATTGCATATTTTATGGACAGTGGAGGAATTGTACGTGTGGACCGTAAAAAAAACAGGCTAAACACAGAATGGGAGTTGGTTATTATCAGACCCGGTTCTAATGGAGGAAAACCCAGGAAGGACTATCTTCACTCCGGCGTATAGAGATCAATAGACGCTCTATCCATGTTTGACTGCCTGGACTATTGAGCTTATTCTTCAAATGTCAAACGCTGGTCTTTTGCTGTTATCGGACGGGAGTTATTGAACCATAGCCTTTGCTAGCAGGTGTTATAGATCTCTGGGCGAGAACTGCATCAACACCTGAGAAATAGCACGTGGGCACATCAGTGCTCACTGCTATCTATCCTGTCCCCTGTAGAATACAGTCATCACTTCGCTGGGCAAAAACCATCTGTTTACCTTTGCTAATCAACCAGAAGTTTGGAGGCGTTAAACAAGCGGGGAAAAAGTCACCGGCAAGGTCAACGTGACCAATAATGGTCAGATGCTTCCAACACATGACTCTTTCTCCCTCCATCCAACCCCTGTGCACGCTGGGCCATTAGATAGTGTGTGCGCGGTTGTGTCCGGCATAACTCAGGATTAGCCCTCCAGCATCTGGACTTCAGCTAATTAGATCACCTCTACACAACTGCACATGGCTGCGTGTCAGTGCGGTCTGAATGTTAAACAGCATGTAGGCCTATAATTGGGGATTACCTTGATAATATTCGAGCGGGGTTTACGGCAGCATTACTGTGGATAATAAGTCATTGTCTTTAGACTGAATGTTTCATTTGTATGTGGCAGCCAAAGGGTGGATTGCCAAATGCCAACATTCTAATGGATGTCTGGATATTCATTCTCAATTTTTCACTGCAACATCTGACCCATTTCCAGAAATAAAAACTTAAAATCGTGCCAACACAATCATCCTAAATGAAAAATCTGCCGTTTAACTGTAAATGTAATCACTTTAAGCACAATTGACCCCTATTATTTAAATAAATAAATGGAACAAATCTATTTTAGCAATGTCTTTATTGCACTGAAACTTCATATTGATGGAGTTCGGTTTAAAAAAATGCAGCAGATGATTAGATTCTAGATTTCATTTCAGTAATGGTAGATTATAATCTCACTGGGTTTAATGTTTGTGAGCATTGTTATTATTTTGTCTATGCCTCTTGGATATCCGGGACTATTGATATAGCGATAAGATTATCCTTTTGCTGTTGGGTCGCCATGGAGATGACTACAAAATGACTACTGAGAAAGGAATTGCACTGGTTATGTGTATTTGTTTTAGAGGAACGCCAGTGATATGAAACTGGAGCTATAGAGTACTTTCTACCAATATTTCCAGTAACAAACTTGCCGCAGAATGTAATATAAGCATTGCGTGTTTCTGTATCATTTATCTGTAAAAAGAAAGCATTTTATTTTCCCTTATGACTATGCACCAGCTAAACCTTATAAAGCAAACCTTTTGAATATATACAGTATATATACTGTATTTACTTCCAAATAAATTAAACAGAAATATACCCAACATATATGAGATTATATTACACATTTTTCCTTGTGGAAGGTTTGTATTTGTTCCAAATGAGCTACTAAAACATTTCAAATCAATATTTCACATTCAATAATAACAAGTGGGATATAGGTGGGAAATAAAGTCATGTATGTCCTGACCACACTGATAACAACTGGATTGCTGTATATTATCTCTTACATACCCAATAAAAAATATATATTTCTGTTCTTCATTGTATTTTTAGATACTTTAAATCAGATCACAATACGGTAATTCCTTTGTACATTTTGCCTAATTTTAAAATGATAAAACCAAACCTACGCCACTGGAAGTCTATCTTAATGCGTCAAGTTGCCTACGGTTAGGCTAATGAACTATTTGCCAGTGTGTCATAACCCTAACTGTTCAAGATACATTTGTTCTTGTCTCACTGCATGGACACTCACATAAAGACGAGCTTACAAGCTTAGACAAAATAAGAAAAGCTCTAACTGCTCATGTATGCAATGTCGCAAAGTGCCTCCTGCCTCTATTCCCCTTAATGTTCCAGTAATATCGTTAATGTGTCGTCTATCCTTTACCACAATCCGATCTGCTTTGTTGTACGAGAGAAGCAGAGGACAGCTGAGCACAAAGCTCTGCATCCGGAGGGCGACGCGCAGATTCAGACACACAGATTCATGTCAGATCCGGGGCTTTAATCATCAGAGTGCCCCTACGCTCAGAAACGCATACCTCATACGGTCTTTCTCAAATGGACACGGACCCACAGCCCAACTCAATTCAAGCACTAGATTATGGATTATGGTAATCCAACCGGTCAAGGGTCAGAGGGAGAGGGCGATGGGAGCTCATTCAATCAAGATAAGACATGTGAGTGCTTGTCCGTGTCCTGTTTGTTTGACCTACTTTAATCACACCAAAAAAAATAAATTACATTTTTAAAATTGATACGAACGGACTAAAAGTTAATACACTTAGCATTGTAATGTCTTGTGTAGTGTTTATAATATTACTACGCTGTTGATGTTACATTTATCTGTGTGTGTGTGTGACATTTAAAAAACAAACAAAAACATGCCATCACCAGATTCGGATGCACCTATCATAAGACGTGGGCCGTGAGAACTCTTCCACTAACTGGGAAAGAAAGATTTACAAAGAAAAAAGAGAAAATAAAATTACTCTAAATCACAGATTTTCTTAACCTTATGTTGTGAGACCAGTAAAGTCAACAAGCTAAAGTTGTATACACCTGATTGCTTTGCTGTTGAAAATCTTCTGATCCTGAGAGGACTAAAGAAAGGCAACATGAAAACGCACACACGGTCAGCGACCCCAACACTACGAGCTGTTTTCTTCCGACTGCGGGACAGTTTGGTTGTTTAAAAAGCCCAGAGCTTCTCAGAAGACACATCAGACGATGGGATAGGGGGAGACTGCTCTCTCTCTTACGTCCACACACTGTTAAAGAGAGAAAGTGTTGGGTGAAAGGACAGGGAGACAGAGACGTTTGCTGCTATACTGTTTTACCACAACCTTGACAATCTTTTTTACAAAAATCGCACATTTGACAAATCTGACAAATATTCATTCCTTCCCCAAACTGGCAAGTGTATGCATGTATTAACATTATATTTATCACACGAACATGTGAGGTTACTACACTGATCGCATTATTATATAAATATATACTGTAAATATATGTTTAGGTGAGTCTATTTACACTTCATGCGCCTTGACTGACTATACACCGCTACTGGGACATCACGTCATGGTTATAATTTCTAAAAGCGTGAACTGATCAAATGTATAGACTATAGAATTACTGTAAAAAAATAGATAAAAGTATTTGCCAAATGCACAAATCATAGGAATCAAATCGCAACATGCAAGTATTAAAAGATCTCAATGCCAAGCAGTGACATTTTGCTGTTGACTGCTTCCCACAGCTATCCAAGAAATAAAAAGGCATATGACAATGTATAAACACCCCCTTGGTTTAGTTGAAAGGCTTCGTTAAGATTAAGACTGGTAGGTTTGTTAACAGGTACATGAACAGATCATTTGGTCATGACAGTGATTTGAGACATTTGTCACTCCACAAGAGGGCACTACACCCATTTACTGTATGAGGACGTATTCTTTCTCTCTCCCTTGCATTTCACTCTCACACACACACACTGACACCCACACACACACACACGCACAGGAAATGAATCAAACAGACAGACTGGCTGTCTACAGCATGTGGGAGGCCCTTTCAACCAAGAGAACATCTCCAGGGTAAACTCTTACTAACTCCTCCTATCTTTCTCTGTCATCCCAAATCTCACAAGAGGGATTTATTGTAAACAGTCCCAAATTCATAATTCATTCAAAATAATGGAATTGTCTTGCAGAATTACTAAACTAAAATATTCCAGTGACAGGCAAGGAAAGAGGCACATGGTCCGACCGAGCGTTGCCTGCTCCAGTTTACATCACATAGCAACAGTCTCCCTATTAGATCCACCATCAAAGATAGGTACGAAAAATATTTAGAGTCGGTTAGCTAACAGGCACATAGATTTATTTTCTGACAGATTTACATCTTCATATAACCTGCGAGATATACAGAATGGAAGCAGACCTTCGAGGAGGCATCTGTGTTCGTGAGACCGACTTCAAATGCACCTAAGAAACTTTATGAAACAGAAGTGATGTAACAAAATGTTGTGTAGCGTTGTCTGACAGGATCAAAGGGTCAGTTAGCTCGGAGGGTTGAAGGAATACACCACACCACCGAATCAATATACGCACAGAGGGTACATCAGATACAGGAAACATTCTGTCAGATCTCAGTCCGCTTCAAACACATATGTAGACACAAGAATTTGGGCTTTTTTAGTCTTATGAGCGTGCATGAGAGCAAGTGTGTTTTTGTGCGTGTTTGAAGGTTGAAAAAAGAACGTCTCCTCTGTGATTCTTTTTGAAACACTTTGAGATTGAGGGCAGATGCGTGGAAGCATGGCCCATCTGCGCGGTCATACGGATTTGAGCTAAAAGCCCCGTTGACTGTTGAGAGGATGGGGCGCACAGCCACAGAATGCTTATAAATGTTGTATTCTACCCTGTCCTTTGAGACAATACCTCAGCTTTGTTCTTCTACGTACTGCTTTGTTTGTTTGTTATCGTGAGAGAGAGAGAGAGAGAGAGAGAGAGAGCGAGAGAGAGAGAGAGAGAGAGAGAGAGAGAGAGAGAGAGAGAGAGAGAGAGAGAGAGAGAGAGAGAGAGAGAGAGAGAGAGAGAGAGAGAGAGAGAGAGAGAGAGAGAGAGAGAGAGAGAGAGAGAGAGAGAGAGAGAGAGAGAGAGAGAGAGAGAGAGAGAGATTTGCATTTAATGTCGATAAAGTTGTACGAACAGAAAGCAGTTCAAAGAAAGACGACTTGGACAGTTTAGATCTTACAGACTTCTCTAAACACAGCAGCTTATGTACAATGCTGTTTGTTTCTGTCATTACTCCGCCTCCTTGTGTCTTGAGCCCTGATTCTTTGTATGCTACTTAATACAGCAGAGATGATATGCCAGATCTTTTAATCAGGCAGATTCCTCTCTTATTTGGTTTTCCAAAGCCATATGTGGATTTGATAGAAATGTCTGGATTGAGTTTAAATAGAGATAATTGCACATATTGTGTTTATTTACAATGGCACATATCAATACTAAAAAGCTTAAATAGCAATACAGCAACTGCTTATTGATGAGTGTCTTAAAAGCCTCTCTCTCTCTCTCTCTCTCTCTCTCTCTCTCTCCTCTCCTTACACAAACAAAACAATGTCCCCACAAAAACATTACTGTTACAGGTTGCCATGTTTTATGGGGACTTTTGATAAACATAATGACTTTTATACTGTACAAACTGTATATTGTATCCTGTAACCCTCACCCTATCTCTAAACCTAACCTCACAGAAACTTAATTTATTATAAATGATAAGCTGTTCTTCTCATGGGGACCAAAAATGTCCCCACAAGGTTGAAACATTACTGGTATTACTTTATCTGTGAGGGGATATTTGGACCTAACATTATGTATACATATATATTAAAGTGTCTGCCAAAGGCATAACTGCAAATGAATGAATATGAATCAAAGTCTTCCTCAAAGCGCTTTAATTTTCTGAGAGCTTTTGAAAGAACGAGCACAGCTCTTTCATTTATCATAATTAAAAGTATTACAAAGAAGAAAAAGAAAACAAAGATAAAGGCAATGGATGAATTATACATGTAGGGTTTTACCTTCACACATAATTTAATTGTTGCATAATAGCTATACAGTTTATAGGAACAGAACAGTCAGGTACACGTTTCTAATGGCATAGCAGACAAAACTCTACATGAAGCTCCCTGTGTTTCTGCACTGTAGAGAGCACAAAGACCATTAAGCCACTGCAGACTATATGTGTTTTTAATGCACAGCTCCAATGGCTCTCATAAAAATGGAGATGCGACTAGGACAGAATTCAAGAATCACCTCTGCTTATAAAGCCACAATCTAATCCTGTTAAAGTTGAATTAACCCGTTCCCGAGCAGGTTTGAGCTTATGGACCTGTTGCTATGACGACGACTTGGAACAGAACAACCCGGGATTGTGTCAAATTGTCAATAGTTAAATCTGATTCAGTCAAACGCATACAAAAACACAAAACACATACAAAAAAGCCAAGTCATGTCACATCTACACCAAACGCAGCTCATCTTCTGCAGCTTTTAAAACCTGTGAATTACTAAATTGCTGACATTGACCAATAAGTACCACCATGTTTGGACATGAGCATGTACCATGGTTCAGTATATGAATATTGTAAAAACAGTGACATGGTATATTACCCTCTGAAAGCATCAATATCCACTGTACAGTAACATATTTTATGTTTGAGTCATCAAAATAAATGTAGTGTAACTCGCCAACCTTAGATGCTATTCCAAACACCACTTTATATATCATTTTAGGGACGTTTTCCTACATTACCTCAATATACATCAGTCATTGCTCCACACCTACTGAGAACAATGGGTAATGTTCATATGACATTTAAGCATTTGATAAACTGCTGATGCATTGCTTTAAGAGAGATTATGATTAATTTCAGCATTATAGTTCTTTCACTTTGGAAACAGTTTGGGATACTGGCTGGTTGTGACTGCACTGTAATTTCTTTTGATCCACAGCGCCTGACCGGATACGCCGCAATGACGACTTCCATCACAAAGCCAGACAAAATCCGACAGATACAGTCCAGCACTAACCCTGAACGGACATGATTGGATGAGGAAAGTTGTGATTGAAACTTGTCTGAGAGATTTGAGGAGCATTGCTATAAAACAGGCTTGGGGATAGACAGATCCTGCAGATATGAAGAATTGGAAAATCTCTGTGATCTTCACCCTTCCACCCAGAGGACGTCTGGCCTTACCGCATGCAACTATATTCTAATCTCACCGAGTTGCAGACAAGTAATGAAATGAATAAATGTACCAACATGAGTTAAGCTCCTGCCTTCAAAACATATTTGAATTCAAATGTGATAGTAACCGCAATCAAATTCTCTACAAGTGTTAAAAGTCTCAAGATTGCCCGTCATTATGCAGCTGGTGGACTTCAAAAACAGCTCTTGTTTTACATGTAGAATTATGTATTTTCTCTTGTATTAAAGTAAAATCAGTCACTACTAATTATGTATTTCTCACTTTCACACACACAAATTTGGAGTTCATAAAACAGTGACTAAACTTTTGAAACTCAGTAAAATATTCCCAAGTTCACTCTTATTTATAATTGATGTTACTTGTTTCTATTTCAAAGCGACATAAACTTTGACCATTGCAGACGAATATAGTCAGAAAACACGTTTCCATACCACAGTGCAATTAGACGGTGTCCAGTCGCTATCACTGAACTCATGCTGACAGGATGTGAGACTAGATACAGGCTTATGGTCTAGAGACCGAATTGGTCAAGAAAGATGATATTGCAAATCAGTGTTTACGTGTGTGTGCGTGTGCGGTAAATGTCAAGAGCATGATAAGCTGTTCTTTGAACAGATGGATCTGACAGAGAGCTACTGAAGGTGTGAAACACACTCCCTCAGCCTTGTCAGCCTATTTACACACACGCGACACACTAGCACATTTAAATGTCGCACAGAAGCCAATTATCTGAGAGATAGTGATAGTTACATCCTTAAACTGACAGTTCTGCGTTGAAGATTATTGGACAGACTATCTGTCAGTATGTCTGTATGTTGTGTGGCGTTCAGCGTTTGCGTATGGGCGCCTGTATGAGTTTTACTTGCTTTTTGAAGTTTTGACATCAAACTGTACACATAGTACGATTCTGTCCACATATTTTACAGTATGTCTCTCTATACTGTATATACGCACACATATCTTTTGCCGAAATGAGTGTGTGTGTGTATTTCTGGTATGTAGTGGTCAGGAAAGAGGGAGAGCGTTGTTAAATATTAATCCTGAGGTTTGTTTTGAGGTCTGTGGTGGCAGATAGATGTCTCCAGTGTGTGTGCGAGTGGGTGTATGCGCTGCTGTCAGTGTATAGGAACTCTTTCTATTTGTGTGTTTGTGTGCATATCGTGCGTGTCTGTTTGCCTGTGTACACGCGGCTCTTTTTTGCTGATGTATTGGTGATTTCCGAGAAGTAAGTGGCGCCAAGATGGATTTGGTTCAATATGATGGAGTAAACTGATAACGTCTAGGGGCAGGTGTGTGTTTGTGAGAGAGAAAGAGAGAGAGAGCTTAAACACACAGCTATTATCATTTATATTACACCTCTTATACATGCATGCCGAAAATACTTTCGGGGGTCTCAAAGTCCCAATATAAACCTGGACACAAAGAGCTTTATAAGGTTATAAGAATTCTGCATTATTCTTCTTGATCTTAAATTGATCACTTGGTTTTAAGTGACAAAATTAGGTATTAAATTATAAAATAATGCTAAACACTACAGTATTTGGAGACCGCTGTATATCTTTCTTTACCGCAACAGCAAAGTTTCAGTGAACTTTTTCCAGTGTATTTCTCTCCTGTTACAGCCTGGTGCTACCAACACCGAGGTCATGGGTTTGACTTCCAGAGAATGCACATACTGATAAAATGTACTGTAAATCACTGTATTTTACTTAACACCTGCCAAATGCATAAATGTACATACTTCAGTAGCTAGCAACATTTTGGAGCCATAACTACTTACTATAAAGAACTGTATATCTATCTCTTAAAAAACTGAGACAATTTATATCTTTATTGCATGATCTCAAAGTATGTAAAGTGCATGATGGCACATACACATGCTCAGATGAACAGTGTTTGAAACAGAAAGGGCGTGCCCTAATGTTCCCAAAGCTGCGAGCTTGAAAGGAATGAGCTCATTTATCTACTGGTAATGCTTGGCCATTTATAGATTTTAATGAAATCATAATTGCCAGATTAATACATGTTTCACTTTCAACAGGGACAAAAGTAATAGAGACGAAACATAAAATTATTTTACTCGCATATTCATCACTCCTATTGGTTTCTGTGGCGATAAAGTTTAAAATTAGACCCCCGTTAAGAGATGTCTGTGACGGATGGTGTGGCATGACAGTGCTAATTAAATTGAGTTATCTGTGCATTTTATTTCTGGGCGTGAGAGGGATTGTTTTATTTTAAAAAATCGTTAATAAAGCAAAAGGCGTGGAAACAGATCAAGTGTGTAACGAATATCTGACTGTCATTTATCATTTATCTGTGGAGTTTAAACAGCAAAATCTAAATTTTATTGTTGAAAGTGAGAAACGTGTTACACATGTATACTTCCAATCATGTCCTAAAATGCAGCGTGGCGACAAACAGCCAATCAGATGTTGCACTTACATTACATTTATGCTGACACTTAATTACTATTTTATCTTTATGTGTCTTTCCTGTGATTCAAACCCACAGCCTTTGTCTTACACACAATGTACAGTGCTCTCCAAATGCTCTTCTACAGGAACACGAGCAAAAATAGAAACCCAACAAATTGGCAAAATGTTCCCTTGCAGTCATGGTTTAGCACCTATGAGTTGAAAGCTGTGTCACAGCACTCATATATAGTGGGTGGTGAAAGCACAATGTCCCAGTTTAGTTGGAAAAACAGTTTAATAAAAGTGTCCCACTTCAAAAAAGTCAATAAGGCACATCAATTGTACCGAAATCAATAATGTGATAAAAGTACTTATGTAGATATCAATACCTTGATAAAGTTACACTAGAGACAACTTGCAAGTTCATTACGAAACAATAAAATCTGTGCAAGGGTCAATTATAAAGCACAATCATGATCTAATAACTGAGTCATTCATGCAAAATGACCCTCATTTCATATTACATATATTTATAAACACCTAACTGTGAAATCATATTATGAGATAAATGTAAATCTTCATGTACAGCGACACTATTTGTCTAAATACTAACAAATAATAAAGAAAATCATCATACCATTTTTTTATTTACCCTCATCTATTGGTTCAACAGATGGACATTATGACAGTCAGTATGTGATTACACACCGACCAAGCAACACAGATGGACAGAGCAAGTGCACTTTTGTCCCTTCTCTCTTTTGTGTTTTCTATATTTTCAAAGAGTTTCAGCTCTGTAATGTCCATCACGCTCAGACTGATGGAGAGAGAGAGAATGCAGTGACCTAATGTGATGTAAACAGGGGCAGGACAGAGAGCCTGAGAACACCAGTGACCCACATACAGATCTAAAAAACAAACACACACAAAAGCCCCTCAGCTGAATGAAAATGGGCAGGTAAACAACAGAGGTGGGAGGCTCTGTCTGAGACCTCTGGCTGGTGAATTTGTTTGTTAAAGAGAGAAGAAAAAAAAGAAAACAAAGGGAAACAGTTTTTTACTTCCTAAACCCATCTCCATTAAATTTCCATGAAAAGATTTTTTTTGTTTGCGTTAGGAATAAACATTTGCCATATAAAAAGGTTTCTATTGATATAGCTGTGTCAAACCAAGGGACCCCTGCTGGTAGCTGCTGTAACTACACCATCCGGTTGCAGACAGCATCTGACTGTGATAAATAAAACACTTGCCTATTACTATACTTACTAAAATTACTACTAACTAGCGATAAACCATTTTTACTGCAATGTTGGCTAAATATTGTCTTGCTTTTGACAAAAAACAAACAATTATGATTCTTGTTCAGCAAATAATTGGCTGAGCTAAACCTTTAAGCTCTTCTTCTACATTACAATACTCTCCTCAAATGCACTCATTTAAATGTTTATATCGCTGCAACCTCTAAAACAATTAACTAAAAGCAATCTGAGTGAAATGCAGTTTTACTTGATATTCCACCTCGGTTGACAATAATGTATAAAACAGTTTATGCACTAGTGTTCGCTCTGGATTAAATCCACATTAGCAGACTTGGGTACCTGCTTTTATATAGCCAATAAACAAAAGCCATCATCATACCATCTGTGCTTTGTGAGTCATATAAAACCATGTGACTGTCATTGGGATGTATTTCATGTGTGTGAACTGCTCATATAGACAACTTTTTTTACAGTACATGTTTTTCTGTAACCTTGACCAAGGTCATACTGAACATAGTCATGGACAGACTTTGATTCAATTTTTTTTTTTTTAATTTAAATTATATTAAATGAAATTGGAAAAAAGGTATCAAAGCCAGAAAATATATATATATGCCAAGTCTGCACTTAAAGGTCAAAATAATTTCGTCTTATCAAAGAACTTTACAACTACAGCTTATTTTACAGCTATACAAACTACATTACATTTATAGTGCAATGCTCAATGTATTTTAAAAACCCTCATTTGGATCTATTTTTAATAATAACAGACATAATCCCGAAAAAAACACTATACAACATGCAACTCTAAAAAAAACGGAGTATCTTTCATAAATTTATCGCTACTAACCTCACAAATTAAGTAAATCCATCATCCTCAAAATACTTACTGTATCAACCGAGTACCTTGCAAACGCTTGTGCTCTGATACATATAAACGTTTTCCTTTATTCCCACCAGCCAATTAGAATCATTCTTGCTGGATCAAGAAATACTTTCCAGTTTTGTTCGCAAACTGGGCAAACACGGACAATCCGTGGGCATGGAGGCTAAGACTAGACTAAAATCTCAGAAGAAAGGCACTCTACACAACTAAGGTAAGGCTTATTGCTGCGATTTTGCTACGCACACTATAAAGCACAGTCAGTACACTGGGGCTCCTAAAGATACTCAGACTCAGCTAAATAATTCATTATTCAAGTCTCCTTTTAGTCTCTCTCCCTCTTTTCTCTCTCTCTCTGGAACGGTCTGACCCTGACCTGTGTGGGGCTCTGGGCCTAAGACTAACAGTAAACCTAATTAGCGGTGATATTATCCAGAGTTTGGTCATTACACCCACTCAATAACTCTCCCCTCGGGTCTCTATGATGTATGGAGTGGGGTCTTCTGTTTTTACACCCGAGCAGAGCCCAGCAGCCGACACAAAACATACTAAAGCCTGTGGAGGAATCACAGATGATACACATGTATAGGAATTCAAGGCAGCTTAATGCATTTTTGATAAAACCTGTCACTCCTAAAATTGACACAGAATGTCAAGAATCAAAGACAGATGGAAGTACACACGTTGTGTGTATATAAAGACTACAGACAATGCTGAGATAATTGACTGTTTTTATGTTCTTTGTGCAATCTGCTGCCCATAAGCACAACTCAATATCCTAAACCCAATACCCCGGGTCCTGTAATATATTGCATTTCTAATCCCATATGTGTGCAAATGTGTGGGCCTGCGTGTGCAGAGGGCATCTATGAACAGATCTGGAACTTCACTTTCTCCCTTACTTTCTTTTTATTCATACCGTACAGCGCACAGGTCTCGTACCTTGATTCATGACACACAAAACGCTCTGAATCAGGCCACAATAGCAGCACCATGGAGAGGCCGAAAAAAGGAACAGTTTTTCCTTGAAATAGTTGCCTTTTACGGTTTAAGTGCCGAAGAATGAGGGGCTTTTCTAAAGGTAACTCTAAGCAATAAAACACTATAGCGCCCTGTGCATCTCCGGAGGCTTCTCCAGCTCTCGGCTCACGTTCACTTTAGCTCCATTCTAATAAATTAAGGAATCATCGGGGTTACAGGAGGCAGATCGCACCGCGCGACGGATTTGATTACGCCGTTATTTCCCCCTGCCGTTATTGCTTGGCGTTCACCCGAGGATGAAGTGTTGGATTTGGCGCCGATAAAGGCAGAGAGGTCCGCGGTCGAGGAGGATGGTACGACAAGGGGTGAACGGTTCACCGTTAATAAAAGAGAAAAGCTGAATCTCAGTGGCGGCAAAAATGAGTGAACTTTAGATACCAGACGGAGTGAGTAAAAATCAATCAAACACCTTCCCTAACTGATTGTCTGAACTCATGCGTCTTTAGCCGAGATAACAGACATATTTCTGTTGGAGCTTGTTTTTGATCGGATTTTAATCTGCTTCACTGGCAAATAGATCAACATAAACACGTACAGTATGAATTTAGAAATGCAATCAATTTTCCTGTTGAAAGGCAGCCTATCTGCAATTTTGCGAATGATTTATGAAATCATCAACATAAGCTAACCTGAAAAATGAAATGGGCTAATCTCACATGCATCAAAAGCATTTTTCATTAACACTTCACACATACAAACAGAAGAGCACAAACACACACACACACACACACACACACACACATACATGTGCGATTCCAACTTCAGCTCATAAGAAATTAATGAGTGCAGTGAAAGGAGAACTAAGATCCAGGGTAGATTTACAGAATGTCGGTAAAATGGGGGAGTTCTGCTCACTCTCACTTCAAACCGAGCCATTACAGTAAGACCGTTAACCTTGACCCAACTGTCCCGCTGCTGAGATCTGCCTGTTCCTCCAAGAATGGATGATTGACAGCCCTTCATAGCCGGACTGGTAGAAAAGAATCCTGCTGTGTTCAAGAAGATGTGTCGCACAATGACAAATACTTTGAAAAGACATTTCAAATTATAATGATAAAATACCTATGATTATCAAACCTGTACACACACTCTTCCACACAGTCTCGCTAAAGAATAAAAGAAAGCAAAAAACAAACCAAAAACAAGATTTGAAAAAGAATCATTTATGCTCTGCCGCACTAAGTAAAAATCAATCCTCTATTTTAGAAATAGGATACGCAGATGAATTAAAGCTTAATGAGGTTTTCCGGGCAAAGCCAGAGACACTGTATATGGGTTCCAAACACACGAAGACAAAAGAAATCAAAACTATGCATAAATCTCTCCTGATGTCATGACATTACGACATCCCTTCAAAAGACAAACATTTGTCAGGCTGTTGCTTATGTTGCTAAATGGTTACAACTACTAGTCACACTCACATAATGCAAAAGCAAACAAAACAAACAGGAAAACAAATTGAATTTATTTTGGTAAAAAAATTGATTTTAATGGAATGGTTTAGTGCATGCCACATCAACAACAATGATCAAATAAAGCATTTGTTTCTCATTTCTGAGTTAGTTTAGTAGTTGTACGTGTCTAATTTATTATTAACTAATTTAACATAAAAACCTTCTTGCTCTGATTCTGTTATCGATCATCCAGCCTCCAGCTCATATACTTGCCAATAAACAAATCACAGTTGTGTCATAAAGAATTATGGATTTTTGCATTCGTTTATTTAAGCCTTAAAAAAGGCAGTGACGATGATTATAATAAATGTCAAACTGCAAGGTAATCTATTTTTAATTAGAATGAAATAGAAAGTGTTTGGGAGGCATATATTGTTTTTTACGAACATCTGTAAGGTGTCATTACATTACACAGTAAATCAGACAGGTTTAATACTAAAGCAGTGAAATGCTACACGTAGCCTTCTGAATATTATTTTATTATCTTTGAGTAAATTTGAGCTGTGTGAGTGAACGTGAATTATATGGTCTCTTTATTCTCAATGTTTAAATTACCAGCGGAAACCCAGTTTAATAACATGCATGGATGGATGGATAGACAATTAAGGAAAATTAATAAATCCTGAAAAACTTATCTTTCTCTCATTTAGAAAAAAAGGAGATATTGCAAATTAAAACTCTTGTAAATTCAAAATAACAGAATTTGAAACTGATAAATATATCTGGAAATGAATGCTAGGTTTCTCATCAAAGAGAGAGAGCAAGAGAGAGAAGCTGAGGCTCTCTCTCTCTCTCTCTCTCTCTCTCTCTCTCTCTCTCTCTCTCTCTCTCTCTCTCTCTCTCTCTCTCTCTCTCTCTCTCTCTCTCTCTCTCTCTCTCTCTCTCTCTCTCTCTCTCTCTCTCTCTCTCTCTCTCTCATCATTGTGTAAACCTTTATGTTTGATGTCTTCTATTTGAGTTTATGTTATTTTACCAAAGTAAAGTCTCATTTCTGTTATCTCTGTTTCACCGTGTGCTTCATACCCAGCCCATAACAGCTGAAGGTGTTTTCCCTAATGTGAGCAAATTTAACAACTTCACAGAAAATGTGGCTCTAAACAAATTCATTCTCTGCATCATACATAACAAACATATGCACAGTGAAAGCAGTCACTCTTTAAGTTCTTAATATGGAGAGAAGAAAAAAATGACTAAAGCAGTAAGGTCTACTCAACAGAATTTTAAAACCCGCTTTACATCACAGACTCTTTGGCTTGTGCAACTGTGTGCGCGATTAAAACTACTGTACAACCAAAAACGACACAAGTACTTTATTTTAGCTTATGACTTAAATTAATGTGTCTGTTGGTGTGTATCTATGCATCCTCAGTATTCCAAGTATGAAATTATAAAATTTATGATCAGCATCAAAGACGCCATTTCATTTTTCTTATCTGTGTTTACCAGATTGGTAACAGTGTAAACAACAATCCCAATCCCAGAAATCTAATCACACACAAACACACACACACACACCACATGGTAGAGCTGCAACACTATTCACGGTTCAGTACAACTGTAATACAGCTGGAACAACAAAGAACATGTCTTAAAATAATTTCTTTAATAAACACAATGGCTGCAACTTGACCATGTTGCCATTTTCGCTTGTTTTTCATTAAATATGGCATAAATATGAATAGTTACAGCTTGTGGTTTTGGCTGCTTATTTACAGATTTTAATCACTGTGTTTGGCCTGTTAGTGCTTGGCACCACATCATGCATCATTCTTAGGTTTCACACTGGATGCGTAAGCAGCATGTATTTTTTTGATGGCCATGTTAACAGGTTAAAGCATTCACACCGCACGCCAAGACGTCGCAGCCTCATGTCGCAGAAGTGGCAGTCCCGCAATAGTTTCAGCGCCACATGTATTTTTGCTGAGCTGCTCACACTGAATTAAATAGACAGATTTTTTTCTGCATGGTCCAAAGAAACATGGATTGTTTGATACTAAAGTAACAATTGTACTGTAAAGGCAAATAATAAAAAGGCTTTCCTCCTGTACTTATTAACTTAACACCCTTTGCATTTACTTTTTATTTCTTACTATACTATATACTAAGGGTGGGAGAAAAAAAATCGATGCATCGGGATTCTTTCTCTAACGATTCTGAATCGATTCTCAAAGATTCTGAATCGATTCTCAAAAATTCAGAATCGATTCTATGTCAGAATTTGTTCATCCTGAATATAACTTTGTTAAAATAAAAGCAATAAAATTGAACTTCAAGATGGGAATACTGTCAAAGAGATTCTAACTATAAACAAAAAGCATAAAAACTCTTTATTTATTTAAAATGCAAATTTATCATATTTGCAAAAAAATGGACTGGAGTGATGGCTATTTTTAAACTATTAAAAAGTAACATCACAAATATTGTTATAATACACATAACCATATGTCTTGCTATTATATATCCCTACCATATTTTGAAAAAGCTTTACTTTCTCCCATCTTTATTTCACTGAAAATAGAAAGGGTGGGGCAGTCAGTCATGACCAGAAAGTGAAGCAGAAGTAAATGAGGCTTAAAACGCTGTTTCAATCAGTCTCCGCCCCAGGACCCTGATTGAAACCAGCTCCTAGGGTCTGAGGAAGGGTCTAAAATACTTTAAACAATCTCTGCGCTTAAAGGTTGCGAAGGACCGGTTTTGTTTCATAAAAAATGAGTTTGTGGGTAATGTTTAAGAAGGTTTTGGTACGTCAAAAACACTGACCATTTTAACAGCTAGTTCTTCTTAATTCCCCATCATATATGTTTTCTTGTCTTACTTATCAACACAGGTGAATTTTACATCTTCAATAAATGGCTTTTCAGTTTCAAAAACAGAAAGTTGCACAGATGTGTTTGAGGTTCAGCTTTTACAACTCTTTCATCAACTGCTGCTGATATCATATTGATTTACTTGCACTCACCCAGAAACAAAATTGTCTATCTCTACGCACGCATATGTGTGTGTGTGTATGTGTACACGTGCGTGCTTCGCCCTTGTGCTCTCCACAGCAAGAGCAACAAGGCACGCTGATGATGACCAATTTTCTTGGGACTCTGCGTGGACGATAACATCAGAGCTCTTTCAAATGTAAATGCATCTGACAACACACGCACAAACAGGAAGGCACAAAGGGAATGATACGCACACATCATCAGCAGCAGGTGAGTGGGGACAGTAAGTGGTGGCTTTAGCAGATGCTGGTAGTCAGATTACTGCTGTTCAATTGTGAGCTCGAACAAAGACGGCAGCAATCGGCCATCCCATATGGAGCATAACTACACAAGCAGGAGTAATCACATACCAAGAAAATATGACGGGGATGAATATGGCGCTCAACCAAACAAGCGACCCGGCACAAATATGAATACGGATTTTAAATGTATTGCTCAACGATTGCTCTTTAATAGCTCAAGGGATGTGGTGGAGTTTTAGTAGTAGTTTGAGTAGCTCAGTTGGTAGAGAACAGTGCTAGAAATCTGGATTGAGTATATACCTTGCATGCACTTTTGATAAAAGTGAATGCCAAATGCATAAATACAAATTTTAAATGATCTCTTTAAAGTCCCATGTTACCCTTAAAATGTAGAATATCTAAAAACTGGAATGTTCCAAAACTGACATTTAGAAGATACAGTGTAAGCATTCAATACAGTCTCTCACGCACGATCAAAAACTTCTAGAATTGTGATGGCATCGTTCTCCACTTCAGCTTCTAAACAATTTCTCTTTAGAATCTAAAGCCTTCCTAACATAACATAATTACTAACATAAATGACACAAATGTGGCTGTCACAAGCTGTCAAATGCAGCTTTGCCAGGCTGTGCCAAATACAAAATGCTTTTGTTTATTTGAAAGGGGGAGGGGCCACTTAATGTCTCGTGCCATCTTTCTTTTTTGCAGTTGAAATAACATCAACAGTTGAAATAATGTCAGACACTTTAGTGGATTCCCTTAAGATTCCTTGGTGCATGATGGCTGCGTGGACAGTTCAGACACATATACCGGCTCTGGTGTCCTTTGAGTTGAAGCTACCCTGGCTCTTTCTCTCTCTCCCATTCACTTCCTGTCTCTCTACACTTTCCTGTCTAAAAATGAGAAAAAGGCGGAGAAAAAAAAAAAGATTCCTTGGGTGATACAAAAAGACAAATATTAGAATACAGTAATAGTACAGAGCAATATGAGTAACAAAGAAACTCATGCAAAACTTTAAAAAAATTGAGTGACACTGTTGATCAGAGAGGACTTGCTTAAAAGATAAAAATAAAAGTGCTTTATTTATCATCACCGCTTGCTAAAAGAAACAATTAATGTATTCCAAAGATCAGTGATTTTTTCTTTCTGCAGGATCTCACTTCTAACTTATTAACTTCACTAAATAAAATCTAACAGGTTGTTATTGTTTTTACAACATTTAAATATGCCATTATTGTTTCTCTTTTACCAACACTCAGTATCTCAAGACACACATGAGATTTTAAATGTTAGCTAAGCTGTCTGTTTCAGCAGGTGGAGATAAACGCACATGTGCCTGTCCACACCTGCGCACTAATTAAGACAGTCAAGCTGTCACTCACCTCTCCTGTCAATCACTGAACTATAAGACAGTCCCAATGGGAGTCACTTCCTTACATATTAAGCTCTATTCACACCTCATTATAACTTAATAGATGATTTAACACTCCTAATAGGGCTATGCAGTGGAGCTATGCTTTAATAGAAATAAAGAACACATGCTTTTCTCTATGAAGTACAAGGATGCTTTGTTCAAAGATCAAGTCTGGTGCAATTCAAATGGTCAATCTTTTAGAGAAGAAAGACAAAACTGGTTTGTGATCAGTGGTGTTAGTTTAATTCAAAGTGACCCACAGCTTAATAATAATTATGGGAAGCTATTAAATCATTCAAAAATACCTGATCAGTCTGATTGTCTTAATGCTTCTGTTTGATCTAATCCTTAATGCCAAAATTGTATCGATTCTTTGCAAATGTGAAACATTCAAAACACACAGACAGTAGTGTGTTAGGTTTACTTTAGGAATACATGATGATCTCTCTCTCCTAAAAAAACTGCATCTCCATTAATAATACTTTTCCCAGCGGTCCAAGGTGACTATCTATTATGATTCAACTAACAAACTATTCCACAATTGTGCATTCCAAGCACAGACATTCCATGTCAACTGCATCCCCTGGGCAGGCGAGATAAACATCAAATTGCTTAGTGCATGGGGCAACATTCAATGAGTCATCTCTTATATATTAAGCAGAAGGTTATGCTGCATGCACCGTGCTTCTTTAGTTCATACCCACCGAGAGGGATGCACCTAACCTTTATTTGACCCCACTTGTTTTTCAGTCTGGTTTCCTGTGGTACCGCCCTGCTTGGGACACATGAGAATGGCCCTCGTCTATCTTTATTAGCTAATCCAATTAAGGAGGGGGAGCGTCCATCACATCCATCTCATTAAAACATGCAAGTTAATATGTTGTGTTTGTTCCAAGCTCGTGGGCTGCAGTTTCACATTCACGAACACTCAAACCCTTTTTTTGTTTTTATTTATGATTCAGTTGGAGAAAAATTACTTTGAAAGTGATCCCAATTATATTGTTTTTTTGTATAGTTATTGTTATAGTTGTATAGTGTGGACTACAATATTCTTTTCAATTAAGAATGAGTTTTAAAACTTCTTTATAGTTCTAGTTATTGTCTTTTTACATTTCACATACTTTTTACACTGTGTACGCTCTATAAAAAAGCTAGGTTGTGTTTGCCCAAAGGTGGGTCAAGACATTTAAATCTACTTCTTCAACATATACTTTAGTACAATCAAGCTATGATATTGCTATTTTTTAAATCTATATATTAAATTATACAAAAAAATCTGCTTATTAAGATAGAGTTTCTCATCTCTTATTCTTCTGTAGATTGTTAGCCATATAAAATGATTAATCCAAAATACCTCTTAGGACACCATTTGAATTCATGTATTTTATGTTTACTGTATCCATTGTGTTAGAATGCTTGACTAATCAAATGTCCTTGAATGTATCCAAAATATCACAATGTGTATGTAATTATGCAAGAGAAAAATCGATGTGGAATCACTGTTTTGATAAAGTAATATTGTGAGCCTGTGTTTCTGTGTGCGTGTGTTTGTGATGAATGACTAGGTGACAGTGAGCAGATGTGAGAGGCTGATGAATTGCAGGGACATCGGAAGTGAGAGACAAACAGCAAAAAACGTCTGACTGCTTCTGTATGCAAACAAACACACAGCTAAACTCTTATGCCTACACGCACGGCATCAAACTCATTCAGTGTTTCAATATTGAAGCGTTATTGCCCTAAGCAACAGTCAGCCTGTTAAAGAAATAAAAACAAATAAGAAAACTATGCCATATGTCTTCAATAACCCTGTCAGATATGCACTTGACAATCTATTTTGGATCAATCAGATCCCTGTTTCAAATGTAAATTTAAAGGCCCACCAAAGGTATGCCAAATTAAATGAAAATGTCCAGCTTGGCACACAGCAAACAAAACAATACACTTGATACACTTTATATTTGCTACACTGTATACAAAATTACATTAATTCCCAAATTTATACCAATATCCATGATTTAAGTAAAGTAATTTGGTGAGGTGAGTTCACGCTTTCTATAGCATTCCAGCTGATCCAAGCCATAAACTGTAATAAGGTTTTTTGTAAGTTAATATATAAGCTATAGTTTTGTTTTTTCTGTAGAATGAAAAATTAAATTAGCATAAACTGTGGAAGTAAACACATCCACTTTTGATACATGGAAAGAGTTATAGAGACTGACATTTAAGCAAAACACAAGCTAAGGCAAGCTTGAATATTTAAGATTATCGCATTGCCTTTGTTTACTTGCCAAGAGTTTACAAAACATATTACGCAGCTCTAAAGGGACAGAAATCACGGCACAGCAGATTTTCTTTGAGCGTGATTCAGAATCAAAAGAGCAAAAGTGTTTGTTTAGGAGTTTACAAGACATTAAAGCAAAACTTCACTTAGGGGTGCATTGAGAATTTTTTTGCAATTAAACTGTTATCTATGATTTTTTGAAAGCCAATTACTGATGATCATAACTGGAAATGTAAAAAACTATTCTGACAGCTGTAAACAGCAGTGTGAGAAAAATACACGAGGGGTGTGAAGGTGAAAATTTATCTTAATTTATAAATAGCATGACTGATGATGGGCCAAAAATGATCATTAACGCTATGACAAAAAAGTAAAAATGCTAAATAAATGTAGGTGTGAGTACATTAAACTTAGGGCTAGTGGCCTCAGACTGCCAGGGGCTTCTGAAGCCTCAGGCCATGTGGCCAGTCACTGCTAAAGGATGTTTAACACTAGAGGCCTTTGGGGAATTCAACACAAGCTGACCACTTAACACATTGCAAGAAGACCACCAGTGTCCCCTGGGCCCTAACATAAACTATAGTACAGTTTTCAATGTGAATTTACCGTTACCTCTAAAACCCCTCTAAAATAGACAAAACCTGACCATCCACCTAACCACCTAACAAAGGCGTTGATCCATATTTTTCACATTAACATGTTTATTCTTCAAATTTTATTTGAATAATCAAGCACGTCTGCACATACTGAAAGATCGAAGTTTTCTCAGGAAGTAGAACAAACTCTGAGATTTTTAAGAAGCAGAACCGTGTTGTATGTTCTCCAGCACTAACCATAAATACTTCAATGTTCTCTTGATCTTTGACAGACTGTCAAATCAAGTTATCCAGCAGAGAGTGTTGATTTGTATGTTTGAAGCTTTTTTGCTGTGAAGTATAAGCAGATCCTACCAACACTAGAAATGTGTAACTAGAAACAGCAGTTAGTCTTCAATATAAATATAAATTCAAGTTCAGGGATATTTTTCAGGTTAACATAAAAAATACCAGGTATATTAACAGTGACATATGCAGCAAACATTTCAACTTTTAAAAACCAATTATGATATGCATAATGGGAAACTTTAAGTAAGCAATTTGAGTAATTTGTGGCCAAATGATGAGTGAAGTGTTTTTAATGCATGACTAGCATGTCCCCCAGCGGTGCTATAGGGGGACAACAGGGAATCTAAACACAGCTGTGAGTAGTGCGATTTCAAGAGAAATTAATTTTTGTTTTTGCCAAGTGAGACACTGTTGTTGTTTATGCCAAATGAGCCGAAACTAGCAAACCCCACTTTTAAAACATGCAAAACAAATCTTTCTATTTAATAAAAAAGTTATATTTCCTATTTGTGTTCCTGTCTTATGTGTACATCTGTGGCTGTCGCTAAATCAAATATTTACACGTAGGCCTCCTATCCCTCAGGCCCAGTGAGTAAGCTTGTACTGGAGAGGACCTTAGTGGACACAGGCAAGTCATATAATGTTCGACGGTATACTGTCCCTAAAGACAGCCCTGGACAACATGGATCTGTTGGAAATGTCAGCGTACAACAAAATTGCCATATTTTGATAGATAAATAAAGTTGATATTTGTCTCTGCCACTACAATTTTAAAAAACGATGTTTTTCCACTGCATTTATTAGTGCCATAAATTGTTGTCAGTATCCGTATTTTGAAACCAAAGACCTGTAAGGTGCACATCAATCTTCGCACATATGTGATTGTATATATGTGATGTATTTTTTTTTCATCAAACTGCTTGGTCGAGCATGGGCGGCTGCCCGCCTGGAGCGCTAACGCCCACAAGCCGTTTACTACTTTTATACAAATAATGGAAGAACGGCAGGTATAGAAAAACAAAGTTGAATAGCTGGATTTACAAAAGAAAACCTCTGAAGTTCTCTTAAAAAACTAAAAAAGTATTGGAAATTGAAATCAAAATGAGATGTCTGTATTTCTGCACTACACACTATAACCATAAATTAACACTGAAGACAAAAAACAGAGATCTTATTCAAGCAAGAAACCAAATAAAAAATAATTAAGCTACAGTCTACCCCCAAGCAGGCACACTTTCTCTCCTGAGTTCATTACACCCAATCCTCTTAGTCTACGATTAGCTCTGGAAAAGCATGGTACCATTGCATCTGTTTCAGAAAAACAACCCCGCCAGGTTCATCTGGAACAGATGTGTCAGGTAAACCCATTTTAGCCGGGTGCTATGGTGATGAGCAATATGGATTTCAGCTTTTGACTGCCACCGTCTCGTTTAAAAACGCGCAGTCCTGTGCTTCAGACCCGATCACAGCGCTTACACAATCACCATGGTGACTAAACACGGTTTGGAGGGCTTCCAGTGGCACCTCTCCTGTCTGCTTTGCTCTTCCTGGGACTCCATTAAAATATGCTCAGGCTGGGGATGTTTGCTGGCATGTTTGTGCCTGTTTATCGTTCCATTAATTTAGCTCCATCTACCTGGCTAATGAGTGGAACGCGAAGCCGGAAACACGGAACAAATGGAGCTACTTTATAATTAAGCTATGCATTAGGCGGCAAACGCTGGCCTGCTAATCTCAGCTCCGCCTCATACGTGCGCTGGCGCTCCTCGCTCTGTTTGCTAATGTTCTTCTCCTGCATCTTCATGCATGGTACCCGCGTCATGAAAATACATCAGCGTTTTCATTTAAAAAGAGTGTCCATGTATAGAGCTTATTTATATCTCAGGCAATTGAATGAGCACCGATTTTTTAAGCTTCATACCTCCTACACTGGCATGCTAGTGCTCTCTCCCACACATTTAATAACACATTGTGTGCAAAAGCTCTCTTTCCCTTTTCCTCTCTTTCTCACCAGTTTTGAATGTGTGGACGGCTATCTCATGGGGAACGGTGCATTGTGGAATAAAAGTCTGTCTGCCTGCAGTTCCCTCTCCCCGGGCGTTTCACATTGTAAACATGTAGCTCAGAGAGAGAGAGAGAGCTTTGACTGTTTTAAAGTGTCCGTCTATGAGATTTTCTCCATTTGCGGCAAGCCGCAATCTGAAGTGCTGAATCCCAGGAGAGCTCTCTCTGTATGGACCCCGACAGCTGTTTAGACTGCACGCGGACGGTGAATGTTCTCTTCCATTAAACACACATTTAAAGGGGAAGAGGTTGAATCTATCTGAAAAAATTATTTTTCTAAAAGCCAATAAGGTAATGCAGTAAAAAGATTATAAGCCATTGCCTTGAACTCAAGATTGTGTAGCGTGTCCTTTGTTTCTTAGACAACGTGTCTGCGGTCTTTCTACAGTAGCATTCACTTGGCTCCTGTCAATAAAGAAGAAAGTGAATTAAACTAATATACTTCAAGTCAGATGTGAAAGGCCCTATGGCCTTTACAGCTGACCTGCTGTAGAGGGTCATAATGGCTGAAACTCAAAAAGCAATACTGTGTACAAAAAAGAGCCAAAAACTGTGTGTTTTTGATGGGTTGCTTGTACTTTATCAAAAGCCAAAAAAACCAATCAGCAACAAAGTGTGATTTTGTTGTACAAGCATTAATGGTCTCGAGTCGTGAGGCAGTCACAGCTGTACATGTCGAAAAATACTCTGTTGAAATTGGTTTAATAAAAAAGCAGTTTCTACCATAATCCGCAGCATATGGTAAAATCACTCAAAGTGTATTGTAAAATTTGCACACTAGGAAGGTTGCTGTGTTTTAGGCACCTTTTTCTGTCAAAACACTTCAAGGTATCTTCATGCCTGCCTGTACCCATCACCCTAACTGTTTGTGATATGGATTTTTTCCTTACAATGCTATCACTTATGGTAATGATATACTGAAATAGCATGCAAGCAGAAAGCCTTCACGCTTGAAATTCATCATACATTCTGCATATTTAAACCTTGCCAGGTGTTGACTTGTGCGAAGCTGTTATGCTAATGGATATGTGTTCTGGCTGGCTTGTTTTTAAGGGGTGGCTGTAATTTAAAGCAGCAAAGTAAGGAGCACGCTAACTTACGTTAGCCATCCATCGCCCGGCACGTCACGCTCTTCAACGATTTCCCGTCTGCCTTTTCATCCACTGCTAATATAGTGACAATATCACTTAGGCAAATCACTTGCCGACCTTCTGTAGCTGCTCAGACGCATGATTGTTTAGCGGAAAGTTCTGGAGCTCCATCATGGCGAGGTGGAATAATGGCAGATCAGTCGTTTTGTCACAACAACACCTGCTCAGCAACATCGTGTGTGACCCTACCCAGTGTGCTTTCGAGTCGATGGCTTGCCATAATTACAATTGTTGTGTCAATGAACTTTTCCCTCTCTTTGCTCTTATAAAAATATATCTTAGCAGTTCTTGGATTGACACTATAATAATCGCACAGACGTTTGTGTTTCTTTTTGCACTATATTATCCTCTCAAACCACACACAAAATAGATTAAAATACTTTAACTACGAAAATATAAATACACTTCAATATATAAAAATATTTAAGTAACTACCAAGTGTTGTTCTACACTATGCAGATGTTTGCAAGGTTGGTCGTGCCTTTTTTGAAGCAATAAAATCAATTCAATAATACTGAGCACTTCTTTTCATTGCGCTATTTTCTTGTAAAGGTATACTAAGTAATAATTTGTTTTCATTGCTCTGACTAACATGACAGCCGTCTTGAACCAGGCTACAATAGCACTGATGATGCAGCATCAAGCGACAGTTTCACTAACCAGTGCCATTGTAGCAATGCAGTCAGCCATAATTAATTTATTCCTCCAGTGAATGAAAATCAATGCAAAATTAATCAACTTATATTAGGCTACTGATCTCATGTGAGTGTGGATGATTCTAAACCTATTTTGATTGATAAACACTGAACCAAACTGCAATGTGACGCAAGTCATTCCGTTTAGCTTCTCCTCAACAGTTGCTTTGAAACTTTGTCAGCATGACTAGGAGGATGATGAAAACTGACGAAAACACTGCGCAGATCCCACAGAGACGGTGGCGATGACCATGAGATAAGCTAGAAGAGCTGCCGCCCTTCTGTTCTGCAATAACATCACTAAAGCGTGATTTCCAAATTATTCAAACTCACAGAGTTCATGCGTTTATGTGAATTTTAAATCTAAAGTATTTGAGCTTATACCAGCTCTTAAAAGAATGCATTGTGTGCTCTATGAGTGCATGCGTGCATTTGTAAATGTAGGTAAACAGAGAAGATGAGCTGTTACTTTGATATGTGTGAAGATAATGGAGCTGTTTTACCAACCACCCTTCCTGTCTAGCTCTCCCTCCTCATTGTCTCTCTTAATTAGCTGTCTCTTTACCAGCACGTTATTTACAATCATGTGTTTTCACTCTATTTACGCGTTCAATGAAAGCCACTGTAAAAGCATCATGAGTTTATATTATCTCTTTCTCGCTCTCTCTCTCTCTGTTTCTAAAGCATCATGAGTTTATATTATCTCTCTCTGTTCCTCCATTACACCTTTCCATTTCTCATGGCCCCTTTTAGAGTGCAGTGTTTTCCTGAACCTCAATGCCAGTGCGGTATGCTAATGTGTATTGATGTGTATGAAATTAGCTGGAATTTGCAGAGGCAGCACTAACAAAATGAGAGCCTACCCTTTACCTGCTCCTGCCAGCAACATAGCACCAGGTCTGAGAACAAAGAAGTGCTTTAACCCCTTGTCCATATGCTTTAAGTTCTCCTTATTAAGATTCAGAGAAACCAGTTAAAGGGATAGTGTAAAAGAAATGAAAATTCTTTTCTCATTTACTCACCCTTATGTCATTCCAAACCTGTACGACTTATTTTGAACAAGATATTTTGAAGAATGTTGGTAACCAAACAACACTGGCCACCTTTGACTTCCAATGTATGGACAAAACCACTGAGACATTTCTCAAAATATCTTCTTTTGTGTTCCACAAATTGTGCATGTTTAGAATGACATGATGACAGATTTTTTATTTTGCTGTGAACTACTGTATCACGCCAACTTCTAATGGCCGATTTGCATCGTAAAAATACTCTATCTTCCTCCAGATGGTGCATTATTACCTTTAGTAAAAGCAATTCCTGACTGCGTTTTCAGAGGAATTCACTAAAAATGAATTGTTGTTTTCTCACATTGTGCATGGGTCGGCGCCTGATTCACAAAAGAAAGCAAACCTGGTATTGTCAAAAAATATCCCGACTAAACACATTTTGCACAGCACAATTCTTCATCTTGAAGGTATGTTTTGAGTGCTAAGTCAAGTACAGCACTGCAGTCCAGTCACCCGAATCAGTTCTTTAAAATGCCAAAACTGAACTCGTCTAAACAACGTGTCAATGTGTTGGGTTATAATGCTCCTCTCCACCATCTTGATCACAACTCGAGAAATAATACTGCTGAAAATACCCACAAACATCTCTATTTTAAACGAATTTCTATCAACCACCTCCTTCTGCGCTGTCTGAAGGTACAATATCAAGGCTAACAGAAGTACTGTGAGGAGGCACAAAGTGTCACAATGACAATTTAAATACTAAATGCGCAAAAGTGGCAAACCTGCTTAATAAAAAACAGATTTGTTTAAAGGCAATTGTAAAACTCAAGCAACATTTCAAGGTGGATGTGTCCTCTACTTTCTTATCTGCACAAGAAAATAGAAATAAAGTCGTCTAAGGTGTCAAAAACTTCCAGTCACATCAGTGAAGAAAGATAAATCCAGCAAATACAGACCATGTGGAAATCATGCTCTCAGAAATGGTAGATCCAGAGGGTAATCTCATGAAATGAGTAAGACAGCCAAAGCATCACAAGGCCGTTCTATGATACCTGAGTCCCTTTGGATTTTCTGGGCTTTATGAAAGAAAGCGGCTCATCTAGGACATCATATCACACATTATTTTCTCTGTTATAGTAATGGAGGAAACAAATTGCATTTGACAGCCATAATTACTTACAGCAGCGACGTCTGCGAGCTGAGTGATGAAGATGACTTTTCTTAAATTAAAATCAGCCCAATATGCTATCAGCTTGTTTTGTTAATAAAATACAATAAGCTGCTACAGCTAAGTTGGTTGTTGAGAAGATGTAATTTGTTAAATATGTTTTTGTCAGTATGGTATGTGGTGATGGATGAGGCTGGTGGGTTGAATCTGAGGAAGATAAGATATTTAGGATATGTGTGTTTGTGTGATAAATGCAGAAACATAGAAAGAGAGAAAGAATCAGGGCTTCCCAAGTTCTCATTCAAGCCAACATTAACACACAAACTTAATGTTTTGTCTTTGTAAACTCAGTCAGTCATCAGCCCTATTCTGTATGCCCTCATTGTGTATTCAAACAACATAACACATAATTGAATATTCATAAGTCAGGTCTAAAGTAGGTTACATTGCAGTTTGACCTAATAATTTTCATTGTGCAAATGCATCAGGTCACTGTATTAAATTTAAAACATTGTGTCGTGTTGAAGAAATGTGACATTTTTTCCAAGCAAATAAATCCTTTGGGCATAGCCTACGCACAGATAAATGTATTCAGTCAGTGTGTCAGAAGACACATTTATGTAAACACACACATACACACACTGTCGCAGCTCCCCGTCTAAGCGTGGATCAGTAAACCCCTTCATTACTACATCAAAGTTATTCAAATGCAAAAAGCTTTTGTCTCCGCTGTGTGTATGCAGCTTTCAAGAAGAACACAATTGCCGATCTGTTAAAAAACTACAGAAGGTCAAGAAAGCCAAGAATGACTATCCTGTCTATTTAGGTTTGACTATTTTAATGTTGTTAATACACTAAGACATTATAAAAGGTAAATGTTTGGAAAACCTACAAAAACCTTATATGAGTTGAAACTGTAGCTTAGAGGTTATTACAATTTTTAGGTATATTAGGCTTATGAAAATTATGAACGTTTGATCAAAAACAAAAACAAAAACATGGCAAAAAGGAAGGAATGTCTCTGATCGACAGAAAAAAAGGTGTTTTCTCATAATTTTCTCAAATCAGAATGCCTTAAAACATCTTGCTACTACCTGCACCTGCTCATCCAGATGCTACTGCCACTTTCCAACAACAATTTAATGTTTAAAGCCCTATAAAAAACAGAAAACACTATAAGCTATAAATATAATGGTATACCAAGTCTTCTGAAGCTTTTTGTCTGAGTAACTCAAAATGTGTTGTTTACAGATTTACTTCACCAATGCTCATGTTCAGTTTTGGATTTACACATGCTGTGCCAAAATCATTGATGCCAAAATGACACTGGTTTGTATGTGTACTAACACAGCTTAAAGTAATTATTAAGCTTAACAATTAGCCAGCATCTTTGTCTTAACATTGTCTACTAAAATTATCACTTACTGTATTCATTTACTCAATTTTATCAGTACAAGACTTGTAGCTAAGTAATACTGACATTACATGCATGCTGTATAGCCAGAAGAAAAATACTAGAAGGCTAGTTTTTTCTTGCCATAGTCACCTTTGACTTGTAAGCTCTGTAGGAGCCTAAAAACAACAAAGAAGGTATTTACTTCAAACTAAAACTCATTCTATAAAGTGACTTTGAAATGCTGTGTAATGACTTACATTTCAGTCTGTTGCTCACAGTAAAAGCTATCGGATTGCTTTAAAAAAGTATGGAAGCAGGTTATAGCACACAAGTCAAATGAACTACTGCCATGACACTTCAATATATTAAAGTTGAGTCTGACAGCTCCTGGTCACGTCACAGTATGCCAAAGGTTGTGTAACAGATGTGCAAAAATGTCAACTTTTGTGTTTCAAAAGGGTTAAAAATGACATGCGGGTAAGTAAATACTGACAGAACGTTGGCTGAACTATTCCTTCACTGCCTTGTATCACCTTCGTCTACAGGCCGGATGTATGAAACGAAAGAAAGGACGATGTCGTCTTTTTGCTCCCTGCTTCTCTCCTTCTCTCTCATCCGTATCAGACAGCCGTGGCGGAATGTAGACTTACGCTTCTGCTCTTCTATTTGAGACAAGCCCTCACCCAAGTCTTCACACACACCGAATCTCTCTCTCCTCTCAGGTTGTAAAGGTAACATACTCTAATATATTTCATGTTTCATATGTGACTGCGATTCAGAAAATGTGTCACGAGTGATAACTGCTCCTCCACAGCCTCAGTGCGTGCAAGACGAACCAGTTCCTTTAGATGAAATACAGAGAAAGAGAGAGAGCAGGAGAGAGAGAGAATTTGTTAGTGTCTAAGAGTAACGACTCCTTCTACCGCTTCTCAAATAAAGCATGGATCACGAATAGGGAAACGTAAAGGTCACAAGCTGAAGTTTCATGTCTACAGTCTCAGCGTTCTCTCTCTCTCTCTCTCACCCACGCAAACTCCTGTTCGTCTTATTCGCACGCACACACTCTTGACGTAATGACCGCTCACACATACGCTCAGTAATTCTCTCACACAAACACAGTGCTGTAATAAAGCTCTGGCCTGGTTCCCATTGTATTAATAAATGCTGTGTCCACACGGTCTCTCATCCATTTCTCTCTCATTAAAGTCGGAGCCTTAAAACGCTGTCATGTGTGACCTTTGCAGGCTTCACCCACAACTCTCACGTCCCAGAATTAATGGTCTTATCTTCCCGCATAATCTTCAAACTTATTTCTCTGATTAATTAGTGTCTAAATCACGATCCGTCCACTCAAGTGGCTCACCTTAAATCCAATTGCTTTTATTAATGGGATTCAATTCCAATTTACAACAACGCTAGTAACCACAGAGTTGCTCCAACTGTACTCTTTGTGAACTTTTCTGCTTCGGAGGAAGAGCATGAGAGTCTGGGGCCTTCCTTTGCAGGAATAAACACTAGGGAAAATGCACTAAACAGCCAAACCAGTGTCTTATTAGCCATGCACCCACTATACAGTTAAACCAGGTGCTACGTGAGCTAGTATACTGTAGCACTGTGGCATGCATATTTAAATATTCATGATCCTTTGGGTCATTCTTCTCAGCACATTAAGTCTGCTGCAGCCACCAGAACCCAGCATTTACAATCCAACAAGATTGAGAACTGCAGTGTGCAAATTGCACATCTGCATTACAAATGAACATTTTAATGTGGTCCAACTGTCCTACACCTTCGAACCCTGATGTAATTATGAGGCATTACAGCAAGTTTAAATGTCACACAAAAAGCCTTTTAATAACTGACATGTAACCTTAATTTTGTTTATTTTGGAAACGTATCGTGCTGGGATTCTCTAACCCATAAACAGAAAAATCTATGCAGCTCATACGTTGAAGTCCTCTAAAATAAGATGATGGGTTGGCAAACGTACAATGGATATGTATTTCTCTCTTGCTCGCTTACAATTACACACTTGAATATCTCAAGAGACCTGGTTGTCATCTAAACAAGAATGGCTGGCATAATGTCAGTCATGCTGCTAATGGTGATAAATTCCTCCAATATTAGAATTTGTACTGTACTTTGGGGATTGGTTTCTCTAGAGAATGACATTGCACCAGTTATCGTCTCTGCATTTGCTATTCAGAGAAAAATGTAGACATGCATTATCTGCTTTATATGACACAAAAAAAAGAACAGTATTCCATGTATTTTTACAAACTGGTTGCCTTAGAAATGCCATTGAACTAATCCAAATTAACTCCAAATGTATTCAATTACAAAAGCATTTTTCTACTGGTCTCAGACTTTTGGACCCCAGTGTATGAATAGTGATGTTGCATTGCCAGCCAACTTTGGAAAGTTCACTGCCACAATCAGGTTTCCCTGTCCAGCACTGTAGGAGTGAAAATTATTGCCACATGTGATACTGTGACCTCTATGAAACTGGGTCACATCCAAACTAATTTATATTCCATAGTTGTTCTCTGGTGCTTCTACAGGTACATTTTCCACTTCATGTTCCATTAGTAGCTGAAATAGACATAGCATGTCATACAGTATATAGTGTTATTCCATATTTGCTTCATACAGCATTTAGTGTCAAAAGAAAAAGGAAGAAATCTTTCATTAACTTAAGCACTTATCATGTTGTCTCTTGTCTCCGCTGTCAAACTGTGTAAAGAAAAGACATATTTCCTCAAGCATCAATTTCTTTAGCTACCAGGTAGAACTGCAGCAGGTTATCGCCTGTTTATGTCACTTTTCCCTCTTTAATATCCTGCCTTTTTTATTTTAAAAACAAGATAAACCCTTCATGCCTATGTAACTTTGTGACATTAAGCTTCACATTTCTTAAAAGTTTAATTCTGACTGTAGATAAGTATGCAAAGCAAGCTATGTTATTGGGCATTGAGATAAGTCAAACCCCTCAAGTGTCTAAAGAAAAATCTGGAACATGTTACAACTTTAACATTTGGATGATGCTTTTCTACACTTTTTGGTACATAAGAGTAAATCAACCAAACAACCTGGGAGCCATATCAAACGGGTATTCTTGCCAAACCACCACTTAAAACATTTTCATTCCATCTGCTTATTGACTCACATGGGTCTCCTTTTCCTCACATTGTCCGATTCATGGAGAGAGAGTTGGTCTGCAATCATCTCCAGATGGATGCTTCATATTGGTAATTTTTTTTTTAATACAAATAAAATATTTATGTATTAAGCCTAAGCCTAGCAAAATATACATTAAAATTATTAAAATATAATGAAGTTCAGTTAAAATGGCACTAGTGATAGGAAGTGTAAATTATTTTGGTGGATAGAAAGACCAGTATGAAAATTTATTTGTATACAAATCTGATATTGTCATATCTCTACAAACCACAGAGAGTAAGAGTATTTACAGAAAAAATCAAAGGCAACAAGGCAAGACCTAGAGCAGGGGTGTCCAAACTCTTGGACGGCCACTGTCCTCAAACCGGCCTCAACACACCTGTCTGAAAGTTTCTAGTCTGCCTAGTAAGATCTTAACTAGTTGCTTCAAGTGTTTTGATTTGGGCTTGAGCTAAACTCTGCAGGACTGCTGGCATTTCAGGACTGAACTTGGACCCCCTTTTCACTGGGACTAGGACAATGTTTCTGTTTGTCCTCTCAATTATAGTGTTGGGTATGAATTACAAATTTTGGCCAGCATTTTTATATTTTCTTGTTGCAGAAAACCATGGTGACTCAGTCGAAAGATCGGTTATCAAGCTGGATGCCACTGTGTAATAAAAGCTCATATAGATTTGTCTCTTTTGCTGCCCAGCTCTAGACCAACATCTGACCTTGTCTGTCTAAAAATAATTAGCACACACATAGACTAACTTCACTGCCAACTTCTCTGTTCCAGGCACCCATCTGTATAAAAGCCAATGAGAGATGCTGCAACTGCTACCATTGTGGAAAAAACAAAGCTCTGATGTAATATCACACTTTAAAATGCAAACTGTAAAATCTATTCTGTATAAAAAGCCATGTAAACCATAGTACAGTATAGTTTATACAAAGTTTAATATGAATATACAATAAAGCTTGCCAGGTCATTTAGCCAGTGACACACTTCATTTCCCATTATTTTCTGTAAAAGCCTAAATACAACACATCTAATAACACATCTAATAACACATCATATAACACATAACACAAACAATAACACATCTAATGCGCCTCATTTAGTATTCACTTTGTTTCAATACACAAATGATTATATAAAGTAACATACAGCTTCTGTCTCCTCAGCTCTCACTGGATAGAAATGTGTCCATCCAACGCATGTCACCCTAAAAATAAATATCATCTCATTATTTACTCACCATCATGCCATCCCAGGTGTTTAAATCCGTACATATTTGCCATATGTTAAAGCTCGAAAAACCGCATATATCCATCATATAATCCATCATAAAAGTGATCCAAACGGCCCATAAAACTCTTCTGATGCCAAATGACAGGTGTTTGAGGAAAAAAAGAACCAAAGCGCTCAATATGGCGCATGTCAATAACGTAAACAAACCTCATGCGCACTGCGCAGACTGACTGATCGACCTATGATATATCAAATATCGCGAGAGTAATCGCTTCCATGTGGTTTTAAATAACTCTCGCGTTACTTTGTGTCATACGCCGATCGGTCTGCGCAGCACGCGTGAAGTTTAACACGCCGCTCGAAAGTCAGTCACTCTTTTTAGTCAGTGTCGTAACTTGAAGTATTGTAATGCACATCTCTCTTTATAAATCGTTTAAAAAGAAAACGTACGCTTAATTTAAATGCAAATACAGTATTCGGACAGTATTGGGATGTGACAGGTGACTTGCTCTTTTGTTATTTCTGCTCTGTAGAACAGCCAAGATCGCCACCTTGCTCGCTTTCAGTGTAAATGTTACAATGTTACACAATCGCATGATGAAGGCTTCATCTCATTGATTACTTTTTTATGATTTATTTTCTATACAAATGTGAAATAAGTCATATTTCCTCGGACTTCACCCTTCTGATGAGACTTGTAAATTTATGGTTGTAAATTTAAAGAACCTGCTACGCAAAAGAAGAAACTGAATCAGGTACTCACGTTTTGGTTTGTAATTTTTACACAAACTGATTAATTATTATCACTGAAACAATGTTGTCATTACACAGTGATCAAAAACAGACGGTGGAGTGTTACTGTTAACTTTTATAATAGTTTATTGCTTGAGAAAAGTGTACATTTTATACAGTATGCAGTAAATGTAAATGAATGTAAACAAATAGACTCGGGACCTGATCTTAGGTTTATGTCATGTAACAGTTAACATTTTTTAATAATACTTTTGCATCTTTTTTTGAAGCTTGAAGAGGAGATTAAAATGAGATTTTCAGAATCATACTTCCTTCTACATTGAAGATTAGCTCGTATGGGTATGAAACAACATGCTGGTGAGTATTGTAATGGAACTAGTATTATAAGTAAGAATCTATTTCTGAGTTTAATGGAACAGCCATAGTTAACTACAGTGCAGGTGCTATAATTGTAGGGTGCTTAAATAATAATTATAACAATAATAATAAGGGCAAAGTCACAGTACCTTACGATGAACCCTAACATGGTGCAGAATAATGTTGAGTTTCATAACATAATGTACAGGTCTAAATGCTATTTTGGGATTAGTTTTGACCTTGCGTCTCTAGAGAGGGTCTTTTTGGGATTTGGTCCCACCTGCTAGGGTCGACTTTCATTTCTAAACCGCACACTAGCAGCCTTGAGAAAAATAGCATTGAGCCGATCAGATTAAAAAGGAAAGGTTTGTGTGTATTTACAGACATGTGTGTTGTCTGACCACCGTTGGTCATTTGATTTAAGATGGGGTCAGCGGTAGGTGTGGTGTTGAACAGCACGAATCTAGATTGGACTGAGTGATCCCTACCGTCCAATACACAACTCAGCGGGAACATGATGCTACTATAGCAAGAAAGCGGGCGAACGAAATAGAAAAATATGAAACTGAAAGCTGCTCTTTTAGAGAGGACTTTATACACAATGTGGCTACTTTATTAGGTCCATCTATCTGCTGCCAGGCCTTGCAATACAGATTAATAAATGTGCTGGACAGTTTTCTTGTTCCTTGTTGTCTCTGTAGCATGCCCTTTGTGTTGATATTTTGGCTATGCAATCTAGAAATCAGTTTTGGCCATGCTACAGCAACTGTTGTATGAGATTTGGCAACTAATGCAGACTTTTAGAGACCCTGGCATTTTCTCGTAACTGAAGATGATTCGAGCTGTGTGGCATTTCAGTCTATCCTGCCGGAGCAATTCATTTGAAAGCCGATGGACTGTGGCTGTAAAGGGATGCACATAACAGCAACAATGTTTAAGTACACTATGGCATTTAAATTGTGCTTAGTTGGTATAAAGGGCCCTAATGTGCACCCTGAAACCATTCCCCACACCATTACACTCCATCTCGAAGCCTGCACAATCTAGGGGATGGATTTTTGGGTCATTTTGTAACTCTACCATCTGTATGCTGCTGATTTGTCAGACAAGCTACATTTTTTAGTCATCTTGGTTTGATCATTTGTACAGTAGTAGTGCCATCTTCCTGTTCATAATTTACTAGTGTGGTCCTAATATGGTTTTTAGATAATGTAGTCCAGATTAAAATAAATTGAGGCTTTCATAAAATATATATATATATATATATAAGTGAGGCCCTTGCACAATGATGTTTAATGTGAGAAAAGCAGGCAAGATTTCTTGTCTTAATTCTGTTCTCTTTCTTTCTTTCTTTCTTTCTTTAATTACATGATAAATATTTAAACGAAATAGCCACTGTATATATTGTTCCTGAAATACATTGGTGATATGGTACTTCCTCCGCTCTTCCAATCACCCATAGAGTTAAATAACTGCTTGAGATGAACTGAAAGATGCTTAATGACGTTGTGTGATTGACAGACGGGGTTACGTTGGTTATGTGGACTTTTGAGGGCACAAGTCCTGCGATTTAAATTGGGAGAGATGAAATCAGCTTTAAGCAAATTTATTCATGGTTTAATCAGACATGTTATTCACTGATAACCTACTTTTTTCATATTAATGCAAAGAAGAGGGAGATGGCTTTAAAAGTGGGAAAAGGAAGAAAAAGAGTGAAGGAGGGAAGAGGTTGCGAGAATCCGACGGTTTTATTCCTCATTTTCCTTCATGTCTGGGTAAGCAATCTGGTCATGCAGTGGGGCTATCCATCATAGTTATAGCCTGTGAAGAGAATGTCTGAAGCTCAGGGTCAATGCTCCCTCTCTCTCCCTCCCTCTTTCTCTCTCTCTCTCTCCTGTTCTTACTAGGTTAAAGGGTGTAATTCTCCTGTGCTCATGGCTGTGGTTTCACCTCACAAAACCGCTCGTACACACACCGACTGTGAAATGTTCCTGTTCGCATTTCTGCGGTTCGTTCTAATGGCACTCTCTCCCTTTCGGTGAGTCCATATATGGTGTCAATGATGCTGAAGATTGAAGTGGGCAGCTGTAAACGGCCACCATTACCGCTCACTTTGTGTCTACATTGTGTCAGAGAACCGAATCTGCACCCTGTCACCCTGAACGGACCACCTATCTGCGCACATATATACACGTCGTTACTCAGGGTCGTCATTCTTAAACCCCATTATCTCCCACGTAGCTGGACTGATGATGAATCATGCATAGTCAATTAATACATCATTTAAACTGATCGCTGCATCAATTTAGACATTCCCCTTCTCCTTTAATGACATTTATATAGTTATTCCTCATCACACACACATAAATACACCTCTCTGGCACTCTGTGTGTTAGGTAGCAGCCTTCAGCTGAGTGCAATTGACCCGTGGAGTGTGTTTAGTGTAAGTGTTTATGAACGGCACGCTTCCAGACTGCCATGGGGCACTGTGGGCTAGATGCAAAAACAAGGCCTTCCGTGTGGTCCCAAACACATAAATTGTTCTGTTATTCTTCAAAGCCGCCCTGTTCGTCACCTCTCTCCCTCCCTCCCTGCGGGGCTTAACTGTTTTCTCTCTTTTTTTTGTAATTTTCTGCACCATTGGACAAAGCTGTTGACATATTTACACATTTTCCTTGTGCAAATGTTGAAAGAAATCAAGTAAAGCCTCCCATTATTTTGATTTGTGTCAGATGGGGGAATTCCCCTGCGTGTAATAGACCAAAGATATCCTTCCTGAAGGCCCTGATGTGTAGGTGTCTATGTGTGTGTTTGTGTCAAAATGAGCCAAAGATCTTTCCTGATGGAGTCCCCGTGTATGCAAACAGCAGAAGAGCACTGGTAAAGAGGTGCTTTTACAGCTGTGTGTCTGGGGATGAATATGAATACGTTACAAACACTGAGGGGAAAAATAAACAAAAGCAACAAGAACCGATGCGGTTTCACAGTTTGCTTCATTCGTCAAGACCTTACAATGTTTTGGATTGATCTTTTTTTCTATTTTTTCCTCTTCCCTAGCAGTCTCTCTCTCACATTTATGACTCATTTTTCTGTTGAAGTCTGGGTTTACTCCAAAGAGTCTTTTGGTTCTGGCCTTTTCCCTAACTACAAACAAAACACAGCTTTCTGCCTAGCAGGGGTGCGTCGTTCTCTCGCTAACATGGCAGTTTATTGGGGCTCTCGGATGCGGAGAGGACGCTGGGTGGTGATGAGGGATGGATTTTAGCTGAAGATGTTTTCACAGCCTTCTTTGTCTCATAAAATAACCTTAACATCTCTATAAACAGCCGCACGCCGCAAGGATCAATCCTCCAACCACAAAATTAATAGAGCACAGCGCAACGTGTTAGAGAAAGAGAGGGGTGGAACGAGTAAATAAAGAGTGGAGGAAATTTTATATACCTGGAAGACCTGTAATCACTACGCAATGAGCCAAATGTTCAGATTAGTAGTCAGCAATGGAACTCACTTCATACTGCATACACATAGCTTTAGTTAGCTACTCTAAACAAACATTATTCTATTCTATTATGGTTAGGGTGCCACAGATAAAACGCTCTGTTGGTAATCTAATGATGCAATGTTATAATAACCATTAAAATTTATTGCGTACACAAATATTGGGAAAAAGAATATAGAATATTTTATTACACTGAACAATTTTTCACTAATATAATTCTGTATTGAATAAGTTTTATTTGCATCATCACATTTTCTGTCTGGCGTATTTGATTTATTTTTTATTCAGCCTTCATTGTGGAAGTTTGTCTGTAATGCCTTAAAATACTTTAAACACTTAAGCTCACTTACGTTTCAGTACAAATGTGTGGTTTCTTACATTATTATATGTGACCCTACCTGTGAAAACCAAATTATGAGATAACAAGCATTAATGTTTGATTTCACCTATAAATATAACTATGATTTCAATCTTTGACATGTCATTACTCAATATTAAAGAGATCAAGGTTATATTTTCACATTATGTTCTTTACATCATGTAGGATGATTTTATGTAGAAAACAGAAAATCACAAAAAAAAAGACTTTTGCTGGGTTTTCACAGGCAGGGTCACATGTTTTTTGCCAATACTAACTATGTTATACATCCTTGGAACCTGGTTTCCAAGAAACCACTCTTGAATATAATATTCCATATTCAAAACAAACTGTTAAAGGTCTGTTTTTCGTTTGATGTGGACATCAATAGCACAAAATCAAAACATCTACTAGCACATTATATAGAACACCTGCTGTTAAGAAAGGCAATTACTTAAAGCAAGTAAGAAATGTACACTCTTTTTATCTTCCATGAACCTTTTAGATGTCTTTCTTGTCATCCTCTCAGCAGGGTAGAATACAATGCAAGTCATTCCTGCCATTTATTCACAAAATTGCTCTTCGAGTTCATCAAGAGACTCTCTTCCTAACAAACATGCTAACCCAAGTCTTTTCATTTCTGCAGGCCAGAATTTCAGACTACAGGGAGGCTTTCATCTGTCCAATTATTATCATTAGGATTTGTTTCATGCTGAAATATGCCAAGGGTTTAGAAGTGGGCAGACTGCCCAAGATAGTTTTGTAGCTTGCAGCGGATTCGATGCGAGAAGAATTTGCTCTGTAATCTCAGAAAAGCCTTTTAACTCTTATAACAGTTAACGAAAATTGAGTGCAACACAGTTTGAAACGCTGTAAGTAACAATGACGGCATGTAAAGGAACACCAGGTGGTCTGGTTGTGCTGCACTTGGACCTTTAAAGCAGAACTTTTCACTTTTTCGCAAATTAGGGACTCGGTAGCTGCACATGAACACCCAGACACCTTAACACACTGCAAGAGAGTGGCTGATTGTAATGATACATCATGGTGATGTCATCAGCATATGTTTCTTTGAAGAGGCTTCTTAACACTTGCTCAAGAGCAGAGCATACAGGTGAAGTAAGTTCCCTAAGGAGGAACGTGTAAGTGTGTGACTTTACGCCGCCTCGCGTGTGTATGTCTACACTTTCCGTCTGGGTCTCTTTCTCTCTCTCTCTCTCTCTCTCTCTCTCTCTCTCTCTCTCTCTAGGGAACGTCCGGCCTTGTTTGAGGCCACAGGCCTATCGATTGACTGTTGAGTGCTATTCCTCTGCCTTAAAGGACTGCCATCTCAGTCTCTCTCTCTCCCTCTGGTCCGTCACAAAGTGCAGGCCCGCTGGGGAAAGCTAAGAGCCAAATGGAACGGTGGCATGCTCACACACCAGCCAGGGGAGAGACCCGCTGATCAGAACGTATGATCACCTCATTCAACCTTATCACAATGGCCTTTAAAGGGCTGCCACAATGACCGCGGCCTCGCTATGCCATAGCGCCTAGTCTGTCTGATAAAAACTAAAAGAGGAGTAACAAGGGAAGGGGGACAAGACATAAAATTTTTTAAAGCGTTTTTCTTGGCAAGCTAAAGCAAGGTGGAATTGGAAACATTTATAATGGTCAGTTGACTAAGTTGTACTTTAAATTTGTTTGTAAGATATGGATATCCATGCGTGCTATTATTTTTTAAAATACTTTTGTGACAGATTAATTGACTTTTATTTGGCATTTGGACAAAATTAACATTGTTTGATAAGATTTGATATTGGTCTTTGACAAACCTATTTTTTGCCTCACATTCTGAATTTCAGAGGCACTTTTTTTAAATGCCCCCCTATTAATTTTCAGGTCGACTTGCACAGGATCTTAGACCGCATTATGTCCCACTTATATTGTACTTACTTTAAATCAAGGTGGATTAAAGACTTTGTTTATGCTAACTATTTGAAATTCTGATGTCACCAACCATAGTTTCATAGTAACTCCACAGTTTTAGATGGTCTGGGCACTCCTGTCAGGAATAGCCATGGTTGGGTTATGGGAATAAACCAATAAGTTGACCAAACCCAATCGTGCTTCTTCCATGTAATTTTCCTCAGACTCAAAAAAAAGAATCGTCTGGCTTTCTAGCAGAGCATGTCTTTGTTCGTCCTTCATGTTCAGCTCAGTTTTAAGAAGGTGCTTTATCACTGATCTATCAGCGCTCGCAATCACTCCACTGGATTAGCATCAGGCTTACCTGCACCGCCGCTAAGCCCTCCAATCACGGCTCTCTAACCGTCATCAGTTTAGTTTCCAGCTGGAGCGGCGTAGCGCCGCTAACCAGACGAGCCCCATCATAACGGGAGCGGTTCAGATGTGCCGAATGTTTAGCTGGTGCTCTACAGTCAGCGTGATTCTGACCTTGCTAGATTGATCTCTTTCTTCAGAGGAAGCCAAGTCTGCTCTCACTGAGAACAGTAAGCTCCCATTAGAATATGAAAAGATTTTCTTATTCTTGGAAAACCAACAGAGATTTTTTTTCGCTTTTCTTCTTTTAATTGGCAAAATTAAACGAAAGAAAAAGGACATCAAAGGCAAATGGGAGTGATTTGCATGTAGATGTGGAGAAAGCGGCTTTAATGTGTTGCTGTGGTGTTTTCTCTAAAAGCTCGGCGTCAAATCATACTCTTGTGACCATCAGAAAAGATTTTCGACAGCTGCAATTAAAACACAGAAGAATTAATTATAGTCAATAAGGCTTTTATGGGAATTAGCTAGGCAAGATTGACTCTTATTTCAAATCTCTCTGCCTTGCTTTAAAGCTCCCCTTTCTCAGATGGGCATCTGACAGAGAAATTCTCGCACATAGGGAAAAGACAGAGGCGGTTGCATAATACGCGTAAGAAATGTAAAACTGTAACAATCAGTTCTCTCCCTTATGAAAATTGTCTGAGCTCTGGTAGATTATAATAAGCTCTGCCGCTTTTTGTGATTATGATCATGCAGCCCGTCGTCTTCTGACCTCTATTACAGTATGATCGTCGCTTAATACAAGGCTTGTAATGTATATAAATATATATTTTTGGCAAAATGATATAAAAATTGTTTTAAATGATCCCTTTGTTTTGAGGGAGCAGCTGGTGGTGATGTTCTGTCACCGGGCCAAGTCAGCACCCTCTAATGCAGCATTGATCATCACAGGAGCAGCTTAAAATAAAATCATAAATGCACACGCTCGCCCTTTCCCTCCGCACATTATTCTGACCGGCGTGTTCTCGAAGGATGACACTTTCATTTCCCAATTGCGCACCCATGCTCTGTTTAACATTATGGATCATTAACAGGTACAAATCACCTTGGTGACCAGTTGTCACGGTTACCTGCAGTGTGACCTAGCCGTGATTGGCCGTGCTCCGTGTTCAGAGTGAAGCCAGAGTAATTTAATATCCAATCAGGTAATAGGCTGTGTTAAGAAGTGGGTTTGAGTAAATCAGGCAAGGGGGCTTGGAGCCAGGCGGGGATTATTTTAGGAAATGCTGTTTAATTATGTGAGCAAACCTTTGTGGATAGCCTCAAGTTATTCAATTTAGGAGTTAATTCAGCACATAAAAAGATCATAAAATCTAAACAGCCCCTTAGCACTTATAAATATGTGATATGGGTGAGAGCAGAGAAAATAAAAATATAATAAAACATTTTTAACAAATACATAACACTTGATATGACCTGCTGAAAGTATTAGCAAATATCTGAATACTTAAATTAACACTTTTAAAAACAATGTCAAAATATGGGTGTCACTTTGTTTTAATAGGTTAGGTAACCCAGAATGAAATGTTTTTTTCCTTAATTTACTCACACTCATGTTTTTCCAAAACCATTACTTTCTTTAATGAAAAAGAAAAATATTTAAGAACCTTGAAACCTTGTCTCTAAACTAAATGAGGATTGTTGCTTTTAGACAAAACTTTTACTAATCTCTCTTCAAATTTCATTTGGCTTTGGAACAACATGAATTTGATTATGTGAATTTCTGTTTTTGGGTATTAGGTAATACAAATACTTCAATGTAGAGGTTTTTTGATAAGGTAATAGAGTTTAATAGAGTATTTGCAAGTGAAAGTTAAATGAAAACAGACGGTGCAATAAATCTTGATGGCTAATTCAAGTGTTGAAATGAACATGTTTATTTGGTGACATTTAGTTGAATAATTTCATTGTATCTTTTACTGCTGGAACAATGATAATATGTGCACATGCTCAAGGGTTTCCTGGTTTAAATCAGGATTAGCGTATCGCAATATTTTGCATTGTTTTGTGATTTTACCAGAGCTGCAAAAAAGCAATAGATTACAGTAGGAGTCTGTGTGCTGGAGAAAACATATTGCCACTGTCGCTTCCTATGACTGATAACAAGCTCAACGACCACTCAGCATTAAAAATAACAAATTCCAATGGCGGATCACCACTTATTATAACATACAGTAACAAAATGAAAACTCTTGCTTAACAATTGGACACACTTCTGTATTATATACATCCCTGCTGCAGTTAATTTCAAAAAGTGTTGGGACCAAATAAAGGCCACGGTGAAGACAGGTGGGATTGTGACTGTACCTTAACTTAATTTTTAAGTAAAAAATTAAGCATTGGCATGATGTAACACAACAAAGAAACAAACTTGAAAATGGCAGAACCCAGTCAACAAATTGAGTAGTAAGTACATTTTAAAGTTTATTGTCATTGAAATTACAAATTACAAAGTTGTCATTGAAATGAATCTGTACAGGCAGCTAAAAATGCATATTTTGTCTTTAAGCGTATGCTAATGTATGGCAATCAATGCTGAATTTATCTAACTATACCTTAGATGCTAGAGAAAGGATGAAAGTCAGCAAGAAAGGAAAAAAGAACAGAGACAAAAACAGCAATATGTGTCCAGTGCCCAAAGAAAAGTGGCATGATGCCATATTCCAACTTTACCCCACTGTGTTACAGAGAGATAGAAAGAAAGAGAACGAGTCACCATACAGACAGAGATGCAGAAGCTCCGCAGAGAAGCAAGTTCCGCTTCCGGCATGAAGTGGCCGACCAAGCTAAAGCTGTCATCAAGGTCCTCAAAACAGCAGCAGATCTGCTGGACCTTTAGTATTGAGAGTTTACCTCTTATTTTGTGAACAGCCCAGTAACATAAATCAATACAATTATTACATTTTAACATACTCCATTTCTCTTATGGATAGAAAGGAAAATTGTAAATAATAATATAACACATTTTGTAAGCGTAGCATTAAAGATTGAAGATTAATTGAGGATTAAGTGACACCTTTCGTATTCTCTGCTGCACTGTCAGCAAGTGTTTATCCGTCTGGTTCATTGTATCTGAATGACCACACAGAACGGTAATCCTCTCTCTAATCAGATTTATCTCCTGTTATCCATCCTGATAACTGTGCTCACCACAGTGGCTGAAATTTACAGATTATATAAATAAGAGCTGAGGTAGCTGTGCTTCAGGAAAGCTTGGCTGGCTCTTATTTGCATACAGCTCCGCTCGCTGTGTAATGCCGTTAGGTGTAACTGATTATATTGTTTACAATGGTGACAACCACAGGGAGCTTTAAAAGTGCAGTGGTCAGCAGCGGTCCACTGGTTCTTGGAGAGTATGTGTGTGTGTTTCTGACAAAGCCATGTTTTGGGGACAAATCTGTTGAGAAATTAGCTAAATCTACAAAATCTCCTATCGGGGATGTCCTTAAAGGGAAACGTGATGTGTAATTAAAGTAATTTCTTTATTTAGTATGGTATATTATGGTATTTAGGGTTTGGGATCTTTTCTCAACCCAGATGGCTATTGTAGGTGTTTGTGTTTGTTGTGAAGGTTAATAATGTAACTTAATTTTTATGAGGTGACTTTTTTAAATGCTGTAAATTAATAAATTAGCAGTATAATGAGTTCAAGAAGTTTAATGAAAATCTAAATATATACAAAGGTTTCTTTCACATCAGTTGGGTTTTTTCAACAGTTGTTGCGCATTTCTTTGTGACAGATTTACTTCACCACTGGTTGTTCCAAGGCTCCATTGTAAGTGTCATTTTGAAATAAATGAAGAAATTCATGTTGTGAAGAATCTGGTTCGCTAATGGAAAAGTGACAGGTTTACAAGTTAGTTATTTTTTCATTCTGGACTGGAAGTCAGTTACATAAAAATACAGATTGGTCTTATTTAAATGTGAAAGTAAGTCTGATTAGCCCTAACTAACAGCTAGTTGGTCAGACTAGTTTTTAAGACACGGCTATGTGTATACAACCAGCCACAGGTGATACAAACACCCTTTTAAAATAGTCTGCGCTTTATCCAAACACAAACTAACCTCCAGATGCTCCAGAGATTTAACCCGGCATTAAGTATAATTTGAGAGTTGTGGTAACTAAATGTCTTAAAGAACTACTTCTGTACCTGGGTTTCCCTCAGGGATCAATAATTCTGTGAATAACAAAGCTGTTCGCTCTATCACAGTTTTCTTTGAGAATAATTTAATCATTGGTTGCCCTGGGGCACTGTCCTCGCAATAAATGTAAAAGTTTGGACAAGAAAGAGAACTGTGATGGCCTAATAGATGAGAATTTAGACTGCTGTTACAAAGGCTGCAGGTTCACTCCGAGTTCATGGAATGCAAGTTCAATCCCAGATAAGGCACTTGAGCGATTGCAGTTACCCAGACAGTTATCCGCCCCGCAAGAGCGCTGCTGATCCACACCAACATCTGAAATTGAACCGTCGTCTTGTTTGCCAGTCCATGGGAAATATTCTTTGAGTTAAGGGTTGGACGCTGTCAGTTTTCTTAAAAACTCAACCAAATGTTCTGTCTGGGATAGCCAGTTCAGATCTCTGTCTTTTGGTGTTGATGGGCATGTGTGTGTGTTTCTAACTGATTAAACATTGGTTTGTAACTTACACCCTTAGAATGTGAAATCATCCCCGGGAAGGATGTAAATTTGACTCCGTAGTCTTTTGTAGTGTTGAAAACTGGAAGCATGTATACTGATCACAATCATCACAGCAAGGTTTTTCTCTTTCTGTATGTCAACGTCTAACTGTTTCTAATCTTAGAGAGCTGCCTACCCTGATCAAATTTAAGACGTCATATTTATGTGCCCGTTATGTTTTAAAAATGTCTAAAAATCTTGGTATCAAATGTTATTCATGCATTGTTAGTGAAATGTTTAAAACATTCATAAATAATGTTTTCAAAACCTAATGGGAATGTTAGCAGTTGTGTTTAGTGAATGTTTTGAACAAAATAGCCTGTTTTGGATCTCTGAAAAAGGGAGTTCCCATGATTTACATTCCAGACATATAACCCCATAACCTTTAAAAAGCAGTACATACAGTATATATCACAGTATCTCTGACCCTCTTTTTGGCTGCTGCAGCTTGACACAACAGACGATCCTATCAATGTGGCAGAATCCATCTCCAGACCGATCTGTCCATCTCTGGCATAGTCATCAAGGGCATAAGGGTCTTCTAAGGTCATTCCTCCTGCAGTTCTACTGTAACCTTCTCTGTAGTCAGGACACGGTACGGCGGCTTTCTCCACAGCGTCTGTCAGCGCTGGTACATAACATCCCAGCCTGCAGCGTGCCAATGGCCTCTGCCATGCAAAGCTTTGTGTAACGCGCATTCTCCCACACACAAATACTCTCTTAGGCATTGATCGTTCCTTTCGTTGATTTCCTGTTGAGCTTTCATTCAGCTGTCATGAAAATTAGGTGGGTTAGTCTGGTTATGTAGCACCTATCACACAGCATATGTCTTAATAAATTGAAAGAAACTTCTTCTGTCGGAGTTAATGTAACATAAGTGGTATTAGGTTTTTTAGATGGCATATGTAAATGGAGTTATAATTAATGCAGTTTAAGTGCATTAGCTTATGTCTGCTGCTCCGTTTTATAAAAAAACTTTAATTCGCTCTACAGGGCTCAATATGTGCTGCATAACAAGAATGATCGAGGTGGTGTGATAATGTAGTGTGGAGGTGCATACAAAGAGATGAGAATAAAAGCAGTGCGAGTTTGATTGTGAATGGAGGACAGTCTCGCTGATGAACTCAAAGCTGAAGTAAGACCTGTCGATAGCTTCTGGTGTTCCCATTCTCACTTGCTTTCTTTGATCTGGTGTAATTATCATGACAACAGGCGCAATTTCCAGCGGGAGACTCCTGAACTTTGATCAAACTTTCATTGTGTGCTCCAAGTAGAACATGTTGAGCTTTTCTGTTCTGTTTTTGCATGCATGTGTGTATTTGTTTGGACAGACAGTGTGAAGTCAGTGGTCTGTCTCTGCTTGTAGTCCATCTCTTTATCTTTTCTTTAGTAGTATAATTTAGTAAAAAAATAAAATTATCATGCCACTGTAAACCTGTTTTTGATTATTTGTAATGAATTATAGGCTTTAAATCACTTTAAATAAATTTAAAACTAGTAAATATGACTATATGTGACCCTGCCTTGTGAAAACCCAGCTAAAGTCTTTTTTTTAATTTGCTTTCTACAGTACATAAAATCATCCTACATAATGTAAAGAACATTCTGTGAAAATATAACCTTGATATCTTTAATATTGACATTTCAAAGATTAAAATCAGTGATATTTATAGGTAAAATCTCAGAATTTGAGACTATAGCCTGGTTTTCACAGACAGAGTCACATATTCTAAGTCGTCTGAAGTTTCATAGTATAGAACATTTATATTAGCAATATAGTGACATATATCCACCAATTTTGTAAATAATAAATATAATTTCATTTTTGGGTGAACTTTCTTTAGAAAAGCAAGCAGTCACTTTCCCCGAAAGCCGTTTCTCAGTACAGCTGTGTGCATTTGTCACTAATGAATCATTTCTGTGAACTTTGGGGAGTGCGTAATCACAGCATATCTGAAGTGACCCAATAAATAAATCAGTCTGTCCTCTTTTCACCATGATTCCTCTCTCCTTGTTCCCACAGGACCCAGTGAATCAGTAGGAGGAGATGGAACAGGAATCTCGTGAGGAGGATAGAAATAGGGTCGAGAATACTGGTATGGATCAGGATTAGGAGGCTAAAAGTAGGAAAGAACACCAGAGGGATACATAGAGATTAAAATCACGTTATAGCATATTATCTCAGCAAGCATAAAAACACTTATGGTGTCATTGTAGATTACTTCAAAACACAAACAAACAGGCACACATAAGTATTAGATTGAACATGCTGTATGTGCGGTAGCCCTTGTTGTAGTAGCGGACAATCCTTTAACACGACACATCCGTAGATGTCACACAGTCTTAACCATACGGTGACAGCTGTAGACTCATGAGCGCCAGAACAGATTCCATCTGTTCGACAAACACTATAGGTTAATCCGCACTTTAAAAATAGCAAACGTGCAAGATGCAAGTGCAGTTTGTTAGTTTTCCTCCCGTGTTTTATTTTAAGTCTAAAAAACTAATTGAAATGCAAATGACATCATTCATCTATGTTTTGCTCACAGTCATGTTATGTTCATCTCCGATCAGTTAGCATGAGTGTATATGAGTTTTTGTGTGTGTAAGATTATAAAGGCTTAGAGCTTGGAAACACATTAACCGAGATTAAGACCCAAATCAGCCAAGCGTTGCCATGGAGACTCGGATCAAAGTTATTAATTTCTGATGAGCGATCTAGTCGGAGATTTGGTAACATGGATTAACACAAATCTTCCTTCCTTTTGCCTACTTTTAAACATGACAGAAACAGATGTTACTCTGTCTTTCTTGAGATCTGTCTCTTCCTTACTTTCTCGTCTATCTGTTAAATTTGTACAACTGTAAAGGTTAAGGCCAACCCTGTCTTCATTAAGATTAACTTTTAAACAAGTGCTAGTGCTTTTATGAATTTTTGTATTTCTAAAGGTCTTTCTTCAAAAAAGTGTTTGCTAAATGAAAAGTACAGTGGCCTTGAAAAGTATTTACTGGCGACACTAAAATTAATTTTTGTCCCAGACTGTCATTATTTACTCACGTCAATCAGATTTTTGTAGTGGAACATAAATAATAAAAAATCATCATTTTTATAGTTTTCCTATGTAAAGATGATAAAGCAGTTTACAGTGACCACAAATATTAAGCTCAGGATGTAAAAAAACATATTTTTTATGTCGTACTCAAAGCACAACCTTGTGGACTGTGTTGATTCTGTGGTTCTTTTGGGCTTGACAGCCTTTCCTTTAATAGGAAAACATATGGATTCTGAATGATAAGGGTGAAAAAAATTGTTAAATAGTAAAGTATTAAACCAATGAGAATTTATTTTCAATTAAATTCCAAACAATAGAGATGACCTCAAACATCTACTACAAATGATCTTCTGTAGACAAATGTATTAGTTCTGAGTAAAGATACTTTAGTTTGATATCTTTTATCTGATGCAAAGTATTTCATACGTTTTACGTTTCCAAATACTTTTTAGGGTCACTTTATGTGTCTGGAATGGAATCTAGTCCTATTTGTCATGTGGTAGTTTCTTGGCCATGATAACCAACAAGATGATTAAATGTTTTTAGTGAAGTTTCTCTGGGGAGTGTTCTAAATCAGGGTTTCCCATGTGGAATAAAAGCAATACTTTCTGGGATCTACAGCGACTTTACTTCTGATCAGTGTGTTGATGTGTGTGGTCAATGGCTGCTGGGGATTTTTAATAATATATGACATGTTTGGTGTGTGTGTGTGGGTGTGTTTGACACTCACAGTCTGTAGAATTTGGACAGGAAGTGGGAGTAGTTTGAAAAATCACAAGACATGCTTTGATGGTTTAATTAGCCATAACTATGGCATTTATTTATTTTTTAACTCTTAACTTTGATAAAAACATTGAAACAACCACACAATAATGTGGCATGAGTTTGGGCGGGTTTATCTGTTCCTGACCAATGGCGTATATGTCTGGGAAGCCCGTTTGAAGATGATTATTTTGCAGTTTGGTGATGCGAGTGGTGCACACTTAAGAAAAATTAGATCTAAGAAGTTTCTTTATATTGAACACAAATAAACCCCCCACTGTAAAACATAAAACACCCACACCTTCGCACTTAGAGCAACGAAAGCCGGTATCTATTAATGAATGGGGCATTCTCTGTTGTAAAAAAGCTTGGCTGCTTACACTTTATTGATCCCTGAGGGGAAATATGGTGCTAAATGGCTCCTACATCAAACACAGTGCACAAACACTTAGCTACACACATACACAATTAATTGCATAAATCTACGTATAAGCAGGCCATAGACTGCTCACCCTCAAATGAACCCGAGTAAAAGACAGGTTGTGTGGTTCATTCAGACATTTCCCCATCAATGTACCCGTCACAGGAGCTCAAAGCTACTTGAATATTTTATTTAAAGATTGTTTAAAGCTGCAGGCTCAGCTTTTGCTTTAATGATATGTGACCCAGTCTGTGAAAATCAGCTAAAGTCATTTTACATAATGTCAAGAATAATCTGTCCGAATTTAACATTGATATCAAGTCATGTCAAAGATTGAAATCATATTGAAATCAAACTTTAAAATATATTTCATACCAATATTAGGAGACAATAAAGCGACACATCAAAAGAAGGCAACAGTAGTACGAAGAAGTGTTTTTTACATTTACAAAGTTTTTTCAGTGTTTTAGATAGTTCCAGGTCATGAAGAGGGATATACGATATTTGTACAGGTATGTGTGTTGAATCTTTATTGGCTTTTATATAAAGTATAAAAATGAGTTCAAACTAACAATAGATAACATCACTGTTTAATGACATTATATTAACACAATATGTTTGTGGAATATCACAGATCATTAAAATGTCTCGGCCTGACGGATATAACTGAAATAGATGTCTTGAGAAATCACACCTGTCTCCGTGACAGCCCTAGGCTCTGTAAAGTCTGCAAAGAGCAGGAAAGATTTAAGGCTTGTTCTTTTTTAGTAAACTATTTAGTCAGAAACCCTTTCTGCATGTCAATTTATACGTGTGTATGTATATATATTTATAAAGTATTCTTCATACTATTGTTACCTTCTTTTGATGTGTCGCTTCATATATAAATATGTTTTTTTTGTATTAAAACCATGATTAATTTGTCCTTTGTGAGTGTGTCTCTGTAGACGGCAGGCCTGTCACAGTGTGCCTCATCTCTGGGGGTGCTCCGGATGCTTTTTGCACCTAACTGACGGATCTCTGTCACACCCTGTCACACACAGTCACACTCGCACCCTTTGCTCTGGTCCACGCTCTGTCCCTGCATGCCCCATCTGTGTGTGAATATGTGAATCTGATGCTCTCAGTGTATGCGAGTGTGTGGAATGTCAGATGTGCCCCATCTGCAGCCCATGAGTTGTGTAATAAGCTCGCCCAGAGCCGGGCGAGGTGAAGGACAGCGAGAGTAGGGACAGGCAGCCAAAGCGAAATATGTGCCACTTCTCCAGACACAACAGCATATTCATATCTCCAGAACTAATCCTCTGACAGTGCTGTGTCTCCAGTGTGTGTGAACATATGCCACCTGGCTAGATGCGAAGATGGTATCAGGCTCTCCAATCACCTCCACGGCAGGCATACCATAATGTCCTCTTATGAGTCTCTCTCACGGGCGTGATAATCCTCCTTTAGACATGCACTATCACACACACGCATACACGAGTGCCAGTGTCTCACTTTCGGCCTATTTATATCCACGTATTAGTCTGATTGTCTCTGGTGTGCGTTTCTTTTAGTCTGCCTCACTCAGCGATAATGTTGAAGTCTACGCTCTCGAATAGCTCATACCGCTTTGGCGAAACACGTTACGGCGTTTTACTCGCGCTAAAAGCACCCCTGGAGAAGTTAAGACCAGTGCATGAATTATACATAAAGCATAAACATTGCCATAATGTTCTTATTATAGCGTTCAAACGTGCAGACTTTCTCTATAGCTACAATTACCATTACCGGACCAGGTAAAAAAAGATGGCCCAGGTCGCAAATACTGGAAATACTTCCATCAGCTTCCCAGCCATATCCTTTAATTTGTACACAATTTAGTCTGTCTTTCGCTCATCCCTGTATTTTTCACACTCTCTCTTGAGCAGATGTTTTTTCATCCTGTGGTTTTATAAATGGAAGCTGCTGCTGTCTTCCTCATAAGCTCTGAGAAATTGCATTTGTAAGAGCATGTGAATCGTACGGCCGTTCCCATGCCAATGATAGGATCTACTTAAATCGACATATAAAACAGCTGGGGGGGAAAGCGGGCAGATGCACACGTCTTTCTTAAGGTGATGTTTTACTAGATCTCTTATAAACGCTAGTATATGTATACAAAGGGTTTAAATACACGTGAGGTCTGTCTTTAAATAAAAATCATCTTTTAAATTTAAGGTACTGCTTCAAAAACTTAAAGTTGATTTTTCATAGTCAGGTGCTGTTTTCAAAATTGTCACATCCATAACAGTCCATATTCCTCATAAATGAACACATGAATATTAAAATAACTATTTTGTGTTCTTTGAAGAGTCATCTCTTCTCCATTTTTTTGGGTATTATAGCTTCTGGTTTGTGCATTTCAATTTATAGAAATCCTGCAAAGTATGTCTCTCAAAAATATTTGTTCTTTTTTGTTCCATAACACATGTATATTTCATTTTTTTTAAATAGATAACTCATGCTTAGGCTGATATTCTTCTAATGTCTGGACTCGGTCAACGGAGCTTTAGTAAAATATAAACAGATGGTTCAATAATTATTTAGGAATTTAAATTAAATTTTTTGACTGACAATTTGTCAAAAATGTTGGTAGCACCATGCTCTTCCATCCAAACCTCAGAAATTGCCGTCTTCTCTTTGAGCTCTGCCTTGTCACTTTAAAAAGGAAGTAATAGACCAAACGTCTGCCTTTGACTTTTTCCTTCCAGTCCCAGAAGTACACTGCAAACCTAAACTACTATAATAGACTGAATTAGTATGCAGTTCATAGATTAACTTTACTGTGTGAATGTGTATGATTGTGTATTCATCCCTTCGGGGCTGTTATATGTTCATGCACGGCTTCAGTGAGAAAAACATTTACATTCAGTAAACACAGACTGTTCTGCTCAGCTGTCTTATTTTATTCATCATTTAAATGTAGGAGAACAACAGAAAAACTTGGTCACCGTGGATAATCTGTTTGAAATATGTAGCTTCATGTTTAATAAAAAATCGTTTGATCGTGTGAGCTGGACATTGGCTCATCGTGTCTTTAGTCTGCGCAGAAGACAGCTTTGGTTACAGCTTTGAAAATCTCTGACTAGCGAGATGTTTTTGTAAGGCTGTAGGTCCATTAGCTCAGTAGGAACTCGAGTGACGTTGATGTGACTCATGTAGCTACAAAGGTTAATTTGTGGACTACATACTCCAGCACACAAAGAGCAGGGATACCACGATGTGGGTGTGATGCAAGCAGCTTCTTGGTGTCCTTGAGCACATCTCTCCCACTTCTTTAGCTGAATGGGGTAATGTAGCTCTTTACAAGTGGTGCTTCAGGCAGAACTGTTATGTGCCAGGTTCTCAGGATGGTTGGGATCAATGCTGTACTGATTCAAGATGTCTTTGTAGCATCCCTTTTGCAGCACATTCCCAATAGCAGCACGTTTCATAGTTGGCCAGAGGCAACTTTAGGATGTAGGTGGTGGTCAGGCATGCAAACAGTATTTCCAAGCAAGTGAAGGTGAGATTTGGCCAGTACTGTCTTTATAAAGAGGATGTAGTGATGGAAAAGATGTCTGCCTAGGGTGTTTGAAGATTGTCTATGTATATAAAAGTCCTCAAGGGTTATCTTGTATGGCGCTCATGTCTCAATGTCACAGACAGGTTTTTTTCTGTTGTTATGGGGATTTTCTATATTTTAGAGTGCCACAATATAATTTTTTTACTTCATGATTATTATGGCCAAAAGAATTCACAATAATGATGTTATCGTAACATCTATTGTTTTAATCATTTAACTTAATTTATTGATTAATTTACTACTTAATTTATTTTATTGATTTATAATTTTTTATTGATTTATTATTCATGTAAATAAAAATAAAAAAGTCAAATTCTCCCTTCATTTTGTTTATTTTGTATTTTCTCTTTTTTTGGCTAAGAAATCACGCTTCAAATATGGTCGTGTGGGGAGGCGGAGAGAGAGTGTTTGTAATTATTATGGATCTTAAGACAAAAGTCTTGAATTATTTACAGTATTAACATATATAAACAATTTCACTTATTATGCTGGCACTTCTATCCTAAAGTGAGCTAATTTGATTTTTTTCCCTATTTTACCCTTCTTCTGTAACCCTCATACATTTTTGTTTACTTTTCATTTTTAAATCATTATTTTGTTACCTGTTGTTCATGTGGGGACCATTAACTATTTATGTGTTTTACCTATTTAACACGTTTACCCTCTCTCTCCATTTCCTGCTCACCGTTAAACACAAACACACATGTAGGCATGTTGTGATCTCTTTGCGAGGCAAGATTAGATTTGTTTATTTGTTTTCTCCTTTTATCTCTATGTATTATTGTATTTATTGGAGGTTATATACATGTGCATTCTGGTGTCTTGCATTCTTTCATTTCCTATCCTTCCCTGTGGCTGATAAGGGCTGAAATATGTTTTTGGCCAGATCCAGCTGATTTTAGAAGTGTTGTCTGAAAGCGGTTAAGATGCTCTCTGGGGAAGGTCGCTCTAAATCTATTGGAAAGTCAGAGTTTTCCTCAGGCAGCCATTTGCAAATCCCTCAGCGGAGCTGGTTTGATGTTTACAAGACTGATTGTGCAAGCCTCTTTGCGTTTAATGTGGTCATAGTAACAGTCATAGAAAACAATCCAACATTAAAGATGTTGTGATGATAAATATATACTTATAGTCTAAGTCAATTTCTTTTAAACAGTATTAGTGAGCAGTATTCATTTCTTATATTTACCCAAAGCGACAATCCATGTAAGTGCTTTCAAGCTATATGGCTTTCTTTTTTCTAGAAGTTAAACCCATGTCCTTGGCAGTGACACACCGTAACAAAGTCCCTGTAACTGGTGGGGTGTATTTATATATCTGAAATATTAAATGAAAGAAAAAAACACATTAAAATTGTTAATTAAAACAGAAAGTTAATAATGTCATTCACAAAAGCTTCAACAGGAGCAAAGTGAAGGTGTTTAAAAGAATCCACGAAATAGCATAGCTCTTTTGAAGTCTTTCATTATGCTGAAGGACTTTTGTCTTTTCAATCAATCTTGCCTCAGACTTGTAACAGAAGCATAAAAAGATTAGTAGGAGTAGATTAAAGTGCATTGTATAATTCATGATGCTTTGCAGGTACTTTCAAACGTCAAAAGCTTCTGTGGGTGTAAAGCTGAGGTCTGTTGGCAGGAAGTTGACTCAACAAGATATTGCTCATGCTAGCACCATCCTAAAAAAATCTCTCAGCGCTGGACCTAGTGGGGATTTCAGTAGATTTCAGTAGGATTTAAACCAAACCAAAAAACTTTTTAACATGGCTGTTGTGTTTATATATAACACTAAAGTCATATTAAAAATAGTCAACTTACTCAAATGAGTAGCCATCTTAGTAAAGCGTTAACCCAGTCTCTTACGAGGTTTCATGACGGTTAACATAGTGCCAGCTGTCTACAGAGCACAAGTCTCCTGTGGCAAAGCTTTAAAGAACATTTTATCAACCTAACGGCTTTTCCGTCTGTAATGTAATCCACGCGGTTATGTGCACATAGTCATGTCTGTTTTCTGTCACCCTTTAATGTGAAATATGAGGGGAGACGTTGCGTTGTTACCCTCTAATTGTCTGGAATGTTCAGCTCTGATTAGGTATTTATACTTTCAAATCCCGCCGCTCGTCAGCTCGTGCCCGCCTCGCTCTATACCTCGTCTTTCAGTAATTTAGCGATCCGAGGTGTAACCTGTGGTGCGTGACATGTTCGGCGTAGATAAAAATGAAAACTCAAAAGGCCAGAATTACCAAGAGAAATTGTTAATACAGGCTATTTCCTTGCGGACCGTCAAATGACAACTTAGACATACGGCCGATAATAGAAGGAACATTAGAAAAAGAAAAGCAGACAGTTTCAGGAAATGGCATGGGACTTTTTATTCGGTTATAAGATATGAAATTAGATGGATTACACAATGTGACAAGGGAAACGTCACTCTTGCTGCATTTATTCAGGCACTGCTTTTACTTCATTTCAGAAGATTTGGTTATCTTTTCATGTTTTTATTGTTATGTTAAAATACGTATGGTTACTGCAATGTTTTAGTGGAGAGTAAATAAGTGTCAAATAAATTGGGACAGAAAGTATGTAGCTGGTCATCAGGGGGAATTTGGAGCCATTGATTGTGTTTTGTGCTCTGAGTGGGTGTTGAATTTATTTTCCACTGGTGGAATTGAACAACAAACAATTTTGTCCACCAGACATGTGAAGAGATTTCAGAAAACCGACATCGATACATAGTGTTTTTATTTGACGTTGCTGTGGTGTTATTTAAATGAAACACCACTGCATTAGCATTGCCTGTGGGTCTGTTTTATTTTGATGTTACATTGCAGGTTATTACTACAACAATTTAGTTCTCTTAGCTGGAAATTCTGGCAAGTAATTGCAAGCGCTGTGTTGTCGGTGTTCGGGAATAAAAGAGAGGTAGAATCTGTTTGTGATGTAGGTGTATAAAAGACTTTTAAAAAATTCATTATACCACTTTTCTGAGTCTTTCTTGTTTTACCAGTCTATTCTAGTAGGTTTTTGACTACAGTATCAAACCTTTCTGTAGCTTTTGTTGTTGTTGTTGTTGTTGTTGTTGTTATCTGTCCAGTCTAGACTAAACAATTTTTACCAGTATTGCAGTCTGTCAGAACTCCATCTTCTTTAACTGATGAGTTTCTGACAACAGCTTGCTTTCGTCTTTTTTGTACGCATGTCCCCAAACAGCTATGAAATAATACTTTTTTTTTGTTTAAATCTTTGATATCAGTTTGTTTCCTAAGAAATCATTCCAATATGTTATATAGAATGTCCATGCTGGATAGTTTTTACACAGTAAACATGATTGATTTGGATTATCAAGCTGCAAAAATTGTACAAAAGATATTATTCAAGTATCATGAAGGTATTTTGATACAAGTCATAAACTACATGTATTCTGGCATGCACGAGGCAGGTTTTTGCAGAATAACAATGCTTGTCATTCACAACCTGTAGCCTATACCCCAAACCTCTTTTATATTTGTTTACTAAATACGTATGTGTAAACTTGATTCTTATTGGCCTGGGTTCGTCTTTCAGAAGAATGGGGTTCGAGTCGCCGTATCTCATATCCATAGCTCTCTTCCAGCACTTTAGCGCTCGTGATGAAGCTGATGGCGGAGAAGACAAACGGAGCCACGCCGTTACTGATGGCCGCCCGTTACGGGCACCTGGAGCTGGTGGAGAACCTCATCGAATGCTGCTGCGCTCCAGTCGAGGTCGGTGGCTCCGTTAACTTTGACGGCGAGGTCATCGAGGGCGCACCGCCGATGTGGGCTGCGTCGGCCGCCGGACATTTAAAAGTCGTGCAGTCGCTGCTGGGTCACGGCGCGTCCGTTAACAGCATGACGCTCACGAACTCGACGCCACTGCGAGCCGCTTGTTTCGATGGACATTTGGATGTTAAGAATGAAGTACTCTCATATTCATATAAAACAGCTTAATATATTTAAATTAATTCAGTAGAATTATCACAGTAGTTTACCACAGCAAATAGTTGGTGATGACAGCATTTTTGTTAAAAAAAAGTCAATTAATTTATCATTGAAAAAGTAATTATATAAGGGTATTTTTAGCACAGAGAGAGGAAAATAAAATGCATTTAATGGCATCCAATCAGATTTGAGAGAGGCAGATGTTTCAATGTCTGCTAGGTCTTGTGCTTCATATGCTCTCTCGCTCTCTCTCTCTCTCAAAGACTTCTTCTTTAGTTCTTGCTGTGTCCTCTGTTTCCCTGGGGAGTCATTACAGCGTGGTGCTCAGTGCGAGATAATGGAAGGGTAATGAATTTCCAAACTAATCTATATTAGCGCTGTTCTCAGAGTCAGGGGCCATGGAGAGATACAGGGTGAGAGAGAAGGAGAGAGAGAGAGAGAGGGAATGAGTATGGGACATGCTCCTTGACTTTCTCTCTTTGCTGTTTGCATGACCCTTTAAACCACACAAGACTCTCTCCAGGGTGAAGATTTTTTGAGACCCTCATGCTTAATGCTTCAGACTCACATTAACCTTATCAGAAAACAGCTCTCCAGACAGTGTGTTAAAACAAGGCTGAAGCGCTGTAGCACTTGGCGCTGGCCAGTCTGTGCTCACAGATTAACTTTCATTTGTTCTTATGCACGTGTGAGATTAGTAAGAAGAAAAATCTTAAATTTAGCAACATGTGAAACCACGAAGAATGTGCAGAGATGAATAATATTCTCGTTTTTTAAATGATTTCAGACTGTGTTTGTAGCTCTGTTTTTGCTAACTTATTTAAGTAGTTTAATAACTTCACTTTGTATCTTCTGATCTAAAGCGCAACACATTTTTTCTGGTTTAAAAGACGACAAAACAAAATAGTTAATCAGTGTTTTTCAACCTAGCGCCAGAATATAGGTATGAATATTTAACATTGTTTACTTCATCAAAATAAACGAGGAAATGCATGAGAGCAGGATTAATGGCTATCAAATCATGAGGCGTCATTCTCGTGTTTAAAGGATGATGATGTTATCTGTGACACATGAATTTTTTCATGGCCGTCCAGTCAGCGAGTCACAATAGTCATTGTTTGTCATCCAGCTGCTTGTAGGGATTTTATTAAGATGTTTGAAAACTCAAATAAAACGTAATTAGATGTCACGCGCTTTTCTCATTCACATACACAGTGGCAGTAACACTAATTCTGCCACTCGCAACCGGCAAGATTGCTTTTCAAAGTACCGTGCATGTATGAGAAGAAGAGAGCGAGCGAGAGAGAGAGGGAAGATTAGTTCTCTCTCTTATGAGAGGGGCTAGTGACTTCATTAATTTGGGTCTGACTGATGAGAGGGTCAGAGGAGCTGTTTGATGCATACCAAACAACCCAGTGCTCAGGCAAACTGCGCATGCGCAGGCACGTCTGCATTCTCATGTTCTCCCAAATAAACATACTCGAAACACCTGCAGCCAACAATTAGCAGGAAGTAGAAGAGCATATCAAATGTCTCATGTTTTTGTTGTTCTCAAACACTTCCCTCCCTCCCGAGTCCTGGCCGGAGATTTGAATGGACCGACAGATTAAGTGGTCTCCAGCAGACACCATCAGTCTAATGAGAAGCAGATGCTGACCAGATGAGAGCTAAGACCATGGCATTGGCCAGCTACGTCTGCCAGACCAGGAAGTTGGCATTTCGACACGCGATGTACAGATATTGAAACCAACCATTAGACAGTGTTTCAGATCTCCATTTGCAGACTCTGTTTGTATTAAGAGAGTGTGACTTGGGCAGTAGCTGATCCTAAATCAGACCAGCAATACACAGATTATGCATTTGTGTTTAAAGGAATAGTGTGTAATAGTGTTTTCATGTCTACCTAAATTGAAACTTGGTTTTCACACAAATATATTGTATAGCTTTAGTGGATTTAGAATATAGCACACAAGTCATATGGACTACTTGTGTGGTGCTTTTGCATTAATTTTTAGCTTGAAAGCTCCAGTCCCCATTCACTGTAACTGTATGCAAATAGTGACATTAATAATGGATCTTTTTGTCCTTTTCTGTATGTTTGTGTGAAGCATTTTATTTCAATAGTGCTAGCATGTTTAAGGTATGAGATTATATTTAAATAAGTTGATAACTGTCACTGAACGCATACGCATAAAAATGGACTATCCGAACTTTTTTTCTATTTTAGGCGTTTTTAAATATATAATTAACATTAACTTTTCTTTTTTTTTACATTTTTTATGTTTATTGTTATGAGAAGTAATATCTAAATATTTTTCAGATATTTATTCTTGATACATACATCATCACTTACACATATTATATTTAGTAATGAACTATAAGATTTGGAAAACAAACACCATTAGGATAAACATTTTACAAATTATAAGAGAACCCAGGAGAGACTTTGCATTTTTTGACACTGCCCTATTAAGCCTCTGTGCTTTAAACTGTGCATTTAAACGCTCTGGAAACACCTTACGGCCTCTTTCACACATGACACAGAGACAGCTTGATGACACGCTTACATCACTTTAACTCACTGCCTGTCTGAGTTCTTCTGGCTGACCGGCTCTGGCGGATCTTTGGCCCCTCAGCTGGAGGGGCTTTCAATCAGGACAGCGGTCCTGGAACAAACGATCGGAGCGGGGCTGATCCAATTCCGTGTGCCGGGGAGGAGGGCACTCTTAAACTGATTGTGTTTTCTCCTCAGGGTCCTGTTCCGGCCTTCCCGGGAAACGACCCGCAATTATGACTCCTGACAGGCTCTAAGTCAGTTTCAACCTGACGTCTTTATCAAAATAAAGTGCCGCTCCATTACCACTGGAGAGGAGAGAAGATGGGTTTGGGGAAGATGCCTGTTTTTTCTTCCGTGTGTGTGCAATATCTTCGATTGCTGTGCTCTCTAGGGTAAAAAAGCAAAAATAACCCAAACCAAAAGATATCTTCCCGAGCAGGTTTAGCTGAAGCATGGAGGCCATACGTCTGACCTTGCTGGTAGACGACTGCTAAATTGCTGTATTGATTGATTTGGTAATAACGGGTCATTCAACAAGTCCATCATTGTTTCTAACTTTTGGCTGCTTGTTTTTGGTATGACTTTATGGATTTAAGGGGTAATTTATTACACACAACATAAGATTATCTACTCCGTTCAGGCAAAATAACACTCTAAATTCAAAACTGTTGCCGCTCTAGTGGCTCAGAGAAAATTGGCGATTAAAAATAAACAGCATCTTTTAAATTTATTTCTTCCTATTATTTTATTAAAGTTCAACAGATAATTGCTGTCGTCTGTCTCAAACACACCGTTTCAGACCCGGAATATCAAAAGATGAAGAAACAAAATGTAGATCCACCGGGAGGTAGCTAAAATTTTTACACGACATGATAAATTAATAATGAAATTAGATCTCATAAATAATGAAGTTGTTTTATACTTGATGTTTTAAGCTCAGTGGTCTGTTTTCTCATGTTCCTGCTTAAGAACAACTAATAGATATATTTCAGGATACAATAAAGTCCCTTTCCAGATTGTCTTTTATGTTCTGAGGAGTCCTTTTGCATTTTATAATCACTTTGAATTAAAGAGCCGCCGTTTCTTGAATTTCTTAAACAGACATTTTGTAAACGTTCCTGTGATGACCTCCAGCACGAATTAAACAGCCATTAGCAGAAAAGTGCTGACTGACAGAGAAATAGTCACTGAGAATAAGAGAGAGATTGGAAGTAGAGATAGTGCATGTGTTTGTTATGGCACATGCAGGTGTTTGTGTGTGTGTGGGTTTGACCTGTCTTTGGGCTTACTGACCCATGATACTCGCTCGGCCGGTCCAGTCCTGTGTCTAACTGTCTGGGCTCACACACATGGCCGGAGAGAAACTATGTGTGAGACAAACTCCTCCATTCTCCTCTGGCCGGCCAATAAAGTCAGCAGTTCTGCACGGGCAGTATCTGACCCTGTCCACCATTATGCCATAAACCACAGGATGCAGAATAGAAGCATTTAGTCCAACTGCACAATAGCCCTATTACACTGCTACGAGCTACACATCCACCCACAGCCTTTTAACACACATGCTTCATATAATCGGATGAGTTCTTGCATTGATGTGTCAAAATGACTATTATTAGATGGACCAATAGTGTCCAAGAACAACTGTAATATACAGTTCAAAATTACTGATGCTATTTAAAGAACATGTCTAAAATTGTCATGTTGTCAAATTTGTCATACATCAGAAGCAAGCCTGTGTTTATCAGCCTTTTATGCTCACCTACGGTTTCAAGCTTTGATATACAGCATTTTCAGGTTATGTATTTATATAGATTGTTAGACACATTGTACATGAGTCACATACTAAATGATGTGACAGTATAATTTTAATTATTTATATTGAAACTACATCAAACATTAAATACGTAATACGACTTCTTTTGTGAAGAACATGTTTTTAATTTCTTAATTAAAATTCATCTTTAAAATTTATGCCATTTAACATTAAACAGACTTTGACATGTGCTTTTGCAGAATTATAAATTCAAAATTTATATTAAATTATACATTTGAGATTGTAAAAATAGTGAGTAAGTCTATTGAAAGTGTAATCATTTTTATACTTTTGATAATAATTTTCATGATGAGGACATTTTTGATTAATTAATTTTGTATGTTGATCAATTGTTAAGTAGTGCGTTTTTTTTTATTTTTCTGTTGACATTTTAAATTAGACATTTTTAAAGTTTTTGGTTAATGTATGAAACCATAATTTAACTAAAATTTTTTTTTAAGGACTTTACACTTTAAAACTAGATTTTAACAACATTTTCCTTTTTATCTCCCTATGTGGCATTGACTCGGATTCAAGTCTTAAATTATACATTAATGAGTTAAACGTTTCGAAAAGCTTATTGCAAATGGCTTTAATTCACACATTTCCAGTATTTATAACTTCCTGCCAACTTCCACATGCTGTAGAAAGAGCTCTTTGAAACAAAGAGACATACTTGATCTCACGCTCCAAATGTGCCACATGTTGTGGGTTATTAGGAGAAAGGCATTAGCAATTCAGTTTGATTTACAACTTCTAAAACGAGCCGGTCCAGCATCAGTTCAGTCCCGTGTGCTAATTTTTTCATTCTTTCATTCTTTTGTCCCAAGAGGGACATTTCATCCATCATTGAAATGACATAGTACATCATGAAATCTTTTTCTAACCCATTGCTGTCTTTGTAAAGAGTCAAGAGAGGCGAATCTTAGGAACATAAAAAACTCTCTCGCCCTATTGACAGATTTACCGGTGCACTTTGTCGGGTGTTCTCTACAGTAAAACATCTAAACATGTTTGGCACGGCTATAAGACGAGCTGCTAAAAAACATTGATTTCACCAACTCGCATCACAAACGAGCAGCAGGCGAAAAATGTTGATCAATGAAAATAAAAGATAAATCTAAATGCAAATAGCACTGCTCTTTCCACACATATTAATGTTTTTGTTGACACAATAAATATCTGCATTCCAAAGTGACAATTCCATGCGGAAGCAGTGGACCAAGAGCTGAAGAGATTTGACAATTGATAGTGCAAAGACATTTTAAAATGACACGCAAGTGGATAAAATGTCATTTTAAGAAGAAAGTTGGTGTAAACCATTTGCATATTCGTATGCCTGGCTGTTTGTGCCATCGTGTGCACACGTGATGTGATGGTAAATATCTGTAAATATCTTTCTTGCAGAAGTGAAATGATCAGACAGTGTTCCACAGTTGATCTAATTTAGATGTCAGCCAGGATTTCATTAGGTGTTTTGAACACTGATTTTTAGTGAACTTGTTCTGATATTTATTTTTTACCCGAAAAGTTATAATTAGCAGCTCGAATGCTTCAAACTGATGCAAAATTTCGCTCATCTGTATAATTAGACTGTGAGTGACAAATACCTTCTTGATTGACTCTGTAAAAACAATTAGACCCCGATTAGAAATTAACCGCTATGCGGAGCGAGAGACTCTCATTCTCCCCCATGAATTAAGGCATAATTGATTGGATTGAGATGATATTTAATGAAACATGTATTCCATCATTTGACAAATTACGTTAAGCGCTGCGGGCCGGACCGTCCTGACCCGCGCCGGGGTAATTGTACTGATTGTCTGTTGTGTTATTCAAACACACTTGAGTTCAGTGGAGTAGGTAAATTTACTTTCTGTTTGAGCTTTAAAGGCCACGTGGCATATGACATTTTCCCATTTCATTTCTACCGTGTTAAAGTGAATGTTCATTTTTTTGTGACATGACACATTAGAAGTACAGTGTGCTTTGTGATAGGGGTCAAATGTCTCTTTGCCTGTCTTGTTTAGTGAAATGTGAGCAAGGAGATTTTGTTTCAAATGTCGTGCTAATGATGTTAATCTCAAGGTCTGTATTAAGTTGTGAAGTAGGTACAATTGACCTCTCGCCTTACAAATGACCTTTCTCTGTTCATTCCAGACGGTTCGAGCCGCCTCGGGTCGTCAGTTCTCAACAGAAACTCTCTTAATTACATTCAGCTCCACAGAAAGCAATGAAAACCAAAGAGATGGTAAAAGTGTGGATGTGTGTGTGGAAGTGTGTGAGCGAGAGTGGTGGATGATAGCAAAAATATCTTTTCATTACAACATTGAGCTGAAGTGCTTTCTTTTTTTTAAGTCCCGTTCTTTAAAAATCTGAAATATGTGAGTGGAACAAAACACATTCATATTCTTTCATGTAAATTTTGCTTGATTCCCATCATGTGATACATTTTCCCGCAATTACCAGCAGATGAATGTTAATGTAATCTGTGTGATTAGATTGACTTATTTCCTGTGGCTTTCCACAATAAACTTCATTCACCGTGTATGAAATAAGAATAATGCTCAGGTTATAAGTGCAAATGTTCACCGTAGGCCTCCATCTCTCGCTTCTTATGTCAACAAAATCTGTTTCAAGGCGACAAATTCGACAAAGCTGCCGCCTGCCTATTATATTTCTTATTCTCAACGGCCGAGCTTTAAGGACAATGAATTCCTCCAGTACGTCTGTAATTATTTTATAGCTTTCTTTGTCTGTTGTGTACGCTTTCAATAAGACGCCGCTCGGGCCCGTGTTACGCACACGCTGGGACTGAGGCAAACGCGTTTGTCGCTCATTGGGGATGAATTGGGTTGACATGCTTTTTTTTGGCTCAATCCCTGTTCTTCTGTGTGTTAAGACCAGGTCTTTTTTCCATCCCTTATCGCACCCCCAGCTTCACTCTTTCTGCTTAAATCTCTTTAAATCCCTCACTACCTACAGGCTACGGCTGCAGCCGCTAGCGCACTAAAGCTACACGCCATTCACCAAAAAGGTCTCCTAGCAACCACTTCCGCTCTTCCCTTCTTTCTGAAAGGGATTTTTTTGGAAAGTGTACCAAAGAGGTATGTGAAGTGTGTGTGAATAATGAAGCGGATGAAGGAGACGCTCTGGATAATTTAATCTCCGTGTGTGGATATCTGTACTTCACTGTACTTGTTTATCTAATTGCGCGAAAATAAAGTTTATGACTGTGGAAGTCTTATACACCACTGTTTCCTGTCAAATTTAGGGTCACATGCTTGGCAGAAAGTCATGTTTTTAGGCGGTTAGTGTGTGCGTCTGTGCTACAGCGCGTGATTAAGTCCTTACCGAGCCAACGCTAAGGAAGACAAACGGTACGGATTAAGATGAGCTATAAAAATGGATCTCGTAAACTTTCAGTGATGAACTCTGGTTAACAAGCGGCTGGTGAGATGCAGAGATTTCTCAAAGTTGAGGTCGGTGTGGGTTCACGGATTTACAGTGAAAGATTGCAGAACCCAAGGGAGTGGGTCTGGATTTAGCTCGACTTTATACCAGGCTCGAACATCTCAGACGCATCCCATCTACTGATTTGTTCATTTGTCATCTAAATGAATGCACTTAATAATAATGAATGTGTGATGAATTTGGCTTGCGGGTTATTGTAGGTTTTGACTCGCAGCCTGAAAGCATCCAGTCACACTTCTGGACAGCTGGAGTTTGTTTGGCTACATTCTCCTGGAAAGGAAGAGTAACCAAGATCGTTCATTCAGAAACAATAATTCACTGTGTAAACCTCCCAAATCTCTCTAAATATAAAATCAATCCTCAAAAAATGATGAGGCCCCAGTGTCTCAAACACGAATTCACATGGAGGCAATAAAGAAACCATCAATATTTACAGAGCAAATGAGAGAAGGAAATTACAAAATGTCTTTCTTTCCTAATGCTCTATTGACGCAGTGCCCACTGTGCATATATAAACAGGAGAAAATCCGCCTCTGACATGAAATGAAAGATGTATGGAGTGAATCAGGAACATGAGAAGGTTCTGGATAGATAGTTTATATTAGGATTTTTCTGAGTTATGTGACCTGATTTGGTGCGTTTACATGCATGAAGAAATTCCCAAATCCTACCACATACGTTTAGGGTTTGTGGGGCGTTTAATTGTTTGCACATTTGTTTGTTTATAAGATGAGCTCATTTGTTTGAGATATGCTAATCATTTACAGAAGGGTAAAATGATTTGAGTTGATATAGTTACAAATGTGTCCATTTACAATGAGAATATGTCTCACTTTAAAGTCAAACAAGCTTGAGACATTTCTCCCTGACCTTTGATTGCTTGTAATGCGTGTTTACATCTTTCTCTGAGTGAAAGCTAGGCCTTTTCTGTTAGATGTCAAGACGTCCTAAGGATGACTAATTTATATCAAGATTATATCTTCTTTATCTTCACTGGGAATAGATGCTTTAGTCTATTCTGCTTGAGTATTTATAACTCATGTAACAGTCTACAGCGAGATAAATTCAAGTGTTTTTTGGCACTAAGCACTTTTGAAACTGCAAACTTTTAGAAATTTCTAAATAAACTTCACATGATTACTGGTTTATTCAATTAGTCATTCAACAGTGAATATATATATATATATATGCATTACAGGACGATTTTTTTGTAATTTTGAGAATTTAATGAATGTCATTTTCACTACATCCTAAACTACAGTTTATCACATTATGTGAAAGAAAAGACAGTGGTATAAATGTAAAACGTATAATATATTTTTTTGTTTTCATATTAACCTGTTAACTGTCACTGCACATATTGAGTATATGCATGAAAAAAATTGAATTTTTTTCTTAGATATTTTAATTTTTTTAATTTTAATCAAATTTTAAGATTAATCTTTAATGTAATCTTTTTTCATTTTTAATTATTTAAAAAATAACTTTTATAAATTATTAAATTTTATAAATAGATAATTTTTTTTTGTATATGTATGTATATTGTTCTAAAAAATTGTGAAATATGTCCCTTAAAGGAATAGTTCACCAAAAAAAACATGTCATTTTTAAACATACAGTACATTAATTTCTTTCTTCTGTAGTTGTTTGGTTACTGACATTCTTTAAAATGTCTTCTTTTAAAAAGGTCATGCAAGTTTGCAATGACATGAGGGTGAGTAAAGATGTAAGAATTTTTATTTTAAATTAACTGTTCCTTTAAGACACGGCCACATGAATACACTACTCATATATACTTAAATGTGGCTTGAAAATGTTAATTGTACAACCACCTTCTTTAGTCTGCAGTGAAAACAACAAGAAACACATTTAGGAATCTTTTATGATTTTGGAAGTTCAACTTGTACAGATGTCGAGGCGTTCGCCGTTTTACAAATACACGCATATAAACCGCAACAGGAAGCGCAGTTCACCAGGGTTAGCCTATTTAGTACCCACAATGCACTGCTGACATGACAGTCCATCAAAGGTGCAGCTTTAAAAGAGCTCGTGCCCCCACAGCTGAAAAGAACAATTACCACTTCTATCACTTCTTCTAAATTAGCATTCATTTGAGATATGATTTACTACAAAGAAAAGCCATTTTTCCCTCATTTTCTCTTTCTTTCTTCTTAGCCTTTCTTCTCTTCTCTCCTCTGTCGTTACTCTGTGGGAGCGAGTTAATGTAGTAACATTTGTATTCTCCTCCCGAGTCCCAGACAGCCGATGAGAATCTGCAGCAGGTCAAGTCAGTCTCTCTTTTTCTCTCCTCCCGCCCTCCGCCTCTTCGCTTTCTCTCATCTGTGGCTCTTTGAAGAGATAAAGATGCTCTAATTGCATTTGCATATCATTCAGCGGAGAGCGGCTCGTGGGTCGTGACTCTTGCCCACATGACGTTCGGGCAAACATGAAAAACACATTCAGCTCTCCAACTCTTTCAACTTTGCTTCTGTACTCCCGGGCTCGGGTCGAACCCGAAAGTTCACGAGTCTCTGTCTGTTTTTGTTCTCGATAGTGAAGGTTGCAGAGAACGTGGCAGGCGGTCCTGGAATTTTTCAACGGTTTAATGTTTGGCACTTGTGTACACAGAAACAGTCCGGGTTGCAGATCACTCAAACAGCATGGAAAATTGAAGAATAAACATTTGATTGCTTTTCCTTTAGTGTTTCAGTCATGCTCGCCCTCTCTCTCTTTTCTTTCCCTATGACATACACTACCGTTCAAAAGTTTAAGGTTACTTACTCACTTACATACAGATTTAATATTTGTACAGTATTGTATTGTATCATTTTCAATGTAGTCACCCTGAGCCTAGAACTTTAGAAATATTTTTTAACTTCAGGTCACCCTGGTATGCTTTCTAAATAATACTGAATGAGATCTATGCTGGGCTCTTGTGGGCTGCTTTTTCTTTTTTATTCAGTAAAAGTCATCCATTTCAAAAACATTTTTATTCAATTAAATTTTAGCATTGTGATCAAATAAACTAATATTTTAACATTCATATTTTTGTCTACAAATAAATTACAAACTTATAGGCATATGTGACCCTGTCTCTGAAATCCTGGTCAAATAATTTAAAAAGTTTTATAGGTGTTTATTGCTGTAAATAACAAATTATATGATTTAAGTATACAGTACTCAAATGCTTATTTAAAATACTGAAGTTAATTATTTTGTTGATGCTACATTTTATTATTTTGCGTAAAAAAATTAAAGCTGGCTTCCTAAACATTGATTTCAATCTTTGAAATGGTCTTACTGTGTTAATATTAAAGACATGAAGGTTATTTAAATGTTCTTTGCATTATATAGTATGATACCATTTAATCTAAGTGACCCTATTCTTTGAAAAAAGGAATTTAATTTAATTACCTGATAAAAAGATGCTTTTTTACTGGTTTGGTGGTTTTACCTGATCTCCTAGTCTGGTCAGGTTGGTCTAGTTTACTGGATTCAAAGGTGTTTTAGGCATTAGTATTAGTTGGTTAGGCTAGGAACAACTAGACCAGCAGGAATGATTAACTTCTTTTTTACGGTCTCTGAGAAGGTTTTAGATTCCCCTTGCTGTTTACTTTCACAGCTAACTCTAATCTGTTCTCAAATGGGTAAGACGACAAAAATGTCAACACGTCTGGTGAAGAGGGTCAAAACACCAGCGGCGTTTAGTTTTTCAGAGAAACTTTGCCAAAGGCCAATTAAATGACGATAAATAAATAATCTGAGAATTTAATACCCTGTGTTTGGCCTGTTATATAAACATACTGACTTTACTCCAGTGACCTTGTGTGAGGGCCTAGAATCAGGTCCAATTAGGAAGACTGTGCCAATGAATGTGCTTACTGTGAGCTCCTAATTATGTCCAATCTGTCTCCATTTCAACATACCTGCTTACACAGTTTTTATAGCAAAAAGATGGAGTAAAATGTCAGAATAATTTGTGTTAAATCACGACAATATCTGCCCTTTGTAGCCCTGCTATGTAGTTGGAAGATTTTGTTAAGGCGTTTTTACAATGTCTGCAGCTTTGTGTGGAGGTTACCTTTAGGGGTATGATTTTAATGTATTCATTGTCTCTTATTTAATTAGGAAAGTAAACTTGAGTAAACTGAGTTTAAAAATCGTTGTTTTTTTTTCAGATTAGCAGATACCAAAAAATGACTGTGGGTAATTAAACGGTATGTGTTAATGGAAAATACCCCCATGACAGAAAAGCAAAAGTGTTTGTGACGTTTTAGGTTCAGCTATACACTGTAAATTTCAAGTCATTTATTCTCATTTACAGAGGTTAATCTGATAACTGTCACTGCACATATTGCATATGCATACACATAAAAATACACTATCTAAAGTAAAAAGTTTTACTTTACTTTTAGATATTTAATTGTTAAAATTTTTACATTAAAAAAAATACTTAAGGTATTTTTAAAAATATTTTATTAATATGTTTGTTTATTGTTATGAAAATGTATTTATTTATTTTTACATTTGATTTATAATACTTATTCTTGAGTCACATCAATATATAGTTTGTCATGATTAGATTAGAATTCAACTATGAAATATTAAAGGGAGTAGGGAAATAGCATGGGTGTTCCTCCTGAGGAACGGTGAAGATTTCAACTTAATTTTTATGAGTTGAAATGACTTGAAATTGTCCAGACAATGTAGACATATCTGACATTTGCTAAATTATATCATAATGAAATTTTACTGCGGTTTGGGGGATAAAAATATCATTAGCTCAGTATAAAAACAATTGATAGTGAAGTGCTAATGATAAAAGTACCACCGAGTGTGTGTGTGCATGCCTTATGGTAGCTAGAAAGAGAATGAACATCAATGAGGCTGTAAGACATTATTACACGCAGCAGTCAGATCGACACTCAAAGAGTTTATCGCTGAGAATAGTACACATTCCATATCCTGCTGCTCAAACACAAACCAGTTCAGACCAGCAGTAAAGCACAGTTATAACTGTACTTTGATCTGCCATGAAATTATGTGTTTCACATACAAATACAAACAAAACACATACTCGGATGAGAGTTGAGAACGTAATGGTGCATTGCAGGTGTAGCCTCAACAGCCCATTTGTCAGGAGAGGCATTCAATTAGAGATGAGAGAGAGAGAGAGAGAGAGAATGAAAGAGACAGAGAGAAAGTTAATAGAGTTAACCCTAAATTGGGAAGCTGGTGTTGTAGAACCCAATATCTCTGTAGGTCTTTATCAATGCACAAATATTTTCTGCTTCCTGGAACGACACAATGCACTAAGAATGAATTGCACCGGCTGATAAAGTTGTTTGTATGCACACGTTGTTTTAGCACTTGATTCGCTAGTAATTATGCAAATCGGCTAATGGCACAAACACTGCAAAACTGTGGTGTTGAATGCAATTTGCACACCATAGTTTGCAGTCTTGTGGGTCAGTTTGGAGTGCTAGGTTGTCTCAAAAGTACACTTGAGTACACTACATGTCTCTGTATATATGCCCGTTATAACCTTCATCTTCTTGTCCATCATTTGATCATAATGATTTACTTCTGCCATGATTAATAGAAAATGAAGACAAAAGATAAAAAAATACTTTCTTGGCTGCCTGCTGTCCATGGGTTGAGTTGTGAAAAAGGCACAATCTTTAACAAAATATATAGGCACAATGTATAATTTAGATAGAAAGTAGAGTTGTGTTTGACCCAAAAAGAATGAAAATGACTTAGTATTCATGGTGCTGTGCTATTTTAGCATATTTATGGCCTGTTTAAACTTGAACGTATGTGGTCAGTGAATGTATGAATTACAGAATAAGAATATAAGATATAAGAAAATGGTTTAGCATTTGCATCTTATTTTTGAAATATTAAAGAGAGAGTGAGAGTTATTGATATTGATTCTCTCTCTCCTTCCACCTACTTCTTTCACTTTGTTTTTCTTTGAAAATTAAAATGTAAAAATGTCATGTATAATGTGCTTCATATGGTAACGTCTAAATTTATTTGTTTTATGATGTCAAAGATAAGTTACAGTAACGTGACTGAAGTACTCTTAGTTACTTCTTAAGGATCAAATTGGGCTCCTTAAAGTAAAGTAACAGCCATGTATACGTGTATAAGCCGTTCATTTTCTAATTTCCTCCATGTATACACAGTATTTGAACACTTATACCAAATGATAGATAGACTGAGAGTGGAAGAATAATTAAACATTTTCTTTTCAAAATATACTGGTTTTAAAAGTAGTACTTCTGTAAGCATGACTTACGATATCTCAGCTTTTGGGGTCCACTTTAGTTGTGTTTCCATGAATTTTTGTCATTAGATTAAAAGCTGTTATCTGCATGGACCTCCTTTGCTTCTCCCCAATTTAAAGTGGACAGTAACTTTGCCCTGACGTCTTGACAATGTGTTACCACACCAGCAACCCCATGATCTAAGGTCAAACAGCTTCTCGGATAATAATGAATGTCACCTGAAGATAACCATGATTAGCCCAACACCACCCCCAGGTAGCAGGTACCAATTAGACCAGAGAAATGCAAATGTCTTCCCTTCCTCCTGTAATAAAGCAGGTGACAAATTCGATTTCAGCTCGGAAAAAAGTTGTTCCTTTCACGACTTTCCTTATAGTTATTTATTAGCAAGATGTCATTCAATAGATTTGTTTGATTGGAGGTATTGTGCCGGTGGTAAATGGGGCCAGATGTGTGTTGTGTATATCTGTAGATGTACAGCAGGATGTCAGTTTTTATCTGCCATTTCATGAAGTTGCTCTGAGCTCCGCCCATCTCGACACTCGACTGCAGAGTCACCCCCGCTCTCCGCTCCTGACACGCTTGTCCATGACCGCGTTTGTGACTCAACGGAATGAATTAACAAATGAAAGAGTAAAACAGATGAGTGCAGCTGTGTGATAGATAAAGAAAAAGGGAGTGATTTGAGCATCCATCCCGTCGAGCTCCTGCTGAGTAAGAACTCCAGGAATGATGCTCTGTCATTTCACAGAGAAAGCCATGAGAGACGCCCACCCAATGAAAGGAAACGTTTTACTTTTCGTTTTTCCAGGAGGCTAAAGTTCTCAGCAGCAAACTTAATCACAGAATAGGAAGAGACACGCCTCCGTATCGCACGGTTCTGTAGGGCTGCGCTTAAGTAACTGCCAAACACGAAACACTTTCTGACTCTGTGAGCCAGATGGATCTGTGAATTTTCAAGGTCAAACTCAGGCAATTTAACAGAGCTGTACAGTTGGGTCTCTGGCTGGCACCAGCACACGAGTAAACACAGACGTGAAAACAGGACATTTTTCACAGCGGAGGCCCGTGAGGAAATATTGCAGGAAGCGTGATGTGTAAATTAATATTGATCAAATCTTGCTTTTCCTACAGTGTAACAATAAACGATAGTAGTAGATTTACTGTCGTATCTATGTAGTTTGGTGAGATATAGTTTCACGAACACAAATGAACACTTGATAATTAGCAGTGCATTATAATCTATATGATCGTCAACACAGAAAAATCAATATAGAAAACAGATGGAGCAAATCATGCAGTGCCATACAGTTTTCATACATTTATAATTTCCATTTAACACCTACTGTATGTAAAGCAACTAAATGTATATTTATGCACGCTCCTTTAGTTTTTCTGGCTAATATTTCAGAAAACGTTGCACCTGTGTGTTTATTCATTTATTGTCTCTTTCCACCTGTTGTGTTACACATAAGCACTTGAAGTATTTCAACAAATTATATTTTTGTGTGTATATATTAACTTATATGGATCAGAGCTATGCAGAAATGGTGAAATGCATTAAAATAACATAAACAATGCATTGCTTTAGTTGGTTCATGTTGGTTCAAAATGCATTTTTGAGAAGTCTCCGCCTTCCTGCGCCTTGATGGATTGCCACATGAATGATTTTTCATGAAGTGGGCTTGCTCGAGGAGATCACATTCCATCCTACGACACCTCATTAGAAAATATCCGCCAGTGTTGGAGGCTAACTCTCATAATCTACACTCGCATGCTCAGTTTCAAAAACGCTTTGTCAATTGTCTTCTCCTAATCTCGTTCAAACATCCATCTTTCTCTCCTTCCATCTCTTTTGTCTTTCTCTCATGTGCTCACACCCCTCCCTTCCTTTGCTGTGTTAGTGCTTTCCGTGTCAGAGTCCCGATCATAAATAACACGCTTTCCCGGCCTACGGATCTCTTGATATATTAGCCTGACCCATCGTACGTGTGTGTGAGGGAGAGAGTCTGATGTATTAGCCATGGCTATCAGAATGAAAGACAGCTTATGTTATGACCGGGGGGCGGGGCCTTAGGCTCTTGACAAATGGAGTCCCTCCGCAGGTTATAGGGAATGAGTGATCTTCTGTCATCCATCACGCAAGAAAACGAGAGAAAAAAGAGGGTCAATGTTCTCCGTGGAGATGCGGACATGCCCAAAACAAACGGGCCTTATTTTCTGATTCAAATCGGTGACAAGACACAGACATGGCAGCTGAAACTAAAACCCATGACGGTCAATGGAGGAGATGCGGACATGCCCAAAACACGTAAATCTGATCAAATCGCACACAGACATGGCATGAAACAACATGATGTGTATTTTAAATGTGAATGTTCACACAAACATGCCCAAACTTTTGCTGCGTATACGTTTTACTTTTTAAGGCTAAATTATTGAGTAGCTACAGTAGGAGTGCAATGCTATACAATTAATGTATATATCATATTTCATATCATTCAGTTGGTAATTTTCTTTCTGATTAAAATCATTCAGTTGGTAATTTTACTTCTGATTAACATCCCTGAAGTTTGAGTGCAGACTTTGATATCTCCTGCAAATCTGAGCACAGTTGGAGGCTTTGTTGAAATCTGCTGAAACTCTAGAGAGACACACGTGAAATCCCTGGAGGATTTTTGCTCAGGAGAATAGAAGCAGGAGACCTAATTTGCAGTCCATTTAATCTTGTTATTGAGGAGAAACAATTGAGAAATGTAAGAGATTTAAACAGATAAAAGCACACACACATATTTAAAGCAATCCAACAATGGGAAGAAATATGATCTAGAAGACTGCGGGAACTTTAGCTTCTAAATTCACTGAATGGAGAATAAGACAGAGGGAATGAATCTCCCTTTTTGCGTAACCTAAAATTCCTCTTCTAAATCCCATTTTGCACACCCTGCTCACTCACTCTCTCTCTCTCTCTCACTCTCTCTCTCTCTCTCTCTTCTCTCTCTCTCTCTCTCTCTCTCTCTCTCTCTCTCTCTGGAAGGAATCCATTTGGGCAATTTACATTTACATTTTTGTGTGCATTTAGCAGACAAGTTTATCTGAAGGAATTACAGTGGCATTCAAGAAAGAATTTTATTGGTATGTGAGTGACCATGACCGTGGTGTTGCTAATAGTTGTGAATATAATATATCATTATTATCATATGTTTCCATGTCACATTTTCATTATTCATATAATGACAGTATTATTTGTCTTCATAAAGGAAATGAACAGTTACTAACAACAGTGAAGAACTTGTTTACTCTTAAAGTATTTAGCGCTAACCACAGCAGACCTCGATGACTCTGAGCTGTGTTTGTATTTCACATGCTGTCTGTAAACTGACAGTCAACAGTGAAGTGAAATTAGCCGCTCCACCAGCCAATTTAGAAGTGCTTTAAAAACGAGTAACTATTCAACTATAATTGTTCACTAGTAGTTGGTGATATTTTGTTGTTTAAAAAAGGACAAAAAGCAATATTTACAGCAGGTTTACAGTCAGTCGCTGGCTCTAAGTTTACAGTTTTAAGAGCCCCAAATTGCATTTTAAAGCATAAAGTAAACAAAAGCTGTAGAAAATTTTTAAAATCAAACTCTTGGGAGGTTTATAAAAGATACTGTTATGGACGAACACAAGAATGTGTTATGCAGTGGTGACATTTGTTATAGTTCTTGTGATTGATTGGACTCATTCTCAACCCATGTATATGTACAGTAGAAAAATAGACCTTCTGTAATCGAGTAGTTAACCTTTAGAAATGTCTGTGTTATGCATACCTGTACATCTATATAGTCTGAGTGATTTTTAAATGCCTAGCAACAGTATAACCAGGCACCTGTAGAGAATAGAGAATATGTGCTTTTCTTTTATTGTTTCAGTAAGACATTACATTTGGGATGTGAGAGAGGAGAGAGAGAGAGAGAGAGAGAGAGAGATGATAGGGTCTTGTATGCATAGTATGATATAATGCTAGATTGGAAAGAGCTTTTATCTTTTCAATGGGAATGTCAGAATAGAGGTCTCTTGCTCAGATGAGGGCCAATCTCTTTGATTTTCTTCCTGTATTCTTTCTGTAATTATGTTTTTTTAATGGCTTTTTTGGCAAATGATGACTGTCTGCGCAAGCTCTCTGCCGGAGAGAGACCGGGCTAATGGGCAAGGCCTAATGAAGTTTGTGTGTGCGTGTGTGTGTGTAAGGGGCAGGGCGGGGTATGTAATGTGCTTTTAATGTCTGTAATAATCCCTCACAGCGGCAATGCCAAGCGTGCACGCCTGGGAGAAAGAGACAAGTGCACAGGTGTGTCTCCGACAGAAGTGGAAATTAATAACCTGCCATTCTTATTAGCTAATCTATCGGTCTACACCAGCACATATTCAGCTTGCGGGAGCAAACGCTTCATTACATTTGCTTGCTTTATTACTGAATATGCATTTGAAGCTCTAACAGTTAACCGGTTAGAATAGGTTAGTCATAACCTGCTATAAAATAAGACATTTGTCATTAAATGACAGATGATGCTATCCTTTGGCTCATTTCCCAGAAGTGAGAAGTTTCTTGAAAGACAAAGATGAGACAATCGCTAAGTTTGAAGTTTGTAAAAAATGATTTCCTGGCAGGTTGTGTGCCAACAGTGTCCATTGGCAAATGAGCTAAAGACCATTGTTAACCGCAAAGTGCTAACAGCATAATTGTTTGTTGAACATTCATCATCAACCTGGTTTGAATAAGTACCGACTGAAGGCCACTTTGCACACAGGATACTTTGTTTTGAGGTTTGGAAGCGGTTTCGACGCGCTCAGCATGGCGCTCTGCTGAGGAGTTGTGCGGTGTTGTGGTGGAGAGGTCCTCTAAGCAGTTATAAATAGAGCTCTTTGGGACCTGAATTGATTAATTACATGTTAAGGACGCTGGAGAAAAGTGCTGCTGCGTCAAGAGGAACCATTTGAATTTCACCCTACACACATGCACACGCACCTTATATACACACACATGTTCCACATACTCAAATATTTGGAGATGCCCTCAAATTGTGACGTTTGGGATGTTTCACTCGCTAGGTTGTGTCTGGCACGATATGACATCATTAAGCACATCATAAGGATACAGTCAGCAAGAGGCCCCGCCCACTTATGAAGGAAACGTGTCTGTAGCAGACTTTGCATATTTCAGATTAATAAATAGTCAAATAAATTTAGAAAATGACTTTTAGTTAAAATCAACAGAGCGCTTCGCATTTCTGTTTTCATTAGGCAATGCCCGCCGGTGTTTATTATTAACATAATTCATCATAATTCAATATTATAAATAATGGATAAAGATTGACATTCCTTTAGTTCTATCTCATACATACAGAAATGTATCAAATACATCAGAATTTACCATATATGCTTATGCACATTCAGATGTGTGATTACATACGTTTCTTAGCACCTTCCCACCAATTTGCTTGTACTGACATCTTTATTTAGAGACATTTTTCGGTTAGTTTGTTTCATTTTTACTGAATTGCACATACAAACTTATTTTAAAGTTTTATAAGCAAAGGTATTTCCCAAAAAGTTATGAATTTACTCTATGCTAAACCATGTTTTCAGTCAACACAATTTATTTTAGTAATCCATTTTAGATATGGTCATTGATGGTCATTACAAGTCACTGAAGTATTATTAAACCTTGTGATTAATATCTGTTGACACTTTTTTTAACCCAACAAAAGACATTCTTCTGACTATAAGTAACTTTGCAACTACATGACAACTTAACCATACAGTCTGCTAATACTCTGAGACATAGTTGCAAATAAATGTTAGTTCATTCAAACTGCAAAGTTATATATACTTAGTAGAATGTATTAATTTGCATTTTATTGTACTGTTCATTGTGTCCCCCTCTCATCCATATCCCACAACCCCCTGCTGCGTCATCTACCGTGTTTTGTTACAGGGCTGCCACAGAGCATATATGCACCTCAGCCAGATAAGGAGACTTAGAGATTGAATACTAAGTGGTAACAGGGAGAAGGGTACGAGTTGTAAGCAAACCCTTCGTCTTTCTCTCCGCTGTGCAGGGATGCCATATGCTGAATGGCGAAACGGAGATAAGAGAGATGGATAGAAAGGGATAGAAGAGAGAAGGAAAGTTATCGGAAAAACTCTCTTATCTCCTGTGTCCCTTTGGCCTTTGTTCAGAAAGCCTCATCCACCTAACAGAATCATCATTGTTGGAGCACACACACACATACTGAAGATGTATAAGTGCGTGTCTGTGTGTCTCTTAGCCGGTATTGTGCTTTTTCATGTTAATTGAGATTGAGTGGCTCTCCTTGAGCGAAAAGATGGCGTTCAAATGACTAGTGGAGCTTTGGGAGAGCATCATACACTAGTACCTCATCTTATTCAGCACTCCTAATGAACCACCATCACACCTTCACAAACACACAAGCTCACACACCTTCCTCTCCGCCACCTATCTCTGCTTAGTAATTAATAACACTTACTCAAGAAAGCCGATGTCTGTCACCTATAACATGCACATATTCAGTTATGCGTGGCATTGACAAAGCATTAGCCATAATAGGGCTATAATCACATCATAATTATGACATAATGACTGGTTTTCAGTCTGTCCTCGCCCAGCGGATCCCAAATTGCAGCACAAGTGACTGAGGAGAAGGCTAATAGCAAACCCCTTCAATCGCTTGGTAATTCTCACGTTTCCTTCACTCGAGCACTGAAACGATTAGTCCGACAATTAAAAACCACAGAAATTTATTAATTCCCCTTTTCAGACGTGACACCGCCAGCAGAACTTGCTGCAGGAGTCGCAGGTGTTTAATGTCGCCGACACGAGGTCTTTGTTTTGCACTTCTGAAAGGAATCTTTAATATCACAACGCTTTCCACACGTCAACCGATGTTTGACGTAAAAATATATTGCAAGCAAACCAATTGTTTACACGGAAACTCAGAGGAATAAGGGCTTTATGTGGAAAGTCCTGAGTTGACAATGCTGTTTCCTGTCTGTGTTAATTCTGTTGACTGCAGCGATTTCCCAGCCTCCCATAAGTTCAGAATGTGGCGGCACAAGGGGGTTGCTGTTGCTGTAAAGAGTCTGTCTATACACCAGGGCATTTGGAAGTCGCCAGTGAAGGACACGTTTATCTGCTACATGCTGCTGAGAATTACGCTCACGACTGAGACATTATCTTATAATTTTCTCCCAGGGACTGGAAGAGGCCTGAAGAGGCTGGGGTCTAGACAACAGGGGTATGAGAGATAAAATCCAAACCTGCCATATGCCGAGATCTTCTGAGACGGCTCGAGGTTATGAGGAGATCTTGGTTTTAAACACACAACGTCTGTGTTCCGTCTCGACTCTTTGGGGTGTTATTTTAGCTATTTTTATAGGGATATTTTGTGCCAGTCTAAGTCTATACAAATTTGTTGTTGCTCTTCATGGGCTTCTTACTGCACTTCCGATGAGTTGGTGTGTCAATACGGGTTTTTTAGTACAATATAAGCACTTGATTTCACCTTGAAGAGAAAACTCTGGCTGTTACATCAATGTTAATCAAATTAAAAATGCTGCTGTAGTTTTATTTATTTTTAATTTAAGCAGCTTTGTGTAATGTATGTGCCTCTAAAACCGCAAAATGTAATTGCTAAATGAATGATTTTTTATTTCCAAACATGCTTTCTAAACAGTCCTCCCATGCACTCTCCGTCTGCCATTGTTTGGTTGAACTTAATAGGGTCTGAATAGCCAATCTTATTATTTCAGACTGTGATGTTTTGATTGCGCTACAGAGCCATAAACAAAAAACTTGTTAATTGATTCACAGTGATCTGCACATTGAACTTGGGTAGGAGGTTTTTTTACATAATAATCATTACTATCATCAGTTTTTAATATTTTACCATAAAGTTAGGATTACATAAAGTAGCAAAAAAATAAACAAAATAACTGTACGAGAGAAATAAATAAATTACCAAACAGTAAGTTATTACCCTAAGAAAGCAGGGCCAGCAGTGTAATCATGCAATAATCAAATCACAAGACCGCTTGAGAATCAACAGATTTCACACCAAGCGATCAGCACACAAGCTGAGAGACGTTTAATACATTACAGAAACTAGAAATAAATAAATAAATAAAAATCAACAATTCTAAGTAAAAAAAAATGGGCAACACACAAACGTCCACACACACTCATTCTCAAGAGGCACATTTCCAAAGAGTTGTAAGAACCTAATCAAGGGTGACTTGACTTTGCTTGGAGGATGTGTGTGTGTGCGTGTGGAAGAGTGTGAGAGAGCCAGGGAATTTGCAAGGGGCAGCACAAATGCTGGGATGATTGAAAAAGAGAGAAATTGAGAGAGAGCACCCGGAGAGGGAAGTCTGGGCATGGAACAGCTTGAGGAGAACAAGTCTGAGACGCACAGAGGTGAAGGGGCGGAAGATACAAGAGAGTTTTTAGAGCGTGTTCGTGACATGCACGTTGTTAGCAGGGATGTTGTTGGTGGGAAAGATCTTAGGGGTCCACAGGGTCCTATGACAATTTTATTTTTTAACCAGATAACTGTCACTGCACATATTGAGCATACACATGAAAATGCACTAGCCGAACTACAGTTTTAATTTACATTTTTTATTTTTTAGAAAACGTTTAGAATAATTGTGTATGTATATTGTTATGAAAATGTGTCAAATATTTGTTCTTAAGTCTTAGACCTTTCCATCACTATATAGCCTAGTTTGTGATTTTTTTTTCAGATTAGATTACAATGAAATACGAAATATTAAAGTGAATAAGAAAATAACATGTTGTTTCTCTTGTAGAATAAAGACAGTTAATAGGTTAAAGATAAGGATTCCCAGAATTCCCAGCTGCGGTCCTGGATTTTAGTATGAACACGGGTGGTATTTTAAACATGTCACTATGTGACTCTTTAAAGGGTTAGTGACATTATTACACCAAAAAATTCACAGAGGTGAACTAAACGGAGAAAGAAAGAGCTCCTGCAGTTGTAACCTTACTCATCTTTCTGTCATATTCCATGGCATTTGAGGTGAAATAATTAGAAAATGGCTCCAAATGGCAGACTAATAATAAAGCCTTAGAAATGGGTCCTGGGGATTAGAAATATTACGGGATGTTCTGAGAGAGCTGACTAATGGCGCCCGAGGAACGAAGCTAAAACCACATAGGCCTGAAAACAACAACAAGCTCTACCAAAATAGCAGAGAGAAGGATGGAAATGTCAAGCAAGCTCGTCTGAACATCACAAACGCTCACATTCAAAAAAGCAGTTTATATCTCGACTCCTACACTCTCGCTTACAGTTCTGTAGATATATCTTTATAATTAACCATTTCCCTTTTGGTCATCCGGAGTAGTATGATGATAGTAGAGTAAATGATTATTGGGAGTCAATGAAAGACGGGAGCCAGATTGAACTTGCGTCGCCCATATGAGTGCCAAGGCTAAGAGCACAGATGCACCAACCTCGGCAATCGTGATCATGTTCTGCTAATTAAATTAACAGAGAAACCTGTTTTCTTACATCCACGTTCGTGGTATCCGATGTTCCTATATTTAGATCGTCAACAAGCACCTCTAATAGCCACTGAAATCAACACCTGAATGTAGTCATTAGTGCATTAAAAATGCATTTTCTAATTAAAATCAAATTTGTGAATGAGATTAGAGCCAAACAGTTATCTCACCAGGGGCCACTGGTCTAACCCGTTGTTAAGTGCTAAGTGAGCGGTAACAAGGTTTGTTTGTATTGTATTCGGGCCCCAGCTGAACTCTTATGACATAAAGGCATGTGTGAGAAAGGCACGTGTGAGTGCTTCAGACTGCCCGACCCTCCGCCGGCTGTCTGACCCGCTTGTGTAATTAACGTTTACAGCGCCTATTTTAGGAGTACAGTCTCTTAAATAGCTGCTCACTAGAGGGATAGGAATATGAGTTTTAATGTGCATAAAGAGGAGAGTAATGGAGAGAGAGAACATAGCAACTGAAGTGATGAAATTACCTTTTGTTTTGACTGAGCTAATAATGGACATAACTCAGATTTGTATACATGATTGTCCTGAAATGTATCTCCTTTCGTATAACTAGCCAATGAATGAAGGTGACCTTTAAAGCTATTTAGCTTTCAGCATCACTTTATTGTGTGTCGTAAGGGATGCAACTGCTGTTTAATGCACTGGGTGAAAAGATAACGTCTTGTTGCACAATTATAGATGGAATTTAAATCATTTAGGAATCTAAAAAAAATGCAATACTAAATGACATGATATGATTTTATAATATATGAGTCCTTAGAGTCCTTGATTCTAATTTGGTCAGTAATTAAAATAAAGATAAAGCACCAACAATTCTATGTATCACCTAAACATGTCACATTCGCTTTTTGCAGTGGCTTTTAGTGGTTTTGCATCATTAAAGATGCATTGATTTTTAGCTTGTAATATTTGTATTGTGTGGTAAGCATTTTATAAAAGCAAAAAGGTACTCGAGGCGAACCGACACGAACCTCTTATACCTTATTTCTTACTTGTAAAGGATCAAAAGGAGTTCATCTAATGTTAGATGGAATGGGGCTTTTTTTCCATCATTTTTCCAACATTTTGTGATTGTAATGTAATGTTAAATGATAAAGGATGGTAATGATAAAGAATGAGTGTGAAGAATGAATAAAGAAAATAATTACATTCTTTCATTTAAGCAAATAATATTGCCATATATTGTTTTGTTTTGTAAATAAAGAAAAAATGATTAAAACACCACACTCTGGCCTAATTCATCCAAAGGCGTGTTAGACACTCTCAACACTCAATAAAAGCAATAGCTGTAATCTGTCTCTACAATTAATTAAGGTGGTTTTGTTTTATTTCTCTTAAGCCTGAATTGCCTGCCTTATAATGCTTTTACTGTACCCATGAGCATAGTACAGGGCATTAAATTAAAAAATACAGCGCACAAGGGTGATTAATATCTCTGTTCATGTTAAACATGGGCATTATCATGTATTCCAAATAGTTATTCGGCGTAATGAATGATCTGAACACAATTATCTTAATTACATAAATATCCCGAGATATTTAACACCTACTGTATGTCATAAATATAATGAGAGCTGTGAAGCTTCTAAACATTAAAGAGACCCAAAACCACTTTTTGTAATAATGCTGAAAATAACAAACAACAGCATTAGTAGAAATTAAAGCTACACTTCAGGTTTGATCACATACAATCGTACGGACTCACACGCAGGTTTTAGATCGGATGAGGAATAGCTGTTACATCTCACCGTTTTAATTATCCTTATTGATTCCCCTGGTGCCTGTGCCGTGTTTACTCCTGGGCCATAATGCATTATGTCCGCCGCTGAATTGATGAATGCATTTTAATCTAAATCTATCTGAGTAATGCAACTCCAGAATAAATCAGAGCTCAGAGCTGGCTGCCAGCTGTCCCCGTCCTATTCCCCCGGCAATTATCCATCGCACGGAAATGGACTCGTCACTCTCTTCCATCCTTCACGCTCTTATTTCTTTTGTTTTCAAATATAGTCTCCCGGGCATGAAACGAACCGAACCGATCGACTTTGGAAGTTTAGTTATAAAAAGGAAAAATAGGTCGCTCCCTTTGGGAACAACACCAGGTACGAGCGCTAGTACCTGATTAAGAAGATTGGTGGAGCACATTACACATCTTTTTTTGAGTTTAGCACTTTGTTTTGAACACTGTGTTTTGCATTTCAGAATATGAATGGTCTTTAGTGTCATTTACATAGTCTATATTTGTCTGCAATTTGTGAATAGTTACAAAAAAACCAGAGAATTTGAAAAAGCATCTGAATTTGATTCCTTTATGATTTTTGCTTTCACTATATAATCTGATTTTGACTGTCTTGTACATAAAATGTTTTTTTCTTTGTTTCTCTAAGCAGCTTAACACAGCAGCCCATTAAAAAGAAGCGTTTCATAGTCAGTGGATTCGGGTTTATTTGAGTTTCCAAAAGTTTTTTCAGCGTTTCTTTTGTTTCATAATGAAATGCACAGGCTTACCCTGTTGCTTGCCACAGTATGTGAACAGAACAGTCGAACATCGCCCATGAGCACAAAGGGAATAGGATTTTGTCATTAATTATGTCTTTCTGGCCAAGAGAGCAGAGGGGGTCTAACATGATTATAGAATAACAAACCTCTGTATTTGGAGTTTTGTTTAGCTTAATTGTTAGCTGTTCCCCAGTGTTCTGGACTGAAACAGTCGGCTCGTTTGAGCTGTTTTTATGTTTCCTACGATTTATCACTGTCATTATTGAGTAAATGATGGTAATTTGCAGGAGTGTGCAGTGGGATTTGTCAAAATCACGCAAGACGGCTGATGCGCTGATGAGTAACTGCTGCTCCTACTGTAGATGGTTACGCTTTATTTCTTTCTTTATTTCTTCTCTTAAATTGACGTGCGGTGGGATCTATACAAAGTTAATTAGTGTCATATGAGACAACTGATCTTTACACTCCAAAGCTTGAATGCAATGCAGCCCACTCAAAAACCATAGAGAGTAATTAGACTTATTGTATTGGATCCTTGAGGTTTTGGAGGAGGTAAGCGGGGAGCTGGGTGCTGGAGTGTAGCTGACGTCTTTCCCCCAAAGCAAACCCCAGACACGTTCCAGATGAGTCACCCCGCTCCCTGTCTGACAGGCTTTAATTCCATCAAGACCTAACGATAGCAAACCGAGATCTTCCAGCGCTGGGTCTATTCCCAAACGCTCACCCCCACGTGGTGGATCAACTCTAGCATCTCTCAGTAGAAAACAGACAGAAGATAAGAAGCTCATTAAACGTCCATCTTTTTCAGCTCAAATAGTTTTCTTTTTCTCGCTCTTAGTTAAGTGCCTTGCGGTTGTCCGCTTCCAATAAAGTCTTTGTGTGCTCTTAAGATCCACTTCTGAGTTGTGTACATATGGCAGCTCAAACCTCCTGTTTGATATGCAGCGTAGAGGCATGGTTTCCGTGCCTGGAGGTGTAGTTATGTTCGGGTTCTGGGTCTGAGCTGGACATATGCTGAGCTTGTGATCTGCTTGACTCAAGGGCAAAAGCCTCTCATCCATAAAATATGCAGGTCAAAGGCAGTAACTCCATTTTGCCCAACATATGTTACATATCTCTCTGAAAAAAGCACAGGGGATTTAACATGGACCCACAACGTGTATAACGGTGTTAAATTACTTGGGGTTACAGCCGCAGCAAAGTTCAAGAAGATCTTACCGTCTTAACCCAACAAATCACTCATTTTCTTCAGAAGGAAAGATGCAGTATAAACGTTTGTAAGTGATCCACGCTGTGATATCATCTGAATGAACCGCATTCGGCTTCACAGCTGCAAAACAAGCAAACACAAAGTGACAACAACAAAAAACCCCAATCGCTCACATGAAGAGTTTGACGTGCAAATCAATTTGCTGCTTTATGTTCAGGTGATGATTAAAGAGAGTGGATTTGATGCTATTTGCTTAGTTTCCTCTCAGAATTAGCTAAACTCTTAGGCTAATTAACTTCCGCGTGTGTAGAACAGGCAGAGGGGGGATGTAATTACCAACTTCAGGTTTATCCATCTCAATAAGCAAGAATAATGAGCACGGCTCGGTGGAAGGGAACTGGGAGGGAATATCACTTTACAATTTCAAGACCGGAGTTGTTTGGTATTGTAACCGCCCCCTCCACTGCCACCTCCGCAGGATAGATGTCTCCCGCTGCTGTAAGCTAACAATCCTAATATACACGTTTCATAACTTTTTTAAATGTTTAAACTTTTTTATATGGGTAATAAGAATTAAAATAGGTTTGCACGGTAATCATTGACTTTGCAACGTCTTTGCAGTTCTTCTCAACACCATCCGGTCATGATGACAAGCTGTCCATCCGTTTGATAAGCCGTGTGATGCGTCAAACTGGGCGTCTAAAAACAAGTTGATTGACAGCTCAGCACCAGCCCCTTGAGACAGATCCAAGCTTCAATTTCAGGTAGCTGAGGTGTGATAATCATCTGTTTTTACATATGATGCCGATCTGGCCACTTAAACTCGATATAGATATAGAAATGATGAAACATGTTCAGTAATGATGCATATGCATGAAGCAGAAACACCTGAAATATCATTTAAATGCTTATTATTCTGATTGACTGCAGGCATAATGAAGTCATTTCCAATGTGAAATAATGCAACGATAATGAAATAATCACCCTACATCATTGGCCTTTCTGATTTGTAATCTTAAATGAATTTTAAACATGGATGTTTTTTCTTTCTTCTCTGTAGGGTTTTTCAAGCCTTTGTTGTACTCGAACCTGTCGTTCCACTAGGTCACAAAGGAATTAAATAACAAGGATGATATTTGCTTTGTTATTCAAGCGTAAATTAGCAAAGACGGGAGGAATTGGTTGGAGAACTTCCTAGTGCATGAAAGTGTTGGGAAATGAGAGGGTGTGTTTTCGTCCTCCTGTACCTCTCTCGAGTGAGACACAGTCATTAACAAACCTTCCCTGATGTCAACCAACTTAATAATTGGGGAGTGAAAATCCAATCCTCAAAATCAAGCTGATGTCTTTGAAGGCACCTCAGGGACAGCAAGCTGGCGTGCCGTGCATTTTATGACCTCCAGCGAAACAGTCCGGGATATACTTTTGTGTGTGTGTGTGTGTGTGTGTGTGCCTACAGGGCTCTCTCACTGGGACTCAGGTGTGTGGGTTGACAGAGAGGAATGAAGAATTTGTATCCGCATAGAAAATCATCATTTACAGTCTCAACTCAAGCTAACAGTGAAATAATTGCTAGTCTCGCCATACACACACAAATACACATTAATTCAGCTTCCTATCTATTAAGACTTAAAAAAGCTCTCCTATTTCATTTAGATTTTTAAAATAAATGCAAGGTGTTTTTCAATCCGTTTTTATGAGGTCGTGTTTCATTTACTTCAACTCGTCTGCCTTTCATAAATGATGTGATTATTTCTCTGTTTGCTTGTTTTTGTAGGTTATTCAAGGCTGTGCAAGCACTGCGCAACAGAGAAAAATTAAACGCTTGTTTATATTGTGTTGCATCCCACGTGCCTTTTTGAAATTCAATACAACTGAAAAAGTTGCGTGCTGAAACAATACCACAACTTCAACAATAAACAAACAAAGAACATTTCAGAAGAAATTGTCAGTTGTGATCTTCGTACATTCGGTTTCATAATTATTCCAATGAGTTGCTTCATAGCAAACAACTACAGCTTGACTCACTGTTACAAAGTAAGGTTTTTTTAAATAAAACTAAAATCGGGAAATTATTCAAAGCCATTCAAAACAATTCACTACACCCATGTTTAAGCCCAAATTATAGAACTGCAGGCAAAGCCGGCATTAGAACAAGCTAACTTCATTCCTTATGGCAATTTTATGAGCCACAATTAATCGCAGGAAATATAATTATAGTCATATGAAGGATATGACATATTAACAGAGATTATCAGATTTCCTGTGTTGGCTGGGCAGATGGAATTGATTCATCTCTGGTGTGTCTCTTTGAATGGAGGTCATAGGGCTCAGTTAAGCTAATAATAAAGTCATAAGGACAGACAGACAGCGTTTCTGAGTGCTTTAACAGTGGCTTGTTGTTAGCAGTTATTGAGAGCCTCACTCTGGGCGGAAGAGGGTCCGGGGTCTGCCGGGGTCACTGAGGGGTCAGCGGTACTGGGTGGCTTCTTTGTCTCTCTTCCATTTCCTCTAGAAATCTTTGATGTAACACATAGTGGGCACTGAAATGGACCTCCTGATAGTATTAAATCTGTTTTATGGGATTTTACACACAATGAAAGTTTTATCTATCTGAAAATCTATGGTTACCTGTACGTTAGCGGTGGATTACTTTAATCAGAGTTCATACATAAGATCACTGGGGACAAAAGCCTACCCTTTTCTATTAGAAATGCCCCTACACTACATGATTAAAGTAAACTCAAAGCATAAATCTTTTTTTGGCTTTCAATAATACCTGAATTGTGGTCTTGTTTGTTTTTGTTACCTGTTATGTTGTATGTGGTATTAACTAGAGAGATGTGGGGATAGGCATTTCCTGATGACGATAAATGATGATAGATTATAACAGAAGGTGTCATCTCTTCACTAAGAAAAGGTTTTTTAGATTTTAGTCATTTTTAATGTTATAAACATTTGCATTTAACCTGTTAATTGTCACTGTTCCACAAGGGAACACAAGGGTTTTTGTCACTATTCACTTTAATATTTCATATTTAAATTCTTATCTAATCATGACAAACTATATGTTAATGGAAAGGTCTAAAACTAAAAAAATTGACACATTGATAAAAATATAAAAACTAATAGTTATAACTAAACTTATACTATATATCTTATAACTAATAGTAAATATCTAAAAAAAATAAAATGTTTAAAAACATATAAAATGTAAAAAAGTGTAGTTCAGCATTTTCATATGTATATTCAATATGTGCAGTGACAGTTATCAGATTAAAATCCAGTTTGCTTGACTGTAGTAATGTGCAGTTTAGAGTAGAAACTTTAATAAATCTCTTTAGAAATATGCAGATTATTAAAGTGTATTTTGCTGTTAGTGTCTGAGTTGTTTAGCCCACCTGAGAACTATACCTATGAATCAAATATTTTGACATTAATGACAATTCCCTCTCTGTGTTTCTCTGTCTGTCAAAGTCAAAAGAAAGTCCCCCAAGCATCTCTTTTGTTTGAGCTGTGGTGACAAGACTCAAGCCACAAACAAAAGTAAACAAACATATTCTCAAAAACCAGTTCTACATTTGTCAGCGTCACCGTGGTTACGGTCGCTCCGTTATGGGCTGAGAGCCAGTTGGGCATTAAAAGCCTCCCCTGACCATGGCGACGTAAATAAGACATGGCCACTCCACATCGCCGAGCACTTGTGACAAAACGGTTCTTCCTCTCCGCTTCCGACACGCCGCTGGGGGATTATTGTCAAAAACAAGACGAGAGGGAAGGGAGTTAAGGAGGAAAAGAGGGAGCGGAAAGAGGGCGGAGGGGTTTCCCTGGGGGTTTACCTCGTTAGCGAAGGGGGTGTGAATTGAAACTGGCGAACCAGTGACTGCTACATAAGGGTTACAAATATGAACACCACATGCAGTCAGACACCCACGCAAAGCTATGTGATGCAGACAGGCATACGCACTTTACAAACCAGCCAATTAGTGTGCGATGGGTGCGTGCGTATGTGTTAGCGGGCATACGTGAGAGTGATCTTCATCTGGCATGCCAAAATGACGCTTTACTTATTAACTGTTGCGTGAATGCAAATTGCATCATGAAACATTGTTTTGATAATTGTTTACAGCTGTTAATCGATTTGTTGCGTGTTTTGCAGCATCTTGGCTAGTTTTCTTGCTCGGAATGATTGTGCGTAACTAGGCAGAAATCACTTAGGGACTCATAACAGTAAATGATGTTTTTCTTTCAGGGTAATTTGGTGATGCTGTCATGTTCTGTTTAATATGAATGAACAATCATGCTGACAGATAATCTTTGATAAACCCAGAGTAGCATCTGTACTTTCTTAAACCTGCATTGCGAAAAACAATATTGAAATGTTTATGTTTTTATACATTTTAATGGACATCAAATACAAAACAAATTGTAGGTAAATTGCCTGTGAAAAAAGAAAGTAATGAAATGCTTTGCTGATGATAGAATACTAAAACAAACTAATAGAATTGTCTCCTCGGATTAACTAACTTTTAATTTCTTTTAATTTAAATATGATTCTTAAAAGCTAAATATTTAATAAAATATACAAAATTCTCTATAGTTGCTGCATTTTTCCCCTATTGCATTATAATCTCTTATATATGATGTTTACTGATGTTTAGAGATTTTAGTTTTAGATTAGAGAGAGTAAGTTTTAGATTTTAAGTCATTTGTAGTATGACCAACATTTGTTTTGCTTTTTAATGTCTTTTTCAAAGTCTCTCCTGAACCATTTTATTGCCATTGCAATACAAAGTGAAGGAAATTAGTTTCTTCTCTCTGAGGGTTAAACGTGAATAAAACCATTTGATCAGCACTGAACGTCAGTGATTTCAGAATCATGTTGTTTTTGTGTTAAATTCACTCCGTAACATAAAACACAACAAACAAATTTTTTGCAAATTGGAAAAAACAACTCTTGTTTTCATTCACTTGGATAACAGGCTGGTTCATGTAAGAAGTAGGATTACGTTTGTGGCCCAGATTACGCGTCCCTATCCCAACTCTCCCCCTGCCCGTATGGAATTACACGGCCAAAGTAATCCAATAGTTTGTTTTACTCTTCCGAAACGTGCAGCTATGGGACAGCCCATGTCCAAACACCCAGACTAACGCTTGTGCAGACAGCCTGCAGATAGAGATGCAGATAGACTCATCAAAAATGCATTAATGTGACTCTGCCTTTGTTCTGCACTGCTGCGGACTGAGTGGGAATTGGCCACAGCGTAGATTGCGGATACCCTGTTAAAGATTTATTTCCCAGCTACGAGCATTTGGTTTCAAAACCTGTACTTATGCTTTCAACACACAGACCGACGATGATGTCCATTATTATGTGCTCTTGTAAGTGCGCTAGTATTGTGTGTGTGGGTTTGATTCCAGCAGGGTTAGACTACTGTGTAGTATAGCATTTATGCATGTGAGGGTGGGAGAGAGTATGTGCGTGAGATGTGTGTATTGACGTGTTTGTGTGTGTGTGTTTCATCCAGGTAAGGCAAATGTATGACATATGGTCAAAGATGGTGAGACAGATGTACACCAATGTGTCCTGTGTATGGTGACAGCTTGCTCACGCTGCCTGCTAGAGTGACTTTAACCCTGTTTTGTGACCCAGCCCTCTCTATCTGTGATGTGTGTCAGATCACTGTCCACTTTTTTTCATTGTGAGCTTTATTGATGTAGTCATTCAATAATAAAAATTCTGTGTGTGTGCAGCTGCATCTCTCAGCAGGAGAGTTATTGGTCCTGTCGACTCTCGGACAACATCCAACTTGTTTGATGTTATCACTGGCACTCGGTCAGTCAGTGACCAATGAGCTTCTTTTCAAAGCAATTGTCCAGTTTAGATCTGATCTAATATAGCATAATATAAATCTAATATAAAGATACATGTAGCAAAGATCAAACAACAAAACATGAAGTAAATAAAATAACTGATTAAATAAAATAAGTAGTAGACTTTGCATTTGTGACCCTGCTTGTGAAAACTCCGCTAAAATATTTTCTTTGTGAGTCACTACATGAATTACATTTGTGATTTACTATCACATTTTCTACATACATTATGTGAAAATATAACCTTGATATACTTAATATTGACTGAGTAATGCATATCAAAGATTGAAATCATAGTGATATTTATAGATGAAATCAAACTTTGATGCTTGTTATCTCATAATTTGATGTTGAGATTTTCTTGCCTGGTTTTCACAGACAGTGTTACATTTATTCATAGAAAATCTTTTCAAAACATATATTTTCCATCCCATTTTATGTACACAGTTAGGGGTCGTTTACAAAGAAAGCATCTTTGCATTTACAAACACAAGACTCAACGCTCAGGAATGATTTAAAAAAGCACAGCATGAAACGGCAAGTCTCGAGACGTGCTTTTGAGATGTGATGCAATAACAGAAAAACAAAACAATTGCCATGTCTGCTTGATACTGTAAACAAAAAGCTTCCCGCCTCCCCTGGCTTGGTCCCTGTTCTGAAACTGACCTCCCTGGTGAAAGATGAAATTATTTTAAGTTGACACAACATCTTAAAAAACATTGTCCTGTGTGAGAGTTGTAATTCATTCATGTTAGAGATACTAATTTTCTTGCAATATTGTATGTGTTCGTGTTGTACTCCTGTTAGTTTTTGCAAGCTACACATTGATTTGCAAATAGATACATGTGACAAGGAATAAGTGAGAAATGTCATTTAATCTGTTTGACAGACCTCAGACACAAGAGGGCAACAGTTCAGCAAAAACAGTCAGTAGGTGTGACATCGCCTACCAAACTGAATTGTTTCGAGTTGGCGTGCCGTCTTCAGTTGCTTGTTGACTTGTTGAGCTCTAAATCTATGGATCTTTCTGAGCGCCCCTGATGTGTGATGTCTGTTTCAGACCTTTGTTTGCTGTTCTACATGGATTATATGTCTGGATTCAGCTGACATGTGCTTGTATGTGTGTCTGAGGGAATATTGCCAGGCCTAAGGGAGATGTGTGTGTGTGTCCAGTGCTTTTGTTGTAGGTAATTCTTCTGCGTCAGGTCAAGTGGTGATTGTGCTGGTGGCAAAGGGTAGAAGGACTTTTATATCTGGTGTTATTGACAAAGCTTCAGTAGGATGGCCCTACTGATATGAGTTGCACACAAATAGTCTGAAGCAATGAACACACACACACACACACACACACACACACACACTGAATGGGGCTTGTGTTTGTTCAGTGTGCGGTAGGATAATAGCCCCTAGAGTTTATCAGACAACTATCTCTAGTTTTCCCACTGAAACAGTGTGTCTCTTAATCTGTCTTGTAGCTTTTGTGAACACACACACACAGACACACACAGTTAGATTGGCTTATTTAAAATCAGTTCATGTGTTTACTCATGTGTTTGTCTTTTGTGTATTATCTAGTGGAGGTCACAGTTATTTAAACATTTTATTTAAGTGACTAGAAATGACACTCTGAAAGGACAACCGAAACCCAAGAGACAAGATTATCAGTATAAGGCAAATATATCATTGTTTGTCTGGGTTCATTACACAATATGTGGTTGACTTTAGGCAATAAGGTGCAGGAGGATGACACGGCTTTGAGTTGAGACTACAGTATGTTAAACAATAATACGTGCTTACATTTTAATATTAAATTCATGAAGTGCAATACTTCCACTTGAACAGGGTTTGCAGTCTTAGTTAGTCTGGTACTGAATATGATACGTTTTAATTTTATGTAATTGATTATTTTAGAAATTTACAGTATAGTGTAACCTGATTTAGGATCAGGTCACCTGATTTTCTGATCTTACAGAAAATGTAACTAAAATAAATTTGTACAGTGTGAATCATACAAAAATGTAAGATTATTTGAAAAAAAGGCAAGCATGAAATGTCTACAAAATCTAAAAAAATCCTAAAACCCAAAGTATGTTAACAGATCTTTATAGAACATGATACCTGTTACAGCCTTGTGTATTTTAGGACTGTTTAAATTGTATTTTTTTATCCTTTCCCTTCTGAAATCACAGAGATTACATGTGTGAGAGAGAGGGTCATTTATAGTGCCGAAATTAAAGTCACCTAAATGTTTAATCCTTCATCTATTTACCCAAATTTCCCCTGGGCCGACATCAGCGATACTATTGACCCGCAATAACTGTTTACGCACAGCCAGGGCTTACTGACATACCTCCGAATGCCGCGTCTCTGTCACTCTGTAATAAACACTGCTGGGTCTGAAAGTGGAGTAAAATTTCCCCTGAGAGATCCTGTGGTCTGAAGCCCCCAGAGGCCTTTGCTCCACATGACACTGATTGCCACATACACACACTCTCTCTCTTTGTCTCGCTCTCACACACACGCCATTGTTTGTCACTCAGTCTCGCACACCTTCCTGTTCTCTCTCCCTTTCGCCGACAAACGCGCTCATACACAATGAAAGGGGCCTGAAGCTTGTCTGACCCAAGCTATCAATGATTAATGGACCAAGCCAAACCTATGGCAGATCAACCTGATGACCAGACAAGCTGTGGGAGGTCAAAACAAGCCGTCCACACACATGCACACACAAACAGAATATCAAGAATACAACACGGCCTGTCTACAGATTAATAATATAATATCCCAAACACACATAGCATTAACCCTGTAAAGCCCAGTGGATAACATTAAAACATTAATGTGAATGAAAAATTCCAATTGTGACCTTACAAAACTTTAATTGGCAGATGCTTGTATATATTTTCATTATTGATGTCACACATCTACAGTCTTTGTATTAGTATCTGTATAGAAGATGGAGCAGGTGTTCAGTTTGGTCATGTCTGCAATTGTAATAGTCCTGTTGGCTCACGCTAACGAGTGGTTAATTCTTTAAGATACACAAGTGGCGAGACGTAATTTGAGTTTGTTAGTGACACAGAGGAGCGGTATTTAGTAAGAATGAATCTCTCTCCTTAAGCAGGAGTGATGGTGATCTTGTAAACAGATGGCATTGCTGCGCATGGGGTGGCCATTTTCTGGAGAAGTCCCTCATTAGCGTCAAAGCCTTTCAGCCTTTTGATCCGCTCCCTTTCTGAGGACCGATTAAAGAGCGAAGCCCTTCAGGCCATTTTGGCAGAATAAACATATGGGTGACAAATAAAACTTATCCAAATTTCATGCTAGTCGCACCATGCGGACACATCGTCCGTGAGCGTCCTTATGTCCTCCAGTGCACAGAGAACGCTCGCAGGGCTCCCAAATGTCTGTACGCTGAGCATTTTAAACGAGTCTTAAACCACCTCTCGAATGGATTTCTTGTCAGCGTTTACACTAGGTCTTTTTTTCTATCCAATCAGTAAAATGCATGAAGTGACCCAGTGCACATGGCTCTTATAAAGCAGCATGCAGCGATACATTCATTACTATGCACATGCATAAACATATAAACAGATACACCATCATTCACGGCTCTCTGTGGTTATGTAATAGCGAGCGGCTGACTGAACGGTCTCTGCATGGCTCTAGGTTATAAAATGTCTTTGATATGAGTTTTGTAAAACTTTTTTGTTTGTGTTAACCCTGTCCATTCCTTCCACCCTGAAGCACTTACTAATTAATAGTGTTCAGTGCTGGTTAATAGTAGACTGTGTGTGTGTGTGTGTGTGTGTGTGTGTGTGCGTGTGTGTGTGTGCGTGTGTGTGTGTGTGTGTCTCAGTGGCAGTCCAGCCTGAGAAGGTTTAATTGATGTGGGTCGTCACACTCTCTGAACCCCACTGAGATCCTCCCTGCTCCGCCTCCACACATTACTGCTAATTGACTATGATGTCTCTCTCCCAGCCTGCCAAGAATCTATCTATCTATCTATCTATCTATCTATCTATCTATCTATCTATCTATCTATCTATCTATCTATCTATCTATCTATCTATCTATCTTTCTGTCTATCCAAAACTTTGTGTATATTATTTTCCCTAGAAAACTTTATAAAGATTTGGAAGTCACAAAATTCAAACATGGAGAACACAACATGGAGAAGAGTAGTATGTTAAGGTTGGGCATAAGGTGGATAATGTTTAATATTTAGGGTCAGAAATGACAGTTGTGATTCACTTAAAAAAGTAAAAAAGTGATATTGTCATTAAGATGATGAATAATAAATAAGTATTCTCTCTTCATCTTGTCGCCTTTAGCTTGCTCTGCGGGTTGTAAGGCATTCTTTCTAAAGCTGCTTTAAAACATTTTAACTGTGTTTGTAGAGCGCTTCTTACAATTCATTTAGAATGACTGTACATTACAGGATTTCATTGCCTGTAAGAAAACCATATCATAATTGCCTCAGTGGGATTTTAAAGGCTAAATCACAGGCTTTGTGGCTTTATCTGATAAATTCTTTCACAGATTTATGGATACATTACTGTCCTTCATAAAGATCCTGGGCTCTTGCCAGGGGTTTTAGGAACCCACTTTGCTTCGAAAAGCAGATGGAGAGAAAGTGAGAAAGATAAGTGAGAAGATCTGTGGAGATAAGGATTGCGTGGTGTGGAGGACTGACAAATGCATGCGTTAATCCCGTTGTCCAGAAGACATAATCTGGGCCCAGATCCGCTTCAGATACACAGAACCCCAGTATCCACACACACATACCTACAGGCACTTTTCCAAACAACTTTATTTTCCTTTCAAGCACACTAGCTAGTTTAACAGGAATATGTAAGATATAATCATTTTCTCTCTCTGACACAAAAAGAGGACAATCCAGGGAGGGCGGGACAGAAAGAATAAGAGAGGGAGAGAATAGAGCTCCGAGCCAAACATAAAAGGTTAAAGGTGAACTCGCTCTCTGTATTAAAGTGCAGCTTAAGCTGGTTTAGAGAGAAGCATTATAAACATACAGGCCACCAAAGAGTTGCACAGAGCTTCAGAGGGACCTGATAGAGAATAACAATCATGCCGGCGAAAGGACAGAGTCTATTTGTCAAGCGTGGACAGGTTTATCACAATTAAGGCTGTATCTGTTCATGGTGATGGAGTACATACATGTATATACACAGGCGGTGTGTGTGTAGGTCAGGTTTTGCTTACATTATAGGGGACTAATATCCATATAAGCACAGGAAAGCTGGTATAATCTATATTGCCTTGGAAAGTCCCCATAAAACATGGCAAACCAACCCAGTGTGTGTTGCCCTAATTTTATACTTACAGTCTCATGCTTCCTGTCTGTGGAAAAGGAATCTTTCAGGAATCTGGATTAATTAAACACAAACAACATCCATCTGCTTCTTATGACCAGCCTTCGACCCTTTAGACTGCAACATTATTAAAACAAGCACATGGGTCTTCTATACAAACCGTGACAGACCGCACACATATGAACACAGATGCAGTGTTGACTGATGCTGCTTTGCTTTGTTTGGATATGATCACGGGTCAGTGGGTCAATTGCCAATCAAATCTCAATTACAAATGCCTTCATCTCTACTCTCAGGCTTGGTTAGTGGCCAACAAAACACTTACCCAGAGTTTCGCTTTCTAAACGCCCAGGGTTTGGCCCTCAAGTTCTAACTGCCTTTCACCCTGTACAGTTCTTTATAGTAATTCAATCTAAGCAGAGATAAAGACAGCATAAACAGAGAAGAATCAAGTGAAGATTGAACAAAAAAACACCATAGCTGTATTGCACAGAAATTCCATTATCGCAATCAATTTGTAGTTTAGCTAAAGCGTTTTCTCGTTTTGGGAAGGTGAGGCAATTTGCCAACACTGTGCAGGTACCTTTGTAAGATGCAAGTTTCAAATAACGTTCAATTGAATCTATTTGATTGTCAGGCACATTGGTGCAACCTTCCAGCAACACACACCTGCACACGTAGCTGTATTTCCGTTTACCAAACGGGCTTGTTTGTGATGTTCATGAGCCAATTGTTCAGCTGTTCTAGACTCCTGAGATTTTCTCAGATGGTCTTAACAATACCCTGGGAGATTGGCTTTTTAATGTGGATAATTATTTTAACATCCTAAATGTAATGTAGTCCCAGATAGCGATGTTCTTATCTCACTCTAATGATCGCAGCTGCACGGGCACCTGACTTAATCTATCAGATCTTACTTTTAAAGGACAATGACATTGGCGGATAATAAAGTCAAATTCAAAAGACTGCAGCTACCTGATTAGTTCAAAGCACACCGGCGCTTTGACACACTGTCTCTCTCTCTCTCTCTCTCTCTCTCTCTCTCTCTCTCTCTCTCTCTCTCTCTCTCTCTCTCTCTCTCTCTCTCTCTCTCTCTCTCTCTCTCTCTCTCTCTCTCTCTCAGAATCAGACTCTGTTTGTCTTTTCTTTTAAACAAAAGTTCATAGAACATGGCTTCTTTTGTGTTACATCACAATGGTTTTGTGCCGAGTGACAGACAGAGAATAAAAACAACTTTATTTTTACCTTTCTCTTCATTGAAAACTTTCATTTTTATTGTTGAAATGATTTTTTTAAACAGGCCCCTCCTCTTCCCAAACCCCATATAGTCAAATTTACCCAAACAGGTTGCAAACGTCCTTTTTTTGATTGCGAAATCCTCCAGCATGTCAGTTAGCTCAAGGCGAGTAGTGCGGGCGTGAATGCGTATGAGCAGATTTCGGCCTCTTTCTCAAAGCGAGACGCCATATGTCTGCGACAGCCTTCTTGGAATGATCTGAGAGAAAAGAAAGCGGAGAGGGAGACCGAAACAAGCAGTAATTGCTGAGTTGTTTGCACATTCATTTCCCTTTACAATGACAATAAACTGACCCAGCCCAAACCCACAGCACTCCATTTGCTTGTGTTGTGCATAAATACGCATCTCCCGCATAAGTTGTTGTCAGGGAGATGGATGTCCTCAATGCGTCCAGCACGGGGGTGAGAATGGGGGGGACGCCGCCTCTGAAGTCTGACAAATCCTGCTGCTCCATTGCAATGTTTTGATACGCTTCTACCAAAGAGGTTTAACAGCGCTCTGGGAGTTAATTGTTTGCTTTTCAACTTTCTTGCATGGCAAGCGTTTTTGTAGTGGCTAGCGCACGGGGCGACTGCCAGACGGTTTAAGAGCGACAGCCAGAGACCCGGGATCACACTTCAGCAAACTGTACATTTTGCGACTTTTTGTAAAGGCCTAATTCTGTCAGTGGTTTTGTGGGCTAATACACATAGCGCGGGTACGCTCAGAAACAAAACGTTGTTTGTCAGGTCCCTCTCCAACAGAAAGCATCAAAGCAAACTTAGCAGTCTCTCTAGTAACAGGTATGATGGATGTATATCGTCATATATATAGACTAGGTGGAAATATTTTCAATATGTTGTGTTGTCTTTTACTGGCTTTTTGTGCAAATCTTTTAGATTTGAGGTCATCTGCATGACAGTATACTGTGAAGAGTTTAAAATTGTGTTGAATTGAAAGTGTACAGTCACTTTCCTCTGGGAAGACCGATCAAAAGGATTAAATGCTTCTAAGAAAAATTTCCCTCCCCTGAATAAATCAGTTGGGCAATTCAATGCAAATGTCAAGTTTCTACCAAAGTTTTTACCATACTGATAGCTCAGACATCAATATTTGGTCATTTAAATACCCATGTGAGGTCTGTCTTAAAGTTTGTAAAGCATTTTTAATGTTTAAAGCATGTTTTCAGAATTGTCAGAACAGTCCATATTCCTCATAAATAGGCACATGAAAATTAAAAATAACTATTTTATGTTCTTTGAAGTCAAACATGCGTCTTTTTAGTCACATCCATAACGCATATATATATATATATTTTAAAATGCATAACTTGTGCATAGACTAATATTTTTTACATTCTTTTTTGTAAAATATAAACAGATGATTCAATATACTATAAATAAATACATTCTGTGAGAATTTATATTTCAAGTTTTGACTGAAAATGTCACGTCCATATTGCTGGAACTTCCCATCTAATAAAATGTTTAGTCCAAAGTCTTCTTTTTCCTTGCAGAAGTCTATTCCTTCTGTATCATCCTTTCATTCCCCGCAACCATTTGATTGGCTAACGGGCAGAGTTTGCGGCAGGCGCAGATTTAAGCTATTTGTCATGGCTGTGCTCCCCATGCAGACATGATTGATGTCCAGGCCGCTGGTGATGAGCTGCGGCTCCAATGATTCTTTATTAAAACGCTATCCAAGCTGACATTTACATATTAAAATTGTTACTTAGAGCAAATCCGCAATGTGGAAACAACGAACTAACTGGTGGCTGATCGTATTGATCATTCTGACACCGTGCTTATGAATTTATGAGGGAGGTGAGGACAGTGGGCCGAAACGTCAGATAGAAATTGAACGGGATGGTGAAATTGCATAAGCTCCAGCCACATTGTGGATGAAAGCCATCATCAGAGGAAGAGAGAAAGTGGGTGAAAGAGAGAAGAGGATGAACAAGCTATACTTTTTCTATGCTGTAGAAGAGGCTTAGTTTAAGTGGTGTTGGTAATAGCCCGGGTCAATACTGTTAGATCTGTCAGTCCCACTGAGAGAAGTAATCAAGGCGATTGAGCTCACCTACAATTGTTTGGCTTATGTCGTCAGGGAGCTTCTGATGATACCATTATCTCATGCACAAGTCATAGCTGGGGTGTTTGTAAGGATAGGGAAAGATTAGTCTTCCTGTTGACGGGCATTATGTGTGTATGTTTGCGTATAGATGTCGATAAGGAATTCTGGTAGCTGCTCTGGGATAATGTTGCCCGTAATCGGTGGTGTAGGATCAGATTCCAAATCTAAACCTTAATTACTCAAGAGAGGAGAAAAGTAGCTGCATCTTACATTGCTTGTGCAGAGAAAATATGAAATATCTTTTTATTAAATGAATTTATATTTTAAAACCAGCATGTAAAGCTGCTGTATGTACATTTGACTCTATACTGCCATCTCTGTTTTAAGCATAAACATTCTTATCTTTATATTTGAACTGATATTTAATTTCTTGTAGCATCTTATTGGACAGCTTAATTTATAAATCATTATTATGTTATAAGTTAAGGATATTTTTTGTGTAGTTGCTCAGTAACTGATTTTTGTTTGTTGTTAACCTTTGAAAGTTATGGACTGTAGCTATAAATAAAAGTAGTGTAATTCACGGATTTAAGAAAAAAATTTCCTACTATGGTTGCATAAAAAAGGCTCATCCAATATTTTTCAGAAATTACATGCTCATTGAAACCAATATGCAACCACAGTTTTAATAAAGATCAATCCAAGATTGTTTTGAAAATAATTTCACTAGACGCATACTGAGGCCCATCTTCATATTTTGATGATACTCGTGATGGCTGACATTTTATATTTTAATTTGTTTTGGAAGTAAACGTCTCCTGGAGCATGCAGAGGGTTCAGTCTTGGCCTGTGGCAGATGTCTTGGGTGTTTCTGCAGGTAGATCTTAAATCCTTTGATTGTGCTCCAGTTAGTTTCCTTCTGCTTTGGTGCATGTAACTTCATTCCTAATTTGCAAACGTTTTGATGACAAAACAGAACAAAAGAAGAAAATAAACAGTAAGCACTAATTCTGTTCTCTCTAATTAACTTCAGGAAACAAAGGCACAGAAACAGACGTCCTGTGGAGAAACTCGATCGCACCGCACAATATTCTTTTGTCTTTTCTGTTATTCATTCCTCTCTTTTATATATTGCTGTGATTTGCATGATTTTTTTTTTCTTTGGTAAAGAGCTTAAGTCCTCTGGATGGGGGAGAGTATTTGTTAAGTGATCCCCATGGCCGTAGGCAAAGACCTAAATCTATTCTGACACAAGCTTAGAGTCTGTAATCCTATTATTCCCATCTGATCCCGAGCTCACATACAAAAACAAGTCACAATTCCGCACCGAGTTGAAATGTTGTCCTATTGTGTTATGCTGCATCTGGACTCCACTTTCAACATCACCTTAGTCATCTCCAACACCAGAAGCAACCAGATGTGTAACATGCTATACAAAAAAAATCACTTTTTCATTGTATGATGCATTTAAATGCATTAGAAACATGTAAGTTATATTAAAACTATTGATGTGGAGAGAGAGAGAGAGAGAGAGAGAGAGAGAGAGAGAGATGTGAAAGAGAGATGTGAAAGAGAGATGTGAAAGCGATTACTCTGAACACAACCTTCTGTTACAAATGATTACATGAACCCTCATAGGGGATAAATGAGGAAATGAAAGAGACAGGAGGGATGCATCCAGGAAGGATATGTTTGCAAGTGTGTGTGTGTGTGTTCAGACTCAATAACACACTTGAGTTTAAATGCAGTCTGTTTAATGAACAAAAAATACATCAGAAACGCACACAAATATACATGTACACCTTGCAATAACATTAGTCTGTGGCTGTTTTACTGCAAATGCAATGTGGCCACATGTTTCTTTTTACCAACTGTCCACTTAGAACAAAACATGACATGCTCAATGTCAAGACAATGAAAAGTTAGGTATTAAAAGAATAGTTTACCCAAAAATGGACCCAATTGACTTTTTGTTGTAATATTGAATTGAACTACTGTGCAACCACTAGTGCCCATATTTATAAGTTATTTTACAATAGCTTCAAAGGTAGCTCATCTTTCAGAATTAATTCTGCAGTCTGAGTCACAACTTCCCATATAATAATATTTGTTTGGGTCCATCGGATTCCAAATAAAAAGACTGTAAAAATTCAATCTTTCATTGACATTCCATGAAGAAATAACTGCATCACCCACCCCTAATACATAAAACATGTAACAGTATCATCATAGTCTGTGCTGTCATCATTGACGTCTTCATCTTCCCAGTCATCACTACCAACCTTATTAGAATCAGACCTCCTGAACTCATCCTTTCCTAGACGTTAAAAATCAATACAGTTGGAATTAAACTCTTGATTTTATGGTTTAGGCAGTTCAGACCTCCTCATACCACCAGCTCTGGACCTCTTAGGTAAAATAATGATGTTTGAATCCTTCTCCTTTAAACGCCCTAACTCCTGTCTGAGCTGTGATTGAAGAACTTTAGAATTCCTTTTGGTCTCTGAGGAATAGATTGATTTGTTTTTCATTGCTTGTTTTTCATTGCTCTCTCTCTCTCATTTGTGCAGCTTACTACTTCCAAGTGTTTCTCCGTTCCATTTCGATGTGAATAGAGCTTATCGCACAGACTTAAAGCTCTTACTGCCTTTTTGATCCCATGGGTCATATACTACTCAGGGTGTGGAGTACACTCTTATTAGTGAAACTTCACCGCAAACACACACGCACGCACACACGCTTGCTGAAACCATTTACAGGTTGTTGAAATCATTAAACAAGACTAGCTCGATGTTGCAGAGAAGAAAAACTGTAAAAGCAACTATACAGCAAATAGACTTACTTTAAAAGGAACTGAGAATCTCAGATCTTTATATATAAATGACAACGCCTTCCATATTCTTAACATTCTCAATCACTTCATTAAAAAGAGGTGTCAGATTCGGAATTTAATTAATTGCTGTAATTATGTATTTTGGACAACTCACTATTGAGTCACTCTGCGCTGCTTTTACATTTTTCAAATAGCACTCAGCTTCTCGGCCACACCACATTAATTATGCTAATTAACCATTTTGACAGTTAATTTAAGATAATTAATAAAAATACTAATATTAGATGGCACACAGTTGGAATAGAGGGGAAAGCTGTGCATCTCGACATGCGTACAAGAGGCGAAAATGAAAGAACTAGATTTTTATTCACTTCTTAAATCTGAAAGTATTTACTGTTCACTAACCCCTTAAAGTCTTTTTTAAAGAGACAGTTCATCCAAAAATGAAAAATGTATTTTCTTATTTACTTTTTTCAAAATCTGTATGGGTTTCTTTAATTTCTTTAATTTTTTTATATTTATATGTTTTTAAAGTAAAAGCTTTTTTTTCTATTTAATCAAAGTTAATGGTTACCAAAGCTGTTACAGCAAGAATTTCAAGGCAAAATTTTTAATACAAACTATATGGAATACACCATACAGGTCATATGGACTACTTTTATAATGGTTTTATGGTGCTTTTGGAGCTTGACAGCTTTTGGTCCCTATAAACTTTGTTTTTGTGTGTTCAGTAAGTCTTACTTCAGTAAGTAAGAGGGTTTGTAAACGTTGACAGATTTTACATTTATGGATGAACTTTCCCTTTCAGAGTTGCATAAGAGTCTTGAACAGGTGGAATGCTGTCAAATAACGGTGACTCCTCTGACAGCCCTGCTGAGCGGCAGGAGCAGAAAATGTTCAAGTTCTATAAATGAAAAGCAGAAGGAGGTCACCATAAATACAGACCAATGCTCCGAAGTACATTAACATTGATTTTCTGATTACAGAGAGTCATTCAGTGCCTTGATCTATAAAACTCAATCATAGCTCGTGGCATCTGTATGTCTGCTTTTAAGAGGGTGGATTACACTGCCATTAATGAACCTGAGTAGATGCTCTCAGACTGAGAGCTTCTCTTCCATTTGCACTGTTGAAAGTTTTACTAAGTAGTGAGTATGTTTTTTCGTGAAGTTTGAGAACAGGCTTGATATAGCATTGTTCAGGTGTTGTTTTAGGTGATGTGACCAGCGCTACTGTGAACTCATTTCATTTTTTTATACCTTTTGTACTACTAAAAAAGTGGGTGTCATTTTGAGGACGGGTCACACTTACAAAAAAGTTTTGGATCAGTTTTTGGTCATTTTCTCGTAGTCAATTATCTGCATGCACTTAAAAGCTGACAAAAATACCCTTTGGAAAATTTTATTTGTAAAAAAAAAATTTGTGCAAGATAATTTTTTCTAGATTGAGAATGTCCTCCCCTCAATGGTAACTCATTCAAGAAGCAAGTCATAGTTCAAGAGTAGTTCATCAGTTTTTAAATATTAAAAAAATATATTGCATTAAAAGTGTGCAATATTTGCAAAATCTTACTTTTCCTCACACTGCAAACTATGTGACATTGACTTTGTAATAAACAGTAATTGAGTAAACAGTCAGCAGTGTGGGACACACTAAGGCATGAATGTGTGAAATGGTTCTGTCGCTTATGTTGTCAAACGCTTCAGTGTGAAATGTCACGATGAGCCAAATTTCAAGTTCTCAGTGTAGATTAAAAGTTACTCTTAGTCACTAAATTACAAAAGTCTTCAATGAAGATATACTGGATATTAAAGATCTTAGCAATTAGATTAGATTTTAGTGGAAACAGTCTGTTCTTAAGATTGATACTGAATTGTTATCAAATTTGTTTGCTGTGTGAAAACACTGTGTATATGAAAGCATTTTAAATAACCACTGATATTTAAAAATGCTTCAGTCATCATTGATTATATTCTTTATGTCAAATATAATTTCTCTTTCCTTCGTTTTTGTCATAAGACAATTCACAGTGAATCAATCAACCAATCAATCAAGTAATAAATGTGTAGAGATACACGGACTGCCTCAGACAATACAGATGAGTTTGCCTGCTAGTGCTGAATTTTAATGATATTAGTGTTGGCTTATAAAACTGACAGTTTTTCTTCCTCTAATGCTGTTTAAATTTAGCCTCCATTTACGCTTGACAAGTGGACCTCCATTAATTCATTTTAAGGAAAGTTCCAGATGTAAAAGTTCTCCGTTCTATTCACTCACTCGACATGCTGTTTTTAAAGGGAACTGAAAATGCACGATCAAGTGGAGTGGTCTATGCAAATGATTGACTGCTTTTTTATGCATTTGTCCATGGCCACCGTCAACAATGAACTACTTTAGTATTAAAATGGAACCAAAATTATGACCTTTGCATTCTGTCAAACTGTAGAGCGATTTCCAATTGCGCTTTCTCTCTATGTGTTTGATTGTCTGACTTCAGTACTATGTTATCTCATCAAGGGGGTCAAAGTTTAATGAGTAATGAAGAGCTCTTTCAAAAGTGTATATTAAAAAGTGTTGTTAGACCTCATCCTAATATTTATTTCCCAAAAAGGATAGATTTCCATTCACAGACTATTGACTATAATTAGGCCAAGAACTAACTAGTTTCCTGTGACTTTATGTAAAGGATGTTCTTCAGCTTGACTTTGGCATGATGAAGTCATCACCATTGACTTTGTAAAGGTGTCAGAAAGGCTGTGTACCGAAGCAGCAAACCTTGTGAGAATTTATTTTTCCTTTGGCGTCTCTCATCAAGGTTTTTTTTTGACCTCATACTGCTGGAGTGGATGTCGAACAAGGGCAGGAGGAGATTAGTGGGTGTGTTAATGATTGTATGTACAGTAAAGTGCATGCATGCATGCGTGTCGTCCTCCTCCATGACATAATGCACATGCACATTGGTCATTGTGCACAAAGCATCTAGATATAGACAAGCAAGCTCTTTACATGCTGGAAAAACATTTCCATGTATGACTGAGAACAGCAGCTTCAATAGGCAGCTATGATTGTGAGCTGGAATGGCAGGTGTCTAGGGGTGGAGGAGAAACACACACACACACACACACACTGTTCCCTGCTGGCTGTTGTTATGTGCTAGTAAGAGCTCAGGTAATGGTGTGGTATTGCTGATGTAATTTGCTGTAACAGATGCCAAACAGAGTTGCCGGTGTGTGGTGCCGTGCCGACGCTGTTATTGTTGTGACTTCGGCCATTTTGTCTCTCAGGTGTGTTTAAAGCTGGCAGCAGCTGATGAGAGGAGGCAAGATGAATCAAAGCATTGCCAAACACACATACGCTATATTTATGTGTGAGTGTTGGGTCCAGATGGTGTAGTTTACCGACATGGGCTAATGGGGCCGTGCTGACCAAATTTTGATCCGTTGAACTGTGCGTGATGGATGACATAGTAGTCCAAATAAAACCAAATCTTCAACCCACTCGAATGTCCATCATCCAAGTTTTCGGATGAATAAGCGTACACAGCCAGCACCCTCTGGTCTGAAACCTGATTGGTCAAGTTTATGTAAACAACTCATGAAAATCATTTGCAGTGACCCATTTGAAAACACATTGTGTTGCATCGTATTTGCGTAGGTTAAACTTATTTACTCAAGTAAATTCTATCGTGCACTTCAGATGAGTCAACGAAACCAGTTTTCAAATGAGTTTGGATGATGAACACGAGGCAGTATACTGTACAAAGTCTCTTTTTCACGTCTACAGAGCTTAGTTTTTCTCAGTACAGCTTGCTTTCATCAAACTGTGAAGTGTTCTCACTCATCCTGCAAGTAACTAGACTAAAGCTTCTGTTCGTTTTGGATAAAGCTACTCCACACGATTGGGACAATGACGATTTCTGTGTACTTGCAATGACAACCATGGCGGGGAAGGTGTGGGCCAATTATCATCCAACCCTGAGTCAGATGTTCAAACTTAATGTCACACTTACGAACTGACAGGGGCGTTGATCTATCACGTCTTGGCATACGCACGTACTCTTCCTCTGCACAAAAACAGTATCTTAATCTGACTGAATAAAGTGAATTGGAGCAAAACAAAGAAAATGAAAACACTCAGTTGATAAAATAAAAATAACAATGGGGTTGTCAGTTAACAAATGTCATTGATTAAATTAATTTATTCACAATTAAATTACACAAATCATTGCTTTCTTTGGAAAGTCACTAAATTAACAAAAGAAGTCAAACGTGACCTGCCTGTAAAAACCCATCTAAAGTCATTTTTTGTGATTTAAAAGCATCTACATAAAATCGTAATGTAAGAACATTCTGTGAAAATATAACCTTGATGTCTGTAATATTGACTGTTTAAAGTCTTGTCAAAGGTTGAAATCATAGTGAAATTAATTGATGGAAATCCAAATTTTAGGTTTTTATCTCAAAATTAGATTTTGATGACTGGATTTCACAGGCTGGGTCACATATTACATGGCCATACATATGGTTTATTTACAATAATCACTTTAGATGTTAATATATTAGTATTATTTTTTTAAGTGTGCAGTGCAAGACACTGCATTATTTTAAAACTTTTAGCAACTTTTAAAAACGTGTCTCGAGACATCTGTGTTCTGTTGCGTTCTGTTACACCCTGTCCAGCTGTTTCTGAACATCAGAATGAGGCGTCTTACTCTGCCCTGCTGTCTGGGAGTGTGGTGCTTTTTAACACAGTTTTGAAAATGATTGTACTAAACTAACCTACTGGATTAAAAGCCCTAATTAATAAATAATAAATAAGTACCCGCTGCTCAAACAGATTGTGGTTGCAAAATATAAGCAATGTCCAGCAGTTTTTTGATTTCCTAGAGGTACGTTGAAGGTTTCCCAAAGGCACTGTGGAGTTCTTGTGGCCTGGCATGCCATCGCTGCTCTGGAGAAGCTTTCCTGGAAGTTACTAAGAGGTTTGCACAGGCTGCTGGTTTGGACGGCGGTGTGTTAATGATGTCCGTAGGGAAAGCCTCTACCTGATACCACCCCAACACCATGTGACCTTCTGTTTATAATGCAAGTACTGCCAGCTGATCCCTCTCTATGTGCATACATACTGACGCAACAAATTGCAAGTGTTTACTTCAGTCGCATAAACATGATTATGCAGCAATCTGGTCACCTGGTAATATGTATGCATAAACATTGCAACACATCAACATCACCTATCTATATACAGTATGCATACTGTACACACAGACATGAATAAATACTAAACGTACATATATTATAGTGTAGAGCGTCACATTTAGTTAATCATGTGTAAACAGATTTTCACATTGCTGTGTTATCATTCTTAATTGTAAATGGAAATGTGTTCAGATAATAGATTATAATCTCGGCTAATAGAGTATAAAATGCAAAATTGATTATACACATGGGTGGTGTCAACCAGTGACGCGTGACTTTGAGCCAATGAGCTGTAGAATAGGCAGCACGATCAGCCAATGAATTCGCGCGCCAAATGGTGACAGTGAAATATCTTAATTGAGCATCTAGCAGCAGAGTTCAACAGCCGGTTAGAGTTGCTTAATGGGGATTTAGCTGTGAACCTGTACCAATTCTACTGACACATGAAGTCAACTAGCAGAATTGTCCTTTTTTAGGATATGTGGGTGTACCTGCCAGAGTACAACATCACTTTATGTTACGAAAGACATATTAGACATGGATCATCAGTTTAAAGTATTTAGGGTTGTGGCAGTTTTGGCCGTTTTGCATGAGTAGAGATGTGGACATAGATCAAACCCACCAGCTTAATGAATTTGGCAGACTCTTGAATCCAAAGTAATGCAAAGGATATTCAAGATATTTTATCAATACATATGTTCTCTGAAAATCAAATCCACGTCCTTGACATTGTAACTTGTGTTATCAATCAAGCTTTACTCTTTGTAAGACTTTGTGTAAGCGCATCTTATTTGGTTAATGCCTGCCAAGAGCATCATTAGTTTGCATAGTGCCTGGACACATTCTTCTAAATTTACATGTAACTATTAGAATTAGATGTGGATTTATGTTTAAGAAATGTATATTTTTAAATATTGTAGAATGTAATTTAGTGTTACATTGCACAAACAATTGCATATTTTATTCTATATACTTGTGTATATATACAAAATAAAATGCTCTCTCTTACATGGCAGTGTTAAAAAAGTGGGCTGTGACAGACTTTAAGGGCGATTACAGTAAGGCTGAGACTGAACCTGTTGACTAATTAGAGCTATGAAAGGTTATGGACAGACAGAAGAAAATGGCAGGCAATTAAAACTCTTCATCAGAGCATGCAGGCGACCGCAACTCTTTCTGCTCCGCTTCACCACCAACTGCTGCTTAATCCTTCTCTCGGCACAGCGGCCCATTTGCAGAGACGCATAGATCTTCCTCAAGTGAAAATAAACCGTAGGCATAATCTATAACAAACAAAACAAATACAAGAAGACTTGCATGCTGGAAACTTTCTGACTGCAGTGACCGACAAGAATGTCAGATTTGTGGTTTTATTGAAGCAGTGTAATGTAGGTTGGCGCAAAAGGAAAAATTCACAAGCATTTGTCTGTTGTTGGAATGCCAATAGGAAAGAAGCAGCTCAAATTGTGTCTGTTTAATTTCCCACTTGTTTCTTATAGACAGTAATGAGATTAAATAGGGAATAGGTATATAAAGACTTTACTTTAATATCGGAGACACAGTTGCTACTTAAATGAAAGATAACCGACATCTCCATTGCATCTCTCGAGCTATACGTCCTCTGAGAATTAAGGAGTTCCTCTTGCTGTATCCGTGTTAAATGCACACCTGTGAGGATCTGTGTGTGTGTACACGTGTTGGTGTGTGTTGTGTTGTTAGCTCTGTAATTAGCAGCAGGCCGCGTGAGAACGCTGTGTGAGATTGCGATCTTGTGTCTATCCTCTGAATGATTGAGTTACTGCCATTTGAAAGCAAATGCATTTCCTACCTTGAATGATGAATGCACAGGAGCTGGCGGCTCTAAATTACAGACTGCAGCTGGCTCCAAATCACACATCTGTCCCGTTTCAAATACAGTTTTTTAAGTGTTGTGTTCTGGAAGTGTAGGCTGTGTCGTGTGACAAGAAAAGTAGCAAGTGAGGAAAATCTAATGCATTTCTAAATAATAACCCAGCATGGTATTGTACTGTATGGTCTGAGCTTTCATAGTCAAAGTCTCTTGATTGGACTGAATGCAGAAACATTTTCTTCACTTTGGATTCTATGCGTGACACATGATCACAAATTATTATTTTGTATACAAAGCTCAGAAATGTTTTTGTCACACTTGTACCATAAACAACTTGTAATATAAACTTATAATAATGGAATTATTTGTGTCTTTCTTTCATAAAATTTCTTTTGGTGAAACCCATCTTGTAAATGTCAAGGCATATTGTAATATTGTTTATAATTTTTTATTTATTTTTTTAAGTTTAGGATTTCTTTTTTGTTTGTCTTTTTTGCATATACATCATAGGGTCAAACTTTTTCATCATTTTTAAGTATGGATTATGTCTCAATAGGGACCTGCCAACTGGCGTGTTCATTTACTCAGCAGAAATCTCCATTTGAGGCTGTATGTTTTCAAAATCTATTAATGGGGCAAGATACAATGCCCAACTTTTATCTGTGCTATTGTCTCAATGGGACCTCCCTACTCTCTAGAAATACCCTGAGGCTGTATGTTTTTAAAGTCATGGGGGCAAATAAATGCCCAGTTATCTGTGCTATCTGAGCCCTTAAATCCCCTCTGGGCTGGTACAGAGCTGAGTGGAAAGTTCCAGAAGCGTTAGTTATTCTGCAATGCTTGAAAGCGTCAAGACCGGCCCAAGTTCCTCACACAGGTAATGACGCGTGTTGTTTGCCCGTGACTCCTGCCTGCCTCCCGCGATAAGAAAGAGAAAATGTCACAGAGCCTGAGAAACAGATAGGAGACGAGAGAGAAAGAAAGCCGAGGATGGATGGACGCGCTCATTTCCGTTCAGCACGAGATCTGTCAGCAACCCTCACGTGGAGAAAGAGCAAATGGGGCTTGTGGTGAAGCAAGAGAAAAAGAGATTGATTAGGTGAGAACGATGGAGAAACAAAATGACGCGTGACTTTATAGAATAAGGTGGCTTGAAAGAATTTAAAAAAGACATTTAGGGGAAAGAAAGAGGACAGGTACATGGAGGGTGGTAAGGCAGATTAATGAATCGACCCCTCCTTGTGCAGTTACAGCTCCAAACTGCCAGCAGCCCTCCATCCGGGGGGTCGTGTCTCGCCCGGCATGCCCACAAGAGAGGCGTCTGTGTGGGATGCGATGCTGCCAGACCCCCCACTCAGCCTCTTCATCTTCCACTTCAACCCCTGCACAGCTCCGGCAGGAAAGCTCTTAAAGAAGACTAGAGAGGGTGAGAGGTAAAAGGAGCGCGAAAAACAGAAATAAAGATAGGAATTACTCAGAGCAGTGCTCTTTTACCATCTTTCTGGTTGACAATAACATTTTCTATTTTAGGAAGACACAAGTTATACATCAAAGGTTTGGATGTTTATTCATCTGATAAATGACAGTAGACTTTGCTTTATCCACTAAGCACTAATGCAAACATCTTTTTTTCTTTGCGACTGTGGTGCAGTTAGTGTTTTGATATATTGTTATGATCTGTGATCTGTGGCTGGTCCTTCAAATGATTCATCACCCCATGTAGAAACAAGTTTTGTTGTGTCTGTAATTTAACAAAGTGTCGTGGCGGCGCACTGTTAGCGATTGCACAGCTGGTGTAAGAAAATATAAATACATACATTTCCATGTAAACAAAGTGTATATAAAAATTTCCAATTTTTCAAAAATTGCATTTCATAAGGCTTTCTTGATTGCATTAAAATATCTGCTTTGTTTAAATATTTAACTATTTAATGATAATATTCATTCTCAGTGTGAATAGACAGATGAGCATGTACACAGGTATATTAAAATAATTCACACTGATGAAAAACTTGTGCTTAGATATCTACCTAAGCTTGTGTCAGGATTGATAGAGTGTTCAGCTTATTAAAAATTAACAAGGACCAGCACTAGAATGCCAAGCTTTGTTGATTCACCTTGAACATAATGAGTTCATATGAAATTGCAGCTGCTTTTGACAAGAAAAATTGCTTTCCTTTCATATCTGCAACTTTTTAACAAACTCAAATTCATGAAGGAGATTATGAAAATGTAGCCTGTTTGTGTTGACCTCAGTCCAAGGACAATAAAAAACACTGTGTGTGACAATGCCGAGTTGTAGGTGTGTCAACTTTTGTGGGTTTTTAGAGAGCCCACGTTTTATACAACAATGGATAAGTGCTGTTTTATGATAATACCTCATGATGTAAGCACAGCCACTCAAAGACTCTGAATGCCTTTGAAAAGACAGCCGGTGATTGAGTTCACCATGTCAAGTTGGTGAAACCGCAGCTATATGTTTACTATAGGGTTATGGCAGCTTGTTAACTGAGTTGTTTCTGTGTTGAAAAAATAACTAGCCAAAACTTGTGGCATGTCTTTCAGCAAACTCGGATGGATTCATTAAGAATAAATTGAGCTTACTGTTACTATTCTTTATTTTATCGGCAATGGTTAAAACTTGTTTATTGCAGCAGAAAGTTCAATAGTCTACTTTTTTGCTTTCTTGCATGACTTTGTAAAGAACTCCGAGTTCTGAGCAGTGTCAGTATTTTGTGTGAAAAATGACTCATTTGTGCAGACGGTCACTTCACATGTAGGCAGCAATCACTGCCTGATGACTGAACATTACGAAACCTCCAAATTCACTTATACAGAAATCAGCTTGTTAGGGTTTTTAAAAACACACACTGATTTATCATAACTAACAAATCATTTTGGAAACAAAGTTAACACACTTTTGAATGAGCTATTGAATATTTTTACTGTTATTGCGTGAGAGTTTATTTAATGACATATTGAGTTTGTGTGACAACATGCCCCGCTACAGTTGGGCTAAGTTAACAGAAAGCAACTTGCCAACAGCTTATATAGGATTTTACAATTTTTAAGTAAATCTTTACGTTTTTCTTGCATTTGCATTTTGCTCAAGAGCTTTTGGCTAATTTGGCATTTGGCTAATTAAAATATGATAATATTGGGATGATATTTGAGAAAATGTAGAGAAATTATTCTTATTTACAAAGGTTTTGAATTAGGTATTTGCAACTAATATACAGGTTAACTTGTAATAATTTGCATTTATTTTAATTGACTTTTCACTCAAAACCTCAAAGATCCTGAGATATAGCCCCTGTGACAACTAGCCCCCAATTCGGTAATTTGATTTGGCTTCTTGTAATAAGTCCCTGAAAATACTATTACTATGGCAAAATGTCTTCCAGAATCACATGCAAACTTGAATGATGACTGCAAGAGTTCCCATAGTGGCTAAATGTGGACCTCCTAAGGCACTGGCGAATAATAAGCAGCGGTGACATAGATAGATGGCCACTCCACAAGGATAGACACACCAATTGTTCTTGTGATAATGGTTTCTCCTGAAGTGGATTAATCAGACCATCAGACTCTTTGTGTGTGAGTGCATACATGTCTCCATAAAAGATGTGGAATGAATATTAGACTACAATCTAACACTCAAGACTTGGCAGTCTCTTAATAGAATGAGTGGTTAGCGAGGTGTTACAAATGTTGTTGTCACAAAGCAATCACATGTGCGCACAAATATTTCTAAATATGTTTGCACTCAGGTCTGCGCTTTTGAATAAACGCTAATTTAAAAAAAAAACATAGCAAAAAATGTCTTAACTTGAATTTTCTTTCCCAGATTATTGCCGTTGCTCTTTAATGTTAGGCTAATGGATTTTTAATTATGGTTTCTTTTATGAAAGTAAGGTTTGAAAAGACAACTTTTTTCAATAGTTCAAATTAACTTTGCTGCTTTGACAAAACCCGGCTGTCATCCTTAATATAACGTCTATCATGACATATTTCTGATTATTCATACTGAAGCAAACATCCAAAGTCAAACTCTCATTCTGTTTCATTAACACTATATGTGACCTACCGAAACGCAAATACCACACCGTCCTAATTTCCCAAGTGATGTATCGTCTCTAAGCAAGATGAGTTTTTGATAGAGATATCAAACAAGATTACTGGATCAGTTCTTATTCCTTGGTGTGTGATCACAAAACATGAGAGCTTTAGTGGGAACATCAACTAGATTAACTGTAAAAGCCGTGGGAGTTTCGTCCAATGGGGGTTTGGGTCCCAAACCAGAATCTCTGTTTCATCTGACTTCAGAGAAGAAGTATTACCTCTGTGTCTCAGAGACATGCTTTCAGCTACAACAGACCGAGTTCTTCATCTGTTCTCCCCGATATGTGGATTGACATCCCTCGAGCAACATAAAAATCTCCTTCCACGTTGATGCCTCATAAAAATTTAAGGGCCCAGAAATTAAACCCCTGCACTGAGAATCTTCATCTAGTCGCTCTAATTGTTCAGACTGATATCTATCTGATGGGTGGTCGCTGCCGCGGGGCGGGCGCGGGGACTCGACACATGAGCTCGCACACAAACACACAGAGAGACTCCAAAGCGTGCCAGTGTGACTCCAATCTCTCTCTTATCTCTGTTTGTTTTCATTTAGATCAGTATCTCAGCCACTGTGGCAGCCACTGTTATCTCCCGGGGGCTACACTGTTCTCCCCTCCTGTTCCACCATTTGGTTCTGTTCAGCTCCATCATATCCCGCTCTACAAAACAGTCAGTCCGTGTATTCGTCATGATAGGGATGCGCCTTCTGTCAGGTTGATAAGTGGAACGTTAGTCTGTTAAATTTCGATGCCATGCTAGACTTTGAAGAGTCAATAGAAAATGCACGAATAAAGAAATGTTAAAATTAGAGCTCCAGTGCTAAAGTTGGACTCGAAGCACTCAAAATGTTTACAATGAAATGGGTTGGGTTGCCTTTCAACCTTCTGGGCTGCTTTACTAGAAAGCATCTGGCTTGCTTTTGTAAAGATGCAGCATTTAGATGTACATTTAATTACATACAGAACTCCAGAAACATGTCTGGGGACATTTTTTTCACAGGAATCGAAAGTTTTTTTATGTACTGCAAAGGTAAAATCATTGAGCAATTATGTATCACCAACAGTCAGTAACTGTTAACATACAGTATGTCACACAGGATAAATTAGAATAATGAAATACTAATAAAAAATAAAAATAATAATATAATATAAAATATAATATAAAAATAAAAAATCATCTATTTACATAAGCAGTAGTTGCCCTGAAATACATGAATGTTGACAGAATGATTATGAATATTTAGGCCTAAACTAAGCTAAATAATCTTTTTTTTATTTTTTTTATTTAGCTTTTATGGCAAAAGGCCCATGCGACCTGTCATGTAACTAAATAAATATTTGATGTCGTCTATGTTGCTACTAACAAGCATTTTATCTGCATGACAATTATTTTAGTTCTTTTCTCAATGTGTCATTTACATGTGCAAGATATGTACTTTCACACCACTGTGTACTTCTATTTACACAGTAAAAGCCTATTTTTACTTACATTTGGCATTTGAAGGTTTAAATTTGACTTCAGATCCTTTATATAAATGCGCTGTTACTTAAGCAATGTTTAAAAAACGAAGACTTCTGTTGAACACGAAAACTGACACCTTAAACCACTCGTGTAATATTGATTGAAGATCAACCAAGGCTACATGATCCTTTTCATCCAACACAGAAATTACAATGCCACTGATGTTCAAAATCACATCAGTAGGAGAAGATTTGCTTTTTAAGGTGTCACAACTCAAATGAATAATCAAAGATGACAGTAATGAGGTAAAAAAGTAAAGAATAAAGCAGTAATGAGCATGATTTATTGATTCTGAGGTGCATGCTGGGAAACAAAGCTCACATGTTTTTATATGGAAATATCTGTTTTTGCTGTCTGAATACATTTTAAATACTGTTATGGATTAAAAATAAATAAATAAACAGAACTAAATCGTTTAGATATTTTGAATGGCATATAACAGCAGGGCTAATTTGGTGATTTCTGCAGGCCTTCACTTTACTTTGTCAGACAGAGTAAAATAAAAGCATAATGTAGTTTTATCCTGCTGGATACTGGCAGAAATACTGCTACTCTTTTCAGCCGGTAGACAGAGATCAGGTTGAAGATGAATGGAACCTCCCTTTGAGATTACGCAGTGAAAGGGATGTGCAGAAATGTCAATAGGGACTCTCTTTAACAACTTTTAACGTGCTACACAAATCAGTGTATAGCTAATGACCGGGGACACAGACGGCAGAGCTTGGGACCTGCCGTGGCCGATAAAATTGATTTACCTGCTAACACAGAGATCAGTGCTGCCTGGGAAAGAAATGGCCCAGGAGTCTTGAACAAATAATAGCACTTTCGTCTTTGAAAGAAAGCTGTACCTATCAGTATAATAAGAGTAATGGCCTTAAATCTCTACGTCAATACCGCTCAAGCCCGAAACTGACGGTCTTCAAGTGCCACATGTTGCATGTGTCTGTTCTTTCATCTGCCTGTCAAAGTTAATGTGCTAACATGTGATTAATTAAATATGTTTAGCCTAAATATTCCTTTTGACATTGTAATTGTTTCATGCTGTTCTGTGAGGTTTCTACAAACCAAAAGGGTAATTCCATGCACATGTCAGCCTTACCATAAAAAGTTTTAACTGAAGGTTTTCTCCATAGTGATCATATGTCAAGATGTCAAATGTCAATATTTAGTGGTTTAAATACCCATGTGAGGTCTCTCTCAAACTTTTTATTGCATTATTTTTTTGTTTAAAGCATGATTTTTCATAGTCAGGTAGTGCCAGAATTATCACATAAAAATGTCACGTCTATAACAGTGGAATTGCCTAAAACATTTCAAGATTGGATCTTAGCCACACAAAATCTTAATCACGACTAGGAATCTAACTATTGAAATGTTTAACAAAAGTAAAGTAGTTCGTAGCATTTTTGTATGGTGATTTAATTTTATTGTCATTAAAGCTCAACAAGTAAACCTGTCATTCATAGAAATGTTAACACAAACATTAGCAGAAGACTAAATCTTTACACAAAGATTTTAAATGATTGCAGATTGGTTAAAATATAACATATATTATTTTGTTTGCATTTGAATAATATTTTATAATGCTGTTTTTGTAAGTGTGAGACGAACTGAGCGCCGTTGCATAAATTTACACTGTCATTCACACGAATTGCCAAACCTAATAATTATTTACACATATTTCACACTTACTAAGCTTTAGCTTTGCTTTAAAAAGAACCGAATGTGTTAATATTCTATGAATGACTAATTAAAATGTCTGAGATTAATGGCAAATAAATATTTGAATAGCAGCCCTTACATTACCAAGCTATTTCTGCCAGATCTTACTCTTCGAAATGACTTTCGTTAGTATAACATAACACAGACATGATAAATCAGTCATTAAATTGTGTTTTATGTTTGGAATAAACCCAGTTAATTTAAATGAAGGGCATATTTAGGTTATCTGACTAAATACTTCACAAACACAAATTTTCTCTCTGTTCTTCCTGAAGAGTCTGTGTGCGGTAATGCAACACCGTGACATGCAGTGGGAGCAGATGGCTAAGCATTTTTGGAGTATTATGTGTGTGTGTGCTTTTTGTCCCACAAATGGCCCAAATGTGACCCAGAAATGACTTACTCCTGTCAGGAGCACAGAGTATCTGGATGCTTTTTCTGTGTGGGATTTGTTAATGCATTTCACAGTGGGGAGGGACAACATTTCAGAACCTGACAAACAAATCGACCCGCCAACACTTGGCGAGTCATTTCGGTAGCATCTGTTGATTTCACGCGTTCATGAAAGCATTTGAAAACGTTGGAAAGAAGATTTTGTTTGATATTTCTCACAAAGGCCTGCAGCTTAGATCTTTCTGCCGTGTTTGCATCGCACTCGAGCCATCTATGAAGACTTATGGGGTGATTTTTCTCCACTTAAAAACAAATCAAACAGCTTTAATCTTTTCTTACAGACCCCAGCCTAACTTTCCCTTTCTTTGAAGACACGCCCCTTCTTTTGTTAGAGGTCTGAATGTGCTTGAGATCAGGCTACACAGGCATGAATAGAGCTGGCACTAAACAAATCAGCGGTTTTACTTTCATTGCTCCTCTGTGGTATTTACATTGTTTATCTGTGATTTAAAAAAAAAACGTTTATAGCAGAAGCAGTATTAAAAACTATCACTGTGAAGATTGATGTTTGAGCCATATTGATGAGTTGAGATATTCTTTTCTCTTTCTTCTAGACTTCTTGGCAAGTTGAGTTCCCAAATGGTGCAGCATATGGCGGCTGGGGTCCTAAGGAGCAAGGTGTGGCTGTCTGTGCATGTGCCAGAACCTAATTACTCACTCATTAGTACCCAGGTGGCACCTACAGACCACTTGCATACACACACACATTTAGTCACGATTCCCTCTTTTCGACAGTTACCCACTCAAGTCAAACGAATAAAACACATGACGGTAATTATAATAACCACCTATCCGCTACTTATAACAAGAGATGCCTCTTATTTGGGTGTTTGAGCATGTCATTAAAGTGCTCAGACATCATTTGAATGCCTAAGTGTTGTTTCTCAAGCACTCGTAAAGGAAGCTTCGGATTGTAGGTGTGGGACACGGCAGAAACCTTCTGGATGGCAGAGGCGTCATTTGTTTCTTCTGCAGAACATCTGTGCGACTTAGAGGTTTCAAGATGAACGACATCATAAACACTTCCTTCACAAACTGTCAAGTTCAGCTGTGAAAAGGGTATCATCACCCTGAGTAAAAAAAGATAAAGAACAACACGTTTCAGAAGAGAGAAAAGTATCTGAGCACTCAATGAAGAGAGAAGAACGAAAGAAAAGAAAAGCTCTTTTAGGAAGGTCAGGCTGACCTCTCAGTGAATGAATGGAAAGCTGTCGTTTTGCTCTGTGTGTGTGTGTGTGCGTTCGTGCCATTTTCATTAGTAAGAAACATAAGGTCTGAAAGTCTTTACAAATGTTTTCAAAAAAGATTTTTTTTAGTTTTTAATATATTCAGTGGTTCTTAACCCTTATAAAATGATGATCTTTAACCCCAGGAATTCAAATTGTATTGAGCAGTTTTCTATTAATTTTATATAAGGTTTGAGTTTTTGCAACCCCGTTGATTATTTCTGCAAGCGCAGTATTTGTAAAACTTACGAATATGAAATATCATTATTGATCTTCTCATCATACAGTAAGAAAGGCGAGCAAAAATGTCTGTGTAGAAGCTGAAACAAATTAGGAGTAAAGAGAGTTTTTTAATGGTAAGGGAATTAGTAAAGGAAAATTTATTAGTAAAAGATTTTGAAACATGCCTTTTATAATCTCATAAATGAGGTGAATTCTTTTTACACAAATCAACTCTTATGTAAGGCTGATAATAATCGGGAAGTTAAATTTTAAATATATTTAATAAATGTATGAAAAGATATAGAAGTGTGTGTAATTTAATAGTTCTTTCTGTCTGTTTTCTTCTCAGATGGACACTTGACTGATAGGACATTGAAAACATCCTTCACAAGCTGTATGTGTGCACACAGTACATTATGTTTATACACCAAAGGGACTAAACACAGATTAACGTTTATTCAATAAAGTAAATACTCTTAGTGTCGTCTGCACGAACAGCTCTTCACTCAAACCAAGAGACAGAATGCAATGAGAAAGACAACATTTTACATAAAAGTGTCAGTCAGAGAAGAAAACTAATGTTAAATCTCTCATTTTAATATCTTGTTATACCCTAAACTCCACATCGTTGTTTAAAAAAAAGAAGTTGAAGGGAAGTTGTTAATATTCGTTGTCATTTCAAAGGCTTTTCTGAGCGTTTTTGTGGTGTAGTCTCAGTGGAGCAGGTCAGTAACCGGTATGATAGTGAGACTACAGTGTTGAAAGGTCTAAATGTCAGTTAAGCTGTGTACACACGGCCCCTGGCTCTCTACCCTATTTTCCTTCCCCCCTCCCATTCCGCTTTCGGCTCCATCATTCTTTTGTCGTCTTATCTGCTGTCCGACTTTCTTCCCGCTCCTGCGTAACAGACAGCACACCTGGGATTTACGGCCTCTCTGCTCTCACATTCCTGTCCTGCTCCGCTTATCGCTTTTTCAGCGCCTTAACGCTTCAGACGCTTAAGCAGGGGCCCCCGAGGCCCCTCGGAGAACTGCCAGGGGTCTGATGAGCCTCCACCACGTCTCACTGTCACCTCAGACATCAGACATCTGGCAGTGCCACACACACACACACAGCCGAGATCTTCAAACGTTCCCTACAGAGAAACATTTTGAAGTGAGAACAGACGCGGAACACCTTGACAAACCAGCACAGGGTACGCTTTCATTTGTCTTTTTTGCTCGTGCTCTCTTTGGAGAAGAACAAAAGTTGGTCTCGTAGACGTCATCAGTGGGTGAGAACAAATGGATGACTGACCTGTCGGAAGAGATGAGGTGTGCGCTGGAGAAAGGAGCAGGAAGAGGGGCGAGATGAAAGGGGGAGGAAAGGCGTGATGGAGGTGAAAGAAAAGAGGCTGGCAGGGGTTGGGGCTGTTAGCATATTTATGAGGACAGATTTTTGTTGAACTTCAGTCTATCTGTCACCAGTGGCCCCGGTTCAAAGCGTCACCCAACACCCACCTTAACATCAACAGTGGATGCCTTCCTCTATTCCTTTCTCAACTTTTACATGCTAAACAAATAAAAACCTGCTACGAAAATATATCTGTATTCACCCTCACGACACTTTGTAAAAACTTCTTTGACAAAAATCCACGTCTCTGGGAAATGTATGACTTGTTTGAGGAATTGTAACTCATTTATTTTATTTCTTTAATTATTCTTATTATAGCCCAGTGATTTCTGTATTTAGGTCCCTCTGTCTGCTGTAACGTTCCGATATTAAACCCTGCGGTTTGTGAAAGAGATTAATGTGAATGGAGGTCAAACATAATGGAGTTCATTTTAGGGAAAATGAGATATGATCACATTGCTTTTGTCCTTTCTTTCGTGCTGCATTAAGTTTAGTTCTGTGTGACTGGCTTTAAATTGAACTTTGCAAGAATATATTTATATATATATATGTTTTTCTTCTCTTTGCTGATGAGAGGTAATGAAACCTTTTTTTGCTTTAAATTTGCTCACATTTTCCTTCATTTGTGTTATGTTGTGCTGAACAGAATTTGCTGTCAGCGTTAACAAAATCTAAATGAACAGCATAAGCATTAGCAACTTTTTTAATCCTTTCTCTATAGCTGCACTAAAAGAATTATTTTTTACTTTTCATCATACTTTAACATAATTCGCTATGTATGTATGAATTAGTTCATCTAAAGTAAAAAAAAACCCAGTTAAACGTAAATAAAAATCACAGGAGTCTTAAGTTGTATGTATACATTTTTGAGTTTATTTGTCACCTTCTGATATTAAGGTGTCTGTGTGCATGTGTGTAGGTGTGTGTCGATATCAGTTTCAGTGCGTGTTTGCATTCTTATTTGGCCTCAAATTCTGAAACTGACCTATTTGGCTACAGTAATACACAACTGCCATGTATTCAAATCTAGATTATTACTCTGCTTTTTATTTATAGACATGAATCTCAATATCCAAAAGTGAAAAAATGGATGAAAGGTTTGGAGATAAGGCTTTCTGTCACGTTAAGAAAAGTGGATTTGTGATGCTAATGGCTCCCTGGTGGAGTCTTACACACTACACTGGAAAAATGGCGCAAATGAAGACCGCACTTTCAGAAAAAGTATATATAGATAGTTTTATAGATATAGATTTATATTTATTTTGAAGTTTAAAAGAGTACAGTTAAGACTTCTCACACGTGATATAACCTAAGTATTGTCTGAGAGAGTACGATTTAGGCCACTGCTGTCCCGCTTACAACGTGAAAAACACTTAAACCCTGACGGAAAGTAATCCATCCGTGGAATCCGTTGCTTTTTTCTTTTGACAGAGAGTTGGAATAGATTTAGGGAAAACACCTGATCACGCACACACAGCCGCACACAGAATATAAAAACAGTCATGTCTAAAAGAACAATATTGCATTTGTAATGCACAAATCATTTCCTGTACAATTGGCTTTTCAGTGGAGTGTGTGTTTACATAAACAGCTAAAGGGCTCAGTGAATATATCTCCATTTTTGTAGTTTTCGTTGGTGGTTGTCTTCGTCTTTTTGTTTCTTTTTTGTTGTCTTTACCATGTACAGTAGTGCTGTAAACAGGCACACGCAGAAGCCGAGAGGAGCCGTCATCCTCTGGTTTCTCTACTTGGATGTCTTCCTATTCTCCACGTTTATAAGGTCCCGTATCATCCACGTTCCGTCTCAGTCCTGCTGAGAAGCGTGTTGAGTCCGGCCGTCTGGCCTTTTGTCTGGCTCTGCGAGTCTGACACTTTCATCAAGTTTGTTGATCGGAGGCACCGGACGACTTTGGGAACGCACGATCTGACGCCTCTGGAAATAGAGTCCGAAAACTTGATGCTGTTCCATCGGTTTTACTGATTGTGCAAAATCACGCCGTCTCCGGTATGTCCACACGGAAGGAGCTAGCAAATCCTTTTCCGCGCTAAAAAAGAAAGAGACAGTGTGTTTTTAAATTGCAAAATACATAAGGTCTTGTGGTGGGCTGGTCTGTACAGAATGAAAGGTCTGATGCCTACAATCATAAATGTTTCCTCAAACTTAAACGCACCACCTACGCAGTGCCTTTGAGAGCCGTGAAACGAATGCGAAGGTTTTTAACAAAAGAGCAGTCAATAATCTCAATCAATCCCACCTTCATTCTCTTTAGAAACATGCAGTAGTAGGCAGTCTAAACTCTATAAACGGTAGTCTTTTGAGAGCGTTTCTGAACTGTTGTTTGCCATAACCGAACACTGTCTTAAAATATCTTCTGACTGTAAACAAAACAGTAGGGAATTTGTGTTTTTTATCTCTGTGTTTTATGGATTGATTTTATGTTCTTTAAAACACTGGTGGGTTTTGATATCGGGCAGACATATGAGAATGAATAAATCCCTTCAACCGCAAAATGTAATATCATGAAAGTTCTCATACTGCGTATTGACAACAGGGCTTTCATAACGAGGTTTTAAAAATTAAAAATACTAACTGAAAAAATAATGTAAGTGTATGTTTAGATTTATTTATTTCTTTAAACATGAATAAATAAAGAAAACAAATATGGATACACTCTTAAAAATAAAGGTTCTTTAAAAGAAGCCATTTTTATTCCTTGTGTAAGGTTCTAGAGATGGCAGTATTCTTTTGAGAAAAATCATCACATTGTCTCTTCTGTTAACATGAAATGTGAAGCCCTCTAGGGGTCTTTAAAGTATCTGTTCACAGATGATTTCTTAACTAGAGAGACTAAACCAGAGAATAAAAAATAATTTCCAAAACCCTAAAAAATTCTGATATCGCATCAGGTTGTAAAAACCAATTTAGCTGTAACGAGAGCCTTTATTTTAAAGAGTGTAAACCAACATAAATGAAGATCAGATGAAAAATGGAAAGATGTTGATGGATAAGCGAGAGTGGAAATGTGAGGTTTTTAGAGGAGAATTCAGCAGCACTTCAAGCCTTGAATTTGGAATGTTTTTTGGTCAGATTGAGAGAGAAAAGACTCTCTTTTTAAGATACTCACACAGACAGGCGGCTTTGTAAGGCATGCGAGAGTTACACAGAAGTGCATCGAACTCTTTCCTCTCTAGCGTGGAAGCATTGAGGTGGTGTTGATGATGGTGTTGGTGCATCTGGTTGGGGTGGTGTGACGTCTCTTTGCCAAAGGTGGAGAATGACTGATCGCCCGCCAACGTCTCGCCCTCAAATACCTCAGAGTCGGGCACGGAATCCATGCCCGGCACGTGCAGGTTGCTGCGGTAATCGGCGCCCTGTCGTGCCTCGGTGGGCATGAAACTTGGCATCCAGCAGCGATCTGAGTGGCCGAGGGCCTTGCACTCCTCTGTGCAGTTGGAGAACAGGTCTGCTCCTGCGAGAGCGAACAGAGAAAGAGGTTAGCTTGTCTTTAATTGTCTGTGTGGGTGGATGGGTTTGCTCGAGAGCCGGTGCAGGTTTCACTGAGAGCGTGTGGATGAGTTAACACAATCTTTTCTTTTAGCTGAACCACGTAAAGAAAAAAAAAAAATCATACATATGCATAGTGTACACAATGTATTCACAATCATTTCCTTGATTGAACCGCCACATTCATTCGACCAATCAGAACGTGTCGGGCGCCGCAGACTTAATCAAGCGTTAGAAATATGTAAATTCATACGAAATGTAACGCACGTCATTCGCTTTGAAAACATTAGAAGCCATGTGCATGAATTGTCTTTGCCGCTTGACATGCTAATCGTGAAAAGATTGGGGTGCTCTCTTCTTTCAAATTGAAAAATGACCCTGATCAAAGCACATGTGGAGAACATGCACACACCGAGTGGATGGAGTCAATGCTGTAATCTGCTCTTCAGCGCTCTCTTTCTGATTGACATCAAAGGTAAAATGTCTAAGACATCAAGCCTGCAGATAAATTCTGTCCGCGGTTCCTTTTTAAAGGATCAAGGGGTGTATTATAAAGGTCGTAACCCTCTTTGGTCTTTTGTTTCATTCTTGTTCTCTCAATTAAATGAAACAAAAAGATATAACATTAAAAACACTCAAGTACGTTATTGCAATAGGTCATGTTAGACCAACCACACACCAGGATTTGTATCGAGTCATATGAAAATGTATGTTGATCAATAGTTCTTAAAGTGACTAATAGTTCACCCAATAATAAAAATGATGTTCAAAACTAGTATATGACTTTTTCTTCTGTGGAACACAACAGACACAAATGTCTCAGTGGTTTTCTATCCATACAATGAAAGTCAATAAAGCCAGTGTTCCTCGGTTACCAACGTTCTTCAAAATGTGACCCAGTCTGTGAAAATCCGAAGTAATTCTACATAAAATCATTTTACATAATGTAAAGAATATTCTGTGTGAATTTAACATTGATATCTTTAATATAGTCTGAGTAAAGTCATGTCAAAGATTGAAATCATAGAGAAATTAATAGGTGAAATCAAACTTTGAGGCTCGTTATCTCAGACTGGATCACAAATATCCTCTTTCATGTTTTGCAGAAGTAAGAATGTCATACAGGTTTGAAATGACACTGAGGTGAATAGATGATTTTTGAGTAAACTACCCCTTTAATTTCAAACAAGCTGTTCCTAAAATCCAATGACGAAAGACTTCACCATCATCAAGCCGAGGAGCTAGCGCTATGAGAGCATTACAACTAAAGCCAGCGTGAGGGAGCAGATCCTGTTAGTTTGTGCGTGACAGTTGCGTGCGTCTTTTACCCCCACCAGCGTCCCGGCAGGTGTAAGCCGTGCCGTTTTAACTGCGTACATCTGAGAACAAGAGCGAGAGGTGAACGTTTTTAAATCCCTTTTGGCTCATGTGTCTAAAAGCCCCATGTCTAAAACAGTCAGTAATTACAGCTCGAGGATTAATGAAGTGCCATTTTCAAAGCAGTGCTAAGCGGAGATGTTGAAGGCATGGAGCCGTGTGTGTGTGTGTGTGTGTGTGTGTGTGTGTGTGTGTGTGTGTGTGTGTGTGTGTGTGGGGGTGTTCTTAGCTAATCCTCAGACTAGCCCTTCAGACAGGAGACAGGTCAGCATACATAGACTTTGGGTTTGTGCTTTTAAAGAGGATTATAGTCCTTTGGAGCTACATGCAAACAACCTACTTAGGACTGGGTTTGGTAAGACCTTCCTAATTACAGACCCTACCATCACTAGGCAACACACAGTTTACCTTTACTAAGATTTTTTTGTAAAACACATTATAAAACAGTCAAACATATAGGCCAAATACAGCCTAGCAGGTAATTCAATTGAGTCTATGAGACAATTTGAGAAAAAAAATAAAATGATTGCTAAAACTTGTCACTTCAGGACAACTTGTACAAGAAAAATAATTCTTTATAAATTTCACCCATAGTATTTCTTGTTTTAAAGTTTCCACTGAATAATTATAGATATGGTTATTATTAATAAATACTTTCATTTTGACACAGTGCTACTAGAGTTTTAATGCTGGATTTTAAGTCTATGAAAGGTACTAAAGTTACAACTAGCAGCAGAAAGTGGTGTTGTTTTATCTTAGATAATATCACAGAATATTTTTTAATGAACAACATTTATGTTTCACATGTATATGCAATCAAACAGGCTCTGTTGAATTGAATTAGTGAATTCCATATGCTTTCTTTTGTTCTATGTTTTTGTTTTTTAAATATTTGCACCTCCAAATGTTTAGATTTCTCTCCAGTAAGGTTTAACAAATACTGTACAAAAATCTGGGCCCTCACCTACAATGAGTTAGAGACCCATGTTTTAGACACAATACTGTGAACAAAGGTTCATATCTGAGATGAACGAGAGCGAGTTTGGTATTTTGAAAGCACGAGATAAGACACTTCCTTACTGTGTAATCGCAGGGAGACATCTTGATATTTCTTGACATTTACTAAAATTAATTGCTCTCTGTACTCATCCACTGTACTTTTTTAGGGTGGAAAAATTGGAAAACGAATTATATTGTTGACTTATGGTTCAATATTGCAAGAAAAAGTCAAATCCGAAGAAAATGTAATGATCTACACATTCTCTCGTTGAACAATACATGCAGTTATATTGTTACTTCTATGCTTTAAAAGGCCACAAGAACACATTTACACAATTACACAATTTCAGTATGAAAAACAAGCAGCATGAGTAATTTTACACATGTGAGGATATAAAGCCAACTGATACTTGCCAAAGTGAGAGAAAAAAAATGAGGCCTGGAGAAGAATAAGATTGATTTGAGTAACAATTGATTTGAAAAGAAATAATTCATTGAATCACCTCGTTCTCTTTACATTTGCTCTGGTTCTTCCCAAGCAGAAGTCATGTAACACATTAGATCTGATAATAACCTTCATTTGCTAATTGGTATGCATCGGCCTGAAAATAAATTACTGATCAGCGAGCTGTTTCTTACATCTGAACATGACCTGAAACTCAAATAAGGGATTCTGCAGCGACGTGTCAGATCCTCCGGATTTAAATTATTTAGGTTTGTCAAAATATCAGAGTATCTCTGAAGTGCTCCACTATGTATTTTTATGCATTAGAGAACAAAATATGGGTGCTTATATCTTGGCATGTTTTTAATCGATGTTGACACATTAATGAGTTCACCTAAACTGAATATTTGGATCATGTTGTTCCAAACCTGTATGACTTTCTTCAGTGAAACAATGTGATGAATTTTGAAACTGAAAATCTGCTACGTTCAGTGACTTATTAAAGGCTGTGAACAGAGCGTTGAGACTTGGAAACTGATCATTCAGAACAGGTTAGTAAATTGGATCAACTAATTCATTGAAAAGATGTAATATCGTACAATTAATCACAAATCTTGTGATGTTGCGTTTTTGTATTCAATTTCTTTTAAATGAAAAGAAGGGTCGTAGTATTCTGTCAAAGCATCAGTTAATCGTATTTGTGTATTTTACAGGAGAAAGCAAGCCATACAGGTTTAGAACAACACTTTCCCACTTTCTCGACATTTTCTCATTTGGATAGACTACTCCTTTTAAGCATTTAGTTGACTAAAATTTCCTACTTCAAAAAGGCCATAAGAAAGCAATTGGTTAAGAAACAAGTTGTCTAAAATACATTTGAAGGGATGAAGGCAGTTACTCGCAAATTCTCATTAAAATGAACAATACGTGCTCCTGAACACGCTCCAAGTCTGCATACCAAGCGGTGCTTTCAATTATCTTAATTATAGAAGATAGTATGCAGCAAAACAATTAATTTTAGTGGTGACAACATGCTCGCTAATGGAAAAGACACAACAGATTTTGTATTAACTCTATACAGCTTTACCTTAAAAAGGAAATGTTCTCTGCTTGCCTGTGACAACAAAGGCAGATGGGCTAACTGACCTTGTATGGAAAAAGTCTTGATTTTAATCTAACATTTTACCGAGCAAAAATAGGCTAAATGGGAGCTGAAGGAGTGCAGCTGAAGAGCATATGGTGCTCTGGAAAACAGCCGAGGACATATGCTCAACCAAAAAGAAATGATAATAAGATGCAACTTTTTGGTCGTATTCATTTGTGTCAAGCTATGTCATAATTACATTAAAGAGTCAACTTCACAATCCACTTCAAATTTAGCAACAACGCAATTCTTCTCTTTAATATAAGGTGGATATTATTTTCAGAGCGGCATATGTGGTTTTGTTAAGGTGTAGACAAATAGCGTCCTCCATCATTGGAATGCAGGCAGAAGGATTAGGATGAAAAATTGGGGGAGTGAGGAGTAGTTTGGGTGGGGGTGGGTGGGTCACACGCGGTCAATGAAATGCTTGTTTGTTTGCTGCTAACCTATTTGGTCCAGTTCCCACACCGTCGATGACAAACTGCCTGGACTGATCTAAATTCCATTCTGTCATGTGTGGAAGGGTGATAGTACCACAGCAGTAAATCCCTATTATCAGTAAGCATTCATAAACAATGGCATTATATTCCACACCGTGCCTGTTGTGTGCTCATGCATCCGTACCGAGCCGCTCAGCGGCCTAACATTTTAAGCTTACATCAGAATGATCAGTAAGGCTGTGACATGACTTAATAAGGTTTTGTCCTTATTGTACATCAATGTGGCTAAGATAATGAAGTCATCTAGATGCTGTAAGCCTCTGCATATTTTCCATGCACCCAGTAGTCATAAGGGAAATTCTCATCATTACTGCTTCAGTAGTTTAACCAACAATTTAAAAGCAACTTCTTAAAAAACACTGAAGAAATGCTGTTCTGTGAAAAATGCCAATATCATTTAAGCATTTGGCAGATGTTACAGTGCAAATGGCTTACAGTGCAGTCAAGATACACATCAGTTTGTATTTCCTGGGAATCGAACAAGTAACCTTAGTGTTCTATGATTTTAACTGCAGGAACAGACCAAAAGAATGATAAAAGAAAGTTTCTGTAGACATACCGGAGGAATGTCCGCGATGCATGGCATCATGGTCACTGTCTCCCTGCTCGCTGTCTCCGTGACCGCTGTCTTTTGAGCTCACGATATCCGCTTCCTGAAATGCTGAGCTGAGGGGCGAGAGGGGGTCTGTGATCATCGCATGCCACATGCCACACAGCTCTTATATAACCACAATTTTACTGCTTAGCATTAAATTGGTTTTCATGTGCCTCAGCACTGGTTTTATTTAAAAGGAGTTTAAATGAAAGTGTTTCTATTATTTAAGTTATTAAAAAAAATGTTGTTATGGCCGTCAGGTGCTTACCTGTTAACACGCCTTGGTCGGTCAACCAAATAACTGAGCTCTGCTCTCTGGTGTTTTGTCTGCAAGAAAAATGTTGATTTGTATTAGGCCCAAAAATAACTACAGCACATACAGCAACGTCATTAATAATAATAATAATAAACAAATAAATAATAATAAAGGGATCATATTAATGAAAGTACAGGTCAGAATTCAAGCCTTAATTACTAGGCATCACAGGGATTTTAAAGACAGACAGAATCATTAGGCTGTGCTGCTATTCAGCAGAATTCAACTATAGATGGATCTTTGTTCTTGTGAGGCTCTGCAGCACCGTGACTGGCATATCTAATGCACTATAACCCGGGAGCTTTTCACAAACATGCAAATCTATCTGTTCTGTGACTCACTATGTTTACACTTGACCAGGAGTAATTCCAAGGTTCAGACCACCTGATGATAATGTATAATAATAATAATAATAATAATAATACTAACAACAACATGGAGATTAAATTCTTTTTCTGTCTTTTGATCTGCAAACAACCAGTTAGTACCTGTTTGTCTTCATAATTTTATTTTTTAGCCACTTTTAATGCTGGTTTTATATTTTATTCTATTTTAACATCAAGATAATTTAAATATAAAAGCAAAAGACTATATAAAAACATAAGAACAAAATATAAAATAAAATGATTAAATATAAAATAACTGAAATGATTGAATCCTATAAAAGAAACTGGACAAAATGTTAACCTAAAGTGTAATCTGCACAAAGCACAGGGTTTAGATACGTTCTCCGAGTAAGTTTTCAACGTTTTCTTACTTCATTGGACAGCAGGCTGCCGTTGGATATGATGTCCGGCTGCTGCTGGTCAGTATAGCTGGTCACTATGGCTCCGCACGGGTTGTGCTCGGTGTCGTTGCTGCGTGACGGGCTGCAGGCCTTCAGGAACATCAAGTCCGTTTTGGCCGATTCTGGAGTCAGACAGACCTGGTAGCAGTAATTCTGGCTCTGATGAGAGAGCCGAAGCTCCCCGATTCCTCCACGGGCACCTGCGCGGCGCTCGCCACGCTCACATTGGCCGTGTTGGTGCTCTGGACCAACATAATGTCCGACTTGCTCAGTTTCTTCTTTTTTCGGGCGGCACGGGCCTGACGCCCGCAGCAGCCGCTCGATCCGCACGACCCGCAGCCAACGAGGCAACAGCAGTCGCTCGCCAGACAGGTGCTGTAAATGTTTAGCTTTTTGTCTTTCTGACAGCGCACGGCCAGCACAATCATGGCCAAAAGAAAGATAAATGACACGGAGCCAAGCGCGATTATAAGGATGAGTGTGAGATCAAGAGACGCGTCTTTGGCCTTTGCAGAGCCGCGCTCTCCACTGTGGCCCTCCACGAGACTGTCTACCAGTGTCACCTGCACCACTGCGCTACAGGACATTGGAGGCTGCCCGTGATCTCTTACTTCTATAAGCAGCTCATAAAGCTGTTGTGGATCTCGTTTAGCGGATACCCGACGGGCCGTGCGCAACTCCCCGGTGCGCCAGTCCATTCGGAACATCCCATTCTCGTTGCCTCGTTGTATACTGTAGGACAAACGCGCGTTCTCTCCATCATCTGCATCCATAGCGACGATGCGCGTAACCAAATAGCCCGGTTCAGCAGAGCGCGGCAAAGGCTCACGCGCAGTGCCATTTTTTCCAAGAGGCGCAATTACAGACGGCGCGTTATCGTTTTGATCCACTATAATTACATTTACAGTTGCGTTGGACCATAGCTCAGGGCTCCCTGAGTCTCTGGCTTGAACCATGAAGCTAAAGTCTTTCAGTTGCTCATAATCAAATGATCTAAGAGCGTAAAGATACCCATTCTCCGAGTTGATGGAAACATACGTGACCACAGACATACCCTGGATCTCACACTCCACTATGGAGTAAGTTATATAAGCATTCTGTCCGACGTCAGGGTCAACGGCACTTACAGCGTAAATATAAGCACCGGGGACGTTGTTTTCAGTCACATACACATCATAAACGGGCTGCGTAAAAGTGGGCGCGTTGTCGTTCTCGTCTGACACATGAACTTTGATTGATTTGCTGGTCGCCAAAGACGGAATTCCTTTATCTCTCGCAACCACAGTGACAGTGTACGCCTCTACATTCTCTCTATTGAGAGGACCATCAGTTACAATAGTATAATAATTTCTGAATGAGGTTTTTAGTTTAAAAGGAACGTCGCCGAGAATCTCCACATGAGTCTGCCCGTTTTCTTCCGAGTCCTTATCAGTGACGCTGAGCAGCGCGATGACGGTACCCGTGGCTGCGTTTTCACTCACGGACTCTGTGACGGTGCTGAAGATGATCTCTGGTGCGTTGTCATTCACGTCTGTTACTTTTACCAAAACTTTACAATGCGCGGGCACGGCGTTAGGTCCCATGTCTTTCGCTTGAACGTAAATCTGATACAGGCTGCTTTCCTCAAAGTCCACCTCGCCTCTGACCTCTATTCTGCCCGTTCTAGCATCAATATCGAACAGTTCCTTTACTCTGCTCGAGATGTGGTTACTGAATGAGTAAATTACCTCTCCGTTCGGGCCCTCGTCTGAATCGGTTGCGTTAAGCTGGATCACTAGCGTGCCCACGGGCGCGTTCTCCGCCAGATTTACGGAGTACACGGGTTGATCAAACACGGGGACGTTGTCGTTGGAGTCGAGCACTCTGACCACAAGCAGTGCTGTCCCTGTCCGAGGGGGCTGGCCACCGTCCACGGCCGTGAGAACATAACGGTGCATCGCCTGCTGTTCCCGATCTAACGGCTTTTCCAAAACCAGCTCGGCGAATTTGTTGCCGTCAGTCTGCGTTTGCACGTCTAGGTAGAAATAGTTGTTGTTGGTGATGTCGTAGGTGCGCAGTGCGTTACTACCGACATCCGGGTCGAAGGCGCTCTCCAAAGGAAAGCGCGTGCCAGGGGTCGCGCTCTCGGATATTTCCACTGTGATGTCCGTCTCCGGAAAGCTCGGTGGGTTGTCGTTGATGTCCACCACCTCTATTTCCACACGAAACAACTCGAGCGGGTTCTCCAGGAACACCTCCAGGTGAAGCAAACAGCTGGCGCTCTGCTTACAGATGCGCTCCCGGTCGATTTTCTCATTCACGAAAAGCACACCGTTCTCCAAGTTTACCTCCAGGTAGGGCGTCCGCGAGCTGGGCACCACCTGAAATCGGCGGGATGAAAGTTTAGTAAGGTCCAGTCCCAAATCCTCTGCGATATTTCCCACGAACGTGCCATGCTCCGCTTCCTCGGGCACAGAGTAACGTATCTGCGAAAGTACCCTATCCGCGAGACACAGCAGGAGCAAAAACACAAACATCTCCACTCCGGAAAGGGCACTTGGAATATTTTACCTCCGCGGAGCGCGCAGCAAAACCATACCCCTCTTCCTCAAGGTAAGGCGAGCAAGCGTGCGTAAGGCTTTGGTTGAAGAGTAATATCTTTCCTTAAACGGGGCTGTCAGCCAAAAACCATACTGTCTTCTGATTACGGGACCGATTTCCCAAGGCGATTCCCTCTGATACCTCCACGAAAAGCAGTGGTTTTAGAGTCGCAGCGAATGTCTGTCACAAGTACGCATTACATTAAACTGATGCTGTTTAAATAAAAAGCGACTTGATGTGCGACAAAACACACTTTTATAATCCATAGAGTTCTTTCAACAGATGCATTTGTTAGTTCACAGCTATAGTCTCTGTTTATAGCGACAGGCAATATGTTCCTTTTTCCTGTTATCAGAGAAGTCCCAGCATGTCAGGTGCGCTCCGGCGGTGTCCGCTGGCACAGTACTGAAGCTTCAGCGCTTAGCTGTTCGGTTTTCCCGCAGCACCCTCCCCTCGCCAACCAATGGGATCACCCGGCACCAGCAGAGCAGAAGTCTTATTTGATATCCGCCACGTCAGTCAAACGTTCTGGTGGCGAATGGACACGCCCCTGGTCAGAGCTGCGGGATTTCTGGTCATGAGGATTGAATGGCTGATGAGTTAGTTTGGGAGTGAGTCAGAAACAGTAAAGAAATTGTGGAAAAATAATTTCTTTAATGTTAAAAGAAAAATAAAATCTATAGCTAATGGAGAAAACGTACTGCAACTGATTTAGTACTTTTGAAGTAGTTTTGAATATCCATCCAATAATTTAGATTTCTTTTATTTACACATAAACAGTGATTTATTTTAAAAAGTATACGTTTATGAAATATGTAATTTATTAAGTGTATCGACTGTAACTCACAGACCAGAATGTCCAGCAGCATCTAAACGTGTTGTGTCTGTTGCCGTCTCTGTCTTTAGTGCCCAAGCGCGAGCTACACGCGCCTCCTAGCTGCCAAAATAAACCTGTAGCGCTGTTGTCAGTCAATTCTTTCATGGCAACTGCACATAAAACAAGAAATCTGTGGCAATGCCCAGCACTTCTTGTATATCATCCCTGTAATTAGATAAAATAGATCGCTTAAATTGCGCTTGCTGGTTTAACTAATTCGAGTAAATCTGTTGATGCATCTGGACGCTGTGTGAATAAAATGAAATAAAGTCAATGACGTAAGTTGGAACAGTTTACGCAAAAAGTGGAGGCTGCTTGTGCAACAGCCACGCAATATTGCAGTGATCAAATTTTGCTTCATCCGATATTTTACGTCCTTAGAAGGGAAGTCTCGGAATCTATTAAAGTCACCCAATCCCTGAAATCAAATGTCTCAAACCGAATCATTTCTGTCTGCTTTGGAGCCTTAAACCCAAATTCGTTTGGCCCCAGATTGCTGTATACCTGCTCTTGGGCACCCGGCAACCAAATGTCATGGTTTTTCATCTAAGCGGAATAATGCAGAATCCACTGTGACGAACGAGCATTCACAGAAACAGTATGAGCGCCCCCTTGCGTATTACACCAGTATAACTCCACAGAGCCATAAAGACTGATGGCTGAGTCCTGTCTCTCCAAAGAAAGACGAATTTAAAGGAGTGTTTGAAACAGTCCTGTGCCAGCAAGAATCTTAGTCTAGTGAAGTATAAACATGAATCGCTTCCAAAAAGAGATTTTGTAAATCAAGTTCTAGTGAGCCACTGGCACACGCACTCGATTTTACGCATATAGGGCGCCGGAGGGATTGAATACATTCAATTTTTCATGAATATTTCAAGATTTATGGACAAACAGTGATTTGAATATGAGAATCAGATTATCTCCACTCCACGTATTATAATGTGAGCATATCTCAACCGCATAAGGCATTCTGCCACGGTGATTGGCATCAATCGGTCTCTTTCTCTCCATCTTTTTGTCATTTCTGTAAAGCTGCTTTAGGGAAAGGTGAGGCTTTGAGTTTCAAAGGAAGTAATTTATTCCATTACCTCAGTTAAAATGAGCAATTAGAGATGTATAGAAGGAAATAAAGATGTGGTGGTCTGTTTAGTAAACTTAAAATCACAGCTTATATGCTTTATAAGTCAACAATCATCACCTGTTTGTGACATGTATTCTGTATGACATCTATTAGTTATTTGCGTGCTCTACTTGAATATTTTTCTTTATTTTTTGCAAGATCATGAACTTATCATTTTCAATTGAGTTTTAAGAAGAATGAGATAACATAAAAATATTATGACAGATTCTCGTATTCTGTTCAGATAATGAAAAATCAGACTCTCTCATTAGATGCATGATGGACAAGGAACAGTGACACAGGATTTAAACCAGATCATCTTATGACTCGTAACTAAGTTTCACCCTGTCAGAATCTTGAATCTGGAACATCTGAAGAAAATAGCCTTGTTCAGTCCAGCTTCCCCTTTCCCCCACAGAAAACAACAGAAAATTGAGTTTTCAGAGATAACAAAAGACGCCTGTTCTCACATCTTAATATCTATTGGCCATATGTGGCGTCGGACTGTCGATGAGCCCTGCGTGTGGTTATGCTTGTGACTGGACGTCTGGAGCTGCTCTCTGGTGTGTGTCTGTGGCCCGGAAGACCTTTTCATCTGCAGCCTGCGCATGTGTGTGTGTGTGTCAGACTGACACTGCTGTGACAGGATGAGATGGGACAGAAAGTGCTGGTTGACAGGAGGATTGTTTTCACTCCAAAAGCCTTATTAAAAATGTAGCTGTCCCTCAGAGACTGGGTGAAGACCACTGTGTGTCTGAATCTCTGCTCGTGGTCAGTCATGAGGAAAATGTAATGTGGTATTTGGTATTTGAGTTGGGTTAGAGGGTCTGGTGGATTTTGTGTGAAACTTTCAACCCCGATAGCTGTAGTCAATGAAGGTCAAAAAAGAAAAAGCCTATTTATTATTTTTGCAATTATCTTTTATTTAAATGGTTAGTACAGGATGTTACTGTGGTCTGCCGTATTAAGCAAAATCCTACTTCTTATGCACTCATAAAATTATTCATTTTGTTTTCTTACTTTGAATCTAACTGACATTTATGCATTTTCATCTTTAGGCCTATGTATTCAGAGACATGCCTGTGCTGTAGGAGAACATTTATGGAAATTAAGCCACAATCCATAAAAGATATTTGGAAATAGTTTTAAACTCTAAATACCCCAAAAGAAATTTCTTTTAAACATCTTTTAATGTATGATAAGAGGCTCTTTTAACACACACACAAAATGGTGTGTGTGTATACATGTCCAAAAGACGTCTTAGGTGGTCCTCACGCCTATAAATTAGTCAATTCATGTTACTTTAAATTGAACAACCACAAATGTCTTATGACTATGATTATAGTTAGAAAAGTGTCTTTCATATTGTTATTCACAACTTGTATGACCTAAATTTTAGCCTATTCCTTACATAAAGCTGTAGTATGACTTAATAATTAGAAAAATAATTAGAAAGCTGCAGTTCTCATTTACTTCAATTACATAATAAACAACGGCAAAGATGTGAAGAAAGAAAGTTTGATGGTTTTGGAATGACACAGGAATGAGTAGAAATGTATTTCTGTGTTTTTAAACAGTCTTTAAAGCCTGTAAGTTCATTAGTTAGACTGGCTTTGCTCCCATAAAGCCAGACTCATTTTCCAATATAATGGCTGTACAACAAACTTTACCACCCATCTCTCCCATACAGGATTTGCATACAGCTCCCTGCATCCTTCCTGTCTGTTCTCTTGTCCACACACATGATATGAAGAGACGGAAAAATATATGGATCCTGTGGGGTGTCCAATCAGACCACAAACTGAGTACATTTCAAAGTCAATTAGCCATATAACCCTCCCTTTAGCACAGCAAGAGCAAAGTGAAACTAAAGCACTCAAATCTTATAGAGCAGAAAAAGGCTAACGTTTCCACCCTACCACAGCAGCAGGTAAGATCTATTTCTCCAGACTCTGGAAATAAACACTCAATTCTGCAAAGCAAGCAGCAATGAATCACCCTAATGTGTGGTCAATTACATAACTGAAGAGCAAAACTCTTCAAACCGCAATAGGACAACTATCCACCCCCTTTCTGTAACCCATGAGGCCCATTTCAGAATTATACATTTTAATGTCTTTTTTTCTCACAGAGAGCTCCAATGTAACTCAGATATCATTGTACCCCTGTGAATTACAACGGTCTCATCTAGTAAGTAAATGCAATTGTGAATTCTTCAGTTCTTCAGAATATTAGACTAAAAGTGTGTACTTGAGTCACAGCAATGCTTTTTATTAGAATAGTTATGTAACTGCTGCTTGCCTGTATATACCCCTATAGTGTATAATAATTCCCTAAGATTTTTCTTTAGAGTTTTATTACTCCATATACTAAGGTTTTTTAGAACTGACAAAATTTTGGTGCTGGCCAAAGTGATCTAAGATGTGTTCATTTAACAATAAAAAAGTAAATGGTAAACCTTTAACAGAGTTTTAAACTGTATAGCGCAATGCATCACAGCTTTAAACTTGTATCTACTATACCGTTTAGACGTTTATAAATCAATCTTTTGTTTGTCAATCTGTTTCATTCTTTCTCCATTGTTTATTGACCATGAAACATCTATGGCAGCGGGCATTCAAAAGGGCTTCTTACAAACAGAAACCACCATTTTCCAGTCTTTATTTCAGAGTCTTTTATAAAACCACTCAAACTCCCTCAGAAACTACAGTCCTGCCTTCATTTCAGAGTCATTTTTTTGGCAGGTGGACTACTGAAAGCAAATGTCTCCAGCAGCTCTGATAAAGCGAGCGGCCCCAGACAAGCTCGACTCTGGTTGGCACCGCGTCGTTTGTGATTTCTCCTCTGCATTCACTTTCCACTTTGACATGCAGTTGCTTCTGTGGGGAGGCGCTTTTAAGATCTCAGAGTATTAAGGACAGCATGAGAGTAAGGCTGAAATTATACTGGTGTTTTTCAGAGCCAAATTGTGACAGGGATGAATGAAGACAAAAACCCAGGAAGATTGTTTAGCAGCTGTTATGGAGCACAGAACGTTACTGGATGAATCCCTTTGATCTGTCGGTTGCTCCTTCCCATGTAGACACGACATACTCTCGCCGAGTCATTGTCATCCAAAGCAGCTATTAGATGAGCTTGTGTTTGGTGTGTTTTGAGGGCAGGAGCGAGGTGCAGATTGTTTTGACTAATTGAGTTCTTCTCTCTCTCTCTCTCTCTCTCTCTCTGACTCCATTTTCTCACAATGTTTTTTGTCACCGTAGAAGAGGATATTCTGTGTCATATCAGCAGTCTGCATCTGCCCACACGCACACAGTTCCTCTGTCTACGACTCGCTTTTTCACACATAGCATATATTAACACACACGGCTTAATTATCCCCATCTTAATTAATTCAATCGATAATTAATTCAAATATACTTTTAGAATTAATTATTGTTGTATTCACCATAATTAACTCTTTTAATTAACCTGAAATTGTAATTCCTCTGTGTTGATGAGGAGCAGAGAGAGCCGTGGACTTTTGTTTACCACAAACCGTCATTAAACCCCTGATGTCACAAAGGAACTCTGCGTTTGTGTGTGCGTGTCACTGATTCATTTCATGGTATAGATCACATCAGACTTAAAGGGATAGTTCAGTGAAAAAATACATTTTCTCATTGTCCTGTTATTCCAAACCTGTATGCAGGCTTTTCTGTTACCATTTTTCAATATAATGAAAGTGAACATGATTTTAGAGAGAGGGCAAATAAACAACTTAATTGTACTTTTTAGGTGAACTATCGCTTTAAAAATGTCAGAATTTACATCTATACTACATTTTAATGTGATTATGTCTGTGGGGATTTGTAAGTCTGAATTAATGTCCAAACATTAATACTAAAGCAGATAACTGGCATAAAATATATTCATTTAATATAAATACATGTATGTATGAGCAAATATGTAGGTCCCTTTATAATGAGCAAACTAAGTATTACAAAAAGTAGGAATGTCAAATACAGTGCATCTAACATAAACAACATACATGTTTTCCCTTTGATCTCTTTCTTTTCTAAGGCAAAGATGACAAGATGAAGTTTTGCATTCTTTAATAGGATTACAACATAAACGCCTGACACGGATAAAACAAATAAAGAAAAAATATTTTCCATTGACCTAACATGCAGAGGCTGTCCTTTGTGTGTATGTGTCAGCGCACACACATGCTTGCAAGTATCCGTGAAGCGTAGCAAAAACCAGGCTGAATTTAATGACATGTATGACAATTACTGTGCCGTCCAAGGAAAGAGACACAAATTTAATAAGCCACTGAGTTTGGTGTGTGTGTTCGTTACACTCGTCTCATCACTGTGATTGTCTCAGGGGTTGCCGTTGTAATCTTCATTTTTTAGCCTTACGCCATAATAAGAAACATGCAGTTAATTAATTTAATAAGGTCAGAAATTATTACCTCCGTACAAGGGATTTGGTCTTGCAAAGCCGCTCCCATCATATATTTTATTTTTTAATTGTGAAAGTATTTTTAAAGGTATTTCTCTGCAGATTGCTCTGGAGCCCCTGTGGGATGCTTTTTAAATGAAGGTTGGGTCCAGGTGGGGCCGAAGTTAAACTGCTTGGTGGTTATGCTCCAATTACACACACACACATCTGTCAACACATCTGGGAGAGCAGCCCTGTGAGACTAAGCTACTTTAGTCTGAGTAAAGAACATTGTTTTTTACGGGTGTACAGGTCTGGGTTTAAATGAAGCTCTTTACTCTGGTTGGTAATTTCTGGATGTGCTATTAAAACTCCCGTGGCAGTGAGGAAAGATCCAACCAGGAAGTCAATATTTATCTTTCACTCGCATATTAAAAAAAAGCCTGGTAGCGGTGACAGAGGATAAATGTCAATTAAAAGGTGATGTTCTGCACCTCTGACGCTTTGTTTGCGTTTCCCTAAGAGGAAAAGAGGAAATCGAATGTTTGACTAATCATCTGAACCGCTGATAGATTTGTATTTTGATGAGCTTTCTATGCTGGGGTCATGGCAGGTTAGGGACGTATGAGTGTCTGTGTGAAGGCACATCAATTCATTTCACAAACTGAATATAAAGTATTTTGGGAGATCTACAGAACCAGGGTTTCCAAATCAATTGTTCTCTGTCTGTGAAATTTCATTTAAATTCTGTAATTGTATGTATATTTTGATGGCTATAATGAAATGAATAATGCAATAGAACATGAAATGAATAATAGTTTTATGCATTTATTTTGTGCATTAAAAAGGTAAATGAGAACAATTTTAATAGATTTTTAATTCAGATTAAAAAGCAACCTTTAATCTCTACAATTATGAGTTATTCAAATAAATAAACAAATAAATAACATTTCCATTTATACATTTGGCAGATGCTTTTATCCAAAGAAACTTACAGTGCATTATACTATACATTTTTATGAGCATGTGTAATATCTGGGATCGAACCCATGACCTTGGTGTTGCTAGCGCCATGCTGCTACCAACTGTGAAACAGAAAAGCTTTTAAGACAAAATAAGACAAAAATACATCCAGGTGAAACGTTTTTCATTCGCCCTGGTCAAACTCCCATTCCCACCATCGTTCCACAGATGGGCTCATGACAGGCGAGAGTGGGACAGTAGGGAGGCATGTGACAGCCATTAAAATGACTGACAGGTGTTGAGGAGGAGAGGGAGTTGTGCTCTGCGGGCAGCGGCGGGGTCGCCTTCATTCACTCACTGACTCACCCCCGCCTGCATGCAGAACAGCGCCAGCGTGTGAACTGACACACAGTAGGGGTGTTGTATGTGGATGTAGCGCATGCCGGCAGGGGGTTTACAAAGTTTCCTTTTTTCCTGTTTACCATAAACTCAATATCGAAGACAACAAAAACAGAAAAATGGCATCACGTTAGCATGTCTTTTTGCTCCTTGTTTATCTTTGTACTGAGCTTGAAACCCACTCATGGCATGAAACCAATGACCACACGCTTTATTCGGATGTGGTTTAGCCACATTTTGAATGTCAAATGCACATGCAAAGTCACTGGCCTACCTCTCATTTCAATAACATTTGTGTTTGACCTTGGTCTACGTTTAGAGGAGGAAACCGTAGAGAAACTGTTGGCAAGAATCGAGTGGGAGTGGATATTCACACTCCCTTTTAGTCTCAGATATGGACAGGATACACAAACATGCACTTCAATCCCAAGAATAACTCCAAAACATACAGTGAATGACTAACGGTGAGTAAACCCATGGATAAATGGAGCATTATAAATCAATATTTATAGTTATTAAGACAGAAATTGATATTCCTGTGAGTTAAGTCGGTGAGCCACATGCATGATATAGTCAGATTTATTACCAACAACTTCATCACACGCTGTCACTTTTCATTTCGGCGGCTTAAATTTAACTTCCCGTGCCTGCAGTGGACATCCGAGTAACTAACCTGACAGCTTCAGCCTCAGTTAGTCCAGAATTTCACACACGCTTCTCATTAACCCTCCGGACATGATGATGTCAAAACTGGAAAGTCCAAACATTGCATATCTGATATCTGATTAGACAAGCAGAATTAAAGTGAAGCAATACTTTATGAAGCAACACGTTTAATATGCACACCGAAATATTTACTATGTGAAAGAGGTGCCACTCACATTGCTGTTTATGACAGGTGACACAATACTTCTATGTGCTGGACAGCAGCTTCCTGAAATGTCAGGTGGCGTGGCAGTCAATAATCTCTCGTGGGCTTGAATGAGTATGTCTGTATGTCGTAAGAGTGTGGGCTGCAGATTTCCATCACTGCTCAGTCGGTGGGTTTACCCATGAAACGCATGTGTGACGGTGCGTGTGCAACTCCGATTCTGTTTGCAGAATCAAATTTTCATTTAGATGTGTGTTTCTTTATCTGGGAATCAGCCAGTGACCAATTTTAAATGCCCTGAGTGCTTGTCTGAGTGTCTCTCTCTCTCCCTCTGTGTGTGTGCATGTCAGGAAATAGGTCTCTTATTGCCGCCCAGATGAAGAAAAGCAATGTTTTAATCGGAGGCTCATTCCCATTACAGAGTTGACGGGATTCATAACGGTTAAGCAGCGCGAGCCTGGGGGCCGGTCGGGGCCTGATGGGTCCTAAATTGGCTCTTTTGTTGGACATGCATTAAGGAGGACGGCTGACCTTGCCAGTGCCTGCTGGAAAAAGCAATGAGAGACACGGCCTTTGTGTTCTGAGTGAAGCCCCAAGGTGCAGCACAAATCACACTGTCAACTCCAGCATGTCAAAGAGAAAAGTGCCACACTTACACACAGAAAGACAGACATGTAGTTGGCATGCACATAAACAACACGCGCATATATATACACTTATGGAGGAACAACTGAACTACAATACAACCAATGTGCACTTGCTTTACAATCTAAAAATATGACAAGGGATGACCAACAGAATATTTATAACTGATTAAATTGTAGTTAATGTATGCTTTACTTTCACGTATGTAGTTTGGTATTTTATGACAAATAATTTTAAATGCCTTTATTAAGTATAGTGTTTTTTTCCATTTCTATGCTAAAAATTAAACGTCTTTAAATGATCATCATGAAATGGACATTGCAGTGGTGTGATGTACATCTGAGTCAAATGACTTATAGAAAGAGAAAACATTAAGGGCAGGACTTGATTTAGTTCTTTATGAATTGATTGGATCTTTGGAAGTTGGAATCTTGGCCATTGGACAGTCAGTATAAAGTGATGTCATATGGAAGGAAATTAGTGCTTTTGATTAAAAATTATGAGGGCACATGGATTTAAAAATAATTTTAAAAAACACAGATAAATTATTCATAATAAATTTTATTCTGCAATATTCCATAAAAATAATAATTGTTAGTTTTAATTTAATTGTGACTTTAAAGAAATGCAAATAGTTGTAGATGAACTACAGCATTTATCTGAGCAGCTGAAAGCATAACATTTTTATATTGCTAAATTATTTTAATCATATGTACAAAAACTGTTACAACAAGAAAAAAAATACAAAAACAAATGTTTCTGACTGCTGTTTTGATTCATTTTAACAAAAGTCAAATTTCCACCCGTGTTCAAACTATGCCACATCCTTCACAAAAAGACGAGCATCACAACATGACACAATTAAGTCCTTGAATTGAGATTTTTTTTAAATGTAACAGCACTGCTGTTAGTAGACATTCATAAATGACAAATGTGCAAATACTGTAGTTTATTACTGTAAGTTATATTGCAATATTGATTAAACTAATATTTGGAGGGGCCATTTTAGATTTGTTGCTTAGCAACAACACTGTGACAATACAGAGAAATCAATGTAAAACTAGGTTATTTATTTCAATATTTTATGCAAATTACCAGCATATACAATTTTGCAGATTTCAGAATATGTAAAATGCTCATGGAAAAATACTTTAAAAGACCAAGAAATACATATACAAAATAGCTAAATATTATTATTATAGTATATTAGTAAATGTACTATTTCCATATAGGATCAGTATGTAATGGAATAGTACAGCCATATCAATTTTGCTTCTGCATAGTGTTGTTGTTTGGTTTGTTCATAAACAGGTACAGTTTTTCATCTTTGCACTGAGATCTTTGTGGGACACAATCAAGAACAAAAGGATGAAGCCAGAATTAAACTGTAAACTGACTGCAGTCATCTATAACTGTGGCAGATATCCAGTCACCACAATCGCTTTTGTACACAAACCCAGAAAACAAAAAGTAACTTCACCCAAGCCTTCTGATGTCAAGCTGATTCATTTTTCTAATTTGTCCGAGACACGAAAAAGTAAGTCTTCAGATTGACCTTTCCGAGGCACACGACTGAGTTGAGGGTCGTGCTGTTGATTTGGGGGCAGGGCTTGTCGTGAAGCGTGTCCAGCGGTGCACGGGCTGTTGAGATCTGCTGATAGCCATCATCAAGATGCAGGTCCCACTCCGCACAGCAAACTCTTCTGATGGAGAAAGAATACAAATCTCATCGGTTTAGATTCCAATTCCCCATCTCTTGCTTCCAGCATGTTAAATCTATCATTTTCCATCAGGGAAAAGAAAAGAAAGGATGGATAGAGGGAGGGTTGGATTAACCCTTGAAAGGGATGCATACAATGCAAGCTACTTAAATCAATCGGTGGGCCTGTGGAGATTCATTTCCTGCATGAGAACGTTTTGAAGAATGGGGGTAGGGATGATAAAGGGAAAAGGTTGCCATGTGTGTTTTTTAAAGACATTCAGGAGAAATTCTGCATTCGTTCGCCCTTGTACCCTGTCCTTGTACCCCTACACTTTATTTGAATAAAAGAGAGAAACTATTATTCCACAAAAGACGATACAGTTTTAAAATGACACATGTAAATCATTTTTGGATAAACTGTGCCTTTAACAGTTTATTAAGAAACAGGTACAACAACAAAGTTGAAAATGTACTATAGGTAACATACAGAGCGTTGCTGTGGAACACACACGGTGAAGTGTGCTGCAGTAAGACACACTGTCACCATGAGGTGAACTCATCTCCACAACCACAAACAACGGGTCATTACAGACCACAGAAAAATGCTCCAATCTCCCATTACCCACCCAATCATCTCTCTCTCTCCTCTTCTCACTCCGTGAGGACGGGAGTCAGCGCTTGATGATGTGAATGAAGAGGCATTGTGTTACTGTCAGACTAACTGCAGCTCTCTGCCAGGCAAAGAGAATTTCATTCCAAAGCCAAGGGTGAAAAAAGAAACACTGCTAGAGCCAACATATAGGATGGAGAAAGGGAGAGAGAGAGAGGTTGATGTTCTCGACGTGATATAAGGCTAATTTGCGTTTCTTCTGATAGCTGCATTAAGAGTCGACGCTGGCCAAATGACAATCTCCCCAAACTAATTGTTTGGATATATCAGAGTCCCTTGACTAGAGTTTTACAGTGATAAACAAAGAGAGAGAGAGAAGGGCGGTAGGAGATAAACAAGATAGATTGTGAAACAATAGAAACAAGAGGCGCAAAAGTGTTGCAGCCAAAATTAGCTGCTCTGTTTTCATTGGTAAAAATACTTTGCATAAGTGATAAGTCCATGAAACTCAGCACAAATAAGTCAGCAATTATGCGCTACAACAGCATAACACTAGAGAACATGATAATTTGCAAAAGCATATTAATATCTCTGCGTATAACTGTGGCATATTAACGAAATACATAAAATTATCACAAATGTATGTTGTGCTTTGCAGTGGAGTTAGTGACAGACCCGAGTAAGAGTATGTAATTGTTTGCTGATTTTTATTGCAATTTCACAACTCGAAATTGTTTTTCAAAGCGAAGCCTCGGAGTTGTGAACCTGTAACGTCTCTACAGATATTGGTGTCATTGCACCTTGTGTGTCATGTAAGGAGGGTTAGGGTTAGCTGTTTTTCTTATTTCACATAAGCATTTGGTGGATAAACTGCAAACATTCTCACCATCTGTACAAATATCCAAAGTTGCTTTTATACACTTTCATATATTGATCGTAAGACCTCTCAGCTTGCCAAAAATCATTTTTACGTGTGCTTAAGTGTAATTGAGTGTTGGTCACCGGGGACAAAAGAAAGGAAGAAAGGGTCGAGTGAAGGGAATTGTTTTATTACAGGTACAAATGTTTCACTGTTATATCAAATGAGATTTCTATTAACTTTGCTCTGTGTTCAGAGTAAGAATCGACTGAACTGCTTCTCCACACATACAAATATATATTCAAACGCATAAAGAAACATGTTTCTCCTGGGGGCACATTAGTAGCACTGAGTCAGATGCGATGCATTCATATGTGCACGCAGCGCTGTATTGATTGCGTGCGCCATTCCGCACGCGTGCGAGTTGCATCGTGTTAAGAATATAGACAAACATAAAGCTTTGTGGAGAATATTGATTCAGGTTTCTAAGACATGCAACCAACATAAACCAAATAAAATGAATTAAAAAAAATAAATGTCAATGTAACATCAATGTGAGGACTAAGTTAACCCTCATGTTCTCAGACACATCCCAAGGTAATTTTAATAGCTTGAAAAACATACCGAAGATTCGGGTTAATACTTTTTGAGTAACTGCAACATATACAGGAATAAATGCAACATAAATGGAAGATTTTTTGTGTATACGGTTGTAAAAGTTTACATATACAGTAAACTTATTGAAAGTTGTCCGTTTTATTTTTATACGCTTTAGCATGTGTCAAACATGTATGCCAACTTTGTCAGACAAAGATGGTTTAAAGCTTTAATAATATATTTTTACAAGACTTGAGGTGAGAAGAACATTCTTATCCCAATATTCTCATAAGAATGTTTTATTTTTATTATTTTATTATCATGTTAATCATGGTTTTAATCAGGTTTTGTTTAAGCAGAAAAAACTGAAATGTTCCACATATTGCAGGTACAATAATTGATGTTTTAGCCTACCTTGTGCACCAAGTTTTTCTAGACATAAGAGCACGCAGGGTTTTTCTCAGTCAACCTGGAAACAAAGGATTGTGTTTACAACATACCAGCTTGATACAACAAGTGCATTGGCAGATTTAATAATGACAGGATTTGCCAAAGTTTGCCAGGGTTTTACCATCAAATCTTTTGACAGGTATTTAGAGTTTAGTTTAAGGCATGTTGTAAAGTAAACTAGGTCTCCATGAGCAGAAGTCTATATTCTGTTTTGTTTGTTTCTCAGTTTATTTGTGAAATAGTCTGTGCTTTTGGACATGCTTAAACTGTGATGTTGAATTTGACAATGTGTTTTCTACATAATCGTTTACAATGACTGACACATTGTTGTTGGTTTTTATTTTGTTGCACGGCAGTCTATTATTGTTATGTAATTTGTTTTGAAAAAAATTGTCTCTAGATGGCATGTACAAACAAAACAAACTGTGATTGGTTGCTGTACGTGTCTGTTAGATGTTCTGTCAAAAAACCCCAAACCTTTTGCAATTTAGCCAAAGATCCAGCCATCTTCTTAGTAAATCCAGGGACAAACACACACAACTCCTGCTCTGTATCTTTTTTTCTTGATGAAACTGAAATCAGTAAAACAGCTGAATATTTGATCAGCAGTCTTTCTCTCTGTCCTCTAAAGAACGCAGTCTGTATCGTGCTCCGTTTCAACCCAAGACTGTTTTTTAAATCCCAGCTTAATTTTCTATGAAGGTGTATGTTTGGGACACACAGTGTGTGTTATTATGTTAGAGAGGTCAGTGACAGAAGGTTAACCGTGATGACTATGCTAATGGCCGTGAAACGGTTTCAGAGACTGTTAACCCTTACCGATCACAGCCAAGTGCACATCAGAAATGGATAAAGAGAGCTGGAACACAAAAGAAGAGAGAAAGTCATTGTATAATGGGGTGAACGCCTGTAGTGTGAAGGTGATCTGGAGACTGATGCGGCTGGTTTGGGGGCTAATTGTCCCGTTTCAGGGTCTAGGGCATGTTAATTACATTAGTGATGTCATTTGTGTGTGCCAACCGGCTGGGATAGTGTGACACCAACTGGTTTTTGTGAAGTAAGCCATTATCAGCTGGTACACATTTACCCACCAACACAAATAAGACATCTTTAGAGATGTCATAACCATATGGTTTTGACTTAAAGCTTCAAGTCAAATTATTTAACCTGATAACTGTCACTGCACATATTGAGCATATACATAAAAATGATCAGAACTATTTTTTTTCTTTTTAGATATTATTAGATTTTTTTTAAATGTTCAAATCTTTTTTATTTTAGGTATTTTTATATATAGCATTAACATTACATTTTTGTTTTGAAAATGAATTTTGTTACATATTTATTCTTGAGTCTTATATCTTTCCATCAATATATCGTTTGTCATGATTAGATTAGAATTCAACTATAAAATATTAAAGTGACATGACAGTTACCAGGTTAAGGAATTAACAAAAAAAAAAAAATATTTTGTCAATTCAGTTATTATTTTACCACTAATGTGTCAATAAATGTCTTCTAACACAGAATATAAAAAAATAGAATTGTACTGGTGTCTTATAAGCTTTAGTCCCTAAATGTAATGGCATAAGAGCAAGTACATTTTGGTTGAATTTCACATTTTTAGGTGAAATATTCCTGTTGCTTTTTTAGATGTTGCTTTTGACCAAATGAGTCAATAATCAAACCCTGCAGGTTGAATAGCAGGCCTGTCAGGTAAAATGATTTGCCTGATTTGTGTATTATTCAAAACACTCTCGTCACAATTTGTTCAAGTGTGATTTCTTTTTTTAAACTAATCAAAGTGTTTGGTAGAGAGAGCGAGAGAGCGAGAGAGAGAGAGCGAGCGAGAGAGAGAGAGCGCGAGAGAGAGAGAGCGCGAGAGAGAGAGAGCGCGAGAGAGAGCGAGAAAAAAAGAGAGAGCGAGAGAGAGAGCAAAAGACCAAATCAGAGGAAGAGATGATAGTGTCTATGAGAGAGGAGTTTTTATGTACATCCTGCTCTTGATCTCAAGTAGGAAATTATAATTCATCATGTCTGACCTTTGATGATCAGGTGGCATGAATGAGGGCTTAAGAGGGATGACAGAGTGCATTTTCTAAATTTTGTCATTGATTTTAATTGAGATTAAATTACATTATAGATGTCAATAGTAGCACATTGGAAAATGAAAATGGCGACTAGATCCTTTTTTCTCCACACACTATAGCAGTGGATAGAATCATCATATTTTTCTCAGTATATGCATACATACATATGCATGTGTGTGTTATATATAGTCTTTTCATTCATATACATATGTATTCATGCAATGACAATGGAGACAGAAAACTAGTGAGCATGGTAAAATCAGAAAATCTCACAAGCCGGATTCGAACTCTGCTGCCTGCACGCGTCAAGATGTTGAAACACACGCACTACCCTTCAGGTCACATCTTAGATGTCTAACTTGCATTTTGTCATCTTTATCCATCTCCACCAGACAATTGGGGTGCAAATAGCTGCACTGTCTTGACAGTGCTATTTACATCTATATCTACAATTTGTATTCACTACAACATGACTTTTTTACAACAGCATCGTGAAGAGTTGAAAATCAGTGCATGCAGTGATGAAACGCAAGTGAGAAAACAACACTGACTTGAAATAATGACCAAACGATTACCGAAGTGATCATTCATCCCGACAGTCTTACATTAATAAAGTACTGTAGCTATTTGTAACATTTCATCAGTGCTGCAGTCAGAATACTAAAAAATAAACCACAATCATTATGAGCGTTTTGGCCCGGCTGTGCACTTCCTTTCAGTGACCTTTCTGTGACCTTTCTAAAAGAAAAACAATTTGGCCAAATTAAGAGGCAGCAAATTCACAAACTGCAGGGCACTCAGCCTAGATTTTTTTTCTGTGAAACTGCTGTGAAACAACATTATTACTGTTTATTTGCCTATATACACGTGTTTAGAGAGAGAGAGAGAGAGAGAGAGAGAGAGAGATCAGCATCCTCACGAGGTTATCAACAGACACATCAAGCTACAAGCGGCAAACTATTTTGTTAGTCTCCAGGATAAAATACTTAAATGATGGGATCGTACCACATGTGTAGTTTGCGTTGATGGAACGCAACGCATTCCTGATGGAAGTGAAAGATCTTAGATGTTAATTGGCATTCTTGCTTAGAAGCGAAAAGTGTTCTTATATCAGATGCAGACTCGCATTCGATGAAATTAACAAATGACATTTTGTGCTCATGAGAGATGATTCATGCGATGATACTCTGTAATCTTGGTGAAATGTGATTGACGCCTCAAACATCCACCTCTTTGCCCTATAATGCATCTGACTGAGTCACTGGTGCATCATCTTTAATTACACAGATATTTTTTCTCTCAGAAACATTGTTTGTTCCATTTCTTTCTCCAGTATATCTTTCATTGAAAATTCTGCTTCCTCCAGCATCCCTTGTTCAATAATGCAGCGTTCCGGTCCATCGGGACGCAGCTTTTCTTCACGAGGTGACGGACTGGCAGGATATGAAGACATGCACGCAGAAGTCTCTTTAAACAGCAGCGGCCATACGCACGTCGACATATGCTGCTGAGGACGCGAGCCACATCTGAAGAGAGAGAAAGAAAACAGGAGGAAAGGATGGAACAGAAAAGAGAGAGTGGGCAGATGGCATTTCAGATCGAGTTATGGGTACGTGGCTTTGCAGAAAGTCCCTGTTGTTGACCAAGCTCGCTTTGAAAGGCTAGACAAATCACTTAGGGAGACAATAAACGGCTTTTTAAGAGGAATGATGCAGATTTGTGCCGACACACAAACAGAAAGCAGAGAGCTTGTGTGTGTGTTTGTAAATAGGACAGTTCCGTGTGGAACTCCTGAGAGATGTTTTAATTATGGAGAAAAGGAAGGCTTTTTTCCTCTCTCATTTAGATGTAATGCTCGGTATTTTGTCAAGCAGGATGCTTTGTTATTTACAATCATATTTATAGTTAAAGGCCATTGAAACCATGTCTATCACAATTACTTGATTTTCAGATCTTAGTACAGAGCTGTTGCTTTACGCAGTAATAGAAAAAAAATCTCTAAAAGTGACCAAACTATGGAAATGTTATTCTTTATAGGATGCTTTTTCATTGCTTGAGAAAATTAATGGAGTTCTCTGTTACTGTATGTTTGGTTTGAACATCAACTTCAAAGTTTAGCAACATTAAAAAGAAATGGAAAAAAAATAATTTAATCTGGATGGTTTATATATGAAAAAATATTGCACACTTCTTGACAAATCTGAGCACAGTATGTGACATGGAACTCCTCTGAAACTCTATGGGAGACACACACACACGCGGTTACCTGTGCAACTATTGCAAGAGCCAACATATTACCAAAAAGTGGAAGAAAAAGCCTATAATTTAATCATATCAGCTCCATAATTTTCAGGCCAAAAAATGTGAAGATAAACATATGGTGCATAGTTATTTCATAAGTTGCTAATAAGGATTTATGTAGCACGCTCAGGTGTAGTAACACCAGGCGGTACTCTCATACATCACAGAGTGATTAAGTGTGTCATCCTCAATGGGTCGCCCTTGATGAGGGTAAACTACCAAGCACGTGAACAGACCACAATTTGGGTCTAAATTAAATATTAAAGACTACCTCCGTGGACGCAGCCTTATAAAACAACCTTACATTTGTGTCTGCTCTCTGTTGCCCATGTGTGCATGTGTTTGTGACAGAGGGAGAGAAAGTGTCTCCATGAGAAGTTAGCAGCACAGTTGGTGTGTTTCTCCTGGAAGGAGTTTGTGTTTCTTGTTTGTATCAGTTGGTGCTACGCTGGGAAACTTTGGACTGTGTGTGCGCGTGTTCCCTAACGGGAGGAGCAGTGGAGGGGAGACAGATGGTCTATCTCAGGACCATCCAAATGTAGATTAAATATTAAAGATTTATTTGAAATCTTCATGATGATATAAAAATAGATGGAGCTGGAATGAGCAAACACCTGTTTATGGCCTGATTCACTTTTACCTCACATGTGTGATAAACAATATGAAGATCGTTTACGATGAAACAGAATAAAAATGAACTTCTGTTCAACTAGAAGATAATTATTTCTTATAAATCTATCTTATAATCTTTGCTAAAACTTTGTTCATTGTAGTTCTTAAACACTGATGATGAAATTTCCCAGAGAAATATATCTAATCGCTCCCGAGACTCTTCACTAATGGATTTTTGGAATATTAACTTGTCTCAGATGTTTCTTATAAAATCCCCAAGGAAAATTATTAGAAACACAAATGATACAAATATTCATACCTAGTATGTGTAAAACGTTATAAATATGGATAGTACTGTTCAGATCATTTGGAAGACTATGATGATATGTTGAAATCTCTCCCTTGCAGACTTTGACAAACCTAACTTGCTGTCTAGGAGAAATCATAGACATCGTAAAGATGTGTTGGCCAAACCATGCTTTAAAATATTCATTCGACTCCAAACACCAAACCATTTAGAAACTAAAAAGGTGTTACAACAATATGCAAATATGTAAAACTTGTCAGATTGCTAGTTATTTTTTGCACTGCTGCTAAGCTGTTCAGAAGAAAATTGTTAGCTACATCTGGAGTGTTTATGGAGTGTAACTTTCGTCCAGCAGGGAAGCAAAACCTGGAAGTTAACATATGAATCACACATTTACATATATAAGCAGACACACCTGCCCAACCAAACCTGTCTACAGAAGTGTTGAGAAGAAACTACATCTTAATGACATCTTTAAGAGCGTGACAGTAGCACAGCTTTTATCAATACAGAGCAAGTGCAAGTGTATTTGAACTGTAACTTTTAAACTTGTCAAACTACTCATAATTAAAAGTTATGTTTCAACTTAACCCTGGACTACATACACCTGCCAGCTCGCACACCTAGACGTGTTTAAATGAGATACAAACATAAGATTTCTACAACCAAACAATCTGTTAGTGATCCATAGTCCTTTGGGAGGGATTTCGACATTTCAAGTTGTGTGATTGACAAGCCACCGCTTCATCTATCTTCATGAACATGCAAACTTCTCTTGCTGCTAGTTACAGCACACCAGAATCGGGGGTCTAGGAGTTTGTGCACGTGTAGATCTCACAGGGGACCACATTGTTTCCTCACCTTGGGGATGCTGTTCTCCCAAAGGAGATTATTTCTCAGATTCTTTGGGATGAAAAACCACACGTCTTATTAGAAACTAGGACACCCACCCCCCCAACGCTGCAACCTTGCTCGGGTTCAACTTTTGTTGCATAGGCTTGCGATGTTCATACGAGACGGTAAAACACTGTCAGCTGCGGGTAGGAAACATTTCACCGCCCACATACACACGCAACAATGTCTGAATGTCCTCAAGCGAGCAGAAAGGTAATATGTGGTGACAATAGCGCCCAGCAGGCCTGCGTGCAAAGTTTTCTCAGTGTGAAATTCAAAGTATAAGAGAGATTAAGAAAGAGCTATTCGAAAGCCAGCTGGGCGCAGGTCTCACTTAAAATATTGTTGGACTTAACCTCATATTACGTGATGGAACGATAGATCGGGAAACCGAGAGAGATGGCTTGTTAATGTGACCTTCACACACACACACCTGAGAGTCTGTATTGCAGCACTAATGTACTTTCAGAGTCCATCAGGAAGCTGTTGCTTGTAGCCCAAACACGCTCATTCTCGAGTGCCGATGGTCAGTGGTCATCAGTGACCTTCAAAGTCAGACCCTCAGGCCCTCACAGCTGCCCAAGATCCAGAGTAAACGCGAGGGCAGAAAGGACCTGTCATTCAAAGCAGACGAACGAGAGACCGTCAGAAATCCACACAAATCACTCACAAAACATCCTTCTGCCTGTTAGTGACAGTAAAGTAACTGTGTGACACATTTGTGATTAATAATGCATTCCTGTCCTCTCCCGCCCGCATGCACATACACTTATTTCCAAGCTTTCCAAATATTGGTGTGGCAGTAGGACGGATACAAAGGTAAACGGACTTACTTTGTAAGGCTGAATTATTGATGGCACACTGTTGAATCCTGTCAGATTGCTGTAGAAGGTCTGGTGTGCCAGCGATCGCCGCAGGGCTCGTATTATGTATGCAGATTTGGTGAATTGCTGCTGGCCAGAAAAACACTGATTTTTAATTGATATATTAAACAGGCAAACAGATTGCACAACCCCGGGACATGAACAAAACAGTCGTGCAAAACAGTCCCGCGAGCTAACTGTGCTTGCTCTTGCTCTTGCTCTCTCTCCCTCTCGCTTTCTTAAAGTTCAGTTTTAATATTTTCTATTTAAGAGGGAAAATGGATTGTTGGTTGCCATATATTATATCACTAAGCTTTATTACCTGTGCGCTCACTGCTGTTATGAAAGAAGATGCTTGTGGAGCTTTTTTTAGACTAATGAAAAAAAAACAATAATAAACGAGTCTCTGTTATTTCTTAACCTACTACATTTAAGTAACTTTGTATGTTACTTATATATCTGTTTAAAAGTGATCATATGCTCAGGGGTCAGCGTGGAGTTTTACAAGCTTTAGGTTATGCAATAGTTTTAACATTAACATTCAGGAAAAACTAAGCTGTAAAAGAATTGGCATTAAAAATAACGATGAAGAATATGAATATTGATTTTCTGTAATGTGTAATAAAAGTAAGACAAAAACATTAAAATTAAGCATTTAGACATATATACACTAACCCTTACATTTTTACAACCTAAAATTATTTACCATATTTTATAGCGTTCTTACAAATAAGTGCGTCCCAAGGAGGAGGTTTTATCTGGAGACTTTTTTCTCAGATTTTACTCACTTTTGGGAATAATTTTGAGTATACAATATATACAAAAATAGAGATGCTTTGAAAAATAATGTCATAATTGGTTTTATTTATCATTTAACTATTGAACTAAATCAAATCAATATTTACCACCATTTGCACTTTAAAGCAGTTTTTGTTCTAGATACACTTGCACATAGTTTTTCAGGTAGCTTTGCAAAATGGTAAAAGGAATGCTTGTAAATATAAACTGATATCTCCTCCTGACAAATTACAGCAAAAGATATAAATAACTGGCTTAAAACTTATTTTTTGGGAGAAAATACTAACATGTCTAATACATTTGCACAGTACTGTGTGTATATATGTATACACACACACACACTTTACTTAGACTTAACTTTATTAACTCTTTAATCCTACATCTGTTACAGTACATGCTAGTTCTCTTAATCAAGTCAAGTTGTTTTTAGGCATGTTTTAAGCAAGGTCAGAGGAAGTTTTACATACCTGAGGGGTTTATTTTTAGACCTCAGGCTGTTTAAGCATGCGTCACCTGCAAACATGCCATATATTATCAAATATAAAATCACTTGTCAATTGCTCACGGCTCATTACAGCGATTCATACAGCCCATGATTAAAACCATGCAATACAAATGCATGCAGACAAAGAATTACCTTTCTCAGTGCAAATGGTTGCCAATCAGCATGAATAATTAAAATATGGGTCAGTGGCAAGCGCTTGAGTGTCTTTCCCTAGCAGGATGGCAGAGTTTATATCCTCTGAATGGAGGGTATCCCGTGGAACAATCCTTCATTCTGAAACAACATAAACAGCAGGCACTTATATATGCTGGGCTTTTATACCCTGCCACGCTTTGAATGATGGTGTGATATTTAACGCATTTTATCTCCAAGAAAAAGCAAAGGCAGAAGGTATTCTTTTGTTTCACCTTGAGATGGATTGTGGGCCTATTTTAAGGTTAAAGAGAAAAGAAAAGATTGGGAATGAGAGAAAGGAACCCAAAGGAGAAAGGGAAAGAATGTTACAGTTTCCATTTGTGGTATTTTGTTTTAATGACGATGTTTATTCTGCGTTTTCACACATTGGATGCAATGTGGAAATTACGCATTGGAAATCTCATTAACTACCTTCTCTGTGTGTTGACATTTCATTTGCATCAGGCAAGTCGCACCACATTGTGGATTTCACACTCCATCCATCTCATTTCCTCCTCAGATATGTCTTTTGGCTCAAAAGGAAATAATGTATAACATTCATTTCCCCAGTCCTTTATTAATGCACAAACAAAACCACCAATTATAACATGGCCTTTTTTCATTTGTTTTCTCTCTCTCTCTCTCTCCCCTCGCTGCTTTTGATTCCTTTTCTCTCAGACCTTTTTGTCAACATACTTCAAAAAATTAATTACCCTGTTTAAGTCTGATGCTGTGTTTTACACATTCTGCATATAATTCTTGATTAAAATTCAAGAACTGTTTCCCGTTAAAATAAAATATTATATTAACCTGTTAACTGTCACCGTTCCTCAAGAGGAACACCTATTTCCTTATTTACTTTAATATTTCCTAGATGAATTTTAATCTAATCATGACAAACTATAAATTGATGGAAAGGTATAAGACAAATTTTCATAACTATAAACAAGCAAAATTATTTTAAAAAAAGTAATTGTAATTTATAAAAATACCTAAAATTATGATTTTTTTACTTTTTAAAATGTTTGAAAAAATGTGTAATATCTATTAATTGTAGTTCAGATGCATTTTTATATGTACACTCAATTTCTGCGATGACAGTTATTAGGTTAAAATAAAATACTGAAACCGAATGATTTATGACTCATGATACCTAAATACTGTAAGTGTAATTAAAAACCCACATGTGCAGTCTTTAACATACCTATTTACACACCAAACAAATGTTTCCTAATATGCATCATTAAACACACACACAAACACAACAAAACGAACATGTTTCCTAATATGCATCATTAAACACACTATATTATAAATAAATTTTTTGGCATTTAAAAATTGGTGTTCTTATAGCTGGTACAGGTAGCATGTGATGCCGACAGCTTCAATCGCTTAAATATCAGGAAACAAATTAAAATTCTCCATGATTCCAATGCCCTGCTTGTATAACATACACACAATAGTTGTTACCGGACATGCCATCTAAAACCGTTTTGGTTTGTGTGTGCGCAAAGAAAAGTTGTAGATGTCTGTGATTAGTGTAGATGCAGCAAGAGTGACACTTAAGCTGACATGAGGTGCACTTGTTTGTGCCCTGGCTTTCGCTAGCGGTGCCCTAGATGGCTTGTAAACAAGCCACACCGTGGATTCAAATCAGTGGCGCAGACGACGTGCATATCTGACAATGTGGGTGATGTGTGTCTCTGCTCACCAGCAGCCTGTTCATTTCATATGAGACAATTACTTTATCCTCACCTCTCCTGCAGCAGCACAGTACATCGAGGCACACAACAATATGAATCTGTTACTAATGAACAGGACGCCCGTGACACACTCGTGCCTATGAATGTACCATGTTAAAAACACAGTTGTGGTGGAAATTCAACAGATTTTGACTCATCATGACAATTGTTCATATGACAAGCATGCTGAATCAGAATAAGGCAAATATAACTGGTCAGTAATGGATGGAGCTATTTGAACAAGCATTAAGGTTGTAAAAATGTAAGACTGAGGCAATATAAAAGACAGAGAAAGACGGAAGGCTCAATTAAAAAATTATGTGAGAGAGAGAGAGAGAGAGAGAGAGAGAGAGAGAGAGAGAGAGAGAGAGAGAGAGAGAGAGAGAGAGAGAGAGAGAGAGAGAGAGAGAGAGAGAGAGAGAGAGAGAGAGAGAGAGAGAGAGAGAGAGAGAGAGAGAGAGAGAGAGAGAGAGAGAGAGAGAGAGAGAGAGAGAGAGAGAGAGCGAGAGAGAGAGAGAGAGAGAGAGAGAGAGAGAGAGAGAGAGAGAGCGAGAGAGAGAGAGAATGATAATGTTAAAGTTAAAGTGAGAGAGACTTATAATCATGAATTGGATCTCTTCAATATCTCAATTGTTTCTCCTAGATAACAATGGGATGAAATGAAGAGCAAGCAGGCTTAAATAAAGTCCTGTAGTTTTGTATTTAAAAAACATGTTGTTTAACAAATTTAGTTGTGGTCATTGAAGACATGGCGTTGAATTAATTTTCTTATATTTTTAATGCATATTTCATATTTCTGCACAATCCAATGCAACTTTGTAGTAAGTGTTGTTAGAAATGTGAAATTAAACACCTTCAGCAGACAAAATGAAAACTTAAAACACACTGTATCTGAAAGCTTAGTCATATCTCCTGAGACGTGAAACACCTATCTTTGAGCAATAATATTTTTCTCTGAAGAGGAAGAACACAGTGCAGGTTCTCAGTTCTCTGCATATTCTGCCCTCTTTTCAGAAGTGGTGGTGCACATATTTGCCGCCACCATCTGGGACTTCCTGATCCAGAATTCCGTTTTTCTGTTTCGGCATGTAACCAAATCTGTCTCTCTCCCCCTCACCCTCTCTCTCTCTCTCTCTCAAAGCATGCGGATCCCATTCGGAGTGGAACGAATGGGATTTAAGTAGTCTTTGATCTTTATTTTCTGATGATGCCATCTGTGTGCGCGGGCACTGGTGAGCGTGCATGTCAACAAGCACCATGCATTGAACCTGAAATGAGAGTAATTACGCAGTGAGGCCACATACACACACACACGTCTCATGAAACCGTGTCCATGAAGGTTATATTTAAATGCTATTATAGAGAATTTTGCACAGAGGAGACTGACAGAGACCATTATTCCTGTATATGGGGCTTCTAAATTATTTTAAATTATTACATTTAAATTAAATTAATTTTTTATAAAACAAACAATCTTAACTGTAATATGCTTTAGTGTAATGATATTAGATTTTGCTCTGTGGAATCTTTATCTTTGGTATGTAATCTTCATAAGCTAGTTTGATCTTTTTGATCTCCTAGACTTCAGCACAGATTTACTCTCTTCATGCACATTTAGTATTCTTATCTCCCCTGTTATTTGTGGATCTTAATGCAATTTTTTAAAATGACATATTTTTGTCTACTTGTCAATGATCAGACAGAAAGTAGTACAGGTTTTTAATTTTAATACAGACACTTTGATAAATTGCAGCAGCTTTATTTTTGGACAGATATTAGTGCAAAATTGGGAATAATCAATGCTAAGGAGGTTCAAAGTGATCAAAAACACAAAACTAGCTAAAGCAATCTAAAGCAACCAGCTTTGTACACACTGCAACATTCAACATGTCCAGCACCAGTCATTGGCAGAATAAGAGGTAAAAATAACTTTGATGGTTTTAAGGACTAGAAAGAATGCTGACAAACATGGGAACATGTTACTTTGGCCTTTATTTGAATCCAGATCCTGACATATCTAATTTTTCTTCATCTCAAGTAGCTTTTAAGATGCCCTCCTTTTCTCTGCACCATCTCCTCCTACCCGTTCAATCTCTCCCCAGCCGGGCCGCTCTGTTTCCCGTGTCCCACTTATTCAATCGCCATAACGATTTGTGAGTAATGATGGGATCTTATGGTTTCAAATACACATCAAGAGACCAATTTAAAGCAAGTTAAACTTTTAAAGGTTAAACTACAATATTGTGATTTTGTGTGTGTAGGTAAAAGTTGGCAGGAGTGTGCAGAAAATGAGGTGAATGCATGTACACGTGTGGAATCAGCCAAATGATTAAAAAATATATTCAAATGCAAAAAGGATTGAATGAGGTTACATGAACATTTATCTCGACACTCATCCAAATCAATTCAGTGCAAATGAGTGCCATGGGAATAAAATCTATGACACTGACATGTCCCTATTTCAACACTATAGGTTACGTGTTTGAAAGAGTTAAGGGTCAATAAAAAGCAACCACAACAAATTCAGCAAAACATGTCACAGAGTTACTAAATTATCCATTAACTGAAAGTTCAGATATCAGTAACAGACAGCTTCATGTGCTGAACTCAAGCAGCCTTCAGTCTGAGACTGGCTTCTCCTGTCGCATAGATTAGCTTGTCCATTAAATGCTTCATGTACAGTACTTCCACCCAGGGCGTATGGAGAAAGAGATAAGAGGACAATAATGACCGATAGGAAACAATAGGTAGACCGATACAGCCCTTCCCATCAGGTTGAAATCCTTGTAAATTTGTTGGAGTGGAGGCTGAACTGGAGAGGCTGTGATTTTTACCCAAAAGTGGAATTTTGGATGGCTGGTGTTAAATTCACTAGAGTGGTGCTTGGATGAGATGAAGCAGCGTGTGTGCCACAGAATTTTAGACCACCCCCATGTTTAATTGGGCCTGCCTTCGTTTGACACACATCAAGTATTAGGTTAAGTACCTTTTATGGATAATTGGAAAGTGTAAATTGACTGTAATTGTGGCTGCCATGGCTATTATGCCCATTTGTAACCTCACTTAAGCAAATTAATTCAGAGACTCCTGATTGTTCTTTTTCCCTTCATTCACCAAGGAAAGCAAAAAAAGACTTGTTTGATGATATGTAATGTATAGGTTTTCTTATACATTCCAAAAGAAGTAGGTGAGAGAAAAATGAAAAGAAAGAGTGGGTGAGTTTATACAATATGTATGTGTGTGTGTGTTAAAAGCTCTCACACTAAATTAACCGCAAATTGCTATAGCCATTAGTGTTTTTGGCAATAGATGTCAGGTGAGTTAACTCCTACCTGTCAGATGTTTAGAAATGTGTTTTCCTGTAAACTAAATCTGGAGTGAATCGTTTAACCCTGAAGAACTTGTGCCTTTCCTGGTAAATAATAGGCCTCAGTAGGCGTAAAAAAACCCATAACATTGTATTTTAACAATTTAACAGCACATGTGATTGCAACACCAAACAATGCTTTCAAATCCAGAGTATAATTGTATCGAAAGCTCATGTTATAAAAACAACATGTTAAAGATGAAAGAAGATTGGATCACTGATAAGCAATAACCGGCAGTAATTGTTTGCATTAATACAAAAGTGTATTTATGTGCTTTGGGTAATGACTCATCTGTCCACCGTGATGTTTTTTCTCGTTTTGTTTTTCCACAGGCTGGGTTTTTTTGACCTTGTTCTTCATTTCTCCTGCACATTCAAGCCCGAGATGAAAATAAATAAATAACACACAACCTCTTTCAGCTCTGTGCTGATCTGAATCAACAAGAGATTAAAAAATAATCAGAGATGGGAGTTATTACGGCATACCCATCAGCGTTTCTGAGGGCCGCATCAACCTCCTGCCTCAAAGGAGTCCACAGCCGCAATTAAGCTAGGTCAAAAAACAAACAACAGCCATTCAGCACACGGCTAGCCTGTTTCTGTTCGGAAAAACAACATCTTTTAATATCTCAATTGTTTCTCAGATAGCAATAAGAATAAGCAAATGTTTTAATTTGCTCTCCGTTTAAGTCTCCTGCGTCTCTACTAGAGGTAAAGCTCTCAATGTGACAAACTGAGGTCAGGTTTATTGTGGTTCATGTCTACACATTTAATCTAAATTAAAATACAAATCTACATTAATTTAATTTCTTCATACTCTTTAATAATGACCCCATTTGTATGTCGTCTTGGCTGTTTTTTAGGACATCTAAACTCTCCTAAGCTATGAAAAAAAAAAAAAAAAATCAACCTCGAAGAATTTTTCCTCAGACTGAAGCCCATTGAGAAAAACATGGTCCACCTTTTCTAGGTGTAATATTGAATTTGACGTTAGTTTCCCTGCAACAAATGCATTTCTTTCTTTTTTACCCAGCCTGTGAATAGTGTCATATCTCTTGTCCTCATTTCCAAACCCTTTCTTGAAGGTTAAACACATCATACACACAAACTCAGCATAAACTCAAAACTGAGATATCAGGTAAAGGAATTGCTGATGTTCAAAGAGGTTTTGAGAAGCAAGAAATAATTTTTCCACAAACAGCTTCTCACACACACTTACACACTTACACAAGCATTGAAGTGGATTTGAAGGAATCTCGATTTTCCAAAGCAGTGTCACCACCTTTTGTTGTAACCGTGTCTGACACAGACGTCCACATACATTAATACTTGACTCATTCAATTCTTCACCCTAAATCTACTAATAATTGCCTTTTTTTAAAGAATTATACAGATCAAATCAGTGCATTCTTATGTGTCTTTGTATAAGACCCCAAACTGTATATAATGCCAAAACCCTAAAGTTGGAATTGATATACTATGTGTGTAAGTTAATGTATTTCTATTGATCCCATTCATGCTGCCAAAATCAGCCATTATCGACTTTTACTCCTCTTTCACCAGACATGGGATCATTTACCCGATCAATAATGAGAAAGCACATATGTAATTCAACCATCACAAGCACGTATGAGCCGTTTTAGTTAGTGTATGTTGACATGACATTATGAGTGAAATGTTATACAATTATAAAGATCGATGACAACATTTTCCTACATGATTAATTTAGTGATTTATTTATTCTGCTTTTGTTATTTTTCTATTTTCATACATTTGTGTCTATCATGTAAAAATAGACAAAACCGGGGGAAGAGGATTTGACTAGGAATTATTAGCAATAGCATAACATTTGTTTGCACCGGCTGTTATTGTTATAGCACCTCATTCAGTAGAAGAATTAAGACTAGATATCTAAATACATGTCTTCATTTCACAATACAATCATTTCATAAATGACTATCGCCCCCAAAAATTTACACATGTGTCACCACAATCTGCTGCATCAGTTTAATGTGCTTTCAAAATGATTGTAGTCATGTGATAAATACAATAAAGATGATGCCTTTGCTTTTCAGGCAAATGACGTGAACCAGATGTTTTCCCATCCTTCAGCTCAATCAAGATGATCATACATGACACTTAGACCCGCGCACACATGCTTCACACATCCGACGCATTTCTATTCATGCTCACACACCTCAGTAACTCGCGAGCCACCTCAGCAGCACATGCTTTTTTTAGGACAAGACAAACCGAGATCACGGCGTCCACTCAGCATGACAGGATGCGTCGGTGGTCGTTTACCCCGCCGGCTCAACGAGTGACTGCCTCTGCGAGCGCGCCGGCACCAAAATGCCCGTTTAATGTGCACAAAAGCAATAACACAAGCAACAAATAACAGCACAAATGCATTTGAGCGCCTTTGGCAAAGAGAGCTTATCTGAGACTTCAGGAGAAAGGAGTTAACTTTGTCTGCTGTTAGGAGGAGTCTGGCTACTTTATCTCTCTTATGCATTCGTCTGTGCATGTCCCTTCAACAAGCATCGTTTTAAGATAATTACAGACAGTTAATTCGATATGTGTTTTTGTATGCTCTGCCAGTCTGTGGGCTCTTATCGAGCCACGCCGCTGGAACGAGTGGGGGTGGGTGGATTTACGGGGAGACACTGACTGTACTCGCAACACGATGAGCTCAATGTCCCCGAGGACATGAGCATGCATGCGTGTTTGTTAATGAACGTGAACTTTCATGCCAAGTATGTCGAGTCATGATTAAGTTAAAAAATCCTAAAAAGTTTGCATTTACATTACATACTAGTTGGCACAAACAGCTGTGACTGATAACACTGAGTAACAAGACATACAGTATTGGTGATAGCTTGATTTTGATTTCTGCTGTATTCCACTGCGTATACCACAGATATGAAATAAAATATCATCTCTCCAGCTGTTCTGATTGGTTGTGATTTTGCAAATCCATGCAAATGTCAACCTTACCATGAAAAAATAAAGCTTTGACAAATGATTTTCACCATACTGATAGCGGAGATGTCAATATTTGGTGGTTTAAATACCAATCTGAATGTCACATCCATAACGGTCTATATTGCTGGGCACATTAAAATTAATAAAATAACCATTTCATGTTCTTTGAGGAGTCATTTCTTCTCCATTATTGTTTCTGATTTGTGCATTTTAATTCACAGTAATTCAAAATAATGTTGCCTCTCAGTAAAACATCTTTAACATCTAAGATAATATACTGTACATTTATAGACATATTCTGAACTCCATCAACAGGGGTTTATGAAAACATAAACTGATGATTCAACAAATTGGTAATAAATACATATTTCATATATTTTTTAGTAAAAAACATTTCATGTTTTGAATGCTAATGGTCACATGTAACCCTCCTTAAGAGCAACTTTTTAACTACAATTTGCAATAATGGATTCACACAACCCATTTAAAAGTGAGCAAATTACACAAAAAACATTAATTAAACCCTAGATGGGAAAGTGAAATTAAAAATCATAAGATTATTATTTACTGGTCATTACTGCCTGCAGTTACTAGAGTGTGTGTGTGAGGGTGTTTTTGTGAAGAAGTAGTCGGATATAATTTTCTAATCTTCTCTTCTCTGCTGGACGGTAGTGAGGTCTCAGCTCTGAGCTTACTAAATCACACACCTGCTGTTTTGCACCAATACATTGTAAAAAAACAAGTACACACTTTTATACAAAAAAAAAGATCAGATCTGATCTGATCGCACAACCTCAATGTCCAACGGAAGATGCTCTCTTACACAAACACACACTTTGCTTTGGAGAAGGGTCTTCTGTCCACTATCTTGAGAGATCAAACCGTAAAAGTGCTGGCTGGATTCCCAGTCACACAGACACACCATGCTGCCAACTCCACTAATGAAGTCCAGTAATTAAACAAGACCCTGAGACCTAAAGACTCGGAGTATATGTATATACTGTGTATATGTTTATATGTGCTTAAGGGATGAATGTTTGGTCTTTTTTCCTTCCTTTTTAAGAACAACTTGCCAAACTCTCCCATCTCTAAAGCCAGCAGTATTACTAGATACTCAAACTCTTTCGACTGAAGGCCATTCCTACAGTCTAAAACTGCAGTGAAATCATCGACTCCACAGGGCCTTTGTCTTCACACTAGGTTTCACTCAAGAATGCGTCTTGATTACAGTCGGATTTACCCCTACAGTCTTCCTGCTCCTCAGCAAGCCGGCACGGTGTGATTGCAAAGCGCGTATGTGTCACGTATGATCTGATGGTAAGAGTTTGACTGCGAGGCCGTCGGCGCTGAGCAGGAACGCGTTTCCTCAGCATGACTGGGGCTTCGGGGGCCCTTTGCTTTTGCGTCCGCCTGTAATGAGCCAATGCTAATTATTCTCGAGAGACACGATGCTAACCTTGGGCTCACCAGCCAAGGACTTCCATTAAACCCCTGCCAAGATTTACCACAGAGACATTTGCACGCATTAATGAGTCAATAATGCTACTTTTGGTTGAGGGGTGAAAGTTTGGTTTTTGAAATGTATATAATGGCGCTGCTGTCAAACATTTGGAATTTTATGAGGACTGTATTTCTTAGAAAAATTAACTATTGTCTTATTATAGCAAAAGGGTGGTTGAATACAATTTGTATAACCACAGTTTTACTTTTATACAGAGATCTCTCGGCACACTTCCTCAAAACCTCCTCGTCTTGGCTTGTAATCAAGGAAATATTGATGAGCAGTTGGTAGACGTCCAGAAGGTCACGGAGATGCAAGAAAAAAGGAATTAGATGTTCATGATTTTACAATGCAAAGCACAGACTTTATCCAAGTATTTGATAGTGGGAGGACATTACGGTTTAATGAGGACCTGCAGTATGCTGAATATTAAAAGAAAAAAGAAAAATACAACAACAAACAGACAAATCTACATAGATATGCATTACTATTTCTTTCTGCATTTGAACCCAACATAATTAGAGTCAACACACAATGTAAAACTCTTCTCATTAGTCAAGCGTGCAATATGAATTCAGTCATAATGCAAAAATATGCATTTTATCTCCTTTTAAAGTGCTAAATATAAAGAGAAAAATGAACCACAGATGCAATTAGTCAGACATTTAAAAGTAAAGAAAAAGGGTTTGTTTATTCCAGTCTGTGCTGTTGTGTTTGCTGTGGCTACCGGTCTGTTGTTATATCGATAATAGGACCAAGCTTCCACCCCTTCTGGCTTGATTCTCAAATAAAGATAATCCAGATTTCCGTTTTCCTCTCCAACCCAGTTATTTGTTTGGACTTCCTGTGGCCTTCATCCAATCCCCAGCGCAATATCACATCAATATATAACCAATTTTCAGCTCCAGGACCAATGCACAATTACTGTGACTTCTCTCAGTGAATCTCTGGAGCTCAGATAAGGGAATCCATATTTAGAAGATTTAATACAAACCAACACTCTGACCCAAATTCAGCCCACTTACTCGCTTCTGAAGCGTAACACTCTCACCCCTTTCTGGATATTTACATCAATTTCACAATGACTTCATATGCAGATGTAAACACGGTACTCGTGAAATTAAATCATATCAGCGTGCATTTGTGTCACATTGCTTTAGAAGTTGTTTCGTGATGAGAGCAAGGAGAATGCGGGTGGAAGCCGGATTTAAATTGGTTATCGGAGAGCACTTAAGGCAATTATTAAAACTGAGATCATTACATAAATCTCCATGTTTTTCATCTTCAAACATCTGATCGCATCAAGCAGCGCTGCAACACACCCAACACACCCACAGAAACACTTCAGTCTGGAGTCATTACACCATTTCACAAAGCTGTACGTTTCATCCGGCAAAGAAAATTGGGCGGTTCGGGTCACACCAGAAGCATAGCTATTCATATGATTTAAGAGCCAAGTGGACTTTAAATGCAAATAATTGTCATGTCTACAAAGTCCAGTCCCTCTATGATTACGTCTAAAATCTAACATAAATACACATTCCCAATGTTCATTACAGCAATTATTTTCCTGTGTAGCATTAGATTAACATATCTGAATTTATTACAGACTCGCTCCTGTTTTATATCGGTTTCTTTGTCTCTAGTTCTCCCTCTCGCTGTTAAATTAAAGGGCACTAAATGCTCGTCTGATGAATTGGACCCTTGTAGAAAGTCTGTTCCCATCTGGACTAACAGTTGCTGAGGCGGCTAAAAATACACATCTGTTTATACCAGCCATAAATACGCTCTCTCCTTCATACCGCACACCTAAATACCTACATTAAACACAAATATGCTTATTATATCCCCCATACTTTTTAAAGACATCTCATTAAGCGCTGAAACTGAGAATATGAAGTTTGAATAAACCATAATCTCTTGATGCAGGATGACAACAGGGTATTATTGTTATTCAGCACCCATAAGACCCATTTATAAACGCTGCTCAATTGAGCTCTCAAAGTGTGAAGACACACAGATAAATAATGTTACACGTTAGTATTTGTGACACGTGTACGAGCAATTGTGATTTCAGATTTTTTTAACTACATTACTTAACCATCAACAATTCAAAACATTTTAAGTGTCAGACTGTCACAGCCCTGTGTGTTCCCCTGGACTCCATTCCCCATAATCCTTTGCACTCCACTCACCTGTTCTCCATCACTCGTTGTGTATTATCACCCGCACCTGTGCACCCTCATCAATGGACCTTATTTATAGCCTGTGTTTTCCTTTGTTTGCGGTCTGGTGATAATGTTATGTTAAGATGTGTATTGTGTTGGATATTCCTATTTCTCAGTAAAGTTCTCTTCTTGTTTATTCCTGGCTCCAAGTTTCCTGTTTCCTGTTGGTGCACGGTACAGCAGCCCGTAACACAGACAGATATTAAATCAAAGAGTGTTTCACGATTAACTTTAATATTTTATAGCTGAATTCTAATCTAATCATGACAAACTATATATTGATGGAAAAGTATAAAACTCAAGAATAAATGACATTTTCATAATTGACAAAATTAGACATCTTTGGAAAAAAAGTTAAGTTCAAATAGTGCATTTTCATGTGTATGCTCAATATGTGTGGTGACCGTTATCAGGTTAAGTTATAGTTCATCTTATGGCCTTATTTTTTTTTACTGTGAAATAAAATGCAATAACCAGCAACGCAACTTGTGTAAAAGTGTCTTTAAAAGAAATTAATTTCCATAATTATCAGCTTTAGTTGGTTAATTTTACTCTTCTGTTAACAGTGAGTGTAAACTTTACAGTACGGCATGCCAGGATTCAGCTTAATCTGAACAAAAACACTGTTTGAGTTATTTGGATGGTTTTGAAATTTCAATGTTTTCCATTTCTTTTACCCTCAGTTTTATAATTTCACTGCTTAAGTTTTATGTTAATGAATAATGTGTGACCCCTCAACCTCGACAAATTATAATTAAGATAATCAGGCAAGTTGGCCTGCCTGACTACAAATGAAAAAAAAAAAAGTTTCACATTCCACAGCCTTTGCTTTCTTTCAACATTTTTCTTTTCTTTTCCACCTCTATTTCAGTCTGTTTGATTCTACGGGTGACATATTCTCTGCCTACCTGCTGCAGGCAGTAATTTCTTCCACAGGACTGAATGGATGTAGCATTGTCGAAGGAGATAAGACCTAAACTCATGCACACACACACTCTTCGGTCTCTCTCTCTCTCTCTGCTCATAGATACTAGTGGAAGCACAGCACAATTGCCCGAAATTTAATTAGCCCAACTAATGTCATTTCAAACTCAATGCATTTCTAATCCTCCACAATTACCAACGACATCAGTACATTTAGTCTGCTTTGCCACTGAGCTATATTATCTAGCAGACTAAGACACAAATTCTGTGAAAACGTATAATTTATATCACACTGTAGTTTAGATTTAAACTTAAAATCTTTAAACTTAAAAGATTATTTGACAAACCTTCAGAAATTGTGCGATCTTTTATTTTAATTACACTTTTAAATTGATGTACTGTATATTCTTCTCCTGAGCTACATGCATGACAGATTAACGAGTAATACATTTATGGACTTTGCATGGCTTTACTGTGAGTTAATGGTCTCTAAATTCCAGAAACAGATCATAGTTGGCAATGAGAAAAATGATTTGGAAATGCCTTTATATAGCTCAAGAGGTGGAAATCATTCAGGCACACAGTCATGACTAAATGGTTTTTGATTCATAAACATCTGGCCAGCTGGCTATTTATGCGTTTTGAAAAAGGTGCAACTGTGTTGGCCTGGTAGCAGCTTTGCGGTTGTCAGGCGTTTTGGATCTAGGCGAACCCTTGGGAGTTTGCCACTAATATTTGGACATTGTGAATCTTGGGCAACAAAGATGTTGCACATCCTGGAATTGTGGCCATATTGGCTTTAAGGGCAAAAATGTGGGCATGCAGCCCATGGGATGTGGCCATTTTGGCTGCAGGCTAGCCCTGTGGAGATATTCTCCTGAGAGTTAGCCACGTTGGGTACCATTCAAGCAACTGTGGTGTTTGTCCCTTCACAAGCGACAGCATGTGGGAATTGTTATATGGCAGGCTACAGCTGACCAGTAGAATGCCTTCTGGAGGCCTGGACAGAACTCACCACTGTACATGTGCAAGCAAATATGTCCCAGAACATCCTAGATGCTAGATAAATCCACAAAAGAGAAATCACAAGTTAACAAAATTAATGGGGTTGTATTTTTCAAGGCTGTGACAGAGCAACAAATGTTCTGCAGGGAAAAGGTGAATCTCTCATCTGATAAAGTGTTACAAATTGGATGTAAAGAGCGAAAAAGAGAGAGAGGTTCTGACTTTATTAAACTTTTTTACTTTGGCCCATGCAGATAATAGTTTAAATTCTCATTGGCAGATTTAATTCCCTGGCGTGACTGTTTTGGTGGTGGCACAAGACCGAATCAGTCTGGTTCTGCCATTCCTCTTGGACTCTGAGATGAAGATAACTTGGTAGTCTATCCAAAAATCAATTATCTTTCTGTGACAGGCAAAAAATGTAACTTTAACTAGTGTCTGTTAAATGGATGAGAGGCTGTTAATGTAATTTTTTTACACAAGGAGGAGATCAGGAAGCCAGTTGTCTCACAGGGAAATTGCGATAAGGGCTAATAAAATTACAATATATAATATACAATAAAAATTATAATATTGTCATTATTTTGTAGAAGCTATCAGGTGAACACCATATTTAAATGCTATGTTCTGCTCTTACCTCGTATACTGTATCCTGACAATATGGCCTGCATTTACTTTTACAATACATTTTAATTTTAATACATTGTATATATGTAGTCTAAAATCATTTGGATAAAATGGCTTATAAATATAACTTATAAACTAACTGAAATCTAGCTGGCTGTTTAAGGGAAACGCCTCATTCGTGCACATGTAAATGACAGATGCCAAATAAGAAATTGCAACGTTTAACCATTTAGAAAACTCTTATGGTCCTTGAAAAAGGTCAATTTCACAGAAACAACATTTTTGAAGTAAAGAAAATAAAGTCAAACTGCAGTGAAAATATTACCATTTGGAATTCAATTCTTAATCATGTCAGCTTCCCTTTGGCCCAAGCTCATTAGGACTCAGAAGCTCTATTTGAATGCATTGCAGAGACTGTGCCCTGGCACTGAACAGATCACACGAGTTTCTTTAAAAGCATGCTAATGTACTCCACTTCCCATGTCCTCATCTGCTTATTAATATACATATTTAAAAAGAGAACATTATGCAAATTAGGCCCAGCTCCAGATTAGATTCCAAGCCTTATAATTTAGTCTAAAATATAATTCTGTACATATTAACCATCCACCTAAGGCAAAAGAGTGCTATTCTCTCCTAGTTTAACCTAATTACTCCACAAACATTAAAACCACATTTTGGGTATCTTGGGGGATACTATAGGGAGTTATGACCTGTAAAATATTCATTTACATGTTGGGGGGGTTATAGTGAACATTTATGTAGTTGTATAATTTAAGTTCCATCATCTCTATATCTATGATATCAAAAATAACCAAATACATTTACAGAGTCAATTACGAGCAAGATTTGTTGTCATTACCAATATTAATTTTAATGAATCCATTCCACTTATTTCAGTTAACTGCCGTTAATGGAGATGAAGTAAAGCCTCCCAGTTCTGTTTCTAGCTTTGTCACAATTAGCTTTCCCAAAATGACTCTGAAGTTTATGTTCCCTGAAATTCACAATTAAGAGTTGCAGAGCAGTTTCAGGCTCTTTTTTAGTCCCTAAACAATCATCCATACAGTATTCTGCATAACTGAGTGTTTGAGTTGTGAGCCTGCCTGGCTGCAGTCAAACCAGCTTGCCTTTTTGTATACACGTGGAACGTTCGGCTGGTTGCCTTGGCAACTGGAACACAGCGTTTTGTGGCCCTCTTCGCTAACGTGTCGCCCCTGGCGCTCCCTCTTAACGCTTAGTCGCTTCCCATCATGCTCCTTGTTTTTGAGGTCTGCTTTGAAAAGCCATCCTGATCACAGGAGCCCACACAGACCTATTGCAAACTACACAAAGTGAAAAATTAATCTGTTCTTTCAATAATGATGGCATAATTGGGCATTTTCTCTAAAGATCAGAAACCAGACGTATTTTCCTTGGGCAAAAAATATGGAAACTGTCTGTGATCTGGGAATTTTCTACCCATCTAGATGACTATTCAGATCCAATCCTCATGTTGTGTGTCCATGATGTGCATCTGGGGTATATACATATTTTACACCTTCCTACTTATTAAACTGCTCTCCATTTTAAAGCTTTAACATGAAATTATCATCATCGCAAGGGATCTTATTTCCTCTCCGTTTCAGTTTAAATCCAAAACGGGAAAAAAGAATTATAGCTTGAATTAAACTTTGCAATTCCCTGTATAGTCCAGCTGATGAAACACTGAATATTTCACCATTTCAGTAGAAGTCATAACATCACCAGAGAGACCTTCTCACCAGAATTTCTTTCTCTGTTCCCCACCATGTCTTTGCTCACTCCTCATGTCATAAAGGCATTCAGACATACAGATCTTTAAAGACATCACCATTGTGTTGAACTGTCAGTTCTGGCAGGAGCTCGACGGACATGTTCCAGTCCAGATCCATCATCCAGCCGGCTTTCAAACCCTCATCCATCAGCGTACTCAAGTTCCTGCGGACCCCTGCCTGATCCGATCATATCAAACTTCTGGGAGCTGCTTTGTGACTGAAAGCCTCAGATGGTGTTGTAGCTGAACAGTGAGCGAGGGCTAGATCTTATGTTTTAAGATGTGAAATGACGTATTGTTTATGACCCTAGGGTGTTTTTTGACACAGCTGGGGCAAGAACACCTTTAAACTCATAATTCCTTTTTAATTCTTGTGTGTATGTGATACAGATTGAAGCATGATGTCAAGTTGTCAGCTCTGTTCTCTTTTCACAGGTACTGATCACCAACCAAACTTCCTGATTTGGAGCACTAAGTTAAGCATTCAGCCTCTAGTCAAATCCAATTAAACTAGAAAAATTGTTTTGGAAACTTCAGAAAGTACTTTGGAAAAACAATGAGGCACCTGATATTACAGTAAACCAGATTCTTACAGTGGAAAGTAAATGCTCATTAAAACAGAAGTAGTTTGTTCAACAGTTCCACTTTACCTAATCTGAAGCTAAAAATAAAAATAAATAATGAGTAATGAAATAAGGTATTTTTATTAAAGTGGATTACAGTTATTCAATTATTAAAAAATATTTGTATAAATCAACTTATTTGCCGTTCTATTCAGATCCAATTAAATTACCAGTCTGTGAAGAATTGTTTTTAAAACTTTAGAAAATTTCCAGTATGCGCCTAATATAGAGGACCCGTTTACACCTGATATTACAGCAATATCAATCTTCAATCATCCGATCTCAAGCAGTCAGACCAAACAAACTGCTGTACATTTACAGTGTTAAAATAAGCAAAATGCATCCAAGTTGATCACATATGATTTTGGGGAAATGTGTAATTGCAGTTATGTTTCTAAAGCACAAAACATGCAACACTATTTCTTTTAAATCTACTTCAATTTTAATAAACATAATATTTTAAGGAAGTGCATCTAATAAATGAGCATCCATAACAGGCTGTTTTAACACAGAGGATGATTGACAGGTGAGTAGGAGATCCATCACTGCTGTCCTGATGCATCAGAACGAATTACACCACAAATGTGATCGGATCGTGAAATATTTTTTGTCTCCTTACATCTGTATTTAGCACTGTACACTTGTGATTGGATCACCCAAGACATGTAATACCAGGTGTGAATTGGTTCATGGGGAGTAAGCGATATTAATCCGTTTTGAAAAGGGCTGCCAAGTTTATCCATCTGATAAATAAATTCACATGTAAATTCAATTAGTAATAGCAGGTAAAATAATCCTCATTCAGATTTGCTATTTATTTAAAAGTAATTACAGTTCCAATGAAGAGACCTGTGTTTAAGTTCTAATAACCAATTTAAATAAATCTAACTATCACCTAGGCATAAGCCATCTAATACTTCGACTTCAATCTTTGAATCAATCGAGACTGAAGCATAAAGATGTGGCACCCCATTTTGAGACCTCAGCTGGGTTTTCTACTTTATTTTTTAAGCCTCGGGGCTCTTAATCTGTTGTTATAGATTTTTAGTCTCTTAATTAAAATGTTTAAGAGCCTGGCTTTGAGGCCTAAAGTTAATGAACTGAGTTGCTGGAGGTCTGTACAATATGAAAAGAATTGACCAGGCAAGAAGTAAATTAAGCACTCATGTCCATTAGGACTGGATTTAAATCCAAGGTGTTGTCTTCCAGAACAGGATTCCAACATGACAATCATTAAGCTTGGCATCTTCTACCTCAAAACACTCCTGTTGGTTTCCCTTTTTCCCCCATCTTGCTATCTGTAAAAAACATACAGCAAGCTTTAGGCTGAAAAGAACATTCTTAACAATATTTGTCTGTGCTATACATCTTAATCAGCTTTTTTAGTTGAACCACCACAAGTTTTATTATATAGCAAAACTTTACTCTCAAGAGCGATTGATTATAGACACTGAGCTCTAGTTTGTCCTTGAGTTAAAAATCAGTTGCTGGCCCTGAAAATGGCATCCAATTTTATAAAACACTGCCTGTCATTCCATTGCAAGTTTCTTGTTCAAAGCATGAATGGACCCAGGAGCAGGGAATCTGGATGTGTTCTCTGCACTCTAAATATATTAGGTCACAATCCAGATTTTTTTTGGCCTACTTAAATGATTTCATTCACCTTCCATTGTCATTATCGCTAAACCGCAGGCATATTTGGCTTGTTTGACATTTTAGACGAACGCTGGCACCCAATCTGGATACGCTGACTCATGATTTTTATTAGAGACAAGCTCTTTTCAGAGGTTGGCGTTGTGCCTGGCAGTGAGCTGTCAGAATGGTAAGTGACCGTTCTTAAGATTTCTTCTCTTTGGGAGATGCTGAAGGAATACAAAGAAGAAGCCATCATACTCTCTGGAGAGGGCTGAACTCAGCAGAAATGGGTGGCATTCCTGTGCTTGCTGGATTATTGTAGCGCTACAATAGTATGAACGGTTAAAGTTGAAGTGTTTGTTTGTGTGTCGCTAAACGGATATGGAAAAACTTTAAGGAAAAAGAAAAATGAAAAAATAAAAACAAATAAAATAAAAAATGAAAATTAAAAATGAATATTAGACGATTAATAAAAAAAGGAAAAGTAAAAAAAACAATTTCACAAATTATTATTAAAAATGTAAAAAAAAAGAAGAAAGTGTAAAAAAAGGGATAAAAAACAACTTCCCTTACCCAAAACATCTCATTGAAAGTTAATGGGATTTCTCCATCTTTTTTATATCAGATGCCATTGTTTTACACTGACAAATATTGTTTGCATAGGAAAGTGTTTGATTAATGAAGTTTTTCCCGTGTATGTCACGGCTCCCTTGGCACTCAGTAAAATTGATGGGTAAAGAATCTGAACTGACAAAGAGGCATTCACTGCAGCCCGCTTTCTGTGAAAAATCCCAAAAACTAGCCATTTAAAGCTCTGTTTACGCTTCCGGAGAGTGTTTTGATTAGTAGGCACAAAGCTATGGCCATACGTTATGTCAGCGGCAACATCAGCTTACATGAGTGAATGGCACGCATGGGGTCTTCTCGCAGATGAAAAAGACATCAGTTACGAAAAAAACCCGCAACCTCTAATTAAAACCCCCCAGCTGGGTTCACGGGTGCTTGTCTGGGCTCGTTTAAGGGGACAGGAGAGAAAGAGAGAGAGACAGAAAATGCTGTGCAGCATATTGTGTGAACGGTCTATAAAGGGAATCGCTGACGCTGGTATAAACCAAGGGAAGCTTTAGGTATGACCCTTTCCTCAGCAGCAGTGTATTACAGGAGGGGGTGGGGGGCAGAATAGGACAGGTGGCTGCTGGACATAATTCACAGTGTCATACACCGGATTGCTGAAATCATCACCGCTGTTATGTGCTCTGCACCTTTATCCTCTCGGGCGATGTCTGGACAGCCGAAGAGGTGAGTTTCAAATGTCACAGTTTAGCAGCTCCCAATTCCTGAGCCAAATTGAGCCCCAAACCACGCTCGCATCTTACCACTGCCATCTGCAAATCGTGTCAGGAACCCTTTAGCATCTAGTTATAGAAAAAGAAACATGTCAGGAAAGCGTCCGTCATTTCAGCGATTCGCATTTCGGGCGGTTTAGCATTCTCTTGCTCAAATTTATATGCTAATGTGACCCTTTTGCTAGCCAAATACCAGCCTGGGACTTGGTGGGTCACAGCAGCTCTGTTAACATGGATCAAAATATAAAAACACAACGGAATTGATTCGTATTTGTGGGCCCATTGCCCCGGAGGGCTTGTCGTGACTTTTGCAGTGTTGTCCAATCGTGCTGTGGTTTGTTATGCACATGTAAACACGAGCACTCGGAGTCAGCATTTGAAATGCGGATAAATATTTGCGTTTGATAACATTTGGACAGCATGTTTCGGTATTCAAATCACCCAGTTGTGCGACAGCGTGTGACAGGGATAAAGATTTCTATTCACACACATACACACGTAGAAGTTCTGCTAAAAAGTACTGGACCAGAGATGATACCAGAGTAGTTGAAAAGCCCACCATGGTGCTGGCATGGCCCGGTTCCCCGGCCCCCTCCAGCTCCCAGTCAATTCACGGGGCTCTCTGAAAGGCCACAAGAGGGGCTTCTCAAGGCCAGTTCCAGCCTCCCGCAAAAGGCCACTCTGCTGACATTTCACACCCGCTCAAGTGATTCATGGCAAAAGCAGCGGTCGGCCTTGTAGTGGATCCCTGCTGATATTTCATTTTTTCATAAAGGTGAGGCATTATGAAGATTTTTTTCCCTTTCTTTCTATCGCTCATTGTGCCAAACTAGAAGCCGTTTGTTCTCTTGTTTTCCAGGAAGGCGCTGTGGAGGGTAGGAGCCGCTTTGGCACTCTCCATAAATACCTCAACAGATTTTGATATTTCGTCATGACTTCAGCTGCGTATGACATTTCAGTTCTCGTCCAATATTGCAGCATTTTGGCTTTGTGGCTGCAATAACACCCCATCATTATTCAGATTTTTTTACACCATCATCTAAGCAGTTATTAAGACATCTGCAATGTACAGCAGGTACAGGACATTTGAACGCTTTGATCATAAAGATAAATGTCTTGAGAAATACCATACGGTAAGATTTAAATAATCCGGTTAGTGTTGTCATTGACCCAGCTTTTTATACCATGTCAATTTCCCTTCCAGCCTCTCTGTGTGAATTTCGATTTGAACTGTCGATGCAAATGTATCCACCGCTAATCCTCTTTACGGGACATTTGTCAGTGAAAGACTCAGACCAATAGCCTCATTCTCGCTGTTATCAATCTAATGACATGATATTCATACTGAGCAAACAATCTCACAGTTTTCTCTCCTTCTCCCTCACGTCGGGTGTCTGGAAGAGGATCAGTGCAAGAAGACATCAATAGTCAATAAGCTCCTGAAGGAAGAAAGATGCAGTCGTGACGACCTTCAGGATTTAAGGAAGGACGGAAAATGTGCGAGCACATGCTCGTGTTGTCTTTGCTCTGCCATATCACAGCAGCTGCCTCAAAGAAGCACAGCTGGAGTGTGTATAAAGGAGGAAAGAGTCGGGGAAAATGTGTTGGTGGGTAAGCCGTGCACACCATGCACAGATTTTTCATAGGACTATTTATTTAGACACGGCCTATCATATACAGCTGGCTGTCATGGAGAGCAAAGATTTGTGCAAAATACAAGATGTACTTTTGACATGCACATGGTACTTGTGTCAAAGCAAAACATCAGGTCTAAAAATATGCAATACTGTATATGAAATTTTAGATTTAGTTGTTTTACACCACATTCAAATATTCTGAATAGTTAACATTTTCTGGGTGGTTTGTAAAGACCTGTGTAATCCAGAAAAAGACAACTTGGAAATGGGATTGTGAGTTTGTAAAGTCTCTAATTTGTGACCCAGTCTATGAAAACCCAGCTAAAGTTTTTTTGTGATATACATCTTCTACATTAAAATCCTCCTACATAATGTAAAGAAGATTCTGTGTGAATATAACTTGTATATTTATTATTATTGACTTTGACCATGCCAAAGATTGAAATTACTGTTAAGAATTTTCCATTACTTTAAATAATAAAATGTAAGGTTATTCATTTTTTTTCATAATTTATCATATAAACAAACGTTTGAGTACTGCATCTTGAAATTTATAATATAATCATTTACAGCAATAAATACATATTTTCTTTATTCTCTTGTTATGGCTATGACTACTTACTGTAGATGCTCCTAATCTCATAAATTATATAACTTTAGCCTGGATTTCAGAGACAGTCACATTTACATTCATGTCTATTTAAAATGTTACATCTAATATGGGGAAAGTGTTTCTGCTACAGTATGTCAAACATGTTTTTAATTTCAGTTCCTAGAAGACAATTTCATTTCTCTTTGAGTAAAAGGGAACAACTTTCTCCATTTTAGAGCAACTTTGACCATTTCACATGTATGTGGTGTTATATGAATTTCAGACACTACTTTTCAATATTACATTCAGTATGACCAGTGATGCCACCCTACTGGATTCGCAAATGCCCAGGATGATTGACAGGTGCATAGCACAGAATATTCTAAAACAGATCCTTTTAACAGGATTCTTATAAATAGTCTGTCAATCTTCAGGAAAATCCATGGGACTGTTTTAAAATTAGGTTTATTTGAGCAGACTGTGGGCTTAAGCTGGTGTGGTAGCTAATCTCCAGACAGTCGTCAGTGGCTGCCCTGGTGCAGACTGACGTCGAGTAAGGAACAGATCAGGAATGGAGCATTTACACCAAATCCTGCTTCACAAAGGGCACACAGCGAGGGAGAGGCCCAAAGTAGCTTTAGCCGGGATTGAATTTCCACGCGCCGTATTCCCACGAAAGCAGCACCCTGCGTTCTTTGCAGAAGACAAATCGAGGGTAAACAAAGAGAGAAAAACAAAAACGTTCAATATCGTCACCCACACAAACAGCGCCGGCAAGTACGGAAATGTTAACACAATACGCCAGTGCAAGCAAACAGCATTTTACAAACACAATACCTGACAGCGTACTGCTCCATTACTCACTGAATGGGTTTATTGTGGGGGTTTTATTTATTTATTTACTCATAGTGGTAGGGGACTAATTAGGCAGTCTATCGGAATAAATGAATCAGGGTTGGGGGTGGGTGGGTAACATTTCCAAACACCATGTACTGTATGGAAGAACAAAACCATATGAGAAATAATATAAGACCCTTTTCAGAACACAGTCTGAAACGATGAAAGAGTTTTCAAATGCTAAAGACTAAAAATCTTATTTTTGTGTACTCAACACCTTTACTATTTTTTCATGCATGCTGAATGAAGATTTTAATGACAAACAATATATTACCATGACTAAGTCTAAAGCACTTTTCTTTCAGACCACTCCATCATCAGATTGACTTTATAGAAAGTGCATTGCTCTTTATCTTTCTTTTGTGATGTGGGTAGTTTTAGATTTGACACATGGTGCAGACTTGAATTTTGACATTTTGGTCTTATTTGACAATAATTGAAATGAAACACAGCTGGGCCAATCTTGTGCTTTCTATTTAACCCATGTGAATATTGAAAGAAAAGTATTAACCAAACTCCAACAAAAAATAAAGTATCGTAAAGACTTTATGATCCCAGCAGAACCCACAACAAAACTAGAAATGTGGTAAAACTATATTACCACAGTAAAAGCTAACTTAAAAACCTAAACTCTCCAGAGATTAACCAGCAACATCTCCACTGTTCTATTCATACCACAGACTTTATAAACTGCCTGCAAATTAGCACAAGCTGCTAACAATCATTACCTGATCATTAGCCCCGCCCACCGCAGAATCTCATTGGTCTAAAGTCCTGCTCGTTATTTAGCAGTTGTATATTTAAGCGTGTTCTGTTGAGCAGTTTTCATTTATAGAACGTGAACACACAAAAAGCTCTAAGAAACTTTTTTTGTAAAATTTTGCATGTTTAAAAAAAAAAAGTGTCTATAGACATTCCCAATGCTTTAATATTATTTATATTATACTATATATTTCTGCTAAAGAAACACTCACCAGCTAAATAATGATCTCTTAACAATGTGATTGTGTCGTGAAAACATGGTGGTTCACGTCATGGTGAGGAGGCCAATTTGAAGGCTGTTGTGTTCTCATTAAGCAATAGGTTTTTTTTTGTCAATCTTGTGTTAATGCAATGCTGTTACAAACGGCATTATTTACATTTTCTAACATTGTACATTGTGCTCATATACTCAAAAAAAAAAAAAAATGCCCAAGCAGCTGTATTATGCCAGGTGCACCATCAGCCGTTTCCTCATGTTTCTGTCTTAACGCTCAAACAAACCAAAGTTTTATTTCTCCCAAAATGAAAATTTAGTTTAGGTAAAATTTAGGTAGTCAACCCTAATACTGTGATGCATAAATCGGCTCTTATTCCAAAAATTCTAACAGTCTCTTTGAAATAAATACACAGTATTGTGATCAATGAAACGAAAACCACATTATTAACCAAACAGCCCAAAAACTGGCATAATCTTGGTATCACCAGAAACCTGTAAGCTATTTCACTTGATTCATGACGTGATATCGGTCTCTGGTGGGCCACACTTGTTAAGAAGATGTGTGATGATGTAACGATGGCTCCATAATGGAGATCAACGGCTCTCTTCCTCACTCCCACACCGTCTGATAGCAGGGCTCTGAACACAGCCACCATTTTGGCTCCTGACACCTTGTGAGGTTTTGTGCTTTTCACAAGGAAAAATCATGTTCTATTTGTGTGGCTTCTATCTTGACACACATCACTCACAGGTTAAATGTCTACTGCAGACCCATTAGATTCACTTTCTTTAACATAACGGGGACAAAGATTTAAGAAGACATTACAAATTCAAATAAGATGTGATTTAAGTGCAACAGCAAATTGAGGCTCCAGATGAAAGCAGGTGTTGGAAAAGCAGGACAGGGCATTTTATTTCTATTTTAACCAGATATGCTTTGACAGACTCGACGGAGATCCCTAAAGTGGCACTTCTGCACCAACAGGCTATTTGTGTGTGTGTGTGTGTGTGAGCAAGTGTAAGCGTGCTCATTTGAGGTCTCTTTAGATGTAGAAATTCCCCCTCTTTCTAAATAATAGATTTAGAGCATCTGTCTGGTGTTCTGAGGCGAGGATTGATCAGTCAGAGAGATGAAAAAAGAGATGGTGAAGGGGAGGGAGGCAGACGAAAGGAAGCTTTCAGTATGTCTCACAGAGCACATGCAACCGTCTAACTCCTACAGTCGCTCTCTCTCTCTCTCTCTCTGCCATGTTTTCTGTTCTCTGTTAAGCCTGTAGGGTAGAGGAGGCGACTTATCATGTCTTTGTGGCAAATTGACAAACAATCTGTATCTAATTACCACCACAATCCTCTGACATGTATTATTAGTACTGTGCGTTCTGACAGAAAAACACGTGGAACACAATGCGTTATGACTTCTAAGAGAAAAATATCATCTATGCCAGAAACTTCAAAGCAGAACAGACTGATCCTTTCTCAATATTAAAACGTGAAGAGAAAACCTTCAAGTTAATTGCGTGAATACTAATTATTTTAGCCACGGCAGTTGCCGCCTACATATGGATATGTTGAGTAAAGCGACTGTTCTTTTGAGGCTTTGGCCGCCGTGTAGCATCAAAATGCACACAAAAATATACAGTTTCAACTCAATCACGTCTCAAATATTAGTTGTAACTGAAAATTGCTTGTGACCCGCTAATGGCTTTCCCTCATCAGAATTCTGTGCGATCCTCTCCATGTAACAATGACAAATATCACAGCTCAGACGCTTTGACATCTTTTCTACTGACGCTCAAACAGTGTTACCCATCACTGGCACAGGCTCTTTTGACTTGCTCTTCAAAAGATTTGTTGCCATGGCAATAGGAAACTCTACCACTTATGGGATGTTTTAGAAATCATGATATTTCACACAGCATGCTGTGTATGTGAACTGTGTGTGTGCACATGTTGACGGTAAATTTTAGGCACATAAAAAATCTAGCCATTCACCTGTGCTTCTGCTTAACACAAGCTACACTGCCATCTAATGGAGTTTGTTTTTTTCTAGCTAACTAAAAGGCAATCCTACACAACTTTTAATTTATTACTTTAATATTTCATAATTGATTTCTAAACTATGGCAATCTATATATTGATTGAAAAGGTTTAAAAAAGATAGAAATAAATAATGTATAATAAAATAAATAATAGAATAAATAAATAAAAATAATGTATAATAATAAAAATAAATAAAAAATGTATTTTGGAATATATATATATATATATATAAGTAAATATATAATGAATATGTATTAACTATTTATTTGACTTTCATCATCATGTTAATTTTATTTTAAAAAATACATAAAATTTAAAAAAGATTAAAACAAATTGCAGATGTGCATTTAATGTGTATGCTTAATATGTGCAGTGACAGTTATCAGGTTAAACATTGTGCAGAACATGTCTGTGTGTATGTGCAAGTGAGGCAGTCATCATTTTAGTAACGAAAATGAAGTTGTCAAGACGAAAAAAAAATGGCTAAACATGCAAATTGATCAAGAGAAGCGATAACCTTCATGTATGCAACACTATCCCTGTTAGACAACATAATCTAAGCAGTCACCCCTCACGCCTCGCACGCAAATCTCTCTGCCAACAAGCACATGGACGTGGGAGTCTGTGTTAATGAAACAAGGTAATGAGGTATGCCAGAGCAAACGCTGCGCTGTGTTGTCCTGGACTTCAACCTTGCGGTTATGGGCGCTGCCAAACATGAAAGGCAATCATGCTTGTTAGATGTAGCAAGATCTAATACAGCAGCTTTGCCAGACACATCCTGCGTTGTGATATTCAATTAAAGCGCCAAAAAATGTTATGATTGAAAATTAGTTTCAGCCAATGTGGGTTGTATAAATGGATAAGGGGTATTGTGATGCAACAGCGCGACTGAGTAGTACGGTAACATCATTCACCTACGTGTTCTGACTGCGTCATGCATTTATCAACCACACAAAGTGGATTTTACGACCTGGGGGGTGATTAATAGTAACTTAATAGTAAAGCACGCACACACTGTACATTATCTCTCTGATAGTAGGTTACGGTGCTTGCCATGCAATGAAACTAATGACAAAGTACAGCTTGTTCGGTTCTCAAGGTACAAGATGATAGAAAGACCGAAAGTGAGAGATTTAAAGTGGTGCCGTCTTGATGACAATGCAGCGGCCATGAATGACACATCTTTAGATGGCTTGAGTGTGTAAACATTGGTGATCTCTGCCACCTGCAGTCTGTACAAGAGATGGATCTTTTTAAAACAAAGATTGAATTTAGAGGACAGAATACTGTGAAGTAAAATTGCAGTGCCTTCCCCCACGTCGGCCCTTCTGACCTCAAATGCGAAGCTACGGGGCGGGATGAATTGTGTACATGGTGGCAGAGGAGTTGTACAAGAGTTGTGTGAAGGTGTTACAGTAGATTACATTGAAAGGACAGGTCGACACTCCGTAGGGGTGCGAGAGGGAGTGCAGATGCCTTTATACATCTATAAATCACTGTTAACAAGAAAAATGAGGAGATATTTTTTTAGACACAGATTAATGGTAATATTTGTTGTTCAGGTTTAGTAAGAATAACAGACTTTTTGTATTCTCGCAATACCTGTGGATGACGGTTACAAGTAGTTATTAAAGCAAAGTCTTATCAAAGTTGGCACAATGTTATTTTTTACAAACAAGTCCAATCAAGGCACAAATTTAGTTTATGCATTGGCAGTGGTTCCAAATGCCGTTTTAATTTTCACGTTTTTAAATTGGTGTGTAAATGGATTTGGTGCCCAGAAAGAAAACTCACAACCGGATTCTGATGTTGTGTGAATGGTCTAATTATCATCAAGCACTTTTCATCAGGTTAAAAACTCAAACCGATTTTCCCACACAGTGGATGACTGCTTGAATACATTACTGATAGTTTTCCAGATGTGTCTGGTTGTTGTTGTTGTTGTTGTTGTTGTTGTTGGTATCCCTAATATAATGCTTCAACAGACCTGCTTTAGGGAAAGTAGTTCTACACAGTCAGATAAGATCACATAACATGTCCAGTTAACTACTATCACTTTCTCCACAGATAATGAGCAAATGGACACTGTCAGCTCTGACATTACTTCATTTCAACACCATCTTAAAGGTTTTTGATGATGCGTTGGCCATCGCTTGACTTTGTGGCTATTTGTTTATTTCTGCATGTGGTGTCCACACGTAAGCAGGCCTCGCAGGAAGGCTTTCAATATGTTTTCTCAAAGAAACAACAAATTGGCAGTTCATCATTATTCTTCAGTAAATAGGGAGCAGAGGCAGTTCGAATGCTTCTTCTTTCACAGTCAGCCACGCATGGCGGAGGTAATCACACTTTCATTTCCAGCCCTAACAGTGTGCCATGCTTTAATGATTTTAATCAAACTCATTCACTCACTCTTTCAATAAACAAATATGAAGAGTCTGTTTTGATTTGCTTTCTTTTTACCTCCTGAGAAGCTGGAGGAACATTAGAGCCCGTGTTAGGAATTATCAAATATGTTTGTGTGTATTTGTGCGTGCTTGGAATCCTTGACAACGCTATAACAACCAATCAGTCAAAAATTCAGAACGCATTAGTGGTTTGTCATGTGTCTTTCGGTTTCATTATGACAACCAAACCATTTTGTGTTCTTGTAATTTATGAATATCTAGAGCTAAGGATGTGTTTATGTTGTTTTTAAAATGATAGTTCTCTTAAAAATGAAATGATGTTGTTGTCATTACACACCACAAAAGTGAATGTTCCCATTACTCTTTTCTTTAAAATTGACATACAGGCCACCCAGGTTACACAGGCTTCTCCAAAAACATACTTGTGTCTGTGATTGACAGCTAAAGCTCATGGTTGCTGTATGTTGTAAAAGAACAACTGTCAACATTCTCTTCCCCACAAGACAATAACTGATCTGGGAACAATGTAAGGATGGGCAAATAAGGGCAAATAATGACAAAATCTATGAACTAACATTTTAATAATGCTGATTCCAACACGTAATGTCCAACGTGATTAAACAACATGTACGAGTATATAATCTCTGTGAATATTCAGACTATTTATGATGCACCACTTTTGAGGTTTTGTTAACTTTAGATAACTTCTAGAGACATCTCAGCAAGCGTGTCACTAAATTATAGCTACAGTAAGTAAAAAAACATCCACTATGCTTTAACGTTCCCTTTTTTTTTCATTTTACAAATTTAATTTATTCGTGGAGTTTGAAAAAATTTATTATAATTATTAACTTTTTTTATTATTTATAATTATTTATTATGATACGACCGTTCATACATTTTCAAAGTATTTTCATATGCATTACTCCAATATGTTTTATACTAATATATGATGTTTGTGGCCTACACTTCTCCATGTTATCCAGTTGTTTTTGCTCCCAAACTCTGTATGGCACAGTACAAATAAGTGATTAAAATCTGATTTGAGGTATGTAACACCAATCCCTGATCTAATCAATGAATAACGTTGCTAAAAGAGAGGTTAAAAGAAAGTCATAAACTTATAAAGGCAAACACAGACACATCTGTGCTGACAAACACAGGTGTGAGTCTGTGACAGGAACAGAACCTTCTCTGACAGACATTTGGCAGGGTATGTATGAGCAAACAGACATACACCCACCAACCTGCACACGCACTGAACTGTATTTCAACTGTATTTCGGAAAAAAGATTTGATTCTTTTTAAGGGCTATACTTACTGTAAAAAGATGACAGCTATGAAACATTCAAGTTCTGTGTCTGTGCTTCTGTAACTCAATTTTATGGCGTACCAAATGATTTCATAATTTCATAAATTGCTTGTATAAATGAAATTGCTTCTGGATTTCAGAAGTATAGACCGAAAAAGCTATATGCAAATACTACAATCTGGTCATTGAAGGTTGTATTACCATTAATAGACACAAAACAATCCTTGTATTTATTTCCACTGCAATTGTATTAATATTTGACTATTTATTTTTCAGAATACCTCTAACAGAAAGAAAATTGTTAGCATCTACCTCGTAATTTGGCGGTGTTTCAGTGTCAAGCTACACAGACATACATATTTATATACATACAATGAACCAGAAAGGCAAAGATTTAACTATGAGATGGACCGATGCAGCGCGCCCCCCACCAACCACACAATGATGAACATGCTGTTGTGGCCACTAATTATGTGTTTTGCATTTTCCTGAAAAAAAAATGGCTATTGGCCAGGTGGAAGACGCAAGGGCACTTTTTGTCATTGGACTGTTTTAGTGAAAGAAAAGAAATAAATAGTCACATCTACCTGGTATTCTTCATTAACACACAGGTTGTTGCTTTAATTATATACTGTCGGCTGCCAAAGAAAAGTTTTAAGAGTGACAAGATTCTGTCTCCAGTAGATTAATTTACTTAATTAACCATGATGCCTTTACTGCATCTGAATGTAAAGTGTAGCAAAACAAAGTAGGTGTCACATTTGGTAAATGAAGATAATTAGAAAACGGGTATTTAACTTCAACAAGTAATGAAACGATCGTATTGAATTGCTTTTAATAGAGGCAGAAACGCTTTACAGTAAGGTCTCATTTGTTAACTTTAGTTAATTAAAATAAACTAACATTGAACAATACTTCTACAGCCTTAATTGATCTTGGTTAACATTTAATAATGTTTTTCAAAGTTGTATCTGTTAACATTAGTTATTTCACAATGAACTAAAATGATCAAACAATTAATAATTGTATTTGTTTGAACAAATATTAATACATGCTGTAAAAATATTGCTCATGTTAGCAAATGCATTAACTAATGTTAATGAATGAGACCTTATTGTAAAGTGTTACCTGGAAGTTTCACATCTGTTCACTTGCTTTTATCCATAGCAAGGAAGTTGTAATGCCTAAAACGAACTAACCACAAAGCCAACATCTTTAAAGTCTATTATTTTACTCTCCAAAGCCAAAGTATGTTTGTACAACAGTAAAAGGTGTTGCACCATCATCGCGTCGGCTTTTCTTGATGGCGTCCCCAGACGGACCAAAATCAGCTACATCCTCATATACACACATCCATGCACAGTATCAAAGATGACTCAAATTACCAAATGTTTATAGATATGACATCAGATTTGTTCATTTCTAGGTTGTTTCTCCAGAGAGGAAGTGTTTCATGACAGGGAGCAAGTTGGAGCGCCACAGGGGGCTATCCAAACCATTGTCAATCCCACAGATGCGGGAAGAAGTCCTTGTGGCACTGCATGATGTAAGTCTTCAGACAGGCCTGAAAGCTAGTGGGGTACTCATGGTGTAAAAGATTTATTTATCACACAGACAAGAAACGCGCACACACACACGCTGACACCCTGATCAAAGCAGATGTAAGAAGAGATCCTCACACCCTCTCTGGGACACGGGGGGGAGAGGAATTAAGAGAGACACGAGGCAGCGGAAAGACCTGCCGTGACACGGGGAGGGGGCGCGTTCGTGATTATCGCCTTAATATCACTTACTTTCTTTTCTGATGCTTTATTAACTCAAAAGAGAGCAAATCTTTTGTCATACGACCCCCTCGTGGTGTTTCTGGACTTCACGATCTGTCTTGCACCACAGTCTTGCACGTATGTAAGATAAGGACAGGCGAGCAGGACTCCTGAGATGATATCCTTGAATGTCAGCAAGCAAATGTGACAAAAAAACATCTTGTATGCACAGCGGCTGTGTCAAAACAATTCCGGTGTAAATTAAATAAGAACGTAGATAAATGCTGTATTTTAAAGGTTGTCTCTGAAGCTACAGTAATAGCCTTTAGATTTGTTTCAGGGAATAACAGCAGTTTCTACTCAGAAGAATATATATGTAATAAAGATTTAGAGTGGTCTGAGACATTGGAGGAGATTGTGTTTATTGAAGGAATGTGTGAGCAAATTACTGGACATAACCGACGATACCAGTGTGAAGACGAATTCATTTTCAGGGAATAGAAGCCCTGTTGTTACCTTTATTGAACAGACTCGCTAACAAATTACACTTTAGTGTGTGTGTGTTCATATATCTCACCTTAGACATTTTAGTGTCACAATACTAAGTGATTTTTATTTGTTGCTTTCTCAATATTTCTTCAGCTATTGGACCTTTAGACTTCATAAAAGCTCTCTCACATTCTCACTATAGTTTAAATTGACAGCAAACCATGTCCAATGGTGTTATCAACATTTTTTCAACATTTTAGAAATACAAATTTTGATTCTAATTTAGATTCTCATTTGGAGCCTGGATTGAATCAACCCAATTTGCAAACAATTTTACCACAATTTACAGCAGCAGTCAAGTGATCGAGGAGGAACTTTACACTTAGTCTATATTAAGATCCACGCGTGTCTGTGGCACAACGCAACAAAGACGACAGAACCTAGTATAATCAGTGATTTCATACATTGGATGAAGACAAAAACAATAGTGCCATTTGATATGTTTATATCCTAAATGAACTTATATTTTAACTTTTTTATACTATTAGAAAAATATGACTCAAACTTAATTCAAAAACAAAGTGCACAGTAACTCAAAATTAATTTTAAAATAATTTATGATGTTCAGATTTCAGGAAAAAGTGGTTCTTGGACAAGGCTGAACAACAAATCTATACACAAAGTGGTGGTTTCCTGGACAGGGTTTAGATGTATCCAGGACTAGGCCATAGTTAAATTAGGACATTTAAGTACTTTTTAAAAAATGTACATGCCTTATAAAAAAACATTACTGGTGTGAATCTTGAGACAAAGCAACGGCAATGATATATGTTAAGATGTATCAGTGCAAGTTGTTTTCAGTTCAGACAGCTCAAACATGCATTTAAGTCTAGGACTAGGCTGAAGCCCTGTCCAGGAAACTGCCCCAAAGCATTTAAAAAAGTAGCAAAATAAATTATGAAATAATAGGAAGATGTAAAATATGACCTTCATTTAACAAAAACCTGAAAATCAACCCCTGGGACATAACGTACCAAGAGACACACACACACACACCATCAACTGCATTTTAGAGACGTGTGTGGAAATGTTCTCTTTAAGCCCTGTAATGAAGTCATCTATATTTGTTAAGTCAGGCCATTGTTTCACAACCTTGTAAAGGTCATGGAAGTACTATGCGATGTACTGCAATAGATGATGTATTTTATCTGTTCTTCCCCGTCTGGCCTCCGTGTGTCTGTACAGCGAGCGAGTGCCACACCTCACCCTGATTAGCATATTAAACGCCCTCATAATCGATATGCTGATTAACTCTAAAGCCCTTGATGGTAATCTCATTCACAGAAATTCAATATCACGCTTATCACGAGAAGGCATCCCCCCTTCAACAACTTTGTGTATGGTTTCCATGTAGATATCTGACAAAATGCTTTGGCAAAGTGAAGACATTAATTACACAAATAGAGGACAAACTGATCTCTTTATCGTTTGCGATCGGTCCCTTGCTCCGTCTTTCTAGCACAATTTCTCTCTGTCCTCTATTGGAAACAGAGAGTTGTGTACAAGTTAATGTATCTGAAGTGTTTTATGCAAATTACTTCACTAAACTCATACAATACAGAGTAAGGTTGACTACACTGGAACTGATGCATCTTGTCATAAATTGTCTTTTTAAAACGTACTATTATGCATGACATTATCCACTTTTGTTATTAATATTATACATTCACATGTCACTACTGTTTCTGTTAAAAAATATTTAGGATGCAGATCTTTTCATGCTGTTGCTAAAGTATGTTTCTAAGCTTACAGCGGATTGGTCTAAAGCTATTTGATAATGCAAAAACATTATTAATAAATGATATATATAAAAAAACAGTTTAACATTTTTACTTGAGTCAACCCCTCTATTCACTCATTTTACTTTTTGTTTTACATTAAGAAATAAAATGTAAAACATTTGAAAAATGTGTGAAACTAATGGAGAGAGAGATGCTATTGAAATATTCAAGGCCATCTGCTTCCTAATGACTTTGTAAAAGGTTTCAGCCAAAATCGGTAAAGAGCAATAAAATACAGAGCAAAAAGCGTGTGTGTGTGTGTGGAAAGAGTGTTGGTTTTTTTAGAACAGCCATCCTAACAATGTTTAATTGTGTCAGTAAAGTGGGACAGCACTGCAATGTGACCTTCCAAAGGCTCAAAACCAATTCTACTTTTGGAGAGTGTTCTGTCTCGGCACACGGATGCCATGTATTCTCATTACGACTGGTGTCACGGTGGGCTCAGAACAACGGCCCGCCACAGCACAGAACTTGTCAATTCACAGCAAGAGTGGTTTCAAATAAGCATTCGTGAGTCCAGGGTCGCAGTAATTCATGCGTGTAACCGTGGATAAATTATGCGGGACTGAACAAATGCGAACATCTGACATTAAATGAATATAACTCTGCTTTACTGATGGTTAACCTTTAATAGATCACAGGAGGTGTACAAGATCAACAGGAGAAGCAGAATTATGGTTAAATGTTTTATTAGAAACACGACTTTTGCTATGACACAAAGAGGGGCGATGGTTTAGGAACCCCTGTTTAAAATAACACTGCATGAAAGTAGGTCAGTCTTCAAAGATGGCTGATTTTTGGGGTGAGGAACATGTTGAATATTCCATCTGAATGCTCATCCAGGTCTCAGTTTGATTGGTGGTCTTTCAGATTTGCAGTGTTTGAAGTTTGGGTACAACATGGATGCAGTTTCTTTAATACTTTAATGTATTTTGGGGGATCAAAATGCTAAACTGACCTGTACAAACAAACATGCTAAATTATTTTATTAGTATAATTATAGACAAGCACACATGAGCTAATGTAAACTGAATTTAAATTATGAATTTATTTTAAATATGCCTTAGACAATATTTCTAGTAACTTACGGTTTAAAATCACACCTAAAACGTTGTTATTGAATGTATTAATTTTAACATGTTAACTGTCACCGTTGCTCAGGAGGAACACTTGTTATTTTACTATTCACTTTAATATTTCAATTTTAATCTAATCATGACAAACTATATTGATGGAAAAGTGTAAGTCTCAAGATTAAATATTTGACAAATTTTCATAACAATAAACAAATAATAAATAATAATATTATAAAAATACCTAAAATAAAAAACATTTTAAAGACTTTAACGGTTTAAAAATCTAATATCTAAACTAAAAAACTGTAGTTTGGATGGTGCATTTCATATGTATACTCAATAAGTGTGGTGACCGTGAAAGAATACCACTGTCAGGGAGTCAAAATGGATGATGGAATGGAAATGATAGGGAAGACACATGTGACCTTTGACCCAGAAACAAAAAGGGGGAAAAAGTTAAGCTTCAACTGATGGGTAAGCATCTGGCAAAACATTGTCACTGTAACGTACAGTAACTGGCATATTGAAAGCGCATGAGTATGCATACATTGTACAGAGAGATTTGTGTGTGGGAGTGTGTATGTGTGATGAGCTTGTGTGTGAAATGTGTGTTCTGCATGTCACCGCGACCATCTGGCTGAGCAATCAAGGCCAGATGATAAACGGTACATGTTGTCAAGTCTTAAAGTCTGCTGACCAATCAATATGCTGCAAATTTTGAGATTGCACTTTACAGGTCTACACATGAGAGATCATTGCTGATCACATAAAATGCTAGCAGAAGTCTTGCTTGTCAGGCTTTAGGCACGCCAGCATCCAAAACACAACATGTCCTGGTTCCACATCCCCTAAAATCATGTCTAAAATGGTTATATAACAGTCTGCCACCTCCTAAATCTAGTAAGAAGTTAATTTGCAGTAGTGTAATGAGCAGGAGATTGTCTCAGCATGCATCTGAGCTCCTGGTTTCAACGCAGTGTGAACGGGATATGGCACCATCCCACCCACGGAAAACATGGCAGATTTCCAGACTCGCCACACACAGTCCTGACCGCAGTCAAGAGCAGCTCTTCTCTCCTGACCCTTCAATTTTTTTCTTCTATTTGCACTGCTATTTTCTCATCTTACTTCATCTCTGATCTTTTCTGTCCTCACCTTGGGTGCTTTCACCTCTCCGCTCACCCCGGTCTTTTTTCCCTGCGTGAAGGAATCTCTTTCAGTCAATCAATCACTCACTCATTCATCCTTTCTGCTGGTGTCTGACAGGTGAGATTCGGTTCTGTTAGTACCGCAGCGGAAAAGGTCGGCCTGAACACAGGATTCAGAGGGCCAAATAAAAAGCAGCTTTCTGGTTTTCCTGTCCGCCGTAATCGCTCTGCGTTTTATTGTCTGTCGCTCACATTGGCTCAGAGGTGCAGGTTATTAAATTTAATTTAGGAGCTAAACACTGTAAAAAATTGGCACGTTTGAGACTACAGTCAATACTGCAAATCATGGCGTGACATTTAGTAATGACTACCCTGTAAGTGATATTCATTATTATTAATCTTTCATCTTTTTTTTTATGGGAAATGTTGGTTGTTGCCCCATTAATGGAGCAAAAGGCAACATGGGATTTCATCTAATATTAGCAAGGCTATCGATATGATAATGCCATTTAGACTAGCGGATCCAATCTCTCTGCGTGTGCTGAAAACCTGCTTGCACTTTAATTGGCTCATCGTCAATTCTCGTCATCAGTCCAGGGGTTAAAAGTTATAAATTGAAAGACTTTTTTTGTAACAATTTGACCGTTGGGCTATAAATTATGACAAGAAGAGAAAATGTAGGGAGCAGGGAGTGGGTCAGCATGATTTATGAGCGACGGAGAACCACCTCCAAGGCGCAGTGAGGGAGAAGATCCATTAAAATCGAGTCCCTCTGCCTCACTGATCTGCATGGTATCTTCACCTGCCTGCCACACTTCTTCAAATATGAATTTCATCTCTTCCCAGCATCCGCCTGTACTCCATCAGAAAAGTCATTTCTGGGTGGGAACGGCTTCAAAGCGCACACTGCTCCTGTCCCGAGCGCTCCTTATGAAAAATGAAGTTGGGGTAAAGTTGCTTCACAATGAACCCGGCCTCTTTTCCCGACGGCGCTGCTGTTGTTTATTATTTTAATTAAAGCAAGTTCTCACTTTCTTCACATGTGAGAGACGCAGTCGCTAAGAGTAACGCCCCAAGCTAATGAATTCTAAAACGCCTTTATCTCCTGCCTCCCCGCGGAGGCCTGTAAACAAGATAGCGTCCACCAAACAAATGGCGGTTGTCAGCCGACTGGAGCGGCTTGGCTGTTTACTTCACCAACATCTGATTAAACAACCCACAACTGATTTGTTTTGCTAGTACTATCTAAAGCAGAGTAGGTGAGAATACAGTTCTTTCAGCTCAATCTCATCCAAAAACATTCCTTTGTGCTGCAATAACATCTACTGCATACAATAATATTTAATTTTTTTTTTGGTATTTTTCCGGCTGGTACATGTTTTTTATCAGTTGCAACATGTTCTGCATTATGGAGTAGCTGTGACAGAATTATATCTACTAAAAAATTGCAAATATGTGACCCTGCATGTGAAAACCCAGCTTTTTTCCATTCATTTTTTTTCAAAGTCATTTTTTGTGATTTACTGTTTTCTACATAAAATCATCCTAAATAATGTTAAGAACATTCTGTAAAATATAACCTTTATCTTTAAAATTGTCAAAATTGAAATCATAGTAAAATTAACAGCTGAAATTAAACTTATTCTCATCTCAAAATTAGATTTTCAGACTATAGCCTGGTTGTTTTAAAGTGCCCAGATGACACATGAATATTACCTATGACGTGTCATACAGAAATTTGATATTGCCATGTATGCAGATTTCTGTGTGAGTTAGCTATAGTAACCATAATTCTTTTGGTTTATTTGTGGTAAAACTATAGTAAACTTAAATTTACTGGTCTCACCACAATAACCATAATTTGATATTTGTAGTAAAATTATGTTAATACAATCTTCCAACAGATATAGAAAAAAACCTTTTTAACTATTATCAAACCCCAATTACTGATGTCATTTGTCACATAGCTTGAGAATGATTAGTCACATCAACAGTTATAAAAGTATGATCATTTCTGTCATTGTCTGTTAATCTGATATTTTCTCCATAATTATATAATTACACCATTACTTTGTATGGAAAGAACTGCATTAGTGCATTAAAACAGAACAAGCATAAGTATGAATGAATTTCTTTTTTGTTTGTTTGGATTTTATCAGTGTAAATGACAATTATCAGTTTTGTTTGTTTTATTTGGTAAATGACGAAACACTTTCAGTTAGCGCAGCGCCTGCCATTTACAGCTTAGGTAATTGGCCTAAAAAATGTGCCAGCCTGACAACAGCCATTGAGACGACTAGGAATGCTAACGGATGTCATTCTCCAGGTATTATAAACCCTCCCTGAGTCCAAACCACCCGCAGGCCCGGTAGGTTCTCTATGAGAGGGTCATTGACAGACAGCCGAGCCGTCTCGGAGGCAGAACCAGACTGGTCTCTGTGGTCATCATTATAATAGCAGCGAAGCGGTAATAATTATTGTAAACAGTGTACAGGAGGGAGCGTGTGCTGTGCCTGCCGTTCACAAGAGACATCACAGTCTGTTCATCACCGGTCATACACGCATGCACACCCACACAAACACACCGCGACGGGGAGGCCTTGTTTTCATCTTTCTCCTCTTTTTTCCATTCCCTCCTGGTGTGATTTATCTCTCTACTGCCCTTCCTTCCATTTTGTCTCCGTGGAGCCGTCACCGTCGTGATTTGTGCTCTGTTCTCTGCCGATGCATCTTAAATTATCACCGTCTGTTATTAAACGGGAGCACTTAGAGCGTTTGCAGTGGCTTACGCACACACATACACAAGCAGGGAGGGGAAGGTACCTGTGGTGTCAGCTGGTGACTGTGGGCTATAAAAATGGCAGCGTAAGCAAATCTGATCGGGATTTAAAAACAGCAGCCACGCTGTACCGCCCATCAAGAATCAATCACGGCACACGTCGGCATCAAACACGTGCGGCGAGCGAGCGAACGAGCGCACGTGCGGGTTGGTGCAGGTGGGACCGGTGGAGGCGTGCCTGCAGATGTTGGATCGCTTGTTTGTTTTCTCTTTCGCCTTTAAAAATATGAATCATAAAGGCTTGTGATAAACAAGTGCTCATCATGAGCAGTGAAGTAAAATGGGGTTTGGGACTTGGAATGCTCCATTATATGTTCTTCTATTTGTCACAGTCCTACTAAACTGTCATTGTGTCACTGATGTGGGTATCTGTCAACATAACACCAGCTTCTGGGAAAGGAGTAATGGTGTTTTGAGGCATTATGGGAAAGGAATGGCACCACATACCTTTGAATTCTTGCCTTCTGTACCCACACAACAGTTTACAATCTTTCACGCAAACGCACACATTTATACGCACCGAGCAAAGTGTCGGTTGCGATGGAACTATCATTCACAGAGTTTATTACTGACCACTTTAACTGAGAGAAAGTACACTGGAAAACATACTTAAATTATCTTTGGATGCTTTTTACGACACACAAATACAGCCCATTACTGTTGTCATAAACATAAAGTGCTAAAAAGTTTGAGGCTATTTTGGTATGATGATCAGCACTTTATTTTCAAGTGGCCCAGAAGTCCACGACACAACATAATTTACAAAGCAAACTGTCATATTTACTTGGTTTTCTTTCTAACTTTCATTGTGTTGTGAATCTCTGGCTCATTGTAAAATCTATATGTGAAGCTGAAATTCAACACAACTTGTTCTTGAGAGACAATACATAAAATGAACTACATATTAGTCCACTGTTATTGCAAATCCACAATCCACACACAACAAAACGTATTGAAAAATGCTTGTTTGTTCTACATCAAAGCTTAAAACAGACAGTTTTGTCAAATGATGCAAAGTGCATTTGGATTCAGTGCTTTACCGAGTGACTGGTAATCCTACCACTAACACTTGAATAAACACAGCATGACACTAGATAAAATGAGTTGTTTGAGGTCCAGCTGTCAAAGCAATGTGCTTTTCTACACTGAAAAATTACTAGTAAGTAAACTTGTGCTATTGCAGTAAACCGGTTGTTTTATAGTATAAATCAGCATCTCCGGTGAGCCGTCATCACAAATTGGACACGGCGAGAATGCCTTTAGGGGTTTACAACACTCATATCTCACAGAAATTACCCATCAGCACATCAGTACTTGAGCTTGTTATGTTTTGTGGGTAAGTTCTGAGAATTTAGCTTTCTTTCTTACTCGACTCTAATATAAATATTTTTGTGACGGTAAAGTCATACATTTTAATAGATACATTTATTCCGACTCATAAAAGGAATAAAGTACAAAAGCTTCAGCCGGACTTCATGGGCTAGACTCTCTGACTATGTCTGAAAGAAGGTTAGACAGAGGTCAATAGCGAAACAACACTTCACTTGCTATCATTATTTATCTTTAATTTATTGTGCACACACAAAGCATACGCAAAGATGAACCAATACAGTGATTGTGTGTCTTTCGTGCACTTCTGTCCTCAGCTCTCTGTCGCTTGTGCTTAAAGTTCGAGAGAGAGAGAGAGAGAGAGAGGGAGAGGGAGAGAGAGAGAGAGAGAGTGAAAAGTAACAAGCGGTTTACAGGACAGTGGACTGAGAGGTGGAGAGGAGAAGAAATGGAAAATAAGAAACCATCACCATAACAAATTTAAATTCTGACACCATTACATCTTAAGGGGACGGTTTACACGAAAATAAAAATGTATGTTTTCTCATGTTGTTCTAAACGAGTTTCACAAGCGTTCTGATATATTTTCCATCTAAGCTTCACAGACCAGTTTGTATAATTGTTCTAACTACAAACCACTTTTGCTTCAGTGGAATAGCTGTAGCACAATCACAACACGGATTTCCAGGAAATGTAGCTTTTATCAGTTTGTGTGATTGACATGCTTCATGAATGTGACATTTACAAAGCTCTGATAAATACTTTTATTAGCAAAGAGAATGCACAGTTCTCCTTCTTCTGTATGCATAATTATAACGTGTTAGATATATTTGTAAATTTAAAGTACGACACGCGCATGCCTTAATCGCTGCACGCGTTCATTTCAATTCTCTCGCTCCCGTCAACATTAGCATTTAAACAATTTGAATGGAAATGCGTGCTACGAGGAAACGGCTGAATTTAATCAAACAATCCTTCTGGGTATTTAGAGAGAGAGAAAGGATGTGACCTTGAACATAAGTAAAGAAACTGGACTGAACAATGAAGAACCACCGGGGATCACCAACAAGGAGTTCTGTTAATGACTAATATACTCTATAGACATCATAAGGCCTCTCAGAGGTACACACACTGTTGGTACAGTACATAAAAGGAAAAGGTTTTAAGAAATGTAAACTGGCATTCCTAATCCTCAAAGACCCACAAGTGGAAACACTTTTTTAAAACAATTACGCAATACATTTTTTCATCAAAACTACACATAACTGTAGTTGACACTCTGTAAAAAAGAAATGTTATCTTTACAGTACAATACTGGTGCTGTGGTTGCCAGATAATTTCTGTTAAAAATACTGAATAAGCATGAAACGTTTAACTCTGTAGGAAATATGGTCATTAATTTTACCTCAAAAATGCATTAAAAAAATATTTCAAAAGTACATGCATTTTCTTGTAGAATATTATAGATTCCCATTTATAAAATAATATTATTCAAACCTTTACTTTCATGTTACCCATACATGAAACTGGGACTGCAGAATACTGAGAAAAAGCAATATATGATAACTTGGCGATATATGATATGAAAAAGCAATATTTATTCTTATTAACAAGTTTTTACTTTAGCATGTTTATATTCTTTTCCTTTAAAATGCATGCTAATAGTTTTGTGGGTAGTGCTCTCACATATGGCGCGGTTGTGCTTGTTTCGACAACCGAGTCCAGATCATGGATTTTCTGATCCCACCTCCCCTCCCCATCAACTCCTCTAGTATCTAAATAAAAGCAAAAGCCAAAAATAAATCCTAAAACAATATTTTTTTAAAGTGCAGGAACAGTTTGTACTGTAAAAAAACATCCATACTAAATGTCTCAGCTCAAGTCACACAAGGTCACTGCTTATTCCAAATCCATCTTGTATAGACTTCTGAATATGCTTTGAGAGTTCCTTTACAGTCAGTGCAGTGTGGGAATATTTCAAGATTATAAAACTTTGAAAGGTGTAAGATTACATGGAATAAAGAATAAAAAGCATTTTAGCCCCCTAGTGGTTTTTAAAAAATCTTATAAAAAAATAAACCATTTGACTATACTTAACATTGGTGATATTTAAAGACCTTGGAGGCCAAATATTTCTATTTTGAAAAAAAAAACTACCCAAAACCAGCGTTTTTCATGATTTCAATAATATTTTCCTAAAAGCAAAGAGAAAAAATACATCATTAATATCAATGCTTGGGCCTCTCAGGTTTAAGGTCACCACAGAGCAATTAGCTTTAATAACAATGTCTGTGCCAACTAAATGCATTTTTGAAGTTTATTGAGTTTAGATTAAAATACAACACTCCCAAAGGAGTAAAACTATTACAAAAAGGAACCAAAAAACTAGTAATGCACATTAGCGAATGAAGAAAATAACAACGTGCCCTAATGTGATTGAAAATTGCTTTAGCCCTGCAGTGATGAGAAGCTGATTTATTCCTAACAGCAGTAAAGTCCAAAAGACTTTAAACGGGAACAGTTTGTTCATCAGACCTCAAGTTATCCAATTTGCAAGTGAAAAATGTGGAGAGGCATTTGGAGAGAGCGCTGGCCATAAACAAAGCTCGCAGAAGTGTTTGAAGCAGCGGATTGGCCCTGCAAAAAAAGAAGAGAGGAAGAAAAAGGCATTTCTCACTCTGTGCTCTTTGGAAATGTCACATTTTTGGAGGCGGTGTGAAAAAGGATGGCTCTCCATACAGAACGCCACTGCTGGCCATTAATATGCAGCAAATAATTAACCCCGGCTTCCCTACCTTTTGCATTCGGTTCACAACGGCACTTAAAGATACTTCACTGGAGCACCGGCTTGCCACGACCCAGACAATGGACGCATGCGGGCCTGCTTTCAGAGCCGCATGCTTCCATTGTCTGGGTCGTGGCAAGCCAGTGCACCTTTATGCACGTGCATAATCCTAATCGCATACGAGTTATTAGCACAGAAGACTCTTATATTAAATCATCACATACGGTGCAGGGGCATCTGTGTGTGTTTACGTTTGATGCACGACGGGTTTCTGACCTGACGCATGTCTGCGAGAGCCTGTGATTACGTTGACCCCAAATGTCACCCGATTGCTGTTTGGTGGATCGCGGCTTCACGTCCCAATCTTCCCACCAGTCGTCCTGTTCCCACGGTAACAGCCTGCATGTTGACAGCAGGCGGTTGCCAGGCAACGGAGCTCTAATCGAGCCTGTTATTAAAACATTCCTGTGCGTGAAAGGAAATAAACTTCACAATCGCAACAAGTCCGGATATGAGTCCCGCCACTCGCTCCATCAACCCCACGTGTGCACGTGAGCACATGAATTATCCATGACCCTCTTTTGTTCGTATTTATTTACTCATGCATGGTACTCTGCTCTTATTTATTTATATATTCCATTTTCAAGTCTCCAAGATGCGCTACGAAGCTGCAGTCACATCCCTGTATGCACCTGTTGCTTGTCAATCGATTAAGATTAATTGAATTAATTACATGACAGTCTGATGAGTCAAATTAATAGAGAAAATGGAAAAAAGCTCCTGAACGAAAATCACTCAAAGGCATAATTATAATTGCAGCAGACAAGTACAGCACAGAAGACATTGAGGCTTTGAAAAAACAATGTTTTTATCATAGATAAAAAGCGTCTATTATTATAGTTCACAATATAAATAAGACTTTGTCAATTAAAGATTTAGAAGCTTGTTACACAACACTGTATTAGTTGGTCTATAAATGTACAGTACCAGTCAAAAGTTTAGACACAATTGAGAAAAAGGTTTCTAGTGATCTTAAAAATCTTTTAATCTGAAGGTGTATATTTTAATGTTTGAAATTACTTTTCTAGGCAAAAATATAATTGTGCCAACATATTCATTTCTTTACTTAGAAAACTAAAATTGTATTTAAAAAAAAAAAGTTAACCACATAATAAAAAAGGAAGCAAATAAGTCCAGCATAGACAAAAATGATTTCAACGCTGGTTAAAAAGCTTCTCAGGTTGAGAACTTAAGAAGCTGTCAAGAGTATGATTTAGCAAATTCTAGCCAAAGGGTGCAGTGATAAAAACAGTGATAATTTATTCTGGGAGCTTTCAGTCACAACATAATTCCCACAGTTACAATTGTGTTATTTCATGGTTTTGATTAGTTTGCTACTATTGTAAAATGTGGGAAAAATCTAAACAACAGCGAGTAAGTGTTTCTAAACTTTTGGCTGGTACTGTACTCATGTGTCACACTGCAATATTTTCTTAAACACATGACCTGAAGTTTGGTCTCATCCCCATCACACTGTCATCTCTCCTGTGCCACACTGGAAAGCAAAACTTTCTTCACCTCATTCAAAATAGGTTAAGTAAACCGTCATCGCTGTGGTGAATGTGCCTGTACTGCCGTATCTGCCGCCTACATGTGTACATGTCGTTCAATGCCCCTCGATTCAGATGAATGTAAGGAAAAACATCAAAGTGCTCATCTTTTCTCCTTTAATCTGCTTTGGGAAGCAGGCGAGGTGGTCAAGCCACGGTAAACATACCATCCTCAAAGCACTGGCTGAAATAACCAAACAAATACATAAAAAACAGCTTATGTTTGCTTTGAGTGGACTTTGATGACGGGTCACTTTAAGAGCTTTTGAAGGCTCATGAACTTACTGTTTCATCAATGCAACGTCTTCATTTTCAGTACATTTGCACAAAATTGATATCTATATCTAGTTGTACATCACTATTTAAAAACGATCTGAAATGCTTGTCTATAACAGTAGGTTCACTATTTAATCTGCACCTTTCCACTTCATTTTTTTTTCTTTCTCACCGTCTCTTTTTCTTTATTTTAGTAGTCTTATAGAGAAGGTGGGAACTTAATGAAGTGTGGATGATCGACTCCAACACATTTATCATTGACTCCAGTTTGTAGAGTCATGAATAATTTATTGTGTATGAAAGGGAGTTTAGAACCTTGCCGAGGTTTTACGTTTTGTGTGTGCGTGTGTGATGTATAGCTCCTTGAAGCCTTCCTTGAATTCAAATGAAGCCAGGCCACAGTTGTGTTGCTTAGTGGCGACTCCATTTTCAGCGTTCTGTGTTTGCAAACAGATTTTTGTTAATCGCCTATAGATTTAGTCTGCAGGAGGGATGGGGCAGTGGATGATCTGGTACACATGAGATGGCCTTGACCACCTCAATGACAAAAGTTTAAAGTCTTACTACTTTTCTCTCCAAGTTAAAAATAAAATGGCCTTTACTATACCAAGCCTTTCAGGACACAGACTAAAGTTGTTTTTATACTTAAGATTTTTTACAGCAGCAGACCTTGAGGTCTGGTTTATTTGATTTGTCTTCTAAACTTTAAAAGGAGTGGTGTGATATATATACATTATGAGCTCACATTAATGCCAAAAGCATTTTTAAAATGTACTATGATGTGTCGGTATTTGTACTCTTGAGCTAAAGATCTGTGACTTGATTGACTAAATTGAGACATTATTTCAATCACACCATTTCAGACAAACACTTTCAACTTAAAACTACAATAATAATGCAATTTACAGTAAAAATTTGTACATTTCATCTACAATCCACTTGGCTCACACATCTGACGGGCATTACGTTTCTCACTCCGGAAATTCAAAGCGAAGTATACTTCAATTTGCAGGGACAATTTGCCAGGAGCAACTTGGGATTAAGCACCTCGCCCAAGGGCACAGAGGTAATAGGAAGGTATTTTATTCCTAGTAACTCTCCAGTTTCTAAATCACTCCTACTTGAAATTGAACCTGCAACCTTTTGGCCAGCAGGCCAGATTCTAGCCATAAGACTACCGGCACTCCACAACACTCGCATCCTCTCAACCAGCCTTGGGTATAATTACACTAGATTGTCAGAGAATTGGGATATATGACAGCTCATGAGAACAGACAAAGCCTTTACGATTCATTTTCATGGAGATGCACGTACATATTAATAGTTTTTACAATGGATTGCAGCAGCTTTGAGATTAGAAATATGGGTCTTTACCCTGAAGACTGTTTTGATCCCTGTATTAGTGGGGTGCAAGTAGGTCAAACCATCTTGCAATACCATGACAGTATGACATGAAAATCTAGTTTTTGAAAGCACAGGACTTATATAGCATTACTCCTGGGGCTATTCTCCTCTTCACCTGAAAACAGACTTTCAAAAGTAAAAACGTTCCTCCTTGTATTTATTGTTACATAAAGTATTTGTGGGTTTTTCTCTCTCTCTCTTTCTCTCTCGCTCGCTCTCAAGCACAGTGGGTGGGGTGATATTCAAGGCTATCAGCCATCCCTTGTTCTCCTTATTGAAGGGTAAAAAAACACAACAAAAGAATACAACAAAAACACGGAGGAAATCAATTACATTTCGACTGCGGCACCAGCCTCGAGCCCCGGAGACCGACGCAGTCAACAGCAAACTTTATTCATTAATGCAAAATTTAATCAGAGACTCCCTCCACTGAAAACAGCAAATCAAAGCAATTCATTATGTGTAAATAAAATATACGGATACTCTTAAAGGCTCCATTATGTTTTAATTTCACCAGTCATGAGAAACGTCCCAGAAGAGATGTTATGAGTGTAGAATGTAGTTCGTAAACAATTAGACTCCGTCCCAAAGGGACGAGAACAATCTCACGCCAAGGAGCTCGGTTGAAAGAGGTCGACTTACGCGTTTCCTGCTCTCTCAACCCCTTATTAAAGCCATTATCATCTGTCTGATTGTTTCATGCGCCGGGATTTTACCGGGAGTCTCCTCAGAGTTTTTCTATTGATGGGAAAATAAAGCGGTCTGTATGAGAGATGCAGAAGCGCTGTAAGCACGGACAGACGTATGAATATAAGAGAGATTGAAAACAGAAGAATACAATTACACACATACACACACTTGAACACACGTGACATGATTTGGTTTAATTGCCTTAATATGCACATAGAATTACAAATGGAGTTGTAAAGAAAACTGAGGGGGGGCTTATGTGTAATATATATGTGTAATTGTTATGCTGTCCCCTTCAACCTCACTCAACATTTATTTATTGTCTAATAAAATAATAAAAGAAATTGTACACAACAAAGAAATACGTAAGCCACAGCCTCTCAATTACTGAAATGTGAACTCCAAGGTTTAAAACGCTTTATGGTCATTGTAGAAGTACTTCAGAAGGTGATGTTACAACCCTCTCCATCTGGTCTTGTGTACTCTTATGATGACAGTATATTTATCACAGGGACAATCCCTTAGGAGCAACTTGGGGTTAAGCACTTTACTCAAGGGCACTATGGTGATAGCTCAACCTACAACCTTACAGACAGCAGTACAGATCTTCAGTCAGAATGCCTCACCACCCACTGATCATATAACTGAACTTAGACATCCATAAGACAACATCACTCCATAAGACCTTATTTTGCATTGAACAGTGATTGCAGATTATTCATTTTGGATACTTCCATTTTGGAAATATAAAAAAATAATGTTAATGTTATTTTAAAAAAGGAAAGAATTAATTAAAAAAAATCAGCCTACTATATCAGGGATTTACAGAGAACTGGTGCCAAATATTGACTCTTACTCCCAAGTTAGATGCTCTCAGCGATTTCCTAAACTACTTCTTGTCAGGAAAAGGACTGAATGTTTGACTGTTTCCTGTATTGAAGGATACAGGAAAAAGATGCAAGTCATTTATTTTCCCTTACAAGTGTCAAATCTAATTTGGAAATAAATCAAAGTTATTCAAAACTATCAAAAGTGTTTTTCTTTAGTGAAAATTCTTTGCCGGGTCGAGTCATCAGTGCTCTGACAGCTCTGCATGTCCTTATTTCCAATTATAAAAAGCTCTGTAGGTAACATCCATCTTTTATGTAAAAAGGAATTTGGTAACAAGAAGCGTTGCCAACCCTGTCTGTCACCTACTGCTATTTTCTTTTCATGTCTGACCTTAGGTGTAATGTACACACCTAAAATGTCATAGCAATAATTATATACTATATCACCTACAGTGATTTATACTAAAAAAATTTATTACTCATATAAAAATGTAAATTGTAGCAAGCGTTACAGTGAGCACTAAAAACCTCCGAATTGATTTTTTTTTTAAGGATTTGATTCATCTGTCAAACAATTTTCAGCAGTCTGAGAATTTCTTTTCTCTCCTCGTTCTTTACTCTGCAAAGTAGTAGATGAAAATGTCAAGACAATTCCAATGCGGATACGCCTGTGAAAAACATCTAAACTGATCAGCTCATTTCTTTACCCCCAGTAAGTCTATGGGTAAAATGGAAAAGAATGAAGACATACAGAAAGAATGGCTTTGATACCATGCAATTAATGTTCTTGAATTGAACTGATGCTTCTTACTAAAAGGTCTTATAATTACTCACTAAAATACAGAACTCTGTTTCTTCTTTCTCTCTTTCGATCCATCATTCTGAGGTTAGTGTACCCCTGGGGGAGATGAGCAGATAGCATTGTAACAAATTAAATGGTTCATTATTAAGCGGCAAGACCAATTAAAGCAGGTGTCATTAAGCACTGTTTATCTTAATGATGGACCTAATGAATACTACCTCTTTTTTTCCCACACCAAAACGCGCATACTTCTGCATATCTCTGCATTTTACTCACCCCTCCCATCGCGCGCCCTCGTCTTCTCGTCTGCACTTCATCCCCAGAGCGGAATTATTAGTGAAATTGGCAACATCACAAACCATCTTACGTGCGCGCTACAGAGAAGCTGGCTGTCCTTTGAAGATTTTTTTCCTCCTCTTCAGTTGCGAGGGGTGAAAATGGAACTGTATGTTTTTGATCAGCGGGATGACACGTTAGGCCCCGAGCCGCTTTGATGAAGTTGTCTTGCGTGGTGCCGGATGTAGTTCAAAACCGCGAGATGTGGACCGAAATGTCAGAGGTGAGGAAAATTTTGACCCTGCCGGTACAAAGGAAATGGAACGAGGAGAGATAAAGTTAGCGGCAGAGGACAGGAGAAAGGGCATTCTGCTTGTTCTTCCATCAGATCTGTTTAATTACTGGTCAATTTTAATGTAATGAATTTGAAGTTAATATCAAACTGCCAATGTGGGGGCGAGTTGTAACACCATAAGTTTCATATGCAATAAGAAATTTACACCAAATCAAAGTATAAATAAATAACCAGTTTTGAAACCAGCAGCTAAATGAAATTGCAAATTTCTAAAACGCCATCACTGTCAGTGTTTGGGTCTATGGTGGTTAACTGGCCCAACATTACATTTTTTCAAACTATTTATAATCTTGAAATAGCAAACTTTCACGTTAACAAGTCTAGTTACCAACAGTCACAAATCAAACTGCAAAAATAATCTTTATACCGACATCTGCAACTTCATTAGCTCCTGCCACGTCTGTGTATTTGTCTGTACAGTACGTGTTTGTCTGTGTGCATGTTCTCTGAATGTCTACTAGGGTGCTTTGAAATTTCTGTTGGACCACAAGCAGCGTGTGCTCTTTTTCAACACCTCAGGAAAAAGCCATTACCGCCAGGCCTTCTGTAAACAAGCCCGCTGCCTGTTTGTGTTCGTCACAGCTAAGAACCTGTTGTAATAGTTTTTTCATGGTCATTTCACACAATCAAATTATGCCAAGAAAAAGCAGTGAGGAAGAAAAGGGAAAAAACCTCACCAGCTACAGAATAAATAAGAGAGGCGGGGGTTGGCGAAGGAAAGAGGAAAATGGAAATGTTTTTGGGGGAGTTTTAATCAAAAAAACGTCGGCCTGATGAATCATAATGTGAATTTTTTCCTCCTAAAAACAGGGCATTATTTATCCTGGGGTAAAACTGCTGTGAAATTGGAGGCGAAGGGTTGATGTGACTCGCAGAAGCTGTTGAGGGATGAGAACTGCCAACACACGGAGATGGTTACCAACACGGCTCCTGTTCTCTGAGCAGATAGCTAACCGAAAACATGTTTTTCATGTGATGCCACAGGCAGTAAACATGCTCATCTACAGTACCTTTGCTGTCAATCAGGTTTAAATCTTTTCTCTTAATTGTGTCTTCTGGACAGCAAGATTAAATAAAGAGCATGTTTCTCCTAATAATAACTTCCCACATGTCTTCTCAAGACATTCAGTAGAAACGTCTCAAACTGTGACACCAAAGATGTCAAACATTTCCCTACCAAAATCAAAGTATTTTAAGTACAGTATGTCAACAATTATATTTTAGAAGAAACAGCAGAAACAAAGTTGCTACACTATAAAAAATTCTTTGCTGCCTTACGTTTTTAAGTCCAGACAACTTTACAAGTAATTTCAACCGTGAAATTAAGTTTAACTTGTTTTTTTCATGAGTTGAAATAATGTAAAAACAATTGAAATGAATCTAAAGACATTTTGAGAAATGTATCAGCGATTTTGTATTAGACGAATAAAGTTTGTAATGACACAAGGATGAGTACATGATAGAATCATTTTCATTTCCTCTAAATGAGACTGCTGAAAACTTGTCTCTTTAGTTATGAAAGGTTTAACATCTGTGTCTCTACTGCCACAACAAAAAGTACCAAAAAGCCAAAAGACACCCCCTAAAACTTCTTTCAATAGCCAATAAAGAAGACACCAGAGGAGATTCGGCCTCAGTGGAATCTCTCATTAACGTTTCAAATGCATTTACAAACCAGATTAGTGACTAATACTGTGTATAACTCTCATAATTACATCATCCACAGCACCTCTCCAGAAGCACATTCCTGAAATGTATAATCATCTCTGAAATTTAAAATCCTTTTTATCATGTTTCATAACCGCTTCTCTCGCTAGCTTCCTTCAGCGCTTCTTTTGCCTAAACATCGTCAGACTGTCATTTTTAAATGGATTGATTTGGTTAAAGTATTTATTCAGTGCTGGTATATGAAGCCTGTGTGTGTATGTGTGTAACTGTCTGAATCACAGTGTTAATTATGAGCCTAGGCCCTTTTCCAGACACGGAGCCCCGGCATTAGTATGGGCTGGTAGTGAAGACTTTAATTTATCCCCTGGTGCATTAGACTGGCACATCAGCTTCCTCTTATGCTACACAAAGTTCATGCTACACAAACCCTGCGGCCAGAAGTTGTACTCCCTCTTATTACATTCAAATGGCACACTGTCAATTTTGTAACCGCTCTATCTTTACATTGTTTAAAAATGATGGCTATAATGCATTTTAATGGCCATAACTTGAGCCAGTGATTCACTCTTTGATAATACTGTAAAATTAAGTACTTTTATGGAGTCTGAATTAAGCAAACTGAGTTGGTGGTTATTATAGCTCTCAACTCTTCTGTCAGGTATGCGTGATATGATTATTTCTATAGCCCTGAAACCAAAGCATTTCTGAACAAAGATTACAGACTAAATGAAAATAAACCGCTTCATTTGCCTTTTCATGCCACCTTTAAAATGTAAATACAAGTATATTTTACTTTAAATAAAATAATCTTGAGCTTTAACAAGCTTTTGAACAAGCTTTATCTTGTTCAAAAAATAAAAGTACATAGTTAAAGCCTTTCTATTGATGCCACACAAACTATAGAAATAAAATTACAGCAAGTTATTACAATTTAACTTAAATATACACAATAAAATGACCAAACTATTCACAATAAAACAAAAAAATAGGGTCGGTTTTAATTTTACATTGACCTGAAAATTGTTTGGTGACACTGCGCTCCACATCTCCGTTGACCAGAATCTTGTATGCAAAGCCATTTCTTCACAACGCAAGAGATGTTACTTACCTTTTAGCTTGCGTGTGTGAGCGGTGATGGAGAGCACTTGCCGTCTGATTGGTAGAAGTGTTACAGAGGGTCTCTTTACAAAGGAATCAATTCAAGCTGGCACCTAGACACACACACGCGCACACACACACAACATCACAAGCTGGTGAATTACCCTAATGGAATATACAATCTGATCTAGCTCATTCAAAGCAATATGATGGATGGACCTGAAGCTTTTCAGAGCGAGAGCACACAGGAGTGATTGAGGCCCAATCCATAACAAAGACTGTTGTCAGGTTCAGGGTTTAAATTACAGGAGGCTATTAGCGAAACAAGCCGCTGTGTTATACACTTCCTCGCCACCCCCCAACTCAAAATGAATAAGTGGGCAGAATCAACTTTGCCGACATCCATCAAGCGAAATGAGTTTGCAGAAGGCGAGGACCGAGCTTGCACTCAAACGACGCATCACTCGTGCCTTGCATTCGAGTCAAAAGATCTTCCTTTGAATCGAGTTTGTGCGTGTGCGCTCCCTAATTCTAATAATGGTTTTAATACAATTGATGCAATTTGATTCTTTATTTGTTGGTTAAGAGGAGCGAGTGAGAGGTCAGGCTTGAAAACATTCAGTGATTACAGTCAGGCAGAATCTCACCCTCGTGGCACGTTCATTAGCTAATACTGACCTCTGCGGCTTCACGCGGTCAGTTAATAACAGGCAACGATAACCACATTGGTGCTGATGCTATTCTACTTAGTTAAGTATCTAAAGAATATGCATATGGATCGTTGAAGCAAAGTATTAAAGTACACATGGATCTGCAAATAAAGAATGAAAATGCTGTTTTATGCATGCCAGACCAGCAGTTAGAGGTGTCACACTTTAAAGAAACATATAATATAAATATGCATTTTTGTAGTTTGCATGGATACAAAAAACAGTATATTTTTTACTTGCACCCCAAAGTTTGCCTTTTTAGGCCCAGAAAACACTGTTTTCATCTATAAAAGAACAAATTCTCAATTTTTTGTGCAAATGCCCTCACTCATAGTCAAGGTCACGGGCGGACTGGCCATCTGGCTTACCGGGCACTTTCCCGGTGGGCCGACGGTCGCCGACCGCAAAAAGAAAATTCTCTCGGCCCATGAACGGGCCCATAAAAGTGGTAGGCCTAGATCAGCGACCCAATGTTTTTTCAATTGACACTGGGCTGCTGGCCCAAAACATTTTAGTCAAAAATATCACTAGGTTTTTTTTCCTTCTGACAGATGCGGCCCATGAAACACGTAGCTCAGTGGCCCATTGGTTGTTTTCTTGATTGACACTGGACTGGCCCAATCATATCTTTGAACAGCATCATCTATGGGATTTCTGCCTCCACGCAGTTTCAGTGTGATCATGGAGAAGAAACATAAAGGAGGTGCAGAAAAGCTGCGTGACAAAAAAAACAAGCTCTTCAGGCAGATGCTGAAGTTACACATTACATGGCGTTAGTAGTTTTAAAGAGTAGGAGTTCGTATACATATTCAGGGCAGGGGAGCGCAAGGACGGGTGGTATTTGTGATCTTATGTGGTAGTGGGCCGGTCTGGGCCAAAATGCCAGGGCCGATTTTTGGTCTCAGTCCATCCCTGGTCAAGGTCATGTTCAACTTTTCTAATAACATGCACTGAAAATGTGTAAGCCATTCAACATATTTTTTTTATTTTCTGAGACTGTAAAAACTGAGACAAAACCAGATAAAATTAGAAAGTGATCAGGAAGCACTTTTTCCACTTTGCTAATGAATTCTGCCCTGTGCCGTGTGCAGGGTAAAGACAATATTCAATGATTATTAAAGCAACAGTTAACATAATGAATGTCAGGGGTGTTAAACAGGTCAGTCTGGACACAGAATCAGGCAAAGACAGAGAAGAGACAGGACTGTAATTGCATCATCTTTACACCAATCATAAAGGGATTTTTTTCAAGGGAAATGACTTTTTATGCTAATATTGTGAAGATATAGTCTGGCAAATTGGACCATATTAGTGAAAATGGTATTTCCATGGTAATGTCTTCATTGGGTCTACTTAGCACCTGCTCCTGCTACACTGTGTTACAGTGAATTTCCTCCCATTTCAAGTCCTCCAATTATCACATCATATAGGAGTTAAACGAGATTAAAATAGTAATATTTAAGTGGATCGGAGGCATGAAAACATCAGGAGAGTAAAAAAGTTAAAGGTTCACCAACTTTGCTATTAAGGCTAGAGAGACAGAGAAGAAACTTTAACATGTACATTAATGCATTCAGTGATTTTTATCATGGGATTTAAACCCATGACCGTTGCTAGCAAGTAAATAAAAAATCCAACAATCCAGAAAGGTTCACATCCCATCTTCCCAGAATTCATCTTTGATACCAATACCAATCAGTCCTCTATACTGCATTCAGTGCAGGAGTTGATGATTGGCCTTTGGCTTCCACCATATGCTCTCTAATGCAACAAAAACAGCAGCACAAGTTTCTTGTTAATAAAGTCACGTTTATCTCATCTGTAGTTTTTCCCTTCGGGGACTTGCTTTGTAATCAGCTTTAAAGCCTAAGTGAATGTGGCAACAGGAAGTCCCAGCGGTCCAAACAGGAAGTAGTGCCAACACCTGCCATTGCAAATTCTGACCCTCCCCTATAAATCCTGGGTAGGCGTCTTAATTAGCTCATGTGGATGCATATTCATGAAGACGTTTAGGTACAAAGGGGTAATACAAGATGTTTAAGTGCTGTTCACCTCTTACAAACGTAAAACCTGCCTCATGTCTAATCAATCATTCTACTCCTGCATTCATGCATGAGAATGTCTTTCTGCAATAGTTATGCATTGGATTCATTTTTTTTTTTGAAACCAAAAAAACAAGAAATGCTTTCTCCTATCCTAGCTAAATATAAAACTATAAGTAAGTCATTTGTAAATTGATTGACCCGGGGCTGGGCGTTATCAAAGTTATACAGATTAGATAACTGATCAACCGCGTGTTTAACAGAGTTTGGAGAGATTACTGGTGCAGAAATGACATACTTCCACTTAAACAGTTCTGAAGTGTTTGCAGCCAACACAAGGTCAGTTCTTTAGTTGAACTTTAAAATGATTTTGTATTCAAGTCTTACTTATGCAGTTATTTATCTAATCTTAATACGATAAGCTTTAGTATGTCAGTGAACATCAGAGCATACCTAATGAAGTAGTTTAAATGCAAATGATTGTCAGATGAAAGCAAAATTAAGTTAAAAAAACTTCAGGGACCAATGCACAACTGCACTGTGCACACACATGCAAAACTTGATGCGTGTCATTTTTTATCATGTTTACGAGGATGGTGCCTGGGACTCTGGGGAATAGCTTTCTGTTTCTTGTACCTGTGTCCTGTTTGCAACCGCTCGAGAAGATGCTGGTGATCAAAAGCATGGAGGTGTCCTTGATTTCAGTCCCCTGCAGATTTGCCCTGTCTTTGTTTTTCATCTGATTCCTCTCGCATTTGAGATTCCTCAATTAAAACTATTTTTTTGAGATCTCACCCTGACTCGAATCCCTTCTTATTCCTTTAAGCCACTGAAAGAGCGGAGTAGAATGACAAGACTTTTAATCAAAAGGCTAATGAAGCTGTTGTTTGATGTGAGCGAGATTTGGGTTCTATGCACACAAGCAGAGCAAATTAAAGATTAGAAAATTTGTCTGGCAGAAATTGAAATCACAGATTTTTGGAGCTTTGTTTTAAATGTTGGCCTTAAATTTGATGTCACTGTAGGTTGCGTAACACGTAAAACATAACTATTGTATCTAATACAAAAATAATAAATCAAGATCAGTTTTTCCAGTCCTTGAATCTGATTGGCCAAACACGATTCAGGTCAAGACTGCTGATATTTAATCAAACAGCACTGAAATATTTCACCGTTTGTACTGTATGACTTTTGCGTTGTAAAGCAATGCAGATATTAAAAGCATGGCATTCTTTAATATAACTGTTCTCTACTAATTCTTCTAACTGCTCAGGTCAACTACAGACAGGATTTATTTTTATTTAAACAACCTCACACAGACCGATCATGTAAAAATAACAGTAATTAGAAAAAGAAAGTAAATAATCTTCATACACTGCAGATTTTCTAAGTATAGCAATAAACACTGACTTCTCTCTGAAACATGTTCTCAAAAGACTCTGAACTCATTTTAGATCCATTTGAATCAATTAAAGAGAATTAAAGGACTTTTCCGCAGACTCATTTAATTATTTATGGCATTTAATGATCCCAGCGGAATAAAACATAAGACCGATTTCTCATTCTGAATAATAAGTGATTAAAGGGGGGCATTTTATTAACAGTGCTCTTACTAAAATTTGGCATCCAATGTGTTCTGTAATGTTTTTGAAAACCGTGTCCTCACTGCTTAATACCTACAGCTCATACACTGTAGAAATGAGAATCAAACACAACAAGACTATCTGATTGAAATGGAGAAATTAATGCGTGAACTTCAGCACAACACATTTCATTACAGTGTACGGTATAGGTGATTGCTCCCATTTCTAATTTATTTCATTATTGTATCTGTACAATTGCACACTTTGTGAAAATAATAATAATAAATGGCACAATAACTGTTGCATTTTTTATTTTTAGTAAAAACAGCAATGCATGTTATTTTAAAATTACTAAATGCAAATTGTTTTTAAATTACATTTCTCACATATTTTGACTTTTCATAACTCTGCTATTTTGGTGACTTACATACTGCGTTCCAGTCCACACACTGTGTCTGGCTGGCATATGGTCATGCATATTGCATTTTAATGTGCATACTTTTAACGACAGCGCTGTGTTTGCCTATGTGCGCGTATGTGCATTGAGAATCCTGTCTGCAGCCCTCTGATTAACAGCAGAAATGCGTAAGCCTGACATAATACCCTGCAGGCCTCTGTCTGAACACTAAACAGGACTGGGAGATGGGGATCAGGGGACTCTGGGAAGGTGTCTCTGTTAGATCCCTTTCTTCCATGAGAAATGCTCACGGGAACCAACCTGCCATTCATAACAACACAGCCAAGTCTAAAATCTACACATGCTTGTGTTAAATATGCGAAACTCCATCAAATATTGTATTAAAATGACAGGAGTGGACAGGTGTGGGTTTAACAAAAGCCAATGAAAGCCCACTGTAACTACACTGAGAAACCAGGAGGAATTTACCTTAGCAGTATTGTGACAGGAGATTACATATATGATCTAAATATATATTACAAGCAGAAAACAAAAGACAATATATGTACAGTACCATATGTCTTGTCCTATAAATATCCAAACGCTAGCATTGAATTGTTATATATAGTTTGTATGTGTTTTCTTCTGTGAAACACATTCTTACAAATCAGTTAAAGTGTGTAACTTACGCTGAGCAGATCGAATAAAATCTGTTATGACCATATGACAGAAACAGCTGCACACCTTGAAAGTGTGTCTAAGCACTGACAGCACATATAAAAAATAAATAAATAATAATATAAAAGCACATCCAGCTTATTCTTACGTTCATATAATAACTAATGGAAGCTCTCCTTCCATATGTTTCTGCTCCATCTGTTTTCAACTTTTCAGTCTGAAAGGTGTATGTTGTGACAGGTTGATCACCATTAAGATTTGAAGTTGAAATATTGCCTCTCTAACGCTGAAATTTTACAACCCATTGTTTATGAGATTAGGAACGCACGATGTACAGCTTTGTTCACATTACTCTTGCTTCATTTTAATTGTAAAGTAAAATGGCAATGGAGAAAATGGTTTCTGTAGATGAACCATTCACCGAATGGAACACTACTGTGTTCTAAGAAACTGTAATTAGCACCGCTACTATAATTTCCTAGTGGCAAAGCTAACACTTACAGTAAGTGTACCACCCTGTATACTGTAGGTCACACATAAAATTGTAGTCTATGGATATTCATTAAAGAGCAGCAGGAAATAATTTGCTTTAACTGGTGGTATAATCACAATGAAAGTAATTACAATAACGTGGTAATTATGAAAAAATGTTATAAAAGCAATAATTTAATATAAAAATAATTTTGACAAATCATGCACTCAAGAGCGTCACTTCACAGGTCAAGCTAATTTACATCTTTTATATTATTTTATAGATTGTTTTTCTACTACAGAAAACCTTTTGTGCAACATTAAGAGTTTGTGGATACTAAACCATACAGCCCAACAAAGAACCTTACATTTAGAGAGTGACGTATACCTATCTGTTAAGTAATGAAATAAAATCCCATGTCTGCTTGATCAAGCTTCTGCTTGACAGACAGCTGGTGTCATCCCAAACAGACACACACACACACATACATTCCAACCATATGTTGAGTCTTGGTTCACTGCGCTCTCTGATTTGACTGCATGCAGAAGAGAAGGGCTTTAATTGGGTGTTTTCGAAACCAGATGTGCAATAAATTCCGTGTAGAACAAGATTATCATCAGTGGCACTGAAGAGTGAGACAGAGTTATGGCCCCAAAAGTCTATTAGCTCGGCCCATTTGCAGAAAAGGGAGAGATAGGATTAGGGAGACGGGGACAGAAATGAGAAGCAGCAGAGCTGCGGGAGTCACAGATATCTAAGACGTCGTAATGAGCTGCATTGCCCGTCATTACCCTGGGAACCCGATTGCGCTTGTGAATTTTTTGATATTTTGGTTCATTATTTGGCTTCTCGTGAATATATTTCCTCTTGTTGAGTTTAATAGTGTTTGGAATGGACTGCGTGGCCGGGCTTTTTCTCGGGATGGGAGAATAATCTCGATGGACAGGCTGGTCGAGTTGCGGAATCACTTTCCCATATCAAAATCATTACTTGGCATTTCCCCTGATTGAAAGAGGCTAATTGTCCAATCAGAATGTGATCGTGCATATTTATGTGAGCATATATTATTAGCTCAAACGGAGGTCTGTCATGCAGAAATGAGGGGAGAATTTCCCATTTGTGCTGGTGTCGAACTTAGGTTTCAATAAGCTAATAATTAAATAGCCTCAATTTCCAGATGATCTGCTTGGAATCAAGGCACGAACAAACTGGGACAAGCCCTTGCCTGAAGGTGAGAAGATAAAATAATCTGCATACAAGTCGTTCATCTCATTCTAGGAAATCACATTGTGGAATCTCTTTTATTGAGGCAACCTCATGCAAATCTCACTACGGCACGAACAGACACGGATGCATCTTATTTATCGCCCATTCCTTTTCCAAAAAGTCTTCTTTGCCTCAAAGGGTAAACGTTTTAAAACATATAAAGATCTGTTGCTAGAGGAGTAGGTTAGAGATATGAAAATTAAAGACGTGTGAGAAATGGGTTTTCTCTGTAGGAGCTTTAACTTTCTCATCTTAGACTCACTACAACTAATGATTCTGTGCCCATCAAACAAACAGATTGAGATTAGCATTTGCACCAGCAAGCCCAGAGCACAACCTACAGCTTCTCTTTTTTTTCTTTGTCATTATCTGTTTCTGAGATATATTATGTACTCATCTGGGGCATGGAAGCTCTTTAAAGAGGTTTCTTCATTCATTTTACTCGAACAAAGATATTGTAGACAAAAAAGTGGACTTTGCACTTGCATCCTTGTGCTTTTTGTAAAAAAAAATATTTTAGACACATACGATCATAGTTAAAAGATTTTCTCTTGCAAACAGAAATCAAACCTACAACCATTTGTTTAACCATTGTCACCATTTCAGAGGTGAAACATTTAGGTTATGTCACTATTCACTTTAATATTTCATAGTTGAATTCTAATCTAATTATGACAAAGTATGTATTGATGGAAAGGTCCAAGACACAATAATAAATGACAAATTTTCATAGCAATAAACAAACTAAAAAAAAATAATATTAAAGATAAAAAAAAGTGAAAATTATAGTTTGGAGAGTACATTTTCATGTGCAGTGGCAGTTTTTTTTTGTTTCATTTCAGCACGTAAAATAAGAGGTTTAATTCTATGCTATGCACTCACTTCTCATACAAAAGCTCATGAAAATAATCTATTTAAACATCTATTTAAAAAGTCACAGCTGCCATTTTTATAAGTGACACTTCACGGGTACGTCAGCTGTACAGGTCTGTCCATATAAACAGAATATAAGCATCCTCTCCACTACAACATCCTACAAACTTCATGTTCTATTCACAGTGAGTGCCCATGTGGCCACTTGTAATGCCCTTTATTTGTGGCACATTAAAATGGAAACTTCTGGTACTTTTGTTTTTGTGCCAACAGACTCGACCTCCCACACGCATAACAAACAGATCAAAAAGACAAAGCTATGAGGTAGAAAGGAGGACAACAAGAAAGAAAAAAAGTGGAGAAACAAATTCCATCTGTCCTGATTTAAATTTGTTTTGTAACGGGCTGCAAAGGTGCCTTTCACAATTCCAGAAGGTGACAGTTCTTGAAAGTTCTGCAAACCCTATAAATATGTGTGTGTGTGTGTGTGTGGCAAACATATAATATGGAATTCAATGTACAACTGTAAGAAAACAGGAAGCATAACCAATCAGCAAACAGCATGCATGCTGAATGAATTTGGATTAAATAAACAAAAAAGTCAAAGTCACCAGATGAACACATGGTGATGAAGGGCAAAAGTTCAAGTAAACATCTGAACTCGCAGGTTGTTTTGTAAAGATTTTTTTTCTGACAGGTCGGAAATTTTCTCAAGGTCTTATAACGCTTGTGGTCGTGCGGAGGGCTACAAATGTTTCCAATTTACATTTTCTCTAAATGGTGTCCCTAAAGTCCTTTGGAATCCTAGCATGTAACTTTTCTCCTGCAGCTTTTCAAAGCTAAGAAAATTAGCAGGATGTGAGAACAGGACCTCGCTCTCATTTTTCTTTTAGATAGAATGTTTGCTGATGGTCTACATCATCATTTGGCACTTCTCTACACAGGACTCCCAGCGTGTCACAATATCTCACGATGGGCAACTGCTGGTTTCGAATCTGTGAACGACTGATCAAGGCACTGCAAATAAATTGAAGCGGCAGAGTGTGAAGTGAGAAAAATGTAAATAAGACAACATATTTATCCCGGCAAAGTAACTAGAAACAGACTCGCAAACATTTCAGACTTCAGGGAGAAAACTGACACGGCGGGTCGTCATCGCATCTCGGTAATGTCATTTACGCTCGTACGCCTAGAAAAAAGGTTCCCTCAGCACAGTTTTGTGCTGGCGAAATGGACCGACAGCCGAGTCCTGCTGGCTTGCTGCATTTTATACAGAAACCCATCAGGCATGACAGGGGCACCTGTGAGCAGAAGAAAGAGGACCCCTGTGAGTTTAATCACCTCTAATACAAGATTATCCAGGTGCCAGAGGACATAATCTTCTCCAAAATACATCACCTGTCAACAGCTTCCACAGAACATGATCACCCCCTTCCACAAAACACCAGCTCTTAATCGTCATTGAAGTCACTCAGGCAGAAAATCACAGAGAACATGTCCACTGTGTTATTTCTCTTCTTGAAAACTGTCAGATTATCCTTAAAACCGAGGGGAAAAAGGTACATTTTTAATGTGGATAAAACCCTGTGTTCCAGGAACCTGCTGAACAAAGCAAAACTTCTCTACCCATGCCATGCAGGACAACGTAAAAAGTCTTTATGTTCAATTTAATGGCCTATTTACCAATAAACACAAACTAAACGTGTAGATGCCAACCCTTACAAACGTTTTGTTACCTTACCACCGACACAATGAACAATCGCTCACATAGATACTTATGTTTGTGATGCTCGAACGACAGAAAAATCTGTTAACTCGTGGCTCCAAGTCAAAAATGACTGACCCTGGTTGTTATTATTTTATTCAATAGCTGATCGGCCTCCTCTGCCTGAACCACTGGGAATAACTTCAAACGCTGTCTTTATCAACGTCTTTCCCTTCTGCTTCATAAATACACATTGCATCAGTATGGCATCAGAATCTCTTCCTTTTGCTCTCTGTATTCAGGTCTGATCTCTCCTTCACTCCTCTGACCCTTCTCCCACTCTCTCTCATGCTCTTTGTGAACAAAGAGTGCCGGCTCATTACCGAGGAGAGCAGAAAGAGGGGAGGTGTCAGACCTCGGTTCTTTATCCATGAGACTAGAGCCGGATAAATCAAAGCACCACGCTGCTCACATACAGAAATAACAGCCATCTTTACACTGTTTTGTGAGGTGGATAAAAAGGAGAAGAGGGACGCTCGGCCGTATGGAGAGGTGAGAAACCTTGCATTTAAAATCTCTAAGTACTTGCTTTTTGTGTGTGTAAAAGTATGTCTTTCACTTCTGCCTGACTGTGTGTTTGTGTGTCTTTCTGTTAATGCCATTTCTACAGCTGGCATAAAACTCTCTTGCTATCTTTGTTCATGGGACCACAAAAGTCACACAGCCAATCACATCCTTTGTAAATGTCATGTGACTAATCACTCTGGAACCACAAGAGAAATAAGTCATGGCAATGCCAAGTAGTTGATATCACAAGCTCTTTAGTAGAGTGGTTAAAAAAGTATTGGTTATTGAAAAAAATGACAAACAATATTTAATATTAATTATTAATATAAAATAATAACAAATATCCACTAATCATAATTAATATTTGGTATAATTTTAATAATTAACCAAATATAAATATTATTCATGAGATGTACACAATGCTTCGGATTGCCGTGGCAGAACCATTTTTATCTGAATGGTTCCATATGGACACTTAAACATCTATATTACCATTCTGTTTGACAAAAGGTGAAAAAAGGTCTTTTAAGTGTATAAAAACGTAAGAGAAAAATGTCTCTTAAGAACCTCTGACTAAGGGTTCTATGGAGAACCAAAAATGGTTCTTCCATGGCATTGCTGTGAAAAAGCACCTTTACTTGAAGGGAGATGACATTTTTAGGGGTCCATATTTCTTAAAAAATAAAGTATCTAATGAAATGTAGATCAAACAAGTTGTCCTATTCTTACTCGCTTTCCCAGTCCTTCATATGAAGTCATCTAAACTGACTGCTCCCAGCCGTTCAATACACGGATAAAACCGCAACTGTCAGGCGTCAGAAGCCCCTCGCATGTGATACACAGCTTGAACTTGTTTTTATTTAATGAGTCCCCAGTAGGTCTTCGTATCAGTCTTATAAGCCCCGATTACCAATAAAGATTATAAAAATTGACAGAAGACCCGACTTGACATTCAAGAGTGACCAGAACAGGCTCTATAACAGATGAAGAGGAGACGTGTCAGTCAAGCGCAGTCAAATCTGCGGTGTCCCTGCACACAACATGCAGATCCCATAATAAAATATTCAGAGAGCTGAAAGTGTTGGTGGATTCAATTATGTGTACTTAGCCACTGTTTATTTGGTGGCGAACACAATTAAACACAGCGGCACTTCAAAGCCTATTAGTGTACCTCGACCCATGGTCAACTTTCAATCAAAACTCCTGCACACCTTACCCGGGGAGACAATGCGAGGGTAATGGAATTTTAAATCTGCCTGGAGGAAAAAATGGTTTGCCTGACTTGTTTGTTTGGTATTTAACAAAACCTGTGACATTCAATGCATAATTTCGTTGTCTATTTGTGCTTCAGAGAAACAGATTTTATTGTCTAATTGTTCTGCCAAGATTGTTATGAGGACACTCAAAAACTCATCCTGCATGAATTTTCACAGGTTTGCACGGACATCTGGACCAACAGCAGGCCAGGTGCATTCATCTTTAAATATCTGAATACACAATACCTCAAACCTTAATCACTTTCAGCGGATGCTCCATTTATGGTGCCAATCCATTTCAATTTCAACCTTTAGCCTTAGTTAATCACCACTGAATGTAAATCGACAACACGCAGAAAATTATACACAAAAGATTCAACTACGACATACACGGCATACCAAAAAAAAAAATTCGGAAATTCCTTATTAATTACTTTCAGTGTCCCGAAGTTTCCAAGCTTTACTTGCGTAAGTCAAACGGTTGCCAAGGGAAACAGACACCCCACCAAATCCCATCAATATATTCGTAACGGGAGCCGAGCTCTCTAACGTTAAGAGTCACAGGCCCTCCACACCCATAGATTTAATTGTGATTTACACCATTGCACTCTGCAAATTGTTATGTCCGAGACTCCTGAGCCTTTAAGCCACGTCGATTATATTTCTCTGGCTAAAGGCTGTCAATCTACCCCACTGTTTACCTGCGAGGCTGATTAGCAAATGTGCCCCCAAAGCCCATACCAGAAAAACCCTCGAATCAATTTCCTTCCGAACGGCCAATTCTCAAAGCTTCTGTCCCTCACGTACAGGCACAGCGTATATGCTTGCGCGAGCATGTGATTGTTTAAGACCTTTGTGTACCCTTGTCTTCCCCTCTTGACCTTCGACCCCTACATCCTCCCTCTGACTGACTGCAGGGTCAGGCAATAATGTGATCGCTGTCAGTTGAAAACGCTTTGCCGGTGACTCGCGTGACCTCTCACGTGTTGCTTCAGATCCAGCCCCGAGGAACCCTGCGGCTTTATGACTCATAAAGCCAACTCGTTCTTTAGCTTTAAATTGCAATCAGGCCATCAAAAGGAATTTTCAATCACCTCTAATGGAAAAGGTATGCACGTTTATGTGAAATATCGAAGGACAATGCGCAGAGGAAAAGTCTTGCCTTTCGAGTGGCTTCAATTTAGAGGTTAATCAATAAGACTCTCATATCAGAGTAAATAAACCGAGGCTGAATCAATAAGACTCTCATATCTGCCATCAGTTGTTTGTCAAAAGCGGAACAGCAGTGGTCTTAGCGAGTGTAATATTGTAGTTTGTGCAGAGCTGGTGGCAAGCTGTTTCTTTTTCACTTTTTTTGATGCAAAAACTAATCTTTGTTAGGCAGCTCTGAACGCTACATTCATTATTCTGAAACTAAGCAAATTGTTGAGACAATTTTGATCATCATCATAAAGCCGGTTGCTATGGTTTCTTAAGGTCAAATCTGGGCCTTCAGGAATGATTTTGAATGGTCAAGCATATGCGATGGGTTGAAACATTTGTTGATTATTATGTTACGCTCAGCTGCCAGAAACCCACACATGCTGTGTGCTGCTGTGATGAACTGCATGCTGGGAGACGGGCATCTGTGGCATTTGGCGGAGGGTGAACGTTGATGTTACTCCACCAGTAGGACACGATGCTCTGGACAGACTTTTCTGGAGTCTTCCTGCCTCTTTGTGGAACTGTTTAGAACGTAGAAGAGATACAACAGCAATTAATTCACATGTATGATATTTTAAACTTGCTCTATAGGTTCATATAAATCCTATAATCTTATTTTACACGGAAAAAAAAGTGTCAAAGTGGTTGCTGTGCAACAAACACAAACAAACATGTGCATAAGATAATAGCTTTGTTGAATCAGGAGCCTTGTGCTAAGTTGCTATTTTATAAATATATTTTATTATTTTTTATATACACAGTATTTTATTCAATTATCCATCAGTTATAACCATCTCCATATCACACAATAACAAAGAAAGTCCCCTATAATCATAAGAACCACCTAATTATGTATTTTTGCCCATGAAATTGTTTAAGGTTTTGTATTATTGCTCTTTCTGCTTCAGCTCTGCTTGTCTTGTTTATTGTGTATTGTTGTCATTTCTCCCTATTCTGCCTTCCAGATCACACTGCCATCCAGCTTCTGTGTCCACATCCACCAACCACCTCCCGACCCCCCCGTCACACCTTCCAATTTCAAGACTGCAACCCAGGTCTGGCATTCCATCTGTGCAACTGTGCACCCCTTCACCTATCCGCCTGTCCATCCAAAAACACATAGCGAGCTGACAGAAAGAGCCAGGACACACACACAAACTGGCGGTTCTGTGATTGGCATTCAGTTTAATTTTTTAGTTTTTTAGAAGTCTGACTCAACCAACAGCACAAGTTGAAATTACCCAATACGGTTTTAACATGCAGTAGAAATCAGCTGTGAAAAAGCAGGTAACAAAATAATGTGTTTTCTTTGCTCTCTTTGTGAAGGGGTCATTATTATAGAGGGTAAAATTTGTTCCAACAGTTAATTTGATTTGATTTTAATGAATACATTTATTTTTATTTAATCCTTTCATTTACCATAATTGGATGAGGATCGTATCACATTCAGAAGACGTTCATGCGGAAAATTTCAGCAGCGGCAGAATTTGTTCAAAAGCTTTCTGGTGAAATTGTTTGATAGAATCAGACACATGGACATTAGTATGTACAGATGTATATACGGTATGAGATTCAAAGCTGGATTTATTTCAGTGACACGGAAAGGGCAAGATTGTGTCTGTAATGCTCACTATTCTCACTGCTGATATTCCTCCATAATTATACTTGCAGCGATTAAGGCTAATTAAGATACTAATTAGCATTTTCAGTTTAATTTTAGCAACTAACAAATAGCACTTCATACTGTGCCCAAAAGAGAATTACATTCTAGACATTACAGGTCACCATTTAGATTCCTTTACTCGATGAAAACGATCTTGTTTACAACAAATAAATGACGACCGCGTAAATAAAAGTGGAGATGAAACGACACTGTGTAATGCAGACTCTGATCTGTGGAAGCAGAACTAATTTCAAATATGTCAAGCTTGAAATTACTACACAGACTCTGCCAAAAATATGGACGTTTGTTTACAATCCATATCAGAGGGGATATCTAGGTTTAGCGAGTAAATACAGGGGTTGGGATAAGGCATGTTAATTAGTACTCGAGACTTTGTGTGCCTTTGCAAATGACTTACACGGCTTGATAAAACGACTCTCAATAGCAGCTGCAATGTGGAGAATTTCTAATGTGTCCGGCAAATCTGCAGGAGTCTGGGACTCGTACACCGAAATTGCTGATTTTGTGATAATACACATACTTAAAGAATAAGTTTCAGTTTTCTGCTGCCTAAAGGCTAAAATTCATCCGGCTCTGTCAACAAGAGTCAAAGCGCTCTGGAGGAAACCGTGATGTGTGATAATATAGGGCGAGTGCTGTTCTGACACCTTTGGCCCACAAGTCAAACACTGAAGTTGTCTTGTATAAACTTTTAGCTAGAATGAACTTGTGAGGAGCATGAGGTTCAACATTCAAACGTAAGTGCTTTGCATTTCTTTTAAGAAGAGATCCTGCTAAATGTCAATGCATGCACATGCTCCAGGGGTGAGCCCTTAGGTCTCCTGGATCATTTTTTTCCACACAAAAAACCCTTTCTAGCTAAAATGTGACTGAAATATCCTAATCTATATCTTAAATGGTAGCCTGTTCCTAGTTTGTAATTTAAGGTGTGTAAATTGTTGAATTCCAAGACTGTTTTAATTACGGATCAATTCAGAGAACTGAGCTCTAAGACGCATAGATTTCTATTTATTGCAATAAACTACCAAATGATTCTTCCTGTGTTTAAGGGCAAGTTAATGAGTTTAATGCTCTGTGTGAAAAAGGACACACACCATCTCTGAGAGCTGTAATCCTGCTAATAAAACCCAGCAGTTGTGAAATGTTCCTGATTTAGTGAAGTGTTCTGGACTAATTGGATGATTGACCTACAGACATCCTTCTGTGTTGTTCTTAATTCCTCTCACCCTCCTCTATAGTTATTCACAAAGCTTGTTCCTCAATTTACCAAAAAGTAAGTTCTAAAAAAATAAAGTTTTTCTTTTTAATTTATATTTTTTTCTTTTCTTTTTTTTAAAAAGTCTAAAAAACAATTTGATGTATTTTTAAAATAACATTACCATGAACTTCATGAAGGTTCTTTGAGGAGCCAAAAACAATTCTTCTATGGTATTGTTGCCTACAACCCTTTAAGCACCTTTATTTTTTTTAAAGCATATTTCACTCTTTTAATCGCACATGGTAAGCTCACTGTCAGAGATCAAAGCTGTGAGCCCGTTTCCCACATTTGGGTCTTGTTTACCTGAAGGTGACGACCTCTGTTGGCCGACGGGCCACGTGTTTGCAATGCGCAGCGAGTGCGTGGGTATGCGGGAACAAAAGGGCAGGGCAACTGGAGGTGTGGGTAACTTCACTGCTCACCTCAGCACTTTCCAGGTAAACTTCTGACTCCAACACCCTATGAGAAAAGAAACGCCCCGAAAACACATCCACCCCCTCCGCTCCCCAGCTGCGTTCTCACCTCCAAAACACTGAGGGAAAAAAATAAAGAAACAAGTTATGTACTGCAAAAGCAACGTTTCCTTCTATTTTTCTCTCTTACTTGTTTTTCTCCCCGCTTTGTTCTTTTTGGTGTCAAGGACTGAAGGATTGGTGGCAGGAACGCTGCAGGTGCGCTGGGTCCCTGGAGACTTTCCCCTAAACGCCAGCCAGACAAACAGGGGGACACGTTTCCCTGCTCAGCGCCTCAATGGGATTGGAGCATTTCAGCGGCGTTCAATCACGGCTCATTCCAGAGCGATTTTACCGTTTTTTTAACGCATCCCTGAAGTAATGGGAACAAAACCCTGGGGACTGTGTCAGCAAGGACCCAAAGGACTTCCAGTCTTTTAAAACACAGACAACAGCACAGCAATGGCAGAATCATGCAATTAAAGTCTTGATGTTAGTTCTTTCTCACCCTCTTTTCGATGCTAATGTAAAGCTCATTGATAACACACAGAGAACATTACGGTGAACGACTACAACTTGCATCTATGGAATTACGAAACACAGCAATACACAACGCCTTAAGCTATTTTATACAGCAAGTGGATGCATTTTAACATAATTGTGTTATTCGAGTCGTAAACCCACAGCGTCACTTGCTCAGAGAGGAAACGCCTGGGTTTTTCTGCGCAGATGATCATTCATCCAGAATATTTATTCACACAGAAATGGCTGTGATGATTACTTGTATTTTCCACTCTAATGACGAGTGTGTTTATGTGAAGGCACCCCGCCTCTCTTCCTCTGAGCTCACACTGTTTCTCCTTCCTCTGCTGTATTCCAGGGGTGTACGTTTACCCCTGTAAATTACAACTCTTCTGGTGCAGTGATCTTAAAGCTGATGTTCTGAATGTTGCCAAGAGCTCGTGTCATAATGTTCTATCTGACCCACAATGGCCCGAAGATCATCGACCCGTTCGCTCAAAATCATTCAGGCATGCCTAAAGGTTGCGAGGCTTCTGCCCTTTCGTTGACCATAACGCTTCTTTCTGCACTACTGAATTCTGTCACTGATTGAAAGAATGCTGAATGATTTCAGCTCTTAATTGTTTATTGTTGGCTTTAAGATGGATGGACGTCACTTTTCAAATCTTAAAGGTTATAATCACAATAGTAAAAAATTCTGACTATCCCATCTTAATATTTAGAGACAAATACATAATTTAATAGTTTCATTTTCCAGAAATCTGTTTGTTTGAAGATCCACTATATTTGACTATTCACCATATTATTCACTATTTACTTGCTCTGAAAGTTAATTAGCCATTAAGTGATAAATGTGAAGGATAATCTAAAAAGCAAATATGCATTAAAGTAGACAAAATAACATTTCCCGTCAAGTTTCTTTGTTTACTCGTTTAAGTCAAAGCACAGATTGTGTTGTAATCTTGCTTTTGGTAGTTTATTAAATAAACAATAATCTGCAGTATAACATTAGTTGAACATTATGGCACTCAAACAGTAATATTAAGCAATTACAGGATAGAAATTCATACTCTCAAATTCCATTCAAGTTAACAAAACACACTTACATTAGACTGTATAAAATTAAACCTTTAGCTTTAAAAGGGCATTACATATTCATCACAGACCAGTTGTTATGTTATTGCAAACGTTTATGGTTAATCCATAGCAGATGGTGTTGGTACAAATATAGCTCAGACATTCAACTAACTAAAGACAACTATTTCTTGACTTTAACGTCTGAAAAGCATTTTGCTTGAAAAACTCCTTGAAAAACCTTGAAGAAGAATACAGGATGAAATTCAATTATCAATCCACAAAAATATTTAAAATCTTCCAGTATCTTCTGGTTTACATTTTATTAACATGTTCATTTTTCATTTATTCTGTCTTTACTAATTGAGTTCAAATATCAGAAACAGAAAGAGATCCACAGTATGCATCTTATCCCTAAGCTCATATGACATCTACTGAGTTCATAATCAATTGAACATTATTTCATCATTATTTCTAGCTTAATTTTCAATGACCAGAAAAGCACTTACTTGAAACCAGTAACTTCCAATTAGATACAAAACAAATGACTTTAAATACGGCATATTCAAAGACTTGAAATGCAACTGGAACTATAATAGAAGATATTGAGCATTTTTAAAAAAAAAAAAAGTAATATACTTGTGAATGAACCAGCAAACCTGTTCATTCCACCCCTGCATATCCAGGATCAATGACTGATTCCAGCACAGCTATTCTTGGAGTCCCAGTCCACAGTTTGAATTCTACTCCAAGCGATCAGAATTCTGATTTAATGCATATTGTGACAGGCAAGGTCCCGTCCTGTCTTTCCCTGTTAGGGGCTCACCCTCCCTGGCGCACTGTTTTGGCACAAGCACCACCTCTGCCAGCTGGGCACCAGCTCTGTAAAGCCAACCTTTAGCTAGGGGACAGGTGGCCAGTCAGAGCCCTGGACCGGCTTTACAACCCACAGTGCTGTCAAAGATTTTGAAATGCACAAATAGATGAAATTCTTGTTGATTGACTTGTCCAGTGCAAACTAGTTAGTCTTAAAGTAGTACTGGTACTAAAGTAAATCTCAGAAGCTTTTTGTTTGCGGGCTGTGTATGTGTGTTCGCTATCACCTGTTCTGTCTCATCTCTTTCCAAGCTGGCACAAATTCAGGTGGCTGGCATGGATCCACATGCCAGCGTGTGCTCTGAGCCCCCTGACCTATCTACAGAACATCTACTACATCAGAGATACCAAGTACAGAGCTGTGGGAGGATGAGAGAACGAGACAAATGCACCGACTCCGAGAAGGTTGTCTCTTCCTAACATGTAACTTTTAACAGTGTCAGAGAGTACTGAGGTAACCATTGCTCTCAAAATATTACATTTCTATACAATCTGAAAAAGACTTCATTATACAGATTAATACTTTACTACATTTAATAAGACTTACCCTCCAAAAAACAACCTTTTATCCGTTCCACACGTCTTGTAACTACCTGAACAAACTTGTCCTGACATGAGAGAGATCAGGTTAATACCTAGCATGCCCCCCTTCTCCATTTCTGTCTCGCTCTGTTGAACGTTCAGTGATTTCACACTTCGGCAACAGTACCGTGGACACAATTACTGGAGCGGCACCCCCTGTACAACTCGGCGATACAGACTCTCTGACACGTGAGAACTTGTGCCCGTAAGGCTGGGTTTTGGCTTCTACCGTCCGATGAGAACAGGGTCTGTGGTGTACACTTTATGGTTAATTCTGGCTCGGAAACATAAACTTTTTAAAAGTCAGACTATGAAAGTGCCTTTCAATTTTTATTTGGTTTAAAGTTTGTCTTTGCAACAGCGTACACACGAAGGGGTAAATTACAGATTTAAGCTATTAACTTTAAAGTCTCCCACAATGAAAATTGATTGGTTTTGCTTCATCCAAATTAGGCAAATAAGAAGAGTTTGTAAATAATTTTCTCGTGGCACAATCATGGTGACTATATGACACCTACAGAATGTTCCCTAGATAATCAAGTATAATAATAAAGAAACAGGAATAGTTCATCCAAAAAACACCCTAAAATCCTCTATAGTCCTGCTCAATAATAAATTATTTTTTGGAGCTACACAAACAGAGCTAAATTCAAGCACAAAACGAATAACGGCAGAAAATGACAGTGGAAATGAATAAATGCAAGCATTCTATAGTATGCTATCCACTTTAGTATGTGCTTCACTGTGTTATAAATGTGATAAACAACAATAATGGATGTGCTCTCCACACAGAGGCTGTTTTTTCTCAAAGCAAAGGCTTCAAAAGCTGACCTGCCGCTGAACAAAGAAACGGATAAAAATGGAAGGCGGAGGGGAAGGCGCTGTTTTTATGTGGCCATGGGCCAGCTTTGCCTCGCCTCCTTTGAGTTCTGTCCTGACCCGTGATCACCTCGAGTGGGACGGGGCCACACGAGGGGGCTCGGTGAAGTGCTGCTTAGCGCTTCTCTGTTTTTCCCTCTCTCCCTTTATTTCTAAGCCCTTCTCTCTTCTAAAGTGTCTTTTTCTCCTTGAAAGATTTCACATGGCTACACTTACAGTACCTTTGGTTATGGGCTGTTGTGTTGTGAGAAAACAGACACAAATTGTCTAGTTCACACTTACAAAATCATACATATAGACCTATGTCTTGTGTAGTTTCAGGGTAGGTCCGTTTATTTAGTCAACAACATGCCCCAATAGCAGGGCTGGTTGTTATACTGTATAAAAAGTTATCAAAACCATTAAATAACCAATTTTGAAGAATGGCAAAAATATCAAGAAAGACCAAGTTTAGGTCATCTATTCACTAAAATGTAAAATAGTTTTGTGAATTCTGATGTTTTCTTGCTCATTTCTTGTTGTTTTCATTGTCAATTTCAAACTATTTAATCAGGTTCTCCAAAACATCATTTTAAAACCGCACAGACGTTTCTGTCTCTTGAGTTGGCTGGAAATAAAACTGATGATACGTTCAGAGTCACTATAGCGTCTACGACTATAAAGTTGTAAATGTGACTGTCTAGTGTTGGACACTGATTTGGAAGTGTTCAATCACAGACAGACATAAAGTTATTTCAGCTTGAGTGATTCTCTGATCAAAGTAAAAACCAATTCGCATATATACTGCGCTTAGAAATGGCTTTTCCCTCCAGAGTCCAGACCAAGAAAAAAGTAGAAACTTTTTGTTGAACTGAAGCTTCGGAAACCAATATAATATATATATGTGTCAAACTGTGGCCAACCCCTGTGACAACATCCCTTCTGTTATAGTTAAAGGGATAGACAGTAAGTTAAATGAGCTGTATCTACTTTTTCAGGGCAATAACAGTGAAATTACTGACGATCAGCTAAAAATATGCAAAAATAAAAATATACAAGTATGATAACCAAACAACTGAATCAACTTGCATATAATAACACACTTTAAATGGTAACAATTCACACCTCAAACTGTCATGCATAACATTATACAGCGAGACAACGCTGTTAATATAACAATGCATGACAAAACGGGCTAAATTATGCAGCATTTCTAATCAGCTTGCATAGCAGACAGAAGTGGAAATATTTACATTCGTACAGTTCAGAAAATAATTTTAGTCATCTAAAGCATGACAAACATCAATCTCTGTTTATGCTAAACTTCAAACACTCACTTTCACTTTGGTGAGACCTTACCAAAAACAAGAGCAAAGTGGATGACTGCTAACTTGCATGGCTGATAATCACAGACACTCCAACTACAACACAAACAGTCGTCTAACCCTGCATTACCCGGCAGTCGGTAACACCTCTGCACTCGAGCCTCGCTAGTCTTTTCAGCGACAGAATCGCATGTCACCCTGATGCAAGCGTTCCATTATACAACCATCTTGCCAGGCTAAGCTTTGTTCTCTGCATCGATTCAAAATGTGTAACCGGTTAAAATAATGATTCTGAAATTCCCATCACTCTACTTGAAAGGTTGAGTGAGATGTTAAGTTAAATATGCCCTTTCATGTAGTCTGGAGAAACAGAGATGCCGCTCAGCAAGAGGGTTTTTACACGTTTTCTGTGCCCCCTGACTGCAGATTTCAGTATTAACGGCTAAAAGGAATAACCCCATATTGAGAGACAGATGAAATATAATTGGAGATTGGAAGAATAGTAGACATGCTGACCTCGACCTCTTCTCATGATCCCAAGAAGTGGAAAAGTGTGCATTTAATGAAGGAAAACATTGCCAGCTCATTCATCAGCAGGTCACACAAGCCATAGTGTGACTGCAACTATATGCACTTATACAACATTTGCCATCTAAAGGGCTAATATTGACTTTTCATCACCCCAAACAAAACTCCTCTCTGAAATGATGCTTGTTTTGTGTAATTCTCATACAGAAATATAATATGTTTATATATTAAATATACATATATGGCCAAATCATATATGAATTCTATTACAAAAAAATATGACACATCCACCCCATACAGATATATATGTTTCTGTACAATATGTATAATATATTTACTGGCATATGTTATTTTAATATGATTGCATATATCAATTAAATATATATAGTTACATATATAATATACTGCCTTACATTTAACATACATGGCAATATCACTCATGATATAGGGACATATATGTCATATATTACATTTCTGTTTGTAAACCGATTGGCCAATCAGATTAGAGGACTGTACCTGTTAAATAGTTTTCTTTAATAAGTAGTATTATAAGGTCAGCTAAAAGTTATAACATGACAAAAGTTAAGATCTGGTTGCTCTTTTTAATGCATCTTTGCAAAAATGACTTGTGTTTGTGGCATGTACAGAGACACACATGGAAACACACACACAAAATATATATAATAATACACTTTTCCCCCCAACAGTGTTCCTTACCCATCATGCATTATCTCGGTGCCATCATCAGCAGCCCGAGTTCAAATTCATTTTCTGCTGATGGGGCTGATAAGCTCATATTGGCTTTCTCACTGGCATTCTCTTTTTCAGCACAGCGAGAAATGGAGGAAAAAATGGAAAGAAGGGCAGAGTCCCGATTCAGCTCAGGAAGACATTTAGAATCGAGAGAATAACCTGCGGCCTGGAGCTGATATGAACATTGCCTTAGGGAACATGGAATGAACCTGAGTCTCCAACCAACGTCTCTTAATGGACATTAGATAGAGGTCTGCTCTTTTGAAAATGTGGCCAGCGTGCGTGTGTGTGTTTTCCAAATTTGGCAATACTTCTGAGGACCAAGCTGTTCTCGCAAACAGTCAAAATATATCAAAAAGTCACTTGAGAACACTGTAGGTGGTCCTACCTAGAAAAAAAATTGTATACATCAGTCAAATTATGTTTTACTTCAGATCTAAATTTAGGGTAAGAGAGAATAGATATCATTAATCTAGAATGAAAACAATGGTTTGGTTAATGGTCCATGAAATGGCTTTAATAGTAAAGTAAACCTGAATGTGTGGTTATCAGTATTCTTTTTTTTATTTATATAATATAATTAATACATTGTAATATAATATAATATTTATTAATAATATTATTTTATTGCATGTGATCTTATTTTAATAACTTCATAGTATAGTCATAGTATAATTTCAATAACTGCTGTGGTACATCGACACAAATCAAAAAAGGTTGCTGTTCTGATTGTAACACTGTAGAACTGTAAAGCCTCTCATCCAATCAGATTTAAGTAACTGTTGCATACATATTTATGTGCATTCCCATCATAACCAAAATCTTTAGATATCATTCATGCATGCACATGTTTGTACTCACTTGTGTCTTTGCATTTAGCTTTCAACTCTATCAAAGTGATTCTGTGCTGAGCTCTTATCCTCTTTGACTGCTACAGTCTTTGCTGCCATCTCCCATCAGCCGCGTGTGTAAGGAGTCTTCACGCACACGGCTGCACATTTGCCACGCTCTGCTCTAGAAACATGACATTTGACTGCGCTTTGCTACAATAGAACAAACAGTGCCGCCGAGTCAACACCACGCTTCCACCCCCAGGAGCACGGAGTAGTTGATTAAATTTGTTCTTGACTTATCGCAGCCATCACTTGCTTCTATAGAGAGAGAGAGAGAGAGAGAGAGTGAGTGAGAGTATGTATTTATTTAGATATATTCTGCCTTTTATACCTCAAAGCTAATACCGTATGTGCGAATGGGAAGAAAACGTATAGCCGTAATGTGATAAGTGTGCATATGTTATGTGGGCTTGTCTCGTGATTGCCGTCTTCTCCTCTAAATAGCAGGAGAACACTGCTTAGATGCATCTCGCATAAGTGAAAGGTCAGGTTTGATGGAGTGGGCTGCTGAGCTCTAATCAAACCGGTTTATGTGTGAGTGTGTTGGCCATTAACACCTGGTGGTACTAACATCCGTTTCAGGCAATCTGATCACAAGCAGACAGCAGATCATAAGGTTCCAAAATAATTGGAAGAGCTGTCACAAATACATATTTCAATCACAAAAGCAAGATCCACAAATAAAATTGGGCAAAATATTTTGCCACTTAAAAATACTTTACTATGCATTCATTTGTAGATTAGGGCATGCATTTATACATTTGTGAAACATTAGCTGTTGTGAAACATTTCTAACTAAGACACAACACACAAACCCACAAATGAATAGACCCACTGTCTACAATCAGATACTTCTATGTTATTTTTAAGGCAATAATCTTACATTTTGCATTTTCTTATCCACAGATTTCATTATAAAAAGATCTGAAGTTATGCATTTTCCCCCAGTGACAACTATCATAAAGAAAATGTTTTATGGACTAAGACAGAGATACTGGAAACAGAAGATTATCATGCACCTTACAAATAATCAATACTATATACAAACAAGATGATGATCACAGAGTATAAACATTCACAAGACTTGACAGAACTTCTCTGGTGTGTCTAAATCATTTTCAAAAATCAGCTTTCTAGTTGATTAAAAATGTAAGTATTTGGGAAAAAACAGTGTGGTGAAGAGACACATTAATCAATGGGCAAGCATTTGTGAGTGGGGCTGGATCAAACACATGCGTTACCAATGAGAAAAAATACAATAATACTCGTTTTTCATAGAATTGCCAACACAATGAAATGATTACATGAAGTAGCTTTAATCAGGGAGTTACGACAGCTCTGCATGGAGTCTCAGTGCTGTGGTAAGATTTAATTGGCAAGACTGAGTTGTACGTCTCTCTCCCTCTCCCCCCTCTCCTCTCCCTCTCCCTCTCCCTCTCCCTCTCCCTCTCCCTCTCCCTCTCCTCTCTCTCTCTCTCTCTCTCTCTCTCTCTCTCTCACACACGTGACATTTTAAGACTACAAACCATTGCTGATTTCAGTGAGAACAACAAACAACTCGGTGGGTGTGTGTTTGTGATCACATTTCAAAAGCTAAACACAGTTAATGCGTAAAGTTTGCAGCCCCATGTGCTTGTGTGTTCCCGGCACAGTTTGCTGTCATTTTTCTGTGAGCTTTCCTGAGCATTTCATAACGAACCATCTGAACAGAAAACTGTTGGATCCTCTAAATGAGTTTAAGTGGCACGCATTGTTTGGATATGCCAGATGTCAGTGTTTCTCACATAAGCCATACTCACAAGTTATGGTTGTGTGGTAATGAATCTAGCGATGGCTCCCTCACTGTTGGTGCTGGAATAGAGAACAGTCAATCTGATGTGCCACAGCAGGAGCATATGAAACGACAAAGCTAACTACTGATATATTAAGCATCTAATATTTAAAATGTAGTAGTTAAGAGATAAATCTTCAATGGTAAACTTAACTCCAGTGCGACTCCACAATATATATATGAAATACTTTCCATGAATAAAGTACATTTAAGTATTAGAGGGAAAAATATTATTAATAATAATGTTAGGGAAACCATTATGTCAAAATGCCATTTTTGTTGACGTATCTTGTATTCAATATTTTAGTCACATTTTTCAGTGTTTCCATTTATTTTTTGATAAGATTTAACCACAAGGTTTTAAACTATTGATATAGTGCCAGCTTTAAATTAAGGCAACACTAAAACTCAAATGTAAACCATTTGTTCAGTCTTCCAAGCATTTCAAGCCCTAATTTACACTATTTTCATAAAAGCTGTCAAATACTCAGTAAGTCAAGCAGGTCTTCAAAGTTAAATTCATTTTAGCATCATTGAAAGTATTGTTCTTCATACCGACAACAAGCCTCAAGCGTTGCATGTTACTTAGCACCTTCTGTTTCAATTATCCAAGATTTCTTTTCAACAAACACTCCCATTTTCTCTCCTCTTTATCTCATACACTCCCAGCTAAAAATCTATTCAGTTTTAATCTGTGACTTCCCAATACTGTAACAGCTGCAAAACTCTTCCTTAAAATACATATTCCTCAAATCCAGCAGCTAAATAGAGGCGTTTCAAAGGCTTGAATAAAGGCAGTCTGTAATATACAGCACTTCATAAGCCACAAGACATTCTGCCGCTCAGAAAGGTGTGGGTTTTCATTTCTTTACTGAAGTAGGGCAGAAGTCTATCATTAGCATAATCGTGTCTATAGTCTACCAGTGAATACTCTGAATTTAGACCTTGATGAGAAGACTTCTCTGTCCAAATTACAACTCTAGATGTTTACAGAAAACCAGTATGAACTTACTTTGAACAAGTGTGCAGGACTTCATGAAACTTCACCTGACCAGCTGACTGGATTGTTTTGTAAGCTTTAATAAAGTCTCTCTTCTGGAACCATGAGCAGCTACTTACAATTTTCCATCTTAAAAACATGGTACTAATGAAGTCTAATTCAACTACCAGCAAGTACAGTCTTTAAAATTAACAGAAAATTAGTAACATGCTGTTTGAAGTGAATGCCTGACTTGAACAAACTATTAAACCATCAGTATCCAGTCGATTTTAATTTGAGGATTATTATTTATTTTTTCGCATACAAATAAGTGGATTTTTCAAGTAACCACTTTCCTCTGTGTTCATTTAGAAGCAGACCGGCAATTCTTCAAATGTACGGTCAGCCCTTGAACGCTTAAATAATAAATACTTTGTGTGTTTTAAACTTATGACTTTCCAATCACTTTTCCCAACTGGAATTCTTAATTTTCAAACAGATGGCTACTTTAAAAAGCCTTCCTATGCAGATGAGCTTTTTTCTAATTACCATGCATTAAATATGCCAAAGATTGTGTCGGTAAGCAAGATGCGTGTATTGGACGATTCTTCAATGTCAAGCATTATTAGTATTATTTTATTCATTTATTTATTTTTTTGATGGCTAGGTGTGTCCCTCCAAACTCAATGTTGTCTTGCATGAGGGTCAGTGCTGTCAGTGTAATGAGATCATCTTCATTTATCCAGCTCTAATTGTGAGACTCACACCCTGTGGTGAAATTAAATCATTTCTCCCTTTCTAAACCTGCAGTAATTATGCACCTATGAATTATTTATGGAACAAGTATAGATATAATAATTTTTAATCAACTTTCAGCTGGTGAGGGATGGACGGCCGAGTGTGTGTGTGCGTCACCATGTGTTCATCTGTGTGCAGAAACCTGATGCTCCCGCTTTATCTCTCACTTCCTGTGTGCCGTTGTCATGACAATGTATGTGTGTCAACACAGAGTTTGAATTCCTATGACTAATTTTGCTAATTAATGGTGTGACTGTTGCACTGTGGGATGTGCAGACTCGTGCATACATCTCTCTAAGGAGACATAATCCCAGGGCTAGCTGCTGTTCTACTAAAGGCGACTGCTGTGCTCCTATATAAATGTTTCTAAATCAGTCTTTGTTTCAGACCCTTTAAAGCAAAACAAATGGAAGTTGGACTGAATAAGAGATGCCCTACAGGATGATGAAATTAAATTTGAATTAAAAAGACACCGAGAGGAATTTACTTTATATTGCAAGTCAAGGAATTTATAAAAATTAAACACATAATTCTGACGGTTGGACGAAGCTCAATACTGTTGAAACAATTAGCATTGACATAATTTTAATTGTGCCACACACCACCACAACTCTTTCAGACAACTTTATAAAAATGACACAAAATGATTCTGTTGAATAATAATATATCAAGTAAATTCTCTTTAGCACAGGTATATTAGAGAAACCTGAACACCATCAGCATTGCCAAAACTTTTTTATCATATACTGATGAAGCAAAGTTCTTTAACCCCAATAATAATAATAATAATAATATGTGACCATGTCTGTGAAAACCCAGCTAAAGTCATTACTTGAGATTACTTTTCCACATAAAATCATTCTACCTTATGTAAAGAACATTATGTGAAAATATAATCTTGTCTTATCTCATACTAGATAAGATCTCATACACTGTACTTAGATTTTCAGACTTTAGCCTGAATTTCACAGCCAGGATAACATATACTGTAAATAAAACAAAGTGAGACCTTGCTTATGCTCCTGTGGATGCTTTTTACTCTCACACTTATGACATTTACATTGAAGGTCCTTGTAAACTACGTTACATACGTTACATAACATCTTTTGTAAACACCTGACACCGTTATATAAATAGCATGACTTAAACAAACATTACAACTTCTAACCATGTTAGAAGACATCATAATGGTTTTTAAGACGCCTTGTCTAGTGTCTCAAAAACGGTTTTGGATGTGATGTTGGGTAACTTTCATTGTACCCTGTTATAGTCAATAGCTGTATTATCACACTGACTGATGTGCTCTAGTTCTGCACTTTTGTACAAGCATTTCTGTCTATATCTTTCTGGAAAAGACTGCTCTGGAGCTTCATCAAAAGACCCTTTGCAAACACAATAAGACTTTTTCCTTTGTGGCTGTTTCAACTGTCTAGGCCACCCCCATTACATCAGTCTATTAACTTCCTACTGATAGTATCCAGAACTTGCACTGGTGCTGGAAGTCAAATAAATGATGTACTGCATCCACAAATATCCGTTTCATTTTTCCATCTCTTTTTCTGCGCTTGACAGGTCGAACACTATTGGGGCTCTTTGCAATACACCTATATTGACGATACACTGTGACTGATGCCTTCACTAGGATCAGGGCTGTAGTGAATAGAGAGAAAGATGGGAATGATTCAATTAAATTTTTCTAGTCCAAAGTGGATGATGACACATCAAAATGCTGGCTGCACAATGGCTCATTACCAGCTGCTCTGTTTAGTTAATAAATCATGCAGTGGCTTCATAGTGTCCATAAAATAGAGCAAAAACTTATTCAAAAACATGGCCACACCTAAGAAACATCTTACAACAACTTAAGGTGTCAGCATGTTTGAAATTGCTCCAGAACTCGCTTTGTGGCCTGCAAACAAAACTTCAGGCTATGCAAATGAAAACTTCTCGTTTTGGGTTCCTCTCTAAACTCTCGACAGGACCATTGTAAGCCGCTCATCGTGTCAGGCTTTATCTTTCCACACACGCTAACAAATCATCCGCATGGCAGATCACCCCTGTTAGTCCATCTAAGAGCTGAGACATGCATCTCTGGAAGTGCTCTGGACCAAAGCTGATCCCAAAGGGTAAGACGTTAAAGCAGATTCAGCCAAATGGTGTGATGGTGATAAATGTTCTCTTGAATCCTGTGCCAGTGGTATTTGCCAGAAGCTGGACCATGTATCTAAATTTGTAAAAAATGCTCTGTTCAACGGGGTCAGTGACTGCTCTACTGATGGTAAAATATGCCACTCTCTCTACACGACTTTATTGAGATTAGTTAGATCAATTCTTATTTTCCTTTACCGAAGGCACCATTCCCACACACAAATCTGTTTGTAGCTTTACCACTTCAGATTACTCCTATTTGTTCCATATGCTCCAATTCCCCCTTTAACGTTGCTGTCCAATATAATTGGAAATTGGCCCTTTCCGCAGGTTTGTGAGCGCTGGAGAATTCAATAGTTTCCCTTTAACCTTCCTAGTCCAGTACATTCTATAGGAAATGTTGGACTGAACTCTTTTTCAGTGAGTTTTCTACAAACTGTATGTGCTCACTCGCTACAGTAGTAAGCCCAATAGGGATTAGGGAATCTATTACAAAAAAATTGACTTATTGTGCAATTTTGCTTTAACAGTACTGCCAATAGTAGCTGTTTATTACTGGTACTGTATAGTTTTTTGGAGGGCTATGAAAGCCCATTTCTCCTACAGTTATATAGCCTTATGGGGATAGCTGTGACTCCAACACTTGTATCTATAATGTCCCCATTTAGTGTTATATCAGTATGGCTCCCTAAGCTTACACGCCATGCTTTTTCACTGGATCAACATCACTCTTTTCTTCAGTCTGTGGAGATGTGTCCCTCGACAGCTTCCTGTCGTCTCACTCGGTTTCACTTGACTGATGACTCTGCTTAACATTAATTCCAGTTGGAGTTTTTCTCAAAGTGACATATCTGTTATCCCTACAACAATGCAATCATGAACATGGTGTAAGCAAGCGCCTGATGGTTTCATCGCAACAAGAAACAAAGTTGCTTGGCACAGTCTTAAATCTTTCTGTGTTGCTATTCTGGAATAAGCTTTCAACTTCCACCCAAATCTGAGACCATCACAACCTTCAGGAAACAGCTGAAGACATCTTCTCCGAGAGTACCTAAATAAATCCACAACTATAATCAAAGGTACCTGCATTTCACTTCTGCTCTATCTTCTGTAACTCTGCATCACTCCTGAATCTTGGCATTGCAGTACTTAATTTCTCTGGCGGTCACTTGGGATAGAGCATCTGTTAAATGACAAAATAAAAATGTGTTAACTTCTCAAACAAAACTCAAAAATTACAGTGTTCTGCTAGTCTATTGACAACAGTTATAAAGCTGTCTGCTGACTCTTCAGGCTCTTTCAGGAATGTTAAATTTAAAACAAAACTGATTTCATGCCACACCATGAAATGTGTTTTTTGAAACACTGATTCACTACCATGTATTAAATGTATTTTTTGCTGTGCACTCAGTGATGAAGCAATCAAAATGTCCTCCTCTTTAACACCATTAGGGTGACGGCCAATTTGTTTTTTTCTGTATTTCCAGACAAAACATTAGCGGGGAGTGTGGCGTCATTTAAATTACATGTACAAATAAGGACGTCAAAGCAGACACAGGCTGGTGACTAAAATGTTCAGTCTACACTGTCAAGTCATGGCCAGAGTCTTAGCTAAGATTTATATCGCCCAGTAGAACATAAAAGACAGTTGATGTCATGCCATCTGGCTTTCACCAAAGATGTCACATGCTGCATCCTACAATCTGTCAAGCAAAAATCATAAAGGAGAGAAAAATAAAGAAAAATCTCAGTGTGTATCTGGTTTAAAATGGATTTAAATAGAAAACTGTTGGGTTGTATACTACATCATTACCATTGAATTGAATTCTGAAGTCACTCTGAATCAGTGTTTACCAAATGTGAATGCAAATTAGAGAGGTGTTATAAGTTCAGAAACAACATAAGCACACCATCTATCTGAGCTTCTATTATTTGCACTTGTTTTGCAAAGTGGTGAATGTCAAAACCAGTACAGTAAATATATACTTCTTTCAAACTCGCAGCAATAAATATCATTCCATTAAATCACCACATGGCTCTTTTGTTAAAGTGATTCAGTTATGATTCAGTCATCTTTACTTCCACTTCTGCTCTTAAAACTTTATTACTTCATTCTATTAATAAGAGTTCTGTCTAAATAAAACATTTCTATACAGTTACTGTTTGTTCTCTGTAAGGTGGTTATTCAGCAGAACATTCTGTCAAAGCTATAAATCTATTATAAAGACAATGCAGTCTTTGTGAAACAGACCTGTGAATCTGTCTATGTAGGCGTTTCACTTGTTGTAAACTATGACCAGTAGGATACATACAAGACGAAACAAAATTAGTTACTGATGCATGAGATCGTAAAAGTGTGTGTTTGACAAGTTGGTGTTGGAGAGAGAGATATACGTAGGTAGATAATGAATACTGTGTTTATTGGAATGGATACATCGGGGAGAAAAGTGAAATAAAACTAGAAAATTTAAATGAGAATGGAGTGGGGTTAGAGAGAAAGAAATGTTGAGCATTTAGATTTTAAATGAGGCCACTAGCCCTGACCCAGCACAGCCACTGCTTCTTAATGAGGACATACTAAAATTACACACACAAAATGCAAAACATTTCACATACAAACACTGAGATTATAAGCAAACACACACCTAAATTCTTTCTATTGGCACAGATCAAAAGGACGGTATTCTAATAAAACATTTATTGAAACCACATCAGCGAAACTATCTTTAATAGTAACCATCTTCATTACTTAGCTCTCTGATGCTAATAAATATGATAAAAACGATTTTTGAATAATTACCACTGCCTACATATTTACCAATCTTTCTCATTTCCATGTTCTTTCTTTGTTTACCCATGCAATAGCCACATATTAACCAGGATTTTTGTTGGGAGTTTTGTACAGCATGTCTGGTCTTTGCAAGTAATGACTGCACATCTCCTATTCAACAGATTATAAATGACAGTTGTGAACGGCAGTATTTACAAGGTCATCAGTAAACGTTATGAATCCTCACCTCTTTAAGCTGTGAAATGGTTCTTTAAACCAGATGAAGCACTTTAAATAAATTAATATGACTAAAAAATTAATAAAAAGAGAGTAACTTTAACCCCACTTTATTATAATGGTGAAGGAATATCTTATCAGACCTCTGAATACAAAGGTCTTCCTTTCCTCTATTTCATTCTTCATTAATGACAGATTCTGATTCCTTCATTAAATTAAAGCTTTAAAGGCCTTCTGAGTTTTGGCAGTGGCACTTTTATCAAGAAGATGCTATGCCACACATTTCCTATGCAAACTGAACTCCACAAAAGAGAATATTTAACAGCGAGACCGTGCACCAAGCATCCACATGAGACTTCAGAGAAAGCTGGCAAGACTATTTTAAACACAGACATTAAGCTTATATGTGGGTGGGTTGCCACATCCACTGTTAACCCTTTGTCTTGTGTCAATAATAAACAAACATAACTGTTCTGTGAAAATTAAAAGTTGAGTTCATCATTAGTTCAGACTTAACATGACTTCTAAATCCGTGCTTGTGTGTGTCTGGATGCGAAATGTCCCGCTGTTATTTGAGAATACATTTAGAGCAAGGATGTAATAAATGCATGCACCCCTTTATCTGATTATATAAAATTAGACTGTGATTTCTTTGAAAATTGCAACGGAAACAGACTTTGTGCGAGTAATGTGTTAGAGAGGGAGCGCTGGTGTTGAAGAAAGGTTTGTTTAACACCCTAAGCAGCTTTTTCCATTAAAAGGTGCATTTCACAACATTTTAATACAAGGTTCATTATGTTTAACATTAAAGTAATGCTAGTGGATGCAATAGGGCATTTTGTGTAGTCTTTGTAGAAAATGGGTTTGTTGGATAATGGAGAGGAAGGCTCTAAAACAGACCATGCTGTACACAGGAAAAACAAGTTTTTATTAAATATCTGGCCTAGTTTTGTTCTCTCTCCCTCTCTCCCTCTCTCTCTCTCTCTCTCTCTCTCTCTCCTGATGATTTCATGCAAGTCTAATTATTGATTTTTGTAACTGTCATTGCTCAATAAACAATGACAGTTCTAATGCTGGAGTTCCTAGCAATGAGGTATTTTTGTTTGTACTCCTACTTGTTTGTTAATGCATCTCTGACCAATTTCAGAAATCCTATGCAGTACCTTTACAACAGAAATCAATAGCTACTATGTAGCTGTTGCAAAGACCTATGAGGCATAGCTTGCAAACTCCATTTGTGGGTTTGATAGCCATCAAGTACCTTTAAGAAGCATTTGGGTGAAGCTGATGTTTATACCATTGTATAAACACCAGGTCTCAGTGTGACCCTTTTTAGGTCAAAGCTCTTCTCAAACTGACTATTCCTGCAGATGCTTATCCAACATTGGCATCCTCAGCTGTTCCAATGGCAGTACAGTGGTTATGGGTAACAAGCGAGTCTGAACATGAGAAAAAAAAGCACTTAACAATTTTCAACCAAAAAAAATTCCAACAAAAGCGCATTTGACTGACTGAGACTGTGCTTTGAAGAATATAGCTACTAGTTTTTTAGCCTACTGGGTTATACTGTTGTACCGCACATACGGTACGAATAGTTTACATTCCAGACCCTGTATGTTCTTTATACCCACACTTGAAATATAGAACAGAGAGAGTGATTCAGAACACTGTATCCACTCAGATGTAAAAGCTCTTTGAAGAATTATGCTTATCCACTTTACACGTCTCTTGAAACTCCCCTATACTATTCCCTTTTATCAACCTATCTGTCTATTTCTGCAAATACCATTAGGATGCCTTCCATGTCACATTTGACACAAATTAACACCATGATGAGATAATTAACAGTGCAGGGAACTATTTTGCTGCAACCTTTCTTTATTTATTATGGAAAAGGATAGTTAACTTTTTTTTTTGCTATTCTGTTTGTCTTAATGGTGGTTCTTCAGTTGTTCAGTGGTTATTTATGACATTCTGATGCGGTGAAACTTGACCGAGTTTAAAGTTCTGGTGTTTCAAGAGATGTCATAGACAAGCAGAGCCATCTGACTGACATGTAAAGTGATCAATCACGGTTCATTTTCCTTTTACTTGCAATTTTGGAACAGGGTTCTCAAAAACACATTATATTGCAATAAAAGACTGGTGAAACAATGGCACAGCACTCCCTGCAAACGCACGGTAAAATAGCAGAAACTATGTAGATTCAATAAAGTTGTATAAAGTCAGACAGATTAGATTAGCATTCACTCGATTGAAAAAGTCTTTTGCATTTTTGCGTGCAATATGCCCAAAGATGGTTAACAAAGGGCTAAAACTATATGATATTGCATATAGTCTTTATACTGCTTAGCTTGCACGGTAAAAACTGTTAAGGAATTGGAGGCAAACAGTGCAAGAAAAAGTTTTTTGCAATTATACCTTCAGATCTGCTCACAAAGATGATGTCCCTTTTTTATTTCTACTGAAGAGAACATCAGACGAATCATTTGTTCTCTCAATAAGCACTCTTCAGGTAAACTTTCGGTTTTCTCCCGAGAGTAAAAAACGAGACACAAAAGCGACTAATTATTCTCAATGACTATAAATGGTCATTAAAGCCAAAGACTCAAAGAACACTTCTGAGCTGCATCTGAGAGGAGACAAAACAGACCTTTTTCTTTTTTTCAAGACAAGCGTGTGTGTACTTCATCACCAACACGCACAAAGGAAGACACACTATTGCACATTTTATGTTAACCAATTACTGTTGCTCACACAGGACACGCTGGTGCCCTCTGAGGAGATTAGCGCGCGACTGAAGAGGAGAAGGCCAGAGGCTAACAGCAATCTGAAGAGGTGAAGACGCTAAAGAAATGAACAAAAGGTGAAGGAGAAACCTGAATGGCACAAACAGATGAAAAGGGAAAAAGAGATGCACTTCGCTTGCAAAATTACACTATACACTATTCTTGGAGACATTGGTATTTAAAAAGGAGAAGCCAAATCTGTCTAGCATCTTTAACCATGAAAGCACCGCGAACTGTTGTGACATTGACGCGTTTCATATTTAAGAGCTGGAGGAAAGAGTCACTAATCACTAATGGATCACTAATAGTCCAAACTAGATTATGAATTTCATTAAGAAACAAACACAGATGATCGAATAAGGCCTTAATTCTGCTGTTCCCATAGTTAGTTGCCTGTCCTTGCCGGTCATATATGATTTAATGAAGGAATTTGGTATGCAAATAAATGTACAAAAGACCAATTAAATTTAATATGCAAATATTACCATGACGTCGTTGTCGCCGGTGACATTTTGAATTGCTAATATTCCATTAACAATGAAAAGTCAATGAGGAATTTTACATAAAGCAGTTCAAGTTTAATTAATTGCAGAATTGAATTAATTGCTGAAATAATTAAGCATATTAATTAGTAGAGGAGAAAAATAAGAATGAAAGAACAACTGTAACTACATGAAACGGGAAAATTAAAAAATGCCCATCATGCATTTAGCAAAGCAAATACTGTACTGTAACAATTACAGAAAATCATAACATTTCATTGATACAATCCTAGTTGTCATACAAAATGAGGTCTTAAGGTTATATCAAAGGGACATACTATAGGCAACTTGTTTTTACTCAAGATTCTGTTATCTCGCTCCCCGCTTTTCTGCATCTCTCTCCCTCCCTTTATTCACTCTTTCTTTCTTTCTTTCTTTCTCCTCTTTCCTCCCATTAATCATATTTGTTCACATTACCAAAGAGAAGCTTGAGTAACACCGCTGATAGGAGTCTCAATTAGCGGGAATTATCTAACACACACCAGAACCTGTGTGAAGATCAAACAGCCTATCTGCTTACCGCTCAAATATCCCTGTCATTTAGCGCACAGAGCAAATTGGATTTTTCCAGCATTTTGTACCTTAGCCATTAATTGAATTGTGCACCTCATAACTAAACCTTATCTTCACAGATAGAGCGACACTAACATGCTAAGCCACAAAATATCATCTTTTGTACTTTGTGACCAGGAACGTTTAAGCAGTCGTGCATGTCACTAAAGGTGTGGACGGCACAAAGCCTTTAATAAACTTAGTGATCAGAGGGGGCAATTAATGCTTAGTGTGTGTGTGTGTGTGTGTGTGTGTGTCACAGCCAAAGAAAGTCAGGCTGAATTAAGAGTTACTAACAGATACACAAATAACTCCACAATCATGCCAGACGTTTCAGCTATCCTAGATCAGGTCAACTAATTGGCACACGTACATGATTTAAATAGCTCAAATTAATGTTGGATAAAATTAGAGAGGTCTATTTAAATGAATCCCATTCCAAGCCTATTTCTTCTTACATGTCTCTCACAAAACCAAATTTTCAAACTCTGTCTCTCTTTGTATCCTGATATTTCTTCTCGTTTAGTACCTTTTAACATAATCTAAAAAACTGGTATATTCAATTTACTGATACTGTACACATGCATGCAAAAGCTATATTTACAGTATCTCTTGATACTGTTTTTCCAATAAAGAAAAAAAAAAATCAAGCTACAAGATGCATTTTCATTATAAGCAAAAGGTTCTGACATGCTTCAGAGACAGTAAAAAAATTAAACAACATTTATAAAGCTGTGATGGCGTTACATTAGCAAAAGTTTTGGATTGTATCTTTAAAAAAAACTTGAAAAATAAACTTTCATACATTTCAGTAATATATTTTAGATTTATCTAAAGAATGTTTAGATGTTTTATTATTAGAAAACAAGATAAAAAGCTGATTAAAAAATAATTTGCTCAGCTTTTCTCTATTCACGCACCAAAATGTTAAGCATAATATGCAAACACAGAAGTTTAATCAAAGCCAGAATTCATCAGGCCATATTCTAAATGTCCTCTCGATATAAACCAACAACTGGTGACCTGGACTTACACATCCCCGGAGACAAAAAACTCTAAATCAATCACTTAGCCAACCAAATCAGCCTCTCATTGTTTGTTACTCATAGATGCTCACACTTAAAACGTGTTTCATTTTACTGTTTATGAGGTATAATAAAATGTAAAATGAACTGCCAGAGGGAGTAAAGACAAAGAGAAGACTCACAGCGAGGTTTATTCAGCGACGCTCACAAATTACGTTTACTACTGAGCAATATCGCAGAAACTGGATGCTGAAGAAACCCTCTAGCCAAATATCTAGTGAGTGCAAATATATGTAAGCTCGCTAGAACTGCTGAACTATTTCTGTAAATTCAACAAACCTTTACAGCATTGTACTAAATGAAGTGAGTGAAGGATTTCGAAGTAGAAATCTCAGAGGTGTCAAAAGAAGTTGGCACCTTCAAACTTACCATCCTTATTAAGGCTGAAAGAGATGATTTCTCGTTTTGTGGCTGCTAAGATACATGCGATATTACTGGGCTTTGAACAGACTTTCTTTACTCCAAAGCTGCTTTCTGACACTTGCTGGAAAAAATACCAAGAAGATAACAAAGTAGTCACGAATCTGTGCAGGATTCAGATCTGTAAAATAAAATGATTTAAACTTAAGTGCTTTCATTTTTGTGGGCATGTTACACGTCTCCATGAAGTATATTACTGTCAATTATTTTCAAGTGGTAGACCTTCAGGTACTTTTCGGTAGATTTTGTAGACTTTAGGTTAGAACTGATATGGATTGTAATAAACAGAATACATGATGACAGAACAAAAGTGAAAATTTTGGTAAACTGTTAGACTGTTAAATTAAATTTAAAGGTAGATACATTAATTTAATAAAGAGTCAATTTTAGTAAACTGCTTCCATTTCTCTACATTTATGTCAATACTACCAGCATGAGCACAGGACCACGTTTAGTCATGCTTAAAAAACTCTCTTAAAAGATTTCTTTTAATCTACATAACCATAAAAAATTCAACGTGTTTATACGTTTGCACATCTAGTATGCGAGAACATCTGTAATAATCCTTTCTCGATACCCTTAGTTGTAGAAACTGCCATGAAACACAAGTAAGCATGTGTTTGTATTCTCATCCTATTGACGGTCTCCTATAGCAGATTTACCTCCGATAATAAAAGTGCTACTCGCTTAACCTTGTCGTTCATCACGCCCTGAGAGCTTTTACCTGTGGCATCCGCAAAAAGCTAGACGGCCCATAAAACATCGCTAATTAAATGCTGCTTTAGAGCTTCGGCTGACCAGGTTGTTGCCTCTTTTTCGGAAAACCGCCTGCATCGCTTACACATGAGCAGGAACAATAACGTAACAACACAAACAGAGAAGTGATGTGTTTATAGTGTAAATTAGCTCACGCCGCTCCTCAGCATCCCGTAAACAGCCAGGATTCTCCTCCAAAGCGCTGCTCTTTATGATTATCTCAATTATGATTTCACTTCATTCGCTTTCCTTCTCCCCCAGGCTTTGGCAGTTTAACGGGAAAGCGGCAATTAAACCTTCTCAGGGGTTAGAGGCCGAGGAGACCAGCGGCATCACAAAAGAACGAAGAGAGCGCGGCTAAAAACAGAGAAAGAGAATGTGTTTTGCTCTAGCTCTTTTACACAACGCTTTGTAAGACTCGCAATCTCAGGGACCCATCTTGGCAGCAGGGTCACACTCCTTAGAGAATGAAAAGCTCATTTTCTTTTAATGAAGAGTCGGAGGAACACTTGCTCTAGGTCGCTTTACCCAGAAGAGCGGCGACTGCTTGTGCTAAAAGGAGCAGGGCATGAGAGACTGTACTTTATGCCCACTACAGCAGGGCAAAAACACAGAGAACATGTTAGGTTGGCCACCTCTAGTCCATGACAGATGTTACATACCGCAAGCAGCCCTATGGACCTGAGATGAGGCAAAACCAGTAAAGGCTAGTTTATACTGACCTAACAAACAGCTATAAACAGTACCATCCGACGGTTGTTGGGTTTTGTTGGATCAGTGTGTTAGCCCCGCTGATGTTTGTTTTTACCAACTGAACATGTTTAATCTGCATGTGTCGGGTCTTGAAATGTTTGAGCAGTCTGGTAAGATTTTACGTAAAACAAAGACAATAACGTAATTAGACTTCATTACGAATCGTTGCCATGGCGATGAGGCAAGCAGCCCACCAACTCAAAATTCTATCTTTCCTAAACAGAATAATAAACAGTAAAATCAATACAAATCTTCAAATTAAAAATGTTCAAATTTAAAACAACTTTACTGATATAGTAAAAAATAGATTATATAGACTATATAGTACATATAAAATATTTTTACACCTTGCCTACTGTCCACCGAAGGAATTGTCAGGAAGAGTAAGTAACAATGTAAATCTCACTATTAAAGTAAAATAACACTATTAACTAAATGAAAATGTACATCAGAGCATAAACCACGACAGGAATGTCGTTTTGAAATGTTTTGAAAAGAACCAGACACAAGTGAGACAAATCAACCAACAGATTTGAAGGAATAAAAATCAGACAGGTGGCACAAGACGGCAATTTAAAGCAAACCAGCTCATTGTGCGGTTAGATGTGTTTGGCAGTATATCAAACATTGTAGAATACATTCAGAAGTGATTATATCGTCTGTTATAATTTGTAACTGTTGTACGGGTTGGCTTTCATTTTTTGTCAACGCATTGTGTCAAAACGTCACACATTGTGAGAACGTGAACTGCGAGTTCTCTGCGACGATCAGATCGAGCTGTATGAAAAGATGCCAAACTGTGCTTAAAACAATGAGTTATTCAAAGCAAAACTAGACTATTTTCTCGAGTACAATCTCACACATATGGCCAAATATGCTAATTTGTGTGCTGTGCATCTGTCTCAGTTAGTATCAGCTGATACCATTTCAATTGTTCAGTCTTTTAACACAGTAAAAAACAAATCTGTGATACAATACATGCCAATATATGTATGTTAGTTTTCCTCGCTATCTAGTAGGTATTCTTAGCAACATCATACGTCTCCTCAGGAGCTTCAGAGGAAAAATCAACAAAGCATTTCTCATCAAGTCCCCCAAAACAAAATTATCTGGCCTACGCCTCACACATCAATTTTATAGCTCTATAATGTTGCGTTATGTCATGATTTGTCTCAATTATTTCTGATACTTCATACCTAAATGAAACACAACCAGCTTCTGAATTGCAACCAGGGGACATTTTTCGGCAATTTTCTCACAAACTATATAGCTAGTTCAGGACACACGGTCCATCACACTGGCTGAGAGACAGGCAGTGGGCACCATAAATGGGTAAATGAAGGTTGGACATTCTCCTATCTATGTCTAGCATGCCATCCGTCTGCTCTCCAAACACTGGGATTGGATCGGGCTTCAGAATCCCACCCAAAAGAGGACCCTGACATTTCAGAATGCCCATAATCCTGAAAGGCAATAATAGCAAAAGAGATCAGTTTAGGAATGGAAAACGCATCATGGCCAGACCGCCTCACCCACAGACACGCTCACAGCAATATAAACTTAACAAAACTTACTTAGACCTCTATTCAGTCAAAATTATGTCCTCTCACCACATATCTTTTCTGTCATGGCGGCTGGCACTGTCTGAATTATCATTTGGTTTCATCAGCACACTGCAATTCATCAAGAGAGATTTATAAAGACTATCCTATAGACCCACAATGCCCCCTTCTGGTATATATATATAAAAGTTTTGTGTTTGTCGCTGATGAACAAGGGAGAGGTCCATTGAGGAAACACAACAATTTTGTAGGCAGACGGTATCATTCAGAGACTCGTTTGTTATGTGGAACAACAACATAAAATATGGACCCTGATGATATCATACATTGTCTGGCCATAAGGAATCACAATCTAAACATCCCAATATTCTGTGATTTAGCACCAGGACTCTCTTTAAAAAATGTTAAATCACCAGCCTTCTGATGTAAAATCAAAACACACCATATCTTTCTTTAGTCTGCCAGACAATTACCGTCTATTCCACAAAACGAATTGCTCTATTCTCTATGTTTTAGGCTCCCTGAGAGCAATTTAGTAGTAACTGTGACACAGCTGAACACAGATGCGAAATGTGACTCTCTAAGGTGATGCACGGCACTGTTCAAATCTTCAATAGATTTCGCCACACAGGCAGTAAGTGCCTTTTCCTCTAATTCCTATAATAAGAGACATGTGACATCATTCATCTGTGCTCGCTTACTCCACATAGTGCCTTTTAAAATCCCACTACTAAGCACCACCGTCTTGATCGAGATGTGTTCAGTGTCTTGGTATGTTCTCCATCTCACATCATCCTGTTCTGTTTCTTTTGTATTTTTTGTCCATGCCAGGTAAGAAAAATGTCACAGCTACGCAAGAATATTTGCCAGTGTCTGTGTCTGTGTCTGTGTGTGTGAGAGAGAGAGAGAGAGAGAGAGAGAGAGAGAGAGAGAGAGAGAGAGAGAGAGAGAGAGAGAGAGAGAATGAAGCAAAGTGTGTATGTGTGACTGAGCAGAAGCTTTGATGTTTCACACCTTGTGAAGTGGGCCTTCTTCAGGTGTCTAAAGTGGAGAAGACCTGGAACTGTAAGGAAACGTGTTCAAAGACTCTCTATCTCTGTTTCTCTCGCTTTCTTGCTTCATATCACTATCTCTCTCCTCGGGAAAGGGAAATATCCTTTTTGACTATTCACTAAAGCCTGTGGCACATGCACTGAACTGGTTTTATTTTGTTCAATAATACAGTAACTAAAGTTGCTGTGTGTCCTTTTTATATTAAAAAAGTTTCATAATGTCAGTTTAATATCTCTCATAATATCAGTAAACTACATGACGTTTCCAGCGTTGCTGCTCAAATATTTGCGTCAGTTTACGTGAGCAAGTGAACTTTGCGTGAAAATGGGCACTAAGACATTTTGGTAGTAAATGTCAAAATTATGTCAAAATATATTGCACATATCATAAATGCGCATTCAACTGTCTTTTTATATACTGTTATACTGTTATGCCTACTATTTTTGCATTATTTTCTATACTGTGCGTTGTATTGTCTATATTGCACATTTTGTACTGTCCATACTGTACATTGTATTGTCTATATTGTATATTGTATAGCATAACTCGAGGGGAATTGTGGGATTGATTTCCATAAAAACGCCCCTCAAATACACAACCCAGTGTAGTGTTGCTATTACAGATGGTTACAGTAAGGTGTTATGTTGGAGATGCATATTTCTACATTGGCAATCGTTTAAAAAGTAGCTGTGTATTGTAATAAATAAGAAGAGAAAAATAATCTTCTTGTCATTATATTTGATTCCTGTTATTATTAGTTTCTGTCTTCATTTTGCTTTTATTTGCCTTTTGCTATGTTTGTTATTTATTATGAGTTTATGTAAAAAGACCTTGAGCTTGAAGAGAGACTTTATAAAAAGCTACTTCTAAATAACATAAACAACTGTAAATGTGTATTATATTGCAGGCTTAATGTTCTGCCTTTGCAATGAACAGGAATTCTAATAGATAACTCTATAATTTAATTTTTTATTATTATTTACCAAACAAAATTAAGATGAAAATAAAGACATTTTGGGAAACCAGTTTTATGATTTCATTTGGTGCCTTTTTTCATGAAAATAATACATTTGTTCATAAAGACAAAGACAAAGACAACAATCAGGGGACAATTAGTCTTTAACTGCTGTGATAGTTTATGGCAGTGATGTCATATTGCTTCCTGATGATTCTGGGAATATTGCGATTGTGGTCTCATTCATAACTAATAGCTGATGTCTCAGACTGTACTAAAACCTTGTCTGTAACCACAAAGTCAAACACAAATTGCAACTAAATCATTTTTTAGTCTCCAGTGGTCTTTTCTGTGTGTCAGTTTTTGTGGTAGGCACTTTCTTAATGAAAATATTCTCTCTGTCCTCTCATCATACAGGCACACAAACTGCAGTCAGTCAGTTGAAAGTTCAGCGGTTCTTCAGGGATATTATGAACCAGACAGCTTTTCGTTTAAACTTCAAGATTTCCTGCGCAGTCTTTGGACACGGACAGCGCCCCGTCAAATAACGTGTTCCCAATCCTTTACGTCTCACACAGAACATACATATATAAAGTGTCAAGAATGTCATTATGAGACAGGCATAGATTTGCGTTGTAGAGACCTGTCTGATAGAAATGAGAGCAGAGATGATGGCTCATAAACAGACTGGCAGTTTTTATGCTCTTTAATAATTCATTTCATTTCATGTGTTGCCTGTATATTAACCATAACAAGCCCAAACCTGTCACAGTCTGAATATTTCAAACATATCACAATAGGCTGTTGAGATACAGCAAAGCCGCCTAAATGACTCATCCGTGTGAGTGTGTGGGGAAGAGAACAAAGAGAGAGAGAGAGATCAGATGCAGGTCTCTGTATGTGACCTACAACACAGCAGGTCTCTGATTCTATGCCTGTCTGACTTACATATTTGCCACCTGTACACACATACTCACCGCCATAGATATATTCTATAGTCAATGAAGCTACATGTGCAGACACAACAGTGCTGACAATGATGCATCGAGTAAAAATTCAGTGATGTATGTATGTGTATATAAGAGATCTGAGAGCGGAGATATCAGCCAATTTAATCTGCCAAGATGCATGGAAAATCTGCCAGGCTTGATTAAGCGCTATATAAATTGCACAACAAGCAAAGCAGTCATGTTTGAGATCAATTAACCCTCGGAACACATGAAGAACTAATATAAACACAGAGAAGAACTAATACAGGCTGCTGGAATGAAGAAGAAAATGAGACTCGGATACAAATTCTCAAACAACCAATATAGGATGCCGGGGCAAGTTGTCACACCTACTACTCCAGTGAATGTTTCTCAGGGCAAGTTCACTTTTGTACAGGCACATGCATTAAAGTCTTGGCTACCAAAACTATTGTACATTTTCACTATTATTAGCCAGGAAGGAGTAATTAGCTGAACACATCGACCTGGGTCATATTGTAACACTATATGGAAAAGATCTCACAGTTTAATTGATCCAAAAGCAATGGCAAAAATATGATATTGATATTCTAGTTTGGACTTGTGAATTTAATTCACAAAAATTTACAAAAAAAGTTTTTCGTTAAAAGAATTAACAAAACAACTGAGAAAATACAAATCTGTGTAAATAGACATTTGACTAAAAACATTCCCTAGCCCCAGTGCCTTACTCACAATCCCCTACAAACAAGTTCTGTTGCGTCACTGCTGTTGAACACCAGACATCTCAAGGATAGCGAGTGAGCGAGAGAAAGAGAGAGAGAACAACAGATAAAAGAGTGAAAACCAAATACAAGCATCATATTCTGAGGAAGAAGCGGAGGAGATGAGAAATGGGAGGATAGATTACATAGACAGAGAGATGGAGAACTTTTATCTCTACCTTAAGGGGACTGACATGGCAGGGGCCCCAATGAGACAGCTCCTTCACTGTAGTCCATTTGTCTCCCTGTTCTAGTCTGTCTCTTAGGAACAAAATCAATATATCTAACCTTTTCAGCAGCCGGAGGCTTAAGCGCACACATACACACACTGACACACACTCTTCACCTCACCTTGCCACTGCTGAGTAAGATTTAGTAAATCACATATCACCTGCTGTTGTTCATCCAGAGACATGGGGCTAGATGGCACATATATGGCCAAACACACATACAGAGACATGAGATGCTGTATGAATATGGAAAAAGATGTATTGAAAACACAGAGGCACAGTGCCATCTGTAGACCAGTAAAGGAAAGACATCTTGTGCATTTATAGTGCTAACATTTTAAGATGATTTTTTAAGAAAGTATTTTTTTTTAAGGAAGTCAATTTGAAATATAAAAGCTCATTGTGTGTGTGCACTTGAAAGGAAATGTTACCAGTTAGATATAAAAATGAGATATCTGCTACATGGTGTAGACCGTAATCATTGTTCTATAATACATCTATGTGATTGCAAAGACAACCCTGATGGCTCACAAAATCAGCAACATCATTCATTATGATTCTTGGAGGAGACCTCTCAGACCGACTGCCTGTATCTGCCAGGGTACAAGTACACTTCCAGGCCAAAGAGCTGAGCCTTGGGAGCCAATCATGAGTCTAGACTCTTAAAAGAGGCCAAAAATGAGACCAAATTGGCCATATTGCACATATGCTCCCAACCATTGAGCCAACAGAATTAAACATCTGGATATGTTGTAGAAGTGTCAAGTAAAGTGATTTTGTGTGCGTTAGAATGTATATGAGTGTACGGCTAAATGTGCAGTATCTGGCTAAAAATGAAAAATCGGTATGTTTTATATGTAAATTATTTATTTCTGCTATTTCTGCTACACTGTTTTACTCATTTTATACATCTTGCAGGATAAAGTTAATCTCCCTCCACATTTACAAATATTTAAAACGATTATCTGTGGCTTTGTGTGAACAGCTTTTATTAAAATTTGAATGACAAGCGTTTGACTTCATAGCATGTATGTGTCATGTTTTACCTTTATTATGGGGGCAATGACAGTTAAACCTGGTTGCCACAAAAAAGAGTATTCATTTTTCTTCCTTAAAGTCATTATTTGTGCTTTTTATTTTAGTTCTTCAGGCATGATAGACACATCCGTAATCACTAACTATAAGTACACTAAGAAAACACTGTCATCCATGACAGTTTTCCCTTGTTTTATCTTGAATATTGTGTGCCGCTTTGCCTCTGCTGTCACTGAGGTAAGTTTTTCAATATTAGTTCAGTGATACCTCCCTGTAGCTATCCATTTTCATTCAATTCGGTGGAAAAAAAACCTCTAGAGACATTAGCTATGGCTGAGTGAAATAATTCATCACAGCGAGCTCTTCAGATGCTCCGCCGTTTCGGAAAGCAACATTAATACATTGTTCTCTAAACATGATACTCTCATTTCTCAAACAGTTCTGGGATAAACCTCCACACCTTGAAACCTATTAAAGAAATGTTTCTGCACACCCAGGATAACCCAGGAATGGGGAAAGTGAGAGAGCATCCGAAGGCTTTCAAGCAGGGGCTTCTTCATTTGACTTTTAAGTGACGTATATAAGGTCCCGCAGGTTATGAGAGAATTAAAAACATTTCTAAATGCAACTTCATCAGTATTCTGTATCAAAACACACAGATACACACAAATCCAGTCTAACAGAAACCATCACTCTCAACACACAAACATTAGCATGCACAAATAATTCCGCCCTGTGGTGTACCGCTCCAGCGAGGGAAAATTGATGATCAAAATCATGGTTCCGTCACAATAGCATCTGGCCCTGAATGCGGTTTTAAATCAGTGTTTTTGAACCAAACCTCCTCACCTATGCCTCAAGGTGTCATTTAAAGAGGCAGAGTGTTAGTATATCCTGCACGTTTGGCTCGCGGCTCTCCACTAAAGAGCCGTCGGAGCGTAACATTCTGAATAAAGAAAGTCATTTAGTTGCATTTTGCTGCCGGACGGAAGAATAAGTGATTGCCCTGGGCTCCTCTCTGCTCGCTCTCAAAAACAAAGTCATAATTGAGGTCTTTGTAGGGGAGAACATTAGACTGTGAAACATTTATGCGCGTGTTCGCCTGCCGAATAATAATGCCGGCAGTGTTGTCTCTTTAATATTAAAAAACACAAACATTTGCACGAGTCTAACTTCCTTTATTACCAAATGCCATAATGAGATGTTTGCGCTCTGTGAGAGACTTCTAAAGTAGTATTTCATCTATTGCTAACAACGTCAGCCGTACAGGGGTACTGGAAGTTAAGATGCTGACTGTAAGCGTCGCTATTGGTGGTGTAAATTAATGGGCCAGAAACATCTACACACAAATGGGGTGTACGTGACATGCTGGAAACACGTCATTGTCATGGAAGGAAAACACACACACACACACACACACAATAATTTCTGCTGGTAAATATGGTCAATTAAATGCTGATAAAATACTTAAATCATGAGGTCAGTGATTAAACAGTATTGTTGATGTTACACCTACAAGTGTCTTAAAACATGTTTAAGGATTATAAATGGATGACCACAACAGTAAAAGAAAGATTTCTGTCCTCTAGTGAAAGTGCACATGTATTATTATCTAAGTGATCGCTTACAAAAAAGTTCTGTGGTGGTGGTAGTAGTAATACCAGTAATTTGATATATGAAATCTTACTGAATTACTAACGTATTTATAGTACTTTGAACTAATTAAACATGACTTTACCCCTATACCAGAGCTAAAAAAATCTATTATTTTTAATGGCCCCATTTATGATTCAGTTGAGCAGCCAGACTGAATTTAAGAAACTAATCTGTGAAGCTTTAGTGAAGAGATCCACATTGATAGTTTGTGGGAGTAGGGCTGAATCTTAATCCCAAATTTAAACCGCTTTTAACACAACTCTTTTGATTGCTTCACAATTTATGCAGGGAGAGATATAAAGACATTATTAGAAATTGTAGGTAAACGGCTTCATTCCACACTTACATAATGGCAACATAACAAAGCAGACTAAGAAAGCAGAATAGGATTCTTCTGCGGTGTAATTTATTGGGATGAAAACACAGGCAAGGTCAAAAAACAGGCAAGGGCCAGAACAAAGAGAGGAACGGGGAACAATAGTAAAAGCCAAAACACAAAACGTCAAAGCCCTATCAGAATGACATCCAGCATCTTTAAGGAAACCGTTGCACGGAGTGGCTTATTTATTTATACACAGATTAATGATGTGAGTGAGGAACAGGTGTGGGAGGAAACAGGAAGTTGGCATTCATGTGATAGAGCCCTCTCATGGTGAGAAGTGAGAATGACCATCTCTGCAACATACATGACAGGCAGCTAATGCATTTATCCAACTAAAAGCAAATAGTGGGAAGTAAACTTTACCTGACTATAAAAAAGCACCACAATGTGTGATTTATTTTTTTTTTTTTTAAGGTTTGGTTGTCTCACACTGAACCTACAATTATTTTAACACCAGACCATGAAACTGCTGCTTCCAACTCCGACCATGTGAGGGCACATTCGCACAAAATCTGACTATATTCATTCACACCTGGATCCTGTTTCCTCTCCTTATTTTCTATACAAATACCTCTTTAGTTCGCTCCTTGGTAGGTTTTCTTTGTTATAATACTGAGTGGTTTTTGTATTTGTTTAGGCATGTGTTGGTTGGATCTGTGTGGTGTTCTTGTTCGGTCTTTTTTTGTTTAATCTTTCTGATGAAATGTCTTTTGGCTGGTTACACCTGTGCTTGTCACAACCATGCCTTTGTTTAGTCTATTACAGTTAGCAAATGAATCTTCAAGTCTCAGTTTGTTTTGTGCTCATTACGTGCAAGAAATGAAGCTGGACTGGCACGGTGTTAATGTTGTAATCTTTTCTACAGAAAACTTCTTAAAACATGCACACTTTGAGACTCGACCACCTTAAATTAATAAAAAGCTTCATATTTCTTTCATGCGCTTTCGTCTGCATATCGGCCAAATGAATAAAGTAGGCGGGACATTCTTTACCAGGGTGTGAAAGCCAAGAGAGACAGAGAGAGATTTCTTTTCTATGAAATGTAATCTCCTGTATTGGTTTGTGAGTAATGGAGGCAGATTCAGTATTTCATTAACTTTGCTGAAGTGATGTATCATTCCTCTTCTCTCAGTAACATTGCATTAACTTATTAGCTTTACTCTCTCTCTCTCTCTCGGTCTCTCTTTTCCCTCGTCTGTCATTGGTGCATAATCACCCTGTAAAAGTAGAGATAATAAAAGCGGAGGGAATAAATGACCTTAAGAGAGAGACTTTGCCTTATATATAGGCACATATTTGGCACTATATATCTATACATTTTCTGTTGTTATTTGCCATTATCGCACTTGTGGTTGTGAAGGATGCATTTGATATTTGTGTATTTGCATGTGTATTAATGGCTCTCTGCATGAGTGGAGACAGTTCATTAGTGAAGCTGTCCTCCAACCAATGATAAAGCCTTTTTAATTACACTTCATGAAACAATATTAAAGATTATTGGGGTGTGCCTAATTCTTCTAGACAGTGCCACTCCTCTCTGGGACAGCTGCCACCACGGGACGGATGCATATGACTGGCAGTGAAGTGCACGTCTGAGACCCGACAGCGAGTCGACTAAGAGAATTAGGGCTGACTCGGCTTTTCTGGCTTGTTTAAATGAGGAACAAGACATGCAGGCAATTTAATATCCGCACCTTTGTCATCAGGTGGTACCTTATGATCACGAAAGCACAGAATCTTTACCCACATAAAGCTCTGCGTTTTTCATCATTTCTCAACATTCACAGAGGAGTTAAAATTTCTAAATTTTTAAGTAATTGAATTATGCTGTTAGCCTAAAGCACCATGCCCATATGGTCTTTGAGCAAGTTCATTTTTAGGTGGATTTTCAATTTATAATGCTAAAAATGTCTAAAATGCTTTGGTGGGAAATCACTCATTCTTCAGATTGTGTCCAACTGAGTTATACCTTCAATGGATCATTTGCTTTAAAGTTAAAGTGCACTACTGTTACCAAAGCAGAACTGCGAAAATGATGATTGTTTTTCCCAAAGGTTTCTATAACATTTTCCCGTCTGTTGTAATCTACTCATCCTTATGTTGCTTATACGACTTTTTCCAGTGAAACACAATATTTTTCATACAACAAAAATGAAGGGTGATCATTGGCTGTCATGTTCATTTACAATTTTGTTATATATAAAAGCCTTTACTGGTGTAACCCACACCCCTGCTAATTAACATAAAATTAGGTAAAACATGCATATTTACATGTTAATGGTAAATATAAAACAAAATAATAGTACTCATTTTAAAGTAACACTGTTTGTGAATGATTACGTACAATGATAAATTCGCTTCTGTTTTATGTCCGTGTGTTTGTGTCTGTGTTTTCATTGTTCTGACCAAATACCTCGAGTATTCTTAAATGACTAATTAACTCCAAATAAACAGTTGATTAAAGATGATCTATTCAAATAATGTATTCCAATGGGAGTTTGTCAGCAAAATATCAAACAATTAAATATATTAGGTTGATTATTAAAATAATGAATTTGTTTAGAGCAAATTCCATTATCTAATTAAAGGTGTTGGTACGTAATTAGCCCTTTTAAAGAGATAAAGTCCCCAAGCACTCCGAGAGAAAATCTAGATGGGGTATGTTGGACGCTTTGTGAAAATTCTGGCAGCAACAAGTGAAGATGAGAAGAACTGTTTGGACATTTGTTTCTTCCTTTTCCCCTAGGTTTAATTTTGGAAATGTGATTGTCCTGGACTTATTTCAAAACTTGAATTTTTCAAAGATTAGCCAACGTGAGCTCCCACGCGCAAACGCACACACATAGACACGCGACCAATGGCAGCTACACAAAGCCGTACTCCCCTCTGATGCACTGATGCATTTAATCAGAGGGGCATTTTTCAGTGCAGAGAAAGTAATCATTTTTTCACAATAAGGCTCGTCTGAAACGTCCACTCATATTTGCGTGGTGGCAGCTTGCAGCCCTGTGAATGCATTATGTATTCCAGTGATAGATTAGACTCATAGTATTTGTGTTGCCCTCTTCGTGCTGAATGTCAACTTCCTTAATCATTCTTTCCCAAACAAACAACTCGAGTCTGCTCTTTTCCGAATTTCAGGCCCAAACTGAAGAGAAACCTCTCCACAAGGAGTGCTGTGTCATTTAGAGAATGGATTGCAATCACAGGGGAAGCAGAGAGAGATTTGAGTCAAAGAGGTTCCTGGGGATCAACGAAATAAAGGTCTTTCAGATTTTTATTATGATTATCATAAGAAAGGAGCTTTTGGAATCACTGAACTGGAGATGAGGTGTATGTAATCATACTCAATTTTAATGCAGAGGACAGCGGAGATAATTGAAATGCTTAATAAATGTAACATCGGTAATAGCCTAATGCACAATGCAATCGTTGTACTGTGTGTACTGTGCACATACAATTCAACCCTCTTCTTGTATCCTAAAAAATAACAGACAGTTTAGGTAATAATCAACAAATAATAAAAAAGTCTTTCTTTATTAATTACCATAAATGGTCAATTGTATTTAAAAGTATTTATATCTTTATTTATTTTTTTAAAAATGCATTTACATAATGATTTATGAAGCGGACACCTATAGTTTTTCTTTATATAAGAACTTTAAATGTTAGTTGAATAGCATTATGATTATTCAAATTGAACATTATTATTAAAATAAATTAAAATTTACAATTTATTTTAAAATTTTAAAATAAATTAAAAATTTTAACAATTTAAATGTAAAAGCATGTTCCTTTGTGTGTGTGTGTCTGTCTATATATATATATATATATATTGTGTGTGTGTGTGTGTGTGTGTATGTATGTGTGTATGTATGTATGTGTGTATGTATGTATGTGTGTATGTATGTATGTGTGTATGTATGTATGTGTGTATGTATGTATGTGTGTATGTATGTATGTGTGAATGTATGTATGCGTGTATGTGTATGTATGTATGTATGTATGTGTATATGTATATGTACAAATATGAATAAACTGTAATATAAATGCAGAAAAAGAATGTGATTTGACCACTAGAGGGAAGTATTGTGCGCACTTCATATTTTGCATGCTGTTTAATTAAGAAGCCTAGAATGATTTGTGATTATTATTATCACTTTTGATGGAATAGTGGCACTTTATTACCATTGCACATTATTGTATCAGATATTGTGTTATACGTTGCCTTTTGTCACACAGGCTATGCATTCAAAGAAATAATAAAATGAAGAAGACAAGAAGAAAAATTGGTCATTACAGTATGTCTCAGGACACTTAGACATTTCTCAGGATGAAAATATCTTTCTTCCCCCTTTGGATTTAGAACTTGGCACAGAAAGATATCAAGAGAGCCATCCCCACATCTCTCATTCTAGGGATGTTTATAAACTTCCTTAAATGTCCATTCAGCCACTGTCACTTGTTTGCTCCCAGAATATCTAAAGATCAATTGCAGCGGATGTTACTTTGCTCCCATAAGCATGTAGTACACAGATCAAGTATGTTATGTAAATCACAGCTTTACCAAAGCGGTTCTTCTTACAAGATCCCATTTCTTTCAGAAGGATGAATAAGCTGTAAAATAACTTATAACCGTTTATTTAAAATAAAATGTTTTTCTTATATAAAGTGTTTGTCAGGCAAATAATTCTGACACATTGAAAATGACCGCCTCATCTTGATGTATTAGCCTTTCAGAATGCAGGCAACCAAAGCAGTACAGAACACTTCGAAGTCGTTTATGACAATTTATGAGAAAAATATCCTGTATCGTGAAGACTCATACACACAGGAAGTCCTAAACAACCTTGTTTGCACTACTGCTCCCCGAGGAGTTGGAGTATGTTGTTAAATTAAGATGTTTGACAAGCGTTGAGTGTCCACTGTGCTCTTGGTATCCAGTCTGTGTCTTCTGCTGTAAAGAGAACAAAAGCTGATCAAAAGCTTCTAAAATTCAACGTATATGAAATGTAAACAATGTGGCAAAGATACTTTGAAAGAGGAGGTCAGCATGAAAGATTCTTTGATTTTCCAAAGTAAACCTAAAAAGAATATTGGTTAAACAAAGTCTCTAACATTATAGCACCCCACCAGGATAACTGCTTATTTCAAAGACTGAATTTTTACATTAGCCACAACAGACAGAGACGCCACATGTTTTATATTGAGGCATCACAATATAAGCATGTGTTTTACACCACTGTATGAAAGGGCTCATGCTGTGTTAGGACAAAAGGAGGTGGATGCTTTCTGTGATCCTGACTGATGCCCCACAAGTTCTTGCTTTCCTGAGGTCACGTGTCATACAAACAATATATTATGCTTTGATTTGTTGGTGCATGCTGTCAAAGACCCAGAATATTATGATCTGTTTGACCTTCTGCTAAAATATAACACCAGCTATGCACAAAGACCCGTTCAATCTGTGTGTAGATAAATCTTAAACATAATATTATAAATAATTGGCTTTATGCTGTCATTGTACTAAACACAAAGCAAATTCATTTTAAGGTGCAATAAGGTGCGAGAGGCCGTGCTTTTTCATAAGTCTCGGCTGAAGGTTGATGCCACAATGTAAAGCTTTTGTAAAACGGTTCCCACACAATACAACTATTAAAGCCTAAAAATATCTATCAATGCAACTTTCATAAAGTAAAATCACTAAAAGTCTTCTTTCCACTAGAAAAAATAGTTCCTGACCGACTGTAAAGAAGCGCTCGTAGCTGTGCTTTATCATGAATAAAAAACAGCTATTGACCAATCAGAATCAAGGACTGGAGCTAACCGTTTTATGAAGTCTTTGCAGGCCCAGATGGCTCATAAACCCCAGTTTGAAAACCCCTGGTCAATGCCACACCACTTTCCCACACCAGACAGCGAGTACACTGCACAAACCTTAAAACTTAAAGTACTAAACACTAATGTACACAAACCTCTAAAACTCTCTCTCTACTCTCTCACTCTCTCTCTCTCACTCTCTCTCTCATTCTCTCTCTCTCTCTCTCTCTCTCTCTCTCTCTCTCTCTCTCTCTCTCTCTCTCTCTCTCTCTCTCTCTCTCTCTCTCTCTCTTGTCACTACTGTCAGCTCAGACCGACTGTAATTCAGACAAACACAGCTGACTGCAAGAGCAGGAGGGCATGTTCAGCTCCAGCCGCCTGCAACTCCCCATTGAAGTGTAAATGAGATTTGTGTCTCATGAGATCCACATCATGACTGTAACAAAACTGTTTCAGTGGCTGTTTGACCTGAGCTGAACATCTGTAATAATGCCAAATCAAAAGGTCTGCAAAGGTGCAATAGGAACAGCGCAAACACTGTGGCCTAAAACAAATGTGTGGAAAAAGCATTTTGCCCATGAAACCCAACCGGGCCGTACAGGGAATTCAACAGAGCTACACTTTAGCAAGAAACATATTTTAAAATCATAGAGAAACGCCACAGACAAGCTTTTATTACAAGCCCCTAGCCATTTTATTTTACACAGAGGGAATTTTTAAATGACATGCTTTATATTGGATAGAGTTATGTGAAGCTTTGTGTGAAATTTGCATAATGTTCCTGGCACGGGGACTTTATATCTGAAAGTGTAGATTAATTTATATTTACTGCACTTCAGCTTCCGATGGTTTCGCCGAGATAAATCAAATACATTTTAATAAATGTCAATGTGTGAAAACATTATTGTGGCTCAGGGAGTCGCAACTGCAGTGACTGTACTTGCTGCTGGAGCTCTCATGTGAATCTTGCAGACAAAATACAGTCCAAAAATGATTTTGAACACAACTATCTCTACCAAAGCACTAAATCTTAACATTATCTTTCAATTAGGAAGAAAAAACTGTTTAAATGTCATATTTACAGTAAACTAAACATCATGTGAAACTTCAAGTCCCCATGCTGATATACTGATATCTCCAGAGGTACTTTCCCCATGATGTAGAGAAGGTGATAGAGGTCTTAGTTCCCACAGTGTTTTGGGTATGAAAAAATCCCTAGCGTCAGTAAAAACTCACTTGACATCTTTACTTTAGCCCTACATACTCGCAGTGAGTCAAATAGGCTGATTTGTTGTAAACAAGCATTCATATAATTTACTGTAACTCGATAGTTCCCAAACGAAACTATGCAAAATAATGTTTTTTGTTAACTAATTAAAGATTAAAATAACATTTTAATGTTCATGCATTTCTCACAGACAACAATTTTATGTGTGTACCTTTCCAGTGTACAAACAGCATGATGCTGGTGTCAATGTATAATAAATGATTTAATCACATTCATATTTAAGTGTTCATTCCAACTGCTATATTTAATAAATTAATACATTTTATTTTTGTGCAAATTACACACCACTGTACATCAACAACATTGTTGATAAACCTTTCATCACCAATGTTCATTAGCATTCTTAAATATAATATAAACAATAACCTTCGCAAATTTTAATGAGTTCAATTGTCCACTGAGTGGCATCAGTGTGTCGAAAGGCATAGGACACATTTAGATTCTTTTAAACCCATCTACGGAAGTAAATAAACTTTTTTAAGCAGTTCATGAATGTAATGGTTTGATCGTCTGTCTCCAGCGGTAGTTTATACTGTCTGACATGCTTTTCTCCTCGGGTACGTTTATTTCCATTTAAAGCCACTTAATACCACCTGAATGCTATAAAAATCTGTTATGTGAACAATGTTTAGAAAAAAGATTACTTGCAGGGTTATCTTAAACCATTGTAAAACTTATTTTTAGGTGGAAGGATTTGTGTTCTTATTTCAGGGTACGACTGGATGCCATGGGTTTGATTAATAACCAGAAAGGTTAGGGGGTTCAAATGTTCCCTTTCCAAACAAATCGCCTTCCATGTGCGCAGACAGTCAGATATATCTTATATCTGAGTATCTTTCCTGTAAAAGAACACGAGGGATACTCGTGTAAAATTGAAAAAAAAATCACTTACCATGGACAATTCTTCATGCAAAGGCTTAAAGGTACATGATAATATTTGATTGTACAATAATTTAATAAAGTGTTCAGAGCTTCTGGAGAGGTTGTTTCATTCCCCGCAGCTTTTCTTGAAACACAGCTCTAATTACAGCTCAGATGTTCACTGCACAATGAAACCTCTAATCAGAATAAAAGCAGTTTGACACGAGGAACAACGGGACTTTAATGAATATCTATGGGCAAGATTCCTGGAAAAATTAACCCTCAGCATGGATTAAATTACATTGTCAAAGGAGATTCTACACTGGCAACACCTTAAACTTGAATTCATTTGTGTTAGAGAAACAGTCCAATGCTTTATTAATCTCTCTAGTATCTTATTCCTAAATTCTGTACTATTAAATCAGCCCATTCTTTCCTCATGTCTGTTGTGTTGCACATTTTCTGCAGCAAAGTGGTCAAACAAAATCTTTTATTATAGTAACTATTCATCTTTACATCTTCATTATTAGATGTCCATTCAATATATAAAATGCATTTTTTATAATATATTGATCTAAACGATTTAAAGGTCAAAATTTATTTGGGGAAGATTTGATGGTCAGAATAACATTTCTTTAATAGTGCATTAAGAGTATATGTCGATGTAGCCTACGTAGATACCAAGCAAAAACTAGTTTACTCTGTATCTAATTGTAATATTTTCTTCGGAGCATTTTGAGCACTCTTAAAAAGTGTTCACTCAGCGTTTGGACTGAAGGAAAGATGGGCGGTATCAACGCCTCACCCCTGGGACAGAGACGCTTTAATTTCACATTACACGTGTGCCAGAGCACTTCAGACATGACAACAGCTATGCCACTATCTAGTCTTTTATTACGAACCTGACTTCAAATATTACACTGCTCAATTAGTTCAGCAGCGCGTTAGAAATGGAGAATATCGTTCGCAAAAATGAAACGACAAAATGAAGATGAGGTCACGCAGTTCTGGGAAACCGCTTCTGTGGATGCGCGTGAAGGTTCACCGGCTTTTTCCAACTACTCCAACTCGTCAGAGTTAAATGGCACAGGACTCGATCCTCTTGACCTGTCTCATGCTGTCCCACTCGGTTTGGCTTTGGGAACTTTTATCATCTTTGCTGTGGCTGGAAACATCTTGGTGATACTGTCGGTGGTGTGTAACAGGCACTTAAGAACCCCAACACATTATTTCATCGTTAATCTGGCGATCGCCGATTTGCTCCTGGGCACCACCGTGTTACCCGTATCGGCCACTTTGGAGGTATTAGGTTACTGGGTGTTTGGAAGAATTTTCTGTGATGTTTGGGCAGCTGTTGATGTGTTGTGCTGTACCGCATCCATCATGAGCCTATGCGTAATCTCCATTGACCGCTATATCGGAGTGAGCCATCCCTTACAGTACCCAAATATCGTAACGGGACGCAGAGCTCTTCTGGCCATGCTCGGGGTTTGGATCCTGTCTCTGGTCATCTCCATTGGACCCCTGCTGGGGTGGAAGCAGCCTCCGTCACCGGACCACACGGTGTGCGTAATAACCGAGGAACCCTTTTACGCACTGTTCTCCTCACTGGGTTCCTTCTATATTCCTTTAATCGTTATTCTGGTCATGTACTGTCGTGTTTATGTAGTGGCCAAACGCACAACCAGAAATCTGGAAGCAGGTGTTAAGACAGAGACGATGAATTCAGGTGAAATAACGTTAAGGATTCACAGGGGGTCACAGGTGCAGGATGAGACCGGCTGCTCGTCCAGAGGTCGCGCGCATCAGGCGAGGAATTCACTGACGGTGAAACTCCTGAAGTTTTCGAGGGAGAAGAAAGCAGCTAAAACCTTGGGGGTCGTGGTTGGCATGTTTACGCTGTGCTGGTTACCATTCTTTCTCACGTTACCAATTGGTAGGTCTTTTTTACGCACAGTTGCGCATTTGGTTGAGATTGTGGTAACAAAAATTAACTCGTGAAAGGCAAACTGATAAAGGGTAAGTTCAAAATTGTCAATAAAAACAGTTAAACTCCAATAGTTACTGAAATATATAGCTCTTTTTTACGACTTCTCTATGTAAAATATATGTTGGTATGCAAATTGATATTGTTAATCTAACAGCAGCATCACTAGTTGTGTATACAGATTTTTAGCAGTAGTTGTTTCTTTAATGACATTCTTAAAATTCTTAATTCTGAAAGACATCCTGCCCTTCATCCTGTTTGGCCTGATGCCTTATATGTCACTGTTGCTTGTCAGTATTTGTTTTCATTTAATTAAGATGTGTGAAAGACTAGAACACAGTAATTAAGATAAACAATTGTCACAAGGAACATTCATTAATCATTATTATGGTTTAACAAATAAAGAAAGTTACGCATCATAGTGATTCCATTTAAATTAACGTTATAAAAGTTTGGTCTGAGAAATACAAAACATACTTGTCTGCTAAGAAATGGAAAGGCAACTTAAAAAATTCAAAGTGTCTTAAACCACACAAAATCAGTTATTCATCTGAATGGCTTTAACATGATGTGAGAAACCACTTTGTAAGTTGTCCCATAAGCCTTCTGCTGCTGGACGTCTGCGGTCAGTGGGAAGACTACAGACTTGGGGTTAAGAGAAGAGTAAATCTTTTGGCACTTTATTTCCTCCTCCCTCTCATGGGGCCTCCAGTGTGGGGTCCACTGCATCCGTCACTTGACTGCTACAGCTGGGAGTATGAGAACGAGGGCCTGGACCACAGCCATACAGACTGACAGGCAGGTTATTATTAATGAATTAGCATAGTAGTCATTCCGACCCAGACAGGGTTATCTAAGCGGGGCAGAAGGCTTGGATGTTTAGCTGGCTTGGTCCCTAATTAGGCAACTGTGGTTTTCTTTGACTATCAGAAAACAAAAACTAAAAATAGTGCTTATTTATTTCTTTAAGCAGTGCATTATTGTGATGGTCGAGGTCAGTTTTATTTATATTTGTTTCAATGCAATGGTTCAGTTCTATTTAACAAGTTTATTTAGACAATGTAAGTGTGTTTACATGAATCCTCAAATCTGGGGCAGTTTTAAGAAGTAGTGTGTGTGGAATGAATAGTAATATGTGTTGTCATGGTAATAGAGAACAGATAAAACTGAATGAATACAGAAAGGATAGCAAAGGCTTTGCCAAAAAATGACTTATTGTATCTTTAACACGTTTGTGTTGGTGTTTAATAGACCTTTTGTAGATATGGATAAAAGTTTGAGTACGTTTTTTAATGAGATGATTTATATTAACCTGCATATGAAACTCAAGTTTCCTAAACATTTTCTTTAAAGCTAAATCTTTAATTTATTAATAATAATTAATCAATAGTTATTTTAATTTATCTTTAACTTATTTTTAATAAGTTACATTAACTCACCACTGGTTTAAATATTAAGTTAGTAAATGAAATGATTTAGTACAATAAGATAAAACTGTACTTGAAAATGTAGGGCATCAGTTTTTATACACCTAAGAAGAGCATAATTTTGACTCGTGGATTGCTGAGGAAATGAACACATGAGATATATTTGCTAACAATGCATGTGTCTTGTTACATAAATCATTGATAGTTTTCCAAACCTGTCAAACTAGACAATGAAGTAAAAACCACTAAGACACTTGGATTGTTGAGTTGGAAAAACAGGATGCAAGATGTAGACGGTGTATCTAAAACTAGTTCCTTTTTGAATCCTATGTTTGAGAAAAGTTACATTTGAGAAAAAGCTAGAGGACCAGAATGAAACATGTTTGAATAAGTGAGCTGCTTTGCTGTTGCTAGAATCAATCAGGTCTGTGTATGTGTGCTTTTGGATAGATCTTTGTCACTTATTTAGTCACTTGGCCCTTCACTCATGAATTCAGTTTTATGGCCAAGTCTCATAGTTCCCATGGTGCTTTTGAATGTAGTGAGTCAATGCAATAGGGCTACAGCACTGAGGTGCCTCTCGGATGATTGATCCCAGTCTAAGAGAAAATCTACAGGCACAGATCCAGAGATCCACTATGGGAATTTAATGAACAGAAGAGACACGTAAAACAAAGCACCACAATTGTCCCCATTATTTGTAAAAAAAAAAAAAATAGATACAAATAGATTCATACTGACTTAAGTTTCATACTTCTGTATTAGACCTGTGACATAAGTGATGATGATGATAAAGTGGCTGTCTCATGTTTATTTAGTCAGATAATCACTTAGATACTAAACTCAACAGGTTAGTGCTAGATTTACTTGCTAAGTCCAAGTAAAAGAAACAAGACAAGAAAATAAATGATAAATGTGTCATGGATTAGTTGCAGATTTATATATTTATATATTTTAGAGATTCACTTCACATTACAATTCATTTAATATATATGTAAATGCATAATAGGGCATCCAGTGTAAAGAAATTATGTTGCCTTTAAGTTTTAGTTTTAAACTTACTATTTTATATAATCCTATAATTATATTTGAACAGTTAAAGGTATAGCATAAAACACCCTATTCGTAATAGATTATGTTGTCTGGATTCACTTGTTTCTTGTTTACTTGTTACTTGTTTCTTGTTTACTTGTTACTTGTTTCAGGCTCACTAAAAACTTGAGTTTGATTATCTTCTAAACAATACTTGATTCATTTATTTACTATCTAATCATTTTACCATTTTCCACACTTTTCTAAGTGTAAACACTAATTCTTAATTACCACAGTGACCTTATGAAACAGTGCAATCAGGGTTAAAGTACATAACTGTTTTTATATAAAATCATATAACATCCAATAGGAATATATTTAGGATATTTCTTACCTCACAACACGAAAATGACATCTAGATAAGTAACATTTAAGGCAGTTAGTTGTATTAAAACGTTGATTTTACAAATGATTCAAAACATTAAAACGACTTAGTAGGCTGACATTAAAAGATTATTTTAGAAAGAAATTATTTTGGAGTTAAAATGGAAAATATCCTAAATCTACATAAGTCTGCATCCTCAATAAAAGTCCTCTTTTTTAATAAAATAAGTTAAAATAAATGTCTAATTACAAATAATTTCCTCCACAAAGTAATGAAACATTTCCTAAGTAAGCGATTCTGCCACCTGCTGGATGCTGACACGAATAACATGCATTCGTCATCTTGAGAAAGTTGTCGCAACAGTTTTGCCGGCAGATGGCCCTATCACGACCTGTGCAATGATCATGACATTTATGGTGGTTAACTAAAACCAGATCAACATCAAATGCACAAAATATTGATGCATTTTTTAAATGATTTTACCCACGGAATATGTGTTCCTTGATCAATAATATTGTGCAGTCAGATTGCTGGTTTAATGCATTTTAGATTTAGGGGCTTGTATACCATTTTTAAGGAAAATTATGCTTAGTGGTTTGGGTTATTTTAAACATTTAAGGCATTTACTCCCGTTTAGTTTCTGATTGTGCTGTTCTTCTGCTTTTTCCAGTATCCTTTAACGTCAGCCTGCGGCCTCCTGACACCATCTTCAAAATAATTTTCTGGCTCGGTTACTTCAACAGCTGCTTGAACCCCATCATCTATCCCTGCTACAGCCGGGAGTTTAAGAACGCTTTCAGCCTCATCCTCAAATGTAGATGTCACCGCAGGAGACGGCCGGGCTGGAGAGAGTATAACTATCAGGGCGCGCACATCAGCTCTCTCTACTCACGACAAGACTCCAAGGACTCGGTGAACTACGGCAGTTATCTAAATGGAAGTCAGAGGACCCTGTCTTCTGCCAGCCCGAGCCCCAGTTACCACTCCAAAGGTCTGTCACATTTCCAGGACGACGGACCGAGACACGCCCGGAGCAGGACACCTTCTGTTTTATCTGAGAGTATTTTGGATCATCATCTTGAGCCTGTGGAAGAAGATCCCAGACGGTTTACAGCTCATACAGATCAAAGTGGTACTGGAGATTGTCCTCAAGAGCAAGACATGGATAAGGATATGGACTTTGAGGGTTGTATATCACTTTAAAGAATACTACCTAGTTTACTAACTTTTGCTTCATTGACATACCACCTCTCTAGACATCCTGATGTCATTGTGTCAGCAAACCACACAACGCACAAAATGATTGACAGACAGAGAGCATTTCTAAATGGATGAAAAAGCATGAACCCACCTCCTGACTATTCTTTCTCCTTGACTCACAGAGACGGGTGGGATTTCTCAGGACATTTTATTGATATCTGTCAGGTTGTAGGGACATTGTATGTGTTAATTTGAAAAAATTTAAATAGTATGGTAATGTATTCCCTTTACACCATGAAACAAGACTTTTTATTCAATATAATTCCCAACATACTGCATTCAGTCTGATATACAGCATGTCACTAATGTACAGCACAGTGTGAATACTCACAACATTAAAGCTATTTTTGATCCATTTATTTCTCTGTCTACTACTAAACTACTTTAAATATTGTAAATATTTTAATTCGCTCTTAATTTTAAACATACTGAAAAACTAATATTGCTATTAAAAAACATTTCAGTTGTTGCTTCACAAAAACAAATTTACTTAATTTGAATGTACAGAATAACTAAAATGAGTGAATGGATTCTAATAGGTCATAAGAAAACACTTCTTACATGACAAGAATTTTAGAGATTTATTTTAGCAACAGATGCATTTTCAGAGATTATTCACTGGGTATAGACAACACATTATACATTTTATTTACAATAATATTTTATAATCATAAGCACCCATGTTCAAGAAAAAGGAGTTTCTGTGTTTTTACTACTCAATGAAACCCCTCAGGAAAGGTGAGGATCAGAGATACTTTGTTAATACTGCCTTGAACACTTCACATGTGGAATGTAGAACAAGGCTGCAAAAATACAACTTTCTTTGAACAGAAAAGAATCAAACCTTAACATTCTCAAGCAGCAATACAAAAATTGTGTGATTACACATTTCATGATCACTTCACTGCCACGTCTAAATCAAACAAACACTAAATCCAAAGCACAAAATAATACACTGAATAAAAAATAAATAATTAAACTTAAGAATAAAAAGCTAAACAAACTGTGAAACACAAACAGTCATATACTGAATTGAATGCACACCTCTATATCCCCATCTCACCAGCAAAAGATCCATTAAGAGTACACTGACATTAAAAAAAACAAACATGGCTCTGTATTTACACTGTACAATTTGAAAATACAATATTTCTCTGATCGAAATGTACCTTCCATCAAGAAATTTGAAGGCTTGTGTCTTTCATCTCAACTTTTCAATAAGCCATCTCCTCCGGTGAAGGATTTGACAGATTCAGACTGCGGCACCTGCAATTAAATATTAATATTAATAATTTTAGATATAATAATTAACATTCAACAAATGTACTACTGTATTAAAGTGACCTACTGTGCTTTAAAAAGGCCTTAAACAACAAACTTATTCTTGGTGGTGGAACCACTTTTGGTGGCTGTGTCTGCATGTGACTGGTATCCAATAATGACCTTTGGTGGCACACCTAATCTTTCCTTATACACACGCCTGTACGAAAGAAGATTTATAGATGTGTTCAAGACATTCACCATCTTATATTTACAAAATATTAAGACCTAGACGTTCTTATGTTGACGTTAATTTTTACCCTATATGTACAACAGCATCTTTGTTCTCATAGTCTGTCGTCCATATTGCTATTTTGTCTCCTTTTGTTCGCACATTGACAACGGCACCGCAGACGTCATCGCTGTGGTCATCGAATGCTTCCCCACAAGACACAGAAGCTGTAATAAAAAGGCAGAATCTATAGACACCTTATTGATCCTTTTGCTAAACTGCAGATTTTAGACCCACCGTCTCCAACCAGAAGCGGTCCAGATCAGCTCTGCGCTGCTGTTTGGAAAGGGTGATCAGCCAGCGGCCACCCCGTTTATTTCTCTCATCCTCCCACATGGGCTCAATGCCATCCTGCTCCAAAAAACAGTAAACACATCAGCATGGCATAACAAACGACCAGGAAATGCTTAATGTGCTCAATGAAAGAGTATATCAAATCAAATGTATAATTACTTGACTTACCTTGAAAAGGGAGTAGTCACATCCTGACATCAAGTTACTTGATAATTGAATGTGATTGTATAGCCTGGAAACAGAAGATCAAAACTTGCATTAGGAGAACAATGCAGCACACAGTTCTGTAAATAAAAAACTCATTTACTCATAGGGGTTTGTAATTTATCGATATACAGTGTGTGAATACTAACGCCCAGAAGTCTTCCACTGTGTCAAACTTTGAGATGAGACGGAGATTTGCTTGCCATGTTTTGCTTTTGTCATTTTTAAAGAACCAAAGTGCCCATCTGCAAAAAAACAAAACAAGATCAATCTTCTAAATATGTTGTCTTTTGTGCTTCACAATGTCATAGATGAACCATTTTTGGCCATAAAGAACTGTTATTTCTATTTTACAAAAGGTTTTTTCTTGTGGAAAATGTTTTTGTAGACTATAAAAAGGTAAGAAAGAAATGTTCTTTGGGGAACTGTAAATGGTTCTTCTTTGGCATCGCTGTGAAGATCCTTTTAAAACGCCTTTATTTGATTTTTTTAGTACAATGCAAACAGCTATAAAATGCAACCAGGATGACTTTACCTATTTTGCAGAGGATGTTTGATATAATCTTCAAGACTCACAATCTCTTGCCTATTTTCGTCGTTTTTGTCTTCTTCTGAATTCAATGGATTTGTTAAATTTTCCTACAAGGAACAAAAACCATTTTTATTTGTATTACACTTTTTGACAGCTTAATAGTGAAAAAAGCTAAAGTAATGCATTTCAGAGAAACGTTACTAGCTGATTCAGAACCAGTCAATCTGCAAACCATTACTCTTCCTATGACACATGTTATAATTTACGCATTTCAGTGTGTACTACGTCATGACTGCATGTTTGTTTAGACAGAAAAACATAACAGGTCTCATAACTGACCTCAGGAATGATTGTTTTATTAGGATTTGACTAACATCTCACTAAACATCTAACTTTACCACTTTCCCAATTTCTTGTTTTATCGTGACGTCCGGTCACAAGAAGTGTCCCCTATGGGACATTTCACTAATTGGGCCACATTTAGCATTTTGTCTTTAAATTTTGTTAACAGCAACACAATCTCCATATTTTAAGTGACACATCAGCAAGCCACGAGTCACAATTTGAGGAAAACGCTTAACAACATGTCAAACTCTCACACCAGACATGAAATAAGTTCACGCGTTTTCTTTTCACACAACATCATCAAATGTTTATTGGTGTTCTTTAAATGCATATTTGCGACAGCGAATGATTAAAAACACAACAGTCTTCTGTGAGCCACATCAATACCACACGATACTGCTTTTGGTCTCCATACCAGCCCCGAATAAAATAAAACACACTTAGTTGACATTCGTAACTACCACTAACGTCCGTGAAAATAATCATAATATTGTTTGTAAGAGCACTTATATCGACTCACCGGTTCAGCAGTCGCCATCTTCTACTGTGAAGGGTCTTTCCCGTGCGTGAAAACACATTTGATTGGCCGAACACATGTGAGTGAATGAGCATGAGTTTATCTGAACAGCGCCCCCTAAAGGATATACAGTAAACGACTGCCACTGTAACGATAAACTATCACCAAAGACTATAGATTTTAACAAGACGCCACAGTGCAACGCACTAACGAAGTCCCGCCTTCTGACATTTTACCTAAACGTCTTATTTTAAGGTAACATTAATAAAACAGTCGATGCCAGATTTAATTGCTGATCTGAAATCTGTTGTCTTATCGTGATCTAATCAAGAGAAATTAAAGATATCATTCTTTGCCCATTCAAGTAGGACTTCCCAGAGGCGTCACAAATATGGTTGTCGAGTGCGGAGACTTTACTTAAAGGGACTTGGTTAAAATGCATCCGAGATTCCCACAGCCTGCAGTTCATTTTACGAACAAATATGTATACATTTACCACCATAAATTTCTTTAATTTCATACATAACTACTTTATGACGTACCATGAAGTCATTTTATCTGATTTAGTTATTGTCCAGACTGCTGATTTCATTTGATTCATGGTAATGTCATACTTTTTAAGAAATTAAAGCCAGCAGATTATGTACAAACAAACATTATTTATGACAGAGCAGATGATGTATAAGCATAATAGCCCCCAAAATATTACATATTTTCACTGCAATACCATTCCTATTGCAACACCAATGATACATTTTAAAAATCACAAACAAAAAGCACAGATATATTTTGTAATCACATTTATTTCGTGTGTAACTGGAACTTAACACACAAGTACTATCGTACCAAAACAAGGTTTGAAATGTTTAGTATTCATATTCATGAGGCTTATGTTTGTGACTTCTTTAAACAGGACACTCAGAACTGCAGTACTGCACGGATACTGTGGAAGACACAAGAACAAAGTTTGCATTTGCATTAAAAGTTTAATGTTTCTCATAGTGCATGAACAATAATATTAAATGTACCTCTTCCCAGCGTGCATCAGATCAAAGGCCTCATTGATCTGAGTAAAGGGCAACGTGTGTGTGACAAACTCATCCACCATCAGCTTCTTGCTCATGTAGTCATTCACCAACTTAGGAACACTTTCCACACTCTTCCAGCCTGAAATACAACAGAAAAACATTGCCTAATATCAGTTGTATGACTCTTAACTGAGATGCTTCAAGATTTAGATTTCACGACATTGTTTCTGAAAAGAAAAAATAAATAAGTAAAAGAATACCTACCACCAAAGGCTGTGCCTTTCCATGTACGCCCTGTTACCAGCTGGAAAGGGCGTGTGGAGATTTCTTGACCAGCCCCGGCCACACCAATGATGACGCTGGTTCCCCAGCCTTTATGACATGCCTCAAGAGCAGCTCTCTGAAATGTAAAAGAAGTGACAATAACGATAATCATCCTAAAGCCAAACTATGACAAACAACAGGCCAATTACGCAATTGAGGTTCACATTATTATGAGTAACCCTAGCAACAGATCTACAGTACAGCAGTAGACATTTGCACGGCTGTATTACTCGGCTTTGTGTTCATCTCTAACTAAACATACATCGTTTCTTCAGCCTACCATAATTCCAACATTGCCGATGCATTCGAAAGAATAGTCAACTCCTCCATCTGTCAGCTCGACCAGCACATCCTGAATTGGCTTATCGTGGTCCTTGGGGTTCACAAACTCAGTGGCTCCGAACTTCTTGCCAATTTCAAACTTGTCTGGGTTGATGTCAATGCCAATAATTCTGGTGGCACCCTGTGACTTGCAGCCCATAATCACAGCAAGCCCCACTGCTCCCAACCCGAACACAGCACATGTAGAACCGGCCTCAACCTACCAGGGTGTATACGAGTCAGCTGGTCAGAAGACATTTTAAAACAGCAGATAATATAGTAATATGGAGTAAATTAACCCCTGGCAGATACCTTAGCCGTATTGAGGGCGGCTCCATATCCAGTGGAGATTCCACAGCCCAGGAGACACACTTTGTCCATGGGAGCATGTTCATCTACTTTGGCCAGAGAGATGTCGGCCACTACGGTGTACTCGGAAAAGGTGCTGGTACCCATGAAGTGAAAGAGCTGCTTGCCTTTGCAGGTGAACCTGGAGGTGTTATCGGGCATAAGACCCTGACCCTGGGTCACCCTAAATAAATCACATTTACATAACAAATTAAGGAGATCTCTCTTGAAGAACAAACAGAGTATGGAAAAAGAGGAGAATATATGCATAACTACCTAATTTTCTGGCACAAGTTGGTTTTGGGATTTTTACAAAATTTGCACTCTCCACACTGGGGTACGTACAGTGGAATTACAACATCCCCTTAATGAAAAAAAAATGTTATCAGGAATGCTGCTTGCCTCCCAACACCACTCACATTTTGAAAACAATATTTGTTTTTATTTTGACTTGCCTGGTTTGAATTTGGTGACCCCTTCTCCAACACTTTCAACTGTACCTGCTCCCTCATGACCCAAAATGACAGGAAACAAGCCCTCAGGGTCACTTCCGCTCAGGGTGTATGCATCAGTGTGACACACGCCTGTAGCATGGATCTAAAACACCCAACCACCGTTAAGACTACTAATGTTTCTAAATTATACATGACAACACTATACTATCCTGCATAAATATGCTTGGGACAAGACAGCAGGGTCAAAAGTCAACATCAGTGCAAGTTTCAGATTGAAATCTGTAACAAAATCTGGTACTTTGACAGGATGCAGCTGCACCATGGGTTATTACGGCTTTAGCAGAGCCAATGCAATTAATTATAACATAATTATTGAGTAAATCTTAAAAAAAGATTTCAGTGGGACACTAAATGACAGATTTAGTGTTGCAAAATATATGTATTGAGTAAGTATTTAGTGTCTACACATACCACATAATGTTTTGTTTCTATCAAGAGGTACAATATTCAGATTAATGGTTTACCTTTACTCTAACTTCATGGGCTTTGGGTGGAGCTACCTCCACCTCCTCAATGGACAGAGGCTTACCAGCCTCCCAAGCCACAGCTGCCTTGCATTTAATCACCTGAGGATGAATTGAAATGCAATTAGTTCATTAGATCTTGCATATAAGTTGCTTTAAGCAACTTTATTCCTCCTAAAATGAAGATTAAATGCAGACAACCAGAACAGTTAGGTTAAGTTTAATACTGTATCTCTACATTAAATGTGCCCGACATATGGTGAATCTTTAATTCAGTTTGCAAACAGGTTAAAGTCCATGCTAAAGGTTAGCGAAAGAACATGCATGTATTAATATACATGAATATATTCTAACATAACAGAATACAGCAAACAAGAACAACACAAATAGGTCAAAGCAGCACAATGGATCATTGTATACCTAAATCTGAACTCCTGTCATGCACAAGTGCAGCTACATATTTACAAACACTTTTTGATTAACTGGATGTTTTCGCTTAGCGATGTGTTGCATGCATAAATACTGCAAAAATACGTAAATCAAACGGATATTACCGTTTTACTACATATTTTTTGATCGAATGCTGAGAGCAAATTTAGCTTGACAACTTACTTTTCCAGTTGTGTCCATGCTTCTCTTTCTTCGCGAGAGAAAGGAAAGAAGGGGTGTGGCAAGCTGAAGAACTTTTCCTCCAGCCAATCAGAGACGTGGAACAGACCTCGCGTGAGCAATGTCCGTGTTTTTTCTCAGCGCTGTCTGCTGTCATTGGTCCATCGGAAAACGATTGCCTCGCTAACTGCTACACTCTATAATGTTTTTAATTAAAGTACAGGTGTCTTTAACTTTTTATATCTAGCCAAGCTACAATAAAGGCCTTCTATTAAAAAAGTGCCTCAGTCATGCAGTGTTTTGTTGATGAAGCAATAGTCACTTGTCAATTTTTTAATACCTGTTAGTAAATTATTAAGTTATTTTGAGCAGTGGTCAGTTCTATAGTACTGTATTGTCTGGTTCAATAGGTGAGAAGGGCTCAAAGTAAAAACTTTGGCCAGCTGCTGAGCAATGCACATTTTTATCTAAACAGTTAATACTTGGTTTACGTCACCTAATCAAGAAAAAAACATGCCTTACACAATCTACACTTTATGAAAACAAATTCCTTCAGTATTTGCTTTTAAAGAAACATGCCATTACAAAATGATACACCAGAGCAGTCTAACAACACATTCTTAATTAACAAAACTAGTTCACAAAGTTAAATTAAAAACAGAAGAAGAGTTGTAAATATACCACAGATTTTATTTGGTATCCCTATGGTGACACTTTGAAACTAACATTAATCCAATGCAGATGTGAATTACAATCCGGCAATGAAAGGATTCATATTAATGATCTCCTAGGATTGGTTTTCTTTTTCACACCACACAATAAGGTAACCTTGACATGGACAGGAAGATACTGGTCCAACTTCTTGCAATGTAAAAACCAACCAGTTAAGGTTGAGGGAGACACTTGCCATCTTGTACACAGACATGTACAACTTAAAACATCAACCCTATCAGTACAACAAATAAAAATTCCACTGCTGAAAAAAATACATACAGTAAAAAAGTAAAAAGTTCAGCTGTACAAGAGAGGCATTAATAAACAGTCTAAAGACTGTATTAGTCCAGAAAAGCTGCTTCTGCCTTCTCCCAGGAAGTTTCCTTTCCAGATGAAAAAACAGGTCCCATATTCTGACAGACCTTCATCATCTTCCACCTGCAAAGCAAGCAGAAAAACACACTTTGTTGTATTTCTATCTAATACATAACATATTTGGTGTTCCACAGACAATATTCAACTCCTGATTCAGTGACTTAGATCTTATTTTATTACTGATTTTCAAAGCTCAACAATGCTAACTCACCTCTAAATCCGCGTCCACCTCCTCCGCCTCTACCTCCTCTGAACCCTCCACCACCACCACGTCCACCAAAGCCTCCTCCGCGTCCACCAAAGCCTCCTCCACGACCTCCAAATCCTCCTCCACGACCTCCACGGAATCCACCTGCAAGCATGTTCCTCATATTAGAATACACTTTCAGATGATAATTCTACACAAATTTGTGTCACATATTATCAGAGATCAGAAGAGTGGCAGTATTCAATAATGCTATGACAGTTGAATGAATATGAATGAAACAGACATCATATAATAGACTTTAGATATACACAAAACTAGATAACCAGAACTGCATATGATTGTAAGAGCTCATACTAAGTACAGTCCTACCTCCACCTCTTCCTCCTCCTCTGCCCCCACGAGGTGGAGCCTTTTCACCTGGAGGCCTGGGGAGAAATCTCTGGAGGGGTAACAGCTTCATTGGATCAATGTAGAACTGGAGAAAAAAAAATATTAGAAATGTTATGCCCATTACTGACAGTATTTTCAGTCACATCAACATTAAGGTAGGCTAGGATAGTGTGAAGAATCACTACAAATGTTAACTTTGTTTTCCTTAGTATAGGTAGTTGTTGCATAATATGTCCACATATAACATTTTTAAAAGTACAAATATTGGCATTACACATTCATCGTATTGTGTACCAGAGAGCTCACCTTCTGTAACTTCTTAAAAGAAGATGCCTTCATATTTTCAGAAAGTTTAACAGAAAAATACTGAGGACTTATTTAAGGACTTTAACATATTTTTGGAAGTGATTTCAGCACGTTATGCAAGTGCGCTTCTCGTGACATCGCTATAAAGCACATTACATGCAGTGACATTTAAGGATACAAAGTCACGAAGCTGCCCGAAGATCTCGTCCACTTTTCCAATCTGTTCTTTGTTTTCCAGGTAAACAGGAGCATTGAAGTAGGGCACTTTGTTGTCTTCCGTCACACATTTACAGACAATATCATCCTCACAGGGATGCATGAACTCTCCTAGGGCTAAAGATAAGGTTCATCAGTACAATAGTTTTTGATGTTTTACATTGCAGAATATTAGTAAATGTAAACTGCCTTGTGACTAAAAAGCAAGCAATAAATTCAAACTGCGTTTAATTGTAACATGTTTTAAACATAACATTTTAGTTATGTAATGAGACAAATATGTTTGCATGATTATATTTTTGTAAACTCACAAATGCACCACAAGTGTTTAAAAGCAGACAGCAAATAAATCAACCTTACCGACAACATATTCCGGTGGGCCATAGTCTTGCCTGTTAAATCCACCTCTGCCGCCACCTCTACCACCTCCAAATCCACCACCTCGACCGCCTCCGAATCCACCACCCCTACCACCACCAAATCCACCTCCTCGACCCCCGCCTCTGTTAAACCCGCCGCCACGACCCCCTCCTCCTCGACCACCACCGCCGCGGAATGACATGGTGAAGACCCTGTGTGAACACATGGAATAAGTAAGTTTACATGAAGCTACAAGAGTCAAACTGAGTTTTCCACATTGTGATCCACACAAATCCCAGAGAAATTGTACACGTTTAGTGTCTTGGCCAATTTAAATAGAAAGTCCCTTATCACGATCATGAACTCTCATTTATGGAATGCCGCTACATCGGTTAACCAAGAAGACAATTTCACAGCATAACCACTCCAAGTACTTACAAATAAACAGAAATGAGATTATCACATAGATGCGCTTCTATAACATGTACACCGATTTATGGAAAACGTTAAATTACCTTCAAAGATGATCGGTTAGACTTCTATGAAAGTGCACGCTGTTGATTCGGGAAACACATGTGCCTGCCTTCACTGTCTGCCGTAAATGAATACCAGCGTCTACGGACTGTCGTAAACACGGAAGTGATGACGCTTGAGGCGCAAGTGTCAAATAAAAGCGCCGTTATCATTTTCTTTTTTCATAACGTACAAGACACACGATAGAGGTAAAGTACAGTTTTTTATATTTTAATATAACGTGTATTAATTTGTGCATAAAGTAGTATACCACAAATACGATTTTGAAAGTATATGACGCATATAAAGGCACATATATAGAGACAGAGAAAGAAAGCAGAACAGTAGAGGTCACTCTCGACACATGATAAACTGAGTTTTAGATTACAGTATCTCTAAGATGACATGTTTGTGAAGGACCAGAACATTTGGATTCCGATCAGGGACAGCTGGCTCTCCTGGGTCTACACAGGAGAAGGCGATATCTGTAAATAGAAGTCAGTTTCCCCGAATCTCTCTACCTCATTTTTTTAGTTTTTCACGAATGCCGCAGGCAACTGTCAGCATCCAGCATGGGAACTTGAGTAGTGTGCTGAGAAAGAGGGAGAGAGCGATAGACAGCTAAAGAGAGAGAGAGAGAGAGACATACCCAACATCAAGCAAAGCGCTGCACTTTATGTGAAGCTTATTATAACCTTGTGTTGTATATCTTGTATTACAAATACCTTTACACTCAGCCTTAAACCTTTTAGAAAATAAATTCTGTTGTTGTACCTGCAAGACCTCGAACCCTACAGTGCCTGGAATTTTGGCTTTGTGTCTCCACTTGGTTGACTGAGAGACACTACTTTGTCTGAATGTCAATATTTGATGCTCGGGCTAGTATACACATTCTAGTTCAGAAGCAGTGCTGCTTTTCATAGCACCAGAGAATGCTTTGTTTGTGTAACAAACGTGTGTTTGTCTGAATGAACATCATTTCTTTCAAGTTTTGTTTATCATACATCTTGTATTTATCTTACGTCGCTGTGGTGGTATTACCATCCAGTTGCAGGGTGATTGCACTTTATGAAACCTTGTGTACGGTGTACGAAATGTAATTTTTAAGAGAACCACAGTTGTTGTTTTGTTAATGCCTGGCAATTCAAGTTTAGCATTTTTTGCATTTGTTTATAAAGTTCATGACCTTTTTGTAAACTAACGATAAAAACTGTACTGTATTTTTGCCACTGCTGCAAATTTCTATTGCACATTTCAGGACACCAACCATGTGATTTAATTACACTTACAGAGAGCGGTTGGTATCCTGCTGTATCGATTTCGTGGTTCGGTAATCCGTGATAGTCACAATGGTCAGTCAGATTACGGGGTAAAGGAGGCAATGTGCCCTTATAGGCAGTAATGGGGGGAAAGACTGTTAATTGCCCCTGACTGTTTAAAGTAAATTAATTATTGATCGTCTACGCCACTCTTTCTGTACTTACATAGCCTTACAAATCCTTTTATCTCTTTGGTGTAAGTACATTTCCGTTCCGGCATAATTACATACTCGGGGAAGCCCATGGGCCAGTAAGCATCTCATTAAATTCAAAAAGTTGTTTATTCTGGATTTGTCTGTGTGATGCGTGTCTGTTCGCTGACACTTATGATGAGATGCTTCTCTTACACTTTTTGTCCATTCTCTCATTGTAATAAGCCTGTTGTGTACCATTAGCATACATACTTGTGGACCTACACGAAGAGAAAGAGAGATAGACGGTAACTAATTGAAATCACTTGTGTGGGCTGTGGCCTTGCAAGAGGTCTAGGATCCAATCTCTGTTCAGGATGACACTAAATACAAAGCATAGATCCAAGCCAACCTAAGCCTGCATCATTATTCTGCCCATTGATTTTCCACTGGGCCTCCAAAGACAGCCTGCTCTTTGAAATGAAGTATAAACAAAGTACCAGCATGATATAACAGCATTTTTATTCTGCTTCAGGAAACAGCTAGCCCTGTGGATTAGAGGTTTCAGTCAAAGAAACGCAAGTGGCGCGTAAGCGTGTGTCCATTTCAAATGGCGCACTGTTCTCTCATCCCGTCTGAATGACGTTCGCTCTCTGATCAGGTTGAGTCAGTTCATTCTGAGTGGGTGAGGAAAATAAGGTGGACTGAGCCTACAGGGACATGTGAAGACAGGTCATCTGATGCTTGGAGTCAGGCTGTGATGCATTTCGAGATGGTATTTCACAGATCAAGATAAGAGTTGGCATTATGTTTGGTTTTAATGCTTTGACAGGCCGGGTCTGATTTAACCAAACTGAGTGAAGGGTTTAGATCAGGGCTTGGAAGAAGAGCCCAGATAAAGGTCACATCTGTTAAGATCCCAGAGTTATTTCTATGTTTTTGTGAGCAGCTATACTGTCGAGACTTTTTGAGTGTTTTTGTCTGAAATCCAGCGTCTGTATCCATTCCATTGTTAGATATTTGAATGAGAGTCACGTTACGCTCAACAGATGGACTCTTTGATTACATTAAGAGAATATCACCATAATGCTATAGGTACAAGTGAAAAAACACCAGGCCGCCAGGTCAGATAATTGTTACTTATAAGCAGAAAGATCTCTCTTTTTTGTACTTTGATGTTAGTAAATCAAATACTTTAATGGATTGTAATTGGTTCCCTTTGATATCGGCCAGTTTTTACACATTCCATCTTCCATTTTGTGTAGCAATGATGGCCAAGATTATACCCTGAAAGCACCTATACATACAAATAGCAGTGTCATTAGAGCAGAGAGGCTTTTCCATGCTCTCGCTGCCCTTACTGTTCATCCACACAATCCTTTCAACAAAATCAGAGACGATAATGTGTATTATTAGGTTTCTCATTTTCTTTAATAAGTGATGGATGAGTGGTTGCTCCCCCATGCATTTGTTTTCAGGTATGGGACCGGTCTGAGGGGTATTATCAGGTCACGTCACTGGATGAAATGGAACAAAGGAGAAATACTTATGTCGGCTATGCTTAAAGGAACAGTTTGCCCACATTTACTTACAATTTAAAAAATGGTGGGTTGGTTCAACCCATGGTTTAGTAAAATATGGACAAACCCAAATGCTGGTTTTAGGTAACATATGCTGGTTTGTTTCAACTCATAGGTAAAAAGGCAGAAAATCCCAAAGTGCTTTTTATAACGCCTCCACCTAAATAACAAAGAATAATAATAATAATATTCTTTGTTTTTTAGGTGGAGGCTTTATAAAAAGCCCTTTGGGGTTTCCTGCCTCCCCCTGCACAGTACATGGATTGTATTTTCTTGTCTTTTAAATTTAAATATATTTTACTTTGTGCAAAGAATAAACTAAACTAAAACATGCATATTTTCTATGTTTATTTTTTTAAACCAGTGTCATAAGCAGTTTGTCTATTTTTTGCAATCCACCACTGTCGTCTCGTTCCCATATCATCAATTTACATAAACCTCAGCATCAAATATTGCATCAAAACTCATATAGCATAAAATAAAACACTTTCATGATATTTTAATGGTTCTTTTTTTGACATTTTGGAAGTCGAGAGCTCGAGTCTTTATACCGAAATATTATATATTCTTCTCATAGTTAAATGAATTACATAAAGAAGAGTAAATGATAACATGTTGATGAGTTTATTTTGGGTGAACTGTTTTTAAGAATCAGTAAGGTTGCAGGAATAATCACAGATAATAGTGAACTATGAACTTGAACTATATATAAAGACTATGAACTATGAGTCTTTATCACCTTTGAGTCCTTCAGCAAGGCACTTTGCCTGTTATTAGTCCAGCATAATGGATAGAGACATCCTTTAAATGTCAAGGATCTTTATTCCATGTGTATGTTTGTACTAAGAAGATCACTAACATTTGGAGAGATGGTTAATTACTAGCTTTGCATGGCTTATTTTTGTATAATTAAAGTCTACAGCGGGGGTTCTGTAAGGTCCAGTTCCCTGCAGAGTTTAGCTTCGACCCCGCTCCAAACACCTTAATGTACTGTCATTTTCAAGTAAACCCAAAGACCTTGATTAGCTGATTCAGGTGTTTGATTAAAGTTTGAAATACTGGGTGAATTGCAAGTGCTGTTTTGTGCCCTTGAAGGGCACTGCGGGGAGGGGATGCTTCTCGTTTAGTTGTTCCTAAAAGAAATATAAATCTGAATCTACTCATGCATTTTCTATAACGTTATTAAGGTAAGGGTTTTGTATGTAGCAAACATGCATGTACGAGACAGTAATGCCCTGTAGTCTTCAGGGAACTCATTTTAGGCGGTCTGTCCATCTCTCAACTCTAAAATATTGCTTCCTGAATTGTATATTGTGACAGCTCCTCATGGGCCTTTTTGGAAAAAAAAATATATATTTTTGCCCATATATTTTCCTCACTTTTCCATTATGTGTCACATCAATGTTTCAATAGTCACTGTGTTTTTGTGCCAAATACGGTCCTATTTATATTTAATATCTGCTTTATCCAAAATATTCTGCTGACCACAGCAGTGCTGAATCATTCACATTGTCAAGAGCAGAGACCAGCAGAAACAGCAAGACTAGAGATGTGTCCTTCTATCTTTTGTTTCTCTACCATTTAGAGATTTCTATAAAGAATATTTTCAGTCTGTGTATTTCAAAGTCATGCCAGATTAAAGAATTCCTAACAGTGTTGTTTTCATCTGGCATAACAGGTTTAAAACATGTTCAAAACAATTGAATTGAATGAATTTGATTATATACAGTATGACTGCATTTCAAATGTTAATCACAGTAGGATGATTCACCGTAGTTGTAATATTTGTAAGTCACTTTAGATAAACGTGAATGCAAATATCATGTAATGATAGGAATGTTTATATATCATGTGTCACATATGTCACTGTTAGTACTCGCCGACTCAATTCATTTTTCCTTTTTAATAAATTCTTTCTATTTAAAATAAAATGTATTTGCAAGTCCTGAAGCCACGCCCACTGTGTCTGTTTTCACCCAGTCAGAATGCGTGAGTGTGCAGTATTGCTGGGTTGGGTAAACTTGTGTAAGTGAGAAAGAGAGGTGGGTGTGAACGTTGAGGGAGACGGAGGGAGTCATTTAAGCACTGACACGTCCACCCACACTCATACTGCAGGCAGCTCTTCTCATCTGCGGTATTTCCATGTTAAATGCTCTCTCTCTCTCTCTCTCTCTCTCTCTCTCTCTCTCTCTCTCTCTCTCTCTCTCTCTCTCTCTCTCTCTCTCTCTCTCTCTCTCTCTCTCTCTCCCTCCCTCCCTCCCTCCCTCCTCCCTCCCTCCCTCCCTCCCTCCCTCCCTCCCTCCCTCCCTCCCTCTCCCTCCTCCCTCCCCTCTCTGTCTGTCTGTCTGTCTGTCTGTCTGTCTCTCTCTCTCTCTCTCTCTCTCTCTCTCTCTCTCTCTCTCTCTTCTCTCTCTCTTCCTCTTTCTAATGTTTGTTTTGTTTCTGCCTCCTCATTAAGGTTGGCACCCATTTCAAACAGCGATGACATTAAATGAACATTTGTTTTACTGAGCTCATCTCATTATTTTTATCTGGTGGAATAATTAGGTAATATCACACACATATGCTGTACTAAATTTCAGCCGATATCCTATTCAACTGCAAAATGCGAAATGATGCAATATTCAAATGTGCTCATCTAAAATATCCCAGAATAGTGAATAGTGAATCGGTCCGCTTGGACAGTTTATCTACATGAACTGTTCAAAAAAGCAATTTACGGTTCATTTGCGGCCCATCACCACATGTTCTTGAGTGTCTTTTTTGCTGTATTTTTGTATTATTTAATACAATAATTGTGCAAAATAATAGAACTTACTTTTGATCATGTTTGATTGATGGTGTTTATTGTAAATTAATGTTGTTTAATGCCAGTTTTGAACTGATGACATTGTTTAGTGATGGATATTTCCCACTGAAAAAGCTTTAGTGTGGTTAACTATATTTAGGTAGAATAGCGTAACTTCATCCAAAAAACAGCATCCCTTCACATGCTGTTGTTTCACAGTAGCTTTTACCAACAAAGCTTGTTTGGACTGTCTTATCTAAAACCTACTTTAAACAGTTAGACACATGCTTTTAAACACACATCGCTATATATCCGCTGTGCACTTGGGTATCTTCTCCTTCTTCTCTTCTGCCTCTCATGTTTTTCTCTCGTCTGTGCAATCCTTTTGCATTATTCATCCGTTTTATCACCATGCAAGGGGCTTCCGTCAACACCAGCTAATTTTAGCCAGGGACAGGGGAAAGCTTTGTGATAAAGTGAAAAGCTGCAAAGTATACGTGGATAAGTGTATATGTTTGAAGGCTAAGAACTGTTGTCCCCTCAACATACCATCACTTTAGTGAGCGCTGTAATGTGCCTCGCTTTTATCTCTGCCACGCTTTTCTCATTCTTTCACACAGTTTCTCTTTTGGTTTCCAGGATATTTCACTTCGTCAATGTTCATTTGTGCTAGCATGTACTGCTGTAGTGGGTCGGCTTCACGGTGACAGGCATGTCAGTGCAAAACAGTAGGGGTCTTGTTTCTTTGTCTTGCCAATTATGCTGTCTGCTTCCCTGCTGCAGATAGCGGTAGAGCGTTATATCGAATGGTATGTTTTATTAATCGGAATGTCTGCGAAATATTGACCCGGTATTTGTCCAACATAATCGCATTTACCGTGTCTCCCAGCGGCATGTAAATAATCCCAAATCAGCTTTAATGAGTTAGCAGAGAGTTTGAAGCGTGGAGGATTTGAGTTTTCTATCGCATTAGCTCCAGTGGTGTATGTTGTGAGTTTGTAAAAGAAGGGGCAGCGGTGGAGGCAGATGAAAGGGATGAACACGATACAGCCCGTTCGTGCACGTGTGGGAGTGCGCTTTGTGAGCGAGAGAAAGACGGCACAGCTCTCGGGACAATGCGGATAGAAGTGTTTGATGAGTAACTCATTTGCTCTATGATGCGATCATTAGCATTGGTTTTCTAATTGATTTGGTTGGACGATTGAAGAAAAGATGCTGAAAGAGAGGACGTGTCCATGTGGATGTATTTGTGCGCATGTCTGTTAATATATGCGAATCAGCTAGTAGTTCATTACTAAGTGCAAACATCTTGAAGAATACTTAAAGGTTAACTCTGCCAGTTCCAGGAAAAGTGTCATTTGTGTGAGAACATTTAAAGTCATTTTCACATTTCCACATTCTGACATTTTCCACTAGATCTCGGACACATGAATTCAATGCATCCTCCTTTTGTTTCTTCTCACGTTTCCTGACAAATGTTCTCCCCACACATGCCAGTGACATATAATATTATGCCTAATGGTCTGGGTGATGGCGTGAATAGATTTATCGTTCATCTTCCCCGGTGACAGCTTTTTAATTTTACGTTTGCTCTCTAAACACGGACTCAGCAAATGTATGAATATAAGATGCATAAGATTCATGAGCACATTAGAGCGATCACTAATGTGTGGGATGATAAAAGAAAGCGTGAGGTGATGGTACTTAAAATGTCATTTGAAATATAATGCATCCTTTAGAAGTGTGCTAACAGTCATTTTTTTCTACCGAAACTTTGCGGCTTGGGTGCCACATCACACCAGAACATTAGTTTGTGGTTACTGGTGCCATTGAACAATTGCTGCTATTAGCAATCGTTTAATTATAGTGAATGTGTCCAGTAATATAGGGGTTACAGATACAAAATGTGTGTTCAACATGCAGACCAATTGGCAAGAGAATTTTGAAAGCAGACTGCTCTGTACTTTACAACCTATTTTACTTCTATAATATGACATATTTCTAGGGATATTCTGTGACAAAAAAATGTAGGACAGTTTTTCATTTGTGACCCTGTCTGTGAAATCCAGTCTCAAAATCCAATCAAAGCCATAAAAATGGCAAAAATAGGAAATGAATGCTTGTGTGCGTACATGATAGATTATAAGATTTTGATTTACAGTGCTCAAATTTTCATTTATAATAATTAATAAATTAATTATTTTAAATACTATAATTTATTGTTTTATTGACAATACATTTTATTATTTTTGCTGGTAAAAACACCAAAAGTAAAAAAAAAATTGGGGAATTTTTTTAAAATTTGTTTTAATTTTTTTAAATCTTTTTTATTTTCGTTTTTTTTATATTATTAACATGAAAATGTTTATTAATTTTTTATGTTTATTGTTATGAATCAAATATTTATTCTTGAGTGTTATATTCCATCAATATGTAGTTCATTCATTCATGGCTGGGTTTTAACAGACAGGCTCCCATTTATCTATTAAAAATAGGGCATTATTTCACTATAAGCCCTAATTCACAAACCAGAGAGCAACCACACAATCCATTGTGTTGAAACTGCCATTTTTGCAATGTGCCATGTGACCTACAAAGTGAACTCTGACCCTTCATTTCCCTCTCTTTCATCTCTTAATAAAGACTTGACCCCATCTATGGCCAAAGCTGACACTTATTATAGTCCTTCAAGACAGAAACAGCCCTCCGCTATCTCTCCGTAGAAACACGGACCGGAGGATACGAGGCCTCACTTCAGTCTGTCATTGCGGCGACCCGTATGCAAGTTTGTTTATAAGTGCTGGGTGTATTAGCGGGAAGTTGGTTTTTTAAACAGCTCTGTGGACGTGGCATGCATGTGAGCCGAGGGGTTACAAAGTATACAATGCAGGTGTGATGGCTTTGTGTTTGTGTGTGTGTTTTGTGTTTTTGTCGCCTGCAGTGTAATGGAAAGTGGTGTGCGGTGTAGTGATGTAGTACATTGAAGCAGCCGGTAGCGTTCACCTTCAGATGGGGTCAGGCTCAGCCTCCGTACACAGCCTGTAATAACTGGTTCTCAGAGCCCACTGGTAAAAAAAAACACTGGCACAAAACAAGAGGTGCTAAAACAGAAAAACTCACGGCATACCACAGGAGTCTTTTTGTGTATGTGAAGAAAGCACCCATTGATCGGATTTTAATTGGTTTTGGGTTTTTCCCCTACAGCTTTTGTGAAGAGAGATTTGGGCAGATGTCAATTAGTCTGCGGTAAACTGGCACAAAATGGGCAAGTGTGACTGTTGTGGAGATGATACCCTCTTCACCTTTCTAGGAACAGCTGGCCGTTGTCAAAAACCTCATTAGGCGGGTGGTGTGATGCAGAGCTGTTCCGGCTAGGTCAATGTGACACACACTATTTCTTGCATGTAACTCATCGCTCTGATCCCTTTTGATCTTTGATAAACAGGCTTAAATGAATCTTATTGTCAGCCTGCAAAATGCATTCCATATTTAAAGGGGGACAGAATTTTCAATTTTGGATAAACTATTCCTTTGACTAATGCCTGTTCATATGCAAGAATTGAAAGCAAAGCAGCCAAAGAGTTTGGAAGGCTGAAAGTTAATCTCACGGCAGAACTTGCCTCTGGCCTCTTCTCTATCTGTCCGGTACAAAGCATCCTCCGTTCTATTGTGCATACCAACCCAAACAACTTTCATCATCTGTACCCCACCTCCCCTCTCTCTCTACTTTGTTTTTGTGAAGAACAGGAATTTGGCTTGTGCAGATAGGGCAGGACGTTTCAATTTCTCAATGCGTTTACCTTTAAAAAGTACTTTGGTGATACGGTATGGCTATTAATGCTTCTTGACATTGGAGTTTGTGGTACTAAAATTCTTGCAAGACACTCGCCAAACTGTGCACATGCTGTCACCACATACGTTTATTTCACTATTCACTTTAATATTTTATAGTTGAATTCTAATCTAATCATGACAAACTATGACAAACTTAGAAAGGTAGAAAGATTGGCCATTATTACAATGATTTACTTTGAGAGTAACAACAGTCTTTACAGTGGATGAAAAACTGACATGTTTCTCCTTCTTCTTTATTGAGACACATGAGCATGAGAACACTTCTTTGTCTTTTATCATTACATTACTGTGAAGAAGAGAGAAAGATTCATGTGGTATGTTATTTCAGTAAATTGACAGCTCTTTTATTTTAGGTTTCTGTGTCATAGCTTCAATCTAAACCATCTAAATCATTAAAACTGACATTACACCAAGGATGCCCTGGTGTTGGCCTTCACTTCATCAGAACTCCAATCGTGTCCGACTTCGCACCTTTGTAGTGAAAGTGCCCGTCAAGAACAAAGCCACTGTAATGGCATATTCAGCATTGTGGATAGGGAAAAGGCCGGAACGACATTTCAATGTCATTTCGCTGGAACAACTTTCAAAAAAGCCTCCATTCCCTTGAGAGAGACCCTCTTGTCTCTGAGGTTTGGCTAATGTCCAAACGTATCGCCGCTCGCTCTTTTATGTCATTCCGGGTTCACACATCATCCATTGATAGAAATTCATTGAGCTTTTTGGTATGCATCAACCATCTATGATGTTACGATGTTTAATCTTTTTATTCAGCACATACCCAATGCCAGTGAAATACCTTCAGTTTGAGAAATCCAGCCGTCCGGAGAGGCCCAGTGTTGCTCAGTATTACTTTCACATCCGAGCTTGAGAGCCATGAAATGGCTTTCCTTTTGCCTTCCAGCTTTACAATCAAACATTTCACCAGGTCCTGGAACACTGTCCTGTGGGGCGCCGCACTTCGTGGTACATACATCACAGGGAAAAACAGACCAAATCAACAAGGTCCCGTGCCCCTCGGGGCCAAATGCAGGCCTGATTGCATTGTAGAAAGACTCTACTGACACCTTACTGCTCCTCTTCATTGTGGGAGTGTGTGAAGTGTGTCATGATGATCCACTGGTTGGCTTCTGTTAAATCCTACCACTCTAGACAGATTTAGCCAAGTTGTCATTATACATGACACTACCCCCTATGGGTGAACGGCATGGAAGCTCAACAATCCACTTCGACAAAGCTGCTGTAACTGGAAGTGTCACGAAGAAAGTCTCGCAGGACAATAATTTAAAAACCTGATTTGAGATTTTTTTAACCTGTTAACTGTCATCGCACATATTGAGCATACACATGAAGATGCACCTGCATCTGAAGTACAATTTTTTTTATTTTTAGCTATTTAAATGTTTTAATTTTTGATATTTTTGTTAAGAATATTATAAAAAATATATTTTTGTTTACATTATTGTTATTAAAATTACATTTTGAGTCTTGATACCTTTTCATCAATATATAGTTTGTCTTGATTTGATTAGAATTCAACTATGAAATATTAAAGTGAATAGTGAAATAACCCAAGGAACTGTGACATTTTAATGTTCCCAGTTTAGTCTTGATAATTAATATGCATTATAATATTGGCAATCACAAATATACAATTATAGAGTCAGGCAGTGACATCTACAGACTATGACTTGTATATAAAAATGTATTTGATCAGATCTAAGAACTATTTGTGAAGAAATCACTTTCTCCACATCTTTATTTTGCCCTATCATTCAGTTTTTATGAGATGCTTTAATAATTTAGAATGTTATTGATATTTTGCCTAAACTTGAAAGTCTCATTTCACTTTGCATTAACTTCAAGCAGTATGGATGATGCACTAAAGCAATACTGAAAACTGGTTTGAAAGGTCATATTGTATAATGATTTATTATTAATACAAAATTAGGTCATACTTCGCCTTTTTCAGGTACAGAAATTTGTACAGTGATTAAATTCAGTGTTTTACATTATTTGCATCTGTGCTATGCCTGTGGTTAGAAAATTGATTAAAACAACAGCTAATTTAATGACTTCAGCTGTGTTGTTTTTTTTAGAAAAAAACTAATTTGCCTCTTGGAAAAACGTATTTATTTCTGCTTTCATTACAGATCATTTGCCATTTGGAGACACGTTCATAAACCAGCACATATGTTTATGTTTCTAAACAACAGCCATAAACTGACGAAGAAGAATCCGTTTAAGGTAAGAGCATTGTGCTTTTAACATTATTTGCATCAGTTTTCAAAAGTACAGCATCTGCTCAGCACATATGTGTACGAATAAAGTTTTAAAAAAACTTTCTTTTTGATATGTGAACAGCGTCAATACCAGAACTCTCACTCCCAAAACATCCTCTTCAGGGGTCACAGACATTTCACAGGCAAAAGGGACAAATAAGATTTGACAGAAAACTATTGTCAGATTCATGGCTCCTCCTCAGTTTCATGACATCAGACCTCAACCGAGATGCAGCAGTGCAATGGGATTCTGGCAGAAAGAGGATTCTCCACTGCTCTTGACAGCATCTTAAGCGTTTGATGCAGCATGTAGGAAACAGCGGGTGTGAAATCAGGACATCAAAATGGGAGGGGGAGCATAAAAGAACTGTAAATGGGGTAGAAATCGCTTGGCAGCGCAGAACGCTACTTCTTAGGTAGAGTCTCCTGGAATATAATGGCAACCTGAGAAGAATAAAAGATTGAAATGGTTTTGCGTTTTACCATCAAAAGCTTTTCAAAAAAGTGAGTTCGCCTGACAAGACATCAGCTGTGGTTGAGTGCTAAAAAGAAACCTTACAGCCTTGGAGGAGCCATCTTGTTTCTGACAATATTTACATAGCCCCCCTGCCATCCTCTAAACTAAGTGATGTTACAAGGCTGTTCATTTTTCAGGATAATTAATCTCGCCACCTGGCTGTCAGAAATAAAACATGAGATTTTATTGACCCATTTTATTTTCTTGAGTCGGCGGAAAAGAGGCACTGTGATTTGGAGATAAACTGAAATTCATTATTCATTTCTGTCATTTACCCTCATGTTGTTCATATATGACCTTTTTCTGTGCAACACAAAAGAAGATATTTTGAGAAATGTCTCAATGGTTTTTGTCCATACAATGAAAGTCAGTGTTGTTTGGTTACCAGCGTTCTTCAAAATATCTTCTTTTGTGTTCTGCAGAAGAGAAAAAGACACACCGGTTTGTCATGACATGAAAGTGAGTAAGTGTTGAGAGTATTTTCCATTTTTGGTGAACTGTCACTTCAGGGTCAGAGATTGCTTTACACTAAAGAAAAACAATATGTTGTTTCAGGAACATGTTCTGCTTGAGCTTTCCAATAAGACAGACAATTTTGAAGCTGTTAGACATAAAAAGACGTAACGGTTTTCATTAGGTAGTCAATAAGCTGTAATACAAGAAGAATGAGATACTAGTTGTAATGTATTCTAAATATAATGCATTATAACATAACAAGTTATTCTCTTATTTTGAAAGAAAAGGGTATTTTATGTGACTCACAAATGTGACAGAAGTAGTGTCTAGTTTCTGAGAATAAAGTAATTTACTGTAGACTAAAGATATTGCCATTTTCATATTACCACTTCTTTTTTGTAATTGATGTAAATGTCTAAAGTAAATTCACAAAAGTCACTGAACAGTGGTTGTATAGACGTTTTGAGTGTTTTAACATCGCTATGCCTTTGCCTTTTTACATTAAGGTCTGCACCTTAGATAAATGACCCAAATGTACATCAGTATTTTTACATTTGGTAAATACTTTTATCTAGTTTATTTATTTATCTTTTATTTATGACGTACATTGCATGCAAGCTTTATATTTTATTAGCACATGCATTGTGGGAATCGAACCCTTGACCTTGAGATACTAAATTCTCTTCCCATGTTGCTGAAATGATGTCTTTAGGTCTCTCTTCACCACATAAACATCCACTGTTTACCCAACTATTGCACTGTCGTTGTTTAAACTATTGACATAATCCTCGTCTAGGCTGTAAAAACAATTACAAACTATACTTCAAATTTGTCAGGTCTTAGTATCTCTACCCCCCTCTCTCCCATTTCCCCTCTCATTCCCAACAGTCCATGTCTCATGCTCCTACATGGGCCGTCTAGTTATAATGAGCTGGAGTTTAGACAGAACTGTGCTGGAGTTTGAATTCTCATGCCTGCGAGCCGCTGTGTCTCTATCTGCCTCTCCTTTTACTCCATGTTGCCTTGACTACTGCTTTACAATCACTGTCAGTGTGGGAGAATTAAATGAAAAAGTTCTTTGTTCAAAATCAGGCATTTCCAATGCTGGAGACTTACAGTAAGATCAAAAGCATGCGGGCAGATTCACAGCCAAAGCAACTGAACAGGGAAATATTTTTGTTCTAGACTGTAGGCTAATTCACTGGCGGAGAAGAAGTGGACGCAGGAGACAATGCAGAAAGTACAATGCATCATTACCAGAGCGAATCAACGGGTATTTCTGTGCATGCTAATATTGTACATGATTAAGAATGATTAATCTGCTTTCAACATAACGCGCTGATTTTAATTGTCATTTAAATCTCGCAGTCTCTTCACTAAAGACTTCCGAGTCTCTGCTTGTTTATTGAGCTTCATTTTATGAGCCTATAATAGTATTACTAACAGCAACGTTACGAGGCCATTATCACTGCAACGTTAATCTGATGCGTGCCAAAACGCTAGCGTTGAGAAAGAATCACAGTTACATAAAGTCTTCAGATCAATCCTGAACGTTATCGGCTCTGCTCACGGTTACTACAGAGTAACCTTTATGGCGTACACGTTTCACCCCAGGCAAAATTCCAGTACCCCTTTTAATAATGGCTCCCAGTCCCTCTGTATTATTTATTGTGCTCCTCCTTATGACTGAAGTGAACATGTTTTGTTTCATGTGGGGGGAATAGGGGTACAAGAAAGAACATGACATTTGAAGCACATCCCTTGCAAGTGGAAACATGGGAATCGTCCAGATCCCAAATGGAAAAACGTGCTGAGCAGCGCCTTCGTTTCTGGGGAGCTGTTTTAAAGCATTAGGACAGATCTCTCTCTCTCTCTCTCTCTCTCTCTCTCTCTCTCTCTCTCTCTCTCTCTCTCTCTCTCTCTCTCTCTCTCTCTCTCTCTCTCTCTCTCTCTCTCTCTCTCTCTTTTGATATTATCTGTAATTCTACTAGAACAACTGTAGAAAGGTTACATGGTTTCCAACAGGGGCTCGCAGAGAGACCCTTAATACCCTTTGGATACGGGGTGGCAAAAAATAGAAAAGTAAACAATAATTGTGCAAGGTCAATGTTTTTTCATGCTTTTTCCCTGCACCCTACAACAGGGATGTAACAAATAAAAAGGCTGGAAAAAGTGAATATGAAAACCTTGATTTGCCCTTTAAAAAAAACAAATCTTATGCAATGAATACATAATACATAAATAAAATATAAGGCAGCAAAAAGAACTTCAAAAGGGCATGATACACTTTCAGATAAAATGGTACAAAAGCTGTCACTGGGATGTTACCCTTTCAAAAAGTACAACTTTGTACCTTAGGAGTGCATATTTTGGTACCTCAAAAATACATATCTGTACCTAATTGTTACATATTAAGACCTCACCGTCATGGTAACAGCTTTTTTCTGACAGTGTAGGCAGGGAATAGTTAATAATTACAGTATAAAAACACATTTTTGTAGGAAAATAATGATAGAGTTTTAAATAATTAACGGGAAGTCATTTCTATTTTCCCTGTTTACTGACCACCAAACACAATTAATCACATTACACAGAAATGCTACCAACAAGTGATTCCTACAAAAGTGCAATACAACATCAGACCATCAGAAAGACTCCTTCAACAGGAAGGAGTCAAAATGACACGGCGACAGATGGTCTTCCACCCCTCAGGGCCCAGTTTTGAAGTCACAGACACAATGTCATAAAACAAATCCTTTAGGGAGAAAGATGAGAGAAGAAAAAATGATCACTCCTTTTCATTCTGTGTCCTGATCTGCAGGCATGGGCAGAGCAAAGCACACGGGCATCAGATGTTATTGAAGAATCATTATATACTGTATGTGACCTTGCCTTTGTTTACATTTAATATTAGAATCAGATGAGATTCTGGACTGAATTACATCACTTGTATGAGTTGTCCAATCAGAGCATGTTTTGGAAGATGTGATTAAATGTCTCAAAATGGATTTTAAAACTCAAAACAATGAGATGACCTAAAGGTAGAAACAAGTTTGTTTGGCAGATGAATATAAATAAAATAAAATAAAGAAAAGGGTAAGAACAATATGTTTCGATTTTTTTCAATGAAAACAACATTAAACACTTTATTCTGACCTGTAGAAATAACACTTTAAAAGATAACAAAAGCAATTTTCCACATCCATCACTGGCATTCATATCTTATCTGTCTGCTTTTCTTTATATTCTGTTCAGTTACTTTGAGTAAAAGACCTGACCTCTCATTTATGCTCTCAGTATTACCGGCTCAATAAGCTCTTCATAGAAAGTGCGTTTCAGCAGATCTTATTCACTGTTAACACAAAGCATTGAAGTGAATTGCTAACAAATTTGAAAATGTCATTGAATCAAATGCAAGTAGCCTAACACTGAAACCCTGTTAAAATATTTGGAAACATATTAAAGTATTGCATATGTTTTACAATGTCTTGCAAAGGCAGAGATAAACTAAATGTAATTGAAATGTCCTACGTAATACATCATTTTGGTTTCATAACCAGTCATGTAATTATCTGTGAGGCAGTCGTGCATTTCAAAACAGAGTCTACCCAAGTTTAACAACCAAATGTAATTTATTGTTGCTCCTTTACCTTTTATCTTCAGCTATATGTGGGAAGGAAGACGTGAAAGACAGTTTCGGTCTTTGTTACAAAGCTGTTGGAAGTGAACTTTGTTTCCAAATGACAGTTAGTATGATCTTGGCCTTTACAAACTAGGTTACATGAGGTGATCCACACTTGCGGATTTCTGGAGTACTGTAGCTTTAAGGCGAGTAAAAAAATGTCATCAATCCACCTGGAGAATGTGACGTGTGACTTTAGTAGAATGCATTGATAATGCCTGCTGCCCTTCACGCAAAACACGTCAGGGGAAGCGTACAGCTATTGAAATATCTACAGTAACTAAATAAAGTATCCTGCCTTGACAAATTAGTCACTACTGCCTTTTACAAATGCATACCTTTGTAAATATAAGTTTGATGCACTTTGCAAAAGGAGTAAATAGAGTAAAAAGACTCAAACTTTGATACATCTTTACACATGTGCTTCTTTTATTCTTTCATTTTGTGAAATTGGGTTGTTATTTTGTATAGTTTAAAATGTTGGATGCTTTCAATTTTAATATACTATATTTGCTATATTTTATACATTTATATTTTTTGCACTTTTGGCTAATTAAATTGCATGAAATGACAATGTTTTTAAGAGCCTTAATGTATTCTTGCTGAAGTCATGATGTAAACTATAATGTGTATAATAATCTATATAATCTGTTATATATATATATATATATATTATCAGAATAATATATTATTCTGTTTGGGTTAATGTGGAAGCCACAATAGTTACATCTGTTGTTGCTGTTATATTAAACAGTTTTTCTATTTCCATCTATATGGGTGTTAAATTCTTATTTGAAAATTGAAAATAATGCATGTATTTTCAATGTTTTCCAGTGTTTTCTTTTTAATTATGTCTCACCCTCCTTGTAACAACCATTCTTTCAACACATTTTAAAGATGTGAAGTCAAAAAATCTGTCAAATATATCTGTGAATTGCATTATGCTTTTAACCTGCAATGTCATGTTCACTCTTATTATCCACTTACTTCACAGCTTGTTTAAACATTTGCATGTGTACAGTAAAGTACTCTTGGGCTCCTTTTGCTGGACATAGTAAATAAACTAAAAATGGATGTTCTTCAAGAGTAAACCAGCTTTTATGTAAACCGATGTGCATTTAAGGTATACATTATCAGTTTGTATGTTCTCTGGGAAACAAACTCATGACCTTGTTGTTGCGAGCGTCAAGCTCTGCCAGTTGATCTACAGAAACTCATTAGGATGGTGTTATACTGCTATCAAGGTCTTTTCTAACGCATCCTTGGACATCATTATTTGTTTGCCTTGCTGCATGCGCTATACAATCCAGGTAAATAGAGTAAATGTTGATGAAAGTGCTTTACTGACACAGCCAATGTGCTGCAACTAGACTTATCAATTAGCACCTAAACAAATGTTGACAGGGCATACATTTACGCAAGTGGGTTTCCATTCTGTACAATCTCCAACCGGCTCATTGTGAAAGCGTACATAGATGAGGCTGGTAAACAAATTAAGAGATAAAAGTTTGCCTCTCATTACCACCGAATGACTCAGCTAAACCCTCACAATCCCTTTCAGAGATTCTGCCTCTTGAAATGATCTCCGCTGCTGTTTCATTACAAATGTTTGAAGGTCTTTTGATGTGCGTTGATTGTGTCCTTGTTCCCTTTTCTGTCATTCAATGCATTTATTCAGAAAAAAGCTTAAAGTAACAGTTAACCAAAATAAGAACAAAATAGGAAAACTGGTTTGGGACAGACTGTTTGTTTTCATCCCACATGCATCTGACTAATCTTTTGACTGGGTCGTCTCTATGATGTTTGTCTTGTGAAGCCCTCACAGCACCAACGGTTAAAAGTAAACTGTTGTTTTAAGAGTAATAACATCATAATTTTAACCTGGGATTGATCTTGATCTTCTGTCTCCAGAGCCGGGAAGTGCATCTGTTCTCTACCTTTACCACCTGAACTAAACACATCTCGACGACACCGGTGCTCATCAGCCACAGGATTAAAGCAGGATGATGGGCGGAGGAGGAATGTGTCTCCAGAGGAACTCACAGGAATAATAGTCATTTTGCTCTTCTGCAGTCTCCAGTTTACAGGCAGCTCACCATAATTCCATAATTTCTTCAGGTAATAATTGGAAATGTTTTCTTTCCCTTGTACTTTTTTATCTCTGTAGTAGTCAGAAGTTTGATGTGCATTCACACAAGGAATGAAACAATGAAGCAATATTCTTTTTAGATGCGGTGTGTGTTGTATACAACAAACAAAGTACAACATTTAAACCTAGAGGAAAGATTTTAAAGGAAAGAGGTTGTTCTTTCATTGCTTAGGAGATCTAATGGAGTGTCGCTTAAGTTTCATTTTTGTGTTAGATGTTTTTGTATAATTTAGTAGGAGAAATGAAAATGAAGGCAGTAAGATAATGTAATTTAATAATGATTAATATGGATATTTGAGACATTGTTAAGGTCTCTTCTGAAACTTTATAGGAGAAACACCTATTTGTTCTTTATTTAATTTTCGAGCTGTTCACGAGAAAAAATGAGACATTAAGGTGTACACATTTATATTAACTTTAGGTGTGCAATAATTTCATGCAATTAAAATCTAGTATAGGTTTTATGCCATATATATAGATATACGTTTTGACAGCTGTTGAAGTTTAGATTGACGTTTAATGACATAAATCATAAAAAAGTAATTTATTGTCAAAGTCCCACAATGACTTCAACATTCAATATGTCAGTCAAATCTCTCTCTCTCTCTCTCTCTCTCTCTCTCTCTCTCTCTCTCTCTCTCTCTCTCTCTCTCTCTCTCTCTCTCTCTCTCTCTCTCTCTCTCTCTCTCTCTCATATATTGTCAATATACCATTTCCATAATGAAGTTACATCATCTACCACCAAAGATTACCTACACCAGACTAACCAGGCAAATTCGAACCCCTACACACATCAACACAGATGTTAAGCTTGCAGGCAATATTAGCACATCTATACTTTCCAGGTGTCGACTTTTGCAGTTGTTTCCTATCAAAACCTTTTTGGAAATTGAGACAAAGACTTTGCATGAGATTTTGATGTATTGTGTGAATAAACATCATCCTTCTGTTGTAACTGCATTATTTTCAAGCTGCATTCTTTCTGACAGTTTATTAGGTTTGTTATTGAGTCCATGTGTCATTGTCGGTGGGTGTTCTTCAAGCTGAGCATTACATCTGTCACTTCTGATTGCTGATGTAAGCTATGGTGAAAATGAATGCCTGAGTGAGCTAGCATTTGTCTTTCATTTCTGCCGATGGAACACAAGGGCCTGTAATCTCTGTGTATTCAGAACTCTCTACATACATTCATGTTGTTGACTAACTCTACTGCTTATTTATTTTTCATATTTTTAATAGTTAAGAATAGGCTGTAAATCAGTTGTGTAGCCTTTTCGTTAGTTTTACTACTGGAATCACTGGCGAAATATAAAATAATTTTAAATTGTCAATTTTATTGGGTGAACTATCTGATCTTTTACTTTTAGGTTAAAGGTAAAAGAAAAATGTTACGCATATTTTCTATAAAAAGTTTTAAAAAGTTAAAATATTTAAATATTATTTCAATATTAAGCTTTAAATAGTTTTTGTAAATCTGTGAATCAAATTAAACAAAATGCTGACCTCTAGGTAATTTTTAATTATTAAAATAAACAGGAAACATAAAATGATGTCCCATTTCAAATTCTTTAAAGGGTTAGTTCATCCAAAAATATTGTCCAAGTTTGGTAATTATTTACTCATCCTTATGTCATACAAACACCCTATGGCTTTCTTCTTAATTGTTTTGTTTTTTAATTCTTTGATATTTAGGTAACATTTCTTTTTACACAAATCAAATGTACTCCATTGATAGTAAATATATTATATTATATCATATAATAATATAATATAATATATTATATTATGATCTAAATGTGTCCTAGCTTTACATTTCTGGTTAGTGATTCCCATATTTCTGAGGTGACCTTAGAGTATTAATAATAGGTTTATGAAACCAGGGAGCCAGGATGTACAATAATCCTCCAAATATTCCATTAAGTCCATTTCAGAGTCTCAGTCCTCCACTTGTGATTTCCAGCAAATCTAGTCTAATACCGCCACAATATTCACTCAACTTTAGGCTTTTACTGTAGCAGGATTTTGCACCCCCTTAAATTGAAACATTTTCAAGTATATTGCTAAAAATGCGATATCAGTTTCACTTACGTCGCTCTCTGTTAAAAGCTCTTCTGACAACATTTCAGAAACGGTTGCTCATACACTTCCCTAAAAATGCTGTGACACACATAATTTATACCCTGACCACAAACCCATTTACATATTAATTAAACAGCATTATCATTATTTCAAGTTATTAATTTATTTGTGCATTTTATCTATAATTGCTGATAATTTCAATTAAATTATTCCCAGTCCCTTGAGTAATCTGTGCGCTTACAGATATTGTTACCAGATGATCTTTTGCCCACATTTATTTTCAGTAATGATGCCAAACTTCCAGCTGACAGGTATTGGACTGATTTTGCATGTATATTATGTGCTTGACATTACAAGCAGTGAAAAAACATTTCTTCACCAAAACATTAAACCACAGCTTTTAGTAGTCAGAACCAAATGAAGATATAATTTAGCCTCAGTCCATTTAAATGATTTGCTAGGGGGATCTGATGAGTTTACAATCAAGCTAATGGTACTTTAATAAATTATACTGTACAAGGACATTCCCTTCATGATGAGTAGAGTTCTGCACATTGTGTGTGGCTTTTGTATTCTGTTCCACTGTATAAGCATTCACTGAAAAAATATTTTAGGTTTGTATCACAGCAGAGATATCTTCTCTGGCCAGTTCTTGTTGGCCGTCTGTAATAATTCACTATTGATTTTTTAGCTTTATAAGCTCTCAGTTCTATTCCACGACATTTTCAACACAGAATGATTCTTAAAGAGGAAGCCTGGGGTGCACATTCATCAATAATCTCTTCTAAAGTGCCTGTAAAAGATAGACTCTCTCTCTCTCTCTCTCTCTCTCTCTCTCTCTCTCTCTCTCTCTCTCTCTCTCTCTCTCTCTCTCTCTCTCTCACACACACACTCTCTCTCTCTCTCTCTCTCTCTCTCTCTCTCTCTCTCTCTCTCTCTCTCTCACACACACATCTCTCTCTCTCTCTCTCTCTCTCTCTCTCTCTCTCTCTCTCTCTCTCTCTTAATATTTGTATATTATATTTGTAGCATTGTAAATCATTTATGGAAACAGAACAGAGAGACGGATCTCTCTTCTTTTAAGGTACAGTAGAAGACACTTATTGCACATCAGAAGCTGAGCTTGATTAAAGCAGTGCCAATCTGTGGGGTAAATCCAATCATGATGACATCATAATATGTGAGTATATGTACACACACACTCAAAAAGTATATACGCCTACTTTAAAATGCCGTGAAACAAACAATGGTCTCAGTTTAAACTGGACTTATAATACCATGCCTGCTGTTTCCCATCATTGCTATGAGGAGGACTTTGCAGACCCCTGTTGCTAAACTACAGGTTATGTTTGAAGCAGTGCTGTGTCTGCCAAGACCTCCAGAGTTGTTGTCATGGTTGTAATGTCTCCACCATTTGCTCTCTGTGTGTGTTTGCAGGCAATTCTTTATTCCTGAACATCTTACAATGTGAAGATGGTTAAGAGAAACCGAAAATAAGCTGAGAAAAAGAACTGGCCAGCGGATAAATCTTGACATCATCTCTTGAGTGATGAACAGCATGTAACAGAGATTCTGGTTTTACCATCTTTACTTGAGGTTCAAGTACGGTTTGTCTCTTTCTTTGTCTCTTTCTCCATTTATCTTGTTTTTCCTTACAGTATGTCCTTGATCACTAGTCCAGGTCAGTTTAGAGGAGATTTTAGTGAATTCCTCCCAGTACCAGTTTACTGATAATTCTCCTCTGCCAGTTGGTAAACAGCTTCATTATAACATTTAATTATTCTTGATTAGTCTTTTTATCGCTCACTAATAAAACTTACTATTGATGAAAAGATATTCTGTCAGCTGCAGATGCAGACTGTTGACTCGCTCTCAAAACAAAGGTCAAGAACATTCATACACCGTGTCTCCTGTAGATTTGCTCTTATTTTAGTATGATGTTGAAAACTGATGTTTTCATTTCTGTGTGATGGCAGAAGAGGGAATGACTTACTCTTCTTCAAGGGCAGGGATGCCCTGCTCTTATTGAAGCTTTAACATGCAGGCTTTTTGTACATTTTGACAAACAAAATGTTTGACATCGGCCCCCTAGGGGTTCATGAGAGTACTGAAGGGGTTCATATAAACAAAACATTTCTATTTATTCTGATATACTGTCTAAAACAAATGCTTATTTTTATGTTTTTCAAAATATATTCCTAAATGTGCTTTAATGATTATAGCAGAAGAAAATAAACTCTAATATCCTCTTATTCTATCTAGCATGAGATCTTTATGTAGCTATACAGTGTATAATAATCATTTTCTTTCAGAGGACAGCATAATGATATGGGATATAATGATGCTGTGGTGGAGGACAATTGTGTTATATAACCAAGCTACATTTATTTATTTTTGATTGACTATTTTCTACATAAAATCATCCTACATAATGTAAAGAACATTCTGTGAAATTATAATTGATATCTTGATATCTTTAATATTGACTAAGTAAGGTCATGTCAGAGATTAAAATCTTTGGGAAATAAAACATCTCACAAGATATTGTAAACAAAATCTTATGTTTAATCCCATTTGAAGCAAATCATTTAGCTTTTTATATATACACATCATTTTTCTTTGCACTTTGGGAAATTTTGATATTGTAAACACACTACTTCCCATTTGAATATTTAGCTTTTGTGTATCATATTGCACAGCTGTGTGTATCATATTCAGCTCTTTCCATCACTTCACATTTTACAAGTTTGTTTTCAAATCCTCCTTATTGCCGAGGGCCACACATGCTCTCCTCAACGGCGGCAAAGACAAGGTCTCCACGACAACACAGTTTAGTGCCACTGCAACCTACCCTGTGGGTCCCTCACACTGCTCGACTTTCAACACATCTCAGCGGCGTTTGGTCGGTGGATTTGTGACAGGCCCCGGCAATCTTTGATTGTTTTCTCACAGCTCGTTTTAGCTGTGGCTAACTTTTGTGCAACCTTTAAAAAAAGAAGTTCTGGTAGGTTTTTAAAAATGTCAACCTTGTCTTGACTGTGCGCATGACTCACGGGAAACCCTGAGGTCTTTTAGCTCTTCCTAAACATAGAAATTCAGAGACGGATACACTGACGAGCAAGTAGCCATGACAATAAATTACCTTAACTTTCAACCAAAGCGCGGCTTGTTAGAGAGGGGCATTCAACAGGATCACACAGAGCACAAAGTCGATTCTATTTTGGTGAGCGCATGGCAAGCTCTTTTCAAGTCGCGCTCGGCTAAGAAGGATTTACGATGCAATTTTTGGCTTTTAAACTCTGTCACAGCCCAGGAGCTAAAAAGCACCACGTTTCAGCAGTTTGACAAATGTCTTACACACGTGAAACATGTTAGTGATTTTCAATAGTTTCAATGTATGAGCAAACATACATCATTATTCCATTGTTTGTTTCATCAGTCATGCAGACACTGAATTTTAATGTTGATAGCGAGACTCAATCAGTATTCATGTCAGTGTGTTTTATTATGATGGGACGGAGCCTACAGACTGATGTAAGTAATTGGCCACAGCTGATTTTCTTCAGGAGAACCAGGCAAATAGTCGCAAATTCTTTTACCTTGCAGGAATGAATTTTAGTCTTTCGTTAATCTCAAGGTACGATTCAGGCTTTCTCACAGCATTTCAGGGATCAAAAATTAGCAGTCAAAATACCCATGAAGCCAGTAATGGTGTTAGATCTAAAGCGTGAGAAGCAGCTCCGTGAAATCTGGGTAAATTTTGAGACACGCTGCCTGATGAGGGAAAGCAAGCCTGACTTCAGTTTGGATTAGAACTCAATAAGTCTGAATAATTGTGTTTCTGGCCCGAGGGCTTTTTTCAGTCTTCTCGGCGTGCATGTTTTCTATTTTTGTCACTATACTATCGACATGAATTTTGTTTATTTGTCTTGTAAAGCCACGTGTCTTTTTTTAAATAGAGCGTTTTCAAGTGCATGGATAAATAGGTACAGAGATCGAGCACTCGGCATGCCAGTTTAAACCTCTTGTGATTTGTATGTTTGACTCAACGTGCAACCGAATTGTGAAAAAAGAAGCACTTTCAACTTGTTGCTGTATTTCACCAGTCCATCATTGTTCAGTCTTTTGTCCAAAGAGTCTGTAATAAACATTATGCTCACTATCTGCTTCAAAAGGCCTCTGAAGAGCCTGAACAAGCACTTAGAAGAGATAATGCAAGAGTGAGAGTGAGTAAGCGTTAATGGCTCTTCTCTCCATGCAGCGGTCTTATCGCTGCTTTTATCATTGCAATAAACAGCCAAATAAACAATTGCATTTGGAAACGACTGTTAATTCCTCTCCCCAGAACATTTCTGATTTAGTCATGTGATTTCCCTTCATCGGTACATTGCAGAAATTGTGCATTAGAGGCACTTACTTGTTCTGGAGGCAGTTAACATTTAAATTGCGTGGTTTGAGCAAATGGTATTAATAATAATAACAATAATAAAGCGTGGAATATAATAAAATGGTCATCAAGCGAGGTAATGGTTTGAACATTTTGCACAATTGAATCATTAAATCATTTTTTGGGAAAAGATTTCAAAACCACATGTGGGATTAATAATGCTTTGTAGATTGATCTTTCTGTACGATACTTCTTATAAACCTGACTATAATATTGAACATAATTTATTAAGGTAAAAACAATTTAATTAAGTTAGTTTATATAAATTAAAACATATAAATATAATATATATATGGTTATATGTATTGTTAAATATAAATCGTTTATGTTAAAAAAAATAAATACAATGTAAAATATCATATCAATAATTGTATATCTGTTCATTTTAAAATGTGGAGAGAATGTTGTGAATTATTCCAGAAAATCTATATGTCTATAAGAGCCAGAAGGGTATTGAAGTTACGTCACATAAAGAAGATGTGTGTGCGTCACACTGTTACACTTGACGTCTTTGTCTAACTACCTGCTGTCTTGGTCATAGAATATTGGATTAAATGCTGTTATTATAACAAATAATTATTATAATTTCAAAACTGTTTTTATGGTATCTGATGCCACTTAGTTTATTTAATCCTGAGCATAATTCATACACTTCCTGGCCACTTTCCATTTCATGTACCGTAGTCACAGAAACCATGCAGATTTTTCGCAACAGGTCCACTTGCATGGGCCAATTATTTGGTTATGTAAAGTGGAGGTTTCATTAAACAAGGTTTCTTCAAAGTCCTTGTGTGTTTGAGAGGGTAATTTCTGCCTCAATATACTCCACTTATCAGCCGCTCCGTTGATGAATAATCAGTATTGCTTAAAGCACTTTGCAATTGTAATAATAGTGCAATTTCATTTTGTACTTTCAATAACAACCAGCTGCCAAACAAACCATTCCCCACGTGTTTTTATGATATTCTATATACATATACTACAACTCTGCATGCCCCAAATATGTGAACACTCCTTTGTAATTAAGAGGTTTGATCCCTTAATTCCAGTGAAGAAAAGCCATTCAATTGTGATATATAGTAACATGCAGAAATGTAATGTGAGACGTAACAGGATCACAATAATGAATCTGGGTGTTTATATTCGGCTTTTATAGATAAATGAATCTGCATATCATGTAATCTTTTGACAACTGATTTTATTTCAGGGCTGTCGATCGATGAAAATATGTGTATGTATGTACAGTACATATATGTACAGTATGTATGCATGTCCATGTGCTGGCATGTGTGTGAGGCGGGAGATTGGAGGGCTCAGATGCTTAGGACTAACCATGACAAAAGTGTAACACGCCTGGACTATTAGCGTGTGACAGCACTCTGCTTTAGTCACTATCCATTTCCCCGTCTGTCCGAAAGCCTTCAGCCAGTAACAGACTAAGAGAAAATGGTGGGTATGATAGCAGCTGGTGACAGCAAGAGCATCCCCGGCATCTGGGTTGCACTTAAACAGACAAAACAGAAAAGGGGAGGTAAGAAAAGTGTCTCAATATCATGATTCGCCCATGTTAAGATTCCTCTCACACCAGCAGAGCATCACACCCGGCAGGAGTATGAATACAGCCTGTCTGTGGGGAGTTACTTTCTGTTCCCATTTATCATTATACAACCGATTCTATGCCTCTCTTTCTCTCTTATCTCATCCCCCTCTTTTCTCCATCCACAGCCCCTGAGGAGGACAGTAATTGGAGGTTCACATCTCTTCGGTTCCGTCTTTCTCTGGATGCCAAAACATTCAAGAGAAACATTTCCGCTGCAATGTGTGTTTGGTTCATCTGATTCATGATATCAGGTTCATGCTTCTATACAAGCTGTGGTGCTTTACCTGAGTGGGCAGATACCTGTTTCACACCACATGTGTAATGTAGATTTGTGTAAGCATGAATACCCTTGCAGCTCAAGCTCTCATAGTTTTCGGCTTCTTTCTATGTGTCTGTTTTGAGAGAGGAAGTAAGTGATTATCCACTCTGCTCTCAATGTTTACATTTATTCATGTAGCAGACGCTTTTATCCAAAGCGACTTACAAGTTACCAGTGGCACACTGGAAGCGATTAGGGGTGAGGTGTCTTGCTCAAGGGCACCTCAGTTGTGTCCTGCTGGTACTGGGAATTGAACCAGCAACCATCTAGTTGCTAGTCTAGCTTTCTAACCACTAGTAGTATAGTAGTAGTACCACTAATGTATCTGCTTTAGTTTTCACTTAACTATGTAGTTATATTTTTTTAAACAATCTGTGTTTTAATTGTAAGTAATTTCTTTTAGCAGGATTTTCATAATAATAAAAAAATTAAATATTTTTAAACATTATAGACAAAGTTTACATTTAAAAATCTTTTTAAATATGATTTTATTGGATTTTACCATATGTGACATACACCTCCAGAACGTGTGATCCTTTCCTACCTCTTTAATAGTCTTAGTCCTCTCAGAATAGCTACATGAAACATCAAGTGAGAAGAACTATAACTAAAACATTGTTTAGAAAACTGGTCCTGTCTGAATAGAGCTTTAGTTAACCAGCATTTCAGCAAGGATAATTGAATATTACCGTTTTTATTTTTCCTCAAGTCATTGGGCACAAGCCACTAGAAAGACATTTATAGACATATATATTTGTAAAGTTATTTGTAAAGAAAATGATCAATAACCATGCATGGTGCACGCCCTCCCCAGCTAGACAGAGTGAATAACAGACTGGCATGATGAAAGAAATTTCAGATGTTTTCCACGAGCAAACTGAACGCATGTGTGTAGGAGTTACGCACAGCGCTGCTCCTCTACATCTCCGCAGTGATTAGCCTGCACAAGCCTCATAAATCATAAACCTCGCTCGGACAGAACACATTCAGTGCCGTTTGCCGACAGGGCTCCTGTGGGCGGTTAGCACGGCGATAACGTGTAAATCTGCTGGGAATAGCAGAGTTAGTTCAGGGCTGGATTATTTGCCCTGACTGCGAGTGGGGCAAGATGACTATAATTAATATCCTGCTAGTTAAACTTATGACAAGCCCCCAACCACTCGCTCCAACTGTTATCAGTTAACTGTCTCCGGATACACCACCGGAAACGCCTGGGCTTCTTATTCCTCGAAATACGATGGAAAGCAAGAAGGCGGGAAAGAGATTTCTACCTTTTGTCACAGCTGCAGTATTGCACAGTCGCAGGTTATTAGTAGGCTAATGCAAGTGTCTGTTTTAATACAGCCCTCTCTCTCTCTCTCTCTCTCTCTCTCTCTCTCTCTCTCTCTCTCTCTCTCTCTCTCTCTCTTCTCTCATTCTGGGTCCTGCTTGCTGCTAATCTCAGCAGCTCATCCGTTTCCCACCCCATCTCTCTCTCTCTCTCTCTCTCTCTCTCTCTCTCTCTCTCTCTCTCTCTCTCTCTCTCTCTCTCTCTCTCTCTGCTCAGCTGCTCATCTCAGCAGCTCATCCGTTCTCTCCACTCTCCTCTCTCTCTCTCTCTCTCTCTCTCGCTAAACTTCACGCCAGCATTTTTGCTATTCAACCGCCTTTTAAAGAACTTCAAGCGGCGGGGGAAGTTTGAAACACTGAATGTGTTTTTATCCTTTGTTGTTTAATGTGTTATTCCTCAATCTCTTTTTAGAGGTGATATTGAGTATTTCTGTGCCCCTCAAAAGCTTAAAGACATAGGTAGTAAAGCTCCTTTGTTTTACGTACAGATGGAAAGCCAGGTCTTAGCGTCTTTGAAGTGCACAAAGCATCTGGGCTTAGCTTCATTCTGGTGTAGAGATGTCTGGGATGAATTCAAACCTGCAGAATTAGATGCCTGCATTAGGCGTTATCTGCTCCTCTGTTTGGCTTAGCGAGTCTGGACCTTGCATACAAAATAACGTATCGTTGTGCAGCCGGATCACAAACAGCTGAGAAAAAAAGTGTATTAAACAATTGAACGAAATAAGTTGCATGCTTTTATATACAGTAGTTCGGAATGACATTTATTTAAATCAAAGTATGCAGATACAAACACATAAACAAAAACTTTGAGCATATACAGTATTTGCATGTTTATTAATTTCATTTTATGGTTAATCTTTTATTTTGCATTTCCTGTTTTATGTCATGTGGTACTGATGGTAAGTTCATCCAGTTCATGTCGATTATTGTACATGTTTTTGCTTTAATAAACTGCACTTGAATTCAGCTCTACTCTTTTTCAGTGGCGTAGACAATATTCAACACAAAATGTACTTTTCTGGTAACCTTTTAACGTTCTTACTGTTTAAAGTAAAGTTCTATCCACAATGAACTATTGAACATCATAAAAAATGTATTATTCATATACATATAAATCTGACTTCTCTCCTCAAAATGTTTCTAGCAGTATGCAGCACCGAAAATATTAAACACTTGATGTATATTCTTTGTTGCTAAAATAACCCTCCTACATGAAGAGAGTCAGTAAAGGCCTCTTTCAGTCAGTTACACATGTAACTTAGATGTAAGGTGTTGGATGATCCTGTAGTGGAGTAGGCAAGAGTACTGGAAGTAAAGAAATGAGCAGGCGTGAGTGAATTATGGATTGCCTTTACTGTCATACCTTTAGGAGTCTTGTCACTAACGTTGCTCTTGGCTTTAAGTCATTCAGAGAAATTTACTCAGTAGCAATAAAGCAGAAAACGAAGGTATAGAATAACCGGCATCTTTCAAATAATAGAGAAGGCTAATGTCATTAATTCATTGAGGCTGCTGCTCATATTTTAATCACACAATGTGAATTGAATTTATGTTTAACATGTCATTCATAAGCTCCGGATCAGATATATAAGGAATTACTAAGGGTTTTAAAACAACATGTTATTCATTTACTTTACAATATTTACAATATCAGTGTTTTATCTAAACTAACCCAAAGTTTTAATTTTTCAGTGAACATCTGCTTCTCAATGGCATCATAGGCTATTGTTCAGACTCTTTCCAATCGGGCTGGGCACAGACGTGAGCCAATGTTGGTTTTTAAAGGCTCACTAACTTTCAGGCTCCTTAGTGCACTTTAGATTGTTAGCCAGCAGTGTTTTATCATCTAAGAGAGAAGAGTAAATGTGCAGCAAACCAGCAATAAACGCTCATCAAAGCCATATGGAACAAATTAGGTTTGTGTTGATTCAATTCACCTCATGTAGTTGTAATGAGAGGGAATCAGCCCGTAAGCTCCACGCCGCCAACACCCTGCGTAGCTAACAGAACTTTGGAGGCTGTAAGCATGTTGATGCAAGCACACGGCAATCCTCTGATATGGTGTTGAAAGTTTTATTTGGACAGCAGAGGCAAGGAAAGCCAAATGTATCATCAGAGCCTTTCTAACTCGCAATTAAACCCTTTAGGCACCGAAAGTTGCAGGTGTCTGGATGAGAACAGTGTCTTACTTCCAGATTGTCAAGATCTGTGTATGTCATCTGATTGGCTGGCCGTAAAAAAGATGATTCTCACCACTATTGGTCCAAAGGGGTAAGCACCTCTATAATAATGAATCTTATGCTGAGTTTGGGTGATCTTTATTTACAATCTGATGTCTAAATTGTGATATTAGTAGTGCATATTTCACTGATATTTCATATCAGCTTATTTTTAAAAAAAGAAACACTGACATGCTTGTCAAAACTGACATGAAAGCTGATACTGTGCCATTAATACAGCATAAACGTGAGCAGAAATGTATTTTTATAACAATGCAACGCAACAGCAGATTTTGTTCCATAAGATCTCAGCTTGTGTCCTGACCTATAATTCAGGTGAAACAGCAGGGGGTAGTGAAACTCCCTCAGGTATTCTGTACCTGTATTGTGTATTCTGTGTAATAATTTCACAATACATAAAATAAAAAACAAAACAAGCATCTACTTTTAGAAGAACCAAAAGAAAAAAATACATTCTTATTTTTATTTATTTTGGAATTTGATTAAATTCCAATAATTTCTGTTGATAAATTTTATATTTGTGTGATGAATGTAAACAAATGTAAACTGATTTACTATGAATGATCAAATTTAAAGGTGACATAAAAAATGTACAAAGGTCCTAAATCGATTCTAGAAAGATTGTTGCTGTTTGTTGAATTGGTTGCATTGCCCTGAGGAGGAAGTAAAATTCTTAAATTCATGTCTCAAGGTGAAGCAGTAAACATCACTTTACAAACTGTTAAGCAAAATGACCATTAAACATAAATGATAATAGAGAGATGTACAGTAATTCACAATCTTGGCATGGATAACAAACTTACTACTATTTATGCTAAATATATCTAGAAGAGACAGAGGGAATTTATATGTATGTTTCATATTCAAACCCAGTCAGACAGCAGCATCCAATTCATGCAATGCATGCCAAATGTTCTACTTGTTTATATGCCAGTGGAAATGCCTTTAGTTTAAAGGTTTGATGGTCATGTTCAAGAAATCTAGAGGCTCTTAAATTTCCTGATTGCCTGCCATAGTCTAGTTTCCCTAAATATGTTTGCTCTCTTTCTGGTACTTAGAGAATGCATCTAAACACAAAAGTACAGCCATAAAAATACAGAAATAAAAGGGACGATTTTCCCATCTAAATGGAGGAACAGTTGGTGTGCTGGTGCCCCACTAGGCTTCTTAACTAGCTTAACCAGTCTAAATTGGTCTTTTCAGTAGCACTAATGCACTTCTGAAGGCCAAACCCTCTCTGCATTTTGTTTCAGATTGTACGCTTCATCCGTCCTTTATGATTTTTAAGCAGAGTTGTTGGTATTTTTCTTCGCTTTCATCTACTGCAGCTTTTCAGCTACTGCTGCCCACCGAGTCGTGAACCCGTGTGTATTTTTCCTGCTTACTCTGTCTCCCAAACACCAGTTCAAAGCACACAGGTAAAAGCACAATCAGCAGTCAGACAACCAGAGGGCACCCCTTCATCCACCTAAGCGTACGCTGTCTGTGTGATGTCCAGCTTTTAGCTCCGCTGGGTTAATAGTTGGAGACCTCGATAGGCAGAAAGGGGATTCTCATAGAATAACAGCCCCTCTCCCCTTTCTGTCGCTAAAATGGACACATATCAACAAACACCTAGGTCTCATGGCTCTCCTTGAGATGGGAAAAGCATTCATGCAGAATGCTCAAGTCCAGCAGCAAATCTTTCTGATTTTTTCAAAGGTAAGAAAAAAGAGGACAAGGTTGTCTGTTTGTATTTTATGGCGCTGGACAAAGAGAACATGGCATCTTGTTGAGACGGAGGATGGAGTGAAAGAGACGACATATAATGAATAGCAAACATTCTCTGAGGGAGTCTAATTTTGCACATGTATGTGAGGTAAATTTGCATTTAAGCACAAAATGTTTTCTACCTTTACATTAAGGTGCATTTATGCATTTGGCATATGCTTTTAATCAAAGCAACTTACAGTCAAGCTATACATTTTATCAATATGCATGTTCTCTCAAAAATGACCTTTGTTCTGCTAACACAATGCTCTACCAATTGAGCTACACAACAAATACAACCTCAAAATGAAACGTTGTGAATAAATAAAACATGGTCCAACAAGTTAATCACAGGAGTAAATCTTGTGCATAATTGCATTGCAGCCAATGAAAAGGGCCAATTTAAAATAACTATTTCACATTTGAGTTGTCGATTATAAGGCAGATTTAGCATATTAAATTTCCATCTCTAAACTGAAGCCGACATCTCAGGCTGCTGATCACCTTGTAGTGCTTAATTATAATGCACCGTTCGGAGGAGTCAGTTGTTCATAACAGAACTTTGAATCCCATAAGCAGAATTGAAAATACATTCACGTTTACTGCAGCATAAATCAATTTCCACCGCTTGTTCGCAACTTTGACATCTCTCATCACCTGTAGCTTATTCTTTTTACAGCTATGGAAAATGAAAGTAGGAGACACATGCAGTAGACAGAGATGTTAAAATCAATTTGCATTAGAAAGACTTGCTGATGTTCCAAGGCAGAGAGAGATGAAGGATATAAGGGATATAACCACATTACTTATCCGACAAATCAAATTTTAATGGCATGAGAACAATTACATTGCCCTCTGCTGCTATAAGGGGTGGCCGTACATATATACAATATGCCCACAGAAGAACCCCTGGAGCTAAAAGTTGGCTTAAAACACATTAGATGGCCATTAGGGAGCTCCGGTCCAATAGCACTCATCATTCACTTTTCTTTGTCAGTGGCCTTTTCAATGGTGAATGTTTGTATGGATCATTATACATGGAAGACACAAGTGTATTTCTTGGTAGTGGGTGGGATTTGTTGGGGAACTGCTTCATATAAACATCTTTAATGTGATGTCTCTAGAGGGATTAACAAACATTATGTATGTACACTACCAAGGGCTTACTGCATACAGAAATTAATTATAATACATTAAGCCATTATATGTTGTTTGAGATCTATATAGATACTTTTCATGTAACTACGGTAAATAATTCATGCCTGTGGCATAAACTGAATCTGTGTGGAATTGAATGGAGAAGCTTTCAACAAAAGACAGGATAAAGCATTTCGGTTGTTTATTTCAATCTGTAATTTTCCTCTGAAAACCATCTCTGTTTTAACAGTCACATGGCAAAAGTAATGGGTTTTCCTGAATGGCTGCTGGACAGAAATATCGACTGAAAGTTGTGTGAATCTTCCCAGAGTCTGTTATATCTATAGTTTTTTAATAAAATGATAACTAGGTGTGAAATGACTGGTTCTGAAAATAATAATTGGCTGCAATAGGAACATAAACAAGAGTGCATTTCAAAAGATATAAAAACCTGTCAGAATGAATTTAATGGCAAGTTCTGGTCCCCAGAGAGTGTGGTAAATTCACTCTGTGCCATGACTGGTTTCATGAGAGCCTTGAAAATCTAAGAGGTCTAACGGGGAGAATTACACCCTTAAGCCTTTCAATATGAGTGTATTATAAGTCCTGCTGTGGTAGGTGGATTCTCTTCATTTTATATGGGCCAATTTGTTTTTAAACCTTTCAAGTGGGGACATTTCAACAATACTTTTTGTGGTTTTAAAATCAATGTTAATTGAAAACAAAGCAGTGGCAAAACAAACAAACATCAATCAATCAATGAAAGAAAGGTTTTTTAGGATCCCATGGTGTAGTAACATAATCTACCAGCAGGGTTATCAAGAACATGTTAACAGGTCAAACTCTGCCACTCTCACCTGAAATTATGTTTTACGAAAATGCTAAAATTAAAACATTAACCATTATTTTGATAACTATTACAAATAATATAATCGAATACTATTATCTGTTTATAAACTATTGGGATAATTTTCTGATTGATCAACCCGACCTCAGGAAGACGCGTCATTTGACGTAAAGCCCAAGATATTTCCAGTGAGATTAGCACGGATTTACCTCTTGTGGAAACGTAATAACAAACTTTAAAGTTCACAGCACGAAATTATATGAACAGACTCTCTTCTTTAAGTTGTGTTAAAAGATTTAAATAATATATATCGTTTTGGCGATCTTTATTGTGTTGTGACGCATATTTACTAGAAGAACGCATTGAGGTCGGAGATGGGATTTTTCCAACCCCCAGCTCCTCTGGAACGCGGCAGGTGTTTTATGAGCAGGTGTTTCCATGAAACCGTGTCCCCAACTTTCCGAGAAATAAGGTAAGTGAAGTATTTTGTCATCTTAACTCATTTGTTGTGTCTGCAGCTGATTATATACTTTATATTATATTATATGCTTTTGGAAGTATTAGTGAAAGTTGTTATACTGTGTTTACGTGACGTACCGTTTGTTGTGGTCTGATTGAGATTTTATTAGTAAATGTTGTATAGCTTTGGCTAACGACTAGCAACATGTAAACAATCTGCTTATTTGATTGATCATGTTAATCGTTATTAATAATAATATTTATTAACAGGCACGTTAATTTATGTGAGTAAGTGCATTATAATTTTAAAAAGTGCCTATGTTTCCAATTTGAAACGAAAGTCATCCATGGTTTAACTATATAGTATAGCTGTAGTAATCACAAACTTGCTATATGGTTTTACTATTTTAAACATAGTTTAGATATTTGTAGTTAAATTGGGGTAATATCAAATCAATCTGCAAAATGAACGAACTGTTGCTTTAATTTTACTATAATAAAACCATGGTTCATTTTCTTTCCTGTGTGGCTAGTTTGGTCTGTTTTTTTACTGCAGGGTTATATTTTCAGACTTTAGACTTTTGTTCTGCTATGAATGTTTGTTTTAATGTGTATGCTATATTAATTTAGTATGCTTTGTGGGGCTGTTGTCTGTGTATGTTGATGTTTATTGTTTGGAGAGGTTGTGTTCGGAAAGCAGATTTAGTTGGATGTGTTTCTGGATAAACAACAGTTATAGTTTTTTTAATATTAGGGTTGGGGTTATGTTTTTTATGGCCAAACTTATGTAAATTACCTTATGTTTATAAAAGAGCATTCGTGTATGTAAAAGAGCCTAATGTCAGCTAATAAACAATTAGTCTATGAGAACAAATGTACACTACTGTTTAAAAGTTGAGAGTAACTTGATTGAAATGTTTCTCATGATCTGAAAAATCTCAAATTTATAGGTGTGAGCCTCAATGGTTGAATATTGTATAAAAAGTGTAACTGTGCCAATATATTAATTTCTTTCATTAGACATTTTCAGACTGAATAATAGAGAGAAAGCTGCCAATAAGAGTCTAGAATAGATGGAAACTCCTCCTGTACTCTTTAAAAAGCATCTCAGAAAGCCGATTTTTTTTTTTACATAGTTAGACTTGTGTCCTTCCTTAGTTTTGATGAGTTTACTATATCATTCTAAAATGTCAAAAATTTCAATAGACAATAAGTTGCCATAAACTTTTAAACAGTAGTGTATATGCACATTATAATATGCAGAGATACTGTGTGTGTGTGTGTGCTAAAATACCTTAAAAGTACCCGTTTCTGCAACCAGTCAAGCATATTGCACTTCAGCATGTAGGAAGCTAAAGTACAGACATGGCTCCTGAGCCGATAAGGTAGAAGCAGCAAAATCGCAGCAAAGCTAATTAGGCAACAAAAATTGGGCGGTAGTCCATATCGCTCAGCTCCAGAGAAGCCAATCTCTCCAGGCCCCAAGGGTGCAAACTTGCTGCCTGACATGGGCTTGCCATTGATAGCTAAAAGGGTTCAAGTGATTTCCAAGCGAAATAAAAAGGCAGAGAAAGGAAAAGTGTAAAAAATGTTTGGAAGTCTTTAACCCAAGCATCCAGCTAGGTTGATGAGCAATGTAAAACACACTTCAAGTACAGTTTTTCATTTTCTGCATAAAGATTGAGTGTGTACTTGGATCCACAGTGAGTGTGTAGTGTGGCGGTTTCTAACTATATGGAACAGGCTAGGGTGACCTTGAAAATATTGCAGGCAACACAACCTACACATGCGGCTGGATCTTATATCTCTGCACGTGCTTCACACGCTTTTGTAGATCAAAGCACTTGGTTGTTGGTTCTTCTAGGATTGCTGTAATGATCTGTACCCGTCACCTTCATCTCTCACCCTAACACAGACTGTGAAAAATAGTAGAAATGTATTGGCTCTGTGTTGAAGTTCAAATGAAAAATGACCAAAAGACAAGTTATAAGACCTTATTATTTGTCATTTTTGTCAATTGTTTTTTAATCCAGTTGCTCAGCCTCTGTTGTCTTAAGGATTAGTGTCCACATTTTGTATTTTAATACAGTAGAGATGCAGTATACCATCCAGTTTTGTTTGTCTATTGTATCATGAATGAAAAATATTCAGACATCCGACTTACTTATTATGCGTTTGACTTGTGTAGTGGGCATTTGGATGCAGGGCATGACTAAGACCCCTGTCTACAAATATCACATATGTTTTCTGATATTACCAAAGTAGTTGTATGTATTTATCCTGTAAATGCAGGTATAATCTGTACAAAGAGATAAAAAAGACTGCCCATGTCAAAGTCATTTGTGTGATAACTTTCTGTCACTCTCTGTGTTCATGTTGTAGATAGCATGAGTGTAATTTCATGGATATTTATTCAGTGATGTCAGCAAAGCACTTAATTTTAGCTCCCAATATAACTCATCAGATGCATGGTAACAGGGTCCACTGTCTGATGTTTAGCAGTAGATTCCAATTAAATGAAAGTCACATTGAAAATATACAGACAAAACATAATCTTAGATTAGCCGGTGTAGATGAACCGCAGCAGAGAGAGTTGGGATTTGAAGAATGATGAGCTAGAACCAGAATAATTGGATTGTGACAAGCTCGCAGGCATAATGCCAATAATATTCAAAGCTGCTCTTTATTTCTATTTCTCTGTCTTAATTTTTTTAGATTTAGACTTATGAATTTTTCATTGGTGAAGCTTTGGAAAATGTTTCATGGTTGAGTTAAAATCAATAGTCACCTTTGTAAAGATACCATATTAAAATATAGCCGACCAATTAAACTCCACTGCCAGTAGAAGAGAAATTTGTGAGGTGTGGCTGTATTGTTTAGGATAGTTCCCGTGTTATGACATGGTGGATGTTTAATTATTTATTTGCGTAGAACAAGGGAAAACAAAACAAAACATCTTGCAACCATAATAAAAAGGTATTGACATAGACATGTCTTGTTTCGTGAATGTAGTATACATTCCCTAACCCTAACATATAATGTATGCATATTTTAATGCGCTTTAGGCCTGACACTCAAACATTACTTTAACTATTACTGTGTATAATCCAACAAAATCCCTTAGGAAAAATTCCCAGATAGGGAAACGTTGCAGCGGTAACATGCATGTATTAACTAGTGGGCCTGGGCCATGTATATTTCAATACAGAAGAGAATTTAAACTGGCAGAAGTGAATGCGGTTATTTTCAATCCACCCGGGTGCAGTTACGCCAGGACACGTGTAACTTCAGCGCAGTGTTAACTGTCGTGTCAGGAGAGCGGCTCTTTGTGTACACACTTTAGCAAGCACAAAAGACTCAAAAGGGAGGCTTTATTTCCGCTTCATTTCTTTCCATTTTCATGGGAATATACTTATACCTTATAGTAGGTGGGAACTATTCTGTCTAAACCCCATTCTCTTTGTTTCTCGACTTCCCTTTATAAAATTTTAAAACCAGCTTGACAATGTTGGAAAAACTCAGCCTGCCATAAAAGCCTAAGAAAATACTCTTGAGAGAAACCGTGAGAGAAAACCGTGTGATGAAATTGGAGGAGAATAATTGGCATTGTTGATAGCCTGCTGTTTATTGAAGTCTTTCATGACAGCAAATTATAGATACATGCAGAAATAAACCATCAATAAACTATGCAGACAAATGTAGCATCATCAATAATACATGACAATACTTTGTTTATTTCTATTTTGAAAAGATCAATGTAGCTTGAAGCCAGAATATGTTTGTCTTAACTAGCAAGCCTGCCTTCATCCAATCCACATCATCAGAAAGATCCTGCTGGTGAACCATTGTGCTGGCCGATCAGCTAGACTAGCATAAAACCATAAAACATGTAGGTTTATGAGGTGTTCTCTGTATTGTGATGCAGGTTAACACACTGTAATATTATGATTAAGACTCCCACAATGAAAATAAACTTGTTTCTCTAATATTATGCTTCTTTGGCTTAATGGTGATAGAACATGTTTGATACTAGCTGTGCAGACATAGCCAGATGGTATCTGCTCTGATTGTATTCTCAAAGTACCACTTTCAATGGCTTGTTTTGTTGGACACAAGGGAAACATGCCAGTAGCGTTTATAGTACACATCCAGCAAACATGAAGTCATAGCAGAGGGAGACATCGTACGACATTCATACCATTGGCCTCCTGAATCTCACAGCTGTGTTGAGTCATGTGGGAGAGTAACATGATGATAAAATTTAGCAATGCGGAATGTAAAAAAAAACACCTTTTGCATCTGGTGTATTTATCAGTTGTGTAGCGTTAAAGAGACTCTTGTGAAATCTTTAGGAGAGAATTTTGAGTAATTCATTTATATGTGCTGCCATTTCAGTATAAGGTTGTATTAGATGTTGCTATGTTTTATTATAGTATCATGGTAGCGCATTGCTAAAGACTGTAACATTTCCAATTATAATGAAACATCTGTCATAATATAGAGTTTTTAAGAATATTTTTATATTCTTTCCTAATTCTGCATATAGTAAATGGACAATTCCATGTCGGTTTTTACCAAAGCACAGATGTCAATATTTGATAGTTTAAATATCCATTTAATATTTAAATGTCAGGTCTCTCTCTTTTTTGAAGCATTTTTCATAGTTGGGTGAAGTGCTGTTTTCATAAGTGTCACATAGCAGTCCATATTCCTCAAACAAAATAACTATTTTATGTTCTTGGGAGAGTCTTCTCCATTTGTTGGAGAGTCTGGTTTGTGCATTCCAATTCACAGAAAGTTTCCACTCACAAGCCTGTTTTCTTTTTTGTCACATCCATAACGCATGTATATTTCAAATTTTAAAAACAGATCTGCATTTTTTTATGCTTATAAGGAGTTGCATTCTCTAGTGCTCACATCCTCTTGCTCTTAACTTACAGACTCCCTGTGTTCCTGCGCTAATTGCTCCTGCGGTTCACACTTTGATCGAAAAGTACATTGACTGAATAATCAATCACGCCCCAATCCTCCTGCCTCCTCTGGCATCAGCTACCTCAGTCTGCCAGTCCACATGATTAAGGAAGTGAAGTGTTCTTCCATTGTATCGATAGGGTTGTTGAGCTCTCCTCCACCTCTGCCCACTTGTTCAATCACGAGGGAGGTCAAGGAAAACGGTATTGTAGGTTATCTAAAGCCTGCAAAAAACCTTGATGGATAGTTACCAATTAATCATTTGTGGCACAAGCTCAGCTAGGGCTTGTTTCAGTCCAAAGGAAATTAAGCATTGCCTGGTTTCCCTATTTCTCATTTAGGTCCTAATTGCGGTCTAATGGGTCCCCATTATGTTAATAGAACATGCATCTCTGGATGGCACCTTCCTCTCCTTTTAAATGATAATAAATCAGGACGGCTTCTATGCGGTTTTGAGCAATGACAAAAATTATTGGTAATGGTCTGTTGTTGTATATTTTTATCAGTTGTTTAGCTTATTAGTGCTGCTTGTTTGCTAATGGATGACTTTTCAGAACACCTAAAGTTGCTGTAAGTGATATTAGCGGCCTGTCGACATCAAGAATGATAACTGTAAGTAAAACAATAACTATATTGAAGTACAGTGTAGCATAAGAAACATTGTGTAAATATGCCCTAAATTGTAATGGATTTTGATTGGCTGTCAATGTTTTATCATTCATCAGCTGGAAAAAAAGAACCCTGAAAGTGGTCATTCTACTGTATTGTTTTATAGTTGTGGTGTAAATTAATTTTTGGTGTTAATGGGCCGTTCCAGATGAAGCAGGAGAGGAGCCGCACGTCATTTCAATGTCACAGATTAAAAAAAACATGACAGTAAACTCTTGAATAAACTCTGTGGGCTGATGTGAACTCTCAAAATGATTGACAGGCCGACGGCACCTCTGAACATTCTGAATGGCTAAATTATAAATCTAATCGCAGACACATTTTTGATCACAGTTTACAGAGTCTGGCACTGTCTCAGGGACGAGAGCGAAATAATATTTCAGGACATCCATTTCAGTGATTTGTCAGGTAATGGAGATGTTTTCTGCATGCCATTCCATAAAAAATAGCTTATAGCAACTTTAAGCCCAAGTATTAAACTTCGACGTGTAACTCGTCTCGCGCCGCTTGTGCTGCGGACATGAATGATTCCTCAAATCATTCGGCTGGTTGAGGAGAGGTGGGCTATTTATTTATGCTATTAAGAATTCTGACTTCTCTGCCTGGTGTTCACTTTTATAGACGTGTTGTGAAAACATATACAGAATGTAATTTACATTCACAGTTATTTTGGGAAATCTTTAGCATTTTAAGCGCTCTCTGTGTTCATGTTCAGCGTTTCTTGGTGATGTGTGAACAGAATAGCAGGGCTAAGGAAGCGCAATGATTGACATTTGCTGTTGATGTGTTGTGTGTCCTGCCCGGCCGCGTCTGTCTCTCCTTTTCACACATGTCATACAACGACCATCTGTGGCTCACTCATGCTTTGAAATGGAAAATGACAACCCTGCATCCTAATGTAAACCCGGCAGCACAGTTCTGGCGCTGTAGGCTCTGGAGACCTGACAGACTTGCGTGCATGCTATTTCTTGCTTAAGTGTAACTTCATCCAGCATAGATTAGCATTGCTTGACTTCATTAGTTTGAGAGTCCTTTAGAGCTATTAGTTTTGATTGACTATGATTGATGGATTATTATAGTTGATTAAGTGTGCTGTATGCTGAAACCATTATGGTATATAACATGATGTTATGGTATTACATTAGTAAAGAGTATAATGGATGATAATTTAATGATGCGTTACATGCAGTGGATAACATGACAATACAATTCGAATCAGTTTTATTTATATAGCGATATTTACATTGCACATTGTTTCGATTAGTTTGGTATGATGATTCATAGGAAATGTATAACATTAAATAATAAATCAGACTGTAAAAATGATTGATTTGGTATCTGCTATCATACACAATCTTAATCTACAAATTGTCTGATTGAATGTGTACAGTCTCATTTGTGTTAAGTTCATCACCTGCTTTGACCACAGTTGGGTTTAGTGTTACGTAAATGTTTCAGGTTGAGCCATCTCATATTATTTGATGAGGTGCATGTTTGTGATGTGTCTTGCTGTTGGTATGATAGGATCAAGGTGTAGTCTGTGGCATAGAAACCCTAGCTTTTGTCCGAATTCTTGGTTTGCTTGCACGTGTCCTGCTTTTCAGCAGAGCTTGTGACCTCGTTTGAAGTTAGGAAGTGTACGAGATCCATTTTGCTTGTATAACCTCATAAACCTACAGCCAATTCTATGTATTTATGACCAGAAGTGACAGACCAATTCTGCTTACTCACATTAAAAAAAGCATAGTCTGTCTTGTGAAAAAGAAATCAATAATTTCACCTGCTTTTCATTTCATATCAGCCGGGGATTGAGGTCATATCCCTGCAGATAGCAATATGTCAGAGATTTTTTTTCTTTTTCTTTTAGTAACAGAACAATGAGTAAAATATTAGACGGAAGGGACATTATCTAGCTTTCTGTGACGTCGGCACAAATATAAAGTCTTCCAGGACGTGTCAGGAATTATATTCAGATTTAGAAAGGAAAGAGACAACGAAGTGGTAAATGAGAAAGTCCTCTTTACCTCGATTCAATGTTACCTTGAGAATATGCATGTTGGCTTGGCACTGCCAGGAATGCTAACTACAGCCCTGAGTGCTAATTTATGCTGACACACACAGGCTGTCTTTGTAGAGCGGCAATAAAATTCTCTTTCTCTCTTGTTGCTTTGCAGGACCAGCGAGAATGCATTCTTTATCATTGCATTCAAAATTAAAAAATATTATAAATAGCAAGCAAGTTTTTTCTTCCTATAGAGATCTTTTACAAAGAATTAAAATTCTGTTTTTATTCACGTACTTGCCCTCATATTGTTCCAAACCCACATAACTTTCTTTCCCAATTTGAAGAATGCTGATGCTCCTCTTTAATCCTAATCATGAAAGTAAATGACAACTGACGCTGTCAGTCACCAACATTTTGGCTTAACATCTCCTTTTGTGTTTCACAGAAAATTTGTGTACTGGTTTGGTACAGTATGATAGAAAATAATAGTTTTTAATTTTGGGTGAACCGTCTCTTCAGTGCAGTCAAGTAGTAAAATCGCCAGTTGTAAAAGAGAAAAGTTATAGTGACATTGTATATACTGGATGATAGAGAACATCCTAAAACCTTAATTGTATTCCCTTGTTTTTTTTTTATACAGGACTAATATGTCATTTTAGCTTACACTTGGTGACATGCAGTATACTTGTATTGCTTGTTATTCATGATCACAGTCATGTTGATTCATGGTCATTGTCTGAACCTACAACAAGCGTCTTTAACCATCAGACTACCTTATCGTCTCCTTAAGAAGATCATACAACATGGAGTTTAGTTCAAAATTCTTCAAGGGGAACATGGTTACATAATCAGTCCTTTGACCTCCCGCATTAATCCGCTGATCATCTTTTGTGCCGGTCATCATTCCAGCGTTTCTCAGTTTTCACTATATCTGCCAAGCATGTGAGCAATCTCTCATAATTAGCTCTTTGCTTAACAAGGCTCATTGCTTTTCGGGTTGTTCATTAGGGACTCTTTTGTGTTATTTAATGACAAAGCCTGCAGCTCTCTTCATTGTCTTAGTGTAGGATTTTACATTTTGCATTCCCTGACCTACCTAAAAAATCTGCTTCTGTATCAGTTTAATGATCCTGCTGGGAAGTGACTCAATTTGAAACTCATTGTTTTGAGACATGCTTGCATTTTTATCCCTTTATTTAGCGCTTTCATATCTCACGCGAGTTGCTGCTCCAGATGTGCGAAATTGCCAGATAAATCACTGTAGACGGGGGAGGAGTGGAAATGCACCTGCCACCCAAACTATGCTATTTTCATCAAAGCTGAGACGCTAATGAAAATCGTCCCAAGGATGAAAAAGTCGCTCTTTGTGTGTACTCTCTCTCAAATAAGCATTTCATTTTTTAACTCGGATGGGATTTTTGCTTCTGCGCTACAAGTCTTTACCCAACTTTCCTTTTCTAACAGGAAATGCAACTGTGACGGCCAAAATAACCAAAAGCTGGGCTGTGTGCCATGTCAAATTTTGAGGTAATAAATGTTCCTCGTTGACAATGTCACTCTGTCCCTCATTCTATTAGAGGCTTGAATTACTAAAGATCGTTGAACATCCCATTGCAGAGCTTCATTTACTTATATGTCTACTAAGAATACTTGATTTCGGGTTTAATGGGAAAATAACTAAATAGTTTGACCTCTTTAAGATACAGGGACTCATTCTTTTATAATGTAATGAGGTGGCTAATATCCACATCATGTTTGCCTAGAGTCAAGATGATTGATTCATCAATCTTCTTTGGAAAAAGAGAGTGCAGAATGACGGAGGATTGTGTCAAAATTAATAATCAGGCTTTTTGACATATTTTGCGGGCAATGTTTCTCACAGTTGCAGGAAAAGCTTGAATGACTGATAGGTAACTTGACATAGAAAAACTATTCAATGTTTTTTTTTTTGAGTTTTTGTCTCTTTTTGACAAATTGGAGCCATCTGGAACATAAAAGGTTGTAGCATCATTATTGTCTGTATAATAATTAATAGTTGTATTGGAAGTTTCCAGATTCTATGCTTTAAATATGTTATATTCTAGTTTCCAAAACTCAACCTTTTTCAATGTTATTTGGCAAAACATTTGTGACAAGTATACAAATGTGTTTCACCTTGTGGTTTGACAGTTTTCCAGATCAATATGGAAAGGGGATTTTCTTTCTCTGTTGTGCTATTTATTAAGCCGGTTGACCCCAGGCTTCTCAAGAAACACTGTAGTCTATACAAGGACATTGTGCAGCTTTCATTGTGGGTAAAGATGACCATATCTAGGTGATATATGAACATAATTGAATTTTAAGTGAATGTTAGTCCTAATAGTAATTCAAAAAGGAAATGCATCCTGCACTTGTCTTTGATTCAATCCCATAGACTCTTACATTTGACACTTCAATCACTTCAAAAGCAAATTCTGGGACAGCACAACCGTCTGTCAACGGTAGCTTTCCCTCCAACATTCATAGTTTAGAATTGCTTTTTTATTAAAATAACACCCTAATTTGGTATCATTCATTGTGAGGCTCCCAAAATTGGCTTTAGTAAATTGTGTATTAATACTCCAGAGGGAACAGGTTAGAATGTCACAGACTTAGATCTTCTTTCAAGCTAAGGGATGTAAAATGACTAGAGAAAATGTCACACTGGCCTACTCTTTTCATAACAGGAAGACTTGCAATACGTTCAGTATATTTTCAGGGTAAAAACAGGATCCATTTGAAGAAAGCATTACCATACTGGGCAAGATGATGCATGTACAATACAGCAATAACAAGATTCTGCCTTTGATAAAATACTTTGAATTCATATGTTTCCTCTGTAAAAGACATTTCCAATGCATAGTAATGAGAAGATCTGTACGATCTGTAGAAGATCTGAAGTTTCTTTGGCATTCTTGTGGTACACATCACTTTGAAATTAGAAAAGAAAAACAGATTGGAAAAAGGTGACATGCAAATCCAACACAGTGTCAGTCAGTTGTTGCATAGAGAGTGAAAGTGTTTGGCATCAGAACTTAACTGTGTCTTTAAAGCTTATATTGTTAAGGAAAACTCCAGTCATGAATGTATGTCTGGCTTAAAATGGAACAACTATTTGTTTATTTTACAATGGTAAGCTACACAAAAAATATTTCCGCCGGAAATAATAATTTGATCTATTTATTCACATTTTGTGGTGTTCCATCCAAACAAATATTTTTATATGGGACACTAAAAGAATGATTTATTTGTAAATTGGACTCATGAACATGCCAAGCAGAGGTATTGCAATGCCAAGATTTCAGTTTATAATGACTTCAGACTGTCTTTTCTTCCTTTTGTGTTGCTTTTGAAGTCTCAAATCATTGTAATTGCATTTTAATTGTAAATTGTTAAGTGTTTTCTTTCTGGGTGAACTGTTCCTTTAAGCGTGACAGACTTGACACATGGCTGTTTATATTTGTTTCATGATTCATGTTAATGATTCATGTTTCTCTGCTTTACTCTTGTGGACAGAGGTGATGATTTGCATTGGCGTAACATCTGTTGTGAAAAGCTGTTTAAGTGTCATTTGGATGTGACTTAGATGAGAGGTGATGCCTGTGTCTCCAGACTCCTGGACTGCTGGAAAGGGAGGAGGGAATGAGGCTCAGGGAATGAAGGATTAGTGCTTTAAAGCACAAGCTTTTAATCCACCCCAGCGTCATTACTCAGGGTTGTATGTAATGATCAGAGCAGACCATCAATGAGACAATCAACACGTTTGTGATCGTGAATGAAAAAGTAATTAGGAACAATTGTTTCCTTCGCTTTTGTTCATCTCTTAGACAAGACCATATAGTCAAATCAGTAAAAGCTACTCAGATGTTGCTGATGTAATGACACTATTGTTGTTGGAGCGACATACGTGTATAGCACCATCATCCATTCTTTAATGTATTCATTCATGCATCAATGTTTCTTTCATGGCATCACTGTGGAGAAAAAACCTTTAGCACCTTTATTTTTAAATGTTTACAATGGAGACATGCAGGAGACATTTAGATAAAATAGTACAAATTTGAAATGTAAGAAGGTATAAGGTTTGGAATGGGAAGTGCACTTGACCAAGCCTGAGATGGAGTTGAAATGCAGGCAATTTAAGAGTTTCAGGATATTGAGTGACGACTCAATCAGCAGTGTAAAATGTGTCCACACGCCTATTTTTCAGCTTCTCTTTCTGCAGATATGGATGAAGACATTTGCACAGTGTCTTAAAATCTGCATTGACTGTGTCTGATTAACATCAGAGCGGATGTCATTCAAGCATTTCACAGTCAAGTGGTTGAGATTGACCCTGAAGATCTTATACTTAGCAGTTGTCCTTTAACAGACTGGTTTTGACATTTACAGAGCAGAAATAGGATTTCAAAAGCACATTTGTTCACCCTATGGTCTTGGCTCCTTGCTAAGTTATTCACTGGCAAGTATTTGACTTAGTGTGCATATTTGTCTAAATTTAACATTTCCCTTTGTTTGTTTTCTGCTTCAACAGAACCTGCTTCTGTTTCACATTTTTCTAATTAAGTACAGCCTTTTTTCCATATAAACTATGTTTTCAGCAAAACAATCTGAAGGAAAAGTTTAATTCAAAAATGAACATTTTAGCACTTTTTTTTGTATGTGTTGTTCCCCTTTTGCTTTACTGACAATATGCAATGACATCAGACTGCATGTCCTCTACCTGATGATCAATGATGTCTCAGCGTGATTTGAGAATGTTCCAAAGAGCTTCTTGTGTGCTTTAATGGCAGCAGGCAAATCTGACCTTTTATACAGAATGTCAATATTACAAATGAGCTTTTTTTGTATAGTGACCATGGAAAGATTTCAGGCAGATCTTTCTTAAATATTTCTTGTTTATTACAAAATTTCTTTGAAATTGTAAAACTTTAATTTTATTTCCTGGTTTTAAACATTCATATTTGATTCATATTTGATGTGCAACCACTTGCAAATGTTGCATCTGATTAGTGTGTGATCATACATTCTTAAACGGAAAATTCACCCAAAAATAAAAAATTCTGTCATCATTTATTTACCCTTGTGTTTTTCAAACCTTCCTCCTTCTGTGAAACAAAAAGATATATTAAGAAATGTCTCAGTGGTTTTGGGTCCATACAGTGGAAGTCAATGGGGGCCAATGTTGTGCTGTTCCTCAGAAGAAAGTGATAAAGGTTTCATGAAGGTGAGTAAATGATAAAATAATTTATTGGGTGAAATTATAAAATTATATATATAATTTATATAAATAAATTTATACATTATATAAATAATTTGTTTGAGCTATTTATTATGTAGCAGGTGCTCTTTGTACAAAAGATGGTACAGGGACAGTCCCTGTGTTATTTATCTGGCAATAGAGAGTAATCACAAAGGCTCCTCCTTTTCATCACCACCCCGAAACATCCTGGGCACATTACAGGAATGTATTGTGAAGTCTGTGGTATAGGGACTGAGGGAGCAGACTGCCTATGACTCACACAAAACAATCATTAACATCCAGTAGCGCCTGTCCTATCAGAAAGCTGTTTTTTGGCCTCTCACCTGGTGGCTCCGTTCACCAATAGCATGTCGGAGATTGGCAGGTAGCCATATCTCTATCTCCTCTCATCTCTTCTCCTCTGATGTTATCAGCCCTTTCCCAGCGGCCTTTATTAGCCACAGCCAGCTCTTGTTAAAAAAACATGCCAAATATGAACCAATACCTGCTTGACTGTGATTATGCTGATCCTTGTTTATTCAAATCCCCAAAAACATCAATTTGTAGCATTGAAATATCATCAAATGTTCTTGAAACGCTCTGTGGACCAGAAAAGGGTTTGTTTTTTTTGCTGAATGATGGTTGCCAGATCCCCCGCAGAGTTTCTGATGATCTAGATCAAAGTGTGACCTGGCACACTATGTGCCTATCCACAATAGATAAGAGAGAGAGAGAAGAGCCCTGTTGTGTTGCAGGATTTTGGATATATATTAACATTGCTCAATTGAAATAGTTGAAGAATTGAAAGGTTTTTTTTAAGGAATTGTGCAGAGCTTTGAACAGAGAAGAAAAGGAGGCAGCACAGACTGCACAGACAAAATGTGCTACGTTAATATTAAAGAAAAAGTAAAACATTTGTAAGTAGATGTGAAGGCAGTATTTAATAACAGCTGTTAAAGGTGAATTTCTGCGATGGCAATTTATAATAACAATGTGACATTTCAAGGATTCAATATCTATAAAGTATACTACTGTTAGTAACTGTCAATTCAGATACAGTTTTATATTTTACTGTATATAATTTATTTTTTTTTTTTTTAAATGTTCCCATCTTGCTACTATGGTGAGAAATAACAAATTCCATCATACAAGATCGGTTTGCATACCGTACAATTCTTTTGTTTCTTTGTATAAAATCATTTAGCGCTGCTCATTACATATACAAACCATTTGTGCTACATGTATTTGATTATGTTTGATTTTCTCATTTTGCAAATGAAAACGAAACTTTTCAGATATATTACACCGAAATTGGAAAATGTCAGTTAGGAATTAATAGCTGGATCATTTTAGGCTGAGTGCTGAGCTATCCGTCAATCTCTGTTCCTATAATGGTAACATGGACATTTGGTGTAGCTGACAAAAACAGTAAATGTCACTTCAGAGGAGGGTCATTTCCCTTATACAGGACCTTTGGAGCTGTTTGAACTCGTTAAAAAATAGGAATTTGCCCATGTTGTTATTTAATAAAGGTTATTTTATTAAAGGTTATTTAAAAAATATTACAGTTGCCCTTATAACAGTTACAACTAGGAAGTTTTCTTAACTTAAGCTAGGGACTTAACATTTTTTAGGCCGGTTATGAATGTATTTTAGTTGTAATCACTGGTGTTTGTTGAATTAGTGTGAATGAGTCCTAAAGATTCTAGTCTTACAGTTTACGAAATAGTCATCTCAGTTTTTTTGGAATGTGTTTAATACTTGTAATATTTTTAATAATATTTGTAATTATTTGTAATATTTGCAAGATTGTGGTGTACGATCAGCTACAGAAACTGCTTAAATCTGTGTGGATGAATAGTGCCATGTACAAATTTTGAAAAGATTATGTATAACCAACAAAATTACATTACACATCTGAAGACCGTTTCAACGGCAACAACAAAAACAAACGATACTACCTGGCCCAAACTTAACTTCCGGTAGACTAAGCCAGACTAATTGACAAACAACGACCGGTTAAGTTCAGGCCAGACGTGTGTCTGATAAACCGTCTATATGTGCTCTTTAGATAAATAATCATACGGCATATAAGAATGACCGCCACACAACAAAACCTTGAGCGACAGCTATTCAATTCTAATTGAGTTCATTAGTGTGTTTCTTTAACACTGTAGAAAAAGCCGGAAGGAATAGTCATCACCTGACAAATATCATTTCAGTTCAATAGCAGCCACTAAAAATAGAGGCAAATTAGATAGAATTAGGCTAGGAATCAGACAGCAGTGACCAATGTAGCTGGCCTAAAAACCAACCCTGCCGTCTGGTTTCTGAAGCGTCCAACATCTTCATTCTACCCACACGCGTTTGAAAGAGGGGGAAGAGCAGGGGGGGAGGAAAGGTCACGCAGTGTTGAAAGCAGAAGAGTTTAGCATGCAGTATGCTCGGTCTAAACTCTGATCTAATATGCTGTTTCTATCTGTTGAACCTTCCACCCTGACTGGTCGTTCTCTCCATGCGTTCCGGCAAATCTCTCCTCACCACCGGAACCTGATCCTCATTTCTGCCTCCCATCACATTCCCACTTCATGAGCAGACAGTCTAATGCCCCGAGCCACGATTGACAGGCGCCAGTGAGGGATACCTATCCACTCTGCTGCCTGCAAGCACCTGTCTGGAGATTTCTCCTCTGTTATTGGTCTAGGCCATTGGATGATACAAAATTACCTGGAACATTTGTTTTGTTTGATGTTCATTATTACAGTCTGACACTTTGCTATTTCCCTTTGTGTAAAAACGAGGGTCTGGTTTGTAATAGCTGTTGAGTCGTGATGTTTACCAGGCATTGACAACATGGAAGTTGGTAGGAAAATATCTTGACTTGAGTTGTGTATTTTGTCAATATACGCCCAACAATGCTGCTGTATTGTAATGTACTATAATTTCCACTTTTTACATTATCATTTCAGGAAATGAATGATGTCATCCTAATATGCTATTAGATTGCAGGTGAACTTTAACTGTGTCATTTTGAGCCTATAACCATCATAATGTAAGATATAAATGATACATGTACAGTTGAAGTCAGTTTGGAAGCCATTTTACTTGCATTATGTAATGTAGTTCTGAGTCAAACAGGACATTCAACAGCAGAAAATGTAGGATGGGTCTCAATTTTACCCATCCAAATTTGATTGTGGTTGAAAAGGAAAGTTATTTCACAGTAAAAACAAGATTTTAACAAAGATTTTAATTAAATTTGATGAAGACCAGTGTTTTAAATATTTGGCATTATGTTGACTAGTGAATTATTTATATAAAAATATAGAGAATATATTTGACTGTTTTACAGTTATTGTCACCAATTCCGCAGACACCAATCCAGAACAGAACAGGTCATTTCCGGACTTTTAATGATAGACAAAGAAACACTTCTTGTCACGGCACTTAAAATACTAACAGCATTCATACAGTGTGCTGCAGATTAAAATCCACCACCAAAGGAGCCAGAAAATGACTTTTCACTGCATGGTACCGGAGGCACAGTTTTCATAAATGGACTTTATCAAATGAACATCCATTAGGAGACCTGCCCATGAAGTAACATCACTGTAAAATAAGAGAATATTTACAGGGGTTTCTCTGAGATTGATAAAGACAAGATATTTCATAACAACCCAGTCGGGCTTAAGGGATGTTCATTTGTTAACTACCTTTCCAGGTATTTAGGGGAGGTAGCACGCTGTTTCAGCCCATGCTCGCATAACTAAAGATGTGGTTTAATTGTTTTAGAGAGAAACCACAAATCATTATCTGTGGGGAAGTTGATTGTTCCATTATTTAGTGCTATTTTCAATAACTGACAACGCATCAATTAAATATGACGCTTGTGGCTTGTGAGAATGGATAGAGATAAATATTGAAGCCTTTTGAAAACTTGCTAATTTAACTTGTGAGTCTTGTAGTATGCGCTTTACAAAGTGTACAGCCTATGAAACATTTAGAAGGGAGAGAAAGGAGGACCGCCCGTATGTAGTAAGACAGCTGTTTCATTCATTGACATGAGTCATTTTAAAACTGCAGGTCTGCTGTGTAATGTGAGTGATAGGCATATGTGTATGTTTATTTATAGAAACAAGGTAAAATGGTGTATGAAAGACTCACTGCCAGTTGTACAGCATAAGGGGCTCATTCAAATCAAGAAACGCCATTCAAGATAAGTCTTTCCTTCAGATAGAACCAGTGAAACACAGTTACTCTATTAAATACACAAAGACTAAAATAATAGGGAATGTAACTTGGTTGAAAATTAGCCATGGTTTTACTACAAATAAAATTAAGAAAACATGGTTGCTACAATTTGGTCATGGTATTGCCACAATAATCATAGTTTAACTATAGTGTTTGTAGTACAACTGTGGGTATACAAATGGTTACCACACTTTTACTATAATAAAATCATGGTGAAAAGGTCATCAGACATCAGTATTAAATCTACAAAGATAATTTAAGAACACATTTAAAGTGACTTTTATATAAAAACCAACATGAAAATGATCACTAGTATAATATTTGGTAATAGGAACAGATTTCGAGTATGATATTAATGAAGGGGTACTTGAGTCTTACTGATGGGCCTGTAGGGGTACATTAGCCGAAAAAGGGTTGGGAAACACAAATCTAGACTAATGCATGGTATTAATATATTAGTCTTTTATAATATTAACATAGTTGAAGTATGTGCTGAATGAAGCCCAATTCTGTGACTGTAGGTCCCACAGAGTCCAGAAGCAGTTATTTATTCTTATTAGGTTCTCACCCACTACACATTGATTTCATCATAAGGGGATTTTACAGTTAGTAATATTAGGAAATAGGCGTAGAGAGAGACTGTGTTTTCTCAGGCCTATTGCTTTACTTTGTCATGTAAAGGGCTTTTTTAGATATTTTTGTAAGATGTAAATAACAATTTTGCCACCTGCAATGACTTGAACGTGAAGTGACTTTATTTGTACAACTTTAACTTAAAACTTGTGCACTGGTGTCCATTCATCTTCAAAATAATAAGCAGGCATTAATACTAGAGCATATTACAGTAAGTTGATTAGGCATTAATATCATCAGGCAAAAGATAAAGTAATGCTGGCAAATGATATCGCAATTTAACATTATGCTTTTTCATATTTTGTGACGTAAGTTTACAATTTATATGTGCTGTGTGTAAAATTTAACGGTGAGGTCTGCTGTCTTTGAGCAACAAAATGTATTTTAACATTGAGTCAGTCGGGTGAGTCCAGTTTGATTACAGTCTCAGAAAACAGATGGAGAAATGTTAACTTTAGACCCTGACTACACCAAAAACTTCTTGCACCTTTCTTCTTCTTTAGGATTTGATCTTTGTTGACTTTTCTGTTTCTATGTCTGTGATTATTCAAGGGCCTCTGTAAGAATGTACTGAGCAAGAACAAGACTTTAATAAATTGTCTGTTTTTTTTAGTTCAACCACACCTCAGCTTTAATCTTCTTCACAAAATCCGTAACTAACGTCATTGCAAAGGAGACAGTAAAGTAAAATTGCCTCTGGATCTGGGGAACAACAAACATATTTCCCTCGATGTCTAAACATGTTACTGAGATGGTGTTTGTTTAACTTTGTATGGCTGGAACAACAGAGGCCTGTGCCTTAGAGAGGATGATTATCAATTAACATAAAATATAAACCCTTTATCTACCTTATTGTCTGAAGTCTATAAAATGTGTCTATAAAGTTTCACCATATGAAATTTGTTTTTAAATGAAATGAAAACCGTTATCATTTACTCGCCTCACATATTGGTCTGAACAGAGTTTGAAGGATTGTTTGAAGGATTTGCTTATTCCCACAATTCTGCAAATCAAAGGATGCTTTCAAGACCCGAAAAGGATTCCCAGCACCATAAGTGTCATTAAAGTAGCCATACAACCACATAGATGCTTTGTGTTTACAAAGGTCATACAATAGCTTTGAATAATGTTTCTATATTCACTGATCATTTTCCCCTCCAGTCTGCTTTTAACTGTTATGACCAGATCATTGTATCAGTTCAGTTCATAAACTGAATCATGAATCCGACTGACTGGTTTTTAAACCGGATTAAACATCTCATTAAAGATACAATCCCATAAACAATTTGTTAATACATCAGACTTCCCTATAAATTGCCAGAACAGCTCGGATGAATTTGATTTGTTTTTAATGAATAATTGTCAGGTTGTTCCTCACACAAAGCTATTGTGTAGTTTCATGAAACTTGGAAATACATTGTAGAAGTTGTATGGGCCACTTTTTTGATATTTTGATGGTGCTCTTTGTCATTTTGAAGCCTAAAAGCTTCCGTCCCCGTCTGTTTTTTTTATTGTAATGACATACAAAAACAGTGTCCAGTCCTTATTATCCTCATTTTATGTAAAAAGAAAATCATTCAGATGGAATGACATTAGTGTAAATGACATTAGAGTAAATAACAATGATTTTTTACTTCTAGACAATCTGGCCAAAACTTTCTGTATATAATAACATGCTCCACACTTTCTCCTTAAATCCCCAGAAAAAGTCTTATCCTAGCATCACCTGAGAATCCACCCCAGGGCTTATCTGCCACCCTAGTTTTTCTGTATCATGTGTCACTTTTGGTTAAGACCCCAAAAGAGACGCAGGGGCTCGTCTGTGCGTAAGTGATTCATTAAAGCTGCCGTTCTGAAAGTCACACAGTGAGGGAATTACAGACAGCTGGTCAGGTAAAGGAGATGACGAATCAAACCCTCTGGAGCTGATGTCAGTGACGTCTACGAGAGGCCATTGCGGCCCCTAACCATAGATCATTGAAGTAAATTACTTTTCTTGTAAAATAAGGTATTTGTTGCTCAAACATATGGAGTACATTGGAAAGCATATTGAAAACCCACACTCTGTTTGTGGTGTTTGATCCATTTTTTTATTGTATATTATAAGGCTTCCATCAAATACAGAACCTGTCAACCAATTTTCACCCATGTAGTTTAATTCCCTTGATTCAGGAAATGCTTTTTGTTGTGCCACTCTGTCTCCATCTGGACACCCCTATTAAACATTTCCTGGAGGAGCCACATGCCAGGGGAACATGACTGAAATTCTGGCGCTATAGACATTCACAACAATCTGCAGGGCTTTGAGCGTCTCCAGGGCTTTTTAGCTACCACCTCCCCCTGGCTACACGGTAACATGAACAGACATTACATACCCCAAGGCCCTATTGGTCGTAATAGGACAGGGACCGGCTAGCCTTGGATTTTTAATGAAATGTAAAGATTGGCCATCTGCTTGACAGAATCAGGCAGAAAGTTTAGGGTTTTAAGGGGATGCTGTTGTCTAATCTCACAGGGCACAGACACAGAGAAGCATCCATGTGTGATTTACCCACACAGGCGGTGAATAATAGTTGCATTGGTGCTGTAGCGCTCCTTTTGCTTGGCTAATGAATGGAATGAAGTGAATACATTGCAGGGTTGAAATTGGGAGACTTTGATTAAGGTACGCAAGCAGGTTTAATTAAACTACGTCTCTCACCTTGTTTAAATTTTAATTACCCAATAAGTGAGTACTTCCAGCGTTCATTTGAAACAGCCGGCAGGGCTTGATTCATCCTTCCTTAAAAAAAAGAAAATAGGCCCTTTCGGTGTGTTTGAAATGCAAAATCTCAATTAACAGTGCAGCAATTAAACAACAGAAAACCTTCCTGCTTTTTGGTGTAATACTGTAACCCACCAGTAGCAGGTCTTAATACTGTGGTGATCTTCAACCAAGAGTTTGGATCTCTTTGAAGGCCTCAACAAACTTTCAAACTATTTAACAACCATTAAACAACAATTAAAATGAGCTAAAACAGCTTAAAAGTAGGATATTTCTGTAGGATGTAGTTTTAGTTCTGATCTGCAGTAAAATATTGTATTGGGTAAAAATGATGAGTTGGGGCTTCAGACATTGTTGTGGACAATGAGGGACTTAAAGTCTAAAAGGTTAACATCTACAGATCTAGATTGTTGTTAATTGTTACTTTTTATTATATTGCATTACAGTGTAAAGTTAATACACAATAGGGAAGCTGCAATTATTCAGGGCATGAAGTCTTGTATCATTGCCTCCTCTTCGTGTTATATTTTTCTTTATTTTTCTTTCTCTTTGTTATTGTAATTATTTACTTAATTCCTTACATATATAACAACTTGTTTGTACAGTAATCCTTTACATTTAAAGTTTAAATTATTCTCTTCTGGGGCAGCATGAGTATAAATACACAACAGGGTGAGCGATTATACACGAAACTGCGCAATAACCTTTCATCATCATTTTAATGTTTATCTAGAAAATATTTGATGAAAGTGCTTTCATCAAACTTATGAGAACATTTAGATCTAGAATCTGACATAAGGGTAAAATAACTGTGATTTATTTTACAGAACACATTATCTTGGTCCGAAATCTCTTCATTCTAATACATCACGACTCCTATTTGTACCCATTCCTGCCACTGCCACACAAATGGCATAACAATAACAAATGGTTGCAATCTAAGCAAATTTCCAATGCTTCATAATCGCTGTGGGTGGAAACTATGTAACCAGTATGTTTTTATTTATTTATTTTTTGTTCACTAGATAAACAAAAATAAATGTGTTCCATAAAGATGACAAGCAATTTTAAAAACACCATTTTTCTGTTTCATATCTTTCAATGTCTGTTTATTTAGAAAAATAGAGTAAAATAAATAAGTATAAATAAGTGTGATTTAAGCAAAAAATAACTCTGCCTTCTACAAATAGTCAAATGATTTTAAAATATATATTTTAATGCAACTTTTTAGTTTACAATTGGAAAGGTTTATGTAACGTAGTAATGCCTGCTTTTATACTTAATATACAATATTAAATAAATACAAATATTGACACTAAATCTCTTTTAAATAATTTAATGTTCACGCTTACCTTTCCATGGGATTGATGCTTAAAAAACAGGCCATTTATAAACATTATTCATAAAGCTGTTGCCTTCTTATGTTGAGCTTATAAAATTCTCAAGGACGCAGAAAACTGGAGCTGTTTGAAAGTACCGTAAAAAATATGACCAGAGGGAGCTTGAATATACTGTTTTATCTGTTGTTCAGTAAATCTGTTTAATCTGTGAGGGAAGAACTCTATTAGTATAAAACTGATAGTCCTGGTCCATGATGGTGATTGGTCAATAACTGTGGTTTATTCTCTATAGATTTGTATCACTGCACAGCATCCATAGCTGATTGTTGCATAGAAACATTGTGTTTTAGTTAGAAGATATAGTCCCTGATGTCTAAGATGAAGGAATAGCTTTAATCTAATAGGAATTTAATCGTTTGTGTTCTTAAAATTTGTATTACATGGTGTCATTTTAATAAAGGCAATTTTTCATGGTAAAATGGTAAAGTTTTAGCAATCAGTGAAATAGAAAATACAGGCCAAATAGAGTTTGATGTAATTATTCAACACTGTATAACATGCCTAACACGCATTGTATAACAGTAGTATACATATGGCCTTTTTATAACAAACATCTGTGCTTGATTATGCTGTCAGCTTGATACACTTGCATCGATTCCTGCCACATCCAGCTGCCAAATTCATAACAATTCAGTGGAGTGTGAAGTCCTGTCTTTAACAGCTTTTCCAAATACCTGGCAAAGATTCCTATAATTTATTCTCAGACACATTAACATATTAAAGCAAACAATTGGAGCACCACAGGCATATAGTGCTTTGAGTGAGTTACTGAAGTATGCTGCTGCTCTGCACAACAACAATTTAGTGGAAGGTGAAGGGCAAGTCTAGCAATTTTCTAAAACAGTCTCAATACAATTGTCATATTACACTTGTAAGAATGTGGCCTGGAGCACTGCATGTCACGCAAAGCTATAGATATTTCTGAAAATTACACCCTTTAGTAGGCATATTTTATTTCTCAATTGTCTCCTTTCAGACTATTTTTCTTTAATGTTATGCAGTATTTTTTGTTTAGTAAAGAAAGACAAGTTGTGTAACAATGCCTAATAGTGTTGCGTGATGAAGAATCCAGAACATTATTTTTTATACCATAGAAATATGTAATAATTCTACCATTTTCTCAGGTCATTTGTTTGTGTTATACAGGTTATTATTTTGGGCTTTCCTATTAGCACACATCATTTCAGCACTGAGACTGCATTATGAAGTGTCTGCTTGTAGACAAATAATGATAGAATCCACAATTGTTTCGTTCATGGTTACGTAGTTTCAATACAATCCCTCAATGATTTTTGTAATTGAAAATGAAGCAAACCATTTGATATGGTTTTGCCTTCGTCTCCAACTGTGAACAGAGAGAGAAAGTTAAAGGCAGGAGAAACATCATGGGAGAGTAAGACTAATTGGAAATCAAGGATGACAAATCGACAAGCGAAATCTCGTACGCTTCACTTACAGGGCAGTTAACGATAATGAGAAAGGCAAAATATTACTTGAAATAATGTGGTGTTTTGAATATTTACTCCTATTATTTACTTGTACGTTTGCTTCAAAAACAACTTATTTAAAACAGACAAATATAGTTTTTAGTCTTAAACATTTTTCATGCACGACTGTCTGCATTTATATATTCACTGGCATTTCTGCCTTTCTCTAATGCATTAAAATCTGTCTTTGACCCCTAAATTCCAAAGCTGTCTAGTATTTCCACAATCCAACATTTTATTTTTGTAAAATAATTTCACACCTGTGTCAGTCATTTGTGTTCTCTCTTTAGTTAGACGTTTGGAACCTTACACAATGAAAAGTCAAGGAGAGTTTGGGAGAAATAGACAGTAAACCCCACAAAACAGCGAAATCGAAAGAAAGCTATACCTGCTTCTCGCTGTTATTTTTTTCCAAATGACAGCCCAAGGCCAGCCAATTTAAGTTCACTTCCTGAGAAACCAAGAAGTTACTTTGACCATGATTTAAAAGAGCTTTCTGTTAATTAAGCAAGGTATGAAAATGAAGATAACAAAATGCTTTGAAAAAGGGCATTTTTGACATATTTCTGTAAATATCGGTTTAGTTTGTGGCTCATATTTAATGCCAGGTGGAACATGAGGCTTAAAAAATTACATCAAACGCACAATTTATTTGATCTTTTCATGTTCTAAAGAAAAAAGTCGCACGCATTTTCAACTTGACTCATCACAGTTCCTCATTTAACAGGAGTATGAGTATCTAAAGCAAAACAAACTGAGGAAACTCATTTGACACATGCTTAATTATGCATGCAAACAAACCCTTCACTAGCTGGAATCTGCTCTCGCCGTCTGTCTCAAACCGTTAAATTGACTAGTATGCTTTTAATTATAACTTGTTGTCAGTTTTAATAGCTGTAAATCCAATTTCTTTGGCATCTTACAAAACAAACATGAGGAATGTAAAAAAAGAAAAGTTAAGGGTGAAAAAACTCATTCATGATGTGCATATGTTATATTGCCTCCTTGAGATTTTGATATTTAAATGCATGTACTCCCCTTGACATAAATGAGGTTTATATTCTTGTTACCGTGTGTCCATGCAAACAGAAATCTTGAAATCCTTCCTGAATTGTAGGGAAACATAAAAAACCTTGGGTTCATTCGTAAGGAAAACCCTAGAAATGTGTCGAGTACCTGTTGATGTGAAATGCAATCTTACAATAAAATGTCAACACGAAAGGAGGGACTCGTAGAAATTGAACCAAGGATTGCATTTATGCATGCTCATAAGACAAAAAACATCTAATGTATGTGTTTTTCCTCACATGAGATCGACAAAATAATGTGCATCAGTTCTCATGAGCACATGAGCTGCGGGAGTTTTAGGACACATGTGATGCTCTACACATCAGTTTATATTTGGCCCGTCAGTTTTGTTAGATTGTGTCCACAGTATGATCCTCTCCTCATGAGAAAACCCCCTTTCCAGTCTCATATGCATTTTTATTGCATGTTGTCTCTTGAACGCTACAGAGAATCCTTCGGCAAACACTGTCCATGAGTGCCAATACAGTTATAATCTATGAAGCTAAACACTGTTTGATTTATTTTGTGACCATGTTGTGCAATAAGAAACCTTCTAATTAAGTCATGCAGAATTGTGATGAGAAAAGATTGCATTATTTTGTTTTAAAGGAAGACAAACAGTTGCCTGTTTAATTTAGCCAGTGGCTTTAGACTAACATCTTTGATATAATGTTTAATATTGTTAAATTTAGTGCTGCATGCTATTTGTTTTAGTAGGTCTTTGGGTATTATTTGAATATGTCAAATTTACATACAGTGCATTGCATAGAAACTATATACTACATCAGTAGTTAAGCAATAGCAATAGAGCATTGGCAATAGTAGTATGGCAGTATGCTATTTAGAACATAGTTATCTTACATTTTTCTTTTTGTCTTGCCATGTTATCATACTTGGGACAATTATTTGGAAAATTCTGCCAATTGGACACTAAAAATGGAAATCTTGGCTGTTTATTTACAGTACGTAGTAACAGTGGTTTGGACGACATGTTTTTAAAACTGTATTGTTGCCATGCGAATGCATATTATGTTTTTCTTTACAAAGTGACATCCCAGACTACTGGCCTAGCATGCATAATACAGAATATTACACTCTTTTTAGTTGTATATGTGTGAGTGGAGATCGTTTGACAACAACGTTGTCAGTGTGAAGCTTCAAAAATGCAACTTTTCAGTTTTTAGTACTTTGTTTTCATGAAAATGTACCCTGAGTCTAAATAGTTTAAACATTTATTTATCAAGTTAAAGCCACTGGAGTAAACCGGTGAAGTTATATAATACGACGCTTACAGACTCTGATTTGCACACTTAGCTAACATTCTCTTCCTAACAAGCACCCTTAAGAATTAAGTATGGGCAGAACCGCATGGGACAGATTTTCTGATGTTTTACTCATTTGTCTTTGTTGTGCCTTAGATGGGAATAAACCAGAGATAGAGGAAATTGTGGTTAAGCAAGCGGAGGGAATATGTTCAAGGTCTTCTCGGTCTGGCTCCTGAAAGTAGGGTATATGTTACTCTCGTTCACAATTAAATTGCAGCTGTCAGCAATCGTGATATAAAACAAGCGAGCGCAGACCTCTTTGCTGTGACCTTGGAAAGAAGAGGATAAGATGGGAAGGTGGAAAGGGGGAAGAGCGGTCATTTATTTTAATAGGTTAGATTTTCCATACAACACAAACGGCGTGTTTACACTGCTGTTTCTGTTTCATATTAGTGCTGGTCAGCGTTTTCCATTCGAAGAGGTTGCATTTATCCAGAATGATCTTTCTAGTTCTTTTGTTGCTTAAGCTAAAGGTAATCCAACTTAAAGATATGGTCACATCTTTAGGTTGCAAAAGAGAGCAAAATCCAAAATCAGGTTGCAAAAGAGAGCAAAATCCAACGGCAGAGTAAGAAATAATGTTGGTCGCACACTTTGTATTTCACAAGCACATAAGTGTACACAGATGCAAGTCACAAAGCACAAATGTCAACAGCTGTGAAAGAACACTGTAGCAAACACAAGGACAGGACTCATGTGTCAACACGCACTGGCACATTAGTACAATATCACCTTCGTTTTTTACCCCAGCTGCAGACCGATAATAAATCTTTCAACCAATAAAAGGGCGTGTCATGCACATTACAGGTCCATAAGGCATCATCAGACACAACAGATCTATCAATCAGAAAATAAGAGCTGTTAAACAGAATAAATTGCTATAGTGAAACAGGACGACCACAGGTGTGTGTAGTTACAATTATGATTTACTAATATGAGTATAATTAAGTAAATTATGCCTTAAATGCTATGTAGTATAGAGTCAGGCAGGTGATGTTTGTGGATTTTTCATGACGACTCAGCACTGGATGAGTTGAAGTTTCTTAAAAAGTAATTAAATATAAAAATTATTAAGCATATGTACTGTATAAACATGAGACTTGAGGATGTTACTATTTCCTTTATACAGCATGTCTGACATGCTCAAATACAGTATGTACAATACCAGTCAAAAGCTTGAACACATTAAAAAAAAAATTCCCATGATCTTTAAAATCTAAAAGTGTATATTTCACTGTTTAATAAAATGACTTTTGTAAAAATATAATTGTGGCAACATATAAGTATTTATAAAATTTTCTTTAAAAATATTTTTGAAATCGATTGCTTGGACCAAGAAGATGCTAAAATATAACATAGTGTTCATTTATTTGGGATGCTTTTAGTCACAACATAATTCCCACAGTTACAATTTAGTTATTTCATGGTTTTGATGAGTTTCCTAAAATGTGAGGAAAAAAAGTGATTTCAAACTTTTGACTGGTAGTGTATATTAATGCACATTTTAGCGATGGTATAAAGTAAAACTAAAGGTGTTATTTTAATCATACTAAGGGAGAAGGTGTACGGCTGAACCTAGAATAAAACCTACACTGCAGCAGACATTGATTTTAACACCAGTAATCGTATTCATTTTGTTCTGCCATTGGCTCTTGGTTAAACGGTGACTCTCTTGACCCTGCGTGTGTAAAAGGCTTCAATCTATTTGCAGATATTCAAATTTAAAAGTGGGCTTGCTTACCGCTCAATCTTGAATCGTGCATATTTTAATGCCAAGTGCCTCGGGAATTTATTCTGCCTCAATAGCGGCAATGAAATCTCACAATGATAATTTACTTCCATCTTTATAATCGCTCACGGAACAGTTTCCTCTGTTTACAGGAAACTAGCCCTTATTCATTCCAGGCATCAACGTAACAGATTAACATATTAATCTCACTGAAAGTACCACCTGGATCCTGAAATATCTACAGTGAGTGTGCGGCAAAGCGCCAGTGTCTTTTTTTGTAGAGAAGGTTCCCGAGAGCGGCATCTCATGGAGTTTGATTCAAAAGGCCCAGTGGCTTTGAAAAACTCAATTTTCCTAATCACTGGTGCAGGTTCAGCCTGACTGCCTTGAATCACAAAGCGCCGTTCAGCTCTTTCTACAAAGGCAGCCGGCACACGGGCAGATTCTCAGTGCTGGAAAACAAGCAGTCGAATTTGAGTCGTGTTTATCAGAAATATGTTCATGTTAGTTGGGTTTTTATCAAAAAAAAGTAAACTTTGTGATTTTTATGACAGCTGAGGCTTTAATTAGATTCTTGTTATACGGCTGAACCTTGGCTTACCCGCTCGTGCTGGCAGATCTCTGACACACGTCCATTTCGGTTCCCCTCAATTTAAACTGAAAACAACATAAAAGGCGTGTGTCTATAAAGCACCGCATGCAGCTCTGTCTATCAATCTCATTCACTGAAGCTCATAAAAAGCAATGAAGAATGACCATATTTACTGTGTACTCGAGTGCTGTTTATGAACGGGTCTTTTGAACGAAACTCAAAATTATTTTTTAAAATGTTTTATTTATTTTTGACAGGAACATTACAGCTTTGAGTTATCTTTCCACTGCAGTGAATGCTCTGTTATTTTTTAAAACTATTTATTTTTCCTATGGCACTAGGAAAGTGTCCTTGTGCGCATTCACTGAGAATCTAAAGTGTGTGTATGTACTGTTATTTACTGTAACATGCAATTTATACAACAGTTTCAAAAATTCACTGATGAAATTAAACGGTTCTCATGAGACTACCCATAAAAGAAAAATGTCAAAAATGTGATTTCTTAAATTTCTGTATGATATTAGCTGATCTACAATCAAATATGGTTTCAAAATGGAAACATTTCTCATCAAATATATTATCAAAAACCAAGTTTGCTATCTACATTGAGTTTAATAGTATAGTATAGTACTTACTACTTTGTGTCACCGATAATCTCATTTGTGTCTCTTAGTGAATGTTTGGAGAACTATTCGAGGCAATGTTGATGCATAATTGAGACATAATTTAATCAGCAGTATTCATCGCTCAATGCCCCAAACCAAGCTTCAGTATGCGTATATAAAATGTATTAAACAAACAGTAAAGGTACATGCAGAAATTGAGAGCGAGGATGACATTTTGTGCCTATGTCTGCAAATTCATGATATTTACTGTTGACTGACAGCAGCCATGGCGAGATTGTGGCACACCCCTGTCTCCCTGAATTATTGAAAAATGTCAGCTATGGCCTCGGGTTTGCATTCAGAATGTGCGAATGAGGCTTACTTTAAACGTGGCCGGTGGAGCACGCTGAACTGACAAGATGGAGAACAACCAGAGACAGAAAGTGACCATTTCCTGCGAGACCGTGTCATAGTTATTCTTTACAGCACTAGTAATGGATGACAAGTTACATGCATTGTGTACCAATGTTATTGTGCTTAATTTTAGTCTGTGCCATTTAAACCTTTTTAGGTATTTTCCTAAATCTAATAGTGAGCTTTGCAAATATAAACAGTTTTCTGGCTTCTTCCCAGCAGTTTTGCGGTGACCTGTCAATTCTAGTCAATTAAAATAACTGGTCTTGGATTAGTTGAAACTTTAAAGGAAAGTCCTTGGAGTGTTATCTAAGAGTTTACAATGTCATGTATATATGTGCTGATTAAAGGTGGGGCATAATAATGCCTGCCAAGATATGCAAATAGAACAAATGTTGAAATAAGTTTCAGCTGAATGGATTTGCATTCTGCAAGACACTAAGAAATGCAAGCAAATTTTTTATGCAGTTACATCTGGCATTAATAGGCATTTAAAGTATATATGGTTATATGAATTGACAATTACGGTATATAGTAAAACTTTTAGACAGCAGTAATTTTCAGCTGTCATGAATGTGGACAAATGACTAAATTATATCAGAGTGATCTGCATTATTTCACAATATATTAATTTCATTCATTGCTTGATTTCAGTGTCAGATTTTACTTTTGCCTCAAATCAATAAATATTATTACCGTAATAATAGGATAATTTCCACTCTTCATTATCAATATCCTTTGGTGATTAGCTCTGCCCTGCCTTTATAAAATTTTAATGATCTGGGGTCCATTGCACTTCATAACAGTGAAGGTAAAACATTAAATTGTGATTAAAGGATCGATTGCACAAAAGAGAGCGATTTCAGAGCGCCCAGAAGCAGTTCACATGATCAGTGTTCAAAGATCACCGTGAGACCGGGGCAATGCGCGGTTCATGGTCCTCGCTCATTAGGAAGGCTGCAATGTCCAGGACGAAATGTTCTTCTAGTTTCTCTCTAATGAAACACTTTCATTTCCAACCGTCTAGTTTTTATGTCTACCTGTCACCTTCTCTCTCTCTCTGGTTTTGTAAACTGATGTATAGGTGGATTGTACAGGATGGGGTTTTCTCAGTCCAAGTGAATGATGGTGTCTGTTTTGAACATGACTACAGTAAGACTGGATGTGGGAGGTTGGCAAATATTGATGTCACATGTCACACATGCCACATGCCTTTAAGATTTTCATGCCACCTCAGTCGACTGACACGGATATGTTGAGCGAGGACATCAGCACACTGCTTGGTCAACTCGCTCAATACAGAGGCAGGTTTAATAACAATGACACTGAGAGTTCATTGATTTTACCCAGTTAGGAAATTGATCTGGATTCTGGCATACCTTGTTGTTTACTCTCGATTTCATCAGGAGACTCTAAACTTCTCTGGTTTGAACCTAATACAGATAGACCACAAACTGGTGTTGGGTGTATTATGAAGTTGTTTTAGCATTTCATGTACTTCAGGTAGTTTGGAGATCAGCAGCACAGTTATACATTGTTGAACAGAGTGAAACTTTTGCAAAATGGAACCAAAACTGTTTTTGTGTTTTGAATTGTAGGTGCTAGAAAGTAAAGGGCAATACTTACAAACCAAAATATGGTTTTAGATGTTATATTATTCTTTAGTTGGTGGTTTGTTTTTAAGCATGAAAAATGCATGCTAAATTAAAAAATGAAAATTGTCATTGAACAATATTATTCATTTGAAAAGTAGTTGTCTCCACTTTGTAGTCATCTTCTCTGTTTTCTGTCATCATTAGTAAGTACAAAAGTCATACAGAATTTTAGAAATAGTCATTGAAGAGCATCAGAGCATTTTCCCAGCAAATCCTAAAATCAAAATTGTTTCTTCTGATGGTATAACATTTGATTATTGTTTCATGACATGTTTCTCTTAGTCTCAGTTTGGGTTTTTTCTTTCTGTCAGGATAACAGATTAAAAAGGTCACAGTAAATAATCAGTGGATAGCTTATCCAGAATTTTGACGAATGATTCATGCTAAAGTAAACCTTATCACTGTCTCAGCTGTTCAAGTGGTGATCTCTAAACAAAGAGCTTGCATTTCAGCTGTGTAAAGAACTGTGAAAAGCTAATCAGCTGTTTATGATGTGCTGGGCTGTGTTATGCTGGCTTGCGTTGAGGTGTACTGTGGTATGCTGGGCTGTATTGTGCTGAGTTGTGGTTTGCTGGGCTGTCTGGCTGATGATTCAGATGGCTTAGTGCTGTAAGTGCATGATTAGCGTGTGATGAGCCGCAAGGTCTCCTCCTTCAGACTAAAACGGCTTCAGGCGCCCAGATAAAGGGTGCTGTATAAAAAGTAATCCATCATCAATAGACTTTATTACCTGTGAAATGGTTCACTCGGTATTCTTATGAAGGCAACTTGCTTTTATGCTCAGAATCAAGTAAAGACTGTCAAGATAAAATGATCGGCTTGAAAATTTGTGTGTTTGCACAACTTAAAAAGCTTTAGTGGAAATGTCCGTAGAGCACTGCTTTGTATAGATGATGCTACTTGGCATTATTTTATGCCATTATTCATGCATATTGTTTTCTGTGGCATATAGTCCCTTCTTTTCAAATACAAATGGCTCTGGCAGAAAAACTAGCAAATGAAAACTAGCAAATTAATAGAACTGTCATATTAACAAAGCACAGCCATTAGTTTAACACTTACATCAAAATCCCTTATCATTAGAAACCGCTACCTTAAGAAATTGCAAATCTGGCTGTTTAAACATTCACTTTTTACATTTTCAGGGAAAGACAGTTTCCTTTTTACAAAGTCTCCATTTATTTTTCATGACGTGATGAAGTGTTTAGAGATGTTACCAAACATCCGACATCCCCCTGCTTTCCTGTGGCTTTGAATGTGTCACTTGAGAAATTTTTGAGTGTTTTTTTCCCAATACATCATAAATACAGATATTCATAGAACTACACCCAAATATTCCACGAGAAGAGCAGAATCAGGCATTTCTTTCACCCTTTGCCTTTAGGGGGTGTCTTTTTCTGAAAAGAATGAATGAATAAATCAGCCCAAGTCTAAATGATAACTTTTCCAAACCTCATCACAGCCCGGGTTTCAAAGAGAAGCGCTGGCAAGTGTCTCTCTTCCTGCCACCTGTAATCGAGGCAAAGAGTGTGTCTCCGCAGCTGTGCCTGTAGATATTGCTCAATAAACAACTGGTGAATATCAGCTCCCAGTGGAAGTCGCCATCACAAAATTGGTTATGACAATGGAACTGTGAAAATGGGAGTCTGTGTGATCTTGACCGTGAAAATAGCCAGAGCCGCTAGTATTTCAAACCATAATCTTGTCTCAGTGGCTATTTCGTCATGTTGTATTTCCGCAGTGAGGCGATTGAAATGTGGCGAGGGTGGGATGCTGTTGTGGGTAGACAAGAGCCCTGTTGACGTTTATTGTCTCAGCTCAGGAATAACAATTCTATTCACTTATCTCTAAAGCTAGGTTCACAGCGCTCTATAAACTTCTTGTTCTTTTGTTTTCTTAGAAGCATTCATTTTGTAAGCAGGATATGTTGCTGCTAGATATGTTTTTATTCATAATTAAAAAATAATTCAAATGAAATATGCACCAGTGCATATTTTCAGTGATTTCTTTTAAGTTAATCCTTTAGTAAGCTGTTCCACAACAGAACATGGTAGTATGTTGTTGATGTAATAAAATGTTATATTTATATATATTTATATTTACAATTTCTGGGCTCGATACTGTTAGTCAACATGAATGAATGGTTCTGTATGGTTCAATGAATAACCCTGTAGTGGAAAAAGCTTCTTTAGACTATTATAAGATATGAAAGAAATGGTTCTTTTAAGAATCTTTGAGTGAATGGTTCTTTGGGGAACCAAAAATGGTTCTTTGTACCGCCTGTATTTTTAAATGTGACAGCCCCCTTGCCAACATCTGTCAGATAGGTGTAAATATATGTTTAATATGTTCACTTCAATAAATGTTTTTAGTTAAAAAATGTAACATTTTTAAAGATATTGTCAGTGAAATTAAAAATTGTGCAAATTCAAAGAATGTTTTAATCAAAAACGTCTCTTTTAATGCTGTTTCCCCCCCAAAAAAACACAATGATTAAACCTGTTGAAGCAGATGATAGACCTGGCTTAAATCCCAGCACACCTGCCACTGACCTCAATCTGGACACAACAAACCCGATGTTAAAAGTGTAAGCCTGATTTTAGCACTTTAGTCAGATCCAATTTACTCTCCCGCACACGAGGAGAAAAAACACAGGGGATACGGTCAGAGGAGCTCAAAGTGGCTTTGAAAAGCACATCAAAAAGAGCCTATCGCGAATTCCTAAAATACAATAAGAGGCTTGATTTGCTGGGGGCTTTGAAGTATATTTCTTGCATGTTTCATGGAATTTTATCTCTTGTAATACAAACTATATACAGACAGCGATCAATTCCCGAATGTGAGTGTAATTTTTATGTGTGGACTCAGTCTCTGTTCTGTTCTCAACCTAGGAAATATTCAAGAACAGGTGGCAGCTGTGAATGAGAAACAGGAATTAAAGGGCCAGCGTACTGCCATGCTGTCATTATATTGATATAATGCTATACCATTAAATCAACTCGCTGTGCAGTCAGTAATCTGTTAACACATATATAAATGCTGATGAATGAAATTTAAATGGCTAATTGGTAATTAAGCTGAACTTGAAAACTTTAAACAACTTGTTTAGACAAATTAGTTTTAATGCAACAGGATACCCTTAAAATGAAGGAATAACTCAAAATTATAGCATACAAATTTAATGTATTTATTGTCATCGATGCACCCTGAGATTTGAATGATAACTCCAACCAATAATTTTTGGAAAAGCTTTCTGTGGTTTTGGAAAGGGAGAGCAAATCATATCATCTATTCATTATGAAGTCATGAATTGTTAATGAGCTGTAGAACAGAGGTGAGAATCCCTGCGTCGCCAGTAAAATCCTGCCAGTGACCTTGGAAACAAAAGATTGATGACTGCTTCAGTGCAGAAACGTGTGATGTTTGCATTGCAAGGAATATGTCATTTTATTTATGGGAGTAACATTGGGCTTGTCTTTAAAATTAGCATATATTGTTGTTTATTTAATTTCTTCAACACTTTACTGTTTGAGTAGAATCAGTGGCTGCCAATTTACTCGCTTTGTGATGTCTAGTTGAAGACATGTCTTGGGGATCATACACACACACACAAAAATGCTGAGTTGTTTTTATTTATGGTTTGGTGAAAAGGAGACAAACCCAACAGTTGAGTTAAATTACTTTAGAAAATGTCCATTTGACCTAACAATGGGTTGAAACAACCCAGCATTATGGGTTAAAAGAGCCCATCATAGGTTTTTTTTTTAAAGGTTGAGTTTGTCTCTTTTTGATCCAACCATGGTTTAGAGTATATGTATGAGGATGTTGCTATGCCAGTGTACAAACTTATAACCTATAAACCTATCTAATGACTCATGCTGTCTTTGATTTTCCATTCAGATCAGTTCTCAGGGCCTTCTATCAATATACCTATTGTTTCATGCTATAACCACCGACATGATATTCAGAACCAGCAAGGTAAAGTGTTTTAACCTGCACATAATCTTTCAAAAGCACAAAGCAAAAGAGTGCAACGGAAGCTCCAGTAAGCGTAAAATACATTTAACCATCGGATCCAATTGCTATCATAACTGCTGTATATTAACAGCAATTTTTGTGGCACAGGAACTATTACAGCACATTCTGTAAGTCATTGGCTGCTTAATTGACGTCTTTCAGAATAAGGAAAGAGAGCACACGGCTCTCAGCCGTAAAGCTGTTTATTGTTTCCTCTGGATTTCATTGTGGAGTCTGGCAGGTTCATTTCCGGATTACTCTCCGCAGTGGCCTTGGGATATAGGAGGATAGCATTGGGATAAAGCATGAGGGAGAAAAGTGATTGAGCCGTGGGGGCTCAGGTTTCCTGTGAAATAAAGATGGAGAATTCAGCCTTCAAGGGCCACCTCTGTGCTTCAGGCACAGTCTGGAGTTCAACGGCGGGGTGGAAACTGCTGAAATGGCACAGCGACTACAAGTACGTGCTAATGGAAAGGGATTGTATTGCCAGAGGCTGGAGAATAGGGACTCAGGATAAATCTTTCCGCCCGCCCTTTAGATCCATATATAGACACAGGTGAGACGGTGTTAGGTTTTTATTTGTAAGTCGCATTTCCCTCAACCTTTTGCCATCTGGCTTGTTCAGACAGACGGCAACGTTATTTCCCCAACCATAGGTTTGTTTTGTGGGGTTTGATGTTAGCCTCTAAATTTTGTTCCTTGCCAGCTGTTGTACATAAGGAGTTTTGCAAAGAGAAGCAGAATTATGACTCGCTTTGTGGGGTGCAAACCCGCCTGTGCAGGGCCCCCAGGACAGCTGGCAGATGGTTGATGTAAGAAAACAATGATGGAAGGGCAGAAAGACAGACAAGAGAGCGTTTGCAGTCTTCGGATCAGAAAAGCTAACAATCCAACTGCTTTTGCAATAACGACACTGTGGTATGCGAGGAATAGCATAGTTTTGCAGTTCAGTTGGATGTTTTTCGGGTGAAATCAAACTTTTGTTAGCTAATAGGAGCTGTTAGTCATTTTGGGTAAACACATCTGCCAAATGCGTTTCATGCTCAACCAATCACATGAGTTTGGGATGTGACGATCTGTTTGCCTAACCAATGGCAAACAATATTGATGATAGCAGCTTGGATTAGATTCAGCACACTTTAAAGCTTTACATAATGATTGAATGATTTGAATTAGAAGGACAGATTGTAAAAAGGCAGTATAATAATTTTACCGTTGTATGGGTAAGACATGATTGTCTTTGTTAACTGATGAGGTAATATAGATACAGGCCTCTTAGCCAGGCCTTCAGAGTCATGTTTGTATTTACAGTATTTATTTTTTATTAAATTAACCATTAAGACTCAATCACTACGCATTTGTGGAGAGTTATATGTCTATCTCTCTCTCTCTGTACACAGCTGAGAGTACAGGTTTGTTTCCGAGTCTACCCATGGTCATGATGACACACATACACATACTTGAAAGCCTGCTAATACAGAGGCTACAAAAGCACAGGCTGTGAGGTAAACCTACGCAGAGTGGAGGTCTATTATAGTTCAAAGAGAATGATAAAGAATGGTTTATGAGCCTTGGCTCAGAGCCTTTTCCATTAGACCAGATAGCATTGAGCTTATTAAAAACTAGACATGTCATCTCAAGGTTTGTGGCTGTGTGTGTCACTGCGCTTTGACGGTACAGTATGTTGCTGAGCAGAGTCCAATTTTTGTAATTAGCTTTGAATGGAGCCATCTATGCCGGTCGAAAAGACACGCTAGCCTTCATTTTTAAAGGTGAAACTGCCAGCGTTACCTACTGTAATCTTAAATGTTTTTCCAGCCTTTCTGTGTTCTTAAGATGTGCGATGTGTATTCAAAGCGGCTTTCTTGATAATGAGCGTGTTGTTCAGGGACGAGACAAAATATAGATGAAAATGAAGACAGGCAGAGAATGAAAAGTGGAAATGAGAGGAATAAAGAGAAGCAGATCTGGGACAAACATCTAGGACAGCAGTGTATCGCTGTGACTGGGTCCAGTCTTGTGTAGATTTGTAATAAAATCTGCTTTTTTGGTTAAGAATTGTCCAGTTAAACATAAATATATTGTTTCATTTACATTTACAGCAATCATTTACTGTAAAATTGTTTGTTTGAAATTGTTCAACTCAAAAAATCTACTTGCGTAAAAGTTGCAGCACTGTTGTTACAGCATAAAATGTGTATGACAGACTTTTTTGTCATAAATTCTTCCTTTTTAAAAGTAATAAACATCAGTTGTTTTACAGATGCAACTCAGAAACAAAGCAGAATGTACGATCTTGCTCGTAAACGACTTGTTTACTTGCTAATAAGCGCCTCAGACAACATTCACCAAACAAGCACAACAAAGAGCTCCGCGCATATCCTAGTCATATCCTCACATTATGCACAGCTCGCATAACTTCCTCCGCTCAAACTTCTTTGCTGAGACGGAGAGTCTGTGTTGAATGATTAACAAATGCTTGTTATTTAATCACCCAAATAAAAGTTGAAGTGGAAAACCTCAGAGGAAATAAAGAAACTCTTCTTCAGCGAGTGCAGGATTATCTATCACTTTGAAACTCATGGAAGATCACTCTTCATCAGCTCTTATCTGAGTGAAGCTCATTGACTGGCTTGTCTTATTTCAAGAGAGCCAACAGAAAGAAGATCAATCCCAGTGCAGTTAGTTTGTCTCCTCTAGCAATGAACTTGTTCAGTAGTAGTTATATATAACTAAAATATTTTAAATAGATAGAAGTTAGCCATCTTATTTGATTAAAAAAGACACATTTATAACTCTAAAAAGAATTGTATATTAAGATACAATTATGTAATTGATAACTTTGAATATCATTGGTTCTTGCGTATTGCCATATTTGAATTAAGCTTGCTGATCTATTTCTTTCTACAGATACAGAAAGTATTGATTGCTAAATAAGCTCAAAATCATTTAGCTTAAGAAGACATTTATTAATCCACTGGAGTCATTTGGATTACTGTAATGATGAATGTACAGTGCTTTTTGGGGCTTCAACATTTTGAGCGGTGAATAAGATAATAATGTGATGCCATTTAAATAGAAAGTTAATTGTTTGTGTTCTGCTGAAGAAACAAAGTCATATACGTCGTAAATTATGGCAGAAAACAATTTCCATTTTTAAAAATATAATACATGTATTATGAATATTTATTGGAAGATACTTTGTTTTGACAAATGTATGCGTTTAAATAATAAAACAATATTTAATATTTATTAACTGACTATATAAACAAAACCTGATTGACAGGTGTTCTCTACCTGTGTCATTGTAACGTGTTTAAATGACACTGTAACTTCCTGCGCGTTATCAATAGAGTAAATTCAGTATCGTGAAGGCCAGAAGTGATACAAAGGCACATAAAAGCCAGATAAAAATGCTCTGCCTACCTCCAGTGTTACCTGTTTAAAAACCAGAGCGACTTGTTAACTTGTTCATTTTTTCAGTGTTGTAAAATTATCACCTTCATCGCACTGTTCTAGAAACTTGCTACATTGTATGTTTCTTTTTCAGCATGTGTTTTCCTCATACACCTGCTGTTCCCGACCACCAGAGTGTCACAGCATGTTCTTGGAGTTTTGTTAACAGATTGTAGTACAGCAGGAAGCATATAGCATAATGTGACTCTGGTCCTCATTTTGTGACAGTTTTGTACAGAATGTCATAGATAAAAATAAGTATTTGTTACAGCATGTGTTTTGTATATATTGCGGTGTAACATTTGTGTATGAGGAAGGTTATATTGTGTAACCTCCTGAGCAGGATTGAAACAACAAGAAACAGATTGTGTGTATGTACAGGTTAATGATTGGCTCTTTAGGTTTGTTGTACACAGGTGTATAGGTCTTCGACTCCATTGGATTCCTTATTGTTTTGCACCTTCTTGTGATAGAAGAAGGAGATCTTCTAAAGAGCCTGCATCTATGCCTGCATTCATGTAATGAAGTATATTTCAATTGATGAAAAATCAGAGTATAAAGGTAAACATAACTATGGCTTCCAATTAGTCAAAGACTTCGTGATCTTGAAAAAACTGTATTGCATTCACAGTTTGTAACCAACATTTATGCTTTACTTGACAATGAGCAGATGCATACATCTGAAAGCAAATAGCTAAGCACGGTAAACTGTTATAATGCCATCTGATACAATTACTGTCCTGTCATGGCAAGGGAAGTTATTCAAGTAAATGGCATCGAAGTTGTCGAAATGTTAAGGAAAGTGCTGAAGGAAAGTGTTTCTTCACTGAAATATAGGAATTCTTAAGCCTCTTTTCTGTGTGTTTAAACATCTATTATTTTAATAAGACATGCATGTAGGAAACCCTGAATACAGCAGTTCAGTCAATGAGGATTGCACATCTTTTCCCTCGTATTAAATCACCTCAGCAGTCTCTTTCCATTAACCCAGGTGCATAGATATTAGCCTGCTGTATGAATACACATCTCCAGCAACTCCAAAATATATTACAGCACCGCAAAGTGAAAGTTAAAATGGATCTCAGCGACGCCTTTGTTTGGTGAAATTTATGAGTGTCATTATAAAAACACCAGCCTGCTAAGATAAGTCCAGACTGAACAGGAGAAAATAGTGCTTCGAGTGGTGGAATGAGCTAGCGGGAAACATGCATTTTATCTTGTGCCATGCAAATCAATGGAGCCCAGTGGGGAAGCACAACAGATACGGTGAACGGGAACCAGAGCTGTATGCTAGAGCCTTTATTCGCTCCGCTTGAACCCGTAGCGCAGTCACAAACGAGCCAACTCCTTAATTCGGTATGTTAGCCGCACCAGTGCATCTTGGGTAAAACTACTGTAGCTCTTCGCTCTGAAAACACGAGAGAGGAAACAAGGAAAACAAAGTGTAATTTCCAGCATGCTTCATTGCATGCTTAGTCAATTTCATTATGATGTGAGAGTCACAAGGGAGAAAGGCAAAATAACAGACCTGTTTGTTTGAGGTTTATTCATCTGCGGCATGTCACAGCGGTCCACAAAACAGCTTTGCTAACACTGATTGAAAAAGTAAGAGAGAAAGGCTAGAATGTAGTAGTATGTTTTTGCAAAAGCGTGGACTGTAAATTGACAGCTTGAAGCTTTACATTTATCTGATATATACACTTACAATGAAAAAGTTTTAGCAACAGGCTATGTTTGAAAACAGGGAACAATACAACATAATATACTAGAAGTGTAACAATATGTTTGATTCAGTACTATATGATACATGATTACTGATCATGAAAACCTTCCGTATGTAAATTAATAAAACATGATTAGGTCTGTGACTAGAAAATGAAAACATGTTAAATGTTTCATGTTAAAACTGAATTTTAACATGAAAATATAATAACCGTTATAGCTGTATAGCTCTATGATATCAATTTTTTGTGTTGTATGTGTGTGATGCATCAATATATCTTACTGCTATACTGTACCTACTGCTGTTTGATACAATTATTTATCTGTAACTTTTGTAAAATGAATTTCTCAGTGTTTTTGTCTTGTTTTCGCATACAAATAATTAAGAATTCTTAAATTAAGATACATCATCTTGATAAGCAAAATAACTTAAGATATTACAGTAAGAATTATTTTTGAAAGAATTATCAAAATAATTTTTGTGCAGTGCATTTAATTCCACCCCCATAGTACCTGATCTCACTAGAAATTGGTGGCAAATCCATATAAATTTGTATAAATTGTACAAAACAATTGTACAAAAAATGCTGAAATTGCACATCACTGGAGCGATCAGAGATTATACTAAAACATATGAATGCAATTGTACAAAAATGATCAAAAGCAACCTCTTAAAATCCTTATGAATAGCATTGTTGAGTATCTGTTACATGTGAGAATGTTTTTGGTTTAAAAACATCCACCTGAGCTGAACCGTGTTTCTTGCAGGTGCTTCTTCACCTTGTGCAGAGTTTATAAATGGAAGGGAAACTGAAAGTAATACAGACTAAGGTTGATGAATTGGGTCAAAGTTTGCGCTATTGACTGAATTAGCCTATGCAGAGATGCAGAGAATGATCGCCATTGCAGTGGTATTATTTAATTATACCTGCCAAGAGAAATAATTGATCTTTAATTACTTCCTTGAGAGAGCCGGTTCTAAGACACCCCCGCAAAACAAAGCGATCATCGGAATCAATGTAAGTGAGCTGGACAGACGATTAAACAAAAATTGCTCTTAGCTCAGGGCAGTTTTATGGCTCGCTTCGTGCTGTATGCATTCATTTAACCAAAGGAGCCTTGTAACAATGTTGTGAACTAGCATTGCTTACTAATAATTAAGCTTAAGTTTGAAATAAAACTTTTCTCTTCTTTGTTTGTCCGTATCCGATGTATTAACCCTGAGCACTCTTAAGCATCCTGGCCTAAGGTTAAAGAGCAAAAGCTGTCAAAAAAGCCCTATTATTAAAGTACTTTCCATGGTCACTTGAAAAAAAAGTACAGTTTTGATGTTGTAAGTAAATGCACATCAGCAATCGATTTGTTTCCTTTCCACATTGTTGTATACCTCCATATGGTGTGTTTGAGTAGGATAAAAGACAAACCCCATTTCCCAGGAGTATACGAGCGCACCTCATGCACCTTCTGCTACTTAATAGCTGTTTGTCGGGATGCTTATAAAATGTAGGGCACGTATTCAGGTGCAGCTTGAAGAACCGTTGTATATTTCTACAGAGGTCCATTCCTCAGAGGGAAGCGGAGAGTGAGAAACAGCAAATCGAGGTTGTGCACCTTGTAGTGACATCCACTCTACAGGAATTCAAAGGAAACGGGAGCTATGCTAACGCAGCCGCTGATCAGAAAGAGTTGACGAAGCACTTCTGAACGTTTAAAGCAGTCCGCTTCACCGCTGTCAGCTTAAGCTGCAAGACTCAATCAACATCGGTGAGACTGTTTGAATAATTTTACTTCCTCTAAAAAAAGATCACAGATTTTAACCCGCTTAGGAAAGTTCAGGCGATGCCCTTTAATCACAAAGGTATTGGAGTCACATGACCTTCTTGTAATTCTGTTGCATACAGAACAGTCCAGAGGACAGTATGCAAACATATGCATGCAGAATAAATATTACATTGATGTAAAATATGTCTTCATAATTATGCAGGGCAGTGCATTATAGTATTATGAAAGGCGATGTTGTTTAAGTATAATTTGCAAGGATATTTGTAAGCATTACGTAGTAATGGTACTTAAAATAGTACTAGTACTGTTTTAAATAGTGCTTACAGTATGGCACACTTTTTAGTTCATAAAAGTCAGGTCATAATTTTTTTTTGTCTTTTTTAGGTTTAACAATTGCAGTCTGTTACTTTGATTGGATATAGTGTTAGTTTGGGTTCCAAATTCAAAAAAAACCCATGTATTTGTGCTGTTTTGTTTGGTTTTACTAGTGGCACACTAGTACACTTTTTAGTATTTTAATGTCATTGTAAACTCTCTTAGTAAATATCTGTAAATTCACTCCCTTTAATTGCAAACGCTGCTTATATTTGGCAGACTGCTAGATGAATCCTTGTCAGACATCCAAGAGAGTTGCAAGACTTGCGCCTGTCATGTCCTTTCTGGAAGTGGAAAAAGTAGATGTCTTTGGCATCAGTAACAGAAGACACTGGTTGCTCTGGCTGAATGTATAATTAAGGTCCCCCATGGAGTTTTACAGCCCTTTAGCGCACAGCAGAAAATCTCTTATGAGCAGCCCGACCGCACAAATGATAAAAAAAAACAGCGGGTGTATTGTTCTTATGACAACTCAGAAATGTGTACCCACAAAAATAAATAGCTTTCTCTGACTTTTGAGTAGTTTTTTTATATAAATGCATTTAAGTTTTGTTCAACTTCTAATCCTGTAAAGAGTGAATAATATTACATGTAAATTATGTAAACTCATTGAAGTTTGGGTAAACTTTAGTCTTGTAAAGAGCGTGTAATATCGCATGTAAATTGGACAGATAATAAGATTGTGAGAGAAAGGTTCCTGATGTGTGTAGACCATCACATGCTATCTGAAGGTGCTTTATCATTAAAGATGATTGCTTCAGTTGGCAACAGCTGACTGATCATTATATCAGTGACATAGCTGATACCTCCCATCTGTTCTGACACAACTCACATGTAAGCTCATCTTCTGAGGTCTTGAGATATTTTCAACAAGATTTTAGTTTCAGTTTGTTAGAGAACATTACAGTGGAGATTTTCAATAGTCAGTGTGAATTTTTTTTTTTTTTTTCTACTAGGTATGAAAACAGATTTATTGGGAACCTACAGGATGCATTTAAAAGCATATGACGATTCACAGCCATTGCCTTGAGAACATGTGTATAATAATGTGTTTCTATTTGGCTTGTCCACATTAGAAATGTATGGACTCTTTTGCAGCCAGTATGAACCTCTGAAAGTAGGTCACATACTGTAGAGTAATAGATGGTACCACTTATGAGAGAGACACGCTTATCTTCATCCTTTTGCCCGTGAGTCATCTTTTGTACAATGATGACTTTGGACACAAAGCATGCAGTGTATATTTCTGTTTGCAATTGTTTCGCTTCGTGGGTTTCTATTTTCTCCTGTTTGGCTATATTGCCTCACTGTTCCAGTCTGGAGTTTGCCCCTAATTGACTCATACTGGTCTTGATGTAAAAACTAGAGAATATGGGTGGACGAACATATACAGTGTAAAGTGTGATACTAGCAGTAAAGCCTTCTGCTTCTGTGGGTAGATCAAATATTAAAACAGTAAATGTCAATGCATATACTGTACATTGTGGGCATGTTAGAAACAAGATGTTTCACATTAGTTTGATCTAAAATACAGTTTTCTTTGAAATATTTATATTCAGACTTGGCAATGCTTGGCATGCTGTTTTGTATGGCCATGCATTTCATATTTTATGCAAACTTCTCCATCTCAAAACATTGGAAACTTTTATTTCTTTATGTGCTCCGTCCTCGCTTGTCACTCACTCTCTGGCTGCATGCAGACATAGTAAAATAAAATCAAATTTCTTATTTGCCGCCCACCTGTGACAGTCAATTGCCAATGATCCGTGATTGACAGGCTGGAATATAATAATACAGCCCTACTTCTAAAACCTCAAGCGGCTTAACTGCAAAATTTGATCTGAACCTTCTCAAGCTTTATGCTTCGGTTTAAATTGACTCAGTTAGACTATGACCTTGACTGCAGGCTTAAAACATTTCAGAGTTTAAAAACAGCTATAATAATCTGTTATGAACAGTAAATGCCAAGAGCAGAGTAATGCTTAAGCCAGGCAAGTACTTGGACATTTTACTGGGAATTGGAAGAGATATGGAGGGTAAATTTAATTCTGGTCACCCGTCATCTCGAAAGTTAATTTCAGAACTTTTGCATTGTTTTTAAAGGAATTTTTCACTTAAAATCTGTGTTGGTCTTTTTCACCCAAAATTTGCTGGTCTTCATGATATTTCAAACTTGGATGCTTTAATTCTTATGTTGCTGGTTGTTTTTATTCATGTTATTAAAAATGAACAGAAATTGAGGCATTTAAGCTTTAAAATTGATTTTAGTTATTTTTTAAATAAATATTTAAATGACACTTTTTAGGTACTTTTTTATTGTTGCTAAATAACCTCAGTTCTTATAGGTTTGGCAAAAAGAATAGTATTGAAATATAATATAGTGCTTCATACTTTTGTTTTCTGTAAAAAGTGGCAAAAGGGATTTTTTGGGGTTAACTGTCCCTTTTTATATCCACTTGCACGGATGGTGAGACCCCGATTCTGTCCAGTTGACATCTTCACTGTTAATGATCTCTCTCTACAGCAACTGTGAAAATAAATAAAAAAGACAACAAGATGAAACATAAAAAGTAAATTTAGTGTTTGCTCTGGCTTGTGTTTGTCTCATGACATTATCTCCAGATTGGACTTGTCTCTTTAGTCCCAGACAAATCAAAGTGGCTTCTGGGGTTCCATGTATCTGATTTCAGGGAAGCAGCTTACCCCGCATTACTTTTAAAAAGAAATTTGTCAAGATGGCTGATACAATAAATGGATTATGGGAAGTAACATAGTACTGTAATATTTCTTTTCTACGTGCGCAGAGATCCTCCGATTCAGAAGTTCTCAAGAGGTAGGGGGTAAATTTAATTGCCCTCTGCCTCAGTAAAATCTTTAAAGACATAAGAGTTATTAGAATCATAATCATTTCTTAATGACGAAACCACTGCTAGTGGGCCCAGCGGGAAACTAGACCTCTCTGTTTGTTTAAATGACCAGCGGCTTGAAGAAAATGAATGAGCAGAAGCTCTTAAAATGTGGAGGTATCCACCTGTCAGCATCTGAGAAGCACAAAATCGATTTTAGCTGCCCGAGCTAGAAACCACATGTGAGTTACAGTGTCCCAGGATGCTGTGAAATATTGCTTATGCTGCAAATAATACTGTGTAATGATCCTAATTAATCGATCCCTATGATTTACATTTATGCAGACACTTTTATCCAAAGCGACTTACAGGTCATTCAAGGTCAGTTCGGTTTAATTAATTCTTGTAATCCCTGGTATCAAAACCATGATCTTGGCAGTGACCTTGCTTGTGCATATACTTTAATCCTGACTGAGTCATGACATGTCAAAGATTGAAATCATAGTGATATTAATAGGTGATATCAAACTTTGATGCTCGTTATCTCAGAATTTGATTTTGAGACTTTTTCATATAATACTGTAATGTTTTCATTTACTTATTTTTATTTTATTATTTAATTTTTTTAATATCTTATAATTATAATTAAGCACAACTTGTTATAATTTCTTTTTTTATGTTATACAGTAGCAACCAGAGTTCATTTTTATCCAGGCTTTGGCAGTATTAATGAATTTCAAACCAACATAAGTGCAAATCATTTTAACCAATCGTATTATGTAACTTTGTCCATTTAAATGCCTGTTCATAGAATCAGTTTCTCATGTCTTAGTACAGAGTTAATATCAACAATACCTCTCTGACAGGCCCAGTACAAACACAGGGGACATATTCATTGTTGATCGATGGCAGTCATTAATTGAACACTTATTTTCTTGCAGTATTCTCTGAAGTCAGATTTCCTGTCACCCAGTGTTCCCTGGTGGACTATAAAAGGTCCCATTGATGATTTCAGCCAGGACCCAACCTTGAAATGGATTTTAGGGATGTTAAGAGAACATGTAGGAAGCCTTGTTAAATGAAAGTAAATCTCTTGTAACATGAACTCTATGTGATTAGGAAGCAGGTGAAAAGAAGCTCACTAATACTGGAGGGAACAGACAGGGGTCCAGAAATAGTTTTGAAGAAAGAATACAAAATGAAATATCAAATTGTACTGTATATTAAATACCAAAGATAATGTTAAGAAGATAAAGTTCAGCTTAATGTTATTTGTCCCTCCCACACAATTATTATTATTATTGTTGTTGTTGTTATTATTATTCATAATAACAATAATGATAATCCAATATTAAGTAATGATTATTTTAAGGACTTTAGCAAGGTAAGCATACTAATTAATTAATATATTACAATTGTATTTATGCATTTGGAAGAAGCTTCTATCCAAAGTTATCTACAGTACATTAGGTATACGATTTATTTAGTTTGGTTTTAATTGCTGCTAAATTGGAAAACATGGCACTATACAGGTTTCTATATACCAACATTACATTTTTATACAATATAAATTGAAGGTTAAAGGAAGAGGGATGGTTTCTCTTTCTTTGTTGTGGCATATTTTTGTTCTTTCCAGCGGTAATGTTTCTGCTGATGTTTGTTGTTATTGCTCGTCTGGCTCTTTATTGCGACTCAGAATTTGCCCTTTACGAAAAAATCCACTCGGCAGTTCTACAATTAGCTACTATTTTAGAAATCTCAGACAGGGATGTGACTAGATAATACCTCGCAAGTTTCACATGCTGCAGACTAAGATAACACTGTGTTTCTGTGGCTCAGCTGGTCCAACAGAGGTCATTGGTCTGATTCCAAGGCAAAGCATGTGCTGATAAAAGCTGTACCTTAAAGTTGAGATAGATAGATAGATAGATAGATAGATAGATAGATAGATAGATAGATAGATAGATAGATAGATAGATAGATAGATAGATAGATAGATAGATAGATAGATAGATAGATAGATAAATGCATGCACAAAATGCTTATATGTGACCCTTCCTGTGAAAACCCAGCTATTCTGCATAAAATCATCCTACATAATATAAAGAACATTCTGTTAAATTAAAACCTTGATATCTTTAATTTGAGTAATGACGTCAAAAATTGAAATCATAGTGATATTTACAGTATGAAATCAAACTTTGATGCTTGTTATCTCATAATTTGTTTTTGAGACTTTGTTTTCACAAAACAGGGTCACATGTAAATCATATTAACCTATTGAGGCATGGCCTTAATCATTAAAGTCAAGTTAACATAACCCCACCATGTACAGTACCAACTTGTGTTGAGTTTTGTTGTGTTTCGTAGGATCAGAATTCTATCCTTATATTGTTTTAAACCCGTATGATCTTCTTTCATCCATGAAACACAAAGGGCAGACGTGACAGCTCCAGTCCTCATTCACTATTATTGTTTTTCCATACAATGAAAGTAAATGGTGACCGAGGCACAATCACAAATTCCTAAAGTGTTATTAATATGATCACAGAAAATATACCGCTAAGAGCTATAGATTACGAAGACCCTCAGTCCCCCGCCCGTGCTTCCCGCAAAGTAGACGTGCCTTTAAACCCTCCGCTCTGACCTTTCTTGTTGATATTGAAAGACAGCTAACAAATAAAGATGCTCCCTCACAAAGGTCATGTTTTTCTGCCTCTAAAGGACATCACAGAGACGGATCTGACAGTGGTCATAGACTGAGCGACTGGGGGCCTCCGCTGCAATGAGAAAACTCTTCTCTGCTTTTCCTGCACCACTGGGTAAAGATAAACACATTTTGCAGCGCTGCTTGGCTCTCACAAAGGACGGATGCATGAATGGATGAGAGCTGCCGTGATCGGAATCAAGCAAATCGAATATGGATTTTCAGTCTGACGGTCTTATGGCTGATGCTACAGTGGGTTGGCTGATAAGAGGCAGTTGTCGTTATGATCAAATGATTATCATACATGTGAGTGAGTGTTTGTGCTTGCGCTTGACTGGCTAGACTAACAGAACAAAAGCGTATAACGTAAAAAGAGACAAAAGCAGATGGTAGGTGTGATTCTGCTTGCCTTGAAAGATAGTGTGATTGAAATTAATTGGGCTTTGTCTTTGCTTATTGGACTTGACTTGGCAGCCGCTATTGGGTAGTTTTTCTGGGCGATAGACAAGGGCTTGACTCCAGGGCTTAGTCGAGCCAATGGGGTTCTGACATTCTTACTGATTGGACTTATCTGGCGTCCAAGGTTGAACAGAGTCAAGAACCTGTCTTGTCGGCTTTTCTCATGAGCTTTTCCCAAGTGCTCTCCCCTGTATGTTATATTAAAATAAGAGTTGATGTTAATATAAGATTTTACCTGGATACTATTTATGCAGTTTATTCTTATTCTCATTTATTTTTTATCCATACTAATCAACAATAAGTCATCATTTTTTCTGCAGGAAAGAAAGGGAGACATTTATTTTAGACATTTATATTAGACATAATGTAGCTACATCCTTTATGCACTTGTTTTACATACCCATATAGATAAACCAGAACAGGCTTGTTCCCAATTAAAATGATGCCTTAAAGTCTATGAAGGCCTGTATGATTCAAACACGTAAGCTAATGCATCTCATTTCTCTCTCAAGGTTACCAAAAGAAAGCAGAAGGTCAAAGCACATGAAAGGTTTCAGATAACACCTTAATCTACAAACCACTTTGAGATCACGCGTAGTTTCACCTTTCACACAACCTATAGAGGACTCTTTGTTGATATTAATCACCAGTTATGTAAAGTGATTAAGATGCTGCTACTGAGGTCATTTTAATATGTAGGTCTTCTGTAAAAACACTTCGCCGCACTTCTTTCAAACATTTAATTTGTTCATTTCTAATAGAACAGAGCGACTGTCAGAGTCCCCAGAATCCAAGACGCTGGAGCGTCTTCAGAGAGGTCTGCGAGAAATTCTGGCTTTAGTCTTGCGTTAGAAGAAATGGTGCTCTTACAGAGAGAGAGAGAGAGAGAGAGTCTGATAAATGATGAATTGCACTCCTCTCTTTCTCTCATTACTTGCTGTTACCCATAACCTTGTCAGGCTGTGTTGTGCTTTTTCATCTTTTATTATCTTATTCTTTGTCTAAACCGTGGGAGAGAGAGAAAGTGAAATATGTAGTGTGCATGTATTCGCAAATAAGGTGAGCCGAATTATAAAAATCAGCAAACAGACAGCCCGTTATTTCTCGTGCAACTGTTAAATTTCTCTCCCTAAAATTGATGCTTGTGTATCTGTCCAGACAGACAAGGGGAAACTGACTTATTATATAAACACACTTTGTCCTTAGGGTTAATCAACCAATAATTCATCTCGCAGCAAGCGACAACTTCCCACAAAGCACACGGGAAAGGCGAACACTTCCGATTGGCTGTCACAAATGATTCATAGTCAGTGTGTTGGCTTATGAGACCAGAGAGACACTTGTTTTGTAGGGCCTTTGATGTGTTATTATTTCAATTGGGTGCAAAGCGCTAAATCTATGTTTCAGAAGTACAACTCCCTTAACTCCTGGCACAATACGATTGGCCAAACCCACCTTGTGACCCTTTATTCGTTATGGCATCTTATCAAACCCAGTGCAATTATACTTTGTTTGGAGACTTGGCAGAGGAGTTACAAGCACACACCCCTTTATAAAGTCAGACCCTGAGCCCCCAGCCACCATAACAAAAGACACAACAAGACGCCTTAAGGTGTTCGGCTGCCCAGCCACAATTAATCTTTGAAGGTTGATAAGAAGCTTTTGTCAGAAGCAAGTGTCTCATTGATGCATGCCGGAGACTTGGGGACCGAGCAAGTTGGGCCGCTAGAGTGCCCCCTAATGTTAATGTGAATCCAAACAATCCTACTGTGTGGGAGAGAGAGAGAAATGATGAGTGGTAAAATGAAATGGAGAAGTTTGTGGGCAGACGCGCAGAGACGACAGGCGGCAAGCTTGCAGACGTAAACCTGGCAGGGGATGTGAGGAAGGCAGGCCTGCTCTCCACCCGCACACCAGTCAGCGTGTGAACAGCAGCCAGGCTTTTCTGACACAAGAGCGTCTGCAGCGATGGTTTTATTTGCGGATTTAGATGGTTAGTCACACGAGCACGTTTTTACTTAAGTGTAAAAAGTGATTCAGACACATCCCTTTTCTGGACGGCATGGATCTGTAGAAAAAAACGAAATTATAATATTTATTATAGTATTGTTTTAAATCTGATTTATTATGTTATGGTGGTTTGTTTTGCAGTAGAAAATAATCATACCATTGATTATGTCTTAAAAATGTTAAATTAGAGATGCAGGTTTGAATCCCGTCCACTTCACATTCTTATCCCATTTCTTTCTTCTCACCCTTCGCCGTCATATCTTTAATGTCTCTATGAAATAAAATTGGGCAAAAATGTATTATTATTTTAATAAGAAATCATGATAGCGTTCAGTCTGGTCATTTTAAAGTTGGCATGATATTCAGTCCAATTCATCAACTCATCACTCTGGCTTACGAAAAATGATTTAATTTCCAATCATTTCCCTCAGCACTACAGTTACTGGACGGCTTTCTCAGCGTCTGCTCTTCAAGGACACAATGGCAAGTTAATTTTGACAACCGTACTGAGAACCCCGATTCTTTGTTTCATAATCTGTAAGATGAGATTTTCTCAGAGGACACGTGCATCCCTCATTTGAGCCAAGACTGCTGAGTGGGATCTGCCGCACATTAGCATTCCATTTGTGTCTGAGGTCCGTCTGAATTCAAAACATGCATATTTAGCATTTCGTTCTCACAGTATCATCACAGCCCACTAAATATCATGATGCTGTCCCCACCTGCTGAGTCCATCAGTGGCACCAATGAGAAATTAATGAGACGTTCCCAGTCGGTGCTTTTTTTTGCAGCCCGCGGCGAGAACTGTCCTCCAACGCTTGTAGATCCACCGAACACGGAAGTTACCTTTAACATCAATGGGAAACTCCTTATCAATGGTGTTAGTTCAAAGACAAACCTGTTCTTTTCTGCCCCGTGTGGCTAGCTTAGCGGGGAAACATGAGAGGAGCCGTGGGTAATTGAATGTCATTACGGGCTCCAGACGTTACACAGAGCGCTATAAAAAAATGTCAAAAGCGTTTTGATTTTAGCGGGCTCTCGGCTCTGAGGCTGCTGCATTACCTTCTGTTGGGGCTCATGAATAACATCAAACAGACCGTGGAGTACACAGGAATGGGAAAACGTGATAACTTGGGGAGGTAATGTCTGAGGCACTTCAGATGAAGAGGGTGGGGGAGAAACACGGACCTTGAGAGCTGAGGTTTGCAGTGCCATTGTGCTGATTGGTGGTCGGCTAATAACAGAAAGAGGAGGGGATGTGAAAGACCATACACTAACTCTACTTAATTGTGTGTCAAAATCAGTGATTCTCAGCCAAGGTTACTCGTGGGTGTACTTACATAGGTTTCACTGGGGTACTTTGAAAGTTGTTGATTTTGCTTTGTTAAACCTATTAAACAGAACATAATTAGACTGAAGTGATTTTAATAATATTACAAGTAACATCCTGTATAATAGGAGTTAGAAACACATTTCCGGTGTGCTGTAGATAAATGCCAGGTTAAAGTTATTCTCATGAGGCTGTTTAGGAAACATAATGGGTAAAGTTTTGGAAACGCTGCTGTATGTAAATGTAAATATCTGTATTGTCTTAATGTGGGTGTTTGCATTCGCTTAACTGCAAATACAGAACAGCACAGCACACAGCTGTGGAATGAGAGCGATGCGCTTCTGAATATGGAATGTGTCACACATCATTAATGTCATTTTACCAGACTGACGAGCAGTGTTGTTGTCTTGTTTTGCAGTACAAATGTCTAAAAAATATGTTTCTAAAAAGATTTCTGATAAGCAGATTGACCTTAGATATTAAGTCTTATCTTCTAAAGCAATTATAAAATTTAAATGACTTCATGTCTAAAACTAGTAAAGATATATGCCAGTAAGAGAAATACACTTCAGTTAGGTTTTACCTCTTAATTAGGTACTTAATTCAAGTTTTCTCATCCCATTGGCATGTATTCTTGCTTGTTTAAAGCATAAACTTTGATAATTTTTCAAAAATGCTTAAATTAGATACTTTCTTCATAAAAAAGACCTTATATCTGAGGTAATTTTGCTTAATTAAGAAAATGTGTTCAGATTAAATTTTTTTGATATTTGTATTGCAAAACCAAGACAACAATAAACATTTTTGTTAAATAAATAAAATGGACATTTCTTAAATTTAGTTTCTTTGATAACTGTCACCGTACATATTGATCATACACATGAAAATGCACTATCCGAACTGCATTATAGTTTTTTATTTTATATATTTTAAAAAATAATAAATTTCTTTAATTTAGGTATTTTTTAAAATATATTAAAATTGTTTTTGTTTGCTTTATTAAAAATGTCAAATATTTTTTCTTGAGTCTTTTTCATCAATTTATAGTTTGTCATGATTAGATTAGAATTCAAGTGAATAGGGAAATAACATGCATGTTCCTCCTGAGGAACGGGGACCGTTAACAGATTAAATTCATTTTTTTCAGCATACTATGCCTTGGTTAACCTCCGGAAATTAGACTTGTAGTTACTGCTTATGTAAGTTACTGAGAATGATCTGCCTAAGGATTTCTTTGAATTTCCTCAAAGGAACAGTTTGTGCATGTGCACACGCACACAAGTGAACATATGAGCAAGAATGCATTGTGATGCACTTGTAGTTAAAAAGCATGCTGGGCTGAAAAACACCCACTCTGCATCACAGTGGAGACTTATAATAACCTGCGATTCTGCATCCACTCAGCTGGCTCATCAGAATTCTGCTCCACTCAGGGACCAAGCACTTTAGATATTCCACATTAACAATCCAGACAGCTACCAATTCACTCCACATCCTTTGTCATTACATTATAGGTGAAACATGAGGTTTATTTAAACACAAATCTTACAGGTCATCAGATTTTTTTAACTGGCAAAAGCAACATTTCTTCTTTGCGTTGTATATTTAGTTGTGCTATTATTGATGGAAGAAACTCGTACTGTAATATTCCCTGCAATATTTCTTAACCCACATTGCATTTTTTTTTCAAAGCAGATCTGTATTGTTTTCTCTTGCAATAACGTTATTAAATTGTCTGCTGTTCGCAATGCCCCTGTAGTCTCATTTAAATCTCCAGCTAAACTCCTTAGGTTGCAGGCATCCTCACCTACACTTCAGCCAATTAAAACTCCCCAGTCAGAACGCATAAAAAGAAAAGTTAATGCAGAATCCCTTTCAGTCAGCGTACCTTCACCTTCCTCCATATTCAACACATCCCTGCGCAAGCCTAATTCAAATCTGACACTCGCTCTGAATGATCCGAAGCTCATCCGGCTACGCTCGACGCTTCCACTGCGGACTGTTGTACACGTCAGTAAAATAACATTGTTACCTTCCTGGGAGATCTCCAGTGTTGGCAATGCAAAATCATCATGAGATCATTAAAAACACTCATGCATGTAGCTGGTTAAAAACTGTCCTGTTGGATTCCCCACTGTGAGATTAGTAACACGACAGGTCAATTAACAGGCATCTCACGCGATACTACGTTCATCTCGAATAATAACTGTTTATTATCTGCAATCATTCAGTCACTCGGCTATTGTGCCCTGTTTCAATAATAAATGGGATGACACTCATTATTGGATTTGACTATTCTGCTTGACACGCAGACAATGGGATTCGCTATGCTTTACTATTATCAGATCTAACAAAAGCAGATTGGCCTGAACAGTTTGTCCATTTTCAGGTTATTATGGCCGCTATCCACCCCATTAGTGCCACGGACACTAAAAGTCCCACCGAATTCAGCATGTTCATTTGTAGTCTTGGATCAAAAATCAGCTGTAGTTTTAGTGTAAAGTGCTTAATACCAGTTTAATTGAACATTATTTCTGAACATTATTACTGAACATTATCAAGCAGTTTATTTGTATCATATTCCCTTTTTAAGTAACATTTGATGTTAGTGGCTTTGTATCAACAGTGGATTAAATCTTAACGTTCTTAAAGTAAATGTTGCACATGTCAAAAACAGTGAACTTTTTCAGATGCCTTGTGCCCATTCACAATATAATTATTATTAAGAGAATAGCTGGTTCATATATTTTCTTTAATAAGTAATTCTTGCTCATTTTTTAGAATGAAGCTGTTCTGAAGCTGTTGACATCATGCCTTGTTATCTTGATCAAAGAGCACTACAAGCATTATCATCATTAGCTTGGTTACTCATTGGTCAGGGAAGAATGAAATAACGCAGATTTAATTCCAGCAAATGTTCCTCTTAAATTAGTATGTACTGGACTAAACTGCAAATTGGACTTTTTCTGTGATCACAAGCTAAACCACTGGCCCTCCTTAATCCCTGGATTAGGAGAAGCTCTTTAAGAACACTAAACCTATTAGCTTTACACCTATCATATATTGTAGAGAAACTGCTTAAGCTTATTTCATATCGCTAATTACCAACACAGCTTTAGAAACTCTTTAACTTTGTCAGCTTTTCTTAAAGCTCTGTTTATTTATGCTCTTCTGTGTTTTATCTCTACTTTTTAAATATTAGATGTTGTCCTACGTTTACATTATTAAATTACTACATTACTACAAATTGAGGATTAGGGGCCATTCATACATAATGTTATGATGTAGATGATGTTAAGATGAGCTGCTTTGGTGTGGTGTGTGAAATGGAGGATGGAGGATTTTGTTGCTGGGCAACAAGAGGAAACAAGATTTTTTTCCCCGAAAATTTTATGTGATCTTTTGCTAATCTTTGACTAGAGGGTTTTCAATCCACAGTTATTGAATCATGTTTGCAGAGTTGGCATGCAGAAACAGGTTTGCAATGTATTTTATAGATTCATTTATAACAAACATAACAACATTTACTAATAAAAGATTTCTTGTTGACCTCTATAAGCAGAGAGCTAAAAGGATGAGCTGCTTATAAACATTTCTTTTGAGAGTGAAACTCTTAAAATAGGTTTTTTTAAATAGTTTTTTTTTTTTTCAAAATTGCATATAAGCTAGTCAGCTATGCATTTGATTGAAAGTAGATGGATCCGTTGTACCAAACATCTGTTTTTGCCGTACTTTAGATATGTGTCACATTGACTGACTGCTGGGAAATTACACAGAACATAAATATGATGTTATTATTAAGCAAAAATGTTAAATATGATTTCTAGAAATATTTATTATACTTTATTATAAATGCAGTAAAATCTACTAATAAGTTCAGTATTCTGTAAAACTAAAGGTTACCTTTTTGCATGCTGTAAATAATTTGATAATGTATTTTTTAATGCACAATATGTACAAATACTAATGAGAATAAGATTAATATACAGAAATACTAATTTAACTCATGAATAAACATGCCAGACAAGTCTGCTTTACAGAACCTTGTGCTTAGAGCAAAATGAATGTTGCTGCAGGATGCTGGAACCTAAGACTGTTTATTTATCGAATGGAAATTAATTGCTTGCTAATGGCTTTTGATAGTTAAGAGGAGGAGTTTGGTTTTGTTGTTGTCAGACTGCTTTGACATCACTGTTATCTGGAGTAATTTATAAGCTTCTCTACATCCTGCTTCTGGCCACCAGATCCTCTCAATCACAGTCATTTATAGGAGAACGCGTGATGGTTTGGCACACTCTCACTTTAAGGGTTTTTCTCAGAATAAGCATTGATTAGAATTACTAAGCACTCTCTGTTTGTCATTGTTGATGTGTTTATTCTCAATCATTTGACATTGAGGGCCAAAACAACTTTTAAGAAGTGGATCTGGCAAATCTATTTTCTCATCCATTATCAGCACCGCAGGAGGGAGCGAAAATCAGGCCTGTGAGATTCTCCCGGTAGAGATGAAATACTGGCGAGTTGATTGCGAAGGTTATCAATATAGCACAATTTACCAGTTCATTGATCCCAGAAGACAACAGCTAGTTCATCTCTCAGCTTGGCTGAAAAGTGTGTTTTAGTTGCCTTGACAAAGTGTGTTACAGTCAGAGAGATCTGGGAGTGTTGTAACAGATTTTCTTTCATTGTTTTTAACTCAATATTTTGTTGCGCGGATGTTTTTCTTTCCATATTTAACTTTACAAATTAAAGTAGCTGCTTCTGTCTCTAAACTTTGTAAATAAGCGTTGAGGACAAGAAGTGCAGCTGTCACTAACAGAGCAAATTGTTACATTAATGAAACACGGGAATGTTTTGTGTACATATTTTTTGTGGGAATCAAATTCATCCATAATCATAATTTCTTCTATAATTTCTTCACTCGTTAAATGGATTTGTGGGTGGCTAATAATTTATGATTATGTCAGTGTATGAAACAATCTTCTTTTTAACCAAAACATCATTACAGACTTTACCTAATAGTATCATTAATTAAAACCAATTTGCAACTATTCCAGACAATTCTCTAAATGTCCCAATTATTGTGTGTTATAATAAACAATAACATTTCCAACAAATTACAAAATATTCAATCTTTAAACTATTACATTTTCTGGTAGTTATATGCCATAGATTCTCCATGTCTCTATCTATATTAGTGAATCTCTTCTGCTGGGCATGAAGTTGCCAGTCACATGTTTAATGTATGTTGTGCCAAGGACACAGATTGAAATGTTGATCTTCTGGCATTGTTATGATGAACTGGCAAATAGAAGATGGAAGTGTCACTTCCCCTCAAGCAGTTCTTGCATCTCTGATATTGCTTCATGTCTGGTGTCATGTAGGATCTTAATAAATTTGTGTAATCCAATTAATAACCAAAGCCAGTTAATTAACAAGACCTCAGACTTCCTGTAGTACTCATAAATCATCCTCAAGCTAGTAAATATTAAATACAAAGCTCACTGCTGTATGCATCATTATGCTAAATGTACATTCTTTTGCTGAGTCAACATGGGGATGGTTAATTTTGAGGCAAATTTTCAACAAAGCCAGTATGTGATATGAAGATAAGACGAGTCAGCTTAACGGAGCCTGCGGTCTTGACAGAAGAGCGAGTCTGTAGCAGGTGAATCTGCTGACGCGCTGTAGATAAGAGTAAATGAAGGCTTTTCTGTCAGGTGAGGAGTTTGTTGCTTTCATTTTGTGCATATGAACGAGATCATTTGTAACGTTAAACATGACTATAGTCCCATCATGACTTTAACCTGTTAACTGTTCCTCGGGAGGAACGCCTTTCACCATTTACTTCAATATTTCATAGTTAAATTCTAATCTAAACATGACAACTATATGTAAATGAAAAGACTCAAGAATAAATATTTGATCAGTTTCCATAACAATAAATAGAGACAAAATGTTAATGTTATTTATAAAAATACCTAAAATATATATATTTTTTAATATTTGAAATTAAATATTTTAATTTTTAAATATGTGTGGTGACAGTTATCTGGTTAAGACTTATACTTGTATATTATTATGTATATTATTTTTGATGTATATTAGACAAATATTGTCTGATAATATTTGTAAGTCGCTTTGGATAAAAGCGTCAGCTAAATGCCTAAATGTAAATGTAATGTTATTTGATCAGATTTTTCTGACCAGTCAATGGCTCTCTTCAATCTAAAGCATCCCACTCATGCTATTGGCTGTTTTAAAAGTGGGAGGAGCCACGTAATTTCTCCCACTCTTCATTGCAAATAAACACATTGAACAAAGCTGCACATTTCAGGGCACTCCAGTTAGTCTTCAGTTCCTATAAACTAAACTGTTGTTCGAAAAACAAGCATTGTAGTTTCAATCCATCACTAATTCATTTGTATATTTGCAATCATAAGCCACATGTAATCAGCTTTCTCCATCAGACTCATTAAACATGCAGAGTGCCAGTCTAGTGCAACAACCACTAAGCAGGTGTGTATTTTGATTGCAGAATGAGGGTGGGTGAGAGAAAATAGGGGAGGAGACCGCAAACACAGCTTCTCGCAAATGAGGCTCTTTCTCTGTTTTGTTCTCTGTTACATCCAGAACAATTTGCTATGCCTAATTACCCCCACTTGCATAAAGAGGGGGGAAATTTGCATAGCTGTCGGGTACCCTTCTATCACATGAGGATTTAGCCCAAATTCTCAGTCCCGACACTGTTGAGATCATTTCTCGGGGTATTGTGAAGAGGTCTCTGGGGATGTTGTACAAGGCAGTCAGTTAACACCTGGATGCAGAATTTGATGTTTCAATTTGTGTTTTGTTACAGTGCATTACAGGCAGCAGGTAAATTTAATGTATTTTCCACTAAATAATTGAATCAGTTATTGTTTTGACTTGCTTTGCAAGAATTGATATGTTGTGTACTGTATGTATAAAGGTTTGGTTTATTAAACGTTTTTTAAAAACATGTTATAAACCTTTCTCTCAACAGATAAATAATGCTTCATAAAAAGTAAGTTATATTCGGGTGGGATGGATTTTAATAAACTATTCCTTTAAGTACTGTACCAAAATGAAAACCTATTTCAGCTCATCCCTCTCTTGTTGGCTTTCTACTAAGTGCCCTTAAAACAAAACTCTCAATATTTCACTTGTTTTAAACTGTGAAAACATCCTTCATTAATGTCACAAGAAAAACCACACAGCATTAAATTGGCCGAAAGATAAAATCAGAGATTAAAATCTTGCTTAATTTGGACATTTGAAAATGTGCAGATTGAGCGTTGATTGATGTTTTGCATTAGCTTTGATTATGAAGCCCCAGTCACATACATTAAAGTCATTCCATTACCACCGTCGACATCAATCAAGCAGTGAGCTCTCGCTCCGCGCAGATGCACTCATGTAAGTTTGACTTCCAAAGAGATACATTTGCCTATTCCATTAACCTCCTTGGCACAACATGTGTATCACTCTCAGTACTGTTATTTTAGGCTCATCTGAGACCGGGCTCTCGAGTACTCTTAGAATTCAACCGTGTCTTAAGAGGGATTTGCGGGAAGAGAAGAGATACCTTAACAAGTTCTTCAAAATTAAAAATAAGTAATGGTGTCTAATAAAAACTGCTTTTTGGAGAGAGAAGTAAATAAAAATTTACCTCAATGATGTTAAAACATTGTCAGGTGTTTTTGCACAAGGATTTGCAAAAAACAAATTTGGCAAGCAGATTTTTAATTTAGCCTGCGAGCATCTCTCACACCCGTTCTCTCGTGGGATATCATTTGTGATTAGTGGTTTTTGCTTTGTGACCACATATAATATGAAAGTAATGATACTTAAAACTCTGCCTTCTTTTGAGAGATTCATTACAGTATGCAAATGACCAGACACAGTCCAGGCGTGCTGTGGAATGAAGGTTTCTGTTAGTCATCTCGCTGGTTAATTATGATAAAATAAGGTCCACGGCTCGAGCTGAACGGTGGACACTTGGCCCCTCCTACTCCTTCACAGCGTGACTGATTTCTCACTCTCTTCAGCCGTCACATCATAATTATCGGTTACACTGTGTTCATTGGCATCTGTAACAGACAGCGTTGGTACGACATTTGTTTGTCCGCAGCGCTAAAGTGCACGTCATGGGTGTAAAACAGTAACTCCATCAGAAGTGTGATTTATTACATTTATATTTTTGGCAGATGCTTTTGTCACTTTGCATGTTTTCCAAGAATTAAACCCATGATCATTGTGTTGCTAGTAGCTGTGTCCCATTTTCTTGATGCATAGTCTTGCACCATCTCAAATTACTCCAGGCCTGAGAGGGACTTAGGGACGGAATGTGATAAATGTTAGATTTCTGGTCGTTGCGAAGCCTTCGAGGTGTTATGAGAAAGAAGAAAGAGAAAGATAAAGAGGGTGTGTGGATGGAATTCACATGATATTGATTTTAAGATTAAGGCTTTATGTATCTGTAGCGTGGAAGTATCTTGGCCTGGTCATTTTATTGGTGAGTGTCGGTCGATTATGTTCTTTTCCTACAGGTAACCTTTAAGATATTTCCTCCAGTTAATAGTTGTCATTTAGGTTCATTGAAAGGTCAACATGATACCGATGATGACTTAATTTTGTTGACTTTTAAAAATGGTCGAGAGAGAGAGAGAGAGAGAGAGAGAGAGAGAGAGCGAGAGAGAGAGAGAGAGAGAGAGAGAGAGAGAGAGAGAGAGAGAGAGAGAGAGAGAGAGCATGCAATGACATTCAATGAATAAGAACTGTGAATGTGACAGAAGATTTATTGGAGTAATATCACTGGTCCATTAGCACAGCACATCATGAAAGGAATGGATAAATTGATGAATTATTTCTTGTGTTTCACAGACGTCCTTTGTGATTTTAATCCTTTTATTCAGCCGTGTTTTTCTTACACCGTGTTAGTTTCAATTCAAGAACCTCAAAGGACTTGTAAACTTTAAACCGTCTCAATGTATAAACTACATCAGAACAATGCTGATGAAATGCACAATAAATTTGACTTGAACGATATCTTAATGCTTTGTGTATTAAATAGAAAATGCTTCGAATGTCACGCGTTGTCAGATCCAATGAGATCCGCCTCCGACATTTCAGATCGCAAAGCGGCACTTTCACACTCTATGATCAAGTTGTCTGACATTTGCCTGCATAAATCAAGTCTCTTTTTTGAGTTCCTGCCACATATACTCATGTACTTGTCCCTTGTGTGTCAGTCTGACCTTTTGTTTCCTGCAAGTGGGCGGCAAGAGTCATGACTGTTACGTAGCAAGTTGTCACTCAGTCTGTGAAGACGGGCTAATAAATGGCGCAGGGGTCTTACTCGTAAACATCTAGGATCATATTATGGCAGACGTGCATTTAGGGGATAATCAGTTGTGTCATTAAAGCATTACGGATGATGCATCTTACAAAAGACCATTCCGCCATAGTATTTGGAGATCTCAGATGCCCTTTGTGTCTAACAAAAACTCATCTATATCGGTGACAAAAGTGACCAATTCTAAGTATCATGTCATTAGCACACAATAGTGTTACATAATACTTATTTCCTCTAGTCTTCAAACAAATACATTTATGTTAAAATGCTGTTTTTCTTGTATTGTGTAAAGCGGATGTATATGTTTTCGTAATGCATAAGGATTCATAAAGATGTTGTGAATTGGTAAATAAGAAAATCTGAAATGATTTGTTTCATTGTGAGAACAATGAAATCAAGAACAATGTAAAAAAAATTAATCTAAACTTTTCAGAAGTTATAAACTATAGACTTACAATGCCATAAGAATATGTGATGACAGAATTTTCATTTTTTTGGTATCGTTCAGTTGCTTCACAGGCACTTCATGCTTCACATCTTTTGATCAGTTGTTTAAGCAAAGCTTTAAGAATTTGGGAGTAAAATAATATGAATTTGTTGATGTTTATAAAATACACAGTGCTGAGTGGAAATCATATAGTGATTGCAGGTAGAGCAGTATGAGAGTTGGATCGGACCTTCTTCTGCTCAGATGTCCTTCAAAGAAGTCTTTGAACTCAGATATGGTGCAATGACACCCACAGAGACTGCAACTATATTTTGCTACCAAGCCTTACAGTCGACTGCTCAGACAGACCCATTTTGACCAAAACAATCTGTGCACCTGAAATAAATAGGAAAAGCTGAACACCCTGAGGGAAACCGTTCACACTTAAACAGACCTTTACTGGCCCCAGAGAGAGTTTTACTTTCCTTTTGTTGTTTTATTCTTTTTCTATTATTCAGCATTGTAAAATGGAATTGCCTGCAAGATCGCCATAACATATTTTTTCTGCATATTTATTATAGTATACTTTCTTGCGTGTTAAGATGTCATACAGCTGCGAGTTCAAAATGTAATTGTACTATATGTTACACAGTCATTGGTCAGGAAAATGACCAAAACAAGACAATTTTTTGTCATCACAAAGTCATTTTGGGCAGATATTGTAGCAACAGCTATTGCAAATATATAAAGGAATTTGCAGACTGAGACCCGGAACATGGAAGGATGAGTGACTATAGGAATATGGGAGAGATGTTTTCCAGCTTGTTGTTGGCAATATAAAGCAAAGGAACTGAAGTTTTGAAGTTCTTATCAGTTATCAGTTCCCTGCTGGCAGGTCTGGGGCTGGTGGCAGGACCCTCAGTGGCTTCTCCATGGGTGGGCACAGCAGTAACATATGGTCAGCAGGCTGTCATACCCACACACAGGTTTTTCTCACTGACTCTTTGTGCCTGTGCATTCAACTTTTTGTGCATCTTGTAACATACAATAATAAATAAAGTAAAATAATAGTTCTTGGACTCAACCCAGAACTGTATATTTTGGATGTCTCTCATATTTAACACATTTGGTTTGGGTCATGGAGTACTCCACTTATCAGCTCATGAGTTAATTCATGTGTGTTAAATAAGACAGAATTGAAATATGCAGCGCAGGGGTGGACCTGCATTATGAATTTCTTTCTTTGCTAATGCTCACGTATAACTTTGGCCAAATAAAGTATTTATGATGCTTAAAAATACTGCCTACAAAACTCACTGTTTTAGAACAGAATTAATTTATTAAAAATGGACATAAACATAAAGATTAGATGTCACTTACGTGTCCTATAAATTCCTACGTGAGATGTGACATGTTGTCCACATGAAATTCATGTGGTTTCTTTAAGGGACTTTTTTGGTATCTTGGTCTTTTCTTGGAAAGTATTTTCTATTTGCAAAAAGTTTGTACTAAATATAAGTCATTTCAAAAGGAGTTTCTATATACTGTAAGCTTAATTTACCTCGCACAAGACACAAATCCAGTTAACATACCTAGTAATTCATACTGAACTTACAGAATTTAAGGGAGTGGGTTAAGACGAGCTGTCACTACTCTGCTTTTAATTAGGACTAATGAGCCCTATTATCCTAATTAGATATGCTTAGACATGCTGTATAAGGTTCTTATAATGACTTTACCAGCCCAATGATCAACAAAGGAACTTGAAGAGCAAGTAGCAGACATGTTTTTAAGGGAAACTCAAGGGACTCATCAGTTATTAGTAATTAGTTGTAAAGCAAAAACAGCGTCACCACATCCATCCGGCGACTCTAAACATCACAATCTTTCCATCACTTTTTCTTTGTAGATTTTTTCTTTGGTGTTTTCTGCCACTTAACAAGCATAAATAGCATAAATAACTGAAATGTTATGATGCTACTGTTATTCTTATAGGCTTGCTGATTCAACCATTATAATAACATTACAGGTTTTCCTTTTCTTTTTCCTGAAGAAGTTTCTACCCCTCCCCACCCACTTAACCATCTCTCTGGCTAACCTCAATTACAAGCTCACATTTCCCAATTAAATCACCCCTTCAGGTCATCAAAACGATAACTCATTTTTATCGAGAGCCAACAGCAGTAAGTGGAGTTAAGAAATGTTCAGCTGAATATGTAACCTTTCAGTTTAGTTTTGATTGAAAGGAAAGAATTGCAAAGTTTCAAATAATTAATTTGTCTCTGTTTTTTATTATCTTTCAAACAATTGTTTTTTTATTTCCCTGAGGTTAACAACATGTAACATTTCAAAACATAATTTTGCATTGCATCATGATGAACACTTGTTTGAAGTCCGCACATCCGTCTTAAACATTTGCTCAGGAATCAGTCATTTTAACTTCTTGTTTTTCCTCAGAACAACACAAAAATGCTTAAATACAATGTGTGAGAAGCCTGATCTCACATTCGGGCCAACATTCTCTACACAGAATCGAAAGCTGTCCCATGAGACTCACGCCTAGACACAGCGTAGATCTTGAAATAAGAGTCACACTTAGACTACGCTGGCGGGAAATACCTATTTCAGTATCGCTGTAATTTATTTTTACTCGTGAGAAGCAACACAAAATCTTTTTTTATTATTTAAGTCATATTTATTAATATATATATATATATTTTTAAAGCACATTTAATCATTTCTTAGTAAAATCTTTGATAAATTAAATGGATCTGTTGTTGATTATTCATGAGCATTTTACTTGTATTTGCACAGGACAGCTGAGATAAATGGGGATCAGAATTCTGCGCAATTTGAGCACAACAATCTTTAGTGCAGTGATGCACAATCCACTGTGTTACATCTCTGACAAATCCTGAAAAACCTAAAAATGAACTTTTGGACTTTTTAATGTTTATTTGACCTCAGACATTACTGTACAACTGGCTGCTTAGTGTAACCGTGTCGAGATTGGCGGGTTGGTACCCACAGGTAAACTCTGCATACAGCACAAAATAGCGTGACTAGATCTTTGGTGAGTAGTGGCACCTGGAAAATGGGATTGACCGTGCCATGCTATCCACTTGAAGGCTTAGCGTTGCTTATCTACAGGCTGCACTGCATAAGGAGAACACACAGCGTGAGTTCCTCTTTCACCTCACTTCACTGTATTACAGCAACCACAATCAGTGCAACTAGGTTTGGACTCAGTGCCTGTGGTGCCGTTTGACAGGCTGAAAAGACTTCTGACTTCTGATCTTAAGCACAACTGTGACTGAGGAAAAGGGACAATACAATTTTCAGTATGAAAGTAGTACAGAATGAGAGCCCCCTTATATGAGAGGACATTTGTGTATACCATTTAATACAAAAATAATGTTATGGATGTTTTTATCCAAAGCAAGTCAGGTATACATAAAAAGCAATTAAACAACAAAAAGATTCATATGATGAAGAAATCTATTGAAATGTTTTCTTTTTTAAATCAATAATGCCATCCGTCATATTCATCTTTAATTTTATTTTCGCGTTTTCTCTTTTTTGGCCTGTGAATCACACTCAAAATACAGGTAAAAATGCCATTATGGCTCTTAAGAAAAGAAACAGGTACTGAATTACAATATTATCATATATGTGGAATTAACACAATATTGATTATTATGGTTTTGATATCACCGTTATTGTCAATACCGGTAGTCTATACAGTACAGACATAGTAACAGAATAATTTATGCAAACAATTAAAATTAACATTGTTTACTTTGCCCAAGGTTATTCCAACAATGTATTACTTAAAACTGAATATGAATGTATTCATTGACAATCTTGTCATACACTGACAATGTACATATTTAAACTAAAGATGAAGATGCATTACGTCAGGCTTGATGATAATGTCAAAAGTAATTGGTTCTCACAGGAAAAAAGTACATTGGGGTTAGCGTTAGTAGATGATTTATTTACTTAAGTCTTTTGATCCCAAATTTTCGATTTGGCCGAACTTCCTTTAATTGTCGGTTAATGGCTTTTCAATAGCAGGGGGAGTTGCTTGTTGACTCCTTTGACATCACTGTTATCTGGAGTAATTTATAAGCTTCTCTACATCCTGCTTCTGCTCGCCAGATCCTCTCAATCACAGTCATTTATGTGTGAATGTGTGATGCTTCGACACACTCTCACTTGAGGGTTTTTCTCAGAATAAGCGTTGATCAGAGTTACTAAACACTCTCCGGTTGTCACTGTTGATATGTTTTCTTGTGTGTTATTTGATAGAAAGGCACAAACGTGAATCAGACTAGATGTCTTTCTTTTTATTATTTGCACTGCAGGAGGGAGAAAATCAGGCCTTGTGAGGTCTCTGTTATTTTAGAATATGATGTGTCAGACTGTATAACGACAATATTGCTTTGATTTATGTTGAATAATTAGAACTGTTACAGACAATGTATCTGTTGTTTCGGCTCTGATTTTAAACATCCCGACCATCACAAAAGATGGCTTTAGATGACTAAACCATCATTATTCAGCGGGCGGTGGTGAGAGGCAATTGTTGAATCTTTGCGCTCTGACTTAGTGGAGATGGATGGCATTCTGCTGGGTTATTGATGTCTGATGCCAGATGGTCAATAATTAAACCAAGTGAACTTGAAGGCTTTCTGGTGATTATGTTTATATTCTCATGGGACATGTACGGTTTTAATACAAATCAACACCTTTCTTCTGAAAGCTGTAAATATTTGGGGACATAATAAAGCTGTGTGATATTCTGACTCAATATTAAAAAGGTAGTAGTCATATTATCTGGCCTGTTTCTGTCTCTAAAGACCTTAGATTCAGCTTGATAATGCAGACAGCAGTGCACAAGCATTTTAATTCCTTTCTACCTTGTGTATTTTAGTTTTCCAGGAAAGTTCTAGTAAATGTTATCTTGTTGATATTTTAATCTCGTTGTTTCCACATTTTGGAATAGTAGTAAACTCATCAACACCATAAAATAATACAATTGTAACTGTGCTGTGACTAAACAACTAAACGTATCCTAAATTAATTATGTTATATTTTAGCATCTTTAAAAGTAGTTACTTTTTGTCTACAATTTGCAAATTCATTCTTTTAGTCATCCAGCTTCTTGAGATCTCAACTAGAGAAGCTTTTTAAACGGCACTGAAGGAATTTCAATCTGTGCTGGACTCTTTATTCATTATTTGCTCCAAGTAATTTCCAAAAAATGTTTAGTTTTAAAAGTAAAATTTTCGTTTTTTGTCTATTTTTGTCTACAAAAGTAATTTTAAACATTAAAATATATGCTTTCAGATTAAGAGAATTTTAAATATTATGAGAAACATTTTTGTCATTTGTGTCATTGTGACTTTTGTACAGGACTGTATCTGAGCAGCAGTACAACAGCAGTGTTAGTGTGCAAACAGTGAGGACGCCGTATCTAATAAATTGGTGGATAAAATGTGCACTAAATCCAAATTTACATTCTTGCATTTGTCAGATCTGATGCTTTTATCCAAAGCGACTTGCAGTGCATTCAGTCCATACATTTCATTTACATGTGTGTTCAAGAGGAATCAAACCCTTGACCTCCATGGTGCTAATGCAATGCTCTACTTATTAAGCTACATGAATACAGGTGAAAACCCACAATTTGCTGCTGAAGTGCATAATTTCTGTGTCACCAAAGAAAATGGCATAAGTAAGTATCCCGATTGTTTAAAGATACAAAAATGCAAATGCATAAATGTAAATGAATCCACAAATATTCCCATTGTCTTTCTTTTGCTAGACAGAAATGCTCATACAACCTAAACAATGTTTTTAAGAGTCGCTGTGTTTGAGTCTTTCCACGGATATCTTACTTATAATTGTCCCCACGTTATAATCTAGTATAAAACACTAGTATAACCATGCAGCTAATGATCTTTTTCCCTCGTACACATTTAAAAATGACAAGATTTGCGGTTTCATTATTATAATGAGTTTTCGTGAAGAACTGCATTTACTACAGTAGTTCCTAGGCTAAACGTGTTATCCTCGTTCCACACAACCTTGTTCGTGTGCGTCTGCTGGTTAGGCCAAGATACAGCACGGATGTTCCCCTTCATACTATTGTTCGGGCTAAATCTCTTTTGTTTTTTATTAGTTGTGCCACTGCCTCTCATTCAGTAGCCCTCCGGAGGCTTTTCTGCATGCATATGTGTGTCCAGGCGATAAGGGAATTGGCAATTTTGTTTATGCCACTAATTATATGATTCCACGGTTGCTGTTCGATGTGCATTGTCCTTGCTTTCCGATGTGCCTGCTACTTCTATTTTCATCTACCTCCTCAATCACACTTGACAGTTGGGCAACACTGAATCGTGACCCTGTCTCTGATGCTGGTGGATTTTCGCCTTGATGTGAGGCGGGAGAACATATGAGGAACATACTTCCCCTTTCCAAAAACAAGTTGATGTTTGTTGTTACGCTCTTGCATTCCTTTGCATATGGAGCTTTGTGATGTTTGTATATAAGGATGGTGAACGGTTCCTTTGCCGTTACTCACGTTGAGCACAAACACATTAATTGTTAGACTGTGATGCAGGAGAGTGTGAGAAAGAGGGAGGGAAGCAGAGAATGGATGGAGGGGGTGGAAAGAACAGAGAGAGGGAGGGCGGCGTGTGTGCATATGTGCGAGAGAGAGAGAGAGAGAGAGAGAGAGAGAGAGACGAGAGATGTTTAATACACCGATCCTCAGCATCTAGTCTCTCCGACATTATGCCGGGTGGGAGAAATTCACAGTCAATTAAATCCACAATTCAGAAAAACTAACACAGGGATTAAACAGAACAGAAGATATTTGCTGGTTTGTGTTTCCTCTCCAGATTCACAGTGGACACGGCTGCCGGAGAACGGATTGTCAGTGTGAAAGTTCTTGGGGATGCGACTGCTGTGGAGGATGAGCTAAGCAGAGCGGCGCACAACGGGTTGGAGAGCTTCTGCCGCTGACGGAAGGACCTGTTCGCGAGGAGAACTGCCTCCGTTCTCTCTCTCTTTTCTGTCTTGCAGAGATAAGCAGCTTCCCTCAGTCTCAGGGTTAAAAGCAGGAGACAGCCACTAAGGGGGAAAAAAATAACGGAGCGGAATTATTAAGGAAGGGAGCAATCAAGGGGATCTATAGCGAGGACATTTGAGAGAAAAAAAGTGTTGATGATAGATCGCATCTCTGGCTGTTTTTGCGGTGGGCTAAACTGAATAGATTTGTGCATTGCTTTCCTTCAGCCAGCCTGTGGAGTATAGGATCACAAATAGCGTTTCAAGGTAAGATGTTAGTCAAGTTGGATGTATTGCATGTCTGTCCGTTTCAGAGCTGAGATTAGACAATGACAGCTGAAGAGCAGATGAGGAGAAAATGTAAGTCAAAGTTGTGTTTTTTAGCATGAATTGTTCTGTTTAATCAAAGTTGAAATCAGACGGTGCTAAAATGGTATTTAGAGTTCACAGGGCTGTGCATACAGAGATTGTGAGGGTCTGAGTTGATTTAATGATTTAATCTATGCATAGGTCTGACATATAAAAACACTGGCGGATGAAGCAATTTATTTCACCGCACCTTGGTGGATATCACCGGGCTGTTGGGAGGGAGGGGAGGGTTGTATAATTACAATCTGAAATCGTTTCCTTTTTGACAGGTTCTCTGTTTCATTAGATGTGAGGGGTTTGAATGCTTCAATGTTTAATGTTTATTTTTGTATAAGAAACAATATTTACATCCATATCTCAAAATGCTCTCACAACTTTCAGAGTTGGCCACCAACTGATTGTTGCCATGTCAAAAAGTCTATCCGTTTTTTCTTTCCCTCGCCCGACATAATTACTTTCGCTGTCAGCTCTCCCTCGAGTTCTGTCGCGGCTCCTTCATGTGAAGCGATTTGTTGACCGTCTCTCACGTTTAAAAAAAAAAAAAGGGGAACGCGACGCAGACTGAAAGCGTAATAGAGAAGGTTTGACAGCCTCATATCTCCGCTGCTTCTTCACGCAAGTGAGGCCAGATGGAGAAGGGACAGAATATAAATTTTTTTGCAAAGTGAAGGACAGGCGTTCGGTTGGGTGTGAACGTCCCAGAGCTCCGTCGAGGAGTGTGCAGTTGTGGACAGGTGCCCCCCTCGGAGGAGGGACTAAAATATTCATGATGGCATGCACATCCTGTCTGTCCTGAAATATTTAAAATAATTGAATAATAAATAAACCTTGCTGTTGAAGTTGGCCCCTCTGTTATTCTCTGTCCATGGTGATTACGTCCGCTCATGTTACCGGTTCACCGGATGACTTTGTGTGCAGATTATAAAGCATCAGGCTGGAGGCTGTTTGTGTGAGGAGATTACATTACATTAAGACTTTGCATTGCTGATCAAACCCATTTTCTGTATTTGTCTTGTGTGATCATGTAAATGTGAGAGATGAGAGGGAAGAGAGGCAGAGATTTTCACACTATGTTCCTATTATCCGAATGCTCCGGCAGCGTCGTGAGCAATCTCTGTTGTCAGTAATACATGACTGAATTCAGCCAATTTGAGAGAGGCAGACCGATGGAGAAAAAAGAGAGGGAGTGATGATGATGTCTGTGTGTTCTGCGTCTTTGATGTTTTATTGAGCGCTAACTGGGCAGACCGACTGCGCAGTCTCTGGGTCTGCTGGTTTGTGTTTGAAGTGGCAGATCTGAATGCTTGATTTACAGTTGCATCTCTTTTTGGCTTTTAAACTACGGATCCCTACAGATCTGTGTGTGTGTGTGTGTACAGGTTTTTATACATTGCAGGGTCCAAATGTCTAATTTGTGGAGATCCCCGTGATTCAAAATGATTATTAAACATACTAAAAGATGTTTATTTAAAAATGTAAAAACGCAGAAAGGTTCATGTGAGGGTTAGTCTTAGGGGTAGTGTGTAGAATATACAGTTTGTACAGTATAAAAGTCATTATGTCTATGGAAAGACCCCACAGTGTATAGTGGGTGTTGATATTCGATATTCTTATACTAGACTCACTCTTGTTCCTTAAACAATGCTTTCGTTCTGTACAGTAATACTTTCCAGATTATTTGTATAGTTTTGTTGTTCAAACCATTAAATATCATTTTCCAAAACATAGACGATGAACATATAAATAGCGAGTAATTGTTATGCGACAGCAGTAACGTAGCCTGCCTGCTGTGCGTGTTATGAAACAGGCCTTCGAGGGTCTTGGATGGAAATGAGAATCAACCAGCAGATGTAGCCACAGAAAAAGCCTTTCAATGCATTGCCAGAACTGGTTGTTCTGAGTCTCGATGACCACAGCCAGATGCGTCAATGCACATGGCAACGTGAGAAGGTTTGCCACTGCATTAAAACTGAAGCTCAGCCATGCCTGAAAGCGCTCTCATGGCCATCTCCATGACTTTGTATGTTAAATGCATTGAAAAGATTTACAGATGTCCCGTGAAGCAGAATGCAGGAGTGAAGGTCATTACGATGCATTGTACATGCTTTGATCGTGTACTTGATTGATTTTCTTTCAAATGTAATTTCAAACCAAAGGCATGCTGCTTTGCTGTGAATGCACAGTAATTCGCACAGTGGATTACACAAAGTAATGAAAACCTGAAGCTATTTTGTTCAGTACTCTCATAAACGAGCTTTGCCGTTGACCTCCATTGCAAATGTGGCGCCTAGAGACAAAAAGATATTTTCTTAAAGTATGCAAGTATATGGCAGATTGGCCAACACGTTGCAATGTCCTGATGTGCATACGTAGCATGCATTCTTGCATTACTGTGGCTGTAAGAGATGTGAATTTGTTTATAAGATCACATTTGCTCAGTGAAATTCTGTTTTCCGCCATGAAAGTAATTGAAAGAAGCACGCAGTCTTGCATTGCATATAAATTGTGCAATGGTGTGGTATGTTTTGTGCTAAAACATTGTGCTAAATTTAAATTGTGATTAAAACTCCCAACCTTAAAAACCTGAGGAAACAAAAATAATGTGATTTACGTCAAGAAGACACCCACAAGGTTAAGCATAGCATGCTTCAGTACATCAAAAGCTCTACCTGTAATGCACAGTATAATTCAGCACTTGACTATATTTATAGCGAGTCCATTAAAAGAAAGAAAAAAATAAATCAATGCTCATTGTTCCATCAACATTTGTTTTGTGTTTTGAAGACGGTGACCTTTAGCTGAGTGACTCCTTAGAAGAGTCTGTCACAGGGTTCGGCTATCAGATCATTAGTGCACATCAGGGTGATGTTGTGTTGGCACGGCCACCACAAAAACAGTAATGCACTCCTTGCCGCAAGGCTAAATTACAGAAAAAGCCTTAAATTGGGCATTGGCCCCATCTGCCTTCTTCCGGTGTTTGTTGATATGATCCCTAAGGCAGGTGTAGACTATTGAATGAGATGTATTTCACTTGGGTTAATTTTAGCCATGATCTGGCAGTAATGTGCCTTCTTTGATTGTGAAGCACTGTCACATATTTATCAGTATATTCGTATAACACATCTGGATGCCATATACAGACAGATGGTAGATCTAAACCTCAAGGGTCTTAGTGTCTGGTGGAAAACAAGCTGGCACCAAATACATAATATCATTAAAGTTCTGACAAATGCTGAAAACAGTGTTTAAAAATAAATTTCCATGACCTCCTTGGTGAGCTATACACAGTGGAAATGATGTCAATATATTAATTTCAGGGCTTTTAGAGCTTGTTACTGCATGTGAAGTATTTGTGTTTCTATGGTGAGAGCTCACACGGATGAATACTTCTTATTCTTTCATTTACGCATTTCTCTGAGTAGACCTGTGGCTTTTTTTTCTTCCCAAAAATCAAAGTTTCAATTAAAAGACAGGCTCTGCCATGTTTTCTGGGGTCTTTTCCAAACTGAAACATAGCCCATAGCAATGCTAACTTAAGAGCACATCTTGCATCCCCTTTCTGCCCTGGCCCTTAGATGTGTAGGGTGCTTGGGGGAATGGCACGAATGCTGTGACGAGGCTGATGGTTGAGGAGAGGGTAGAAGACAATGTCAGCAGGTCCTCTGGGGAACGCGTGGACAGCGCTGGCCCTGGGCGGATGGATTAGGACCAACAGCAGCTGACAGTGACCCTGACACCCGCCTCGCCTTAGCGGTCGACCTGCCGTAGCCGAAGCGTCTGATCTGGTGTACGCCGGGCACCTCAAGCTAAAGTGGTACTAAGTTTTGAGTGCGGGTTGACACTCAGCATTAGTAAGGGTTGCAAGGGTGACGGGATGGAGAAGGACTGAGAAATGAGTGGGGTTTGTTGCTGTGGGTGAGGAGGAGACGATAAAGAATCAAACAAGAGAAGGTCAGTGTGCCTCAGGTTAGAAAGGCTCTGGTGTGACTTTCATCCAAGGTCTGTCGCCTCTCGTATCATTGTGAATCAATGTGAGTGTTTCAAGTTTCCTGTTCTGTATACAGCAGATATTATATACAGGGTTATTCAGAGAAGAGAATGAGGAAGCACAGACACAGTCCACTCGTTCCTCCTCCATTTTGGAGTCTGCATCCCTGCCATGTCAGAAAAGCACATGAACTGCTTTTCCTAATATTGAATCCAAAAATATGGCAATTGTTAATGGCTTATTTATGTACAAATAATCTATATGTATGGTATAAATATAAAATCTTTTATTTCTAATTAAAATTATGTTTAGAAGTGCTCAGAGATGAACAAGTTTAATTTAGCATTTACATCATTCATAACCTTGTTTCTATTGCCGTTTGTAAATGTTATAAATTATAGTTTTGAGTCTACCACACATTATTAAATGAGATTATTTTTGTCATCGACAAGTGCCATCTTATGCTTTCCCACTCTTTACGACTAGCACTTATCTACTTTAACAGCGTTTTCATACAAAATTTGCAGAACATGCATTCTGAATTCTGTGCATCATAGTTAACCGGGATGCAAACGAAAACAGCTGTCTACACCTTCACAATCTCCAGATAATTGGATCTTTACCATACATCGATCCAGAGAAAGAGTCTCATGGCAGAGGCACATTCATGATGATTGTAACACGGGCCCGTGATGTAATTAGTTGGACCATAAAGCGGCACCCCTCCATGCTTTGATGTAATATTGGCTAATATGCCTAAACACATCCAATTAACCAATCCATAATGATGCTGTTTGAAATGGTAGATGCATTTCATTAATAGGGAAGTAATTATTGACACTAATCATTTGAAACAAATGATGGCAATTGGGGTTTTGACATGGTCATTCTCCTACCTGGATAAAAGAATAGCCACAACAGTGGATCCTGAAATGACATGACTGGCTATCATTACCTGATGGTTCAAGCTTGCAGTTGTAGTAGAATAGAGAGAAGGGGAAAATATGGATGTTATGATATCTTGAGCTAAAACATTTTTTCATTTCCTAACCCTACCCAGTCATTTTTGGAAGGTTCTTAAAAGTGTAAAATTGATATTCATGTTGTTGTGCCATCAGCCAATCGTTGTTGTCATTAAGTCATTTTCAGCTCAGGTGTTCGGTTCAAAAAGTGGCAGATGACAGTAGATACTTTTAAGGGTTCCTCCACCATCCAAGAAACTCCCAATGAAATAAATAAAAGATTTATATAATTTTAGTTTTGAATTTAGTACACCTTCTTTTGCTTTTTTCTGTCGGTGAGCCTGGTATTTAGGTTATTGACTGGCTTATTCTTATGCTGTACATATATGCATACATAGTAATAAAAATAATAATTTTTAAGCATGCAATACACTCAATTATTTATCATTTTGATTGATCATTTTTATCATATTTATCAAATTCCAATGGGGTGTTTATGTAGAAATTTCAGGGAAAAAATCATAGAAATATTTTGACTGTTTTATTCAAACATTGATGATTATTCTGATAATACTATTAACTTAAAAGAGCTGAAACTTTCCTTTTTACTGTATTGCATAAAATTCTAAATGTGTTTCTGGGTCAAAGCGACTCAAAATAATGGAGCAGTTCACTCTCTCTGTTGTGTTGTTTGTTACCTCGTGTCTAGTTTTTAAAACCCAAATAAACTCGATGTAATCAACAAGTCCCTCCTCTATCTGTTCAGTCATGCATAGCGCAGGGTTCACGTAGGCACTTCAATTGCCACGCTCTGCTGAGAGATATTTAACTAGAGAGAAGAGCGGTGTGTAAAATCTGAAAAATGGCTTGTTGTTGAGAAAAAAGCTTTCCTGAGGGAGGTCATGAGTATTCCACTCTATTCCACTTTCTTCAGAAGCACTTAGGTTTAATATTTGCCAACCCTGAAGTTGACTGCATATTTGTTGTCATTCATGCCAAATGGTGTGTCAGTACTAGAAATTGTATTTTAAATCAATGGACGGCAATTTACATCGTTCCATACAGGATACACCCCCCACCACCACCGGCACTGCCGAGATCGGTGGTACGCAGCTGTGTACTGCATTATCAAAGTGCTCGGGCACTTTTCATGATGAAAGATTCTTGCTGCGTTTTAACTTACTGGATTGGATGTTAATACACCCTTCCAGAGGCTTTGAAACAAAGCCGCAGCATCTAAATGATGACCTTTACCTCGGTTCGAACATGCAGTGCTCCCATTGTCAACATGTGTAATTTCTACCCTTGGATGCCAACACAGCACAGAATTATAAATCAATGAGGCTGCATTAACGAGGATCCCTGAGCCCCCGGGGTTAGCCGGGGATGGAATAATGGGTGGTGGGGGTTTGGGTGGAAGGCACAGAGAGACTTCCTGGGGATGCCGTTGTTGTGTCCGGCCCACAAAGCTGCAGACTGTCACTGGCAGGAGGCGAGCTGGAAAAGAAAGAGGTTCTAATCGAACTTTTGCAGACAGAGAGCAAATATTTGTGTGTGTGTGTGTTTGTGCAAAATACACTTTTTTAATAATACATCTGTGCCTCTTTAAACCGATTGTCCTGACTGCAGGGGTCAAGGTTTGGCTTGTTAGCAGGTTCTAGTTGTTCCCTAATGGCATGCGTCCCTTATAACGTGAATGTGTATGCTGACAAAATGTTTCACAGTAGATTATTTAGCAAAAAGTAAAATATTTTAAAAATACTTTTACACAAGCAGCAAGGTATGAACGTTCCTTATTAAAATCTAGTTTGAAAGGTCCAGCCCGAGTCCACGGGGAGTAATTATGTTGGACATGAAGACGACCTTGAGCTAATATTATTACCATTCAGACTACAAACTACATTCATGCTCGCACAAATTAACTAACATTCTCTATTTGGCAACAAAGCAAGCTCACTAATTGAATTTTGTTAGCCTTTTTAAACCAAACCCATATATATCTGGGTGTATATACATGTTAATCATTACTTTTCATCTATTACATATCAGCTTTTCCACATAACTATTTTATCTTGTGCTCCTTTTAAAAGTTTAATCAGTGCCTTTTCTGTTTGCAACCGTACCTCCACTTAACCTCATGCACTTTTAAGGAGTTATTTGTAACTGCATTTTAAAATTAGTTTGAATATTGCAAGCACACAGTCTATCTTGCCCTTGAATATTTATCTCCCCAACCACGGTCAAATACTGAGTCACACTGATTCATATCGTCACGGCACACATAGTTACTGGCTGTGCTCCACTGCTGCAGAACACGTATTCCTTACTGTACCTGTTACAACACTGCTTAAAATATCCCAATCTCCCACCTGGGATTGCAAACTGCATCAAGCTGTGTTTGGTTGATGCAGGAATACTCCTACACAGGTCCCAAAGGCACCTGTCAGTGATTTATGGAACGATATGGATCAGTACGCAAAGAAATATGACTCAATAAAATATAGGAGCCCATCCATTACTTATAGGGAGGGTCGGGCATATTGCATATTTAATATAAAATCTTCAAATAACATGCATTCTTTAGTGGGTATTATAGTAGATTTGTGCTGTTTTCTGTTACTTTGCAAAGAATTTTAGGAATATAATGCCTCAACCCTCCCAGTCATATTTTCAGCAAAAATCTCCATAATGAAAACCTCTACCCACCTTTAATTATAAATTCTTTCAATGTGCCCACCCTCAGATCAATGTGAACTCAAACCATCTACAAAGGCGTTTGGCTTTGGGCCATATTTGATCACTTCCTATGTGCGCTCTTTCTTTTGTGCCAGCCCAAGGAGACTTCATTATCTCCAGCTGTTTGTAAGCCAAGTTGAAAGAGCAAGAGTGAAGCATTCTAAGTTGGAAAAGTGTAGAAATCTTTGATGAACCATCAGTTTAGACAGATATTGATACAAGCTTGAGAGAGAGAGAGAGAGAGAGAGAGAGAGAGAGAGAGAGAAGAAGGGTTGGGAATAAGTCTTCTCTGTAGGAACTTGCCAGAAAGTCATGCGTGACAATACAAGCAGCCTGTACTCTGATCATATTAGATGGGGCTTAAAAGATTCAGTGAAGTGATTAAGAATTCACTTTTCCCAATGCTGCATTTGGCACGTTGACTAGGGGCAACCAATGTGTCACGACTCACCCAGCCAAGGGTGGAAGTGGGTAAATCTGAGAAAAACAGGTCCAGGCCACATTCCTTCCAAAATCAAAAGATATATTTGCTTGAAACAATTGATGCCTGTTTTAGGGCCATTATGGTTTTCGCATTTTAGCACTGTTTATATAACTGCTAAAATTTTCACTCTAAATGTTTATCTATTTATTTATGGGTCATTTTATTTATTTTTAAAAATAATTTTTATAATTTTTTTTAAATTAATACATTTTTTGCTATTTCTGTTTTACATTTAATTGTTGGTCTATAACAACTCTTTTAGCAAAGTTGTTAGTTAAAGACAGTTTAACTTTTAAAAATGTGCCTTTATTTCATTCCACTTCAATCTTATGTAACTGTTTTTGAGTGAAGAATGAACAACCTCCTACAGTAAAGATGATTATAGACTCATATTAAAATGAACATAAAATACAAATATATATGTATTCAACATTGCCCAGAACTCTTAATGGTCCTAAAATAGCAAAATAATCACATTCCTTTGAGCTTGTGGTAAAATATATCCTATACATGCTCTTGACAGGTTTCGTAAGATTTACCCAAGTCTGAACTCCATTGCTGTTTCCACAGGCATAATTTATGCTTTTAACTTCTTAAAAGCCTGTTAGTCAGCATTTTCCGAAAGCTCAAAAGATCGTGTTCTGTATTCAGCCTGAGTGTTTGAGATTGACTCTGAAATAAGAACCCTGACATCCCACACTGTTTCTGTACGAATGTGGAAAAATAGAAAAATATATATGGTAGATGTAGTCTGGCGTACATTTTGGCCCTGGTGAGTTGGAGCTAACAGCAGGACTGTTCTTCTCAGGAAAAAGCACAGATTGCTGCTCTCCTCCTCAGACTCGGGCTGTTTCCTTTTCATTCTCGCAGCCCCAGATGGCCAGGGCAGACGCCCAAGACGCGCCCGGGAAAAGAAGCCTCATTCTCCTCTGACTGTGCTGCTTTTTTAGAAGGTGCCAAACCTCCTTCATTTGGCAGAGCGAGGTGGCGCTGACGATTGGCACGGCTTTTGAGGTCCAACTGCGATTGGAATTGATGGGTGTGGTTGAAGGACAAGACAGTCCGGCTAAATTTAGATCGAAAGGTTCTTGCCACATGCGACAAAGAGATGAGTCAGCTGGTTTATCTTTCTGTTTTATGATCTGGCAGAATTTGGGAGATGAATATGCATCATTATTTATATTTAGAGCATTCAGAGATTTGCATACACATTTCAATGCTTGTTAGATATATAAACATTTAGAGGTATTTGCAAATACCAATTAAAAACGCCATTGGAGCGGTGTGTACTGCTGCTGTTGACAAAATATTTAAATGAGCTGGTGGAAAAATGATGCTGAGATTGAAGTCTGAAATGTTGCCTACATAGACTAATTGGGCATTGAGCTGTAGTCATTGTAGTGGTTGGCACACATAGTCATGGTGCTTATGTAAGTGTTTTAATATTATTATGATTATTATTTCTGCCTTTATTTTTTAGCATTTTTCCTTTTTTAAAGGATGCTGAAATTAGAACGAATATAATGCAAGATACACAAAGAGACAGACTGAGTATTTTCATCAACAAATAATGTAGTTGAGGCAGCACTGTTCAGCTTGATTATTCATTTGTGACCAATTGTTGTTAGAATATTTGTACAATAGATCTATAAATGGACAGCTTTGAGGTAGCAGCTTTCAGTCTGGTCGTGTATTGAGGTGGCCAAATGAGCATTTACCCAGGGAGGTGAATTAGGAGCCAAAGAATAGCCATCTTTGCTGCCTCATTAGGAGGGGGAAGGATGGGGGTATTCGCCATGGTTAATTGAAGCATCAAGTTCTTGGCATATGTCTCTCCTCTGCTGTCATTCAGCAGGAAGAGGATAAAAACCCTAGTGTGAAAGAATGAGCTCTCATTGAAACATACTGCCAGACTTTTAGCCAGACCAGAATCAGGCCAGGAGGAATCACCATCTCTGTCATGACAGAAAACATTCATGACAGAGGCTTAATTTATCTCTCCAGTTCTATAACACATGCTTATTTTTAGGCCAACCTTATTTTGTATGGCCGTGACTTTTTTGTTTCTTGTTTGAACTGTGTTTTGCTTGGTTGGCTGTCGCCCAAGCTACTACTATCATATGGTAAGGTCAGGTACCTTGCACGTAGCCGTGTGATGGAGGAGGTAAGGGGAAAATGCTTTCATTAGCCAAGAACTAGGTCACTTTGAGATCCAAGCAGAGATGGAGAGATATGGCTGGAGGAAGGCAGGGCATTCTGTTGTCTGTCAAAACTAGCAGTGTAATGATGTGAGATTTGATATTTTTTGATAGAAAGATTATGCTTTTAACACGATCATCATTTGTGTTATAAGGCTTTGGCTGCAGCATTTTTGTCTCTGCCGATAGCCGACTTAATGAAGTGAGTCAGATGTGAAATTTTCTTAAAATGATCTTTGTTATTGATTTGTTACAGTCTGCTTGGACTTTGAAAACAATAGAGTAAAAGATTAAAAAAGTTAAACAAATCAAATAGAAAAATCAAATAGAGCGAAAGATAAAACTTTAGAAATATCTAAGAGCTTAAATCTATGAAGAGAGAGAGAGAGAGAGAGAGAGAGAGAGAGAGAGAGAGAGAGAGAGAGACCTCTTCGGGACTCTATGCGCTCGGGACATTAACTAATGGCTAATACTAAAAAAGTGTTTGAACTTAATGGAAATGCAACTAAACTCACATTTTGTAATTCTTTGTTGTATTCCAAGTAGCATCTACCTTTATATTCATATATATCCCTATGTAAAATTTTTGGTAGCGTCTCTCCTTCATAAAGAGGTGATTCATTATCACTATACACTTGTGATAGACCTGATCTGCAGGTTATATTCCAAAAGAAAGCTTGACTCACAGATACTGTATATAGTATAAGCCATAAGGAGTGGATGTGCTCAGTGCTTGGCTTTATCAGTGGTTAAGGTGCACACCTAAAACGACAGACCATGCTGTCCACAGAATCCCACTTCTTATCTCTCTCTGTGCTGATAAGACCTACAGGTTACCTTGGCTCTCTCAGGTATTTATTCCTCAGATGAAGCTTTTAATGGAACAAAAGGCTACGAAAGACCAACCTAAATCACATTTTTTAGTCTGCCCTGCTGGTACCCTTTTGTTTTGCATCATCACATTTTGCAAAACGGCAGTTGTTGCCATGATCTGAAGGCGCAGTTGTGTATAATATGCCACATGTAGTAATAGCTTGGCCAAAAAATTAAACATTTATAGCCAGTTTGAGCAAAACAGTTTGTAAAGTTAATTGGTACTGTAGTAGCATGTTGTGGTAGGTCGGTCCAGCTTCTCTGGGATAATTTTAGGGTAAAGTGTCTTGCTCTAGGGCACTACAGCATTAAACTATGGCAGGCCCAGCCAAAATTAAATCCAAGAATGTTGAGTTTCTGGATGTCATCCGAAAGACGCAAGTTATCCAAAAGCTTAGCAGATTCCATTACACAGTCATTTTGGTAAGTGGGTGAACGTTTTCACAATGTCATTTCCACCTCTCTCAAATGATGTGTTGTGTTTGATAGCATACTGCGAGAGAATTGACAATGATGACATTTAGAACATTACTGTAATGAAATGGCAGACTCATTTTTCTTCTTAAAGTTGTTTTTACTAAATTTAAGTAAATATTTAATTTGGCATAGTGCATAATTATAGCTAGTTTAACCTGATAACTGTCACATTTTAGGCATATGAAAATGCACTATGCGAACTACAATTTTAATTTGAATCCTTTTTTATTTGAGGTATTTTGTATATAAAATTAACATAAACATTTTCTTTATTTTTTTGTTAATGATTATATATATAAAATGTATGAAATATCTATTCTTAGACCTTTTCATCAATATATAGTTTGTCATGATTAGATTAGAATTCAACAATTATTAAAGAGAATAGTGAAAAAGTGTTTGTAGTTACACTTAAATGTGTTCAGTCATGATGGAAGAGGCTACTGACGATCATGATTTGCATCATCAGGGTGTAAATTTATACATAAAAAGTAGGGAAAAAATATGTTTCCAGGAAAGTTTTTATATAACAAACCCAACTGTGTGCTTCAGAAAGCAAATGCAAAGAGCGCCTTTTAACTGTAGCAGTTAAAATTATAGCGGTATCCAATGCGAACAACTCCACATCTTTCTTTAGATGGACCATTTGAGGAAAGTGGCAAGTCCACATTAGATGCTAATGGCCTCATTCAGTGCTGAAAAATAACCGTGCCTGCACCTCGTCCGCATGTTTGTGAAGAACTCTGGCACCTCGCCTGTCACAGGAAGACAAATAGACTCTCAGTACAGGAACAACATATCAGGCATCACACAGTCATCTGACAGCGTTAGGTCAGTAAGTGAACAGAAAGAGCCGCGCTGAAGTGGGCAGCTGCCTTACGCAACGTCTCAGCCAACTGTTTGGAACAGGTTTTTGCCCAGACCGGTGGACATTCAGCAAATCTGTTAAGCACATGGGCTCATTATAGCAAGAATTATAGTCTTAGCCTGCCTGGAGACATCTCTCATACAACAGCACACTTAAGGTTAAAGTCATGAGCATTGAACGCATGCAAACATGGAAATATCCGATATTTTTACACCAGTACAAAGCACTAGCAGTCACAACATGGTAGCAGAACCGTGTAGGCGTTTTACTTGTACGTTTTATGACTCACTGAGTAATTGATACTGTAATATTCCCGTTCCGCTTTTGGATTTTTTTTCTAATAAATCAGTTAATCTATTTATAACATGTGCATGTTAGCTCGCTGTGTGTTTAACACATTTGCATTGTATATTCTGAGACCCTGTTTGGACTTTTATTTTTCAGTTTGTTAAATGCAATTTCAAGTGCATTGTAGCTGTGCATGTTATAGTGTTATGTTTAATCCTTCAGGAGACATCCACAACGTTTTTGTGCGGACATTTACAGTCCTTACAGAGAAACGTGTTTGTCATTGTTTAAATATAGACATTCTTTGCTGTTTTTGAAAGTTCAGTTGCTTAAAAAAGCCACATTCATACACAAAATGAGCCTTATGTAAATTGAAGCACTGATTTAAATGACACTTTGAATAGGAATGTTTTATGCATTGTTTGTTTAACAAATGATTTATCCTAAAATTTGTTATGCTTGTGTTTCGTGATTGATGCTTAATGTGTGCAATTTTTTGTGCCAATGTTAGTTAGAAATATGTTAGTTTACATTCAGATTTTGGCAGGATTACCTGTAATAGAAGATGGAAGGAAAGCTTGAAACGTAATTATTTTTGCATTTTAGTTCGGTTTTGCCAGTATCAATAACAATCTGTAATATCTTTTCGACATTATTCTCAAAACTCGTGTTTATTTATGTCACTCACAGTTTCACCTTGAGATTTTTCTTTCTTGATATCCGAGTCTCTAGTGTGCATGAAAGCTTTCAAAACGTCAAAACAGCAGGACTGGAACCTGAACATGCTGTGGTTAAATCATACGTTTCCTATTTTTATCTTATCTGCATGCCTTATTTTTCCCAAGTCGTTTGATGCATCAATGCATTTGCTTGTAAAACATCGGCACCATCCGCAGATTTTAGCTGTCTCAAAGGAGCACAGCACCTAAGTACCTTCCTAATCCCAGTGAGATATACAGCTAATTACCCTCATTACATGCAAATAAGCTTGCGTGGAAAAACACTCTACCAGTTTAGACGCGAGGATGCATTCTGTTTAATTGTGCAGTTATTGCGATGGCTGCATTGTGTCTGATGAAAATACTGCCCCTTTAAACCCGAGGTCTGAAGGTCCTTTTGGTGTGATGCAATCGCATGCTCAGTATCCCATCATCCTCTTTACCCGAACAAGTTACTCTGCCCTAATTAAACACACTCGATGCTGTGCTGGTTGCTGGATAAAAATATCATAATCACAACTGAGAAAGTGCTTCTGTACTATACATACTCACTACTTGACATTTTCTGTCTGACAGATATAACGGAGGGTTGCATCATATTCTTAGTCCTACAACATTTTTCATCCACTGCAGTATCTGTCTGTTTACTTTTACTGCATTTGTAAGAAGGGTTGTGTTATGAAATGTGTTCAGAGCGAGGAAAGGTCACGACATAGCTCTTTCAGTGGAGCATCTCGGCATAGGCCAAAAGAATTCTCAGGTATAAAGTGCATTCAAGAACTCGCAAGAAGGTTAAGAATGAGATGTTGTTTGCATTGCCTGCCTTTAACCTGCCGCCACGTTTAATGAAACATGGTTTTGCAAATTAAGTGGGCCACAAAAGGCAAGAACCTTAAAATTGAGGTACATAAATTATTAAAATGCTTTTAGAGGGGACAAGGTGTAGGGCAACTGTACCTCTCTCTCTTTCTCTCTTTTAGTCTTGCTTTGTCTTTTATGAGGAAAGAAAACCGTTTTTTAATGATGTGTGAATCTCATCAAGATGTCGTTGCACTCGACATCGCTTCACACTTCTTTATGTGTGGACCTGCCATAGGACTGAATGTTTAAAGAATATAAAATGGGGTTATTTTTTATTTCCTGGAGGTTGACCACGTCCACACAGAAATAGAGAGAGACAGAAAAAAATCACCTTTTCTGTCCCAGGTTGGGAAAAATGGGCCAACCGTGAATCTTGATGAGCGGTCCAATCCAAGCAGGCATGAAACCTGTTATGGAAAGTGCTAAATAATTAGCCTATCATAATGGGGGCTTTAAGTACCAGGGGCCAGGAAAGATAAATGAGCCCTTTTTGTATTTCAAATCATTTAAATCCTAAGAGTGTGGGCAGCTTTATTGCACCCTATAGTGAATATCTAGGAGAGCGTGGTTTCTTTATCTGTTCTACCTTTAATTGTTCTTTATTTGTGCATCTGACTTGTTTTTCCTCTTCCTTTTAAATTTTAACTTTAAATAGGTCAGCAGAATCAATCACGAGGGGATATGTCTCCGAGCAAATTTCTGTGTGAGAATACAGATGACCTCTCTCATAAAACATGGGTGCAGCGATTTCCATTTTACCTCAAAAATGATGCATTAAAACATCTTATAAATCTCATGAATTTAAAAGACAAATTTGACCCAACAAAGACATGTACAACCATTCCTCATTATTTCTCAGATGGAAATATTCCATCCGTCTTGTGTAATATATCATATTATTATTATTAGTTTTCTGCATGCTAATGTTTTTAAGGGCTGTTAATGGCGCAGATATCATTTCAGTGTTTAAATATGAAGGGAAATCTACATTTTTATGAATTTGAAGTGGTTTAGCAATATTGCATCTTTTTTATTCCTAACTAATTAAGTTTAAGAAGATTTGTATAAATTTACTCCAGGACAAGTGCATCCTGAATTCATTATATCTACAGACATTTTCCTGCTACAATTGCTCTGATTATAAATATGATGGCAGTGATTTTTCCATGATGAACCCTTTTCATTTTTATATTGAGAATGAATTTAATGATGCATGTAGCAGATGGGCTGATTTTTAAGCTCTCTCTTTTTCTCTCTCTCTAGACTCCCTCTCTTTTTCTTTCTTATTCAGACTAAACAAATTTACACACATTCTTTTGGTGAAATTGACTTTACAAAGTGAGAGAAAACTCAACATATGGCTGTCCAAACAACCACACCTGTGTGGAACTATGCCGAAGCTGATAGAGAAGTCTGTTCCTATATACTGCAAAGCTTTAATCATGCATAAAAGTGTGTTATAGAATGTATTTTTGATAATTCTCTCCTTTAAATTTATTCTTGTGGTCCGAATCACAAAAGGCGTGAAGCGGCACTATCTACAAAGCTGTTTTCAGTTACCGTGCATTGCAACAGCAGAACACGACCTTTCTAATGGACGTCTGGTTTAGAGATGAGTGGAGCCCTCAGACCTGATTAGTTTTACTCAGCCACTCAAATAATGTAATCACCCGTGCTAGATTATCCCCTTGCTGCCATAGCTATCCAATCTCAGTGTCATATCACATGCCCATATAAGGGTGTATGATGCACCCGACGAGGCGTGCCGCCAACCGCCGGCGACAGTAATTCATCAAACCCTCTCCTAATGCTATATTCATGAGATCGATGACATATGGAAATGCGGTGCATGTGTATACGTAGACGGTCCCCCTTTTAACACTCGATTTAGAGGTTATTCGCTGCCCTGCGTAGTGCACCTCTCTCTTGGGCTTCCTCCCTCGACTGCCGTTTCCCTGGTGATCTCCGACAAGGACATCTTTTGTGCTGTACCACATCAGAAGCCTGTCCCTGAGGTTTGGTGGTGACAGAGGTCTTCTCTGTGCAACCTTTGTGCTGAAACATGTAGAGCGTTGCTGACATGTGTGCTCTGATAACTGCAGCCGGTAGGAGCTGTGGCTTTCTGTGCTGGGTCTGTCTGTATCACAGGGATGGAATTAGAACAGTCTAGTTTTTGTGGTTAGCAACAGCACCTGTGCCTGGAGAGAACAGAAGCTCTCTGAGATTTGATGGTGATACTTGAAGAATATATGTATATATTTTTTAATATATTTGCTGTTTTCCAAATAAAATCATCTTACATAATGTTAAGAACATTCTTTAATATTTACTGAGTAAGGCCATGTCAAAGAATGAAATCATAGTGAAATTAATTGGTAAAATCCAACTTTGATGCTTGTTATCTGAAAATTAGATTTTTACACTTCAGTCAACAAACTACAAATAGTTAGAAATTGGTATTATATTTTAACTTAGGCATATTTTTAATTTTTGTCATTTGTTTTAAGCAGCTGTGCCTAGAATTTGCCATAATGTTCTTCATTTTTCAATCCAAGTCATCAAGTTTTAATTTAAAGCTACCATGTATTTTGAGCAAAGTACATTGAGTAAGCACATAAAAGATCAGTGTTCAAAACAGTGTCTCCTTATCTTGATTTTCAACAGTAAGCCGTTTAATAATAATTTATAAATTGAGCTATCGAGTCAGTTTTTTTATCAGGCACAGATAAATGTAACCTGCAATTTATATTTATAATATTTTCAAACAGAGGTGGCGATAGAGAGGCAAAAGTTAGGAATTACCGCTTTTATAATAATAAAATAAATGATACATAATATTTTTTAAGTGTACACCTACAGGCCAAAAAATAAGAAACATTTCAATCAAGTGGCCCTAAACTTTTGATGGGTAGTGTGCTATAGCTTATAACATATTTTCTCAAGCAGTTTTCTTTGCAGGTTCTTGACAGTTCTGAGTGCCAGGAGTGGGAGACATGAACCTTGTAAAATGAAAAATAGAGAACGTGTTCCGTCTTTTAAACCACCTACTCCAAACCAAAGAGGAAAAACAACTGTGGCCATCTAATTAGGCAGAAATCAGGGCAGCGGCTCAATAAGGGGCTTTGTGTTGGATTGCAGGGCAGTAACACAGAGTTATCCTAATGGGTCATTGAGAATGACTGATCACTTGATGCCTCGTCTTTGGCAGGTGGAGCCCTACAGAGCCCTTATTATGGATTAGAGACACCATCCATTCCCGCATCCTCTCATCTCCTCCCGGAATGAATATTAAAACGGCTTCCTTTGCTTACTAGATTTCTATGGGCTATACAGCTACACCGGACAGAGAGTTTATTTATATCACCAGACGTGTAGGTATGGCTAGCTAATCCCTCTCAGGACAGTGTAACAAAAGGGAAAAAGACAAAAACAGAACACGGCCCGGGATTTGCAGGTGTAATGTGTCGTAAAGCTGACTCACCAACACTCCAGGCTACTCTGAGGGGAAATTAGGAAAGAGCGAACGCAGCGAGGGAGAGAGAGAGAGAGAGAGAAAGCCACAGAGAGGCTAAAGGATTGAAATGGACTGAGAGAGTGGTTTGGGTAATGCCCTAGGAAATCAACATCTGTGGTCTTTTACAGAGGGTTCGGGAAACGGGCCCAGTGTTGAAGGGGCGAGCCAACGCTGGCAGCCCGGACAGCTAGACTAATACTGGTTTTCTTTTTCTTCCATCTGGTCATATGTATGCCGGTCAGGGAAAACTCACACTGGATCATTTGTGCAACAATCTAAAGTAACTGTTCTGCAAATACTTTTCTAGGTCTCATCTGATATTGCACATGTCTCTGAAATAGGGTCAAAGATCTCAAAGCGATAACTTCGTTGTCTAACCACAAATTATTTTTTCGAGTTTACTGAACAACCAACACTATGCACATGACATCAATATGAAATGCCATTTTATTGACATCCTCTACATCCAGCAGAGGATGGACAATTTATTAATTATTCATACAGTTTTCATGACTTGTGTAAAAGGGTTCATTGATGAAGATCATAGAATGGAAAGAGGAGGTGTAGGTCCGAGAAGAGGTGGAGTGGGTAGGGAATGTGTGGAAAGGAGGAGGAGGAGAGAGGAGGTTTGAAAAAGACGCTGGTGGAGACGGAGGATGGAGTATAGAGGACATTGAGTGTTATGAGTCATGAGCTGTGCTTGAGAGATGCTGGACAGATGGTTCAGAGGTTCAGAAAATATTGTAATGTTTCACAGTAAGGTTTGTTTGACCCATTCTGTGAAAACCCAGCTAAAGTGATTTTTTGTGATTTTCATTCTATGTAATGTAAATAATATTCTGTGAGAATGTGTCATTGATATCTTTAATATTGTCTAAGTAATGTCATGTCAAAGATTGAAATGAATAGGTGAAATCAAACTCGTTTATCTCAGAATTAGATTTTTAGACTTTCATGACAATCATGAAAACATCAAACTAGAAAAGAATATGGACTAAAACATTGTGGCTTTTATAATAAACATGTTTTTTTAACAGTATACTTATAGCCGAATATGTTACGGAATCAACAGCAAGGACAAATTATATGCTAAAATTGCTTTTAATAAACGTGTTACCTGAAAAAAATCCAAGACTTTGTAATGCAGGGAAACGAAACTGTTAATCTAATCATAGTTTGTATATTTGTGTAAAAACGGTAAATCTCTATTTTGGTAACCAAAGAGATTCATGACAGCTCATTTTCTCTCCTCCTTCTCATAGATATTTATAGTAACATCTGTAGTTTGTGTTTAATACTACAAGCTGGAGGTCTATGTGGAAGGAATAGCAGAGATGTTCTTTCACAGGGATCTAATATCCTCTTCAGGGCACCTGACCTTGAGAGGGTGGAGAGGTAGCCGAGTACTCTTCACTTCCATGGCCTGGTCATTCTACACCTGGAGGGAATCAATAGCACACGGGCAATAACCTCCGAACATCAGTTCTCTCCAGCTACACTGCAGATATGTGAGAGAGTTACATACCGAGCGCCTGACAGTATGACAGCAAATAGACTGCAGAGTCTAGACTCCACTTTTTCTCCGATCTCACTTAGGATAATCTGAAGGGCAGGCTTGTGTGTGAAGTCATCACAGACAACCTGGAAAAATAACAGAAGCTTGGCTTAGCACAGCAGACGATGTGAATTATAAATCTAGACGCTCGGGTGGGTATAGCAGAATTCTTGAGTTCTGTGTTGGGGAATTTGAAAATCATGAGAACCGGGTCCCTGCTGTCTAATCCTTATTTCCTTAATTGGTTATTTAATCACTAAAGGAGGGTAGATTCAGAATTACACGTTTCTTTAACAAGCTTGTGTTGTGCGTCATGAAGTCTATAGCCGCTTTGGGTAAGACGCTCCATTTCAGACAAATTACGTCTACAAGTTCACATGTCCATCCTGAGTGATTTAACCTGATAACTGTCCCTGCACATATTGAGCATTAACATGAAAATACAGTTAAATATTTAATTTTTGAAATATTTTTATTTTAGGTATTTTTAAAAATATAAATTAAATATATAAAAAAATATTTGTTTGTTTGTTTATTGTTAGGAATATGTTGAGTTTTATACCTTTCCATCAATATATAGTTTGTCATTATTAGATTAGAATTAAACTATGAAATATTAAAGTGAATAGGGAAATATCCTAAGTGTGAAACAGGGACAGTTAACAGGTTAAGAAGGTCTGGTGCAGAAGATGAAAAGCTTTAGAACTCTTTCTCCTAATGGTGTGTCTTGAATGTACTGTAATCTAGTCTTGGTAACAGTGGCAGGATCAGCCAATGTGTTAAGCAGCGGGTTATTGGACTTTGCTCCTGCTACAGAACCGTAAATAATGGGCGGCAGGCGGCCATCGAACAATAGGAAACCGGAGACAATGGTGTGGGGAAGAGGCTGAGAGCTTCAATAAGAAACAGACAGTTTTGCTCTCGCTAAGACAAAAAGAGGCGAGCGGCCATTTGTTGTTGCAGAACAGAGAGGGGGATTGTGAAAGAATTGTAGCATGACATTGGAGAACAAAAAGGCAAATACTGCAGAAAGGAGATAAGCCACGACTGTGGAAAAGGTGTGAAGGAAAATATTTAAAAAAAATTGGGTGTTTTTTTCCCTTTGGGGGAAAGTAGCTTAGGGAAATGTGTTCTCTGTTACCTCTGTGCTATTTTTGTGAAGCTTGAACTGAGATTTCCTAAATGAGCATCTGCTGATGAGGTTCGTATGAACAAACCTAAAAATCTGAATTTAGCGTCCTTCCTTTATTTTCTGTTTTAAAAAACCCGATCTCACATAATCAGTGTTTTTCCTTGAAAAAAGATTGAGACAAACCCATAATTTCCTCAAATCCTCCGCATCCTCAGTTACGTCACCCAGACAGGAGTAAAAGGGTGACTTGTTCTCTCTGTGGAGAGAAATTGAATAAGTATGTTTTGTCCTGCCCTACACAAAGACCTTTGATTCAGCTCATAAGGGCTCTCTGGATAATTCAAAGGATCCAGCCAGATGTGTTAGACAGTAGCTGAGACATGTTGAGAATCGTTCTGAATGAATCTGTTTGCTTTAGACCTCCGAGTTTACTGACTCAGCCGCATAAAGCTGCACCTGACTGATTCATGAGAATGCTCAAGTAAGCAGTAAGTGAAATAGACCTTCGCCTGCGAATGAATAAACATTGATTACAAATGACAAAGCAAAGCACAATTATTTCCAGAAAGTAGGAAGAGCTTTCTGTCTCAGACACACCTGAGGTTTTTGGTGTTGCATTTGTATGGATATGGACTTAATGATCTTTGAGAAATGTTGTTGGTTTAGTTGTTTTGCATAAAGGGTGTGCTATATTACAACAGCTGTAGTGTACCATAGGCATCGTAGTCTTTCTTTTTCTTTATTTCGTGTTTCTTTCTTAATCCAATTCATGGCAAGCAATAGCACTTTTGTTTACATGCTAAAAATGCTGGATTATTTTTAGCTCATGGTTGGGTCAAAAAAGGACAAACCCTTTCTAAATGTACTTTTGCTGGATTGTTTTAGCCTAAAATGCTGGGTTGTTTTAACCCATGGTTGGGACAGATATAGACATTTTCAAGGTTAATTCATTCCAACATTTGGGTTTGTCCCTTTTTGATGAAACCGTGGGTTAAAAATGATTTTTTTAGAGTGTATGTTTGCATAAAATACTCTATGCAATCTGCACAAATTTCTCACGTTAACTTCAGTAGTGTAGTATAATTAGGATAGTATATGTATAGTTAAACACGAGGCAGTGTTATGATGTAAATAAAATTAAATCTAACAGTAAATTGATGCAGAGAACATGAATAAATCACTGCAGTTAATAAAAAATGTGATGTATTATAAAACAAATATGAGATATGATAATGCTGTAAGTTAGCAAAATCTATTTAAATTACATTACAATATATAACTGAAAATTTCATAATCAACATATGTGCTTCAAATTCTTTTTTTGGACAAGTATGCATCATTACAGCTTCTGAAAATGAACAGCCATGATATGTGACCCTGTCTGTAAAAACCCAGCTCAAGTCATTTTGATTGAAGTGATTTACTGTTTTCTACATCAAATCATGCTACATAATGTAAAGAACATTCTGTAACAATTTTAATATCTGTAATAAATCAGATTTGTAAGTCGCTTTGAATAAAAGCTTCAGCTAAATGCCTAAATGTAAATGTAATATTGACAAAGTAATGACATGTAAAATATTAAAATCATAGTGATATTTAGAGGTGAAATCAAACTTGCTTTTTATCTCAAAATTAGATTTTTTTTCACAGACAGGGTCACATTTTTCAATAATTTTGAAATATGTAGCCTTACCATTTAGGATAAAAGACCAAAAGTATCCTATTTTGCACAAAAAAATAATTACCGCCTACTGTAGTGAATACTGTGTGGTGAATCACAACACCTGTGCCAGCAGCCCAAGAGCACCTGAATCTGCCAAAACATTCTTTGTCCTCTGTCCTTACGAAAGCTTTTATAACACTCCATGTCCCTGCAGAGGAAGTGGCTTTTATCTGGCAGGAGTTGCAAGGTCACGTTTCAGAAGCACAGGAGCATGAATGTACACATGGAGCTTGTGTGTGCTTATGAGGAACAGCAGGTAAGCGGCTGTAGATGTGCTGCGCTATAACACCGGGATTTAGCTCATGTTTCATTCAGAAACCCTTACAAAGGTACACAGGAGGGCTTAAGTGCACACATGTATATCATTGCCTTCCATTTTGCAGACTCGCTCTGTTTGTTTTTGGGTCGCTGACTAAAACGGGTCCAAGTATGATAGTGGAGGCAGGAGTGTTTCATTCAAGTAAGAATTGATTGCAGGTGCCTACCAAAAGAATGCTATTATTTGCCCTTTGGGACTAGCCAGATTTTTTTGTATAATGCAGAAATGGAGCGAGAAGTCTTAGGTGCCTTATAGCACTGATGATTCCCAATTGGCCCTTTTGAAAGGCATTTGTGAATGAAGAGGAGAGGAAACAAGAATGATAAGAAGGAGAAGAGTAGGCGAGAGATTGCTTATCGCTTCACCTGTGTCTTATCAGCTTCCATTTTACAGCTCTCTGCGTTTCATGCAGATCTCATTGTGAGGCAAATCACATCTTTCCACTTCGCCAGCGTGATTGGCATTCGTGTCGCCTGTCTCGCTTTGCCTGGATTGGGTCTGGGAATGTGTAATCCTGGAACGTGAATGCCTCTGGGTAGAACAGATTAACCTATAACTGTGAGCCAGAACTATCGTGCTGTGCTTCATTCCTAATTTCTTAAAGAATTAACACCCCAAAACTGTATCCGTTGCAACAGAACGGGCCTAAAATAATTAAGCATGTTCCACAGCAGGACCGCACCGTTATCGCTATGTTTTATCAACGTTTTTAAAACCGATTTTACACGTTTCTTCAAAGTAACAGCTTTGCAGAATGTTCATTTAGCCAAACACTTTAGTTTGACTGCATAATGAAAGGCTGTATTCTGGTAACATACTGTAAGAATGACCTCTTCATCTCGTTTCTGTCTGCCTAGAGAATTTCATCCACACCTCACATTTGCATCTATAGTAGGTTGATATTGTGTATGTTCAGTCCATTCTTGGCTCTCATATGCCTCTATTTCTCTTCAGTTTACTTTGAGTAAAGTTGCGGATTTTCAAGTGTCGTGGACCAACTCCGAAGTCAAATGGATACTGTGGAAAGTCCTCCATCACTAAACGTGGGTGGTTATAGTGTAAAGCACTTAGGTTAAGTGCTGCATGCTGGACATACCACAAGAAGACCATTGCTCAGGTTGTTCCTGCTTCATCTTTACTTTAATCCTACAGCTCTTCTGCTGCTTTTGTATTCTTCTGCTTGTTCTTATTCTTGTTCAACTTGTTCTTGCTTCTTACTCTTAGGGTTTTCATCAGTTTTGTGCTTTGGGTGTCAACGATAATCCTTTAATACTTAGCAAAGCCATGGTAGTTGTCTGAACAGTTTATTAACTTGCACTTCTTGTGTTGTGTGTATTATTAAGCCAGTGGAGTTTTTGGCCATATGGAATTGGCATTGGAGAATAATATGACTTTTCCTTAGTTATCTGCGTTTGAGAGTGCATAGATATCCTTCAGCATAATATAATCATAATCAAATGTGGTATAGAAAATTATGCATGGCATCAGAAAATGTATATACATTGTAAATCTGAATACATTTAGAGAAATTATGAAGTGTTATGAGAACGTTGACCATAATTTGGGCATATCTGTAAAATCAGTGTTTATCTGTGACATTGAATATGATTGATGGGTTGTTGTTTTTAGCACAAATGCATCTATAAAGACTGATGCAAATGTAATCTAGTTTGTGGTTTAAAAGATCAAGTGAAGTACAGGAGCAAATTCACACGATGTGATTTTCTGATGCCATACAGAGAAAATGTTAAAGCTTTAAAGCTGTAAATATATAAATTGAACACTATCTGAAACTACAGTAACAACACCTACTGTTGACACGATGTGTGTGTGTGTCTTTAAGAAACACTTCAGGACTTAAAGTCAATTTTATTGCACAAATCAAAAAACAAAAGCAATGCAAATCCAACGGCTTCGACGGTGACTGTACGCTAATGTGCTTATGCAGGCAGATTGTCTGCTTGCTGTGGGTGCGCTCCATTCCAGAAAACGACCCATAAGCTTCCTCTCTGGCTCCACTTCCTCCACAGAAAAAAAGCTCAGCATCTTTAATAATTCATTCATGCTTATCCGGTAAGAAATGCCTCATCAAACTCACACAAACACATGCCAAATAAAGACAGTGGATTGGATAATCTCAGATAAATTAATCATGAGTTTGACTTCATCAGATGTGATTGCAGAAGAAACTTACAGGCTTGCGTAAGAAACAATTAAGTAAATCTGTGAATGTTTACCGTATGTTTTATGCATATGAGCCGGATGCGTGTAAGTATGGACTGGCAATATGTTAACATGTGGCGTTTGTGGTTGAAAAAGTATCAGCCCAGGGTCTTCAGAATGATTCATGAGTTTGTTTCTTGTATTTTGTTGCTGTTGCTGTGATTTATTGCCTGTTTAAAACCCCATATCTTCTGATGGCATATCGAGACACAGCTTTGTCCTCCGCTTGACAGATTATGTCTGTGATGAGGCCATCTCAGAGATGCGTGATGGTGTGTTGGGCTTTCTAAAGCACAAATTGAGGTGCTTATCATGATGAATCATCACAGCGTAAATGTTCGGTTTTATTGGATGTTTGCGGTCAGATTTTGTTCGTTGTTATCTTTTGCCTTTAGAAATATTTCAACACAAATATTGACCAGTGTGTGTTGGTGAAGGGCTGTGGTACAAGTATTTCAATTCATCAGAGTCATTGTCATTTTTTAAGTCTAAACACGCCTCATGTAAATTAGGCTCGTTATAGATCGCACCTTATTAGCAGAACTCATATTTGCCTGCCGCAATTAACATTGCGCTATTTCAGCCCCCAGAAAGCATGGAGTAAACGGAGGTTCATTTAAAAGAGATGTTTTCTGTGGATCATGACAGCGGTAATTCATCAAATGATGATCAAATCACAGAGAAGAGCTTTACAACGGCATAAATCTGTTCAGTTGAGCTTTTGGCAGAGTCGACTCGATTGCTATACAGTTCCTGACAAACTATCACTAAACTAACCCACACGTTCACTTCGCAATTGTGTTCATAACAGATTTTGTAGGTGTGTTTGTGCCGTTACCTAATTTGCATAATTCCTTTAGAGGAGCTTGCACTTAAATGGCACGGAAAGCAGGTGAAAATTACCTGTGCCATCTAGTTTTTCATTTAGTGTTGCCTGACAGTCCGTTCTCTTGAAAATTGTAAGGCACAACATTGTTTTGCTAATCATTTTTTTTAATTCTCTTTATTTTGCCTCAACTTAAATGTGTGTGTATATATATATATATATATATAGTATACTTTTGGTGCCCAGTCTACAGACAGAGTTCACCAGATTTACATTTCACTATAGGTTGTACAATATATATATAACTGTGTATGTGACAAATAAATATCTTGAATCTTAAAGAGTACAGTAAATAATCTAATAGACATTATTGTGTAAATATCTAATTAACCATAGTGCAGGTGTTTATGCTAACCAAGATCAGAGGTTAAGAAAGAAGCTGAAAAGGCGCAATAGCAGGTCCATTAAAAGTAGATGCTTACACAGTGTGTTATGACAGGAGTGTCCTTTGCATTTTTCATTATATACTGTTTGCCTTTTTGCAGATCATTAGTGACACATCTGTCATCTGCAGAATGATCTGATGCTTGGGTATCTAAGCACAGCAGTGATCCGAAAAAAAAGAAAAAAAAGACAAGTATTAATAAAACGTTGTTTATGCAGCGCTCTGAAATACTTGATTCTGATTGGCCAGCCCACTTGTGACACTCCAAGGTATGTTATTCCCCAATAACGGCCAGTCAAAACTAATAACACAGGGTCATCCGGGTACTGCATGTCAACTTTTACTTCAAATGAATTTACTTTATGCTAATAACTATGGCTTATTAATAACATATTTAAGATTATTTTTAATTCTTTACATGAAATTCTGTGCCCTTATTTGCTTGATTTGTTTGCATTTTTGCTTACTTTTAATCTGTCTAAGCATTTCTCTCACTTCTCTCACCGTTGACAGGCCGGATGGAATAAAAGACCCTAAAAGTGTGCATTGAGAGGAATTATTTTAATTGCAAAAAGCAAAGAAACAAAATACAAATGGTTTCCCTTGCTGGTCTAGCGCTTGCTGCATTTGCATGTAAAGTGAAAATCCGACGCGTCCCATCTGAACTCGGGTCTCCCCCCACCCAGACTCAATCATACCCACTTTAATTGCATCTGTGCTATTATTATAAATGCTATTATTTTTCTGACAGTGATAGCGGACTTCTCTTTCTACCTCTCAAGAGATGGTAGAATGGGTTGTAACGCAGGTCTTGAATTACTTTACGGGTTTATAGTGATATTATCACATTAAATTGGATGTTTGACACCTAAGTCGTGCACGCAGTGGCTCTGATGCTGACGCTGAACTGATTAAGATTGATATGAGTGTCACTGTTTTACTCTGAAATAAAATGTGCTTTTAATAATGGCACACTTGAGTTGACAGTAACACATTAGGTTGGCATGACTTAATGTAATTGACACTTATCTGCTAAAGTGAGAATTTATATACATCTGTAAGCGATTAGAAAACCCGGTCTCCTTTGTAGAACTAGAGATAATTTTCACGTGTAAGGCTTTCTAGGGAAATAAATGTATATATTGTACAAATACAAATGTACATTGAGACAGAGTCACTCTATTTATTATATTTGCCATATTTGAAACATTCATATACTGAGAAAGCATTTTTATATTTGGTTCAAATTAGTCAAATACCCTGTGTTTTTTCCCCTATTTTGTATATTACCATATTTCATATTGTAACAGGAAATTTGGGTAAATCTGCCAAAAGTTAAGTAGTACACAAGCTGTGCACATACAGTCATAAACTTACTGTAGTTTAGTTTTTATGGGGTCTTCAGAGGTTGAAAAGTTCAAAATGCTATTGCTTTTCTCCTGTCAAAACTGTGAAATATGTGCAAATATGACCAATAAGTTAGTTCATTTCTCTTGCTAAGAGCTACATCCACATGGCAGCCCCATCATAAATTACTAATGATGTTTGCTGGTATGAATTATGGAACATCACTGATTCCACTAGAGCTACTTAGTCTTCTTCATTACAGTTAGAGCAATCTTTAGGCTTTATCCATGAAGTAAATGAACTATGATGGAAAGACAAAGCCAGTAATGCGTGCTTTCAAGTGATCTCCTTAATAGATGTCAAGATTTCCAAATTTTGAATGGAAGATTTCGTTTTAGTATTTGGGTTGAGGTTGGCACACTGATGTATGAATCTATTTAGTAGATTTTATTTAGTTAGGTTTTGTATTATATGTGCAGATTAATATATTTTGTAAGTATCCTCAGTGGAACAAGTTACATATTAGATTTTTTATAAATAGGCATTTTTATCAATTAAAAACATTAATATGAACATTTTTAAAATTTTTATTGTTATGAATATTTGTCAAATATTTTTTCTTATACCTTTCCATCAATATTGATTAGATTAGAATTCAACCATGAAATAATAATTTGAATAGTGAAGTAGTGAAAGTTAACAGGTTAAAGGGCTTTATTATAGTTTCTTTTCTTTAATAAAATCCACCTTCCTCCTCGACCATGAAGCCTTTGTTGTACATTTTAGAAGCCAGTGTGTTGAGTATCCCTTTAAGAAAAAACATGTTTTCGTGTCTGTGTTGTGCTATCTACACAAAGAAGGAAAAAAGCAAAAGGAGGATTAGGCAGTTTTAAGTGGTGAGAAAATCATGTTTCGCATGCGGTGGCCTATATTTTTAGATGAGCTAAAATGTGTCAGCTGTATCCACTGGGAAAATATGACACTGTTTACTAAACCACACAGGATGGTTTATTGGGAACTGGCAGACGACTCAATTAAAAGTTTTTCTTACCATGTGAATTGAGGCCTTTGTTTTTAGGTGGTTTCTCAAGCGAGCCAGCAAACGCAGTGCATTTAAAATGAATGAGTTGAGTCTCAGCAGAAAGAAACCGTTTATGTTTTTTGATGGTTTGCAATTGCGGATACATTTCCCTGTTTGAGAAATGCCTCCAGAGCGCTAATGCATCTGTAACCAACCATCTTATCCATTACCGTTTGAGAGTCTTTTAACTGCAAATGGTACAGTAATCTACATCACATCTTATACGGGCACAAGTGTCCTTGGATATGAGTGTGATGTATTAAAAATCGTGTTCTGCCAAACCTCACGTTTTGATTGGCAGTGTTTTCTATGTGAAACCACAGCAGGTTCAAGTGCTCACTGAACCTGCGAATGCAAGTAGAAGTGGAATGCCGTTAATGCATAGTTGATGGCTTCTTGTTGTTTTTCATCCTAAGCCAATGAAGTTCAATCACACGTTATCTTCATCAGCAGTCTGGCACGCATGGTGCATTTGAACGCCGCTTTGAAGTCGACCGCTCGCAAGGTTTAACTGGAAATTTGCATCCTGATTTGCGTCTGCAGAACTGATCGATGGTGGACGGTAGCGCTTAATGCTAATGCTAGCTGTCACCTCACGGTGCTTCGCGTTTACTTACAGCTGCTTGATCGTCTGCTGCCTTCTCAGGCTAGCGGATCTGAGGCTTCTATATGGCACTTTTATGAGAATAAATATCATAAATCATATTTCTTTATGGCCCTTGAGAACGGAGGTGAGGGGCGGATCAGCGCGTTTGCACTGCGCCCGTCTCAGGTTTCTGAGGCGATGTCTGATAGAGTATTGACTTTTTCTGATTAGCGACGAAAGGGATGTGAGCAGGGTGACAAAAGCCAAACAGAGCATCGGGCTTATTTTTGAACCCTGGAGATACATAATTCTGTTTGGAGATGTGGAGTCTGGCTTCAGAGGGACACTTTGAAACACGACTATCACTGGCAACAAGACGCAAATTTTAGCCTTGAGTTTCCCCCCAGGCTTTCTACAGTTTGATAAATGGAGTTATATAAAACAAACAGATTGTAAACAGCTTAACATGTGACTAAAAAATGACACATACAGAACCAAGACTTTTATCATGCTGTAATAGTGAAAATGATAATACACTGTCTGTACATATCTGTCAAATCTGTTGTTGTTATCCAATAACACCACTGTATTCAAGCTATTTCACTTTTTATCAGTATGTGTGTATGTCCCTTGGGGTCAAACCCATGACCTTTGCATTGCTAGTCCTTCAGGAACACTTGACCAAGTAATACCGACCTAGACATGCACCAGTGGTTAAGCCAAAAAGTTGACATGTAGAACCACTCGTTCAAGCAGAAATCCTTTACGGAGGGTTTAACAGAGGTTGACCTCGTGACGTCAGCCTCTGAACGGCCTGTAGTTGTCTCTGTGAATTAAGTTCAGACTATCTAAAGTATGTGCACAGGGCAGGATCTTTCACAAGCGTTAGTGTGAGCGCATAAGGGCTGAGAGAGTGTAATGAGAGAACATGGATAATTTGCCAAGTTAAAGAGTTCAGCTCAGTCTGGCCTGCGGGGTTGTTGTCCTGGTTGAGGTTCAAGTTAAGGGCCAGTGGGAGAGCAGCAAAAGTACATGGCTGGAGTTGAAAGCTTTAGCTTTACACTGGAGAAAACCAGCAACTGATTTATATGCTTTTACATAACCTGATTCACAGACTTGACATATCACCATCTGTACATATTCAGCTTCTAGCAGATAGATTGATATCTATAAATACAGCTAAGAATACTGTACATTAAATCAAGAACTGACACACACTCCAGGGTGTTGAAATAGTATGAATCTAAATCTTTGGACACTGAGTTTATGAATAGAGTTATAGAGAATAGAGGATGAAAAAAATATTGTAATGAACAGCTAACCTTTTTGATGCTGGTGAAGTAAGACTCTCTCTCTCTCTCTCTCTCTCTCTCTCTCTCTCTCTCTCTCTCTCTCTCTCTCTCTCTCTCTCTCTCTCTCTCTCTCTCTCTCTCTCTCTCTCTCTCTCTCTCTCTCTCTCTCTCTCTCTCTCTCTCTCTCTCTCTCTCTCTCTCTCTCTCTCTCTCTCTCTCGCTCTCTCTCTCGCTCTCTCTCGCTCTTCCTCTGTGTGGAGGAGGAAACATCAGATGTGATGTTATATACCAAAACTTTTGTTTAGTTCCCATCAACTGATAGTACAGACACTACAACACAGTTGTGTTTAATTTGTACACAAACATTGGGCCACCGTACAGCTTACTGCGGTATTTTTTGTATTCTGCTTTTGGACAAGACTGGCAATACTGTCTCGCTTATGGCTAAAGATGAGATCTTGACCAATAGTTTAAAGAAATAAAACTGCAACTAACTTTGTATCGAACTTTGACTTTTTGTACCAGAGGAGAAACAATATGATTTTTGCACGATGTGAGGACAGGGAGACAGGCGTCTTATTTAAAGCAAATTGTTTGACACAATTGCATATCTGTCATTCTCCTTTCCTCGCTCTCTCTGTCATCAAATTTTTCTTTTAGCTTTCACAGGAACTTGCTCAATATTACCATCTACCCCAAAAATATTATTATTATTTCTTGCAAAATATTATTTCTTGCTCATGAAAAGAAACACATAGTATCTTATATTTTGAAAGCATATCTCAGCCCTCTGTGTGAAACAAATTTATGCTGAAGTAGAAGAAGTTAATAATACATATGCGCTTTTAACACTGATTTAACTACAGATTCATTGTATTTCTGTACAGTGAATGTATAGAACAATTTGATAATCTGTCATGCCTAAAACAGTTTACCTTTAATAAAACTTAATGAAATGTTGCTTTTGATATGTGTAAGGAACAAGTACCTGACGTGGTGATGTTGAAAACTAGAACATGAGCAATTTACTTAGATGTAAAATGGCTGGTGGTGGCCAAAGGACACTGCAGGTTATTGCAGGTTTACAGATACTTTAACCTATTCTAAATACTCTGATGCCAACATTAAAAGTTCATGAACTGTAATTGCTATTAACATTATGAATATTTTAATGAATAAATTAGTTCCATGTCGTATTCTGAGCGAACTCTCTTTTGGTCTATTAATTAAATATAAGGCCACATCATTACATGAGCTTTTTTATAAGAAATTTCTACCAATATGCCTTTGTGTGTACATGATAAACCCAGAACAAAGCAGAAGCCCTCTGGGGACAAATGTAATCAGTGTAGACTTGAAATTATTTTGTTTTTATCTGTTCCTACTAACATGAAACCTTTCGCTGTGTCCCAAATTAAGCTTTTTGTCATTTTTCACCTCATACAAACATTTTGGCTTGTACAACTGTACATCCTCTACATTTGGCTTTACATCCTGACATTCAGAACTGTAATTCTCTTTAATGGTACCCTTAGTTTGTGAAAGATTGATTACATCGCTTTCCACTTTAATGTTTTCCTTTCTTCGTTCTCTTTGGCACTGTTTTAATGCACATCTCACCTTCCATGTCTTAGAAACCAACACTGTGAAATGAGAATGACACTAACAATGTTTTTTTTTGGGTCATCCACTGGTAATAAAGTGAATGTTTTTCTCTTTTTCTCTTTCTCTCTTAGGCGATGGATGTTGTATCTTCTCCTTCCTCCAGGCTGGACGTGATGAACTGTTCTGTCTGTATTTGGTAAGTTTCCCTTATATATCTGTAAGATCCGTGGCTGATGTGTCCTGTGGGGAGTGAAGGGGAAATGTATGTTAGACTGACCTATTTTGATTATTATTATTATTATTCTGAAAAGAATGGCAAGGAATGTGGTACTTCCTCAGGAGTAAAAAATAATCTTGGTATCTATTTCAAAGTTACATTTGTCATGTTTGGAGATGAAGACAAACAAGGGAAGAAAAATTGAGTAACGTTTTATTTAAGCTCGTCTCAGAACGGCTGTTAAATTCACTCTGCTTATTTCCTCTGCATCACTTCAGACTCAAACTGATATAATTTCACATAACTGCTAATTAATATACTTGTGTTTTACATTAGTCTGTGAATGTAGTTCCCTGGGTACCATAAAACACAAGATAGTGGCTTGTGTGATTTGGTTGTGTATTGATTGTGAGCAATGTGACATGATTTCATATCACAGAGCTGTGAAACATACTTTGAGCTTGTGTTTTAAATGACAAGGTGCCAAGAACAGTGTGCAGGTATGTTTAGATATGTCATTCTTTTTGCTGTTAAACTGTCATAAACTGTATTAAACATTGATGCACTAAGAATTTCTTCAAGCATCTTCTTTGCTTTCAGTAAAATTTTTAAACAATGTCTTTGTTTGTTAGTGTAGCATGTAGTTTTTCAGTCTTTTTTTAGATTTCTGTCAAATTTTTAAAGGTGTTGTTGTTTAGCATGCAGTTTTTCGTTCTTTGTGGAAAAGACAATTCGACTTATTTTTTGTAGTTGTGCTACACGGATACAATTAGACTTCAATAAAAGATCAGATGAAAACACGCAGACGTTCGCTCAAAGGCAAAACACGAATAAATTTCACTCTCCCCATCATCTCCTTCCTTATTTATGTCAGAAAATGAAGATGAATTATGCCACTGGGCCAAAGGTTATTTATTTAAGTGCAATAAAGCAAATGCGTTTTCACAGCATCTCCAAATCACATCTCCGCCTTCATCAGCCTTGGGCTGTCTAATGTTCGCAAACACACAAGGTCATAAAATGATGCAACGAGACAACAAACGCGCATGTTTGTGATGTATTAGACCTGGGCGATGATTAGCGGCAGAATCTATGTTATCATTTCGTCGTGACAACTAATATAACCCCGTCCCACCTCACGATGAAACATCTCCTGCCTGCCACCTGAGCTGCGTTCGGCATCACTGTGCGTGTTACATCATGTTCTGACATGTCAGGCTCGGCCAATTGATAGGAAAAACCTGCGGCTGATGGCTGATAGACATTGGACAAAGTCGAAGCTGAGACTAATCCAAGCCATTGTGCGTCGGCAGATAAGAGAAAATAGAGAAAATGCCGCCAGCGCTCTGTCGGGGTGCATGCTGGGTGTCAGACGATGTATTCGTGAGCACAAGCCCAAAAGTAGCCCGGAAACATTGTTGTTTTCTTAAGTCTTAGTTCATATTCAGTGTCAATTATCTTTGCAGAAGGGAAGTGGCGTATTTAAAAATAGTAAGAAAGGACTAAAGCAAAGTTGAATCTTGTTAGCACACAAAAACCTTGTTTTAATTTACAGTTATGTGCTGTATCTGTTCAAAGGGAGCTGTACATGCGAGCACGCCATGAAGACTAATGCGGATGAGTACTTGTAAATGTGTTTTTCTTGCTTAAATGAGCAAAGCTGCCATAACAACAATAAACACATACTGTGTTTATAAAAGGAAAGTGTTGTTATAGAAATGAAAGCCCTGTGTTTTTCATGGTGTATTGTTTCTTGGCAGATTTCTTGTCCGCTTTGCCCTAAACAGAGTCACCTGTGGTCATCACGTATATTACCTGCTCTCTGAAGCACTTCTAGAGCAATTTAATGAGAACTGTTCTCTCTGAAGACTTTAAATTGTAAAACTCATTGTAATTAATTTCCAGAATGAGCAGTAAGTACTATAAATGCCAAGAGTAATGGAAAAAAAATGCTGTTAAGCTTTTAAATGCTAAAAATCCATAAGATTAGCCAAGTGTTTAAAATCTACATACTGTATAAGATCCTGTTAGAGACTCTTGTTACGTATGTCTACCACTGGCCGTTAATGCCCTCATATCTGTTGATCAGACAAAGACCCAGTAATTTGTCTTACATCATAGATATGTACATAGATATCTCATTAGCGTCTGTTTGGACAGGCCACTATATGCACTATATGTCATCCGCCATGTTGGAACAGTAAAGTTGGTCTGTGAGAACAAGTTACTGTTAATTGATACTGGTAATGTTTTAATGCACTTGAACTTTTTGCTCTTTTGTTGTGTAATTGCTTTTCACTTGTAGGTTGCTTTAAATAAAAGCATCTGCCAATTGACTAAATGTAAATACAAGTGTGACCGTCTGCACTCGTAGTTATATGCATATACGGACATTAAATTTTAGGACTGTTGTGTAGACCCAAACACTGTAAATCATTGCTAAAGTTTACTAACAGGATGAAGTCTTTAGCTAACACAACATCAAAATGTAACTATAGTGAAAAAGCTTGTAGTATTGATTTAATGCATACAAAAGTACATGTGAAAGGTTAAATCTTTTTGGATAATTAATAGATCTATCTATCTATCTATCTATCTATCTATCTATCTATCTATCTATCTATCTATCTATCTATCTATCTATCTATCTATCTATCTATATAAAACAGCATTGCATGTTATTAATGATTTGGTGAATCAAAAACTAACCCGCCCACTGAAAATAAATGTTTTGAAAATGACAAACATTATAAGTGGACCTCAAGAAAAGAAAAGAAATCATTTAAAAATAGGTCTGACCTTTTTAACAAGAATGTTCTCTTATCCTCTTAACTGAAGAACGTGAACCATTACAAGCACTCATGTGGTACAATGTTTGTGTTAAAAGCTTCTAATCCCACATGCTGTCGTATTCTCAAGTTGACTGTTATTATTGTAAATTTCATCATAGATAATAAATTCATGCCGAGATAATCCCTTTTACAATGAGACACTAATCAGGTAGTTCAGCCTCCCTAATCAAATAGGGTTTATTTTTCACTCTTTGTACCAACATACATTTCATAGGGGAATACATGGATTTACCTACCACATTATGTTGTCTTAAAGTGCTTCTGCACCGCTGCCGCTGCAGACTGTAGTTCTCCCACAATGCTTTGAGACGTCTTAAAGGGGCAGGATCACGCTCTGATCAGGTGGCATGAGGTCAATAGCATAGCACAGGACAAATATCCCCGCGGCTTTTTCCTGTAAGACTTAACAAGGCTCTTCTCTTTCTGCTAACAGAGAGGAGGAGCCGTTGGAAAGCCTCTTAGCTCTTTACAGATCCATACAAACCCAGACAGATAATGTGTCTTTTCGGCAAGAGGCGACAAAAGGTCTTGGCACTTATTTATTATTTCATTCTACTGTCTGTCTGTACTTCACAGCCTATGCTATATTTTATGGTTTGGGGACACCACCATTGTGCTGAGATTGTAGACAGCTCTCAATAAAAAACGGACAATGTTTACACACACGCTTTTGTGGTAGATGTCAGGATGAGATGTCAAATGCATTGCTGCTGATAAAAAGCATTGTTAGTTTTCTATTGCTGTTAAAACCGAATCCACAAGGCATGCCACCGCTTTGCTTTCCAGTTGTATCACCTTTGTTGTTAAAAGTATTTGGCAACCGTATTCGTAGAAACAGAGCTTAACTACAGTGTTCTGAATTTAATCTTCAACTCTTGTTTCTGTGTAGTAGAAGTATATGTGACATTTGTTTATTCGTATTGCAGTGACATTTACAGGAATTAAATTCATTTTAACAGTACTTCTCATTTGTCATCCTGCAATACCAATATATACGTAAAGGGGATGATCAAACATCCTTTAAGTAAGTCTACTGGAACCTTCCCCAGAAAAGCCATCTGTACCACCAAATCTTATTTTTTAATTTTTTTTTTATCTTATCAGTGATCACAAACACAGGAAATCCATTTTAAGTTTCTGAAATGACATTGTCAGTATGCAAAATTTGATGCATGCCTGCGATCACTAACATCTAATTGTTATTCTGATAAAAACAAATATACACATTTTTTGTCTGCTCTGATGAGATTACAGTCATAATCTTTATCATTAATAATCACAATTCAGAAAACCTTCATAATACTTTCTATAATAATTTACTTTCTATTGTGCTTTATGTTACTCTGTTGTTAAGACATCCCGATAGTACAACTTTTCTTGTGTTATTGTTGGACTGTTCTGATTGTGTAACAGAGTATGTAGCACATGAACACTTGACAAACATGGAACACACAACACTTTAATACATTACTTACTTATAACACTTACTTATTCATATTTCCAATTTGCACATATCATAAATGTGCATTCAAACTGTCAAATTATATATTGTTTTTCTTGCTATTTTTGCACATTGTCTATATTGTATATTTGTATAGTTTAGTATATGTGTTTAATGCGTACAGTATAGAATATACACTTTTATATTTTTGACTACTGAGTGCCAGGATTAACGCATTCAGAATGAAAGTATTTCAGATGCCTACGTAATCAGTTTATACTGTATATTTTGCTATCCTAACTTTGTACAATGACAGTTAATATTGCATTAAATGCACTTAGTGTATTTTTTGTTTGTTTGTTTTTTGATAGTTTATTTTAGGGCTGTCAGAAAGCCAATCAGCAATGGCAGTAAAGATAATGTCCACCTATAGCTACAGGATGATGACGTGCCCTCTTGAATTACTTTGTTTTTTGAGAGAAGGTGAATGATGTGAGGAACACACTTCTTCAAAAAACTAATCAGCCAGATGCACAGATATGTGTAAGCATGTTTCATCTCTGCGCAAGCCAGCGGTCTGTGAAAGAATGTGTCATGATTTTGACACACTTGACTGGAGGAGCTGGAGATGTAAAGAGCACAAGGAACGTGCAGGTGGTCTCTGGATGATTTCAATTTTGTGTAAAGAGGCATTTCCTGTCACAACCTTATTTGGTGAATGTTTGGTAGCACACTGGATGCTATTGGGATATTGAATTGATCCTCTCTCCAAGGGAATGGTCTGTCAAAATCTCTCTCTCTCTCTCTCTCTCTCTCTCTCTCTCTCTCTCTCTCTCTCTCTCTCTCTCTCTCTCTCTCTCTCTCTCTCTCTCTCTCTCCCTCTCTCCCCCTCTATCTTTATATCTGTATGGGTGTGTTTCCTTTTCTTCCCCTCCAGGATCTAATCTGTCATCACCTCTGCTCTAATCCTCTCTCTCTCTTTTTCTGTCAGTATTCTGGCTCCTGTTAGGTCTCTCTGGTTTAACCCTTAAATGCATGTCAGCCGTTTCACTTCACACAATTATAGTGCATTACCTGCAGTGCTTTCTCCATGCATGTTTGAGGAGGCAGGGGCATCCTCCAAGGAGTTTGGGTAGATAATGGAGCTGTGTGTGTGCGCATGCCTGCTTGAATCACTCCACTGAACACGCAGGTCTTGGAAGACAGGGCAGCTAGGGAAATCTGAGCCGTTTTTCCAGCGTTAATTAAGAGATAATGTAGCTAATGTATTTTAGTAGCAGTCAGAAGAAGTCGACACCCTACACTGACACATGTCCAAAATGCATTAAGGTCAGATTTGTTGTGTTCTTCAACAGTGATGGATCACTAGACTCAAAATATTTTGTAAAATAGATGAACTTGTGTAGATATGATCTGCCAGTGAGCAATAGATACAGTGACTGGGGGAAGGAATAAAACAGCACACTTCAGCACCATGGACAGCATCCATTCTGTGTCTGGGCAAAAGGAAAGAACAGCATATTTTATAGGTTTGTAGAAAAACACTTTCTCCTGTAGAGTTTAGAAAATAGCAGTTCCAACTGTAGATGTGCCATATATCTTGTATCTCTATCACATAAATCCTTTGATCTAATACTCAGTGTTTTTTACACACTGAGCAACACAGTTAATCTAAACATTCTGTTCAGTTATGGCAGCATCCTCACATTCCTATTTTAAGCCACCATCATTCAAATACACACACAAAAACAACAAGCAAAAGACTTAATTACCATTTAAGGCATTTAAACATTTGAACGGTTGTTATTTAGTACAAATGTATATATACATACACACATGATTCCTCAGTATATCAAGTTGTACCTAAGCGATGTTGCTTTCCTAGAATGTACCATTTTAAAAGCACTCTGAGCACTCTCTTGTATGTTTATGGCAGGAAAACTTCCCACAGTTTTCTCTGCCCACATCCTCAATAGTACAGAGATAAAAAGCTGCCAAGTGGCTTTCTCCGTATTCTCCAGAGATATGTTTTTTTCCCTCTCCATTTGTGAAAGACTGGATTTTTAATAACCTTTCACCCCTTCTTTTTTTATAGTCAAAGGCTGTGAGGAGATCACTTCCCCAAAGGTATTATTTTGGTTACTGTTGCGAGGTAGAGGGCGAGACAGGCCGAAATTCTACTCTACCATTGTAATTGAACAGTAAATCTTGGAGGTTTTCTCTTTCTCTTTTTTTAACCATTTATTGAAAAAGTATTACTTTGCCCATGATGCAGCATCTCTGTCTTATTACTCAATTAAAAAAGAACTTTGGTATTTATCTGCACGAGAATGTGGATTCATGGTAAATTTCTATTGTTTCTATGGCTTTAGTTTAATCACAAGGCCATTGTAAATTTATAAATTGATTAGCTCTCATTACGACCAGTGCTGGACATGCAGGATCATCTGTTCTTAGCCTTCATGATGTCTGCATGGCAGACCAGCAATAGATAATTATTGGCTCCTGGTCTTTTCCAGATGTGAGATGGTGTTGATCTGTCATTGCAGGCTCCAGCTGTTTGGCTTGAAAAAGTGCACTGGCCATATGTCCCTCTTCCCTGCCTGCCTGGGATCAGACTACACAAACCGGGCAGATGGAATTATACACCGTCTGCCGACAGTCACGTTATGTGTCTGCCATCATTAATTGGGCACGGATTATTTCCTCCAATTGAAATGCAGGGGCTTTAAGGTTGTGGTTGTTTTTACTGTCCTGCACCTAATCAGCGGATAATCAGAAGCATAGAGAGAAATGGTACTGTAGAAAAAGAGAGAGCAAGGGTGAGCGACATTGTGTAACAACATGTCCAGAACTTCAAGATATCAGAAAAATAAGAGTAAGCAGCTGTGTGTCTCGCAGGAGCAATGATTTCACTCTCACAGTGGTCTAATCAATGTTGACAAGGCATTTGAAAACGGGAGCGGTGAGTGGGCCGCATGTTCTAAAGTGATCAAATTGGCACGCTCCAGCTGAGCTGTGCTGTTTGAAGATGGCCTTTGATGAGGACTGCAGCATTGAGCACAGGACTCTTCTGGGGACCCATTCAGCCACTCTACCCCAGATAGATTTATTTTTCTCTCTCTCTCTCTCTATTTCATTGTGCACCCCTGTGATCTGTCAGAATAAATACCATGTGCTGTTGGCGCCCCAACCTATTTCAAGATAAAAGTTTCATTTTTTTCTCAGTAAACGGCGTTTCTCATGCAGTCTGCTTTTTGCAGGATAAAGAGTGAGGCTGTCCATTTTAAGCGTGAGACAGCTTTAATACCGCTGCAGGGCAGGGTAAAGTGCGAGCAATAAGATTTAGACAGGCCAGACTCCACTTGTAATCTGAGGAAAGAAAAACGGCTTTTCATCAAAGTGGATTTACAGTACTTCCTGAAGACAGTGAGAAAATCTAAACACCTGCCACAATGAAATAAGTGTCACTCCAGTTACAAATGTAGATGCAGATGGGTAAAACGTGTAGTTGAATAGATGAAATGAAGATAGTATTGATTTTTATTGATATAAATATAAGTAATAAATGTAATATGTCTGATCATTATTTTTACAATTTATACATTTGAAAGCATGTCTGGTTATTTCAAATGGGGTATATTAATAACAAAAATATGTAATTTAAATTATACAATAGGCAGCAGTGTATCATCTCAAAATCTCAGGAATGTTTTTGTTAGCAATATACACTGTAAAGATTCAACCCAGTTTAATTGCTGCCTTTAAGCTCAAGTATGTCATTCAAATATATTCAACACTGTAATGAATACAAAAACATGAAACATTTCTGTCACCTGTCAGAAAGCGTGGTAGGGTCTGAGGAAAACAATGTCTAATTAAGAAGTGTAAATAAAGAGTGTGTTTTGTGCAGTGTATCTGGGTTTGTTCTCGTAGCTAGTTAGGATTAAAAAAAACATATTCTGAACATCTAACAAATGTATTTAGAGCGTGGAAGTAGGACCTAACTTGTGCAATAATGATGAAGCTTTACCTGTCAGAAAGAAAGTTTGGCAACAGTTTTTTTCAAAATCATCTGTCTTATAAATACACTTACTATATTATTTATGATGGATGGAGGGAAAGAAAAATGTTGTTATGGGGACTTTGATGGGGACTATGATGGGGACTTTTTGTGTTGTACAATGAAACGGTTGCTTTACTTTTCCTTTTTTTATCTTATTGCACAGCGAGGTGCAGTAAGATCAATGACATTGACAGGCATACTGTGATTTAAGCATATTGTGCTATTCTTTTTTTTGTAGGAACACATTTTGCTTATATGCTTCTAATTTTTTCCACACATACGTATAAACATAATCACAAAGGAATGTTACATAAAAGGAGTGACAAGCATCTTAAAGACTGCTTTGTTGTTTTCTCGCTTATAATAAATTGCTTTGTGTTTATGCAGTTAATTGGTTAGGATTGACTGTGTGCTTTTTGCTATTGTTGATGCCGTTTTCCATAGAAGCCGTTCAGCAAATATTATAAAACCAATGCAAAATCACCTGCTTTTGAGGAAGTTGGACGGATTAATGAGGTGAACTGAAGTTCTGGTCCTGATTTCAGGAGCAATTAAAATCCGACAGAAGAGAGAATAAAAACAAATCATAGGTGAACATTTAAAGTCTGAGAAGAAAGCTGGCTTCCTTCAAAGAGACTTCACAAGCTAATTCTGTGATTTGACAAATTCTTAAAGCATGTCAATTACCACAACCAGTCAACCAAACACAGTATTTTGGCTTCAGTTGCTTTCAGTATTTGTGAGATCTAACTTTATAGAGCAAATCAATAAAAATAGTCTCTCAAATGCTTTATGTAGAATGCTTATTTTGGAGATTTGATAAACGTTGTCATCTTATCTTAATATTTTATCTCTCTCAAAAAATTATCCCTCCATCCACTATAGGTGTGACAGCAAGAATTCCAGGAATGCAGTGCAGTTATTGACACAAGCCCCAAAGTGAGTGTCTGCGCTGGGATGTGTTTGTTTTCTCTGTGAACATCACCCTCTCAAGCCCCTCAGGATCTACCTCGGGAACCAGAGCGTCTGCACACCAGCTGCAAAAAGTCACAGCAGAAGAGTGACAGAGCAGAAAGTGCATGTGCATTATGCTTTAGCTATGGACTTTTAGACCCATTGTATGACACAATTTGTGATCTGGCCAATCAGACGGGGGCTTGTGATTTCAGACTTTTGTGTGTGTGAGAGAGAGAGAGAGAGAGAGAGAGAGAGAGAGAGAGAGAGAGAGAGAGAGAGAGAGAGAGAGAGAGAGAGAGAGCGCACAAAAACATACTAGAGAGTGTTACAGAGACTGCTTTGGAGAGAGAGAGTGAGAGAGAGAGTGAGAGTGAGGAGTGAGAGAGAGAGAGAGGAGAGAGAGAGAGAGAGTGAGAGTGAGAGAGAGAGAGAGAGAGAGAGAGGGAGAGAGGGAGAGGGAGAGGAGTGAGGGAGAGGGAGAGGGAGAGAGAGGGAGAGAGAGAGAGAGAGAGAGAGAGAGAGAGAGAGAGAGAGAGAGAGAGAGAGAGAGAGAGAGAGAGAGAGAGTGAGAGAGAGAGCGCACAAAAACATACTAGAGAACATGTTGTGTTACAGAGACTGCTTTGGTTTCAATCTATTGTCCAGAGCTCATGTAATCTCTATGGATATCATGTCAAAGAGGGCGGAAGAGATTTTGATAGGCCTTATATAAGTGTACATAAAAGGCGTAAGAAGCCAGGCTTTTGTTAGAGATCCTCTTGGGCTTTAGAGATAAGAGTGGATGGTAATGCTGGAAATCAATACATAAGTATAGATAAAGTAAGGGCCACACAGTATGTCCCTATGCATCATAGACATGAAATGAAGACAGGTTTGCAGGTCATTTTTAAATCTCTCACAGTTCTCACAGTCTCATATGCTTCTCAAACTGCATTATTTATGAACCCCCAGCACAACATCCAAATCTGGGCTTAAACCATTTTTTCTCTCTCCGGTGCTCAAACTCACAAAGCTGCTAAGCTAAACAAATAATTTAGAAGATGCAAAAAATAATTTAAAGGGATAGTTCACCCAAATAGTTTACCCTTCAAACCTTGTATATAATTGTTTCTTTTGTGGAACAAAATATCTTCTTCTGTGTTCTGCTGAAGCAAGAAAGGTTTGACATGACAAGATCTGCTTATATTATTTCTTTGTTATCATTTTGAGCTTTTATTATATGTAATCTTTATATGATCTATTATATACAGTCTTCTCAAAGACCATCAATTGAATCAGATGGTCGGTGAATAAACTGTAGGAAGTCCATGGGCGTGACGCTGAAAATTAAATGTCACATTACATTCTGACATGCTTCCTTTGGCAAATAAAGTGATTCTGATGTTTAATAGGAAGATTGTGATCAGATAGATGATGTCACGCCGTGTACAAGAACACGAGTGACTTTTATCTCTGAGTGATCGCTGCCTCACGCTGTTTATTTATTACATTTTCTCGTGTATCTCTCCCACAATCAGACTATTCCACCTTCTCTCCAATGGTTATTTATTTCATTTTTGGCAAAACATGAATCAAAATCTATTCTCCCCTTAGAAGCATGACTCTCTCTCTCTTTGACATCCCTACCCCTCCCACCTGTCTCTCAGTCTCTGTACAGCCCTCCTCTTTTGAACTCCTCTGCACTCTCGTATATCACTTTTGTTAGGAGGGTAATAAAATAATGTGATGGTGCAGTTTGAGCACTCAGTTTTTGTTTGATTGACAGGTCAATGTTCCCGGGGTATAGTTTTGAATATTGAACATTAAGCATTATTCATCTCTGCATAGCTATGTGGTGACAGTCTGGGTTACTGATCGAGTAGAAGAAGTAGGGGAAAAAAATAAACCTAATTGTGTTTGTTTAAGAGTTAATTGCTGGCAAAGTGGAGCTATCCATTGGGTTAGGGGGGTCTGTGTGAGTCTTGGACTAATTCTGCGGAGGTTAATACATATTTACCGAGAGTTAAAATCAACTGCAGTCAGCCAACTTAAAACGTTCTCTTTGGCCAAGACTTTAATTGACACGTCTTTTACTTACCTTGCATAAACATGAGGTTAAGGAAAATAAAACATCCTGTTAAAGTTGCTGTGTTGGGCTTGTGGGATGCTCAAACAAACAGAAAAATATTTTGACAGGGCTAGTGTTGAAAATGTTTTAAGATAACACACTTTACCTTTAAGTCATTCTTTTTACATATAGTACATTTTTCTGCTGTACTATAATTTTTCTGGTTTTTATCATTTTAGTTTTTTTCTGTTTTTGTCTCTGCTGTTTTGTGCTTAAATCTGTTTCATAAAGTTGCTCTGCAAAGTACACTACAGAAATATAACTAAACTGAATTACTAATAATGCCTTAAAACATTACATTAACCTGTTAACTGTCAGTGTTCTTTCACTATTCATTTTAATTTCATAATTGAATTCTAATTTATTCATGAAAAGCATTTTATTGATGGAAAGGTATACAACTCAAAAATAAATATTTGACAAATTTACATTTTCAAATTAATAAAAATTTTGATGTGAATGTTATTTTTAAAAATATCTAAAACAAAAAAATCAAATATAAAAAAAACTGTAGTTTGGATGCATTTTCATGTGTAAGCTCAATATGTGCAGTGACAGTTATCAGGTTAATGAATTCAGCCAAATTTAATTTCTGTATTTAAGGAGGAACACCTATGTTATTTACCTATTCACTGTAATATTTTATAGTTGAATGTTAATCTTATCATGACAAACTAAAAATTGATGGAAAGGTATCTCCAGATGAAATATTTGACTAATTTCCATAATAAAAAATAATTAAAAAAATTCATAAAAAATTAAAATATTTTTAAAAGGCCTAAAAATGTTGTAAATATCTAAAAATAAAAAACATTTCCATGTGTATACTTAATTTCTGCTGTTATCGGGTTAATAAGTGTCATTGCATCATCTCTTTTTGTTTATAGCAACAACAATTCATTCAGTGAAAACAAGCACACTATATAGCATCTGATGATTCACAGACATATTACTATATTACCCAACACCTGATTCCCATGGCAAGTGCAAACATTAGTTCCAAACATTAGATCTATCCCTGTGCCACGCGCTCACATTCTTGTTGACAGGAGAGAAAGCGAGCGGCAGCACCTTCGATTAACTCAGAGGGCATTGAGCATGGTGTTTTAAACAAGACATATGGTCATCGCAGGCAGCTGTCTGCTTGCTCAAACAGACAGCCATTCTTCCATGTCTCATTGGCTTCTGTATTGATGTGTCTAGCAGGGATGCTGTTGGGGGGGTAATATGGTGTGGTGAGGGAAATATTCTCCCACTGACAACCACTGGTTACCAACATACATAACATACTTACTTACCAGAATAAAGCTTTTTGGTTGTACCGTAATAAGGGCTACCATAAAAATAATATTGTTTATTTTAGTCATCGAGGAAAATAACTTATCAGATGTATCTTGTAGATTTCTTGTATTGAGGTTGATATTCCAGGCTAATGTTAACATTGTCAAAATGTGATAAACACGTTTACATCCAACACCAGTCATGCATGTTGCATAACCATAGAGCAACATCCCGAGTAATAGGATGTGAAAGGATCACACAAAAAACTCCCATAAAACAATGTGAAAAACCCACACACTTATTTGCTCCCTAATTGTTATTCAGAATAACATGATGTTGCAGCCATGTGACTTTGATACATGCATCTGGAACACATATAATTTGTCAAGGCAGCCTAGTTGCAGTTGACAGTGAAGATCACAGTGTTCATCTGTTTGATCCGTTTATTCCACCACTGTTATGGATGAGAGAACTGCAGTAATGAAATTGTCTCAGCATTGCATATTACCCATAATTCCCCAGGCCTTCAGGCACCGTCTTGTTGACAACTGAGCTGGACTGAAAAACATCACGTTTAACACATGTGATGTTTTGATAAGGTAATCAGATGACTGCATAAAATAACACACTCTGGTCACAGCAGTACATTAACTATTCTTTTATTGTGCTTTATGTGTGTGTGTGTGTGTGTGTGTGTGTGTGAGTAAACATACATAATATGTATAAACTTATGTATGTAGACTCATGTCATCACATTATTTGTCAAAGTGAGTTTATTTGTGAATTTGTTTTGTTTATACAGCATACATATAGCAAAGTCTTGGCAACATAAAGCTGCACTACCGTTATTGGCCAGAAATAAAAATAAACAAACACACAAAATTGAGACGTTCCCCATTATATTACTGTATGGGGCAAGTTGTCACACTGGAACTGTCACAATATATAACAATAAAAATAACAGGGATGTAATAGGTAACGCATACAGAAATTTGATATATTTCCACATATGAACTTAATGTGTGTTTTAAATATATTTCAATATATCAAATTTCATGATTCATTTTAGTTGGTGGGATATAATTTGTATATTTTTTCTTACTTTCACCATAAGCTTGCCTTTCCAGGTATTCATGACATTTTATGATGTGACTAATTTGTATGAATTATTATGATGAGAATCTTGCAAAAATGTAGAATAATAAAGCCCAGCCGTAATCCTGATTATTAATGGCACAAAAGCAGTTTGTACTAAAAGATGGAAATGAGTCATACAAATTACTCACCTCATAAATAATTGCCATCAGATTGTGTTGGTCTGTCACACCACTGTCGTCTGTGAGTGCAGTGTATCATTAGTTATTAGACTTTTCCTTTTACAAAGTGAGTAAATTATGCCCATGTAAAACTGGCTAACTCATAATTGAAGATGGTTGGGTGTGTGTGCACAAGTTCATTTATCTGCAAGCACAAGAGAGCTCAAGTAATTAGTTTGACTTAGTCCTCGCAGTCGCCAAATGTTTGACTGCTGAACTCGACCGGCACAGTTGAAATGTCAAAGGTCACCTCATGTCTCTACGCATCCCCGATCACCACCAGCAATTACCTGTCAGGTTCAGCTTCGCTCGCCACCTCCCTCCTTCCCTCTCATTTCTTTCCAATAAAAGTAAATATATCAAGGTCACGGCAGGGTCAGCTTGGGTGTAAATTTCCTTTTTCCACCGGAGTGCCATTCAAGTCATCCATGTTGAGTTTGTCCATAATTTAGAAATAATTAGCTCTCCGCCGTGCACTGTGTGTGCAGTTCTCTTCCTCTTGAAGCGCGCTCTTCCCAGATCAATCTCGCTAATTGCTTTTAGAGGAACTAATCCTATAAACCGGGCGGCTCTCGCTTTAAACTGTACCGTATCAGGGCCCCTGAAGACGGAGTCGGCTCGGGCTGATTCGGATTCAGAGCGAGTCGCCAGCGGCCATCATCTCTTCAAAAGGGCAGGTCAGAAGGTTGTGGCAGTAGAGAATACCTACAACCAAAAACAGGTCGCATCAGAGCCCAATTTGTGCCCAACAAGACAAGGTGCTTGCTGCGCTTACAAGGGCAAATGTACAGCCTTTCATCCAAGATGCAGCTCTTATGGCAGAGAAAGACTAGGGGATGCAGGTCACCCACTACGACCACAGATATGAAGCCTACCTGATATTCAATTACAGTGATTTCATTTAAACCTTGATACACAATTGAATTGACATATGAAAAATCGGAAACCTCTTCAAACTTTTTGCTGCATCAAAATTTTTCAGTTGGCTCAATTAAACACAGACTGTTGCCACAATTAATAATTGACAATTGAAAAATTTAGATGGAACACTTTATGCTTGCTTAATCATATATAACCATATATAAAACACCTGGTAGCTGAGATCAGGTTGGTTCAGTCACAAAGCTGCATTACAGTAATGGTAAGTTGTGGAGGTTAAAACAACTTTAGGGCTAAATCAATATATACTGTATCTTGACAATCCCAGACCCACTAGGAACCCTCACATTAACTATTAACATAGATTTCTGAGAGGGGGTGATTCTTTGACAAGCCACAATTCTGAATGTCAAAGCAAACAGAAAGCACTTTTACATAGCTGCACATACACATACTCGTCTGTTTGAACAGGTAAATATACACTTGCTAGTCACCTTAGCCTATGAAATGATTTCAAACATTTACAATTTCTAGATTTGTTTTTGATTGGATTGAGGAAATACAATAATTGAAGTAGGTGTTTGGTAATAATTGAACAATCATAATATTGTTCAATTATTATCCGTATTACTGTAATATCAGTAAAGAAATTTGTCATAGCCCTTTAAAAATGTTCAAATATATTTCTTTTATATTTAACTAAATATTTTTATGTTGCTTGCTAAATTTTGTCAGACTGCATTCGAATGATTGCTGCCAACTCGCTCAACGGTTTCATCTGTAGGTGTGAAGAGATAATAACTTAACTAATATCTTCTTTCTAAAAAAAGAGTGTAGCTGGACAGGTTAATTCTCTTAAGGCTAATTAAGCCACCAAATCAGATCTGTTTGTCTCATCTTTTATTTGACAGGTACATTTTCCAATTATAAGAAGTGCAAATAAAACAAACATTTAGTTTGCTCATATATGTGCTTTGCATGTTTGTAATCATTGGCATGAAGTTGTGTAGAGTGGAATTGCCTTGTGTTAAGGCCAGAAAAAGAATATTAAAAGGTCAGAAAGCATCTAATATGTGCATAAATTATTTTATCAATCACACACTAATTAATTTCCAGATATGTGGGTCTTGTTTCTCCAAGCATACCGCAGTGATTTACAATATGTTTTCCTAAATGCAAAGAGAGGCTTGTGCTTGTGGCTTTTAAAAGCTTCCTGCAGTCTCTTGAACTTCAAGAGATTTGAAGTCTCTCTCCCATCTCGAAGCCTTTTGTGGCCGCTGTCTTTCTCTGCAGTAAGGTCACAGCAGGAAAGCCTTTTAATGCCCACGCTATCTACAGGGCCCAAACAGGATGACCCCCGCTCCTACCTCTGGGGAGACTGTAGATTTTACGATTACAGTTTTTGCTCGCTCCATGTCCCACAGCCTCCTCCCTGTGGTTAATAAAGAGAGTTTAATTGCTTCTTCTCGATTAAGAGTTTCGGGTTCCTTGCGTTTGCAGTCTTTTTGCCAATACGTCTGCTCAGACGTCCAAATATTCTGATCGTGTGTTATTATCTGTAGTTGCCCAGAGCCTGGCACAGTAGGAGGGTATTGTTTATGGTTGTTGGCATTGCCAAGTGAACCATTCTGTCTAAATCCTTAAAATTACATTGCAGACGGAAAACAACATTTTAAAGGAGGTCTACAATAGGAGTGACGGTGGGGGTCTCGAGAATAAATGTTCTGGAGAAAGAGATGGAAAATATCTGGGGAAGCTCACATAAATTGTCCAGAAACCATTATTAAGACAATGGGTAGAAGAAGCAGTAATGTGCACTGAAAGTACGGCATGAGCCATTGCATTTGCAAATAAGGGAAATTACATTTAACGTTTCCTAACAGCTCTGGCTCCACTACAAATTTTTTCTCTCTGTTTCTCTTGCTCTTGCTGGACTGTCATCCAGAAATATGAATCCTGCTCTAATGCATTTTTAAATAGATTCCAAACACTCCATAATGTGACACAGATTTTTAGTGTACGTCTATACTGTAAGCCTCTTAAAGAGTGAGCTCTGAGATTGTGGATGGACAGACACAGTCTCTTTTTGTTTGCTAGCTTGTCCGTTTATTTAGCTTCATTTTGCTGCCTGTGATTATGTCCTAATCAGATGGACTGTGGTTGTCACATAACGTCTGTTTTCCCTCAGGCTGTCTAACTTAATGGAGAGTGACGTGACACGTGCCAAACTCCTTTGTTTGCTCAGTTGTTTGTTTCATAGTTGAATTATAATCTGATCATGACAAACTATATACTGATAGACAGGTATAAGACTCAAGAATGAATATTTGACAAATTTTCAGAACAATAAACATAAACAAAAAATGTAAATGTAAAAATACTAATGGTAATGTTATTTTTACCTAAACTAAAAAATTTTATTAATACCAAAATTAAAAAAGTATTATTTCAATATATATATATATATAGTTACAGGAATTTGTACTAAATTTCCACCTTGTAAAATTGTAATGCTTTCACATGAGATCACAGAAAAATGTATATATTTTATGCTCTTCGTGTGATCTTTTGTAAACTTTGCAATAAATCTGAGTATCTTTGTATTAGTAACAGTTTGAGTAATTGTAAGTGTTAGACAGTAAACGCTCAAGAATAAGTTGTCTGAAGATATCTTGATAATGTGTGCAGTCTAAAGTGAACATATTGAACAGATGGAGAAGTCATCCTAGTCATCCATCCCCTTACATTTTTGACAAATAATGTTATAAATGTAATTTTTAGTAAAAAGAATTGCAGACACATCCAAGCTGTTAAATATAACATATCTTGAGAACTCTTTTTAAGAACAACCGCTGAGAGATTAAATTTTCCTCTGGGACTACACATATCATGCCTTGTGTGACTACGAATAGAAATCCGAAGTTTGGCTAACAATGTAATATTGCGCTACTAAAACTCTCTTGAGCAGTGCAGTATCAGCGTGTACACAACATGCTCTGCCCTTTCAAGTTTCAGCAAATGGTCTGTTAATTGAAATCAATAAGAGGAGGAAAAAACCACCTGTGAGGGGGTAAATCGATGCATTTCTTCACTTTTATTATAAGAAGTAAGGCAGAGGCCATTAGGTTTCATTCACTAACCCTATTGATTGCCAGTCCCGTAATTTGCTTCGACCCCAAAGTAAGCTTTTCACCCCATTAAGTTCCACCACAGGTTCGACGGGCCGAGTGTGGAGCAGCCTTAATCATCATTATCACCTGCCTGGTCATTCCTGCACACAGTCAGATAAAATCACGCTGATTATGGATTCCTCAGCTCTCTGTGCCTGGTTTTGCCTGTGATTTGCATAATTGTCAGATGGACAAAGTAGCATAAAGTTGAAGGTGGAATTATGGGAACCAAAACAGACGAAGACTGAGGCCAAAGGGTTAGTACATGACTACTGGCTCAGTGAATCTGTTGTGCTGTCTTGTGTGGTTAAGATAGTGAATAGAAATACGTTTGGTGCTTTATAGACTTCAATTTTGTTGGTGGCTTTAAATCAGTGGTTTTCTTTTTTTAGGTCCAACAGAAAAACAAAGATCTGTGCACCTCCTAACATGTCAAAAATGACCAGTTACCCCAAAGCAATTACAGGACATAGAGTTTAAAGTGGAATTCTTTGTTTATACTTTTATATCTTTTAAAACCTTATTTAATGTTCCAACGTACACTGAATAACAAATTACTGTTAAAAGTCAATTAATTGTTATGCTTTTTTTGCAGTCTTTTTGTCAATTTTGTCAAAATCAGTCAGATAACTCTTTAAAATCCTCCACAGACCACAATTTGAGAGCCACTGCTTTAAGGCATTGTCAGGGTGATGTATGCACCAAACATCCTCTCAATCAGCCTATAACTCCACGGCAAGTAACGTGTGAAGAAAGATTCACAGATTTATACCGATCTCCCAGACTTCAAGATGGATCCTCAGCTTTTGAAAGAAATCAATGATTCAGTCTGCACTTATCTGTCAGCAGCCATTGATCTAACAACACACGTTGTATGTGACGAGCAGTGAAGATTCAATCGGCTGTTGAGCGGCAGAGTGCTTGTCTGTCATGGTGTCAAAACCGCAGTCAAATGCAAATGCTTCAGCAGTGGAGGAACATTCTTCTTATCTTGCTTGGAATAGGGATGGACTGAGTCATCGACAAGGTCTGAGCGAGTAGATTCTGGGTGAAATTTTCAGTGTTTGACATCGCATGAGGTTCAGTATGGTACTTATTGACTGTAGTCAAATAAAACTCTTTACAATAGTGTGTATGAACCGCACACATAAAGCACATATTTAGTTATGTGAATTGCAAAAACCCATCTTGAGTTTTTTATCAGTGTGCATTTATTGATTGTAAATGCTTTTTAAATGCAAAATTATCGACACAGAAAGCGAAGACTTATTCTGTAGCCCATATACTGTATAATTGCATGCAAATCATGTGGGGGATAAACATTTATCCACAGCAAAAAATCACTTGTAGTGAAAGAAATGCCGTGAAGCCAGGAATAAACTTACACTTTGAAAAACAGACATTCTCAGTCAGCTGATGGTGAAGAACAGTGACAATGAATTACTTTCTACTGTATAATAAAAATAACACAATATTTTAACATGCTACTTTTAAAAGTGAAAGTCAAATTGTGTTTAATAGAACATTGCAAAATAAATCTAGGTCAGACTGTGAACACAGTGAAAAGATTTTAAAACAGAGCAACTGTTTCACTAAGAGTAATACAATTACCTTTGTAATAAAGTTTACCTTAAGGATACAGAACATTCTAGACACGCATCATGGTTAATCATATTCATTATTCTGCAGTTCTGTTTGGTTCTGTTATTGAGAAACTTTTCCTGACTTGAAATATAGTTTTAATCAGTATTTTAATCAGTAATCAGACTATTCACATTTCACCCTTTATTGCATTCAGACAGGGCTGGATAGAAACCTTCAGTTAACCTCATTGACTACACTAGACAGGATAAGAGTATCTAGGGACTTCAGAGTTGCTCACTAGAGTTAAAGCGGGTCAATTCATAGCTCAAAATATAATCACAAAATCTGTTATGGATTTCTGGCAGTTCTCTTGGGTCAAGCGTTTGTACACACCAGACATGTAAGAGTTTGAGCGAGAACAACATGACATAACAAATTAAACCTGTGTAAATAAAAGACACTGGGTATTTCTTTAGGATAAATTTACGCCTGCTGATAAATATTTAGAAACATTTGGTTAAACTGCATTGCAGTTGGTGAGCAAATAAGATACGGGATTTGTGCTGGAAAATGTATCACTGTTGTGCTTTGAGCAAGATATTTACACCGTGTGCTTCCAGAGGGAATGTGGATAATCTAATATAAATAATCTGTGAAAAATTTTGCAAATGTGAGGTGCAAATTGGCAGAATTGTATGTTATTTGTAGTAATTACTTTGGCGATGCGTTTCTAACCTGGCAGGCATTGTATTGTAGTAATCCGGATATGTTTATTATATGTCACATATAATGATGTGCAAATCTGATACCTAAACTAATTGGGCCAGCTGCATGTACCAAACACAGCAGGAGGATTAAAACCTAAAGAAATCTTAACTGGCTTTATTTATATCTCCTGTGTGTTGATATTATGCAGAATACTTGAGCACTAATACTTGAATGCTGTTGTTGTTGATCTGGATTTAATACAGAATGGCTGTTAATTAACTATATATATTGTTTTGTTGTGTGTATGGGCGGTGTTTAGCTCTTTCTCCAACTCGAGGCACTTAACTGACCCTGTGCACAACCCCGATTCACAGATCCAAACTTCCTGCAGAGGCTTGTGACATTTTAAATTCAAACGTCTGACTGTCTAGCAGAATGACCGTCTGAACTGACAGAGACAGGACTCGCTCTTCTGGGAACGTGTGCACTTTGTCATTACCTGAGTTTCCTCATTACTTTCCTCGCTTTCTAATGTCAGATATTTGGCTATCAAAGTGCTTCGTATATTGGCGCTTAATCATGCATATGTTAAAAAATAAATTAAAGACGAGTCAGTGGTGTAATGATGGTGTGGATGCATGTGTGTGATCCACTGCAAACAGAATGAAAATTACGTGTTCAAACAAGCAGTCTCTGCTGGTGTCACAGACACACAGATCCAGGGAAAAAGCTTGGTGCAATGCAGTTGCCGGACGCGTGAAAGCATGAACCATCAACGACATGGGAATTCGAGAAGGGGGCCAAGAATTAATATGTGTATGGGATAACATATGAGAAACACATGCAAGAAAAGAGCAAAAACTGTCATGCATCCATGCTGACAGGGGTTAGTGTAAGTACAGGACCGATGGGACGATGCAGAGCCAGCGAGATGTTAAATACTTAACATCTTTATTATAACATCATCTGAAGCAATAGATATCTAGTTTTCTTGCCAAGAGAACCTGGCAACTATTATGTTCTGGCTAGAAAATACATTTATACTGTATATTATATTGTCTATTAGATGCTTGTTTTCCAATATAATGCCATAAGAGAACTTCAACTGTCAACATTTGGCTTTAAAACATATAATAAGTTATAATATAAAATATAAATACATATTTAAAAAAAGTATATAAATAAACATATTTAAAGCATTTATTTATTAATTTTTCTTTAATTTTTTAATTAAATATTAAAAATATTTAAAAAAATAATAATAATATCTAAATATTTGTTTCGGACTGTTTCTCAGTACTGTACATGTGATATATGTTTACATAATATGTGAAACATATTATTTTAATGTAGGCGTATATGAATGTAGCCTATATTTATAGTATGCATTTATTTGCTGGACAACTCAACTGTTTGAAGTCTAGCAGGCTATTTTTCTATTAAATCTTCTTTATTGCACTGTCTACGAATTGTGCACAACTGTTTTTTGCTTTTTGCATGCTTCAATAGGCATGCCTCTGGGCAAACAAGCCTGTTTTTTGCTTATCTCTCTTAATCACTCTTATTTGAAAACATTCACAGAAAAAAATAGCCTAATTAATTAATTAATAAAGAACCTATTGGAAAAAAACTATTATCTCATTTCAGACTTAACCACCAGTAAATAGATAGTGAACTTTCTTGCTTTACATGGTTAAGCATCACGCTCTCATATGGTGAATTTTTGCATTTTCTTTTACAATAATTGCTATTTACAAGAACAAGAACTACAAGAACTGTTACCCTGTAAATAGAGGTGTACTATTCTGCTTACTTCGACTAAACATGTACCTTGCATTCCACGGTAAATGGAGTTTGGAGCTTATAGCCAACCACAATGTTGCTCTCATGTTACTAATGCAGTTTAGATATAAAAAAAAGAGGCTCTGCATGCAATTCCATTAACTGCCTCTTCTCATCTGCTGACTGCAAGTATGAGCTTTACCAACAACCCTAATAATGACATTCAAATACTACATGCAATATATAATAAATGTGAATTTTCATATGGAGGAGTGAATCGATCGCATGGCACTTTTAAAATTCCAGCGAGCAGATGAGGTCTATTGGTCTATTGTTCAGTACTAGAAACACAAATGTGACTCAGCGTTCATGAGATAACGAAGGATAATTTTATTAGAGCTGCAAACAGAATAGCTTGGAAATGCAAAAGATAAAAGTGACAGAAGCAAAGAAAAAAACAGACCATAAAACACACTCGTTTCTAATTGGTAAATGATGGTTTGACAAATGTCAGATGACATCTGAAAGCAAAGAGTCTAAACAAAAAGCACCAAATAAAGTAAAATCTGTACAGAACGAAGAGATGGTCTAAAAGCTACAGTATCTGGCAGTAGAAGATGATGGCCTGGTGCATGATCATGTGCGATCTGATTCTGTCATTTTTGACTGTCAGATCATTCACTATAATACTATAAAATACTGTTTATATTGTTTTTATAATTTTATCATTCATGTTTTATTCTATAAGAACACAAAGCTGTGAAATTTAGACGAATCTTCCTTTAAAACTAAACGTAAGAGGTCCTTTTCTCAATACTTTCTTTCTTCTTCCTCTCCTTTCATCCCCTTTGATTTCACCTTCTCTTCTTTTGTAAGCTAGCTAAACACATTTGTTCCTCTGGTATTGTGTGCTCCTGTGAGAATCGTCATTAGGTCTTAGTTCCAATTAATCCTCCTTGATTTCCATGTGGCTCGCTCTTTCTCTCTCCTGCTCTTTCTCTCTCCCAGCCCTGCAAATCTTCACACGGTGGATTACTCGTGCTCGTGGGTGGGACGTAGGAAATTATGAGAAAAGGAAAGAAAGAACCGTTCACAAGTCATTTACAAGAGGCACATTTGGTTTCTAACTCCCTTGTTGGGAATTGTAAGAGTCTCAGAAGACCTTTACATTACCTGTTCACACAAGACACAGAAAGGCAGTAGATGAACACCGGCCATGACCTACAGTATTTGATGGTCAGAGGATTAATCCAGTGGAGATCGGACTGGGTGGTTATGTGTATAGTCTCCTGAGTGTAGTAGGCTTATGGGTCTTCACTTCTCTTCCACTGGTGGGTAGTGTTTTTTTCTGTAGAGAATCCATCTCAGGCATTCCCCGTTTGCCTCCAAAGCCCTCTAAAGGCCGTAAAGCCACAGAGATCCCAGTGCCGATGACCTGCTCACAGCATCCAGAGATGGCCATCATCTGCACAGCTCCAGACTCTCTCTTGCACTTCCTGTGGCTCTGTCTCTGGCATTCTCCAAATTCTATTTGTTCAAGCTTTCAGACAAGACATATCTCCCTCACATCATCCCAATAACACTAATGGTTTTTTTTCTAGGAAGAAATAGTGCTTGGATTTCCAAGGCTTGTCCCGGAGGAATGATTTATTGCTCAGATGTTGCTCTTTTACAGCATAGGAGACCTAATAGAGTTCTCAGTTATGTTTTATTTAGAAAGCAACTTTTCACGTCCTAGATGTTTTTCCTAATATAAGAATATAGGAATATATTCTAAGAATCCTAATATATAATATAAGAATTGTAGAGGTAGAAAACGAGTGTGAATTGCATAAATTAGTGTTTCCCAAAGGGTTTGAAATGACTTTTACCTCCAAATAATAAACATCCTGATTTCACACTTTTTCAAATTTAACAGACTATAGTCTATACTATTTAATATAGTGTATATTTTACAATATTACATTTTGTATAAAATGATTAAATAAGAACCTCTTCAACATAGTGGTTATTTCACAAAATAATAATTTTGGAATAACACTTGGTTTTTTATAGATAATATATGTTGTGCTTCTATAGAATCTCATCCACATAGATGTTTTTTATGTAAAAATCCTGGTCGTTTTATTACAACAGATATATTTACTAATTTGAATGCAGATGTTTGCATGCTCCAATTGTCAACTCAGTTTGGGAATCACTGACACAACAGATGTTTAAGTTCATGTTGAAATCTTTGATATTTTATTTAATGTAATTAAATGTAATTAGTGTCTAGGAGAAGACTAAGATTTTAAAGAGTTTGTGTTTTTTTTGCAGTTGTAGTTTTTCCTGTGGGTTGCCTTTCTTGTTTGTCATTGAGAGTCGCTTGGGAGGCTGGTGAATGGAAGCTGACTTTATGGCTGCATCTCTATTCTTCATCAAATTTTAATGTGAGCAGATCTAGTTCATGGCAAGAAAAGTCCATCACTCTTAACAGTAGGATATGTAAATCCCAGCACTGAAGGAAACCATCAATCTTCCATATTGAGTGGGATTTCTGGCATGCAGTTGAATGTCTCTTTCATTGCATTGCGCTTTAATCTTCATAATCCTGAGGTTTGAGAAATACTTCTTATCCATAACCAAGCGTTGCCACATAAATTCATTTTCAGCACTATGCAAGAAAATGGCACTCAATTGGAAGTAAGCGGTAAGCATGATGGTGGCTTTTGATCGATAACCTCCGCATCTAGCCACTGATTGAAATAGATATTTGCCATGGAGTTGTTTCTCACCATAATGATCTCATTTCATATTCTTGCCTCAAACGGTTTCTCGCCCTTCGATTCATAAGGCAAGCTGTGCACATAGACCACCCAAAATAATCACACAAGATTGAGGATGTTGGCGGGAATGCTAGTTAGTTAGCACACGGCAGTGAAAGTGTTGAAACCCTTCTCAGTTTGCATGTAGGCATGTTGTTAATTTAATGTATTTTCCTACTTTGTATTATTAAAAAAAATTTCCTTGTACTAAATTTATGGTAAAAAAAGAATAGTAATCTGTGACTGTACCTAAAGGGACACCACATCGATATACTGGAAACAACTCTATTTATACGACTACCATAAAACTGAATTTCCAGACATCAGCTCCATCTTCTTTTATACTTTTAAAAATGGCTCATTACATGGCCAATAAAATTAAACACAATCAAAAGATGTTGTGAAACCAGCAGTCACTCTTTCTTTTATATAAACAAGATAAATACTGAATTAAACTGTCTATTGTGGTTTAGGATTGCTTGCCCAAGGACAGAGCAGAATCTCTAGCATAACAGTATAGCTCATTTTCAGGCCCGGAAGGCACGGTCGTTTAATGAAACAGCGGGAGAGGCAGTAGTTTGCCATTAGGCAGCATAGTCAGTGTGGGTTGAAGGCGGTACATATGGTCAGATGTCTCCTCATTGTCCAGGACTTCCTCAAGTCATCTTACACCACAGTATGTAAATGCATGTAATCTGGGAGTCAGATGGAGCTTCAGATGGTGCACGTAGATCTGCTTGTTACGTACAAGCATACTAAGCTAATACGCTTCTGTCATTTATCTTATTTGCAGATCCTGCTGTGAAAATTCTGCTGGTGCGGCGGTCTTCACTTAACAACTAAGAATTGAAAAGAAAAAAATCACCCTGCACATTGGTACCTGCTTTCAGAAGGGCTGACAGGTAAGATGAGTTACATTGAAGTTTTGAGAATAGCTAAAAGTGTGTATTTATGTTTTTGAAACTCTTAAAATAATACAAAAATTACACATTTGTGTGGAAGTCGATGGTTTGTCTATTTTCATGCTAGTCTATTCACAGCTTATAAGACCTGGAAAACTATTGTAAATGTGACAAGGGGACTGCAGCTAAATGCCTAACCTTCTTATTCCTTATATGAAGTCTTGTTTCTCCTCTGTTCTCCTTCCTCCTGATCCACTTTGTCAGAATGACATTTTCTCCCCAAAGGGCACATGTGAGATGAAATTACTCCGAGGTGTCAAACACGTCATCTGTGCATGTTTAAATGCCCAGTTTCAAATGCCAGCACCCGCTAGTGAAGCGTAGCGCAGCGAATGTTCCGGGCACTTGCGTTTCCTGTCACGTTTCTGGTATGTGCTTTAGCCAGAAACTTGCAGCGGAGAGGAAGCAGAAATACCCGAAAGGACTATGAATGTGTAAGAGACGGTATCACATTCAGTTGTGAGCGTAAGTTTACGTGCCCTCTTTTTTCTTAATATCACGCGTTGCCTTTGTGCGCATCAATGACTGCTTGCAGCCTATTGTGATATGTTGTGTATGAGTCCCACAGTGGCGAATCTGAATCTCAACATCTTTATGTTACTGTGGGGAAGGACTGAAATGTGCAGAGCACACAAAAAATTTTATCTAGAGTTTTTGTCAGAAACAGGTGCAAGACTCAAGACAAACCAGGGATTCATGCATAACTATCACAATTGGCTACAAACTGTCATCGATCCTCCAGGTAGCAAGTAGAGATCATTTGTGTTTTTTATGCAAAGTATTCATGTAAAATACGATCATGATTGCAGAACTAGACTGTTAGGATCCCCCTTATTTTAAAAATATGATTAACAACTTGCAAATTGTGCTGGTTGTAACATTGGAAGAAGGAAAATAGGTTTGTTTTTATGCATTTCATTTTTTTGTCTGTTTCTGTTTTCCAAAGAAAACAAAATTTAAGGGGGGGAAACTCATTACTTTGAGGCATATTAAAAAAAATGAGGCATTAGATAGCTCTTTCCTCCATCTGATTTTCACCATCTGATGCCTTCCAGCTCTCTCATCCGTTTCATCCTTCCATTTGTTTCCTAATGTAGTGGACGCTGAGAGCTCTCACCCTCTCCCCAGTGGAGTGCCGGTACTCGAAATTTTGTCTCCTAATTCAGCCCGCTACAATTACACACGGTCTAAATGGAAAAAGGCATTTGTAAAGAGCTCGACTTTGGGGAAAAGTCACCTCATATACCACCTCACATTTTTGTATACGTTTACACTTCAGAATGAGTGCCAATGTTAAATCAACATGCATACCAATCCTGAAAACAAACAAAAGCGTTACGGTGTGAAAACCATAGGCAGTTGCCCTCACACCTCATTGTGAGAAGACGACTCACTATAGAAGGGGAAGCACGAGGGATGTGCAATTGCACTTTCATGCCAAAATCTCACAGACAGTGTTGAACTGGTGTTTGAAGACAGGCTTGAAAACTGCTCATTTTACCACATTTGGCAACATGATCAACCCCATACTGGGGGTTGGCAGGAGGTGTTTGTAGAACTTAAGGAAACATGCAGGCAACATTTTGCATGGCTTTTTTAGTTAAATTATTGAAAGTAAATGTCTGAAATCAAAATATCAAGCTGCCATTTACAAACCAAGCCATTGTAACAATTAAATATTTGTATTTAGTTAAGGCTTATTCACACCAAGAACAATAACTATTAATATAAAGTTTTAAAAATCGTTAAAAAAAATCTTCATTCAAGTTTAAAAGGCTTATGCATTTTAAATGTGAAATTGCAGCATGCAGACTTAAAATAAGTCATGTTAATGTCCATTGGTGTGGACGCTAATATAGTTTAATATTCTTTATTGTTATCTTCTTGGTGTGAACAGGCCTTTACTCTACAATCTATATACTTCTTTGCAAATTGTTTTAAAGAGTTTTTAAAGAGAAATAGTTTCACAATGTTCAATATTATTATGATTTAGGTTTTTATCAACGTTCCCATTTAAATCGATGTTGAAGCTCTGAGGTGTTTTCCACACACATAACTAGCTTCATATTGGCATGATAAATTATCTGTTCATGATTTTTCCTCGCCCCTTATCCCTTTTTTGACCCGCTAATGCACAGCAGTGGCAAAAGAATATTTCTGAAAAATTACATCCTGTATGTTTTAATGGATTCAATATAGAGGCATGATTAAGCCATTAAAGACACATCTGCCACCCTAATTTCTTTTTAATTTGGAGAGGCTGCATTCTGTGGTAGCCGATCTGACGTTTTAATTAAGTCCGGTCTGTGAGACGGATTGCGGGCTGAAAGAGGGAAGTTCCGGCTGATATGCCGTGTGCAGCAGTGAACAAGGAGGCGCTCTGTGAGCTCCTACAAATGGACGGGCTCCACCTCCCTCTGCACCTGAAAGCTCCTCTCACACTCCAGACAGCAAACTAAATCACCAAAACTCCATTCAGCTCCCCTCCCGCAATCAGAACGCTTATGTCAGGGATAGCGGAGGCCAGTTTGACCGTGATTATTCACCGTGTGGGGCGTGATGGCTGGTATTTATGCAGATTTGTGCTTTTCACAGGGTGCTTGCATGATTTTTGTGAGATTTCAGAAGAAATCATCAGGGCAACACCCCAAAAAATAACAGATTTCCAAACATTTGTGTGTGCGTGTCAAAGCACAATTACTTTAGTGGGCACTGAAAGTGGTAAAAGAGACAATCACTGATGATTCATCACAGTTCACAGAAAATATGCTCAGAGACTTTAGAGAGTGTGCTTTTCACCTTTAAAATCAAGGACTCGTCTAGCAGGCTGACGGGCAGCCGTAGCTTAACAGAACAAGCATCTGACGGCTAGATTAAAGAACTTTGTCCTTCAACACTGAAGAGATGTTTCTGGAGGGCAAAACATAGAAAAGAAAGGCAAAATTTTATTCAACGTTGAGAGCTGTCTGAAAACCATCTCATCTCTTGAGCAAAATAACAAAACAAATCTTTGCCACAAAGAGGAGCTTGGCTGTGTTGGCTTGTGTGCCTGTGCTATTAGCTACCTGATGTGAAGGTTATGTGAAAACTCATTAGTGCTGGCTGATGTCTGAATAGGAGCGTGAGTGTGTGTGTTCTGATAAATTACACCATTGACGTTTCTCCTTAATATTACTGGAATTGATTCTCAATGGTGGTTAGTTTCATTTTGATTTCTTTTTGATATGGCTAAATCGAAGGGTGTTTGTGGTATTAAATCTTCAAGTGGTGTGATACGGCAACAGTGATGTAATAAAAAGTACAACATAAAACAAATAAGCAAGCAAATTATGCAGGAGTGCTGGAAATGGTGCTGAAACTCCACAGTCAGAAATCATCTAAAGCTCTTTCAGCACTCTGGACAGCTCCTGTTGTGTGCTTTAGTGAGTCTCTTGAACTTCTCTATGCGTTGGTTTGCTAACCTGTATGTGCCCTACAGAGGGGGGTATGGAAATAGCACTTACTGTAAACCTAATAAACAGTGTGAACACTTAACTTGATTCTCAAGCTGCTGGCAGTTGTTATCCAACTAAAAGTTGACCTGGTGGCATGATGCCCACTGCTTTCAACTTACGCTTTGCAGTCTGCTGCATTCTCAGCGTGATGTGGGTCTGCAATGCATAGTGTTTGGTTAAATCTAACAGAATCTGTTTCTTTTTATATTTCTTTTTTTTTTCTTTCTCTCTCTCTCTCTCTCTCTCTCTCTCTCTCTCTCTCTCTCTCTCTCTCTCTCTCTCTCTCTCTCTCTCTCTCTCTCTCTCTCTCTCTCTCTCTCTCTCTCTCTCTCTCTCTCTCTCTCTCTCTCTCTCTCTCTCTCTCTCTCTCTCTCTCTCTCTCTCTCTCTCTCTCTCTCTCTCTCTCTCTCTCTCTCTCTCTCTCTCACTCACTCACTCACACACTTTATCATTAAAAACCATGAGAAGAGAATTGAACGCATTAAACTTAGTTTTTATATTATAGTTTATATATTTGATATTTATTCAAATTTATTTGTTTATAGGTGTATAGCAGTGCTGTATGTATTCTGTTCTGCAGCCACAGTTATGTAGCAGACCTGCAGGATGAGATAATCTAGGCATAAGAGCACTTACTTGAGTATAAATGCACCAGCACACTATAAAACAGTTATAGGCAGCAGGGATTTTGTTTTGTGACAGAAGCCGAGGTCTGCCATTTCCATGGTTACACAAATCAATGGTATTATCACTTACTATTTATGATAATGCATTCATTAGAATGGGTCATTTGCGAGGCAGAGACGCTGTACTCACTGAACTGGTTAATGTCCACGAGTCCCCACTCAGTACTAGAGACCCCTCATCCTGAGTAAATTACTATTTCTCTTTTCATTTAGTCCAGCACACTGTGTTATCAGCGGCTGCTTATGAAAACAGCATAATGGCTCCAGATATGGTGTTACAAAAGCAAAGGAAACTAAATAAAAATAAACACAAACCGATAGCTGATTGGCTCACAAAAGGGCCAGAGCAGTTCATTTACTCGTGTGATGCAGCCGGGACATTGTGTCATAGATAGCGTGTCATAAAGCTTTGAGTCATCGGGAGCTGAAGTTCATGACGCTGTCAGCCTCGCTGATAGATGAGGTCATGTCACATCATTTACCGGGGGCGAACTTTACATCCTGACATTAAACCACAATTGGCTCAGTTAATCGGTGGTATGCATATTTAATACTTCCATTTGCTTAAGGGGAATTTCTGTTCGCTAATAAAAACGAGGATGTCTCGAGTTATGTTCCCTTTGGTATTCATGCCAGTAATTGGGATGAAAATAATTCCACAAATTAAAAGAAAAGAGATAATGTTGTTTTGTAATGCTGGTTTTGACTGAGTGGTTGCGCTGCAGGGCTCATTCGCTCATAAACATCCCAAAATGTTAACACAGTGCTAAGCTTTTCTTTGTCAGACTTTGTTTAGGTCACTGGACCGGACTAGCCTGAAGTGAGGATTAGCAAATTTTACAAGTTATTATATTCATCAGTGCTGTTCTCTCGAGCACTAATATTCTCCTTGTTTGGTATTTGCTATTTTTCTGAATTTGAAATTACAGGATAACAAACTCAAACCACACAAAAAACTCGTATTACTTTAGACGTATGGAATGTGGTATGCCAAAACAAAGGTAAATACAAACATATGAGACTGATCATCTGACATTTCTTTATGTCTTGCTTTATTTCTTTCTTCATTTCAATTGCAGACACGTTCACTTTCCTTATATTCACAGTGGAATTACATTCTCACTCCAGATATTTTTTGACAAGTGTGAATTGAACAGGTAATTGTATATTTCTTTTTTGCCCTCTGCTTTTAGCATGTCTCATTTTTCAGTGCTGCCAAGCTCTCTTTGTTTCCATTAGTAAGAAGTGCATTACAGGCCCCATTATCACATACTGGGCAGGACCTGAGAGGACTGTGCACTTTTCTCTCTCACACACACATCTGTATTTATCAGGTGAGCCAAAGTTAAGACAAAGTTAATTGCCTTCAACAAAATACACAAATCAGTGCATAAAAGTTTACTGTTTGTACTGTTTTTACCCTGGAGTGAAATAGTATTTCTGGTTAAATGTAGTATTGCAGATGTTATCATCTTTGTATTATTAAAACAACATGGGAATGTCAGATTGAAAGATGATAGCATATTTATGTATTTTGTACTATGTATGGCATTACAAATTGTATTATTATCATAATACTGTACCAAAATGTGTATTGTCACAAAAGTATAAAAATGGAACTGAATTTATAAATATCCTTTTTTTACATGTTTATTTAGTCTTTTTCTTTTTTTTAATTTTAGGTATTTTATACATATTTATACAATTATAAATTTAAGTATTATATAATTTTTTTGTTTGTGTTTATTGTTATGACAATTTGTCAAATATTTAATTTTGAACCTTGTGTTCCTCCTGAGGAACACCGTTCCTCTGTTAACAGGTTAATATCTTAGTCTTCTTGTGAAAAAGTCTGTAGATAACATAACATTATTTCTTAGTAAACAATAAATTCATTTTTAAATTGGCCTAATTATTTCTCATAATCAAATGTATTAGCCCCATTAGACGTACTATCTGCAGTAATTGGTAAAAAGCTGTGCTAGTACTTTCATCTGCAGTTGCTGTGACCAGCACTTGAAGGTTTAATGGCTTTGTGTCTGCTAGTGAAACACTATGGGGGCAAAAGGACTCGGTAATGACGTTTCAGTAATGTTACACTATTCGCCCTGAGCATCTTTCTTTACTCTGTGTTTTTATGTTCAGTAGGGGCTTAAATCTAAAACCCTCCTGCTTGATAACTCAATCCTCGGCTCTTATCTGTCAGTGTGGGCTGAGATTTAGCACAGGGCTGGAGCTGTGTTTTACACTCTCGGGTCTGGGGTTAGTTTCTGTATATCCACTTTACATTTGTCTTCTAATTAAGTCTACCAAAGAGCTGTATAATAAAATAAAGTGAGAGTGGCACATAGTTTTCCTAAAAGAACAAGCCTTTTATACACATTTGTTAGAAAATGTCTTGCTTTAGAAGTATTCACACCATTAATCTCTACTCTCGCTTAAGAAATGTGATTTCACTGACATTATTTCCATAGTTTGGCCTTCACGGCACAAGGAATGGAAGCATCCATTTAGCAGTCGTCTGGGCTCTGATAAGAGCATGGGTGCCGTAGCTTAGCGTGAGCTACTGCCTGTTAAGTAAGATTGAGGGCAAGTGCTCTGAGCAAAGATTGCTTTCGGGAACAGGGCGTTTTGTCTACTAAACAGCTGTCTGGATTTATTCCTTACATATTCATGCATTTTTTATTAATGGCTAGCCAGGGAACACTTGGGCCCTCCCGTGAAGTATTCTAGCTTGATAAATGTATGTATGGATTTGAAAAATCAAAGTAATACATCTCTGAATAACAGGCTGGGTAATGTTAGCATGTATGTCATTCAAATTTAAAACCTCTCTTGGTTTTACAGCAGGATGGAAGACACGGGAATCAGTCTTAGAGACACTTTTTTATCTAAAGTTAACATTGGAAGAAATATATAGTTTTACTGTAAAGCCTACAGTACAATAAATTCAATAAAACTTTGCTTTATGAGTAGTAATACCATATACGTTTTACCAAATACTGGACTAACCAGGATGCGGTTAATCTAAGCTTTGGCCTCTTGCAAACTATAGAGTTAAAATGGCATGAGTGGTGAATGAAGAAAAATGTTTTGTAGGCTGGTGAAGCTGTGTCCATTACAGAAAACAAATGGTGATTTACTCCACATAGTTCAAGGGCTGAACTTCTGAGATTATACAGGAAGAGAAAGGTGTGTTGTGAAAGTCAGGTGCAAGGAAACAATCATCAATCATTCCCACAAAAAATGACCAAACAGCCCAAATAGTCAAGAAACCGGAAGCAGACGATTCGTCATGGCAACAAGACGTGGTACTGTACCCACTGTCAGGAGTGACCCTCCAGACCTCGAATTTACTCTTCTAGTAATGTACTAGGAATGATAATGTTTTTTGTGTTGTTTTAGCTTCTGATTCAATTATGCAAAATGATGAATGATGCAGATGCACCAACAAAACGTGCTCAACTCGGATCGTACGGTGCACTTTCTCATTTTGCAGGCCTGTGTTAAATGCCATGTTGTGCAGGATGCAGCAGACTGATCACAGTCTGTCATACTTTACTGGCACTTTACAGCATCTCTCCACCACTGAAACTCAGGCACATGAATTGACTCTATAAAATGCCAAAAGTGCGCTTGGCTACACTGCACGTTTGTATTCGTGCCCGGTTTCAATGCTCATTTCCAGCAGTTGAGGAATTACCGCTGCCGTGATTAATAGACAGTGTAGACAAACATTTGTTTTCAACAAAATTCAGTTTACTGCCTGCTTTATGAGGGCTGTGATAACACAACTGAACTGTTTAGTGTTTAGTAAACTATTTAGTGAATGTACACCATTTTGTCTAGGAATAATTTCTCCAGCGTCTGATGTAACTCATGCAGATAAACACATACTACACACACACTTTTTCATCCAAGGTTGCATTGTTCTCGGCTTCTGTACCAAAAATTCAACAATCACAACATATAGACAGAAGTGCTTTATCTGTTGCTCTGAAGGATAAGACACAAACTTTATATTCACTTAAATTCACAACAGATCACAGATCGGCTTAAGTTACAGTAGGTAGTATAAATCATGTAAACATGCTTTTGCTGAAAGTCATATGGAAACTGATCAATGTTCCTGCGGTCTGTCATTTGTGAATTTCATTTTTTATTTATCTTGTTATTGCGTAACTGATTCATGTTGTGGGCTATGTATTTCTTCCATTAGGAGAGTAATTGTTTTACAGTTTGAGCATAATGTTTTTAGATGGCTAGGTTAAGCAAAGGACAGCTAGACAAATGTATTATTAAAAACTGAGAGCGGAGTAAAGATGGTTTTGGAATAGCGTGGGCAGATACTCAAGGTTAGAGTATTGCTGTCGGTATCAGACATAAAAATGTGATATCAAGCCATCCCTACTCTGGTCTGATCATTATACAAAATAAATAGTCATATACAACTACTTCTAATCATAATAAATATTAATTATTATAGAAAAACTATTAACAAAAATTAACTGTAAATCTGCCTTTGTCCTCTTGTGATTTTTTTTTTTTAAGCATCAGTTCTGTGATTAACACAATTATCATTTATCGAGTGGAGAAGGAGAAATAATGTGTGTATAGGATGTGTATAGAATATAGATATGAAAAACTGTACAGTCTAATGTAGAGACGAGTTTCTTTCTGGCCTTTCTGGCGTTTTTGTTAAAGCACCGGGTTTTTCCTTGCAGATTTGTCCATTTATTTGTTGTCATACACAATTTACAACCGGCCCGCTTTTGGTCGTTAGTGTGTCAGTTTACAGACATGCAGGACGGTAGTGTTTGTGCTGTGCCGCCTGTATTAATTTTTGTCTGGATTAATGAAATACTGGGGTTGGGGGTTTCTGGCTGTAGTCCACCCTGAGATGTGACTGTTAAATGACATCTGTTGTGATTTTCCTGCTGTATAGACCTGCTATGTCCTATTCGATCTCTGATATTTGCCTCTTTGTGGTTGGTTAGACTTCTCACTGTGCGGTATTGTGGTCAGTCTGCTGACGCTGTGCTGGCAAAATAGTTTTCTTTTTCCTTCTTCTCTTTCTTTATCGCTCCCTCCACCCTTTTTGACTCCCCACTGGTTTGTGAAAGGTCAGCTCCCCGCCTCACGACAGGTCAACCTCAATGAAAACAATGAACAATAAATCACAGTTTAAATCAGGCAATTTATTTTTTTCCTCAAATGTCCTGCATTAAGCGAACTATTACCAACCTCACATTGAGCTTAGCGAAACGGAGAACATAAATTTGAGATATTCGGTCGGAAAGGGTAAATGACTTCTGTGGACTTCATTGTCTTCTATTTCTCATAACTCCTTGGTCGGATACACAGAGGTATAAATGTCAAGGATTTCCATGTAAACACCACTGCAGGACCTTTAGAAGCCTTACTGTCTTTTTTCTTCTGTCATTCTCTATTCTCATATCTCGTTTTTTCATAACTTGTTTGTGCTGGGGCTGTAGGACCTTTCCACGTTGGCCTTTGTTTGCTTAGACTGGTTGAAACTAAGTATTCTGCAATCGGTATAAGAATCTCTAAAGCTATTACACTGTCCTGTCCTTTGGGGGAGCTGTGGAGAGATGGAGAGATGGTAAGCGGTGTCCATCCATCACACTGAAAAACGTTAGAGGTCATAGAATGCTGTTTACCATTTCTCATATTTTAGTGCTGCCATGGCTTATGCTTGAAAGAGTGTTTTTATCTATAAAATGTCAATCAGAAGGATGTCTGTATTTCTTGTCTGACAACTTGTTATCGGGGTGGCTCTGGCAGGGACAGACAAAACAGGGTTTTTTGTAGTCTGAGACCAGCCATTTTATGACAACCTAAAATTCTGGGTAATTTATTAATTAAACCTGTAGCTTTTTTTGTCATTTCAGCACTAATCACCTGCACTCCAATCTGGTGTAGCGTCACGGCATGCATATTTATATGAACGCATTGCCATTCTTTTCAGGTCAAGCATGCTTCCTTTCTGTTTAAATTAGGTTTATTATAAATTATGCCTTATTTACATAAGTCGCTTATTTACATTTGCCTGCCGTAATTAACGTTGCACCATTACCACCCGCAGAAAGCAGGTGGTATGCTGAAGTTACTTTAAAAAAGGTGTTTCTGTACAGATTCTAGCGATCATGACAGCAGTAATTCATCAATTGGTCATCAAATGATGGAGAGCAGCATAACAGCTGAGCATATATACAGATGCGGTGTAGACAGGCACACTTTTGGCATTTTAAAGAGCTGATTCAGATGCCTGCATCACAGTGGTGGAGCAATGCTTTACGGTCCGAGTAAAGTATGACAGATCACAGTAGTCTGGTGCATCCTGTGCAACATAACACAAATCTGCAAGATAATGAATTATGCAAATTGCATTCATTGTTTGGGTATTTTTGTGGCATTACCAGCATAATTCCTGAAGTGAATAAGGATATCAGTGAATTGAATTAATTAGTATTCAGCCCCTCTTCTTTTAATCTGTATTTTAGTTATATGGTACCGTTTTTACCTGTAATTGTAAATAAAACTTGCATGTTATTTTGATGCAGCTAACACACTGAGTACAGTGTGTTTATTTTTGTCACAGATAGACAGCTTGTCCATCAAGAACAACAGATGGTGTCTCAAGTGACAGATGTCTGTATGCATTTTTATGCATAAGACTATAAACAACGCCTTTCGAGATCACCCCAAGACTTTGTATTATGACAGCTAAATGCCTTAATGTTCCATATTTCAATAAATTGTAGATGTCAAACAAAGGCACTGGATAGACATGATATAGACATTGATGTATTACTTCGTAGTGTAGGCGGTGCAATCTCACTGAGCCTCTCCTAAAGTTAGCAATGTGCAAGTGACACTGTTAAAGATATAGTTCACCCAAAAAGGAAAATTGTTCATCATTTCCATACCCCTGTGTTATTCAAAACCTGTATGATTTTCTTTCTTCTGCAGAACATAAAACAAGATATTTTGAAAAATGTTAGTAACCGAACAATATTGGCACATACTGACTTCCACTGTATGGACAAAAAAAGAACTGAGACGTTTCTCAAAATATTATACAGGTTCTAAACAACAAGAGGGTAAATAAATGATTTTAGATGAACGGTCTATTTAAATGTTTGTGAAAATGTTAAACTTTATTGCTCTGAGCATTCTCATTTACTTAATATTTTTACAGTAGCTGTGTAATACTGCATTTGGTTCACTGTGGACAGTTTTTTGCACTTTAGTCAACTTATTTTATCATATGATGCTCTGTGTCATTGTTTCAAACAGATGGTATCCACTATAGTTGTATTTGACACACAGTTAATACAGCAGATGAATCTGTTCAAGCAGATACACTCACACTGGAGCCCCGAGCAACAGAGCTCGAAATGGACCATCCAAAATATCTCAGCACGGTTTGTACCGTAGGCTGAGAGAGAGAGAGAGAGAGAGAGAGAGAGAGAGAGAGAGTGAGAGAGAGAAAGAATCGATCATCCTTCTAAATCAAGGACAAATGCTAAGTTAACAAAACATGACTGTAGTCATGTAACATCTGCTTAACATGTCAAGGTTAATCAACTAGACATTTGTGCTTTAAAGAAAATAAATTCTTTCTAAAAACTGCTTTCATGTTAAAAGGTGATCAAGTTTAAAAAAAACTTTATTCTCACCTGTCTTAACATATAGAATCAATTACAAGTAAACCATAATTTCATGTGTGTTCTGAAAACCTATTTCAACACTAATTTGGGTTGATGGTGTGTAAATTACACACTTTACCATTAAGATTACACAGTTAATTAAAAGCATCGGTTTGACATTCAAAGCCTGAAAATCAGATAATAGCAGTCAGCAAAAAAATAGCTATTCTTTACGATTCTACAGTTGTTATAATCATTTTGATCATTTTTCAGCTTTTTAATAAGTGATCATGTAGATTTCATTATTTAAAACATTCTTCAAACTGCTAAATTTCAACCAGAAACGCAGTAGCTGCAAAATGCCATTTTTTATATTTACCTTATGTGTCATTTTTTATAAGTAAAAGAATTTGTGTATCAGCTGGAATCTACAACACAACAGGGAAACATGTTTTGTGATATTTCTATTAATCATTAGCTGCTTTTGATGAATGGCCTGTTGTAAATTCAGGTATGGATATTTAAAAGCACACATCCGTCATTGTGTCAGTCAACCAGCAAGATGAATCTTTAAAAGGAAACGATTCATATTCTGCTTTCTTCAAAGAAAGAAGAAAGAAGAAAACTAAAGGGTTTCAACTATTGTTGCAAATAGATTATAGATATAAACATAGAATTAGGTTTTGAATTACTTGGAAAATCCCTTGTTTTTATTCTTGAACATTCTGTTCTGCAACAATGAAAAAATGTAAATGATTATTTAGGAATTTGTAGCCTTTCTTAATGTTTTGTTTCATTCTTAAATTTGACCATCTTAAAGCTTAAGAGTGATTGGTTGCGTCAATGCAAATGTCACCAGCAGGGGGACCCATATAAAGAATACAAGATTATTAGTAAACAAGAGGAGGAAGTTGGATTATTACAATAACTGTATTGTATTCTGTTAACAAAATGTTTGTACATGTTGTTGTGCCTGTCTGTACACCACTAGTGTTTACTGACAGGCAATGGTTTTCAAATGGCAATGATTCATTTGCATAGTCTTCAGCCATCCTTGTGTGCCACCCTCAGATTTTTACTATCCCCATCTGGTCACCCCATTAAAAGTCCCAAAAAACAAAAAGTCTGCTTTTGGCTCCGAATGTGCAGGAAGGTTTTGAGTCAAATAAGTTATTGATCCAAATAAGCAGTAAAGCTTTCAGAAGAGGATCTTTTCAATTTCACTTGAGGATAAAGATTGCCGTGGCACTATCAGAGTCAGCCAATGTGACTGGCTCGCCTTGTCATCCAGACTGATCAAATTTCCCCTTCCTATAGACACTTTTGAGAGACATACTTTCATTGATTGAAACACCTCTCTCGAGGGAAAGAACGAAGGGTTGTGTCTCTGCAGCCTTCAATAACAGCAACGTTAATAACTGCAGACATTTATATAGTGCATCCGTTGCATAACATTTATAAAGTAATAAAAACACACTTCATTAGTGCCTGCAGGATTTCTCTGGAATTCTCCTCCAGGGCGTGGAGTGATGGCTGTAATCCTGTGGTAATGAGCCCCCCATCCCAAACCCCAGCACTCCCAGTTAAGCTGCGCTTTTGTTTGCGCTGGTTACACAGGCATTCATTATCACATTGGAGCCGATGCGACATCCAATGTGCAACGCTTCGAGCCTCGCTCACAATTCTTTCTGATTGCAGTGATTCACTCACTAAATTAGTGACATTTCTCTTAATGTGTTTCTTGCTTCCAGCAACAAAAGCCCATTTCACATTCCAGTCCGCATGGCACTTTATGTAAAATGACTGCGCCTACGCAAGCGTGGCGACCAAGGATTCTCATCGTCATAGTCAGGCAGAATGACAAAAAAAGCTAAAATAAATGGCGAGCAGAAGGGCAGTAAATGAGATGCAGGAGGCAAACACTCACTAAATCTCATGCATGTGAAATGGAACCGAAAGTATTGCGCGTTGGCTCAATCGGTTGCAATGTCTTTATGGGCTGTGAGAATAGTTTTTGTAGGGTTCTTGTACAGACAAGCTGCATGGAGAAACTAAAGAGCTTCGCTGAGCTGCTTGACACCATCATTATCCACCTGGCTCACATGCCGGGGAGGCACCGGGGTACCTTGCATCTTAGTGTCAGAGTCATTCCACCTGCTATGATTCTTCTGCAGCTAACAACACAGTAAAAAACAGGAGCCAGGAGAGAAAAATCAATTGCTTTCAATATAACATTTATTTAAACTAATCATTTGCATGTACTGTACAGCTTTGAAATCAATGCTCAAGTGCCACTAATTTAGACAATTTAGAGAAGACGTCTCAAGCAGTTTTTGAGTTTTCGTTACACAAATGAATCTGAATTTGCTTTTTGCATGACTGCAAAAAAGATTCACATGTAACACAGTTTGTGTTGTCTCTTCATGACTCTCTACTGTCTGGCATTCCTATTTTCTTCCGTTGCCTGGTCCTGCTGTGCTAATGCTTTACTGAAATAGCCAGTTTTATAGGCCCCAACAGAACAGATCCTGGCATGCATTTGATACTCCCAGCAAGACCAGGGCTGGATACCGCTTTTGTCTCCGAGATGGAATTCTCTGTGGTTTCTTTATGACATTAACTCCAACATTAGGTTGTTTTCTAGAAAGTTCTGAATAGCTGTGTGTGTTTCGGGGCGTGAAGAGCAGGAAGACTTAAAGTTTGGGTCTTTTAGCCAATCATGTGTGAGGGTCAAGGATGAAGGCTAATTATATTGTGTGTTAACATTAGTGTTTTTCCATTAATAAATTGGTGTTTTCAGCAATAGATGTATTATAGTTTTTTTTTTATTTTAAATTAGCTTTTATTTTTTGGTTTTTAATTTTCATGTTAATTTTAGGTAATTTTTTGCAATTTTTTTGCTTTTGTCATTATATTATTTGTTTTTTATATATTTCTATATAGGTTTGATATATTTTAGTTCAGTTTCAGTTTTCGCTTAATTTTTATTTATTTGCAGTTCATAATTGTAGCGTCTCAACTGAACTTATTGCTATGGCAACATTTAACATTATTTAAGTTCTTCAAATAACATTTATTTTTTTCTACTTAAAAAACTTATTGAAAAATTATCTGACTCAGAAAAAAAAGATTAAGTATATGATTCAGTTACTTCTGTAATAGATAAACAACAGTCTAGTTGCTGTACGATTTGAATGATGAATCTAAATCACCAGTTTACACCACATGGGGCTGAAAAACAACCCTCCAATCATTTTCACAAGTGTTGCCTACAAGCATTCTATACAAGACTTCTGCGTGACCTTCACTTATGAGGAGAGCATAATTTAAAAAAATATATGTGACCACCAAACTGGCTCTGACCACTGTTAAGATTATTAAAAAAATAAAATGCATGTTTCAAAGGCATTTGGGCTGCCGGCATATACTAGATTCCTGTTTCTGGAAGAAGTTTGCTCCCATGCCGAGAGTCTTTCCCTGGGAAAGTGTAATCAGAACGTCCCCTAAGGTTGTGCTGGAGGTGAAATGTCTCAGAGTACCCCAATTACTCTTCTCACAGATTCTGGCATTGCAATCATAGGTCATGAGATAGTAAGTCTAAAATGCTTTGACAATTATGGAACAATAGGGAGTTCATTTTTAATTGTTAATTTTTATTAGGGTTAATTGAGATTGTCCTATAGATAAGAAAAAGATGAATGTGTTTAATCATAAATGGCAAATGTTAAATACACATGTGGGGGAAAAAATGTAATCAAAGATCATTGAAAACGCAGCAATGTAGTCTATTATTATGGGTAATATTATATGATATATTATATTATATTATATTATATTATATTATATTATATTATATTATATTATATTATATTATATTATATTATATTAAAGACTAATGCTTGACATTAGCACTTTAGTGTTTTTTTAATGTTTTTGGCATAACATGCATGTAATCAGATTACATTGAATGATAAAACTATCACATCATCGGTGACTGTAAGATTAATGGCAGCAAAAGCAATTAAGCATCTCTAACGCCAATGTTTATGTAATTACATACAGCATAAGAGACAAAAGTCGCAGTGCAGAAACAATCCATCAGTGCACTAGAGTAATGCAGAAATATTGAGAGAGAGCGTGATGAGTTTTGACATTGAACAGTATTAATGCATCGCATTTAACTTTCAACACACAGTGCCAAATTTACTGAGCAATTTGCCTGTATTTCCAATGCACTAATGTGTTACAATCTGCTCACCAAATGAGTGGAGTGTTTACTGAGCTGGGAGAAAAATTCAAGTGCAGATTTTTGTGCCTAATGCACAGAAAAAATGCCAGAAAGCATCTCTGCCCATCAAGCTAATGCTAGTGCAGAGCAGCGGGTAAGTGGCCTGTCCTGAATAGCTGGCCTGGAATACTGAGAGTTCATTTTAAAGCACATTGCAGTGAAGTGTCATCCTGATGTTTCAAATGTAAACACTATTGAAAAGGAAAATAAACAAACAAACAAAGATTTTTCCAAATGTGCATTGCCAAAATGTGCAGTTTTCCCTGTTGAATTTTAGCACAACAGCAGATGTTTTTGTTTAACATTTGCATAACATTTAAGCGTAAAGTTCCAGTCTGTAACTTTTGACTCTATATCACCATCTCTGTTTGAAACTTAAAATTGCAGGTTACTTGTACTATGTACATATGTTTACGTGAGTTAAAGTTAAATGATGTGAAAATGAAACATACCAATCAATAATCAATACAAATTAATCAACCTAATTTATGAAATCATTTAAATACATATATGGACATATCAAGCTTATGTTTGTATAGTATATTTTAAATCATCAGTAGTCTGACAATGATGGTATCGTGAATTAGCATCTTTATGTTTAGTGTTTTTCAGGTAGTCAGGCCAATGCAAGAAACAGCAAAAGCAATTGTAGTTTGACTCAAAAGGACTTCCTTCATATTGAATGTTATGGTTCCTCTGTGGTCTTTGTCCTCCTCTTTATACTTTTCTCTACTTTTTCACAAATGTCTTTTTGACATATGTGTGTGCTTACTGTGTTAGTAACTAAAGAACAAGATTTTATTTTTCCTTGCTTTCTTTTTGTTTTTCCACGCTTCCTCCAGTGTGTCTAAATAATGGACATATACTGGACACTGTTTTTATGTTTCCAGAGGCTGCCCGAATCGATGGACGCTCCTTAATATGCTCTGTACTCGCTCGCGAATCAAACCTGCCGGTCTGTCTCCTCAGCCGCTCTCTGCCTTTAACTTACGCCGTTCTTCATTTCTGAGAACAACACAGAGTCAGTGAAAACATCAGTAAATATTGTGTTTTCAAGATAGCATTGTGAGAGTGAATTCAATTTATTCAGGGCTGAATCTCAAGCGGGTGCTCTGTTAGTGTCAAGGTAACGCTCTGGGATCAATTAGCTCCTCAGATCTGTCCACAGACCCTCCATTCCATTTCAAATGCCTTCATTATTATTTATGATTTTCCCATTCTGACTTTAGAAAATGTTTACTTTCAGCTTTGACATAGTAGCAGATAGATAGATTCATAGATTCATAGATTCATAGATTCATAGATTCATAGATAGATAGATAGATAGATAGATAGATAGATAGATAGATAGATAGATAGATAGATAGGCAGGCAGGCAGGCAGACAGACAGACAGGCAGACAGATAGACAGATAGACAGATAGACAGATAGACAGATAGACAGACAGACAGACTGATAGATTGATAGATTGATAGATAGATAGATAGATAGATAGATAGATAGATAGTTAGATGTTAGATATCTTTTTCCAATAGGCTAAAATAGATTCATTCTAGAATGTTCCCAGTGTCCTTGCTCCAGGCTGATGTCTAGAAAAGGAGGAAAATAAGCAGTTTTAGGCTTTATTTAAGCAACAGAAGAACAGGGTCATCAGCCAGGCTTCTGTAGACCTCATCTGATCCGTGTACTTAATTACTGTCCTTCCATTCATTATTTAGTGGCTGGACTGGACCTGTTTAACCTTCGTGCACTTCAGCAGAAACTGAATTAAGACTGCTTTGAGATTAGCAGGGAGAGAAGATGAAGATATACACACATAATATTAGTCCTTGACATCATCCAATGAATTTTTCCGTGCATGAAGTCTTCAAAAACATTTTTTTATTTAAATGTGTCTGCCCTTGATGTAGATATGTATTCAGCTTCTAAGTGATGAAGTTTGTCATATAACACCATCAGCTACACTTCATTGGGCAAATGCACTTGTTTCGTGGTAGTCCTTCAGTGATGTCTCTTTGTTATGCCTTCTGTTGGAGCACTTTCATGGTCAAACTTTCTGACTGTTGCCATGGTGATGTCGACAGTGGCTTGAATGATCATCTCAGCAGGCCAGAAGTGCTCTTTAACGTGACAGATCGAAAAATACATAAGAATGACTGCATAGAAAATGGGACGTGACAATTTTTGTGAAAAGTACAGATGCATTTAAATTAAATCTTAAAGGACAGGAATTTCTCACAGAATGCATTTCATGTTCATGTTTCTGAAAATCATGATCTCATTGTGTATTGTAGAAATATTAATAGAAAAATTCATCACATGATGGAAAATGAGACATGAAGTTTGTTTTTTCTTCACTGACACTGTTGGTAAACAAGTACAGTACATTATGCTATGCAATAAATGGTAAATGAAATTGAAAATGAAAAAATGATTTATATTAAAAAAAGTTTAACAATACATTTATAATGTTTTATTTTTACGCTTTCTATATTTTGTTACATTGTTACGTTTTATCTTGTTTACACATACAGTACGCAGATTTGCTGCTTATATTGCGGGTAAGCCTTGAAAAATCATTGTAGTCTTTCTAAATATAATACAATACTGTTTAATACAGACCATGTCGAATCACAGGCGTAGACTTGTGCACGCCTGAGAGAAAAAGGCCACTCTTCAAACCGAATAATGAAGTAGCCCTGGAAAAAATTGAGGTCATATGCAATAAGCTTTAATTTGGAAAATAAGACAAAATATAAACAGCTGTGTGATGAGGGAACATTATGAAAAAGGGGATGAATGTATGTGCGTGTTCGTGTAGGGGGAGGCAATGTCATTCATTTCTGTGTGATTATTTAGGTAATGTAAAAGTAATTGCCACAGCTGCTCATAGGGAAATCTGGAAATGTCAGGGACGTTCAGTGCTTGGAGGAAATGCTTTTAGTTACTTACCGTATACATAACACTGGAAATACCACTGGAACCTAACAAATGAGATAAAAACCTCCATTTGTTCCCAGTTGATGGCACTTGTGAGATTGTGACTCGCCAATCTATTGCTCAGAGGATGTCATGGGTTCTGTTTACATTCCAAAAAGTAGCTTATATTACAGTGCCTTTATGATCGTGTTGGTTAAATATATCTCTGGTTTGTCAGACACACTGACCAAGGCTGTTGCTAAGCTTATTGATTCATTAAGTAGCTTGAGGCGAGCCTGAGTAACAGCTTCTTAAAGAAAATGCAGAGGATCAGTGCTTTGTTAACCCGTGTTAAACAAGCTTTGCTCTAAGGCCCATCACTCTATGAGGATCTAAGAAAGGAACAGCCTGAGCCTTTTACTGTTTCTGTGTTAAGAAATAGAGATGGAGAAGACAGACCGCTACCCAAACACGTGCACTTCCTCAGCCAGCTACAGTTAACATAGAAGGCTATAGGTCACCATTTATTTGCAGTAATTGCATGTATTTGCATAGCTGATGAGAGGAAATTCAAAAGGTGATGATTTCTTTTAATACTGCAAATGATGAAGTTGCAAACAGGCATCTTAAGCATTAAAAATCATTGGGAGGAAATGATGTACAGTAATTATATAGGAAACCTTACATGTGCTTTCCCAATAAATAATTAGACTTTTTTACGCGATAAATGTCCATTAACAGTAGTACATCTACATATACTGTATTTTCCAACTAAAATTAAAGCATTTTGCCATATTATCGTATTTGAATGAAAGCTGTCCAGATGTTAAAGCACAGATGTGCTCAGGCACACGAGGTTTTGCCTGACAAATCTTAACATGTTTAATAGGAGCCAGTTTGTCACATTTACAGCTGCTATAAGCTAATAAGCTAAACTATGTAATTGACTGGCAATTAGTACATGGCTTCCATATGTGCATGCCAATATCATGTACACGGTCTTTATGTGGCTGATGATATATTCATGATAGATGCTGACAAAGGGTTGGTTCCAATCCGAGTAGATGTTGTTTATGTTATCTACTGACAGTTTGAGCAGGTTCATGTCTTTGATTCTCCTTTATATTCAGATCTTTGGCTTTATAAGCACAACAGACACTATCCAGAGACTGTGTTTTTCTTCCACTGTGTGCACAATCATGGAAACGCCCTCAGACCATAACACAAATCAGTCAATCATCCAGTTCTGTCAAGCTCAGATAAAGCAAACTCTCGTCAGGTGTAAACCCGCCATTGAGAACTTATCTCGAAGGGCAAGTGCATCGCACCTCTGAGCTTTAGAGTTTTTTAACAGCACTGCAGAAAGAAAAGTGTGATGAATTTTAAGGAAGTGTAGCCGGAGATAACATCCTTGCAAGCAACTCTCGCTGATGCTAGACCTCTCAAGGACATTCTCATTAGGCAGAAATTAAGCCATGCACAACCCATTAACATGGAAGCAATCAGTCTGGATTGATGAGCAGCCAGACATGTATGTTAAAGAATCTGTCACCAACCTGCTGGGGGAAGGGACAACAGCCAAAGCATACAATCAACCAAAGCACAATAGAACAAATACTTCCCTTTAACCACAGCAATGTAGCCACAGCAACAAATATGGACATTAGTAATAATGTGAGTAATTTAACCTGTCCTAAATGTTTGTGTATGTATGGTATTATATTAATATTAACATTGATAACAATTATTATTATTATTAGTATTATGGTTATTATTATTATTATTATTATTATTATTATTATTATTATTATTATTATTATTATTATTATAATAATAATAATAATAATAATAATAATAATAATAATAATAATAATAATAATAATAATTTTACTAATAAAAACAATAATAATAATAATAATTATTATTATTATTATTAATTAAAAGCAACAATCTAACAATTTCAATGAATAATTTTAGATTTGTTAAATTCTGATGATCCTGCTGCCTACAAGCTTTAGTGACTGTATGCGTTCAGAGCACTCCCATAAAATGAACAAATCGGTCCACTGTGCACAATAAATCTCATATTTATGCACTGTCTACACCATGTTAATCATAACAGGAATATTCTAGATTTGTTGTGCCATTTGTTGTTGAATTGCCTGAGTTGCAAGCGAGTACCATGAATCATGAATGTACAGTTACAATTACAATAGATCGCTTTTGCTTTAGATCTTGCCACTTTCTGAGTGTCGGGATGTTTGTTGAGTCACTGTGAAATGGTGCAAATGAAATTGCAAATGAAGTCAATTGTGGAAGACATAATTTTTTGTCTTTCTGAATAGCACTTAGGAAGCTAGAGGCACATTAGAAATATAACAAAATTAATGCATTTAAGATGTTTTGTGGGGAAAGGGGCAGATTCTTTGAAACCTTATTTGTCAGATTGGTGAATCAATGCCACCACGGCCCTCATGTCTGTGTATCTCTGTGGAGAAAATCATGCTCAGGGTGGACAAATAAAGGCAACGTGAGCAAAGTATCATGCCATGGGTAGAACAGATGACTCAGCAGCTCTGCCATTTTGGAGAGGTGATGATTTGGAGAACCCCAGGAGAGCCTTCAAAATAAGATTGAGAAACTTGTGGATCATTTTCTAAACCTGTGCACAGATTTAACACCTTCATTTTAAGCTGTCAATAAGTTCAGCCCTTTACAGAGGTGTATTATTTAACTGTAATATAATTGGCTCAGAGCGCAGTCAGGAGTCTGTTCACCAGCAGCTGGGTTTGGTTGGTTTTGTGAGATGTTTTCCTCCAGCTGTACGCTTTTACTGAGCTATTATTTAGATTTAGAAATTCCAATTTTGGTTGCTGTAAAAATTGCCAGTAAAAAGCAGAATCTTCTATAAATGTTAATCTCTGAATATTTACAAACATAAAGTTAATATCTGAATTATTTAACTGTGATATTAAAATTATATGGGGTATTGTGCATAATCTGGTTTATCTTCAGCGGGCTCTGTTTATACACAAGTGTAAACAGTGCACTTGGGGGATTTTCTATGCAAATACCATTAATATTTAGGGGGAGGCATACAGTAAACATGTTTTCAGTGCTTAGATGTACATGTGTATATGAAATTGTGACATGCAGCTATGTAAAAACAAGACAGCAGATGTAATTTATGCCTGTGCACCTACTTAAGCTAGCATGTCAGTGTTTACCTTAAGTAAATAACAAAATGCCATGAAGAATTAGTGTTTTTATAGTGTTTCTAGATGACACAAGACATTACACTTGAATCTAACCTACCCTTAAAGCCTAATCAAAATCTGCCCCTCACAGCTAATTTTCTAAATCAAGAGAAATTTACATCAGCGGATGTATAATGCGCTCTGAAGTGTGAACAAAACAACCCTTGTAATTGATCAATTACATCATCTGCACTTTCCCTCATTTTCAGACGTGCACAAAAGCAAAGCATCTATGTCATTACCTAATTTGCATAAATTGGTGATTGAGTATGAAAATTTAAATTTCAAATACGGTAAAAAACTGCAATTAGATAACATCATACTTGCAGCTTTATTTTCATCCCACATTAATTTTATAAACATATGAAATCATACAGAAAAGGAGACTGTTAAAAGTGCCATTGCGGTATGGTGATTTTAGCAATTTCCACGCATTATGATTCCTCATGTGGATGGTGCTGATGTTGCAGTATAGCAGGGAGCTACTGTCTCAAGTGAGTGATGTCTAATCGGCGAGCGCTAATAAATGCATGAGAAACGAAGCGTGTTCAGCTGAGGAAAACTGCACTGCGCCATTACAAGATGCATTTCTGACCGTGCAGCTTAATTGGCTCAGTTCATCAGAAGCATGTAGCTAATTGGGTGACGGGTCACAAGATGGATGGGTTGGAAAAAACAGTGCTGGGAATGTTGTGATGGTGGGTGGGAGTTATCAAACGCAAGAGACACTGCTGTATGTGTGTGGTATACCAAACACTGCCTGACACAATTACAGCAAGAGACTCTCTTCTTATAATCTCGACTGTATTTGCATTTTATGGATGAGCCACTTCATGTGTCACTTATAGCTCTGGACATCCTCTTAATACAGTCAGTCTGAAAGTAACGTCTTAAATGCATCTTTTGTGACCACTTGTGGTGGGATTTTGAGAAAATGTTTCTTTTAAATATACTTAAATTGTAATCTTGGCACAAAAAAAAGACACAAGATGTATGCAAAAGCAGATCATACTAAAACAGACAAATGAGATTCTCATAAATTCTTAGCCAGTTCGTAAAATAGTTACAAATTGTTATGCTGTTAAATCACTATTTCGTTTGTCAGAGATTTCTCAACAGATTTCTTAAGTAATTATGTGGTGACTGCATTGTGCAATGTGTCTGTATTCTCAGTAAAGAGAGAAAAACGGAAGGTTTTGTCTTCCATAAACACTCATGAAGTGCAGATGTTGTGAGGAAGTATAACAATCACCACCCACTCAATGGCTGCTGGTTACACACATGTGAGAAACTACGGCACATTTTCTCTCCATTATGTGTTTGCTCACATGGCATTCACTGTTGTTTTTTCGATCTTACATAGTACAATCTGTTCACATTGTTCATCTAAAGTGAATGGTTCAGATGGGGAGGGCATTATCTCATTACCATCCTTTCATATTTATTTGTTCTTTGTCTGGTTTTTTTTACGTCTGTGATCTTGCTTAGTACTTCACAGTGTAACTAAAGGGCTGGGGAAGGGGTCAGCTTAATCTACAGGTTTTATATAATAATGCACTGTAAAAAGTACTAGGAAATTTACGGTAAAATTATGATTTTCTACCTGATGTTTTACCATCAAAATATGGTGATATGCCTAAAATATACAATAAAAATTAAAATATTGCGATATGATGTCATTACAGCATTGCATTTTGGCAGCTAAAAGTTTTTTATATATATATATATATATATATATATTATACATCTTTTTATATTTTATAGTATGAACACAAAACCACTAAAACATTTGTCAAAATATCTTCTTTTGTGTTACGCAGAAGAAAGAGTCATATATAGGTTTTGAGGGCAAAGAAATTATGCCAGAATTTTTATTTTTGGGTGAACTATTCCTTTAATTGTCCTTCCGATATAACTAAGCTGGTTTGCTATACAGAAACATTTGGTAGCTGAAAAACAGTCAACATGCACTGCAAATTTGGCAGAAAAATGTGCTCTGTTTTTAAGCAGTCCCATCAGTGCGTCATGCACACACACACACACACACGTACGCACTCACTCACCGGCTGGCCCCGGGCAGGTGACCTATTTTTCTGCAGCCGGTGAGGAGAGTGCTCTAGTGGATGAAGAGTGAAGGAGAGGGAAATGGTCATCCTATGGTTGGTCCATTCATGCCTGGCTCCGGATTGTGGATTAATTACCCCGTGTGGGAACCGGAGCTGATTCTGTAAGCGAGACACTTCAGCCTCCACCAGCATCAATAATGCATTTTTCTGTCTATCCATTTAATTTGCACACGAGCCACCGGCTCACGTCACAGGCTCTTTTTAGACTGCAGAAAGCAGGGACATCTGATATGAAGAGAGAGGCATGATATACACCATACACCAACATACACACACACACTCTCTCCTGACCCCACGCCCCTCCTCTTTCCTCTACCAGCTGACAAATTGATTCTTTCTTAATGTGCTCCTGCTGCGAACGCATTAAGAAAAGAAAAAGGACAAACTTGAATGAAGTGTGAGATGATCAGGCGCAGAGCGAAGGGAGACGAACCCTGATGTTGTCCAGAACTTGCTAATGGAAATGAACAAGCTCAAGCAGTCGATCGGAGCTGCTTTTAATCGAGTCCTTTAGTTTCTTTCTTACTTTTGTTGCATTGCAAAAAGATGAGAGAGTCTCGTGGATTACACTGGTTATTATTTGCAGTGATTGTCTCACCATGATTGACCCGTTGAGAGGTCAGGGACAGGATAAACCACATGGATACTTCAGAGGTAGGTCACCTGATACAGCCGGCTCTGTCTGGCTCACTGCATTTAGAAAGAAGAGTATTAGTCCAGTCAATGTATAGCTGATTAGTTTGTGGTTTTGTCTGTCTGCAAGTTGCGTAATCATGTTGGTCTTGTAGAAAACGCGTGTTACAGAGATTAGCCAGGTCAGAGGTCAAGTGTGTATGGAGAGGTAGGTCCCTAACAGTGACCTTCTTTAAATCAATCATATTTAAAATTAATCGAGGAGATGAATGATGAATGGCTTCACCAGAGCAGGTTCTTTCAGAGCATTTGAGGTTTGGCTGATGGTGATATATGAGGAATAGTGCTTGTATATAATTACAGCATGAGAATGTTATCACATTGTTTAAAGTTTTATCGTTGGATTAAGTATATGCAGTCGGTGCTGGCAGGTATGGCCATATGAATTTAACTCTTTGTTGATTTAACAAAATCTTGTTTAGCAGGATAAAGTAAGGTAGTTTAATTCCCAGGGTACTTTACTATAGTTATGAACAACTTGAAGTTTTTAAATAGTCCTGAATTAACAATTTCAAATGTGCAAAGGCCATAAAGAAAACATAAATGTTTCTGACTTCACCCCGTGCGATGGCTCTACCTTGCTAATCTACTGCTCTTTATCTAATAAGAGAGGGACGCTTTTGGTTTCCTGGCCAACAGCGAGTCTATCGATCTCCATTTATACTCATCGAACATCCAATCAGACCTCATCAAGAGCTTCACATGTATGTGCTATTATGACATCATCAACCTGTGCCCATGAGAACTGCACCAATTAAGCAGCAGTCTGACTACTCACCAAACTGTGAACAAACAAGCCCAGCTTTGTACGGCGAAAAGGCAATTTAGCTCAATGCTCCGCTTTTTCAGAAACCACAGCTGATTCTAATCTTTATCATCCTCACTCTTGCCAATTTCCAAGGTACCAGATTAAAATTAATTGCTCATTATATCAACATTACCCTTTTGACACCATTTGCTGACAAACGTGAACGATCATGCTGGAGCTGAGGAGATTTCACAGAAACATTTTGTTTTTGTTTTTGTTCATATTTTTCTTCCTTTCATTTGTACCGTATCTAACTGTGAACCGGTCTGTGTAAGAGTCTGATAATGTTAATTGACTAACCGGTGTGGCCAGTAACGAGAATCTATTTAGTGCAAACAGCCATCTTAAATCTATTAATCTGAGTGAACCCTGTTCACCAAACATGTTTTAAATCTGTTTATCAACACACTAACATGTGTCAACTATCCAGCCTAATGAATGCTAAAGCTTACACAGCAACACAACAAAAACAAATGCACAAGCTTGTGCAATATTCATCTATCCTTAGATTCCCTTTCTTTATTATTAATGAGACATTCTCTCCAATCTGATGCAAAACTGATGCAACTTCTCTGTTTATGTTTGCCATCTACGTAAAGAATGCGTAAAGAATGCTGGGATGTAACATGCTGTATTATTTTGCAATGACAGAAATATCTTTTCTATTTAGAAAGTCTGTTGCATTTTAAGATCTCATGCATAGCCTTTTACTTATGATGGACCAATCAGATCAGAATTCACATACTGTAGTCATACAAAGACAGGAAGCTTTGGGATGATGTGACTGTACCAGCTTTGCCACGCTTGGTTGCTGTAAGCTGTTTTTCAGTAAGGAAACACTTCCTGTAATGTTGCAGGTTTAACGTTTAAAAAGAGGATTGTTGGTAAATTTAATCATTGTCATTGAGATATGTGTAGCCCATGGTGTATTCGTCATTGATCATGCTGAATCATGGCCTCTTGTTTCTGTGCACCAGAGCATGTTGTGCATTATCACTAGCATTGACCTCTGAGAGAGATCTGATACGCTCAAGATTGGGAAGTTAATATGTTTGTGTAACCCCACACCTCTGGACCTCTGAATGGGACCCACACGGCGAGCCTCTGAATGGAAGGCGTGGGGCTGTAAGTTCGTCTCTCGTGTGCTTTTCTCTTTGAGGAGTGACCTTTCAGATTTAAAATCATTTGGGATCATGTCATGACCATGTTGTTGTAATCTCTGTATCATCATCCGCTGCTTAGTGCTAAATGTCAACAATGTACTCGTGCTGAAATCACACTCATCGAAGGATTTGTTTTGGATAGGGATGCTGTTTGAAAAGATGTGTTTTATAAGGGATGTATAAGTTAATGCAGCCGTAGGTGGTAATGGAGTTCACTGTGCAAAACTCAGTTTTAGTACGCTCTTTCTTGCATCAGTGATTCAGTAACTTGCTCAAATACAGTCCAAATACAATCTTTACTAGTCTGAAAGTGTCACTTTTAAACTATTAAAGTCAACTCGGGCTGTTTCTAGCAGTGATTGGAGTAACAAGAGAGAAAGAAAGTTTGTGTTTACCTGCGTCTGTAGCCGTTTTATAGATGACACATTCTAACATCTGAAATTGCTGTTTTTATAGGTATATAAAGTTAAAACCAATTCTGTTTTTCATTACAGTTTTCTTGCCTAGTGTCTGAATGTTTCTGTCTCTTCGTTTAGTTGAATTTTTTAATAATTCTGAAGGACGTGGCATTATCGAACTGTTGTGCAGTTAACCTGGCATTATATTATAGCTAGAAAAATCAATCAATTCCTTAAAACTTTTCAGCCGGTCAGAATCAAGCTTTCAATAGCGGATTTTTATTATGATGATGCGTCACCATGTTCTTTCTCTTAGTCTTCATCTCTTATTGTACTTCTGAATTAGCACCTGCTTTTAGTCAGTTTTATGCACTGTAAATATGCACAGCTAGACAGATTAAGATACAGTGTTTTTGCTTCAGGCTGAGGGTGATGACAACGAAAACAAAAAAAAATCACTTATTAGCATAGTAGTGTAATGTATTTTCAGAAATCTTTTATGATTTTTCTACTGACACAGTAAAGTAAAAGTTATATACTCACAAAAAATAAAAAATGATAATTAATACATAGTTTCTATAAGTCAGATTACATACAGAAGATGCAATTTCTAACTATATATTCTGTCTTTTCATCTTTGCAAATCATACTGGCTTATATTTCTTATGATAAGAATAAGAAACAATTAAAAATAGATTTTGACCCCATATATCCATCCAAATGAGCAGAAAGGCAAATTATAATACAGTCACAATCACACAGTGTAATATTCTCAGTGTGATGGCTAAACCCTTCCAAGTAAAATGATCTAATTTTCTAAGGGCTGTGTAGTTTTTTTTCTATTTTTACCTCTGCATCGGCCTACACATCAAATATCACAGTATCACAATCGGTCGCTGTAAGAAGAGGTGCATTGGTGTGAGATTGATACCTGTAGGCTCTTTAATCTCTGGCTTGATTGCACCGTACGTCGACAAGGCGAATGGAATGGCAGAAATCAGCGCTGTATTTCCCACTGACATCCAGTATATACCCTCATTATGCAGATCGTGTACGATCAGCTTCAGGTCCCTGAGAAGTGCAGAGCAAACAGGTCACCTTGTTCAGAAGCCTGATATTACAGAATGTCATTTTTCTCTTCAGTAATGATGAAGGTTGATTTTACATTTTGCCTTCTTTAGAGCTTTAAGATGTGCTATTTATATTGTATGCAGTGTTACTTGTATTCTGATTGCATCTAAAAAGACTTTTATTTTGTATTTTTGCATTAAGGTGCACATAAGATAACCAGAAGATTTTTACTCTCTTTTTGATCTGCATACATCTATTCAAAGAACCTTATATCTTTTGCCTCCTCCACGCTTTCCAATTTGGTCTCAAACATAAAAAGACATCTCATTCTTTCTGAACATCTGACATGACATCTTGTCAAAGCGACTCAAAGCACTCAACCAACATTCATCTCCATTGAATGGGTCATTTCAGTCCTCTATCCCGCCCCCACCGCATGTTCTCCACCTCATTTTGTTCCAAACGTCCATTCCTGAAGCCGTTTAGCGTCCTACTCAGAATATTCATTCAGATGAGATGTTAGTATAATAAGGAGGAGATCTGTTGGGCTCGGCATGCTAAGTGAATCAATTCATTTATAATGCCCATTGTGAGAAGATAAAAAAAAATGTGCAGATGAACAAACTAAATGAAGTGTGGGTATTGATTGTCATTTTACTGACCGTTGTCACTGTAGCATTTCCGAGCCCGGCACTCCCTTATCAGTTACGGCTCATTGTGTGAGGCATCAGGAATCAAATGTGACGTGAATATAGAAAAGGTCCAAGCTAGTACAAGTAAGCAAAGTAAATGACATGTATGCACATTAGAGAATGTGAGCGTAGGAGGCAAGCATTTGTTAGTATTCCTTTGAAGGGCACAGAGAACATAAACTTTTTAACATGAACTTGGTGTTTGTAATGGATGATGGTGTTGAATATATTTGATATTTTGGCATCAGAGACGTACAGAGAGAGGTGAAATATGCAGACAAAAAGCAAGGGTCACGTCTGAATTACAAGAAAGCTTTCAAAAGTGATCGGAATTTGCCTTCGACATTTGCTCTTCGTGCCTTTGTTTGATTTCAATCGCTTTGTGTTTGGTGTCGTTCTGTGTCCCGGCCTCACCTGTCACATCACAGCGTGCTGATAATTAGTAAAAGTCTGGCTAAGTAAGATAAAACAGCCTTAAAATCTCTTCTTGCGTGTAAAGAAACATTGTGGATATCTGGAGCTAGACAGGGAATCCAGTTTCACAGAGGGGGATTTGTTCAATAGTCTGCGTTCTGCTGAATAAGCCTCCGGGCGTCAGGATAGCTGAGGCTATTCTCTTAGCAATGGCATGTCTGCCACCCGTGATTTTCAACCTGGCATTATTGTGCTTACCTAAGCAGTATGTGTGCTCATTTAGTTCAACTTCCCTAAGGTAGAAGTGCATCTCAATCTTTGATGAGCTCTCGAGAGAATGTACAGTTGCCTATATAGCAAACTACAGTGAAACAACATCCTACAACCTATTAAAGAGACATATATTTTATGGTTTTAACACAGGCATTCTGTCAAGATGAATCTAATAATATACCACATGACTTGACTCAGCTAAAAATTATAAATGAACTAGAACATGTTTGTCACATGGAAAATCCATTTCTTTGGTTCGCCAGCAGCCAGGAGTTATTGTTTTTACCTTTATTTCCAAGAGTCTGATTTTAAGATTTTCTCACCGCGGACTGTTATTGAGGTTGTGATATAGTTTCATTTGATTTTATTATGCCTTTTAGTTTATTTATCCAAGCACAATTTCACCCCCACAATACTAGCGTGTCATGAACTGCCTCAGCCATAACAGATGCTCCACAATTGAATATAGATTCAAGTGGGCCAGACAGGCTGTCTGATGAATCTCAATTCGTCGGTCACCATATTTCACGGCTGCCTCGGTCTCGTGAGTGAGAGAGAAAAAAGGAAAGAGGAAAGCAATACTTGCCAAGCTGCCATTCTGTAGAGGTGAGACGATCCCAGTCTGAGTATGACACACATTCAAATGAGACCGACTGACAATCACTGACTGAATAACTACAGTGATTCTACTGTGATTTCTAGCAATTGGGGTTAGACCACTAATGGCATAAAATCTCACTGCGTTAACACTGCATACAAAACATTGGAAGTGTATGATTTTGATTTAGTTAAACTGACTTTACTGAAAAACAGAGATGAAATTAAATTAAAAATAAAGTTAGTACTTTTGTCTGGTTTCAAGAATATGCCAATATTTTAATAAAACAGGATGAAATTCCCTGGACAGCAAATAACTGTCACACATGAAAATCTGAATTATTATAAATTATAAATTTTAAATATATCAATTTTTGTAAAAAAAAAATTAAAATTAAAATTATTTTAATAAATAACAATAATTTTTTTAGTTTATGTTTATTGTTATGAAAATTTACCATTCGAACTACAATTCTTTACATTTTTAATATCAGATATTTTTTTTATTTTTATTTATTTTGGGTATTTTTATAAATAACAATACGTTTTTTGTTTATGTTTATTGTTATGAAAATGTGTCAAATATTTATTCTAAAGTCTTTCCATCAATAGTTTGTCACAATAAATTAGAATTTAAGTATGAAATAGTGAATAGTGACTAGTAAAAGTGTTCCAGTTAACAGGTTCATATCCTACACAATTTTCCATTAAAAGAGTTTTAGATGTTTCCTTTTACTGGAATACAATTCAGGGACATTTCATACACAGTACAGTATGTGTGGACAGTGGCTCTCATAATTTTACCAATGTACTGTAATCTCTTTCTACAAACACATTTTCTGCATCCTACACATGAAGAACACTATTGATCATAAGACTACCACATCGATGTTAGACCCTTTCTCAGCATTAAGGTTTGTAAAATCAATGTTATATATAACAAACAACTGTTATAGGAACTCTAGTATTGATGTAAAAAAAGCCCTAAAAGCCAATTTAAGGTAACTTAATCAATAACCACCAGATCAATGAGAGAGAAGTTTTTTAAGAGGTAGATGAAAACCAGGGTGCGCAACATATCTCAGAGCTTTACACTAATAACATCAATAAATGCTCTCGATCAATCTCATTTAAGGGCAAGTGCCATTTTTTCAACAGTTTTGTTCAATCGCTTCCCACTGCTGGATTATGCAAACAAATCAAACTGTCATTACTGGACTTAAACGTGAGGGTGATTTATGCAGTTTCCTTTGTGTTATCGTATTGAATCTATATTTAAACAGCATGACCATTAAGTTGCATGCACTCTGCTTTAAAAGTACACTTTACAAAGTGTGGTCGCATTATGATGGTTTAAGAACAGGGAAATATGCTTGTGAAGACAATTTCTGAATGATCTTCACGCTCATTATGAACGGTAAATGAGAGGATGGAGACAGAGGTGACAATGTTGATATGCCTCAGTAGGGGAATTTTACCCTAATTAGCCCACAGAAAAGAGATTAATGCTCTATTCATCTGCCCATGGGTTAAACTCTTCCTTAACAAGCTCATTATGCTTATGTAATGATCTCTCTAACAGGAAACAGTCCTGGCGCCATAAAAATGGCATGATCTTTCTGAATAACATTAACGTAGTCACTGATTTCTTTTTACTAAATGAAGGCTATAAATATAAATGAATAAACTGCATGGGACATTGCTAGACCTGTATGATTTGGTCAGTCATACTGTGCATATTTTATTTTGTACTGTGATGTGATAAACATTCAACATCTCAGTCCTGCTGTTTAAACATAGAGGCTTAAAGAACAAAAAACAGCAGCTTTTACGTTCAACATGGTGTGCAACAAATACAAACAAGCACACAATGCCTTGCGACTCTAAATTAAGTCATGTTTTGCTCCGCTGCAAGTAGAAAAGTCAGACTTAGGTGTAGTTAGAAACCCAGTCAACTTGATTTTTGTATTATTTGTGCTGAATGTTAGATCTTTTATATATATAAGTAACTATATATAGTTATTCTAGTACTTCTGCATTACATTAGATTTCATATGTTAATATGATATCTGCAAGAATGTTATTCAAATATTAAAATAAAGTGAATCAGACTACCCCTAGAGATAGAGTTTGTGTGGATACGATGCTGTGAATCATGTGATCACTGAAAGCAATATAATGAGACCCATTAATGCTTGTAGTATGTGTAGTAGACTACAGAACAGCTCACCTCCCCTTCACTTTTTAGCTGCCAGCACATAAAGACTGCTTTTAATTAAATCGCAGCCTTGATAATCGCACAAAGCCACGTCGTGATTTCAATTTAAATTCGATTAATTGTGCATTTCTAATATTTGCAAAACCATATTATAGAAGGGCTAAAAGCTATGCCTGACACTATTTTTTCCTAAATCCATTTCTCATTCTCTCTTTCCCATCCTTTGTCTTGCACTGTTTTTATAAGTGCATTTAAGTGTATTAAGTTCATGTTGTTTTGGGTTATTCTGCACTGGGGCTGAGGGGTAAGATAGTGCTCAGTGAGATAATGAGAGCAGACACTGTACATGTGTCTGTCTGCGGTGCCACTTCTCATTTACCCAGGCTGGAAAACCGGAGAGACACACAGCACAGAGAAGAGAACGATGGATACGGGGAATTCAGGAAAAGACAGAGGGCCGTGGATGAGAGGCAAAAGTCCTGAACGTAAAAGACACAATATTAAAAACATAAGATGAAAGTGTGCACACAAGATCGTAGATGCAGTGAAAAGGCTAAATAGGATGCTGATAAAAACACAGAAGAGTGAGTGCTGGACTGAATATAAATCCTTTTTTAGATTTGTAGGAAATAAGAAACATTATATCATTCTCAATTAACCTGTTTAACTGTCACTATTTCACAAGAGGAACACTTGGGGTTTTTTTCTATTCACTTTAATATTTCATAGTTGAATTCTAATCTAGTCATGACAAACTATGTATTGATGGAAAGGTTTAAGACTTAAATATTTGAGAAATTTTCAACAATAAACAAACAAAAATAATAAAAAAAATACCTAAAATAAAACAAGACTTGATATCTAAAATGTAAAAGATTGTAGTTCTGATAGTGTATTGTTATGTGTATGCTCAATATGTGCAGTGACAGTTATCAGGTTAAAAAGATGTTTTTAATTGGTTTAATGTTAATTACTGTTTCACCTTTTAAATGAAACCTCCTCTAAACCCTTTTTAACCCTTTTACATTATGCCATATTTTCTTACTTTAATGAAAAAGGAACTGGCACAGAGCTATATGAGGTGTATGCAGATGAAAAAATGTAAGAAAGTGGGTCTTGAGAGAAAGCAAAAGCATAGACATTTCCCTTTTCTCACCGAAGCAATACTACAGTAAATGCCATGTTAGTTTAACTCTATGTAATCCAGACCCCCTAAGGAGCATTATGACTTTGAGCTTTGACTCCAGCTGTGAGATGTGTCCTACACGCTACCATAAGCTACTTCAAGCCAGTCTACTGACACGGTATATCCTCATCAGGATCACATTTGACCCATTCTAATCGGCCAAACTAATGGAGTCTGCTTAAACTCAGGAGGATGGGAGCTCCTCTTTTAAAACGTCACAATATATTACTTTTCCTAGTGCTTAACCCTTCGATGCTCTTGGGAGCATCAATTCACTTTAGCGTCCCCTGTCCTGTCTCCCCCCGGCACTGGAATTCCCATTCGTATCAAAGCACTCAATCTTCTAATTGCCACAATGATGGGATTAATTGGTGTGTTGTTATCGAAGAGGCCCCAGGTTGATTCCTAGCAAAGGGTAAATCAAGCATAAACCAAAGACTAATCAAGCACATGAGATTGAAAAGGATTTAGCAACATGTCCATCTGGGTAGAATAATTGGATGAGATGGATAACACTGTTGCCATTGGTCAATAAGAGCACGGACAAGTGTTTAATGGATACCAGCGTACATGCCTTTGGTCACCTTTCTAATATGATGTCATATTGCATGTAATACAGTTAAATAGAAGAAAAAAAATACATTTATCACAAAAGAGCGGATATAAAAAAATATTCCAGTAAGTCTATTCTGAGAATGTACCCAGGTGCCTTTATGAATGCTTTTCAATACCCTTTTGATAAGCTGAAATCTTTTCAGATAAAGAAAAACGTGATCTATCAAGGATAAAGATTTTTGTTGTTAGTTATGAAAAGCGAAGCAGTTTGAGCAGAGCATCACAAACCAGATGATGTCCGAGACTACCTTCTTAAAAAGTAATGAATGTTTGGACACTTTTATTTAAGCTTTCTTGAGAACAATATTAAATTGATTGCCCTGTGTTACCAGGATAAGTTTGAGAAGGGGTTAAATTTGGCCATTCTCCGTTTAAGGTTATCCTTTGAATGAATGGATAGACGGGAAGCCTAAAGAAACAGGCACGCATTGTCATTTCACCTTGTGCAGGTTGAGTTGTCCTACTTTTTAAGTGTAGATTGTAACACCCACAGGCATGAATCAATATCAAGGGTTTCTCGGGCTCTGCTTTAGAAATCTTTTCATATGCCATCAGAACTTTCTCTAATAAGTTTAAGCACAACAAGATTATTGCTCCAATAATGCATGGAGATAATAAACAAGACCCTCCTTTGAAATAATAAAAGACAATATGCAGAGTGTAAATGAAACCTTTAAGGACTCATTTCACCCGGTTTGCCCTAGCAAAGCCATTGATATTCTGTGGTCGTCCTGATCTCAGGCACCGAGCATAACGACAGGATCCGGGGATAAATGATCAAACAGGAGGATAGCTATTGTCCTTGAACTGCTTAATGGGCTACTAATAGCACTCAGTGTCAAGACTGATTTTACAAGAGTCCAGAAACAAACTTTCTTCTCCTTTCTTTTTTTCCATTACTAGAGTCGCCTTCTTCATGTTCCACAGCTTTCATTAGAAATTCAGGACTGGTGTTTGCATAATCACCTTGCCTCTGTCTACTGCCAGGCCTGTATGGAGAGACTCATTAGTGTCCTCTGAGACAGAGAAAGAAAGAGACAAATACCGTCAGAATAAAATGATTTCCACAAGAGTAGAGCGGGTTTGGGATGTAGACGTTCCAAATCCTCGCTGTGAGCTCGTGGGGTTTTAAATAACAGGAACAATGTCTTATGTCATGGAGGGGCATTCTGTATAGAGGTAAAGCCTCTTTTTCATGTCGGGCTTTGTACATATTAGATGATATTGATTCTGCAAAAGTTAGCTGGAAGCATATGAAACCTGAGCTATTGTGATTACCGATAAAGCTATAGCACCCACAGCTTGCAAACTAATAACATACTGTGTTGTTTTTTTTCACATTTATAAGGATGTTTGGTGGCCGACTACATTTCTGTTTTGTTTACATCCTAATTACACATTGTTATTTGTCTGTTTTCAATTTAATTATTTTGTTTTGTCCTTTCTTGCAGATTTAAAAGCCAAACACTGAGGAGAAGGCCCTTTAGTCAAAAAGAAAAAACATGGCCAATGGGAAGATCTCTTCTCCATGTGGTAAGTGCACAACGTTTGACGTGGTATTGCACAGATAAATCAAATAAGCACACAGAATTTCTTCTGAAAACATCAATGTACAGCCACAAACAAACTAATCTATATTTAAACAGCATTTCCATTTGAAAGCTTTTTAGGTCTCTGCAGACTGCTGTTCAAGGATGTATACGTATTCGCCCTCTAAACATTTTACACACATGCATAAATATACATACTGTACATATTTTACAGTATGACACAGAGTTGATATAGATGTATTTACCCAAACGTTAAGGAAAGCGGATTGAGCAGCAGGTACAGTTAAAATAAGGAGTCATGCATCAAAAGATGCATTACGTCCCTGTAATGGGTTCTTGCAAGGTGCAGCAATAACGGTCAAAATCTGTGCGAAAAATTATTGATTATCACACAGCCTGCTTTAACACACCATCATTTCTCTTTATGCACAAATAATGGAGAGACAAATCGTTGGATTTATTATGCCAAGAGTACCTGAGGCAATGTAAAATTTAATATTTTGGATGTATGAATTATTTAAGCAATCAACGCGTATACTACATAAACAAATCAACACAAAACATAATGCATGCAGCTTTTAAAACTCATCAGCGTGAGTGTTGCATTAAATCACAGTCTGAACGCTGAATGAACTTCCTCAGTCTATTGTTTATCTCTTTGGATTTAAGAAAACAAGGGTTGAAATTGTGGTCAACCCTGGACTTTCCCATTCTTTTTGTGTCACTGCGTATCCCTTGTGTTTTGAGCGGGTCTGGTTAGTTTTCACTTTCGCTCATTTTTCAGCATGCAGCCTGCAGGGTAAACGCAGAAAAATTGCTGTGATTCACATTGTTTGGGTCCACATCCATTTGACCTTCCTGTGTGTTTTGATGAGTGATATTCATAATAAGTTTCTCTCTTTTGTGGTTTATTATTTTGTAACGGTCATGGAAGGACACGTGCGGTGGTCAGGCATGATTTGTCAGTGCCAGCAGGGGTCGGACGCAGTACCACATACTGTAGTAACGAAAGCCTTGATGACAAATTGTGGGGAATCTCATCTAGCATTGCATACAAATAAATGTGGTACAGTTATCCTTTATTTGTGTGAGCTAAAACCTCACGTACATCATGTGTGCACGTAAAAATGACTAATTTCTCCATACTTCACCCTGGAGCCTTTTCTTCTCAATTGAACATCCTGCAAATGTGTGGCCTTCATTGCTATCCCACAATAGAGGCATACTTATTGCTGATGCAATGTTTAATTTGGGGAGATATTGTAGTTATGTATGGATATGAGCTGTTGTGTGTCATACTCTCTTTTCTATTCACAATCTACACTCTCATCTCGGTGCTGGAGTTACAGTATGTTGCATCATATGCACTTCTGATAGAACCATTGACCATTTCTTTAACTCTTTCTTTTTTTTCACTCTCTTTCTTTCACACAGTTTGTTGCTCTGTGTCAATTACTGAGGGTTAAGGTGCAGGAGTGGTTCATTTGGTAATCTGTAGTATCCAGAGAGAGATACTTGGCTCATCCAAACACCAGCAGTGCTCTCATGTGCGCCGGATATCAACTATGACTATTTGATGATTAGTAGAAATGATAAATAATGGCTTTCCAACTGTCGTCAACCTTAAATGTGTGAGATGTAAAGAGAATATGACTGAAATTGCAGTGCTGTGGGTTTGTGTGAGTTTGTATGTGTCCATCTGTATATCATCAGCATAAACACACAACAGAGATGCAACTCTAAATACCACAGCCATTTGTCACATTTAACACAAATCAGCTTTAGTTACTGTCTAATTCACAGAGCAGAGGGAGAACAGGCGAAATTTTCGAGGTAAACAAATGTGAAAAATGTAGTGCTTTTTTAATGAGCTTCAAATATGTATCAATCCCTTCGGCTATAGTGCGGCTTCCATTTCAAATCAATATTTTTCTTTGAGTATGTCACGCTTAGATGTACATCTTCCATTCTTGTCTTTCTCTTGAAGATCAAAAATGGACTCGAGCTAAATATCGCATGAACCCAGTGCAATGCAATAATGCCCTCTTCACCTCTGCATACAAAATTACTGAAATATTCAGCTGCTTCTTGTAGGAGAAGATCAGAGATTCATGTTTAGATTACAGGAGGGGTGAGATGATTCTAAATTCAACACTATTCAATGATACAAATTTGTGTCATGAATGTGGATCATGCTGAAGTTTTTCTTGTTATAACTTTTTTTAAAGTTTACAACATTGTCCACATGGGCAACTTGATAAACTAGATATAAAATATGTGAACGTTCCATGTTTATTACCAGATTCAGAAACAAGGCATAACTTTTTTAACTTTAGCACTTAATTTGTGTCATGCTTAGCTGGAACGTTCCCTTTTAATTGAGTGCACAGAATTGTCTTACTAATGACACATTTTTATTACCAGCTATGGTAGGCGGTTTGTTTAATTTAATATGCAACATTACACAAATCCCCACCAAATCAAGGCAGAATATGTTTAAAACACCACATTTTCCCCAATTTCAGATGAATGATAAAAAGCCAGAATGCGTTTACAAATGTATGTATTCACAGAATCGTTTTGGTTGACAGTCTACTCAGACTCTATGAACCAACATCAATCTCCACGTCTAGGCGATTTTAAAATGCCTGTCAAAACATTGACGTGTTTGTAGCGCAATGATGAAATCCTTAAAATGTGTCTGTAAGATTGTTTAAGTCATCTAGTTAAAGCGAGGCTTTCTGTTCCGATCTTTATTTCTAACAGGTGCAGGACAGGAAAGCTTCTTATTGACATCAGTGAAATTAAGTATGAAATTAACATATTGACCTTGTTAGGCAATGCAGTGGAAAAAATTTAGTTTCTTTGGCCATTCACAAGCACGTACGCCATAATTATTGAAAATAAGGAGGTATAATTTGCCAGTTGCCCAAGTATTAAGTCAGTAAAAGGGAAAATATAAGTCATTTAGATATTCATAAGCACTGAAACTGGGTCTTTTCACTCCTTATTGCACTTTGCAGTATCATTAGGAAAAGTATGTACTGTATACATGATTGAGAATGAAAGAGAGGAGAGATTTTGCATAAATGGACATGCAGGGAATACTATTAAGTTGTTAGTTCATTTGAGATGGTGAAAATTAAGGGAGAGGTTTAGGAAGACGTCTGAGGGGGTTAAGAGGAGTATATCATCCTCCGCTCATATTGTAATAGCACAAGTGTCAACATCATGTCTCGACAGCAGTCAACAACACACTCCGCGCGGTCTGAAGCTTCTGTTGCAATTTAATTAGACTAGATGAGCCCCGTTCAGCCAAAGACTCATTCATCGGGGACAGCCAAATGTCAACCACCATCTTGCGCACTTTTAATTAAAGGAAATGTGAGCTGTATTGTATACGACTGTGACTTGTTTTGCTTGGGTTGTTTTGCTGTCCTCATTTAATTGCTATTAAAAGACTACATGTGACTAGACAGACCAGGTTTGTTCTAATTCTTTAACCAGCACAAAGTAATTGACATTCGATTTGTCATTTTGGCTCCATTTGCCTTTGTGGTGCGAGACGTCAGTTTCTACAGAGATGTGTGAATTAATTTAGCTCCGCTGGCCGCAAGAGATTGACTGCATCACAGTTTTTTACATAACAGATATTATATACAGATTTACAGCACAGACAGCTAATCAGGAATTACATTTAATCATGTCAGAAAATCTTGTTGGTTTGTTTACAGTCCGAAATAAGTGGAGTTAGTTAATTCTTTGGTCATTTAGTGACATCGTATTCAGCATCTGACAGGTGTGTTTTGAAAGACGAAGCGTTTCACTTGTAAATCAATGAATCACTGTCATTTTAAAGATCACAAAAAAATCACAGGTGTTTCACTTCTGCATGCAACTAGTCATTAGACTGCCCATTTGAATCAAATCTTTGAAATCATTTTTTGCAGAAACCTTAAAGCTAAAGATTTGTTTTATTGTGATTAATTTATAAGTAATATTAAAAATAAAAGAAGGTAGCATATATTTAATAAAAAAAATAAGCACCTGTTTCCACAGGACGTTTCTTTTGAATCTTTTAAATGCAGTGCTCATTGAAATAACAGGATGCAGGGCAAAGGCCAAAGATGTCAGTCTGCATGTTTGCATAGACACAGACACAATTACATCACAGACAGAATACAAGAATACATCTACCACAGACAGAAACACCATCAATTGTAATAAAAATGCCAAAGATGGTTGCCTCAAATCCTGTCTTTGCTTTGGGCCCTAAACATTTCACCCGCCCCCTGACAATGATAGTAGCACAGATTGTGCTATGAGTAGGCGTACTATATAACAAAGAATTTTCTACACATGGAAGATAAGAATACTGATGTTGGAGGGTTTTTTCCTGTGTGCTTACAGATTTTTAGGTTTAAGAGTTATTAGCGGGGTCTCTGCTGTCTTATTTCCATCCGTCCGTGTACCTCACTGGACACTAAACTGTGGACGTTTGACCCGAGAGAGGAGCTGTAACCTACTTCGAGTGTCCTGTTCTCCTGCTGCTTATCTCCCGCAATGTTTCTCTTCCTTTGTTTGTTCACTGGAAATATGAGGATCCTAATTAAGCCGAGGCAGATAGGAGTCAAAGCAAGAGAGGCTTCTGTTGGCCAACTGTGAGCGGCTCTCCACAAGCTTGGAATTAATGTTTAATTTATTTCTTGTTTATGATTTATTGATGCAGTGGTGTGTGCGAGTGTCTGCGCTGTGGGCTGGAAGTAGAGACAGCATTGTGTTGGATGGAACTGGGTCAGGTTTATACTGTGCTTGTGTAATGCATTATCAGTGCAGGCAAACATGCTCTTAAATTTTACCTGGTCCAGAAATACTTACAGGATATGAGAGGAGGGCCATGAATAATTTCTGTCATGTTTGTAAAATTTTATTTTAATGACAACACTGCACACACATGCTAGAGTCTGTCAAATCTGTCATTATTTATTTTACCTTGATAAGTCCTTGATTCTGATTGGTCAAAAGCGTCACCCAACGATTCTGTGTATCACTGCGCAGCACTTTTAGCGACGTAAACATATATCACAGCCGGTAAGGGTCTATTTTTTTCAGTGGAAGGAAGGCTTTTTGTAATTTTACTTCATGAAATTTCATTGATACATATTTTTGGACTTTAGTGTTTGTGTAGTAAGTGTTTCATAATGGCAATCAAGGCTAGGGTTTTATTGTGAAAAAGTCACAACAAAAGGGATTGTTGTGAAGGCATGACGTGAAGTGTACCCCTTATTCACGATAAAGCACAACCTCTTACCTTTTTGCTTACTTGTGTTCTTCCAGACATGTATTTATTCATCAGTGATTTTTAATTTAACCTAAAATTGTCACTTCACATATTAGGCTTTTTTACATTTATCTGATTTTTTTAAATTTATTGTTTTTTTTTTTTTTTTTTTTTTTGTTTTTTTCTTTTACATACATTTTTTTGCTTTATTAATTTTAGGTGTTTTTTTAAAATCATTAATATTTATTTATATATTTTTTTAGTTTGTTGTATTGTAATAAAAATGTATCAAATATTTATTCTTGAGTCTTAGACCTTTCCATCAATAGTTTGTCATGATCATATTAGAATTTAACTATGAAATATTAAAGTGAATAGGTGTTCCTCCGGAGAAACAAGACAAGTTAAAGGATCCAAGTGCTGAGACCCACAGAAAGCTTTTAGTTTTTGGATGCAAGTGGAAATTCTGACCACAAAGCATGTTAATTTCTTCAGTGCTGTTTTTATAACCTTTAGAAAAGATCACAGCAACATTAGTTTAATAAGCTACAAATTTGTTTGCGCAAAGGTCTGTAATTGCTGTAGCATTCATTATATTTTCCTGCCTTGTATGACACAAAACCATAAAATGTAATTGAAAGTTGTACATGTTAGTCACACATCCCCTTTGTGTCTAAACTGGCTGTTCTCCACCAAATCCCTGGAAACACACACACTGATAAAATGCACTTTAAAAGCATCTGTCAAATGTAAATGTGGGCTGACTGTATGCGTGTGCCAGTGTACATGCCTGCTGTCCCTCTGTCTGTCTCTCTCTCCCACAGACAATAAAGAGATTATTATTAGGACAGGTGGTTTATATTTCTATACATGGGAAGGGACAGGGAAATAGAGATCCAAAGCTCTGTGACGGCAGCTTGTGTAGCAGCGGGACAGAATCTCTAGGTTCCTTTCAGTCTCACCCTTTTAGCACACAGTCAGTCACTTCAAACATCACGGGATACTCTGGATAGTAGGCGCAGCCCACCATGAGCTCTCAGTCGCACCGACACAGAATCACCTTACGAGACTGCACGAGAGGGAGCGAAAAGGTAGATAAATACATATTTCATGGAATTTTACAGTGTGTGATGACATGTCAGAGATGGCAGAGAGAGGTTTTTGGGTGGCTTCACGCACGGGTTGGGTTTCCTGGGTTTAACCTCAGAATAATGTTTTTTGTTATAAAGTCTTTACCTTTAGGTTTTTACGTCTTTTTATGGGTGTAATTATAGAGACAAGTCAGATTTTTGACTAACAGCATATGATGAAATATTAATATTTCAATATGAGTATGATTATTCTATAGTAAAGTGAATACTTGTAGCGTATAAAGAACAAAGTATTTTGTTGTGAAGTTGTTTTTTCCATTTCAGATATAAAAAAGTAGCAGATACAAAACTCTTTATGAACATATGTAATGTCTTGACCCGCACAGACCTCACCGGTGAAAACAGCAAACATATTTTTCATCTGAAATGCATCCTGCTAAAAAACTAACAAGTTACAAAAACTTAAAAGTTACATCAAATGGTGATATAATGTGCATTAGACAACACAACTTCTGACCTTCACCATGCCTTAATCTGAGACTTAAGTCAATGAGAATTTTGTAAAAGTTTTACCTTCAGTAACATTGACAGATTTACACGACTTACCACTATAATGTATTTTATAAAATGCAGCGCATTGCGATATTTATCAAAATCCACAAAAGCCAGGAGTCATTCACAAGGGTCTGGACTAAGCCCTGAATTTTCTCTGACCCCAGAACTGCCCGTTGAATCCTGGGAGAGTATGCTAATACTGCGCACACACATGCTAAGGGTCAGAAAAGCACACATAGACCATGGGAGCTTCGGGTTTGACCTTTTGAATTCTGTGGAGCAGAGAATGATGTAGTTTAGAGGCTTGAGGTGGACTGAGCTCCCTGCGGCTCCGGGGAGGAGGTGAAGATACAGCGTGGAGGTGGAGAGAGAGGACAGAAGTCTTTTGCTTTTATGAGGTCCTGAGATTTCTATTGTATCACAACTTTAATACGAGATTTAACTTTACTTTTAAACGCCCAGGAATACATATATGTGCTTATGATATACTGTACAGTAGTCATGCTTAAGTAAGTTAAAAGATGTTGTTTTAATAAATTCTGAGTATTGTACAAATTTGAAGAACAACCTCAAATAAGGTCTAAATGATGCATTTGATGTGGACTTAATACTTAAAATATATCCTTAAAACAAGATACATTTAGTTCATTCTGTGACATCTTTTTAGCTCCAGTAACACTAATAGATTTACTTTCTCAAAATGACAACTTAACTTTATTATAAACTGTATTATATTCAATCAAAATATTTTATTAGAAATGCATTTATATCAATGTATTCAATTATAATCTCCCAGGGAAATGAGAAATGACATTAAACATGATGTCTTGGTTTCAGCAATGTAAACAAAATATTTATAAATATTTTAAAAATATTTTAAAAAATATTAAAACCCATAATATCTTATGTTATTTTGCTTTTAAAGTTAATACAATTAATTTGAGATCTATGTTTTTATATCTTATGTTTATATATTTTAATATTTTAATCTTTAAAGATATTTTAAAACACATTTTTTAAACAAGACAAAAATTTAAAATTGGCTAATTGTTTTTTTAAAGTGTGGGCTGTTTTTATTTGTCATTTTATGATTTAGTATAGTTCTGCTGGGTCCTGTGTGTAGGCCGCATTAGTTTTTTCCTTGGCAAAAAGAAGCGTTGGGAGTCACTGAACAGCCACAAAGGTTTACCAGTACCCTTCAAAATTATAAAGAGACAAATCAGACAGCCTACAATCTCATGGACTTCACAGGTCAGCAACAGTCACATTCTCAAGTCTGTAAGTTTACATCAAGTGCGCCATTTGGGACGGGTCCCGATTAGAACCACAATGGCTAAGGGTCGTATTTTGGCCAGAGAGGGAGAGAGAAGCCGAATATGACCATTAAACTTAAGGTTTATGGTGTTATTTTTCTTCATCTCTTCACTGCTTAACCAGCATGATAAAAAGGCAAGCTGGAGAGCGTCAGATCTGACCCACAAAGATAAACGTGAATATAGGGCCGTATCCGCCCGCCCGCCTGCTCGAGGGTGAAGCCCATCTGAACAGTGTTTCACAGCTGATGGCTTCAGTCCTTGGTGTAAACAGAAACAAATGTGGCATTTGGAAAATGTGGCATTAGGCAGTAAATAAGAAACGAGCGTGTATGAGCTTGTGATTGGGGAGGGGGAGAATTGCCCATTTGTCAGTTTGGATAAGGTCAGCGTTTAAATCGCCTGGCAACATTAATCGAATGCAACGGAGGAAGATGCCCTGCCAACTGCACCTAAAAGTGTGGCGGAAATCATCCGTGGCGCTAACAGACTCAAGCTCCGGGCTGCAGCAGGAGATTGCAACAAGAGCGTGTCGTCTGTATGCAAAACATACAAAAATAGACTGTCTGTGACCATAAGAAGTTTGTTAGTGATGTTGGGCAAAGTTGTTTTTTGCATCGTGGCATGTTTTGATGTACCGCTGAAGTATTATCGCTCAAAAGATTGTGAGTTTGTCTTTTTGAATTTTGATTATTCCATCATATCTGCCATGACTTAGTTTCACTGTTATTTTGACCGTATGGAGTAAAGCCATCGCACGCTGTGTTTGACAGTGGGTTGGCTAATTAAGTAGCCAGAGGAAGAGAGAAAACCTCATTAATCAAACTTAGCGTCTCTATCCATGGCCAAACATCCAGGCAATGCTTCTGCTTATTGTGTTATATATATATATATATATATAATGAGTAAAATAGGATTTTATGAGCTTAAATTTTCTACTTCTGCCAGCGACTGAACTTTTGATTTGATTGAATCACAAAAAAAATCCCCACCCAAGCTTGTGACCACAGAAGCAAAAATGTTATGTTGAACATTTCAGATTTTAAAACGAATTGATATTTAAGTTTTGTAAGGTTTTACTTGTTTGACGTAATTGTGCAGAACAGCACAGCTGACCTACAGCTCTTCATATCGGAGCAGATTTATAATGATCACCAAAAGTACACGTTGCAGTTCACGCGCTGAAAACTTGCTAAATCAATACAGCAGTGGGTGAAAGTACCTGCAGGGTCAGCGTTTGCTTTCCCAAAAATGTTAGATTATTCATCAACAGTTTATTTCCACAAGTGTTTGTTCTGTATTTTACATTTCTTACTGAAGTTCTGTCTTTTTCAACCAGAAAATTGGAATTGGTTCATCTCTTCAGTATCTCAGTTTCTCAGAGACAGCAATTAGATTGAATGAAGAGTAAATGGAGACTTTGTCTTCTGCTATTCTTAGTAATCTCCCATGTCTGAGTTTTAAAAGTGATCTCAACATTCTCTCAGATTGTGCTCAGATTTGCTAAAATACTGAAGCAGCGTTTGTAATCTATCGTCAGAGATTTCAGGAAGTAAATCAACAAAAATTTATGTGTATACTTGAGACATACGTGTAACCCTGGAGCAAAGCCCCAATAAATCCCTTCACTTTGACAAGTAAAAACATCCCAAAGGTTCAAACCTTCATAATCCTGATAGACCATAAATGGCTTTTCTTGTGTTTGTCATGTAAAGAACTAAATCTGACATGAACAAAGCACTTCTTTATCTTCAGCTTAAATCTGTATGGAGCGGGACACGGCAGCAGTCCACAATTAATCTTCTCTTTACCTTGGAAATCTGGAGCATCAGCAATTTCTTTACCCGACAGGCAAGTGGAGGAGAATTGCTTATGACTCTTCTGTTAGTAACATTCATTTGAGAAGTGACAGAACATGCACACACAACTAGTCACGTACAGTATATGCTCTATGGATTTGTACTGTATATATGCATATTTACAGTTATAGTTCTGTATATGAAACAATCTTGGATGGCAATGTATAGAAATTTTGTTGAAATAGCACCACATAATTAACATCTGGCTTTTACTAACAGACTGAGCACATGAGGTTAACATAAAGACTATGATACGCTTAAGACTTTTTTGCAGAGAACGTTATTGTTATTGACAAGGTTTTTTTGGGCAGCTAAATATAGTTCTGTCTACACATATTTCATTTAAGACAAAGATTGACAAGCACATTTTATAACAAACTTATTTGGAATTCTGAGAGTGTGCACAGTTAATATGGGCTTCTCGACTGGTAGTGGTCGACAGTAGTTGTTGGTTACATCATTAAGATATGTGTTGAATGAATTGCAAGCTTAGCAGGTTAATCTCTGCTGTCAATTGCTAATGTTAGAGCTGTCAGACTCTCTTAGTTTATAAAAAGGCAGAAAATGTGGCTATTGTGCAAAAAAAGAAAGAAAGCCACAGGCATTACTCTAAGCTTCAGGTTCAAGTTGGCATGAAACGGAAGTTGCAATGGTGTTTTCTTCCTTATTTTGACGTATATCCAACTGAAAGCTTAACTAAATGAAGGACTTTAGCAATTGATTGGATCGTAGGTTGGAAGTCTGGCCATTTAACAGTCATTATAGTTCCACCTTTCCTCTAAGACATACATCATGCAGAGAAGAGACGTCATTTAAAGGACGAGGAGAAGTTAATGTTTTTTATTTAATATTATGAGGTGTACGGATAAAGCATTTATAATTATTATATAATATTCCATAAAAAAGTTTCAGTTTTGATTTTATGGTGACTTTAAAGTTTTCTAAAATGACTTGTTAGCTACACTTGTAATGAAATGGTGTTTGTATATGAGTGCTTTGATGCCTCCAACAGCTTTAGAATCTAAAATGATCATGTCTGTGAAAATCACATAGTATCATCTCAGTCTTCATTACAAGAGTCCTCGCTGCATGCTAAAAATCCCAAAAGATCCTCCGCCGGGTTTCTTTCAAGCCCATATATTAAAAATTGAGAAGCAGAACTGCCATATTAAAGATGAAATACATTATATATTTATACTTTACTATATATAGTTGAGTGTGTACGCATGCTATACTAAAACATCAGAAACATCAGTTTCACTAAGATTCATTTTTTTCGGCAGCAGTACAGTTCTGTAAACAGAAAAAAGTGGAAAAATAAAAGCCTGCTGGGTGCATCCACCACACAAGAAACTTTAATGAGGGCCTGTGGCGGCAGCTTTATAGACCGATGTGCCTCCTGACGTCCTCTCGAAACAAAACAGCACAGGGTTATAAAGCTCTTTCTCTCACCACACACTATTACCTTTTTTCTCCGTGTTCTCATTGTCACAGAATATTCTGTGATGTCTCACGCCTCAGAGATATTTGTGACTGGATGTCATTTTCATCCGGGCATGAGTTTGTGGAAATGGAGAGTATGAACCATATCAGAATGTCAACACACACATATGTGTTTGTAAAAGACAACAGGAAACGCTCACACTGTCACACTGAAATCACTGAAAACTGCAAGATCTCTGGTTACTGTTTTGGCTGTACATGTTCATTTTTTATGACCATATCTAATTATATTCCTACTGTACATACACATTTATTCTGTATGTGGAGAGATGTGATCATACAAGTTACAATAATCAGAACACTGACACTAAAAGCTTTTCTTTATAGAAATTCAAAGAAAGTAGCCCAGGCAGGAGATTTTATTTATTCATTTATCTTAAGCCACATTCTAACATGACACCACAGAAAACTTAAAGGATAAGCCTTGCTTGAACCCACAAGTAAACAATATGGACTCATTTAACTCACCGAACATGTTGTACTATCCGCTCTTAGAGGGAAAAGAGTTTCTATTCATTCATTCATTCTATTCTATTCTATTCTATTCTATTCTATTCTATTCTATTCTATTCTATTCTATTCTATTCTATTCTATTCTATTCTATTCTATTCTATTCTATTCTATTCATTCAAGTACAGGACATGCCAGTGCACTGACAGAATATTGTGTGTGAGTCTTAAAATTAAATGGACTGTAAGGAAAAGTAATGGCAGCTATAAATTAATGACTTACCACAGTGTTTGATTAGAAATAAAGCCTTGTTAAAATACTTGAAGAGGGAATAATGCAAAGTGGGATGTGATGTTATTCAACATGGGGTTGGCAACAAGCTATAATTGAATGTAATGATCAAGGCATGTCCCATTTTGAGGTTTGTATCATTCATTCTCCATTAAAGGATTAGAACAAATCAAAACTTAAAATGTTGAACAAATGCACAAAGTTCTTCAATAATAAATGTAAAATTCGATTTATAAGTGAAACATGGTTGCACAGTGCCAAATCATCTACTGCACATCTTGGCCGTCCTTAGCTTAGTGTTGTCAAGTAGTTTACTGCTAAACTTCTTGTAGTTGTGCTCCGTCCAAACTCTGTGATTAATTACCCTGTCAGTCACAACGACTCAACCACTGACAGCGAGTCCCATCCGCTCTCCAAAGATGTCAGACGGTTGGTGGCTCGGTCCCCACGCGCGTGCTCTGTGCCTGATAACTAATGTCGTGGATGCTGAGGACAAGGTCCATGTTGGCAAAGCGCTTCCTGTGTTTCCCCATGGCGACCTTATCTTTCATCTCGTCTCTCAGCCTGTTTTAATTAGATTAAAAAGTTCCGGGGCCCTGGAGGGGCCGCAGGAGAGTCGGCTGTAGCTCCGGCACTGAAATAACATTGTAATGTCGTCTATCAATGCGTATTCTGCCCACAGAGGTAAAACTTAACCTGACTGTGAGACGGTCAACGGTAGATCAACCTCCTCTCTGCTGTGACAATACCAGCACTTAAAACTCTCTAAAAAGAGAGAAGACTGAATTTTGAGAGGCATTTCAAGATGTACAAGACGTTGTGAATAGATTCAAAAGGAATGGACAAGAAGTGAATTAAATGCTTTAAAAACTCACTTTTGAATGATTTATTATAAAAAAGCTTGTAATCAATGTCTCCTAACATTAACATTCTCCAGCAATATTGTATTTGGCTGTTTTTCAGGCTGTTTTTCACAGTTAGCGTCGCTCTATCATTTGTGTAAACACTTGCTTTCTGTACCGTCTATTTTTCCAGTTAAATCTCTGCAGTACATACCCTTGAGGAGAGCAATGAGGAGACTGTATTTCTCTGTGTGTGTCTTTCTGTATATACTGTATGTGAGTGTTTTCAGATGATGCCTCTTTGCATATGTGTGTGTCACATACTGTCGGAACACAGGGAGAAGCATCTGTCACTGCAGATCGACCACAGATCACAGAGTCTTCACTTGGAACCTAACCAGATGGAAAAATGAAGATGTAGCCACTCTTGATACAGTATCTCAAGTTTGTGTGTGTGCATACAATGTAAGCAATATAGATAGTGCCCTCTTTAGACGGTATGTGGCATTTATGAGAGGTAGAATGAGAGAATATAAGGAAAACATATTTACACAAAACACTTTTATTGTTATCATTTTCATTTTTTAGCACAACCCTGTACCTTTGAGTATCAGCTGCTGTATTAAAGTCTGTTATTAACACTATTGCCATCTGGTGAGAAACACAATTCCCAAACCTAAAATGACTCCTACACCTGCAACTGAGCATATATATATATATATACATATATAAAACTACACATATTTCAATAAAATAAATGTTGACTTGGGATGTTGTTTTATAGTAGTTTACTATACTGTTTAGACTGCATTTATTAATTAATCTGCATACATTTATCAAATATGATTCTTATGCCTGGAACAAAATCTTTTTTTTTAGAAGGCAAAATTATTACTTTTTGTGCCAAAAGTGGTTTCGGAGTACAAAGGAGAGTGCAGAGACTGGCCTTGGAAAGACTTCAAAGTACAAAGTAATTTGAGAAAAAACTGTATATTTCAGCGTACAGTAAAAGCACTCGCAGCACACGGCACACAGAGAAACAGTGATTACATTACATTCAATTTCCAATTCAGTTACCGGAAAAGCACCAGCACAATTTACTGTTATTCCAATCCTCCACCGCTGTTACATTTGAGAAGCAGCCTGTCCTTTTAGAAAGAATATTCACGACCACATCTCTTGTTAAAATGCACCCATGCATTTGTCTGAATGTGGTAATTTAACATTTTCATTGATTTTCAATACACAGCTCAATTATAATTTAAAATGATAATAATCCACAGCCTTTTGCTGCAAGTATGGCTTTGCTTGAATAGATTTTCATCTCCACTGTTATACTGATACTCGGTGTGTCACGGAGCCGTTACACACAGTTGTGTGGTTCACAAATGAACCTTTTTTTCTAATGGTTTTGAGGTCAAAAGCGTTCCGTCACACAAAACACACTAAACTAACTGTAATCTCTAATAATCATAGTTTTGAAGATTACTAATTCTTATACGCATCCGCTCATCACCCCGGGAATCAAATTCTGGCCCTATAATTTTGCTTGTGAATCATTAAACCCGAGGCAAATGCACTTTATGCTTCAATAGGATAAAACTTTCAAATTTCATGGTCCCCTGGTTTTTTGCTATTGGACCTTAGGCGACGATCAAGTAATGACCGCATTAAATGGCCTCATAAACAAACATTTGCCTTTGTTTTCAGTGTTTAGAAAATCCATCGTTTAAATAAAGAAAAATCATACTGTATTTTTTTCTGCAGTGTTTTTAATGCTTCAATGTGTTTTTAGCCTTTAGCAACATGTTTGTGTATTGCTTTTTCTTTTTATTCCATTGTTTCATTCTTTTCTTTTTCTTGGCTTTTCTAAAGCTTTTGAGGCAGCGGTAGCTTAAAGATGTGAAAAAGAGGCCAGTATCTTTTTGAACATGAAGCCTAAATCACCCAATTCTTCCCGCAATCTGAAATGCTCCATTAAAATCCACCACAATCACTCAGAGGCTATAGAAAAAAAACAAAGCACAGTGTAAAGGGTATTCCTCACGGGCTCTGAATGGAATATAAATGTATATTAATGTAGAACTTTATGATTCATGTCTGGATAACGTACCTGATGTTTCTTCCCTGAGGTAACGGCGGATCGGAGCGATGTGATATAGAGCGGTGACAAAGCAATTTTGAATTTTATTTATCTCACGTCTCACACTGCCCCTCGTGGTTATTCGTTACCGTCGCAGAGCCGACTTCACGCTGCGTAAAAATGCACTTGGGATAAAGACAAACTTAAAATGCCTTACTACATATTCTACTTTTCTAAAAGCCACTGCCTGTTTTTACCAGCAAAGATATGGAATGAAAGGCACGTCTGAATGTAAACACCTGCTTCAATTTGCATTTCCAACATCTGCGTGACTTATTTAAAGATACTTTTGGAACTGGATTAGCCAATGTTATGGGAAATCACATCATAATTGACGCATTTAAAATGACAGGCCATCTGTGGGCTCTGCAAGCAACATGGTCAATGAGCGGTGCTCGAAAAATCATTTTTATCGAATTGTCAGCTGTGTGTGTATCCTGTAATGAGTGGATTCCAGCAAAGAGAGCTCGGAGTAAAGTGATGATTATGCGACTGTAGATCATCAGAAATTCATGCGGCTCTCAGAAGCACGGCATTGTGGGTAAGACACAAAATTGCATTTGTTGGCTAGTCAGTACAGGCTTCAGGTGTACGGCAAACCGCACTTCCTAATCATGGCAGCTATGAAGCACTGATGTCTGCATTATTGCGTGTCATCACAGACAATTATGATGGATTATGACACCTGCAGAGCAATTCTCACTCCGGTTATGTTCTCTATACCGATTAACAAACACAAAACACACACGCATATGTTGGGTTTCCATGTTTTATAGAGACTTTCCATAGACATAATGACTTTTTTTCTGTACAAACTATATATTGTATCCTGTAACATTTTTACATTTTCAAATAAACATCTTTTAGTATAATTTATAAGCTGTTTAAGAAACCTAAACCAGCCTATAAGCTGATGTGTCGAGTGTGGTAATAAAATCAGACCATTAGCAGACCATGCTTTTCTATTCATCTCTGGTTGCAATCGCATCTTTAAAGAGTTTCACACTGTGCTTGAACCTGTGATTCTTTTTTAACCCCACATGAGCTCATTAATATGCAATTAAGAACATAATTTACACCATTATTGTTATTGACCTCATAAAGGTGCAAGTATAAACATTTACAAATGTACACAGCAGTGATGGTTGCTGCTAAAGTATATTTTTTGCACTGAATGTAATCGTTAAATGGTTAAATGGCTAAAAAAGGAAAATTCAAAAATCTGACATGGTCAGAGACCTGCTTGCCAAACGTTTACAGATAGACACTCATATGTAAAGTTGTAAAATTAAAATTACTGATTCAATTACTGTATGTACAGAGTGACTGATGAAACAGGGTTAAAAATGACCCCAGGTTAAGAAGTTCAAGTGTGAACAGCCCTTATGTATGGCAGGGGCACGTCCAATTAATGACCTACATCTGGTAACATCGCTTACAGCACTATTAAGGTCATTAAACATGACATTTTTTCCAAGCAGTATGACACACATTAGCATATAATGCAGGAAACATGCTCTGCTCTGATGTGATTTACCACACTTAACCTCCATTACCTTAAATATGACAAAGCATGATGTTTCTTTAAGTGCCAATCCTTTCATCCTTTTCTGGGGATAGTCAGTATAAACACTCACTCTCTTTTTTTATTTGTGCTGGAGACGAGATGGAGGAGTGTTTGTCAGGGTACAATTGCTTTGCTTTCTTTATAACAGCAGTGCTGCAGAGACTTGTTATAAGGGCAGGGTTGGATGAGCAAGACAGGAAGAGTGAGGAAACAGGGGTTTAAAAGAGAGAATAAAACTCTCTGAAGTCCAGTTTGATCTCGTCAGCTGTACTCAGGGGTTTACCAAGCATGTGTTTTTGTGTGTGCTTGCAGCCAGCCTATCTTAGATTATTTCTACCACTTTTCCTGTGTGTGTGTGTGTGTGTGTGTGTGTGTGTGTGAGAGAGAGAGAGAGAGAGAGAGAGAGAGAGAGAGAGATATTCTATTTATTCTATTTAATTCTGTAGATACATGTTACTTTTATTTTAACTTTTTCTTTGTACATAATTTGCACTATTTGTATGCAGCCCAGCTGCATTTGCATTGGCAATACAATTGTACAATTTTTTTTTTTGTCATGCCGAGAGAGAGAGAGAGAGAGAGAGAGAGAGAGAGAGAGAGAGAGAGAGAGAGAGAGAGAGAGAGAGAGAGAGAGAGAGAGGAGAGAGAGAGAGAGAGAGAGAGAGAGAGAGAGAGAGAGAGAGAGAGAGAGAGAGAGAGAGAGAGAGAGAGAGAGAGAGAGAGAGAGAGAGAGAGAGAGAGAGAGAGAGAGAGAGAGAGAGAGACCACTGCACCTCAAGATGTTCCATTTTTTTTTATCTTGACATTTTCCACCCTGACTCATCTGAACTCTCTACAGAGCTACTGCTTGACCATAAAATTCTGTCTCTTGGTCTAATCACAATTTCGGGAATTGAAAGGAGAAAAGAAAAAGAAATTTAAACAAATCATACATCTCTCAGATTTTTTTTTCAAATCAGGGCAGAATTATTCTGCCTGTGGCTTTGCATGATATATTTGCCATGCTATCTATACCTATCACTGTCTTTTATGTCACAACTTTTGTGTATTTTTATTGTTCTAGTCATACATTCATTTGAAAAAAAGGCTCCACAATAAGCATTTTAAGTTCAGTAAAGAACATTTTCCTAGATTGCACCATTGCCTATTCACGAAACGTATTTGCCTGGTGCAATAACCATCGCGCTATTGCCACCTGTGGAAAGCAGCTGGTAAATGGGATTTTATTAAACTGAGGTGTTTATGTACATTTTCTATTGATCATGGCAGCAGTAATTCATCAAATAATGGAGAGAAATATACACCCAGCACATATTTCCAGACGTGCAGTGTAGATGAATGTGTTTTCAGCATTTTAAAGAGACGATCCAGGGTGGCGGTGGTGGAGATAAACGAGTAGTGAGTGAACTCCACCGTGCAAACTGCGCTCAAAACAGTTGTGGTGCGTTTACGCTGTTAACTTTGTGGTCCTATTCATTGCACCTGAAGGATAGGGGGACACCTATAAAAACGTCCCGGGCCTGTGATTGAAGGATTGAATTAGATCTTACAGCGATCGCAGAGCAACGATGACTTCAGTCTCACAGGTACAAGCCAAAAAAATGTCATTTCAGACTGTCACACCTCATTGTTCTCTACTGTCAGACAGTTCTGGCCAAAAGGAGAAAGTGAGAGACAATTATTTCATAGAAAGGGAGAGAGAGGCAGTCTGATTAAGAGAAGCCTAAAGCTGTGTGTGTGTGTGTGTGCGTGCGTGCGTGCGTGCGTGCGTAAATCTTTTTTTATAAAACATTCTAAAGAACTACTTCAAGACCACTTCATGAGGTGACGGGAAACATTTCTGTTAAAGCAATTCATTTTCTAAAGAGCGTTTTGTAATTTTCATAATCATGGAGACCAGCAGTATTATCAACAGTCATTATGTTCACAGCTGTTAAGTTGTGTAACGTTGTGTGATAAAGATGGATGAGGTCGTATTAGTTGTTTTGCCACAATTCTGGATTTGTTAAATGAAAAACTCAATGCAGCATGTCACACATGCTGGGTGCTTTGTTTAACAGGCTTAAGCTTGTTTGTGAGGGAACTTTTTTAAGCCAGAAAAAGTTTGTTCTTCTCTCAGATGTTTAATAAAATAGTTGAAGTCCCAAATTGAAATGTCTGTCATCTTTAACTTATCAACATGTTGTTCTGAATTTTCCTGTCTGATTTGCTTTCTTCAGTAGAGCACAAAAGCAGATGTTAGGAAGGATGTTCACACAGTGAATGGTGACAAGTGGCTGTGAGGTTTAAAAAAGCACTATAAAAGTACCATAATATTAGTCTACACAGCATCTTTGCTAAAGATGTTGACAGCATATTGACCACTTTTATAGTTATAGTTAAGTTCAACAGCCCCTGATCACTATTCTGTGTATGAGAAAAAGACATTAGGTTGCTTAAAAAAATGACAGAGTTCTTATTTTTGGGTGAACTACTTTTTATGGACACAGAGACTGCTGCGATAAATGGTCATCTGATTCACTAAACATTGAGCTCTGTGTGATCTTGTTTTTCTGGCATCCCAAATGAAATTTAATATGTAATGCATAATTGCTCAGCAGACATCACATCATATCACTAGCACCCCTACACACACACATTTTCAGTTTTCTGACAGTATTGACAACATTCATTTGCACATGCAAATAAGTAATTTTCAAAATGATGCTCAGGTGATAAATCACTGTGCACATGATAATCAGTTTGCATTGACACCACTGCATTGTATTTTGATGTGTATGACAGACCCCAAATTATTTAAGAAAAATAACAAGATGCACTATTCTTGGTGGGCTATGTTAGTAGATCAGACATTCTTTGCAGCTGCTATCAAGTTTGGGTTTCATAAGCACAAAATGAATCGTTTTTATGCCATGTTAACATCAGAACTCAAAAACACAGCGATTCGATTACAACACATTGCAACACATTCACATATTACAAGCAAGATGTTTGATTCTCCACAGGTTACCCAGAAGCCTTTGCAGTATTAACAAGGATTCTGTCTTGTTTCAGGTGTCAGTGTTTCATGTATTCAGAGACTCTGCGTGTGCTTATTGTCGGTGGTCTTTGAGATATGTAAGTGTCATGCGGTGCTATAAGAGACAGCTGCTACTAAACATTTGACATTGTTATTATTTAAGAAGTGCCAGAACTTTTTACTTAGTGTCACAGCTTGATCTGCAGAGGTTACGGCAGGTCGCTGCATGTCAACACCTTGGAGAGCCTTTAATATTTTACCAATCCTTTATTTTTTCTCTGTCTTTCTCTATCAGCTTCTGTTGCTGGTGTTTTCGGTCTATCTACTTTTCTTTCCTGGATGAACTGTTGGAGTTAACTGCAGGCGTGTATTTTCATAGACACGCAAGTGAACGAGCATCATTCAACCATAGAACAATAACTCACTGTCATTTTGTTCCAGAGCTGTTTCTCAAAATGTCTCTTCCACCAAATATTACCCGCCCTTTGAATATGAAACGAAGAGCGTAGTTGTACAATTCCACCCACCGTTTGATATTCAAATGAAACAGCTTGTATGCACTTAAAATGATGCTCTGAAATGTCACTTACTATTCCGCTACAAAACAAAAGTAAATGCATGCGTGGTAATGCTTTAGTTAGAGCTAAAACAAATGAACAGTTGTGCATTAAATTCACATTGCACAATGCTTCTGAAATGAATATTTTGTTTGTATATTTTTTTGTTTTTGTGTGTAATGTCACCAGCTATACACAGAGACTAATACAAGAATTGGGATGGTTTGGAAAAGGCTTAAATGAATATTGTAACCCTTCAGCCCATCTAAGCTTTATCAGCAGATGCATTGCTTTTATATGTGACACAGCTTATGAATGTGAACAAATTATAAGGAACAGGTTCAGTGATTCGGAGCTAGATCATTGAAATGAGCCCTGAAATGAAAGCATGTGTTAATTAATGTGTCTCCTGCATCACAGGACACTGCCGGAAACTCATCCACACACACGCCGGCTGTGTGTGTCTCAGCAAGTCATTTGACAGATACGCCCCTTTTTCCATAAGCAGTGTGTAAGAAATGCACCTTGAATAAAAGCATCTGTAAAATGAATAATAACCATTTATTTGGGCAGCACAAATATGTTTGTTTTACTGATGTATTAATACAGACTTCATGCTTTTCAGTCATTGATAAATAAGTACATTTATGCAGTTTGCAGATGCTTTTATCCAAAGCAACGTACTGTACAGTGCATTATGTCTTTTATCAGTATTTGTGTTCTCTGGAATCAAACCCACCACCTTTGTGTTGCTAGCACAGTGCTCTACCAATTGAGCTACTGGAACATTTCCACATACAGTATACAGCACAATAATCTGATTGACTATTCCTGCGCTGTATGCAGATATAATGGATTTAACTTCCATGAAGATGCTAAAATCTTTCTGACAGCCGATCTTAAAAAACGTATAAAGTGACCAAAATGTCTCTTTAGTTTTTGTGGCACACTTCAAGGTTTGCTGAAATAATGGAGTATTTTTTATTTCAGCTGTATTTATACAGTAGATTAAGGTTTCTGTAAGGAAAATTTCCAACTACTACACCATCTAACTGCAGGTCAGCATGCAGTAATCATTCTCGTGTTTATATGCAAATGCATGCTGTGGGATGCAAACAGCCCCAAGCTGAACACTAAGCATCACAGGGAGTCACATGGCTATTTTTAAAGGAAGATGTCCTCAGGGTCTGCGCTAGTTTGTGATGTCCTTGTGTTATGTAATCTTAACACGCTGAATTGAAAAGTTCTGTGTACTGGAAAAGCTTTCGCATTAAGGTTAAAAAATAAACGGGGGGTGGGTTATGGTGTCTCGCCCTTTCATATGTACTGTATATATGTTGGCCATATCATAACAAATTGTTATGCAAACACCACATGCCTGCTGTTAGCTTATTAAAAGCAAGAAGGCTTTTAACTGGTCCAGTTAATGCTATAACAACTTCCTGTTGAGTTCCATCTGAACATATCTTATATCAGACAAGCCCACCCACAGATCACCCTAAAATATATTAGCCTTAGTACAGTGTGTGCTGGTCTTTACTTAGCTGGTGATATTCACTTTCCACAAAGAGATTTTATATTGAAAATTAAATATATTACGGCGCAGAGTTAATAAAGAAAAGCAAACAATAACAAGCTGTTATAAAGCTACAGAACATCAAGCACAAATCATGTACGGGCGGTTAAATAAACAATTATCATCAAAGATAATTGCTAAATTTTACTTGTTTGTTATGACAGGGGTTAGATTATAACTAATAACTTTAATTTTATGTTACATGATAAAAAAATCCAAACAAAAACATTTTAGCAAAGTACCTTTGGTTTTTACGATTGTCAGTAAATAATTCTCCAGGAAGCCTTTTGTATTTATTTATTTAAATATTATTATTTAATGACTAAAGAGCTACTAAGAATACAAGCCACAATTTCTTAGCGGTGTGTGTGTGTGTGTTTTCGAACAGATCAATAAAAACCAGGAAAGAAAATCCTTATAATTCATGTTTCTCAAACCTTCCTCTCACAGGATAAAGTGTTCTTGTGGTTAAAACTACTCAAGCCTGTCCTTCCACCCTGGCCTTTTATGACACTTTGTCTGCTTGCGCTACAAAGTAATATCAAATCCAAGCACAGTCTTCTAAAGCCCACAGATCTGCCATTTCATCTTGTGTTCTCTCTTGAATTAAAAAATCAGTAAAAGAAAAACAGTATTGTCCTAAGCTGCCATTTGTCTTCCTGAGCTTATCATAGATATCAGCAAATTACACGCTAGCGTTGAAAGAAAAGAGGTGGATTAAACATAGCATGATTGTAAGAAGATAATATCTGTTCTGCTTTGCCTCAAATGACTGTAATTTCAATCCAGGCAGCAATCTAGTCTGGCTTTAGAAAGTGACGTACAGGACCTTGCTTGAACTGTATGGGTGTGTATGTGCGTAGATACTGTATGTTTGTGAATAAGTGCTTGGGCTTTAGATCTTACAGTAAGGGCCTTCAAAGTTTATCAGATCCCCAAAAGTTGATAGATGCATACAAGATGCAACAACACATAAGTTTGACCATACTGTAAGAAAAGCCATTCATAATTTATATAGATCTCCCATATATTGTCAAGTGTCTAATCAGAGGAAAATATCCAGGAGCAACATTTACTAGGTTTTAAATATTACCTCTTATTGGATGCAATGTGATGCACTTCAGCGATCTGGAGTAGTTTCTTAGCGCTAAGAGTTTTAAGCATGTATGCTTCCCAGTGGACTCATTATCAACAGGCAATAAGTGTCATGAATCTTGAAAGTTGAAACATCAAGGTGATGTAGTGTGGAGACATCCAGTGACTCTTTGCTCCTTTAAGCAGCCTGAATCAAACAGACTCATTCATCAACAGTGCTGTCCCTCCAGGTTCCATCAGTTTACAGAATGGACCATTAGTCTTGGCTTTGCTCCTCCTGTTGCCCTGCCCTGTGAAAGACTCAGTAAATTGTCCGCTGCCATCCCTTCGCGCTGGAGCTAGATGAAGTGGAAGCGGACAGCTCTGTTGTCTTTAAAATTGCTATCGATTAGACCGTTTGAATCTATAGCCTGGGAGGTTAAATGACCCACGTCTGGGCGAATGTGCCGGAAGAGACTCGATTGATAAAAATTGCAAAAGGAATCAGGATTCTATTTGCAATTATAAAGAAGAGTGCGAGAGAGTGTGTGTCTTAAACTTTGCTCACATTCACACTTGAGACAGCACTCCCACAGTTCACGGACGTGCTGACCAGCTAATGTGCACAAAAATAGCTCAGTTCTGCTCAAATTAACTGTCTGATTGAATTTACACAACTAGTGAAGTCATGTTAAGAAGACTAATACAAAAAACGTCTTTATTGAACTTAACGATATTCTTAAAGACTCCTATTGTGTGATCAAATGGATGACAACAGCCACTTAAACAGTGATATACAAGAATGCAATAAAATTTCAAAAAGTTTAAAATTCAATTACTTTTATTTTCTCAAAGTGTGCTACAGACCCAGCAATTTGTAGCAGTCTGTCATAACGCATTTAGTTTAACATTTATATTCTTGCCTTCTGCCATTGGCATTTGTAAATATTGCAAATATACAGTTCTGAGTTAGTCATTTATTCTGGTTAGGTAATTTCACTGTTTAGTAGCAGTCTAATAGATGCTTTTGGACATCAACACACCAAAACAATAAAAGAGATCTGAGAAGACACGTTTTACCAGTGATAACTAACATCAGTGTTTTTTCTTTTAGCAGAACTACTTTATTTTCATACAATGCACTTCACCTTCAATTATTGTGTGATATAATTATAGATGAACAAGAGAAATGACAGGTTCAGCCATACAAACAAAAAGTAAGTGATCTTTCTTTCAGGACAAGTTTAATAATAGCTTTGGATAGACGAAAAGACCTGGATGTGTTTGGTTGAAGAAAGAAGGATGCAAAAACATTTCAGGACTCACAAACAGTTTATCAAAGTCCCAGGCAGAATTTAATTTGCATTTCAGAAAATGAGGATTTTTTAAAATGTTGAATAGAGTCATCCTTATCTGTCATATTACTTTAGATTTGCCATTGTAGATTACCAGCATTTGAATCCCGCTGCTTTGCTCTGACGTTCTGCTGTGTTTGTGACAGCGTTTGTCTACATTACACAATGCAAAGACAGAACTAGACAATTGTTGAAAAACTTGCTTTTGCTACAGAATCAAAGCCAGGTGCAAAGATACAGAAACTGTCATCTGTAGCACCTCTGCGGTTAGCGTTATTGTGTATGATTCTGTAAAATTGACTATGAATAGAAGCCAAGAATCCTTCGTACATGAAAATGAGTACATTCTCCGAATTCGCAGACATCCTGGCTGTATTCATGCCTGTCACAAAAGAACGTCATGCCACAAATTCCTCAGAATCCAGAGCTTACCTTGTCTTCTAGAAAATGAATAAAGACATAGTTGTCATGATTGGATCAAATCTGCTTGTAAAGTTTGCTTTGCTGCTTATGTGAAATCTGAAACAAAGAGAAACAGAAAAGAAATAACTCTTATTTATATATATATATATATATATATACTCTTTCTTAAATATATGTATATTTTTAATTTATATATATATATATATATATATATATATATATATATATATATATATATTGAATTTTTTATTTTATTATACATTTTATTTTATTTTATTATATATATCTATATATATATATACACCACGAGCCAGTGTCTGTGACTGTATCTTGGACAGAGACGTGCCGGAGCGGTAATTAATCAAGTTTAGTGGAGTCTGATGGCTTTGAGATTGACTAAACTGCAGACGCTATTAATGACGAGAGCTCGCCAGCATCTCCTTCCCTGTGCGTGAATCCTTATCAAGAGCGTTTCTTTTGAGCACAGAGTGGAGTTCCCCAGTTCCAGCGCTTCACTTGGCCTTAATCAGAGCACCACGAGCTCATTACCTACAGCCAATTTAGCCCTCAGTTCTCCTCAGGCAGGAGAAGACACTCCGCAACACCGGCCCGAGGGAACTCATCACTTCCTCTTTCTCTTGCTGAGCACCCTATGAGAAATAGTATTAGCTGCTTCAGAATGCTCCGGGCAATTAGCGAGCGAGTCTTTCTCTAACTGCCCGTCTGTATTCTCCTTTTATTCTCCTCACTTATTTACCATTGCTATTTTTCTGGTAGTTCACTTCCACAAATTCCTTCGGTATCTGTCTTTATATTTCTGGTGAGCATATTGTGTTTCATGCTCTGTGGGCTAAAAACAGGTCCGATCGTATACAGCGGTGGTTCCCTGGAGTGTATTTACACAGGTTCCAGGGGATACTTCTGAAAAGATGTTGATCTCGCTTTTGTTAAGCCTATAAAACTGCAGTTACTGGCTTGAAAATATCAGGGCTGTTAAAAGATTCAAATAATAAAACATAAACGCTTTTTATTTTTAAACATGTAAACACATTGATTTCTTTTTTTACCCTGCTACAAAATCCAATTTAATGTGTTAGCTGTTTATTGGAGAATGGTAGCTGGTTTCAAGCTTAGTCATTAGATGGTCCAAACTGGTCAACCAGCTACCATGATCCAAATACCATACCATTGATCTGGTCTGTTGTTGATCCAAGATCTCTTACCAGCTGGATTGCCCTGCAGGAATGTAAAGAATATATAGAAGTTATGTTATATAAAACACCTGCAAATGTCTGCAGCAGTTCTCCTTACTCACCCCACCTGATTGTTTTCAGTTTCCTGTTGTTTTCTTCACGAAAATAAAACACCAGATACAATATTCCCCAGAACTGTCAAAACTTGTGAAAAACAAACAAGCTCAGGTGTTGTTTGTTTTAAGGTAGAGGAAGCCACCCGCTGAGTCTGTTGTTCCCCCACAGTAGTGAATCATGTTAATAATGACCACTTGCATAACAATAATTGATGTCAACTCTGTAATGCTTTCACCAAAACATGAAAATTATATCATCATTTACTTACTTCACAGTTGTACAGCTTTGTTTTTTCCATGGGAAGTATTTTAGCAGAACTCTTCCTTTAAGACAAAAAGGTTGTGAAACACTGATGTACATGCTGATTAAACAATGACAAAGATACAGATCTGCGTCTAATGTAATTATTCAGTTGACTAACCTGCCTTGAGGTCTATAGATCGTCGTGTCACGTTTCACTAACCTGGAAAAAGAATTTCAATATTAGCATCAATAAAAAAAACTTTGTAAAAAAAACTCTAGATTTTGATAGATTTACCATGCAGCCTTTGTTAAATTACATTTTCTCTTGATTTACCTTATTTTATGACTCAGTGAATGCTACACAATCTAAGGCAGTGCCCATTATTCGTGGCTCGCTATATCTATTAAGGCCTGACGTCTGATCGGCTTTGCCAGCTTTGTAGTTTATAAGACCAAATTCGTGTGAGGAAAAATTGGATGTTGATGTATTATGTGTCCACATGCACCAAAACATCAAGGATCCCTGACTTTAAATGAAGACAGAATGTCTAATTTTATAAATGCTGTTTCAGTGAGGTGTGACCATGGCACCAGGAAAAGAGCAAAACAAGAGTGATGATAAATGAAAAGTGAAGCGTAAAAGAGCTGAGCTGTTTCTTGCTCAGCCTGCACAAATAGTCCCGTTGATCCAGGGCCAGTCCGCCGCTGTGACGGCAATCGTGGTTGACCGTGATTGGTGTGCTTTTTGGAGTTGTACAAACAGCTGAGGTTGAGATCTCGGTGTATTTTCCGATAGACTGTCACAATCAAGCTACATTTATACTGTGTGAAGCGTCCATGGTACCAACTGCAGACTCAGCAACTACCTGTGATACTGAAAGGAAAGGCAAAATTTCTGTGAACACAACATGGCTCAGGCTGAATATGACAGGATTCGTTCTCAAAACGCTGCATATTCACGGTGTTGAATAGATTTTTTCGCAGCGTAGGTAGAAAGTACAGAACAGAATGTGCAGCGTGCCAAAGTTGGTTTTTGGGATTGAACTGACATCAATGGATCTGTCCATGGGTCATTCTGGGAAACTGGTGCCTTTTACAGTTGAATAAAGTGAAAGTTACTTTTTGTAGGATTTATTTTCATTTGCATGTTATATGGTAATGTTTTAATCAATGTTGAAATATAATTATGTCTTCAAGAAGGTAACAGGGTTGCCTTACAGTTTAAAGCAAAAGGTTGTGAAACTACAAAATGAGAATGCTTGAATTTCTACAAATGTTGTTGTTTATGGTACAGAGAAGGATGACATTTTTAGCTCATGTACTATTGACAATTATGTCATAAGAAAGTAAATAAACTGAAAAGTTAACTTAAAGGGACAATGACATTTTTATAATGTCTGTATTAACAGTAAAGTTGACATCAGCTTTTCATTTTTTAGACACATCAGGACACCTGATTTTGTAGAATGACCCGTGTAACATTTAAGTCTGGCATTTAAAATGGGATTACTCTAAACACCTGACAATGGAGCCAAAGAACTGAAGAACCATTGGATTACTTCCTAAACACCTGACAGAGAGAGAGAGAGAAGAGAGAGAGAGAGAGAGAGAGAGAGAGAGAGAGAGAGAGAGAGAGAGAGAGAGAGAGAGAGAGAGAGAGAGAGAGAGAGAGAGAGAGAGAGAGAGAGAGAGAGAAGGAAAAGGACTGACATAGAGTCTGAGAACCAGCTGAAGGTTTCACAGGTTCTTACAGATCATTATCAGAGACGAGAGAAGCCAGAGCTGATTTTAAAGGGTAATTGGCTTTATAAGACAGGTGCTGAACAAAGAACCACTAAAACAGTGAAACATATAGTTACCGAGGGTAGTGATCTTTTTGTGGTTTCATTTCTTAACTTATGGCACAATTGAAGATTGAGTTTAAAGTTAGGGCAAGCACAGCACCTTTCTTTTTTAAAAAGGGCAGCCTACAAACTACTGATTCATGTGGCAGTGACTTAAAATGCAAACATTTTCAATATTCAGAGTTTACCTTTAGAGACTCCGAACAAGGCCACACATTACTCAAAGTAGAAAAAATGTTCCAAGATTTGGAGAATCGACTTTATTTTAATTATGCAGAGGAAATTGATTACTCTTTATATAATTTGCACTCCCCAGACAGAAAACATTCATATTTAATATTGAGCCAAAGATAATCTTTTTTTGTTTTGTTAGAAAGAAACTTGCTGCTCATAAAGAATGCATGGTGTGCAGATATTGACTCAATTTCCAGTGTTTGCATTTGATTACCTTGTTCACACTCCAGGTTTCCAGGTTATCTTCTGAACCAGTTCTGTGCAGTTGTAATTGTTTCAGAATGGTGTATTTGTGATTTCTAAGGTTAAACCAGAGGTAACAAAAAATACATAATACAATCCTGAGCAGGTGAACAGCAAGCAAAACTTGACTTTGAAATATGAAGCTAGCTTTCTCCTCTCCTATGCTTGTAAGCACATTTTGCAGTCTTAAGCTATGCACGCTTATAATGTAAGGGATAATGTACAGTCAGCCGATCATTATTACAAAGTAAACCCTAAAAGCTGATCAGAACCTGATGCGGAACGAGGTTATTACACAGCTGCTTGTCACATTAAGTAAGTAATTGTAGATGAAATATTGATTTGAAATAAAATATTCAAGTTATTTTATTATATAAAACATTTAAGTAGCCTAAATGAATGGTCTGATATCACTTAAATCTCGGATGTGGCTTTTGAAGAATGTCAGATCAGGAATGGCACACTCTTATACTCCAAATCATACATACTGTGACTTGTTTCATACCATAGGATTTTAAGTAGGGTGAGATCAGGTACCATTTAGAGTACTATGGTATTAGTAGGGTAAATTGTTGTAAGCTGTCTAACCTTTTCCTACATTCATCTCACAAGAACGTGTGTTAAAAAAGCAGCAGGTGGGCTGTCTTCAATGTCGAGATTTTCAGCAAGTGAAGGAAATATTTGCATAGCAATGTTCAAACCAAAAGGCAAAGAGAAAAAATTCTCTCTCAAAGCAGCGAGAAGTTGAAGAGAGGATGGTAAAAAACGACTCTTTACGCTTCAGCATGAAAAGCACTTGAGCCGTGTTTGTGTGTGTGCCAGAGCAAAATAATTGAACCAGTAAATGCTCTTTTAAAAATAACACGGTCCCAGTCAGGTCATCATTGCTCGAGATAGTAGTCAAAAGAAGGCCAAACAAAAAGAACAAAAACAAGAACGATAAAGAGGAATGGCAGACGAAAGGGAAAACAGGCAGGCTGGATGAAGGAAAGTAAAGTAAGTAACGTTACAATACCACCTGTTAAGCTACTGTAAAACAACTATGGTGTCTCAGACTAAAAAATGTTTGAGTACTGCTTCCTTTGCAACATTACTTTTTTTCCTGTGCACATGCACATGGGTTGCAACATCCCTGCTTGCTCAGTGCATAAAGTTTGCAACTAAAATAGAAACACTTTTATTTCCCAAACATCTACGATAAACTTACTGAAGACAAAAAGAAAACAATGTACCACTAATTTTTCAAAATGACTATGTGTTTGACTAGTAGATGCCCAATAACATTTGTATTGTATGAAAGCTTTATTGAAACTTTTTTTAAAGGAATTTTTGTCATAAAAAATCATATAGTAGTAGATAAATGAATTGCCCAGGGGAAAAATCTGGTGGTATTGACAGGCTGAAAGCAGCAAAATTATACCCTACAGTCCACAGAGCTACATACAACCTGAGGAAAAACAGTTTCTAATTAAAGCAACATCTGGCTTCATTTCTCAAATAATCACATGTAATCTGATTAATTTATCTTACTCAGAGCATATTTCACTTCTATTCAAAATATTCCTGGCAGTGATGCAGTTGCTTTCCTGGGACATGCTTGCACTTTTATTTAAGCAATATCACATGAGAAAAAACTGTTATGAGCACAGCTAAGATCTGAAAAATCACAGCTTTACAGGAAATCACAGCTGTGCTGATATGCACAGCAGCACATTCGTGAGTGTAATATTGTTTTAATGCAAAAGTTTTTTAAAAGGGCTTCAAATAAGTTATTATTAAGTAATTTTAGACAAAATATAGCTAGTTATTTTATTCAGGTTATAAAAAGCCAAAACATAATAAATTGTCTAGCACGTCGCCAAGAAATGCACATACTGTCAGAAATGTTGCAATCCATATAATCGAAGTGAAGTGTTTCAGTGCTGTTATAAGAAATATCAGCTCTCGTGGAAAACCGCCTGTGCAATCAAACTGTTGTATAATTAATGTAATTTGTCATAAGTGTTTTAATCAGCTATGGTAACCGACAACTATAACTATTTACCGTCTCTGCTTGCCATTCTTATTAAACTCACTTGGACCCATTGCCTTGTCTATAAATGTGCCGTCTATTAAGCATTTAAAGAAAAATGTCATTATTAGACAAGTGTGTGGGTGGCAGAAATGCATAACAGGTGTCAAGAGAAAAGTGGCGATCAGTCATGATGCCTGAAGATTTTTATCATACTGACCAGTAATCATTATCATCCACTGCAGTGTAAGCACTAAAGCTGAATGTTACCTAGTGTGTGTCTGTGTGCATGCATGTGAAAAGGAGACAGCAGGGGTGAGATGCTAGAAAGGCACAAAAAGAGATCAAGAAAGAGAAACAGGTGCAGCAAAAAGAGCTATTTCTCAGGGGCAGTACACAAACATTCGACTGTCAACTCAATTTTGGGAAAATGTCATACAAGCAGAAGCAGATCCGGTTTAATTCAGATCAGTTAACTTCCTTGCAGTGATTAAAGCAGCATGTTCGTCTTATTTATATTCTGCACTTCACTGAGTACTGAATGCATGCTGCCTATCACTAATAAATCAGTCATTGTTTTCTAGAGTGGGGGATTAGACACGTATAAGAGGCTTATCATTACAGATTTGTTTACCGCAACACTTCGGCAACTCAACACTGGCTTATTTGTGTGCTGGGGGACCAGCAACAATCTTAGCAAATGATCTCTGAACTTCAAATCGGCTCCTGATTAAAAAAGAGAGCAGCGCCCTGCACGCCCGAGCGTGTACATGTGTAATCTGCAAAGCTAATCCTTTTGATAGGGCCAAAATGCGCATCTATTGCTCCTCTTTAGCATGTTTAACAGTGATGAAGTGCGGTTGGAGTTTGCAAAAGAGGTAGCAATGGCATTTAATGAAGCTTTAATGAGCGTTTCACACAAACCATGTTTTAGTATTTCATTTAATAGCGTTCCGTGTCATGATTAAACTTAAAGAAATGTGTTGAGCCTTATAGAAGTCTGACAAATTACTATTAATCAGCTCTGATATGCATCTTGGCAAGATGTGTCAAAGTCATGCTAAACTTGGATGCTGTATTATTGTGAAAGCCTGGCCTGCCTGAGCCTCTGGAGGGTGTTTTCACAAGCCTGGAAAAGCATTTTACTTCACAGTCCTACTGACACTTAAGATTTTGTGAAATGTGTTTGGTGAGTGCAGCACTCATCAAAATGAATAAAGAGCGTGTGATTCCGTATGTGTGTGAGAGGGAGGTGAAAGAGAAGGTTACACACGGCGCGAGTGTGAAAAAGTGTCTGTAGTTATTTTGTGTGTGTATATAATAGCCTATACAGTACAATAACCTAAATATATAAATAATATTATTTATTTAACAGAGTAAACACATTTGCCATTAAAACCATATAATGCTACATTATGCACCAAATTAAATGCAGATTGTCAAGAGTTTTTTACAGTCTTTGTCAACATTTATATTTAGGCATTTAGCTGAATATTAGGAGACAAGTGTGAGTAACAGGGCAGACTGTGTTGTAAAGCATGGAAAGACAGTGTCATGGTTTATGAGAGCTGCGGGTAGGGCTGTGCCGATAAACGATATCATATCGAATCGCGATAAAATATATGTCGATATGATAGCTCTAGGCATAGATATATATACAGTACAACTCTTTTTATAACTTTAACACATGGACTATTCCAGTCACCCCTGCCTTCCAGTGTCAAATGGGCTAGTTCTAAACTTTTCCATCGGAGTTCTGGAAAGTAACGGAGAAGAGAGTGAGTGTGTGGATGATAATAGTCAAAGAGGATCGGTAGAAATATTGTAGATAGTTCAGTTGAAGTAATTGATAATCCAAATCGGAGGAGTTTTACCGTTTGTGCATGTGCGTGCATTACCAAGTTATTGTATACTTACTGAGTATTCACTGTAATTGTATGGAGAAAGTATTCCGCCTGTACAAGTGTTTACATTTAGTATTGTTTACGTGATTGTACTTTGTTACTCATCATTATTCAGGAGATCTACTTTTAGTTTATATACATTTAATATTGATAAATAAGGATGCGCTGTCGGAGACAGATAGTGCAGGCGCTCTAGAGTTGTTTACCGCTTCAGTGAGAGCAGGAGCGCAGCAGGGGTGCGCACGTGAACAGCTCGTGCAGTGTTTGCACACACATAGATTATATGTATATGTAACGTTGTATTGTGATTTGTATTTATTATATTTATACTTATGTTTGTATTTTATATTTCAGAACCACACCTTTATGCACAATCAATAAAGACCATTTGGAAGATATCATTGAGTCATCATTGTTCTGACCGGACAAACTGTAGCCTTCATGTAAACCCGGACTAGAAATAGAGTTTTTATTCCCCAGATTTTTTAATAAGAGCCAATCACACAGCAGAAATAGACAACAGCCAATCAGCAGCTTTTACCGTTTCAAAGAACAAAGTCCATTTCCTACAGCACTTTGCAACTTCACACGAGGATGACAAAATAAGTGGAAGCAGCGACCAAAGTGAAACTAACGAGTTATTATCCAAAAATGATGAAATTAGACAAAAAAAACTGTACTTTAAAATGTAATTAATGAACCCTCAAATTTTTATGGCTTCAGTCATAGTTGGGATACTCTTTTAAAGCTGGCAGCATTAACAGTTTATATATCGAAATATATATCGTTATCGATCAATATGGGAAAAAATTATCGAGTTTACATTTTTGCCATATCGCCCAGCCCTAGCTGCGGGTATAAAAGAATAATTCTCAGTACTGTTAACAGTAAGGCAGAAATTCTGTTTCGGCCCACTTTGAACACTGGTTACAGAGATTTTAGACCCGTAGGGCCTAGTAAATCATAGTGACAATAAAACTGGGAATCATGTAAAAGTTCATTTCGGAAACGAGCCGGGCAGATTATTCAGTCACCTCACACTGAGAAAAAGAACAGGAGATATGATGGTGCTGCCAGACTTTTTCGAAAGGTTCCTTGCGATTATAGTGGAAGACTTTCTCTGCGAGAAAACAGAGAAGTCGTTTTTTGCTCTAACCTCAGAAGCAGATTAGCTGAGAAATCATCTAACAGGCATACAGATGGAACCACAACCATTACAGTTACTGAGAGAGAAAAGGTTGGAAGATTGTCCAAGATCATGGAAAATTGTCATACACATCCTTCAAAACACCCATCTTCTGTTAGCTATGTTTTCTCTCCTAGCCTGGTGTGAGTGCACGTAAGGACATGTTTTATCCGTTTGCAGTTTAGTGTGAAACACCACCAAAAGATGCCTAAGGGTAGACAGCCAAAATATCTTCATTTTTTGGCTGTTCTGTGGAGAATCTCAGAATACCAACACTTGGCCTCAGTTTCAGTCTTGAAGTCACCAAATAGGAGAGTATGGCAATTAGATCCGATTAGTGGATAATTACTACATTCAGACTGGAGTACAACTAGCTATTGACTCACAATACCAACCCACCATATTAGTCCAATTTAAGCAGTCTCTAAATTAATGAAATACCCTAATAAATGTCTTGGCAGTCTAAAAAGAAAGTGATTGCTGGGCTCCAATGCCCATAAAGTGCCAGACCCAGCTACTGCCACCCACACACATCTTTAACGGCTGCCTGTGCTCCCTAAGAGGATGAGGTATGCTAGTTTCCGTTCTGTCAGTGATGCGAGAAACGTGCCTCTTCAAGTAAAAATCAGTAATTAACAGCAACCTGCTCGTGTGACACAGAAGGACTTGCGTCCTTGAGATGCCTGCGTCGCGTGTGCAGAGCAAGCGGAGAGGAAGGAGATGGTTATTAGCCGTTTCATTAGCGGGCTGCTAGCTTTTTCCCAGATGTTTCAGCTGTGATTAAGACCTGATCCATCCCACAGAGCCTCTTTTAGCCGAAACGTTCTCTCCCACCTAATGAAGCCACACGAAGAAGCCAGTCTTTATAAATCCAGAGCAATATATCTCTTCTTGTATTAAATTTTACATTGCATATTGTAATTTCAATTCTCAAGACGTAATGTTTATTAGCAAATAATTTAACAATGTGCAATGCCATAAAATTGTATCACACTTGGTTATCCTACATTGACTGTAGTTATTAATTTTAGAAATATGTAATGGATGGACATTTAGAAGCTGTAAACATCACAAATATAAATAAATCTACTTTTTGAAGAAATAAATAGTCACATTTTAGATCTTTTGCTTTGAATACACTTTCTTGAAAGGTCACAATATATGACACAAGTGTTTTGGCTAAACATGCATTTACAATTAGCCTACATTTAGGCATTTACCAGAAGTCTTTACATTTGCTTTACAAAATAATGTAAAATTCTGTTCAAAATGGTTGTAAATATTGCTTTTTCTACTTACCTACTTAAGTTTACACATGTTGCTAATGTACCTGTCAAGCGTTGTCATAAGGTTTGACTACGGTTTTTTGAAATGTAACGGTTTTTTCTGTGAGCCAGGTGCTAACGCTAATGTAGCTATCAGCAGCTACCTATTTTATCGATGTGGTATCGTTTATAAAAACTACAACGTTACATTTATCTGCCAAAATGTTGGCAATTACTGTCCTGCGTTCGTTCCGTAGTCTGTTTGAATGAAAATAGCGATGCCAGTTTCGCGAATGAGTCGCCTGAATTGAATAGATTCTTTTCAATGCATCTGTCATATACGGGCTAAACCGAGTCGCGATTCAGTCCGAATCATTCGACTCACTTGGGGTTTGAATCTTCAAGCGCGGTTTCCCACTTCGTAAACGGGATACTTTGATAAAGAAGCGCTGGATGAACATGACATTTACCTACAAGCAGTTCATCAACTTTGGAAATGTCTCCAAAAGTGATAATGTCTTTATTAGCTTCAGCGAGTGAAGAGACGTAACCTACAGCAGGTAAACAATAGTTTCCATCAAACACTGACAGTTTACGAAGACATTTTAAGTACCACAAAATACTATGAATTTGTCATGTTTGTAGGTGTGTATCGTGATAGTATATTAAGTATGATGTAAACACCAAGTTAGATGGACGTGATAAACATTGAGTATTATGTTAAATATCAAAGTGTCATCTGACGCCATCAGTGTACCATGTTATTGCCAGGGCATTTATTTGTAATTTGTATTACATCGCATTTGGTTTGTTTTTTAGTCACTCTTGCTTCATTTTAACACACTGGCTATACAATTAGGCTGACATTTTTAATATTTATATAAAAATAGGAAGTAGATATAGCAAACTCCTTTAGTTTTGTGTAGTGTAATCAGATACTTGTGTTACTAGCTTAGTTTATTTTCCTATAGAACACTAGCTACATACTTACTTAATACATATTTATATTCTTTAGCTGCATGAAGTATTCTGTATGTTGCTGATATGTTAATAGGAGATATTTAGTAAGAGAATTAGATATGAACAGTTTCTGCTGCTTTTCTTATTTAAATTTTTATTTGCACACTCAGTTTCAAAATCTCATTAAAATTAGATGTTTCCTGAGAAACAGAAAAACAGAGAATTTGTTGTACGTTTTCTCTGTTTATTCAGTGGCAGAGACAGCATTAAAAGACTACCACACAGAGAATCACAAGGGGGAGATAAAAAAGGCAAATGAATCATTTTAATCTAAACCCTCAGAAAACAGCCCTGTCTTGGGGCTGTTTGTGCAGTGGAGAGGTTAGTCACAGCTGATGTGAAGTAGGGGCTCCCTGGGACGTTTATTTGATCACTTCTTCATTTCTGCTATTTGTTTATTGTTTGAGTACCTACTGAGTTACCCCGAGCATTCTGAACATTCATTCAAATCAGGCACAATTCTGCTGTGCGGTGTCGAAATGTATAATTAATAAGGCAGCAATAATTTAGGGATGGGTGGTTTTATTTTTTCTCTTTTATTCTGATTTTATTTGGTCAATACACTGATGCTTATCTTTAATAGTTTTTTTTTGCATTAACAACATTATTTAGTATGAGGTAATGGGTGTCATTTTGGAGATGTTAAAAATCTTGTTTTTCTAGTTGTTTGTTTGTAAGACTAGCTTAGCCAGTGGTATGGACTTGGGGTGGGACTATTTGCTTTTCTGTTATTATTATTATTATCTGTTATTATTTACACCAGTCCATTTGGATGGTACATTATGCAGTTCAATCTTAAAGACAACATGAAATCAAATTTGATTCTGTTTATTTCTTAATAAGCATTTCTGTTTTTTATGTCTATGATTATAATGCACTGTGTTTTAAAGAGAAAATAAGTTTGTTTTGATCATCTAGACACATTTCTATTCAATTACATTAATGTAAATACTCAGTTTCATCCAAAAATGCGTCATGTTTCAGATATTAGAAGTGCCATTTCATGTTGTCTCTAAAACCAAAATTCATAAACAGCAGTTACTGCACATCCAGAATTTGTCTATTCAAGGCTCGAATGCTAAAATGATGGCAGGCAATCCACACGTCTCAATAAGCACTGCGTGCCTGACTCCAGGAGCCCAAAAACACACAGTTCCGCCCATAGAGTTAGTTTCTCAAGGCCTCCAGCTTTTGCTACGCATCTGAGGATGGCTTTTGAATGATTTATGGTGGTAAAGCAGCATGATGCTGTCATTTTTCACCGTCCCCCCATCAGCCATTTAGAAAAGGCACACTGAGCTGCAAAAGGCGCGCTGTTGTAAAATGTGATCTGAACCACCTATATTTTTAATGATTGCGAGTAAATCCACATGTGATTTATGAAGTCCTGCTGGCTGTGAGCAGGTAGGAAGTCAGGGGAGAGGCTTGTGTTTGCTGCTATCCATGTCACATAATCTGATAGAGAGAGAATGCACAGTATGTATATACTATACAGTAAATGTGGTTGCTATGGCATTGTATTAAAAATAGTTAAGAGGTTCTTCTTTCAGACACAGAAATACAGGCATGTGTTGAGTAAATCATTTTTCCACTTAAAACCACTTAAACCACCAGTACAACCCTCGGTTTCATGCTTTTCTAACACCATACTGGCACTTAGTTCAGACACACACGTCAGCTGTATACAACTGTAAACCACAGGCTGTCATAATGCACTAGCAAGCATAACCTCCTTGTGCTCCTGTAAAGGTGTTATGATGGGTTTCTTGATTTCTATTTTGATAGAACATCTTATTAGTCTGGTCTTTAAAGCTTGTGCATTGCACATACAGTATTTATACAGCAATTATGTTGCTTTTTGTGAAAGTCGAGGTTGCTCATACATGTATTTAATACATGAGTGGGAGAAATTGTAGGTGTAAAAATAGAGCCAATCGCATGTTTGTTTACACATCTTTGTATATGCTCATTAGTGGGACCATCCTTAAAAGTACATTTTTGTGATCATGCTAAAGAAGCTCAATTTTATTTATTTATTATGTAAAGATTTATTATGTTATGACTGTATATAATTATATATGATATAATTTAAAGCTGACCAACAGTTTGAGAATTTGGTCCATTACTTTTAAGTAAATAAGAGCTTCACTTGCATGTCCCAGGGTGTTACTAATATGGCCACCGAGTGGACTGATGTGCGTTAAAGGGTCCTAGCACATTTACATGGAACTGCAAGCTGGCTGTCATGTTAAGGCATTGCATTGTCTGGCTTGGGACTTGGAGACTAAAGTTAAGGCTGTAAATCTGTAAAGAGGGGAAAATAGGAGTCAGGGTGGTACCCAAGCAGTATCTGTTCAGTTGCCATAGTGACTGGTGTTTCTACTCCTCCATCCATCACCTGGCAGCGGCGTGCAAACCACAAATAAGGAGCCTCTCACTCCCATAATTCCAGTGCACTGCCTGACAGGCCGGAGATTTCCAATCTGCCTCAGGGGCAGGGGAACAAATCCATTCCCCCACTGTCAAGCCATCCAGACAGAAGGAGAGAGAGAGAGACGGAGAGCACTACATTTGGTCCCATAACTACTAGCTTAGAGGAGTGTGCACTGTACTCTTAAAGTGCTGCTACTTTAACAGTGCAAGTGATGCTAAAAAAAGTACAAATTTTGACAGATAGATGTTAGATGGGACACTTAAACAGCCGATTGTTATTTTACCTAGAAGCTCTATACCCTATAAACAAGATCTCTACAATTTCACACATGCGAAAACAGATGTAAAACAGGCTGACACGTGTGAAATCCCATGTCAATTCCAAACTTTTGCGAAGAACATGTGAAGTTTGTGTTTTTTCTGCAAGGGACGCTTTACCTGCAATAGTGTCAACAGTCAACTGTATATAATAAAATGCAATGCTCAAAATAAATAAGAATATACCACAATTACAGACATTCCTATCTGGATAAGATTTACTTTATACAAAAAAATACTTTCAGAATTTCAACTTGTGTGAGAAAAGCCATCATATAGTACATATATCTGTAAAACCCTTAGCTGACCTCCTCAAGGAAAACTACTCCCATCTGAGAAGGTCTATAGTGTATAAACGGTTAACCTCAATACATTTGCCCTTGAAAATAAGGCCAGTCTAACTTTTGCACCTGTTCAAAGGAAAAACACTGGATCTGAGCACTGTGTTGAACACATTCCATGCAAAGATGTTCCATTACTGAGTGCTACTCATTGTTCAATTGAAGGACAATTGCAAGTCTTTTGTCACTTCCATGAAAGATCGCAGAATACAGTTGCTCTAAAATAGATTTCTCACAATGAGTAGAAAGCATTATTATACAGCTGTCATTCAAAACACATTTCTGCCAGTAAATGGTCTGGGCTCAGGTATTCTCCCATATGGCATAATTGAAACACATTTGCATGCAGAACAATTGCACTGTTCCGGTGTCATGCCATGGGATTTTAAAGTGCTTTAACATGCTTTAAAAAATACACTTTGTGTTATACCTGCTATTTCATTTCTAACATGCTATATTTAATTACTGACTTCCAATTCGATTAATCTATTTTTTTGTTCTTTCCCCTTCTCTCCTGTTCTGCGACAATGATGTTGGCAACGAAAGGTGAGTATTGGCTGTTCAATATTTATGTTACGTTTTTCAGAAAGGAGTTTTGACATTACTTTACAATGTACAAATGAGGTAGTTTGAGCTCATTATATCTGATTAATACATAGACGTAAGTAAAATTGCAAATTCCTACTATTGCAGTGAATATTGTCATATTTGAGCTTATGTAAATGACTGTGCAGACTTAACTCTAAATAGGGTGGCAAACGTGTGTGTGTGTTTGTGTGTGAACTGAAAGAATGATAGCATTTCAATCTCCTCAACCTTCATGAAAAGATATTCGTCCTTCGTCTTTTTTCTCGCTGCACACTCTGTCTCTCTTTTCTCTTTTTGTGGTCTGATTGGCAGCTCTGGTACATAGAGTCGGGTCTGGTCTTTCTGTTGCCATGGAAACTGCCCTCTCCTCTGACTGCAACCACGCTTGTGGACCGCAACTCTGATACTCACTGCATATAAAGATTAATAAATAAACTGACTAAGAGAGAAGTGTGGGTGGGTGTGTGTGGGTGGGTGTTGGTGTGAATGTGATGGTGTTAGCATGTATAGTCCAGGTCTGGTTTTAGATTTCCACACAGATATTACAAGCACACTTAACCACAGACTGAAAGGAATTTGGTGGTAATCATAGGTTTTACGAAATAATGAAGATGTTTCAAGTATTCTGTATATCGTAGTGAAAGTTACAAAATATTTGTTTTCTCCAGAGACACTCCCAGCAGTTCATTACACATTTGTCTATTCTTTTTGACACAGTATCATATTTATATCTTGTCTGTGGTTTTCTTTGAGGTGTCAGCAGTTCACCCACACATAGGAAAGACTGGGGAGAAGAGAGAATTGTTGATACTTGCAAATTTGTGAACCTGAGATCTTTTGAAAGCAGATATGATGTCAAAAAATGATTTCCCTGTCTGGGTTGTTTTGTGAACGTGAGCATCAGCATCAGCTTTAGGAAAATAAGATCAATTTTGTGGTGAAACTGGTTGTTTAATGTTCATTCATCGACTCAAACCAAATTGAACAAAATTTTAGATACATATCAGCATTTATGGGGTTTTGTTAAGTTATTCTCTTTTCTGGGGTTTTCTGTCGGTGTTTGTTTTTCAACCATGCTTTAAGGAGTCTGTGTGAAATGAAGTGAGCCAGTGCTCAGCAAAGACTTCATATCTCTGTGTCGGGGGGCTTAGTGTATCACAATGTCCCACCACTGGCCTTACTCGACTCCACGACTTGAGCTTTTCAAAAACGTATTTTTACAGAGAGTGTAGAACAAGAAGAAAGATAGAAAAGGATTTAAAGTGGGAGCATTTGAGGGTGAGCGTCAGAGAAAGCCTCAGACTCCCCATCGAGGCCCAGAAGCGTCGCCTTTGACTGTCAAAAGCACAAATAAACTGTGTGTTTGCACGAGTGCAGAGAGAAAGACAGGGAGAGAAGGAAAAGAAGTCACAAAATAAGCAAAGTGACTTGTTTTCTCCATGCCTTTTTGTTGATTGTCCATGGGCCTAGTTTCTTTTTACTCTCATCCCCTTTCCCTGTATAGTATATCAGCACGTCATCAAAATTACAGGTTTAAAGCTAGAGTTCATCCAAAAATGAGTTTTCAATTGCTCACTGTAATATTAAATCAAACATGTATGATAGTTATTAATGTGAAACATAAATGGAGAAGCTTTATTCCAAGTCTTCTAAAGCCATACGATAACATTGTGTAGGAAACAGATTTAACTCTTTGTTCAATAATAGTTTTATCTACCATCGCTCTCAGATATCATTTGTACTTGCATATATGACATGTCAAGACCAGGTTTGATGTTATTGAAACAATTCATTCTTGTTACATCGCAAATTGCATTCATGATATATGAGAGCTGTTGCGGATGGGAGGCTGTTCCTTACACAAGATATCATATAGTTTGTAAAGACTTGGAATATACTGTAGTGCAGGAGGCGTTTTAATTATTTTTTTTTATTTGCTTTCTCATTTTGAAAGCTCAGTCTCCATCACTTGCATTGTTTGTCAGTAAGCGGTGTAAGCATTCTCCCCAACATCTCTTTTGTGCTTGATAAAAGAAACAAAGTTAAGCAAGTCTGGAACAACATGAGAGTGATGAATAAAACTGATTTTTTGTCTGTCCCTTTAAATTCAAGAGCCTACAGCAAAAAACAAAACACCACAGCACAGTCACACCAAGTAACAGTCACACCGAGACGATTTCACTTCACAGCATTATAGAAGTTGGCTGGAGAGTCCTGTAATGGAAGAAGTGAAAGACATTTGTATTATGTTTTTTTTAAGCGTGTTTGATGTTGCTGGTTGATACAGAGAGGTCTTAGACAACTTTAACTTAACATGAAAGGGGATATCTAATCACCTCTTCAGAGAGAAATACCGTAAAAACATTGAAGTATCCAACGCACTGGGTTTTTTATCTTTACACAATGTTCTGGTAATGCGAAGGATTGCGTTTTACTCGCGTGTGCGCTTTGCTTTGAAGCGCAAGGATCAAACTTTGACTGCAGAAGAGGCACAGTCTGTTTCCCATTAATGTTTCATTAACGCAGACTGCTGCGTGTGTGTGTGTGCGCTTGTTTTGGAGATGGTAGAGAGAAAGAGGAAGAGCAATAGAGAGAATGCGCAAAGCTAGTGGAGACTTCAAGGATGCAAATATAGAATAAAAGGACCTTTCGAGAATATGAGGGTGAGAAAAGGGTGTAGAAAGGGAGACGCAGAAATGAAGGACGAGCGACCACGTGAGATAAGAGAGAAAAGCAAAGCGAAAGAAAAGATGTGCGTGGGACGTGATGATTGGCAGAAAACCAGAAAATGGAAAAAGAAAAGAAGGTGAGGGGAAAGGAAAAGATGGAGAACATTTCTCACTCCATAAATTTCAGCACTGAGTACGCATCATTGTTTTCCAACGTGCGCTCTGAGATAATGCACAACCAATAGATTTGATTGAAGCGTGACGCTACTGTAAGGCCCCCATTGGTTAAAAATGATGGTTTGGTGCTAACAATGCAATCAATCTCAAATGAAAGGAACAGTTCTTCTAAAAATCCTTGATTCAGTGAATTTAACTCAACGACTGGATTCGTGAACAGAACTGACTGCAATTTGTGTACCAAAGAACAACATGCAGATGTAAAATAATGAGAAAATTTGAGAAAACTATTCCTTTAGCTTTTCAAGCTCCTCTTATTTTTCAATTTTTCAAGGTTACCAAGTTCTCAAGGGTCAGGGTAGGTAGGTGGAAATGAGCACCACAGAGCAGGTGTATATGCCTGTAGAGGTGTGAAAAAGACTTCCACCTGCTCGTCTGTCCATCCTTTATATTTAATTTTCACTTGACTGGGAGAAAACAGGTGGAGGGATGCGGTGGGGTCGAAACTGGACCCCCGCTAGAGAATTTCAAAAGTCATGGCATACGAGTAGATAACTGGGCATGCCTTTTACAAATGGCAAGATATTGTTTGAGGGAGGAGATCCTATGACATGTGATGTAGGACGGGGTGTTTTAACATGGGACTTAAATGCTAAGGCCTGAGTCAAAACCTTCATCCACTTATCGTGCACTTTACCAACACCTGAGAGCGAGAGAGGGAGAGAGCACTATACCATGAAAAATATTATTTGCAGATGATCGCACAGCAGCTTTGGAGTTGCAGTTACATTAGTAAGATAAAATTGCCGTTCAAGTTACACATTGTAGTGCCGACTGAGATTCTGTTCAGCGATAGCTACTATAATATTAATCTAAACCATCTCCAGAGAGGGCACAATTCTGAAATGATGTCTGGAATGAAAATAGCCAGAACCCAGCCTACAGGTAGAAGCATTTTAACAAAGATTAGAGGTGATGTTCTTTTAACAAAACTAATTTGAGCAATGGCTTAGCACTTCAGCGGAAAGAAATAAATACTCGAGGTGTGTAATCTTCTACTTTTACCCTACAGGTAGCCACACTACAGAAGATGCATTAGGAAAAGGCCAAAGGGTGATATAAGGGTCATATATGCTGCACATTTTGCAAATGGCAGCAGACTGTAAGCAACCTTGTCAGTGCGGTAATAAATGTTGCGAGAGAAATTTTCAGGGTGCTTTTTTAGTCGTCTGTTGATGATAATGTATATTTGAAGTTTCACACTGAATGAGAAGTCAGACAGATGCTGAGATTCACATGTTACATCACACCTAATACATATTTACTGACATAGTCATGGCATCTCAGCCAAACAGGATACAGCTCGGTCCTTTGTTGTTGTTGTTTAATTTGCAAAGGTTTATTGGAGCTTTTAAAGCTAAATTTAGAGTTTAAGTCAGCATACAAATCAGAATCTACACCAATTACCAGAGTTACATTCACAAACAATCTTTAATTCATTAACTTCAGTCCCACCAGTATAGTATATGAGCATTATGGTTTTCAGGCCACACGTTTGAGACCCAAGCAACACTGTTAGTTCTGCAGTATACTGTCTCTATGGTATGTCTGAATAATTTGTTGGCGAGTTAGTGTGTGTATAAACGAGAGAAAGCGAGAAAGAGGTCAGGTGCCTCCGGAAAGCCCCAGGAGTGCTTAAGTTTCCCTGTTTCCCCCTGTATTGAATATTATATGCCATGGAAATGGGGGACACCAGTCTCACGAAACATGTCCCTATTGTGAGCTGTAGCATTGTGGGTGTATGTATGTGTGTTTGTGGGTATGCGTACCAGGAAGCAGTAGGGGAATATGTGAAGAGAGGAATCGCAGACAACAAGATAAGGAGCCACTTCCATGTACTGCTACATCTTCATTCATTCAGACACATTCACCTGCATAGGCAAGCGGCAAACTACGTGCTGATTCAGAAACCGATCCGGCCCGGTTGACCATACTGCAGTTTATATTTACATTTTGCTTCCATCTGAAATGATTTCAGAGATCATGTCCATGGCAAACAATGATTGTTTAACTGTGACTCATTATCAGAATTATTTATAGTGTTTTGGATTCTTATCACTTCATTCTGATATTCCCTTTGGCACATTTTGTATAAGAGAGATGAGAGTTAGTTGACATGAAGGTGCAACGTTCCTTATAGTCAACAGAACATGCAAAGCAGACCATCAAAATAAATTGTATAACTGCATCCATTAAAGAGATTTTCTTGTTTGCTCATGTCATACTATCCCAAATTGTATGATTTAATTTCTTTTGTGCAACACCGAAGAACAACGTATATGATATAGATGCTTTCTGCTTGGCTTCTTTGACAGCTTTGTGCAGTGATAAACTGATTACAAAATCATTGACAGCCTGTGATTGCCATTCACTTTTAATATAGGCAAAAGCACAGCTTGGATATTTTGCTATAAATAACTCTTTTTGTGCTCCACAAAAGTAAGTCAAATGAGTTTTGAAAGATGCAAGAGTGAGTTAATGATGACAGAGTTTTAATTAGTGGGTGGACTGTTCCTTTAAGTTCCTTTAATCAAGACTGAATGAAGCAACTAAACTGTGTTAGAAAATTACAAATGATGCATTTTCTCATTGTTTTACAGAACGGATTGTCACAGTAATTGGGACGTGGTTCATTCTCTATGCTTGTGTGTTTCGGTTAAGTATGTTGTCCTACACATTTGGGTCTGTAAAATGAGCAGAATCGTTTAAACATGTTGTCGCACAGTATAGCAGAACCTAAATATATACATACTGTACTGTATCTCCTATTTCAGGACAAACAAACTCAAAGTAGTGTAAATGAGAACAGCCTCAGGGCTTTAGCATGGTTGTAGTACAGTGTGCCAGGCTTTCATAAAGCCAAGTTAAACGTGAAAGAGTGTAAGCTGTGTCAGGGAGAAAATAACAGCTCTAAAACTTTTACAACTTATATTGAGCAGTGTGGGAGTGTGTATATGTGTATGACAGAAAGGTAGAGTGATAGGTCAGCAGTCTTTAGCTTCTAGAAAGCCCCAGGTGTTTTTACACTCTTCTCCCGTCCTCAGTCCTGGAACGTAAGCAGCCGTGAGAGTGGGTAAAACTGGTGCCACCAACCAGACCATTAGCCACAAACACAGGCTGCTGGCTGATTGTTATGGTGAAGGTGCGTGGGTGAGCCTGTTGTTCTTAAACGTATCTAAATACAATTCTGTTGTCATCGCAACCAGCAGGAGCCAGAGATGTAAGAACAGTTTAAAAATCATAAGAGGGGATTTACCTTAGGGACCTGAGCAAGACCTTATTAGTCCGGCTTGTGAATATTAATTAGGTGATGTAACACTATCCCTCTGGTTCTAATCCTAAAGGAAATCTGTTTCATATGTAATATAGTTTTTGTCTACAGTAGATGAATTGAAGTGTTTAGTGGAGTTGGTAGAGTAGTATTAGTTCTCCATTATACTATAATGTTACTATTGACCTCTTTTTATCAGCTAGCTAGCAGCTCTTTTTTATCTAAAGATTTGCTACTTTATAAACACAGCTTTATACAGCTTTAAACGAAACATTTTCTCCATTCATAGTGTTTTGCTGCAAAACTCGGTGTGTTTTAGCAAAACTGTCATTTATGGCTGAATGATGTTTGATTGGAAGCGAAGTGCAACTGTTTATGAATCTATGCTTTGTTGTTGGAGTTCAAATGAAATGTGCCTGGACTAATTTTGTGTTTGCACAGAGTATTTTTCGTTGAAAGAAATAGTCCTGAAAGATTGATTGAGCAAAAAGATTCTCTCTCTTTAGCTCTGAATAAAAAATCAATGATTCATAGCCATGAAAGACCACAAAGTGTGAAATTACCAAAAATCTGTGTACCTGTCTTGTTAGGCAGACCGAAAAACAAGTTTGTTAAGGAATAGAGGACAGACTGAAGGCAGGGGAGAGAGCTGGATTATGGCATTATGCAACTGACAGCAACTACACGTTGTGCGTTTAGAAATCTCTTTACATGAAGAATATTATTATTGAACTTTTTTTTTTTTTTTAAGACAAATTAAAAAGTTTTCTCAATTTGATTTGTGGTAGATTTCACATTGGATGTCAAGGGGGTCACCAACATAAGAATGAACTGTATTGTTTATTGTACAAATTCAAACTTGATAAAAAGCTTGATAATTTGTGTAATACTTACACAACATTAGGCAGATGTTTTTATATAATCTGCATTTGTGTTATAGGTTGTTTCCCAGTTCATGCATGTACTCGTAAACAAACCCATGTCTCTGGCATTGCTAGTGCCATGCTCGCGTCCAGACCAGTCGAGAGCCACTGCTTTAAAATAACCGTGTACTGCAAAGACAGCAACGTTCAAGCGCATTTATCACATCTGAAACATATTGTCAGAACCCATTGCCTCTTATTCACATTCAAACGATACTGCGCCACCCAAGTGATCCAGACACAGAGATAGAAATCATCAGATTAATGTTGAGACCGCGGAGGAGACGCAGACAGCATGTCTGCCTTACTCCAGATTCATTGCATTAGCACGTTTCCACACTGCGGTCCCGCTCTACTACATTTCCTCTCCTCTCTCATCACCTCTGTTCAATTTAACGCCGCGTCGCTGCCAGCAGTCCGTGCAGGGCCTGCCAGTGCTGTATCACGACTGCTTTTCCTTTTGACAGAACATACACGCGGGCTCAAGGAGCGTTGTCTGCTTCAATTAGCTGTGATTTAACGAACCCTACAGGATGATCCTCGCTTATCCTATAGGCATGCCAGTCATGGCCATTTGACCAATTGCACAGGGCAATAGGGCCGCATAGGACAGGCTGGCAAAAGGCATTCAGAGCATTGAAGATCAATCTAAAAGCTCTGGATCTTTCTAGCCATACTCGTGTGAGAGAGATAGAGAGCATAACTGATGCTTATTTTTAGTGTATCTTCGGCTCCCTGCTTGTTTACAGTAATCCCCAAGGCTCTGTCCATCCCTTACTGGATTAAAGGCTTGGATGTTTGGGTGCGAGAGAGAAAGGTATGGAGAAGATAGCTGCTATCGACCTCAGTGTGCTGTTACTGTACAGAGCAGTAGATGTGTGGTCGGTCAGTCCCTGTTCTCTACGGTTTGTAAATAGCATTTTTGAGGTGAAGCGTGGGACAGACTGGTGCCGGTGGCTTGAGGCGTCTTTTGCTGTCCGAGTTAAAGTGAACCATTAAATGACTAAAAGAGTGTGGTTTTGTTGGGTTTGTTAATGCATTTCCTACTTAAACAGGAAGTTTTAAGGGGAGTACATCTAATGTAGTCAATTGGCTTTAATTACTCCACCATAAACCATGCAAATTGTTACAGCATTCTCTTTCTAGTGAGGATTTTCAAGTCTGTGAGGGATGCAGGATGGTGATAGATGTGTCATCCATAGTTTTATCTCATCTTCCTGAAAAAAATTGGTGAATTTTGTTAATGTTAAGGAGTACACTAGAATAGAAACAACTTACAGCTAAACACATGAACTAAAAGCCACAAAACTCATCATTTTGATTTAAAAGGATATTTTACCCAAAAATAAAGATTCTTCTCATTTGTTCACCCTCGTGTCATTCCAAACCCATATGACTTTCTCTCTTCTGCAGATCACAAAAGAAGATAGATATTTTGAGGACCTGGTAACTAAACAACATTCACCCCCATTGACTTGCATGGTTTAGACACAAACTACCAAGACATTTCTCAAAATATCTTTTGTCTTCCAAGAAAGAAAAGGTTTTGAATGACATGAGAATGAATAAATGATGACGGAATGTGTATTTTGAGGTGAACTATCCCTTTAAGGAAGTCAAGTAAGTAACTCAGTTAAGAATTCTGGCTCCCAGTAATGTTTAGTATTAAAATGTATTAGCCAATATTAATATTAATAATATTCAGTAAGACATATACTGTGTAGACCTAGATCAATAAGGAAGAAAGAAAACGTTTTTGTAAATACGAAGTGATCGATAGCCATTGCAATTACTTTTTCTGGACTGATAGTTTGTATTCGCAGTGTTAACAAATTGGCCTGTCAGGCGCATTATCCGCACTTTACGTCAAGTTCAGCATGTACAGTTTGGCACGGTGACCGCGGTAAAAAGCTGCATTCATTGCACAGTTTGTGCTTAAGAGCCTCTAATAAACCTAATGCTATCAGCCCACTCGCAAAGCACACATACACACATACAGTACAGACACATACACAGCTCTGATAAATGTATCACCCTAGCAAAACGCTGCAGCTAGCACAATCATATCTGGCCCATTTATCTTTCTCTATAGTTTATATGAAAACGCACATCTATTTCATTCGGAATTCAAGTTGACAACACCACACAGAGATGGAAAAGAAGCTGGGGGAGGGAATAAATAGGAGAAATTGTAGTCTTAAGCGTAAAAATCTTTTTTGCTTAATGTATTTGCTGCAAAGAACCTTGCTCGTTGAAAAGACTTAAAAGATATAAAAGTGTCAATCTGAGTATTTACCACATGCACCCTATACACAGTGTCAAGTGATTTATTCTCACTAATTTGATATCCAGCCTCACACTTTACTGTTCTTCTGCCGTATGTGTATCTCTATGGTAAACTTACAGACTGCCTCACAGACTTACATACTAACACGCTTTGAGAAATGAAAAACGGTTTAGGTTTCATTGTCACATTTAGTGTGATTTGTAAAACACAGAACTCTCTCCGCTGGGTTTTCTTTTGCATTAAAAAGCCTGTTAACCTTAACAATACGCATCTATTGGAAAAATGCATCATTTTAACAGTAGATGCAGCATAATGTAGAAAAATATGTGTAGTCACCAAGCAGTCTGGAGTAGATGCCTAAATACATGCCCTTTAGGTAGAGATTATTCATACTATTGGAACACAGATGGCTTGCTGTTGTGTGCGTGTGTATGTGTAAATAGATGCTATAATGAGTTTGAGCGTGTTGGTATGTTCAAAGGCAAGACTATAATTATGCATAAATTTGTCTCTCTGAGTAGGTGTGTGCTAAAAGTCAACAAAACTGTTGTGTGCATGAGTGATTGTGTGTGTTTTCAGAGGTACTCTGCATTTATGCGTAAACTAAGTCATATTAGGGTGTGTGTGTGTGTGTGTGTGCGTGCTCTTGGCCTTCCTGTGACCCTCACACCTGTAAAATCGATGAGAAGCAGCCTGGCTCATTCGGGTCCTCTCTCATCCTCTCCTTCACCCTGTTCAGCAAGGTTAAATCTGCATGGATCACATCTTTACACCACATGTCAATCACACCCCCACAGCGCTCTCCACCCCAGGCCACTGTTGTTTTTTCAGAGGCAATATTTCATGCTTGCTTCATAGATGGCCTTGGCTTGACTTTTTCCTGTTCAAAGTAGCTGTCAACGTTTTTGCTGTATTGCAGCGCTTTTCATGACAAGTACAAACTGGTGTCTCGGATACTTTTTTTAAGGAATTATAAGCATAAATAGTAAATAGTAATTAGAATAGATAGTACTTCAATAGATAGTAATATGGCTATTGTACAAAATGTAGTGTGAATGTATATCTCATAATTTAACTTTGAGAATATAGCCTAGATTTAACAGCATGATCACATTTAATCATGTCCAAAATTCTGGTTACAGCCTAAAAATGGCAAACCTAATTTAAAATGAATAGAAAATAAAACAGCTCATGTAATATTTAGTTTGACCTCTGGGATGTAGACGATCAACATTGTCTGAAAATTGAGCACCTGCTCACTGACCATTTGTTGAAAAGAAAGAGTCACGGATTCTATGCCGTATTCATGAAAACGTCCCACCACATCAGTGTGCACAATGTGCATGACGTAACTAGAAAATCGTATACTGCTGGAGTTGAAACAGTGGTGCTAAAATCATGTTGCCTAATACTAAAAGTATTAGTAATCTCTTCCCATTTCCAACAGTAAAATGAAGCTCTGCACTGTGGACGCATTAGATTTGCCATTTGGTAAGCTTTTACATGTAGTCATTTATGTAAATGTGTATGCATACATGCATACAAATATATATGTCTACGTTTAATGTGCTCTCTTTCATTATGTGTCACCATCATTAGCGTTGTGTGGTTTGAGACTGCTGTCCCTGAGGTGATGCAGAGTAGTGTTTACCTCAACACTTTCCTGCAGAATACAGTGTTCAGTGGGTTTGGCTTGATTGAACCCTGTGGACCTATTAGGGCCTGTAATCAGGAGTGGAGCCAGGCCCAGCCCCCCGGGCTTCATTACACATTTCATGTACAAACCCCAGCATTAGCTAACTAACTTACAAAACCTGATGGTGCTGCAATCAGTCAACCCATGTTAGCTACATGCGTCTGTATCAACTGACATTCTAGTTTTTAAAGAAAGGTCATGTGTAATGATCAAATGCGGGAAGCTGGATTAGCTTCGAGTGCTTGTCGTGACGTGGTTGGCACTGCGGACGAGGCGTGAGATTTCTAGCCTATGGGGACAGTCGTGAAGGATGGAGCAAAAGAAGCTGTAGAAGCTGCTTAACAGATGAAATGTTGCTTGATGCGGTAAGGTGCATTTTATTTACATTTATGCATTTGGCAGATGCTTTTATCAATAGCAACTTGCAGTGCATTCAAGCTTTACATTTCATCGGCGAGTGTGTCCCTGGAAATCATGACCTCCATCAGCCAATGGTGTTATAAAAACACATACTGTAACAGAAAGTATTTGGCTTTTTCGATGAGATTTTTAAGAAAGTTTTATGTTTGTCACGCTTTTGTCTTCTCTTTAAATTCTAATTCTGAGCCCATTTTCGTATACTCCATTGAACTAAATCTTAAAGAACCAATTAAAAGTTTCTCCTGGCAGAGTGATACCAAGGAAAAGGATTTCTAAGTTGTTAGCAGACGTTCCTAACCACTTTTCTGTTGACTGATTTTCTCTTCCGTCATGTATAATGTAATGTGACATAGAAAGATGAGAAAAGGGGATGTAGAAGGTGCTCCTCCGACTCAAACCTGACCCTGGGGATGAAGTAGCAGTTGTCTGTTGGCATTAGCATTGTGGACAGCCTGTCTGAGCATGTCATAATGTCACGAAGATCGCACTTCCTGACAGGCAAGGATGCGCTCACAGGCAATGTGAGATATTGACGAGACGCTGATATTTTTAGCTGACTTTCATTAGGGCGGTTCAGAGATATCAGCCATCAATATGATTGCATCATTACAGTCTAGGCATGAGGTCTTAATACAGGCACGACCTTGACAAAATTAATCCTTGGTGAGTGATGTTTAAGCTGACTGGAATTTTTAGTTTGGCAAGTTATTCATGTGGCGATTTCTGAAATACATGAGACGGACTGATTCTTGGATTTCTTTGAGGTAGTAAAATGTAATATATGAATAAAGTAAAGCAAAGAAATGAGTCATATTTACAAGAATACTATGCACTTTTATTGGATAACAGAGAGACATAATTTTTAAAAGCAAATTTACTGCCTGGTAATTTAAGCCCAAGAGTGTTGTTATTTAGTGTATCAGCACAGGGTTCACAACCATATTGATATTCAATACAATAACACTCTTGCCTGTGTGAAATTACTTAAAGGAACAGGTCACCCAAAAATTAACAATAATTTACTCATCATCGTGCTATTCATTCTTCTGTTATTCAAGTTTTTTCACAAAAATATTTTGTCCATGTATTGGTCTCAGCTGAGTAACACAAATGACTCCACTGGGTTAGTAAATGTCTTCTGTAGTGAAGCAATAGCATTTGTAAGAAAAAACAATTAATATTTTGAGCTTATTAAGTAAAATTGAAACCAAAATTAACACATACATGAGTGAAATTCAAAAAGGCAACAAGTATCTTGAATGTGATTGGTGCTTGCATGTCTTGTGATTAAAAAAAATGTATGTCAATGAGTGACAAGACACACACGAACATTTTGGGTGAACTATTCCTTTAAGCTGTTTTATATTGAGCTTGCTTTAATGCATTTATAGCTTTTGTGGCAAATCAGTCTTTATTCTCTATTTATTTCCTGATGAGATCCAGAAGGTTTAAATCCTTCTGTGTAAAGTCATTTAAACTCACCAGGTTGTACAAACTCACTGCAGGGCTCCGTGTCCATCCAATCCCTTTATTTTACACTTTCCTCCAGGTGAAGTTTAAAAAAACCCATACATTATTGGCTCGCCTATTACGGTGTAGGGGCTAATAAGGCTACAAAGCTACTTGGCGAGACCACCACAAAGTGCTGAGGCGCAGAGAAAAGTGGGAACATGATTCATCTTGTTTGGAAGGCAAGGCCTTATTAGGACTGGTGAGCGTGGAGGGGCTCTGGCGGGGGGGAAAGGCTTCACTAGGCTTTCCTATCCAGCTTCCCTATAATTGCTTTTGGCTACACCTTGAGAATTTGATGAGTCGAGACGAGACTTTGTTTGAGTGACTGCACATGGTGCCTGGGCTGCTTTAGAAACAAAGCAATCACTGTATCGCCACAAGACTTCCAGGTTACAAGATGTAGCATTCAGGTCCATTTAAACATTCAGGTCCATTTTCTGCCTTTCGGATTCGTTCACAAGGGTGTTTATCAATGTTTAAATGTTCTTGTTTTGTAAATTGAACATAATCCCTCATGCAAATTCTGTGATGCTACTCTTTCAAGTTCTTAATAGTATTGTGATTCTGTTACTTAAGTCTAGGAGTTTATATTATTATCCATTTATCTTGTCTGTCACCAACTTTAATGAGTGGTGTAAGCTATGCAGTAAGTTTAATCATTTTCTACAGAAGTAAAAAATCACTGAAATCACTCCTCTTGCTTATGAAACTAAAGGCACCGTTGTCCTACTTACAATAAACTACATTTAGAAGATTGAAGTGGACATTTTCTCATAGTATGAGCTGCAACATTGCAAAAAGTCCAACTCTGAGATCAATGGCCCCCATGAAACAAGATAATAACATTGGCAAGTCCCATGTCCATCCTTTTATTGTCGCACAAGACGGATAAGATATTAATGTATTTAGGTACATATTTTATGTATTCTGCAGTTTCTGAAGTTTTCATAAGTAGGTATTTTCATGCATCTTTATATCTTTTGATGCATAAAAGTAGGGTGCATATATTTGGGAAAAGTAATAAAAGCTGTATTTTAGGTTGGCACATTTTCTTTTTATATTCCCTCTTTGTGGCCATGCATTTAAGAATTTGAGCCATTTCAATGATTAGTTTTTCTGCTTTTGGTGTGGCTTCCAAGTGCTCTGGTTTTAATGTGATACTCCATTCGACCCATTCAACAAAATAACATTAGAAGAAAAAGAAGATTTGGACCTCAGACACCCCACTAATGAATTTGAAGGCTTTGAAAGGTCCAAAAGGCTTAACAAGAAAGTAACATTGAGAGGGGAAATTGTGGCTACACCGACAATGTTAACGCTGATCCTAGAGTCATTACATGGCTATTAGTGTACATTAAGGCTTTGGGTTTAATAGAAACTCCTGCTGTTTGTCTCTGGTGGATGAAATAATTTCCAGAACCTTCCCCTGTCCCAAAATGTACCTCAATTTCTAACTGTTAACAATATGGGACAACACTTCAGCCATGCCTCTCATTCTTGACACGCTATTACCATAAGTTTCCGCATATTCTATCTTTGTATTATGGAAGTCTTCAAAGTAATGCTCTTCACAGCAGCGTGGAATCCCCTTATGCGTATGCTTTGTTAAGACTGAGAATGTAGTGCATATTCCCCGCTCCTGACAATCTTAATCATGTGATTCCATATCTGTTTTTCTCTTTCTCCAGAATTGCAGTCCATTTCCATAATCCCATCTGCAAGAAGAAATCTTTCTTTTTAGAATGGTGTTCATAGTCAAAACAAAAAAAAGGAAATTCATGAAAGGTCCTAGTCCTGTTACACAAGCAAAATGCTCACAGAAACTGTCAAGCGGGTGGCTTTTGAAGTCCCTTACTTTTATAATAAGATGTCTTGGATATATAACGGGGCTCTTGGGACCCTTGTGATATACAGTATGTCCAATTTACCACTGTGAGGAAAAAAGTACTACAGGCTTAATTTACGGTGCAGCTGTGTTGTGTAGATAAAGGTCAGTCCCAACTTTGTCTCCCACCCGCTCTCGATCTTGGCAATAGGTTTTGTTGATGAGAATATTGTAGTTCCATCCTTTTCTGGTGCTTTTTTGCACACGTTCCACTGTGGGGCCACTGCCTGGCAGGGGTCCATAATGTGGTTCTCGTCTGAACTTCAAGCAACTTATTAAATTCCCTGCCAGTGCCAACTTCATTTCTGCACTTTGAAATGGTTCAGTTCCCATCACCTGCTCGCATGTGCCATGGTGCCGGTGAGCGCTCAGCAGATTGTCGAGAACCCCTTCTCCCTTGCTGCTATTTGCTGCACTCCTTTCAATTCAGATGAAAGAGAGATGGGTCCACAGATAGCTCTGTGAGGAGAGGAGCTCTATTCCATCCTGATGAGCAGCAAATGTGAAGTCTTAAGAGACCTAAACCCATTTAAAGAAGGTGCTTTTCTGTGCTTACCCTAAGCTGCATTTATAAATCTGTACATTTTACTTACGTGTGGATGCAGATGGTTTAACGGTTGCTTTCTTTGAAAGCTGTTAAATGGAATTTAACGCCTGATTGTACCCAGCGTGCCTTCTTGTTTATTTCTTGTTTTTAAGATGTGGTGAGGAGTTGTGGATTTTGCCTAGAGCAAGGAATGCTTTTTTTTAAAGTCAGGTCGTATGTTTGTTTTCTCGCTCCAGGATTGCTCTAATCCTGCTCTATCATGAGCATAGCGCATATTAGACCCCTGTAATGCATTTGTTTGTCAGGAAGACTTCATTATGTGTTAATAGACAATTACCAGTCAAAATGAAAGAAATATTACATTTTCGGATATTATATGAATTTACATTAGTGAATTATAATAGTGGAAATTATTGTGTGTTTCTGGAGCTGAATTGTTAGGAAATTGTATTAGCATGTGCAAAGGTCCTTAGTTCGATCCCAGGGAACACACATACTGATGAAAATGTATGGATTGTAAGTCGCTTTGCAAAAATGCATAAAACAGAGATGGTAAATATTAATGGAAAGTCAGGTTTAGAAGATTTGTTGTAATCTAAACAGACATATTGAGACAACAAAGTGTGCAATTCACATATGGAAATAAAACCAGTAGCTTTTTGGCATGTTTGAATTGTATAAAAATGCAGCAAACTTGGAACAGGACTACTGCTATGTGGGCAGGGATCGAGCAGTTGGTAAAAATAGCAAAAGCAGTAGTACACACTTGTATCACAAGAGCTGTGCAAGTTTTACTTTGCCATGTGCCATTTCCCAGTCCTGATTTTTGAAAAGAAAATATTTTAGATAAGAATTACCTAATTAAATTATTATTTGAAAGGAATGTTGAAAATTTCTTTTTAATATTTTATGTGATTTTCTTTTACCCACATGACTCTTTTACAAAGCACCATCAGCGCAGCGTGACACTTCCATTACCCTCAAAAGCAGAATGCTAATTAAACATAAGTATGGGCTGGGCTATGGGATATTTCGAAGCCTCTGCATACCAACCATCTGGACAGTAATTAGGCCACTGGACCCTAAGGTCTTCTAATAAAGCAATTTATTGTCTCAAATGAGAAGTGACTCGCCCTGATCACCACACTTGAAGAGAGTCCTTCAGTTTTTTCTCAGCACTTTTACCTTTCAAGCACTACTTAAGGATGAGCTGTGTTTAATAAATTGTGAGCCTGAGCTTAGCAGATCAAAATAACAAAGGTATGAGTGGGTTATGTGTGGGTTTGCTCCTAACGAGCAAAGAAACAAGGAAAAGATGTTCCTTAGTCTGTGTAAGACACTGTTTTCCAGCTAAAACAAGGGTAAAGCGACACAGTTTCCACAAACAAGAGCCCCCAGGGCATCTCCTGTCCTCTCCTGTGTATTGGTCTTTATGGCTGTATATACTGTGGCAGAGAGGGTCCCAAGCCGGGCAATTATGAGTTTCATACAGACAGGAATGTCTTCTGAGAATGGCAGAGATTTATATTTTTTGGGAGAAGACTTGCAGACATTTCTGCACTGTGTCATTTAAGGTTGTTGTGACAGACTATGAGATAAACAAGAACCGTGTTGAGTTTTGCTATGTTTACGGGTTTTAAATTTGAAAAATTTGGAAATATGGACCCGCAACTGGAAAGAGAAGAGCTTTTATGAGTCTTTTTTGTGGTTAAAGTATCCAAGGTATGGTATAGAATAACTGAAAGCAATTTTGATGTTGAAGATGACTGACAGTAAAAGCATTCTTATGGGTCATGGAAAGGTTTTTCTGCCAAACAATTACAATAAGTTACTTTGTAACAAAAGGCCACTATGGCAACAATGAATGAAGATAGATAGAAATAATGGCGAAGAGGCGAATAGCTGCAGAAATCTCTTCCCCGCTCATCTCATTGTGTTTCTCCTCTTCTGACTAGATACGATCTATCCCTTCCGTCAATGTTATCCATTTCATTTAAAAATCCATGATTTCCCTTGTTGCTAGCTGAAAGTTGTCATTTAGTTTACTCTTAAGAAGACTGTATTGTATCAGATCCATCTAATGAAGGCTGTGCGTGAGTCAATAAGTAAAGTAGGCATGGCCAGGAAGAGAAGGCAGCCAGGGAGAGAGAAATCACTAATGTGTCACGGGTAATGACTGAGATAGTGACTTTTAGAAGGCTTGTTAACGGGCCTGTTTGTGGCAAAGCCCATTCTTCCACCTTATCTTACAACCCCAGACCCAACACCCGCCTCGACACTTCACATGTGTACCAATACATGTGACTCTCTGAGAACCAGAGTCTCTGCATGTGACCATTTTAACAAAGCTACCCACCAGCTGAGAGTTAAAGTTGTTTTCCTTTTGATATAATATTATAAAGACGGATGCTGGGCAGCTTCTCCTCAGTGTTTAAAGGGATAGTTCCCATGAAAATGAATTTTAAAAAGTGTATATTCAAAATCTGTATTTTTTCTTTTACAGGCAACACAAACAATGTTACGCACATTGTTTATACTGCCTTTTGCATGGAAAAAAAGAGCTTTACCTGATAACTATCACTGCACATATTGAGCATACACTTGAAAATGCTTGAAAATGTTAGATTTTTAATTTTTTATACTTTTTTAATCTGTTATTTATTTATTTATTTTTAGGTATTTTTCAAAATAACATTACCTTTTTTTAATCATTTTTTGTCAATATCTATCAAAATATAGTTTGTCATGATTAGATTAGAATTGAACTGTATTGTAAATAAATAATAAAGTGAATAGTAAAATAACCTCTGTATCTCATATCATCTTCTTTTTTTAAAATAACATTTCAATTTTAGGATGTGTTAAAATACAGCGCTTGAGGCATCAGTTTGGTTACCTGGTAACCATTTGCTTTTATTGTATGGAAAAACGTTTTGCTACACTTTTATTTTCTGTAAAGAAAGAATATCTTACAGCTTTAAATGACTAGAGGGTGAGTAAATGACAGAACTTTCAAAGGACCGATTTTTTCAAAGGACTTTGTTTATTGCTTACGCACTATAGGAAGAATTATGCCTTTTAAACATTCTCGGAGGGCTGTAAGTATATTAGGCTTTGAAGGTATATGTTCAAAGCAGAGAATGTAGAATATTCAAGGACACTGACAGACATTCGACAGATTTATAGTCTGTGATGTAATCAGTATACAGAAGATAAGCTCACTTTATATTATACTGTGTTTGTTTTTTGGCTTTAAATATTCACATTCCCTTCAGTACTTTTTCTGTTTCCTGTTGTTTCATTTCTGTTTTCTCACACATAAAATATGCAGTGATTTGTGGCAGGTAAAAATTGTAGGAATTGTGCAAAAAAAAATATTTGAGGATGATTTTTGAGCATGAACAGTGAGGAGAAGATTGAGAAAATTGCTTACAGATTAGCACAATGAAAAGGTGATGAGAGATATGACATATTTTCATCTGAGAGGACTGCTCTGGTTTCATAATAGCACAGATCATGATATTCACATATACACCCGGACACTTAACAGTTGTGTTGGCAGGTTCATGATAAGTTTAGTTGAACTGAAGGATTGTAAATGGATTTGTACATTTGAATATCTATAACTACAGGTCTCCAGTTTAGGCAGTGATGAATGAAAACTTACTATTGTATGGGTGGATACCCCATTACATCAAATTCCAGTTTAATCATTTCTAATACTTAGAGTAGATTTACATATTTCCTCTCTGTCTTTAACAGTTTTTCTTTTTATCAAAGTGACCTCTGGTTATTGATGCCGCTATGGGGATGTAGGAGAATTGAACAAGATAAGTTAAATATCAGTGTTATCTCTGCTACTCATTTGTTTAGTCTGTATATGAAAGAAATCAGCATGGACATCGCTAAATAATATTCAAGATTTGGATAATTAAACAGTACAAGCATCATTCAACACACACAAAACAATAAGGCTTTGTTTTTTGAGAATATAATGTTGATTGTATTCACAGCAGTTTATTGAATCTGAATGTTTATTGCTTTAGATACCATTTCCAGTCATAATCACAGCCACACTGGTTGTCATGGTGCATTAACTTGGGAATATTGCCATATTGATCGAACAGTTACAAAGACAAGGATCAGCAATCTTGAGATTCAGCCCATAATCATCCTTTCACATATGTTTTCATTTCCTTTTCCAAACTGTGGGATAATCAATAACTAATCAATCCCTTGGACAGCAAATGGGACCTGCTTCCCTGGGGAGGTTTTTCCTGACCACCTTAATAAGAAAGAAATGTAAAATATGGAGACGTATTGAAGGAACTCACGCATTCAACATCTGATGGGTTAATTAACTCATTGCTTACAAAGTAGCCATGAGTAGTCCATCTTAAGGGTCTTTGGCTCCCTGGGGTCAGCGAGGAAGACCTTTATTCAGTCTTATTACTGAGCAAGTTGTTTTTAAGCTACACAAGGGAATAGGGGCTGTATTGTGAGGATCCTTGTCAGAGAAACACTAAATTTGTATAAAAAAAAAATTACATTCATGCACTTGGCAGATGCTGTTATCCAAATCAGCTTAACCTGATAGCTGTCACCACACACATTGAGTATACACATGAAAATGCATCCGAACGACAATTTTTAGATATTAGATTAGGTATTTTTATAAATCACATTAATGTGAACTTTTTATTATTTTTTTGTTTATGTTCATTGTTATGAAAATTTGTCAAACATTTCATCTTGAATCTTATACCTTCCCATCAAAATACATTATAGTTCGTCATGATTAGATTAGATTTCAACTATGAAATATATAAGTGAAGAGGAAAATATTCAGTGTTCCTACTGAGGAACGGTGACAGTTAACAGGTTAAAATGGTGTTTTATTAGTAAATGCATGCCCTCAGAATCACACCCATGACATGCCGTTGCAAGCGCTATGCCCTGCCAGATTCCTACCGTAGCAGCTCATAGCAAAGACTTATCACAGTTATGCTGAATGAATCACTCCATGCAGTCATTGGTGAAAATCTACATTGCTGTGTTGATGTTAAGCACTGGGCAAGTTTCTTGTCAATAAAGTGCCTACAGATGGCAGATAAAATGTTATTTGAATTTTGAGCACTAACACTAGTGCAGGTCTTATTTTATGAGCTTTAATGTCCTGCTGTTTTACTTCACATTTTCAAGGAACAGTTCATCCAAATATGCAAATTCTGTCATTATTTACTCGTTTCAAACCCGCATGACTAAACATTGCCAAAATGTTCATTTTTGGGTGAGCGATTTCTTTCATACTTCTAGCTGCAGTATATGAACGGATTGCAAAGTACATTTGTGATTATCTGGAGCGATTGCAGATTTAACTAATGAAAACAGACTCCCGTGACAGGCCTTATTATACTGGATGATACCGCATCAGAGTTCATCCAAGTTGATTATCCCAGTAACCCTCATTAGCAAAAATACAGCAATCTATCCACTGTAACGTATCAACCGCAAACAAAATCATGCAGAAGAATCATATGTCATTAGAGAATAGAGAGGTTCATTTGTAATTGTCATCTCGCCACTAAAATCACTGTTCAAAATGTGTTTTTTCGAGTTCCCACTAACAGAGAACACACCTTCGTATTATGAACCGTTCTTAACAGCCATTTTCCAAAGCTGTAGACACGTGTCCTCGTATTAATGCATTAAACCTAATTATTTACTCTGCACGAGTATCTAAGCTTACTGATACAATTAATATCTATTATTCATGGATCATTAAAAAGCAGCTGTCTTCTGGATATGACGGACTATAATTGAATACGTTTAACATAACTTTTTTGACCGCTAATGGCTCTCAAATGAAATGCTAATCTGTGTTCAAGTGATTGATATGCAGACAGTGTGTCTTTAATACCAGCGATCTGCAAAAAAAGTTTGTTCTAAAATCAAATCTAAAGAAGCCAATTGACTCCATATCTAGCCATATCTTACTAAAGAGGTTTACGAAAGATGGATTATAGCATTGATTAAAGGTTAAAGGTTACGATTTTATTGGCTGTTTAACGGCTTGTTTTTGGGATGGGGGATAAGGGGTGGAGAGAAATGAGAAGAAGTCTTAGCTGATGGAGGACCAGTCTGTGTTTGACATGGATTCCAACAAGGATTACTAAGAGCTTGTCGGAGACACCGCTCGGGCGGGATGAAGAAACGTAAAAAGCTGGTATGCTGCTCCTTTCATTTGATTATGAGCTCCTGTGAATTTTTGCACTACTTATGCCAATGATAATAACTCTGGATGATATTGGACATCTCTGGCTGTTTTTCATATCAGTTTTGAATAATGGACACGGGTAGGGGAGAGAGATGTGGTGAGTGTGTTGTTTTGGGAGTTCTACCTTGAGAAACATTGTTAGTGAGACATTATTAATGCTTGGTACTTCAAATTTCTATCGCTATGACTGCATGCCAACGTTATTTTGCAGTTCATCCCTTCGGAAATGTAATTGCGTATCCTATGAGAGCATGAATCATCCACTTTACATGTTGTCTTTGTAATTTAGATGCGGTTTGAAAGCGGAGAAGACAGGCCCCTCATGTGGGCATGAATCTATTCATTCGGTGGGCAGGAGGGATTGTATGTAACTTTCCTTAATCTAAGGCATGTTTTATAATGCACACAGGCTCACGTTGTCTTCATTTCTCCTGTGGCTCTATGCAGAAAATGATTTGTACTACAAAGGTTTTTTTTTATTATTGTACCTGCCACAAAGTCTACAATTTGGTCATTGTCAAATGTAATTTACATAAGTAGAGCACATTTATAGTTGGTAATCAAAAAGTGCTGAAATCACTGCTATTTGTGTATGTGGGTGGTTGACAAAAGTCATATGGTGTATGGTGTGACCTACAAAAAATGTAAGAAAAAAAAAACTAACAATTAAAGTAAGATAAATCCTTCTCGTCCTATTTGTAGCTCCAGCAAAGAAGATAAATCTCTCATGCACATTTCTACAATTTTGCTGTTACACCATAGGACACAGTCATATATTTATTTGTCAACTACCCATGTATCACTGCATGTCTTTTAAGCTGAGATCAGCATGCTTTGCACAGCAAAACCACAGTCCTGCTACATGGCACCGTACTGCTTAAGCACACTGTGTAACACCTTGACCTGTTAACATGTGTGAAATAGAACGAAATGCATCCAGATTCGATTTTTACTATTTTGTTTATGGACAACTTATGGAGAGCTTGTTAGTTTCCTTTGGCAATCACACACTCCTAATGCATTCCAGATATAGACATCCACATTCATGACTAAACCTCTTCAGCGACGAGTGTGCGCACAGCGACCCGACAACACACACTTCATCCTCCCACACGGGCCCGGCTTCTCCGAGATCACGTGGGCTGTACTCACGATTGTCGCTGCTTCCTGCTGGTACTCCAAATGTATTCACGCTGAGCACAGAAGGCATCTGTTTCCTCTCCACTTTTAGATTTTTTGAAGATTCAGATGTGAATGGGTTCATCCCTGTCTGTAATTGCAAACAGCTTTTGCAGACATCTTACCTAGTTTGTATGACAAGAATACTTTTGTTTCATGTACCTTTTGTAATGCTTCCTGTATTCTGAAGATACTGCCTTTCAAGTGGCTTAGAAATAAAATAGCTTCTGGAATAGGCCCTCCGCTCCAGTGTTGATGGACGAGAGCAGGCTGTGCCTGGCTTTCAAGTGTTGACTATTACCTTTAAAAGGTAATTCAAGTCAATCGTACATCGCATGCGCTCCATCTCTCTCTGTCTATCCTCGTCTTTTCCTCTCTCCATGCTCAGCCGCTGTTGTGTGTTTATACATTTTTTAACAGCATTTTATGTAGCACATTAACTTGATGAATTATATTAACTTGAGCAACAGTGAGGACAATATGCTCGTGACTATATCATTTTGAGTGGTGGTCGAAAGGCATCCAGAAGCCATTAATTCTCATTGTTAAGGACTTCCCAGAGAAGCAAACCTGCGCTCTCGCAGCAGGGCTCTTTGTGTAATTCCTTACGTTGGGAAAAAGTTTGCACATAAATGATGAACCTCGTTGTAAATACGTTCAATAGCTTCCCCATATCAAATGAGATACATATGACCCATGCGGAGGCGGAAATGGTACTTACTGTAGCTGCGGATACATGTTAAAAAGGGGATTTGTTGTGCTGTGTACTGAAACAGAATCAAGTAAAATCTGCTGTTTTATACAGTAACTGGCATTGGTACATCTGGCAAGAACAAAGCAGTTTTTTTGTTGAATGTAACCTAAATTCCTAGCACAGGTGTCAGTGTAGTTGAGGACAGTGCATCTCTTTACCTCAGCACTAAAACACCAACACATTTTTGCTGGTGTTAAACTATAAGCTGTGAGCTTGTCTTGAGATGCCCTACAAAGTCTTTTAATGCCTTTCAAAAAAACTATAATAAAAATCATGAATTTTTATTCCAATAAGAAATGCAGCTCTGTGCTGCTCTGAGATTCTGTGTACCCATAAAGATTTGGTCTTGTGCTCTGTGAACTCACATGATAACCCTATTTCAAGGCAATAAAAAATCTGAATCGGTTCATCCCACCCAAAAGGAGAAATGGCCGTTACTTGCATTGTTTTTGGCTTTGCTTCACAAAGGCACCTCAACACGGTTCTAATGGCAATTCATAACTTTTTTAAAAGATGGTAAATTTGTATAAATCTATGCAATCTTTTAGTACATTTTAGTAAAATCTGCTTTCGCCCCAGTGACAAGCTTATGAGTGAGACTTCATTATTGCTTTTTCTTATACTCACATCGTACAAATTCATATGAAATTGCCACCTTGTAAAATGGTTACATTTTACATTACAATGACGTCAAGTTAGATACAGTTTTGGACATCAGAATGCAGAATAAATGATGGAATGGTTATTTTAGAATTACAATGTTTCACAGACCTTCCTCCCAGATTCATTCATTTATAAATATAGCAGCAATTACTAGTGTTAAACACTTTTTCAGGCATCATGGCACCAGACAGACAGGGTGAGAATAAGAGAGAGATACAGTAAAAGTTGGGTTACATTCTACTCTTGGAAATACGAATAAGAAAGAGTTATCAGTAAGAAGAACAAGAGCAGCGGCTCTCTGCCGTTTCTTTATCACTCATTAACAGAGTCTCTTTCCTCCTGATGAGCTCTGTGTGAAGCTTATGCCTGGTCGCTGCATAATTAGTGGGGTTTTTAGATTCTGCCTTTGATTCTCGCAGTCAGAGATGTTGATCCCACCTCACTTTCTCTGCGGGGGACGAGCGATTGTGCTGCCGCAGCAATCTGGGCCCTTTACGTGGGGTGGTGAAAAACTGTAAATTGTTCATCAGGGCTTTTCGCTACCCGCTATGAATTTTATCCCTTAAAATAGATAAATAAGTCAAGCTCCAGGTCAGAGGCAATTTTTCTGAAGCGCAGTCATCAAAAATGAAACAATTTACTGTCCAATAAATAGATTAAGGAATAAACAGACTATTACTGGGTTAAAAAGCTAATGTTTCGTATTGGCATGCCTTTGGTTGTTTGGTTTAAAAATATGTTGTAATATGCCTCACACAGATAAAATACGGATATTAATAAATCACAATAAATCATTTCAGCACTTATTAAAGCTTTTATCTGTAAATAAAGTGGAATTTCTTTTCAGAGGATATATACTGGATGGAAGGACATATATCAAACCACGTCAGTCACGGTGGATTAGATTGTATTTAGGAATCAATGTACTTGTCATTTCTGTATTAGTCAAACTGGTATTGGAATTTTAAATGTGCAAGGGTGCTTATGATTGGATTACGTGTTGAAAGTCACTTTGTACCTCTTAAGTCAATAGTAGGAAAAATTGATCTTTTTTTGGCAAGAGACCACTGGGGTTTCCTGTTCATGAAGCAGTGAATGTGATATTTAACAAACTTGTGCAGATTTGTTTCTGAAATGCTATCAAAGGATCGTCTACAACAGAATGTGTTCGATTGCTGGCTGACAGATGAGACATCATAATATGCAAATACTGAAGATCTACTGCATTCCTGAAGAGTAGAGCATGCCAAGATCATGCGTTTGATTCCTACTGAAGCCATGAAATGATAAAATGTATATCTTTAATGCAAAGTATGTTGCTTTGGATAAAAACACATGCCAAATGCAAATGTGCTGCATCTAACAGCTATATAAGATAAGAAAGCATAGCTGCCATTTTGATAAAGACTCATCCTCTTCTCCTTATAGGCGAGTTGTTTCTTATGAGAAAATTAAGGCATTCTTCCTTGACTTGTCATTACCATTGGCTGTGATTATATCACATACACCAATAAAACATGCACTCTTCCCGTGCTTTAACCCGCAAGTTAATTACATCTTTCCTTTAGGGCAGCGTCATTAGAAGATATGAGACTCATTAAAATAAAGCAATGATTTAATAACGTTGACAATTATCCTGATGTGAACATTGAGCTTACAGGAGGGAAAGGTCTGGTGAATTAGACGCCCGAGTCCGTGCTGACACCGGTGCTGGCACATGCAAATTTATAGTTACAGTAATATTTCGACCTAGAGTATTTAAAGATGACCAGAACACTGATCCATACTTCATCAAGCTACACACGCTCACCAGGAAGGAAACAAGTAATTATCTCACTACTTAAAATGTCACAACGGTGCTTGTAAAATAGTAGCGTCTTCTGAGAAACACACTTGAAGTGTGAAAAGAAAAAAACGCTTGCTATTTTTAGGTTTTACGTTTAACACAGCTGTTTGTGTGAGATTTGTGTTTTTTCTCCAAAGCGTCGTGTCCGGCTGGTGTCCAGGTGTGTGTTAATTTGACTGGGAAGGAAATAACTCCACCCCATGTTCTAGAGTAAACCAACACATCTTCTAGTCTTTTAACAGCTGCTCGAAAACACTTTGCAAAAAAAGGTAAAAGCAATTTAATACAGCTGTTCCGCTTCCTAGCTTTACCGCCATGTTAAATACAAACTGAGAGGCGTCTCTATTCAAATGCTAATGTGGGACTGACCATGCATGCTGTGTCACACACTGTACCTCATTCTTTCCGCATGATTATATTTAATTTTGTGTAATTATTCCAGAGCTTACACTCTATTCCGTCCCATCATCACTTTACCCTTGCTGGAGAGCTTGTACGCTCGCTGGCCCATAAGAGTAAAGCGATTGAGCATCTTCAATCTCAAGGGCAGCGTTTGCACTTAAACGCATTTTCTTAATTGTGCCACAAACAAAATATGGCCTCGAAGCTCTCGCAGGGTGTCAATGCTCATCACATTAGACGGTTCACATCATGAGGACCAGGTTAGTCTGTGAGTGGAGATATAGCAGAAAATGACTTATGTTGCTTGATTGCACATGGGGTGAGTTTGTTATCTAAAGCCTAAAACTTCCAGGGCCAAAGAGCGGAAAATGGTGGAGAGAACACGTAAGGATATTAGGTTCGGTTCTAGTCCAGTTGACACACTATTCGCACACTTTAAGCCGATCACAGCCGAGTCTGAACGCTGGCCAAAATAAATGTACCAGATTTTTAAAGGGTATCTCTTGCTTTCTTTTAGGCATGTCTACACATCAACATCTAAGAGCAAAGCTTCCTTCACCATTGATTGAATGGTACATTAAAATAAACAGTATCATGATGATATGTTTCAACACCTTAATATATGTTGTTTTTAATAGATCTAATGATCAAACTGTGTTATTTATAGATCAACATGAAAATGGATTGCAAGCGGTGTTCAATATTTACTTCAAACGTAAAGGATTATTGACAGATTAGTAATACATAGGTACAGCATTACGAAACAGAAACACAAAGATCAGTCTGGAACTCTGCAGTTAGCTCTTCTAAATCATGTGAGATTTATGCTGAAAATGTGTTAATGCCATGAGGCATGACTCGTGTACAGATATGTTGTATGGTTCCAAATAAAGTCCATTTGACTCCATATATTGCTCCCTCAGACAGTTACAATCAATACGGTATTGAATAGCCTACAAAGAAGCCACTAAATTCTCTTAATCGCATAGCTTGGGGAAATAACCAATATGCTCAACGAAAGGTTAACTTCGGTACAAATTGTTCATTAAATATGAGGTGGGAACGCATCTTTGGGTGTTTAAATGTGTGTTCGTGTACACTGGTCTGTCAATAGCGTCACCTAATAAGTCTTTTCCGATCACCTGTTGGTTGAGACATTGTGATGTCATGCCGTTCCTTTGCTATGAGCATCTGCTTTGTGGAATACGTGTGTCAACACAGACTTATTGCGTCATTGCTCGTTCGAGGAAATCTAAACATTGGGATTACTATAAAGGCTTGGAAGAGGTCTGTCTGGGCTAAATGTAATTTACCTTATGTCTTATTTTTCTTAGTCTCATTTAACTACTTTGTCATCTTTTTTGGTACAATAGTAGTAAATACAGCAATAAACAAGACACAGAATGCACTCGTTATATTTAATTTTATATTTGATTTATTATATTTTGGTCAGGCAGAAAAGGCACTCTTTAAACAAAGGTCATATGTGCCATTTTTTTGAAGTTTCTTTGACCATTCTTAGAATAGAAGGACAATGTATGTCATGTTCACACCCCTTCATACATCTCCCTACCACCCACCCATTTCAAATGCAATTTGTCCTCTGCGTAACATTTTGTGTCGTATAGTAAGAGTGTGCACACATGTTTTAAAACTCGACCATCTGTATTTTGCCTGCAGCGTTCTTGCACCTCTTTCTCTGTTTAAATGAAGTGCAGCTCATGACACACCAGACGAGGCGCTGTGTGGCTTTGCACTTTTCACAACCTGTTTCACGATCTGTCTGCTTTACCAACACACACCCACACTCATTTTAGAGCTTTGCTAATATTCATTTTCACACTTTTTCTCAAATATCCTATTTAATATAGATTGTAGTAATTTATTGTTAACTGCATGCTGAGTTTTGTGTTTTTGTAAATGAATTATTGTATCGTTGTATTGTATTGCCTGTGTAATATTTACAGTACACAGGTTGAAATAGACAGGAAAAGTGCTGGTTGAATGTAGCTGTTGTAAAATGCTACATTGAAGTGTCAGTTTAATTATTATCTACACTAACGAATGAACACAATTATAGTGAACAGAACTCCTTTGGTTGAATTCATTGCATGTTGTATGTGCCTGAATTTCTGAATCACGCTATTATGCAAACCTGCCCTCTAGAGGTCTAACAGCGACATCCGTTGTATAATACTTCAGAAAACAAGAACAAATAGCTTACATTCAGCAGTATCTGTTAAATGCCTGTTGTTTGCTTTTTTCTTTAACATCCTCACACATCAGCATCTTACTCAGAAATAAAGGCCTTAACAGATCTGGTTCAACCATGATTAGTCTTTGTGAAGTGCTTATTAAGGTCAATGTCTAAAAAAGCAGTAAATGTGGTTTATTAACCTCTGAGGCTTCATTTACTCGTCTTTTCAGACTTTGTAATAATCAAAGTAATTACGTCTCTAATGTTTGCACCAGCGGATTGTGCCCTCGAACTATTTTTCTATTTATTTGCTTCAGGGCTCAATCTTACTTCATGAAATCATTGTTTTGTGTGTGTGTGCGTTTGTGTGCGTGTGTGCGCTAACTTGCTTAAAGTTATAAGGAATATTATGTTTGGGAAAAAAGTCAACTTTCTATTTTAAATTCAAGGCCTCATTTCTTTTTTCACTAGAGATAACAAATAAACAAACAATATAATTTAAACAAATAACACTGGCTGAAAAATATTAGGGTTATAAAGTTCATTAAGTACGTTTTCTCTGTACTCTCTTTTCACTGTGTACTTCTGTATGATTGTTAATAATAAAATGATCTTTTAATTAAAAGTATTTATGCATCAAGAAAAACTGCTTTAACTACTGCAGTGGTTCATCAATTAGCAAACATCATTTACTTGAAAAAGAGTCTTTAGGAATGCAGCTAAACTTTGCAGAAACTTTACAGTCCAAGTACTCAACCGACTGACAAAGAAAAACAGCAGGACACCCACAGGGCTGTGAATTCATGCACAAACAATAAAGAATCAATCCATGAACATATAAGTCCACAGGCAAGAACAGAAGCAGTACTCATTTATATGTGCATGGCTACACTCATCAGTTGTTTCTTAGCAGGCAATTCAAACAAACAAACTCAGATTTAATCTTTCATTAAATGGAATTCATCCCAACTGTTGTAGCAAGTTTCTTCATATTATTTATAAAGACCAGAAAGCAATAATATATGATGTTAAGACGCCTTTTAGTTTATGTATTCTAACCGTTTCTCATTCTCTTTCTTTTCAGAGCCATGACAGTATGGTGGACTGTTTGAGTCGAGTCATGCTGCACACAGCCGTGTCTTGCTGGCAGCCTTTGCTGGGGCTGGCCCTGGTGGCCGTGTTCATGGGCTCCACTTTGGCCTGCCCCTCCCGCTGCGAGTGCTCCGCCCAGAGCCGCTCTGTCATCTGCCATCGCAAGCGCTACACCGCCATCCCTGATGGAGTACCTATCGAGACACGAATCCTTGATCTCAGCAAGAACCGAATCCAAGCTGTCAACCCCGACGACTTTGCTGCCTATCCGCACATAGAAGAACTGGACCTGAGCGGAAATATAATTGCGTACGTGGAGCCCGGGGCCTTCAACTCTCTTTACAGCCTTCACTCACTGAGCTTAAAGAGCAATCGCATCAAACTCCTCTCGCTAGGCGTCTTCTCTGGACTAGCCAACCTGACTACACTGGACATCAGTGACAACAAAGTTGTCATTTTGGTGGACTACATGTTCCAGGACTTGCGCAACCTGAGGTCACTGGAGGTCGGAGACAATGAGCTGGTTTACATCTCCCACCGGGCCTTTAGCGGACTGTTATCGCTGGAGAGCTTGACGTTGGAGCGCTGTAACTTGACGGTGGTGCCCACAGATGCCATGTCGCACCTGCACAACCTGGTTAGCCTACACATGCGCTACCTCAGTATCAGCTCCCTCCATCCCTACTCCTTTAAAAAGCTATTTCACCTCCGTCATCTTGAGATCGACCATTGGCCATCGCTAGACCTGTTCCCCGCTAATTCTCTACACGGCCTCAACCTCACCACACTTTCGGTTACAAACACCAACCTTTCCACTTTCCCCTACCAGGCTCTTCGCCACTTGCCTTACCTCACGCACCTTAACCTGTCCTACAGTCGCATCCGCACGGTGGAGGGCGGCCTGCTTCAGGACCTGGTGCGACTGCGCGAGCTGAGGTTGGCCGGATCTCAATTAGTGTCCATCGAACCGTACGCATTCCAGGGCATCCGCTGGCTGCGCTTTCTAAACATCTCCCACAACCGCCTTGATACCCTGGAGAGGGGAGTGTTTCATGCACCGGAGGCCCTGGAGGTGTTGATGATCAATAACAACCCTCTGGTGTGCGACTGCCGTCTCATGTGGTTGCTGCAGAGGCGCCATTCCATTTCCTTTGGCGACACCCAGCCTGAGTGCAGCACGCCGGAGGGCATCCACGGACGCCCTTTCAAAGAGTTCAAAGAGACCCTACTGTCCTACTACGTGACCTGCACCAAGCCGAAGATCAGGGAGAATCGGACGGGGATGGTGTCGGTGGAGGAGGGGCAGTCGGCCCGTTTGCACTGCAGCGCAGAGGGAACCCCACGACCCACCATTTCATGGGTCACACCGCGTCGGCGACACCTGACCAACAGGAGCCACGGCAGGGTGACGGTCCACAACAACGGCTCTTTGGATATCAAGGCAGCAGAAGTTCAGGATGACGGCGTGTATATGTGCGTGGCCTCTAACACGGCAGGCAATGACACACTAATGGTATCGCTGGCGGTAAAAAGCCTGGGCTCGCTGTATGCCAACAGAACCCAGCATTACACGGATACGAGCAATGCCACTGCCAACGGTACCAACCTTCCCAATGTGACCTTTGGCCTGGACCTAAAGACTATCTTAGTTTCTACAGCCATGGGCTGTTTCACATTCCTAGGAGTGGTTCTCTTCTGCTTCCTGCTCCTGTTTGTGTGGAGTCGAGGAAAAGGCAAACATAAAAACAACATTGATATTGAATATGTGCCACGCTCCAAGTCCAATGGGACCTCCGCTGAGGAGGCAGAACAAGGTGCAGGACCGAGGCGCTTTAACATGAAAATGATTTAAGATGATTTCAGCGGGAGTTTACGCAGATCATTATTTCATGAATGAAACCTGGAATAGAACTTGCTGGGAAACTCAACAGGAATCGGTCCAGATTTTGGTTCAGTTTGGGCTTCTCTGGATATACCGGGGAATAATATGTGTCAATAACTAACAATTTGTATGAGAACCTCTTGGTAAAAGGGGATGTTCACCACTTCTAAATTGTGTACAGAACAGATTTGTAAAATTCAAGTATTACTCTTATTTGCTGAGGCTCACACATGCTTTCTCACTGCGACCAACAAATGATGGGGAATCTGTTCTCTCCTTCATTATCCTGCATATATGTACGTAATGCTCAGTTATGTATGTGTATGTTAACATGTATAAACACTTTCTTTTGTTGCATTATTCACGAAATGCAGTGACCGCCAAAATTGACATCCCATGATTTGAAGGAAATATGACCAAGCCATCGTCTCGCTTCTCAAACTGTTTGAGGATGGAGGACAAAGGGCTTCAGCAGGCGTGAAATGTTACTCGGACGTGTGTGCCGTTTGTCTACCCCAAGTTACTCTCCCAATCTGAAGAATATTATATTTGTTTATAATCTGGAAAAAAAGAAGAGATTATTTATTTAAAATGGCCTTTATGTTTAAACTCCATAATACAAGGAGAAGATTTTTAAATAAATGCATTTTTCTATGATTTTGTTGTAAGTTACACATTAATTTCAAACTATCATCCAGTTTGGTTGTGCTCATCCATACTGTGATTCTAACTTTTCACCTGGTTCAGACTACAAAATGTCTCAATTTTTAGTCAAACCACCATTATTATTTCTTTTTCCTTCCTTGTAGGAAATTCTGACTTTGTTGTGGTAGTTTCTCATTTTGTTGTTAAATCATTTAGATTGTAAACAGTTCAAAGTAAAAGAAAAAATACATGTATGTGGAATAAAGAATATTGATTTGTATTCTGATGTTGCATTTATGTTCTGGATGATGAACCGGCTTTATTTATTAAGTCATTGTCATAATTATATTGTCTTTGAAATTATATGAGAGAGAGAGTTTTGGTTTATTTCATATGATTTCAAAGACAATATAATTATATATAAATACATATAATTTGGGTGTTTTACCTAAACGTCTGCTGAGGTTGAACTGAATGATCAAAAACAGGAAGTAAGTGAGAATGAGATCAAATGCTGTTGAACTAAGACACTTTGTATGTATTATCTCCCAGTAGCGCACGTCAGGAAGTGCATGTTATCTAAAGAAAAATCTCCAGAAAAGCTGTTAACCCTCTGACATCAGGAAAATGAGTAGGTAAGATGCATTTATCATGCACATCTATCCTACATCCATCATGACAATGAACAATGCAATGACAAACACAGTGGGTATGAAAAGCACAGTGGATGATAGCACTAATTATACAAATCGAGAAAGATGAGATGTTTTTACTGCATCCTAATTGTTACTTACTTAACTACAACACATGGTTTTCTTATTTCTTTTGTATCTCAGTCTTTCTTTCTCTAAAGAAGGATTAAACTCTTAGACAAGTGGTCATTCTGTTGGTTTGAAGTCAGGGCTGAGTACACGCCACACAATGCCATGCTTCCAATTAAAGTAGAATTCCCACGACACGACGAAAAACCTAATTTAAGATCCTGGTGTAACACTGTGTTGCAACTGTATTGATTTCCCAAAAGACCCTGTGGGTTAACTGGCCAAGATTAGGAATATTCAAATTTGTCTAATCTCAGTTAGGCCCTGAGGACTTTTATGCAAAAACTTGGCCTTTTTTGCTTCTTTTGGTCTGTGTTATTGCAGTCCCTTCGGACCGAAGGAAGGACAGACGGACTGTTGCCTGAGAAAAACGAAAATTAGGTTGACTACGGTTAATGGGTCAAATGCTGGTGTTTTCAACCCAAGGGGATTAGAAGAACTGCTCCTCAAAAATACACAAACACATGCAAAACATGGTCCTAAATTAATCATCTGTGTCTTAATAAGTCCTTACAAAGTCCTTTCTCAAACTATGTGTCTAATTTGAACTTGAAAACACAATGTAAGATTAAATATTGTTAAATATTAGGGGTTAGGGTTTTTTGTAAATTTTTATTGAAATGTTTAAATGAATATACTAAATGTGTGTGTTCAGAGGGTATTACTGCAAACAACAATTAGAAACATTCGTTTTTTAAATGCATAATAAAAATATGACTTTTGTATGATCAAAATATTTCTTAAACAGGAGTTAAAGCAGAATTTGTATTTATCCTATTTGAGATGCCATCAATAAGACCCCTAACTCTAAAGGTAAATATCATCTGCCATTTTACAACAATGTAATTCTGAGTCAAGAAGCACTTAGATCAGCTTGTTCAATAGAGAGGAAATTTAATTAGAGAAACACCCTGTAGGGCTTTTGACAGAGGTTTTGAGTCTGAGATGTATCTTTCAGGGAGTTGTAAAGAAAAAAGACATTTTGCATGACTGAGTTTTATTTATGAAGCCAAAAACCGCCAGGGTACTGCTGCCAATCTGAAGATGACTGAATTATGATTTGTTTATGCAGAATATGTAGTCTACAATATATTGTCATATATAAGGATACCACATGAATGAAGATTTTTAGGTATTCCCTTGATACAATACAACCAAGGTGGCTTTATACAGTGTATACCAACCGAAGTGAACTAGAAAATGTTTTAGGTTTGCTGTAGGAGAGACATCAAATGTTGCTTCCTTCAACAGACATTGTTTTTGAGCAATATGGTCTGAGGCTTATTTCATTGTTTACCGTTTGATAGATTTGCTGGATATTTTTTGCTGTATATTTGAGAACATGTCTGTCTATCACATTACCATACTGTAACCTTCTTGTCTACCAAGATGAAAGCTGCATGCAGGGTAAGAGTGTTGTAAATGGACAGAAATCCTGCGTTTACTTTAGGTTTCTTATTATAAAAGCCATTTTTGTTTAGACCTACTTTGGAGAGACCTGGAATAACACCTGACCCAGCTAGTAGCAACTAAAGAAAACCCGAACAAAATGGAAGTTCAACAATGTTTTACTTAATAAAAGTTACACCTGAAGTTCCAACCTGCTGTACTCTTAAGAAAGTGGGACACTGTCGTCTGTGAAAGAAAAGTGTCAACAGTGACTCTTATCCAATCTTCAATCTACTAGTTATCAACAAAAGCACAATACCGACATCAATCATACCAGCGGCAGACAGACCTCTCCGATTACTCTCTCTTCAAGGACATTGTCTTTTTTTAAGCCCAATTCTGCGAGATCTGATTACATTCTTATCAAATAATCGTACGATTGATTTAGATGCTCTGATATTGCGAGTCTGGGGTTAAAAGGAACGATATTGACTGAAGAGATTCTGAGCTGTGGGTGGAAAAACAACAAAAAGCGAGATGTCAACGGATGTGCTGAGGCATGAGAGGAAGGGCGCCGGGGCTGATGGGTGTGCCAAGAAAAGCAGGATGGTCACACATCAAACTCTACGCCAATTTGGTTGGAGCCACAATTCTGCATTTCAATCTGTGTGAAACACTTTCGTCCAGCCGCAATATAAAATTGCAGTTTGACTTTTGTGCCACTCAAATGTCAGATCTGAAATGCAATTTACAGCTTTTCATGCTAAGGGGACCATTCTGAAAAGATACTGCTACTGCTGGTTATTAATGCCAACCGAACTTTCCGAAGAACTAAAAAGTACTGAATTTATACATGCATTGTATATATACATGAAATGAGAAACATTTACGGGTTTTTATACATTGTGGGGTCCAAATGTCCCTACAACAATTGTAAAAGTCTTAAAATGGTTGATTATTAACCATTCTAAATGATGCTTATTTAAAAATGTAAAAATGCAGAACGATTTTTCTGAAGGTGTAGGGGTTTCCTTTGTACAGTATACACAATGTTTAAAATATTTCGTTTTTTTAGTGTAGAGTTGACATGACTTGAGCACATGAATGTTTTACGGGCAAATTTATACTGCTGGGAGTTGATTTGTCGACTCGGGTCATGTGATCGAGTGCCAACATGTTTATTCAATCTGTCTTTATTTGGACCTGTCAGCCGAAGTAATCGCACCACTGAGAACTCAAACCAAGCAACACAAATTGCTCTACAACTTGTTACACATGCGTGCCTGTCAGCCTTCAAGGTCTCCAAAGACAATTCAATTCAACCAGACATGCGAATTTGATGTTATTTAAATAAAACAGAAACAGAGAATGTGTTTTTCAGTGGCACACGTCACCTCGTTCCCACTTCTGGAATTTGTTCTAGTTTTCCTCTTCACCACACACAGAGGAATACGGCTTTAGTGACATTACAAACAACAAACTCCTTCCAGGTTTTTCTTGTTTTTCACACTGTCACAATGGCAAAAGTGTAGACTTAAGTGGCTAGAAAATCTGATCTCCCAGATAACACATTAACATCACATTCTCTAACAAATACACACTAATGTAAAGAGCGTGGATCCATCTCATCAGATCACAGCTTTAGGACACAGGTTGGATGTTATTTCCTCCATCAAGTGCAGTGTTGTAACTGGACCTGTACTTAAATAGAATGCTGGCAATTATAAACCGTTTTGTCCACAGTAGCAGAAATTGTTCTTGTGTGCTGGTACACTCTGTATCTACCCGGCAAGACGGTCTGCTAAAGAAAGTTTTGACGTTAGCCATTCAATTTGGGTGCATCTTGTAGCTTCATCTAGCCAGTGGCCATAAAAAAATTGAAATTCGAAGGGTCTGACATGTTATATCACCAATCACACTTTGCTTTATTTTATGTGATGTTTGAGAGGCAGGCAAAAGATAGATACATTAAAATGAAGTTCTGCGAACAAGCAAGCGTCTGTCACAAAGAAAATTGCTTATCTTTGAAATGACTTTAGGAATCACAAGTGGACTGCTATTTCTTTTAGTGGTCTAAACATAATAATAAATATTTATATAAAAAGATGCTTTTTTATATATTTTTTAAGTAAACTTAAAAAGTACATCAAGCACCGATTAAGTCAATAGTAAGATTATTAAGTGAGGTAAATGAGAAAATTGTAGGTTAATTAGGTACGCAAAGTGATGTTATGAAGTATAGTAGTGCAATAACCAGTGGGGAAGGTGAGAAAGATAATGCCAAGAACTGCATTTTATCACCAACCAAGTGTCAAATCCGTTAGAGCAACATTTCCATGTCTTATTTCTTACACCCATTCAATGGCCTACAGCAAGTAGTGTTTACCACTTTTCCATTAAAAAAAATCTATTTCAAAGCAAGCATGTGTGACAGGAAGCTTAAGATTTCACTGTATGAAGTAACATGAGGAGGAGGGTTCACATGTCACATAGAACAACACAACTTCAAAAAAGAGTATATGAAAAGCAGGTAGTGTCTTATTAGTCTGGGGAACAAGGGTATGGACTATACTAAAAGCCACGTGTCTTAACCATGATAAAACAAGCTTAGAAGAGCTTAGAAAGATGCATTAAAAATGAATTGTGTTCAATTGAAAGGTGTGGAGGTGTAGATGAGCGGTACATAAGAATAAACACACAAATAACTGGTCACACATCTTTCACACACATCTATTCACTTAAACGCTTAACCCTGAGCAAAATGTAAGGCAGACTTCAGTATTATAAGTCATTCAGATTGGTTCCACTGCAAAAAAAACTGTAAATATTGACAAACCAGACCACATTCTGGGTTTACTACAAACAAACAAAACAAAATGTGTACAAAAATCCAATCAATACCGCTCATGGCGAATCTTTCAGATGTTTTTTGTTCTCCTTTTTCGTCACTCACATTTGCTTCATGGTTGGCATATTTATTACTATAGACAGAAGAAGAAAGTCTGCAGGGCACATATTAGTAATTCATAAACACAGGAACTACATTTGACACTTCGGTATTCTGAAAGGAGGACAGGAGCTGCTTCTAAAATTTAACTTAGTTAAATAAAACCCTGTTTCTAAAACTGGCTAGATAGACAACTAGACAGCCATTATGGCCATAGAATTTTAAGTAAATGTATGTTTCATACTGTATAATACTTTTAAATACAATTTCATTTGAATATTTTCTGTATGGAACAGAGGAATTAATACATTAAATCAATCCAAAGTTGCGTGCTGTTTTGGCATTTAGCTGTTTCTATGACATTGCATCTGGGTAAGCTGCCATGAAATTGAATGCAATTGTTTTGGATTGCACACATAATAATAAGCCATCCATCCATTTAAAAATTTAATGTTTTGCGATTGTTAACTCAGTATATGCTGTATAATTCAATTATGTATTTGGCAATAAAATATTGCCCGGAAATCCCATTAAACAAGGCAACAATGATGAAGCAAAAACTCCAAGAGCACAAGGAAGGACATCAGTAGTGATTGATTTTACTGAGTGCAGTTTCAGCTTTGTATTAAAATGAATGAGGATGTTGCAAGGCATCCATCCATCCATACCCTACTGCTTATCTCACAGGGAGTCTGCCATTCAATTTAAAACAAAAGCAATTTAATGTTCAAACTATATAGCAAGAGTAGTATCTATATGATTAAAGCAAACTTTGTGGAGATGCATTAAAGTCTTAAAAGCATCTCTAAAAAGCATAAATGTAAATGTAACTTTATATGTGAAAAAATCATGTCTTAAAGATTTCATTGGTGTCCCTCCTGCAGGTCAGCTTAGTGGGGTCTTGCATCACTTATGAAAATCCAGCCCTGAGGGTCAAGTGCCCCAGAAGGTTGGGAGCAATAAGGAGAAGAAGATATTCATGAGAAAATGTAATGGGCAAGCAAAATTGGTCAGTTAATATAGAGACTAGGGCAGCCCTAGAGGGAACCCATGGCTGGCCTAACTATATCATCCCTGCTAAAAAAAACTTCTAAGATTGAGAATTATAACCCTCATCCTATGAGTAGAGATCAACAAATGCATTTAACTAAAACTCTTAACTGGGACAATAAATATTTCTGTGCATTTGATAGTTTTATTAATAAACATAATTACTGAATTAAATATCTGAATTGTAGGTGGATCCTGTGAACATTTACATTTCTGCCCTATACATAAATGTACAGTAAACAGCTATGAATGAGTAGGCATATAAACATGTAGACAAGGATCATTTGATTTGTTTTTTTGAGACAATGAATGGGAATGCTAATGAATGCCTCCTTCAATGTAAAATGTGGGTGTGTCCTGTTTACTCATTCACCAATGACAGTGACTTTACAATTATTGCAAATTGGTGGCAGCTGAATTTGAGTTAAGGCAAGGTTTTAAAAACTCATCAATCATTGAGCAGTCAGTTTGTGGGGTGGTTATGTAGTATGAGAGCTGGTGGATTGAGTAGCTGGCTTGTCATTGCTGCAATCCAGCCCTTCCTTATTTGTTTAGTCAAGCCTTCAGATACCATATCCAAGAACAAAGCACAAGATATTTTACTTTAAGTATTATTACCTTTTTTAGTTTTTGTTGTAGGTGTTTAGTTGTAAACTGGTTGGGTGTGGATAGGTCAGAGAGTAGAAAAGAAAGAAGTTAAGTGATCATTTGAAATGGCATCATTCTGGGAAAACTGTAGCAGAATTTCACATGAGTATGATACCCGTCTTGTCATCACACAGTTGATAAAACGTCTAGATGACTATCTGCTAAAATTATGTGCAACCAGTGGGCACTTTGATCCCATAATGCCAAAAAATTATTGATTATTGATTAGCACTTGTTCAAAAACCTCTGTAAATCAAATGTTGTTAGTAGGCAAAAGAAGAGATGGCTTGGTCAAGGACGATACAAACGTAGCTGGTAAAATGTCTCATTGTAGTGAGTGGATATGGAGGCAGGTTGAGAATCCATGTGCATGAAGTTGATAATCCAAATATCAGTACAACCAACTAATGTGAACAATAAACAGATTGTAAAACTGTCAGTATTTCACAACATTGTTAAAAACAAGGCTGTGTACATATGAGACAAACGGGGTGTAAATGGAGTGTGCATACATCATAGTGAAGTCCTAGTTTATGGGAAATTGCTCCACCTGGTGGCTGGATGAATGGACATCTTTCCCTATTCATTACACTTCACTTTATACAAGCATGACCTATGGATGCACAGACAAGAAATAAGCCAATTCTGTATTTCAATTACAACAGAAAAGAGGCTGGATTAAAAAGGTCTTTATTTTTCATGTGATGCGTGTTAAATGACAGTGATGTCTGTTAAGTGAATGGGATGAAATGTGTTTTATGTGGTAACCTGAGTTACATGAAGTAGTTTTATTACAAAGGAGAGTAAAAATTCTGCACTATAATTAAAACTAAGGTCATAAATTTTATTAGTGGAAGTGAACTTCAGGATGGGGAAATCAATTACATGGATTTTTAAAGACTCTTGTGCTGCCAAGGTCATAGAAATAGCTCTCTTGACACATCTGACATAATGTTCTCTTTTATGTATATATATCCTATAATCGCCCATTAGGTTTAGATTTTAATTCCCTACAGTGCGTTTTGGAAAATCCTACATATTCAACAGAACGTTGAAGTTTTGAGTTTATTTCCAGTCCACACTACAGGCCAGGATTTAATTCTGTTCTTCATTATAAAATGCTTGTTTTAATTAACAAATAACTGTATTCATGTTTTACATTCTGATTCACTTTTAAATACTGTAATTAGTGGCTAACTGGTAATATTAGGACATAATAACTCGTTCAGGACAAACGGCCTTTCCATTAGGTGCAAATTCAATTTAACTAATTCTAATGAATTACTGAAAGTCTAACTTTGCATCAAAGGGTTGACAAGGCTGACACACTAGTTACCAGTTAATGGTCTCAAAGGGTTGCCATGGAAACCAAGGCGCTTTGAAGCAGAGCAGCTATCGTCACTGTTCATGGGAAATAGAAAAGGAAGTAGTTAAGACAACCTCCGCTGACTCTGAAGGAGAGATGAGAAAGATTACATCTTTCTTCTCCCACTCACTCTGACACCCGAGATCCGGATCTGTGCGGGTTCACGACCATGTTCTGTGTGTTTTATACCATCCTAAATGCACACTTTTAAACAGCAGTCTGTACAATATATGTTTAGCAGAGATTTACACAGCTAAGATGTAAAAAAGCAAATCTTTTAGTCTGGGTAAGAATGGTACAATAACTGCACATAAGTGCATGCTGCTCTGAACAAAACAAGTGGTGTGAGACCTCTTCATGGGAGCACTAAGTACATTTCACTTGATAAACGTCTTGTTGAAACGGCACACAGCCAGACCGGCAGGCGGTGGATTTTTCTTACCACATACATTTACACTTGTCCATCTACTCAGAAGTGGAGAGTGTCTGCTTTTTGCTCCGAGATCGACAGCGGAAAGTAATTACTGTCGTCCGGAACAACCCAAGTACCTGCTTTTCAAGCTAGCAAATTGTTTCCTTTCTTTTAATGGCTGTTATGGCGTGTTCCTCTTTAAATTGAACATACAGTTTAAACTCTGTCAATGAGTTGCAAACAATGCAACAGATCTTTTTACTGAGTAAGATAATGTAAATATCAAAGTGTTTTTTGTTGTTAATGTTATAGTTGGACATTCTTCTGTAATGTTTTAATTAGGAGAAATATTCTGGAAATGACATACTCCATTTAACAGTTAGCTTAATCTGAAAATCAATGTACAGAACAAATAAAGTGGTGTTGCAATTTGGTTTTGGCACAATAGATACTGTTAGTCATTGTTTAAACTGTTATAGCAAAATGACTAGTGTTGGAAAAGTTTGGAAAAGTACATGAAGTTTAATTTGATCAAATAATCCAAACAAAGTTGTGACCAAAATAACTTAAACAATATAATTTATATAAAAAATAAAAACCTTTAAAAATCACTGCTCTATTCAGCCTAAAACTGTAAGCAAAAATAAATCAAATTTTCCCTATTGTTCACTTTTGTAAGGTGTTTTTTATTGATCCACCAAAACCATTCAAAATGTTTTTTCTGACCATTGTTTAGTCAGGCCTTTCTGCTACTGTACCTTTAAGATGTCTTTAAAATGAGTAACCATGTTTAGATACAGTACATGATGCAGATTTGCGGTCACATTCAGTTTCTCATACAATAATGCAAATGAGCAATTCTACATTTTTCAGGTGTGTTACAAAAACAAGACCAATGTTTAACCAATCATCTAACAACTTGGATAAGCAATTTTAAAAAGAGGAAATTTACTCCAAAACAGCATACAGTCTATAATTTTCAACAAACTGCTGTCTTCATTTATAATGAGAAGAATACTTTAGACAGTCTTTCACAGAGATGAGCATGTTAAAAAATAATAATCTCATGAGTATGATGGATTTAAAAAATATTTCTCTAAATCCTAAATTTTGCAGAGCCTCTGGGTAGGTTTAGCCATCTTCAGTTACAAACTGTCTCATCCATATTGATGAGAAATCAGTAAGAATACAAGCGCAAGGAACGAAGTACGCAGCAGAAAACTTAAGATGCACATTGGCCTACTTTGCTCGATTTCCCATGATCCTCTCATGTATGCACCTCTGCATTAAACTATAATTGGCCAAAATATTGACATGCAAATCACAGAGGAACAGGATGACTAATGACTTCCCGTTTCTGGCGCATCTTTGCACGGACGACGCGTGCAACACAGCCCTGGCCCATGGCTGTCTCCACTGTGTTATTGCACCGCATGCAATGCAATCTAATCTGCTGCTTTAGGCCTGCTAACCTGCCTGTTAAATAATAAACACCACTGGACAGCAGCCTGCAAGGCCACGTATAATCCCGGTATTGCTTTCTGTGTTTATTGCTCTATGTGTTCATTACGCGTCTTTACCTGCGGCGCAAAACAGCCTGTTAAATTGTGGCGCTTTTTTTTTTTCATTTTGTTTATTTTCCATCTTTTCTCATCTCCGCCAGTAGGATTTCTTTTTCTGCTTCAGTCTCTTTTTTTAATATAAAGTTAATATCTGTGCTGAAAAACTTTAGTTTGATTTTAAAGCCTTGATGTTTAAAAACATGGCATTAACTGACTTCATTCTATTAATGTCTTGAATTTGAACATTTGTGTTGTAATGCTACTGGTAATGTAATGCATTTATATATCTGATATATCTGTATATGTAATGTGACATGACATTTTTATTAATATATATATATATATATATATATATATATATATTTATATTCATGTATTTATTTATTGTATTTTAATCTATTTGTTTATTTATTATTTTATCTACTTTAGTTTATTTTTATTTTTATTAAATTATTTTAATTTAACACAAGTTGAAGTACTGTGGTTAAAATGCTAAACCACTCCCAGAGAAAAGATTTATACAGACAAGTAACCCTTGTGACCACTTCCCAGTGTGACAACCAGGCTCGGTCATCCCTACATGTATTATTTATCTCCAAATCCCTGTCTATCTACCCAGTCATAAGTTACTTTGAATTCTCATCACATCAGGCGGGGTAAGGGGGGAGTTACGACACTTATGAAACCTTTTCATCTCACCTCCTCTTATTCCTAGATGTCAGCTGAATGATGTCGTTTCATGGTTCGAGCTGAATTACACCAGTTCCCTCAGACGCTATCGAACGTCAATTCTGTCTAATAAGTCTGTTGGAGAGCAGTGATGAGCGTTTGATTCCTGACTGATATCAAAAGCTTTGGCAGGTTTCCTCTTCCAGCAGGCACTCGGCCCTTTCCTCTCCGGCCAAGACACCATCACCATTCATGTGAAGTGAATGACACTCAAGTCCAGCGCTCTGATTCACAGAGGGTAGTGCAATATGACGGCCCTCGTGAGTAAAAGAATTCAGAAGAAAAAAGCTCTTGTTCTGTGCTACCGATAGGAAAAATAATCCCTGAATGGGTTTTTAATGAGTGCCATTTTTCTCCTCCTTGCTGCTTTGTGCATTTCTATTGAAGTGCTGGGATGAGAAATGGAAGCCATGGCTATGCAACGTCCCCAAACCCCTTAACTAGTCACGTCTGTCGTCCAAAACAGTGCAGCCAGACCGAGAGGGTTTTGCCCTTATTTTAACTTCTGTATTAATTTTATCACACTCCCATGAAACTGGTAGGGGTCGTCTGTCATGCATCATGGAGAAAATGACCTTTTGGTCAATTCTTGTCAGTCTCTTACCTTTTATGGTGCTGTAGGCGAAAAAAGGCTACATAGACTACAAAGGTTCATAATTTTCATAAATTTATCTATGAACAACAAAGTATAACTGCAAGCAAGTGTGTGTCTGCCACAAGCCTGAACGCACATCATGTGCACATTTATGTAATGTTGAAAAATAAAATACACAAAGCACAATCTAAACTTAAAATATAAAGTATAAAATATAAAGATGGAGTCAGATTTCTTGTTTCTATAAGCGAGACAGGCATATTTTTCAAATAATAGGCAAGTAGTTTGCTCTATTTATTTTGTATACAATCCAATATCCCATGAGAAAGAATCGTTAATGAATAAACCGTTCTTGATTTTACTGTTCTAATTATAAATTTGAACAATTTGCTTTCCTTGTTATGCAGAAGTCACAGAAAATGTATTCATAACATTTATTCATAATGTTCATAAACTCAACTTTATTTAAGCCCTTAACAATTGCAGATTTTTTCATAACTTTTTCAGTTATTTCTCATCTTTCAGCATCTCCTTTTATTGGAATGAAATCAGGCTGAATTTGTTTTAAAAAAGAATTAGAGGTACTGTTTTGATACAAAACAGAAATGTCAGGTGATAATCAAATGCACTCAGGGTCTAGTTCCCCATTTCTGTAATACCAGTCATTTTGTTAAACAAGAACACTGGATGAAATACCTGTAAAGAAAAGGGAAAAATGGGAACGGCAATAAAGAGATGACCTTTCAGAGAGCCGATGTAATTTATGAGCTGCAATCCAAGGTGTACGTTCAGTTCAATTTGGTTTCCTTTTAAAACTAGTTTAGTGCATCTTACCATAAAGCAATACATTAGAAAATACAATTCTATACTCTGTGTGGTCTACCATCTACTTTATTGACAGGCAAAATTACTTCTGCAAACCCCATACCTCTTTACAGAAGGAACCATTGATTGCCAACAACAGAGACACTTACTGTTGGAAGCACAGAGGCAAAGGCAGTGGATAAGAGTGGCTTTGACATAAAACAGCACCCAGGAAAATGGTGAGAGAGAGAAAGTACAGAACCAGCTCTGTGAAAATGGATGCCTGAGGGACGGCGTGAACCGATCTATCTGGACAAGCGAAAGTGTTTAAATTCACCCCATCCAAGAATGTCTAACTAATAGGATCTCAGCAAACAGCTTTGCTGGAAGCCGGAGCGGCTCGTCTCCAAGGACACAGACCTGTCTCTGAAATACATGTGAATGGGGAATGGAAAGGTAAAGATGCCCGTAGAGACTTTGCTGCTATGACAGTTGAAGTTCAGACAGGACAAATTTTGTATGAAGCCGGTCTGGTTTCGCAAAATATTCTGAAAAGTTCTTTCACTTTTAAATTGATTTTGTGAGTTTGATAATATTAAATATTAGTCATTTAGAATGGAAAATTGGATAATGGGAACGTTTATGCGATACATTGATCTATGACCCATTTTTAGGCCTTCCACTGTTTCCCAATCACAGCTATAAAACTCATGCCAAATCAATACAATTTTATTTGTCAAATCTAAAAGAGATGACCGTGAGACTCCGATTAAAGCTCACAATCACACAGCAAGCATTTAATTTAATAGTTGTGCCTGGCGAGTTGCTGAGGTCACTCTGCTGTAACTATGATTAAAAGATTGATGACATAACAATTCAGCATGACCACACAAATTACTTAATGTCTTAAGCTGTCCAATGACACAAAAATAGGCGGTTAACGTGTATGTGACTCGTACAATTAAACTATGAGATCATGGTCAGTACAGCACCTTGTGACTGGCCTAGAGCCTCGGTGAAGTTACATGGCTGTCTTTCTGATGTCTTAATGGGCCAATTATAATAGGTTTGAAGTGGATTAATGGAAGTTCTGTCAGCTCAGTGTTCAGAAACAAAAGGAAGTGGGAAGATGTCACAAGATGCTCTGAAACCAAGCATGGCTAGAGATGTCTTAAAGAGAGTCGATCTGAGGGGTGGTGTGTGACTAAAGCCTGTCTGAAGTGACAATGTATAGTTAAGAGAGAATCTTTCATGTCCATTAAAATGGGAAGGCCTCATTAAAGTATTAACTGGTAATATGGCTTACTCTCTCTATAAGAAAACTTGTAGCTTACTCTATGAAAAACCTAAAGATAAAACATAAATAAAATTATTATTGCATTCTATTGTTTGAATTATAAATAAACAACCAATAAAGGTCAACATTTATAGCTGAATTCTAATCATGACAAACTATATTTTGATGGAAATGTATAAGATTCAATAATAAATATTTGACTAATTTTTCATAATAAACAAACAAAAATAATAAAAAATGTTAATGTAAAAATATGTAAAATAAAAAAACGTAAAATAAAAATATTTGTAAAAAATCTAATATCGAATATGTAAAAATTATTTTTTACTTTATTATTATTATTATTATTATTATTGTTGTTGTTGTTGTTGTTGTTATTATTATTATTATTATTATTATTATTATTATTATTATTGTTGTTGTTGTTGTTGTTATTATTATTATTATTATTATTATTGTTATTATTATTATTATTATTATTATTATTATTATTATCAGGTTAAGAAGAGAAACTAAAACCATCATGTTATCAACACAGTTGTCACTATAAAACATCTCCATAAAGATTCTGTGTCTTTTGGATTTTTATTTTGAAATTGTACTCTTGCCAAGGGATCTTGTTTCCTTTTATCTCACTGTTTTCACCTGTATCTCATTATTTTGATAAGTGTTTTGTGTATTTAGCCCTCATGTTCCCAATGCTGTTTTTCATCTCTTGTTTCTGTTCTTTGTATTGGAGGTGAGTTTATTTCAGTCTCAGGTACCCATGGTTTCTCTTCCCTGTAGTTTTGTTTGTTTTGAATTTATTAAACGCTGCACTTGGATCATACTCTGCTTCTTCTCATTGCCTCCAGTTACAATTATTGCCATCAGCATCAACTGTACCAAAGCAGAGAATTTCTGATATTTATGAATAATGACAGAAAAACAACTTCACTTGTCAAGATGGAAAAGTTTTACTGCCTGACAGTCAAACAGTTGGTATTTTATTAAAGTACATGACCATATTCTGACCATAGTCCAGTAATCCTACTTTACATTATTATGTGTCCACAGACTTCCCGGTCATATAAAGGTTAAACTGAAAGACAAAATAGTAATCAGAATGCACCCACATATATTGCTGTTGTAAAGCTGTTCATCTAATACCACAGCCAGCATCTCCCCCAAGCTGGTGATATTTCTGGACTGCTCTGGATTAGAGCATCATATGGAAGTATGGCTTCACAATCCACCAAAAAAAGAGACTCGGGGAGCTAATCCAAATTGACTTGCACTTGTTCAGATTGTATCGCTACCCCTGATTGGAGTTCTGATGACAAGCCAGCTTTACACTGATGGGAAGTGAGGTTGGCTGACTCTGTAGGAGGACAATTCTTTAGAATTTACGTTTGGGTGTAGACAACAATTTCTACCAGAGAAGACGGAACTTTTGCATGCGTACTGGTCCATGTTTGTTTTATGTTAATTTAATGTGATAAAAATGTGAACATTGCTTTTGCAGTTGCTAAGATATTACCAAATCAACTTCATATGATTTTAATTTTAGTCCGATCTTTCCTTTAGCTGCCAGCGAGGTTATATCATTGTAAGCTCTTTCTGTATTGTCAAGTGAAAAAATGAACACGGATATAATTCATAATGTAAGGGCATTGGAGCTTAAGGCCACTAGATCTGTTTTACTCTGAAAGACTTCTAGTTTTTTGTAGTGCTAGCAGCGACTGTGTTAATTGCTCAGTTCATCCCTAAATGTGACAATTAGTTCTTTTGTGTTATCTTTGTTGAAATTCTCTGTCTCTGAATGCTGCAGTATGACTCATTACACACATTTGTGATATTCAACAGGGATTAGCGTTCTTAGCTTTCCTTGTTTAGTTTGTTTCACAAATATTCAATTGTTACATAGTTTATTTGCTTTTCAGTAGATGTGCTGGAATGTAAAGGTCAGCATGGAATATTCTTTGTTTATTACTGTTTTTCTGTTTACTATTTTGTTTTTTTAGTCATGCCCTTGTGGGACACCATGTCTGTGACAGCTGTCTAACAGTACATATCCACTCGCAAAGACAAATCGCTCTGATAACTTTGGTAGTGTGTCTGTGACAGCACAGCAATTGTACTTCTCTTCGAAATGGTCTGTGATAGCTATTAATACATTTATTTTAGAATGCCAACAGAGTGTGTGTGTGTGTATATATAAGATAATTTTGATACATTTTTGTTGACCCAACACAGATTGGCAACACCAAATGCATAAAAACTTTATAGTAATGTGCAACAATATGATTTCAGCGTTAAATCCACCACAAACTCCAGCACTATAAGCAGATTTGGAAACCTGTATGACACGCATCATTGCTTTCACCTCAGCGAATGGCTGCCGCCCAGCATTTTTCCTTTCTCATTTGCATATCTCATTGTGATGCTTTTATTGTTTGCATTGTTGTCAATCTCATAATCTCCCATGTGATCCCGCCACCTCTATAAACACTTCATTGCAAACATGCTCAGTGCAGCTCGATTCAGTTCACAAGCACAATTCTGGCTCTGGTTGTGTTTTCTTACATCCAGTAATTCTAGTGTTACTTTCCACACTTTGAAATTTACTGCATTACCCTGAAAATTACAGGTAGTGTGCTGTTCACTTTTTTTAAGCCTCCATATAAGTGTTAAGTCCACAGATATCTTAGCTGATTGCGTTAAACCTGTGGGGAGGGAATCCAGTTAGATTTCTGACCGGGTGCACAAAACCTGATCTGATCTCAGAAGGATGTCGATTATAATTGTTTTGAATTCCAGGTTTAGTGCAGATCTCTAAAGAGAACTCGGGCTGGATTACAGCCTCATCCTCAAAGTCAAAAACCAAACGATTCGAGAGCCGACAGAGCGCTTGATTAGGAGGGCTGTCGAGCCCGAGGGAGACCTTCTTCTACTGCTGACCCCTTCCATGTGTCATCACTGATTAATCTGCAAAACGGTTGCCCTTCTTTCATCAGACAAATGCTGTGAGCTGTATCCCGCGCCACGTCCGCCTCACATCTCGAGTGAATGTTTCAGTCATGCTGATGTGAACTGTGATGGGACTGAAGATAAGTGCATAGAGGTTTGTTGTGCTTCTCTAATGAAACGGTCACAGCTGTGGCACATGTGGGCAGTAAAACACTTTTATGCATTTCCTGCATGTGTAGCAGGTCACTAAGAATGAATTTCAGCCACTTATAGCCACTTTTTTCTGCATGCATCTACATTGTTTCATTTATATGTAAATTAATATGATATGTAAATTAGTCATTTATTTGTATGTAAATTATTTTGCTAGACAAAAATATAATTGTGCCAACATTATAATTTTACATTACAAAGCTACAATTTTAAAAAGTTTTTCAAATGCATGAGTTTGACTAAGTAGGGAAGAAAATCATTAGGACATTTATAAAATAAAGAAAGAAACTTTATCAAATGCCAACATTTAAATATCGCTATGATTTCTTTGACATGTCATTACTCAGTCAATATTAAAGATATCAAGGTTATATTTTCACAGAATGTTTTTTTACATTATGTAGGATGACTTTATGTAGTAAACAGTAATCACAAAAATTGACACTTGCTGGGTTTTCATGGACAGGGTCACATATTTGATTTATTTTGGATACATAATTCCAAAAGTTACATAGAGTTTAATGTCTAAAATGTAAATTTAAAAACTTAGCAGATCCTCTTTGAGTTTTCAAAATATCTCAGAGTCTCTGAGAAAGAAACAAGATGCAGGGAGCAAATCAACGTGACAGTCATGAGCTCTCAGGTATTACCTCCCCTTGTCACTGGAAGATTAAACCATATAGCATTATGACCTTATCTACAGCTGCTGTTTCAAATTAAAAAGCAAAGACGGCCTTATCGCTGAATAGCTCGTAGACATCAGCGCAATCTTGTGCAGTGAAAGAACATGTATATCAGTGTTCATTTGAATGCTTTGGAAAGCATATGGAGTTGTGACAGTTTAAATGCACTGAGGTGAAATAAGGTGCTGGTAAGTTGAGTCTGTGCTGCCTGTCTGTGAGATACAGATAAGAGCAAACTTCTCACCGTTTAAGAAGTAGGTAATCTCTGCTGGGGTGGAAATGAAACATTTTTAAGGTCTCTACACCTAGTGTAAGAGAAACTCTGGTGGGATCTCATTGGAGCTAACATTTAACAAGACTTTATCACTATTATACAGTGAGAATCTTCACAGCTGCTTTTAGAATCGGTTACAATTCTGTGATACTGCTTACAGAACCTAGAGACAGAAATAATTAGTGTTTTCAAAAAAAAGTGTTTTCAATGGGTCTTACTCACTAATAATTGGATCCGGGTGGATTTTATTAATTAATCATAATTCTGTGTAAAAATATTTGCACACTGTTTAATGCCCGAATATGTGCACATACGTGAATGAGACAACAAGTCCTGATTGTGGGTTTATATAACTTATAGAGAGAATGTTTAATAATTTATTGTATTTCATGAATGCCTCCTGTGACATACAGTATGTTCAATTTATCATATTGAGTCGAATATTCATCCTTCATAAGTTTATTTGTTTAACACTTTTCACAGTTTACACTATTGACAAATTTGAAATGTAAAATGAAAAATTGTTAAGAGCTGGCATCATCTGAAATCCTTGCAAGGGTCGGTGTCATCCTTCCATGTGTTGGGTCATTTTTTTAGAGAACTCTTCGTGAAGGCACGCCATAACATCACCAGTCCACTGTGAAGTTAAAAAATATATGCTGATTCATTAGTGAAACCAAAATTATAGGTTAAAGTCAAGAATACAAACACTAAAACCGTACAGAATAAATGCACTGCAAGTCGCTTTGAATAAAAGCAATAGCCAAAGGCAAGCGTGTGAATGATGCTTCCTGTTTATTTGTGATTTTCTTTAAACTGAATGACTCTCCAAGGTGTGTCACAGGTAATTCCATTGTGTCTATCTTTACTTCCTGCCAAGTTCAGCTTCACTCCAATTTTAAACGATGTTAATCACTGAAAGGCCCACAGTGATCGGAGCTGACAGGGCCAATTTAAACCAGTGTCTAATTGGCTGAGAGTAACTTTCAACGCTGCCATCGTTTAGTATCAACTTGATGGATGTATAACTACACACAGTGAAAATGTAAGTATTCAAAGTCAGACTAATCGCTTCAGGAAAGGGCTCTGTTTTCAAGTTATACGTTATCATTTGTGCTTTCTTATATTAATGGTCTTTAAGAACACAGCATGCATGTCAACAAATTTCTCTCAGTTCCTCTTGTGACTTGTCAAAAGCTTCTTTATTTACACTCTAAACCCATTATGATACCAAAATCAGCACCCCATTCCATACAATCTCAACAACATTTACATTTAGGCATTTAGCTGACGCTTTTATCCAAAGCGACTTACAAATATTAGTAGACAATGATGCGACACATCAAAAGCGGCAACAATAGTACTAAGAGGTGCTTTACTAAGTTTACAATGTTTTGCAGTGCTAGATAAGTACCTGTAGAGGAAAGAAAAGAGGGTTTTTATTATGATGTCAGGTGTTCATGGAAGAGGTGTGTTTTTAGCTGTTTCTTAAAGGAGGTGAGGGATGTGGCAGAACCGATTGTGTTAGGAACAAACAACAAACATTGGCTGGCACAATCCTTCATAATGAGTTTTTGTTGGTATGTTTGCCTAGATGCCGGGAATGTGACAACGATTAGTTTGTTCTGAACACCTGGATGCTGACAATCAAAGACTGTTTATGGTACTTTAAACCTACACAGATGTCCTAGTTACGGCTTTAGTCACAAGGTTAAGCTTTCAATGGCACACAAAAAACAAACAATACAGTAGAAGAAAACCTTGTTCAGAACATTCATTAAATATACAGCTTAGTAGAGAAGTCTCTGAACCTTTTGAAGTCTTATAGAATGAGTCACTGGCTCATAAGTACTCAAATTGATATCTCAGCCACAGATGTCCTCTGCAGCCTACATCCTCTATACCACCCAACAAGCCCGTGGACCGAATGAGATTTTTCTTTCTTTGAATAAAGGAGTTCTTTTGATCAGTTTTTTCCTCTGTGCAGGTTTTATGACCAATTTCCTCTCTTGCTCGTTCTGTCTCTTCCTTTCTCTGCAGCTAGAACTTTTCCTTTGATATGGCTTCATAATTGGATTATGGTTTCCACAAGGAACACTCCACAAATTACATTTCCATATTTTCATAAGCATGCTTGAGCCCAGCGAAAATCCCAAGATAAAAGGCTTTGCGAGAGGTCAGAAAACAAGTGGAAAGGCGAGAAAAGGATCTAATACCGAAAGGAGAACATTTTTCAAGTATTATGATTGTAAGTGTTATATGAATTTATATATTTAAAAAACCTTTAATAAAAATAACTACCTTGTTTCATGACTTGCTGCGTGCAGGAGCATTTTAACAGACATATATATATATATACACATTGTTAAGAAATGTTTTCCCAATTTATATACAGTACATCATAGTTGTAATGTAATCTAATTTTCCTATACTATCTGGGTCATTCTAAGAAATTGTCTTTTTTATTTTGATTAAATGATTATTTCATTTTTTGTAGTTATAATAGTTATTAATATGAATATAATAAGCAATATTAAATTATTATTTATATAACAAATTACATGATGTCATGAATAAGTCTTTTTTAGTAGTTATAAAAATAGTTTTATATTAAATATAGATTAAATATAGATTGTTTCATGATGTCATTAAAGAGACATTTTAATAGTTATAATAGTAGTTATTCATATTAAAATAATTTTAACTTTAAATTATTAATATAATAAATTACACTCTTTTATGATGATGTCATGAATTAATCATTTATATAACAGGGCTGAGGACAGACTAAAAATAATATAACATATAAAGTTACTAGATGATTATTGGTCTATTAAAAATATTAATTTTTATAACACAGTAAAAGCTGATGTCAGCTGTTCACTGTTAAACTCACTATTTACTCATATGAAAATAAGGGACAGAAAAGGCACCACTGTCATTGACAATGTCTGTCATGTTTACTTTCAGCTGGAGACAGCAGACCTGCTCAGAAAATTGATTCACATCAAAGACAGCTCTCTCCATCTCCCTCGCTCACCCTCTCTTTCTCTCTCATCCCTCTCTCTATTATCTCAACTTTGCAGTTTTAGTTTACCTATTTTAATTTCAGATCTAATGCTTCAATGGTTTGTTGAGTCCACAGTAATAACAGACATCTTGTGATGACACATTAAAGCTTTGGCACAATACCTGATCACTTCCACTGCGTATCCAGTCTATCAGCGCTGAGATGCAGCGTGTTACTCGAGCGACGCTTGGCATAAAGGATTATTAATTAATGTGCTTTCCTGTTGCTGCTGTAATCAAACTGTCTGTGGACTCAATCCATAGATGGTAATGACAAACAAGCAGTAGAAAAACACCTATAGAGAAAAGTAATGATTTTCTACCAGGGTAGACCGCACACTCATCACACTTTGCGAATTTCTCATTGCACATGTTCTTAAATTATGAATCACATCGTATGTGACGCTTGCTTTGGGAGAACAATACCGATGGGAAGAAAAAGATTGTTTTCACAAGTTCTGTTAGTTGGTGGGTTTTAGCAATGATTGCGACGAGAGTTTTGGAAATGAGTCATTAGTGTGATTAACGTAAAGACTCAAATTAGAGTCATTAGATACGTCATGGAAGTAACTGTCAAGTAAAGTCACAAAAATACGTATTCACTGATTTTTGCATGGTTTATTCCACAGAGATGTGAATTCTTTCACTCTTAAACACAAAGACAGCTTTGTCATCTACAATTCAAAATGCAAATAGGTGCATCAGTGACACGCATGAAAAGCTGAGAAAGACAGAGAATATCAAAGCATCAGTGTTTACATTATAGCTCCTGATTGGTTCAAGCACTTGTTGCCTGGTAACCAAAACCCCTTTTAAAAGACATTCTATACTGACTAAAATATCACAAAGACACACTTGCCAAGGTCTGCAATTTAATGTTTAAGGCTAGAAGAAAGGATCAAAACCTCTTGAGAAAATGCAATGAGGAAAAATTGACATAGCTGCCTTCCATATCAAAGCCCATTAAATATTCAGATGTTTAAGAGTAACACAATAACTGTGTAACCGATGCCATGGATGGGTATACAGATAGCCATCTAGCTTTTGTTATGTAACTGACAGAGACATATCAACGGGTTTGGCACATCCAGTCCACCTGTCAAGAAAAGGATCCAATGACACGGGAGCGGACAAATGATAATTATAAGAAATGACTGATGGAAAGAATGTGATACAGCATCAGTGTGTTACACATATGCAAAAAGTTGAGCCTGGTCAGTTCACGAATGGGAAACCTTGTTGAGATAACAAGCATTGCTGTTGGTTCAAATGGTTCATCATACATTATGTGATCCTATGACCCTGTATTAAAATGGGGACACTATATGCTGTTAAAGAGCACAGTCCTTCTGATGAGATGCTAATCCAAGGCCCTGACTCTCAATAGTCATTAAAATCCCAGTGTGGAGGTGAAACTGTGGTGTCCTGCCCAAATGTGTCCATTGGCCTCCTAATCATTCCCAATATATATGCATTGGCTAAATCACTGTACTCTGTTGGGTATTCAGCTGCACACTGGTGGTGCACGAGGAGAGGAAATTAACCTTTCTTTAAAGTGCTTTGAATAGACATATACAGAAAAGTAGTGTGTTAATATCAGGAATTATCATTTGTATTATGGCCATGTATTGTAATTGCCTGCTTAAGCAATACTAACACAAACAGTGTCTATAAATATCTTTAATATTGAGTAAGACCATGTCAAAGACAGAAATCGATGTTTAGGATTGACAGAGACATATCAACGGGTTTGGCACATCTAGTCCACCTGTCTTTGCACTTTGTGCACTTTATGTATATAGGTTTTTTTTGTACTATAGCACCTTGATCCTGGAGAAACACTTTTTTCGTTTCACTATGTACTTGTATATTGCTGAAATGACAATAAACTCCACTTTGACTTTGACTTTGGAAGCCAACTTCTGATGATGTCATCATTTATAGCAACAAACACACGTTGCCTATTTTTAGTCATTTTTATAGCTACTCTGATGCTTCATAAACCATCTAATAATTAGATTTTGAGACTTTAGCGTATATTCCGGGAGTCACATACAGTATTTGTCCATTACCTCGATTTTGCTATTTGCTGATTTTATGCCATTGCTTATTCTCATGTGATATTCTGAGCAAAGCTGTATCACATTAAAACTTAATCTTAAAGTTTCAGAAAGCAAACAATAAAAAGGACGATAAAAAATAACCAACTTTGAAACAAAATTTAATCAAATGTGCATAGAAAGATTATGTAATGCCAATTGTTTTTTTACTAGAATCATGTTTGAACTCACAAAGTGACCCACAAAAAACAGAAACAAGAATATATTTTGACATATCTATTATATAATGATGACCAAGAGAGCATGATCCACATTAGTTTTGAAAAGAACACTTCTGCTTAGCTTAATTAAAAGCTATTTAAAAGCTTTCCTAAATAAACAATATGTTACTTTATGTGAAGTACAAGAACTAATTCTTTATTCCTCCTGGCTGAATGGAAACATAATTCAAAGAGACACAATTTCAGAATCTCATTGCAAAACTGATGAATAATGATGTCCACATTGGGAAAGATGATGTAGGGAAGAGACAACCTCCAGACGCTGATCAGATGCTGTAGAAATGAGAGTCTGCTCAGGCTCTGACAGTTGTCTCTGAACCAAAATAATTTCCCAGCTGATTTCAGGAAACAGGAAATCATGAGCTATCTTATTTCAACTGAAAATCCACATGTTATTTAACTTAAAATGCAAGCAATGCCTCATATTTATGTCATGAATTGAGTGTTTATGTTTGGGGGGAAATAAGAAAAAAGTTGCTACGCTTTCATTTATTTTCAGTTTAGGGCTCTTTTCACATGCTTTAGACATCAGAAAGGTTGCGTTGTTTTTAAGCAACTCATTAAAAAAACCCTCCAACCCTAATTGTAATTTCAAAGTTTTGCACAGCCTTGGGTTTACTAGTGTTGTATACAGCTAAATAAAGCATGAAGCCCATTGTTACACTATTATTTGTCTCTTCATTTTACAATAAAGCACTTAAACTCAAAGATTGAGGTCTGCGTGGGCTCAGAAATCCTTAGCAACATAAAGATCTAAAGCTATGAGACTCATGGCAAACATTTAAATCACAAGTGTTTGCAACCTTTCACTATTTACTTACACGAAAAAACAAATATATAGTCTTATATGTTTAAGTAAAAAATGATTGTGTGTATATATGTGTATATCTTGTCTAGCAAATAAAAACGGATTTTGACTCTGTGAGTCTGAAGAACCTTTAAATGTCAAAGTTTAACATTATTTGACATAATCTTGCTCACTGAAGTATGGTGTTGGCAGTTTAACCAAGCACTCATAATTTTTAATTTGCACTTGATCACCCTTGATTTTGCTGTCTGTGCACGACATTAATGCTTCTGTTGTTATCAAAATTAGAAGTGTGTGCTAACACAGCATGTGCTTGGAATAGAAATGTATCAGGACAGAAACAATTCAGCTTGTTGACACACGTTACTGTACGGCTGCTTACACATTACCTTTTGAAATTAAATATATAACAGTCTTAACGCTAAATAAAGTAGTTTACTTAATGCAACAAAAATGCTTAAGGTAAATATCGCCAGAGTCATATTAAAGCAATTTGAAAAAAAGGACCGTGCACATGGCAAAGACCCGGTAGGTGCATCTGTGTTAGCAGTGCACACAAACTGACAACCCAAAGTGCTCTAGTATTATTAAAATATTGAGTCACCTCTGGTAGTGTTCTGAACATAATGTGTTTTGATAGCTGAGCGACAGTTACAGGTGGATGATAATGCGGTATAATACAGCTGAATGATCAAAGCAAAGAAAGAGGAAGCCAGCCCATCAGACGCTCTGGATCCAGCTACTGATTAAAGTGAATGAAAACACGACATCACGGCAAAACAAGATATCAAACATATACTGGATAAAATATAGCTCATTTCAGGTTTAATATGCATTTTCTTGACATAGTGTAAATAAAAAAAGCTATAATAGGAAAAGCTTAAGCATATTTCTAACTTTTGCTATATTCTTTGTTTTACCCTTTTCTTTAACTCACAACACATGAATTAATAAAATAAAGGTTACAGACCTCAAAAGGTACTGCATAACAAGAATTAGCCAGGAGACATTTCATACAGCATTGTATGTGAAGTGGACACATCATTTAGCGGTCGAGTGAATCACTGTATGGCCCTATCATCAGAGAGAATAAAGATTCTTGTGACTTGCCATACTGAAAGGGCGTGAGACTGATGCTATGTTAGTCATGCATTTCATGTCATACACCATGCAATTACATGACGTATAAGCTGAGAGACTAACCTGGAGCATGTGTTAAAGATGACATTTAAAGGTCATGTGTTTTGTCATCCAGCTACAGAGAAACGTGTGCTAAACTAATCTTAGACCATTAAGTCATTTCTATAAGTGTTATTGATTATATTTACATTGTAAACAGGCATTTTTATTGTCTGTCTTTGGGCTTTAGGAGATTTATTTTGTTTTCTTTCTGTGCGGGAGAGAAATGACAATAAACTGACTTTGACTTTGAAAGAGCGAAATTGCAACGCTGGAGTCCACAAACAAATTCAATATTTCTCCGGCCACCCTGACCTCGTCCAGAATGTATGGGAAATTAAAGTTTGATTATCTGCCTGCCTTTCCCTTCAAGATTCTGGCTTGTTGACCGACCGCACTGCAAGCTTTCAAAACCACAGACGTTTCTGTCACATACTGTCAAAAGTGCAATTCTTTCCTGAAGTTATATTGATCCGTAAATATGACTTTTGGGTTAATCTATAGTTCAGCCTTTTAAAACTGTATTTTTGACTAAAAATGGCATACAAACACATTTAGCTATATATCAAACACGTGTACACTGTATCAAAGCCAAATACATAAATGATGTTAAACTAATGTTTCATCTTTAATATGAATATATTTGCATGACATAATAAGATTTTGAATATTTCAGGGGTACAAAACTAGCCGACAAATTCATGAGGCAAGAGCAAACAAGTATTCTCATGACACAGCATTAGGAACTGTAAATGTTTTGTTTGTCAGAGGCGATGTGAGAAAAAGCCAGAAAAAGAGACACAGGGATGCATAAAGGACATAATGGGACCTTATTCACTTCAGTCATCTGAGGTGCGTCAGAGAGGAGAGACTAAGGGGTCGCCGGCGTAATTACATGACAGCTCGGCGAATGGGGGGGAATTTCACCTCTCCAATCATCTGCTATTATCCTGCATTCCTACAGGCCTGAATGCCCATACCTAGCTCCCATTAAGAACCGTCTCTCATCCCTCACCCCAGTATTACCTGCCGTCACTGCATCACACTGAGGAACGGCCCACTTGCATTGTTCAGTCGATGTTCTCATTTCAATTGTAATGTGAGCGCTAAGGGTCGGTGATTGGGCTTTATTATTACAAGATTAAACATTACAGTGAATTTGATGGGTGTACCGCAACCTTAAGTAAGTTTCAACTAGGCTTTATATTACTAAAATAAATGATCTCTTGATGTTTTTCGCATATATGATATCTCTGCCCTGAGATGGCCTTAAAAGGGTGATTTATTTCAATCAGAATTTTGCCAGGTAGATTTACAACATTGAATTAAAAGTAAAATTTATTTAAAAATGTATGTTTTTAATGCAGATTTGGCCCGAATGGTATAATAGAAAATGTATTTACCCTCAAAATCATTGCAAATATATCACCACAAATATATTTGCCCAGGCTGGTTGTCAGCCTATTTACAATGCTGTAGTGACAGTTTCTGAAACCCTGGATCAGATAATTGGGTTTACGGCTATTTACGTCTGCTAATCTAAGCCGAAAGATTTTCATAAGCCACAGAATGTATTACTGTCCAGACAACAAATAAAAAGAATTGTATGAATGAAGAGACGCATTAAAGATCTTATTGCTGTCTCATTTCTGCTCCGTCCAGGCAGGTAATCATAATTGTCTCGCGGGGGAATTCAATATAGCCGTGTAGGAGGGATTGGTTGGGAATGGACAGCAGTCTCTCTAAAGGTAAACCCCCATGGGACACGTCTTGCTGAGCAAGTCTCAATAACCCACCTCGCCAAACAATAAAATATCCAATGTGACAACAACTGTTCCTGAGTGTATTTCATTTCTTTGCCTTCTCTCTTTATTGGTCTTTTGTAAAGTAAGTTTGTGACTGCTCGAAATGTACAATCAAAAGTATATTGCCTGTTTCCCAGGATAATTTATTGAACGTGCGTGTTGTGCTAGGGTTATGCCCGTTCAGAGAAAAGGAAGACGGCAAGAGCAGAATGGAGAGATAGTAGCGGTGATGGAGAGCAAAGGTAAGAAGTAAACATCAAATTATCATATAATCACACTTCATCGAAACGCGTTTTACGTGACCGCACTATTAAACTGTATCCTCCGGCAGATGCTGGCTTTGTATTTCAGACACCTCGTCTGCAGACGTCCCTCTGAAATGGTGGCCATAAAGGTTCAAGACGGCTTTAAGTAGTGCACGTTGTGCATAATAAGTCGGGGAACAGTTTCGAGAACCTCTCCAGAGAGTCGTGTCACTAAATAATTAAGCACGCCGTGGGAAGGTCTGTGTTAATATTGCGTATAAATGAGCGTGATGATGCGGGAAGGTGATGAGCCAGATGTATGGCTGAAGGTGAGAGCAGTGTTCATCCTGGATCCATCAGAAATGAGCTACAGCATCTTACATATACATGACAGCCTTAGCAGCACAGATGGAGTTGTGAAATCTTGTCATGTTTTATGGAGCGCATTCAGATTTATTTTTGTTGTTTCGCTAACAATATGCATCTTTAAATATGTTAATTATTTCACGAGTGCTATTATTACAAAAACATGTTTTTGAAATGTGATTATAAAAACAGAGCTCTAAATTGCCAGTGCTCTGAATAATAAAAATATAGCGACAAATTTCACTTTCAATTTGATGTATTTTGGTCAAATGTTTAATTCATTGTCACCCCGGAGGTGATTATAAACCGAGACCATAAACACCAAAGGGAGTCCCAGCTGTTTATTTATGTTTTAAATCCTGGTTTAGTAATTGGAGCATCCCACATCAATTAAAATGGTTGCAATTCACAGCAGGATGAAACATTTGATATGCCAAGTAAATGTCACTATTTTAAGCTCGACATTTTCAGTACTATTGTAAATGTATTGCCAAAATAGTAACCTGATGTCTAGGGATGGATATAAACGCATGGATAGACTGCTAAGATACTGCCAGATACTGTACTTGTGGCTCAGGTTATTTAACCTGTTAACTTCCAGAGGTGGAAAACAGGTTATTTCACTATTTACTTTAATATTTCATAGTTAAATGCAAATCTAATCTCTAAACTATATATTGATGGAAAGGACCAAGACTCCATAACAAATATTTGGCAAATTTTCACAACAATAAACATAAACTTAATGTTTTTAATTAATGTTTTAAAATTTAATTTTATATAATTTTTATAGTTATAGTTCATGCTTGATATGTGCAGAGAAAACAGTTTTTACTTTAAAATAAATATGTTTTATAATACTTTTTAAAACTTTTGTCTCTGCAACAGAAGATATTGGTTATAGTTTTTTCAAGTTATGACATACATTTTCACAAATAAGAACACAATACTTTTAAAAGGACAATTATATAAAATGTTGTGTCATCAAGCATCGACTAGATTTACTATTAGACTGGACTGTCATTTGTTTTATGCTTTCAATAATGTATTCAACTAAAATTAACTACGAAATATAAAAACTCGAAACATAAAATCAAGTGATCTCATTGGCTCCTGATATGATGTAATACACGTCTTCATCTCATTTAAGTGTGCATTACCTTACACATACTTGCAAAGTCATTTTTCTAAGTCTAAAACTTTCTTTGGGTAGAAAAATAATTACCCAGTCTGCCTTTTAAGTATAATAAGGTTGGATTAGGTGTGTGTTAATAAGATTGAGTAGTCTGACATTTGATAGTTCCCAGGGCTCCACACACCACCATCATAAGCACAGCTGGGATCAGTCTGATATATCGGATTTTCGAATTCCCCGTCTCGTTCTGTGTCTATTTTTAATTTAGTCCTTACTTATTTCACACCTTCTCTCTTGATTACTAAGTTAAAAAACTATGTGCTTTCAGGACTGTGCTCAGCCAACATGACGATTCAAACTAACCGTAGCACATTACAACTTCGGGTTTAAAGAGAACAAGGCCTAATCTCCATGTTTGTGCGAGCCCTGCATTCAGTCTTTGTGTCAGCCTGTCCCTCTCCATTCAGCTCGGGGGGACGACTGGTCGGAATTGTGAGGCTAAAGAAAAGCTATGTTTGGGCTTTGCAGGGGCGCTTTTGGAGGCAAAACTCTATTTCAGTCTGGCATTTCTGTCAAGCACAACAGGGATTAGGTGTTTGGGAGCGCGCTGATCCGACCGCCAGGAGAGGAGAGGAAGCCTGTCTGTGTTTAGAGAGCCTGATTTTTTTTGGGCTGCAGACTCTGATATGGAAGAGTAGTCACAGGCGATTAAATGCAAGACGTGGAACCTGATGGGGGCAGGTTTAGTATAATCACTCGCACGAATGTAACGCAACCAAAACAGCAGGCGGGGGCATGAGGCCGGGGATCATACCGTGGCTTGAATCTTAAGCTTTGAGTCGATGTTGGTGGAAGCATTTCCAAGTGAGTAGATCATTGGAGTTAATAATCCAGGGGTTTATGAATCCTAGACGATTCAGTTCACTGATTGATGGCTATCTAATATTCAAGATTTGAACTGGATTTATTGTGTTTGAACTGAGGTTTGCTACAGACCCCAGCAGGCAGTAAATCACACAGACAGGTAGCAGTTTCACAAGCACTTTCTACATTCAATAAACCTGACTTGCCACTATAATCAAGGCCGAACAGAAACTCACAGTGTGAAGCTGTTTGCAAGACGTGTGTGACGATGGTTGTGATGTATTTTGTCACACAGAATACTGTTGTACCGCTGTTCATTGTGTCAATAGACAGATACAGCCATGTTTCTCTCCACACAACCACAAAATATTGATCTGTTATTTACAGTCAGCATGTTTTCCCAATCTGTTCTGTAAACAGAGTTCATGTTTTTTAACATATAGCTTCATGCAGTAAATAACATTAAAAATCCAAAGTGTAAAATGCACTTGGGTTTGTGACTGAGGCTTCAAAAACTATAAATACTCCTACTAAAAAGAATGTTAAGTGTGCCGTTACTAAACTAGTATACTTTTAAACTAAAAATACTTTCAAAACACAGTGTTTACTACTTAAAGTACACTTTTAAAAACTTAAAAGTGGGCCGGTGTAGTCCATGTACTATATTAATGTACTATATTAACACTATATTAGTACTAGTTCTTAAAGTATAATTAAAAATATACTTTGCTTAAGCATACTTATCATACAATAAATTGAAGCAGAACATTCAATAAGCAAAAAGAAATATAAAGTACTTGAATTACTTCTTTTTTGTTTGTTCTTTCCAGTTAAGTTTAATGATCAGCTTCTAAAGTCATGTTTCTATACACTGAATGCCATCCTAGTTCGTTTTCTATTCAGCTTACATTCAGATGAAACGTTGGTCTTTTATCACTACAACGACAGGTCAAGGTGCAATTTCATCATTATGTTCTGTTTGCGTCGGATTGCTATCATTACCAGAGTTTCAAGGTTTTCCATTATGTTAAGCTAGATGGTTAATTATGTATGTAGCAATGGTAAGACAAGCGTCGTGCATTGACTACTGTAACATGTCCTACAAATGGTGTTGTGAGAACATGAGTAACAACCAAAGCTGTATCAAATCATGGATCCCTACACAGAAGACTTCAGAGGTATCCCTTAATACCACACGTGTATCATCAGCAATTTGGGCTTATAAAATCATTTATTTTGAGAATTGCAACTGTATAAAAGCCATAATCATGGAAGACATTTGCATTTTAGAATAGTTCAGCCCAAAAATGTACCCACCTTAATGCTATTTCAGATGTATGTAACTTCCTTTCTGCAGCTGATCACAGTCAACTTTTATATAAAGTATCCATCACTTTATGTATTGGTCCAAACATTTAGAAGCGCCAAAAAGCACATACTGTACATTCCTTCATTATAAAAAGTAATCCAAATGACTACAGTGGCTTAATAAATTTCTTCTGAGGCAAAATGATTAAAGCTTATTTTAAGCTCATTTAGCAAAATTGAAACCAAAACAAGCACATCTGAGCACTAAATTTTAATATGGTGACAAAAACCAGTGAAATTTGAAGTTCACACATCACCATATTTTCAACTGAAGAAACATAAGTCATCTTGGATAGCATGGGAGTGAGTAAATTATGAATTTTCCTATTTGAATATGAGCACAAATGGAATTTTAATGTAAATACCATGTTAATTTAGTATTATTGTGCACAGTGTAACAATACTGCTGCCAAGAACTGCCACAGTACTTTTCATAAAGGGCAAAAGTGTCCACAAGCTATTGGCTCCGTGGGGAAATTCTTCAGCTTTTCAGTCAGTGGACCATGGACATTGACGTCCAGTGTCATCATGCTTGGCCTCCCATTGCCACAGTTTTTCCTATCCGCCTCCCGAGACGATTTGGAGCAGCTCGATCTTTGAGCTTCCAAAAAGTGTCTGAGCAGATCTGGGCCTGAAAATGAACAAACGACATGACAAACACGGACTGAACTCTGTCTCACCTGCTCCGCTCTCCTTTTCTCTGGTTCACTTTGAGTGTAGAAAGAGACGTATAATAGGTGCACGAGTGAATAGCTCTTTGACCTTCTTCTGTCTGTGTGCGTATGTGTGTTTTGAACTACGGATGCACTTAAACTCTGTCATACCACAAGCTCACACACTCCTCTCCTTTACTGCATTTTAAATAAAGGGCATCTGAGCGTACTGACCTGTCAAAATCTTCACGAAGCCACATGTGGACACGCCTCACTCAAGTGGACAAGGCAACACTGTCCCCTTCAGGCGCCTGGAAGTACTGCGACTCTGAATAATCCTGCAATCTTTCAATAAAAAGATGTTTTGCTGCAGGCAGTAGATTATCAGCTCTATGCTATGAAGGCGTACAATCTGAAAATGGTAGGATAAAAGGATAAGGAGTGTATTTGCTCAATGTCGGTATAGCAGTACGTCACGGCGGTGTGTAAAGAACACGTTGGGCTCGTGACAGACTTGAGAATGCGGGTGCGAATACAAAGTAATATAATTTCTCAACTGAACGACATGAGGGTCATAAGACTCTTATTTTTGGTCCATTTAACCATAAAAATGCGGTTTAATAACATAATTCAAAATAGTTTAATTTTCTTTAGGGAAGGTTAATGACCATATAGGCAGTATTTCTAGTGTGAACCCCAGACCAGCTGTTTCAAACGCAGTGCAGAGAATTCCTCTGATTCTCATTCACATTAAAAGACACTAAACCTGAAAATACTGTATATTATTTTAGTGAAGTTAATGTAACCTCTTTTAGAAAATGAAGTTGGTTTGGGAACATTTTGGCTCAATTGGCTACTCAGCAACATTGAATATATATCTAAGATAATAAAATTAGGCTAGGCTAGGTCTGACCCTAGTGTATTTGAGTATTAAAAATCAAGTAGTACAGTCAGTTTAGTGCTTTTATATTACAATTTACTTACAGGTTAAAAATGTATTTGAATGAATGTAAAAATAACCCAAAAATGTATTGAAAATAATGTACTAATAACCAACAAAATAATGCATTAAAAATGCATTAAAAATGTAGTATTAATAACCAAAACAGATATTAATCTCACCACAGAGCCACAGCATCCAACCCATGAATGTTTTACTGTACTTGTCTCTGCACATTAAGCTGGGGTAGGAGAAAATATTTTGACATCGAAAAAATTACACACCTCTGTTTCATCTTATACCAGTAAATCCCTTTCCAACAGCCCTTCTTCCCCCGCCTCCACCCCTTCTTTATTCCAGCACTTCCTGCTTTCTTTCCCAGTCTTTTGACAGCTCCGTCTTTGATGCTGCAACACCACATGGTCTCGCATGCCTCGGTTTCCCCTGAAGAGTGAGACTGCTGTGAGAGACAGATACAGAAAGAGTGAGTGAGAGAGAGACTGTGAGCCAAACTGCAAGTCGACAGGTCTCTGCTTTTCTGTGCTGCTTGCAGATCTGTAAATGGAGATATAAATTTAAATGAAGAATGGTAATAACTTTCCTGGTTGGCTAAATAGTGAGACAGACTTATTACAGCGATTCTATCAAAATATGTAAAGGATAGATGATCATTTTGGATCATTAATTTTGGAAGACATTAATAAATGACTTGCTCCATCAAAAGCGTTATAAAAATCTTTTGTCATCATTTCTGGGGCAGATATCACAAGAAAGAGAAAATGAATCAAAGTAATACAAAAACTAGGAAGGTGACATTTGCTTTATAGTCAAAGAACATATTTAATTTACCAATGCAAAATTGCATGTTATTTTTACTGTAAGAAATTGGATGTATGAAAGATTTTTCATGGTGAGTAAATAATAATAACAGAATTTTTATTTCATTTCTGGGTGAATTATTCTTATAAAGTTTTGATGTTACATATTATATTTACCAACACCATAATTAACATTCTTCTACCTATTGTTTTCTTTTCTACAGAAAACTAGTCCCTCAAACTATGTTGCTGATGTTTATAAAAAGCCCAAAATGAACCAAATCAGTAAGCTGATTGACGGCTTATATTGAAGCTCATTGTGAGAGGGCAGGTTGCAAAAGTGGATGCCGGGTGAACAATTATTACTTCTGTCATCAAATTGAAAAGCCTTGTTGTTCAGACACATAGAACATGACACACAGGCTACAAGACAAACAAAAGAGCTTCTAACAGCAGAAAATAAACAAGAAATTCTGATCCTGACACTTGAAAAAAACTTTCACCAGCAGGCAAAGAAAAAGTCCTTCTAAAATGCTCATTAACTTAGTGCCTCCAACCAAGGAGAAGCTTGTAAAAGTGTTCAAACCACAAAAATGGCACACCTAAACATCCTAAACTCTCTCTAGGCATTCTATTTCTATCTCTACTAACCTCTGTGAGCAGACAGACATCCAGTTTTCAAGATACAAGATAGATTTCAAGTTAGGTTAGCTGTCCCCTGCAAACATATTCTGCATATCTTCTCAGAGTATCATCAGCAATCACAGAGGACATCGGCGAGGAGCCGGCAGCTTTCCAGGTTGGAAGCTGCGTAGGCCAGATCTTTGCACTCAAGATCAATCACTAAGCAGTGCCCAGAGTGGCTAACATGATACATGCTGTAAATTTCAATGATTTCCAACAAGCCCTGGTAGCATCCACCACATCAGTCTCTGGAAGACTGCAGATCACAGAAAATTTGCATCTGTGCGTAACCAACATAATTTGGCAGTGCTGTGGGAAACGGCAGCGTCAGTCGAGAGGTCAAATCAGGAGATTTTTAAGAATACAATATATGTTTACACTTTACATGCATGAGCACTGCAAAACTGACTTGCAAAGGATTGATGTTTTCACAGACTTTACAGCCGCGATTCTCCACATCCGACAGGACCGGCACGCACGCGATGCTGTGGCAGTCAGCGTGCACGTGCAGAACGGCATCTGAAGGGCAGTGGATAAGGAGAACACAGCTCTCTATCATTCTGAGAGGAAATTGGATGGCAGGGTGCGAGATGAGCTGTTTTCCAGCCCAATTGCAGCTCAGGGGCTACAAGGGCAGAGTGTCACTGGCAGCAGGTAATCCAGGCTGACCCGTGCCTACAGCGTCAGGAATTATTCAAGGCTCTGAAGGAGCAGTCATTACCACCGTGCTAATGCTTTCCTGGCTGCCAGCACTGAGCATTACAAAGCTTGGGGTGAAGCCCAGATTTTCTTTTTTGTCTCTCTGTCATTACTGGGTGTGCATTGAAGTCTATAGATAAGCCTGTGTTTAGGACCCTACGGGGCCTGGGACTAAATTATGATGGGTGGGTCGCCCAAATGTTTGTTTAAGTCTCTACAGTCAGTGAATAATAAAAGCAAAACAAACACACAAAGTTTTTATGGGTATTCCTATAGTGGGCTATACACACGAGGGCATTTCAGACCATCCTCTAGGCAAAGGCACTTTCAGTTCAAAAGTGCTTTGTCAACATCTATAATAATTAATTGCACTGGAATGAAATAAAAGTAAACACAATGTTGTTTGCATGCAAATAATCAGAGACTTAAATGGGATTTATTTTTAATGTGATAAATGTTTGCCTTTGTAAAATATTTCTATTAATGAAAGATGAAAGAATGTTTCAGCCCTGTTAAATTAACACGGCTAAAGAATATTTAATACTTCTACTAATGAATGGCTATAATTAATTTTAATCTGAACAATTATCCTGAAACCCCAGCCAGTGCTTCAATCTAAGAATTTAAAGACCGTAATTAAAACTTCAGATTAAGTCTGAAAGTTACAAAAACATTTCCATTTAAATTCTTTCTCTGTTCTTTAAGCTAAAATCACATCACATCATCATAGATATAATAAATACAATATATTAAATGTATGGAGATTAAAGCAGCTAAAAAACTGATATGGGTACATTTGATAAAAACGTTTGAATTTGCATCAAAATCTTAAATTATCTCGACTTTACAGACTACAGATTTTAGTATCTTTTGCACTAAAAGGTGGAGACACATTTGAGATTTCTGTTTTGTCTCAGGAGAAACACTGAAGATTTAAGCAAGTGCTTCCATTAGCTGTCCATTTAATGACACAATGCTATAGAAAAGCAACGTAGTAAAGTGTTATCATTCATGAATGCTCTTTCTTTTACGAAAAATCACAAATAAAATCTGAATATCACACACACACCGTGTTTTACACAAGACCACATATTATACAGTGGAATGCTAATGTAACACAGGCAGCTTCACTACTTGAGAACTGTCATGGCTTAATCTGACATGTCACTGGTGTTGTGTTCAGGCATCTGCCAGGAGACGTGTCAGACCTCAGACAGGTACTGTAGGTCTGTGAAGACAGAGGTCAAATCTGACAGACAGCCAAGTGAGTGCCAACAATATCTGAGAGAAATAGTTTTTGCTAGTGTACTTCTGTTTCTACAGTTTTGTTATATGGTAATGATTGGCTAGCCTCTGGCTAGACCCTGAGCAAATCAGCCAACAGATTGGTAACACTTTACAATAAGGTTGTATTTGTTAATGTTTTAGCTAACATGAATTAACAATGAACAATACCTCTACATTATTTATTAACAAATTCAATTATTAATGTATTAAATGAATGTATTAATAAAATCAAACGTTGTAAATGTTAATGCACAATGAACTAACATGAACAAAACATTTTTTTTTCTAATGTTAACAAATACAGCCATATTGTAAACTGTTACCAGCAAAATACTACAAAATTGTCTCTGACTAAACTGGGATAGAAAAAATATAAATATCACAAAAGTACCAAACTAACATGTTTGCTTTTAAGACAACAGACTGTAACACAGGTGATCAGTGCATTCAGTACATTTAAACATGGCACTGCTGTAGAAAAAGCATGAAGGACGTTCATCTTAGTCTAGGCTAAGTGTGTGAAACATACATCCTGTATACCACCCCCCCCCCCGCAGCTGTGTGACCACATCTAAAACTCCAGCGTGATAAATTATGCCTGCATTCTTTAAAGCCTTCTCTTCTCTTGATTTATTTTTTTACTTCACCAGGCGAAATGCTTGCGCCCTACCAGCTCATCCCTCATGGTAAGCGACATTAGCATAAATCCATTATGCAAGCAAGGTGGTGTGGCTCAGAGTGCATCATAAGAGAGGAGCCCTATTTATCTATTTATAGCATGTACCTGGCATCTGTTCGACCAGCCTGATCGCTGTCTGCCAATTAACGCTGTAGTGAAGTCTGACTACGGTTGCAGTGGAGTACAGAGGGCATCTCACAAGGTAAAAGTGACTTCTGAACTGCTTGAAGTGCTAATGACAAGTGCCTGTACACTGATTACTGATGTTCATACTAATGGATATACTCTACACATATAGAAACGTGAAGCAGTAAACTGTCTGTCAAACACACATGTGCTTCATAGTTTATATTTAAAGTATAAACAGACAAATTACAAATTAGATCTTTTTAATGAAAATAGGGTAAAGTGGAGATGTTACCTTCGGTCTTTTCTTAGATGTTGTTCCTGAGCAGAAGATCTGGCATCAGTATGTCTTCTGTAGATCATCTATACCGGAGAAATTTTCCTTATTACAAATATTTAACATAATACTAAAAACTACAAAATAATGAAAATGTAAAATCTATTTCTGCACAAGATTATTACAAATAAACAAAATAAATTTCCCCTCATGTGTATGGCATGTTGCCCGCTTTGCCCGGTAAACTGAATTGAACTTTTTATATATCTATATATATATATCTAAATATAATAGATCATGTGAAAAATATTAACTTGAGAGAAACAGACATTTAAAATAAACAAATCCAGGTGCAGGGTCAGAGTTAGCAAACAAATATAAAATAATTTAAAGATGAGCTGCCATATTTTATTTATTATATTTTTATTGTGTGCTTTATCTCATTTATTATTTACTTTTCATAAAAATGCTGAGACGTGGAGGAATGACAACTTTGAAGTCTCCTGACCTTGAGTGCCCAAGACACCAAAACTGACTTAAACATTCCTTTGTGTTTTGAATGAATTAATCATCATCATATCTGAGATAATATCTGTAAACATTATTTTTATTCATTTTAAACTTAATACTTGAATGTTTCACTCTTTCTATTTTTGGTTTCTTAAAGATTTTAGAAGAAACATCCAAGACAAAGCTGATAAACTTAAATGAAACTGAGAAGTGCAATAATCCTGCACTTTAAAAAAGCAAACCCAGAGCAAATAATAACACCTCAGGGAAATACTACACACATGTGCATGTGGAAACAAACACAACAGAAAGTTTGATTTCCTACCCCAGACCATGACCTGGAATCTATAGGTAATGTATGGCTGAACTGGCAGACTAAGTAGAAGAAATAAAATCCACTACACTAATGACTCATAGTCACCACATACCTTTCAGCTCATTCATTCGTTATTAAATCGATTGTCACAGTAAACACGAGATGCTAGGCACTATTGTTGTGCTTTGCTTCACTGTTCATTTAAAATACCCGGTCATTAAACACTGCTAATTATGCAGAAATAATGAATGTTCTTTCTTACGGTCAATAACTGATGCTAAAGTAGTCATGTTTAGTTAGTCTCATCCAGTATGACAGCATTATGAATCATTCAAGGAAAGAGCTTGCCATTTTGACATTACATGAAGCTCACTAAACAAATATCTGCTATAAAGTGATGTGCAGATTTAAATCTATTCATTTAAAAAAGAGTTTTTCCTCATGTTACTTTTGTTAAAACATTTTCTTTAAAGGTGTGAATACTGAAAAAAACTATTTTAAATGTAAAGGGATATTTAAGGATATATGCATTTTATGTGCATTTGTATAGACCGATATAAATAGATATAAATCATGTAAACGTAGTTTTGTTTATTGCAATTATCATTAGCTTGCTGACTAACAATAATTCTCATTTGTAAGTCGCTTTGGATAAAAGCATCTGCTAAATGAATAAATGTAAATATAAAATAAATAAAAAAATATAGGATCTAAACATATAAAGTTTATATAAATTAACCATAATACTAATTGGTTTTCTCATACTGTATACTGTACTGTAGATCAATCAAATCATACATACTTTTGTCCAAAGTGACTTACAATTACCTGGACAAACAGCATTCTTTGTCTGCATGTTTAAAATATCTTAGAAATGTATTTTTTAAAACCAATAGCTCTTAAGCGTTTTCTGTGGAGAAAAATTGAAACTGCATAATGCTCCCTCTCCAGTGGCCAGGGTAAACATGACTTTCTCAACTGGATAACATGGGGTCTGGTGCCCTCATTACATGCAGCACAGTGGTGTGTTCAGCATTCAGTATTGAATATATCCCCCTTTGCAATTTCTGGGGCGTCAGACAAACTCGCCAGCATAAAGCAGAAGCAGCTTTTGACTGACGTTATCTGCTGCTAACACTGTTCCGCACTCTGCAGACTGCTATTGAATTCCAGCGCTGCTCAGCACACCTTTCCATTTTGCCGGGTTTGATGATGTATAGCCAGCAATGTGGTGGCATTTGTAATCATGAGCAAACAAACAATATCTCGGGTAATTGCGTTGGGTGAGTTGTTATGGAATTTTGTCCTCGAGCACCCACAGGCGCAGTGGCCATCTTATGACTATTTGCATAAAAGTGAGTGGCGCGACTGATTCAGTTTGGTTTTTCGTGCTTGCAGCGGTGTACAAGGAGGAACAGATATCTATCTGCGTGATGGATTACTCTGTGTGGCTGTGGTTGAGCTTCTGGGGCTGTTGAGTGAGGGATCAGATAGGTCTTTGTAATAGGAAGTAGGATTGAATGCGTAAAGTTTTAAAGTGTCCAGTGATGTAACGGAGTGGTCTAAAACTTACTGAAGGGCGCACACCTGAGCGGGCTTCTATTATCCATTATTTTAACTTTATAAAAAAAGATTTGGCAGGATAGATCCATAACTACAAAATCATAATCTGTTCCCAAATCTGAGTATCCACGTATTCTAATGAAATACTTTTTTTAGCAAACAACATATTTTTCAATTATATTTCATAATACTAAGGCAGTGTTAATAAAAATAATAACATTTTTTATTAATTTTATTAATATTAGTTATTAATCTATTTACTAAAATGTTCCTGTCTGCAACCTTTGACATCAAAGCTCAGTCAAGCCATAACACGTTTGGACCCGTGCCGCCTCCAGCCAATCAGCAAGCTGTATGATGATGATCACTGAAGGCTTAAATTGTTTAAATCCACAACAATATTACTGGTTAGCTTTATTATGTTTTAAACCAGACTCCGTACACTAGCACAACAGAATGGGAATCCAGCGTGTAATGTGGCTTTCTGTTCCCCGATGCCACCAAACATTCTGTTTGTAATTAAAGTCTAAATAGATGGCACTGCGAAACAACAAAGTCCTCATTTAAATCCTAACTAATGACATTGCAGTTAAGTGGACCCAGAGCCCCAGAGGTATCACAGCAGAGAAACCTCATTTTAAAAACGTGTTCTTCTGCCGGTGAAACTCTTCTTATCTTGCTTATGTTATCTTGCTGTGATTATAAGTGCCTGCGGGAAAAGGCAGAGTCGCGTTTCAGACACAAAGCACAGCAGGTACTTCTGCAAGGCTATGCAAATGGTTTCACAACAATGTAAAGACAGAATCTAAGAAGATCGATAACGAGTTTACACAAACAGTCGAGGTGGAAAAAATATATGCGTTTGCAAGTGAAGCAGCGCACTAAGCAGCCATCCTTATTGCTTGAAAACTAAACGACTTTCGATAGTTAAAAGTAAACATTTGATGGTGTCTGAATCTTATTTTATTACGTAACGTTATAATACATAAGTGATTCAGCAGAGGCTGTTGTGGTTTCGAAAGGAATCTTAATCTTGCAGTCCATTTTGGTTTTGTCTCTCTCATCCAGTGTCTATAATTCATAAGTGAAATAAATGATTTATCTTCTAGGCGGCCTGAAGATGTTTGGTTCAGAAGGAGCCAAACATTGATCCCCGGCATTGATCGAGAACCAAGGTGTCAAATTCAGTAGGGGGGAAATCGGCCAGAAGGCAACTGGGTTTTATTTTCTGAACAGAGGTCACTCGTGCATACAAAGTTATTATTGTTTAGATCATGTCCATTTATCTCAATCACAGGGGTTAATTTTGCTGCCAAAACAGGGTTCTGGACCTGTTAAAATAAGAGAATAGTATCAAAAATAAGCCGTTTGGGACACACAGTTCACATTGTGAGCTCTGTATGTGACGCTACAACAGCATTTAATTATGCATCATTCTTTCTGGTGGGTTTTCCTTGCAAGTACAGAAAATGTCTGCTTGAACATGTCTGTGAATGCTGTTTGACTGCCTATATCAACTTACAGTATGATATTTTAATACAGTTTTTCAGTGTAGTATAAATGACGAAAGCTTTTCTGGTGCTTTCTCTCATGATCTTTCTCTCTCCTTCTCGCTCTTTACAACTACAACAGAACATCATCAAAGTGCTAAATTATAAATCAGATCCTGGACCAAAGAGATTCTGGCCAGACTGCTGTAATCAAAGTTCATCTAAGTGAAGCTTAGCTGGGAAATCTAGAAGTGCATCAGTTTAGTATTTGGACGGAGGTTAAAGTAGTTTGTTAACTGCCACCTGGAGAAAAAAATCTGATTTCATAAACAGATTATGTTGTGACAACAGAGACTGATACTGAATATGATTCAATTAATTATGATTAATAAAGAGCTCACATTCAAGACTATTCGTGTGTCAGCTTTACATTCGATTGTGATCTTAACCCCAAGACTTCATTAATCAAAACTTCAAGCTTGCATTAATTACTTGTAGTTTACCTGTAGTGTATGTACCATGTTAAAGAACCCATTCAAATGAGAGAGGTTAATGCATTGAGGGCTTGTACGAAGTGTTATAGGTAGGAAAGACTAATATGTACTACAATATAAACCATAAGAGCTTCATCAGCAAACCAACCTCCTGGTCTTGAATCCAGTGAAGGGCAATTTTGTAGCAATCAATCTGCAATAAATCACATAAAGCATTAATCCATAAAAACAGTCTTCAAAACAATTTAACTGTTTGTGAAATTGCAACATTGGTAATGGTAATGGCTCACTGTGGTCATATCAGGTCTAAGTGTTCTCATATCTCATTTCAGTAACAGTCAATGCCCTTTTTTGTTTTAAGCTCGGTTAATGAAAATGCTACTTTATATCATATTTTTGCCTTTTTGTTTCAATAAATCAAATCCTGGTTGATTTTAAACCATTATCTCTCCATAAAAAACATGTTTTCAGATTTGCCTGAAATATTTCCAAAAATCTGCTGTGTTTCTGTATGTCTAGGAATAAAGAAAATGGGATTCAGTGCATTAAAAATTCACTATTCCTATAATATGAAGAAGTGAATGAAGAGTAGATTAAAACCACTGTTGTATTTCAGTGATGATGTTATCGATTTTACAAGGGTCTCTTTGGGATATAAACTTGATTAAAATGTGTAATTTCCTTGTTACTCTTGCTTGCTGTTAACATAGTGTACGATTAAATAATAATAATGTGAGAACGCATCTTAATGTACACCAGTTAATGTACACTTAAAATATATAGATTCACATTAAAAAGCTTTTTTGTTTACTGTTACTGTACAATTATCATATAACCTTATTTCAATTACACAGGCTGTGTTATGAATTTTACATGAGCCTTCATGAACCAGTTTAACAGTATGAGACTCTGATACTGATACTGGTAATACCTGTATAATCAAATATGCCTTAAGCTAAACTTCAAATCTTTAGGCTTAACATTTTCTGAATAAATATGTGCTTTATATCTCTTTGTATCTCTTTAAAATTATACCTGCTTCCCCCTATATTAAACTAACACTTCAATAACTCCATCTAGATGATTCTTATAGTGTCATTAGCGCAATGTTGTTTCATAATATCTTCTCCTCTCAGATGCTTTTGTTTGGAGGGATCTATCATCAAGCTTCCATTTAGGCGTCGGATAAAGCCAGACACCAACGGCGATCATTGCAAAGAGTGGAAGTTTGTGTGTCGCTTACGTTTGGGCTGATAATAATGCCATTAGTTTCTGGAATAGCTTGTTGTATCATCTTCCCACTTCAGGCCCATTCTAATATGTTTTTCTAAGAAAAGTGCTCTTATTACAGCAATTCCTCTGATGTGACTAAATAGATGTCAAGACTCCCCCATCGTGGGACCCAGACAGACAAAAGAGCATCTTCGCAATCCGTTTGCAAATCCTATTTTTCCAACACTCGAGGCAGACTACTGCGAGTCTGTCCACGCAAGTCCAAAGGTATTAATGGCGTTCATTCTGTGACCAGTTGGGTACATGACAGTTCATTTTCTGCATGGGCTCACAAAAGTCGATACGATCTTGTAAAGACAAATACCAGATAGCGGACTCCCTAACCGATTCCGTTTTCGGAAGAAACATTAATCAAAGAGGTTGGATATGGAGGTGCGCAGCCCGCCCAGCCAGTCTTTACGCATTAATAAAGTAAGCAGATGATGTATGAATGAATTCATAGCAGGTGCTGCCTTCATTACTACCGCATGCTGCCGAGCGTCACGAGCGCAGGGGATGATGGGAAAACTCTGCCAGGCTTTCTGTGGTACTTATTCCTGAGGAACATTCCTGCTGGTCAGAGTAATAGCCCTTTGCTAAGTTAATCTACAACTGCACACTCTAAAATAGATTTACTCTCAATTTTCCTTTATCTGTGAATTAATTTAAAATACCACAAATTTAACAGCGGATGAATTGAACCTCAGAAAAATAATGTGACATTTAAAAAGAATAATAATTTTTACAGGGTAAAACATGTTTTTCTAAAAAGCAGACAGACTTCATCTTTGCCTTACAACTCTTACAACAGAACAAATCTAAATGACATTTCATATTTCAGGTAATCAACACAGTGAAATAGCTTTGGAACAAAACAAATGATTTATGTCACTGATGGCCCAAGGCAGCACCCCAAGATCAATGCAGGATCAAAACCTAGTAAGCTGCCTTTCTTTCTACTAACTACGTAGACAGCACCCTTTCTAGGGCAGAAAGATGGAATATTATAAGTGACATATATAAGTCTATATAAAGATCAGAGCTGCCGTGTCTTGCCCAGACACTAAAAGCTGTGTTTTTCAGCTACATTTTTTAGTAAGCGAACACTTCTAGCTTAATCTATTGAAGCTGAAATAGTCCTTCAGATGCCTATGTTTTCAAAAGCTATTTCACAATAGAAAATGTTTAACTCAAAAAGTGACAGGACCTAAAGCATATGTAAGCTTAACACTTGACTTCAATCGTTGCTGTGTTTAATTTAAGCTCCACATAAAAAACTCATAAGGAGGATGCTAAAACAAGGTTGTCGAATATTTTAAGAGTTAATAGTGCGATTAAAGTGCAGAGCATATTGCTATACTGCTATACTCCAGCCCCATAAGTTTCCCTAAAAAGTCTGTGAGAGCAGCAAGATATCTGAGGTTATTTCACCTTTAGTTATCCCTTTACTAGTCATTAAAAATGTTAAAGTTTGTTACATTACATAGTCAGTGGTCATTTACACATACTCCAGTTTCTATCTCTAATGCGAACTTTCTCCATTCTAATAAAATCCCAAAACGCCACTAAATGTGACCCAGTCTGTGAAAACCAGGCTAAAGTCCAAAAATCTAATTCTGAGATAACGAGCATCAAATTTTGATTTCACCTATTCACTTACTCAGATAATATTTAAGATATCAATGTTAAATTCTCACAGAATATTATTTACATTACATAGAATGATTTTATGTAGAAACAAAAAACCACAAAAAATGACTTTAGCTGGGTTTTCATAGACTGGGTCACACATGTGCAATTAAAATCACGATTAACATTATGACTTCTCACACTTTTTGCAGGAAATATTCCTCTGAAATACATCAATTTAAAATGCTGGGTTATAAAAAATGCTGAACCCATGGTTGGGTCAAAATATAACATATAACATAAAATGTCCATATATGACCCAACCATGAGTTAAAAATAACCCAACATTTTTTAGAGTGCACATCTCTGTCAAAGTCGAAGCACTTTTCATAATGTCGGCTTTTAAAACGAAGTGCCAGGTGAGAAAAAAGCAGCATGGAAAATAGAGCTGTTTTCCAGGAGAAAGGAGAGCTACAATAGAACTTTGATATTCTGGATCAATAACTTGAAAACAAACCGACATCTCAACACCACTCTTGGCTGAGGCATAATGGGCAATTTAAAGATTTGTTATCTTTTAGTCTTCTTTGTGTTTCTTTTTTCTTAAGTAAAAAGTTATTTTTCTTCTCTATAAAGTTCTAGTTATAGGCTGGTGAAATCTATTCAGAATAATGTAGTCGTGTTTTGAGTTTTGAGTATGCAAATTTTATAGAAGACTTTTTTTGATTTTCTGAAAATGGACAAAGACAGCTGCAAACGCAGCATAAAAGAAATGTCTTTAACAACATGGCACTTATCTTCAAAAACTGACAGGCACTCGATTTCCCACATCATCCATATGCTCAAGCACAGCACAGTGACTTTAACTGATGCAGCAGCTGTTATTTACAAGCATGAATTTGCATTGTTAGCCAACCAGTCAAATCAGAAAGCTAGAATCTGAGTTTAATTTGTCTAGGGTTTTGAGACAGACAGAAGCGTTTCTGCGGGTCCTTCATCTTCACCATTAGTATCCTGGTAATCTGCAAAGTAACAATCTTGCGGGTTTTTGTAGAACAAGGCCGTTTGAAATGTCTATGATCTGAATGAGCTTTAGTACAAAAGAATGATTTTTGAATAAGCACATTACCATGGCGATGTAAGAGAAGTGTGCGTCTATGTGTAGTTTAGATGTTTCAACAAACCCGCTGTGAAGGAGTCACGCGTGGCGGCATTTTTATAACAATGACTCATCAGAAGATGTTTAAGGTGAAAGAACGTACTGTAAGTGAAATGACATCAAACAACTTTACACTGTTTCTTAATCATCATTACTGAAATTTGTTTATTAAATATTTTTCATCAGGACTGATAAGAATTTCTGCATTGTAATTTTAAAGACTAAATTTAACAAAGACTACTGGGGGGAAAAAGTCTTGTAAAAATAAAATCAGTAATAATAATTCAATAAAAATACAAATTTGTGCTTTTTTACACTTTGTTTTCATTTAAAAGCTATAGCCTCTAGGCAAGATGAATCTAAGAAGACTTCATTGTTTTGGAGTAACTGAGAGAAAAGATGGTACCAAAAACTTTACAATAAGGTTGTGTTTGTTAACATCAGTAAATGCATTAGCTAACTTAAACTAACAATAAGAAATATAGTTTTTTTAGCAGTTATTGATATTTGTTAATGCCAATGCAATTGTTTATGTTACAGTTCATTGTGCATTAATTAATATTAACAGTTACAATTTTTGAATTTAGAAATGTATTAGTAAATGCTGAAATTATGCTGTAGCATTGTTAATTGTCAGTTAATGTTAGCTAATGCATTAACTAATGTTATGAGTCAAAAGAAACAAAAAATATTCGATTACACATGTGATGACTTACCTGAAGTTTGATTCATGTTCATATTGCTTAAATCGTGCAGGACAATACAACAAAAAGGCAAATTCATATCAACAACACATGAAGCATTGCAGAAATCTATTCTTTGGCTATGCACAATAAATTCCCACGTTAGTTTTTGGAATATAATTTATTATTATCGATGCATATCTACATGATCTGTCCTGATAAAGCAAAGCTTGTGTAAAACAGCAATGCGCGATATCAGCCTGTAATTGCGGGTGACTTGATACCCTCGGTGAACCAACATCTGTGCCAATAAGTGACCAATCTCACAGCTCTAACCTTATCACACTGATCACTTTATAGTGTATCAGAACAAACCCCAGGCCACTATCAGTCCAGAGCCATGGCCTAATATTACACGGCCCAATCTGTTATCCCGCAGCCACTGACCGGGGGGCCTGATATGAAACGTAATGAAAAATTGATAAGAGTTCTTTAATATCTCTCCACTGGCAGAGGAAAACTGGCACAATGAATGACAAAAGGGGAGAGAGAGTGTTTATCAGAAAGATTACTACAGTTTTGCTAATGTTCCACAAATGTCTTGATGGCAAGCTCCAAGTAGCGTATCACAAAGAAAGGGGCATAATTAAGAGAGGTATGGCTTAATGTAGCGTATCGCTATTCTTTAGTTTTCTCTAATTTCCATGTTGTATTCATGTTTCACTCCATTGATGATGGATCTAAGTTGGATTAAAAGAGGGCGCTGATATTGTTTTCAGCTTTTCTGTGTTAGTGTGTCGCTTTTAAAGAAAGAGCTCACCCAAAACAAAAGAAAATGATCATTCACAGAAAAAACTAAAAAATGTACTCACCCTCGTGTTGTTAGCAAACCCATCCTACCAAACATTTCCCCTGCAAAAGAATAGGTTTTGAAGCATGTTTCCTCGAAAATGAAGAGAAATCAGTGTGTGTCAAACTTCCAAAAAAGACAAAAAGCACAATACAAGGATCATAAAAGTCTTATGAAACCATTTGATAGCTTTGTGTAAGGAGCACAAAATAAATTAGGGTCATTAATTCACTGAAAAAGAGTATTCACAGAAAATTCTTACCTTGAACATCTATTCTCACTATTCACTTTTATGGAAAAACAGCTTGGACATTCTGCTAAACATAAGGTAAGTCATGGGTAAAGAACAATGTGACGTTGAATAAATTATACAAATTATTTTAATTGTAAGTATTTTTTACTGAAGTGCCAAACAGGATCCTGTGGCACAATGAAAGCAAAACTGTAAGACAGCTGTCAAGAGAACGCATAGCGTGTGCTGGGTTTTTGAAGTCTTTAGGGAACGGCTTGAATATGACAGTTAGCCACAGGGCACGACAAAACCTTTCCCTAACCCACAGAGAAGTAACGCACACTAGTCACACCATGTTATTCCTCTAATTATATTTTTTGCATAAACATGACCGCAGGCTCCTAGCTCTCTCGAATCCTCTATCTTCATTCTGTCCTACAGTAGCATGAGTATGTACACTGAGACAGGTGAATGTGTGACCATAGGCTCTTGTTGACATGGTTCATATAGTCTTATCATCACGGAATGTACTCTAATGTCTGACTTATATATTATTGAGGGTGAAAGTGTCTTCCCAGGGGCAAATTTGCCTTTCCAGGATACTCGCACAATCATGCAGAAAATATCCACTTTTTCAGAGACACTTTTGGAAACACTTTGGATATCTGTAATAACCGTTATCATATGTGACAACCTGCCCTAAACTGCAAAGATTTTAAGTGAATTTGTACAAACAGGTTAAGAAAACTCACTGGTCTGTTTTGGTGGTTTTAGAGAGGTCTTGGGGTCTAATCAACTGTAATTTATCTTTCTAAATTACAGTATAAACCAAATTACTACAGAAATTATTGTCTTTTTTAGTTTATTGGACGCATAATAGTTCTAATTTCAGAAAATATGTTATAATCAAAGTTACATTCAAACAGATATATTTATTTAAAGTTATTTCTCCATTAAATACCTGTAGTTTTGCTATTGGCAACAAATCATTTTGTTTTAGCAATCGGATTTTTGGCAATTATCTCCAACACTTTTTTTGCATGAACAACCAACAGTTAAATAGTTGGTTCCACTTTTTATGAGTAGATTGTACTGCATATAAGTACCTTTTTAAACTTTCTTTCACAGTAGCTTCCTCATCACTAGTACAAACATCACAAATATGTGATTAAAAATTGTTATGGCGGTAAGCCTAAGCTCTGCCCTATACCACATCATCCACCACCGCAAACCGTCTGATGCACCGACTGGTTAAAAGATTCTGACTGTGACAGGATTTTCAGCAGATGGCAGCTACACTGCTTTTGTGCAGCAGTGCATGCTGGAGCTGCAGGGTCTTGGATAATAGCTGATGGCGAGTGCCAAACACCGCTAGCCTGGCACCGATGAGATGCCAGTGTGAACTCAATCATAGCACAGGACAGCTGGCGATGACTACACGAGCACCGATGCCTGTCAGCACTGATCTGATATCGGTTCAGGCTGAGGTTCTTACAGCTGGCCTCAGCATCAGTGTGAAGTTAATTTCGGCATTAACCTGGTGGCAGAAAATCTCCAGCATCAACAGGCTTTAGGTTATTCATCTTTAAATAAGACTCATCCAGCTAAACATGGCATACTGTGTAAAACCACTGAAGCACTGATAGTGGCATTTGCTGTGTTAAAACCTCTACCGTAAAGGTAGAGTATGTAATTGTTTTGATGTTAAAATACCTTTTTCAGTCCCAGTTTAACATGCAGTGACAATTATATAAGCCATTCAAAGGTTGATTTTACCCCAAACGTGTAAACAACACGGCCCTGTTTATACATCAGACCGGCTCAACCAACCAGATCTCACGGGAATGTAATTATTTTACTAGGGGACGATTTTGTACTAATACATATAATGTGAATCATAAAAATGTTAGATTAGAAAAAAAGAAACAATGAAAGATGAAGCCCCACCATTAAACCTTACATTAATGAGGCAAAAGCAAATGATACAAAAATGTATGAATTAGATCATAGAAATTAGCCACCTCATACAATAATTACAAATAGCCCTGAGATTGTGTTGGCTCAACCATTTGCGTGAGGTAAGGATGAAACAATCTGTTTATCAACCTGTAAAAACAACTGCAATTAGAAACACAAGTAATACATCTCTGTGGATTAAGTCCCATGATTATGATAAGTTAGACTACCATTAAAGCATTTTAGTACATTTTTTTCATTCAAGTAAAGGAGAAAGAAAAACAGAATTTGTTAGCAGTCCCTTGTGTGTAACTAAACAAAATGCATGTCTGCAGTCTGAGAAACCATAAACGGAAATGTTAAGGAAACTTGCCATAAAAACACAGGCCATTACCATAATAATTGCTATTACTACAGCAACATTCTCTTTAATGGCAAATTAGCTGGTTCCTGTTAAATAGGCAGAATTGCATTCATAATGATTTATATCTCCATTTATCAGACATGTCTTTTATCTTTTTATGTCTTGGGTAAGTTAACGTGCAAAATCAAAGATGTTGGGTGACCACGGAGAAGCTTTCAAAATGAGCAAGTCTCATTCCCCTAACATGCTGACTCCCTCTACCTCTCGGGTGGTGATAAAAAGCTCATTTCCTCATCACCACACTGGTACTCAGTATCTGTCAGAGTCAACCAGGCATCGTTTAATCGGATTCTCAGTTAGAAAGGAAGAAACTTTAGGTTAGGTGTGTCTAATGCTCCCCCACCAGCAGTGTATGACTGTCTTTGAAGCAGAGAGGACGACAGTTCCAACAGTTTATAAAGGACGCTAAATACTCTATCCTCACAGGAGGTACACAGGTGTCAGCTATTTTTAATAAAGCGTGCATTCAACTGCACCTGAGAGGAAACATCAGTGGTCCCAAAAATACACTTTAGTGCTGGGTTTCGGTATGGGGTAGATATCTCTGCCTGTGGTAACTATAGACAAAGGCCATGGTGTCTGATGAGTTTCTATTTAAGGGCACGAGATAAAAGACTTTTTCGCAGTGACTCTTATTATTATGACAAAGGCCAGCTGTGTGTCATCCTGAAGATTTAATATCTAGATTTAAAAATCTCACATGTAGGTTAACTGTGCTGTCAAAGCATCATTGGGTAGATTGTGTTACACTGCAGTCTGGTGTTCAAAGAGGTGAACTACACCTGTTTCTACATTTTAGGAAAATAATTGACTCAGGCTGCTCGCTCAAAAATGCTATAGGTGTTGTGAATGGTTGCCAGATCTTTCCTATACGATTCCTAAAAAATGATAAGTGATTACAAAATAAAATAAAATAACAATAAAAAAATAACAATAACATAACAAAAATAGACACTTGGACTGGTGTCACAGGAAAAGGGGAATTAATATAAAAAAATTGGTTACTAGGAATAACGTATATTTACTATTTTAAATTTTTATCCAAGACTTAAGTTGACATGCACATTTTGGAAATTACTAAATGAGCATAAAGCAATTTTAATCATTAGAGTCATCAGTTTTATGCACTATAAAAAGTCAATTTTCATCCTTACATAAATGTTCCTTTTTGACTTCCTAGACTGCTTGGTGAAAGTACAAGTATCAGTCTGGTGCCAAACAACTTGCTTTCTTGCACTTGACTACCAGCACTTGAGTCCTTTGTGTGTCATAATAACTGAAATATTCACCATCAGCCAGCTACTTTTAACAGTTAGTACAAGTATTAGTACAAGTAGTCTCAAAATTGCTACCATTAATGGTAGTCTTTGTAAAAGAACGTATTAAAACTGTAATATCCTCTGGACATACTGAATAATTTTCCATGTGACTGTAAATGGGCCTTTGTGATTGAAAAAGAGGCTTATATAGTAAGATATTACATATAAAAACATTTGTTAAACTTTTTAAAAGAACAAGAAATAACTAGTTTCTCCATCACATCTCTTTCCTCCAGTCTGACAGCAGGCCTCTGACTCACACAGGATCTACGTAATAAATGATCTATGTAAAGCTGCCCGCTGAGACTAATAGAGGAGGGGGAGTGTGAACAGCTTCTAAAACTAGCTTGAAATAAAGTCCATACTTTAACAAACGGTGAACAATATTAAAGGGGATTAAAAAATGCAGTCTGTGTCCAAAGACGTCACATATATAAACTGATTCATATGGCTTTCTTTTATTGTAAAAAAATATTTTAAAAAGACACCGAAACTAACACATACAACACTAAAGTACAAAAGTACAAATATAGAGAACAACAAAACCAGCAACAGGCATAAAATGTGACAAGTGTCCCGTGACAAGCATCATTTAATTTTGGTTCATTGCTTTATCTGAGACAGTGTTGATCATGTACAAAACATAAATGACCGAACTGATGTTGTTTAGCAATAACAAAATACACTTTGATCATTGTAAATGGTTGATATCTACCATTGTTGGGTCACCATGGATCTAGTTAACTGTTATACAAGAAACAGGCACTTTTACCTCGAAGCACAGAACAGAAACACTGTAAACCGATCTTTCAACTGCACATGTGTGTCTTCCTCTGTTAAGATGTTGGAAAAATTTTATTAACATCACAATATATATAATAAACATGACACATAAAAAGTAAATTGTTTTACCCAGTAACACAAAATTCTTGGTTTATGCCAAATAAAATATTATGGATTGTTTTGTGCTATATTGTTTAGCTGAAAAAGCACTGGTGGTCAACTCTGCTTACCCCAGAATCCTTAGAGACAATCAAGAGTGCTGACAACTTCCTGAAAAACCTGAAGGCAGAAGATAAACAGATTCAATATCTAAATGCATGGAAACTATTTTGTATTCCATAAAATTCCACAATAAACTCACTTGTAAGTTTGTGAACAAGTAAGAAAGTGCAATAAAGAGCTTTCTATCATGTTCACTATACCGCCAGCAATGAATCGCTTGACCTTCAGGAAAACAGATACAACAGATACAAAGCTGAGAACGGGATCTTTGGAACAACCTGGTTCTGATACAAATCTGTCAGCACACTATTATGTGATTGGCAAGTTACTAGAAAAGATACCCACCACTACAGAAAGCGCACACATAAATTACTTTTTAAAAAAGTCAGGCTTACCTTGGACCTTTTGCTGAAATCCACCTGCTGCATTGCCTATGCAGAAGCATCCCTCCTCAAAGCTGATCTGATCATATTTGTCAATGTTGGCTAATATAGTGCCATTTACTGGCAGGTACAATGTGTTGCCATTGGGCTCCCAGCTCTCAGAGTAATACACACCTCTTTGGCCATCAATCAAGACAAAGCCACCTAGAGTTGGAATACAGGATAGATTCTTACATTTTTTTAATTGTTTTGTATTTTTATATAATTACAGATTGTTACAGTATGTATTGTCTCTGTATTGTACTGAGATACTGAGATCATTTGTCTGGTACCGTTAAATTGCATTATTCTGAATTAAGTTACTTACGTTTCCTCAAACTCTCTTTGGAGGGAAAAGAGTTAAAACAATCTCCTCCATTGCCATTTACAGTACTCATCTCGTTTCGTTTACGTTTACTAGGTAAAATGTTGGGCGAAGTCTCAATAAATCCATTAACCCACTTTAGATGTGTCTGACAAGAGTTACTGGACAGTAATCCATTGGGGTCCATCATTTAATTAAATTCACCAGTGTGGTATTTCTTTATACAACATGCAGCTACAGTCTTCTGCACAGTTGTCACAGAAAATTAAAAATATTTTCTGATATTATTATTATTTTTTTAAATAAATGGACCTGTATGTGTCTTTCATTACAGCTACAGCGTTCGCATTCGCACCAAAAATCTAAACAATAAGGCGTGAGTAGGAGCTTGTCATCTTGTCATTTTGCCTGTTTACAATGATAAAATATAAAATTACTTTCGGATATACATAAATACATTTTTTTAAATAAATGAATGACATTTCTGTAAGCGTTATAAAATAAATCATTTGACAGAATAGGATTACGTTAAATCATGTATGAGTGGCCAACATAATCGTTTTTCAAGCAGGCACTAAGCAGCAAGCCAATATCGGTGGTCCTAGAAGCCGAGCCGATCTGACGTACTTCCTTTCTCACATGCCTCTTGCATTAAATGTGGCGTCCAGCGATCATTTGAGTCACATATAATCTTTAATTCCAGCTATAGGATGTTTAAAATCGAGGGACTCGGTCCGAAGATGGACCCTGAGGAAATGAAGAAAAAAATGCGAGAGGATGTTATGACGTCTGTTCGCAACTTTTTGATTTATGTTGCGCTCCTGCGAGTCAGTAAGTATCTGGCTTATTGCATTGGTTAGAGTCGTAGCATATAATATCAAGTGGCATATTTATTTGTACATGTGTGATCAAATTTAGACTTAAATGCTGTTAGTGTTCTCCCCGAGTGTCTTAAAGAGATCTCAATGCACAGTGCGAGATATTGATCTGTTGGCCATGCCATCAGTTTGAGGAAATCTCAGTAGATAGAGGTCACCTTTGATGCATGTTTCGACTCTTAAGTGAAAAATGATTATTTAACAATTGTATGACTTGGTCCAGTAATACAGGTAAATGTACCAATGCTTAACAACATTACGGACAGTCATAAATGAAAATAATGTTTATGACACATGCAGATCTTATGTATAGGTAAATTAAATCAACTTTATAATGAAAAATTACATGTTTGATGACTTTGTGTTTCAGCACCCTATGTTTTAAAGAAGCTGGACAGCATATGAAACGTCATAATGGACAGAAACATTCCCTGTACAGATGAACATGCAGTACCTGGACATTGCTGCACAGAGCCACTTGCCACATCAGATGGGATCTGAAGAGACTGGATGAGATTGTGTCACCTGTCAGCCATGTTGATTTTTATTTATTTTTGTTTTTTATTGGATGCAACTGAATGTAGTTTGTTTTCTTTTACATCCATTTAAATATATTGAAGACAACAGTTATTACAATACATATATTGTTCATGATGGTCAAAGCAATAAATCTTTCATCGGTTAATCCCATTAACTGTGTTGTCATCCTTGGTTACAGTAATGTCTTTTTTAATGTTTTTTTAAATTTTAACTTTACTTGCACTCAAAAAAGTGATCTATAACAATTAAAACACTTACCTTATTGTTAGTGAAACTAATAACTAATATCCATGTTTTCAAATGCATTATGAAAGTGAACATTTTCCATTTTAGATTAAATAAATTTAATGACACTGACATGGCACAAATATAATTTCAATAAATTTGTTACATACAAAATATTTTTTTGCCATTCATGTGTCATGGAGTGTACAGGTGTAGTATTTGTCACAATTTACATTTTCCAGTTTTGCTAGTTATTATTAAGTGAAAATCCCAATGCATTTCTTGCCCTCTAACAATACGTTAATTGTTAGATTCTACATTAGACTTTATTATTCATTGATATTCATGGACTTAATTCATGGAGGAGACATGATGCACTACAACTTCAGCTCACTGGGCATTTCAGAACCTGTCAGGCCAGCCATCAAGTTGTTTGCAGACAGTTCTGCCATGACACCACGTGTGGAGTAGGTGGCACTACCAATATGAGGAAGAATCACTGCAAAGACAAAATAAAACGGACAACTCCTTATGACTCTTTAGAGGTTCAGACTATCACACTACTATACACTTTTCAAGATCCAGAAGAACTTGGTGGATTTCTGAAATTGATGAGATTTAAAATTGTACACACCACAGTTTTTAAGGGTCAGCAGGGGGTGGTCAGTGGACAGGGGTTTGGGGGTTGTGACATCAAGCCCTGCTGCTGCGATCCGTCCACTACTGAGAGCCTCAAACAAGTGCTCTTGATTAACAACAGCCCCTCTGAAAGGAAGAATACACTTATATAACTTCTGTTCCATTATAGTTTTGATTTATTTTGAGAATTAATTGTGGAATTGTGTCTTAAGTGTTAAGTAAAGATTAATATCAAACACAGTGTTCTCTGTTGCATAGTTCATAAACAAGACGAAAATAAAAATATATAATCCCAACAAACACAACAAAGCCATTCAGTTTAAATAAAAAAGCAATTACAATGAACAATTCAAGGACAATGATGCTTTATTTGAATACTGTGACATACCTGCTGGTGTTGATGAAAATTGCAGTTTTTTTCATCTTGCTAAAAAAGGTTTTGTCACAAAGGCCCTGAGTTTCAGGAGTCAAGGAGCAGGACACAACCACAAAATCACTCTCACTCACCAGAGCGTCTAATGGGACTAAAAAGAAAAGAGGGCTGAGGCAGATGACATACCTCCAAACACTTTTTTAATTCTTACATACAGTAATTATACACCAATACACCAATTTTTGGAAGACAAATTTATTCTTTCTCAGGTCTGGTCTTACCATATTCACCCTCCACCTCTTGTGCCTGTGGTTTGGGTTGTCTGCCTGTGTACAGCAATCTCTTCACTCCAAAGGGTTTCAGTCGCTTTGCAATCGCCAGACCTAAAAATCATAAACACATTATCAAACTGATCTATCTGTCATTCAGTCATTTTTTTCTATTAGCGTAGAGGTAATTCTGTAAAAGCATGAAACAGAAGCCTGAAATTAAGTAGCGTTTAAAAGAACTCAAATGATGTTGATGTGTTTAACACATGATTTTCCTTAAAGGAACTGTAACTTAAGAACATAAATGTTACTGTACCTATACGCCCCAGTCCAATCACCCCAACAGTGCTGCCGGACAGCCCATAGCCACACAACCACAGAGGCTTCCATGTACTCCAGCCACCACTATTATGGGAAGAGCAACACAACAGTAAAATTAAATTGTTTTTACATAAGAAAATATTTTTCAGTACTGGTACAATAAAACATTGTGACACTGGATAAAAGGGCAAAAAGCCCTTGGATCCCTTCAAAACCAAGCAGTAATATATGGCAAATGATGCAAAAAAAAAAAACTTACTTTTTGACTTCCTCTACACCTTCTGGTAGACGTCGAGCAGTGGCCAAGAGCAAAGCCACGGTCAACTCAGCAGTGGCATCTGTCAAAACGTCAGGAGTGTAACCTACTCTTATCCCTCTAGGACGAAGAAAGAGGGAGAACATCATTACTTTGTGTATAAACATCTAAACTGTGTTTCATCATTTGATTTTAAAAAAAAATCACTATATGATCAAGACATATTTTGTAGAAATATCACAGTGGAAAACTAATCTAATTTCTTTTTTCTCATTTACTAACATTTTTTATCATTTACATCACACATTATGGAAACATTAAGTCACCTTTTCTTTATTTCATCTATGGCAAGGTGGTCAAATCCCACAGAAAGAGTGCTGATCACTTTCAAATTGGGTCCTGGGCAACACAATATTGACAGCTTTGTCAATCATACTTACATTAACCTGGAATTGTAGAAGGTTTTATATTCTATGTACAACATTGCTTTAGTTTTTGCAAACAGCTTTGACATAACCAGAGGTTTGTTTTACCAGCTGCATCCAAAACTTCAGTATCGATTCTGTCTGAGAGTAAACAGAGAAGCCCATGAGCACCTGCCACCCCCTTCAGCAGCTCTGCCCGGGGCACAGGTTCATCAGAGTCCCACACTGACAAATTACACCTGCAAACAATAGAGTTATCTGACAAACTGACTATATATAACAACATATGTCTCCTACAGCATACTTTTAGATAAAAGCACAGTTAAATTATAACTTTTTGTGCCATTTGCATAACCATTTTCTTGTTGCTAAAAGATCATTTGACCAGAAAGCGTTTCATTTTAAGACTACAGAATGCAAAGACTATGTATTTTTGTAAATACTACTGTAGTTGGAAAGACTGACTACTAAAGGGTCATCTTAAATGGCAGGAATGAATGAGTGAAATGGTAAAATCATCTGACTGTATCTGACACGAGGTTCACGATCGTACTTCTGACACAAGCCACTAGGCCATGCAAACTTAATTACTTAATACATGCAGAATTTCTAAGTATTTCATACACAAGCATATAAAGTTTCGTACATGCCACCGGCTTTTTGCAGTATTTTCATGCCCTCTTGTGGAATGCGTCGGGTGACGAACACTTTTAGCATCTGCTGTGCGCTCATCCTGAACGATTAAAGGTTATACAGATTATATAATTTACTCTATTTTAACCCAACTACAGCAGTAGTTCCACTTCCCTATTTCCAGCGGCCACAACTGTGGGAGCAATAAAAATACGTGACAGTTCGCTTTCGGCGGGCTTTAGCGTCATCTAGTGGAGCGGATGGAGATCGCAGCTGCAGCTCCTATCTTTATTTGATTTTTTATTAAACTCTCCACAACATGTATTATAAATTACGTGAGGTACATAAAGTGAGATTAACTTCAACCCCAGTTTTGTTTTTGTTGTGTTTGTTTATTGTTTAATTTAAAGTGAACTCAGTAGTTTTTCAATTCCTTTCAGAATTGGCATTCAATTATGATCAAACATATTTTCTACATTAGAATTCGTAGGACGTATAAATGTTTTCACATTATTTACTTCAGGTTATGAGGTTTTTATTGACTTTAATCCATCGTGAGTGTGGTCAATGTAAACGGGCAGGTGGAGGTCTGATGGTTGCCATGACAGCGCTGCGTGAACTTCCGGTGACTTTAACCGGTAAAACACGAACAAACTAAACTCATACTGACTTTATCTAATCAATATTTCACTATCTTTTTTGATAAATTACTTTCTTGCTTTGTCCCGATGCTTCATTTATCATGAGAGGCGTTATTCCTTCACAGTATCTGCCGCTGGTTCTTGGTGCAAGAAAGTGTCCAAATCTGCTCTGCAGGGTGAGTTTCTGTATTTCTGTTATAGTGCATTAAGTGCAGATTTCTACTTTTTTCTAATTTTATATATATTTTTATTTCCAGATGTTATGGAAATACTTTCCTCGTGTGTCCCACCTTGTGGGTGTATTCATCAAGAAGAACTCCAGAAGTTCACTGACAGTTTTGGATGTTTGTTGTTTACATATTCATTTCATGTGAGTGCATCTGTGGAATTTGCTTTAAATCTCTTCCTTAATGTATATTTTCTAGTTACAATTTATGTATTTATTTAGGCTTTTTGCTTGTTTGTATCTAAAGGTTGGAACAGCTAATCAATCAGTAAAGGCTGACCAGTCAAAGATTCAGATGTTTTTGCATAGACTCAGTGTGGTTCATGCTCAGGTAAAAATATAGTGTTAATGACAATTTCTTAAAATACTGCTTCATCCAAGGTACAACTACATACATTTGAATAAACATTGAAGAAATGTTCACATAAAATATATTTATATTATTTAATATTTGTTTATTCCCTTTTCTCTCACTGAGGAATGACTAATTACCTTTTTTATCCCCTTAAGGTCAAAATCATTTTTCATATTAAGACCGACTCCAAGATACACCAGCTGATTTTCAGGTTATCTAAAAATGATAATGTTTCTCTTGTGATTTATTGCAAGTAATGGTTATTAATCTCATTTTAGTGTTTACATTATGTTTTGAAATAGAGTAAATTAACATTAGTTTTAGAGTGTGATTTTGTCCTGTTATAGTGGAGAGAGAAAAGGTAAAGTTGCAGTGATGGATCGCAGCATTACATTGGATGCTGCCGCATATGGATGGTCAGTTTGTGTCATTTTTGTTAAAGAGAACAACTTACTGGCAACTAACATACTGTATTTGATTTTGGTTAAAAATTTTGAATGTGTCATAACATCTGAAAAGCTGTTTACTATTTGTCGTAAAGGACTCCGTTCTCTCTACGGTGTCTCCCGTCATGTCCCAAAGTGCACCCAGTATTAGGAGACACGTTCAGTTGTGTTCTCACCACTGATGCAATAGGAGAAGGGCTGTGTGGGGAAATGAGGATGGCTACCATGGCAACACTTGCACCCTGTATGGATCAGTACCCCAACTGGCCGACTCGCCTATCATGCATACAGATATCCTTTCCTATGTTGACTCTGTGGTAGTAACAAATGTGAACGTGCATATGATTTTATGGAAATGCTTGTTGAAACGTGTTTTTAAATTAATTGGATCATGAGGGTGATGATGAGCAAAAGAGAAATCATTTGTTCCTAAGCAGACACTATACATGGTTGTGTACAGTCCATGTGGCATGCCTCTAATGCACCAAACACAGATGAGTTTCCTCCAGAGTTTGGCTACATCGTTGTCCTGGGCTGATCTTGGTCTTTCTAAAGTCTCCTGTATGGAATCACAAACCGTTCAGGGTAAATGACAGGGCCAAATGGGAAAGAATTGGAGACACTGAGAGCAAATTGACTCACTACGTTGCAATTTTATGGATGGCAGCCTTGCTGCAAAGCTGAAAGGGCATTTTGCTACAAATAACTTTAGGCTTATAGTAATGAAGATTGCCGCTCCAGACAATCATTTATTTAATTGTTGCTTTTCTCTGTACAGGCTCCCTATGTTCTGAGATAAAATTTTCGGTAGATGTCTGTAACCAAAATCAGGAATCGGGATGTGCTGGAGCTGGAAAGCAAAACTTTGAACCAGAAAAAAGCCGTGCTGTAGAGCAGATTCTTACTCTGTTCATTTTCACTCAATATACTGACGCTTTCCACTCCCAGCTCTCAGAATTCATAAGTACGTCTCATATATTTGCTTAATTTTATAGACAGCTTATGGTTGGTCTTGAAATTTTGTTCTAAAATGTTAAATATGTCAGGCAGTGAGGAGGCTTTAGAGAGACATTTGGATGCAGTTCTGTGGTACAATGGGGATCAAGTTAGAGAAGCCCTTCAGTCGACCCTAAAAAACACACTGAAAGGTTTCCAGAAAAGACGAAACGTAAGATTTATTATGTTAATTTGTCCAAGTTTGATCACATTTAAGAAATGTGCTTTTGAACATTGTAGCCATCGGTCATTGTAAACGTTCCACTGAACCATGCATCATTTGTCTGTGTGTTTTAGGCTATACAGAGGTTGCAGTCTTCCCGATCAACTGTCTTGAGCTCAGTGAACAGTATAATTGCCAGTAGCTGCAATGCAGAGTTTCGAAAAGCTTGCTATGATAGCATGAAGGTATTATATGTGGCTGTAGTTCATTCTAGTTCCCAGAACATTCATACCACATTAAACTGTTGATCTTCATTAAAAGGTTGTAGTTGTAATATGTTTAACAACTTATTTTCAGGTCAAGAACACATATGAGTTGCGTATATCTCTGCAACAATCTCTTCAAAATGTCATAAATGGTCGCTTTGCTCCCAGGCACATGTGTAATAATGAAAAGGTAATTTTGTAAAGTTTCCTTCAGATTTTTTATTTTTATTTTTTATTGCTTTTTCATTATGGATTAAAAATGATTTTGTTTTCAAAGCTGGCTGAAGCTGAAAGCTCTGAACAGAGTAGTATTGAGAGTTGGGAGGAAGGTAAGTGTACTCAGCTCAGTGAAACATGTCACGCTGGTTTAGTTTGGTTTATGCTGGTTAGTGTGGATTTGAGGACCAGCATAGTCGTGTTGTTTATCTCCAAAGAACATTAGCATCAGTTGTAAATTTGTAACACTATTAGCCAATTGCAAATATAAAAGATAAATTGATTAAAAAAAGATCATTTGTAAGCTAATTTGGGGACAATTTCTTAGAAACACTACTAAAATTGTTAATGGCAATAATATCCCTGATTGTTTCATCTTGAAGAACATGCATCCTTTGTTTCAGCTTTTGACAATCCACCAGAATTTTCTCCTAAGAGGAATCATGATGACATTGAATCATCATGCATGATCCCCAAGAAAAGACAGGGTTCACAGTTCCCTGAAAATTCAGACGTCTTTGAGACATCAGATATTCAAAGAAGCCCCCTGTCCCTTATACAGCTACCTCAAAGTCAGCGAGTCAAAATGACCCAAGATGTGCCCTCAGTCCACTCCAAGAAATTGACTAAACTAAAAAATAAACAGGTGATGCTTTATTTATACACTGTTTATGTCACTTATTTAATGTGATTATTCATAATCCAGAACAACTCAAAACACTAGGCTATATTCAAACCCAACTATGTTATCTCTTTTTGTTGTGTAGGTAGAGGAGCAGTGGCTTCAAGAGCTTGAAAACTTTTCTGAATGGGACTGAGAAAACTACAGTTGAGATCTCAGACTAACATTCTTTATTTCTTAATTGAAAATGTATATTGAACGTGTTTTTTTACGGTATATGTTTGTTCTAAGGTGCTATGTATGTTTGAGATTTTTTATTTACAAATGAATTAAAATACGATTACATTTACTTTATGTTAATTTTCATATGATACAATAAAATGTAAAAGTTTGAGAGTATTCCAATGCTGTTATGTAGACAGTGCATACTAAAAGTAGTTGTACTCCAGACTATAAATGTATATTTTAATCCATATCCAAATTTTATTTAATATGGCTTTTTAACATGCAAGTGATGTCTTAGACTGAAATGCCACAAAATACTAACAAAACATTTATTTCTAATTTGTTTAAAAGAATAAGGATTTGCAAGGTACATTTGACACGTCTAAATAAAATTACATATAAAATAAAATGAACACCTCCAGTGATGGACTCATCCACTGACAGACCGCTCAGCAAGGCTGCAGCCATAGTGTGGAAACATACGTGCGCTCGTTCCCTCATTCAAAACCTCGCGAGAAGTCAGTTCGTACTTACAGTCAGTGTTTTCTTGGTTTTATTTGTTATGGTCAGTCTTGAGCTACGTAACCACGACCATTACATAATGGACTGAGTTCTATGAAGGTAATGAATACCAACTGAAATGTCAATATTTCGGCGTGTGTTTGTTTATAATTCCTCCAGTTGGTGTAGCAAATTGCTAAGCTGCAGCTATCACGCTAAGCTAACAAGAGACACCGGCTCCAGTCAAACTCAGTGTGTGTGTTTATCAGAGTCTTTACTTAATCTCATACAAATGTAAACAGCCTTACGTTTGGACATCTGCTGCTTGGCTCATAGACAAAGTGACGGAATATCTAGCCGGATATTGATCTTATTGGGCGGTAATTGTAAGCTCTTAGTGATTTTAGAAGTCAGTGTGTATGTAGTCAATATAAGCAGGTTCATCTTTACTTTAACTGGTTTGTTAAGTAGTGTGTTTTTATTTTTAACTTCGCTAAGAGTTGAAACTTTAGCTTTCATTGTCTCATTGAGCTGATTAAGTCATTTGTACTAGATATCCTGTTGGATAGTACAGCAGCTGTCATTGTGGACAAAGATCGCTCTTCTGTTGTGATATACTATACATGTTATTGTGTATGCATGGACAAGCATATGGCTAGACGCATTTCTCTGTTAGAATTGATTTGATTACACTGCATAGTTGTTGTAATATCATATGATAATGAAACTTATAAAATAGTTTTATGTCCAGCAGGATTCAGTGTGTGTTTCCTGGACCTGTCATTGTGAGGATGTTCCCCTGCCTGGCCCATAGACCATGGCAAGTCCTCTGTCGGGTCTACCTGCAACAGCGAGTCCCTCTGTCTCAAAGACCCTCCAAAATAACAAAGCCATGTTTTGGTAAGAGTGTTTTTAAATATGTCTTTCAACACTGGCAGCTCACCTGTAAATTATTTGAACGCTTGACTTGTGGCATTCTGTAGGTTGGCAAAGTGGAGGAGGGATCCACAAATTCTGGTTTAGCTTCCCAGACTCCAGAGTGACGTCTATGACATGGACACAGGTGCAGTACTGTTCCACATCAGGCAGCGGGAAAGAAGGTTCTCCAGCAGATGAGCCCAAGCCCACTGAGAAAGCACAAGCTATCTCTGCAAAATCTGCTGGTAATATCTAAATAAAACAGTGACTTTTATCTAGACTGTACGTTTGTTTATATGGCCTCGTTTTTGATTATTGCCGTGTGATGTAATTGTTAGGATTTGTTCTAGCAGTTCATAGTTTTAGTTACATTTCTTTTTCTTGTTTTCTGTTTAGGATTGATAAAGGCAGAGAGCATTCAGGTGAAAGGTATTGATGTTTTATTCTCAGCCACTTTGTATTTTCTTTAGAATCAGAATGCATTATTTCTGAGGCTGATACTTAAAGCGTCACTTATTTATGTACTAATTTATGTCTCTAATGTTCACAGTTCGGGCTGTCCTGAAAAAGAGGGAATATGGCACCAAATACACCCAGAATAATTTCATTACCGCAGTGAGAGCAATGAACGAGTTCTGCCTCAAACCCAGGTATTGATTTTGCCATAGTAACAAACAGAAAAAATCTCCTATTTTATACAATAGTCCATTACAAAACTATCTGTTTCGTTCTGTGTGCTCCAAGCGATCTTGAGCAGCTTAGAAAGATCCGTCGGCGTAGTCCCCATGATGATACAGAAGCCTTCACTGTTTTTTTGCGATCAGATGTGGAGGCAAAGTATGTGCAAGTATCTTTCTATATACAGGTAACTAAGACGTTAGGTAGTGGCATCAGTGATCATGTTTTTGGCATTTGTATTCAGAGCATTGGATGTATGGGGCAGTCAAGAGGCTCTTGCTCGAGAGAGAAATCGTAGGAAAGACATTGAAAGGGAGTACCAAGAAAGTATGTCTCTCTGTTTTTTTTGCCATTTGGTGCTTAAACTCCAATCTGTATGTGATCTGCTGACTAAATAACCACTTGTCTCACATCTTCTTACTCATCAGACATATTTAGAAACCAGCAGCTGTTGAAGGAATACAAAGATTTCTGGGGAAACACAAAGGTAGGACATTGTGTCACTTTGGTGTTACCCATTTTTAGGTGTAATCAGCAAAATGATATGCCTAATGCTTTTTTTCAGTCAGTAACAATAAAATGTGATTTTAGACATTGTGTCTATGTCTTTATTAGCCCCGATCACACAAGAGGGCAACATTTCTACAAGGGCCGGGAAAAGTGGTGATGGTAGCTATATGCATGTAAGCTCTGATTTTATTACACCATACAGTACATTCAGTAAAATGCTTAAATAGTCAAATACAAAAAGCAATATGAAGAAGCATTTTAACACACTTCGGGCCAGACAGAATAAGTTGTATGTGTTAAAGAAAAGCCTGCCCCATGCCATCCACCTATTAGATTAAGATTATTGAGTTAACAGACATGTGCTCTCACATGAGCAATCACCTGTTCACCAATTCAGTCTGTTCATCATCAATAATTATCATTAAACAAATTTACATTATTTTTTGCTTTTACTGTCTATGTTTTCTGTGATTGTATTGTAATGCTGTTTATTTAAAATAAAATGTCATTACTTTTAAATGTATTTTAAAAGTTATGCTTATCGTTAAATCTCAATTCATTCTATTTGAAATGTACAGAAATGGACTGAATTTCTTCTTCAAGCTGTTAGCATGGGTTTATACTGGATCTGCCAGTATGTTTTCAGAAGCCATTCATTCGCTGGCTGATACCTGTAATCAGGTAAAATTCCCTTCTGTTATATCACCCTTGAAATTAATTATATTCACCTCTTGTTTTGATTCATCGCTTGTGCTTTCTCTCTAACAGGCTCTTCTTGCACTAGGCATCAGTCAGTCTGTCCGGAACCCAGATGCCGGCCACCCGTAAGCATTTATGTTCAGTCACATCAGCATGCAGCGCATAGACAATGACATCTCTGTGTACACGTACGTAGTCAATGGACACTTCTCAGCCTGCTGTCATCTTTTTTAAAGGTACGGCTTTTCTAACATGCGCTACATCGCCTCCCTAATCAGTGGAGTGGGCATCTTCATGATGGGTGCTGGCTTGTCCTGGTATCACGGCATCATGGGACTTCTGCACCCTCAGCCAATAGAATCACTGCTCTGGGTTAGTGACTTTTGGTTTGATCTTGCATATGAATAGGACAATCCAAATAGTCAGTGGAGTTAAATGAGTGTTATATTTGTGTTGTAGGCATATTGTATCTTAGCAGGATCTCTGGTCTCTGAAGGAGGTGAGATGTGGTTTCCACTTACACAATATGTTGAGAAATGTCTGTGTCAGCATAGTCTAATGTCTCATAATGTAATTATTTGTGCATTGTTTTAATGTTTCATCTGCTGATTTTCCATAAAGCTACACTGTTAGTGGCCATTAATGAGATCAAGAGGAGTGCACAGAAACAAGGCCTGTCCTTTTATGAGTACGGTGTGTACCTTGGCTGATTCTTTTATTCTTTTAGCTTCACTTGTTTATTGATTGTGATTAGCGTTTCAGCAGTGTTTGAAGATAATCACTTGTTTGTGTGTGGCAGTGATGCAAAGTCGAGACCCCAGCACCAATGTGGTCCTGTTGGAGGATGCTGCCGCAGTGCTGGGGGTTGTGCTGGCTGCCGGATGTATGGGGCTTACCTCTCTTACAGGTATTTGAGTTCACAGTTCCAATCATTGTCTGAGTCTCTATGACTGTACGCAAATAGTGACAGGTTTAATAAACATCTGGTTCTGAGCTTTATTCTCTTATAAAGAGCAGTTTGTTTTTTAAGCTCTGTAAATGTACCTGTTTGAACGTAGTACCATTCTGCATTCACAAAGTCAATAGCTATAGGCTAGTCAATAGTCAAGGCTTTGTGTCAAATTTCTATGGTGATGTAGATAAAGCTTTGTGCTGTAATCCTCCCTACATGACAACATGCCTGCTGGTAGTTTTTACACAATGTATTGTTTGCTGTTTACTTGTGTTATTGAAGTGTGATTAACCCTAAAACAAGCAGTGCTCTTGCAGACATAACAGGGCTTATATATAACAGCACTATTTTGCAAAACACTGGTTACCGGCACCAATTCACTTTCATAGTATGGACACAAGGTACAATGGAAGTCGATGGGTGCCGGTAACCAGCGTTTTGCAAAATATCTTCTTTTTTATCATTGATTCTTCTGCAGTTTTATTCCTCTCTCTCTTCCTCCTCAGGTAATCCATACTATGACAGTCTTGGTTCTTTAGGGGTGGGAACCCTGTTAGGGGCGGTGTCTGCGTTCCTCATCTACACTAACACAGAGGCTCTGCTGGGCCGCTCCATCCAGGCTGAGCACATGCAGAAGCTCACTGAGTTCTTGGAAAATGATCCTGCAGTCAGGTCTGCATACTGCATAATAAAAACTTGAAATCTTTTGAAAACTTACAGATCATAACAGTAAAGTAATAAGGAAGCAAACCTGAATAGAAGCTTTTGGAAAAGTTTAAGGAACATGAATATTTAGTGGTGCTTGCAAAATAAGCATTGTTGTTACTGTCGTTTGTAAGTTTATGAATCAGATTTGATGTCCTCACTTTAGATATTATTGTCTCCAGGGCCATTCATGATGTGAAAGCCACAGATATAGGGCTAAGCAAAGTGCGCTTCAAGGCGGAGGTGGACTTTGATGGGCGGGTGGTGACACGCTCATACCTGGAGAAGCAAGACATTGAACAGATCCTTAACGTACGTTATAAGTGACAAGTCTACTGATCTGACATGACCTGAGCATGTTCATTGTTTGTTTTGACCTTATTCTGTGTGTCCATGGTTTCCATGGTTAAATCTTATTATAGTACATTTGTATATTTCTTTATTTGTGTGTGTGTTTTGGCCTGTAGGAAATTCAGCAGGTGAAGACACCAGAAGAGCTAGAGAACTTTATGCTGAAGCATGGGGAGAACATCATTGACACTTTAGGGGCAGAAGTGGACCGCCTGGAGAAAGAACTCAAGGTATCACTCCTGTAGTAAAATAGACCACCGTGACATCATGTAAGCTTTCTGTTTACTGACTGTGCTGTCAGAATTAATTCTGCAGTACGTTTAGCAGATGCCATACACGTGGCAACCACTGTTCTCTAGAGATTTGTTGTTTCACAGAATGCATTACTGTCATTTCCATTTTGCATTGTGCTGTACCACGTACACAGGTGGCAGGAGGGTTGGATTGCTAAATTGTATTTGTCATTTTTATTCTGTTATTGTTTAGAATTTCAGGACCTTCTGCAACTAATGCTTCCTCATTTTAATTTCATTTGCTGAATAAATAAATACATTGATTCTGATCTGTATTTTCCTCAGCAACGCAATCCTGAGGTGCGGCATGTGGATCTGGAGATTTTATAGTCATCATGGCGCAATGGTGGGAAACAAGAGGAGAGAGGAAGAAGAAATCAAACCCTTATTCTCTTCAACCTGCCAATTAGCTGAAGTCTTACTTACAACTTTCATTCAAGCACTAACCTGTACGTGGTTTCAGTAGTTGGTAAGATAGAAAAACCACAGCGAAAAGTGAAGTCTGCAACTGAATAGAGACATGGGCGAAAATGACTCGTAGTGTCAGTTTGTCTCATCAGAGCTTTTAAAACATGCCTATGGATTTCAAAAGGACCAGAATCATTTTAGCATTTTACTTTTGCACACTGAACAGTATATACACTTGTATTTCACATTTGTTTTCTTTGTTTTTCCAAGCTAACAGTGGAAATGGAGCACTTGAAAAGTATCCATTAGTTATATTTTGAAAATAGTAACATTTTCCCCTTTTTGGACAATGACGAGACAATGGCGAGTTTAAATGACTTGTTCATAAGTTAGTATGAGAATAAAGTGTAAACTGGAACCTGTTGGAAAAACTAGCGTTTAATGAGCTGATTCAATTTTACAATTGATATATTTATCAGCTTTAACAGGAATGTGTGTTAAACACTCCTCGACCCTTAAAAACTACAAAATGTTTTAACAGTATTTTTCTTATAATGATTTATTATAAATAAATTATTTAAAATAGAATAAAAAAGTTTGTTTGCTAAACTATAATGATATAATATATTTGCAGAACTAAATATTTCTTGCCCACCTCAGACCCATCCGACTAAGATTGCTTTTTAAATCTTCATGTCCTATCTATGCTAACAGAACTAAAGTCGTGCTGCTTTAAAGAGATCATTCATCTGTTCGTGTTTTAATATTGCATGGGTAAATTAATGAAGAATAATTGGCACCCAAAGCCAGATCTGTGTTTCTGAAGCCCCTAAAACACTTTTTGGAGTGATATTGTTTGTGTGTCAACCTAGTTTGTAAACACTAGTCCAGGTTCTTTGCATTGTAAATAATCCTGACTGTGAAAGTACAAGACTCGCAGATTACCTGGGAAAAAAGATTCAGACCAAAATTTAGTTAAATTATTCCATCTGGTTAAATGATGGATAATTTGTTCAAACAGTACATGTTTAAATAGTAGTTATTGTAGATATGTGCTCTCTTGTGCTGCTGTCTACCCAGTGTAAGGTTTCAAAACATTGTTATTTTGAAACATACTCAGTTCCTCTTATGAACAGATATTTAAAGCAGGTGGATGAACATATGCAAGGTTAGTTCAAGAATGAAATCCAGATTTGTTTCTCTTTCTATGAAATGTTTTTGTTGGTGTCGGATTTAAACTCAGTATATTTGGTTAGATGTTTTAAATTGTTTGAAGCTGCTGAAGCAAATGGATAAATAAATTGCAATTTATTTATTAAACCACTGAATATTTGTCTTTTATTATCACAGACATGTATACTGTTTTCTTTTGATGTTATGAAGACACCCATTCTTCCAAAAACAATTTGAGTAAGTTGAAGTAAACCATTCTTCATAAAAGACTATAATAAAAAACATCCAATGCCATTGGTTTGCAGACTTATCAATCATCCTGACTTATTTTGATTGGCTCGGATCTTCCTCCGTAAATATACTGTACCATAAGAACTCCAATCTATTTTAAATTGATGGTTTTGTCAAAATACTGTAGCTGTACTGAGATTAATACAGTCAAGCACGTCTAGCATTTATCATACAGATGACAAATGTTTGTAGTGCACAGAATGCGTGTAAACGCACGGACCTTATACACATGCTGTGACGCAAATTGCAGCGAGCTACCTATTAAGTCATTTTGAGGCATTGCTAACGCGCTCCCTAGGATGCTCAGAAATGTTGTCTAGGCAGTGCACGCTTAGGTTTTGACACACGACCAGGACACGGGAAACGTGTGGCGCATCTGTGATGCTGATCATGAAGAAGAGCGAGAGACGCCGCGCTTCAGCATCACATTTCTTCCCTCTTTACGCGTTTGATGGCACACAGCGTACTGTATTTTTTCATTTTGTTAGAGAGCGAATATTTACGCGACATGCTGTAGAGAAAGAGACATTATAGTTGAGATGCATATATATGACAAAAATCAATGCTTCGGGGGTTTACGGAAATCTGTCGATTTTGCATATCGCGCGCGGTTTTATTTGCGTGTGAAATTACGACAAGCACGAGGAATTTAGTCGTGTGCTTTTTGTTTGCAAAATGTAAAATTGAATATGTTGCATTTGTTTTTAATGCAGTGCATTTGTATTGTTATTTGTGTTTACCTGTAATGCATGTCATATGCATGTTTAACGCATGCTCGCATATTTGAGTTGTTTGTTTATCGATTGTAGATATTTAATATTCGTGTGAATTTTTCTATTGTTATGAATGTTTTTCCATGTCAAATACGCCAATAGGGGGCGCGTTTGGCCGTCTCTTCATGGCCACGTCCTCTGCCTTTATTCATTTATTTGCTTGTTGTATTTATACAAATGTTAGAGCTAGTACCTAGGCAGGCTTTTTAGGCATCGTACTCACAGTATGAGCTAATAATGCACAATGATGTTCTGAATGCTGTCTATGTAGGCACCTAACTAGGTTTGAACACAGACAGATTGTAATCTCTGTACCCTCAGTAGCCAATATTGCGAGAAGAGATGATGAATACTCTGATATACTCTGTGCTTTGAGCCTCTTTACAATGCTGCCTTGTAGACTCCAGTTCAAGCAGCATTGTACAGGGCTATGACAGCACATGAGACAATCTTCCAGACCAGCCCTGCTACCTGCTATTTATTTATTCTTTCTTTCTTTCAGTCTCATTGAGATGCACTTCATGTAAATGTTAATAGGCTATATTTGTAGCTTTGTTTAATTAACAGTTATTTGAGTTAAATGATGGATAAATTGCAGATGTCAGATATGTACAGACGTTAGGTCATCTTCTTTCAATGCCAGGCAATTTGATTCCTGCATACGTTTGAATAATTAAAAGTAAGCCTGATTGGATGACAAATAAGGAAACGCTTCACTTGTTGAGTGCTTATCTTGGGGTCTCTTTCTTTGTATGGTCAGCCGAATAACTTTTTCTCAGCAGGAGACAGGACCACCTGCTTGATGTTTATAGGTTTTTGTTCACGCTGGGATCGTAGTGCTTGGAAAGAAGATATCCTGCTTTAAGCCCCTGAGTACAGTTTAGTCATTTGCTTAATTGCTATATTTATTTACAGTTACAGACACGGTCCATACTGTCAGAATGATTAGTGTTGCCAGATATTTACCTGTTACCTGTGTATCAAATTCCTGTGTTAGCATATGACAAAAATGTCTATGCTGTATGAAACGAGCGTTATAAATTAAAATGGTTATAAAAACAATGTGTGGACTCATAATTATAATTTCTAAAAAATGTTTTTTATTAACAAATAGCAATTCTTTCTGCATCTCTATAAGATGTAGTTCATGGCTTATGGGGTTAGAGATGGTGCTGAGAAGGGCGACAGGCACTTGAAGAGGACCTTAGTGAGAACAGCTGGAGCAGGGCTGAAGACCGTTCTCGTTGCATGCTGTGCACTTCAGCGCTTTGAAGGAGTCGGTGAAGCAGTTCCGAAACACAGACATTTTGCTACCATGGCACATAGGGCACGGGACAAATGCGAATCCACCACATGCCTGGCACGTGTTGGGGTGCTGTACCCTCTACAATGAGAAACACAGAGAGAGACATTTGAGAAAGAATTTGGATAACGAACCAAGGTAAAGTAGATAAACTATTGGTTTTGTATATTATGGAAAAAATCTGTGTTTACCTCAATTTTGGTCAGGAGATCTTGAAGCTCCCCTAATTCATTCATTTCAAGTATTTTCTCTGCACCCTGAATATGCAAAACAAGAGCTGTTGTTATTCACTGATATGTGCAAATACACCCATGCATTGTGAAAGTACAATTTATGAACTTGATGGGATACATAGAATATCGTTTTCAGTAATAGAAATGGTAATATGTTAAATCAGTTAGATACTTTTATCTTTTTTAAATTATTAATATATTTAATACAATATTAATAAAGTATTTATTATTACAATTAAATATTTTATAAACTGACCCCTAGGTAGTGTCCATCAATGAAGACCACAGGAAGTGAGGGAGGTTCACCCACTCGTTTGCATCGTGTCTCGAGTTCCTTCCCATACTCACTGTCCAAGGCAATGTTCTTCTCTATGAACCTAACCCTGTGGTTCTGAAAGATCTTTCGGACAAGCTCACATCGCTCAAATGTAGTCCTGACCACTCGAAAACTGGTGGTGTAGATTACAATTCTCCCAAATTCTAGTGTCAGTTCTGGCTGGAAGGGCCAAAGAAAACATGAAAGTTTGGTATTAGAAAACAGACTCTCTTAGAAAGTACTAAATCTGATCATGACTCATCTCACCTGCCACTACAAACAAAATAAATTAATCTGAGATTAAACTGTTATTGGGAATGAAAATAATTAATCATTTGCTAATATTTAAATCAATATTTGCTTTAGCCTGTTAACTGTCACCGTCCCTCAGAAGGAACATTTATTTCTCTATTCACTTAAATATTTTAATCTTATCATGACAAACTACAAATTGATGGAAAGGTGTAAGTATCGAGATTAAACATTTGACAAATTTTCATAACAGTAAACATTAACAAAGCAAAATAATAAAAAAAAAGTGAATGTTACTGTAATTTATAAAACTACCTCAAATGATTATTTTTTTAAACCTGCAGCATCCTCTCCCTTTTAGATGAACGGATCTCTAGTGTGAAGATATTTTCACATATTTAATAGATATGTGGATGTTACTGTAACCGTCTAATACACATGTAACTCATCCAGGAATCTAAGACCGCAAGTGACCATTAATATTTCTTTTTTACATATTTTGTATGCATTTTAAAATATGTTATCATCATGACCTGCCTTTCTGCAAGCGTAAAACCGAGGACACACAACAGTGAATCAGATAAAGTGTCAATAACACCGCAAACCCACAACAGCAACACAATTTGTTTCACTTTGTACAATTGCAATATTAGCATATTCAGTAAATCAGCTCCTGTTCCAACCATCCTTAACTTGTGTGTCCTCCAAAATGTGTTAATAAACTTTCAATGGTTAAATGTGGTCATTAATACTTGATAGACACTAGAGATTCATCCTCTGTTCATAATGACTTTACTTGCAACATCTTATCCATCTAATCCCTATTTACTCTCTATTTAAAAGGAATTTAATGTGATTTGATTAAAAGCCAACAAAAGTGGAGATCCTAAAAAATACATTAAGATGATTAACTTCACCAAAACACTTAAAGAAATGCATCATTAATCTTTAATTGTACAGTGATCTTGCTCACTGGGACATCTCATTTGTCTAGCCAAAGCTTGAGAGAGGAGTACAGACTCTGTAACCAATAGTAGCTGAGAAAAAAAGCTTCTGACCCTTTAAGGACAAAAGTAAAAACAGTACTTGGACGCATTTGGGCAATTGAGATGCAAAAAGTAAAAAAAGCAATATGTCAGCCTTTGTTTTGGCAGAGCTCAAAGCAGACAATCAATAATAAATAAAAATCAGTTCAATTTACATAAAATTATTTAATCTTTCACATTTGTTTTTGCACTTGTATTGTTATCTACTGTAATGGATTTAGAGATCATTTAAAGGTGATGATGTGTGAACTGATGCTCAAGTGCTCAAGTTCAAATACTTACCCCGTTGTTTTTTGCCAAGTTATTAAAAAGCATTTGGCCAGCACTGACTTTGTGCTTGACTCCTCGAACTGTTCCGTTTTTACTGAGAATATTCACACGTTTCATGCTTAGCACATGATCTCTGTCTCTCCCCCCTGCAAACATCAGCAAATCATCAGGTTCACTCCCACTGTCATCCAGCTCCGAGCCCAAAAATCCACACAGGTGGCCGCTGACCTCCCCGCTGGTGGACGGAGTGCTGGCCCGTTCTGCTTCGGAGCTGCTGGTGCAGTCTGAATCCAGTGAATCTGTTGGCCCCTCATCTTTGAACATCTCTTTTAATACACGCCCGCTGTTCCCTGAGGCAACCCGGAATCTCACCCTCTTCTGCCTCTTTCCGTCCCCCGGTGTCAACGAAGCCCCATCCATTGCGTCGACTTACATGGTCAAAACAACAAAAAAAATGTAATCCCTATTGGTGGTTGAGAATAATTAGCTCCAATATTGCTACATGATTTCCCTTGGAGGCAAGGCACACTGAGTACCACAGAAAGAGTTTGATCTGTGAGTTACTGTCAGCTTTACCACCAGTGTTCCTGTACTTGTTAATAATGCATGTGCCCTTGCCATGGTTACTGAGAAAACCAACCATGACGAAACTGATAGTGTTCTTAAATAATTGATCATGCCATAGATTTAGCTTTTTTCTTTGAACAGCATACATAAAGATGACAAATTCTGTTCTTTAGTTTGCTATTGAAACAAATAGGTTGTCCTTAAGAGAAAAGTTTTGCCATGTAAAGTAAATTACTTGCAAGCTCAAAATGTATCCAGTTTATGCACAATTAATTTGGAGGATACATTGATTTGTTCACCAACCAGAAGTTCTGGAAATTCTTTTATGAAATATTTTTTATTTAATTAGGAACTGAGCTAAAGGCTGAGAATACTAAAAGCTTTTAAATGCATTGAAGTTTCAAGTCACTTAGAAGATTGCACTTGGTCTGCATGTATACACCTGCTGTGCTTGAGCATAAAACGCATTGGCTGCTATTTCTCTTCATTCGCCCTCCAGTGGGAGTGTGGGTAACATTGCAGCTGCTCAATGGTTACACAATCCACAATGCAGTGCAGCAGTGGACCAAGCCATATTGCATGCCCAGAGTATTTAATATTCACACCTTGTTTTTCATCAAAGTTAATAATGTGACTCTGGAAATGTGATACATTGTCTGTAAATAGAACAGGCCATTTAGACAGATTGTGTCAGTTTGTAGCAGAGAAAGGCCTTTGTAAGTGAGCATTTCTACAGAAAGAGAAAATAATAGATGTATTTATGTTTTGCTTTGATATCATACATATTGAAACAAAAGAATATTTATGCATTTCATATTAACTGTTCCCTCTCTCATTTTATACAATTATATTGTGATACAATTTTAGAATTTAATATTGGTCTTGATATTGATCATCTTCTGTTTATAAGCACACCTAAATAAAGATAATTTAACATTTTTGCTGTCAATACATTGTGATGACTTTTAAATTTCAAGTTAAAGATCACTAAGAGAAAATAAGATGACTGACCAAGCCAACATCATCATTTTTAAGAACAAAAGCAATGCAGATTAATATAATTCCATGGTATTTACACAGACTTTAAAGGAATTAATTTAGCTCTTTCCAATGATTAAACTGAATATTACAGGTGATTTACACATATGGTTCAATGAGCAAAGTAAATAGGCTTTAATGCTTAACTGTGTCATTCATAACCTGTAGCTCAACACATTTTAAGAGGATTATTGACTTTTATGACTGATGAAAATAAATTGTAGGTAGTAAATATAGTAAAAAGAAAAACTTTAAACATTTGTTTTACCGTAAATCTCTTCTTGTAAGCCTTTACTCCACCAGGGGGCAGAGTATGATCTTACTAATCAATCTATCACTACGATCTACAGGTTACAGGATATTCCTGTATATCCTGTATATATCCAGACAGTTTCTTTTCTTTTGGACTCACAGTTTATATCTACGTCTGATTAAACTCAATAATCCTACGCCAGATCCTGCATATCAAATCCACCACTATATCTTCTCTCAGGCAAAGATTATGAACTTCAAGGGTGAAGGGTGTCTGTGTTTTAATTAGCATCCCAAATCAATATCTGCTAAGCCCACTGTTCTTTTTCTGTGCTTTAGTATACCAGAATACCCTGCAATTGTTAGATCTGTCAATTCTAAGGGGTATTTCTGATTATATTGTCTAAAAGCCTGCCAGTGATGTTCAGGACAGATGGTGCCATCAGAACTGTTGACTGACATGTCTTGCTGTTGCTGAAGTCTCATATTAGAATAGAAGCACAATATATTCTTACAAATGCATTCACAGGCAGCCTACTTCAAACATTTCTCTGAGTCATGCACAGTCCCAAACACATTGAGCTGGTTTAAAGGCATAATCTTTCATTAGGTCTAGACTTACAGCCTGCAGTAAGTGCAACCCTGCAGTGTGGCCTGATAGAAACAGAGGATTCTGATAGCTCATGGATTGCAGGCTTGCTCATTTATCAAAGAGATGGCCTCTAACCACTGGCTTAAGCACAGATAATTTGGTGGGGAGTGAGAAGTTACCTTTATATCACGAGCTGAACTTTTGTGCATGCAGGAGAAATGAATGAGTCATGATGTGTTGAAAAGCTAGAACTTCTATTGATGATAGTAGTGTCACAATTATGTAAAAGAAACAGGAAACACATTTTAACAGTTTGTTTTGAAAAGCATTGAAAGAGGAACATATATGCATGATTTCCTTTTTTAGTTTATTTAATGAATATAATAAACAATCATTGTATTACACATTTTTTCTCCAGATGTTCATCAGGTCATGTTTGATGAGAGGAGATGGTGGGTTGGATTTTCAATCCCTTTTTAAAACACAATTGATCTATTTTTATCTGTCAGTGAAAGAGTAAATATGTGTGTGTATTATGGGGATGAGTCATTATTTAGACTGATATGTGCTCACATAAAACCACTGCACACATAATCAAAGAGGCAGGCATCTAGTCACTGTTGCTAGGCAACCTCAGGAGCAATAGACCCCAATTCCTGTGGTAGCCTGTGGATGCTGACTAGGTTGAAAGAAAACCAGAAAAGCTTGAAAATTAGCAAATTTGTAGGTTATCTGAATATTCTTAATGTAATGCAACAATTTATAAAATGTCTGGTGGAAGTGTTTTAGAAAAGCAACATTCTTTCTCCTGGCTCGTATCACATTCAATTTTGAATGTGTATGTTAAGATATGCAAGCAAAAAATGACAGCTATTTTTAGTTAATACACCCAAACAATGTATGCCTAAATCAAAAGCAAAAACCGTAACATGAAAATTTTTTTTTTTTTAATCAAACCTACATTATTAATTATTATTGTATATAAGTATTATTATTTATTATATTATTACACCAGCAACAAAAGGCACACGTTTACTTGAAGTAAACAGCAGAATAGCAATGACAGAAAGACGATAAGGATTCAGTAATGGAGACTTCAGTTCATCAACATGTGGCTTTTTTAGAGCAAACCCTCAAGCACATCCCAGAATATTTTCCAGCTGAAGTGTAATATGGAGAGCAACTGCAGAGTCGTGATAGCTTCAGGGTCTAAACTAAAGAAATAGTGGGCTGTCATTGTTTCTGCAATCCCCTCTAAACAATGAGTAACTGCAGCAGGGAATCTCCAGGAGACTATCTCACACCGAGGTCATGTTAGGGGAATCCGTTTCGCTTCAGCTATTAGTAAGAATTTGAATAACACATTATAAGTCAAACTGTGAACGTTTTGAACCTTGTTTTAAACTATTATAAACTAAACGTTGCCTCTATAAGACGATTATTATTTTTAGTGTGAGAACGTTCCCCCTGCAATCGTTATTGCGACACGTCCCCCCTCTGCGCTGTTAGTTGGTACGGTCTAATTTGCGAAGCGGCAGCGCTCGCTCACATTCACTGTTTTAAGCTCATATCGATTCTTGCATGTGCTGCTGGACCGATCTGGCCTTCAACTGTGTGCACTGATGCTGGAGCCTGCTGTTCAGCGCGGAACTATTGATGTTTATAAACAGGACTATGATTCCCAACCCTAAATAAATGGTCTCCGGTCGAGGGAGTGGGGTGAAAGCTACTTTGGTGACGGTCACCGTCGCTTAAGATTCTCAGACGGGAGAGAAAATCAACGCGGAGTTTGGGCGTTTATTTGACAGGTGCCGCCACCCAGACCGATGCCGCCGGTTCAGAGGACTATGTCGGATCTCCGGTCCCGTGCTGACGGTAAGACACGGCGGTTTCTACTTGTCATCTTCTTGAGTTGCGTGACATGTGCACAATCTTTTCCTGCTCGACAAACTGTTGCGAGAAGACCTCATTGCATTGGGCGTGAATGCAAGTTGTCATACAGGTGCTGAGACAGATTACTTTTTATTTGTGCTTGTTTTCTAAAGTAAATTTAAGGTTGACGTGTGACATTTACGCGTGTGTTTGACTAATTTCTTTATTCTGGTTATTTGCATTGGTTTCCTGGTTTGGTAACAGCCAACATGTATTAGTTCTTGTTGGATTTTTGTTAACACGCACCCTTTGTGTCTATGGAAGTGTAAGGTGCGTCTTAATTAAGCACAATTAAATTTATTACATTATGCAATTTTACATGACTTGTCTTTATAGTTGATCGTATGACGTAGGCCCAGTGCAGTTTTATCCCAGTAACGGATTAAACTACTGTCAGGTGTATAAACTAGTCTAATATTAGGATTATTTTTATAAACCATTTCAGACTTAAATCTAATTTCAAACTATAATCTGTTGAAGTTGATTTTATGATCTACAGGTTGCCAGGGTTCATTCACTTTCAGTATTTGTGTATGATGAACAGTTCCTCCTGTGGCATAGCAAGACAGATTTGTATACATGCTTGTGAGTGTGATGTGTATTGATTCTACTGTCTCTTGTCTATCCTGTTTGTATGCCTCCATGCTTCTTCCAATAACCGACCTTCTTCCTCCATAATTAGACTCTGGTAAGTTTCGTTTACAGTCAGAAGACTGACCCACAGGCTAAAACATTGTTTTCTACATATAAGCATACATTTTCATTTCCTTATTCCACTTACTTAGTGATAACTGTAGTTCAAAGGTTGGGAGATTATCGACTATTCACCCTGTGATGCTGAATTTATCATCGTCTTGTGCAATCACAGCATTTTACAGGTGAATTAAGTTAATGTGTAAATACAACCAGTTTCTCAATGTGCATCTTCAATGACACTGCAGATTAAAAAGCGAGCTCCTTGATATCAGAGCATGTCATCCCTTCCACTGCCACACGAAAAGTATCCTGTTCATCCGTGCAAGCACTTCCCAGCACAGAGCGATCGATACGCCCGCATGTCCGATCAGGCATGACCTACGCCGCCCCAGAGAGCAAGGGTTTGAATGGAAGCGAGAGAGCTGTTTTTAAAATACATAATTTATTAACGCAGGCCTTGTTGTGTTGCACAGTGTGCATGATGGGCTTTTTTAATCACTGCAGTGCATCAGGCCGCTCGGGGCAGGACCTTGGCAGAACGTCGGCCTAATCCACTCATGCCCTGTCTAACAATCTCCAGCTTCGTTCCTCCGCCTACACCATCTCAACCTCCTCCTCAGCCTCCGTGTGTCTCTGCTGTGGGTACATTAGAGCGTTCGACAGACCAGGCTGGGGCAGTTGCCAAAACAGCCTTATCTGCGTAGCGGTCGGTAAGCGGAGGTGGCATGATTCTGGGTGTGGAGACAAAGATCACAGATTGAGCTTGGCAGAAAAGCCGATTGAAGTATATGTATTGTTATGTCCCGATCTAGATTTGTTTTGTTCAGCCCATCCAGTATCTGCAATGCAGCTGAAAGTTTTTTTCACTCTTTAGAAAAGGCAGCAAGCTTTGAAAAGCTAAAGTGTGACTTTTTCTGCCTCACCAAATGGAATTGCCAAAATGATGATTGCTTTCAAACAGACTTGCCAAACACCCCTACCCTGAATGTTCAAGTATTAGTTCATAGTTCATTAGCTCATAGACACAAGTCTTGTGTGTTATCATCACATCTGTTGTTCTTTTTGACAGATGTATCTTGTATGTCATCAATTTTGGCTGTGCTACTACTAGTCCAGAAAAGCATGTGTGGTGTGCATGTGCATAACTTAAGTAATGTAAATGTATATTGCCTTGTATTTCTACTTGAGAGTGTGTGTTGTTTGATTGGTTTCCACTAAAAATCATACAGGTTTTTCAGTGTGTTGTTGTGCTGTGATATTAATGCAGAGCAGTTTTAATCTACTGTCTGTTGTATTGAGAGTGTCATGTCTGACCTCCTGACTGCATCTCTCAGTGGAGCTATTAGTGTGATTCACAGTTTTGTTATTGAACAGCCCTTCTACATTGACATTTTATCTCGTTTTTCACAAACACACCCTTTAGAGTTTTGAAGTATAGGAAATTGTTTTTAATTTGATGATTATTGACCTTAGTTTTTAATTTAGGGTTCAGGAGTGACTCGAATACTGCCCGATATGTTTGTTTATTTTTAGGTTGATATCATTGTGTCATCTTGACCAACCCTACGTGGCAATGGTCAAAGTGTAAGGTGGGATTGTCTATTCAACCAACAACAGATTTTTTCCTTTTTTTTTAACAACTGTAGTTTTTCAACATAACTGGTTGTTAAACCAGTTTACCTTGTGCAATTTCATCATTTGTGTAGATGATGGCCATTATGTGCAGTTAGTGTTAGACGGTCTCATCTTCAGCGCCCTGCAGACAGTGCTTGTTTTACGATGCTGCTGTTTTTCTATTTTTATCCTGACACGTTTGGAGATGGATGTGTCAGATCTGTCAGTACCTCCAGTGATCCGTCTTCTAGAGACTAAGAATAGGCACAGCATATTGACAATTTACATTTGCAGTAATGAAAGCCTTGTGTGTCACCGTATTTGAACTAGTCACATGGTGTGGTGGCTGACTTATTGGTTTGTGGTCTCAAATGTAATAGCTTAATGGGGATTCAAATAATTATGGTGGAAGCAGTGTTAAGTTTTTATTGGGCACAGATGGGTTGGTACTGCCGGATGCTTTGTGGCGTAATTGGGAAGTTGTAGAGACAGTAAAGCCTGTGTGTATTTGCACAGGTATTGGTGCTTTGATTGGAAAATGTTGAATATCTTGTTCAAAACAAGTTTTGATATGTTATATCAATGCATTTTTTAGAGTTTTGTCACATTTATTAAATTAAATCGTTTGTTGAACATAAAAGTTTAATTTGTTAGCTGTCCAAAACTGACCAAGAATCGCAATCTATTTCTGTCTATTGTTTTTATGAACGGATCATACACGTGGTGCATGAAATCTGTTTCATCATTCATGAAACTGTCCTATTCTCTCTCTCTTCCTCTCCACCAATCACACAGTTAATCCTTCGGTTTTGGCCCTCCCCCATTTCATACAGACAGACCTAGTTAGTTAGTTTCATGACCGCCACAGGGGAACAGAGCGAGCAGGGAGATGTATTCTGGGTCTTAAATATTCTGCTGTCTTCCTCTCGTTGGATGTTGAAGCTAGATGCTCATTTTCCATAATCAATCCAGCTGTGGACATAATGACGATTTACTATATGCTCATGGCCATGGCCCTAGAAGAGTTAAATCCTCTCTCAAAACCAGCGTATGCCTTCATGAATGCATATTATACAGCATGTGCTAAAATATTAATCCGGCCTGGATAAATGATGCAGATGGGAGACGTCATATTTTAAATGGGTGTATGAATTTATTAATGTTTGGAAAGTGCGCAGCGTAAATGTGTACCCCCATACATGCACTTTATCATCCACAAATGCACATGACTTTTACACAGGCAGATTTATAATGCACATAGAAAGATAAAATGCAGCTCATCGGGACCAGTATAATCTTCATTTCCAAAAAAACCCCAATTACTTTCTTATTCATTAATTAAGTGTAGTCTACTCTGATTAATTAAATCCAGGTCACTTTTACAGGGACGCCACAGTATTATCTCGGATTACCCGTTGCTATGTTTGAAGAAGCTTATAGCTATTTGCATGTTGACATTGTTTGCATTTGTACATTGTATGCATTTGGCAGATGCAACCTTTTCCTAACTAAAATCTTGCCAATATTAACAATAAGCCACCGTACTGCACCTTCCATGATGACATTATACATTTTGAGAACCATCAAATTACCAGGCTGTCGTCTTGGAGGGTTTGGATGTCAGATAACAATAATTATAGTCATTGTAGTTCTTCACTGGATATGAGAAATGATTCAATGCAGGTGTTCTGGGTGTATTCAGAATATAGCAACCCAATGAGCCTTTTTAAAAGCTAGTGGCAGAAAGCAGTGATTTTAGCCCATCACCCTTAAGGACTCGATCAATACCCACCGCCCAAGAATAAGCTATCAACGCCAAGCCACAGATTTGCTGTTGCTCCTTTCTCTCCCTATCCAGTAACTGTGTGTCTGTGTGGGATCCAACATGGTCTTGTGTCATTCATTTCAACAGATTCCCGTCAGCTCCTTGGCCTGCCAGGACATGTCTTTTTTACGCTTTGAGTGATTAGAGCGCCAAACAGGTCATGTATGGTAATGGCCTCCTCTGTTGTTTTTGTCATAATGCCACAGCATCCATTTAATATCGCTGGTGTTGACAGCAACACCACTGTAATCCTTCAGAAGTCAGTTTCCCTCCCCGCAGACATGCCAGCGTTTGACAAACAAGAGTGAATGCAGCAGTACTGTATGGGGAGGCCAAAGCAGACCAGAAGCAATATAAAATAGACATTTAAATAATGATGTGAATAATTTTACAGGCTGTTTTTCTCATTTGTTCTTTGTTCTTGCTTGGCATTTGGTTATTCAGATACTGGACTGCCTACAAAAAGGGTTGGGCTTCATTTCAAATGTAGTTCTTGCCACTTTTATTGATCAGGATAGTATCCAGAACCTGTACCATAGATCAATGTGTTGGAAGCGCTTGCATTAACCACTAAGCCACAGCTCTGTCCAGCAGTTTTTCACTACTGCAGGTTCTTCAGGAAATCATTCAACCATAAAATGCCATTGCAAACCTGGGATTGCTTTCTTCTGTCAAACACAAAAGTCTTCTTTGCTAAATGCTACTGGCTGCTCTTTTTTTATATAATGAAAGTGAATGGAGCATGTCATGCTTGATTAAAATGTCAGTTTGTTCTGTTCATCACATAAAGATATTGCATGTCTTCAGAGTTTAAATATAGAGAGTCACACTAACAACTTTTGTGGTACTTTTATGGTGTTTTTCCATTGGGTCATTTTTGAAAAAATGCTTTCAGTGTATGTAAATAAGATGCATTATTGCAGTATTATTTTCTCCACAGACCCCAAAAAGATGTTGGATAAAGTATTCCTTTAAGTACACAAAATTTCCTTTTTACAATTGTTGAGAAAACACATTCAGGACACAGTTTAAATTTTTCAGTCATGGCAATTCTGGCCACATCTAAATTTAGAATTTAGTTAATCATGAGCAATAGATTATTCAGAAATTTGATTCACTTGATTGACTGTCAAAAGAAGGCATAAACGGAAATTTCACTGTGTAGCCTGTAAAAGCAAGAATGACACACATTTTCTTCTTCCTTTGCCATTTTCTTTTCAGACACATTAGGCCAGTTTCTATCACACACACACAGTTTTTCAGGGCATATGAGTCCGTGCCAAGTCTAGAATAGGACCTCTATGCCCCTCTTCCTCCAGCAGGCACCCCTCTGGATTGTGTGACCTCCGTGCCATTGTTCTGGCTGTCTGTCTGTTGGCTGACACAAGCAATAATCCTGAAATCTGGCCTCCATCCAACCTCATTACAGCTCCTGCCATCATTGATCCCGCCCCCAGAGGCTTCCCCTCCAGTGACACTTCCTTCTCGCTCTCTTTAACTCACTCTCTTCTTTTATTCTCTCTCTTTTATTTCTTTTACTCCCTTACCAACTTCCTTTTCACTTGTGATGATTATTCTGTCTCATGAACTGTTCTGTGGGCCCCTACCTTGCATCTTTCCTGTTGTTTCTCTGTTCATTCTTTCCGAGAGCCGTGACTCTCAGTCGGCACACCTGTTCTCATTCCCTCTTCCCTTTGGTTATTTGCATGGCATTCATAGACTGTGACCTCCACACCTAACTTGTTTGCAAGTAGGCCAGCGTGTTTGTTAGGAATTGGCATTTGTTAAATTTCAGTATTGAATAAAATAATACATGATTTTTCCCCACACCAGATGAAGAAATGTAAAAGCATGTGGAAACATAAGTGGGAGGAAGTGACATGAACACATGGAAATTTTAGAGAGAAATTGGGAAATAAAGCATGAGGTATCTGGAGCTTGCTTCGGTGTTTGCCTCACTGTTTGTTGCCATTTGTGTATCCGAGGCGTGACTAGCCTGCGGTTAATGAAATTAGTGCAGAGGGAGGCGGTGTGACGATAAGGGAATACTGTGAGAATATCAGACAGAGAAATGTGTGTCAGACACCGAGTCCTATCGTCACCGTCTCTGACATGAAATTGAGTTAGAATAAGCAGGTACAATGAAAGCCACTCTTTGAAAACTAAAATTCAAGATAATTTCAGATGTAATGTCCTCCTGGACATCATTGATGTCAAGTGTCTTTGCTTACTTATAATTGCAGGACAATGACCAGGTTTTCCCCAAAACATGCCAATATTTATAGTAAAACTTTTGTTAAATGCTGATGTTTATCACCTATATTTCTCTATATAAATCAGCACACCAAGATTGTTTGTAGTAGTTAAACTGCCATTACATTTGGAGTTGCTTTATAATTTGGGAAGCTTCCCTGATACTGCTAAAATGTGTAGAAATTGCAGATTGCATTGACCTGTTACACCAGTGAATTCATTGCATCCTATTTTATTTAAGCTTGTTCTTCTTTTTTTTGGAAGATAATCTAATTCTTGTAAGCAAATAGCTGCTGCACTAGGAGGTTTGGGTTCATTTTAGGAGCATCTGTGACATCATCATCATCCTTTGCTTCATTTTCCAGTCACTCATTAGGGGTGTGAAACACAGTGCATCAGTCTCTGTCTCCTCACGACCCCTCGTTCTCTCGACTTTTACTGCACTCATTAATTATATACAAGTTTTTGTTCTTAATATAGCAGAACATCAGATCATATTGAAAACCCACTTCCTCTACAAACTTATGCATTGAAGTATCCTCAGGTCAGTATTGCCTTGGACAGGTAATCAGTAGCATACAGGTAGATTAAAGTAAAATGAGTACTGACTGGTTATAACAACAACACGTAACATTTTCCAAAGAGACTGATCTTTTGTTGTAAGTGCTGTGGGGGAGTAAGTAAATGTAGCGATGCTTAACTGCATTTGTCAGTATTGTGACTACAGCTAAGGTTTTTTTAACAGTAGTGCATTTTATCAGTAATGAGGTCATTCTTTTATCAAGCGGTGGCGTGACAGAACACTACATTGGCTTACATTGTATTGTGCATCTGAAGCGAACTGAGGCAGTAATCAAATATGCTCTCTTTTAGAAATAATTTCTTTTAGAAATTGCTTGCGTTAGTGAATTGGTTGTTTAGATGGTTTACTGAAGGGTTCCAAAATTTGCTAAGTCATTACTCCATAGTGTTCACCAAGTTTCTGTGTGTTTCTTTTTTTATTTAGTGTTGTGTGATGTATGTAATATTACAATATTACTGTGTCTGTGTTAGGTTTGATGTTACAGTTTCACATTAATCTCAAAATAACTTCTATGTAGTTACTTTTTTGTACTTTGTTTCTAACTATTCTTGCTTTGTAACTTTGTTCACTAACTTCAAAAGTTACTGTAGATATAGATATAAATTATGAATAGCTTGGCATGGTATCCCATGATGTAATTTATTGGTCGTCATTTATTTTCACTTCAGAGAAAGAAGGGCACTTACCCCCAGCATGCCATTCGAGTCATGCCCTTCCTGTAACCTCCATTTCCTGCTGTCGTACTGTCAGACCAGCTGTCTCGGCTTCAGTTCAGTTTGGGTCTTGACCCTGGCTGCCGTGCCCCTGCTAAACTCTGCCGAACATGTCTAGCTTTTACATTTTCCTTCACATTCACTTTCAGTTTGCACCCTATGCACACATGATAATTGAACCAAAAGGTTCCTAAACCTAATTTACTCCCCCGCTGGACCTATTTATAACCAGTATAGATGATAAAACAAGGGACGACCTTAAGACTCCCATGCAGAGTCAGGGGACACCTGTTTAGGATGCCTAGGAAAATTATTTAAGCCATTTAATGTTTGCCACATTTGCTGCTATTGTCGTCATGGTGTCCATCAGCCGTGGCCTAAATAGCAACATTGTCTATCATTTGGTCCCATTTTGTACTCATAGTTGGGTTGCGTTAGCACGATAAAAGCTAGCATCTGCTGCTGGCCGGTCATGCCTCATAACCAGCACCTCTAGAGGACTAGCTGGATTAGCACCGGTGTCAAGTCAAATGAAGTTTATGAGAGCTAACCGGACTCCGGATATAAGTCTGTGCTTTTGGAAAGTTCCCCCTGAGCATTAGGGAATCCAGTAAGCCTCTCATCGTCATCAGGGTGGGCTGTTGCGTAACCGGCCTGGGATTGCCAGACGTGGAGCGTGTGGTGGTTTGTTGATCAAAACATTGAGGATGGAGGAGGGGCAGGGCTATTTTTAGCACCCTTATTGCTTGGCGTGGGAGTAGGATGTACAAATAAATTACTAATATATTTAGAGTCAATTTTCAGTGTATATTTACATTTGTTTCACATAATTTGAAAAAATTTTTACAAAAACATTTTTTGTATCAGTTTTTACTGTTGCTCAGGAATAAGTTGGTAAAGGAGTGGGTCAAGGGGTCTCAACAAAAAACAGCTGGGCTATTTCCACACGGTGCGCCAGCTTCTAATAAAACTGTTTGCATTTGTTGTCATTTTAATTACCCAACCCACTCTGCCAAGTCTTTTCCTGTTTTAGCATGGAGCTTCCTCTTGGTCAAGTTTACTCCACGGGCCCGCTGGGGACTATGTTTACTAGGACTTCCATCAGAGCCAAAGATTGCTAGAGATATATTTGCCCCTTTGGACTGTGACCTAAGCAGATATGTTCAATTTGAATCCATTTCCACAGTGTAATTGTATAAGAAGCCCCTGAAAGCTTTTCGCCTACTTCCTTCTGATTGCAGCAATGGGCTGTGTACCAACTGACCTGCACTGCTGTTGTAACTGGAAGTTGTGTTTGTGTAATTTGAGAATAGCAGACAGTTTCCACTAGGGTTTGGAACGAGTACCCAAGTATTCACATGCTTTGAAGTGACAGCACTTATCGGTCATAAACAAAAGGATAGTCCAAAGCACTTCTTCTAAAATCACAAAGGACCTTTAAAAACAAATCGCAAAAAAAAAGTATTTGTACCATAAAATATTTACTTGGATTTTCATAGATTTGAAAAATAGAATAGATGGCTCTTATACCAAGCAGTCCTTCCAACTTCTAAACATTTTACTTTTAATTTTGTTGTTGGTTACAGCGACATTTTGGATTAAACACTCGATCTGGCTGGTTAGATTTGGGACGGCAACTTTACAGAGTTAAAATGTCAAAAATGCACATTTGTACATCATTGCATAGAGCGGCATAGGTACACAGAGAATTTTGCAGATTTCCAAAGAATTAAAAAATCTTGAATAGCTTTTTCAGTTTTTTATTCTAATATATTATTAAATATGTTTCAGAAGCTTTGTATTTAATGTCGAATAGTTGTGTTTGGAGTGTAAACTGAAGCTCAGCATTAGGAAGAATTTAATGAGGCTTGGCAAAACATTACACACAACACATGTACAAAGCTTATTGACTCAAAACCCAGGAGTGATTACAAAATATTACTACAGAAGAGGATCAAAAGTAGAATGAACATTAATAACAGATAAAACTGTAATTCCCTTGAGCTCTTTATTAATGTGTGCAATTTTTGGTGTATTTGAATAAAACCCATATTCCTTGATATGCTGTAGCTTTTTTTTGCCAGATAATCTTGTCCAATAAATACCTTAAGTTTAGTGTTTTGTTCCTTCACACTGTTAATAAGGGGTCACGTAGGAGTTCTAGCTAAGTGTAGCATCTCCCTTAAAAACAGGACACAAAATGTTATAGTTTGCACCTTTCACTATACTTTTGTTTCACTCTGAAACATCCACATCTTCTCAACATGTGGAAGCATTAAGATCAAAGCCCTTGGTCACCCGCTGGCCCCCTGACTCATACAAAGCCATGTGTGTCTGTGCCACTCGAAATTCATCTTTTCACGTTTTCCTCTTTTCCTCTGTGTGTCATATATCTCCTCTGCTCTCCATCGTTTCCGCCCCACTGCCCGCTGTACTATGCCTACCGAGAGCAGGGAAATCCCTCCTGTTTAAACTTGACTTTTTTAGCCCTAAAGAGCAAACATGTTTTACTTATGTCGATAATCCCGTAAGTATTTGCCTAATTAAAAACCCTTGGTTTGATTACAACAGCCTGTCCCTTCAGCTGTTGCCCTCAGGACATCATTGCGCATGTTCTGAATCATGCCTTTTTGATTAATGATTCATGTCTCTGCTGCTATCTCAGTTATTTTTCTTCATAGTCATGGATGGATAGATAGCAGAATTGAGTAAATGTGATCGTGAGAGCATCTGTTGACTCACACCACAAAACATCACAGAATGCGCAAAAGCATGTGGATAAGCGAATCTATAAATCTTGCATGTTTGTAATAAACGCAGGGTAAACGTGTGCTTTAACCCCTTTAAGCGCATTTTTTGAGTCAGCGTGACTCATTGAAGTCTTGGGTTTGTTGCGGATGTTGTTTGTTTTCACTTGTGCCCTTATTGTCTTGACGTGGCATGATGGCCCACATAGCTGCTATCATTGCAGATTTGGAGCCAAACCAAGGTTCATAGCTTAATAAGAATGATGGCTATTATATGATAAATCTGTTCTTGTCAAAGCCAAACTGTAGATAATGTTTCAGTTTGCCATGTGATATGTGGGCACATGGGATCATTGCTTTTGTCTGACTTTGTTACGCCTGTGGTGTAAAGAGGAATATGTACTAAATCAACCATGACGGTTATGTAGATCTTTTGATCCTGAAAAGCTTGTTTTGTTTGTTTGATGTGTTCCTTTACTTGCATGTCATTTGCACATACTTAACACAACACATCTACCTTGTGTTGAAAAGTACATCTTAGCAATTATGTTATACATCTTAAAATGTCATATTTCAGATTACATCTCTATATATTTGTCTGTCACTCAAACTGTTTTCTGTTTCTTAGAGACATTTATCCCTGTTGAAAATAAAAAAATGCACTTCTTTAATTATATTTTTTTCATAATTGCAAAATCTCTGCAAAATCTCAGCAACAGTCACAAGAAGAGAGCAAAAGTACACCTGCTTGGCTTTATTGACACTTTGCCAATGTTAAGTTTGACAGATGCTATAGAAATGCTGTAATGCTGCAGTGGCAGTGATGGCACTAGGTTCCATTGAGGTCAGAGGTCACGAGAGACAAAACATAATTTCTGTTCAGGGCTTTAGTTTGCTTTCATTTTGTTTCTTGCTGTCCTTCTGGAATTGCTCTCCGCTGCTGTTTTTTTTAATAATAGTGGCACTGAGATGAGTGGAACCAATTAACTGTGTGCCATTTACATTATTTATCAGAGCAACTATTAATTATTTATTGAGTGATATCATGAATAGGGCTTTTGTGTTGACACTGGGAGACTGCTTTCACTGAACACAACATTGTTTGTTACAGATGAAGCTACAACTGGATCTTGTTCTTCGTGTGTACACACACACACACACACACACACACACACACGCCTCAATCTGCGTATGATGACATATGATAGACATTCATATGATTTAAAAATAAAGCTAATTGTAGTTACTATAGTGTCACTTTAACCCAAACACCGTGATTGTGTCTTGACTTAAATAGTAAAAGATTAATTATTAAAATGTAGGTTTTCCTATTCTCAGCAAAATAATTGGTAGCTCATTTGCATAATACAAAGGATATATTAAAGCTAACCCACATTTCTTGTGTTCTGTGAGAAATGTTCAGAATGTGAAGCATTCAGTTTTGCAGATACAGCCCTGTTGCCTTTGAACAATAAGTACAGCAGACAAACAAGCTCTATGAAGGGAAAACTCCTTTACGGTTAATGCAGTGTTAATACTCTTAAACAATTACTTAATTAAGGGGAAAATATGTGCTGTCAGTCAAGCTCAGACTGCACACCCTGCTCTCGAGACGTCAGGACACAATATTCAATGTCACTTCTGGCTGTTTAAGTAAAATAAATAATTGGCTATACTTTTCATCTGACAAATGGCTGTTGCCTTATTGGAAACTAACCAAAATATCCAAAACAAATTGATTATTTCCAAAATAATAGGGCTGTTCTTTTTATTTTGTTTTTTCTCAAAATGCATTTAAATCAGTTCTAGACAGAAATGGGATATTTTCATTAACCTGTGTGAGATTGTGGTGGTAAAATGAGTAAAATGGAGCTGATAGTACTGTGCCCGCATTAGTAACATAATGCATAAGTTTGAATATGGAACTAACGAACGTATTAAGCAAATTAAAAGGGCGGGGCATGTGACAGGTGTTCTAGTTTTTTGAAGATTTCAGGTGGACCTGCTTAAAAGTTTTCTTGGAACATAGGCTACAAACTTATAAATAACCAAGTTATATACAGTAGATGCCACAGAAGTTGTTTTTAGAAAATGGCATGTCCTACATTAGCCACAACAGTATTATCTTAAGCCGGTTAAAGTGTGTCCTGCAGTAGACAGATCTAGTATTGTCATCTGTGTGTGTTTTAGATGCCTGCAGGGGAATCTGTTTGAGCTGTCATTCCTTCACACTTTTGATCCCTTGGGTTTAGTGTGCCTGTAATATCACACATTTCTTTTTCCACTGGCTGTCACCAGCCAAATAAATGACTTAATTCACCTGGACATCTAAATTAAGTGCTGTAGGGTCCATGGGTTGAATTATCTGTGTCTTTTGCATTTTCTTTTTCATTTAAATAATTTTTTAGTTTCAGGAAAATCAAGTCTTCAGTGTCAGACCCTTATGAGCTATTGATCGATATTGTTGTATTTCTTGTTGAAAGAGGAAGTTTGGGTGGGTTTTATTGTTACAAGCAGATGCTTTTGGGAATGACATTCTCGTTATACAGAGGATTTAATTGGACAGAAAACTGTAGAGAAAGAGAAACCTCTCAGTAAATGTGTGCATCTGCTTATGGATAGTTTCCTGAAGCTACTGTCAATTAACCTAAAATTACAAGAATGACTTAAATGTGCTTTTCATAATCCTTTGTATATTTGTGTAGGGTTTTGCATTGCTTAAATCAGTTTTCAGTACACACTTTGTTTAATCTAACCTGTCCCTTTTCTGTTATTGTGCATTTGACATTCTTCTTTTCCTTGTGTCAGGGTATGAAAAGACAGAAGACGCTTCAGAGAAAACCTCTCTAGCAGATCAGGAAGACTCAAGACTAATATTCATCGGTCAGCCTCAGTTTACCAAGTTCTGCAGTAATCGAGTCAGGTAAGTACACACACATACTTGTGCTTTTGTGTTTTTGTGTGTTCACCCGGTGTGAAAGAGAGAGAAAATACTGCAGTCTTAAGGAGCTGTAAGGCTTCATCTGATGCTTCACGCTCAGCTTTCTCACCTTTGCAGTGTCTTTACTGTTAGTCTGATCAAAAATAACACTGTGATCTGAGAGCAGAACTATTTTTATGAAGCAGATGTTTTTGGGTTTTGCAGGTGTTAAATGTCACGTTATATTAATCTTTGCAGTCAGATCTACGGGTGTGAATAAGATAATCAAATTAGTTTAAGATGCACCATCTCACAGACACACTGTTGCTCAGAAGTGATTTTCTCCCAGTCTGCAGTGAGAAAGATGTTATCCACATCACATCATCAGTGTTTAAAGTGTCTATTTGATAGTTCCATCTAGTGATCACATCTGCCACTGCAGTGAGTAAAAGCTAGTAAAAGCACAGCTACTACATAGCTCTCTCTCTCTCTCTCTCTCTCTCTCTCTCTCTCTCTCTCTCTCTCTCTCTCTCTCTCTCTCTCTCTCTCTCTCTCTCTCTCTCTCTCTCTCTCTCTCTCTCTCTCTCTCTCTCTCTCTCTCTCTCTCTCTCTCTCTCTCTCTCTCTCTCTCTCTCTCTCTCTCTCTCTCTCTCTCTCTCTCTCTCTCTCTCTCTCTCTCTCTCTCTCTCAGTAGCTTTAAACGGTCAGCTCCTCTGTCAGTCCAGGTTAACATTCTCATTACTTCTGCATGAGTTGCTTGGTTGGAAGTCCTGTGTGTTGTTTTGTAAATGAATTTTTTATATGTATTTTATGACACCAGACTGTCACAAAGGGAAAAAGGCTTGTGTTCTGGGTGCATGCATGCTTCACGGGTCAGGATCTCTGTGATAACTGGCTCTCCTCTGTGTCCACACCCAACACGTTTCATGTGTCAAAAACAAATTTGTTCTTCATCATACATTGCCTTAGGAACACACAGTGAACAAATTTGTTGGTGCCTTTGCAAAAATGCCACCACCAACAAGGCCATGACCTTCTGTCCATTAAAATTATTTACAGCATGCGGGTGAAATCTGAGGTGGCATTTGATGAGCGGTTGTGCTAGTTACCTTGGTGACAGCCTGATGAGACAGCATCCTGAAGCTTTGTCTGTATGTGCTACATGTTTGCTTAAAAGCATAATGAAAGCAAGTAATGTCAGTTATGCTGTTTGTGTGGGCTAAAAGGATCTGGAAAGGAGAGGAAATGAGAAGAAAGATACAGGTCAACTCCCGGCACTGTTGTGAGGCAGCGTGTCTGCTAGTGTGTCACGTTGAGCTTTGAAGTCGGAACAATCAGAAGACACTGACTTTGGATAAATCTTTCTGCCAAATGCATGAATGTAAATGCAGAGGGACATGTTTTTTCTGTTTCAATGCTCCGGTGTTCTGGGTGGTTGCTATTTGGTTACCAAGATGTTCTGATGGGATGTTAGCAGATTGAAATGCCAGTACCTATTAACCCTTTTTATTCTGTCCCCACATTGTTGGCAAAATCTTGCTTTTGCACATCAAGACACAAACTATACACCATTTAAGTGTCTGTGTTTGTATGTGTTACACTATGGGTGTGAACACAGATGGAGCTTGAAAAAGTATGGGGGTAGATTGGGATTTCTTCTGTTCTCAACATTTTCCATGAGGTTGAGTTGCTCAGCAACACAGCAATGTGTTTCATCCCAAGATCCATCAGAGCAGCTGCTGGTCACTAGTCAAACCCACCTGGCGAAGTTTCAGCCAAACTAGCCAAGAGAAAGTAGAGAAAAGAGAGAGCGACAGGCACCTGACAGAACTTTCCATCTCATGCGGTGGTGCTAATTGCTTTGGTGTGTGTGCAGTGTGCTGGGTTTTGATAAGGATCTCTGTGAAGACTGGATCAGTGAAACACAGAGACGAGAGGGCTCGGATCACTTTTCATGTTACTGTGTTTCACAGTCTCTTGTGTTTTTTATTCAACATCAGTCTGGTTGATCTGAATTTGTATTAAATGGAATACAATAGTGAATAGTTTTCAATTTGTTTAAAAGTCTGGAATTGAAAGACTCACTTTAATTAAGGGCACTGATTATTCATATCAAATGAATAAAATCAATATTCTATTAGGAAATAAGTGTTGTTCTTTTTCTGGACTATATGGTCTTAAACATGTAAGCAAATACACTTTTCTATGCATACTGTGTAATAATGGACTAGACTGTGACTAACGTTTTGAAACTTTGTATTAACCAATCAGCATTCAGGGCCAGAACTGTCCATCTGAAGTTGTTGTTATTGTTTAATATCAAATTTTCTTGTGAAATAATCCCACCTAGATATCCTATATGCAATATCTATTGTCATGAGTGATTACATATAAAATGTCATGGGTGATGATAATGGTAATTAAAATTAGTGTGTCATGGTGTGCCTCTCTATTGGTGAATGGCAGGATAAAGAGGCAGATGTCAAAGTTCAGATCTGGGTGTTTATCTCATTCTAAAGTGGCCTCTCTGTCTTTGCCCTAATGTGAGTGTAAATCAGTCTGGATACTGTGAAATGGAGGCCCTGGCAAGCTCGCACCACAGCTCACTCAAACTCTGAGCTCTTTACAACCCTTCCGTCTCTCTCCCTCTTTCTCTTTTTCAAACTTAGCTGTTCTTTATGGTCATTAACTACCTCTCTCCATCATTCTTCGTGTGGCTGTGTCTCAGCGTGGTGCTGAGGCAGGTTCTGGGCATGGGAAATGTGATTTGTGCTGGTCAGATTATGCCTGGTGGCTACCATTAATATAACTGTTTATGACTATTTATGGCATGTGATAATGAATCGATACAGTATGTGATATTGTTTATTCCAACACCTTGCTGCCTTTTAAAGCATCATCTTAACCATCGTGGTTTTGGCACACTACATTGGCAGTGCCACACAAATATTGATGTTCTAATACACTATGTTGCCTTTGTAATATTGTAAACTAAAATATACATGTTCCTGCATCTTTTCTTCTCATCCAGCACCGCCAAGTACAACGTGCTGACGTTCCTGCCTCGGTTCCTGTACTCGCAGTTCAGAAGAGCTGCCAACTCCTTCTTCCTGTTCATTGCTCTGCTCCAGGTAAGATTGTGTCTTCAACCCTCGAGCAGGAGAACAGATGACAGGCTGCAGAGATTAGGACTGTCAACACTCATGATCACTGATAACTGAGTCTGCCTGAGGATTCCCTGATGCTTAGTGCTTGAACCTTTAAGACTTTAGTGTTCCTTCTTTTCTGAAATACAACAATATAACAAACAAATAACAAGATACTGTATAAAATGTGCTTCATAGTCTTGTGCTTTTTAGTATGCAGGTGTGAGAAATGTTACGGAAAATGGTTTAAACTCTTTTCTGTTTTAGACTAAATTCCTTGTGTCTTTGGTTTAGTGCTGGTTTAGGATGTTATAGGCAGTAATGTTCATTAAACATACATTACTTTGAAGCTATAACAGATTTTGGCTTCATCGCATAAGCATCTGTGTAATAACCAGAAGGTGCAGTCATCGAGGGCTCCAGAGTGCTATAAAAGTGTTGTTTTTTTAGACACAGATGGGACAATGAGTCCACAAACCCGGTATGGCTCTGCGGGTGCACTACACATTAAATTAGCACCTCTGTTTTGAGCTAGCCGAATCAATGACCTGGGGAAAATAGAGATGAGGAAGGAAAAGAAACTGTAAGAAGGAAGACTGAAGCAGGAGTCAGGTGGCTTTGAAAGCTGGTTCTGTGTATCTTTGTTACATCGCTGTCAATGCATTGACCTTGAATGCACGTGCTCGCTGTTGAGGGAAGCGAAAACTGCAGGGACGGGTTTACCGGGAAACACGGGGACCAAGGCAACTATCTGATCTTTATGAATGCTGTTGAATCAGAAGTGCTCACTTCCAATCACACTTACAAAGCGTTTCGTTTGGAAGTGTGTGGCCATAACAGTGCACAGCGAGATTCAGCAGCAATTAACTGATTATTTAAGAATTATTTTAACCAAAATTGCATAACACGTAATGTAAAGTCTTACATTTGTACAGTACCATCCAGTAATTTTTTTTAGTTTCAAAAATTAGTTTTAAATTTAGTTTTAAAATAGGTTTTATATTATTTATAGATAATATATAATTTAATTGTTTTTTATTTAAAGTGTACATTCCCAAAAGGTTTTGTAAGGTTTCTCTGACTGCCGTGGATACGTGACTGCCATTGTGGTATGACGTTGACATTATTCTCCTGTTTAAGTGATACGCAACGTAAAGGAGAAAGTGTGTCAGGTTGAAAGGAATCCGCTTCATGTTTCCTATTGTATGTCTGCATTACTGGCCTTTCTCTGAACCCGTCAAAGCACTTCCACTTATCTGATTAGGACACGTACCAAACGTAGTCAGGTTTATGATAATACTGTGTGTAAGCTATGTGAGTTTTACAAAAGTCAAGAACGAAATATACAAGTTTTATACTTTTAGACAAAAACACAGTATGAATGGTCAGTCATGGTAACAAAATAAGAGCAATTTATTAAACCCAACAGTGCTGCTTCAGAAGTTGTACATTTGAACAGTTTGTGTGCTGTATGTACAGTATATTCATGCAACCTTATTTCCACTATTTTTTCCCCCACAGCAAATCCCTGATGTGTCTCCGACAGGACGTTGGACGACGCTGGTGCCCTTACTCTTCATTCTGGTGGTGGCAGCAGTGAAGGAGATTATAGAGGACCTGGTGAGAATATTTAAAACCTCTATTGTTGGAATAGCATGAAAATGTAACCGCACAGTGTGCCTCGTTTTTTTGCGTTGCATGTATAACGTTGCATTTACGTTCATACCCGAGTCTGATTATAGCTGGATCAATGTCAAATTGACTGGCAACAAATCAATTGTATTCCAGGCATGTGTAACCATTAAGATCAATGTAAAGAGTGTGAGCTCCTTTAGTACTATGCTAATGTAGCCCTTCTCAAATAAATGCAATGTGTTATCTTTGTAAATGCTGAGAACAGATATTGACATTATATCTATTATAGCTCTATTAGATAAAACATCTTTTTGCCATTACTGTGTTGATGTCTTAATTTCTTTGCCTAACAGGAACATTAAAGAATACCGATGATTCTCTGTCCTCAACACATCTCACCTTTTTTAAATAATTGATCTTAATTATATAGCATTGATGCTGGCTGGGATGAGTTTTAATGAGAGAGAACTGCTGCGTGATCATGCTTGCTGTAGTTTTTATTCTCTCCTGCCCTTCACAGCTGTTATATTATCTGACTCGGTTTTTAGATTGCGCTCAGGTTTACCTCTTTTTAATCTTGCTGATAATTCTGTCCCGCTCTCTGGAGATCACATATACACGTTTGCATCTCTTTTCCATTACCCGAACGACTTTCCAGTCAATATGCTTTTCTGGTTTGGAGGAAAAGGGCTTTCAGCTTGTTTGGTTTGTAAATGCATTCAAAGACCTTTTGAAACAGAAATGTACGTAGAGGAGTAAGGGCAGGGACAAAACCACCAACCCAAGTGGATCCACCGTTGTGCTGCCACCCTGAAATCAGAGCCTGCTTCCTTTGGACAGCCATTTGATCACATTGAGCTGGATGATGTGGTCAGAACACACAGCGCAGCACTTTATGGGGTCTGAAATGTGTTGTGGCGGTCTGAGAGGTCAAGGCTTAGTTTGGGAGTGAAGGTCGCTTGGATATTCATCACTTCTGTTGTGTTCTGCTGGGAACTGTGTTAGTCATATGATCTTTTATTTCCCTGTAAAGAGGACATTGGAAATTTTTTAGGTTTGTTGAATGTCTACCAGTTCAGAAAACATGAAAAGAAGACACGTAGCCAGTTTGTTTTCAGCCAGCCGTTTTCCCTTTTTTAAGTATTCTGTTTCCCTTTGCTTCCTTTTTTCACCACAGACAAGCCAGTCAGACAAGTCAGTCACTCTGCCCCCGGCTTCTAAGATTAGATACGTAATCAGATCATCACCTCAACACAAAGAGCACAGATAAGTCTGCATAAATAGGAGGAAAAAACGAGGGATGGGAAACAAGAGAAAGAAGGAATGAGTTACCTAGTGGTGCACCAGAGCTGGCGTGGATGATAAATGGATTGGAGACTTGTATTACTTTTTTCTTCCTCTCGCAGAATCAGAGGAGAGACCACGTGATGTCTGTCATTCACTAAGCTCTGCAGTAATACGAAGGGGGGTGTTCGTCATATTTAATATAATTTTGAGCACAAACTGGGAGAGATGGGAGGAAAAGGAAAAGAAAATGAATAAAAGGGAGGCTTCCTTTAAAAATAGCCTGTAATGATTGAAAGGGCTTTAAATGCAATGAATATAATACTGTTGGGACCACAAATGATATTCTGTTATTGTAAAAAATCTGTTATCGTTTACTCATCGTTATATCTCTACGTCATATAACTAGTGTCTGTGGTGCTTAAAACAATCGTCCCTGACAGACAGAGGCGCCATGGGACAAACATTTTTGTTAGCATGGAGAATCTCCAGATAATATGTGAAGCACTTAACTAATGGTATTCAATCCTGTCTCTTTCTGTCATTTTTTAAAATTTGCTAGAAACGGCACAAAGCGGATAATGTCGTCAACAAGAAAGAGACGCAAGGTAGGGCATTTGTTCAGATGGTCTATACCTTCACAGATTTTGTAATGATCACTCATGCTTTCTCTCTCTCTCTCTCTCTTTCAGTGTTGAGGAATGGAGCTTGGGAGATTGTACACTGGGAGAAGGTACTACAGCAGATGGTATTTCTCATACTGACTGTCTCACAGTCAGTAGCATCTTGCAGCATGAAAACAAGTTGGCTCATTCTTGAAAGGAGTGGGAGATGATTCTGCATATAAAGATGCTCTCTGGTGTAAAACCGAGCAGGTTTGATATAGTAAAACAGATGCAGGCCTTCTCTCATTTACTTTCTCTTGCTGTTTCTGCACACTTCAGGTCCAGATAATGAAACCGAATCTAGACAGGCCACCGCTTGCGTGCGGTCGCCATAGAGATCCTGATAGCCAGACAAAGAGCAGCTTTTGGATGTAGAGAGTAGAGTTCATTGCCATGACAGAAACGCACAGTCCATAATTATAAGGTGAAAGAAAAAGGAAATGACTGGAGATATAATTACCCGACTCATTATCGTTTGCAACATTAACCCGCTCTTCGCATCTGTAAGAGCGGGTTAACCTGTGCCCTGATGTTCTCACAGAACAGGATATGATGTCATTGACTGGGATGACTTACTATTAAATGCTTCCCTTTGAGTCTTATTTTCTGCTTTAGTCCTCATTAAATCTTTGTGGTAAGTGTCATCTTTTCAATAGTCAATGAAAAGATGTTCGATATCCAATGATTTGTAAATTTGTGATATTTATTATGTTTCCTAATATGTACCGTTGCCATTCTTTCACTATAAAGATCATGCCGAGATGAAGTTTTTATGCAAACCTTTTCAAATCAACTTGAGTGCATGTTGTTATTAAAGCATGGGGACATAAATGTAAAAAAGGAAATGTAGTTTTTTTCAAAGATGCATGAAATATAATTGTGTTTTACAATGAAAGATGTATTTTAATTTAAAAATGTAAAATAGTAACATAGTCAGAAGCTCTGAGACTTGTGGACCCTGCTGAGCATATTAATAGCATATCATCTTATGCGTATTATTTGCGTAAAGACTTTATCCACATGGATTCAAAATAGTAACTATAAAGCAGCTTCCCCCGCTCATGGCTAATAGGATTATTAAAAATGCAAATTCCTGTTTATTTGTGAATGTCACAGAGAACGTCATGGCCTAATTCCATGCTAGTCTCAAACTACAGTTGTATTTAGACCCAAATACATCAATGAATAAAAAAAGGATGTTTTCGCTAATCTCAAGTAATACATTATTTCTTAGATTTTATCAGTGGCTGGAATTGTTTGGAATTCATTTGGAATTGATAACTAGTTTGTGTTTTACAGGTTATGGTTGGAGACATAGTTAAAGTAAATGGCAAAGATTTCATACCAGCAGATTCTATACTGCTGTCGTCCAGGTAGACGAGTCCACGTCATCTGTAGGGTCCTTGTCTGTTCTTATGCCCCTCTCTCACAATCAACATCCAAAGGAAGTGATGATTCACAGGCTATTCATAAAATAAATTATCACGTGAAACAGCCTAAATCAATTTAATGAAATGCAGAGTCTCTGTAGATAATACTGCATGGATTTAGTAATATACACTACATTGCCAAAAATATCAGGCTAGTCCATGACCAAACGCCAGAATCAGCGCTTCCTTTTGCGGATGTTTGCTCTTCGAGTAATAACAATGAGATGAAGCTGTGTTTAACTATCAAAATCCATTTGGCATGCCTCAGTTTGTCCAGAAGTTTCTTATTTGTTCAAAGATATCAATTTCAGCTGCCTGTGCTTTGGCATTGAAAAAAAAATTGACAGTTTTTCCACTTACTTCTGGTTTATCTGGCCTCAGATGGATTTTGATCAGTGGATAAGGAGTGTGGCATTGTGTTTTTTCCCCAGTAAAAAATTAAATGTGTGTTTGTGTCTCTCTTCCCTTTTCTGGTCTATGTGCTCTCCTTCTGTCCATCTTGTCTCCTTCCTTCCTTTCCTTCCTCTTCCCCTCCTATCACCTCACACCATCAACAACCTTCTCCCAACTTCACTTGACTCATTTCCTCGCACCGGGGTTGCTGGGTAAATTTAGGTGTCGGTAGGGGAGGTAGTTCGAGCAGCCAATGGAGATCACCTCCCAGCCGACCTCATCATTTTGTCGTCCAGGTCAGGAACGACTTCATTTTGCATGTGGCCTGGGTGGGAATGGTTGCACAGGTGGAAAGTATTGGTTACCTTATTTCCGTTTCTCAATTTGTTTTGGCCTGGCACTTCTTTTTTTTGTTAGGTTTATACATCTTTGTTTGCTTATCGTTTTAGGCTGTGCTCTGATTTATATTACTAGTTGTTATGGCTAACAATATATAAAATATATATTGTTGTTTCTTAGTTTTTTTAATATATATTGGTATTTATGTATTTGCATAAAACAGACACCGTAACTAAAAGTGCAAACTACTTAACAAAATGTAAATTAAAATGTAGTGTCTTAGTAGTGTTGTTAAATTAAATCACCAACAAAATTATCAAAATTATATAATGATTATCCAATATTTGGCCAAGCCGTGAGATAATCTCGGTTCAGTGGATGCATACCTTGCATGCATCATTAATAGACTGCAGTTAGGGGCTGTACCCTTTAAATTAAGCAGCAAAAATAGGTTGGACCAAATTTTCTCTGAGTAAAAGTCCCTGAAAATACAAATGAAGCATTTTCTGTAACTAAAGCAGTGTATTAGATCATTTCTTCACTGTGCATACAGATAAACAAAACACTTCTCTGGAGAAAAGGCTCATTGAATACTGTAAATGTCACAGCTGTTGACACAATGCATGACTTCAGCAGGAGCTCAACTCTGATGAGACTCTCTGCATGCTGTCATATCACCAAATAATCACAATGCAAAGGATTGTGATAAACCTTTGTCGTAATCACACTGCTTTCAGAGAATCTGAGATGATGTGAGATGTTTACATCTGCACTAGTAGACTCCGCTAATAACAAGTATCTCTTTTGTTTGGGCTGAATATTTCATGAATGGGGAGCTATGGCACAGCTTTGGCCCTGTGTGCTCACTATCCTGCTTTTGCTCTTCTCTGTATTAACGCTGACTGTTCATTTGTCTGGTGTGCTCCATATTTCCTTTGTTGCATGTTGGACGGGTGTCACTGGAAATCGAAACGGCAAAATGCATGGCCATAAACAAAGATGTCAGGTGGCTGAATGTAAAATAATGGATGTGGAAATGTCATATTAGAGCTTATATTCTTGATGTTGTTTTAAAAAGATATGTTGCCTTGACTGAAATGAATAACTGCATGTATTTTTAAAAGCTAAAGCAAAACAAGGCATCTTTGGTTTTGGGGCTTTCATTTGGCTGTTTGGTTTTGTGTCTTAACACTCTTAATTGTTTGTGTGATGTGTCCCAACTTTCATTGATTTTAAAGTTGATTTTACTTTCCTTGGATTATTTATTTTGGATTATTTATTTAATTGCTTTACATTAAAGTCAACATGAAATTGACCCCATTTCTTTCTAATGGATTTTCCTGATCTTATTGTGAACCGTTTAATGACGCATGCTATTCCAAAGAAAAAAAACCTGTCTTTAAACAAACTTCTTCTGAAACAACTTTTCAATGACATCACTTTAGTACACAAGTAATGTTAACCAAAAGCAAATATGTACTCGGCTTTGTTTTATCAAACTCACATTTATGGCTCAAACAAGTTTAGCCTTACATTATTTTTCTTGTTGATTATCCTGTATTGCTTAAAAATATGTCCAGTTATGAAAGTAAAATGGGTTGCACACTTCAATTCATGTTGACTGAAAATACTGACATGTTGTTTTTTGTAGCTTGGCCCACTTTATATTGTTTAGATGTAGTTCAGTAAACTGTTGAATATTCTGCTGTCTCTCTCCTTTATACTGTTATTGTAAATTGAAATAAGTTGTTCTCATATTGGTGCTGTTTACCATAGTGAACCACAAGGAATGTGCTACATAGAAACCTCAAATCTGGATGGAGAGACAAATCTCAAGATCAGACAGGTGAGATTTTACATTCTCTGTTTCATATTTGCTGTTCTTTAGAAGTTATTGAAACCCATCAATACAGCTGATGTTACAAATGTTATCATATTAGTTTTGTTTAAGTGCAATGTTTTTCATGCTCAGGGTCTGCAGATCACCGCAGACATTAAAGACATTGACGGTCTGATGCGTTTGTCTGGACGGATGGAATGTGAGAGTCCAAACAGACACCTGTACGAGTTTGTGGGAAATATTCGCTTGGACGGACACAGGTAAGAGAGAGAGAGAGGAAGTGAAAATAGAGACTGATGAAGCTTCAAGGTGAGATTTAGCTTGAGGAGATAAGAAGCTGTTGGAACTGTGACGGAGATGTGTCTTAGCAAACTTTACTTGTTCAGCCTAAAATATCTAAGAGTATAAGAGCGGTTAACTTTAGTGTGTATACTATAGATCTATTACAGGGTATTTAATGCAGTAACATTGGGTCAAACAATGGCATTAGTTTGTATTTGTGTTTGATTGATTGACTAGTGGTGCATGGGTGGAGTAAATGAGAAATTTGACTTATTACTTAGAAATTTTAATTGTTATAATGTTTGTTTTATATTTAGCACTGTACCACTGGGTCCAGATCAGATCTTGTTGAGAGGAGCTCAGCTCAGGAACACACAGTGGGTTCATGGTATTGTGGTCTATACAGGCCATGATACAAAACTCATGCAGGTGAGTTGTTAGTTTCCATTAAACTATATAGTCGAATTTAAAACCCAGCCTTAATCCTTAGCCTAATTTGCTTAACAAGTAGTTGTTAATGAGACAGAAGTTGATAGTTTGTTAATCATCTATGTGCTAAAAAGTCACTTTTTTAATGAACTGAAATGATTAACTTTTATAAAAAAGCTGTTGTTGAAATTGTACTTTATTATATAATAAAGTACAAGACTTAAATGTTACAAACAAAAATAATTAATAATAACTATTAATAATATTTATTAATTATTTAATAATATTAATTTACTTATCAATAATATTTTAAATTGGATAGTTTGAACTATAATGATAAAAAAGCAAAAATATTTACTTATTTAAATTTGTTTTTTATAAAAAAAAATGGATAAAATTAAATTTCTCTCATTCCAACGTTTTGATGAATTTTCTTGTTCTAAAATACGTACAAAATATAAATAATGAATGGGTTTCCCTAAATCTTTGACCCATAGTGTAGTTGTGATTTGATGAGCTGAATTTACTCAAACTCCAAAGTCACCTACAAGCAAAATGTAAATGTGAACAAGCCTTTAATCAAGCCGCCCGTTTACTTCAGAACTCCACCTGCCCTCCTCTGAAGTTGTCCAACGTGGAGCGCATCACAAACTTTCAGATCCTCGTGCTTTTCGGCTGTCTGTTGGCCATCTCGCTGGTGTGCTCCATCGGCCAGACCATCTGGAAATTGCAGTACGGCAATGACGCCTGGTACATGGACCTCAACTGTAAGAACCAGATCCTCTTCTTCCTGTCATGCTAGACCGCTTGCGCGTCTATGTGTGCTTACTCATTTTTTTCTCACCTGTGTTAACGTCAGTAATTTTTGTCTTCCCTCTATGTAAACAAATATGCATTGCACATGTGAATATTTGTCAATAAAAAGGGAAAGGAAAGCCTTTCGCTTTTAGTCCGAATACGCATAGACACATGAATGTATAAATGGTTGAATATCACAAACGCTTCTGTACTTTTTTTGTTCGTTTTGTTATCAGCTTTCTTTCTAACATTCTGTTTGGTTTGTGTTTTTTGTTTCTATGTTGTTGTCATTTTCTTAACAGCTCCAGGTAACAACCATTTAAAACCCTTGACCATCTGTGAATGACCCCTCCTTACTAACCCCTAACTGCAGCTCAGCTTTTGCTAAGCTACCGAAGCTTCTTATAAGGTTTCCCTACTTTGAGTGGGTAATTGCAGAGGATCACACACACCAGGAACACAACGATAGGTTTCCTCCCTTTAGCCATACACTATGTTGACCCTATTAATGCCTGATGTCAAAAAAGTGCCTCCCCGTTCCTGTGTTTGGGTGACACGTTAAACAATTCACAAGCTCCAGCTCTGGCCGCGCTAGTGCCCTTTCGCTCGTGTCTCACAAATGAGGTACGACAGTAAGCCCCAGACGCAAAGAACACATGCACGTGTGGACAGGAGCGACGAGTTACCCAGAAGGCCCTTTCGGTGGAGGAATTTGATGTTCTGATCTTAATGTTCTGCCTGGAGGTCAAATCGTGACATTTTGTAAATGCGCCCCTTTTCTTTTCTTCCACTTCTTCGACTTTTTGCTGCGTTTGTTTTACCGCTGCTGACACACGGGTGCAAAAAACTGCTATGGAGGAGATCTATGCTAATAAGCTTAATGTTTAGATTGGTAAGATAAGATATTAAGAACTACAAACCGGCATTCAATTTTTTTAATGAACACTAATGAAACACGGCTGTTGTATGCCTGAAGCATTGAAGTTAATTGCAATAAGAAAAGAAATTCTCACTTGCACCAACAAACCGTACAAAAGGTGAGAATCTATTAGATTTGCGCCGGGAGCCACTTGCAAATTGATTAACGTGTCACCACCACCATTACTCTTGATTTTAATAGGAGGGGCTGTTTGTGTCCGAATCGACCCAAACTTGTTTTGTGGCCTGCACGGTTCCCTTCTTGGTACAGATTCTTGAAAAGATGTCTTGGTTGTCTATAACTGCTAAGCTACAGAGGACAAACATTGAATGTGTAATTGTTCACAACATTTAGAAAAATACATTACGTTTGAAAAGGAAAGGCTGATGTTGATGTTGGGATCCATGTAAGGGAACGGTGAGGTCATAAAGCAGGTATTCATCATAAAATTGATTATTTCTTAAAGGTGGGAGACTCAGTTTACTGTCTTTCCCCTCTGAGTGGAACTGTAAATGAGAGAGATGCCATTCATTTGTCATTAACGTAGAGTTGCTGGTCATATTGACTTTAAAACACTTCCTGTTGTTTTTGTGGTCTGATTGAATGTTTCTGGTTTTTGTCATAAGTGCAACAGTAAAATATCTGTAGTTTAAAGGAGAAATTCTGCTCACACCTGCCGTATAAATAGAATGTGAGTGTAGAAAGGTGTACTATTTAAATTTTTTCCAGTTTTTTAGGCAATAAAGCCAAACTGCTTGACAAGCATGAGTTTATCACAATTTACCATGACCATAAATAATTTTTCAATTCTGACTTCCGAGATCTGTATCGGTAACTGAATACAGAATGTTTAATCGTGAAGCATTGAAATCTGTTGAGAAGTTTTAACATTAATGTGCTATTTTATCAGAGAAAGCGCAGCTCTCCGGTTCTCTTGTATATGTTTATTGTATATTTTTGCCGTCTAATATGGCGTATGCTATAGAGAGGTCAGTGTTTGTCTTTGGATTATATAGTATACAATTTGAGGGGGGGGTGAACTGCTTTTGTAATTTTCCCATTGAATTTACAGAAATTTTGAAAAGCAGACGTACACTGATAGCCAACGGATACCCACCTTCCACTCTTTAGCCTGAGCATACTGCACGTCAAGCAGATGAGTAATTATGCATCATAAATAATTCATTTGACTTTGAACTCCTGTGATATTTTACTCTGGCTTATTAGCACACGTGGCTTAATGCAGATGAGTCTCTGGAAGACTTGAGTTGCAATAATTTTATGCATTCATGCCACCTGCAACAGCAGTCACCTATGTTGAGCTTCAGACTGTGAAATAACAGGTAGCAGGTTTCTTACAGCACAAATACTGTCTTGAAAAGTGCTGACCTCGCAGTGTGCTTCACGTTGTATCTCCTGGTGTCACTGGGCACATACTAGCTAGTAGAGATGCGTGCTACACACTAAGTGTGTAAGTAAATATACAGTGGGTTGCACAGCAAAAACTATGCTCATAAAGGTTCTTTTATGTCATTTTCTCCACTGTTTTTGATTGTTCTGCAACGAGCTGAAAGTATTTTATATGATCAACTTTTACTCCTGCATTGCGTCCTAGCTGTATTTTTATTGCAAGAATGCACCTCATGTAAATGTCTGTCAGTTTTGGAAATTATGTAAATTATGTTTTATATTTGTTTTGGACATTGAAATGTATTGAGTGCTCAATTCAATACATTACTTCCAAAAGACCCTTTTAAAATATCTTCAAATGTCACCTCTCTCTGTCTGGCTCCATTTATTGGGAATGTGCTTGGACTGAATCTCCCTCCTTTACATTGAAACATCCAAACTGATTGTCTTCCTTCCACTAGCCAATTCCTCTCTCCATAAGCCAATAGCAGTCATCTCTGTGACTGCCCAACCTCTTTAGTTTTGTGTTTTGGTATGGGAATACACTACCTCTCCTAACTGCTCATAAAGAGCATTATTGCATTCTGCGGACCCCCCAGGTAAAGCTTTTTATTCATGCTTAAAATCAACATGGCATCAAAATCCAACCCTATTTACTTTCCTTACACACACATACTTTTTTTATAATTTGTTGTTGCATGTAATTCTAAAACGAAGAAACACTGTGTTCTGTAATCTTGTAAGCTTTTATTCAGAAGTTGCTCTGCACTAAACAAATTTTGGCAAAAGTCACATAGCTAATGTTAACATTATCAAAACATGTTATTAGGTTTTAGGCTACTGTAAAGAATGCATAAGATTTTGCCAGTAGTAATTAAGTAATTTACTGCTGGTCTACATTAACATTGTAATGTGTAATAAACAAATGATGCTATTTATTTTCATGTTGAGGGATTGAATGAATATGCTTTTTTACTCTTGACACATCACATGAAAGTAAATGGGTTGTAAATGCTGTCTCATGTTGACTTTAAGTCTATGTGTGAGCTCCTTGTCTTGTGTCTGTGGTCTTGTTTTTACTGATTACATGTTTTATTTCACTGTGTGCTTCTGTCTTTGGTGTTTAAAACTGGAAATCATGATCATTCACCCAAGTGCATTGTGGGAAAATGCGTTGCTTGGAATCTTGCACATGTTGCCAAGGCTGCTGCTGTGATCCTAAAGACTCGAATCTGTATCAGTTCAGCTAACTAATATATGATGGACTTAAATAGAGAAATTAAAGATTTGAAGAGAAATTAAATTAAAGATTTGCGTGTTCCTCACATGATACTGTTTGCACAATGCTCACACACTAGTGGAGCATTGTGGAAACGTTGCATATTAGACATGATGAGCTTGTGGCATTATTCCTTCCATCAACCCCACCTTCATACCACTACATCCCATCATGCTTTTCACAGCTCAGGAAAACTGTCACCCTACAACCACTTTTTCCTCTTCCTCCCACCACTCCTCTTTTTCCAGATGGTGGGGCGGCTAACTTCGGCCTGAACTTCCTCACCTTCATCATCCTCTTCAACAACCTGATTCCCATCAGTCTTCTGGTGACTCTGGAGGTCATAAAGTTCGTCCAAGCTTTCTTCATCAACTGGGTAAGTGTGAAGCCACAGAAGCCATCTGCCGTGATGAATCTGCTGTCTTTGAAATGCGGGCTGCCTAAACCTCCAGGGCCGCTCCTGGAAAACTTCACAGCCGGAATGAAAGTGGAGCTTTATCAAAATAACCCATTTGAAGATGACTAAAGTGGATTTGGGGCAGGGAGCTTACAGCACACTTTTAGATGCAGTGGAGGGTTTTTTTTTAGATTTTCTAACAATACCAAGACTTGTGCAGAGTTTTAATTTCTCATGCTTTGATCCATAGAGTATGGGTATTTTTAGGTCCAGGTAGCAAAGTGGAGTAAGAAAATAGGTTGTGATTTACTGATTTTGCCTTGTGACTGACTGTATTTTAGGACACTGACATGATGTATGAAGCCACCAATACTCCAGCTATGGCCCGGACCTCTAACCTGAACGAAGAGCTGGGACAGGTACTTCAAATCTTCAGCTACAGCAATAAATCTTTATATTTTCAGATTCCTATTCTTTTCATAACTAAATGATTATGTTTCCTATAAAATTGACAGACAACTGCAAAATAGTTCACAAAGCTATTTTTTTACGCTTAATTTCATTGCTATGTCAGCGTTCAGTTGCTGCCTCCGCTCTTTCACCCCACCGGTCTCTGTTCACATTGTGTTATTTGATTTTGTACCTAAGAATTATTGAAGCTGTTTATTTCTCTCACCCCTTAATAAGTGTGTTTACATGCACAGCCTTACTCCGATTATGCCTAATAGGCGGACGATGTGGCAGGTCATGTAAAAGTGTAAAACAGTTTTCTTTTTTGTGGAAAGGTCATAAAGGTCACCTGCGTAGCATGTTAATGACTTAATGACTCAAATGCCAGTTTCGGTGTTTATCCCTTAGTTTCTTTACAATGACAACTAAACAACCCGAGAATAACGCTTGTGTTGCGCCACCGATGCACTGCAGGATATGCAGAAGACTATTTAAGTGGAAAAAGCAGCTATAAGAGATGGATGGTGGAGTTTGGAAAAAAGCTTACATCGATCCAACCAAATCAAATCCGCACCAAAAGCTCTAGTTTTAAAGTATGTAAGAAAAAATTATGAGGATGCTGAAGATCTTTCAATGAAGATTCTTACAAGTACATTAAGCGTTTCTTCACTGTTGTTTTTTGCGCTCTCATTTCTCATACCAGGTGAAGTACATCTTTTCGGACAAGACGGGGACCCTGACCTGCAACGTCATGCAGTTTAAGAAGTGCACCATTGCAGGCGTGGCCTATGGGTAAGACTCAAACACACACACACACAGCCGAGTGTACATCTGGCTCTGGCTGTCTTATCCTCAGCTGTCTCGTTAGCAGCTGCCTCGCTGCTTCCCTGCACAGCCGGAGCGATTCTATAAATAAAAGAGACGGAGACTTACAGATTCGCTCACAGACATCCTCACATTCACGCCTTTACACGCACAGATAGAGACACTGCTTCTGGATTGCCTATTTTTATTGGAAGCGTGTGTGTTCTAAAAGTGGACAGTTTCTCATTAGACACGGTTGTGTTTGTTAACGTATCAGGGAGTGTTTGTCAGGTTTATTGTGTTGCCGTATGTGCAGCGTGTGTGATTTCATCAGCATGCTCAGCATGTGGCAAATGAGAAAATAAGATGGCATAGCACTCCTCCGTATCTGTGTGTTTTCTTCAAGTCTTTACGATGGTAATGTTTATGGTAAGCACTGCAGTTTGTAAAAGACGAGCGTTACTAGGTCACGCCGGAGTCATGGTTGTTGTTTCTCCAGGACTCCAGATCTCATCACAGATGCTGCAACCATTAAACTACAATTAAATATTCTCATTTATGCTTAATAAAGAAAAGGCAGTCACGATTTAGTATGTAAATGAAATAGCCTTAATCTTCTTAATCTAGAATACATTACACATTAGCATCATTCCTGCTGCCCTGTAGTTCTTCTTTAAAAGGAGCATGAGATTAGCTTTGGTGTCATCCGAAGCATGTCTTAGTTTTCTCATAGAAGAGGAATATTCAACTGATTAGCATTTGTTGCAGTCAGCACAGCACCTGTTTAATCTCCGAGTATGTTCAGTGCACTTTGAGGATGGAGTACTGGGTGGTATTTAAGAAGTAGTCCTTGTCATCAGTCTCATAAATATGGATGCTGTCTTTTATCTGCTTCAAATGAACTTAGTTGTGTTTGATGTTGTACACCCCAACCCATGTGTGCGTGAGTAGAAAATTCAGTGCTACAACATTTGATGCAAAGTATTGGCCTAGATGTTTTGCTTTGGTTTGACAGAGACAGCAAAAACATGCATTTACATTTACATTTGTGCATTTGGCAGATGTTTTTATCCTATGAGACTTACATTATGCAATATGCTTTATAATTTTAATCAATATGTGTGTTTCCTGGGCATCAAACCCATGATTTTTGGGTATCTAGCGTAAGGCTTTACCAATTGAGATGTTTTCAAGAGATTCAAAATTTTATTTGTCACATACATTTTGTAGACATGTACAACTTGCATGAAATGTAAATCTGGTAAACTCAGAAGACTGTGCAAAGAGGAATATAAAATCTACTTATATATCTAAAAATATACAGCAAATTAACAAAATAACAATAACAAGTACTTTACAATGTATTTACCCACTAAGAAGAGAGAGATAAATACAGGTTTAAAAAAATGTCACTAATATCTCCTCCTGTGTTACATGAAAAAAAGCATGTAACATGAGTTTGGAATAACATAACGCTAAATTTTCTTTAAGAGAAGTTTGAAATCCTCATGAGAAAGTGTCCAATCTCTTGTGTCTCTCTTCCCCTTTCACTTTTGTTTCCATGCACGGCTAATGAAGTAGAACGGTAATGAATGAGGAAAATCCCTCTGGGTGAAGATGTTAATTAATTTGATGAGATGTGGCTTGGGTGCCTCTCATACAGACATGATGACAAGATTTTTTTCATTAGGTTTTAGCCTTCAGCACTAGAAAATTTGGCTGTACCTGGTACTGGATAAAAATGTTTTTGGTAGTTTTTTATTATTTTTATTCAAATAAAACTTGTTTTTAAATGAGTACATTTTGACTTCAGATGAGGTCTGGATGTAGGTCTGGTCTGGGTTCCAGGGGTCTTGGTTTTGTAAGGTGTAGTTTGGATCTTAAGACACACAATATCACAATTGCAACAAACAATAAGGTGCTTGGTCAAGGGAAAAATTTAAAAAAATGTAAATATAAAACTTTTTTAATGACATTATGAAAAAAAATCCAAACCACATATCCAAGCTACTAACTTCATCGGTATATCTGTGGAGTATTTATCCTTTCATGCAGGTCTCATTTTTGCTGTGTATCTTCTCACTACATCATTCATCTTCAGACGCATTAGTTTATTAACAACCTAAAGGGTCTGATATAACTGGGCTCTTGTTTATTTTTGAAAGCATGTTTGTTGTAAATGACCAAATATGCCCGTCTGCTGAAATCTGTTTTGTTTGAATGGTGAAGAGCTAGTCGAGTCTAATACCTGCAGGACTTGTGTCGTCCTACATTACAATAAATGTAATGTTTCCCCACCCTGCTGAAATCTTTCTGGTTGTACTGTTTTTAAGTTTACCTCCCCTTGAGGATAATGGTAGATATGTGCATGGCCAGTCAAGCTGACTTTGTTTTTTTTTTAGTTTCTGTCTTGAGTTACTAAATGGTTACCATATTCATGAAGCATGATACTTTAAAGAATTAAATGGAATTCCCATGTCACGTCATTTGTGTTGTATTACTCACATTGCACATCATTATACTTCTCAAGTGCTGGTCCTTAAACACTCGATCAGACCAGCGTCCACTCACATTACGATTAACAAATCCCCTGCACTCGAATCTGTTGACCGGAGCAAATACGTCAGAATAATTTGACGTACACAAAAAACTCTAGTGACTGTAGACACAGTTTATTAGCCGCTTCTCTGCTCCCAATTGGTTTAGCGCTATTTTAAAAAAAAGAGTATAGCCACAAACCAACTAATCATTTAGCTCAGACATGGACCCTAGAGACTTGTTATGTGCTTCTGAATTACCTGTAGTTTTCTTGCCCTTCCTCACATCAATGTACCAGATGTGTTGCTTTATTTCATGTCTATTACAATGTGGGATATTTTTCATAAATTCTTCACAGCAGGTGTCATATGCATTGAAACTGTATTAAGTGTACTGATCTAAGTGTAAATGAATCTTAGATTAGCAGCACTTTAGACAATTGATGCATATGATCTTTTCTGAAGTTTGCTCGCCCGTGTTTGCTTTGCTGTGTTTGCCTCTATAAAAAATAAGTCAACATTTATATCAAGTTTAACTTTCATAAATACAAAGATTTAATTTCTGTTAGGTCAAAACTTAATTCCCTTAGTAATTATAGCATTTTTCTGCATGCAATGGCAAACGCACGCAAAGTAAACATGGTCCTTCTGTTCTTTTCTGTCTTGTAACTCTCTTCACTTCACCCAACAGTCATGCAGCTGAAGTTGAGGATGGTAGTTTTGCAGAGGAGGACTGGTAAGAATCAATGCTGTTGGATGTTTTTGTTTTGTTTTTTGCTTCTGTGATGCGTTACTGCCGTGTGAGAAATGTGGTTTAAATTCTTTGATTGTATGTGATTGTGTTTGGTGGATTTTGGCAGCACAGTGTCATTCATATCGGACGTGCAGATTGAAACGTGAATTAAAAATGAGCTGTTGTATGACAAGTGTTTGTTAAGATTAATCTTTATGTGGTTCTTGTAGTATGCATTTTCATTTTTGGCAGTAATTTAATGACACTTCTGTGAGAACCGATACCACTTGACTTGTATACTTTTGTGAGGTTTATGTAATAAAGCCAATAAAGCCTAAGTTGAATAAAAAAGACGAAAAGTAATAATAAACGAGTCATTTCACGAAGGTTCATATTTTAAGTTTAAGCTTTTTGAGACTATATCTTATTAACCAATGCACTAAAAAATGCATGCAGTAATGCATTGAGACCGCACGTCAAGCATGTCAAACTTCATTTGAGCGTTAGAGCCACGTGCAGGGAAACAATAGAAGTGTGTGTTTGTCTTGGGAGTTGTGTAAGCAACACTGTGACATGTGCCTTCTGCCTCTTCACCTCTGCTGTTTTTGTTTATCACTTAAACACACACACACATTTAAACACACAAGGTCTCCCTACCTCCCAGTGGAGCTGTAATGGGATATGCTGCGATGGCCGATGTGGTATGTGATGGAAAGACTGTGTTTACCTATACGTTATGTGTGGACTGTTAATTATAATATATATTAGATTATTGTAGTACATCACTGCAGTAGATTACAGGAGGGATATGAATGGGCAAAATCGAGCCATCCGATAACTACAGCGCTGCATTTTGTTTCCATAGAGACGGAAGTCCCGCTGGGCTTCACCAATAACAGAGGCTATGTTTAGAAAGTGTTTGCTGTACAGTATATATTAAATAATGTGAAATATTATGTAAAATACAATAGTAAACAATATTGTGTTATGTTGCATTGCATTTATTCTAGTTTTGTGTAAAAATGTGCATTACAGTACAGTGTATACTGTATGTGAAATATCCAGACCAGTATAGCATTTGGTTTGTCAGCACGGCGGTGAATGAGTGTTCATGTTGCATGATATGTGGCTTGTTGTGTTTTAAAGCCCACATTCAGACTAATATAATCTTCACCTGATGCTTTTTAACATGTTGAATCTCAGTAGTTTTGTGTGTATGCGAGTGAGAAGAGCATGTCCGCATGAATCCCTGTTTGAGGTGCTGAGAGAAAGGAAATTTGATTTTGTTGGTGCCCTCGGTGTGATGGATTTGATTTTCATCATCCTCCAGCCTGAGATTTTGTCCTCTATAACACCCTCAGAATCTAAAAGATGAGAGTTGCCTCATCTTTCACAACAATGGTCTATATTACACCCTATGGCACACCGTGATGAAACCATTAAATTTTAACTGAGCTGAAGATTCTTGTCTTGAGACATAAGCTCCAGATTTGGTCTTTTTTCCAGACTCCCTTGCCAAAGGCTACCCAACCTCCCTATCATTTAAAAAAAAACAAATTATGATATCATTGTTAAAATGAATGCAATAGATTTCACTAATGTCACCACTAGAAGAGCACCTAAGACGGTGCTATAATGCATTTTCTTTTGACATGGCACAGTGTTTTTTACTGTGAGTTTAGATTGGTCTTTATAACCGTCATGTCCGCTTACAACCATATATATCGGCACCACTGAGCCATTGAACTGGCCATATATCACAGACCTCCTAATCCAAACAAACGCTCTAGTCTGCAAGGCAGAAATTCAGTGTACAGTATTGAACCTTTTTATTGGCGAAACTGTCAATGGCTGGTCACGTGGTGTATATCTCACCTGCTATGGCAATGCTTCATGAATAGCAAGTACTTTTTTATTACCATGTTGAATTGGAATTGGAGCTGTTTGGGGATCAAAGGTCAGGATGTGATGGAATTATCATTAATGATATGCAAATAGCTTTTTTCTGATGCAATGGCTCTTTTGCATGATGGTTATATTGATGAAAGCTTTAAAATGATTCCCTGTGGTTTTGTCGTAATGGTTTAACCAATATCAAACCATTATGTTTTTCCTTATTTTTATATTTGGAACACAGGATTATCATTTTCATGACAGCCGTTTCTGTTTTTGTAATAGGTTACTATTGTTTAACAGTAGCATTTATCATTAACATTTCATGAATTGAGCAGGATCAGGATCAAGTTTTAAAATATTTTTCTATGATGAAGTAAAAGGGGCCAGACTCAAACCCGGTGACCCCCACACAAGCATCATTATGCAGCGGACATGTTAGTGTACAAGCACCAGGGCTGTTTTAGTAGCCAATATAGACATTTAAGAGACAATTGAAAGTATTTAGTTTTATTCAAAAACGTAAAATGATGCGATTAAGCAGAATATTGCTTTTAATATCAAATCAAAAGTAGATTCAATCCAAGTGGCCTGCTAGGAACCGACATTTTACACTTCATAAATCAAGTCCCCAACCCATTTATTACCTTGTTTCTCCATCTCAGCTTAAAGAAATAAATATTCCAAGTCAAATTATTTTCTTATGTAATTTGAATACTTTTTAATTAATTAAGAAACATTATAAAGGAAAAGTTTTTCGGTGTAGTGGGAAACAATGTCGTCTTTATTATGATGTTACTGTATTATTTTATCTGTCTCTCTCGTTTTCTTTGTCTGTCTGTTTCTCTGTATGCAGTCACAGCTCTCAGTCCACAGAGGAAACTGGATTTAATGACCCCAGCCTACTGGAAAACCTCCAAAGCAATCATGTAAGTACTGTAATGGCCTCACAGCTGCTCAGTCATGCCCAGCCAGCCAGAAATGTACACTAACCCTGATATTCAAACTCTCACACCTCCTGCGTCTCCTCACGGCTGTGATCCTGCTCGTATCAAACCTATATACTGCACATCTGGCCTACTTATGTAACCTACTCGAAATAATTTACAGTCAGATAACTGCATTAGGCCTTCAGTTAGTGGACTTAGGTGTAAAATGCATTGACATTGCCAGGAACTTATTTTCTCTATTTTTCTTTTCATATTTACAGCCTACCGCTCCTGTAATTATGGAGTTCATGACCATGATGGCTATCTGTCACACAGCCGTACCTGAACGCACTGAAGACCAGATCACCTACCAGGCTGCATCACCAGGTCACCTAAAAAAACTAATATTTACATTGTGTTCTGATAAAGTGATGAATGAGGAAAATTGGTCCATGAATAGGAAGTCAGAATCTGATTTTAGCATTTCACACCGAGGTAAAAGGGTCCTTTGACAGGCACCAGTGACCTGTTAGATGTTATGATGGGAAGAGGAAGTGAGGAAAGCAGCTACTGTGTGCTCTTCATTTCCTGTTTCTGTGTCTCACAATTCTGCTTTGGCTGTCAAATCTCTTGCAGACATCAGCATTGAGCATAAACTGAAAGCAGTGTCGTGGCTCCGACACATTAAATCATGTTGCCTCACAACAAAGATCATTTGTTGATGGGAGAGTTTATAACAAAAACAGAGATCCGGATGAGATAATACATACTGGTTCAGTGTCTGGGACGGTTTATTCTTGACAACTCATAGTCATGCATAATTGATCTTTTAAGCATTTACCAGAACTTATTTCTGCCACCAAGATGATGTATGACTCATTTTAATTTTCCATCAGATCTGCAGGCACATTGCAAAGATGTTTAAGATAAATAGAAAATATAATAGATGCATATACATGGATACCCTAGTGGCCGTTCCATGTCGTCCGCCATATTGGAACAGTCAAAGTCTGTCTGTGAATACTTGAGAGCAAATTAATTCTGCATCTGCAACCGTAGTTACACGAATGTAGAAATATCAAATGTTACATGCTGTTGTGTACATCCAAACATTATAATTGCTAAACTAACACAACTGAAATGATGATAAATCGGATTTTTATCCAATAAAACCTGACCACTTCATGCTTTCCTCTATCTCAGATGAAGGAGCTCTGGTGCGTGCGGCACAAACCCTGGGCTTCGTGTTCTCCGGGAGAACTCCAGACTGTGTTATTGTGGATTCGGTGAGTAGAGACGTCATGGGAATAGATGATGAGTTTCATTGGGAACATGACTCACCCTCTGTCATGCTGCATAATTCACTCACACTTTACACTCTGGAGGACTATTACAGGCAATTTGTACGATGCAGTCCCACTTCAACAGATCCATTATTTCTTTATTATACTGTAATGTATGATACAGAGGAAGCCATTGCAGACCTGCGCTAACTGCATTATGTACCCCGAGTCAATGAATGCCAAACATTCTTCCAGTATGTTATAAATGAGCCTTACTGTTTTTCCTCCTACCTAACATATTTTAATGTGTTTTTAATGAAATGAACCAAAACCAGTAATCAAAAGTTTTGATTACTTTTAATCTTGTTTTACAAACTGTTCCTCCAGTTTTCTATTGGTTGAACAAACAGAATCCCACCCTAAATATAGTTTACCCCAGTTATATTTTTTGCAGTGATGTAGGTGAATAGTTACATATTTAAACAGTCTGTACTATAACCCCAGAGCAAGGATTTTCTGTATAATCCCTCTTTAATAAAATCAATATTTCCTGTACTGTATGTTTTAAACAAATGCTTTGAGCAAAGACAAACTGTAGCATTTTTCAGACTGTGTCTTGCAGTTTTAGACATTTTTTTTCTCTCGCTGCACAGTCTCAAAGGAACACTCGAGAAAAAGTGATGAAGTGTTGCAGTTGCAGATGCAAAGCGTCTCAAGCTCGCTTCACGTTGCAAAGACAAAAATTTGAGTTTTGGCAGCACTGGAAGGAATAGCGAGACATCCAGCTGATCTGCACAAGATTGTTAATCGAAACTTACTGAGTGAAGATTAGAGAGAATTGAATTAGTGACACAGAAAGCGCTGATGTTTTTTAAGAGCTAAGGGCAAGAAGGCACACTTTACAGCTGTAATTGGTTAATCTGATGGTAGCAGGAGGAGAGGAGGGTGAATTTTGGTTTGCACAGACTATAACAGATTCTAATTTGGGCCTTTTTAGTGCAAGACAGCTCATAACATCCACATTATAATTATGCTGTGTTGCTTCATGACTAGATAAATGTTTGGAAAATGTTTAAAGGTGACGTGTTCAAACAGGTTTCCTGAACACTTCCTCTCTCTGTCCCTGCTTTTATATGGCATATCTGAAACCCGAAAAGCTTCTTTATCTATTGATGACCATTCAAAGTACTTATGTAGTTTAATGAAATCATTTAATTGCAAGCCACTTAGATGCAAATGTAATAATGTTTTACTAGTGCCTATATCATATCTCTCTCTCTCTCTCTCTCTCTCTCTCTCTCTCTCTCTCTCTCTCTCTCTCTCTCTCTCTCTCTCTCTCTCTCTCTCTCTCTGTCTCTGTCTCTGCTCTCTCTCTGTCTCTGCTCTCTCTCTGTCTCTGTCTCTCTCTCTCTCTCTCTCTCTCTCTCTCTCTCTCTCTCTCTCTCTCTCTCTCTCTCTCTCTCTCTCTGTCTCTCTCTCTCTTTTTGTGTCTTACAGTTGGGGCAGGAAGAAAAATATGAGTTGCTTCACGTTTTGGAATTCACAAGGTAAATTGTTACAGTACAGGCAGAATTTTCTCTTGTTTTCATTGTGTTCAGATCTCCCCGTTTATTCAGTAAAACGCCATGATATTGTTATTGTTTTATAGCACCATCTCTCCTCGTGATGATGGTGTCTGATTATGATCGTAACATAGATGGATAATGGTGTTATTCTCTGTCCACCTGACCCTTCCCCCCAACAGCACCAGGAAGAGGATGTCAGTCATCATGCGTACTCCATCAGGAAAGATCCGCCTTTATTGCAAAGGAGCTGTGAGTATCTGTCTGTCGCTATAGCAACAGAGAGCCATCAGACACTCACGGCCAAAGCTGCAGCTCGCGTGAGAGCATCACTGACAACTACACACAGGGCCACACCTGCCAATGTCGGCTGAATTGAGATGTCATCTTTATTTGATTTATATAATGTAATCTTGACACTAGTGTTTTGAATGTTTTGAAAGGGTGTTGCTTGATAATGTTAAATGGGTTGTGTGCTCAAATCAAGAAGGATAGGAGGAAGATGTTTTCCTCCCACATAAAAAAACACATTCTCAGCTGTTGTGTAACGCATTAAACCCGGATGGAATGTTGTAATGTCATTATAAACCAATATGTTTATGAAGGAAATTAAGAATTAGTCTGGCATGTGTTATCAATCTCTTCTCTCTGTGCTGCATTTATGGAGAACGTAATTTGCTGAGCAGAAGAACAACGCCCCTTTTTTGTCCTAGGACACGGTGATCTATGAGCGATTAGCTGACAGCTCCAGATACAAGGACATCACCCTAAAACACCTGGAACAGTTCGCCACAGAAGGTAAGACTCACAAACATAAACACAAGCATGTTAGTCTGTGATCCATTTGTCCATTATCAAATGTTGGTCTGCTCTGCACCCACAAGCAAATCAAATCACTGGAGGTGTATATTAAGGGTTGCCAGATCCTCTCATAGAGGTGACTATCAAGGGAGGCTTGTGTGAACTTTTACGTGCTTGAATGAACTGGTGTACTGCAGTATTATGAACGTCGGATGCTTTAAAGTTCAATGCTCATGAATTTACTGCCCCCTGGTGGATGTTTGAAAAAACAAACGTATAAATAGATCATCAAGCAATCAATAGCTTTGTATTTAAAAATCATCCTGTGTGAATAATTCATGCCGAGAGGAGATCATCCACCTAGCTGTGCCAGCAACAGTCTAAAAACAGAAAAAGGTTTTTCTTTTAGGAGGGGGATTGTAAGAGGATTTGAAGAAGGAAATGCAAATGAGCATATGTAAGAGAAGCTTATGTATTTGGTTTCTGTGTGTGTGTTTTTGTAGGTCTGCGCACACTGTGTTTCGCTGTGGTGGACATATCAGAATCATATTATCAACAGTGGCAGGAAATTTACCATCGCGCTGCAACATCTCTTCAAAACAGGGCACTCAAGATGGAGGAAAGCTATGAACTTATTGAAAAGGTAGGACAGGTTGTGTCTGAGCTGTTGTAAGTGTTGGAGAAAAGAGAATACATTTGCAATTTGCATTACTAAAAGTGCAACACATTAAAACGTTTCTTGTAACTGAGTAGCCTTAATGTTAGAAGCAGGTGCGCAAAAGTCAACGTCACACCAGGAAAAATATAAAGACACTCTGCAGTCATGTCATCTCTTGTGGGTCATTTAGTTTGTCATGTCTCAGATTTATAAACATACAAATCTTCTGTTTGATCAGTGTGAAAAGTATTAAACGGTAGGCGCAAATTATGAGGAAAGCACAGTGGTGGACCTGTGGATAGCTGGACTCTAGTAGTGCTGGTCAAACATGACCGACCACCATCATTAATCACCGGCTCGGCAATGCTTCCAACCTCTCAGAGGAAATGGACCAATCAATCATTTTAAATAGAAGCCTCTGGTTTGACAGGTGTAACTGCACTATTCCACCAGCAGGTGGGAGATGCGGCATTTCATATTCACAAACTGTTACTTACGAGAGGAAATAGTGTAAGACATGATTTCCTTTCAAATAAAAAAATACTTGTGTGTTTAGGAAGAGTATTAACATTATACTTATTATTTTGAATAATGTTATAATAACTGTTTAAGAAATTAGAACACAAGCATTACATTTTATATTAAAGATTAATTAATAGCTAAAGTTCCGTAATAAATGTTCATAATACATTTGAACAATGTTTGTACAATTCTTTAGAATTAGTTGGTTATATTATTGTTTTTCTTAACGCAATAATAGATTTAAATGTGTTTTAATTTGTTTGTGAACTACTGCACAATTCCTCAGAAATGTCAGAATTCCTTAGAAAGGTCAGCTGATTTCCACTGAATGTAATGTCCGTCATTCACAGCGTTCTTTCCCAGAGATCAGGTCTATAGCAGAAAACATTACAAAACCACACGATTAGAAATGTTCAAAATGATTTCACCTATTTCAGTAGTACACTGACTGGCCGTCGTTTGACATGAAACCTGATTTAAGTGAGCAGTTATTGTAGTTGAACAGTTCAAGTGCCCACATGACATTGTGACATGTTTCATTTGATAAATTCATGCCACATCTGTCGTTACCAAAACTGTGTCAGTCAGTAAATAAACTCTTTGATCGTTCTTATTCTAGCTGTGGGTAACTCGCTTTGTCAGTCAGGAATCAAAGTTCAAACCTGCCTTCTAGCTTTTGCTTTTAATATACCCAAATTGCTGCTGTATGTGAGTTGACGTGTAAGGGTAGATGTGGTTTTTCGGGAATGATTTGGTATTTTATCAATGTGGTGATATGTGATTAAGACATTTATTTTCACATTAGCATGAGTGAACGCTTCATCATATTTCTGTACTATGTGGTAAAAGATCAATCTGTTTCTCTGTGCAGAACCTGCAGTTGTTGGGCGCCACAGCCATTGAAGACAAACTGCAAGATAAAGTCCCAGAAACTATTGAGACCCTCATGAAGGCTGACATTAAGATCTGGATACTCACAGGGGATAAACAAGAGACCGCCATCAACATAGGTGAGTGTAGATCAGAAACTCACAGCCCAGGTTTTCTTATTTACCTAAACAGCTTATGGAGTTTATGCTTTCCACTGATGCTTTCGGGTGGCTTTCCGTTAACGTTTGTAAGACATTTTATTTGTCATGTGGCTAGATTGAGTTAGATTAAATTGTGATTATGGAAAGGGGAATTTAAAGCAAGATGGAAAAATAAAAGAAGCAAGACTCCGTAAGATGTTTAAATGATCAAATTAACACAGTCCCTCCCCAGAGCCCTCTCTCTTACAGTCAAACAAACACACCCTTTCCTGACCGCCTCTTGCACAGGTACAAGGTGTTTGGTTTCTTTCCTCATCCGAAATCTGACGCAAAGCACGTGCCCTCCGCTTGGCTCTAATCTATCCCGGCGACCACCACCAACTCTCAAAACAGGCGAGGGTCGCCCTCCCGTTCCCCTGTGATGTTGCATTTTGCATAAGCAGGACAGCTGCTCGAATGCGGCTTTCAAACTGGTCTCACGTTAAAAGCTAGCGTCAGAAAAACTTTCTAACAGAGCATAGTCTGTGGCCACCTACCAGCACTGATCCTGAATCAGCCCATTGTGCCCACCAGCCAGCTGCAGTGGGACTTGAAAACATACACGCGCAGAGATTTTTACTGTACCTCCGCTTGACGAAGGTGCTCTGTAAATAGTGTTTACTTTCTAGTTTTACGTTTTGCAATTTATCATATGGGAAAATGACAGAAATGAGTTGCACAGCTAACATCCCACTTTCCCAGAAGCCTTTGGCAGCATTAAAGGTGAGGTTACCATATGGGTAGGAGGGGTGAAGTACTGTGTATTTTGTAGCGGTTAAGGAAATAAAAATCTTGTCATGATTAACTCACCCTCATGTCATTACCAGCCCATGACTTTTTTGTGGATGAAAAATTTTTAAAAGGAAAAAAATACATATAGCTATAAACCAGACAATACAATTTGCCTTTTTTATCAGCCATGGTCATTTATGAAATGTATGAAAATTCATTAAAATATTTTTTTTTTGTGTCGTACAAATGAAAAAGGATAGTATACGGACAAAAAATTGGTGAACTATTCCTTTAAAACCTAGTTTACAAAAACATTATAGTCTTACAATAATACAGAGATGTAGACAAATTGACTTGCTTTGCTAGTTTTTAATGTCATTAAGGAAACAATGTTTTTAAAACTTAAATGCTAACACCACAGCAAAATGTACATTTTCTTTCATATCTCGGAGAACTCCTGGCCCATCAGTGATGTCAAGCTTGGTTTAATCTCGGGTTGTCGGACACTTAGAGCTGTTTGGCCTCTTCTCGCACCGAGTACATGAAACGGCTTCAGTTCTCTCCACCCTAGCCCTCATACTGCCTCATTAATGTATCAGACCGTTAAGCAAGGAGTTGGACCGAGGACAGGCCACTACTGCTTCTGTGGGTTTGTTGCTCCTGGCCACCGGGTGCCACTGTAAAGCCTCAGAGACTACAGCCCAAACAAACAGCATGCGGCCAACGCAAACAACTCAACATGCCTTCTCTAAACCCAAAGCCACTGCCAACAGTCTGAAGTAAAGCCACCCTGCTGCAGCACAGAGCCAGTGTAACCGCTGCGTGTAACCTTGATGCCGTCTTCCCCAAATCGTATTCATATGTGCCCATTATGCGTCATGCAGGTGTCACAAGACCTACAGGACTGCCAAGAGTTTTTCGTTCCACCTGGTTGGAAAGAGGCGGTGAGGTGAGGTTACACTGCCAGTGGTCAGAACGAAGCAGGGAAAATACGTCAAGATTTGGGTCTCGGTCAGGAAGCCTAACCAGACGGCTTTCCACATTGAGAGGAAACTTGGGTGAACATGCAAATTTGCAATAAAGACGGCGACAGAAATGAGTTGTATGGACACATTTACACACCAACACGCTTAGAAATACAAACACACACAGTCTTGTTGAATTTTGCAGATGTTTTGTAACACCTTCAGAGGTGTTAAAAGCTTAACTGCTCATACAGATGTACATTTTGTTATTCTAGTTGAAAAAACAGGTCACATTTAATTATATGGCTGTTCACAATTTATTAAAAATAACTGCTTGTGCTGCAGACTTTAAACACACATTATGTGGCTTGTTGTGGAGTAGAGGCAGAAAATTGTTAAAGCCGAGTTCTGTGCCATTTCTGAAAAGCAAAATATGATACTGGTTTTTTGACTTTGGGCCATTCCAGAACACCCTTTCATCCTCTAAACAATGCCACAGCAACCATCCAGAACATGGCATTAGGTATCTAATACACAAAACTAAACGTAATCTAATTTTACTGCCACCTCTGGGCAATTCCTCATCTCACTCCTATTAAACTTTAGTGTTCCTGCGATACACCTTTATACACACACACACTTTCATCCCGGAGGACTCTGCTCTCCAAATCCTGAGGTGTCAGAAACCCATTAAACAGCAGATGGACTTGTTACGTCATTTATGTTGTTTAGACGCATCCTGATGGATGATGGGATTTGTCATGCTTTATATCAGGCTCGCTGTCAGCCTTCCAGTGTTGAGCTCGCACAAACAGCAAGTTAAACCAGAGGGGTTTACACTCAGGTCTGCTGTAAACTTTCATTACGAAATATGCATTTCAGTCTGCCAATTAGTCATATCATTCATCCGTTGCCGTGGTTACGCATCACACATCTCAGCAGTTTTGATGGACTACTGAAATGCAAAGGTTTGGCGATGCATTTATCACGTGTTTCCTTGCAAACATACCATATGCTTTGGGGCCTAGCGAGAGGTTTAAATAATGAGTTTATTTTTTTTCTCACATTTTTTTTTTCTGAAGGACATTCCTGCAAGCTGCTTACGAAGAACATGGGCCTGCTGGTGATCAACGAGGACACCCTGGATGTGAGTATTGGAATGAAGGTGTATGTTTATTTAAAAAAGCAGTTACATCTCACCATTTGTAACAAAAGCTCTGCGAGGAGATGAAATGACATGACAGCTGACAGATCGCTTCAGCCCCACGGTACATGAGAGGATGTGACATCATTCCCAGGGTGCTGCTCAGAGCAGATACAGATTGCGTTTTGGGTTGATTCTTTCATTACTATCTTAATCAATCTCTCTCTCTCTCTCTCTCTCTCTCTCTCTCTCTCTCTCTCTCTCTCTCTCTCTCTCTCTCTCTCTCTCTCTCTCTCTCTCTCTCTCTCTCTCTCTCTCTCTCTCTCTCTCTCTCTCTCTCTCTCTCTCTCTCTCTTTGAAAGGAAAAGAGTAATTCAGTGATACAGTGGGATCCAAAAGCATATAAATCCTAAAAGCATATACATCTAAAAGCATATACATCTCGTAATGAGACGAGTAAGTGACCCTGTCTGTGAAAACCCAGATAAAGTTATTTTTTATTATTTTTGTTTTTTTTTTGCATAAAATCATCCTACATAATTCTCTGAAAGTATAACCTTGCTATCTTTAACCATGACTAACCATGACTATAAAATTGGTTAAGGCCATGTCAAAGAATTTCTAGTTTTTTATGCTAAATTAATGAATTTATTAATTGAATATTAATATTTAATATTCAATATTTAAAATGTTATATTTTATATATATCATTTTATATGGCTATAACTACTTTGAAGCTTCGTATTTCAGAATTAGATTTTAAGTCTGGATTTCACAGACAGTGTCACACATGACTACTAGATACACACAACAGCCGAATGAATTTTCATATTTGGGTAAACCCATTCCTTTAATATCAGCATGCGTTTAAACTGGCTCCACAATTTGAGCAAAAACCGGTAATCTGTGTTATCCCTGTATAATTTGTGAATAAATATGCTTATTTTATTAGAGACCTAGAAATAGTGCAGATCATATTTCTTTTGAATTTACATAATTTTAAATGTGTCAAAATAAAAACTTAATTTATTTACAGATTTAAATTTGATTTTAAATCTGGTTTCAGACTTTTGGACCCCACTGTGTGTGCTTATAGGAGAGAGAGAAGGATGTTGTTACTCCACATGGTACCATTTAAGAGACAGAAATGGGTCGTGTTTTTAGATCAGTGGTTTGGGATTTCTCTACACACAATAACTCCCTGATGGGAGAATCTATTTTGTTGACTATTAAATCCGCTTTAAAAGAAAATAAAACTTTTGAAACACACACAACCTACAGTTTAGGTGGTCCCTGCGAGGAAAGTCTTGTTGGTTGTCTGTGTAAGCCGAGGGCTCTAGAAAGCATTTCATGCAATTCTCACATGCAACAGAACCCCTTCATGGGGTGGGGCAAGGTCCCGCTGTGACAGGGGTGGAGTTTAAGTGATGACGGACGGTTCTGGGTCTGTCAAACAGCCGTTTAGCATGATAGATGGAGCTGAAGGAAAAAGAAGAGAGGCGCACTCCATAAAGCAGCCAGTCGATGTTTGAGTGCCACTGCACGGTCTCCCATGCATGTGCACATGCTTATATAACACGCTCAAAGAAAACAAGGAGAAATTTTCACCCCGCTGCTTGACGCCCAGTCGTGGGATTTGCCGCACTCTCACATTGCAGGAAAAAACACTGGAACAATACGTCTCCCTTCCTCCTGGTCTTTCTCTCCTTTTGCATTTAACAGATGAAAATGTATAAAGGAAAATAAGATGGATGAAGGACCCCTCTCATCCACCCACAAGAGAGAGGTTAAAGTCTTCTCCGGATGTTGAAGTGGGACGATTATCTCAGTGGAGGGAAATGCAGCACTGCGAGAAGGGTCAAAGAACAGTGACTTAATAATCACATTTAATATGCAGCAGTCCCTTCTGACGCTCGCGGATGAAAGAGAGCTATAGTGTACAGATAAACCAGGAGGAAGGAGAGAATGAAGGGATTGTTTGAAAGAGTACAAAGGAGAAGGAAATGTGATAAAAATAAAGATACTCAAAAGTCTTAAAATGGATGTTTGTAGCCATTTTTTCCCTCATGTCCACTTATAATGTTAGTACAATTTTCTTAAAACTAGGTAGGCTTTTAGATGTAGAACACACAAAGGGAACTTACAATGTGTGTTTAATAACTTAATGTGTGCAATAACTTACATAAGATGTATATTTAATTATATACATATATAAATTAAATATACATTTATATATTAGACCCAGTCTGTGAAAAACCAGCTACAGCTAGAGACAATAGATGTTCCAACACAGTCTTAGGGCAATAGTTATCTCATAAAGTAGTTAAGTTTCCCTTGGGACCGGATTGGATCAACATAGATATTAAATATGACCTGATGGACTCTGCCTGTTTCACATTAGCAGTAGTTGAATCCAGAATCCAGTTGATTCTGTCAGTCAAAAATTCACTTCAGAAGTGAGCAAGCATCCGTCTGGGAGTATTTATATACATGTCTATAAGTATATCTGTGCACTTGTAGTCTGTTATCTTTCAGTACCTCGTTCCATAACACGCATAACCCGGGTAGCGTCCTTCCTCTCTGTGTTTATAATGTCAGCTTTCACGTGCTTGAGTCCAGGCGTCCTGGTAAAAGGATTTCCTGAGCACCTAAATCAGCGTTTATCTGCTGGATCTGGAGGAATTGATGTGCTGTGTATCTTAACTGATGCCTTCTGCCCACTTACAAGCTAAACACACTCAAGTCTACATCATTTAGTGTGCACGAACAGCCATAACACACAGGCCTGTTTAAGTCGACCGTGAAGTGAAGATGGGAAAATGGCGACAACTTGTAAGCAAATGTAGACGTTGGTTTAGCTGTCAGTTTATTAGTCTTCATTAGCGGTCTTTATTGTCGTTTGATCGTAACAAGTTCACAAACTGCTGATGGTGCTGAAGCATGATGATTCTGCTTACACTGTGTACGTTTTACCAGTTGACTGCTCTTTGTGTCTGTTAATGTATGTATTTAAAATGTAACCTTACACTGCTTATATATACACTGATGAGGATACAGATGCCTAAGTGAGGATGGACACCACATTTTAGAGAATTTCTTGCAGCTGCGCTTCTCTCTCGCTCTCTCTCTCTCTCTCTCTCTCTCTCTCTCTCTCTCTCTCTCTCTCTCTCTCTCTCTCTCTCTCTCTCTCTCTCTCTCTCTCTCTCTCTCTCTCCTCTCTCTCTCTCTCTCTCTCTCTCTCTCTCTCTCTCTTCTCTCTCTCTCTCTCTCTCTCTCTCTCATTCTTTCTTGCGCTCTCTCTCTCATTCTTTCTTGCTCTCTCGCTCGCTCTTTGCAACCCGAGGCTTCTCCCTTTCTCTAAACCCATGGCTTCTCTCTCTAAATATTTCCTTTGAGCTTGGATTTCAGAGCCTTGTTATGCCAGCGGAGGGTTGGTTGCTCCCCAAGGTATAATCTCACTCCCCTTAGGCATCTGACCCCCGGCCCCACATCCCCAACCCCCAACATACAGTTCAAAGACTCATTCAGTCTGTCTTCTGGCTTATTTTGAGAAGTTTGGTAGTGATGTCTCATGCTGTAGATTCCTGAAGCATTATGGACATATCACACATCAATCGTGAGAGTTCCTAAAGCTCCACCGAGCTCTGGAAACGAGTCCTACACACACGATCACGTGATAAACAAGTACACAGAGATGAAGTCTCTGTTGTATACTTAACGTGCACTCTTGCATTACAGTGGCGATAACTAACCTCAGCACCCAGCGGAGCAATAGTGTTTCCTTCAAATGTCTACATTATTGAAATGAAAGTTTTGTTGTTCGGCTAACAAGGTTTAAAGATTAAAGAACAGTTTAAGTAGTCTTTAAGTTGTTGTTGTTACTTAATACTGTGCTATAACGGTTGTTCCATGTTGTGACCCAAGAAACTGTCTGGACAGATTACAATGATGTCTGCTAAACTTGTTTGCCTTCATATACCTGCTTATAGCGTAAGCTTAAGTTCTTTGTGAGGCTCTGTTTTTTGTTGTGTTGTGTATTTTCAGTGTCATGATCTTGACAGAGTTTGAACATAAGGCCAGAAACATAGTGGACAGCGGCAGACCAGCAGATTGAGATGTGCAAGGGTTTGTTTAACCACAATGCTCATGGATTTAAGGCTGGGAAGAATCTGAAATAAAATGTGAAGTTGTGACCATAAACACATGTACACATCTACAATCTCTCTTACGGTCTTTTTTATCTTATACTATGCACTTATAGACTGTAGATCCCAGAGATGATGTGAGGATTCGGACCACAATTATGAGGCCCTATCATTCCAACACATAAGAAACTTTTTTTTAGGAAATTATAAGGAGTTTTAACAGATTTCCTAATCCAAACACAGGAGCGTCTTCCCACACGTGCCGAATCCTTACAATAACAGTTTCTGGTGTATTTTCAGCTGAACGTGCATTAAAACTAGTATAAAACAACAGCCAGGTCAAGTCAAGGTTTTTTTGGCCTAGTCAATGTTGATTAAGATCTTCCAGGTTTTAATCAACACACAGAAATATTCCTGGCCTCCAATTTGAGCCCGTGCAGCTGGGGAAGGACATTCCTCCAAAATAACACATAAACCCAGACGTATGCTCTTTCTGATTCTGTCCAAGAGAGAGAGAGAGAGTTCTGCAGTTTTGCAGTAAATTCCCATGCCGTTGTGTTTCCTGGTCACGGCCATTGAAAGGCCTTGTTCTAACAAACCAACCATCACAGCCAGCTTCACCACTTCTCGCTCTGTAATGAAGCGTGCCACATGCACGTTCTCACTTTGATGCCCGTGCATTGACAATAAACAGACGTAAATCACATGTGCAAAAAAGTCTGGTGCGCCGTGTGAGAAATTTCATGTTATTCTTGGAGTTGATTGCATTGGCATTGAGGAATAACGGGAAATTATACCAGTGTTGTGGTGGGATGTCTCATGAGAAAGCTGTGAACACTTTTATGATTTACAACATTACATATTTCCAGCATATAATGTATTTAATCTTCGGAATTGCTGTGGTACAGTAAGGTTTGCACAGATGCATTTTCCTAAGAGTACATCTGAAGTAGGGCCTGAAACTCTTAAAATAAATGGTCATTGAGCAGATGTTTAAATAAATTTTGTCTGAATTGAGTAACGTTTTTCAATAGGGACTTAATGGCATCAGTTTGGTTTGTAGTTAAAGATATTTCTGAAAAAATATCTCTTTTTTTTCTTATAGTAACTTGGGTAACGGTCAGTGCATTCAACACTACAGTACTGTATGTTCGGAGGATTAATATCACAAATCAAAACTGTTATCCTGTATTTTTGTGTACAGGGTACACGGGAAACCCTTAGCCATCACTGTGGTATGCTGGGAGATGCTCTGCATAAAGAGAACGACTTTGCTCTCATCATTGATGGAAAGACCCTAAAATACGCCCTTACCTTCGGTGCCCGTCAGTACTTTTTGGACCTGGCCCTTTCATGTAAAGCTGTAATATGCTGCAGGTAAGATTAGACACAGTCTAAAATTGTACCAGCAAGCTTTGTAGAGCTTTAACAATAACTCAAAAGCGACTTTACTATTTCTGATTTATTAGTACTTCAGATTGGATTTTGTGTAGGAGAGGGGAGTGAAAAATACTTCATTTGCAAAATAAATACAGAGTCAAATTATTGCAATTTTTCACCAAAACCGCATAGAGGCTTAAATATGTTTTCCATTGTTAAACCTGTTAAAACATACAGGACATTGTGTAAAATTCTGCTTAAATGTTTACTGTTCCACAGGTGCGTGTTAAATATGTCTTTTGTACGTTAATAACCTTTTCTGCCCTCCAGGGAACTTACGCCGTCACTAGTCATTTCTCCACACTTAAAAAAACATCGAATGACTGGCAGACAATTACAAGGACCGTCGCCATGCTGTTGAAGGAACAAATTACCTTTCCTTTAGGTCACGACCTTCCCAATAAACATAATTATACGTGTTCTCAAAGCAGCAATTTACTAATGAGAGTTATTTTTTATAATTGTAGATTGTAGTCAGAATGTCAGTCAGACATAGTCATGGAGCCATGTATGCGTGTATAATGATCCAGGCCAAAAAATGCTACACAGAAAAGGAAAAAAACATGAGTAACCAATTGAAGCATGACAAGGAACTGCCAAAAATCAGCGTCAATTTCCAGATACAACACACACCACAGGTGCCATTATGCAATGCTTGATGTAATCTATCTGGTCTGTTTACACTCCGCACACACTTATATCCTAGATGAATTAACATTTTATTGACTCTAGAGCTCTCCTCCGGGGCAATCTCCTGTTCACTGGAGAGCCTTACATCACTCCACGCTCGTCGCTTATAGAATGACCTGTGAACGTGGAGTCAGGTTTAAGCCGCAGAGAAGCTTTTCGGCCGTGAGCGAGACTTTAATTTCATTCGCCGACACAGATGAGCAGCCCTTTACTGCTATGTGGAGCTTTAGATAATTGGTGGAGCATGGTGCCAGCAACACCAAGGTCATGGGTTTAATACCCAGGGAATGCAAATACTGATTAAAAGTAAAAGTTCAATGAGTTACTTTGGATAAAAGCGGATGCCAAATGCATAATGTTTATGCGTTTGCTGCTTTACTGAACGTCAGTCTTTTAGATTGTTGCTAGTGCTGGATCATCACAAAGACATTTATTAATATTTTTCTGCTTTGGCTTTTGTTAATTTTTATAAATAAATGTTAAAAAACAATGAAAACAATGAAAAAACAATGTTACATGCATTTGGAAGATGAATGCTCTTAAAACTTCACCGTGAACACTGCTGTAGAGGTCACAACAGATGGGCAAGAAATCAAATGCCTGTCAATGCCAATAATTGGCAACAAGAAAAATTCCTTCAGATTCCCCTGTGCAGGCGCCATCACAAATCAGTGATGCTGCTGCAAAACCCAATTCATTTCTTTGTTAAAAGCAAACACACAAGTTTCAACCCTGGAACAATAATCTTTGGTCATCACCTCCGAAACTCATCTCTCTATATTTTGAAGAAATGCTTCATGTGTTGACTGTGTTTTCTTTGTACAGGGTTTCACCTCTCCAGAAGTCTGAGGTGGTGGAGATGGTGAAGAAGCAGGTGAAAGTGATCACTCTGGCCATTGGAGATGGAGCCAATGATGTGGGCATGATCCAGACCGCTCATGTGGGTGTCGGCATTTCTGGCAATGAAGGACTGCAGGCTGCCAACTCGTCCGATTACTCCATTGCACAGGTGAGAAACGATTGGGTTACAGATACCTGCAAGGAGTAAAAAACGAATCATTTAGTTTAGTGTAATGTGCAGTGAGATTTTTAAAACAAACATTATGATGCATTGCTAAACTATATCATATAGTGCATCTTTTAATTATTATTTGCTTTTTCAATTTCCATTATTGACATTAGTAAATAGGAAAATGTTTTTAAATACATTAGGTACATTTTAAAGTAACGTCTTGAGGAGTGCAGGTACACTTCAAAAACTAAAGCACATCAGTCTTGTGTCTGAATCTGAATCTAGATGATGTATCTAGGGTGAAAGGATAAACCGGGGGCTAATAGATTTTGCAGTTTGAGATGGCAAACAGGGTCGGTCAGGTCAGTTTACATAGCTGGCATGTTCTCTTATTCAAACCCCTGAAACTGGACCTTTCTCTCTTATGTAAACTTAATTAAAAAGGTGTTTTGTAATTCTCTGATTTTGATAAAGCATGATCTTTATTGTACAAGTAACAATAGAAAATCTCAAGTGTCATGGATCGCTGTCAACGCTGCTCTCCATCTCTGTCCCATGATTCATTTCATGTTTTGTGCGGATCTCTTTTCACACTTGTTCTATACTGCCACGGGCGGCCCTGAGCAGCCTGTTGTCTCATGCATCAGATTACTCTAGAAAGCATCTTGTCTTAAGTACCCTCATGGTATTGTGGGTGGATGCTAATGAATACAGGCTGCTTCGCAGAAAGTTATCTGAACTGCCTTCCAGCGAAATGGTCCGTATGAAACGGTCTGAATCAGACGGCAAACTTGTGTTATAAGCCAGTGTCATGTTATGTTGCACCATAAAAACTTCTCACATTCCCGTTAGGTGTTGAACTAGATAAATGTATTCACGCTGATGATATTATATAGACAGGGGCTGATGCTAAAATTCTTTGGGAACAAAAGAATAATGGGTGGGTGCTTTCTTCACCTAGGTTCAACGTCCAAACAAATTTGTTTTAGTTAAGTTTATTATTGCATGTATAGAGGACCAATTTTTAAGGGAGATGGTTTCTTAGTATGCTAAAAGAGCCGTTAATAGATTTATTACACACAAAAAAACAGATTCTGTAAGTTCTTATACGTAAAGACTTCTCGACTACTTGGACCATCAGTGCTGTTTAATTCAGGTTTGATTGAAGTTTGCTTTGAAGGTGCGATTGTATAGTTTACATAAAGAATGAAAACTTGCTAAACATCTTGCGCTTCAGCCCCACACTGGACCCGCCACAAACCAGACAAAATTGAAGACGGAGGCTCCACATTCAGACTCCACTGTAGTCTGTCTGTCAGCAGCTCCATCAGCTTATATCCAGAGGTCAAACAAGCCCTGATCCCCTCAAACACACGCTTTACCCCTTACATCCCACCCTGCTGATTCTGCCTCCAGAAGAGTGACCCAGCTGTTTATTTTACAGAGATGATGGTTTAGAACGCTGTCACCGTCCGTGTACTCTGGAGGAAATGAAACGTGGCATATCTTGTCATTGCTTTCATAATGCCCTTGTTCAGGTTTGCAGAACAAGGGCTTCTTGTGTACAGCTTGAAATGTGACAAAATGCTAGATTTTCTAAATTTAGTTAGCGTTTCTTCAATAGAACGGTTTAAATTTCAGCCGGAGATTTTCACCCTTCTAAGCGGATGTGATCGGGATTTGCAGATGGGCCTACTTTCAAAGACACATTTGGACGTGTATTTTATGAATCGCTAAGATCCATAGTTTTTGACTAAAAAATATCTTTTCATACTCTTCTAAACAAACAGTGTCACTGTGAGTGTGTAAATTAGTGAACTTATGCTTTTTCAAAAAGTGTCCGTTTCAGCCCACAGACCGCAGTAATGTTTTCTCTCTTCGACTGTGTTTTTAACAACTCCCGAAGTCTTACAAAACTTTGACTGGAATGTCTGTGAGACAGTCGGGGTTCTGCCCCTGGAACTCCAGGCTTCCTGTTGCCCATCACCGATAAGATTGTCTCTTTATTTTAGAATCCAGAAACATTTTCTTGGCGGGGGAACTGTAGTTTTGTATTAAACAGATCTTGTGTAAACGATAGACCTTAATGAGCTTATCTGTGTGTGTCTTCCCTCCTCTGACAGTTCAAATACTTGAAGAATCTTCTGCTGGTTCACGGCGCCTGGAATTACAATCGTGTTGCCAAATGCATCCTGTACTGCTTCTACAAGAACATTGTGCTTTACATTATAGAGGTAAGAAAAAGTCACTCTGGGGTTGGACTTTCTTTATGCGCAACATTACAGTTGTAGGTTTAATAATATATTCGCACATGTAGCACTAAATTGAATTAATGTAAATCTTAAGGACTGATTTTAAGACAATGGTGGTGTCTTTGTATCTCCTTGAAATAAAAGCCTCCTATTTCATTCATCATTAAGATTATTTTATTAATATTATACTTGTAGTCTCATTAATCGACTCGCATTGCAAGTGTGTCAGAGAGACGTCCCTGCTGTAGGAGTGCAGATCTGTCGATATGGAGCCCACAGGCAATCCATCCGAGATGGCGTTTGACAGTTTCCAGACCTGGTGCTGATAGTCGGTTCAGAGACTTGAGCAAGAGTGACCTGACATGTTAAAGGGTTGCTATCAGCAACAGCGTTATCATGAACGGCGCTTGGCCATTTTGATCTTCAGTCGAACACGTTTTATACTGTACAAGCGTTCAGTCAAATTCAAACTCTTTTTTTTTTCAAGTTTAAAGATAAGAGTTACTGGCCAGGTGCTTGTTACTTTTTTAGGAAGAACAAAAAGTGTATATTTGCATTAGATAAATGACCACTTGCTGTCAAGGAGATGCATGCTGAACAGACCAACACCAGCGCACATGAGCCACATAACCACAGAAACATGAGCTCTTCAAGATCCATCTTTTATCCTCGGCGCTCCTGCTCTGATGTGCCACTTGACCTGTGAACCCTTTTTCCTTCATCTTCACTTTCATGTGATGTGGTAAATCTCTGAAAGGCCCCTCAGATTCCTGCTCGTTGGCATTCATGACTACTCGAGACTGAAAGAAGAACAGAAGATGAGGCGATGAATCAACACTTCAGATGATTTAAATGTTTTTGGTCCTTTTCAGTTAGAAAGGATGATTCACGCGAAAAGAAATTGTGACGCTTACTCGCTCTTATGTCTTTCCAAATGTCTGTGATTTTCCTTTCTTGTATGAGTTACTGCAGACAAAAAGAGATTTTGAAGAATGGAGATTTTGGAGCTGCTTTTTTGTAAACAATGTAGATTGTTTTTGTTTAACAAAAAAGCTTCATGAAATGACTCGTGCACTATATTTTTATAAATCTGTGGAGCTATTATATTGATCATTTTTATGGTGCTTTTTTGTAATTTTGACATAAAAGGGTGGCCAATACATTCTTCATCATTTCCCTTAGTGTTGAAATGGGGGTTTGGAATGACATGAAGGTTCTGACAGAATGTTAATTTTCGGCTGTACTGTTTCTTTTATGCTATGCTGTATCATTTAGTTAAGGGCGTTAGTTTAACCCATGTCAAAGCCTTTTCCTGTTTACATGCTTTGGTTTCATTTAGATGTGGGAGTTTTGGAAGCAGTTGTGGTATTGTTTTCTAAAAGTAGCATGGACGTGATGTTTTTCCCCCTCTGTTTTGACATTCTGTGGGTTAAATCCGTGGGAATCCATAGTCTCTCAAAGCCTGTAGCTGTTAGCAATTACGGTTCAACAAATTTGATATTTTAAACGCTTTTGGGATGTGTTGCACGGGATGGCTTTCATGATTTTTTTTTAGGGGGTTTGCCGTGGGTTGTCGTATTTTGTTCCACAATGAAAGTTCAACACAAACATTTTTGCCCGTGATTACATTTCACACTTTCTCATCAATCAACTAACAACTGATTCACTTTCCCTACTGTTAACAGTTTTGCACAAGAGGTGAAACAGGAACAACTATGTACAGTAAACACGCCCTTTACATTCTTGTAGCCAGTCACCTTTTAGTAGTTTTCTCTTCAAGCTAAATCGACAAGAGAACTGAGAAGCGCACCCCAGTTCCTGGAGGTGAATATATCTCCTACAAAACCCATCTTTTGTTATCTTCAGAAAATGTACTCCCCCTCTCCGTAAGGGGCTTTTGCAACAACAATAGGGCAAAGCTTTACTGTTTCCTTGCCTCACACCAGAAACACCTCGGTTTTGTAAGGGCCTGATATTCAAGACACTTGCTTCCCAAGGGTCGGTTAAAAGGATACATTTGTCGTCTTAATAGGTTTACCTTTGAGTGTGTGAAGGCCTATTCATCTCATTTTTCAGGTCTGTAACCTGAAGGAAGTGAAATAAGGTCGTTTGTGGCCGTTTTCTTGTGGTTGGTGGTTATTCTAATCGGTGTGTGCATTTTTTTTAACCATCCAGCACTGAATGATAACTCTGGAGTCAAAACGTTTGGAAACACTTACTTAAGTGTTCTTGTGGGAATTATGTTGTGACTAAAAGCATCAAAATAAATGAACGCTGTTATATTTCAGCATTTTCAAAAGTAGTCACCCTTTGTCTAGAATTTGCTAAATCATACTTTTGACATTTTATCATCCAGCAATATTTTTTTATGGTTTTTACAACTTTATATAACTTTATAGTTACAGTTATCATCCTTGATGTTCTGTTGGACACAATTTAGTTGAGGTTGCGAGACAGGAAAGTGTTTCTTTGGAAAGCGCACTAGGTTTTAGACCAAATCACTAAAATGATTTGCAATGTTTCCAGACAAAAGTCTGTTCAACTGTAACTACAACCTTTCATTTAAGATCAGTTTTCAGACGATTTGATTTGAAGGCTAACTCTTAAAGTTTATGTGAGATGTTACCATTTGCCATGCTGGTTTGTTTAGGCCTCATTATCTTGTCTTGCATTCTTACGACATGAGCAAAAATTATGCAGAAAAAAATGTTGTTGGATTAGCCGCTTTGAGACATGGTAAAGCCTCTCTTACAACCAAATAGCTGTGCTGGCTGTCATTATCTCGCTGGGTTCTTGAGAGCTTGATTGACAGCTCTTCAGCAGGCACCGGCAGGGCTGACGGATGAGGAGCATTTCTGAAGTAATTACAAGGGCCTCATTCAGACACAGCAGCATGTTTAGAGAAAGCCTGAAGTCCTGAGAGGAGGCCCAAAGCCCGGCAGTCTTACTGGTGCCATCATTGTAAAACACAACTGATGCTTTTCATTCTTCTGTCACGCACACACATGCACAAAGAGCAATTTAATGGCTGTTTTTTATAGTTTTGTATTCATTTCTCAGATTTATCTCGAAAGGTTGTTTTATGGGGTCCTTCTGTTGGAGAATTCAGCCAAGACTGACCCAAGGTGGGCAGGTGGTTGACCAGGTAGAAATCCAGCTGGTGGGAACTCGTGTGAGCTGGTAAACCATATTGGTCAAGGATTAGGAGAAAAATCAGGCCACACCGATTTAACCTGTAAAGTTTTAGTCTGCTAATAGTTTGTTTTGTCCTTCTTATGTGTATAGTAACCTTACACATTTGAATTTCTCTTTAATCACACTTGGTTCTAAGACTAAAGCTACAATATTTGTCCACAATGGAATTCTTAGAAGGACGTTTGTGTCAGTTATGCAAATGTTGGGGGGTTTGTTTCTCAGGGAGCTCATGACCTTGAATGCGCTGTAAATTGCTTTGGATAAAAACGACATTAATGCCAAATGCAAAAATGTACAAAATGATAGTGGTTGTCAAGCTGGCTTTTTAAACTCGTCACTTCGCCAAGATGGTCTATCAGCAGTGCCCATCACCACCTAAACCAGCCTAGACCAACAAAAAAAATCAAATCCCATTTTCAAGAATACAGCTGCCACTTTAAGCTCAAGCTTAGTTTTAGTTTTTTAAGCAGCACATGGTAAGGGAGCTTTTCTCCTCTTTCCTTTCCCGCCCAACCTCAGGACACAGGATGGGGGTGGAATCACTGATTTTAAAATTCCTTAAAAAATATGCCAAGAGCCCTTCTGGACGAGTCTCACAATCTCGCTCTCTCACACACACACACGCACTCCTCGCTTTTTCAGATTGTGCAGCGGAGGGTAGAGGGCAGTCACACCCCTATGCCGAACTGCTGTGAATGAGAAGAGAAGGAAAAGAAAGCGAGAGCCCTCCACACTGTGTCCTTAGTGCCTAATGAGCAAATCAATGAATCTGTCTCATTGAAGAAAGAGGGAGAGAGGGGCTCTCACAGGACCCAGAGGACTAGGCCAAAACGCTCTCTCATATGCATGTACTGCTGCCCATGAATAGAGGCTTTATTTTGACTTAGCACAACAATATCCTGCAGCCTGTAGACCGTCAATGAGGGAGACTCGCATTAATGCAGTTCTCTGACCCGCCTGCTCGACTACCAGCATGCCGCTGGCTGCGACGACTCTGTGCGTCATGTGGCTTTTGGTCATTGTGTTGGAAAGTGGCTCCCAGAAGTCCAGGATGTAATCACACCATGTGATTTGCTGGCAAGTTTGATGCTTTTTGTGGAACTTGAAAAATCAACTTGGCTCCTCTCAATTTGAACAGCTCATACTGTAAATAAGACAAAGCGTCATTTTGTTTTTAACAAATTAATGTCGACAGGTTAGGGTGTAGCCAAACCATTGTGTCTACTAGAACTTTTCTCTAATGTAGCTGTGTGTGTGTGTGCATGTGTGCAAAACGGATTCAGAAGCAGCAGCTCTCTTTTAAAAACAATATCACGGTAGAATGCACCTGATGGAAAGAAAAACAGGAGTTGGAACGGGTGGGCGTGGCCGCTGGGGGTCGTTTTGGGGGAGTGCGGCCAGTCCTCCTCTCTTCTTTCTTCTGCAGGTCTGAAGGGGAGGGGTGACAGACATTTGTTTAGGGAACATTTTCACGCATTGGCTCGCACTATTGAATCAGAGGACTTGTGGATGTGCTGTGTGTGCGAGTATGAAGGGCGGCGCTGTAGCGGGCCGGGGGGTGCTGTCTGGGGGTTCCGTCAAAACCCTAAAATTTGTAGCAATTCATGCTTTTATAATGGGGATAAATGAAGCGAGGAAATGTCCGCCTGGCTAACTTGACAAGCGTCTCTCACACGCACACATACAGAGAGTCAGTTGGCATGGAGTTATCATCACATCTTTTGCAGTGTCTGTTACTATGAGCTTCTGTCTCCCGAGAGTTTTATTTTGCACATGCAGACCCTACGTTTGCCTTTATAAATTTACAATTTAAGCATTTGGTGAATTCAAATCATACATTTTTAGTATTTGTTTGAAACCCTATTTCAAGTTTTTAAAGTCCTTAAAGCATCTGCCGAATAAATGAACGTAAATGTTAATGTCAGTTTCATTTACTTTATGGCCTTGTTTGTTCAGACATGCTCATGTATCTCAGCTTGCTGGAATTTCACATCCCATTTTCACATATTACAGATTTTGTCCACAATGTCATGCAATTCTAGAAACTGGTACAGCTGCAGTCATAAACATGGCATTTTACAGTTTTTGCCAGACTAGTTAAAAGAATAAATGTATTACGTGATAAACTCTGTTACATATGGTTTGGATACATGTTATCTTACCTTCTTTCTCTTCATTTTTCTCATTTGAAGTCTTCTGCCTGGTCCACATCCTTAAGCTCAGTCTTTAGAGAGACTTCTAGAACTTCAGCGCTATTGCACTGATCCATGACCTTCTTTTTATAACTGCTGATCTGGGATCAGTGGCTTGTGCTGTGAGGCACTAGGGGTTGATAAAGGTGGGAAGCGGTGCATCTGATTTACGAGCTGTTCTAATCCCCTCTGGCTGAAGTCATGGGAACTGTTGAAGTCTCTTTCTGTCTTGTTTCCAGGACTAACATCCCATGCTGTCTCTCTCTTCATCTTTACATAAGGCTGTCTGCTGAGTGATGATGTGTTAAGCTCAGATTGTGGCTTCGTATCACGAGATAGAGAGGCTTTTCTGTATTAATGTGGCTATTGTAAAGCAACTGCAATGCTAGGGTTTTAATGTCATCTCAGCTGTTATTTTTATGTTAGAATAAAAGTTAGAATCTCGCTCTCTCTCTCTCTCTCTCTCTCTCTCGCTCCTCTCCTCTCTCTCTCTCTCTCTCTCTCTCTCTCTCTCTCTCTCTCTCTCTCTCTCTCTCTCTCTCTCTCGATACAAAATAAAACAAAGATATAAAAATAATAAAACAATAAAAAAGTATATCCTTTTATTTAGGTTTTGTATTGTATATTATATTTGAATGTAATAATGTTCAGTAAAAGTGAAATTTGTGCACCAGAAGTATCACATGCATGAGTCATTTCCATCACATTGTCTTTTTTTATCTTTCAGATCTGGTTTGCGTTTGTAAATGGCTTCTCTGGTCAAATTCTGTTCGAGCGCTGGTGCATCGGCCTCTACAATGTGGTAAGTGCAGGCCTGTGTATGTGTCCACATGTGTGATTTACTGTCCTCTTCTCATTACTGTGAGAGGAAATGTGTTAAAACGCCTCCCCTGTTGAGCTCGGGCTAGAAACTCATTAGCCGCTGCACCCCAGACGGCTCCTTTACTATGACCCGTGTCAGTACCGTCCTGAAAAATCTCCCTCTTATTTATGGGCGGCTGTCAAGTCCATATTCCCCGCGTGCCCAGAACTATGTCTTGAATGTGGTCCAACAACAGACGCTCATGCCCTAAAGATCAAATTTAAACAGGCCAGAGGTGGAGGATAAAGGAACAGGTTGAATCCAAGTACTTTTATATACACACACATGGCGGTTTGAGTGGAGGTCTGTAAACCGGACTGCCCATTTTTTTAGAATAAAATGAAAACTAACAATTCAAAAAGGTAATTTTCTCTAAAAATGCTTGATAATAATATTACTGTTTTTCATAGCATCTTATAGATGCATTTTCAATCGCAGCAAGAAAAACAGCTAAACCACCCAACTCGATTGTCACAAGAAATTATTTTTTACGCTTGAACAAAGAGCAAAATTTGTACACGGCTTCCCATCAGGCCCGTGTAATGGATCATTGGTGTTGTGAGGCCGGTAACAACTTGGCCTGTCACATTCTCTCTTTATCTGAGAGAACAGGAATGCCACAGCTTCAGAGGGGGTCTGCTGCACGCAACAGGCCGAATCCACCCCTGAATGAAGGAGAATGAAGCCCAGCGGACCGTGTCCACCGGCCCGTCAACCACAGCCAGCCAGCTCCAGCTGGACCAGTGAGAGACACTTACGACTGACCCCTCAACCCCCTCTGGACTATAATACAGGCCCTCTCGCTTTCAACAGCTGCCGCTTTCAGAAACTTTAGAGCACTGAAAGCATCTTGGAGATCTGCTAACAGGCTGAAGAAGGCACAGTGGCAGATGTTCATTCGAAATCATTTTTGCACGTGGAATGAGAAAGTGCAAATAAGAAGAATGCCAGAATATACATGCTCGATGGGTTGCACCAAGCAAAGTGGAAAACTTTGTAGTGCTCATGTATATAGTTACACTGGAGGACTGAATATTATTGAGTGCATTCACTTTGAAATTTTTTTTTTTTATATTAATTTGTCATTTTTTAAGATTATTTTCAAGGTGAAGTTGACTCGCAGTACTTAGATTAACCAGTGCTTTTACTTTGTTGAACGATTGTTATCAGAGAATAACATTGCAACTGACCAATCAGAATGAAGTATTTCACAGCTGTGTGTATGTGTCAATTCTGTGGCATTATTGCAATAAAAAAATGTTGACTGTCAGGTCAGTCAGACAGATCAGGCACTCGTTGAGCCAGTGTTGCTCCGTCTGTCTGGTCAGCCTGATCAAACAAACACGGCAATATTTTATTAGCACCGCAGAGCCGCAATGTTTACGCTTGTTGGAGGGAATCAGCCCAAGACTGGTTTACTTTGCAGCCTTTGAATATTTATTAAATGTTGAAAACGTTACACACATCAACCTTAAATTTTCTGTTATTGTTTTTCTTTTTCTATTTTATTTGGATTAGATCTTTACGGCTCTGCCTCCTCTGACTCTGGGCATCTTTGAGCGATCCTGCAGGAAGGAGAACATGCTGAAATACCCTGAACTCTACAAAACCTCACAGAACGCAATGGGATTCAACACTAAGGTAAGTTTGGTACTTAAAACGAGTAGCCAATGATGGTCAGAGCATACAGATCAATACAAAGGGTTCAATTTACTTTTTCCAACGACTGTATGTTTAGAATTATAATGTATAACATATTTTGAAATTGTGATAAATTTTGTAATTAATTAAAATTGTTTTTATGATCATCATGACCTTATAGACGGGTCACACTGTGTACCCTTTACTGACCTGTGTTTGGTGACCAGTTTAGCACTCCCTGCTGAACAAACAGATCCTGTTATATATCTAAACCGTTAAAATCAGCCTGACAGCGGAACCAAGTTGGTTTAGTCATCAGTTAAACTTTCTATCTCTGAGAGATCATCTTTCGTTTTTAGATGTTCCTCAAATCCTGCAAAACTTTCTTTTTCACTGTGGTCTTGCTTACATTAAAAGCTTATACAAAGCTGAAGACGAGTATGTTTTAATCTCTGGGTGTCTGTGAATGTCGGCTCTGTCTGTGTTAATAAAGTTGTCTGGTCTCCAGCCTCAGCACGGCTGTCTGCTGGTGTCACCTCACGGCCCCGCTCCACAGGCGTGGAGACCCATTTACCACCACGCTGACACGGATTACAGACCAACACAACCCCTGGGCTCACGAGAGAGACAGAGATTTACTGGCTGTTTGTAACACAAACGCTGGAATTCCTAACAGGTTTACTTAAAAAGACTAAAGGGAAAATTATGTATAAAGTTACAAAAGACATTTTTCTTAGGTTTAAAAATACTGTCATTTCAAACGTTCCATAAAGCATGAAAACCCAACGTGTGTGTGTATGTGTGCGCTAGTCCCGAGATGAACAAAGGTGTGAAATATTTAGGGCTTTGCTCACTGTGCCCCCTTTCACTTTTAATTACATAGTCTTGACACTAAAGTCTCCCTAATAACTCCAAAGCCCCCCATAGACCCCCAGGATGGCTGTTATTACACTCATTCAATACATCTGCCTCTCTCCTTCTCTCTTTCTGCTTTTATTTGTGGTCCAACATAGCTGAAGAAAGCTTATTAAAGAGCCTGGCAGTAGTCGCCTAAAATAAAGTTTATCCTTTCATGCTAGTTTAAGCAATTAAGCTGTCACACAGAATGCAGCCCTTTAATTCAAACAGTACAGACGCCCATTCACATCTACATTCTTAGCATCCTGTTTGGATACTGAGTTCGGAGCCTTCCTGTGACAAATGATTATGAACATTTATTGATTTCATTAGCATTCATTGTAGTGCTGTGTGTGTGTTTACTTGTCTTTATGAGGACCGGTTTTATACCATCACAGTGATGAGACAGTGAGTAAAGTAAGGACATTTTGGCTGGTCCTAACTTTCTGACACCCCTTTAAAGTGCTGTGAGGGTTAAGGTTAGAATAAGGTTGAGGTTAGGTTTGTGGATATTTATCATCTTCACAAACGTGCAAGACAAGTTAGAAACGTTTTTATACGTTAGTGCATGTTGTGGCTATAGCGTGTCCACTTGCAGGTCCAGTGTAGTGTTTTATGGGATAAGCCCGTTATCTGAAGGCTTTGTTTTTCTGTGAGGATAGCAGAGGTGAGAGGGTTAGATCATAGAGGTCAAGAGGTCACACAGGGCCTCTGTGAAACAACACAGAACAAGACAATCTCAGGGTATTTCTCTCTCCGTCTCCTCTAATCCCAACCCCCCTCAAAGTTTCATGGCCACCACACAGTTAAAGAAAAATTGTGACAATGCTGATAGTTCAAAGACACTTCTGGTGTGGGCTAGGTTTAGAAATGGTCTCTTCTGTTCTCTTCTGTTAGGCACAAACTATGGCAAGATTTGTTTGAGAAACAGACCAAAGTTTAAGTCTGCACAGAAATCATAGGATTCCATTTGACATTAAAGAAAGAAGAGGATATAAGATATAGCTGCACAATATATCAACATTATTGAACATTGCAATGAGAGAATAATGTGTTGTGTCTGTGGGCAGTTGATGATCTCAGGGGTGAAAAGAGCAGCGCTGGATGAAACTGGGATTGGAAACTCCACCTCTGCTGGTCTGATTTCATTTCACGGCTGTTTCATGCTACATCGCCCATTAGTGTTTTGTTTGGCCACATCCGTGCATAATGTAAATTCAGGCGGTTTTGGAGGAGGATATTTGTTTAAATGGCACATCCAAAAACGACACACCCTTGTGTACACGCACGGACACTCAAAGGCCTTATTGCTTTACCTGTGTAAGCGATAGTTTTTCCACGTTCCCAAATTACTCCGCACTGTAGCGACAGACTAATACATCTAAGTCTGTAATAAAATCCATATCCATAAAAGGTTTTTTTCTGAATTCAAAAAGAAACGATTGAGATTTGATCAGGCAACCAACTTCAAGAAAAAAGACAAAAAAAAATTGCGCAGTTAGTTGTCATGCCTGCCTCTCATCATACTCGCAGGATATACAAAGTGTCTGTCAGCGGGGTGGCCATTGAGCACGGAGGCCTGACAAACCTTCCACTTAGCCCGGTGCTGAGAGCGCACAAAGGCCCGGGGTCAGGGGTCGGCGGCAGGGTTAGGGTGGCCGCAGTCTTTCTCATGCTTCTTGTTCCTCTCTCTTATTTCTCCTCCCCTCCTCCACTCTTTTGCAGGTCTTCTGGGCCCATTGTCTGAACGGCCTGTTTCACTCAGTCATTCTCTTCTGGTTCCCCCTCCAGGCCTTCCAGCACGGTAAGCGCACGCATGCTCTCGCGCTGCTTTTGGTTTTGTTTTTTAAGGTCACTGGGTGTCGGAGTGAAAGACAGGCCTGGTCTTGCTTCAGTTTAATTGCTTCTCATTGGCCACCATGAATATCTCAACAAATCTCAGATCACACAAACACACACATGCTGTTTTACACCATTTCCACATCTTTAAGTTTAATAAATGGATTGATGGTTTTATAATATGTTACGTAAGTTAAGTGTAAGCATGTATAAATGAGTGTGGTAAGCGTGTGAACAGATGACTGTGTTTGTGCTTTTAGCTGGCTGGCTACAGGACCACACAGTCAGACCTGTTCTTTAAACAAAGAAGCTGAGATTGCTCTCTGACTGACAGCCTTTCAACGCTACACACACACACACACCAGATCCACATGTTGTGTTGGTTGCATTTTGCTCTGCCAGACTGTTGATGGTTTTGGATCATCAGGGAATGACTAATACAGCCGTATTGGCGACGTGTGTTTCTCAGATTTACGTAATGCACTTAACTGTTCAATCTGAGCTGTTTGCCGTAGCAATTACCCCGAGAAAATAACGATCATACTTAAAACTGTGGGAAACGGAGCTTGACTCTATGGTTAATTAATCCTCAATGATTTGGGCAGATCTGTCTTTTGAGCATCTCTGTCTGGCTGTCATCAGCTGCTTATAGAGCCGCAGTTATCTTTTATTGACATGACCCGTAGAGCACAGGTGTGTCATTAGACGGAAATAAGCCATTTTCATGGTCGATTTGAACTCTAAATGACAGCGCTTGTGTGCCATGATGTCCATTAGCACAGAAAATAGATATAAACAGAATTACAGTTTCCTTTTTTCTCCTTCATTTTTTTAATGGTTATAATTTTATTATTTGTGGCAATCAACATGAAGACAATGGTGTGTACTTTTTATTGAATATTAAGAATATTACTCATGCTGCAGTCTAAACTTTTTTGTCTCTAAATTTTTATAAGTTCATATAAAACATAAAATATACATGCTAGTTTTTATTATGGTTGCATTCAAATTCCCACGAAATCATAAACTAAATTATAAAGCATTATTTTAATGTCTCCTTTGCGAATCAGGGTAAGGTAAGGAGACAGGAGATAAGTGATTTTTGTTTGTTTAACCAAACACATTATTGCAGCTTTAATTAAAGTTCAAAAGCTTCCCAGTTTCTAAGTCTCACACAAGTCTCACTAAACTCCCAATATTTTGCTGCTAATGGTGTTTCAGTAATACAGATTTAAGGAGCTCACAGCCCAGTCAGGAATCTTAACGCATCAGTAATGACTCGTACACACATCTGCTCTTCACTCTGTCTGTTTTTAGATCTGACCATTAAACCCCTCTTGAGTTCAACATCTTAATGGAATATTGTCCTGCACTTTCCTCCAGACATGTGTTTGTATGTAGACGTCTGCACGTAGCATGCGTTCCTCCCTTCTAAAAGCTTTCTTCTTGATTTCTCCTCACAGACACGGTCTTTGGAAACGGAAAGACACCAGACTATCTCCTCTTGGGCAATATGGTTTATACAGTAAGTGTGTTAAAGCCCTTCAGACCTTCTATTATCTCTGCGTCTCCAAAAAAGACTCCCGAATCCTCACAAAAAAAATCTCTGTGTCCTGTCCGTCACCTGACACTTTGTACCGGTTGTCCTGCTGTGAAATGTTCCTTCTGCACCGAGTCCGGCAGCAGTTTTTGCCAACTTTTTATGTGATTAAATGAAAATAAACAGTACTTCAAACAAAGCCTGTTTAGCAATTCTTGTTTGATTTGCAGTGTAATGTTTCTATATGTGTATGCAAATGAAGATAAGTCTGTGTCTTTTGCAGTTTGTGGTGATCACGGTCTGTTTGAAAGCCGGATTGGAGACGTCTTCTTGGACCATGGTGAGGATTTGAATGTCTCCTGTTTCCCCGCATGCTACGCTTGAAGTTTTAATCAGATGATTTTTTGTGATTTGAACAATTTGTGTTTCCAATGTGAAGATTTTTAGCTTCAAATGCTATTTTCATGTGATTATGTGTTTATATCATAAACAGAAAAACACATGGATTTAACATGATTGACGTTCACATGCACAATGTTTTGCAGAAGTTACTTTTTATAATGCATTACATTTACACTTTGTATGTTACACCTACATTTATATTATATATTTTGTCGATTTTTCTTGGGATTCAAACCCATGACCTATACTTTTTATGAAAGTTATAATCCATTGTTTAGATGTGATATTTTAGGGTACTATAGTTTGGTTAGTTTTATGCACAATGATGTCTCTCCTCAATCTAATGTGTGTTTTCTCTGTTCTCCTTTGGTCCACAGTTCAGTCACATTGCCATCTGGGGTAGCATTGGATTGTGGGTCGTCTTCTTTGGCATCTACTCTTCTCTATGGCCTCTGATTCCTCTGGCTCCGGATATGTCAGGAGAGGTAATACACCGTAATACAGCATTCATATACTTTTTTTAGATTTAGCTTATTTCTAAGAAAAAGACTCTGCATATTTTTACAACATGAATGTCATTACTCAGTCAATATTAAAGATATCAAGGTTATATTTTTACAGAGTGTTCTTTACATTATGTAGGATAATTTTATGTAGAAAACGGTAAATAACATAAAATGCCTTTAGCTGGGTTTTTAACAGGCAGGGTCACATTTGTCCAAGTATTTACATATTTAAAATTCTATAAATAAATAAGCAAATTATAATTACCCCAGAATAACCCAAACCCAAATCCTTCCTCTAATAGAAAAGTTTGTTTTAAAAAAGAAAAAAGTTTTGTTTGTTTAATTAACATTATCAAGTTTTGTCAAATTTCATTTCTTTAGCTAATTTGTACACACACACACAACCCGTCCTCGTCCCTGGGGTTGTGGATGTGTCAGATATAAAGCACGGTCAGACCACCCTCTCTCTGGCCTTGGGCACTACACTATCTGTGCAATAATCTGAGCATTAAGAGTTTTCTGTGTGTTCATTAGACTGAGGGGGAGCTGGAAACTCGACCCCTCCGTGATGCCTCGGGGCACCAAAGGTCTCTGCTCTTTTCCCACCTCATAATCTCCTAATAGAACCTAATAGCCCATATTTGTGTCACCAGAGAGGAAGAGCCATTTAATAACATCCACATCTAGTTGTTCCAGCAGAGTTTGGAGTCCAGACAGATCTTTTTAACACTTGTGTATTTTTAATACAAAGGCAATCCAAGTTCATTTTATATTTGCTGCTTTGCTGTTTATTAATGTAACTTCTAGACTTCAACATGAGACACTGTCAATGTTTAATGTTCTCATAGTCTTCTAAAGGTTTCTGTCCCAGGATTTGGAGTCGTACCGGCAGCTTCTTTCCATCTCACGTGTCCCGCACACCCGTCCTGAATGGCCAGTCAAGTGGGATCTTTTATCTCCTGGTACATGTAGGGTGGTAGAGTTTATTATACCCCAGAGGCCGGGGTAACCCAATACCGTGGGGAACTATAGCAACGGCACTACATCAGAAGTTTGGGGACAGGGGTGGGACACCTGAGAGAGGGCACACCTGAACTGTGCTGTCACAGCTGCCTGAGGGTCTGAACAGATGGAAAACAAAAAAGGGTTGCTTGGACACCAGATATAACTCTTCCACACTTAGAAAAGTCCCTTTGATTAGGTTTTATTTAATGACTATGTGAGATGCAGCCTTGCTCAACATCTTCTCTTGAACACACACATTCCTAATCTCACATATTCAGCCACTCGTGTCGTGAATGCGCAACATGCACGCATCGCATCCCGTGCCTTTCATTCACCCTCTACAAACGCGTAAACTTTATGTAACATTCTAAAGAAAATAACAGTGCAAGACACAAGCGATAAAACATCAAATAAAATTTCTTCAGAGGTCAGAAGAGTGACGCAACACTGCATTGAAGGTGTTTCTGCATCACATTCCTTCCCGTTCTTCCATTGAATGCAATAGACAGGTCTGCTTTATTCAAGCGCACCTGGTTTCTGTGTGTGAAAGAGAGAGAGAGGCCATTCATCTTGTTGCGTTCTCTTTGATGTACAAGATTTCACCTTTAGCGGTTCACGCTCCCTATCAGCAGATAAAACTGCCGCCTGTCATTCATCTCATAACACTACTTACTGGAAACTGGGTCTGTGATCTGCTCTGTTTCAAACTTTTGTAACACAACCTGTCAGGAAATTCATGCCTGCAATCTTATGTGATGTTCATGTTATGGTGTGAACAGTTTCCGAGCTGTAAAATCCGTTCACGTTTGTTTGAACTAGTGATTGAAAATGGAAAAGAAGTTTGTTAAACATTGTGTTACATGCCATCTTTTTTTGGTTCAAAATATTATTATCAGAATATTATTAACTGGTTTGTGTTGCTGTGTTTTAAGATCCTTTTTCTAAATTTCCACCAGTCCATGGTGAAAAGACTAAAACATGGGGAAGATGTCAGCGTGTTTGTTTTATACTTGGATACTTTAAGGCATTGTGAATCTCTCACTCTCTCTCTCTCTCTCTCTCTCTCTCTCTCTCTCTCTCTCTCTCTCTCTTTCTCTCTCTCTTCTAAAACAACAGGCATTGGACGGGCATCCAGCCATGTATCCCAGCATCTGGCCCTTTTGGGACCCTGAATATCTTTGTTTTTCACATTCTGCAGACGCACAACTAAAAAATGCCTTTCTAATTGTCAGGCTGTTTATATACACAAGTTGACGTTAGGTGTTTTGAATGATCGGTTTGGCTGATAATAAAAGCATATTTTAATGAATTGCAAGTGGGATATTTGGTTTGCGAGAAGCAGAAAAGAACATTCTGTATTCTTGCATATGACTTCATGTGTGTGTAAGTGAGGATGGATGAAGTCAGCTTGGCTCCGTATTAGTATTTATTCCCTAATGCCAAAGGATGAATGACCATGTCTGTATTGTTCTCATCTCATATTTACCATCACAATAGGCCGCATTAACATTCTCGGTCCAGCATTATCACTGGCAAGCATGAGCAGATCAGCCGAACTCGGGTTTGTGCGGTCAGGCAGAGTTAATCCGTCCTGTCAGTCACTGGAGGACGTCATCACGAAGGGCTGAATGATAAACACTAGGACTCGATTTCCCCGTTTTAAGCGTTAATAGAATCTGTCAGCGTTGGATTTAGAGTTTTGAAAGAGTTGATAGAAGATTACAAGTTGTCTGTTGGTGTGTGCCTGACTGTTTTGATAAATGGCCAGTTTGTGCATGAAGGATTGTGTGTGTCTTTTGCGGTTTACAGCATGGGTTTGTTTGCATGTTGTGTTAGCATTTGTCTTAGCTGAACTAACAGCGTGGCCAAATCTTGTGTAACGTGAGAATCTTACTCTTGTTGTTCTTAACTTCGGATGGCTTTGATGAAAAACGCCTTGAATATAAAACCACAAAAACTTTTGGCAAAGCATGCAGTATGTGTGCATGACTTTTCTGTGTACTTGTATACATGATATAGTACATTTATTCTGTTTTTTACATTATGTAGTGTTAGTTTTCCAAAAATGAAAATTAGAGCATTCATACCCTCATGTGATTCCAAACTGCTATATTATTTTGTTTCATGAATGCAAATGAGGTTTGAAAAAATTTTCATAGTTATTTTCTATATAGTGACCGTTCTTAGTGATTGCATCTGTCATGTGACATTTTGGTCTTTTTATCTTCAAACAAGCTACACTCCTGTAAATGGAGAAACTGGAAAAAACTGACATGGGAAGAATGACAGCATTTGATTGTGTGTGTTTGAGAATGTCTGTCTAGTAGAAACACAGGTATTTGATGTCTTGTCAAAACGGTCATCGCCGTTGATGCTGACACACTTGACTGCGCACAGAGACGAGGCCACGGCAGTTATTATTCTGTACTAAATATACACCAGCAGCTCGCACGCTCCCAACACCCAGCTGGATCTGTTGTGTTTGTTCATTATTTAAATATGAAAATATGGATGTCATGTCATATCTTTTAAGTAATGCAATCCGTAGTTATATTGTAATTCAATTTGTTGAAGTATTTATAACATACAACACAGCAGGAAACATTAATGGTGTTTTAAACACAGTAGTTATTAAATATAATTGAACATTCCCACCAGTGGTCTTATTCGTATTTGAAATGTTTAAAAGCTCCTCTGGTTCTGGCTGATTGTTTAATATGTTATTTCACAATGAAAACGATTAAACTGCTATTATCGAAGAGAAAATTATAGGATACCTCTGGGGCTGTCACATTTCACGACATGAAAATCCCCTAACCCGTGCACAATTTTCTCTGATACCTCTTGGCAACAAAGAGCACGCTTGTTCATTCAGGGTCAGAAATGACATTATTGAGAGGAGAGGAAGCCATGTTGATGTCCAGTCATTTGGGATTTCCGGTCTCTGGTGTTTTTTCAGACATCAAAGTCTATTTTCTTGTAATGGTGAACAGATTAGCTAATTTGCGAACACCTGAAACCCACGGTAGATTGGAGCTGGCAGGTGTGACTCTGGTTTAGATTACCGGAAGTGGATTTGTCTGGTAGCGTTGAGTTTGGACAAGTGGCACAAGCACGTACTGTGAATAGCGTCACGAGGGAGGATCGGTGCTCTTTGACATTTAATGACAGGTATTTTCAGCGCAGCTGGGCCAAAGCAAACAGGTTAAAGCACAGACGACGGCATCTTGCAGCCTAAGAGCTCACGCTTGCTGAAACCACAAAGCACCTTTTCTCTTTCAGTTACTGTCTCTCTTTAGCAAACAGTTTCACACTGTTCAGTTTTGGCCGTGGCTGATGCAGTTAACGTTTTACGTGGAATGGTCTCTTTATTCTCAGTGTTGTAATTATCAAACAGATTTATGACTATAAAGACCTTAATATTATTACTCTATTACTGACGTGTTTGTCTCGATCTCACCCAGTCCAAGATTAATGAATGTCTCTTCAGCTCTTGTTTATTTAATTCCCGAGTGTATTTTGGCAGACGAATGTTCAGATATTGGCTTTGCTTTGGCTCTCATTGAAGAATGCACTGGACGTTTGTTTTGATTGAGCAAGTTTTTTGAGATAACAAGTTAATTCTCTTCCAGTTTGGGATTTTCTGACAATTTATCGTACTGTAGCTTTGAACCGTTTAATTAAAGTAATGAAGATCTATGTGTCTGAATTTTGCTCTTGGTACCATGCAGTGCTGTCGAACGCTGATGGTAACATCCTCTTACCAAGAGCACAATAACAGTGTGGTGTATCATACCTTAGTTTGTATGATAAAAATAATGTTTCTGTCCTAATCTTCCGAACATCCCAGCTCAGGTTAAAGCTGTTCAGTGATAGCATTTGGCAAACCTTTTTGGGTTGCTGTTTATACAGCGTTTAGCTTTTTTTGGCATTTGAAGGAAAAGTGTAAAGTTGTATTTGCTGTAAAAGTAAAGTACTTGTTAGAAATCAGACACAGATTTTCTTTGTGCTCTATCTCACCTGTGTGTGTGTGTGTTTTGCAGGCGGACATGATGTTCAGTTCAGGAGTCTTCTGGATGGGCCTGATCTTCATTCCCATCACCTCTCTGGTCTTTGATGTGGCCTACAAAGTGTGAGTTGAGTCTCTTCAGTACCGCCAGCCACATGTTGATTCATCTTCCTATGTGGTCACCGTCAGATTTACTGCTGTAGTTTAGGGTTTCCATGTTCTTCTCATCTTTTTCATTGTGTATATTTTGATAGTTTCGCCGTCATGGCGTCATTTATTATCATGAGTGTAAAATAATCCCTATTCATTTTTGTGGGAAGAAGGAATGCCAAAGTAAATGCTGCCTAATAGATATATTTTTTTATTTTACCTATTATAATTCATAATATAATTATATAATTTTATTGTTTGCTATTTCATATTGAAGTGTCTTCACTGATATTGAGAATATATGACAAGCACTACATTTGAGATGAAACTTTGGATAATTGTAAATGTGCATGTCTTTCTCTGTATGTCAGCATGAAGAAGGTGTGTTTCAAGACCCTGGTGGATGAAGTGCAGGAGTTGGAGGCACTGTCAAAAGACCCCGGAGCCGTGGTTCATGGAAAGAGGTGAGGACTGTTCCTCATCAATTCATAATAAACAGAAAAATCAAAACTAGCAGATCAGCAGGAATCACCTCCAAGTGTAAACGATCTCGCTGGCTGCTCTCCTCAAGCCCCTCACGGGAGACCGATCTGTCCAACAGGAAGTTTGTGTTTTGTTTGATCTGTAGAGAGAGAGCAAGGACACTCTTTATATGGATATGTGTGATGTCTGCCTCTTACAGTCGTGTCTCTTTGTGTTGCAGTTTGACCGAGAGGGCCCAGCTTCTGAAGAACGTCTTCAAGAAGAGCACCGTCAGTCTGTACCGATCCGACTCCATGCAGCAGAACCTCCTCCGTACGTCAGCGACACACATGTGCTCCGCCACGCACGCGCGGGCGGACGCAGACACGCCCACACGCTCTCCACAATGCAGACGTCACAGACAGACTCACGCAGAATCACTGATTCACACACACCCCACCATCCCCATCTGTAGCATCGAAATGCAGGTTCACTGTCACACGCAGGGGCATATGGACGCACAGCTGCAGAATGTCACAGAATTACAAACCTGAACCAAAACCCTTTGAGAATTAGGTGAGGAGATAATAGCTGCAGTAATGCATCTGTAATGTCGCTCTGAGGCGACAGCTGCTCTAACATCTCTCGGGTCGAAGGGTGTGGTACCACCAGGGTTCCTTCACGGGCAGCTGTTTTGGGTCCAGGAGAGTGGACGTAAGAATTTTGCAGAGGATGTCACAGTCCGAAAGCTAGTGTTAATTAAAGCACCTGCAGGTTTATGAGGTCGTAATATATGTAGCGTCACAGGATTTACACACACTTATGGCTTATGACTAACATTTCCTCCTCAGAGGTGCTGGTTTACTACACTTTTCACACACAGTGGTTTTCAACTAGTGGGTCACGACCAAACAAAAAAAGTTAGCAGAATAAAAACGTTGCTGAAAAAGCAGAAATACAACCCAAAACTATACGCTTAATCCAGTACATTTCCTTTCTGGGTCTTTAAGCACAACCAGTTGAAAACCAATTTGAATTCATTTCTTTTAAGCATTTTAATTTTTGTTTGTCATCTTTCTTTATGTGCTCTGTTTTTGTGTTTTTAGGTGAGGATGAGGGACGTTCAGTAATAGTCTAATGTTCTTACCGCAAAGCATTACAGTTACCTGTTAAAATGCATATTTGCGTCATACTTAAACCTGTACTTTCCTTAACGTCCCTCTCATTCCTCTCCTGTGCATGTGCTGCTGTTTTGATTGACAAGCAGAGTCATATTTAATCATTTCCATGTTCGCTATCATTCCCACAATGCATTGCCCTCGGCCTCTTGCATGTGCCCACCCAGGCCAGCAGGTAGAGGTCGAGTCAAATGAGACATAAGGTGAGTCATAGATAATATAGAGACCATAACAGTAGTTAGAGTAAAATCGTGAAGTTTTACTAGTTAAATTGACATTTAGAATCCAGATTATCCCGTCATTTTTGCTTTATAGATTTCAAATAGCTGTATTTGTAAAAGCGAGACACGTTTCTACTTGTTTTGTTAGTGGAGGTGATTGATTCTTCAAGGTAGAATCTATAATCTGACATTACGACACTTCCATTTAGAGTTTGCCAAGATAATTACTATTGACCACTCAGATCGTCTCTGTCAGCCCACCCACAGTGCCATTGCCGCTTTCTCGAAGTCTCCTCTGAGACTGATCTGAATTTTTTTGTTTATTTCTGGAAGCGAGCAGTCAGGATGTCGTGCATACTGATGTCTTTGTGCTGCGTCTTCCTGCAGACAACTGACCTCTTTTAATTTGAACCAATACTAATATATTTTCAGTCATTTTGGACCTATTAGTGCATGTAGGTCATTGCAGGTCTTTAGATTTCCTGCCACAGGGGAATCACACATTGTGCAATACTTTAAAGTGTAGATTTCAGTCTGCTTTAAACAGCCGGATGTATGAGTTGCAGTGATGGAGTCCCAGAGAATTATGATAGTTTGCACTAATATTATTGGATATCATTTACCTTAACACTCAAAACCAACCTGTAAGATCTGGTCTTATAAGATTGGGTGCAAATTTGAGTGGTCATGTTTGTACATCACATGATTTGCATAATTACCTGATCGATTTATTAGATAGATAGTGAAAATTCCAGACAGTCCCTTGCATCCCCTTTAACATTTGTAGATTGCAAAGCATATCCTGGTGTTCTGGCTATGATTTAACTAAAGGCTTTTTGCTTTTTAATTTCATGACTTGCTTTGTTATGTTTTACTATAATTTTGTTCATATAATTTTCTTGAAGTTTAAAGTTTGGACATTTTCCAGTGTCATTATGTTTCTCTTACCTATATTCTCCTGTTTACAGATGGCTATGCATTCTCTCAGGATGAGAACGGAGTCCTTTCCCAGTCTGAGGTCATAAGAGCCTATGACACCACCAAGCAGCGGACCAATGAGTGGTGAGATCCGGCTCGCTGGGCCCCGCCCCCTCTCCGCGGTCAATCTACTTTTTAAAGGCTGACAGAGAGCCGAAGCCTGTCAGTTTTACTTTGGCCAGTCGGATATGAACAACATGTATCGGTATGGAAGAGATATTCTCCTCTTAGTCATTGAAGGGAAACAAGCATCAAGTGATTATATGTTGAACATTAGACATGATCACAGTCAGTATGGTTTTGTGATCTGTCAAGAGCAAGCCTGAAGAACTGACTCTCCTCTCCTCCACCATTCCTTCAGTTTTACAGCCAAAAATGTGATGATGGTGTGGAGAAACGTTTGTGTTAATGCTTTTCGTCTGTGACGTCTTAATTATTAATGGCACATCTGTTGGTCAGATTGATCCCTTTTGTTTTTACCGTGTAGATGTTTTATTTGCATTAGAAGCGTTTAGCCGTAACCCAGTTCACCGGTTTCACGTTCCAAAGAACACAATGAATGCAGTCCCTATTTAAAACAAAGAAATGTGCTTAGAAATGTCTAAACATCTAGAATTACATGTTTCTATGTGGTCGATTTTACACGTCTAAAATGCTCTCTGCACTAATTTGACCACTTTACACCTGATGTTTTATTTTCCTGTTAAATCGAATACGTCAAGGCCTTATATTTGTTGTTGCCTTCAACCATAACTGGATGTTTTTTGGTGATTTTTCTTTTTTTCCGTGCCTGACTCTCTCAGATCTCCTTCAGCTCGCATGTATCTGCCATTTTATACAATTTGGCATCATTTCAATGGCTCTCTTGAACAAATCTCTGCATTCCACATCTTACACGGCTGCAATGATCACAAAGGTGCCTAACAGGAACTTTTTTCCCAGTCAGATAGTATTTCAGAAACTAGTTAGGTAACACGCTTACACCTTACACCAAAATAATGACGTTGTCCATCTCATAATGACGAGGCTGCTACAAGAGATTTTTAAGCCACACTTTTGCCCCTTTTATGTGCTTAACTGGACTCGTATGAACATTTCTTAGATAACTCGTGCACCGTAACTTCAGTAATTCCCACAACAAACAAAGTATTAATCCTTCAACGCAAGTGCCATTAGCATAGAGGAAGAACGGAGGATTTCGCCACGCCCACACCGTAACGATACAACTTTCTCTCTATAGTTATTTTGTGAATTTGTATTTTTATATTGGACTAAGTGTGACTTTTTGGACTGATCTGCTTTGTAATGAAATCGTTTGTCCTTCTTTTGTGGTTCCTCTCACAAACCCGTCGTGGTTCATACGAGCTTTGCCTGTGACTACATCTTATTAACGCTTCTTTATTTAATGGTGGAGTTTGTGCGTTAGTTTTCTTCTCCCTGTGGGAGAGCACGTTTTGTATAGTGTGTCTGCGCAATGTGTGTCGTCTGCATGTGCATGTGAGCAAAGACAAGGATGTGTGTTTGTGTATGTATGACCGTGCGCGTGCGCACGTATGTCGTAATCCCGTCTGTATGCATGTCCATTTAACTATATTAAATTTGATCTCCTGGTGAATCACTGTGTTTGCCTGAGAGACTGTTAACTCGAATGAAATGTATGAGTGTGATTACATGTTTTGTGTCCGATTCGTTCGTCTGCACGACTCCAGGTATACTAATGGTGAGCTACTCTACAGTAAATGCCGATGCATGGCCCTGTACGTAAACAGGTGTGTGCGGGTGTACGTGTGTGCGCGCATACGTGTGTCACATGTCTGTATATGTAACTCTTCCCCGTTTGTATGAAACTCTGCTAAAGCTTGACAGATGTTGCACAGTGCACTCTTTTATCGTTTATGTGATGAATATCTTATCGAGTTAATTATCAGTTGCAGTATTATTTCTCTTGGATCGATGGAAATGTTTAGTTTCAGGGTAACTCAAATTTTTTACGTGACAAGAATAGTACCGTACCGTGAATTTTGTTTCTTATGATGTGCTTTTGATTGGTCTCAATGGTTCAGACACTGGATATGTGCCTGCAGGTATGATGTGACGTTGGTCTAAGACTTGGACTGTTGGTTTCTCAATTCTCGTCTGTCAAAGTAACTGATTGCATGAATGGAAAAGTCGTTCCTCGGTTCAGCCTAAATGTTAATTGTAAGCCTCTAGTGTTGGTCTAGGAATGAAAATGCACTTTTTATATTGTTTTGAATTCTCTATTGGGTGTTTTGTTTTTCTTTTAAATATTTCTTTTATGTATTTTGTTAAGCAATCGTTTAGCATGTTGGAACTGCAACTTTTAAATGTTCTGTCTTTTAACTGCCATTAAGGACTACTGAAATAAACTTTACAACATGGAAACCGAACCTCTATTGTTCTTATTTACTTTTTTGTGAACATTTCCCTTACCTCTGTGTAAGATATATGTATATATATTAGTATTTGAAACAATGTATCCATCAATATTCAACTGTCCAACAGGGATTTAATGAACCCAAAGTCATGATTTGGCAATAATCTCGACTGTTTCCGTACAATCAACTCCCTGAAAGCTTATTTCCTGTCTAGACCAAGGCATGTCTAATATTTACTGCAAAAGCATTATATATCATTCTATAAAAACTTCTCTACATGTGTAAATATCTGATGTACAGTAGGTTTTACTGTACGTTTGTACATTATGAAATACTGCACAATCATTTCAATTAATTTTATGTCCTTTTTTAAAATACCTGTCAGTGTGTTTTATGCAGGGATGCTGGTCATCGTGTGTGGCGTGAAACAGGATGTATACAGCGATATCAATCTAAACAGGAAAAGGCGGCAATACATCATCTTTATACAGTATGCATTTGAATAGATGATATCAGTGTTGTAATAATGATATATTGTTTTCTCTACCCTGTTGGTCAGTGTATAATTGTTATCTTTTAATAAAGTAATAATGTAAGTTTATTTATGTTGTTGACTTAATAAATATATCCAGATGACATGTCCCTAGAAATATTCAAGACTCCATAGGGAAAACAAAGATTTAGTTTATAGGTTAAAACATGTTTTCTCATTTTAAGTGACAGGATTTTGGAATGTAATGTATTTTCAGTAGACCTATTCTATGAATAAACTTTTTTGTAAGTAGTTTTTTTGTAAGCGGTTTTCTTAAATGTGTCATAAACATCCCTTTAATTCCAAAATATAAAAAACTGTTATTGTAACAGAGCGGTTAAACAAAATAACCACAGGTGAGAGGAAAAAAGGTTTAATTTAAGTTGGAAACACTGTTGGTTAGAAAATGTAATACTTAGTTGAAGGCCCCCACAGCTACCACATGATGTAATTCCAGGTGGTCTGTACATTTATAAACATACGATCATTTACAAAACTTCGCCCATCAAATATAACAAATACAAAATGTTTTTTCAATGTAATCTGAAACGAAGTCAATAATGACTTTCAGATTGTTACAAATTATACAAAATTGAAGAAAAACCAGGACATTCTCCAAACATTGAAAAGAGAAACTGTCCCAGCGCTAGCTGTGTATTTAATTGATTTAAAGTTATGAGCAGAATGTGAAGTGGTTTACTGTAGATGTCTATTTATAAAGCCGGAATAACAAACAAGGACATTTGTATGCCTGTTTTCGTGAGACAAATAATCTTTGTCCCAATCTGGTAATTAAACTTTTAATCTGATACTATGAGAAAATACAAACAACCACCATTCCTACAAAGTCCCCATTATACATGGCACTGTTTGTGTGCTTTACCCCTAAAATAGGGCTGAGATTGTCAAAAAAAACACTTTTCCCACAATATCTTAGCAAGCTGTCACAATAAGACTAGTATTTCTCAACATTAAGAGAACTTTTTATCATGTAAACAGATCGAAAGTGCATAAGATACATGAAGAATAGTAGGCGTAGGTGCTTTGAAGTACAGCATGGATCCAAGTTCTAGTATTTAGGACTTGAATGTTTGTCTCGTTCCAGCCAACAGTTCATTCTTTGCTTTACTGTAAAGCCACACCTTGTGCTCCACTATCTAGCCAGTCAAGCACCCACATTTCTGCCTCAAATCCCAGATGCAGTCTCACAAGTGCCAATCTCGCTTGCTGAAAGATGTATTAGGGCCCGTAATACGAGTCTACAACAACACCATTGTGAATGACTGGCTCTTTGGTGTCTGTCTCCGTTTAAGCATTTCCCAGCAACCAACAAGCCCCAGGTCAGCTCTGGCCGAAGTCAGTGAAGCTCTTGTTCCCAGAAAATGGTTCCTGAGGAAGAGGAAAGAAGTACTGTTGCGAAAGAAGAAACCCCGAGTTCTGTGCCGGGTGTAGGCTCTGGTGGTGCAGCTGTAACTGAGCGTGACTGTGTGGGTGCTGGAGAGAGTTACTGCCCTGCATGCCCTGTTGGGAGGTGTAGGGTGGAGGTGGTGGAGGCAGCAGGGGCTGGGTTGAAGCCACTGATACAGGAGTCGAGGATGAGGAAGATGAGACCAGCAGGAGCTGCTGCTGTTGAGAACATTGCCCCAGCGCTTCGACCCGGCCCAGGGAGAAACGACGGAGGGAGCTCCCGCCCCCCGCTGAGCTGGAGCTGGTGGTGGCCGTGCTGGACTGTCGCGATGGTGTCCGTAGGCTGGGTGGAGCTGTGGTGAGGATCATGGGGATGGTCTCTCCCTGACTGCGGAGCGAGAAGCGGATTGGCTGTTGAGTGGGCTGTTTGGGTCGCAGGCAGGTACAGCAATACACGGCCACCAGAGATCCGACAACTACAAAAGCCACGAAGATGGAGCCCACCATAAGAAAGGGAACGTAGATTGGCTCTGTTAAAGAGAAAAGGTACATGTGAATAGTAATACAATAATCTCCTGAACAGGAACATTCAATATCAGGCTAGTATTTTCAATAAAAAATGTTTAACTGTTTTTACTTTTAGTGTGGTTAAGGTAATTGTGCAACAGATTTTGTTTCCTCTTTATTGATGATTATTGTGCAATATTGTTTTTTTACATTTATTTACTTACTAAAATTTAAGGTTTGATTTTTATTAGTCAATGTTAATTCAAAAGCAGCAAGAACAGCATATTATTTTTTTAAATAATTATTTTAAATTATATTTTATTTTTAGCTTTTTCGCACAAACAATCTCCTAACATATTACATTTTACCATTTTTTATTTCATTTATTTATCTAAATTAAGGAAAACATTTTGCACATAACACATATAGCACATATTTTCTGTTTGTATCTACTAAACTTTCTGAATGTACCAGTTTCAGAAGGTGTAAATCAAAAGTTTATTCATATTGTCGCTAATAAGGTTTTTGTCCTAAAAACTACACTTAGCTCATAAGGTAGTGTTATTAGATGTTGAGAAAAGAATGAGAATATAATTATGTTATGATCTGTGGATTGTACTTTAAAACGTATTTGGAAAGTTTGGAAAGATCATCAGACTGTTCCTCAGTTCATTAGCTATTATAAACAAATCATGTAGCCTACATCATAATATACTTATTTGATTTTGATTTTATAAACACAATTTGATAATGTAGATACAATAATAGTGTCATTCTCTTCTGGAATTGTACAAAATATTGTAAATTGTAAAGCTAAAACAAAGGTTATTATATAAAACAATGTATATTATGTTCTTAATGAGCATATATGTGCTACTCTTAAGCAGTATTGCCTGTTTTCTCTTAAGGAATGTGTAAAAACACTGCGGGTGTGTCTAGTTTAACCTCTGACTAATTAAATCTGTCAGGCATCTCAACAGGTGCCACTGCAATTCTATATTCCTAAATCCAGCCTTTTTGTACTTTATGTAAATAAAAACGTTTTTGTAAGACACTATTCTGTCTTGCTGATCCCATTTCACATAATCCCGTTGTGACATTCTGTAGTATAATAATTACCAATCAGCTAGTATATTATTAGATGTAATTCAATCATGTGTCATTATGGCTTAATTTAATATCCGGGAAATGTTGCCTTGTTCTCCACTACACAAGCAGCATATTTACTGGTATGGTAAACACATTACAATGTCCTGTTTTGTATCGTGCTTTTGTCTTTTGTAAAAAGAATAGGAACACTTTGTTTTTACAACAGGAAAATTTGTTCATTTTGACCATTTTAATAAATATATTATTATATTATATATATTATATAACATAATAAAATGTTGTCTAAATTACAATTATAGTCAGTTAATTTAGCGAGTTATCAGACATTGAACGTTGCACGAATGATAATGCCTTTTTCCTGAATCCAGATAAACATTTGTTTTTCTTTATTTTTACGACTTTGGCATTTTACATCATTTTGTTTTCATTAATGTATTTTATAATTGATGCTCTAAAGTTAAAATGTTTTGTCTTACGGGCAGCATACTGAGTGGTGTTCTCCACTTCTCTGTCATTCGTGCAGGTTCCCTGATCCAGGCGCGCGTCCACGGCCGCGCAACAGTAGCGCAGCGCGCAGCTCCCGCAGCACACAGTCGCGTCCATAGTATCAAAGTCCTCCGGGCACTGAAAACCATCGTGGTAATTCCCACTGGTGTCCAACCAGCCGTGGCAGTACTCTCCCCGGGCATCAGATATCCGCAGGTTCCACGTCAGATACCCCAACAAGAGGCAGTTCAACAAGCGCGCCATGCCGGCGAGATGCAAATGTACGTGCCAGTACTTAAAACCGAGTGCGCACCACAAACTGTGAGATTAGACAAGATTCAAACCAAGTAGCAGTGATCTGGTAAAGTAATCCATTAACATATACGATTTAATTAATTCATGATAAACGAAGGTTTCAAAGATTGTTATCCAAATCCAATATTCGGAGACTGAAGCTGTCCCAAAATGAGATGAAATCCAGCGCAGGTTTAAGCTTAAAATGTCACTTTAAAAAAGGTTCATCCGCTCTTCTTGTTTACTGACATTTTAGTCTAGATTTTAAATGATTAATTGAACACTTTATCTATTAATTGTAAAGAATAATACATTGTCACCAAGTGTTAAACACTTCTCAGAGACTGGAAGAAACTCTGTTCTTCTTTTATATCCAGCAAATGTTTTCCAGTAGATTTTGCGGTTTGCAATCGGTCATGTATTGGTTAAAGAGAGAGCTGTGTGCAGCTCGCGCATCGGCTCTGAATGTGCTGCACTTGTGAGTTTGTCCCGAGACGCTCATGCGTTTCTATGACGCGCACGCGCAGCTGTCTGGCTGGACGTGCGCATTCATGTAGGTGGTAGCGTCGCGTCCTGTTGCCTAGTAAACGCGAGATGGGCAGCAGTTATATTATCCTGATTGGAGTATTTGCTTTACTTTAATTTTCCTAACAATCCTAAAATCTTTCTGAGTTTGTCTTTCTGATTGGGCCTGTTTCATTTGCTTTATTAATTTCCCTTTGATTTACTTATTGTATTTTATATATAAAAGGGATTTGAAATGGGGAGTTATACAGTTTACAAATGTGTATTTCTTTTCGGGGTTTTTTCCAAAATTATTCTTGTGGCGTATTTAGGTAATTGAAGAATTGAAGTAACAAATGCTTTGCGTTAAATTCGTGTCGTGGTAGCGCCCTCTTCTGGTGATTTTGCGTTTTTTAAACTACCACAACACTACAGTAGCCTGTGTGCTTAGTTCATTGTTTGTTTATACAGTTTTTGATTATTGGGTTAAAAATAACAAAAAATGGTCATGATAAAAAATCAGTGGTTTATTTTATTACTGTATATGGTTATGCATGGGTTCAGGTGGTCATTTACATTTTTACTGTCACTATATCGGGTTTAAGATTTTTTGGATTGTGCGATAATCCTCTTCATTTGAGTATTTTTAATATAATGTTAGATTTTTAAAAAGTATTTTTTATTTCTTCGTGTACTGTAACATTTTGTAAATATGACATTCTGCACTATTCACTATCATATTTATAATCGCCTTAATAGGCTCTGTCAGATATGAAGTTCTTTTTGTTTTACTTAAAAATAACAAAAGATAAACAAACGTGACAAACATGGCTATGCGAGAAAACATGGAGGGATCACGCGCACCTCTTTATATCATCTTGCACCTCTCGTATCTGACACTCCCACTGATGAGAGCAGAAGCCACACGCGCGCCGCTGCCGCCGGTATTCCCCTGTTGGTAGAATAACGCCAGCGCGTGCTGTTACCGCCAGGGGATTGGAGCAATGACTTGTCAGTAAAGTCACCCACCCTCTGACTATCTCAGAATGAGTTAGAAGTGTTTAAGACAGATTGCAAGACGGCGAGACGCGGGGATAACCGATTTAACCAGACAGGGCACCTAAAGCGACGCGAGAAAGTCTCGGAGAGGATGGAGGAGGAGATGCTCCCGGCAGACGAAGGTCTCTCCGCGCCCAAAATCAGCAGACAACAACAGCAGCAGCGGAGCCCGTACAGCTCTCTCAAAACCTTCCCGAGCAAGCGCACGGCGGGCAAGGCGAGATATGACAGACCCACAATGGTGGACATCCCGCAGCTGGGAGAGCATCCCCTCAGTCATCATCACCAGCAGTATTCACAGCGCATGCCGCTTCAACAAACCTCCGTCTCTATCAGCAGCAGTCAGCACCGTCTTTCCTGTGAAATCAGGCCCGGCAGCAGAGTCGCGACATCCAGCGCAGCATCATCAGCGGGGAGCGTCACGACGGCAGCATCAGCATCAGCATCATTTGGCAGCCAGAGGAGAGTCGCCGGCCAGGAATCCAGCAGATATCCGCCGGGTCGCTATCAGTCTCCAGACTGCACTTATGGAATAAGCTCAGGTAACTCTTTAAGCTTTCCTCAAAAAGTTTAAGCTATTCCACGTGAGACTGTCCTGTTTTAGCAACTGAGCAATTTTCTTCTCGTGCTTTTTAGCCATGCGTTTTTTCATCATTAGACGCAAATACTTACATAATTTGGTGGCCCACGCCCAAATGATGCGACTCATTCAATCATTCAACAAGCATATTCCTCTCGTCGTGTTTACTTTGTGTCAGAATGTGAGAATACAGCTTTCATCCGATAAATAATGAAAGCAACAACACCAGCAACATAATAATATGAATTTTAATGACCATAAAGATGGTGTGGTTGTGTACTTTCAAAGGGAGACAAAATAGACTGTTTTAAGTGGACACAGATAACCCATGTAATGAGGAAATTAGTATTCTTATGAAATGTCTTGATTAATCTGAATGACATGCTTTCTGCAGTCGGGAATGAGTTCTCTTATTCAAGAGGAAGTCTTTAACAAACACCTTATCAACACACATTTTGATATTTTTATCTATGTTTCTCTCACTACTCAGTTTTATCTTGTGCGTTTTTTATGTCTTCATAACTATGTCAGAGTGACCTTAAAGATTTTAGATGTTTACACATTTACTCCATGTTTATATCATTTGTTTAACAAATATCTCTACGTCCCATCTGCACTGTGTCTATTATTAATGTTGCTCAAAAAGCAGAAAAGAGTATTGTAAAGAGTTGTTTCCTTCAGTAGTACAGCTAATGATTAATATTACAAGAAAATCTCACAACTGGCCTCATAATCATAGAAAACAATGAAAGTCTTAAGCTCTCGTCCAGTACTGTGCTCCAAATTTCTTTTCACTTTTAAAAATAGACCTATACATGCTTCAAAAGGTTCTTCACATCGATTCAAGAGCCATTTTTGGTTCCCCAAAAAACATCCAGTCAAATGTTCTGTAAAGAACAATTTCTTATCTTTCTTATTGCTCAACAAAGAAACTTTGTAAAACAGAAAGGTTCTTAAAGGGATAGTTCACCCAAAAATAAAGATTCTTTTATTATTTACTAACCCTCATGTCATGTCAAACCTGTATGACTTTCTTGCTTCTGCAGAACACAGAAGAAGATATTTTGCAAAATGCTGGTAACCGGCACCCATAGTATGGACACAAGGTAGTCAGTGGATGCCGGTAACCAGCATGTTCCACAAAAGAAAGAATAATATACAGGGTTTGAATGACATAAGGGTGAAAAAATTATATTATTTTTATTTTTTGGTGAACTATCCCTTACAGCCAGAAACAGTTCTTCTTTGAAACTGTAAAGCATCTTTATCTTTAAAGAGTGTACATGTTATTTCTGTACTTCCAGCATTTGTGGAAAGTGTCTTTCCCACCAACAAAATGATTTAATTGAACTTTGCCAGAGTTCATTTCATTCATCAAAGCGTCAGACGCTGTTAAGAAGCTGAATCATTATCATACAGCAGGGTGCTTCAGTATCAACAAACATATACAGATATCATTACTTCAGCATATTGTCACTTACTACTAACCCATATGATTTTTTGACATTCACTTGTCCAAGCTGTTTTCAAAATATTAATTTCAATCATTAAACATTGACAATCTTTCTTGTGTAAACAGTGCATTTCCATTTCACACAGAGCTCTTTTGGTTTATTATTAAATATTCATTGAAAAAAGAATACATGGAGGATTTGGTATTAATGGTTTCATCTTTTCAGCCCTGGAAAACCCAAGAATGCAGCTCTGAGATCAGTGCAATAATCCAAATTGCATTTAAAAGCTCATCCAAAGAGATTGTGATTAAAACAAATGTGGCTCATAAATTTGGCTCTGCGGCACATGTTGTGTCTAATGAAATTTCATGAGGCTCGCTCTGCGTGGCACACGGAGGACAAAAAGGGATGGAGGGATGGAAAGAGAGGGGAAGTGGAAGGAAAAAGAGGAAGCGAAAGCAGAGAAGGAGGAGGGAGAGGGAAAGATAGATATCAGATAAATATCAAATCCCTCTAGCTGGGGGTAAACAGAGATGCTGCGCATGTTAATAAATGGCCACATCTGCTTAAGCCTGATAGACACATCTAGGCGACAGCAGATATTCACGCCCGCCAGTCATACAGGAGCCACAGCAAATGCCTGAGCTGATAATTGTCTGCCCTGTGTCTTTGTGTGAGGGTGACAAATTTATAATCATCCTTCGAGACACGCGTAAGATTCTGCATTTGGGCGCGGCCAGAACGCTGTAGTGAGAGACTAATTATATCTGGCTGATTGGTTGGTCAGTCAGTCTGCATTTTCATTTTTATTCATCTTTCTGGTACTCATCATATTGAAGGATTTGGAAGATATTATTAGTGTTCATCAGAACAGTGACAGCATGTAAATGAGATAGTGGTATGTATGTGTGTGCAGATGCATCTCCTGATCTCTTAAATCTTGATTTTCTCAATAAAATCATCCCTTTAACCTGGAGATTTTAGCATACCATTTATCATTATCATCTTTGGTGATAAATGTCAATGGTAAAAACACTACTTGCCAGCAAGCAATGAGCAATGTTAATTAAATTAAAGGGATAGTTCACCAAAAAATTCTGTTATCATGTCTTTGGAACACAAAAGAAGATATGTTGCTACATTTTTTGTAATTTTGTGTTTCTACAATGGGCCAATGTTGTTTGGTTACCAACTTTCCACTCTAACAAATCTCTTGTGTGTTCTGCAGATGAAAGAAAGTCATACAGGTTTGAAATGGCATAATGGTGAATAAAAGACAAAATAATTTTTCTTTTTGTGTGATCTTTTTAGAAAACTGTTGCTGTCCCACGACATCAATGTTAAGCTTGTGTTTCCCCTCACAGAAAACCGGCTCATATTGGACGCTTTTGCTCAGCAGTGCAGTCGAGTTCTCAGTCTTCTCAACAACAACGGACGGCTCCTTGACCCCCAACCTTCTCTCGTTCCTCCATCCTCTTCCATCTCCACTGTCATCAAACAAGAGGATAGCTGTCTGTCTTCAGGAGAGAGGCTCGCTGTCAAGCCCAGGTCAGAGGAGTCGTCCCTGGATAACACAGGTGAGGAGACACAACGCGGGAACCACTGGAACCAACAACAGACGTCAACTTTCCTACGGATTTTCACAGAGTCGCTTCAGAACTACCTGTTGTCTGGACCCCAGTCGTCAGACAGCGAGCGGTGCCGTCCGGCTGATGCTGAACCGGCAGTGTCAGGGTCCCCGCGGCAGAATTTAAGTGGTTGGGCTTCCCCATCTCCATCTGAGTCATATGGACATCCTTCATCCACACTGCCTGAGGAAGATGAAGAGGAGGAAAGTTGTTGTCCACGCTGTATAGAACTGGAACAGGAAGTTCTTAGTCTGCAGCAGGAGAATGAAGAACTGAGACACAAACTAGACAGCATACCAGGTATTAAACAAATTAAAAGTCAACATGATGTTCTCAGTTACGTTTAGTCATTTTAGATACAAAATCACTATTTACTTTGTACTGCCTTTATTTTGACACCATTACCTGTAAATGTAACAAAAGTTTAGTTGGTGGCATTGTAAATATACCCTGTCCTAATAATAATTTTTTGCATAATGTCTCAATACTGAGTGGTTACCTGCATAAATTCGTGTGATCTCAACTTTGAGAGAAAAACCATCTTTTTGAAGAATAAAATAGTTTTTTCTAGACCACTGATAATGTCAAAGCCTATTCATATTTCTTTTGTGGAAAAAATACTTTGTAATTTTTGGATTTTCTACTTTTGTAATTTTGCTTCCCCTTCCAACAGCTCCTTGCCAGAATGTTCTGGATTTCTTTAAGACTGTTCTTCAGCACTACAACCAATTTCTGCAGCCCCAACCTGAAGAGCATCTTACTGAGGTGAGAGATAAACAGGTCCAGCCGAAAACCACAAATGTAAAAACTGTAACCAGTGGAACATGAAGTGAAACTGTCATTCAAATTAAAGACTAATCTGAGGATCTGAAAATATCACTTTGACACACTGTTACATAAAATGGATCCAGCATAATTCTTTATTATTCTAGTGTGGTTTCAATTCTGTCTTCTTGTTTTTAAGCCCAAAATTTATCTCAATATATTTTCTAACTATTGCTACATTACAGAAAGATGCATTGGAAATGCTCTTCTCCTTTATCATCTATGATCTTATAATCTTTATCTTGTTTAAATAGGGCAGTAAACAGCTTTTGGGGAACTACCCTCTATTCATCACCAATAAGCAGTGGGACGAGGCAGTCAACTCCTCGAAGAAAGATGGCCGACGTCTGCTGCGTTACCTGATCCGGTTTGTGTTCACGACAGATGAGCTGAAATATTCGTGTGGTTTAGGGAAGAGGAAACGTTCAGTACACACGGGGGAAACTGGACCGGAGAGACGACCTTTGAACCCTGTGAAGGTCACCTGTCTTAGAGGTAACGCACTGAAAACATATTTACACATCATGGTAGATCTCAGTTATTTTCAAGATTTCAGTGATTTTTTATTTAAGCATCCACTTAGTCTCTAGATAAATGAAAGGAGACATTAATATGGACAGGATATCTCAAAAATGATCTTTTGTGTTGATTTTTTATTTAAAATTTGTAACTTTTAATTGCATACTTTGTTCATCATTGCTGTGCAGAAAAAGCATGAAAAGCAGTGTTTTATCTATCTTACGGGTATTATTTTAATCACATTATCAATGCTATAATTATGGGTACTTAATTCAGCATCTCCAACTTGTTTGCCTTGTGTTTGTGTGTCATGTTCACACATAAACACACACCATCAATCTTTCTTCTTCATCTATCTCTTTCGCCCTGCATCTCTCAGAGTTCATCCGAATGCACTGTGCTTCTAATCCAGACTGGTGGATGCCATCTGAGGAGCAGATAAATAAAGTCTTCAGTGATGCGGTGGGGCACGCGCGGCAGGGACGGGCTGTTGGTACATTTCTGGGCAGTGGGAGCAGCAGCAGTGGTAGTTTATACATGGAGAGCTACGACGGGCAGCTCTCTCAAGATGAGCTCTATCTAAAGGGCTCACAGAACGGCCTGGGGGACTGAAAAAACAGTTTCTGTCATACGTAGACAACATCCAGCCTTGAGTTCATAGATTAATCTCTATTGTCAATCTGGATTGGCTCATAGAGGAAGATTACAGCACTTACATGATGATAAAGGACACTTTTTAAACAGTGTTTATGTATGGCTGAATATAATCCTTATTTCTTCCTAATGTGATTTTTTTTATTCAGCAGTAAACATTCCAGGGAGTTTACACTTACCCATTCGTTTTTAATTATGTGTGTTATATGATTTTGTTGAATTCTGCTGGTTCATTTCATGGTAACATGGACGATATTGGCAGATTGCAATACCATTTACCAATCTTAATTTTTTTACTTTATTATGGATTTTTTTGAAATGCACAATGGCTTCACTGTGCAAAAACATCAGGTTTATTACGTGCTCCATTTCATATCTGTTTGCTAATATATTACATTGAATGTGATTAAGAATGTGATATATTATAGCAACACGAATGTATTCAGTTATTTTACTTCATTGTTAAGAATAAGAAGAGCTTCCTTCAGATTCTATGTTCATACAGACAGCCTTTAAATGAGGTGCTATCATAACATTTAGTTATTTTCTAAAAAAAACTGTGACGTCGCAAAAAATCAGTGGCTGCAGAATGAAACAGCGGATTATCAATTCTGCAACTTGTCCGCATCTGTGACTGTGGAGATAAATCTGTCATGTAATATGTGTCGAGTGGCTTCCTAATGTTTACTCTTACTATAGAGAAAAGGAGGCTGTGTTGTTTGTATTTGTGTTGCTTCTTCCTGATTCGAGTTTGTCAAGAACGATCATGTTTAATGTAAGTCTTTGCAGAATCAATCCTAAACACTTTATTCTACTATTCTGTAATAGTCTGTGGGGTCGTAAGATTTGGTTAAATTCTGTTTACTGCATAAAGACTATATGAAATGCCTTAAAAAGAGCAACCACTACAAATACTGCCAATTCAGACTGTTGATAATCCTCTTTGTGTTCCTGCGAAATCAATGGCCTCTTGCTGTTTGTTGGTTTGAAAACTGACAGTCTTTCTTAAATGCCTTAGACAGGTTAAAATAAAGCAGAACGTCTTTGTCTATTAAAACTGTTCATGCATTCAGGTCATTGTAGAATGTCTGCTAGAAATCAGTCAAAGGCAACATTTTTATTTCATTTTTCACAAGTTGTCTGATGGTGGGAAAACCCAGCAGTTAAATCTGAGTCATCCCGGGCAGTTTCATATCTGAAGATCTGGAGCACCATGCATCTGCAACTAATAACAATGCCATCTTTACCCCCACTAGTTCAATGAAGTTCTCATCGCCTGCTTCCGGTTTAAATGCCAGGGATTCCCAGCCATTAAAGTAGTCTTCAATATAACTTCTTCCCGAGTTGCAGTTGCCTTTGACTACCAGACATATAAAAGCCTGTGTTGTAGTGATATGTAACCTGTCGTGATTGTACAAATCTATGGTGATTGAAAATTGTTGTCTTGTAGTCTATTCAAAGAACGTGTCAACACTGTGAATCCCACCAAAAGTGACTGTTTTTCTTTTTCTCTTTTAATGTTAATTTTATTTTTTTTTTCAAACAGAAGATGCATTTATGTAACGTGGACACAAATGGGAAAAGACAATGAAACAAAATAAGTGATCCAAACAATGTCATCTGTGTTCTGATTTAATACTAGCTTGTCTATTAATTCCTGACATTGAACAATAGATGGCAGTAGACAACAATACGGCATTCAAAGTCTCTGTGAAACCTGTTAAGAGGATGTCAAACCCACTCCAGAGTAAATAATTCCCCCATATCTGCTAAGTGTAAACATTATCAAAATTATGCATGATATTGCTTTTGATTATCAATCATTATATACAAAATTGTGATAATTATAGTAAAAAAATGAAAGTTTGTAAATGCATTTATATTCTCAGTTTAACGTTATATAACGCAGACATCTGAAATTGCGTAATACTGTATATTCAATTCAAAGGTACTTTATTGGCATATTTGTGGAAACTTACAATATTGCCAAAGCATTTTACATAAAACAGCAAACATACAATACAATAACACAATAACAACAAGCAATAAAGGAATTAAAGGAATTAAAATAAGGTGCTATATCTGGTTAAAACGCGTTTTTTTAAATGTTTTTTTTTATGAGTTAAACCCATGATTTGATGTTGTTTCCTCACAAGACACAAAACAGACATAATCAAGTGTGTGCTGTGGACCCCACCCCTGCAATACACACACACACACACACACACACACATACACACACTCGTCACTGCAGCGCATTGCAAGTCCAGCTTGGAAAAGTTTATTTCACTCATATTCCCGCCCACTCCGAGTTTCACAGTCAACGTGGGGCTCTCTGCTAAACAATATTATCACGTTGTGTGTGCATTAATGCTTATATAAAACTGCAGTATAATTTTTGGTTGCCTTTCTCTTTAATTCTGCTGGATACTTTATTGCGGAGCCCCACAAAATGTTGGAGGGCGGGTCGTGAAGCAGTAGCGCAGTGAGTTGTCAAAAATCTGTTGTGATGGTCCACGACCTTCTTCATAGTGAGCTGCCGTGAAGATTTACATTTTTATAAGCGTTAAGACACTAGATTTATCATTCGCACCGGCCGCTTTAATGATCCAGACGACAATGCAGAGATTTGGTGCTTGCGTGAGCGCGCACTCACTGCAACTTCAAGCGGCGGAAAGGCGCAAGGGCGCGGGCAGCGCGTAGTTATCCAGTGCGCAAGTGTCACTCTGCGTGGATAATCCCAAAGAACTGCGTCCCCGACCGCAGGATGCCTCTGATCAGCCTGGACGACGACGATCAGAGATGGGTCCCCACGCACGTCAACGTGAACGTCCTTCGTGCGAGGGGTCTGCGGACGAAGGGCAAGCAAGGCAGTCGCTATGTTTACACTATCATCCAGGTGGGCAAGGAGAAGTACACCACCGGCCTGGTGGAGAAGGCTGACGAGCCGCAGTGGAACGAGGAGTGCTCGTTCGAGCTGCCGCCCGGGCTGCTGGAGGCTGCGGGGACGAGCGCATACCCGCCCGGGAGCAGCAACCTGGTGCTTACCGTCATGCATCGAGTGCTCATCGGTCTTGACGTGTTTCTCGGTCAGACTGTCGTTCCATTGGATAAAGTTTTTCAGCAGGGAATGTGTCCTAGAAACGAGTGAGTATTTAAGCTAATAATAGGATAAATTAATAGGCCTCTTGGTCGAGGGCCTTCTTACTTTTTACAGAAAGTACCAGGACGGTGTCATGTTATAGTGATGACAATACCGTGGTACTTTGATATGTGAAGTCCCACGACAAACATGGTCCTCCAAGGTACACCTCCATAAACATGTATTTATGCAATACATGTTTATATTATGTTATGTTAATTATAAAAACATGTTTATACAATTTACTAGTTTTCCCTTTTTTACGTAAGTGTGTTTTTTCACAAAATTAACTATAATAGGAAACAAATTTGTACCATAGTCACCACAATTAACATTGTTTTACTACAGTAAACATAGTTTACACCATGTAATCTGTAGTAAACATACTTACTTAATCAGTCCATCCAAAGTATTTCTGAAAAATAAAGGTTTTTCATGATGCCATAGAAGAACCATGTTTGCCTGCGTGTTCCATAAGGAACCTTCAACATCCAAAGAACCTTTCTGTTTGACAAAAGGTTCTTTGTAGTGGAGGAAGTTGTTCTTTAGACTATAAAAAGGTAAGAAAAGGTGCATTTAAAAAGCTTTGACAGAAAGGTTCTTTGGGGAACCAAATAAATAGTTTGGCATAGCTGAAGCATCTATGTATAATCCTATAGGTAAAGTCATATAAGCCTTCCTTGTTGATATGGTGCTGAGATATTTGACACAAGCATGCCAAAACCCTGAGCCTATGATTTTAGGAGAAAGGATTTCTCAGCACCCATTTCACAGCTGAACAGACATTCACAGCATAACAGAATTAAAGGAAGATTCTTTGGCCGGCTCTCAAAACGTAATAGCACAAATATACATTGATATTAAATGCACCTTTTAAGGTAATGCATGGTGGGAAAAGCCACGCAAGCAATTCATGGGAAGTGTAAAACCAAGAATTCCTCAGAAATAGGATATGTTTTTTTCTATGAACACAACAGCAGCATACTTGGAAAGGCATGTCGCGTCTAGTTCTCATCTGTTGGCTGGCACAGATTTGTGCCTCCACAGGGCAGTACCAGTGTGTTTCACAATAGTCCTCACTGAAACAACAAATTCATGTTTCACTGCACTTTAACAGACGTAACCTTGTGAATCCTGTCTTTGTGTAGGTATGTACTGGTTTAAGGCTTTCATTGACCCTGTCATTAGGGTGAGGGAATCATTTCATGGACAGCGTTGAGATTGGCGGGGCCTCTTGGCTGAATCCTCTATAAACAAGCGAGGGAGGAAGTTAGTGAGGCATGCTGAGCAACAATAACATTGTTATTGTCATATTTGATACGCCTTCCTTTATTCCCACATCCACATTTAACTGGTCTAAATGTGGTCTACAACAAACAAAATTAAATAAACAGAGGCAAAGGCCCATCAAAAATGTAAGAAACCAATAAAATAAGTAATCACTAATAAACAACAACTACCCAAAACTTTTACTGTAGGTCTCTTGGTTCTTCAGTCACATGGATGGAGAAATCAGAATTATTAAATGTCAATGTAGGCGTGAGGCTATTCTGCACATCTGGATTTAATTGAACAAGAGAGTTGCATCTCTCTCTCTCTCTCTCTCTCTCTCTCTCTCTCTCTCTCTCTCTCTCTTTCTCTCTCTCTCTCTCTCTCTCTCTCTCTCTCTCTCTCTCTCTCTCTCTCTCTCTCTCTCTCTCTCTCTCTCTCTCTCTCTCTCTCTCTCTCTCTCTCTCTCTCTCTCTCTCTCTCTCTCTCTCTCTCTCTCTCTCTCTCTCTCTCTCTCTCTCTCTCTCTCTCTCTCTCTCTCTCTCTCTCTCTCTCTCTCTCTGTCTCTCTCTGTCTCTCTCTCTCTCTCTCTCTCTCTCTGTCTCTCTCTCTCTCTCTCTCTCAGTCTCTTCGGCTCTCTCTCTGTCTCTCTCTCTCTCTCTCTGTTTGTCTCTCTGTCTCTCTCTGTCTCTCTCTGTCTCTCTCTGTCTCTCTCTCTCTCTCTCTCTCTCTCTCTCTCTCTCTCTCTCTCTCTCTCTCTCTCTCTCTCTCTCTCTCTCTCTCTCTCAATCTCTCTCTCTCTCTCTGTCTCTCTCTCTGTCTCTCTTGTCTCTCTCTCTCTCTCTCTCTCTCTCTCTCTCTCTCTCTCTCTCTCTCTCTCTCTCTCTCTCTCTCTCCCAGTTTAAGATGTTTGTCTTGGCTCTCTGCACGTGTGCACACATGAGGTGCTCTGTGTTGTCCCGGAAATGGAGGAAATAGTTTCACCACTGGTTTTCTCTAAAACAAAGGGTGTACCATTCAAAGGTTTCACCACTCTTCAATGTTGGCCCCTACTTGTGTAAGGCAATGTTAACAAGATGAGGTTGTCAGATGAGTCTGACTAAACATGTTCAATGTTATATGCAGCATTAAGAACATAAAAGATGAGTGCTGTCAGATTAGCTGACCCCTACTTGTTGAGTTTATCACCTCAACTTAAAGAGACAGTTGCATAAATTTGGTGATTTATGTTTTTCATAAATCATTCTATTGAAATTGATGTTTTTGTGCAAAATAATAAAACAGTGTCAATAAAATAATTAATTTCAGTTTTATAAATAAAAATGTGAGTATTGTATTTTGAAATATACTCACATAAATATATTCAATATCACACATTTAATATACTTTTTTTTTTTTTTTTTCTGATATTTAGGTTTTGAGACTTTAACCTGTATTTTCCAAACAGGGTCACACATTTAAAATTGTACATCTTCAACACAAGTTGAAGATTTTTTTGCATGTGCTTCATTGACATAAAAATGCTGATGCCAAAAATCTCAATGCTCTTAAATTTTCTTTATGCATTACTTCTTTTTCTATTTGTGTGGTTCTGAATAATAACACTATTATATGTACAATAAACTTGAAGAAGCTTTTATCTCCTCTGTTTTTGTCTGTATTTCAGGTGGCTCAAGCTGCACTCCAAAGCCGGTCGTAAAGAGAAAGAGCGTGGAGAGCTGCAGGTGACCGTCCAGTTCACCCGTAACAACATGACGGCCAGCATGTACGATCTGACCGTAAAAGACAAGCCTCGCTCAGCTTTTGGGAAGCTAAAGGACCGTGTCACAGGGAAAAAGAGAGGCGATGTAGAATCCTCCTCTGCCATTTTACCCGGCCGTTACGCCGCCCTCTCTGGGTCCGTAGGTCCACCTTTTGCGGGAGATGGTGGACCGGATGAACCGGGTGAAGAGGAGGGGTTTGATGAACACAGGAGCAAGGTGAAAGATTTCTTTCTGAAAGGGAAACTACGTAAGAATTCAGACACACGGTCTTGTTCGTCATTGGCTTCAGACAGTAGCATGGCATCATCCGCCGGGGATCCGTTTGTTTCGGTAGAGCTGTCGAGAACGCCGATCTACAGCAGCAAAGTGATGGAGCCGGTCCGCATGGATGGTGAAGGAGGGATAAAAGGTATGAAGTGAAAAATCAATAGAAAGTAACTGAGAATTTAATACAATACGATAATTGTTATTAAGATTATAAATAAATATCAAAATATTTCTCTCTTCTGTGACCTTTTCCATCATCCCCCAAAGTGTTGACCCATAAGCGTGCACACAGCGATGAAGCCAGTAAAATCACAGGTGTTCCTCGACCCAGCCCTGCCGTGGAAAACCTAAAAGGTCAAAGCACGGCTCTCTCTCAATCCACCATCTGCATCAACGGCAGCCATGTCTACTCCTCCGAGCCCGTCAGCCCCAAAAGTCCAGGCACCATCCCAGCCAAACGCTCACTGCTGGAGAAATGCGCGCCTCTTTCTCGTTCTCTACAAAACCTAACTCGGCGCGGCGAGGACTCGCAGAGGAGCGATGGAAGACGCTGGTCCATTGAAAAGAGCAAGAAGGAAGACGGTGAGTCCGATGGATCCATAAGCCAGACCCAGGGCTCTGCCACCCAGGAGGGAAAACCAGTGCAGGCCGCTGGACCTCAGACGACATCTTCCGGTGTCATGGAAGTGGTTGACAAAGGGAAAAAGCTGAGGAAGACTTTGTTTTCTAGTGGGAGGAGCGACTCTCTCCCAGCCAAGACAGAGCAGATCCAGGTTTCTGCTCCTTTTGAAGGCAGACGCAGGGGATGGTTTGGGTCCGGTGACTCGCACAACAAGCCAAGGTGAGTGAAGGCCAAGCAAGGCCAAAAGGTTTTGTGTTACAGTCCAGAAGAGAAAATAAAGCATGTTTGCAATTGCTAGTGTCTCTCAAATAGATTCTCCCCATGACCTTTTCTGACCAACAGATATTTTTCCAAAGGAATGCATTGTTTTAAGGGAGTGGTTTTATATGCTTGCATGCATTTTGATCCTCTGAGAATATTCTTAGAAGCTGTTTTTATTTAGTGATGTAACAATAGGCCTATTGCAATAGTGTTTTTCATCTCATTTCTTCGTATTGCACTTGGTCTGCAGGACTTGGGTCAAGACATTTGTAAAGAAAGATGTGTGCATTTCCATAAATTTGTTGAAACATTCAAAACCATGAAAACATCAGCAGTTTCACAGGAATTTTCAATTATATCAAATTGATTTATGTTTTTCTTACTTCACTTTTGAGCCATTTCATTTATTTATTGAGCAGTATTTTGTTTAGCACTTTCAGCCATTTCTTATAGTTTACACCTGATTTATTTTGATTATGTCAGATTTTTAGGATGAAAAAGAAAATGATTTTCTTAATGTCCTTATCAGCATTCTCTACCAATATCTTAAAGGCACAGTTCACCCAAAAATCTAAATTCTGTCATTGTTTTTACATCCTCATGTTGTTTAAAACCACTATGACTCTTTTCTCTGTGGAACACAAAAGAAGATATTTTAACCTGTACTATCACCATTTCTTCTTTCTATCACCATTATATCAATTATATTGATGGAAAGATAAAAGACTCAAGAATAAAGATTTGGCAATTGATTTGAAAAAAGATTTGAACATTTTCATAACAATAAACATAAACAAAATAATTGTTATTTTTATAACAATAAAAAATGTTAAGGTTGGTGATATTTTTAAAAATACCTAAAATTAAAGAATTTAAAAAGAAAAAGAAAAAAAATTAAATATCTAAAATAAAAAACTGCCATTCGAATAATGCATTTGATGTGTATGCTCAATATGTGCAGTGACTGTTATCAGGTTAAGAAAAAGTCTCCATGGTTTTGTGTCCACACAATGGTCAATGCGGTCAAGTCAGTGTGGGTCAATGTTGTTTGGTTACCAACATTCTTCAAAATATCCTGCTTTGTGTTCTTCAGAAAAAAGAAAGGCATACAGGTTTGTAATGACATAAGGATGAGTAAATGATGGAAAAAATGTTTGGCTGAACTGTCCCTTTAATGAGTTTATTGTTCCAGCTATATCACAATATTGATTTATGAACACAGATTGCAAGCTGGTCAAATCATGCCAGACACTTCCTAACTGAGATTCAGAGACAGTTTTTCATCTATTAACATCTTTTTCTAATAGAAAAGAACTGTCTCTCTCCCCACCTATAGTTAGATGTTATGGCCCATTACACACAATGACTAAGAGGACAACTTGTGCCTTCCCTCCACAGGCTGGGAGTCTCTCCTAAGGTAGAGATCAGCTCAGACCCAAACCTTTCTCCTCCCCTCTCCATCCCCCTCAGTCAGCCCCCATGCACTCTCCCTATCGATTTCACCACTGGCTCAATGTCTCCCCCTAGTGGCGATCACTCCAACCCATTCACCTGTCCATCCCCAACACCACCTTCCATCTCCCCCTCCAACCCTTTCCTCACACGACTACAGCAAAACCCATTTTTTGAGGATCTTATAGCTGAAGAACTGAAGTCTCCTACTGCTATATACCGTTCTCCTAATACCCCCCATTATCACCCAGCACTTCCTGTGGGCGTCAGCCCCCTCCATAATGGAGTGCAGAACAAAATAAAGCGTGAAAGACCCAGGAGTATGGCCAGACAGAGGTCTCTTCCAACCATTATGCCCGAAACATCAGACACGTACAGTAACTCAAACACTAATCCAAACTATTCTCTGTCTGAGAGGGCTGAGGAGTGGGATGATTTTGAGGCGTTTGCCACCAGCCGCCTGAAATCTCCAACGGGAACCCCAACTAGACCTCCATCAGCACCGATTTTACCACACGGGAACCAGATGGTGTATCTCAATAATACTAAACCAAGTAACCGTTTAAGAGTTGATGAAGTTGATATGGATGTTCCAAAGCCATGGGATCTTCCTCCTTTACCACCACGTAGACCCGTGAGGAACCATGTCGCAGGCAGGGAGAGGTTCTCCGACAGCTGGTTAGATAGAGCGCAGGAGTTAGCAGTGCAGAAAGAAGCCTGCTTTCTTTCACGGACCGATTTCGCTTCCCTACAGCATGTGAGAGAGGGAGATATGAAGAGAAACTCCCAAATTTTATGTTCAACTAAAGAGTCTTTGCACCACATTTCCTCAGTTCCTCAGCATAACAACATGTGTCCTTCATTGGAAACAGAGTTGCATAGTGGACAGCTTGAATTCAAGGCTGGGGAGGAAAGAGTCGTGCCAGAAAAAGCCCATCCTACAAACAACATTCACCCCAGCTCTCCGAATGGTTTTGCTGAAGATGCGCTCCATTCCCTCAATTCTGAACCAGAAACGCTGTGTTTCCCATCTGACTTTGATACCACTGTGACCGAATCGCTTTGCAGTTCCCCTCAGACCAAACCAAAACAAGACCCAGAATCGTCCTGTGAAATCTATCCAAAGCAAAACATCTCCGCAACTACCAATGACGTTGGTTTACTTGCCCTCCCCCCTAGAGATTCAAACAACAATACAGATAGTACTTCAGAATTTGCTTTCATTGATTCAGAAAGTTCACCGTCTGATGTTCAGCCACCTTTTGAAATGAATAAAAACAGTATTAAAGCATCTAATGAGTGCTTTAACTTGAACTCTTCTGGAGAAAGAGTACCTAGATGTTCACCAGGGTTGCCTGAGGATTTATTGTGCAAAATGACATCAGAACTAGAGATGATTTCACCTAAGAAGACATGCATCGCTGACACCCATAAAGATGTTACTGACTCACCAAATCATAACTGTTTGGATTGCTCATCAACTTTTCAAAGATCATATGAAGGGCTAGAAGGGCAGGTGGTCAACACATGTGAACGTGCAGAGCTTTGCGACAGCTTGAAATCTGGAGCAGTGGAAATCAGTGATGTCATACACACTACACATGATGATAGAGACATGCTTAAACAGACTTTTACGGAACCTGATTGTCCTTCGGCAGAAACTTCAGATGTCTGCCTTTCAAAAGCCAGTGAGATGGAGGAATACGATGATGAACGAATCAGCTTTGGGGACTTGCATGCCAGAGTGGCTCCTTTTAAAACAGATGTAAAGTCAGTCCGCATCAGACCACGCTCCACCACGAGCTCACCCAAAACCTGCATGTTAGCTGATTCTCCTAATCCTGCTTCAGATCTTATTTTGCATGATACTTCCCCCTCACCCTTCCCCATAGCTGACCCTTCCCTTCCTGTGAACCCCCCAAATGAGATGCCCTCCACTTCCTCCACCAAAGCCCAGCCCCAGGTTGATGCACCGCTCCCCCTCTCACCTGAGGAGACACAGCCAGCCAACGTCCTCCTGCCCTTTGAGGAGAGCAGGTGAGACCTGTGAAAACATACTTACTCCCTCTTCTCTTCACTCACCTGAGAAAATGACCTCATTCTCTATCACAAATGTGTTAGGGTAGGCTTACATTTGCTCTCACATATGTTGGCCTAGAACAAACTTCTTTTGCTAACAGCTTGCTAAAATTTGGACAAATGTGTAAATGCATTTTCCAGCATCATCTCTCATCGCACTTTAATGTTTCCTCCTTGTCTGCTTTTGCTGTTTTTCTTAAGTTCATTTGTTTCTCATATTTTCTGTTGCTTTTTTGTATGCATCCGTTTTGGTAGATATCACAACACATCTTTCCTTTTAGAGATGCAGTAACAAAACATACTTGTGTGTGGAAAATTGCCTAGAGTTAGTCTAGAGTTATATTGAATGTATTTAGTGTGTTTGGTGACATGTGATATGTAGATTTGTATCATTATGAGATTGTTTGTATTTTCCCTAGAGTTTATCTCATATTTAAGATACCAAAGTCTGCAACTTTCAGAGTTTTTTCAAAGGTTTCAGTATGAACACTTCTCATCACATTAAAAGAATTGTGGGAATCTAATTAAATTAAATAATTAATTAAATAATAAAACTAGGAATATTAAAGAATAATTTCATAAAGGATTATATGGAGGATTAAATATGATTATGGAAAAACAATCTCTAAGCAATAACCTTTGGGTATTTTGACACAGATTGCACATGATTTGAGGACAAATGTTATGTTTATGCATTACTTGTAATCACGGCTTCTTCCTCAATTTACTGTTGCTTACGCTTTACTAACTCATCAGATAATATTCCTGCAAACAACTGTAGAGATTAAAACAGTAAACTGTTACCAGAAAAATAGTTCAGCGCTCACACAGTATCATTTCTACCATGACAAGTAGATGCCTACTTTAAGTACTTGTTTGTGTTTTTTACTGTACAGTCCTCATCCAGTAAAGCCCTTGACCAACCTGACCATGCAAGGGGAGAAGAAATCAGAAAGCCGCTCAGTCCTGGAGAAACTCAAGTCCACCATCCACCCTGGACGATCTGTGCCACCAACACCTGCTGAGGAGGAGAAAAATCAGGTACGGGGAGGCTTGCACATTGTTCACTTTTAAAAACAATTTATTTTCTCATGTTTTGTGTTTCAAAAAAACAATCTTTGGAACAACATCAGTTTTTAATTTTTGGGTGAACTGTCTCTTTAAGGAACTGAAGTACCCACTGAGTCCAGGTGCTGGAAAATTGTTAGCAAATTTAGATGCTCATTTAGAGACGCTGAGGATCTCTACAAAATACATTTTCTTTAATATAGCCTCATGCTGATTGTTCTGTTTATATTTAAGGAAACACCAGTAAAAATCTGCACTGTTTTGAAAACTGAAACATTAGGTTGGTGGGTTTGAAACTACCTTTTAAAAAGGCAATAAAAGTCTGTCTCTGTTTCCTGTGCAGTTGGCTCTGATGGAGGCTCGGGCTCAGTACCAGAACATGACCAACATGGAGCTGATCGCTCTGCTGCTTCAGCAGGAAATGGACGTTAAGAAGCAACGCGCCGAAACCGAGGTGCAGGTGGCCCTGCTGGAGAAGCGAGAGGCTGAACTGAAGAAGTTAAAGGTTCAGGTCAGAGACCTGGAGGACTATATTGATAAACTGTTGGTCCGCATCATGGAGCAAACACCCACCCTGCTGCAGGTACGCGGTAGACCAAAATGACCACGGTGAGCCATTCTGCCAGAAATGCCTCATGCTGAATTAAAGCCATTTGTGATGCTCCATTAAATTTCAAAACTGCCAAGATCATTTAGACACGATAAAGCTTTGCATGTTTCCAACTGGACATTCATATCCACAATCAGTTCAGGTTTATTGTAGCAACTGCTAATCATGCTAAGAGCACAAGGCAGTGAAAAGTTGAAAAAGGTAATGTAGATATGTCAAGATAGATAGCAAATATGTCTTCCTGTTAATCATAGGTCATTTTCTTATAGAAAAAAACAAGATCTTTCTGGGATCCGCAATGTATTATTCAACAAATTGTCTCTAAAGTTATAAAAAACTTCACATGCAAATAAACACACTGCCTATATAAATTTACTTCTATAGTTGTCACTATAACACTTAAAAACATATTTCCTCATTAAGTAAAATAAGATCATAAATTAAGTGATCATAAGATAAATCATAAAGCGCTGACCCCTCTGAAACATCTCACCTGATATCTTAGACAATATATGTCCATATCTCAGATTGTTTCAGATTTATTAAATGATTCAAGTACACTTTAAACCGTTACAGTATAAATTTAGAAATTTGGAAACATGTAATATTTAATACATAATATACAAAGTCAAAATTAATGTAAAAGTATTAATGTAAAGTATTGCTTTAAATAATATTCTGTATCTGTACATAAATATCTTAATTCTTGATTGCTTTTGAATGCACCTTAATACGCATTATGCAAAAACCATCGTGCTTGAGCTAGTCAGCTTTGCCACATTGATATTACTGATATCAGTGCATGCTCACAGTCATCAAGCACACGCACAAAAGTAAATATTGTCTTGAAAACATGTAAGCTATGCAATAAAACACTTGCTAAGCTGTAGCTTAAGTTAATATACGCTACACAAATATATTTATAGCATTGAAGCATTCTTAGATCATTGCTAAAGTAGCAGATTTAGTAAGGTAGCAAATGCTTAAGCTGTCTAAACCATAAAAGCTTATCAAAGTTTTACAAAAGAGTTATTGTTTATGTTTTACGGAAGCATAACTACATTATGTTGGTGTGGCTTTTTGATTTTTATTGTGATGGTGTTTTACAATACTTTATTTCTTTAGTGGTTGGTTCTAAAGTTGTGTTTAGATTTGTTTCTATTTTTCTGATGATAAATGGTATGAGGTTTATCACACGAGAATGTCAGTGTTAAGTTTCAGTGTTGGAACTAGAGGATATATAGGATTATAGTTTATTTTGTTAACTCACTGAGTTATAAAAGTCTTTGGTGATGGTATTTCACCAACAGTGCATCCAAAGTTAAAATCCTAATTTTCTTGTTTTAGTGTTTTAATATGGTCCAGGAAAGAACCATGTAGCACTGTGATTCTAGATTGTGATGTTAATTTGAAATGCCTTTAATTACCATGTCTCTGTGGATTTAATTACAAGTATCATTTATATTTGTATTTTCCTTTTTTGTTTTATTTATTGAGTGTTTTTCAAGCAGCTTCATTTTCAAAGTTATTTAAAATAAAGTTCTAAAATAATTTTTGTGGAGGATCTGCTTGTGTTAATGAGCACTACATTACAGGAGCAGTAGGAGTAGTGCTGCTTTTGTTTTCCACTAGATGGCACTGACGAGCTTTTAACATTATTATGTACCTTTAAAGTGCGTTTAATCCAATTTCTTTTGACTTCATTAACACTGAAATACAACTACTATTCGTAAACATTATAGTTAACAGTGGTTTAATAAAATGGTAAAAAGTACATTACAGGTGAATTTACAGTTTAATACAATGGGACGGTAAAGCACTTCATTACAACATAACATAGTGTTTATTAGAGGCCTTTTTTATAAGGGTTTAGTATAGATATTTTTAATGATCATAAAAGAATCAACAACTTTCCTGTTTTTTTGTTTTGTGTTTGGCCTTATGCTGCGTTTTAGACACTTTGGATTTCTCGACCTCAACTCGAAAATAATGTGATCTTTCAGTGATACTAAATATTTTTATGTTTTAATGTTTAATGTTACATTAATGTTTTTAATGTAAATTACATTTAACATTGTTTTAATTTATTACACACTTGTAATGTTAAATCCAGACGTTATTCCCGGGTTTGAGGTGGGAAATATCCCATATCCTTGTTGTCTGAAACGCACTCTTTCAGTATGATTTCTGTTCTGTTGGTTCCCATTCACCAGATCACACCTTACCAGTGGAAACCCACAGAAGCCATTCTTTAAAGTTTCAGTAAACCCAATAAAATCACTTACAATTTATGATTTCTAATGTATTTCTTTAAGCAACAGTGTGTCATACTTTCTATATGACAATGGACGTGAAACGCGCTCTGGTCCTTTAGTAGGAAACCCCACATCCCATGAGCCCCTGCGCGCTATTGCTTCACTAGTTCGTACCCGAGTTGACTGCACTTCAAAAATTCCGTCTCATGGACCTTTTTATTATTTAACAAAATCACCCGCTGCTGAGATGGCAGAATCTGCGTCCTGTCCGGTGTTTCAGCTGGGAAAACCGCGCTATGACCAGGTAAAGAGTTTGCCGTCATATTAAAGTGCATCTTTGTCTGGGCATTTCTGATGGGCGTTGATAAACAACGTGCAGATATCTTTGCTCCAACATCGTGTTACGAAAGTCACCCGTTTTCGTGCTTGTTTGCATTGTGTCTTTCGTTCATTGGTTCATTGCAATGCTTTTGCCGACGCAGATGTTTGCGATAAGCGTAACAGCAGGATTTTTTCATAGGGTTTTTGTAATACCGTTATGTTAGAAACCCTTAAAACATCACATGCATGTCCAGCAGCAGTGCCATAGCACTTCTTTTTATATGCAAATCACAGAGGAAATAAGTAAGACGCGATTGTTTCAAAAGAGACACGTTGAATACAAATGGACCGGTCAGTTTTTAATCTTCGCACATGTGGTGGGAGTGACTGACACTATCAAAGTTCATATTTTTCTTTCAGAAAAGCTGAAAACTGCATGTTCCGCGTGTTTTTCCAAAACAAAAATAATAAACATGCCCATGCACATAATAAATGCGCAAAATTCATTAAATATTCAAGTTAGTGTTTTAAAATAAGGGCACTTCAGCGCAACGAATGCAAATAATTGTCTCATCAATGATGCTATCTGAGATCTCAAGCGCTCGTTTCCATCAAATGAATGACCGTCTATTTAAGTCCCGTTGCCTCCATGGAAACGCCACGGTCATCCTAATGATGCTCTGTGAAACCAGCACATCCATGTCAGTCATCTTTGGGTTTGTCAGGGGCAAGTTCACACTTCTTTAGCTATGCATGATAAAATTCAATTCAATTCTTGGGGTTGGGGGTAGAGAACATTACATTTAAATTGTGTTTGATGGATGGCAGGGCGATGGAGCATAAACTATCTTCCATTTATTATTATCATGTCTGTGATCTCTAGGTGTATGTGTAGATACTGGTTTCAATTCAGTGTAATGCAGTCAAAAGCTGAATTTGATTATCACACCATATGCCACCCAGATGAATAATTTGCCTTGTGCTGAGTCTACAGGGAAAAAAGCTCGGACTGGTTTGTCAGCGGGGCCGTGACATTTCATTTGATGTTCCAAGAAATATCATTTATCGCAAATTGCAGTGTTGGTTTTTATAGTATATTTTAAAAGCAAAGTTATTGGGACAATGCTTATTATTAGGACCACATAACTGCTTTTCTGTGAACTGCTCAAACATCCCTTTTCGTTTTTTTATAGCTGCTGTTTTTAGCTGAAATCAATGCAGCTGAAGGGTAGCGGTGTATGTTTTCCTCCTGCTCCATCTCTGCTAACAGTGTTGGATATTCTCTAGGGAGCAGAAACACATACATAATTAACAAGTCTTCTCCAGCAGACATGCGCTCACATAGCTCTTTGCAACAGCTTTGAAGCAAGTGTCTGTAGCCCAGAAATAACATTAGTAGCCAAGAAAAATTATATCAGCAGATTGTTTTTGCTTTTTTGGCAGTGTATTGTAAGACTCCAACTACAAAGACGTGCGAGATGAGACACACAAGACATTTTTTTGCTATAGATAAATCATTTAGATGCAGTAGATTGAAAACGTTTTTTCACCGTGTTTTCCCGGCCAAATAAACCCTTGGCATGCCCCTATTATCGGGCCTCTGGAACAGTTGGCTTGCATCGCTGCCCAAGGAAGTGGAATACAGAAAGAGTAGAAAGGTTTTTGTAAGCATGTCATTGCCAGGTTAAGAAGCTTTTTAAGATTTGTACAAACTGTGCACCGTCATTTCATAAATATTTTACTCATGCTGAAATTAGATGAGATCTTGATTATTGAAGACATTATTGTTTGCTTCCAGTTGATTGTCCTGTTTGATTTTATCTGAATGCTAGAATGCAGGTAAAACTAATGCTATGCTTTTCTCCCTCAGAGCGTATTTTTTGGCAGGTTGAGACACTTCATTGACATCATTGATCCTTCCACTCTTTTTGTGACAGAGGTACAAAAATATGATTTTCTAAGTTAAAGAGCTGATTCGAATGATTTGTTGTTTTTGCCTTTTAATGTTCTTGCACGTATATACTGTAATTAAATTTCTCTGCAGAAGATTTTTTTGAGAACGTCTGTGCAGCCCTTTGTGATGGAAATGTTTTGATCTCTGTTGCCTTTCACTTATGATAAAAGATAGACACTTCTCAGAATATCTTTTGAGTTCAGCAAAAGAAAGAGAGTGTGAATGAATGAGGAAAGATCCTTTTTTTGTTCACAGCTATAAAAAATGATTACTTATTTATTGACAACTGAATAGCTACTGATCAGTAGAGCATGTCAGTTTTATTTCTTTCAAGTTTTTCTTAAATCTTTATAGAGTCGTTTAAAAGAATGTGTCAAACTCCTGGATGATTTTAAGCGAGGCAATCTTCCTCCAGGAGTAACAGATCGTCAGGTGAAACCTTTACATATAAAACATCAGCAGTTATATCAGAATCAGTAAATGTGATGCATGTTTTCTGAAAGCATGTGTTTTTCGTCTCTGTTCAGCTCTGGGAGGCTCAGAAGGTGAAGCAGGTGAGACTCTTAGGGTCACTGTGATTTGTAAATGGTGGTTGGGAATAAGGTGACTGTCTCATCTCCTTTCAGGCCATCATTCACCCTGACACCGGTGAAAAGATCTTCATGCCTTTTCGCATGTCAGGTAAGAGTACAGACAGAGAGGGAGAGCAATCTAGAAACCTGAAATTCCTGATAATGAATTTCAGAAAATGTGCTTAAATATCGAAAATGTGCTTTAGTTGAGATTTATGTAAAAACTTCGGACAACAGTGTAAATAAGGTAAATAAGATTTTTGGTGTGGCACCACGGCAGAACGAACATAGCGGAAACGCTCTTGTTAAAAATCTGACAGACTGGAAAAGCATAACTTTAGAAAAAAATGAATGCAGATGGTGTTTTAAAAAAACACTCAAACAGCATTGATGATTTTTGTATGAGCTTCATTCCCATACGATTAATATGTGCAGCATACTAACTTATTTGTGAGAACAACCATACTTTAGTTAAAAAGTTGTTTTTTAAGTTCTGATTTGTTGTTGCTTTTTGTCTCTAACAGGCTATGTGCCATTTGGAACACCAATCGTAAGTTTGCTTGAAAAAAGATCAAAGTGCAAATAAAAAAACCACACAAAGAAAGCAAACACATTGCCATCTGTTAATACATATCAGACCTTCTTAGCATGGGATATGCAAGTCTGCAGTCTGTTTCTGTAGATAAGTGTAAATGATTAACCATCATTTTGCTGTAAACATGGTTTACTTATTAAATTGTTTTAGAAGTAATAATCTTTCACCTTTTTCTTGCAGGTTGTTGGTCTTCTCCTTCCAAACCAGACTTTAGCCTCTACTGTGTTCTGGCAGGTTAGGCGGCTTCTTTCCATCATCAGGAAGCATGAACTAGACAACAATAATTATTGCAAGCTGATTCTGCATTATGAGTTTCTCAGTATCACCTGTTTCAAAGAATTCATCTTACATAGTCCTAATTAATTCGGTTTTCTTTATATACTCTGCTTTCACCAGAAGCTGGCTTCACACAAATAAAAAGTCAATATTTAAAAGAGGAATCTTTATCAGCTGGTAGTTGTGTTCAAGCTAATCCAGAATTTCTCTCCTACAGTGGCTCAACCAGAGTCACAATGCTTGCGTGAACTACGCCAACCGCAACGCCACAAAGGTACGATTTGAAACGCTTTCAATTTGAGGTACAGCAATTGAAATGTAGTTGCAGATGCTTGTTCAGTGAGGCATTTCCTTTTCTCAATTCCATTTGAATGGTCATATTGTGCTAAAGGCCAGACGTCTGTTCTGCATCTGCGGCTCATGACCTCAGTGTTTTTGCATTGCACTGTAGAATCTGTTGTACATCATCTGCACTTAATGGTGATGATTTTACCCCCACTGTTATCTTTAGCCTACACCAACCTCAAAATTTATTCAGGGATACCTGGGAGCTGTCACCAGTGCTGTTTCTATAGCAGTAAGTCAATGTTTTGAAGTATTGTGTATTAATGTTTTTTAAATTTTTAAATAATACAAAATAGTGTTTAGGAACGCTTATAAATGAGAAACTATTTAGTATCCTTTTGTAGTAGTACTAATCTGTACCATAACATTTTAATGATTGTTTTACTTTTAATTTTAGTACAGTTTACACTTGGCCATTTAGCAGATGCTTTTATTCAAGATGACTTACAAAAACATCACAAGCAACAAACTAAAGCACATAAAAGAATGCTTAAAGTAGAAAGAGAGGACCGTTTTTAAGGAAATATATAATTTTCAAATTTAATCTTACTATTTTTGTGACATTTCCTGTTTTTAGGTGGGTTTGAATGTACTTATCGAAAAATCTAGCAAATTTAATCCAGCCACCAGACTATTTATACAGAGATTTATTCCATTCCCTGCTGTAGGTAAGTTTATACACAGATGCTCACCTCACACATCCATTCACTACAGTTGTGCTACAATTCTTAACAGTATAAAACTCCCCCTGCTGGTAGTCTGTAGTCATGACGCACAAATACCAGGAGCTGCAAATTAGTACAATTATTAGACTTCAGCTTAGTATTAAAATAATACAAGAGATATAAGAGGTTTATATTATATTGTTGTCAACAATTCATGCAATATAATGGTGTTGTTTAGCATGATTCATCATAAAAGTCTGCATCTTTTTTACAGCGAGTGCAAACATCTGCAATGTGGCTTTGATGAGACACAATGAGCTCTCTGAGGGAATAGATGTGCTGGACAGCAATGGAAATGTAGTTGGATCCTCACGAATAGCTGCCAAACATGTGAGTATGTTAGTATTGCAATAACATTTCGCTCAACAATTACTGTTATACTCTTTTTTACTAGTTGTATAGTAATAATGTACTGAAGCATCTTTAAAAAATAGAATATAAAACAATATAAAAAAAGATGTTATTTGCTAATCTGTGCTTTATTTTGAAATATTTTGAAGAAATATTTTTAAGAATATTTTTGCAATGTATATTCTTGCCCTAAACTGCAATGTAAAAAAATAAATCATGGTGAAGAAAAAAATGTCTTTATTTTCCTTTCTGGAGCTCAAGTCCTTTAAGATTTTCCTTTTCAAAAAAGTTTTTTCCTCTTCAAAAAAAAAATTTCCACTTCAAAATATTTTTTATCTTTACAATTTTTTTTTCATCCAAACATTTAGATTTTTTTCTCCATCTTTACAATTTTTTATATCTTCAAAAAAACTTTCATTTCATCTTCACAAAATGTTTTTCATCTTCAAGAAAATTTTTGTTATTAAAAAATATTGTCCTCTTAAATGTTTTTTTACATCTTTAAAAATGTTTTTGTCTTCAGATTTTTTTTCATCTTCAAAAAGTTTTTTCCATCTTCAAAAAGTCTCCACTTTAAAAAGTTTTTTTCTCGAAATTTGTTTATCTTCACAATGTTTTTTCATCTAAACATTTTTTGTCATCAAAAAAATTCCTTTTCCAAATTATTTTTCCATCTTCACAAATTGTTTTTTTTTTTTTTTTTTTTTTAGTTTTTTAGTCAAAAAATGTTTTCCTCTTAAAACGTTTTTTCTATCTTCACAATTTTTTTCATCTTCAAAAAAACATTTTTGTCATCATCAAAATAAAATCCTTTGTAAAAAAAAAAGTTTCTTTAAATGTTTTTTTCCATCTTCAATAAATTTTCCACAAATCTTCACAATTTTTTTTATCTTCACAATTTTTTTAATCTTCAAATAAAGTTTTTCATCTTCACAAAAAATGTTTGTCATCATCAAAAAAATTCCTCTTCAAAAATGTTTCCCTCTTCAGATTTTATTTTTCCATCTTCACATTTTTTCTATCTTTTTTATATCTTATATTTTTTTCTTAAAGTTTTTTGTATTAAATTTTTTTCATCTTCAAAAAGTTTTTTCTATCTTCACAATTTTTTTCATCTTCAAAAAAATGTTTGTCATCATCAAAATAATTATAGTTTTTTTTTCATCTTCACAATTTTTTCATCTTCACAAAAAATGTTTGTCATCATCAAAAAAATTCCTCTTCAAAAAATGTTTCCCTCTTCAGATTTTATTTTTCCATCTTCACATTTTTTATATTTTTTTTTATATCTTATATTTTTTTCTTAAAGTTTTTTGTATTACATTTTTTTCATCTTCAAAAAGTTTTTTCTATCTTCACAATTTTTTTCATCTTCAAAAAAACATTTTTGTCATCATCAAAATAAAATCCTTTGTAAAAAAAAGTTTCTTTAAATGTTTTTTTCCATCTTCAATAAATTTTCCACAAATCTTCACAATTTTTTTTATCTTCACAATTTTTTTAATCTTCAAATAAAGTTTGTCATCATCAAAAAAATTCCTCTTCAAAAATGTTTCCCTCTTCAGATTTTATTTTTCCATCTTCACATTTTTTCTATCTTTTTTATATCTTATATTTTTTTCTTAAAGTTTTTTGTATTAAATTTTTTTCATCTTCAAAAAGTTTTTTCTATCTTCACAATTTTTTTCATCTTCAAAAAGTTTTTTCTATCTTCACAATTTTTTTCATCTTCAAAAAATTTTTTGTCATCATCAAAAAAAATATAGTTTTTTTTCATCTTCACAATTTTTTCATCTTCACAAAAATGTTTGTCATCATCAAAAAAATTCCTCTTTAAAAAATGTTTCCCTCTTCAGATTTTATTTTTCCATCTTCACATTTTTTATATCTTTTTTTATATCTTGTATTATTTTCTTAAAGTTTTTTGTATTACATTTTTTTCATCTTCAAAAAGTTTTTTCTATCTTCACAATTTTTTTCATCTTCAAAAAAATGTTTGTCATCATCAAAAAAAATTCTAGTTTTTTTTTCATCTTCACAATTTTTTCATCTTCACAAAAAATGTTTGTCATCATCAAAAAAATTCCTCTTCAAAAAATGTTTCCCTCTTCAGATTTTATTTTTCCATCTTCACATTTTTATATCTTTTTTATATCTTATATTTTTTTCTTAAAGTTTTTTGTATTACATTTTTTTTATCTTCAAAAAGTTTTTTCTATCTTTACAATTTTTTTCATTTACAAAAAAATGTTTGTCATCATCAAAAAAAATATAGGTTTTTTTTCATCTTCACAATTTTTTCATCTTCACAAAAATGTTTGTCATCATCAAAAAAATTCTTCAAAAAATGTTTCCCTCTTCAGATTTTATTTTTCCATCTTCACATTTTTTATATCTTTTTTTATATCTTATATTTTTTTCTTAAAGTTTTTTGTATTACATTTTTTTCATCTTCAAAAAGTTTTTTCTATCTTCACAATTTTTTTCATCTTCAAAAAAATGTTTGTCATCATCAAAATAATTATAGTTTTTTTTTCATCTTCACAATTTTTTCATCTTCACAAAAAATGTTTGTCATCATCAAAAAAAATATAGTTTTTTTTATCTTCACAATTTTTTCATCTTCACAAAAAATGTTTGTCATCATCAAAAAAATTCTTCTTCAAAAAATGTTTCCCTCTTCAGATTTTATTTTTGCATCTTCACATTTTTATATCTTTTTTTTATATCTTTATTTTTTTTTTTTTCTTAATTTTTTTTTTTGTTTTTCTATTACAATTTTTTCATCTTCAAAAAAATGTTTGTCATCATCAAAATAATTATAGTTTTTTTTTTCATCTTCACAATTTTTTCATCTTCACAAAAAATGTTTGTCATCATCAAAAAAATTCCTCTTTAAAAAATGTTTCCCTCTTCAGATTTTATTTTTCCATCTTCACATTTTTATATCTTTTTTTTATATCTTGTATTTTTTTCTTTAAAGTTTTTGTATTACATTTTTTTTTCATCTTCAAAAGTTTTTTTCTATCTTCACAATTTTTTTCATCTTCAAAAAAATGTTTGTCATCATCAAAAAAATTATAGTTTTTTTTTCATCTTCACAATTTTTTCATCTTCACAAAAAATGTTTGTCATCATCAAAAAAATTCTTCTTCAAAAAATGTTTCCCTCTTCAGATTTTATTTTTCCATCTTCACATTTTTTATATCTTTTTTTATATCTTATATTTTTTTCTTAAAGTTTTTTGTATTACATTTTTTTCATCTTCAAAAAGTTTTTTCTATCTTCACAATTTTTTTTTCATTTTCAAAAAAATGTTTGTCATCATCAAAAAATATTTTCATCTTTTTTTCATCTTCACAAAAATGTTTTTCATCATCACAAAAAGATGTTTTTTTTTCATTTGTCATCATCACAAAAAAATTCTTCAAAAAAATGTTTCCTCTTCTTCCAGATTTTATCTTTTTTATCCATCTTAAACATTTTTATCTTTTTTTTTATCTTATTTTCTTTCACTTTTTTTCTTAAAGTTTTTTGTATTACATTTTTTTCATCTTCAAAACAAATTCCTTTTTAAAAGTATCTTCACATCTTTACAATTTTTTCATCTTAAAAAAATTTTGTGTTCATGAAAAATCATTTTTTTCATCTTGAAAAAAAATTTGAATTGAAAAAACTTTTAGAAGAAGAAAATTTATTGAAGATGGAAAAAACATTCAAGAAACTTTTCAAAGGATTTTATCTTGATGATGACAACAATTTTTTCAGATGAAAAAAAAATGAAACAAAATTGTCATTTAAGATGAAAAACATTGTAAAGATGTAAAAAAACTTTTTAAAACTTTTAAAAAGAGGAATTTTTTCATCTATCAAAAAAATGAAGATGAAAAATATATTGAAGATGAAAAAAAATATATTTTTTTTCATCTTGAAGATAAAAAATTGTGAAGATGATGTAATACAAAAACTTTGAAAAAAAAAATGAAGATTAAAAAAAAATAAAAAATATTGAAGATGGAAAAAAAAATTTCAAGAAACATTTTTACAAAGGATTTTATTTTGATGATGACAAACAATTTTGTTTTGTGAAGATGAAAAAAAAAAAAATATATTTTCAAGAAACAAAATTGTGAAGATAGAAAAACTTTTTTGAAAAAAAGATGAAAACATTAATAAAGATGTAAAAACTTTGAGAGTGGAAAAAAAAACTTTGAAGAAAGAGGAATTTGTTTTGATGATGACAAAATTTTTTGTGAAGATGAAAAACTTTTGAAGATTTGTGAAAATTTTTGAAGATGAAAAAAAAGTGAGAAACTTTTTTTAAAAATTTTATTTTGAAGATACAACAAAACTTTTGAAGATGAAAAAAAAAAATGTAATACAAAAAAGGTTTTTTAAGATGAAAAAAATATAAGATATAAAAACTTTTAAAAGAGAATATATGACAAAAAAATTTGTGAAGATGGAAAATAAAATCTGAAAGAGTGGAAACATTTTTGAAGATAGAAAAAACTTTTGAAGATGATGTAATAAAAATTTTAAGTGAAGATATAAAAAAGATGAAAAATTGTGAAGATGAAAAAAAAACTATATTTTTTTTGATGATGACAAACATTTTTTGTGAAGATGAAAAAATTGTGAAGATGAAAAAAAAACTAGAATTTTTTTTGATGATGACAAACATTTTTTTGAAGATGAAAAAAATTGTGAAGATAGAAAAAACTTTTTGAAGATGAAAAAAATGTAATACAAAAAACTTTAAGAAAATAATATAAGATATAAAAAAAATATTAAAAAATGTGAAGATGGAAAAATAAAATCTGAAGAGGGAAAAAAATTTTGAAGAGGAATTTTTTTGATGATGACAAACATTTTTTGTGAAGATGAAAAAAAATTGTGAAGATGAAAAAACTTTGTGAAGATTTGTGAAAAATTTATTGAAGATGGAAAAAAACATTTCAAGAAACTTTTTACAAAGGATTTTATTTTGATGATGACAACAATGTTTTTTTTATCTTCACAAAAAATGTTTGTCATCATCAAAAAAATTCCTCTTCAAAAAATTTTTTCCCTCTTCAGATTTTATTTTTCCATCTTCACATTTTTTAATATTTTTTTTATATCTTATATTATTTTCTTAAAGTTTTTTGTATTACATTTTTTTCATCTTCAAAAAGTTTTTTCTATCTTCACAATTTTTTTCATCTTCAAAAAGTTTTTTCTATCTTCACTTTTTTCATCTTCAAATAAAGTTTTTCATCTTCACAAATTTTATCATCATCAAAAAATCCCTCTTTTAAAAGTTTTTTCTTCTCAAAGTTTTTTACATCTTTACAATGTTTTTCATCTTAAAAAAACCTTTTGCCAATTTTTTTCTTGAAAAATATTTTTCCACCAAGGTTTTTTGCTTGCTAGCTAACTATAGCAGGTAGTGAAGATGATTTGATGTTTTGAAGAGGAACAAGATTTTCTTCAGAATTATTTTTTTAATGTTGTGGTTAAAGGCTTCTGTACAAGATGACATGAATCTGAAATGTCAATTTATTATGTCTTATTTTTTCAATTATTTTTCAGCAGATGTTCTTCTATTTTTCCCTAACAAAAAATGTTTTCCTCTTCAAAAAACATTTTAATCTTCAAACATTTTTTTCCATCTTCAAACATTTTTTGTCGTCCTCAAAACATTTCTTTCCTCTTCAAATTGTTTTTCACCTTCAAAAGATTTTTTCAAAAAAATGGTTTACTCTTCAAACAATGTTTTTCATCTTTACAAATTGTTTTTATTTTGCCATATTCAAAAATAATTTTCATCTTCAATACAAATGTTTTCATCTTCAAAAAAAATCTTTACAAGAATTTTTGCTTGCTAGCGAGGAAGAGGAAAAAATATTATTGAATAGGAAAAAGAATATCTTTAGGACATTCTAGGATATAAGGACAATTTTAAAAAATTTTCTTCGCAATGAATTTTTTTTATGTTGTGGTTCAGGGCTTCTGTACAAAAATGACATAATTTAAAAAAATTATTTTGTCATTTGTCATTTGTCTTTTTCAATTATTTTTATTAGGCACTGATAGAGACCGCAGTTACAAGAGTGGTTCTGCCATTGCCCATCTTTGTCCTTCCACCAATCATTATGGCTTTCTTGGAAAAGTATGAATTTACACGTTTTAGCTGCTTTTGAAACATTTTGTCAACTAAAGTATGACTATGAAAAGAAAGTTGTGGTAAAAAATCTGGTACATCCAAAATATACATGTAAATTATTTAGCTCTTTTACATCTTTTACAAAATACTGCTTCTGTTTCATTACTTTTTAATGATAAAAATACAACTAGAAAGTGTTTTTACTCTCTTCTTTCAGGCTTCCTCTAATGAAAGCCCATCGTCGCATGATGCTTCCTGTGCACAGCTTAGTGTGTCTGGCTGTCTTTGGTCTGTCCTTGCCTCTGGCCATCAGCCTTTTCCCACAAATGTCACAGGTACTGTAGTAATACCCACCTCACTTTACCTTTAGTATGTAGGATAAAGACAGAGAAGGGCTTTATCCTCTCTCCAGCAAACACTAGCCTGCAGATTTAATTTTGTCTGTCAACCTCTGTCATTAATCTTTCTGTGTGTGTGTGTACTATGAATAATACTATAGCAAGGAATGGCTTGCTAATCTTTTTTTGCTCCTCACAGATTGAGACATCTCACCTTGAGCCCGAAATTGCCATGGCAACAGATTGCAAGGTGCTGACTTACAACAAGGGACTGTGATGAAAGAGATAGAAAGTGCAAGAGTGAGAGGAAAAAAGCAAAGAAGAGGAGATTCTGCTTTTAATCAGCTGTCTGAGATTGCCAAGGACACGATAATAGCACAACACAAACAAACAGCGTTACAAAGAATAGCGTGTTCTGAGCAATAGTAACCAGCTAACCCTTTTCTTAATTTTTGAGCCATTTTATACAACTCATTAATTAATTAATAAATACAGTATTTAAGATTTTACAGAATACAGTGACAAAGGCCTTACATTAAATGACTTCTTATTATAATGTTAGGTAATGTTATTAAAACATAAATAATGGGAGTGTAAGCACAGCTTTAAAATTGTATTATTCTGTTATTGTATGGCACTTTATTCACAATTAAGGTGTTTATGTGCATGTGATACTTAATATATTCCAAACCCTTTAATGTGTACAGAGTTGATCTTTTAAAACAGGCGTTTACAACGCAAATGTTAGTATTTTAAAACTACTGTATTTTTACTTCAAGCTAAATGTACAAATACATGTTTGAAAATTTTACTATTTTTGAGGTCTGAACTTTTCTGCTTGCTAACATTAACAAACGTTAACATTCACATTAAATTGTTTAACAATGTAAATTTGTTTTGTTTTTTTGCCATAACCACAAGTGCCACACATTTTCTTTTAAAATTGAAATTTTTGATTAAGCAAAATTTTTGTTTTTTAATTATTTTAATGTCAAGACATTGTATTTGATTACCTTTAATGAAAGGCTTATAAATAGGACATAACAGAAACGGTGATCAAGAAACATCAGCAATAGCAATAATCACATTTTTAAACCCTTGATAAACATCTTTCTATTCCCTCCTGTTTTTCATTTAGCTGTTTGTGTTTCACAACAATCCTCCAGGTTAAAGGTTCAGAGTTCAACAGGGATGAGCAACATTCTTAACATTCCATGTTTTCCATCTTCCCCGTCTCTAAATTTTCTTAACATACTTATGGAGTGCAATATCTAACCAAAGTAAATGTTTCACCAGGAGACTGCATCAACAGAAACGGCTTCATGTGAAAAACCTTCACTGGATAGAGAGAGAATATCTGGTCTAATTGACTACCATAATGCAAAAATCACAATATTGTGTATACATTCACATTTAGAAATAATCATGGGTCTAGCCTGAGCATATGCTGCAGGCTTTCCTTCCCATTCACTTAAAATTCACATTATATGGCTAAAGAAAAAAAGTTATTCAGTTCTTGCGTATTCAAGAGAAATGCAATAGTGCAATATGTATCATAGTTTAAGAACTCTTTGACCTTATCACGTACAACATGTTAAGTCAAGGAGTGTATGTTACGCCAAACACACAAATGAATATGCCTTCATCATCACAAATTAGTTAAGCATTTTAAGATAAAAACAAGTGCATACAAATTAAATACTGATGTATTTTGGTGACATGCATGAGAACTGGAGATTGTCAATTTATCTTCGTTCCATTTTAACACTGATCTGGGACCTGTGTCTTCCTTTATAAATTGTAACATTATGATTACAGAAGTGCCAATAAAGCTGCTCCAAGATCAGCCTCGAGGAGACACTTCTGTGAACACTATATGGTTAAATAAAAACACTAGGAGTGTGTGAAGGGTGCGAGTGTGAATGCGGATGATGGAGAGGGCAATCTAAATGTGCTTGGCCCAAAAGAAATTCCTTTTCACGGGGTAGACATGGCCCGGTAAATTGCTGGCTGTGGGAATGGTAGAGCCTCAGGAAAGACAAGATAGCTTGAGCCAACCAAAGAGCTGTTACACACCACAGAGAGATCTGCGAAGAGATAGAGATGATAATGCATTAGCATTAACACATTAATGTCATTAACATTTTAATGTCTTGCTGAGAAACTGAGGAGACATTGATCTCAAACATGAGTCATTTGTACCTGTGCACAGTTGAGCTCCGAGTAGAAAGAAGATGTCTCGACATCCAGATAAAGAGGAACAGACTGAGATTCAGCACAACTTAAAAAATAAAAAATAAAAAGATTAAAATACCAGTTGAAGGGATAAATCTATCCATGCTTATTAATGAATGTGTGCCAACATTAAGTAACTCTTTCATTCAATAATAAAAATATGACCCTGTCTGTGAAAACACAGCTCATTTGTTATTTAACCTAATTACTGTCACTGTTCATATTGTGCATACACAGTACTCAATGCAAAAGGCTGAACTACAATGTTTAAAATTTTAAATAAAATCAATAATAATTATTAAGGTTTTTTTATATTTAAAGTTTATGTTATGAAAATTTGTCAAATGTTTATTATCGACTCTTAGACATTTCCATCAATGTATAGTTAATCAGATTAGATTCAACTATAAAATAAAGTAAAATAGTAAAATAAATGAAGTGTTCTACCTGTGAAATGGTTACAGTTAACAGGTTAATGTTTTCCACATAAAATCATTCTACATGTAAAGAACAATATAACCTAAATAAATATATAACCTTGATATCTTTAATACTGACTGAGTAATGCCATCTCACTCTATACAATCTGTGCCAAATGTATTTAATATGAAAAAGCATTTTGTTATTTGAAGAGAAATAACACCTATTAACAAAAATAATACAAAATTAAGTCTGTAATCAATTATTTAATGATGAAAATTGAACAGTTACACTTAATTATCTTATCAACACATTAACAATTTATTTTCTCAGGAGAAACGGACATCTTATTTCCCTTTTTACTTTAACATTTCATAGTTAAATTCTAATCTAATCGTAAGAAACTATATATTAATGGAAATGTGTAATACTTAAGATTAAATATTTGACAAATTTCATAACAATAAACATAAAAAAGTAAAACAATGTTAATGTTATTTATAAAAATACCTAAAATATAAAAAATAAAAATGTTTTAAAAAATCTAATATCAAAAAATAAATTAAATTAAAAGTAAATTTGGATACAGAATACTTAATATGTGCAGTGACAGTTTAAAACAGGACTAGTATTATCCATATTATAATGCTAAAGTATTTATAGCCTGGGTCACATTTTCTTCAATGCTACTTTCAAACAGTACAATAAACCCACTTGAAAAAAGCTTGTAGATGTAAATCTTGTATACCTGTATTGTCGGGTGTTGTGATCCGTGACAGTGTTGCACCAGGACACAAGGCCAAGAGAGAGAGTGACACTTGCCCCTCCAGAGAGGAAGAGAACACACAGACTCATCAACAGCGTGAGGAAGGCGGAGAACAGCGTGCTGCACAACACAAACAAGTGTTTTATAAGTTTCATTTTAAAATGTATATATGCATTACATAAAATATATTTAAAAATAACACTCATATTTTTTTCTTATAATACTCACTCGTCATGCCGGCGGTGGAGATAGAACAAGCTCCTCCAGCCTTGAACTGCGCCGTACAACACAGTGAACACACCGACAAATGTGGCAAACTGGCAGGCGGCCGGTGGACCCCATTGTTGCACAACCAGATGACTGACCTCTCTGGACTCTCCCTCGCCCACCGTGAGGTTTTCAGTCCGCCAGAACCCTTGACTGAACAACGCACACCTTCCCTTAAAAGCGGATCCGTTAAGGGCGAGCGGTACGACCACCGACAGTCCAGCGATAACGGAGAGGGTGTGGGCGGCGCAGTGAGCCAGCAAGAGTCGCCGATCCAGCTCCATACTCCAAGATTAGTTTCAGTTTGTGAATAGATGCGTTTAGCTGCGGAAAGTTGTATGTTTGTATTATTAGATAATGTACATGAGAATGTAAACCACAAATAAAACGTGGAATTTTACAACAACACAACACAGCGGCTCTGCTTGTGTCGGGACTCCTCCCCCTCCGGCGGCAACGGACCGACTTCAGACTGTTGTGACGCACTGTCACACGATGTGCACGTACACTGCGTCTATATAAAATATATCTAATAATATCCAAGAAATAATATATTTTACGTTATATTTAATTACAACAACGCAAATGTGGATTTAAGGTCTGAGAGGTTTTCTGTAACAGAGAGACAAATGTCAGCCCCACACCCCATGTAACTCGGTTAGTGGGGCAAACGGTGTATTATATAAAGCACATAATGACACACCAAAACATGGAAGTGGGTCATAATGTTTCCATTAATAACAGCTACAAAAACAACAAATAACATTTTTGTTTGTATTAGACAAGTATTTAACATGCATTACATTAATCATACATCTAAAGTATATCTGCATTAGATTGTAACGTGTTTACTCAGACCATAGACCACTTTTAAAAGGGCTTAATTTTAAAAACGTCAGATCTACTTAAAAACATTTATTGCAGGTAAAGATGCATATTATTTCTAAAACTTAGAAGGGCGTGGCATTCTCACTCACTGGCTTTTTACGTAGTTTGTAAAGAAGTCTGCATCGCTCCATAATGAGCAAGGAGGTGCATTGTGTAATATTTATGATGATCTATTGACAGAAATGCAATATAATATACATAGCTATGTTTTGTGAAAAGATCTTACAAAAATGAACCGCTATGTTTTTATTACCTTGAAATTAGCGCATTTCAGCTCCTTGCACCGCGGGTCCCCACATGGAAGTCCCCATTTTGCACCGCCATGTTTCTACAGTAGCCCTGAACGGACAAACTGCTTTACAGAGCGCGTTTCGCGTTTTCGTCACATATATTTTGTCATGAACAAGTAACAATAATATTCGCAGTAAAATATCGGTTTACTGAATAATAAAGTAAATATAATTCCTTAATTTACGTTTGTACGAAATCCACATTGACTGACTGGCTACTCTCTGCTGTCTCAAACGACGACATGTTTGTTTTGTGTCGGCCACCGTAACTTCTCTATGGCTTTCGAAAGGGAGGGGTGAGCCGTTGTTTGCAATTCTCAACTTCACCGTTAGAAGCCGCTAAAATTTACACACTATTTGTATAACACACAGTTATACAAACTATCATTGTAATGTTTGTCTATGTACGCGCCTTTCGTCCATTACTAAAATGAAAAGTAAAGCAGAAACATTCTATAAGATATTTTTCAACGACGTGATTAAAAGAGTGTAGTTTATATATAAAGTATGTAAAAACGTAGATACAAATCTTTCATGTGACGTTTGATTGACACTTGCGCTTTTATTATTCTACCAGCATGTGGCAGTATTTACAACGGCAACACAGAACCATAACAACCACGGCTCGAAGAAGATCGTCAAAGATTTATTTCTTTAGCGTTCTAGCAATATTTATCAGCATTAATATTGCGGTCTAAGAGGATTGTTGCCATTTTAAAGTTCTAAGTCTAAGCACCATGGATGAAAAGGTAAAATACTTTGTTTTTTTTATGTGATAGCGAATGGTGATTTACTACTACATGCTTGGCTGGGTGTATGTTATTTTTTAAAAAGCCATGAAAAGTTATTACTTTTTATAATACGTGTATGACTACTTGTTTGTGTGTGTATTTTTGCTTTATTTAGTTAATATAAAGGCGTTACACATGTGCGTTAACTACACACTCAGATCAGTGGTTAAATCTGGTATAATATTGTATTTACAACAGTTTATCAATTCGTTACTTTTAATACTTTTGAAAGTGTAGTGATTATTATAATATGGTATAGTGCACTAAAGATTACTATAGTAAAAGCTACAGTATTTTTCACATGAGGGTTGGTATATATTGATATAGAGACTGCATGTACTTTAAGTACTATCAATAATGCGGTAACTCACATTCATTGACGTGTGACAGGTGTTAGATCCTAATGCAGGGGATGATGGGTCATGTTTGGGAGCCACCGGAGGATCGTCCGTCTCCCGTTTGGACTCGCAGCTCCAGCAGGCTGTTCAGTTAAAGGCGGAGGGTAACGCATTCTACCGGGAGAAAAACGTGCGCGCCGCCATCGGACGTTATCACCGCGCGCTGCTCGTGCTCCGTGGCTTGGACTCTGAGGTGAACGCTGCCATTCAGGGGTTTAACCCTATGGTGCCTAAACTGAACCCAGAGCAGGAGGAGCTGTTGAGAAACACTCAAATAGATTGTTATAACAATTTAGCAGGTGTGTAACATGTACCACAAATATGTAAAAATGTACCGTCAGTTACAGTGATCGTATCTGATGGGTAAATGTATGCATTTGGAAAAATGACTTTCAGTGCATTTAAGATTTTTATTCCATAGGATAACACATGATCATGTTTATCTAGTACATCATGCATTGGTTACCCAGATAGCAAAATAATTTATTTAATGTTGAATCAATGTTAAGAATAATGACATTAACACTGATTCAATAATCTTTGCGGTTTGTAAGTTGCTTTGGATAAAAGCATGTGTCAAATGGGCAATTTCATGCAAATGTCAACCTTACCATGAGAAAAATAAAGTTTTTAACCATACTGATACCTCACATGCCAATATTTGGTGATTTAAATACCCATGTGAGATTAAAAACATTTTTATGTTTAAACATTTCCATAAGTCAGGTAATGTGCTACTTTCATATCCATAACAGTCTATATTCCTCATAAATTAAAATAAATGTTATTTATGTTTATTAAAGAGTCATTCCTTCTCCATTTGTTGGTTATTGTTTCTGATTTGTGCATTTTAGTTCACAGAAATTCATTGAAAAAAGTATGTTGCCTGAAAACATGTTCTTTTATCACATCCATAACATGTATATTTCCTTTTTTAAAATAGATAACTGCATAGACAAATGTTTTTCTGATGTCTGTATTCTGTCAACAGAGATTTAGGAAAATATAAACCGATGGTTCAATGTATTTGTAATAATGCACTCAGTGATAATTTATATGTAAAGTTTTAATCAAAAATGGCACATCCATAATGCTGGAATTGTCCATATGTGTAAATTTAGCACCACGCTTTACATTGAGTTACAGGAACCTAATCTAAAACCCCAGATGCTTACATGAGAATACAATATCATATATATATATGTCTTTTATTGCACAACGGAAAAATCATTGTCTTCCCTAATTTTCTCTTTTTCCTGTTTCACAGCATGTTTGCTACAGCGAGAGGTGGTCGACTATGCTCGCGTGTTAGAGTACAGTCTGAAAGTGCTTTATTGGAGGGCTGGTGACACTAAGGCCCTGTACAGAGCCGGGGTGGCTTCATTAGAACTAGGTGATGCTCAGACCGCTCGACAGTACCTCTTACAAGCCAGCAGGGCCACACCAAATGGTAAAAGCATCACATCTTTATTTCACAATTGTTATGCTGCCAAGGATTTCCAGCTACAGTACAGGAGATATATATATATGGATATTGAGACTATTATGCAACATAGTGCTGCGCTTTTCGCAGGATTAATCCAATTTTTCACAGTTGGTAAGATCAGATACCTGAGCCTTGCAGAATTCTATTGATCTTAAATAAAAAAAAAAGCTTTTTATAGCTGTGTTCACTATTAGGTTTGAACATAAAGCAGGTAAATTCATTTCATCCTGTTCTCTTTTTCTCAGATGCAAACGTGAAGAAACAGCTACAGCGAGTGGAGGAGAGACTCAGCAAAGACTATCAGAAAGAGAAGGCGCTTTATAAAGGCATGTTTAGTAAGCAGAAACAAGAGGAAGAGCCACTGGCGGATGAGAAGAGCCAAAAACAGGTCTAAATGGACAGATTATACATGTCTCAGCAGGCACATGTGTAAAAAAGTTACATCAACTCATAAAGGAGCTGATGGTTTCCTAATGGAAATGATCGCTTAGTTTTGCCTTAGGGTACAGAAAATTTGCCACATAGGATAAGACGTATGCCGGGACTGAAATGCAGTGCAAAATGGCAGCTTGAAGAACAGTTTTGTGCACTTAAAAGTAAAACTTAAATTTTGGTTTCTATTGTATTTGACTAATTTGCCATTTCTGTCGTGTCAAATTTTGCATTTGTTTTTTGTACCTCAGATTAAAGTTCTTATCTTTATTTTGTTCATCCAAATAAATATTTTTGAAAGTACATATTCATTTGCTTTTCAGATTTGCTTTGGTTTTGTTAAAGTGGAAATGGATGATGCTAACATAATTGTAAAAGTGAAAATTAAAGTCTTAATGAAAGCAGACGTGTGTTTGTGTGTGAAGGTTTACAAATGTTATTCTTCTGTACCACTTAATGCTTCAGTGTCAGCTTTGATAAAAACAACATGCAGTCAAGCAAATGAGTTGGAAATACTTTTATTGATTATCTATGTTTTAGCACGTTAACAATTTCAAATATCAAATAACATTTTTTCATAAAGTCCTGAGCACAGAGTTCATACAACATATTTTTCTTTATTTGGTCAGCATATACTTTAGAGTGCTTTAAGCATAATAGGTTCATAGTAAAAACAACACCAGCAGCACTATGACCGTAACAGTGCACAAAGACACAGCACAAAATGGCATGCAGAAGCACCTAAACAAGCAGAAGAAAATGTTAAAAGTTTGAAAAAGTTGGCAGCACGGTTTCACCCATTTGGAAACGTTCTTATGCTATGAATACTAATCTTTCTTTTTTGATTTCTGATTTTTATTGAAACTGAGAGACCTCATGGAGCCGAAAACCTTTCTTCCAAGGTCCCGGAATGATCTGGAGCGGGTGAGAGGGGCTGATGGGGGCGGAGAGGGAGAGAGTGAAGGGGAAGAAAGAGGAGAGAGCGAGTGACTGCTTCCTTCTAGGCTCTGAGAACGAGACAGATGGAAAAGACTGGCAGTGGAAGAGTGATGTTTGTCTTCCTTTCTCACAAGATGGCGAGTACGTTCAGAGCCCCGTCCCGCTCGGCTGATTTCAAAAGAGGAACGCCACTGACTGCTTTCACGTTTTTGTGAATGTGGCTCGAGTATTCCCTGAGACTCGCTTCGAAATAACGCTCGTCTGGACAACCGGAGGCTGGAGCTCCGCCCGTCCCAACTCGTCCCTTTCTTTTTCTCTCTCGAGTTGTTGCCTCTTTGTTCCTGCCTAGTGGATGACGTTTCTTTCAAAGAGGTGTGCCTCCAGTTGTATCCAGCAGCCCTCTCATCTTCCTCCTCTCTTCCCCAAAGTCGTGCTTCAAAGCCCTTCCAGAACTTTCCACCTTTTTTAGGCATCTCAGTGCTCATTTCATCCTCCCATCCAATGCTGTAGTCTCTCCCCGAGTAACTACTCACCGTGGATGCTCGGATAAGCTCTCTGGAAGCATGTTTACCCTGGTACAGCCTTTCTCCATCTCCGCTTCTTCTCCATCCTTTGTCTTGAGGTCTCCATCCAGCTCCTGCGTTCTGCCTGAGAGAACCTCCCCGAGGTCGAATGAGCCCCTCCAGTGGGGAACTAGATGGGTGAAAACGTGGCAGAGAGCACTGGGACGGAGAGTCACGACGAAATACTGATAGTTGTGCTGGAGTGAAAGGTGAATTAGAAAGTAGCCGAGGTGGGGAGTGAACTCTGGTGTGGGAGGAGCCAGGAGAGGAGGCAGGGTCTGACTGATTATGTGGGAAGGGAAGGATGGGAGATGAACGAGTAGGCGTCAGGCCCGAATTATCAGAATGAGGGCTACTTGATTGTGAAGTCAGCGCTGAATGGCAATCCGAGTGAGAAACTTGCAGGCGGTGCTGCTGGGATAAGAAGTCCTGTCCTGCGCTTGCACTTCCTGTCCAGCTGTTTGATGATGATGGCGTCAGATTAGTTTGATTTAATCCATAAGGATGTTGAAATGAAGAGCGTTGCAGTGAAGAAACATTATTTGGAGTTGTACCTCTTTCACTTTTAAAACATTCTGTATCCAACTCCACTCCCTCCTCCATCAAACCAATAACGACAGATCTTGGCAGCCCAGATACACGAGAGATTTCACAAACAACTGCTGAGTCTTCATTAAGTTTCGGAGGGCTGTCTGAAGCGTTGGTTGCCTCTTCCCTCGAGAATCCGCTCCAGTCTAATGACTTGGAGAAGCCCATTGGGGTAAAAGTCTTTCCGGTTATCTCCAGAGACCCTCGATGGTTCACTGAGGAAGGGCAGGTGGAGATTCTAGGTCTCCTGCTCCAGTTTGGAGTGCTGGTGATAGTGGACGTAGAAGAGGAAGGGGAGGCAGTTGGAGTAACTAAACTGGCAGAGAGATGTCCACAGGACCCTGATACCTCCTCTTTCACATTTTTAGCATCAAAACTCAATGTCTTGTTCAGGTTTGGATTCAGGTTCAAATTTAGATTCAAGTGGAAGCTGATGTTGAAATCCTCCCCTGTCACCGAAGGCAAGTTTCCAAGGTTGATGGAATTGCGACTGGCATGTTTTCCAATACTGCTCAGACTGACTCTCGCTGAATTTCCCAGTATGGACTTACATGGAGTCACGCTACCTCCAGACAGGCTAGAGGAGGAAGCACTTCTCGGATGAAGCCCCTCGTAACCAGCAATGTTCTTTTGGTGTCCGCGACTTGCGGTTTCAGCTGCCACCCTGCTGTGATACTGATGGACTAATCTGTTGATGTATTGCTCCAGCTGAGTAAAGGATGGAGAAGTTGGGGGTTGGCTCTTTGTGGAAGGTTCTTCAAGTGCTGGCTCTACTGGTTGTTCACTTTCTGGGCTGGGGGAGAGGCGAGTGGGGGACGGCTCCTGGCAGGAGGTGAACAGGGGGCTCTGGAGGGCCACAGCATGAAGTGGACTGGGGTATGGGTAAACCTCCTTTGTCTTCCGAGACACTAGATCTGAGAAAAATTTGGGGTCCAGCTGAAGCTGTGGACTGGAGTTGGAAGAGGGCAGAAAAGAGCCTGGGTGTATTCCTCCCAAACTGGAACAGAGGTCTGTCAGGAACATGAGGCTGTTGATCTCGAGGTCCCCTGTAGACGAGAAAATTATATAAATTTAACTATCCAAATACACATTATTTCAATACAATAGCCAGTTTAATAAAGACAGCATGAAATACGATTACAAGGGTGATCTCACAAAAAACATGTCGAAGTCACAATTCACCCCAAAATGATAAACAAATTCACTTTTTTTTGCACTGTGATGTTATTTTCATGACAAAATGAAATTATTTTTACCATAATGAATTTTAATTTTGAGTTTTTTTATATTCATTACTCTTTTAAATGGTGTTTTTTTTTTAAATTACAACATGTTTATTCTAAATAAATGCCGAAAAAACTATATTATTAACATATATATACAGACATAAGATTTCTGTATTTCTTTGTTATTCTTTAAATATTTAATGCAGCATCAAGGCAATAAAACAAATTGAAACAAATAAACAATTAAGGGGTAATGCAAAAAAGACAGGATAATGCAATAAGGGGTTTTAATGTGTTTTAATGACCTTTTAATATGCCGGATCACCCACAAAATCTTCATAACAAAAAGATAGTCATACCAGTAGAAAAGGGCCTTCGGTCCTGTTTCTCCACTGTCCTGTCAGGACAGCCCACACTCTGAGATTCAGCCTCCCTCCAGTGGATGGCGCTATGATCCAGTGAGCGAGGCCTACAGCTGACTTTCACTGCCCCTCCAGGAGCCGCCTCACTGGACACTGAATAACAAGAGTCTGACAGAGAACTCCCACTGACCGAGTAAAAGCCTGTTGTGAAGAGAGTGATAGATGAAGATAAGAATGTTGGGGGGTAGTGTTTCCGGGGTGACAGATGATAAAAATTATGGTAGATTAGTGTACACCTACTTAAAAAAAAGAATCTGCCAAAACATAGATACTTCATGTTATGTTGAAGATAAAAGTTCAACACTAATTATGCCTCAGTCATGTATTGTCAAATGCAGTGAAAGCATTAACAGGAACTGTTTTACATTCAGTGTCATTGATTGATTGAATGATGGTATGAATCTCTTTAAAGTTTCAACATGTTCCAGCATGTTGTGTAATTTTATTTTATCATCTAAACCTGCTATGTGTCATTTTTGTGGGTGTTAAAATACATTCTCGTTTCCCAGCTAAATGTGCAGTCACTTATTTGTAAGCCATGGCTGGAAAAGTGTAAACATTTTAAAGCTTTTAAAATTGCTCTTGCATATTTGATCTTGATTTTCTGACTATATTCAAAAATTAAATCTTAGCATCGATGAATGTGGTGATTATGGAAATAATAAAATTTTATTTTATAATATAAGTTTAAGACTAGTTTAGTTTTTATTTTCATTTTTTGTTTATGTCTGAATTGAATCGTTTCCAAAGGAAATAAAAACTACACCTGTTACAGGTGGAACACTATTCGCTTTAATATTTCATAGTTGAATTTTAATGTAATTATGACAAACTATAAATTGATGGAAATGTCAAAAATATTTCATAACAATAAACAAACAAAAAAATTATGAAAACCACAATTAAAATAGCCAAAATAGTAGTGGATAGTGGATTTTCATGTGTACACTCAATGCAGTGCAGTGACGTGTATCAAGTAAAACAGTTTGTCTTTCAAGGTTTCAGATAGACCATTTTTCCATGCCAAGCTTCGACCAGCAATGTTGAATAGCATGCCATGCCAAAAATAACCAGCTCTGACTAAACTACACAATGCTCTAAATGTCAAATGTTAAAAATGGAAACAATACTGTGGAAGAATGACAAATCACTCACACACAGAACAGAGCTGTAAAAAAACACCTCAAAATGAAACCCATCCTAAAGTTTAATATCAGCACCTGAGCTGGGTCTGGAGTCGCAATCAAGTGCCATGGTGCCTGGGAGGTCTGGAGTGGGAGAGGACAGCAGATCAGACGGGACGTCCCAAGACAAGGTGGACCAGCGTGAACCGATCCCCTCTCCTGTAGCGCTCAGACACGGCAGATCAGGGTGTGCTGGGGACAGACTCTGAAACAGATGGTGGAGTCGTGTTAATACAAGTCAGTGTTGTCTGTGATGTTAATATTTACAAAACATTACACCTGCAAGAGCAAAAAGACACTATTCGTCACAGGCTTTATGGTGTCTAAGCCTTTATCTAATAACTGGTGTCTGTTACACAACATCAACTTGGGATAAGGTTCACTTCTAAAGTTTTAAATGGGGTTTTACTGGAGTAAGCTGTTTGTGATCCCCAGCCTCCCCCATGATCCGAAGGAATCTTCTCCAGCGTCACTTCTTAAGTATTCCATTAAACAAATGACTATTGTGCATTCTCCTGTTAAGTCTGATCAACCTTCTGTCAGACCTTAAACACAGACAATGCAGGTGATGCATTGCCGAAATGAAAAAGTCGGGGGAGGGCGGTTAATAACCAGAAAGCGGAGAAAGACAGATGATAAAACAAAGGAGAGACGGGGAAAAGAAGGGGGGATAATGGGTATTGAAAGAGAGACTTTGACCAGGCTTATCTCCGCTTCAGCAGTTTACCCACAATTCCTTTCTCGCACTCTAAAAATACATATAGGAGAAAAACACACACAAAAAATGAGCATGATATTAAGAGTTTGAAAAAGATAAAGGTTGAAAACTCATGTAGGGGGACAGCTTCAAGATTGATAGCGCAGAAAGAAAAGAAGGGAGTTTCGGATAAAGTCAGGAGCACGGGGGATGGGTTGCCTAGCGAGACGAACAGCATGACGGAGGCATCTCCTATGTCCAACCTCCCCCCAAAACACCACCACAAGTGCTGGATATAACTGCCTCCCCCAATTCACTTTAGAGAACTGTCAGGCCTCTCGTCTTATCCTGCCCTCTCTCCGCTTCTCTTTCTCTCTCTGCTTCTCCTCGCCCACACATCCGATTTAGCAGCAATACTTTAACTCCCTCTTTGCTGGTGGAACATGGAGTCATACGTGCGTTCACGATTCCACATGCATTCGACAAAAAAAAGCACTGACTTCTGCCTAAAATCCCACAGACACTCAGACAACTTTGTGTGATTTGTCCTCAGCACAGTCACCTTTGGCTTACTGGCACTATTTTCTGTAAAGCACCTTTAAAACAATATGCACTTTAAAGAACATACACAAATATAAAACATGGACAAACTCAAACACATTTCACTCCAATACACCCACAAAAAACATTTACACTAGACATTACAGATCCACAATCGATAATGTTGCATTTTATAATTTTATTGTATGGGGGGTTGATAAGGACCATTTGGTCAATGGGGGAAACCTGATACAAGTCTCACGTTGGACACTTTGGCCATTTTCCAACTACAGATCAATCACGACGATACGGAAACCAAATTACATAATGATGGTGATCCAAATTGACATACAATAATAAAAATAATGCAGTGAACATCTATAGCCCAGACATTGGCTCCATTACTGGAGCACTTACTAATTTAACCGTATCACTGACACAGGAAATGGATTAACGTCATATAATAACAAGGTGAATCTTGTGGGAGGCAGCAGGGAGACGGCGTTTCAACCACTGACGCGACGCAATCAATCCTTGATTCTTACAGACTGAGAAACCACATCACAATGTAACACTATAATAAATCAATGTCAGTTAAATGAAATATGATATACATATTAGGTACTCTTAAGAAATCCAATAAAGCATTTCAACACAGCTCATCCTACTGAGGGGTTAACAAACATGGCACAACGCCATCCTCCATCTTTCGGACCATCTCTCCATCCTCTCTTTCCCTCAGCGGGTAGCACAGGAGAGGTGATATCTGTGACGCCAACAAGAGAAACATTTCTCCATGTGGTGTTTATGCAAATGGAAGTTGCGTAGGTGGGGAGGCAACAACATTGCCCTATGATGACTAATACGTTTTGTCTCATGATACATTTACTGTTTGTAATGCACATATTTTACCAGCCTTTAAATGCTTGCTAAATTGGTCTTTTGAAATACTTGTGTGTCATTAAAGGAAATGTTTTTAAGTGTATCACTTTGATCGATGAGATCCAGGATAATTCGGGAAATGACTTTTATATAAATAATTGATTATATAAATAATTAATCATACACTCAGTCGCATCGTCTGCGAAGAGAAATAGTCGTGTACATCTATTTTACATACATTAAAGGTCACCTGTGACCTCCTTGGAGTTCACACTGGCCATTATATAAAACACACAATGGTGCTTCTATTGTAAACTTACACATATACTTACCTCCTTCTCCCATTACACACCTGAATTGCACCTGTCATGTGTGATCAATACCAGGTCACATCACTTAGACAAAATCAACATTTTACTACCACACATTCAGTGCAGAATCTAGATCAAAATATGCAATCATTCATATTTATCTATAATTTTCGTATGACACATACATATGAATGGTGTACTAGTACCCAATTGGTTGTTCATGCTTTTCAAAGGCGCAGTGGCCTAGAATAGCAGGCTAATAAAACTCAACCTTGACGTTCAGGAAAACGGTGTGCACAATATGAAATGTAAACACAGCAGCGTCCTGTATAGGTCGTTCAACACGAGATCCATTGGCTGCCAGTGTCACCTCTACCAAGCAGGTGGCACCAGCAGGACTCCAAATATCAAAGTAACATTTATAAAGGAAACATAACGTTCATTTGGTATTTTCCCACGTCCCCACTGACCTGTTGCCTGCGGGAGGTTGCGGCACCATCCTCGGCGGCACTCTCCTGTTCATCCCCCCGGTGAGCGGCCGCTGCGTTCCCGTCCAGCACCGCATCCACCATCTCCAGCTGTCGTCCTCTAAGCAGGTCCAGCTCCATGATGCCGGCCAGGGTCGCTTTCAATCGCTCTCCGATACGAACCCGCTCGCTCCCTGACCATAGCGAATTCACGCAACCGCGGCGTCCGGCCATTGTGCGCGCAAAATCGGTTTCGCCCGGTGAACGGGAGAGATTACGGTTCACCTTTACGCAAAGCCAGAGCACCGACTGTCAATGCAGTATCAGCGCTGTGCGACATGGGCAGCGCTGTATAACCGGAGGCGATGCTTAAAATTCACAGTCCGTAACAATGTCTCAATCCAGCTCTAGAAAACGCGGTACCGAGATAACTCGGGAGCTAACTTTCGCACACGTAACAAAGGCATACTTTCAAGGTCTGCGACCGCCGAATTTGCAGGCGTGGGCGAAACGATCATTGATCCTTCCCCACCTAACCATTTTGAGATGCTTCACCCATCACGTCAGCCTTCATTCCGTTCATAACGATGATGATTGTGGATTCAGTCATATGCGACACCCTTTACACGCAGCTCACTGCTGCGATGAAAGAGAGCATGAACGGGGCGGAGTTTAGACAGCCAGAGCTCGTTGCTGATTGGCTCGTGAAGTTTTCGAACAGAATTAACAAGTTTTTAAAGGAATGTGAATCATGTAATAAGGTTGAGATTTGATTATTTTGCTTGCTTTTTATATTATAATTTGATATGATTTGTATGATTATATGAATTTGTATGATTGGTATCATATTTGATCGCAAACGATACAAATAAGTATGGAGGGCCAAATACTTAAATGAATAATTTCATACAAAATTAGTTTATTAAATTAATAAAATTACTTCAAATTAAATCATCAAAATCATCATATTTATTTAAATAAACCATTAAATACATAATTTATTAATTATATGTATAAACATTACACTAGTGTCTCCATGAACTATGCATTTAATTATTAAATGATGTATTTAATGGTTTATTTAAAAACATTATTTGATAATGTATTTTTGAGTCATTTTACTCCTTTAATAAATTTATTTCATTTATTATCAAATGGTTTATTTAGCTATTTAAACATTTAATTATTAATTAAGTAATTTGGCCATACAAAGACTGTTTTTCCCCAAATTTACAGACTGTAAACATATTTAAAAATTGTTGAACTCCAGACGCCAGATTTTGATTTTTAATGAGGTGATGTTATTTCAATAGGGTGTATTACTTTCTGTAGTTTCCAAATGACCGAATATCCTTTTGGTTTCAAATAGCGGGTTCCAGTGTCCAGCTGCTGTGTCACGGGCGCGCGCACGACCTCGCGTCCACTGACTGTATAGACACGGCAGAGTCTGTGTTTAACCAGCAGGTGACGATCTCTACCCATCTAACCAGAGCCTTAACAACCCAAATAACACAATATCACACTGACATAAGAGCAGAAAAGAGTAACACGAGAGTGTCTTTGAGATTTTGTGAGCTGTTGGACTTTGTACCAGAGAATGATAGCTACAGTTAAATCAATCTAAACTTATAAGTAACTATTTTACACGTTATGATAAGAATATCTTGCAGTGGCAAAACATTTCTGACCTTGTTATTGTTTCATATTTGTCCATCAGGCGCATTATGTACATGACCTATTTGGAAATTGTGAAGATAAGCCGTAGGGAAAATATTTTCTTCCAGACTCTGAGGCTCTTGGATTCTCATCCACTATCGTTTTATAATGCAGTCCGTAACACTATATTCCAGCTCAACCGCAAAATATAGGCTATTAGGTCATACAGTAAAAGTGCCAATCGATAATTTACTATTAACACAATATGTTATTATGTTGGTTATACAAATAAAGAAGGGTATTTCAATCGGAAACTATGCACATATCTTTCTTTTTTTTTAATAATTTTGACTGTGTTATTTTAATTCTGCACATGTCTCTCAACTCAAAAATCACGTTTGAAATACAGTACATGCTCGTTCCGTTATTTGAGTTCAATGAACTCTCGAGAAGTTTCTCACGTCTTTTGTGGAGAGCTTGATTTCACAATCTCTTACATAATACACTATCATGCTTCGTTAAGCAACTAAGCTGTCATGACGCTCACGTTTAAACATATAGGAGGTAGATTTCAAGTAACTGTTGACTGTGCTCATTTACATTGACTTGTTCACACTGGATGCGTAATTATTGATCAGAAGGGGCTTGTTTGAAACACAGTATTTAAAAAGCTTATGCAGCTGTTAAGATCCGAACCTGACCAGTTAAGACTGGTCCAAAACCAGCTTCTAAAATCATGGCAGGGTGTTTAATAACGAGTAAGCACTTCTCTTCTTTTCACACCTCTCCATTCGCCCTCCCTCTACACACATCTTCAGCTGGTATAAAGTCCGTGCCCCACAGGCTTTAAGGAGGCACTGAGACAACCTTCATCCGTGTTGACACTTGTCAGCCCGCACTCAGCCTCCTACCACACCACCGTACACGTCTCCAGCCTCAGAATGCCTCCCTACGAGAAATCAATGGAATTTATGCCTTTCAAGCAAAGAAAGTGTTTGGGTAGGTGATGATTCCTTACTCACATTTTAGCATTTTAAAGATTTCCCTACACGTACATTTACATGTATGAATTTACTGGACACTTTTATCTAAAGTGCATTTAGTTTGTGTGTTTTCTGGGAATCGAACCCATGACCTTTGTGTTGCTCAATGCTTTTGCAATTTAGCTAATGTTAGGGGATTTATAGTACATTTTTTAAAATGTTTATTCATTTTAAGTGGCTGTGCTCCTTTAGTCACTCATAGCCAAACCTTGCACACTTCATTATTGTTTTATATTCGTTTTCAGAAAAGTAATAAAACTATTGTTCTTCCAGCAACAAGAAAAGATGAAGTCTGCACTATTCGATCCAAGTTCCCTAATAAATTACCGGTAGGATGCAATTTTAAATACAAACTATATATTATTTATAACTCAAGTCAATATAATTTATTTCTACCATGTACATAATCCTAATGTTTTCAATCTTAGGTAATTGTGGAGAGATACACGCGGGAAAAAAAGCTTCCTCTACTAGACAAATCCAAATTTCTAGTCCCATATGAGCTTACATTAGGACAGTTCGTCAGTCTGCTCAGGTACATATACTCTTTCTTCCAATAATAAAGTAAAAAGCTGTGTGTGCATTGTACAAGACTGTTGCGTAATGTGAGTATACTTTAGCCTGTGTCAGTTTCTGCAGCTCAATAGAGTCACGGATTGACTCATTCAGAAGTAAATATGTACACAGTGAAACATTTACATTTTGAACAGCATTAATGCCAGCTTTCTCTCTTTCTCTTTCAGAAGTAAGATAGTGCTAGAGGCCTCTCAAGCTCTTTACCTTTTGATCTCAGGAAAGAACATGTCCTGTTTGTCAGCCAGCATGGGAGAGGTTTATTCACAGTACAGGGACCCTGATGGCTTCCTTTACATAACTTATGCTTCACAGGACATGTTTGGGTGACAAGAACCTTTCAAATGACACAATCTGACAAACAGATCCCACTTCATATACGGTACCTCCAGACTGGTGGATCTCTGAGATCATAACTCGATATTGCTGCTAAGTGGAGTTTGCACATGCAAGACCACAAAAACAGAGAAGACAAAGCAAGCTTTAAAATAAAGCGAAGCGGTTACACTGAGCCCTACAAACTGAAGGAGAAGTGACGCTATACAAATCAAGACTAAGATCTCACAGGACACAAAAGGGACATCATGTACCTCCAAGGACTTTGAAAGGTTACAAAGAGGCATGGAAAGGGTGTGTTGGACAGTAGTTTCTTCATCTTGCTCTTTCTCTGTGACTGTGTATCAGTGGAAAAGGCAGACAAACAAAAACTGTTCTGAGCTTCTAAACTGGAATGAAAATGGGTGCAAACAACAGTCATTGTGTACTTTGCTTCATCTGTGAAAATCCTCAATAAATCAAGTTCTGTTTTAACTAAATGGGTCGTCTTCCTTCATAAAATCTGTGATTTTGTGTAAATTAAATAAGTGTGTCCTCACAAACTTCCTTATAATCAGCATTGTCTTCAATTGCTTTTGATTATTTTAAACGGGCAGCTATTTAAAAATCAGTATGCTGAGTGATCACTTAAAGCGTTGATATAGTTCTCAGTTTAGGATATGAGTCAGTATGTGCTTTTTAGCATCACCACCTCACACATGGCTGTTATTTAACTATCATCTCTAATAGAATTGCTTTGGTTAGTGTGTCAGTAAGCAGTCACATGGGGATGAGCAAAATGGGTGTGGTCAAATGTATAATGCAAAAAATAAAGAATTAGCCCAAAATGCATAAACTAGTCAACTTATCTAGTAAAGCACATTTTTATTTAGTGTAAGAGCTTATTATACAGATGCCTTTCATCTGCACTCTTACTTTTATTTCAAACATTACTGAGAATCTTAGCACCCTCCTGTAAAGTGTGTTCTGCAAGCAGAATGCATTAACTGAGAAATGGCAATGACAAAGGTCAAATGAAGGTAAATTTATCTGACACAACGCACGAAAATTATAACAAACTGCAAAAAACTGCTAAACAATGCAGTTACAAATGTAGAAAAAGAAAAAAGTTTGATGCAATATAGAGACTTAAAGCATCCGTCTTGAATAACACGAGATTAGGGAATATTAAGGTTAGTTAAATTATCTACCTAATTTTGTCTAAGCACAAATATTAACTTAGATTTGACCAGATTTGAGGGAGTTCTTTAGAGCAAGAGTTCAATTTATAAATATTCAAGAAAAACATGTTTAAAGCTGATCCTTTCTTGACAAGGGTGACAGTGTTGCATAATAAAACCAAAAGTAATCAAGCTGCATGGGAATCAACAGCTGCCAACGCAAGCAAACACAAGACGCTGTACAGTAAAGTACCTAACATGCCTCAACATAACAGCTTGCAAGACAGAGAGAGCGGTAAAAAGAGAGAAAAACATGGAGCTGTCAGTACAATTCCGCAATTCCAAATACAAACCTCTTACCTGCGACTTCAATCCTTTATGTCACGTATGAAGTCAGCAGTCATGAAAACAGATGACAGATAAATGTGGTTTAAATAAATGTCAACAGTTTCCAAAACAACATAGCTTTTATAGCTTCAAAAACTGTTCAACAATTCTCTAAATGAAGAAACACAAGCAGAGCTTACAAATAAATGTTTTTATTGGTCAATGTATTTTCTGCATTTAAGTGAAGGTAAAGGTTTCAGAACATGAGATCCCAGACAAAAAAAACCCAACAATTACAGAATATATATGAATATGTAACTTTATATATAGTTAAGAGGAATTAATTCAAAAGAAAACATTCAATATTCAACTTTCAAAACTGCAAATACAGATACAACATACAGATAAAAAACTAAAGGAAAAGAATAAGTTATGGAATTTTTGCAAAAATAATAGCAATCATTTTTGGAGTAATAGAATATATTTGGACATATATTTTCACATTTTTTAAAGCCCTCTTAAACAACATTCTCATATAACTCGCACTGCTTCTTCACTCCAACAACGACTTCCAACAGTACCATTGATGTTTGTAATCGATTTAAATGCTTTCTATTGTTCATAGTGGTTTCTCCATTTCAAAGCCATTAAAAAAAAAGAAAAAGAAGCAAGTCTCTCACTGGCACTTAAGCTCTTTTTGGTTCGTCTTCTCAGTCTTGTTGTTCATAGCATAGAATCTTCAATCCTAAACCTAAAAATTTACAAAAATGGAACAATTCAACTTAAAGATAGAAACTGAGGTCTGAAGACAAGCTGAATGGTCCAGATATGGCTTGGGTACTGTGGGATTGTTACAGATCTTATGAACACAAGCAAGCTGCTTAATTCAGCTCTTGCCGTTTGGATGGTGGCACAAGGTGAGAAGGAAGTTTGGCTGGAAGCTCGTGTCCCTCCAGCTTTATCTTGATCAGGTGATTTGCGAGCGCAAACTCCTCATCGTCTAGGTAGCCATCTTTGTCTACGTCTGCCAGGGTCCAAATCTTTCCAAGCACTGTGTTAGGCAATTTGGACTTTACCATCTCCTTCTTAGCCGTCGCACCAGATACCTTACCATTAATAGGAGAGAGGGTGTAGAATATTTCATCATAAGTTGGCTTATCTCGGGCCACGATCCATTCCAGCTCATCAATGCCCTCGCCAGCGCCTTCCCCATATCCATGGCCGAACGGTCCGTTCATGGTTCCCTCAAACGCACCGCCCTTTACTACCTGGCTGGGCATGGCGGCCTCTTCCTTTCGGACAAGCGTCATGAGCCTAGCGATGTCATTACCCAGCATGTCTTCCACTGACTCGAGCAACTTTGGTTTCATGGCGGGAAATTTGGTGAAGTCCTGAACAGCTAGCAAGTCCTGTAAAGCAAGATTGCATTATATTTTTAAAAGAATAAGTGTACTGTATTTCAGTTCTCTTTGTCAAGAACGTGATCAACCTCTTATTTCCTCTTTTTAATCTGAAGTGAAATCAAGATGGGTTAAACACAAAAGCTTCATACCTGCATTTTCTTTAGGTTGGGAAAGTCTCCTGGTGAAATGTTGTGCTCTTTTTGAATCCTTTCATATATAGCACCCAGGTTATTAATAAGCTCTTTCTTTTTTGTGTCTTTCCCAAACACACTTGGCATGTCTTTCTTTAAAGCACTGATGATATAAGCATGAACCTAGAGGGAAAATAATAATCAATAAAGTGAAAAAAACACACAAATATCATATATGCTGTTCTGCATGGAACTTTGTCATTATATATTTTGATAAAAACAAGATTTTCCATTTAACAAGCACAAAAAAGTGCTTCCTTTTAATTCTGTTAATAAGATGTGAAACTTTATCTGTGAGATTAGATTCCTATAAACAATCAGTGGGGATTAAAGTTCAGCGTCTGGTTTCAAGGCAATCTATGAGACATACTCAATTTTGACAAGACCATTTAGAAAAACAAGTCATTGATCATTCGTAGAAGTCAAACATGACTGCTTAAGATACTTTTTTTGGGTATGTCTTACCTTAGCGAGGCGAGCTCTTTTGATCAGATCATTGAGCTTTCGTAGAGCTGCGTTTCGTGGAAGACTTTGAATGTCTCGAAAGAGATCCTGCTCTTCTGCTTCAAACAGCTTCCTGTTTTCAGCGATCAGAAGCGGCTGAGCCCAAAATGACCCGATATACACTCTGACTACCTCAGGGGTGTTGATGATCTTTCCCAATGACCACATGAGGGCACCGTATACCCTCATCAGCTGCTGGGTGCTGATCTGGTCGGCTTTATTCAGAACCACACGCATCTTGTCCTCATGGTTCTTCAAGGCCTTGATTACCTCTGAGAACTCATCAGAAATGTCCAGTTTGTGGGCATCAAAGAGCAGGATGATTCGGTCCACTCGTTCGGCAAACCACTCGAGAACTGCGGCAAAATCATAGCCTGCAATTGAGAGAGAACAAAAGACTTCATCAGGGGACTATTACATGTACTTCTGAATCAAAGCTCTGGCCAGAAGGGCTGCTTTTAACATGTTTTATTAATAACACAATGTTGGGAAAAATTAGGATTTCTTTTGCAACAGAGTCATCTGATCTCAGTCAGTTTGGTTGTGCATAAACGGCAACAATAATGCCACGTATTCAGAGATATCTGCTGCCTGAAAATTTCCCTGCGCCTGCAAGCATGAACAAAAACATGAAACAAGAAGACCAGGACAGGCATGGCATGCACCAGGTTTTTTTTCCAAGAGTTTTTAGTTTAAAGCAAATGATCTGCAGTAAGTATTGCCAGCAAGTCAATTGAACAGCCTAAATATTTAGAAGTAAATTGTCTGATTAGTAATTTTTACTTTTGTGACTGAACATGTTACAATAAGGTTGTATTTGTTACAACATAAACTAACAATGAATGATACTTCTAAAGCATTTTATTATTCTTAGTTCATATTAATTCCAGTATTTATGAATATTTTTATAATTAAAAAAAATTGTGCACAATAAACAATTTAACATAGTATTAATAACAAATATTAATAAATGCTGATAAAACTATATTGTATTGTTCATTGTTAGTTTGCGATAACTAATGCATTTACTAATGTTAACAAATACAACCTTATTGTAAAATCCCCTCAGTTCAAAGTTGAGTTTTGACTAAGCAGTTTGTTCCTTTTAGCAAAGCAGGACATGAAAAATGCAAACAGAAACTATGGAAAAGTAAAGAAAAGTGGAAAACTGAACTATAAACTCAAAAGAAAACGCTTCAGTGAGAGTTGTTGGTGCTTGAGGCAAAACCGGTGACATTTTTGTGAACAGTCTCACATGGTGAAAAACCACACAAACCCTTTTAGTTCTCCATTTCATAAACTTTCTATAAGCCATTCAATGACCCTATTTCCAGTCATTCAGTTCCCACAACGGCGAACTCGACACAACACAGTGACATCATAATAGTAACCCACGGCAACAATGAAACACAAAGGCTATTTGAGCGGTAGCTGGATGGGAATGCTCAAACGCCCATTCATGCCTAATCCCACATAGGCACAACTGCTGGACAGTCTGTTTTATCTAGCGGTGATCCTCAGGGTCTGTGGAATGACTGCTGTGTCTATGGCATGTAGGAGAACCTTGGTTTCTGGTTACTGGCTCCACCGGCCCCGGAAGGGACAATAGGGTCACATGACTCGTGACACATATCCAGTAACAATTGTACATTTGTTTTATTACAGCTGTTTCTTTGTGACAAAATGTTTGTTATCATAAGTGTTTGGGTGTTAACTGTTTCTTAGACATACAGGCAATATCCTTCTTATTCTTCCTGTGCACAGTACATTAAAGAAAAGTTCAATCTGATGCATGCATGGAAAACTGGACATAATCCATGTTAAAACACTGAAACAATACTCTATTCCCTACAAAATTAACATTAAGCTGGAAGATTGACTGCTTTTGCTATCCAGGGGTTACGCATAATATACACACACACCATAATATACACACGCCTGTCTGAACAGATCTAACATCCTGTTTCTTTTTTTAATACAGTATAAAGAACATGACTAATATTGAGGGGAAATATATTAAGCAGTTCTTAAGACGGAAATCCACTGAGGCTTTGACATGACAGAGCATGCAAAGAAGGAAGTCAAACTGGTCTTGCTTCTCTTTCAAAACAAAGTATTAGGCTAAACTCCCTGAATTATATTAAAATTAAATATAATAAATGAAAATATAAGATAAAAGACAAAGATTATATAAGGCTGTAAGGGTATTAAAGATTAAAAATATCAATATGTGGTTTTACATATAATACATATTTATTTAAGATAAACGTTTTATTTCTTAAGATTTTTTTGTGAAGAAACAGCAGTGTGGACAATTTATTAAAGTGTACTCATATTTTATGTTTAATGTTATATGCTTTTAATTTTTTGTTATCTGTTTTCTCTCACCTAATTCGAGTATTCCTTCTTCTTCAGCTTCCTTACTATTCTGGCTGACCCCTGAAACTTGGCAGTGTGATACTACAGGTACTGTACTTTTTGTTTGTACAAACTGCTTTTGATGTTCCTTATTTGTCAAAGTTGCTTTGGTTAAAAGTGACTGCTAGTTGAGGACTGGTGCTGTGATGGATATAAAAACAGGATTCGTTCTAAACTGGAAACCAGTGGAGAAAGGCCAAGACTGGTGTAATACTTTCTCTCTTCCTTGTGCCTGTCAACTGCAGGCCGGAGAGACAATACTGAAGATTTCCATCCATGTATAGAAAATAACAATAGATGAGGAGTGGGAATATAGCGTGTTTTAGCAAATGGCCACATTTATTTGTTTGTTTTAATCCAAAGCAACTTACAGGTGACAAATATAAGGAAAGGCAACTAATGTGATTCAAGTATCAGCTGTAAGTGTGAAACAGGTTTAAGGAAACTAAAGAGGTTTACCGTTAGACCTACGAGATCAGGCATAGAAGGAATTATTTTTGACATAAAATAAAATGAAGATATAAAAGTAAAAAAGGCTGCTGACCTCTGCTTATCCTCTGTTTTTCTCCTGACAGGATGCCGGGAGTATCGATGATACTGATGCTCTCCAGAACAGGGTTGTTTAACTGAGCACACATAAACCTGCATTAAGAGAAGGAGAGATTAAAAGTCAGACAAGCAAAGTCCGTGCACAACAGGTTGGGTGAGATTGTCTGAAGCCAAAACATGAAACCTTTCTTATTTCCCGCTTTCATGTTATAGCATGACATATATAAAACACAAGCATGGTTTAATTTCTGTTAGGTGAATGAACTTTGGCACCACAAAGCCTCTGATTGTTTACAGTAATTTACAGTCTTTCTCTCTGTCAGCCTATGCCACGGCCCAACTGCTTGTTCAAGAGTAATACACAAAGCGTGTTCAATTCTGTCTTATGACTCAAACTAATGTTGTACTTTCTTAATAAATCATGAAACCTAGTAGGACTTATCCAACAGACATTAATACGACTACGATAATACGATAAGGACACAGAGTTAAAGAATACCTAAAAAATAAAACAAATCTTTATTAGAAAATATTCTTATACAAATATATATTTATAATATTTATAAAACCAAAAACCTATGTGATGGTTTCTAAAGGACAGTCTGTGACAGAGGCCTTTAAACTATTGCTTCATAATTCAATAAAATTATGAAACATTAATTTTCCTGGCTGTTTTACAATAAACTTCTATTTTTTCCAACAAACTTAGACTATTAGATTTGGACAAAACAGAGAAAAAGACAAAATTATTACACTATAAGAATTATTACCATTGCCCAAAAATGTCCAAGTACCTATTGTAAAACAAATTCTAATTTTGTAGAAGAGTTAAATTCTTGGAAACTTCATGTTTATTGTAAACACACTGAGGAACTGAGTTGAAGCACAACCTTTAAACACGTCCTTGTTTTGCATAACAGAGGAATTTCTAACTCTTGAAATCTCTGAAAGTCTAAAACATGGAACCAACGTTTACTTCTTGTTGACCATTTTATAATGACCGCAAATAGCATGCGACTAAAACAGAGAGTGGAAAATGGGAAATATCCTAAACCCAAGATACCACTATTACATCTTGGGTTTTGTGGTTCTTTGTGTGGGAACTTTTAAAATCAAATCAAGCATATGGCAAAGCACTGGTAATCCCAGCCTGTCACAATCCGCTTCAGTAGACCAAACCACATGACACCTTCCAGAAATCGGTCACAGTTTTTTACACTGACAATGGACTATTTAATAAGACTCAATGTACGTTGTCTGCCAAATTCTGCACGTTTACATCTTAGGTACTTAGATCAGCTGTGCCCTGCCAAATTGGAAAGAAATTCCAAGATTACAGGCTATGACACCTGCTCATTTATCACGTGGAAATGACGACACACAACTTTCTAGAAAGTGAATAATGACCATATAATTAAAACCAAATGGATGAAGTGAATCAAGTATACCCAACTCCCCTTTTCAATACTGGCCTTACTAAAGTCGAGGTGTCTTTATAATGTACTTTTCAAAGACAACAAATAAAGATTTGTGTGAGTTTGTAGGTTCCAATGTACTGTCAATTCAGCCTAATCTCCTGTTTCACAAGCATAAGGCCACCACCCATTGAATTGCACAGTAAATTCCACATTTATGAGATTAAACATTTATGATGAATAATGAATGAATGTATTACCTGTTCAGAAAAGCGTTTCCAAACGCGTTGAGTTTTCGGAAAGGCTTTTTTGGGTCAACAACCAGCGCATTACCGGGTATCACTCCTTCCTGGTCACCGTGCATTACCGCTATGAAGGAATCCGTCGTCGGTTCGGGGCCTATTCTCATACCGGGAAAATCCTGCTCCATTAGATGCCTGATGAAGGTGGTCTTCCCGGTAGAGTACTGTCCCACCAACAGCACCATGGGCTTGTTGTCAAAGTCAGCATCTTCTAAAGCTGGTGAATGGAAGTCGTGGAAGTGATAGGTGTCCTCTAAAGGGAAGAGTTTGGTGCGGTAGAGGCGCTTCAGTCCCTCCGACACATTTTGGAAAAGTTCAGGGTCTTTCTTGCCATTTTTGTTTGACCAAGTGAACATGATGATCGTTGCGTGACGGCCGTTAATCGATGAGAAACGATACGATACCTCTTCGTTAAAATATTAGCCACAAACCAGGCGACGTCCCGTCGAAACTTTGAGTGTCCCACCCCTCTACCTCTGCTTTACAAATGAGTGCAGCTCATTTGCTAGAGCACCACTTCCGTCCGGCAAACCGCTGTAACGCAACGCGTGTATCTGAGGTTATTACAACACCCCGATGACTCGAGTTCTTGACTTCGGACTCCTTTGCTACTTTCTTGAAGCTAGTCTGACTGTGGGTCGCATGCGGAATCTTGTTGAATACTTCATAATAAAAGCCTTGATTTACGTCAAATGTACTTATGTTTTGTGACCAAAAGTATTATTATGAGGGTGACGTATCAGTGTATGCAGCAGTTTAAGACGCTGTTTGTATGAAAACTACCAGAGAACATCGTAAACAAAGGCGCCCAACCGAAAGGTGTGTTTAACGTCATGCGGCGCTGCGGAGTACGATCGGTGTATTACATCACAGTACCGCGAGAGGATTGTTTTCGAAACGCTCTCGCGGTATTTTGATATCATAGGCTGATCAGCCTGCGCAGCGCCGCACGAAGTCGAAGACCTGCGCAGCACTGTGAATACGTGGCCCTTTACGAACAGTGGAGCTGTGATGTTGCTTTGCATGTGGTGTGAATCAACACGCAAAGTAGTGTAGTAGCTACTAGCTAGACGTGTGTTTTCTCTGTTTATTTCTATTGTTCAGAATTATTATTTGTTTTAGTTTTTTTACAAATAATTAAAATTTCGAGCTTAATTTTTACGTATTTTTTAATTAATTGGAAAATCATTATTTTTCTACAGATTATTTAAAAAATAAATGTAGTCAAATATATATTGGAATATTACTTTTAATAAATCTTACCCCAAATACTTACAATACAGACATTTGTTTTTAAATAATTTAAATAAATAAAACATTTTGCGAATAATACAAAATGCATAGCAATTGGTAAAAGTGGTAAAAAGTGGTAGCACAACGTAATTCACATTTTTAAATGACGTTTAAAAAGAATGATAAATTAATTTGTGTTACATATATCTTCTCTTTATTGTAAATGGACAAATGACAATCAGACAACAGTGAACCCATGTGGACAGAACTGGTAATTACACACTAAACAGACATTTCTCTGCAGCAATGGCCACTTTTAGTCTCCGTCACGTGTGACTCTCTGCAGGTAACAGCTTCTCCACTGGCACTTCAATCATTTTCCACATGAAGTGGCTGTTACACCCAGTGAGCACCAGTTCTTAACACTTTATCTTTTCATGGTTGTTCATCATGTGTCCTGTTAAAAATGAGCAGAAAAACATCACATTGACACTTAAACCAACCTGCTTGACTTTTCCATAAATAATTTAAATGTACTTTTATATAGATAGTAATATGTTTTTATGAATAGAGAAACTTACAATCTAGTATTGTGTGAAAATAATATACCATTTACAATATACCATATTTTTTCATTTGCATTGTTAACCTGTTTTCTTTTTCCCACTCCTTACATCTCATCTTAGAATCATAAAGGACTTTGACATTTTGATCTTTACCCTCTTTACACCTTGACCTGTAAAAGAAACAGTCATGAATAAAGGCACGTTTGTTTCAGTATAATGTCAGTGTCTGCACTTTCTTCTATACAATAGACTACTATAAAATGAGACTTCACATAGTCACTTAAATACTAGAAGTAATAGTGATAATTAACTATTAAATATAACTCACCTTTTCTGTATTCTCAATGGTTTCTCTGTATTAAAAGTAAAGAATTAAGGTTTGGAAGGAACAGCATGAAAATCAATTAAAAGTACACAAACAACTGAGCTAAAAATGACAAGCAAAATCTGAGAGAGAGACAAAGGGAATACGTGTAGCATGTATGAAAGTCTGTGTCAGAATAATGCTAGAGGTAAAGTAGTTGGCAGATTAATTATTACTCATATATCCAATAAGTAACAAGCTTCCAGGCCCATCCCATACAGTCCTATTTGTACAACCACAGGTGTATATTACTACACAGATGAATGTCTTCACTTTAAAACCTTAAATAATATGGAAATGGACATTAAGCATATATATTTATATATTTCCTAAACAAAAAGTATTTTCATTATTACAAAATATCTTAACATTATGTACCCTTCTTTCTTAGGAACAAACCATAAACAGAAACAAAGAAATAAATCTTACAAGAAATAAATAAGACAGAATATAGACTTACTCATTTAGTCCATACAAATTAGGAATAAAATACAAAACACATAAAATAATCTTGAGTTTACAGAATCTAGTCTTTTATAGTAGCTTATAGCCGTGTCCTGACGTTTGATAGCAAAGAAAGCGTTTTCCAGCAGCTTTGCGAATTGACCCTCACCGTTTCCCGTTGATGTGTGGAAGCAAGCGACACAGCGCTGACAACAAATGTAAGTAGCTGTGGGCAAGATACAAGGCAAATTAATTTAAAAATTGTGTCAGAATATTATACCCAATATATCGTAATGGTTTTACATTATAGCAAATCTGATCAGCTCTATAGACGATAACAAAAGTAGTTTGTTATGGCTGGTGTCAGTATCTGTTAGCCTCAGCTAGCTGAATTCAGTCATGTATTTATCAATATACGTAAAAGCTGCAGTCTTACTGGAATGGGATATTATTAGGCAATACATACCATAATCAAATAGTTATTGTTTTAAGTTGATCATCTTAATCACAGCTTTTTTTTCTGTATTGTAGCTTAAAAATATTTCATCTGTTTCTCACTTCATGTGCATTTGACTTATAAATCTGTTGGGAGTGAAAGCTCTTTTGACTATACAGCAGTTTTGATTTAGCTTTTAGACATCAAGCCATACATAATATTTGTAATGTCTTTTTTTTAGCATGATGGCAGATTGCACTACATTAGAAAGCCTGCTGGAAATGGGCTTTGACAGAAACAGAGCGTAAGTTTTGTTTCCGCAATGAGGTTGTTTACACAATGAACCAGTACTGCATTTACCAGTGGGTTGTTTTGTAGGGAGAAGGCTGTAGCACATACTGGAAACCAGGGCATTGAGAGAGCAATGGACTGGTAAGTCACCTGCTTAGAGTAATGGATTAATTGGACAAGATGTATTGTTATGTATTTGTCATGTTTGGACATGCTTATGTGTTTTTAATTGTAACCGCACAGGTTAATGGAGCATGAGAATGACCCAGACATTGATGAGCCTTACGTTCCACCTGCTGGGAATGTTCTCGCCTCAACAGAAGAACAAAGCAGCTCGACTCAGACTCAGACTCAGACTCCTTCAGGAACATCTGAATGTATGTTTTAATGAAGTTGTATTACAGAAACACCCTATCTTATATTTTTGATAACCATGGCAAATAAGGGCACATTAAACTTCTCAGGTTTTAACATAAAAGATGTAAGACAGGAAATATTTTCTATTCGCCACTCTACTCATTTCTAACATTGTGGTCAGAATTCTATCTCACGCAAAACATTATTTTTTGCAAAACAACCAGCCATTGAAAATCTAGAGGAAGAAGAAGAAAATTCCAAACAACCTATGACAGAAGAAGAGAGAAAAGAACAAGTAAAAAGGTGTGTAATTTGCCCAGATAAATATAAATGCACAAGATTTTAAAAAAAAAGACTTGACCAAAACACTTTTCTTTCCCATAGATTAGAGGAGTTGATGAGGTTAAGGCAAGAGGAGAGGAGAGAAAGGGAGCGTCAGGAGGAGATAGACAGAGAAAAGCAGAGGAGAAAACAAGGCCAAGAGCTGCTGCAGGTCAAACAGAAGCTTCAGGATGATGAGATGAAGAAACTTGCGGATCAGCGAAGGAGGGAGAAAATGGAAGATAAACTTGCCAAGTAAGAAAAGCACTTATGATGTGGCTGATCGTTTTCTTTACTTTTAAGTAATCTTCAGATAATAATAGCCTTTGGATTGTGATCTTTTTTTAGGCAGCGGGTTAAAGAGAAGATTGCACGAGACAGAGAGGAGAGAGCACAAAAGGTATTACTACTCATTTAAATAAATATATCTATGACAGCTGTACATGGACAATCACAGAAATCAAATTGGACTATTGTAAGTTATGCAAACACCAGTGTTATTGCTTATTGCTTAAAGCAGCCACCCACAACTCTGTAACATTGTGGTGTAAAGTTTTTAATCAAATGACATAGGAATCCAGCACATACCTCTTTTTTCTTTCTATGCAGTTTGGAGGTGGTTCATCCAGCACAGGTCTGTCATCTCCTCCCTTTGAAGCCCCTTCACAATCTTCCCTAGACTGCCAAGGACCCCCTCCAGCGAAGAAAGATTACGATGAATGTCGGATTCAGGTACTGCTACAAAATTCAGCACCACCTAATTTGTTTGTTTTGTTACACTAATCAGTGTTCCAGGTACTGCCAAAATAACACTCAAGAGTCCATACTATCATACCGTTTGGACTCAACAGTACAGAGTAAATTTGAGTGAAATTCTAGTCTCATCTAGTGGATTTTTTGAAGTGTCTGATTCAAATAATGAAGTATTTCAGAAATGAATCTGACTTTTCTTCATTTCTTTAGGTACGTCTGCTAGACGGTTCGACCTTGAGCACGGTTTTTAAGGCTCAGGAACCTCTGGCTGCTGTCAGAGTCTATGTGCAGATGAACGGTGCAAATGGACAGGATTTCAACCTCATTACTCCGTATCCCAGACGCGTATACACCGATCTAGACATGGAAAAACCCCTGCGTGAGCTGGGTAAGAGAATTTAATGAGCCTGATACTGACTAGGCAATTAGGTAGCTCTCTAAATAAAAAACAATGGGAATCAAAGACATATTTGACTTTGTGATTATTATCAAATAATGTTGTTTTACAGGTCTGGTGCCTTCTGCTGTCCTTGTGGTTACCAAGAAATGAAGTAAAACATTTAAAATGAGCCATTCTTCCACATTCATGCAAGATCAAATGGATTTCTCTATGGAGACTATGATTCACTGGACTACTACAATAATTTCACTTAAAGCGCCAAAAAAAGTTGATCAATAACTTTATCTTAAGTTTTCGCTCAATAAAGGGTTGTCTGAGTTTTCACAATAACAAATGTTGTTTGTGATCTTTTTGGCTTTCTATGAAAAAACATGCATAATTTTGAGACTCGGGGATAAAAAAAAATTATTGTTTAGAAATGCAAAAACTGTAAAGAAGCCAGTAGAGTCTATGCTGTATGTTTAACTCTTTTAAACATACAGAACACATACAGCACAGAAAATCAGGAAATCTTGACTTGACATATCAGTTATTTTACCAAAAGAACTTTGCATTCACAGTGAACAGACTTAAGTTCCAAGATGTAAAGCTTTTCCCACAACGAGTACAGTTCAATGAAATGGTATCTTTACCAGTTGCTGTGCATTTCTGAGCAAAATATCAAGCTTCTTCACAAAGTTTTTATAATAAATCCACCTTATATTTTATTTGAAAAATAAAACAACTGACTGCACAGAATAAAATAAATTTTTTAAAACAACATGGTACAAAATGACAATGACAAAATAACCACATAAAACATTTCAGGGATTCAGTAAACTAGACTTAATTCACAGATCAACTGTTTAAAAACCAAGCGTGAACCAGTATATCTATACCTATGCGTCTTAAATCCAGAGATAGAATGACATACCCTTGCATGGTTTACCTTGAGGAGAAAAACTGAGTAAGAGAGAGTAACAGCCAATAAGAACATAGGACACCCAAATATGTCCTTGCCAAATGGATTTAGCTGGGAGGATAGTACTGGTTGTACTGGTTCCAGGGGTTCTGGTAGCTGCCGTATCCCCCATACTGCTGCTGTTGAGAGATGAGATGCAGTCAACACATATTTTAAAGCACACACAAATGTGCACATTCAAGATTTTTTACAGTACCTGGTACCAGCTGTTATAACTTCCATAAGACCCACTCGCGTCTCCACCCATCATAGGAGGAGGTGGTGTTGTCATTGGCATGTGGGGCATAGTGGGTGGAGCAGTCTGTGGTGGCACCGCCATGGCAGATCCATCATCCATTTTGCTCATCTTCTCTGGATCATCGTTATCACTTAAAAAAAAAATACAAAGGAGCACATTAAAAAGACCTTTTTAAAGGAAAGCTAAATCTGAGAAAGAAATTCTGGGTTTTATATTGTCTAGCTCACCCATTCTCCGCTCCTCTCTTTCCATTATGTTCCTTTAGCAGCTTCTGGTGCTCTTCATACATACTCAACACACTAAAAATCAAAAAGAGTAAGTCTCAACACTTAACACGTAACTCTCAGTCTTTCTATTGTTATAAAAAATATTTATTCTCAAGTCTTAACCTTTCCATCAATATATAGCTTGTCATGATTAGAATCCAACTATGAAATATTAAAGTGAATGGGGAAATAGCCTAATGTTCCTCCTATGGAACAGTGACAGTTAACAGGTTAAATAAACTAAAATAAACTAGTATAACAAAATTAAGAAAGTATAATTAAGAATTGTACAGCTTTTTACATTTAGCATTTGATCACTGATAGTCTAAATGAACTCTGACCTCTGTACAGTGGTCCCAAAATCCTCAGCAAACTGCCAACCACGTTGGGAGAAACGAATTTTGCTCTTTGGGGAGAGCGGAGCAGCAAGAGCTTTGGCCACACACTGCTGAACCCCTCCTTCATTTGTCCGCAGATCACTTGACATCTCCAGCTCCAGAAGATTCTGATAAAGCCTACCATTATCCTGAAAAAAAAAATTAAGTGTCAGTAATTAACTCGGGTACTAGTGGTTTTAAGGTGCCCTTCCTCACATCATCTAGAATAAGCTTTGTAAAGAGTGAAACATAAAAAGGTAAGCAATATAAAATGTAAACAAGTGACTGTGTACCTGACTGATCTCTAAAGCCTCCTGTAGAACTGTGCGAGCCCTGGCTGGGTTCTTACATAGCTTGAAGAGGAATCGGGCCAGTTTAATTGAGTAGAAAGCATGGAGTGATGGATTGTCTTTACTCTGTTCCACAGACTCCTTTAGCAGTGACTCTGCAACATCCAGACGACCTGCCCTCCTCTCCAGACCTACTCTCCTTAAACGTACCGCAGAAAAACCAGGCAATACCATCTCCATAGACTCTAAAATACGACGTGCCTCTGAAATATTACCTATGCATGAAAAGGAATAGATGAAAAGTAAACATTTTAGGATAGATAAAAAAAACTTCATTTAAATTCATTTCTGTTATAAATGATGGAATGTCTCATAAATTGTATGTATACTATAGTGAATTGCTCACCGTGCTTTTCTTCGAATGCAGACCACTGAAGGTGAATGCTGTGTTTGTATGGAAGGTGGATGCCACAAGCTCTGCGATACACGTTACGCACATCTTCCACACCATGTGGTTCCAGATAATGCACATACTGTAATAAACAGATTTCAAAAAGCAACACAACAATTAAAAATCAAAGCAGGTGACTTTAAATTTATTTACAAAAGGATGCTGAACATTTTTTCCATTTACTTTAACCCAGAATTCCTCATAGAGTGCACAAGCAATGAGACAGCGCTCGAACAGAACCAGGACTCTCCCATGGCCAGCCACATATGATTTTTTTGAAGCTTCACTGCCTTCCACAGACGTTCCCTCAGCATCCATCGCTGCTGTCCCAGCTTCTGCCATCTCCCAGTCCAGATAACTGTGCCAAGCCTTTAGCTGGGCTCTGTCCAGAGGCTTCACATGGAAATATGGCCTTTTAATCTAAAGAAAGGAAAGAGGTTGGGAAAAACATTAATTTATCAAGATAACATTCCAATTTGTTCGCTTTTACAGAAAGTTTAACACCGTTCCGGAAGTGCTTACAGCATCTTCGAAATTCCACCTCTTTCTGACTTCTGCTTCATTTTGTTGGTAAAGTTCCTCTCTTCTGGCCAAACTGAGCACTTGCATCTTCTGCACTGCCTCTTCCTGTAATAAAGGAAGAAATGTAAGATGTTTAAAACGTCTGTGGTTCCATGAGCAAAGACGGCAGACCCTGTATAATCAAGCATCACAGATGTAAAGTAAGTTTACCGAATCCTTTCCATCATCTGCAGGCTCTTCCTCCCCCGGCGGTCTCTCCTCCTCATCTGCAGGAATATCGCTTCTCTCTTTTTTGGCTTGTATCTGGCTCTCTTTATATTCTGCTCTCACCAAACTGTACTCCTCTGCAGAGAGGACGTCCAGAGGCGGGTGTGAGTTTAAATGAGTTTTTAGTCTGTGAGAAAGGCAGAAATTCAAAACAAACATAAGCCTTGTAAACATAGGTGTCATAATGATTTTATGGACTCTGAAAGCAAAAGAATTTGTGATATTTTGGTGATCTGGATTTGAAGTGCTTAGCTGCAGGTGTTTACCAATGACAGTTTACCAATTAGGCTTTTGCTGATGCATTCAGCTGCATCTAAATATAAAGGGGGAAAGAGATCAAAGTATGAGCGTGAGAAGAAATGGTAACAAATTCTCACAAATCCATGCGTGTGTGTGCGATACGTGGATTGTGTCTCAAATCTGAGGAGTCGTGCGAATAAAACAATTGTTAAGACAATGAACATAAGGCCAGTCAGCATAACATACTTCTCATAGTGCGTGTTGTAGAGCTGAGTAGGGACCCTTAGTACACGGTCATATATGATGGTCATTGCCTTCAGGTTTCCCTGCTCCTTCTCCCATTCAGCATACAGATCCCACAACCTGTCTGAATGAAAGTCCCAGCCAGCGGACGCAACTGCCTCCTCAAACACACTGTGGAGAGAACCCAGAGAAGAAGGAACCTATTACACTTCACAAAATCACCACAAAATGTATGTGGGTGTAAGCTGGATTTGTAAATATCTCTGTGGTACCAGCGGATGCGATGTGCTGACTCAGGCAGGTTCATGTTGAGTGTTCCCAGCAGCAAGTTGATGTAGTGGATCCAGAGATCAACACTAAGAGGAATGACCTTCAAACCTCGGTCACATACCTGTCACAGCAACCAAACATAGTTTAACATTAGCCGTTTTAACTCGTATCGTTCACAGACCACTCAAAACATGGCAAGTGCAAGTAACTTTTATGTTATAAAGCTACCAAGAGACTCTTTCTGTTGTTTTGCATTTTCAAACTGTGACAACCATCCTTTCTCTCTATGCATGCTAGAGATCATTCTTACCTCCTCAGCCTTGATGTTGTGACCAGCCCGTCTCTCAATATCTGCAAACTTCTTCCAGTAACCGTAACACAGTGGGTACCTCGCCAGAAAGGCATTGAGGGCTTGACGTGAAGCCCTCAGATGACTCTGTAATAAATAATGAAATGAAATGTACTTCCAACTAAGAAATGCAATAAAGTTATCACTTGTATTCTTGTAACAGTCACCTCTTGTTCACAGTACTGCAGAAGATCTGTCCAGCTGTTGAAATCCAGAGGATTCTCACAGGTCAGCTTCCAACGCTTCTCAAATTCAGCAGGCAGATCTCCCTCTTCCTCCTCCTGCCCTTCTGCTGTGTAAGGTGCCGTCGTGGTTTCCGAGTCTTCTCCATTACCACTGGTCTCAGCTGACTGGTTAGCATCTGGTTTGGGAAGATCTGCAACCTCAGACTCATGAAACCCTGTCAGATTAAATACACAACTGTTAATGGTGCTGCAATGGGTAAAACTCACTAACAGCATGTTTTTGTTGTTGTTGAGGACTGATGTTTTATACAAGCAATATTTCTATGTGGTCTGCAAGTTGATTAGCATATGCTGTATTAAACGTGTGTGAGAGAGACAGAGATACACATATCAACTCCTAAATATATACTCGGCTAGTTGGATCGCTAGCAATATTATGAAGATGCATTTGTGAGGTAATTAGTATTTTAGTAATGTATATTTAAAAACATTCAACTGTACCCAGGCTTACAAACTCATAATTCCTTAAATATCTCTAAAGCAGAAATACCTGAAGGGTTTGTGAGCTCCCCGTTGTTGCTCAGGTCCTCTGTACCTTCCGCCGCCATTACTGACCGCACAACAAATAATGACGCGCATAATGTGCGACTTCATGCGTCGCTGCGCAGACGAAACGGAATATGACACCTAGTACCGCGAGAGCAGGCCGTATGCTTTCGAATAACTCTCGCGGTACTTGGAAATCGATGATGTGTCTGCGCAGCGCTGCAGAAAGTCGAAAACGAAATTGGAGATCGGCTTATATATAATGTAGAATTATTAAAAATATACCAATTTATTTTTAGTTTAGTTTAACGTACTATTGTATTCGTGATGTGCAAAATTCAATATTGCAAAGTACATGTCATTTTTACTATATTATAATAAAAACAACAGTTATAAACAAAACAAAAGAAAAGCAATTGGGAATGTACAGTTAATCTTTATTACCATCTCATTTGAACACCCATTTATCAAAACTTCAATAGTCATTTTTAGTCTTATATGTTCAGAGCTTTCGGGGTCTCACTTAAAAAACAGAAGTAAACAATAATGAAAACTCATGAAATGGCATGAAGTGACATGAAATGGTTGAGCAGGAATGTTCACAAAGTACTTGGCAATTCAAGGCCCTGTTTGAAGAGATTTATAATTATAGAGTGGATAATTATTTTTAATCTCACATATTACCTCTTCCATCACAATATATTAGGCTGGAATTGTAAGTGCTGGACTGTTTTCTTTTTGTCTGTCTCAAAACAACTGTCCCTCCCCAAACCCAACACAAGTGCACTAGACAACAAAAATACAAAATATCTAAACAACTAAAGAACATAAATCTATTCCACACATTCAGTGGTGTATTCCCCAGAATGTTCCTAACCCAAAAGTTCTCTTTCTCTTCTGCTAAACTATGAGAATCTACAGCTCCTTAATTTTCTCCAGGGAGTCAAAAGACTTTAAAACATCTGAAGTGCAAACGTGACGCATTATTTAATGGTAATAAAATCATAGTACATACAGCAATGATTTGTAAAGCTGATGTGTCATCTTGTAGTTGAAAAGTGAGGATTTGTCATAGACCTATTGTCACGAGTGGATTTTTAATGTGCACTGCGAGGATTTAAATACATTACACTCCCATCAAATCTCAGATTTATTCCTTGCCCAATGGTCCAATTAACTTTAACCACACTTCTACTAGATAAAATTATAAACAAAGCATTAGTTACGTGAATTTTTACGACATTTAAAATGGAGAACATTTACTGTCTGACTCTGCCAGTTGACATTTGAAGACATTTTTTGGACACATCATCACATGTCTGCTTCTGAATTGTCATGTTGTTTCTGTGTGTGTTAAATTTGTGTGTGTTCATGAATTAATAGTAAAATTTCTTTTCTTTTTGGGTGCTTTTCTTTTTCAAGTGCTTTTATCTCATCTGGCCCCGGCTGCTGTGGAGATCACAGAGTTACTGCAGCAGTATGGTCCAGTCGGCCCCAGCGTTCATGCCAGGTTTACGAAGGGTTAACACCGACATGGAAGTGTCGAATTCAAACTCCACAGGGGTTTCTTTGCCTGGGTGAGAAAAGAGAGGAGATGAGAAGAAGGAACATGGCATCGTATATAATCTTCAGCATGAAGGTCATTTCAACTGATCTTACCATTAATTTTAAGAAGAACCTTCCTGGGCTTGCTGGCCCCCAAAATGAGAACTTTCTCAATCCATGAAGGAGTTGAGAAGTTACAGTCTGGGCACAGGTTCCTGAGATGAGAAAGAAAATAATGTGACTCAAAATTATCTACATTATACAATTAACAAATAAAAATACTCTTTGAGAAAAACGGTGGAGAAGTAAATTTAAATACCTAGACGTCAGAGCATTGTTGGCAAAAGTGAGGCTGCGGTGAATTAATTCATTCTTTTTATCGTAGTTAAAAGTATGGCCATCATCAATGTAGAGCTCTCCTTCAGCATATTTCTAAAATGAAAAAATTTGTTTTTCTGTTAGTTTTTTTCTGACACATTAAACCTGGCAGGTGAAAAGACTGACCTGGCTCTCCTTACCTGAGGACTAAGTGCCACATACAAGGTGTATGGGTCATTTTCCATGCATGCAGATGACCTACGAACTCTGTCCTTCCTAGGGATGATAGAACCACCACGCTGGAACACTGGAATCTAAACGAGACATAAAACCCAAATTAATCATGTAATGTTATATAACTAGTGCTTTATCCTTGTATGAGAAAAGTTCTTACAGAGCTAAGAGTAACAGGTATGTAGAGATTTTGTGCTCCATTGTGCTTCTGGAAAGTATGCACGTCATACCAAACCTAACATGGTAAAAGAAAGTAAATTAATCAGTTTCTTTATAAACGATTATATGCAGTCTGGTTTACTGTAGTAGTACATTTAAATCTTACTTCTCCAGATCCAGGCAGATATGCTGTAACTCCACGAGCCCCTTCCTCTGTGACTGGGTGAACCAACAAATCTCTCCCTGAAAAAAAAACAAGTAGGCTTTAAATGAAGCATTCTTTCTTAAAGATTGACAGAGCAAATGTCTTTTAACAATACTTTGAGAAAGATCTTATCTCTTACCAAGAAGAAACTCATCATCAATGGTGAATGTTGCTGTGTCCTTGGGATAATCAACCCACAGCGGTCTAGAAAGAAAAAACATGGATCAAGTAAATGTAATTGACAGAAAAACTGTCATGCATGCAAGGCTAAGAAATCTCTCACCTCATAACTGGCATGCCAGTTTTGTGCGCAAGGTAGAAGAGCTGGTACCAGTATGGCAGAAGGGCATAACGTTGACGAACAGCCTCTCGAATGAGAGCCGTGTTTTCTGGACCAAAGAGCCAAGGTTCCCTCCGTGATGTGTCTAGATGGGCATGAGCGCGGAAGAATGGCTGATACGCACCAGTCTGGTACCAGCGAACCAGCAGTTCAGTACTGGGATTCTTAAAAAAGCCACCCACATCAGCTGTGTGCAAAAGTGAAAAACACAGTGATTATGGACATTTTAAGGCATGCAATGTCACATATTCACATACTGCGTTACTTTACGTATATAGTATTATTTAGCAAGTTACTGCATGTCGCATTTTTCTTCAATATGGGCATACGTGAAAAAGTTGAATAGTTTTAGGGAAAATAAACTAAGAAAGGCAATCTATTGCTGCCTTTGCAGCTGGTACATAAAAGATAATCAACATTGCACACGTCTTTAAAAAAAACTATCTGGTACAATGACAGACCTCCGCAAAACGAGATGCCAACAAGTCCAAGACTGAGACACATAGGAATAGAAATCTTGAGATGATCCCACTCTGCTGCATTATCACCAGTCCAGACGGCACCTGAAAAACAAACTTCCACAATGAGATCTTGTGTTTTGTAACCAGAGCACAATAAAATGATTTGACTAATTCAACAAAATCAATTCACCGTATCTCTGAGAGCCAGCAAAGAAGGCTCTAGTTAGAACAAATGGCCTCTCAACTCCACCAGATCGCTGAACCTGACCCTCGGCAGTAGCCCTATGCTGCAAAGACACAATGAGGGAAGTTAGTAAATTTTAAAGGACCATAAAGGCTAAACTGATGGAGGTTTAACTGTAAACAATTAATTTATAGTCCTGCATTAGTTTCATATAATAGTGAAAATATTGGGTATCTTTACAACGTCACGAGGCACTCACCACATATAATCCATAGAGATTGTGTACGTCTCTGTGTTCACAAGCTCCATGGAGAGCATCTTTGTGCATGGTGACCTCAGGGCCATTGAACACCGAAGGCTCATTCATGTCATTCCAAGTATACATGTTCTCCATCGAGCCCTGCGATGGAAAGTGTAAAACTGTAACAGGGGATTTTGTGTGTTTGTTCTAGATTACCGATAATAATTCTGCAGGTGAACAGACGTGTGCTGTAGCACTTCTGGTTCTGTGTTGTGATGTCATTATTGAGGGGTTTGATACATCATGTGTAGTCTATCAACAATCTGCATACTGGCTTCTCTGCTCTTCCTTCCTGAAACATCGGTTTGTGCTTATTCTGCAGTAAGACATTTTGTAATTATGTTTGAGGTTTTCACTTATGAAACATGTAGAAGGAAAATAAAGTAGAAAACCATTACCACATCCTGTCTAGGTGTGATAAGGGGACTTTTGTATGTGTGGAGCTACAACATCTGCTTAAGCAACACAACAACCACTACACTGACAGCAGCATTAAAATCCAACTGGTCAAGAGTATTTTCAGCCTTTACACTTGGAAAAAAAAATGAGAATTTACCTCATATTGATCATAGGCAAACATGCTGGCCCACCAGGCTCTCATCTCTGGATTTGTGAAGTCTGGGTAACCAGAGTTTCCTGTGAGAGATGGACAAAAAACACAAATCTAATATTAAGCATCTAATTACAAACACTGCTTTGTTTTTAAAACCTAATTCACGACCAATTTTAATAACAGAAAAATACATTTTATTTTAAAATAATCATATTTCTCACCTGGCCAGCACCAGCCTTCAAAATTTCCACCATCTTTGTTTTTAGTGTAAAAGTCTTTAGAAGTAATCTCATTGTGAATCTTGTAGCCACTATCAACTTTGATGTGGGGGTCTACTATGGTCACCATCTATAAACAAAATGTCACAGTAAAGAATGTCTTTAGTGTACGTACATGTAAGAAAATATACACTAACCATCCATATTTGATAACACATGTTTTGCAAACAACCAAGACTAACCTTCCGTCTCTTGGCCAACAGCCCCTGTAGCATTTCTTTAGGCTCAGAGAACTTGTGTGGATCCCACGTGAAGTAGCGCTTGCCATCGGTATGCTCAATGTCAAGCCATATGAAATCATAGGGGATGTCGTGTTGGTCAAAGTCCTGGTCCACGGACTTCACATCCTCCTGGTCATTATAATTCCAGCGGCACTGGTGATAAGCCAGACTGGCAAGGGAGGGAAGGACTGGGTGCCTGGAGGGTGAAAAACACAATATTCTTAGCCATTTTCTCAAAAGAGCGGTTGTTTATTCAAGCATAGTTAGACCTCACAGGTTGTATTTACCTGTGAGAGAGGCATATTGTGAGAAGACATCTGAGGGTTTAGGTCCAAGCATGATGAAGACGTCAATGATTCCACTCTCAGAGATCCAGCGAATGTCAGTCTGTGGCGTCTCGCTGGAGCCTTGAACAAAGTCTAGCATCTTACCAAAAACCGTCTGTAAACGAGATAAAAAAAGAGTGGATAAATAATACATTTTTAATTTTAAGGTGAACAACAACTACAACAAACTCTTACCTTTCCAGCTGTATTAGAGCTAATGTCTACCCAGGTCTCAGCTGCATTGAGCCAGAAAATACCCATAGTTCTCTGTGTGTTATGAGCCAGCATGACAGGCACTGATCCATATAAGGCCATGGGGTTATAGAGCTCATACTGAAACACATCTAGATTATACAGCCTGTAAGGGTCACCACCACTAGAAAAAAAAGAAAAACAAAGATATATTATAGTCAATTTTTCACATCCTGGGTAGGTTCCTATAAGTCAAGTGGTGAACCGTGACACCTGCAATGCACACATACTGATAAAGTGCATAACAGATAAAAGCATATGCCAAGTGAACAACTGCAAATGTAAATTTGATGAATATAAAATAAAAAACTTTTTGCACGTCTGTATTAACAGATCTACTCACTCTGTAGTTTTGAGTTTGAGGTTGTCAGCATGCTCTGGAATTCCATATACATGTTCTACACCAGGCAATGAGAAGTCTAAACTTATAGATGTGGGGCCTGAAACAGAATTTGAAACAAACACAGATAATTAGATTCAGGAGCTGTACTTAAATGGTATCTAAGTTGTAATGCAATTATTATGCAATTTATTGTGTGAAAGACTGTTTTTGTGGCATTTAGAGCAAGTCTATTACATCATCTATACTCCAGTGTACATTAAAAAGCTAGGCAAAAAAGATTCACCAAATATTTGCATGCAAAATTTGCAGTCGTTCCAGTTCTTGAAGAATATTAATGACTCAACCAGCACTACATACTACATACTTTTGTTCAATTACATGCTCATGGCTATGACATAAAAACCTATTGACCCATTTAAAAAAATGAGTCCAACAAACGTCCTGTTCAAACTTGTAAAAGGAAATACATAAAAAATGTAATTGCCAAATGATTTCTGCATATAAGCATACCATTAGGTTTAGTATCTGTATGAGATTTAAATGTTTCCTCCCACAGACCGGTCTCTTCTTTTTCATCCTCTTCCTCCTCCTCCTTCTAAGAAATAGAGAGAGAAAAGAAGATGAAACAATTTTACTTCAACTTTCAGCTCCATTGTTGTGGCTCATATCATACTTTTTAGTAGTTTCACAATGAGGTTAATGTTACATAACTGCTACATATAGTTGTAAAACCAGATTGGGTGTAGTAACCGGATGAGCTAAAGTCAAACTGAAGACGTGGCATAACGAAACAGCAATGTTTACCTGAGCACACCCACAACATGCACATACAGTTACTGACCTTGTCTCCTTCCTCTTGCTGTTGAGCTTCATCTACATTGTCTTTTTCTTCTGCACCATCAGGCTGTGCTTGCCTTTGATCCACATGCACACAAAAAAGAGGAAAAGCAACACTAGTTAAACAAGACCAACCTTTTTATAAAACAGTTAGCATTAGTTGCTGTTTTTGCATACTTTTTATTGCTTTACTACTTAAAATCCCACAATTCAAATAGATGCATGCTTTTTGACACCAACACCGTGTTCATAGCAAGATTATTGGAAAGTGTATTCACCTCTTTTGGGATTCATAAACATGTGTATTTTGCTTTCCCAACTGTACATCAATTATTGGTTAATAGTACTTTATTAATATATTATATATAATATATTTATTAATTTACCAATATGTTTTAACAGCTAAGATGGCATGACGGCAAGTACATCATGAGAGAATATTATTTTTGTACTGAATCAGTGTAAATGAATTCCCTGATTCACCAAGCAGATATTAGGTAGTAAAATGAAAATTGCTTGTAAAAATAAAGGCAAGCGCTCACGTGTCCTTGCGCAGCCGCAGGTGCTCGAAGGCCAGCAGGCCACGAGAGTTGAGTGACAACAGCACTTCTGGTCCCTCCATAATGTCCAGCCTGAAGGGACGTGCACTCACAATCAACCTCTGGCTCTCTGCTCCCAGAGACAACACGACACCGTTATCATCCTTAGACAACACAGAGAGACTAGAGAGGAGGAGGAAGAGATGGACGGAGGAGAATAAAAATGAAAAGAGGAGAGGGGTTACTCAGAGGAGCAGAATAAATCATGCATGTGGTTGACTGTTTAATTTCATGGTGTGCTCTCAGATCCAAAGGAAACTCACGGCTCAGTAGGAGGCTCTGCTATGAGCACGTCTGGCACCTCAAAGCGAGGCTTCAGAGGTTTCAGCTCATTTATCTTCACCCGTGTCATGTTTCCCTGCAGCCTGTAGAGCTCCAACAGCAAATGCACCTGCATGGAGCAAGAACACTTAGTCTTTAGAGAAGTCATTGCACTCTGACGTCTCCAGGTGGCTATTTTAGTCATAGCAAGTAGGGCTGATATTATTAAAATTGCTGGCCAAAATCACAATTAAATAACACATGACTAACAATTTAACATGACATCAACTGTGTCACAACGTTTGTTTCTTAGGCTTTAATTGCACTAGTGTTTATTCAGAGAGTCAATCGATTGACGATTACAGGAAGGCAGTACACTACCTACACTAAAGCATCCATATTGAACGTTGCAATCCCCCCCAACCAGGAACAGGGCCTGAATTGATCTTACTTATTGGGCCTGGGAGGTTTTTAATCCAAGCTCCACTATTTAACTGAATTAAGCTCATCTGTATCAATTACAGAATATGAAACATACCTTGTTGTTGTCATTGATGAGCTGGAGAGTCATTCTGGAGTCACTAAGCTCCAGTGTGTCCAAAAGAGCCCGGTACGGGGACTGGCCGGGTTTAAGAGCCCGTTGACGTCTACAGACAGAGACATAAAAATCTTTAATTCACTGGAGCCCTTGCAGAAGCAATGCACAGCATTTATTTCTAGACTTCTACAAAAGGCTACAGACTGGATAACTCTTATAAATATTTAATAGTAATTATCTGTGAACTTTGAAAATCTAGTGCATTATTAATGAGAGGTTGTGTAAATGTAGCAGACAGCATTGGTAATGTACAGATTGACAGTAAAACTATCATACTTGCAGAAGGCGCTCTGATCACAGGTTTTAAAGTTTCCCCGGTCCACAGCAAATGCGGTGCTAAAAAGCAGAGACACACAAACCACAGACAGCATCCCCATCCTGAAACAACAAGAGGGGAAAATAAGATTGAGTTACTTAGGTGGATCATGTGAGAGTAATGTGGTGTTTAACTGAAAGTCGTTGTGAAGTGTACTTCCTCATAAAGCCCACTTGAGGATTTCTCCGTCTGTCTGTGATAGACATGTGACACTAAACACAATCTGGGCTTGTTTAACTCTTTCATTGAAAGAAAATTAAAGGAAATGAAGCTGAGACGTTGTTGCACTTGAGCTTTCGTGTGCGTAAAATCACCTATTCCCAAATGCACTCGTTAACTAAGAGGATATTTGTTAATCGTTAATCCCCAATGATAAACTTTGCCCTAATTGGTCATCTTTTTTAACAATTACGAAATGAAACGACTAAGATTTGTATTATCTAGAAAGATACAGTAAGACTAAACAATATAATATGCGCTTTAGATTTGACGTAAAGACGGTACTCGGTAAGCATTTAAGAAACATGAATCGCTCGATTGTTTTAATCTTGAGATGCAATGCACGCTCAAATAATACAAATAAAATACAATTATTTAACACAATAATAAAATATTATATATTTATGTAAATTTATAACGGTACAGACACAAACGTCTTCATTTAAACATGACTCGTCATAATGCCAGCGATGGCAGAGACACGCACTCATCTTATTCCTCATTCAACACCTGCGGAGATTTACACTCCAGCTGTATCACACGAACCGGTCAACGGTTAGCCTAAAATAAAGACATATAAAACTCTAAAAAAGACACGGTGACGGACTGAAATGACAGCTTAAAGTCTTTGTTTCACCTTTCAATGGAGATGACCGCCATCTTGGACGCAGAGTTAAGCCCAGCCTCCCGGAGGTTGGTTAGTTAGCATGTTTGCTGGAACACCATTGGGTAACAACGGATCCCTGTAGATCACACTTCCCATAGCAACGAATCCCAATCTTACATGTATACTTGTTTACCAAAGATAATTGTGTGATGAAACGGTATTATTTTTAACACAATTATTAGTTAGTAATCTGATACATTTTATGTGCTAACTAACATAGAAAACACCACAAACTGTGCACAATTAGTTAAGCTTAACTGCAAAAATGCAGTATTTCTTAGATTGAGTATTTCTTACATACTTAGTGTTCTTTTGCAGTGAACATATCTACAATTTCTTAAACCAGGTAGATTTCCTGATAAGCAAAATGACCTAAGCAATTAAGTCTCGTCTTCTGGAAAACATTATCAAATTTAAATGAGTTTATGCTTAAACAAGCAAGAATCAGCTTGAATTAAGTACTTAATAAAGAGGTAAAATTCAAGTTTATTTTTCTCACCCCACTGGCAGATATTTTGCTCGTTTTAAGCATAAACTCACTTAAATTTTATACTTACTTAATAAAACAAGCCTTAATATCTAATGTGATTTTTCTAATCAAGAAAATGTATACTCCTTTATGGCTTAAATATTTGTACTGCACAACAAGTAATTCATTTTGTGCAGTGTAGGTTGGTTTAAATTATTGAAGGGTCAGAATTTTAGGTGACAATAAATTTGATTTGATTAAATACATTTTTACTCGCATACTGCATTTTACTTCAATTTACATCGAGTCTGTCTGTGAAAACCAAGCTAAAGTCATTTTTCGTGATTTTCTGTTATTTACATAATGTACAATCATTTTACAGAATATAAATAACCTTCTCTGAAAATATAAGCTTGATATCTTTAATATAGATTGAGTAAGACCATGCCAAAATTGAAATGAATGCTTAGGAAGTTTACTTGTTGTTTTGTGAAAAACAAAAAAATGTTAAAATCATTAATCTCAGATATATATGAATAACATTAAATCTACAATAAACACACATTTTCATCAGTTTTTAGTCTGGTGCTTATTTTCTAATAATTAAAGACTAAAGCATGGGTTTCACAAACAGTTCACATTTAATTAACATCGCTACAGTGGTATTTTTGAACCGACAAAGACAGAAAGAGACACAATATACATTTTTGACATTTTACTAAGACACAAGGAAAATGCAAACAGAAATTGTCACAAACTCCACTGTATGTATAAACATACAGTGCTTTCAATGCTTGTACAGATGTAAAGATGTAAAAAATGTACAGAAAACTAGACTATATAGACAATATAAATGTTTGCCATTACAAAAACAATGTTTAGCAGAAAACAGAACACTTTGTCACAATTACATGTAGGTCTTAGTCTACATTTAAAACATGTTCTCTTTCAAACATACAAATATCAAATTCACATCTAAGCACTACTTGTTGAAAAATATTTAAATGCAAGAAAGATTTGGACCCCCACAACATCCTGGTTTGTAACAACAGAACTTTAAACTTGAAACCTCCAGCAAAGGTGTCCCAGACGGTCAATGTTCTTATGCAGAACACTGTGGATGGGTGCAATATAGCGTGCAACGTCACCGTCCCGTGAAAAGTCCCGAAAGAAAAGTCCTTGATCAGCACAGAAAGTGAACTTCTGTGGCATAGGGCTGTTGCCTCTCATGTACTCCCATACACCCAACAGGAGAAGCCTGACTTCAAATGGTGACAGGTGAGGGAAGACCTCATGGATGTTGCTCAGCACTGGTGGTAGAAGCTGTCCCTCACCCATACATGACACAAGCAAACAGGAGGCTTGAAGATGCCAGGGGGAATGTGACACAGATGGTTCTCTTGATGCTTCCCAGTGAGCCAATAAAGTGGATAGTAGACCCCTCAGAACAACAGAGCAGTAACACAATGCTGGACGTCCAGCTGCAACCACACGAAGAAGGTGGAACAACACTGGGTTTCCTTTAAAGCAACGACGAATGTGTATGTCTCGCTCAACTGTAGTTTTTGCATGTTCTTCTGGTGGCCATGACAGTTCTCCATTTGCTACGTCTGGGCAAATGTTCTCCACCAGGGTTACGCAATGACCTTGGCAGCTTCGGCATTAATAGGTGGAAGTTCACGTGAAATGGCATGAGCTCCATTACTAGCACCTGCAACAGAGCCGTTTCTAACATTGCCAGTAGTGTTTCCTCCACCTGAACTACAGCATTGAACAGTCACTGCAAGCAAGGTCTGCATATTATGATTGACTCCATCTGGATCAGGTTGTGAGGCAGTGTAGGGAGGTTTTAACCCCTTTCCAATTATACCAGAATGAAACACGGACCACACACTACCAGAGAAGTTAATAGAGGTGCCAAATTTACAGTTGATGTCAAGTAGTGAGCCACCAAGGCGGTTGGGTGATTGTGTTGTGTCATCAGCTGGACTTTCTTGCAGACCTCCAAACAAATCTCTGTTTCCTTTGTGTAGCGCACCTTCCACCAGTTGTTGCAATACAGCTTTAAGCGTCAAGGGGGAGTAGCTTGCCAGACGTGACAACAGACGCATAGAATAGCCCACTTCTTCTTCTCCCTCCCCTCGCTGTCGTAGGGACACAAAGAAGTGTGAGACTGCCGCTCTACATATCAGTAACAGATGAGCTGGAGAACAAGCTCTGGGAAGCTGACTACATGACAGCAGACGCACAGCAGACCTGGATACAGTACTGACACCATGGAGAAGCAGTTGGGCGAAATCATGAAGGTGGTTGGAAACAGCGACTTTGACTTGAGCAGACATAGACGACTGAGATGAACTCCCTCCATTTTTACGATCCTCCTCTTCGCTTTGTACTGCTATAGCCAGGTTGTTTAGGAGCTGGGCTAACTCTTTATTGTCAAGGGTCTGGGTGTGAATCTGGGCAACACAGCGAGCAACTGTTGAGGGAAGCAACCCAGAAAGAGACGTGGAGAGCGGGGTGTACAATTGCGAGGCCAGGGCAAGCTCTTCTGGATTCCTGGCTTGGGTGAAGAGCTGGCACAAAGCTTCGGTGGCCACACTCGCACCACCGTACACAGATAACAGACACAGGAGCTGATGTAACCAAAGGTGCCTTTTCCGCTCAAGCCGGAGAGTTTCGGCACATAGTTCCCCTATGTGACCCTGAAGCTCTTCTAGAAATGGAATCACTTGAGGCATTGCTGAACCAGAAGGAGATGCAGAAGAGTATGGGAAGGGTTCGTCGCTCTCTGGCCTGTTGTGCACAAGCTTGTGAAGGTGTAGCAGGAGCATTTGCAGTAAGCGGTCACAGGCTTCTCGAATACTGTCATGAGGCGAGGGTGTAGGACCTGATATGATCACAGAAGATGGTGTGGCTGTGTCAGCAAGGAACTTTAGCACCCGTGCCCCTCCTAAAGGACTTTGGCTTATAAGATGCACTGCTAGACCAAGCATGTTTTCAAGCTCCTCCCGGGGCAAAGCCTGAAACTGAGCATGCAGTTGAACTAGTACAGGTGGTCGGAGAAACTCCACCAGCTCCGCTGAAACAGCACCCAGGAGTGTTGGGGAAAGAGCAGCCAGCTGAAGCAGAAAAGGCACGGTAGCCCTTCGGAGATGAGCGGAGTTCTCCCACCCACCTGTCCCAGATGAATGTGGAGGTATACTTTGAGGTGGAGGAGACAAACTGTCTTGGAACATCCTGAGAAGCTCTTTCTTGATGCTATCCGAATGCCGTGAAGCCAAGTGTCCAAGGATACCAACCACTGAGCCTATTTTGGGGACCCTACTGCTCTTGTCTATCGCTTGCTGTTGGCTCATCTTGTCAGCGGAGGAATATCCATGTGCATAAAAGTCTTTGAGACCACATGCCAGCACCCTGCTGATGATAGTGCCAGGGAAAGCAGAGCCAATGTGGGCAACGACCCAGTCAAAATGAGGCGAATGTTGGACAGAGGTATCGAGCAGTGCATCCACACAGGCATCAGGACACCATGCCAACATGGCTGCTAAACATTGAGAGTAGCACTCCATAAGGGAGCGAGTGGCAGCGCACGACATCCAAAGCTGAAGCAGTTCATTCAGGCTGGAGGAGTGAGGAGCCGCCCTTCGTCCTGCATGTTTGCTGCTAAGCTGGCCAAGAAGGTCAACAGCCCACGTGGACACAAGTGGTGCCCAAGCTTTTGGACTAAGCTTGATGAATTCTGACAGGACAGCATGAACCTCTTTAATAACATCCTCTAGATTGGATACACTGGTGTTGCTTCCTCCACTTGTACCATTGCTTCCATTTTCACCTTCTGCCTCCAGATCTTGAAGAAAAGCTGCAACATATTCGTCATACACACCCCTTAAGTGCTCCAGGACGGCTCCGCGGCAGGCTGGTACAGTTCGAAGGAGGCGAATCGCACATCGGGCATGATCGCGAACACTGAGTTTACGCCCCTGCGTCTGGTCAACACCGCTGATGAAAGCCTTGATTTCTAAAGCCAGCTCCTGAGGGCTAATAGGAAGAAAAATAAAAGTTAGAATATATAGACTTTTCTCTTCTCCATTAGTTGGGTATTATTGCTTCTGGTTTGTGGATTTTAATTCACAAAAATCCTACAAAAATGTTTGTGTGGGTTTTTTGTCACAGTCAAAATGCATTTATATTTAAAAAAATTTAAATAGCTAATCTGTATATAGACTAACAGAGTTTAGTAACATATATACAGATGCTTCAATATATTCTTAATTAATGCATTCTGTGAGAATTTATATTTCAAGATTTGACTGAAAATATCCCATCCATAATGTTATAACAATACATAGCTACATTAATTTGAATTATAGCCTATGATTCATGATCATAAAAACGTACATTTACATCTTATTTGTTTACTAAAAAATATGTAATGACCACATGACAGTAGATGAATTATATAATGTATAACAGCTTAACCCTCCAAGACTGGTGTGGAATACCCTTAATTTATCATTTTACTTATCATTAGGGCAATTCCAGCGTTATGGACGTGACATTTTTAGTCAAAGCTTGAAATAATTCTCACAGAATGCATTTATTACCAATAAATTGAATAATCTGCTATAGTTTACTGAAGTCCTGTTGATAGAAACAAATCAGTAGATTCACAGAGTGATCCGAAATATACATGTCTTATGGACGTGACAAAAAAGAACACACGTTTTGAAACTTTCTAGGATTTCTGTGAATTAAAATACACAAACCACAAGCAATAATAACCAACAAATGTAGGAGAGATGACTCTTTATAGAACATGCACCTTTAATGCAAACTATAGTTTTTCATGATAAGGCTGACAATTGCAAGGAACTGTCCATTACTTGAGTATTGCATGTAATATAATGTTCAGCAATGTTAAATTGTGTACAATGCCAGTAACCTGGGATATTCCGTAATGATTCATCAATTTTAAAGCAGACAGACGCATACTGTAATCTGTGACTGACTTGAACTGATTTTACAGTTACTGAATAAGCTGTATAATTATTTTGCTTACCTGTAATTGTTTAAAGGAGTGTGGCAGTGAGAGGTCTGCATGGCTGATAAGGCATTTCCCTCGAACATGGCAGACATCATTCATATGCTCAAACACAACTGTCCATGCACAGTATTTAATCTACATAAAACAGACTGCTAGAAATATCAAACTGTACAAACTAAATTCATACAACTTTTAACAATTTCAACTTCGTTTCAATGAACGATAGATCAGAGAGCGGAAACTTCACACACGTTCTCTCGCCATAGGGAACATTGCGTTTTAGTGATACATAGCGCCCTCTGGAGTTCAGGAGAGCTATTTTTGATTTGTTTATGAGCAGTGCTGTGTAACACATCGTCTTACTGGCTGTAAATTTATCTTTAGTATAATATGAGGTTAAATACAAAAAATGCGGTAATTTTCACATGTTTATAATTAGCTAATGTTCGGTCATCTTTTAATATTTATGCATTTCATCGAAAAATCTACAGTATATTTACATGTCGCATTAGTGTGTATTTTAAATGAAACTGCAAATTTTTTTACATCTAATATTGTACAAATATTTACATTCGTTTAAAACAATAACAAGAGCGCTTTAAGGGCGTTCACCAATGAGGTCAAGGGGTTTCGTCCTCTGCACGCTGATTGGTTAGTTTGCCGTCTTCACCGCTCCATCAGCTGGTTCTTCAACTCTATTTTTACTCCAGCAGGAAGTGCGTGAGAGTAACCTTACTCAAAAACACACCGTTCTAAGTATTAAAGTATTAAAGAATGGGGAATTACAGTGCATATTTGTTTTGTTAACTATACAAAAAGAAACATGGAAACCCCAATGTTTTTTTGTGTATTGGTTACAGTATTGGTGTCAAAACCAGAAGGCCAGATTGATATGGCACCGACTAAGGTAAATGTATATTACTGAGAATGTAAAGAATGAAACATAAAATGAAATAACAAATAAGGGAAAACGAATATTGTTGCGTTGTTGTCGAGGATTTGGTACTATAGTACAGTGTTGTAATTATTTATGGTTTGGCAAGAAAAGAAAGAGAAAGAGAAAGTTAAAAATAAAACTGTGTATGGAGTTTGTTCTGGCAACAGAGAGGGAGAGAGAGAGGATGCATTTCTATATGTCTCACCAGCTGCCACAGTTTTGTCTCTTCTATCTAAATAAAAGGACAAACTGTAAGGGTCAAGAGACAAACAGAAGCAAACAAAATGAACACTGAGAAATGAAAGCACAACCAAGGCAGTTGTTTAGTAAATTAATCAGTAAATGTCAAATCAAATGTCATATCAAAAGATTAAAAACTCAAATATTTTAAATGTTAATGCAGTATGGTTATGTTTGTAAACAAAATGTAATAGATGTTTAGCAAGAAACCCAAACTACAAATACAATAATGTATTTTACCACTGATAAATTTCTTATGGCTAAAAGAAACATTAAAATATTTGACTAACACACATGTCTCTACAGGATTTTCTTATTACATTTTAAGCCATGTTAATGCCTTTATAATCAAATGTGGATGTATAATTGAAATATTTGGCTAATTGAAACCCAAAACTGCCATGTTTCTGTTTTGGTGCCACTTAATGTTAAAGTTGTTTAATCATGTAAAATGTTTTCCTAATAAAGTTTTTGCAAAATGTGTTTACTTTCTTTGACATGCAATACTCAAAACTTGCAAAACTTTTGCTCATTTTCTCCAGGATGATCATTATTTAATATTTATGCATTTTGTCTGAAAGTGTATAAAATATTTGCACGTCACACTAGTGTGTATTTATGATTAAACAGCAAATAAAGTGTAATGTCTTTGTAAAAGCCTTACATTTATTTCAGAAAAATAACAAGAGCACTTTAAGAGCGTTCACCAATGAGATCAAGCGATCCTCTGCACGCTGATTGGTCAGTCCGGCCTCTATATTTCCATCAGCTGTTTTTTTGCTTTTGACGTTACTTTGACGCAAACCAGGAATACGTGGATGGTTATATCCTACTCAAACATACATCAACATCATTGTAAGTATATCTTATCAATTGTTTTATCTACGCACTCGATTAGCTTAATAAATCAAACCATACGTGTTTGCTAATAATGATGTTTAAAGGTTTGGAAAAGGTCTGGAAAAATACATCGCGTTGTTTTGTTTATGATGACAAAAGAAAAAAGAAACAGGAATAAAACGTTTAACCCTTTTTTGTATTTGATTGTGTGTTTGTTATAGGACTAGTGTCAAAACCAAAGACGTGGTCGTCATGGCACCGACTAAGGTAAATGTATTTTACCAACCTATAAGGAATGTGAAGAATGAAAAATACAACGAAATAAGCAGAAGACGAATATTGTGTCGTTGTTTATACATCGAGGGTGTGTTTCTATTGCACATTGCTGTGATTATTTATGGTCTCAAGGAAAGTTTCGCAAAGTTTCAGAAACAAAGAGAGAAACAGATGGAAGAGAAAGTTAAAAACAATGAAAACAGCGAGACAATGTCTTTTACAAAACACTTTCTACTATCACACTGTTTAGGTAATCAAATACGTAAAAACTTAAAACAAAACTGAAAGTATTAAGCGTCCTCAATACAATTATAACAAAATATGAAACTTAATATGATTGTCTCCTAGTATGATGAAAAGCCAGAACCAGGAGATCTCATTGAAATCTTCAGAGTTGGATACCAGCACTGGGCTATTTATGTTGGTGATGGTTTTGTGATTCACCTGGCCCCACCCTGTGAGTCATTTACAAACACTACAATACACATTAACATTATAGAACAAGTTTGATTTTTTTTGGTTTACTTTTCCTTTTACATTTGTAGCCGAGCATGCTGATGCTGGGGCTTACAGCATGATGTCAGTGATGTGTGACACAGCCATAGTGAAGAAGGAGGGACTCTGGGATGTAATTGGCAACGATAAGTACTGTATCAACAACCTTCTGGATGACAAATATGAACCTCGTCCTATCACAGATATCATACAGGAGGCAAAAAGTCTTGTGGGAAAGACATTTCCATATTGTGTGGTCACAGGGAATTGTGAACATTTTGTCACAGATCTGAGATACGGAAAGCCAGAGTCACGCCAGGTACACTTGTTGATTGGCATCTCCTGATAATTCACAAATGTGATTGTGTAACCGCATATAGCAAAAATCAGTCCACAGACATGCCAATCAGGTTCAATTGGAGATACTAAATTGCCCTTAGGTGTGTGATTATGTGACTGTGTGCAAGCCCGGTAGTCTTCTGACTACCTATTGGATGAATGAATGGATTTGGTTATATAAGTTCAGTCTATGGTTTAGGTAATGACATTGAATTGATATGCACATCTGTTCTCACAGGTTCGAACAGCACTGCAGATTGGTGCAGGAGCTGTTCTTGGAATGGCTGTCCTTGGAGTCCTCGCTTATGCTGTAGGAGCCTTTGGCTCAAGAGACAAAGAGAAGCAGACAAAATGAAATAAAAACACAACAAGGAAATAAAAACACAACCAAGGCCTTAATCAGCCTAACATAACCGAATAAGCTTAGTTTTATGAGTACAAATTAAATCTCTAATGCCTAAAGAAAGCATAAATGTCTCACATATAATATTTCTCTTGTTAACTTTATAAATAAATATGGCTGGTTAATATTTGACTAAATTATAAATGTTTTTGATTCTAAATGATTTTGGTGCTACTTAATGTTGATTAAGGATGTATTTGCTTTTAATAACTTCAATAAAGTAACTTTGTGGTATTGAGATTTAGTGTAATTTTGTTTTTCCAGGGTGCCGTTTGACCTCAGGAATTGGCAAGTGGGTGTAGTTTGCATGCATTTTGGAGGGCGGCACAATGAGACCTTTGTTACAATTACAATTACCTAATTTCTTTCAACAGAAAAGCAGTGTGAAACAACAATTGAACAACCACGATTTCCTACAGTATATTTTAAAGAAAGACTGTTTCTCTTTATTGTCGTACATATCAAGTTTAAGTTTAAATGTGAATGTACAGTACATGAATAACTCCTCTGAAAGTATTGCACCAGATCTCACAGACTGTCAAATTAACTAAAAAAAAACATCTGTTGATTAGTTTATTTTACAACATTGCAGTACTGCCAACCAAAAAAGAAGGCACAAAGCAAAAATAACACAAAATCCACCTTCACCATGTCTTATGGCAAAGAAAAATCCACCTTTAATTTGCTACTTATATCTTCTGTCCCGTGAACCCACAGTTTTGGAAACATCATCTGTGTTTACACATGCACTGGAAATAACATTTGGACCTTGATTATGTTACCATCTTTCTGACAGTCAAAGTTTGGAGAGATGTTTGATATTTTTTGTGTCACCCACCTTAAGAAGTCCATGAAGTCCAGATTTTTAGTAATAGCATTGAGTATTAAATGTATAATCAGATATAATGTCTAGAATTATATTTTTTAAATCTCTCTTTGATTTATAGTATCTCAGACAAGTGAGTTCATGCTCAGTCAGTAAACTATGATATTATTTAACATGATTAAAAGTGTGATATCTTGAGAAGAGTAAAGGAATATCATAGTTTCTGGCATGTTCGCAGTTGCTTTGCAGATGGGGAGATGGAAACACTCTTACAAATCGACCAATGGACAGACGGCTTTCAGGTTTCTCCTTTCTGGCATCCGGGAATGTTTATTTAAAATCTCACACTGACTGGTGTCTCTTCATGTAGTTCAGATTTTGCAAATAAATTTACAATTAAAACTCAGTCCAGTTTGCGTGCGCCCAGTTTAAGAGGACCCTTTGCTGCCTTGCGTTCTGCCCGTTTGGCTTCCAGCTCTTTTCTCCTCTCTTCGCGTTTTTTCTTTGCCAATTCTGCTTTACTTAAACCTGAGATGCAAAGCAAAAATGTATTTAAGCAATGCCTCAGTTTTCTCTAACTAAAAACTATAAAAAAAACTTTAAAAATTGGTTTCAATGTCTGAACTGGAGCAATGTTAATACTGACCCTGATCTCCATCCAGTGACTCCCAGTTTTCCTCTGTTCCCCAGTCTCCAGCAGTTTCTGCTTCCCAGCCCTCAGACTTCTGTGACAAATGACACACATCGCACAAGAACACAATAATTTGGTAGTTAGGGTTTAAATGATATGGAATACAACATTTTGATTTTGTTTTACTTTCTATATCAATCTATTATCTCAAAACTCTTATTGGTCTTACCATAGCGGCAGCATTACTGGTCCTTTGTGACACACCGGACAGCAGATCAGATGTTGTTGATTTTCCTGCATCCCAATTGTAATCGCTTGCCAGTCTCAGCCCTTCCTGTCCTGAGCTCAAGCTGGCACTTGGAACGCCTGAGACTGAGGAAGTGGCTTTACTTAGTGGGGTTGGGGTGAAACTCTCAGCCAGATTTCCCTCGTCATCCCAATCGTTACCCCAGCCCTCATCGGCAGGTGAACTTTGACCCTGACCATCAGCATCTTTCTCATTAGACCAGCTGTCATCCGCATCCCAACCAGAACTCCAATCGGAACTCTGCTTCTTAACTGCCTCTGACGATTTTCGACCAACCTACAGAGTTACAGTAAAAACTTTATTTTAACAGGTTAACAAAGAGAGCAAATGAGAAGGTCATCTCAAATCTTCCATTTGTTAACAATCTACACTCACGCAATTGACTTACACTGCTTTTCTTCTGTGTTGAGGACATGGCCGACCAATCAGAATGCCAGTCGTCTGGGTCTGCCCGAACTCTCTCAGGGTCCTGTGGACACACAGAGTTGTAAAATTAATTTACTTTCAGTATGAGCTTAAAAACACTAGTTGAGATTCTTACCAATCTGAATAACAATCACTCACCTCAAGACTTCCCCAGTCCTCATCTTCCCATCGATCTCCTTCAGGCTCTGCTGTGTCCTCATTTGATGTCTCTGATTGGATGGCACGTGCCTTACAGGCACTGGACGTCTGTGTTTTCAACTCTGGACCTAAAAGAGAGCACAGGAGGAAACTGATGAGATAAGAACTTGGTACATTTTATCTCATATTTCATCTAGTTTTACTTAAACTGATATGCATTATATTTGGTAGGTTAAAACAATATAAATCAGTAGGGGAGGAGAGAAAGTTGTGATTTGCACTGTTGATAATATTGCAGTTCTGTGCCAAATGGTTATATTGATAATATGATAACTTCCTTTAGTTATCATACTCCACCCATATTCCTTCACACCTTTGTCGGCAGTGTTTGTGGTTACGGTTCCAGCTGTAGGTTGTGGAGCGGAACTGTTTTCAGCAGGTGGTGCCTCCGAACCAGCCGGAGCATTTCGAATAAGTTTGGAGGTGAGAGATGAGACGCCGGTTACGGCCCACCCTGCCCACGTGGCAGTCGACCCTCCTGTCTGTGCTGAAGTACTCACGTCCTTCTCTGCAGAAAAACAATGGAATAATACATTCACAGGGTTACTGACCAAAGAATTCATGAATTTTACACAACTTTCCCAGTCATTCGCCATTACAAAACCTGCTTTGAAAATCATCGTACCTATTTCAGCTAGTTTAGTAGGGTCTTCTGAAACTGTCTCCAGCTTACTGAGGAAACTTTTGATGGCTTTAAATGCCTGCAGAAACAGCAGCACAAAAAAATAATGGATAACATTCCCAAAACAGCATATGTGTGTCATCTCCATCATGTACGGTTATATACCTGATCTCTGACGTTTTTATCTGGGTCCACAGTCAGTGTGCAGAGCGTGGGCAGAATGCGAACGGCACACTCAGACAAACTATAGTACTGATGAGTGGCAGCGAACCCGAGCACGCCAGCTGCACGCGACGCTGGAAACGGGTCTTTAGTTGCCCGGGAGAACGCAGAGATTAAAACACGCTGTCGCATCTGAGAAACCAATAAGAAAGAGACACAAGAAAGAAAATTAAGAGACGCTTAATATCATGTCTGTTTAAGCAAAGTTGTCCTTATGGGTTGATAGTTATAGTTACCCCAGCATTGAGGTAGGGGGCGATTTTGCCCAGGCAAACGGTGGTGTTGCAGCGGATGGGACCCTGATCATCCCGTGCCTGGAGTCGTGCAAAGTGACGCATCAACTCCTGGTTTAAATTGGTCTCGTTCAGTTTAGGGGCCAACAGGAGCATGGACTATAGGAACAAAGAAAAGATACAAAGCATCCACATATTATATTTAAATAAAATCTCTTCTCTAATTAGCTATATTTGATAAATTCCAACAAATGAAGCATACAGATACCTTCACAGTCTGCTCTCGAATGGCAGGGTTTGTGTCTGTGAAGCCGTGTACCACATGTGGAAAGATCTGGGAGTTAACTGCTGCTTCATTCAAATACTGGATAAACTGCTCCATCTGATTTATAAAAAGAAAAGCCAAATAGATGTAAAGAGAGAGTATTTTAATGTGTTAATACTGAGAAGGTGTTTGTTTATACCTGCTGTAGAAGTCGTATCCTCATGGCTCGATCAGTAGAAGAGAACATCTTTACTATGACTGGGATGATTTTCTGCTGGTACTCCTCAGATGACAAATACTTTCCCACCTAACACAAATACATGCTGGTTTAAAGGATCTTGGTGCTTATTACATAAGACTCAAATTTTAAAGTTCAATGTTACTCAGAAAATAATACCCAAAACTCATAAAAGAATATGTATGATTAAAAACGTCTGGCACCTTAAATAGTGGTGTGAGGACTACAGCACCAGCATTGCCAAACTCGAAGGCTGTAAGGAGCTGAGGCAGCACTTTGTGCTTGCAAAAATCTTCAGGGAAAGAGTCGAGATTCTCACTCAGGTCCTGGAAGAACTGCTGTTTCTCTGCAGGCTCCTTAATCTACACACACACACAAACATTTTAGTGACGTATCTAACCAGGTCTAAAAAGATAAACGTGGAACAATCTTAAATACCTGTATCTCTTCTAGAAACAGACAGCTCTCCACAAAGCTGTTGTTCATGAAGCCTCCTGGAGATCTGCAGTTCAGCAGGAATCTTGCAGGGTTGGGACGAATCTTTGGGTTTGCCCCCACTAACTCACAGTAATGTGGGACTAACGGCTTTGGAATCTGTGAGATGAAAACAAGATTATCTGAATAAACATTTGTTTAATGTGGATCTGTTGTAAATGAAACAAAATTATAATTCTTTACAAAGATTTAAAAATTATCTGGTACCTTGCCAAGAGATCGTAATGAGGAGGCACGTGGTAAAGATCCATTAAATACTTCCCAAATGAGACAACCAAGACGCCACACATCCCCTGTCCTGTGAAAACAATTTTGATCTTGAGCAGAAATGGAAATGAGTGAATTCAGATTTTTCAGTTTATATAAACTACACAGGACTGACCCCAATCTAACAAATCAAGTAAAAATAAAGGATTTGAATGGGACTAAAAATAAATACCAAGGACCAGAACTCAAAAACATGTTGACTTCCAGTTACCATTTTTCTCCACCACTGCCGGGGGTTTCAGGAGGGTCATATTTTTCCAGATCGGGGTTGATCACTTTAGGCGGAGGTAGGGAGGTTGAATCTCCCTGGTCAGAGGTCACATGATCCAAGCTTCCAAGTTTCCATTCACCAGCACGGTCCACAAAGATGGCCCACATACCCAAGTTATTATGGAGGAGGTGACAGTCATTCACCAAGAAGCTTAAAGCTTTCTAATGGGGGGTAAGTAAAAGCAAAATATATTATTTAAAAATGCATTTGTATGTATTAAAAATATTATATGTCTGATTTGATTTCTCACCACAATCTGATGAAGGCCCCATGACACTTCCAAGTCACTTGCACCACCTTTCTCCGCCTGGGCTTTTAGGTGTGCAGCCAGAGGTGTTACTGGTTCTGTGACAATGTATAAGCTTTTCTCTGTCTAATGTCAAACAAACAGAAAATACTTTTTTGTCATTATCTGTATATATGTATTTATTTCATAATATCATGTTTTTACTTTTGTCACTATACACATGTAAAGCTGCTTTGCAACAATGCAAAATTGTGAATTGAACTGATTTTTCATCAGTATGACAACACATGTATACATACCTCCAACCCATCTACGTAAGATAAGATGTTGGGATGTCTGAGTGTTTTTGTGCGTTTAAAAGCTGCCTTGGCCAGTTGTGTTTGCTCCTCTGTTCCCTGGGACACCTCATACACAAAGACTGATACTGATTCACCTGTAGTCTGGAAATAAAGCCATTTTTAGTTGTAAACGATCATGAGATGCTGTTATTGAAGCCTGTCAGTTGTTGACATCAGAGATCTAACATCCGCAGGCCTTACAAAGCATTTGCCATTCTACATATAAATACATATAAATACAGTGATGACAACCGATTCAAAATGACAATGAAGAAAGAAACGACAAGACAAAACGACAGTAATAATGTAACACTTTTCTATGACTGCAGTTGTGTGTTGACGTGGCCACATCAACATTACGTGGCTGCCCTGGTAAAAAGATGACAAAAGAAACCCAATTCTCGGCTATAAGAGTTAAAATCTAAGCAGTGCATCTCCCAACGATACTAACACCGACTATATAAATATATAACATCATTAAAGAAACACATAAGTTTCTATGAATCCTCTTTAGCTTTGTTGTACCAGGCGCGACTAATCGAGACGCAGCTCAACTTTACACCGAGGCTTCTGCGGCCTGCTTCAACGATACATGTATTTTATGTTAAACTGTCAGATGATTTTACCTTGCGCTTGCCCCGACTAAGTGTCCATATGCCTGACTTTTCTTGGTTTTCGGGTAAAATTTCATAGTTGAAGTCTTTTATGGGATCCCGGGAGAAAAAAGGACCACATCCTTCCCCGTCAATACTGTACACAGTGTTGCTGTAGGACGGACAGCGAGCCGCTAGAGGGCGCAGCTGCTTCTCGATGGACCTGTCAGTGACCTGAGTGACTGCGCTGCTTTACTAATGACTTTCTGAAAAGAAAACTTTTCTTTTTTGCGAGGCTAACATGTACATATCTATACATTTTTATAGCAAAATATATTGTGTGGTGTTTTTCAACAAAATTCGAATTTTAGAGACTGACAACCTCAGTCACTATTCACTTTCAAACATTATTTTTCACACAATGATAGTAAATAGTGACTGAGTGTAAATCAGGTTAAATGTAAATATTCTGACATTGGTTTATGACCATAAAACTACCAAAACCAAAAACTATTTGTATGTTTTAAAGTATTTCTGTTAATTGTTGGTTTTATTTGCGTATATCCTCCTTTCCTTGTTAATCTGCTTTGTGTTTAATTTTGAGAAATATTTCTAAGCAGAATAAATGTTGTTTGTAGTGTCAATACCTACACTTGTCCTGGCAGTTAAAGAACTTTATGGTAATCATTAAAACCATACAGAAAGAGATCATTATTTGCTTTAATAATTTTAAACAACATAGTTTTGAGATCTGGATGATGGTGGTTTCATTTGTTTAAAGATCCACATTTGTTTACTATTTTTTATTTTGAAGTCCTTGTTTTCTACACTAATATGTAGTTGATAATGACTAATGATTTGCTAAAGAATTACTGGAAGAGCAAGAGCTGATGATAAGAGATATGACAATGTACCATTTATCAAATACTAAACATACCAACACAAGTGATACTACTGCAGAGTACTGTACACCAAGATATGACTTACCTGGTTGATTGCAATTTGACAAATAAAAAAGCCTATTTTTTTAGCCAGATGTGAACAAATACACTAATTTCTTTAAGTTAGAATATGCACCAAATACACAGACGAATTGGGCACTGTAACCATTTGTGCATCAAGAACCATTTTTAATGTTATACCTGGTCACAGGAATACACCTTCTAGGAAAAAAAACATTTGGATTTTTATTCTTGTAATACGTGTTTGTTTGTCTATTAATCAAAGACTAATGGTGATTAGGGTTAGGGTTGATTAGTTCTGATTCAGATACCATTCACCCCACAAATTGGGAACACAGGATGAGCTAATAAAATGTAAACATCCTTAAAGTCACATTTTGTATTATACCTTCTTCTAATTTTTTCCTCACGTTGTTAGCTACAAAGTTAATTACATTACAATTACACCCAAGATGTATGAAAAATGTAACAAGAAAATTACAGATTCCTTTACAGTGTGCATTATTCCAGACTTGAAAGCAGTTGTTTAAATATTAGTTTTCCTAAACATTCTGCACATTTACAAACATTGAACTGTTGCGGACTTTGTGTTTGCAATGAACTGGAATCCACAAAAACAAAGAACATAGTCAAGATTAAAATCAATTTTTTATTTTTCTGTCACAATCAATGCAGGATACAATACATGCAAAGCAAAATAGAATACATTAAACGTCCATGTAACTATATAATCATTCTGAACAGTTGACCAGAAGCTACCTACACACTGTGAATGACCAAACTAATCTTCATAGTATTGTTTGAGCAGAGGTTCTATGAGAGCAAAGACACCACAGGGAATTGAACCCCATCCCGAGAATTCAGGAGTGCCACCACCAGTGTCTTTTGCTTTTTTCTTATGAGGTTAAAAAGCAAAACCTGAAGAAACAATCCAAAGATTGTTCCCCCAGGAAAAGAAAAACCTCAAACTCGCTGCTCTACAATACTCTGGTCTTGAATGGCTCGTCTTCACCAGCCTGAAACTAGACAGAAGACTGCAGATTTCCCCAAATCCCCTGATAACATCTTCAAATTGCCATAATGACACTGATAAAGTAATTACAATATCAACAAGAAAGTTTTGAATTTTCAAATGTTTACACATCTCAAATCTCTGACCAGCGAGGTCTTGATAAAGGCAGCGCTTGTGTTCAGATGTGACGTATCCTATTTAAAAGCTGAAACACAAAGAGAAGAGTTTAGAGCCCCCCACCCCCAATAAAAAAAGTTATACAAGTGTCATTTACCGCCACACAATCGTCCAGGTCTCGAAATCCCACGAACAGGGCAGTACAAAATCATCACCTTTGTAAATCACCGGTCCTGTAACTAGACAGAAGCTCGCAGGGTTTTCTAGTCCCGCCCCCGAAGACCCAAATTCTACACTCATCTTCATAATCTCTTAAAGAAACATGTACAAACTTATCTTAAGCCAGTCAGGCTTCACACCAAATCTTCCAAAGTTAGGGGTAAAGTTTAGGTAAGTCTACAGCTGCAATGGAAAAGAGAAAGAAGTTTACAAGCCCACACCCCCCCTCCCCATCCCAATGCAATGACGTTATAAACCTCATTCACAAATACAAAAACAAGTTACTTCCAATTGCTTCGACGCAAGCACATCCATCCACTCCCATGTTATGGCTCAATTTTAGAAGAAATCACAACGGTATACCTGAAAAAGAAAAAGTGTTGCCCCACCCCTTCCCAAAGCTTCCAAACACTGATATAGAAACACTAACATTGGATTTGATTTTCAAATTTTAGTGCAAGGGTTATGTACATGCATATTTATAAAGAAGTACGGCTTCTACCCATACAGAAGATCAAGATCAGCCACGTGTTAACATGTACTTAACTCATAGCAGATAGCAGCAGAGGGATGCTCAATTAGCAGCAAAATAAGCCTGAGGTTGATCAGAGCGACTGGATTTTCCCAGTGATCCATCAGGCGGTTAGGCATCTCCCAGATGACAACACAAATTTGCTCCCTAAGTGAAATTGACCTAAGAAATGAAGAATTGGGGGAAACAAAACAGGAAAGGCGCGCAGACACACAGAAGGAGTTTTGGAGAAGTGCTTCCGAAGTTCAGACAAAGCTCTCAAGCGCACAGAAGGGGGATTCGGACGGACTGCCATTCATTCAAGTGAAGACAATCACTGGGTAACGGCTCTCACATTCAGATGCAGTTGAGAAGGCAGGGGACAGACGAGTGATCTGAAACAAAGAGCTTCTACACACAAACACTTCCACCACACTGATAGCAATACCAACTGTATGACTCAACTAAAGAGTTAAGATGCAGAGAAACTTAGTGCATGAGGGCAAAAAAAAATAAGAGTAGCTTCTGAAGCATTGGTGATTGTTACTGACGTTTCATGGAGGATTCTATAATTAGGTTTAAGCTTGAGACACCTGGTTACTACAGACTCCACAGGACGACATCACGTACTTTCACCACACAGCTGGATGAGATTTCTGCAGAAAAGAGAAAGTATAGAGCCCCTTCCCACCCCAAACAGCTTTTCTAGGTAACGAACACGCATTCCAAATAAAGCTGCACAGTTGCACAGCTTTTCCCAGTCACTTTAAATTTAGAGTCTGGAGCACAGTTGTGCAACAGCTGAAAAGACTATTGCTATACATTTGTAAAGCAACTTTCTGAACCCTGCACAGTTGCGCAGTGTATAGCGACTGGGTACTTAATTCAAAAGTATAGTTTCAATACAACAAACTCTCCTGCCTCACGAAGCGCTCGGTCGACCCGGTGATTTCAGGGCATAACTTCTTCTGACAGGTGATATTCTTCAGATTGCTTTGCAAGACTCTGCAAGACCAAAAATGGCAAAAGCAAGATCCCTCGCCCCAACCCCAACACAACAGACTAACATCCAAGTAAATTCCTATAACGTTATGCAAAATATGAATTATCACTTCAAAATCTTAATTTTGATATTTTGCCTTTCCTCCTTTGACCCGAAGCAGTAGGACTGGACTTATCTGCCTCTCGACCTTGAAAAAGAGTTGACATCAAGCCCTGGCATCCAAGCTTTACAATAAGCGCCAAGCTTTACATTCACACCTGAAAAGGCATAAAGAAATACCCAAGAAAGCCCCACACAAACCCCAAAACAAATGCATACCAAGATATTTCAATCACAACAGGCTATGCATTTATTAACTGAAAATGTGAACATATACAGAACGTACACTTAATACAAATTACACATCTAATTTGTAATGGAAGTGCCACTAGCTTACATTTTTAACAGACTTTAAATGAAAAATGTTAGGAACAAATGGGCTTGTTTAGTGACCTTACGTGACCAAAAGTGGCTGAAGTTGACTGATGCGAAAGCAAATCTTTACATACAAATGTTAGGATGACATCTTCAGTTGAAAGCATTCAGGGACACGGCACACTGAAAAATGCAAAAGGGGAAAAAAGCCTACACACATCCCTTTTCTTAATACAACATTTAACCAAACAAATAAGCAACTAATACAATTACTGCTGATATACTTAGCCATAAAATTGTATTCAAGTACAACACAATGACAGACAAAAGCAAATGAGTGCCATTTACATGAATATCCATTACTTGCCATTAGAAAATGTTAAAAGCGCCCAGGCCTCTATTGAAGTAGCTTTGCTCCATAAGTGGGGGAGAGGGGAGCAGATATTGGTTGGACCACCAGCCCTGTTCTTTGAGGGTTTGTTTAAATCTGTAAGAGTCACAATTAAGCATTCCCCCCCAGATCCACAAACCCAAGGACAATATCCATACAACCAATATCGACATACTATTCAATGAGATGACAAAATTTGCCATGATGATGTTAAATAAATGTGAAGCTTCTGGTCCCATGCCATGTTACCCCAGATGTAACTGCTGGTCTAGCTGCCATGGAAAGCTTGCAACAGGGCCACTCTTCCACTGGCAGACATACTGGTGGTTCCTTCCCCCATACAGCAATATTCAAGCCATTGCCAATCTTTATAAAGCGGTTTTCACAAGCTGCAAAGTCTAGGAAAAGATTTGGGTTAACGTCCCACAGCCCCCCAACCCTATTTCCCATGACAACCCCAAACACATTCAATATTGGGAAAAATGAAGTATATGGGTCACAGTTCCAAAAGAACAAGATACAAATCCAACGAGGTACCTTCCTAAATCCCATCAAAGTAAAGGCTTTCCTTGTAGCTTTTTTATGAATCTGTTCGGCAGTCAACAATTTCACTCTAAAGGGTCCAGACAACAGCTTGGACTCCCTTTGGTTCTATCACCTCTAATGTGACGTGGGCCTGTGGGAAAGAGAACTCGAGAAACGCATTTGCCCCTCCCAAGCCCCAAGAACCAGACACTATGCAAAAACATTATATACTACAGCTTATTTCAGCATTTAGAAGATCTGTATCAGTAATGCAAATAATTTAACAGCATCATATTTAGTTTTGACAGATTCATTTTATACAAATAACGTATTTACTTAAATTAGGAACAGTTGCTCCTTATTATTATTATTATTATTATAAATCATGCACAATCTGGCCAAAATTTTACCGGCAGACAGCATAGCTGTACTGGCACCAAACGTTGGACTGACGGGGCGGATGTAGCAGTAGAGGTAGTCGTTTCACGTAGGGACGCAGGGAACATCAACGGCGAAACACCCTTCATACGTGGATCGCTTCTCGGGACAGACCTAATGGATTTAAAGCGGATACGAAGGCGACTTTTCCAAAAGCCAATAGCCACAACGCAGTGGGGACGTGGTTGCATAAAGACGATCATCTCCACAGCATACTAACAGCATTCATCACAGTGGTAATCAGACTTGGCCAACAACAGGACAGACGACACATCGGAATTTCAAACATTGTCACTCACCACGCCTGAAAAGGAAAGAACAGAACTTCGCGAGCAAAAGTGTTCTTTAAAGTCAAACTACTGAAATGATAGACTTTCAAAAGTGCACAGAATACCTCTACCCATACAAACCAAATGATTTCCCACGACTTAAGATGCTATGGCGATGACCCCTGACACCCTGCTTGTGAGCCCTCTTTCTCTGCTCCTGGACACCCATCTTTGGCTTGCTCTGATCTAGACCGGCTGAGCTCCCCCTTGTGGTGAATGTTGCGCTGACGCTACTCTGCTTTGTGGATCTCGCTCGCCTCTGGATAATGCTTTTCTTCTCAGCTTGCCTCTGCTCCCTGTTCTGTGCCCTCTGATTCCTCCCCCGGTTCCCCTCTGGTCCTGCACGATTCTGAATCACCCTGGTTCCCCTCTGGTCCTGCACGATTCTGAATCACCCTGGTTTCCCTCTGGTCCTGCTTGGCTCTGATTCACCCTGGTCCTGGCCCTCTGATGTAGATTTCTTCCATCCGTAGATACATACAACTAAATCTTCACTGGATAATTAAACTCAGTCCATTCTCCCTTTCCTCCAGACTTTAATTTGGTCTTCCAAAATACTTTTTAGAACATAAAATAAAAAGCTGATACGTAGATACGTCACTAAATCTTCACTGGATAAATTAAACTCAGTCCATTCTCCTTTACTCCAGACTTTAGTTTGGTCTTCTGAAATATTTTTTTTAAAACAAAAATAAAAGTTGCCACGTCGAACAGTTAAGTAATATAACTCAGTCCATAAGTGATCACTCAGCTGCATCATTTAGGCACTTTAGTGCGTCATTTTAGAGCTGACGTCATTCTTCTGACTCACAAAATTATCGTTTGATTAAAAAAAAAAACACTTTCAGTAGTACAGCATCAAGCTGATAGCTTCTTTCGAAAACTCACAAAATGTTTTGTCTTTGAATATTTTTTTTTTTTTAGTCTTGGCGATTAAGTGTTTTAATTATCTGGAGAACTATCGCCTGCGTGATTGGTCTTAAAGCTTTAAAAAAAAGTTTATAAAATATATCTTGCCCGTAAATCTTAGGTTTGTGTTCCGTTAATGGTTATTAATAAAAAGAAATTTGCCACACTTTTATTTTTTGCTTTAAGGCTTTTTAGATTAAAAAAGGGCATTTAAATAGATAAAAGGTTCTGCTTACAGTTTCTTGGGTTATTACTAGAATACAAACAATTACTTTGTACTTAAAAACATGAGCAGACTTTTAAAACGTCTTAATTGTCTGGTGAACAATATTCACAATCGCTTGCTTCACTGCTCTGCTTAAGGCTTTCAGACAATATTATAACATACATCTTGTTTTTATCTTCTCTGCTTTTTAGTCTCATGTTCTGCTTAATGCCTTTAGATAAAAATAAACTAATTGTCACGGTTTATCTAAGGCTTCGGTTTTGATTTTAGACAATATTACAACACCTATCTTGCCTTTTAACCTTAGGCTTGTGTTCTGAAAAGATCAAAATAACCTGCCAGTTTATCTAAGGCTTCCGTTTTACTTAAGGTTTTTGTTCTACTTAAGGCTTTCAGATAAAAATAGTGTAACTTGAGCTTGTGCTCCCTAGCTAGAACACCTACTCGCCGCCATTTTGTCACGACGTCGACATTATAACACAAAAGCTCCTTAAAAGCCATTTTATCAAGTTTCATTAGAAGAACTTCGGTTAAATAGCAAAATTTTAAGCACATACTTAGTTAAAACTGCTAACATAGCCATTATATCTGCGCTATGCTTACTAGGCCTTTTGCCAGCTGGTTAAACATACACTAGAAGTACAATTTACAATAACTAATCTATACTGTACAAAAGTTACACCTTCTCCGTTTTAGTAAATTCAAGAATTTTAGATAGGTAAGGCAATCTAATGCAATCTATTTTAAGCATGTTCCTGATAAGTAAAATCTCATTTATCACCATTCCAAAAACTCTATTTGAAAAGAAAAAAAGTGTAGTATTCAAATATAGTTAAAGTTCAAATAAAAAGGCTGCTAAAACCTTACTAAATAGTCGTACAACAGCATAAACTGCTAACAAAAAAAATACGAAAGCACATCACCAGATCACCGAAACATCTCTGCCTCTTCCTATGCGCCTCACCCCGTTGTGACGAGCGTTGTTGTTGCCCAAGCTTTTAAAGACTGCAGTGATGCGGTCCCATCTCGACTTCTTCCGCCATGTGATAAAAAATAGTCCCTATCGAAAACGTGGTTTCGGTGGCGTTTTAAAACAAAACAGCACACTCATAGGATACATTATGTATGTAAAAGAAAACCAACAGAGTCATTTCGTGATGTTATTATTTAAAGCCATACATTATTGGTTAAACACCAGACACAAACAAGACATTTTAATTAAAAAATGTGAATGACTTATAGGAAAGTATGTGAAAGGAATTAATCACTCAAAACTGTTTATATTTCGAATACATAAGTTTAATAATCACGCCCAAAACGCAGGATGATTAATCACATACAGTATGTTCTTTTTAAAAAACAACAGCGGTGACGTCAGAAGCGCAGTGCGGAGGAATACAAAACAGTCTCAAAACCCCTCTTTCGATCCGGCCCAAACCGGTTTTACAGCTCGGGTCTTCTTTTCCTTGTACTGCAGTGTCCTAATGCGCATGCGTGCTGCATTTCTTAGTTTAAAAAAACCTATTGGACCAACTAGAAAACCAGAATGTTCTGGTATATTCCAGACAGAAATGAGTTTCTTGTAAAAGCCTAAGGGTCTAAACAAGGGTGTGTTATAATTAAAGGCCCACATAATGAATCAGATCATTTGCCCCACAGCTTTAGTTTGATATACCTCATGTAATGTACTTTTTCACATTTTAATGTCGTTTTAAAGCGACTGCTACGCGGAAGAAAGCTCGTTTAAACTGAACTGTAATAGTGGTAAAATGAAAGGGACCAGTTGTTTGGCCACATTGAAAGGGGTGGGTGAGGGGAGAGTGATACGAGACCTCCAGCACGTCTACTCTCTGGTATTTGTGCTGACGTTCCTGTTAAGGGCATGACTGTTGTTTACGTGAGGGGGAAGGGAAAAACAGAAATACACTGTTTTAATACAGTAACCATGTTTAATAGTTGCATGTTTGTGTCATAACATGCACAATATAACCCGACTCTTAAAACCTGTATGGTGACGAAGCATTACATGCAGAATTAATAATCTTGTTGAACGGGTTCACATTAAATTCATTTAAATTAAACACAGTATTTTTATATAAGCTTTTACGGGCGGTCAATAAATAAATGACAATTAAAACACGTTTTATAAGCCTAAAGAATTAGGCGGTGTAAGTGATTCATGATTCTTTTCTAAGCAGCTGTCCGAAACAAACTGGTCACGTTGTTTGCTGTGTAACTTACGAAACGAGTTCGCAGATTCAACAAGAATCTCATGTGCTGATGTAAATATTATTTGTTTAATAAATTATTTTCATTTTTGTCCATCAAGGCGTCATATTGTGTCACAACATGGTGTGTTGTTTAAACTTCATTATTGGTTTAATGTAACAAATGGAAAAGTGTGGAAAGATCTGGATCATTTTCAATGTTAGATATCTGTATGCGCCTGCATTTCATTACGTCACCCGCAAGATGGCACCAATCCCACACTTGCATTTTAGACCAATCAAAGAAAGTTCCAGTTACATGTAAATAAACTTTTCCATTCAAAACCTTTACATATCCATTCAGTCAATGAGTTAATCAGACTTGTTTATACGTTTCCACTTAATCAGCATTGTGATAAAGTGAGGTATGTAACTCAATTCAAAGAACCAAACAATGGGTTTTGTTTTCAAGATAATTTTATTCACTGTTTTGTCTCACACATGTGTCAAATGGAAGGTGCATATTCTATTGTTACTCATGTTTGTCAGTCTTAGCCTTTTGTGCCTTTAAATAAGAAAAGGTGAATGAAAATTAGACAAATAATGATTTGTTTGTTAATGGTGATTCTCTTTGTTTTACCTTCTTCCTGGAACTTCCTGAAAGGAGGGGCCCAGCAAACAGGAAGCTTGACTTATACCATCCCAAAGGAGGAGGAGCTTAAGCATTGAGAATTTTGAATGATATTACATTAAATTCATGTCTTTTAAGATTCTCATTGGTTTTCATGATGAAAATGGAGCTGGATAAAGAAGATGCTAATATTTATATTTGAATGTTGATGTTATTTATGATCTCATAAATAAGCTATGCAGATTGTAATTGAAATAGCCATGCCATTGGTATGTTTGAATTTGAGGGGAGGAGCCTTAACTATAAAGAGTCTAATTGTTTGGATAATGAAAAAAAAAAAAAAAAAAAAAGAGAGAACTGAATGTGACTGTTGGGCCAGTAGCCAACATGTTTGATGTTTCTCATGTAAATATTATTTTGTTTTTTCCTTTTACTTTTGTTTGTTCTTCCTGTATTGGAATTTTTTGGTGGATGGAACCTGGTTACACTGTTTGGAGCATGCCCTGACAAGAAAACTAAATCACCTTTAAGAAACTTCAGAGTTTTTACTTTTTCTTGCTGCCTGCCTAGCCACTGTTAAAGACTGTCTTACAACAAGCATTATCACATAAATGGCAGTTTTGGTGGTGTGAATTGTTTCCATTAGTCTTTTAGATAACTTGATGCTGTAAAAATCCAGTGTGTGATATAAATAGGATTTACAAATAATTTATTTATATTTTATAATGTTTGTTTGCAGATATTACGTTTACAAGATCTATGATTCAATAGAATATTTTCTCAGAAAAAAATGACTATAGCTGAAGCTAGGGAAAGATTAACAACATAAGAGTTTTTAAAAAATGAATTAAAACAGAAATGTCATGTTATTATGCATCTTATGATTGACTAGCAATAAGAATTAGGGGTAATTGGCTACTTGTATGCAAACAGAAAGATTTTTTGTCAGACATGCTTTTAAAGTTTGCTGTTCTTTGTGCCATTTGTAGCATTGAAGGACACATTTTATATTGTACATGTCGTTCTGTATTAATGAATATGAATAAATTTGTCCCACTGGTGATGTAACTGAGCACTCTTATTTCATTCACTTGTATTCTGTGTGTATGTTATGTTATCTATAGACCATGTCATGCAATGTCCTTTCACCAAAGCCTGATCAATTATTTTCGAACCGTTTTCTCTCCATGAGGGTGTGCTTTCATTCCGTTCAATGTAGAGTCATTACATCACAATCTGATGGATATTGGGTGATGGAATGCCCTAGCAACATTTCACTTCTGCTCATCTAGCCTGGCAAAGAAACATCTAGTGGTTTTGATCTATGCTTTTTCTAACAAATTTGTTCAGAAGATTTGTATTAAATTTACAAAACTACAGACTTAAGTCTAAAGGTGCAAAAGTCATTGATTATAGATGCTGGTCATGCTAAAGTGTTGAAGAGAGAATATTTAAAGTATTATATGAAATCAGCAAAAAAGAATTAAAAGTATAAACAGTGTAACAAGCAACATATTAGTGACAGGCTCTGGATTCCACAGAAGTAAGACATGGAAAGATTCTTTACACCAGTGAACGGTTCCTCTGAGGATGAGGTCAAAACAAACAAACATTACCAACCCATAACTCCTCGACATCCTCTCAACTACCATTACCATCACAACCAGCATCACCATCATGGATCACACAGGTATGTGTCTGAACTCTTTTCAAGATATATTAAAGTGTGATATGTTTATTATCTTTTGCATTAAATTGGTTCAATTTAATTTCTTTTGATATTTTGGGTACTGCAAATAGAAATTCATATATACATTTATTTCTAACTATTATATGACAAGTTATCACACAGACATCACATTAAATTTTATTACAGTATTCCTTATATAACTCCTCTTTCACAGCTCCTCAAGCAGTCATGGGAAACACAGTAATAGCCATGATCACCATCACCATGACAACCGACATCAGCCTCATCATCAAGGATATTCCAAAGTGGCTGGAGCCCATCACAGTTTCACAAAAACATCTTCTTCCAGCTTGTCTTCATCTTCTTGCCCTACTTCATCTGCCTCCTGGACTTCAGAGCCAAGCCTAGATGATGAGACCTATCTCACGTACAATAAACCCCAACATTCCCTGTCCTGTTCCAACATTTCAGAAGTTAAACCGAAAATTCGTGAGGACTTTGATGACAGAGATCCATTACATTTACAAAATCAGAGGCAGCATCACAGCCTAGAACATTCAGGTCAACTGCTCCCTAGTTCTCAGCATGGACACAGGGCACCAAAACTCTACCGGGGTCACAGCAAAAGCGAGGAGGGCCTCCAGCAAAACAGGCACAGAGATTCAGAAGAAACCCACTCAATGGAGCATGGCGGACTGTATAAGACTGCAAGTCTAGGACACAGCCTTGCTATTAGTGGCAATGTTGAAAACTCTCTAGGAGGCAGAGGGACACCCAAGAAAGCTGTATCATCTATTCAGATACCCAGCAAAGGTATTTTAAAAAACAAAGATGAAGGCCAGAACAGAGGAAACTTCAGGAAGTCTAAGTCTATGGAAGTGCTCTCCACCAGGATAAATGTCACAAAAACATCCAAGCAGAGCTCTGTAGAAACAGCAAGACATAACGTCGTAAAAGGGAAGCTTAAGTTCTCTGCATTTTTGGATGAAATCACCAGACAGGTTATCAGTCCCTCTACGCTTAGCTCTCTTGGTGTAACCCCACCAAAATATGAAGAACGCAAACAGTGTGTTGAAAAGCTAAAGCATGAGACCGTTGCGCAATCACCAAAACAGCAGCCCGTCGGAGCAGAGAGACCAGATTCAGGAAAAACTACTGATTCCAGCACATGCTCTCGACTGAATAAGAAATCCAACTCGAGCAGGCAGCATCAGAACTATTACCACAACAGAAATCTGACTGGTCCTCCAAGCCCCCCATCCTGCCACCAAACTAAAGCTGACAGACGAGGAGCTGCCTCAGACAAACAGCATCACAGGCAATATTCTCAACTGCTCACTGATGGTACCAGCACCAGCCCAGAACCAATCCACAAACACAAAGAACGCCATCAAAGCAGTCACGGCCCAGCTCGGCATCTTCATGTTAAGCAGGAGCACAAAGCCTCATCTCTTCCTCCTGTCCAAACTCCAGGGTCATCCACTAGTGCCAGCTCAGAGAAAAGTGACAAATCAAAACATGTGGTACACAGGAGGCACTCCAGAATGCACAGGGTAAGTTTTTTCCCCTTTTAATGTTATTCTGTACCTCACATTTGATTTTCTATAGATATAATAAGTAACAATTGTAACATTTGTGACCAAAATGAGCTTTTAACCTGTGAACTGTCACCGTTCCCCAGGAGGAACACTTATGTAATTTCCCAATTCACTTTAATATTTCATAGTTGAATTTTAATCTAATCATGACAAGCTGAAATTGATGGAAAGGTATAAGACTCGAGATTACTATATAACATAAAACATAAACAAAAAATAATAATTTAAAAAATGTTAACATTACTGTAATTTAGAAAAATACCTAAAATAAATAAATAAATAAAAAATATATAATATCTAAAAATGATGGAAATTGTAGTTCAGATTTTCATGTGTATACTCAATTTCTGCTGTGACAGTTATCAGGTTAATGAACAAATATAAAGTGTTATTGCCGTTATAAAACTGAAAGAATAACAGAGGGATATCCTTAGGATAAGCTCTATAGCCAATAACAGGATATATAGACAAGAGGACCCTTCATGGTGTCAATATCTGCAGATTAACCCAGTTGAATCATATGAGCAATCAATAAATGGTCCTTCCTGAAGCGTATCACTCTAAAAATCAATTTTCTATTCTGCTCTTGTCATCCTTTCCCTGTTTACTCTCTCCTGACCCAATAGGATTCAGCCAGTGCTGCGGACACAGTTCAGTAAGTGGTTTTTCCCTTATTCTAGTTTGTTATTTCAGAGTATCGATCTTGCTATCACTCCAGAGCTTTCCTCTATTTCACGCTGGTCTGTTTCCCCAAAATCGGACATCAAGCCTGATTCATATTGATTGCTTCTATTTTCAATCTGTCTCTTCACTACACAACCACAACAGCACACTGATGATGCTTTATCAGTGTTATGTGATCTTAAGAAATAATGATTTTGATTAATAATGATTAATAAATTTTCTACTAACTGTAATGCAATGCAGGGTGTTGGAGCAGTACAACAAAGAGTTGCATGAGAATCTGCTGCAGATGGTGTCATGCATCGAAAACATGGAGGCAGAATTGCAGTTTACCAAAACTGAACTAGCCAACTTCAAAGAGAAATACAAAAGGTTGGCATCAATGCAGAGACTTGAATTATGGCTTTTATGAATTAAAATGATCATCAAATAAATTATTTTGTATTCCAGTTTATTGGCATCAGTTCAGTTTAGTGTAGAATATATAAATATATATAAAAATATGTGTCATTCACAGGCTTCAGGAGAGCTATTCTGTTTCTCAGCAAGCAAACAGTGTCCTGGAGCAAAAACTCAAATCTATGGTAACGTTAACACATGAGCTAAAAAAATTAGTTTATAGTTACTTGTGTCATGAAAGTTGCTTTTTTTTTAAGTTATATGCATGAATATCCCAAAGTACCCTAAACCACTTGTGATACACCAAGAAAGTAGTTTTAGATTGTGTTTATCTGTATCTATAGGTGGACAGCTTGGACTCAGAAAGGAAGTTCCTCCTGCAGAATGTTGTAGATCTGACCAATCAGCTGGATACTGCTCAGAAGACCATCAGCTCTCTGGAAAAAATCAATGTAAGTAGAGAGATACATTATATGCAGTTGACTAATTGTATCAACTAAGCTACATGAACAGCAAGTTAAGGTGAAAAATTCATGTTTTCATTTTTAGGTTCCCTCACTGATTAGAGAGTTATTGAAAAAGCCTTTCGATTTCAAGGAAACATTGGAAAACTTAACATTCCTGGCCACAACTAATACTGACGAATCAGACAGAGCTCAAGATCTCAAAGACAGCCAATCATCTGCTGGAAAGAAGGAAGAAAAAGAGTTTGAATGGCCGGGACAGAAATGTTCAGATTCAAGGCAACAGCCTTGCGCAGGATTTTTGCCATGGAAACATGATCCATGGGCAGAGCCGAAACAACTCGAAGTTAAAGGAAGTGACTCACAACTTCCTTTTTCTGTTACTGATGCTGTGCCTAAAACGACGACAGATGCAAAGTATACAACTCATCAAGCACATCAATTTGGCATGAAGGCAGACTTCCACAGTGTTGCCATGCCAACCCACAAATGTGCTGATGTTTCTCCAAATCCTTATAAATTAAATGAGATGAGGCCCAACCGACAGACAGGTGGAGATTTGAGAAATGAGGTAAAGAAAGACCCTAATGATTTCACCTATCTTACAGCACAGAGGATGCTGGATCATTTTTTGAGCCAAATTCCTCCCTCAGCACATGATGGGAAGGAGAAAGATAGTTTGGAGGCAGTGATTGGGGCCAGAGAACAAGCAGAAGGAAATCAGTGACACGATGTTCCTTTTTTCAGTAAACAACACTGAGTAAACAGCAGAATTGTGCAAATGTAATTTAATCTCAGTAATTCCCACTATTAGTCAAACCTAAATTGTTTGAGGACCCAAATAACTGTGAAATCTTCTTATTGGTGTATGTCATCTGTTTAGACATTTTGTTTGTAAGTGTGATTTTGTGACATACACAGAAAAGATTTGTTTTGTCTTTTTTGTAGTTAAATACATTTGTGAAAATGTCTCCCCCATATCTGTGTAACTGAAACATGTATTGTTATACCTGTTACCCCATATATGTTACTGAATGTTTAGCTAACATCATTCGAATTGACTGATGATAAAATGTGTGCTGTCAGTAACCTAAACCTATTGTGGACTTCTCACAGATTATGCCTATGAAAATGAAACTGATAAAGGACAAAAACTATTGTGAAATATGTAAATTAGTATATTTTGCTCAGGTATTATGTGTCGCTTAAATGTGTACATTAACGATTAAGTTTTGCCCTAACTCACTAGTAGGTATTCCTAAAATGGGAAGACTTAGTCCCTTCATGATAGAGATCAGTGACATACCATGTAATTTACTTACAGAATATAATTTTATTGATTATATGTCAAACGTAAATAGAAATATGTAATAAAATCTTGTATGCAAAATTTCTCCACATTTGTGAATCATTTATTTCTAGCTTAAAATATATTTTTTATTATTATATATTTTTAAGGTATATAAACAATAAATCATCACTATTTTGGTTAAAAAGCAGAGGAAACAAAAATTCTGTATACATTTTTTTGACTGCCAGAGACAAGCTTTACAGTTGAAATGGTTGTCACATTGTTTTTACCTGTTACTACAATTCATTTCATAGTCAAACCCCTCCCTCTGGCACTTCTGAACTTGTTAACCAAGGGCAGGTTGGTTTAGAGGACACTGTCCTGGATTCTTATTGGTGGAGTTTGTTTAATAGGATCAGACATGAGGACAGAAGATTATGACACTCAAGACATAATTCTCTATATCATATTTTTAAACCCTAGCCAAAATGGCTGCCAAACTGTAGGAGGCATATTGAAGGGCTTAAGGTCTGAGAGAAAGTGAACTCAAAATTCTTAAAGGTAATTCATTTCTAAACTAACTCAAACTAAAATTGCATGATCTTGCAATGATAGACCATTGAAATATTTGCTGAACTAGATACTGATCTGTAGTAAATCCCTCATTTTAATCTACAACTCACCTCTCAGCAGCATGGCATTGTTGAAACTAAAGTTCCCCTTCCAAAAGAGGGTTCGTCTGGCTCAGGGTCTCTGGCTGCTGTCTTGGGTAGCTGTGTTCTCTGGAGCCATCACCTTTGCCATGGGAGTCTTGCTCAAAACTGAGCTACATCGCAGATCAGAGGTAATTATTTAAGTTTTAGCAGCGCATAAACAGAACCTAAAACATGCATTTATAATGAATTGCAATGTATAATTTGCCAGCCATTATATTCCTTTAAGATCAAAATGTTTTGGTTTTGTTTGTAAAAAGACTTATGTTACAAATGCTTTACACAATGTGGATCAACGCTAACAACAGTGTCTCTGTGCAACGTCCCGTTAATGATTCATATTCTTGATGATCATTTCTGCAACTCAATGGGAAAATAACAATTACATTATTCATTCTGTGTGCATCTCATGAGTCAAATGGATAGTTAAAAATGTGTGATTAGTTTAGCTCATCATCCGATGCTGTATTTAAAAATCTTTCTCTTTTTTGCAAAAATGCATAAATGGTCTAATTGTTTGTGGGTTTATCTACAAGACATTAAAAGTCAACATTTCATATGTACAAATAGTGTTTAAATGTTTAGTTATTATAATCAGGACATAATTACATGCTATTATTTACTCTTTACACTGTCAACATTCATAACAGGCCTAAGCTTTGTCTTGTCAATAGAAATAATCTCACATAATCCTGAGGATTGGCCCTCAGATAAGGTCTCTTGTAAGTATAAATACCTGAGACAGTATCCATAATTAAGTCAATAAACCTCACAATAAAACCTGATCTGTAATCAAAATGGGGGAAAAAATAGGAATTTGTAAATACAGTTCTTTTTAAATGTTTTTTTAACTTAGCTCAACATCCTGGTTGTCCTGGTGTCAAGCATCATCTGCTTTGGGTCAAATAAATATTGTAGGTGGTACCATTAAGTCAATGTCTCTATGTGGCCTTTAGCATCAAATACATCAAAATAACAATAAAAGTTTGAGAGAAGTGATAAATAAAAAAGTATTTTTGAAAATGTACACATGGCTGACAAATACTTAACCTCTATACAGGTAATGCACAGTATGGACATCCACATTGTGCCAAATCTGCTGATGGCAGTGGGGCTAGCATCAGTGGGCATCAACATCTGTGCTGGGAAAGTTTGTCAGGACTCACTGGACCCGTCCCGGTTCCCACGCTGGAAGACGATTCTTCCTCCGTTCTTCTGCATCTCTGTCTTCTTCACTTCTCTACTGCTGGTGGCCATGATTCTGAGCTACGCCCTGCAACCCAGCCTGGAGGAGTCTCTGAAGATTGGGCTGAAGAATGGAATACGCTTCTACAAGGTTGAATAAATGAAGCAGAAAGAATTTGCTTTTAGATGAAGCGTGCAGTAGAGATCTGATAATAATTATTTTACAGGATACAGACACACCAGGCCGTTGCTTCCAGAAGGAGACTATTGATCGTTTACAGATTGAGTTTCAGTGCTGTGGTAATACCAACTTCAGGGACTGGTTTGAGGTGCAGTGGATCAGCAACCGTTACCTGGACTTTACATCCAAAGAAGTGAAGGAGTAAGTATAAATAATTACAAATCAATCACGCGTGTGTGCATGAAACTGGCAGAATGAACAAAAAGTCAATAATGATGTGACATTACATAAGAATTTTCCTATACTTTGTAGTAAGTTGTAAGCAAAGTGCTGATTATCCTCTATCCAACGCAGTCGTGTAAGGAGTAACGTGGACGGTCGGTATCTGCTTGACGGGGTTCCATTCAGCTGCTGTAACCCCGCCTCTTCTCGTCCCTGCATCCAATACAGTATCCTGGACAACAGCGCTCATTACAATTATGAGTACCAGACTGAAGAGCTAAACCTGTACAGTCGCGGTTGCCGTCAGGCTTTGGTCAACTACTACATTGGTTTAATGAACACAATTGGCATTGGTGTTCTTTCGGTTTTCCTTCTTCAGGTATGAGCTGTGACATTAAGCACATGACATCCACTACTGTTCAAGAGGGTTTAGGGTCACTTGACCGAAATGTTTCTCATGATCTAAAAAACCTTTAAATCTAATAAAAGTATGCTTAAATGGTTTAAATTACTTTTATGGATAAAAACATAATTGTGCCAACATATTAATTTCTTTCATTATAAAACTAATATTTATTTTGGAATATATTTTGGAAACATGACATAGACCAAATAATGAAGAACAATCAGCTAATAAGACATCTCCTAAAAATGAAACTCTTGAATCATTATGTTTTTAAATCTATTAAGACGAATTTAAAACTTCACCTGTAAACAAGCTGTAAGCATTAAACCTTTCACTGAATACATTTCATACATTAGTGTTTAAATGGATAATTGAAAAAATTATAATTTTATACAGAATTTATGTAATGCTACATCATAAGTAACTGTAATAAAATTGCTTCACTTTTTCAAGAGATAATTAATGTAAGTAATCCATAATTTTATAAATTTGTGGAAATAATGATGAATAAAAATAGGGTTTTATTAATAAACATGCCATGTAATGGTATGTGTTCTTTGAATCAGATTCTCTGCATGATGTGATTAATACAAACGGCAAGCCAGGATTACATGACTGTTTTGTGTGGACCTCTGTTAACTACATCATCACGCTTCAGCCTCGAATAACACATTGTGTAATCTAATGCGCTCAACACATCGAACCATTCACACAGTCATCACACAGTAAATATTGATGTGCTTCCGGACTGGCTGGCAGTGTAGCAGTGAACTCAAAGGTGTCAATATTCATTACTTAAGCATTAAAAAAAAACTAAAAACCACATCACGCTCTCGGCTTTTATAACAGTCAGCCCCACAGCTTTTGCAACACCAAGTACATGACTCATCTTTTCGTGTACTTAACAGTCAACAAACACGATCAGCTGTAGTTCTACTGCCAACCAGCACCAGTGAATCACATGATTTGCATTTGATAGATAAAGTCGCTTTCTAAGTCGCTTTGGATAAAAGCGTCAGCTAAATGCCTAAATGTAAATGTAAATGTAAAGTTAACATAATATGATATATTATTAACTATTAGCTGTTAGTACACACAAGCCATATAAAAGTATACAGAAAGTATACAGGAAAACACATTTACAGCATTAATATTTGAATTAAACCAGGTAAAAGTAATTTGGGGAAGCTGTAAAGAAAATTTATTAGAAGAAATTGAACACTGACCTTTGATATTCATTCGGCCTTTAGATGACTGTGCTGGTGAGTCTGCGCTATCTGCAGACCTCAATGGAGGGTGTGATGGGACAGGAGAATGTGGAGATCGAGACAGAGGGATACATCCTGGAAAAAGGAGTAAAGGAGACATTACTGGAGACGAAGGAGAAGGTGATGAAACTTCTTCAGTTCGCTCAGGTGGGCGATGCATCTGCTACGACCCCAGGGACAGATCCTGAAGCAGCGACTCCTCCAGCTAAATGATGTGTAAAAGTGTTATGAGTGCTCATGTGCATATGGGTGCACCTTTACCTTTACAACTGTTCTTGATACTTCATCATCCAGAAAAGGCATAAATATTCATAATCAGTACATAACAATGTTTCTTCATTACATTAGATTAATGAGTTAAAAAAGTCGTAAGCTCTGGTAAACACGTTTTCTTCTATGACCATTACTGACAAAGATATAAAACAACAGTGTAAAATTTATTGAACAAAATTATTAGTTAATTTTACATTACACCACATGCTGTTTGTAGATGCTAAAATGCTTGCTTAAACAGACAAATGTAGAAAGTTGAAATTTGCAGATGTATGCAACAAATAAAGATTTACGTTTATAACTGATATGTGGAGTAACATAGTCGTTCTGTCTATGGGGTCATTAACTGCATTTCTCATTGTTTGGGAGGAACATATTTTTGTTTCCCTGTTCATTTGTTTTTATTATGAACACTTCTTTTCTGATCACAGTTAACTTTGGTGTGTTTCCTTGACAAATGTGACAAAAATGAACAAAACTTGACTCATTTTAATTGTACAAATGCAGAAATTGTTATTTTAAGTTACAGGTGGAGATACAGGAGATTACAGCAATACCACAAAGATTGTAATACTATACTTTAACCTTGTGGGGACCCCTGAGGTCAACAGCTCATACATCAACTAAATGATGATTATTTAAAATGTAAAAATGCAGAAAGGTTTGTGAGGGATATGTTTAGGAATAGGTGTGTGTGTGTGTGTGTGTGTGAGAGAGAGAGAGAGAGAGAGAGAGAGGATTATGCTGGATGACAGGCCATATTGTTGGTTGTCCTGCTCTGACAGCTAAAATCTCTTTATCCCTTTGATGATGGTTAATACTACTGCTGCTCAAACACACATCATAACAAAAAATAAAACTGCCTCACAAACCGCCATGCACTGAATTATTAGTTAAAAACCATGATGCACTGTGATCACATTTGCTTTGACTTCTCCGCCATTGGAAATTAGTCATAAATCAGCAGCGTTTTTCACTATTAAACCACCAGATGGCACTAAACACCCATTATTGTCTCATCTGTCACTTTACATCGTTGTGCGTTGAAAACTGTAATGCAGAAACTTCGCCAAAACCCAGACAACTTTAAGTGCGTTTCATTTTTCCAGGACTACTCGAAAAAAGTATCGCCGGTAATTGCCGCTGACGTAATACATGAAAATACATGTATTTTCCTGTTTCCCACACACCTTGGCTGTGTCTCAAAACCCAAATGAGACATTTGTGAGCATCATATGGGGGTTTGCCCTTAAAACACCCATATTCTCAGTAGTATATTGATATTTACTATGATATTAGTAGTAAAACTATTGTAAAAGAGATGTCAATCAATTTACTAAAACTATGATTACTACACTTTTAATTTTGCGCAAAAACTGCTGTATACAAAGTGCGCAGAGTTTATTTTGAGTCACAACCTCACTGTTGCGCTCTTGATGTGTGGAAACACGCGCGTCACGCTGACACGAGGACGCGCAGAGGGGAACAGACTTCATGCGATGCAACTTCAGATCCGGTGTGGTTTCAAGTGTGACTAATATGACAGAAGGAAGGGAAAGGCACAGAAACCAAATATGTTAACAGTTAAACAGTTTAGCAGTCTATTGTCTAGATAATATGACAATCATGCATTATCTCCTAAAAGATCTATTATTTAAAGTACAGTTAGTGTTGTAATAAATTAAACGGATCAGGTACACGGAAGATGGACGCAAACTTTACGGAAATATTAGAAGAGTTTATGGGAAGTGCACTTGTTACATGGGTAGGTGTTTCTGATCAAATTCAAATCAAAGAATTTGAATAACAAAAATGTTTGTGTTAAAAGTTTGTAAAGCGTTCAGTAGTGTGATGGTTAATATAATAAATCATGTTCATTTTTTTGTTCCGTATTGTTGGTCTTATTTATTATCATAAGAACATGGTAATCATTTAATCATTAAAATGATGAAAAAATGATGACAATTCTAAGTTACCTGATAGCCAGGCCTATAATGTAAAAATATAACACAGAGACATTAAAAGCCTTAATGGCAGAAGAAAGATGCGTCATGCTGAAAGACTGTTCAGCTCTTTTTCATCCACAGCTTTCTATCTATTGTTTGTTTTCTATAAGGTGCATCTCTTTGAGGGTATTGTAGGTGAGGAGGAGAATGGATCATTCTCTCAGCAATACATGGAAGTGAACTATAACTCCCAGAATGCATTGAGACTATACCTGAAGCTCACCAATGGAGTCTACCTCAATGAAGTCTTGAGAATTCATGTATGATATTTCAAACTATTAGGACTTAAAATATTTCATTATGCTGTTTGCTTAAACATGTTTTAATTAAATACATTAACATTTTAATGAGGCTATTTAAACAATGACTCGGCTAATGCCAGTTTTTTGTTTGTTGTTTGTATTCAGTGATCCCAATCCAAAGGTAGAGCAAATTTATCACAATGTGGGTGATGACAATATGCTCAGAGTCCAGAACTTTTCCATCCTCAATCGACATCTGAGATCATACTATCAGGTACTGAACTACATCATCACTGCATGTAATTTAATCGGTATTAATAATAATTAATGTTGTAATAGTTGCTGTTACTCCATAAACAATATATAATCATGAGTTAAAGTCATAGGAAACAGAAATGTATTATGATAAAACCATCTGTCAATTTGAAATATGTGGCTGATTTGGGAAGGAACTTTCTAAAATAATTACAAATAAATTGATTTGTGACTAAATTCCCTACAAACAACTACAACCAAATTGCTGCCAGCACAGCTGATAGTAAAGACCAGGTAAAATGGTGTATAAATAGAGTAATTTATTAAACAGCCCGAGTAATTTTTTTAGCTGTACATCATGTTAGCCATACAATTGTTTGTTTTTTCGGTTACTGTGGTTTCACTTCTTCTTTTAAATATTCTCATTATGGACAAAGCAAGTTAACTTGTAATGCAACTTGTTTTGTGTTTCTGACATCTATATGCAGATAACCAGCTCATTAAAATTAAAAATAGACCTACTTTAAGAATTAATGTGATGTAATTTAATATGTGTTGTGTGGGAGTATGTCAAACCTAAAAGCCGCAAAAGACATAATTTGACATTGACTTATGTTATATTGTTATTACCCATAGATCTTAATTAGGTTTAATTAGATCCATAATCTTACCCTGCATACGAACGGCTGTCTTACACAAAAACTTGCAAAGTTTAGTAAAACACTAAATTGTGACTTTTGTAATTATAGTGTTGACCCTCATTATTTTGGTTTGGGAGAACAGTCGGTATAATAGCTCCTTCGTTTTGAATCGCTTTGACCCAGAAACAGTTCAAGTTTTAAGCACTAAAGTAAAAAGGAAAATTTCAGCTTTTTAATGGAATTATTAATATGTTTCCTCTCCAAGCTGTTGCAGTGTTATAATCATTTAAATGCTGCCGAGGCTGTTTATAACTTTAATGCATTAAGCTTTTAATGTGTTTCTGGGTCAATACGACTAAAAATGATGGAGAGGGTCACAAAAGTGTGTTTTTCAATTGAACAGCATTTGGTTTATTTTTAAAGATTTTTTTACAACTACCTTTTGCACATATATTTTAATAATGGCAGACGTTTATGTGCGTGTGGTATGAGGACATTTAATGAGGAAGTGACATGAGTGACCATTGGTAATGTGGTTACAGCGTTAACTTATGTAGTTTACCATGTTTTTTAATGTACAATGATAATATATATATTGTTTTGATGTGAGATTTAAAAAATATCATAAAATATATTTAAATATACTAGCACACCTTTGATCATAACTGTATATGAGTATATAAGTCTGATGTTATACATCTGGCTATGATGACAGCACAACATCAGTGAGGTTATGTTGCCTGTCATCGCTTTCATGAGATTTTGTCTTTCAGGAGAATCTGCAACAGCTGGTGCTGATGCCTCTACCAAATGTTGCCGTTTTGGGTCGAGATCCTCTGACAGGTGTGTTTCTGTCATCAATTTAAAACACAACTGTTTCTGTTTTAAGATTACTATGAAATCATAGGAATCATAGGAAAATAAAACACAAGAAACAAAACAAACAGAAATACAGAAAATGGTTAAATATCGTATTGTATCATGTTGGTTTTCTTGTCAATAGATGGAGCTGTTGCGGAGCTCAGGAGATTGCTATTGTTATTGCTGGGGTGTGCTGTACAGGTACACAATGTAAACATTAGGTTCAACACATGGTCTTCAGACATCTGTTATCTTTAATAAAGTTTTAGATATTTGCTTCTTTGATAATACAGTGTAGAATGAATTGAATGCACAATGTTGCCAAAATGTCATTTTTTCTTTTCATTAATTTCATTGCCATCAGTGTGAGAGGAAGGAAACGTTCATTCAGCAGATTCAATGCTTAGACATCGACACGCAGGCAGAGATTGCTCTTTGCATACAAGAGGTCAGTGCAAGAACTGTATATAGCTCATATAGGCAATTCCAGCGTTATGGATGTGATATTTTTAGCCAAAACTTGAAATATAAATTGTCACATAATGTATTTATTAGCAACCATCTGTTTTATCTTGTTCAGATGTCCAGATGTTAAACAAATCATCCTATACATGAGTTTTAAAAAATAAATAAATATGTGTTATGGATGTGACAAAAAAAACAACAGAGGCAACATTCTTTGGTGGATTTCTGTGAATTAAAATGCACAAACCAGAAGCAATAATACTCAACAAACGGAGAAGAGATGACTCTGTCACTAACCTGGTGTTCCATCATGTTTTAGGTAACCCAGGACCCGAGTGCAGTGTTGCCCCTGGAGTTTGGAGACATGTGTGGCCTCAGCGCACCAGAGCTGCAGAGTCTCTTTTGCTCCATGGCCAAACAAATTCAGAGTCTGCATACACAACGAGACACACACTTGGAGGTGAAAGAAGATCTGACAGATATCAGACATTTCTATAAATACATGATTAAGTTGAAGTGAGTCAGGCTGAATGAAATTAAAATAAAATGTGAAGGTATTCATTAGCTTTGGGTGTCTCTGTTTGATGTTTAGAGGATAGCTGGGCTTTATCAAGAACAGCAATCATCTACATCCCACATAACCACATCCAGCAGGTTTGGCGATGGAGCGCCAGAAGGACTGGCTGTGCAGCTGGCAGACAGTAAAGCCAAACTACGAAGACTTAAACAGGAACTGTGAGTAAGTATATATGAAGAATGTATTTGTTTGAATATTAAAAAGACTAATACTTCATGTTAAAATACTTGAAAAGAGAGGACAAATGTGATCAGCTGTTGGACTGCAAGCAAGAAATGCAAACTATGGAGGATGAGATAAAGAAACTACAGAAGGAGGTAAATATGCTTAATAGCAAACACTGTACATCATTATTTAATGAACTTCTTTGTATGATAAAATACTATACAGACCTTCATACATCGATGACTGTGATTATTGGGGTTGCTCAGAACCGAACGCTGCAGGTTGAAGCACGTGTGAGTCGAGGCCTGAAGGATGAACTGGACTGTCTGCGGGAGCGCGCAGCCAGAGCGGAGCAGCTGCAGGTGGAGCTGAAAAACTCCACACATCGACTGCGCAGCATGGAGCTGTACCGCACGCAGCTGAAGGTAGATACATGGATATACATCAGCCTGAAATATTGCACTTTAAAATAATTAGGAAAAATATCTTTTGCTTTAGACAGAATACAGAAAACAAGTTTGAGTCTTGAATTCAGTGACTTTTGTTGGATATTTTGGGGGTTTTCTAACTGCTTTCAGGAGCAGCAGCAGTACTGCGCCTCACTACAAGAAAACAAAGCTCTGCTGGAGGAGCAGCTCGCAGATGCTCGCGCACGCTGCACGGCTCTGCGGGAACTGGAGAGGGAAAATCTTCTTCTCAGACAGAAACTTGTGGATATGGAGAATGTACGAATGACTTTCCTGGGCCGTTTGCTAGTTAATATTGATTAAGTCGAGTTAGAAAATAACTCCTAAAACCTCCTAAAACCACATAAAAAATAATTACAAAGATAAAGGTCAATTATGCTACATAATTGTATAATCATGTGTAGGAGCGTGATGTGGAGAGACAGAGGGTGGACGAGTTGTTGGAGATGAATATGAGTCTGCAGGTGGATCTGAAGTGTCATGCTCATTCTGTGGGTGTCACACAGACAGTGACTCATCAACATTTCCTCCAGTCAGAGCTGGAGTCTGATGAGGAACTTCAGGAGATGAACATTCCTGAGATCGGTATGATTAATTCACACATGATTTGATATTATGACTCAAGCTTTTGCTAGATCATTGACTTCATTAGTTAAATCATGTATCTGTAATTCCATCTGCTATTATCTCTGGCGCTCATTTACACAAGAATGACAACTATAATGGTAAGTTTTCAAAATGATAATATAGCGGAGTAAACACCACACCACAACTACAACAATACAGTGGAACAATGTTGTTGGGATCATTTTCACAGCCGATGAACAATAAAACATTGACAGCCAATTAAAATCCATTCTACACAAATGGAAAACAGTTGTATATACTGTATATTGAATATATAGGAGCACAAAAGAGGTTTAAGAAACACAAAGTTAGTCTTGTGTCTATGTATATAAAACTTTTAATTTAGTGTATTCTAAAAGTAAGCCCCTTTTTATTTTTTTGGAACTTCTCCGGCTCATTTATTTATGCCTAGTTTATCCTGAAAAAGACAAAATGGTTTTTTTTTTCTGAGTGAAATATCCTTCAATATGTACTGTATGTGTCTACCTTGCATTATAGATCTTAAGCCGCTGAGTGAGGAAGTGAAAGAGGCTTCCTCGCTGAGACTTCTGGGAGCTGAAAATGAAAACGCTGAACTGAGAAGACGACTAGAGTGGCTGCAGGCCGAACAAGAGGTCAGCAGTCAAGATCTTTTACCAGTTTCATCATCAGATACATACAGACCAATGAGTAAACACCCATGTATCTCCTTAGGCTCAGCACAGGAACTCCCCCGAGGTGATGGAGGATCTCCAGAAACAGAAAGACCAACTCTCACAAGAGCTTCAAAGCACAATCAAAGAGGTGAGACGCTTCATACAAAGCAGAGGATTTTAAACGCAGTTACTCTGAGTGTTTTGTATACTTTTATTTCGTCCTCATCTCAACTTGTGTATCAGGCTTTTTAAATTCTCTTTCAACCGTCAGCTGGAGTGTCTGAAGAAAGACAATACCAGCTTGAAGATAAGTCTGGAAGAGCTGAGGACAAAACAGAAACAGGAGGACCTAGAGGAAGACAGAAGAGTCTCGGAGGGAAAAAAGAGAGAAAGCTAATAATCCCAAGAGGAGAATGTGAAGGGAAAGACACGAGAAAAGAGAGACAGGACGGAAAAGAAGAAAGAGAACGAGAAATAATAAAAACCCTCAGAGAGGATGGAGAGGGAGGAGAGGGGGGAGACGTAATCCTTGGTGAGAGAAAAAAGAAGGTTAGAGATGAAATGAAAAGCAGAGAGAGAGGAGAGGCTGAGGGTGAGAAGGAAATTCAGAAGAAAGACATCACAGAGGAGATATCCCAGTGCAGCGCGGACACCCAGACAACCACACAGATGGTGACAGGGGAAGATAAATTCTCCCAGGACACCCTTGACCTGCATAACCAGCTTCAGCAGGCCCTGGAAGAGATTGACAGACAGGCCGGTCTGGCTCAGGATCTGCGCTCCAGACTGGCAGAGCAAAGTAAGAAGGTCTTGGAGGCCGAGCATAAGACGGTTTTCCTGGAGGCTGAAAACCAGAGGCTGAAGAAGGCCGCCGAATCCCTGATGGAGGCTAGGAAACAAATAGAGGTAATGTGCCACAAAGTTATGTCACAAAAAAGCTAATTACTTTGTGATTGCTTCATTACGGCACCAGTGAAAACTCTTTCACCATTCACTTAAAAACAGATAATGAGTCCACTCGATAATGGCACCTCACTAATAAAACAAAGGCTCCCTGCCATTAGCAATTAAGAGGAACTTTCAGTATTGTTTCCAGCTCCCTACATAGGCAGGTGTCTGTTAAGAAAGCATCCTTATAGTCATCTGGCCAACTTGATGACTGAGAAAAATAACAAAAAATGACTTTAGTGGGTTTTCACAGACTGGGTCACATATAAAAAAAATGTTTAAATTTCCTTGACAAGCTAATAGATATGTATTGCAAAACAATACAAAAACAAAAAGTAAGAAATGCATACATAGCACACACAAATATTGGGTAAAATAATTTTTAAATAAAGTAAACTTTTTTACTTATACTTTAGGTATATGGATAGTTCACTCAAAAATTAAATTGATCACTTATCAATAACATTAAATGTCATAATTTATTCACCCTCATTCAAATACAATGGAATAAAAAAGAAGATATTTTCAGAAACGTCTTAGTGGTTTTGTGTCCATACAATGGAAGTTAATAGGGGCCAATGTTGTTTAGTCACCAACATTCTGCAAAATATATTTATTTGTTTCACACAAATAAGTCATACAGTATTGGAATGACGTGAGGGTGAATAAATGATGAGAGAATTGTCATTTTTAATGCATAATGAATAAATGCAGTGCTTTATAGCATATATAGGTTTTCCACTAGGTTACATAACATTCAAAATGTGTTTACTTCTGCATGTATGTTTTTATACTGGGATCAGTGTGGCATAGTTGAGCTTGTAACCTTAAGGTTGTTCCCACAAGAAATAAACTATCATCATTGCACCCTTGAGCATGACACTTAACCTGAGATTGTTGCAAGGGGACTGTATCTGTAGTAAGTGCACGGTAAATTGCTTCAGATAAAAGCATCTGCTAAATGACTGCTTACTGTGTTTGTTTGTCAGGTGCTGCAGGGCGAGTCTATGCAGCAGGAGGAGGAACTAATGCGTCTGCGCAGTCAGATGGAGTTTCAGAAGATGGAGGCCGCAGTTATTGCTCAATTAGAGGGAGATAGAGCCGTGCTGGAAAGAGAGCGAGAGACACTCAAAACCACTGTAGACTCGCTCAGAGCTGCAGTACGCAAAGTGAGACAGGTCCCATTGGTGGGGATTTTTGTAAAACACAAGATTTGCACTGAATTGCATGTCTGGCGGGACGTTGTGATTAATGGTGCCTGTCTTAAAATATGGTGTAACAATCAGTGAATATTGGAAACCACAGTTAGAGTGTTTTTTACAGTGATTATTACAGTTTGAGTTTGTTCTGCAGGCATAAATTAGGCATAAAATCACTTCGTGGCTTGTTGGGGGAAAAAATACATATACACATTCAACCTGTTAACTTAGGTTATTTCACTATTCACGTTAATATTTCATAGATGAATTCTAATCTAATCATAACAAACTATATATTGATGGAAAAGTATAAGACTTAAAGGAATAAATATATGATTACATTTTCATAACAATAAACATAAACAATAATATATAAAATGATTATATTTTTAAAAATCCAAAACATTTTTAACTCTAGTTTAGATGAAAATTGCATTTTCATGTGTATGCTCAATATGTGCAGTGACAGTTATCAGGCTAAAAGAAATGTTTTATATAAATATATAAAATATGTTATTTTTGTTATTGCTGACCAAAGGTAGTATTTTCTAATAGGGGGATCAGTTGGAGCTGACCAACCAAAACCTTAAGGCAGACCTTGAAAGACTAGGGAGGACTTTGGAGTCCACCAGACGCCGTGAAGAAGAGTTAGAAGCTGAACTCCGAGATTCCAGTCTGGAGGTGGCGTCTCTTACAAGGGGGCGGGAAGAAGCTCTGCTGGAGGTCACACGATTGGAGCAGGAGAAGGAGGCGTGTGGGGCGGAGCTGGACGGTCAACGGCGTGAGCAAAGACAACGAGAAAGAGAGATGACCAGACTCAGACAGCAGCTGGAAAGCACAACGTCTGCCCTAGAGCACGGTAATCAAAGAGCCTGCAGTCTAGAGGCACAAAACAGGTAGAGACATACAGCTGGACTGTCGTTAGTATTTGAAAAAATGTAGAAATATCACCTGTATTACTCACATCTACCATCTGCCCGCAGACGACTGTGTCAGGAGATTTCTCAGTTAAAAGATACATGTGCACAGTTTGAAGAGCTGCAGAAAGAAAATCAGAAGCTCGGTACACTCAACACAGAACTCATGGCCCAGACTGACTCTCTGACACAGGTCTGTAAAGTATTTACTCTGGTCTGAATGATAAAGGTGTTGTGCCTTTCAATTTAATCCTTTAGTGCGCCACAGTTCACCACATGAAAATTAAGATCCTATTTGAGGTTCCATTGAGATGAGATCTTATGGGGCACTTTGAATCTTTTTCCAGACAGTAATTGTTTTCTAGGTGTTCTCATATCCAAAAATCCTCAACTGAATTACACAACTGTGTAGACCTTACATTTTAATGGGGTCATATAATAAGAAATAGATTTTCTGTGTTCATTGTACTATGAAAACTTTTTTTTCACAATTTATTTATTTGTTAAAAATAGTAAATGCATTAGTTAACGAAATCTAAAAATGAAAAGTAATTTTGTGTTAGTTAATGCCATTACAATTGTTCATGTTACTGTAACTCATTGTGCATTAACTAATGTTAACAGTTTGATATTTTCATTCTAAAAATGTATTAGTAAATGTTTATTGTTGCAAAGCAGCTTTACATACTTATAATAACAATAATAATAATATTTATTATTATTATTATTATTTTCTTTTAAATTATAATAAGTATCTAAAGCTGTATGTAAATAATATGGTATTAAAAGGCATAGTATTACTTCAAGGTATTCAATAATACTCATTTACATTTAGGCATTTAGCTGACGCTTTTATCCAAAGCGACTTACAAATATAAGGAGACAATGAAGCGATACATCAAAAGCGGCAACAATAGTACTAAGAAGTGCTTTACTAAGTTTACAATGTTTTGCAGTGCTAGATAAGTACCTGTAGAGGAAAGAAGAGAGGTTTTTTTATTATGATGTCAGGTGTTCATGGAAGAGGTGTGTTTTTTGTTGTTTCTTAAAGGAGGTGAGGGATGTGGCAGAACGGATTGTGTTAGGGAGATTATTCCACAAGACAGGGACAGAGAAGGAGAAAGAACGAGAGAGAGAATACTCAATTGATAAATTATATTAAAATTAAGAAATGCTGTAAAAATGTTGTTCATTGTGAGGTCCTGTTGGTAATGCATTAGCTAATTTTAACAAGCCTTTTGTTAAAGCCAAGTGTCACTGATTTAAACATTTTGATAATGTCCTACTTAAATAATCTCTCTTACAACCAGGAATTGTCTAATGAGAATGCCCATTCTCAAGTGTTATCCAGTCAAGTCACACGTCTGAACCACACACTTGATGAGTTGCAGAGCAAACTTGAAATGGCAGCTACACAACAGCAAAAATCTGGTTCGGAGGCCATTTTATCACCCTCTGACTCACAGAAGATAGAAACATCTGTATCAAACACACAGTCTCTGCAGCTGACAGCAGACCCCCAGGAGGCCACCGTCAAAACTGAAGATAAGGTTAACCACAACCAGGCCTCTGGCCCCACAGACTCGACGTGTGCAACAGAAGACTCGCAAAACACAGAGAACAAGCAACCTCGCCTAACGCCAGGACGCGAGGCTTTGAGTCAGAGACTGATAAACACAGAGAGAGAGGTTAGATAAATGCATAAATCACCGTTAAATGTCATTACATTTCAGAACCCAAGGGCCACCTGATGCCCGTCTTTAATTAAACAATGTGATTACGTTTGAAATGAGCGGATAGCTTCTTAATTCAATGCATTTGGTTGTATCCCAGAATGCCGTTCTGCAGCATGAACGAGAGGTATTGTCGGTTCAGCTGACTCAGTCTCAGTCAGCCTGCGCTCAGCTCAGGGAGCAGCTGGACACCCTGCAGCGCCATTCCATCTCGCTGCAAGAGAACTGCGCTAAATTACAGGCCCTCAACACCAAACTACAGGTAAGCGAGTGATTGAGTGTGGGTTGCTTGTCTGGAAATGGACCCTTGACGCTGAACTAAAGGGCGATGTATTTTAGAAGCTGACATTTGTTTAATTCAAAATTAGTTTTATAGTGGGTGGACATGCATGGATTTCAATTATACCGTTTCACTTGAAATGCTACTAGATTTGTTATTAACGCTTATTTATTACATCATTTCCTTTCACTCCCACGCAGGTGGAACAAGCATCTCTAAGCTCCACTCACGCGGCGGCGCTGTCACGGTGCAACGAGAGCGAACTTCGCTGTGCGGCTCTGGAGGCCGAATCGAGGGTGTGGCTGAAGGAGAAGGAGGAGTCGACGATGCGTCTGGAGGCTTTAAGGCGGGACCATGACAGATTGACAGCTCTACAGCAGAGACAGGAGGCGGAGCTAGAAGAGTTACTGGTTAAACATAGTCAGCTGAAAAGCAGCGCTCGCCTTCTGGAGGCTCAGTATAAAGACATTGAGGTCAGGTATGGGTACATTAATTATTTACGTGAGAGGATGAAGAGCAAAAGGCACGAGATTCATCAGAGACAAATGACATATGTGAATTGGAGAAGGCAGAAAATTTAAAGAGGCAACATGAAAAGAAGTTATATTGTTCAGAAATATACTAACACAGGCTTTAATTTTAAAGCTTTTAAGTCGCTTTGGATAAAAGCATCTGCAAAATTAAAAATGTAAATGTTTATAGATCAAGTCCCCACTATGATATACGCTAGTTTGTCAGTTAGACACTTAGGACACTCTCTTAGTTTATAATACAGCAAATGACCTTTCAGTCCAAGCTTGTAAAATACTCTAAATACTGCCTGTCTAGATACAAGGAGCTGTTAGATCGAAAAGCCCAGCTGGAGGAGGCAGAAGAATCGATACGTGTGGAGAGAGAGAAAATGGAGAGAGTGACACAAGGGCAACTGGAGAGCGGGAAAGAGCTGGAGAGACTGAGAACGGACCATGAAAGGTGAGAAGAATTCGTTACTGAAGTGACCACAACACCAGGTTGAAGTTACAGTCAAGCAGATTCATAGAAAAGAGGAAGTGATGTCAAGTGCAGTGATGGTTATGAAGTTTCGCCTCGGAATATGAGTCATAGCTCAGTTTCTACCAGTCGTTGTCATGGAGGGACAGTGTGTGTTTGTAAAGCTTGTTGCTTTGGCGAACAAGATGAAAGGAATAATTTTACATAACAGACTCGGTAGGAGGCAGAATACATTTATTCAGCATGTGAAGTCTGTTGGATAACTATGTGTTGGTTTAGATTGGTGCTTTGATCAGATCGTGTTTGGATGATAGGGTGAATGGATGGATGGGTGCACAGACAGAATCTCATGCTTGGGATTTAATCTCACAACAACATGTCTGGGTTTTACACCAGTATCAAAAGAAACAATGTATTCTATTTTGCACAAAGAAAATTTGATCTTTTTACATTTAGATTTAATCACTTGTGCTTACAAATGAAGAAAAGCACAAGCAATGTATTATTAGGATTTCTTATTATTATTTTAATACAAATATGTTCTTGATATTTATTGTGAGATTCAACCATAAACGTGCAGAAGGATTTATTGATGGACTGTGAATTACTTTATGAATTATTGATTACCTGTAGATATCAGAGTCTGCAGAAGGAGTGGATTCAGGTGCAGTCTGAGCTGCTGGCTCAGAGTTCAGTTCTGCGAGCAGAGATGAGCACGGCTCAGATTGAACGGACCAAACTGGAGGGAGAACTCAATACCCTTAAAGAACAGAATCAACATCTGGATCTGAACAATGTCCGGCTCAGCAGTCAGTACCAGGTCTGACAATATTTATACAGAATGCAATACATTTGAAACACTATGGTGTTGTTTCATAGACATGTTTTATAAACATGCCTTAGAAAAAAATTACCAGAGTGCACCTTGAGACAAAACAATGGCAATGATATATTTTAGGATATGTCAGTAAAAGACATTTTCTGTTAAGACAGCTCAAACATTCATTTTAGTTGAGACTAAATCTTGTCTGTTAAACCAGGCCTAAGTAAATACAGTTTAGCCTAAATTTTAGACTCTTTTTATCTAAGTATTAAAATACAAAGTGTAGTTTTCTTAAAAAGAAGAAAGTTACACAAGAAAAGCTACATGTTGTTGAAAGATGTAAAATGCAATTTTCACAGTATTACACACTATACCACTATAAACTAACCATAAAAAGTTCAGACTACTTGGCTTTCACTGAAGCACACAAGCTATTATTTCATATTTCAATGATGATTTCCATTATTTCATACATTGCTGGGATACCATTGGTTTTGTACAGACAAGCCAAAATTTTCAAAATGTCCGTTGGCAGTAATATAACAATTAATATTGTAACAATAGTGAAATGAAAAAATGCTAAGTTGAGGCTTCAGAGTTGTATACCCCAGTGTATAATACAATTTCAGAAAATTGGAATGCGCCACATTAACATTACTGTGATTGTGAAAGCCCTTTTATGTATATGTGTCTTACAGCTTCTTACCCAACTGAAGGCGAACATGGAAGAGGAGAACCGACATCTAGTAGAGCAGAACCAGAATCTAGCCAAAGAGAACAAAGCTCTACTGGAGAGCAGTCTGGAGAGCAGAGACCAACACCATAACCAGCAGAGAGAATACCTGTAAACACACACACACACACACACATGGATAATTCAAAAATGCTCTCTGTCATTCGGACAGAACAAAGCTTTACACCTAGCACATCAATGCTCATTTTTATTATCTTTATGTGCTACTATTTTACACTAATGATTATCTCTAGTGCAACATTGGCTTCCGGCAGGGGAGCACCTGCATCAGTGAATGGCCTTCATCTTTCCCCTCTCATCTGTCCATCTCTCTCTCCACCCCAGTGACAAGCTCAACGAGCTGCGCAGGGAGAAGCAGAAGCTGGTGGAGAAGATAATGGATCAGTATCGAGTTCTGGAGCCAGGTCTGCCCGGCATGTGTCCGCCCAAACAACCAAAGTTAGTCATCCTTTAACATCTGCTTCTAGCAGACCTTTTCTTCATGCACTCGTGCCTTTTAGTGCCTAAAATTTAGTGGGACAGAGACCCCCAGCTCCTGTTATAGCCCATCTAGTTATCTCTGAATGAAGGCTGAGGAGTTTGCTTAAGTGAGGAAGTCGTCACTTTAGTCATACCTAAGATTAAGGTTTTAAAAGAAATATTGGAATTGGCTAAATCAATTAAGTAAAAGGTTTCATATAGTCTTATTATTCATATAGTGTCATTTCATGTAGTATAAATAATACTGTAAACAATATTTCTACATCATTTCAAGGCCTTATTCATTTTTATATGCTTTCTATAAACTTAACATTAAAAAAATTCTTTCAAATATTGCAACTCCTCTCCCATTGGTGTTTCTCACCTATGTGAAATTTACTCACAACCCTTGAATCACCTTAACCGTCTTGTGACCGCAGGAAGTCGAACTGGATAGCGGACCGCATGAAGAAGCTGATAAAGCCAAAAGGAGGAAGCAAAGAGGGTCGTGCTCTCTTTATTGCTGCCGGCAGTATAGAGAACCTCGCAGATGCTGTGGACGGCACGACCGTTTCTCCAGCCCCCGTGTCGGGTGAGAGCTAGTGTAATAACATTAGATGTATTACACCACAGAGTGGAAGAGAGCGCCAATAAGTTAAGACTGCAGGGTTCCCTGGACTCTGTAAAACACAAAAAGGTCCCCAAAAGCCCATAACAGTGAATGATGCTGTTACCTCACCACATTATGCCTTTCCCTATCTTGGATCACAACCAGACATAGCTGTTCTGTGTTTATGTGAGGGAGCCATGGAACGCTATTGGGAGATTAGATGAATATTGTGCTGATTGTATGCAACAGAGTGTAGATACTATAGATTTTTACAGGGATATAAATACTAGTGCGTAGTACTTATTATGCATTGAAAAAATTTCCCCAACAGCAAGATTTTTAGCAAGTAAATGAAATTGTATATTCGTGTGTACGCAATTTGTCATCATATTTCACCCTAAAATATTATCATAATAATATCATTAATATCACTTTTGTAGATTTTTATGACAAGTAAGCACTTTAAATTTTACAATAATTTCAATAACTGTAATGGAACCGTGTTTCTCCTTGTAATTTTTCACAGTGATGAATTTAGTTTTAATTACTGTAATACATTTTTTTGTGTCTTTGTTTTTTGTATGTCTTTTTACAGTAATAAGAGATTTGTGTGCTTAATTGTCCTAAACAATAATGTCTCAATGCAAAAATTCTTAAGTGATCTTAAATAGCCTTCAGTGTCTTATGCAAAATATAACGTCCATTTAAAAAAAATGACTCATAATGACATATTCTTGACAGCTTTTAGGAGATTTTCCCACAAATGTCCATACTTTAGAGAGAGGAAGAGATTTATTTTAAAAAGTGCATTTTAAATAATATAATACATCTGTCACTATTTCACCTTTCAGGTCATGAGCAGGACGCCATCAGTGCTCCGGTCTCCCCGAGTATATTCAGAAGAGTTTCATCCCTGGCAGAATCAGAAGATCAGCCTAAAGCGAATCTGCGGTCCGGTCGGCGAAAGCTTGGCTCCAGGCACGGCTGGGCTCTCGGCAGGGGCAGAGGAGGAGTTTCCCAGTCCTTCAGTCCCGGCGACCAGCGCGCACATCCTCGCACCCGTCTGCACTCGTCTCATGCAATAGCTGCTACGGCCCTCTGGGAACATGATGGCAGCCCTACACCCAGTAATGACAGTGAGGAGGGCAGAGGTGAGACAATTATAAAGATATAAACTAGAAGAACAGAGAAGATGGGGTGATGATGAAATCGAAATAGAGGGAAGAAATAAACTGTATAAAATGTTCTCAAAAGTTTTTTTCTGGAAAGTTTCCAATTATGTACCAACTTAATTGTCAGCTGCTTCTTCTAAAATGTCTAATGTCTTTTCTTTTCTTTAGGGAGGCAAAAAAGTAAGCCGTGTTTTGATAATAAATGTTTTATGTGTTTTAGTTGAGAGTGAGGAGAATATCTCTGAACATTCAGATGTTAGTCACGTGTCATCAGGAACCGAAGGTCAGTCCCAGAACTGTCAATTTATAAACATGGTCTGACATCTTTCACTATGAACAAAACATTAACTAAATATGTCTGTCTCTCTTCTTTAGATTTTCACTCCAGTTTTGACAAGCCACAAGACACAGAGCATAAAGAGTAAAGCAATAATCATTTTTTAACATTTGCAATGTTTTTAACTATTTTCATAGTCTTTGACACATATGCAACATCCATACAATCCATCAAACAACCACACCATGTTGTGTACATATACTATATGAAATTGTAAAGCAAGATAATGGACACAAAGATATATTTTGTGAACAACAAATAAAAAATTTCATATCAAATATGCATGGTACATCTATTTTAAGGAACATAACAAAATTGCTTAAACTAGCTTAAGTCAGTCTAAACACACCAAACCCATCTGAATACTAGGAGACAAATAAAACTTGCTATCAGCAGCGATGGTATTTTATATAGTGTATATATATATATATATATATATATATATATATATCTATGTTTCCTATTACTTACCACTGTGTGGCTGTATATTGCCCAGGGGTTCATGTCCTAGTGGTGCCTTTTTTTAAAGAGAGTGTCTTAGACAAAGTGATGCTAACAAGATATTTATGAGAGCAGATTAATTCATGCCGTCTCACTGGAAAGAAGCTGACACTTTACATACTTTGACATTTAGAAAGGAGGGAGATGATGATGGGGATCTTAAAACAACCGGGGTGCAAGCAAAGAATGTTTTTTGCCAATCCCTGGCTGGGGTGAATCATAACTCAAAAGCGACAAATGGAACGCTAATACAATTCATGAATTATGCAGTTGTCATGGCAACATTAATCAAAATGCGTCAGTCTGCAGACCATTTTGTCGATGAATTGATGATATACTGAACACGGTGATTCACAGAGATCAGAGACTGTCACTCAGTACACCACATTTTAAACAATGACATGAAGACGCCGCATTCAAATGGTTTGAACTAAGCATCGTAAATTGATTCGACGTCAGGAGATAAAAGCAGAAAGATACGTTTTTTTTAGGCTCAAGTGTTAAACTAACAAAAAGGGAAAGGGAAAATTTGGGCTAAATTTGGAGGACCCCTGAGGGCTGTGTTCATTAAATTGAGAGGAGAATGATTATTCTTTGAGATCTCGAGTCTGATTACCTCTCAGAAAGGGCTCTTAAAACAAAGAAACCACATTTTATACGTATAAATGCATATGTATAATTGCAAGATGAGATCTTGAAATCTAGGAAAATACACATTAAGACCTTTAAAAATATGCCTGCTAGTAATGCAACATATATTAAAAAGTACAAAAAAGTATTAACAAAAAGTACTATGCAATAATAAGGTACATAGTAAAAAGTCATATTACTCTATACAAATACCACAGTATCATCACAGTATGTTTTTGGACTAGTGATACCCATGGTTTTGTACAGGTATGTATCTGAAGCACTCTCATCTAACCCCATTCGTACTCTCTCTCCTTACATCAACAGCTTGGTGTGCCCCCACACCCCCTTCTCCCTCCCACACTTGTTTCTCCTCCAGTGTATTAAAGGCTTTGACGCTCTCAGTAAAAAGCTGATTTATTTTGTGGAGGTATCGATCGCTCTCTGCATTAAAGATTATAATTCATTACCCCAGCCCCTTTTAATACATTAAACATTCAAAATAAAAATAAAATAAAATCGAGGTGGGTGAGAGGAGAGCACTCAGACACTATCCACTCACACATGCACACACACACACACCCTCCATTTCAATCACATTTGGATAAACACGCATACACTGAAACCTTTAAAGTTTTGACAAAACTCAGCCACCATGTTTACACAAAGGTATAATTACACACTTTCACCCTATTTAAATGCATTAAATCACACTAGCGGTGTAAAAACCGAGCACATATTTTCTCACTCTGAATTGCAGAGATTTACATTAATTAGCTTGCATGAGTATTATTATTACTCATACTTAATATTCATCCAGCATTTTATATGTTTATTCGAGTGAACAGACATATGGGTTTTGCCCTGCAGGTGATAAAAGAGCTATAATTTTTTTAGATACCCAAGTGGCGCCTTTCCAATGAAAGTCTAAGGACTGAAACGTTATAAGAACTTGCACGCAGACTTTTTTTTAGCCTAGAAACCTTTCAAACATCTTAGCAACAGACTTTAAGCAATTGTCATAATCACCCATAACACCTATATCACCTTAGCAATAGATAAAAATATCATGGCAGCAAGTTTTGTATGGGCAAACTTCATTAATTTATTTTTTACATTCACGCTTTCAGTATATGATGTGCATCAGTATATGATGTAATGTGTCATCAAAGTGACATCCACATCACAAACCAAAGAAAATGCCAGTAAAACAATGCAAGATACTCATAATCCCTGTAAGTACATTGATGCTCCAAAATCAATGAAAACATCCATCAAAGACATTGCACTTGGTGGCATGTGGACAAAGCATTTTGCAAATACCTAAAGATGAATGACAAAAAAGAAACCAAACAAGACAAAGACACAATAAACCATTTTATAATGGAGAGAATAGGCAATCATGCATTTGTGCTGAAAATGCATTGCTCAAAAATGACCCAGTGGTCCATTAACACAGCCAGCGCTCATACCAAACACTTTTTATTGCAAATATCACATTTAGGGATTGTGCCCAACAACTCTCATGACGATGGCTTTTATTGATGCAAATCAAAACATTATATCTTGCTATTATATTCTTACGTTTGCACCTCAGTTAACTTTTCAATTGGTAGTCAGGATTAATTTTTCCATTTGTAATTTTCTCATGATCATTTTTTTAGATGAATATTGTGAGCGAACACTTTCAGAGTCACTGCTACAGAGTAATGTGGTAAACAAACCATAATCTTATTTTAACTGCGTCCATGTGCATTGGGACTCCTGCAATTGTTAAATATTAGATTAGTAATATTGTATTAAATATATGCTACAGTTTTGTCCGACAGAAAGATGATGCCACTCCCATACAATACAGTAAGAAAACATCTTAAATATTTTAGTAGACACCAACAAAGAGAAAATACTTTACTGTACGCACATGCCTTAGGTAGATGCCACAGAGCTCAGCAGGAGACAAAGCTTAACTTTACTAAAAATAATTCTCTCACGACGGCTTAGGCTGCCGCAGTGTTTACAGGAGAACAAAAGTAAACTGCGTATTAAATGAAAGAAATTGTATAGACACAAAGATGTGAGCTTTCACCTGGAACCTTCAACTGTGCTCCTTCAAGAAGACTTGAGCAAATTCTGATAAATGAGAAAACATTAAACAACGCTGAGGGGCGAAGGATATCTTGCTCATTTTTCATAAACATTCTCATCTTTAGTTTTAATGTCTTATTCACAACTAACCCCCTCTCTCACCTCCGCACCCGGTTTAGCCTCTACTCCCGTTGCTGTTTCCGGCTCTGACAGGCTTTCAACTAGTAAATCAGTGAATTGATCTTGAGGGGCAGCGGAGTGTCCCGAGTTCTGCTAAAGATCCATTTTCATTTCACAAGCAGCCCCTCCACCCCCCGTCAACGTCTCCTGCCGCATCCATAAACATCAACAACTGCTCGTGACCCCGCATAACTCCTTCAACCTTTCTTCCTCTCTTCTTTTATTTTGCTTTCTCAATTAGATGTTTCCGTTCTGCCCAGGGGTGTAATGTTTTCATAGCAAGGGTGCTATTGTAATGAATAACGGGACGATTGCCTTGCACTAGGCCGAAGCGTTATATTGCTTTAGTTCACAGTTCTATAAATAAGAAAGTAATATCCAGAAACTGGCGTCCCAAAATAATTAGCTTGTATTTTCACTGACGTTCCCAAATAAAGTAAACTAAATCATTAAACTTGGCAACCAGACATTTTCGTTGTTAGGAAAAGTGCGTAAGTAACATTTTGAAACCGTTTTTGCGCTCCACGGGAATAATATATATGCGTAAAGGGGAACATATAAGTTTAAATGTCTGACCTCAATGCGTCCCGGACGTCATGGCACGATAAAGGGCGGCAAAACGATATTTATTATTTGAATCTATTGATAATATCATGAATAAACTTACATAAAGACTATGTGTGTGTAGTAATACTTTCAATTATTGTTTTTACGTTTTCACACAAGGCAGCACCGCGCTAATCTCACTGGAAGTATCTTGGACATGACGCCAGATGACGCATCTCTTGATGTCGGGATTGATCGTTCTGCCTCGAGTTCAAAAGTCGAATGTCCATCTTCGAGCGCCGTTCCAGAGGTTATTTCCGAGTCTGAGGTTGGAAATATGCTAAATCCGAGATGTCTCACTGTAGAAAGTAGCATGGCAATTTAATAAATATTTAATACATTTTTTATCGTAAAATAATAACACATAGAAACAAATACAAATCATTATTTTGTCAAATCTGCATTTAAACTACTTTAAATAGGAATGACACATCTGGTCCTACTCACAAGATTAAACCAGATTTACAGTAAACACAAAGATAAATCGTCAGTTCTGTGAAGTATACTGAACTCAGTTTGACTGACAGGTTGAGGTTCTGGGCCTGACAATACACACGAAACACAGCCATAGAGAGAGACAGAAACGATAGGATCGCCGAGAGCACCGATCGCATGGGTGAGAAAGATGAGGGGCCAAGCGCTGCAAAAAAAAGACGTCAAGCTCTCATCTCTCGCCGTGGTTCTGCTGCTAGCCAGTAGCCTATAGGATGTACTTCAGTATGATCTTCACTGAAGGGTTCCTATTTCAGCAACAGCTCCACACTGGCTGCTTTCACTTTGCCAATACAGCAAATTAAATAACACTTTACTAAGAGGGCTAGAGAGGGATGGAGAGTCGGATTGAAAGAGGGAGGAAAGAGCTAAGTGCTGATGGGACGGTGATGAAGACTGGATTTAGGATAATTACTCCGCAGAGCGCTTCCTTGCGTCCTCTCTCATTGGTTCTCCTTCGTTCCCCCCTCCGCTCTCATTATTTGGAGACGTTCGCCTGATGACAGTATCTGAGCTGGCTGTCGCTTATTAAAAAATGAAAATTGCTTCAGATGAGTTTATTAAACCCATCTCTCTCCCTCGGTCTCTCCGTTCTTTGCTGATAGAACAGCATGCTGAGATGAAAGGAGACTTATCTTGTTGGAAACGGCTGTAAGAGATGTTCAAATCGTTGGAGATGAGCGGAGAAAGAAATGAATCACATAACAATTGGCAGTCCTTTCTGTTTGACATGAGAATTAGTTTGACACGGGAAACAAAATCAATGTGCATCAATATATCAAAATATTTCATCCGTTCTAAATCCATTTGCTGACATTATACTATTAACTCAAAGCTTACGGTGTAATTAATGAAAGTTGCATTAAGAGCGGCCCTAGCCATTAGTTTAGAGAGAGGAGCTGACTTTAATGAGAGTCTTTTATCATACTGGAAGACAGAAAGTACACTGCAGAAGTAGAAATAGAGCACTTTCATTATAGGTTAAGCGTTACAAGCATTGACATGCACTTTTGATCTTTTTAATTGAAGTCACATTTTAACTTTAACAATAATTACACGGGACAAGTTCTATAATTTCAACATTAACAGTAAAAATGACCAATTTTACAAAACAGTCAAAAAACTGTTCCATCACTTATCATTGTGTCTATATGTACTGTCTATACAGTGCCATAACCAGAATTCTAAGATACTAAATTTGAGAGATAAAAGGCTGATGAATTATGAATCAATTGCAAAGACAATGATTTTAAACAGACATAAACAAACATTTTCTCATCACATACAAACCCTCAAGCCATTTCAAAACTGTATGATTTTTTTCTTCCTTCATACACAAAGGGTGTTTTATGCAATACAAGCAAAAAGTGTCAAGTGAAATCACAGGGAAAAATCACAGGTTTGGAATAACGTGAGGAAAAGTGAACTATTTCTATCAACAGCAAAATGACTTAATCAGGAAACGTATAGCGGTAACTGAATTACATGTAGCAATGTTTGGGTGATACTGTATGAATCAGATGGTGTCGGGCAGCTGCTATTATCGCTGTTGTTTGTCAGGCTGCATCAGGTAAAAGCGAGAAGCACTGATGCGGTGCAAAGAGGCTTGAACTTGTGTGGCGTTTCCACAGCAACTATGACATCCTCTCATAATTTGCTTTTTGGTGGTGAACCTGCAGGTAAAAACAGATCTAATAGAGCTGAGAGCACACACATACATTAACAATCACGACTGTATACAGAGTCAGATGTACATGAACTTTGTTGCCACTGTGATGTATCATAACTGCAAGTATTAGACTTTGTCCATGTCACTATTAAAAATGTGTCATCACAGTACCAGTTCTGGAGTCAATATGTTTGTGAATAAAGTTCTTATAAAGACATTCAATTTAGAAATTTAAATATGTGGTGCTTTTTAATTAATTTCTTTTAACAGCGTAAACACTGCATCCAATTAAAATGCTAATGCAGTCGATGTTAGTTTGTTAGCAGCACTAGCTGCACGCATACAGCTGTCGCACAACAGCACACAACAACTCGCGCTAGTTTGTGCCCTCTGTCTTAAAACACAGAAAAACAAACGCATTGACGTCAGAATCCGAACCACCAATCACCTGTCCCCTAAATAACATCTCAGTCTTGCCAGGAGGCTATACACTTCTTTAAAATGTTCAATTTAGTAATGTGATGACAGCACAGAACCACTGGGTATACTTAACTTCCAAGGGTGATTATGAAATTATTTAAACTGAAAAATAATGACAGATGACAGCTTGCTCTTTCTAACAGGCAGTTTTTAAATAATAATGAAAAATCTAATGTTTAAACACAAAATGTTTAAAAATATATATAATTTATTAAAGTGTGAATGCAGTCACTGTAAAAGGCCTTTAGAGTAGATACAAGTTACTGTAAAATGTGTGTGTGAGTCAGTGACAGACCTTGTGGGAAGTAGGCAGACAGTCTCGCTTCATACAGCTCTTTGTCAGACTTCAGAAACACACAGATGACGACCCGGTCCAACTGACAGCAGGCGAAAGAAGAAAGAGAGAAATAAAAATTGAATGAACGTTGAATAGCTCAAGCTGTGATTTTCCAGCAGAAACAGAGAGTACTGCACACACACTTTAAGTAACACTCGTGAGCTTAATGATGCAATACCAAAGACCAAAGAAAATCATTTCCATTTTCTTGTGTTTGTAAAAACAAACAATGACAGTTGCAAATTTCTAGACTCCCATTGTAACTGCATTTTACGGTAGTACTTTATTAAAACAAGGTTTGACTTAACAATAATTAATGCATTCGTTAACATGAAATTCACAACAATGACATGCACATATATTTTTGTAATGTTAGTTAATATCAATACAATTGTTTGTTAATATTTGTTTATTTTGCATTAACTAATGTTAACATATACTTTTGAGTTTAAAAATTTATTCATAAATGTTGAAATTATCATTAACTAAATAAATGCAGTAAAAGTATAAAGAATATCTTTTCACAAATAGCTTTGCAACAAAAAAATCTTATTTATACCTTATTTTAACCTTTTTTATTTATAATCAGTCTACAATCTTCCCAGTGGAAAAAAGGTCCACTGAAAAACACCACCTCAGGTACATTCGGGTTAGCATATTGTAATGTCTGGTCCTTTCTAGCCGGAGAGGCGCTGTGCCAATGACCTAACTGTCCTTGACAGAACACCAGCACCAGTCCCAAATGCTTTGTGGTGAAAAACAACATAAAGAATACACTGAGATCCGTGCCAGCATCCTAGAACCTCCATCTCCATGACAACAGTGGCGAGGGCAGGTGGGCTGTTCCTGCTTCTAATCATGTTCTCGTAACACATCATTGCATCCAGCCAGCACTCCTCCTCTGCCACTGAAATCTCTCTCTCTCACTCATTTTTCTCTCTGTCTTGTCTAGCATTGTTATTTTCTTTCCAGTTTTCATTCTCTTTTGCCAAATGTCTCTCTCTTTCACTCACTCATCCTGTCTTGCTTTGTTTGTCTGATTCCTATTCAAATTCGAGGAGCTTTATTGGCGTGCTACAAAAATAGGGGTGAGCAGATTGATCTTGAAGTATTGATACTTCCAAAACTAATGCTGTATAGAAAAGATTGATCCTCAGGTATTGATCTAAAGTGTATTTATTATTTATTTAGCATGAACATGAATGCACACCTTCAAAATGTAAAATAAGCTTCAAAGTAAAACACAAGTGTTAAGACAGGAACTATTTTTGCTGCTCTTCTTTACAGCCAGATCATTAATTATATTCTGTAATTGTTCTTAATTTATGACAAACTGTTCTACCCGCTGGCAGACATGACTGTCAGCCAATACGAACATGCAATTTGGTTTAATTATTTGTAACATAATTTCATATATGTTATTAATTAGGCACATTTCTATCTATATTCTATCTATATCGGTACTCGAATGACTCTCTCGCTTTATGCGATTGTGATCTGGGATTAACATACCTCTGGAACGTCATGACTGGCCAATCAGAATCTGGCAAAATTTAATGATAATGTTTAACACAAAATTATGTGCAATATTAATAATGATACTGTTAATTTTATTGTCTAACAGTAACGATCTTGTGAGGAACATTCTTGTGAAGAATCATTCAAGAAAGAATTTCATTGTACCTTGTACACAATACCTGTACATGACAATAAAGGACTTTGATTTATAACAACAACAGAAGTCTGACTATTTGTAGTTATCCTCAGATTTACTTTTTATTTCTCTATTGAATGTCGGTATTGAAAATACTGTCCTTGACAGTAGTACTTAAAAAAAGAAAAAGTGGTACAGACCATCAATACGAACATTACACACATACACGTTTGTACACACATATAATGTTTTGTGCTCTTTCTATCTCTCATTTCCATTTTTAATCTCTCGCTCTCTCTTTCTCTGTGGGTTACAATAGCGGAGGGGTTTGCAGGCAGTAAAGCGCTGCTTAATTAGTGCTCTGTAATTAGGGTGTCTCTGTCATTCTGCATGTCTGTGGCGTAAAAGAAGGCGAGAGCAACTAAGCACGCAGCTCAGAGTGAGATGAAAGCTCAGAACAGGAGAGACAGATCAGTAGGATGCGAGGAGGAAAAAAGTCAGTGTGGGGTGTGCAGAAGTTTTGTTAAAGATGTCCTGATGGCTCATTTCCTGCTCAATTTTCTTTTACTCACATTAACTCGCAGGGTCCAAAGACTGTGTCAGTGTGTTTGTGGATTTTGTTTGTGCTGTTCTGTAAAGCCTATACAAACTCCGTTAGGAACCAATTAAAACTGAGGTTATTAATATATATATGTGTGTGTGTGTGTGTGTGTGTGTGTGCGTGTGTGTGTGTGTGTGTGTGTGTGTGTGTGTGTGCTGACTCAGAAAAGAAAGTCCCTATGCAGCCACCATCTGTTTGCCATGGCGTGTTCCTCATAGAATAATAACAACAATGGCAAGATGACCAATAGGGAAGCGACACACATGCATACAAGACACACCTTCTCATGGTTTTCCTCCAGGTATTCTCTCACTGTTTTCAGCGCAACTTCCACTGCTTGATCTGGAGGATATCCTGCATGATACACGTCACAAAACGCATCAGTTGACACATAACATGCACTGCAAAAATGCATTTAAACTTCATTGAAAGGGATACATTTACTGGAAAAACAGAATTGCATAAGATAATACTAGGACTGTTTTCAGCTAGTATATCTTGTAAGACTGTCTTCAGAGAATCTTTTCATTATTCTTATCCCATTGGCAAATGTATTTTTCATAACAAATTGTTGGATTTCTTCAGAAAGGAACAAGAAAAACAATTTGCTAATGGACGAAGACCAATACACTCAATACATCCAAGATATATAATAAGTCTGAAAATAAGCTTCAATATCTAATGCAGTTTTGCTTCTCAAGTGAATTTATCTTGTTTTAAGGAAAGTTTGCTATTTTACTGGAAAATGACGTACTGATTAAAAAAATGACTTTTTGGGTGTGTCCATAGACTTTTTTAACATAATAACAATTTTATACATGTTATCTCAGATGATGTAACTGGTCACAATTTCTTGTAAGTTTTTCAAACCATTTTTTAATTTTCTTTTCACCTTCAGTAATTCTATTCAACAGATCCTGGAGTGTGACAAATTCATTTTTACACAATTCATGTACTTAACTCCATATTACTTAACTCACATGAGACCATAAAATTGTAAATGTATTTATTGTAATTTATAAAACGAATTAGGGGAATGCTGTTTAAAATGAAGTCACACCACACAACGTCAACAAAGTACATCATGTCAGCTACCCATTTACACAAACTAACCCAGACAGAAAAAAGATTGGGAACAACCCAATATTATTACGGTTATACAAACATGCACATTGCTTTAACTGTAGTGCTGTAATTATGATCGTCTAAGAGGTGTCAAAGATCAACATGTTCACACCTTGTTAACGTATCTCAATACTGCCGACACATTGCACTACATTCTCTGCATGGAGACTTTTAAGAAAAACCAACAAGCTGTTCGCTGGGTTCATTTCTCAGTTTAATCTTGACATGTTTAGTTAAGAAGGGGGATTATAATCACAGTGACATGCTCTTGCTCCTAATCTCTCCTAATCTGACCGTCTAATCCCACTCCTAATCTAAAAATCCCTCATGCTACTGCAAGTGATATCCACTCACCAAATTCCTAAAATGAGGTTTCTAGTATATAAACAGCCACAAATTAGAGTGAAGTATGAGCAGAAAGGTCAGATCAAATCCAGGGTCCATTAATTTCTTTAGATTATGTTGTTAATGAAATATCATAGGTTTTATTTTTAAATGTGTCTATTGAAAACTTTTATTGACATTGAACAACATTGAAAACTATTGAAATTAATTAACCTAATCAATTACACTGGTTTATTTATATATTAAAAAGAACACAAACATTTATTAATTAATGATGCAAGACAAAACAGTTCATGAAAATGAGTAGACACAGTAAATATTGATTGAGAAAAATGTTAAACTTCACACCCACCATATACTCCAGTAGAGATGCAGGGAAAAGCCTAGACAGAAACATCAAAGAGACATAAAATAAAAACTTAATTAAAACAACTATTCACACTTTTAATTATATAACATTTATACACACAAACTCCTAAATGCTTCTTAAAATAAATGTGTGCAATTATAATACAAAATGTAAAATGGTTTACAAAGCACTTAGAGATGTACCTATTTATACAAAACAACAACAATAGCTTTTACAAGGGAAAGTGAACGTAAATTGATTAATTACAAACCATTAAAGATACAATCCATTACTAATGACACTGGGCTACTTGCTTCTCGGTCTTAAAGGCCTCAAAAACAAAAGCTTTACTTTAAAACAAATGAAGTGAGTCACAGTCAGTTGCTGCTGCTTTTAAAGGTATTGGCAGTAATGCATCCTGCAAACTCCAGCAAGTACAGATAACACTTTAAAATTGATTACAGAATTGAAATATTGCCCAACGTTAATCAACGTTTAGTTTTAAACCTGTATGTCATTCTGTCTTACAGAACATCTTTGATGTTTTTGTGCCATGCTATAAAGGTGAACGATGACAGGAAATGTCAAGTTTCCAAAGTGATGAAAGTAGTTATAAAATCGTTTTCTATTTACGGATAAAATGTGGCTTAGTAAAATAATTCCTATTATGTTCTACAGAAGAAAGAAATATCATACGAGTTAAGACAACATAACTGAGTACAGGATGACAAAATATTTATTTTTGGGTGAACTGTATACACCATACTTCACATACTTCACATGATTAAAGATATTGTGAGAAAACACTTTTCCCACAAAGAGCTCTAGTCACATAAAGAAAAGCAGGAAAACAAGCGCCCTTTACAACAGATCTCAGTTGTGTCTGTCTGTATTTTTATCCTTGCGTTGTGCATTGTGTTAAAATCTTTTATACATGCAGCAACCTGTCATCAAATAAATCAATCGCTGCAAGAAATAAAACTGAAGCAGCTCTCAATCGTTTTAGTAGATTCATATAAAAATTGTAAGGCCACCAGAGGAGTGTGAGTTATATACTGTGTTATGACTGGATTGGTGACGCTTTGACTCTTAAACAGTGATGGAGATATGAGATGTAAGTGATACGGGGGAGAGTTTAATGTGATAATGGTATGTACCTGTGTTTATATGTGAGCGGGTCAAATTTAGCATGTGTAAAATCTCTACAGTATAAACACTTGTGGAAGTCTGAGTACTCGTGATCAACTCACAATCATCACGATGTTCGAAATATCAAGTAAAAATCAGTTGTGATCAGACTCTCACCACAGTCCTCAGGTGGTTGTTAGTCGCTGTTTTTAGGCAGTTATAATAGCAGTTTCTCAGAGCTTCTTTTTCTCTCTCCCCCACTGAATCCTGGACAATCGGCCCCACGGTGTGAATTACATCTGTGAAAGGCAAAAGAGAAATTCATATTCATCAGAAAATATGAGAGATTTCTTTTAGAACCTTATATAAGCTTCCTGCCTGGTATTTTTCCTTTTAATTCAGAGCAATGTATTTCATTTTTAAAATAAGCAATAGACTTGTGATTCGCTCTTCTCTATTCACTAATGCTTCTCCACTGTTTGTTGTTCTTGTCTCTGCCATCTGTTTCTCAATTAGTGAAGCCCCACTTGTCTTCATGCTGTATCCTCCATCTCAATTTCCTCTTTCCTTCTCTCATTTACACTCAGCTCAACTGTGGACACGGTTAGATTGGCTGATAGTGACCTGTGAAGTGGACTTCATAGGAAATTTGGTCATTTTGAGTGTTATTCTAAATCGTTAAGAATATACTACAGAATATGTTCAGTCTAAAGTGCACTGCAGACATCATACGTTTATATCGATATATATCACTTCACAGTTAAGGGGAGTAAAATTAACCGAAATGACATTAAGCTGAAATAAAAGAAAATCTACATGCTTCATTTTTTAACATAACAAATGTAATTTATAATTAAATGTAAGTGTTTTCAGTATGACATATTATATGATTTACATTAATGTATTGCTAATGAACTGTCACCGTTCCTTAGGTTTCACTATTCACTTTAATATTTCATAGTTGAAACTATATATTGATGGAAAGGTATAAAACTCAAGAATAAATATTTGACAAATTTTCATATTAATAAACATAAACAATACAAATGTTAATGTAATTTTACAAAAAAATACCTAAAATTAAAAAAATCAAATATCTAGTAGTTTGGATTTTGAGCATTTTCAGGAATTTAAGCATTTTCAGGTGTATGCTTAATATGTGCAGTAAAAGTTATCAAATTTAATATTTTTCTGTGAATATTAGTTGGATGCACTTTATACACATAATGCATAAAAGTCATTTATATTGAAACACACAAGCATGTTACACCATCATACTCTAAATGATGTGAAGTATTGTCTGTTTCATGACATGCCATGCATTTCAAATGAATAATTTTCTCAAGTCAAGTAATATCTTCAACAACCCGGGGTTAGTGCGTAGGGAGCGTTGACTTCTGCGTAGGGAGCCTATGAGTCTAAACGTAGCTTATATATCTGTTTCTCTTTCTACCTTCTGTCTAAAGCATTCATCCATCTGTCCCCTGCAAAGCTCATGTCCTCATGTGTCACGTCCTCAATCTCACCCCCTTGCCCCGTTTGTCCTTTGGATTTCCAGCCTTTCGTCAGTGACCGATACACTCCCTCATTCACCCACCCCTCTCTCTAACACCTCTCTGCGCTGCGTGCTGTCCGGCTGCGTTTATTTACCGCTGCACTCTGCAGTGTTTACAGCATCGATCCACCTCTGTTTGTTTAGTACAGCAGCACCATCATACATCAACCCGAGCAGAGACATTACTCACACACACACACACACACACACACACACAAGTGCAAAAGACAACAACAGACTGATGAACAGGGAACAGCGGGCATGTGTTTGACTGGAAGTACAGTGTCACAAAAAGTGTGTTATGTCTGTGGCACAACATGAGCTGTAAAGCCGGTGTCGGGGGAAAGAGGAAGATGACATAATCACCGCAGACACGCAGGTGCTGCTGGGGGTTAAGGCAAACTAAAGAAAACAGCCGGGAGGTTCTGAAATCATGCTGCTCTCTCTCTCCCCCTCTCTCTCTCTCTCTCGCTTTACATTTAGAACAGACTGTGCTGGAGAAATAGTAAATAAACACAATCTACAGCGTTCAGACTTAGTAGCTTAGAGGAGAACAGCTTAAAATCCTGACAGGTGGGGATTTGACATTTTCTGGAAGGCTTGTATTTTTGTTAATCACTTATATGAATAGTGTTATTCTCACAGTTGTTGTACTTTTTAAAGGTTAGGATACTGTACCACTGTTGGCAGATGACCTTCTGATTATGCATTACCTACATAATTCCTGTGGGTGCAGATGGTTACGTCATGTCCATGAGTTAAGTTAAGCTGGAACAATCCAGAACGTTTTTCTACAGATTGTTTGTCATTCCATTCTAATCTGTATGTGTATGCAAAGTCTAGATTTTGTTTACTGGTGACTTTTGATATAACACACCACTTAATCATTCACAATAAAAAAAAAAACTTGCTGAAAATGCCAATTTATTCTAATTTGTCATCTGGCTCTGTGCCTTAGTGGTATTGTCGATAAACTCTTTTATATGGTATGCCAGATTTAACCATGACAGAAGTTGAATTTTTTACTTAAAACAGAGAACATTTTATGTTTTGGTCTGTATATTTAAGGCGTTTAAGGCACTTGAATGTGAACTTTTGAAAAATGATATTTTAATTGTTTCTGTGTAAAAAACACAAATTTGCTAAAACGCTGAAGCCATGCACATGCATATAATGTGTTCAGACTACAAGCATGTGCAGGTGCATAGTGTTTCTTTACAAAGTGACATCACCATCTATTGCTATTTTTGGGGATTGTTTTGACAAAGTTGACAAAGTTGTCATCTTCACACAAAACTTTTTAAAAACACAAAACTTCTATCCTTTGTAAACCTACCCTGAATGTAAAGGTTAGTAAGTGATTTTATCTCTTCAGTTAAATGTTGAAATTTGTATTTTTATATGATGGTTTTCTTTAAATGTGTTTTTCCTGTGCTACATTGTCAATAGAGCTTAACTTGTATTAAACTCAGAACAATCCTAAGTGTAAGGTCATTTTGCTTGTCTTTTTTTTTTACATCTATCCATTTTTCTACATCACCCAGCTTCAAGATCTGCTCTGAAAAAAGCTATTGTTCTCCTTCTACGCAGCCTCCAAATCCTGACAACTCCCATAATGAATCGACGAATCCACTCCAAACTTGCTATTATCAACCTCTAAATCACTCCTACATTTGTCCCACCATCCCTCCTCCCTTCCGCTCCTTTCTCTCTTACTCTCTTTTACTCTCCCTCCTTTTCTGTAAAAGGTTGCCCGTCTGTTCACTCAGGCAAACCAAACCCAAGGCTCCTGTCTTCCGCACAAAAGGAGGCCCTGGCCTCTCCCATCAACCCCCTGGAGAAAAAGTCACCATTCTCCATCCTCATTCCGCTCTGGTAGACGAGCAGGTGTGTTGATTTAAAGTCAGCCATCTAAAACGCCGAAACAGAGGAGGGCAACAGAACTGCTTATCATCTGAAAAGTCCTAAGGTGTTCGACTCCAGGGGCACCATCCCCTTTCTTCACTTTTCTCTCTTGAATTCAAATTTGCTTGACAGACGAGTTACAATGTACCCGCAGCGACTGGCCGATCAAGCACGACGGCCCGCACAATAGATCCGTCTCCTTTCACCTTGGCTTTTATCCGATTGGCTTTCACAAGAAAGAGCTGTGATTTTGAGACAGCATGGAATTTGATGCCATATTGTATTTCATTGAATTGTTTAATAAATATAATTAAGTAATTGAACCTTGTTATTTATCTATTTTACGAGCGATAGAGGGAGGGAGCGAGAGAGAGAAAGGGATTAGTTAAATAACAGAAGAGAAGAGTGGGTGTTCGATTGGCCTGTGTGGATTTTAATTAGTGTTAATTGGCCACAGAGGGAAATGAGGGCTTAGAGACAGTATGCCAGTGTGTGTGTATTGATATACACTCCTCTCTGCCCTTTTTCCCCCTAGCAATGGTTGTTATTTGTACAGTTGCGTCCCTAGTCAAGGTTGTATTGGTACACAGGTGGACTTAGGGACTGACAGAAGCTGCAGATTTTGCCTTTCACACAGCAGTGAAATCCACTGGGTTTCTAGCTCCTTCAACTCTGGCAGAGTATATATTATTACTGTACTTCTGTTTTACTATAATACACACACACACACACACACACACACACACTCCCTTATCCTCATTCAACAAGCAGCAGACGTGAAGGCACATGGGCAAACTTCAGCTGAGGCAGTCAAAACATGACAACGCTTTTCACAAACACTCAGATCTCATTTTGAAATCAGATGATTTCTGATTCGAATATTAAACATTAACATGTTATTAATTATTATTAATTATTAAACATTGATGCTTATTGTTTGTAGTACACTGTAAAAAAAATCCTAAAATTTAAGTCCAATAAACTTAGCTTTAAAAGTCATTTCAACTGCTTTACATCATTTCAAGTCATTCTACCTCATTACTTAAAATAATGTAAAAACAGTTGAAATGACTAAGTCGGACTTGAAATTTTAAGGCAGCAAAGAATTGTTTTAGTGTACGGAAATTAAGTTTATCTTAAATTGCAGGAGTGAGCAATTAAGATCAAATATGACAAAAAATCCTATGGACTAAAAAGAAAATCACTCTTAAAAGTTTAAAAAAGATCACAAATGCCTCGTATGCACCTCGTACATAACTATAATAATCATATCGGCGATTATAGACGTAATGTATGCTTAACTCAGTCATAGACAAACAATAATTTCACTCCCACAATTACTGCTGATATTTACTCTTCTAATCCCTGCAGTGCAGTACGGTACACATGAGAGATAAGAAAGAACAACAGCAAGATAGAGAGAAAAACCAAGACCAAGTAAAACCTAACTGAGATTTTAGCCTGGAGTGAGTGTGTGTGTTTGTGGTTATGAAGGGTGAGGCAAATCGGTGATGTTTATCTGTGTGTGTGTGTATGGGGGGGCGTAGCTGAAGAATCAGCAGCGTGTGCAATCTCTTTCTCTGAACAGCTAGGTACGCTGGTGGGGGGATAGGTTGAAGGGGGGATCATAAATTAGACAAGGAAATTACTGCTAAGTGTGCGAATAAATTAAAGTGCGCTTGCTTCTGTAAACACTGTCTGACTACATAATTACTGAACACTCTCTGGAAGAGAGAGAGAGAGAGAGGGAGAGGGGGGGGGGATAGAGATAGATAGATAGATAGGGGGTGGGAGGGAGAGTGATAGGCAAAAAGGTTCGCATTAATGGTTTATTCATACAGCAACGTGTGACATGTACGCTACCATTTGACATTTCACTAGAGAAGTTGCACAACACCTGCTTACAATCTAAAGACGGGAATTGGAGAGAAAAAAAACACGGTGTGACATTTATAAAGTATAATTTAGTTTTTGCAAAAGCACTGCTCTGACTTTGATGTGATAAGGTAGAAACACAAATCTAGGACACAGAAATAATAAATAATTGCTCGGAATTCATTTCAACAGCTGATTTTGAATTCGTCATTCTGCGTTAAAGAACTCAAAACATTTCAGACTGTTGTTTATCTAGCATTAATAGGATGATCTCGTATGATGGGCAGCGTGCTTCATGAGCGACTCACATCTTGCAGGCAGGCCGTAGGCTCCTGTCATCTTTGCCTCCCCAGTTTCACAGCCGTTCAGCGTGGCACACTCCTTCCTCAACAGAGGACCAGCCCCACGATGTATAGCACCATCCACTGAAATAACAGAAACAATAACATTGTAACAATTTGTAGACCATAATAATGTCACTCAATGAATGCAGATGTGGTACAAGATGCATCAAGGAAACTGAAAGGTGCGGAAGTTACATAAAATCATCCAATCAGATTAAAGCTTTCCAGATAAAAAAGTGATTTTCAGTTTTTCTTGCAAAATGCATCAGACAGCCAGTGAACAGATTGTTGGGCGGTCTGTGGGCGTGACGTCTGAGCTTGAGACTAGCGAAGGTTAGGCACTTGTGATGTACTTTAAATGCAAAACGCTTTAATGCCAGGGCTTTTAAAAAGCCCAACCCCCATTTTTCATTTCTTGAGGGCACAAAAAATTCAGATTTTTCACAGCACTGTCGGCAGAGATTTGAGGGCCATTACAGTTTTACTCAAGGGTTTTCAGCACCCTTTTCAGATATGTGCTCAGAATCTGTAGAAGTGAGGGATAAAGTGATAACAAGAGGGGCAGATAGAGAATAATATATACACCATAATGCACCATAAAGAAAAAGAGTGAAGTGGAGAGAAAGATGGAAAAAGGAGGATGTACTTAGGGGTTTAAAGTGGAGAAAAGAAGCATGAGAGAAAGGAATAAGAGAAAAGATGCAAATGTAGTGACGGGATACGGCTGTTGGGAATAGCTTGCCTTCCTGTGTAATTGCAACGTGTATGCACACTTTTACATTAAACGCAGACATCTTGTTAGCAGGTGCTAATTGGCTCTCTGCTTACCTGACAGGAGGTTTGTGACATGGAAAAAACATATAATATTTTCCTACATAGAGGTTTTTTTTGTGCATACATTTGCTTCTTGCATGCAACTCCCAATCATATGTATAATCATTAATCTACACATACAATCTCTATGACAAAAGCATTCATTAACAGTTGTTCTTAATTTTCTGTCAGATCAGATGGGCCTGGGTAGCACTAACAAGTGTCACCGAAAGGCCTCCTCTTATTGGCTGAGCTGGTTACCATGGCAGCCATTAGTAAGAGCATTTGATTGGATCTGGCATATCTGCTTGCCTGTGTCACAAATCCCTCGACACCAAAGCACTATCTCCCTCTAAACACTTGCCCGACGTTCTGGGTTTTCAACCAGAATACCAACAACCGCTCCCTCCCAGAGGAACACACACACAAACACAATCAATACTCCATGCGTGTCTTTCCGGGGTGCTAAAAAACCCCATATATTCTAGTTAAAAACCTTATGCAACTTTACACCACAAATGCAACAGCAACCCCAGTGAGACTCTAATGTCACTGTGTCCTTTCATACAATCTGGAGCTCCACGTATCGAGACTGACATGACTGAGGTATTTTACATTACCAAAATGGAAATTGTAATGATGTGCAGTCATCACGCTCATAAAAATAAAGGTGTTAAAACTTTTTTGTTTCTTTCTGTCAAATGTTCTTAAAAAACATTTCTTTCTTACACTTTGGTAGTCTATAAAAATTATTCCGCTACAAAGAACAGAGTAAATGTTTTCCCGTAAATAAATGTTACCAAAATAAATGTACTTTGCAAAAAATAATGTAAATTGTTTTTATTAGAGAATAAAACTATTTGATTTAAAACAATTGCCCATGAACTAAGAAAATACAACTTGATTCATGTTTGAGGACTAAATCGAACATAATTTAGTGGGAGTTTAATGAGAGAGTTTTATGCTTGGAAAAAAACAAAATAAGCTAGGAAGAAAACAATTCAATATGTATTCTCCAAAAATAAGTATTAGCAAAATTTGTTTTTTAAAAGAAGTACATTTATCATATTACAGACAGAAACAAACAATTTGCTGATTCTGTGTGAGAAACTGGGGTACATTAGCAGCCAACAACAAAGTACAAAGAGTGTTCTGCATTTAATACAATAACAACAAGCAAAACATAAATTATTGAAAAAAACTATATTTTCTGTGTAGTCTTGCTCTGCTGACTGTAAAGACATAAAAATGTCTGAAATACATTATGCAAAACAAAACATATAGCTCTATACCACACACACCATCCCAAGTGTTCTTTACTTTATTCTCTCTCCTATCATTTTAACACATCCTCCTTTTTTGCTCTCTCAGCTTTAGTGCTTTTCCTGCCTTAAACACCAACAGGCAGACTCACCCTCATATTTCTCTCTCTCTGCATGTAATGCTCGGAGGCTGTGTCCTCCCTGATGTATCATTTGTCCCTGCCTAATTATCACCCAGGTTTGCCTTAACAAACCTCAGGAGTGAAGCCAACAAAAAAGAGGGAGAGAGTGAGAGCGTGAGGAAGCTGATGTGTTTGCGTACTGGTGACAGAAATAGAGAGAACAGAAGTGTTGGAGTGTTAGGGAGTGAAGACAAGAGGTGATGGGGTAGAGCAGAAAGAAAAAGACAGAGGAGCAAAACAGTGAAAGAGAGAGAGAGCAAAATGCATGCAAAGGCACGGACCGACAGTTAGGTTGGAAATGATGTTGAAGGTCAGGCCTAGATCAATCCCATTTGCCATTTGTGTTTGAGGAACTGCATAAAAACCCAGGTCAATATACAGCAGTGCGGACTTCTGAATTTGCGTGTGTGTGAGACGTGCTTCTGATGACCAGAATCTCAAGTGCAGATTTATCAGAAGTATTGATTCGTTAACGGACAGGCACTTAACACGGGCATGAGCGGCACATGCTTACAATAACACACACATACGTGCGTACACATACGCACAAATACCGAGTAAACAGTTGGACATTTCTGTTGATTTGCATAGCACTTTGCTTTCATAAATTATGTGCGTAAGGTCTTGCAATGCACTTTTAAAAACGTATAGGCCTTTCAAAGAGATACTTGATATGTACATTAGATATAAGATGTAAAATACCATAAGTTTGTCCTCCAATTTACAATACGCAAAAGCAAACTGACTCGTTTCAGTGATCATGTCGTCCAAAAATGCTCATTATAAAAAATTTATAATTAAAGTTTTAATTTCTTATTTTCTAGTCTAAACTAACCAACAGTGAAAAGTCCAAACGGTGGCTACATGTAACATAGTGTTTATTTAAAGTCTTCCGAGACCGGGAGCATTATGGGCCCCTAACTAATGACTAAAAGAGCAGCACTCAGGTAATTGTAGACATAATTTTACATCCTCAGGAGAACACCACTTATTTGATAGATTGTAGTTTAAATGCTGGTTGTAAAGCAATGTTAATATTTACCAATATCTCTAGCAGTACCACGGTATTGTTATGATATTAACTGGTAGTGAAATAATACTTCAAATCTCTTAAAATACTTCTTAACTTGACATACTAGAGATAAATAAAAAAGAATGATGCCCATATGCAAATTCTGTAATACAAAATTCTGTAATTCTCCCATCACCTAACAATTAAAGCATATGAAGTTGGAGTTTATTTACTTCTCTGCTTTGCAAAACTAGGATTAAATTAATGCAAAAAGCACATTAAAATAAAACTACATTAAAATATAAAAAATAATAATAAAACTAATGATCAAAAACAGCTGAAGGCGACGGCTCTGTCTGTCTGCATATGTACAACAAACACCGCAGACTGATTACAGTAATAGGGTTACCTAGGACAAATTTATTTACTTGCGAAACAAAAAACTTTACATTTTGTAATGTTTATTTATTGCTTAATTTGACACAATAATGCAATTATAATGTCTTTGCAATGTCTTTAATTTGGGTGGTTGGTTGCAATTCACAATTATATTAATACAAACAATTCATCTGCAAATCATAAAATTAATACAGTTTAAAATTTTAATTGACTGACAGCCTTACCTGAAGAATTACCTGTGACTTTAATGTCGAAGAGTTTACTGTGTGATGAATATATGTACGTACAGACAGAAGGGAAGAACCTGAATGTTTTACTGTATTTCAGGGAAGATCTACCGTCTTGTCAGATCAAAGGACTATTTAATACATCACAGTGAGCAAACAGTCGAAAATGCACCGTCTCGCCATAATTCCGCCGTTTTATTCAGTACTGCTGATGAATTGTTTTTCTCTTGTCGATGTTTGTGGTTATGTGTGTGTGTGTGTATGTTGGAAGGGAAGGGTTGTTGCTCTACCAGAGATGGTTTAAGAATTTAGCGCTCGTTTTATCTCACTGGGTCTTTAATCGCTCTTTTGCTCCTCAAATAGAGCTTCTGTTCTCACTCATGAGGCGATCAGAGATCGGCTGTTAAAATTCAGCAAAGTGCAAACCCTCAGGCTGATAACAGCTCTCATCACACACATACTTTCTCACTCTCTCACCTTGGCTTCCACCTGCTGATTCTCACTTGCTCTCTTCCACCTTCTAATTCCTCTCACTTCTCGACTGTTTCTCTCCTCTAATGTCTTTCCCCTCTTGAGCATGAATGTAGTGTCTGCGTTTCTCATTCAACCTTCGAAAAAGAGGGAAAAAATAATCGACTCACCTCCTCCTCCACCCAGCAGTGTCTTGTTAGCTGAAACGACAGACAGAAAAAACAGAGAATGGTTTAGGGAAGATGTCAGACATTTCTGTAAAAAAAGGAAAACCGTAACTTTGGAAATAATAACTTTGTGACTAAAGTCAGAGGGAATAAGGTCAAGGATATGAATTAGTTATTGGAAGAGTAGCCTGTTTAATATTCTCATTCAGAAAACATAGATTTGATGAATAGACTCAAAATTATATGTATAAATTGTACACTTTTTGATTACAGCTGTGCACAACGATCTTCAAATAGAGATAGACAAATTAAAAGAGTAATTTTTTGCTGCTGTGCTTTTTCTATGTAAACTTTTATGTAAACACCCTCTTTGCATGTGAAATCAGTAACAGCGCTTTGCTGCAGGTCTGCTGTCACGTCTAATATAGCTTGTGTCCATTTTCAGACATATAGGCTGTTAAATGCTACACAAAGCAAGAAACAACACAAGGTTTGGCTGACTTAGCCATAAATTTACTCTCCGTCATTATTTTTAAATTTCTTTTAAAATCCTTAACTCTAAATGTTATGGTATGTTTTTATATTAAACTGAAATCTCATACTGCAAAGATCATTAAAAATTTGATTTGAGACCTTGTATATGTGCCACACTTTATCAGATAATGGTTACACCGCACAGAAGCACTTTGCAGTTTTCTGCTTTAGTAGACAGAGAAAAAAAAACATCCATGAGCCTGGCCATCCAATGTGCTAATTGACAATTACATCAATGCAGTAAAAAAATCAAGGTCCTGAAGTCACAGGTAAAACATGTCTTTATCCAATTTCACAAATTATACTTGTCGATAGAACTGCCTTTTCATTATACCCAAAGTGTAGTAACCTGATTAATAAATATTATACTGCATAAAGTCAATAAAAAGTTATTCTATTTGTTGCAGGTACTGTTTTGTAACCGAGACTATCACAGAGTAAAGCAGAAATTATTGGTTCATGATCAGACAATGAAGCTACAACACAAATGAGCAATAAAATTGCTTATTATTTTTTCCATTTAAAATTCATCACACCTCTGCACATGGACATTAAACCGCATGACGAGAGATGCGCTTATGAGCCCGCAAATAATTTACCAGATGGAGATAACGTAAGCTCAGACAAACACATTTTTTGAGTACACACGCAACCACAAAAAAGCAACAAACACGCCAAGACACACATTTGCAAAAGATAGACTGACAAACAGTATGAAGAGAGAGGTAACCATAGCAACCCCAAAGCCCAAAGGTTTGTTACTGAAACCTAGTTAATTACACAGGGAGGGCAAAGAAGAAGAGATGGAAACAGACGAGATGAGGAAAAGGAGCAGAAAAGAGATGCAATTTGCAAGTAAAGGCTCTTTTTTCTCCTGTCTGTCAAAGGAAAAAATACAAGTGGGAAGAAGATGATCAGACATTCACGAGAAAGAATGTGAACAGAAATCGTGGGGGACAAACTGAGTAAAGACTGTAAGTTGATAATACCCTATGGAGAGAGATTTGCCATCTGCTTAAACCCTGTGTGCAATGTCATCTCCAGTACCACAGAGATGATAATGATGGGTACACACACACACACACATCACTCTGTGAGGTATATTGACAGGATCAGATAGTATTTGAGAATGTGTTCATAAAATGCAATCTTCTTATTCAGAACTCTGTGAATTCCCTTCGGGCAAGATGAAATGGATCTGTGAGGAAAACAATGTCCATGAACATCAATACCAAGGTTAAGAATGTAAACAAAAAACTCTTCACTGATTCTTTGTGTCAATTGTATTCAACACATGGCACACAACTTGATGCAATATACACCAAAAGCGAAAATATATGTTAGAGGATTAGAAAAAAGAAAGCCGAAGAAAGGACAGAAAGAAAGTTATAAGGCTCGGGTCAGAGTAAAGAAGAAAGAGGAAAAGTGAGGTGGAGAGAGAAAAAGAAATATGCAGGGAAGTAGAAAAATAGTGTATAGATCAAGAGTAAAGAAAAGGCACAGCAACAAAACTGTATTTTTGTTAGATGTACAAAACACAGGTAAGAAAAGTCAACACTAGGTCTGGAGAGATGAAAAAGATTAAGTTAAACGTGTTTTTTTTCTTGGAAAAAACACAGTGGGATTGAATAAAAAAGACAAGAAAGGGAAAGAGGATTACAAAAGAATTTTTTTAAATAATCACATTAATCATAAGAGCCGAGAAAAGTTCCTGCTAAAGTGTTTATAGGCGTTTAACATTTTACAAGAGCAGCATTTTTATAATGAATTCTAAATTAACATTAACTCTCAATTAACAACTGTAGGTTAAAAATCAACATTAATCAAGATTCTGCAATACAATATACTATTCTGTTAACATAATATAGAACCTTGTGGAAAAGTATTATATTTATCGGATATTATTTCTGCTTTTCAAGCGAATCTCTTTTAACCTGCTGAAATTCACTTCGTTTCAAAAACAGCAGTAAGAATTTATAAATAAATTATATGAAATAACATCAAGTGAGCTTGTTCAGCAGAGGTGATGGTCAAGTATTTGGAACGGAAGTCTGTTTCTGAAATAGCCTACCACCGGGGAGAGGGGGTGAGACCCAGGGAGAGAGAGACGTCGGGTGTGTGTCTGAACAGATGTCCGTAATGTCTGACACTCCAGAACCCTGCAGGCACCTTATGCATACAACCACATTCACACACACACATACATGCATCATACCTTACACTTACAGCAAAGATGGATTCATAAACATTTATTTCACATTCTCTAAATAATATATAGATATGCAGGGCTAGTATGACATGTAGGTCAAAATCAATCCTCCCCATGCACAGTTCAGTGCACTGACAGTTGCGGACATGCATTCAGTACACACTGTCTCACGTGCACTACCAGAGGGTGGACCTTACAGCTAACAGCATGCCATGCATTAAAATTTAATATGACATAACCGCAAATAAAAATAACTCTCATCTATAATAATAAAGCTGTAAACAATCACAATAACTCATATCTAAAGCAATAATTTTAAAATGTGAACACCATCTTTTAAAACTCACCATGGTTTAATTAGAGTAAAAACACAGTAAATGCATGTTTTTTATATGTATAACCACAGTTTCACTATTAAAAATATTCAACATTTCAACATACTATTTAAATTTTTGGCTACTAGTGAGTGGCATTAACTTAATTTGACGAGTTGAATTAACCTAAAAACAACTGAAATAACTTAAAAAATTTTTTACAGTGTACAAATGTCATGGATACACTATGGTTACTGTATCAAAATCACAGGTTATGGTTATACCACCAATAAAACCAACAAAAAGAATGGTTACTATAGTTAAAACATGGTGAACTTTCAGTAAGGGACAAATAATGTTATGACTGAAAGGGTTATTATTATTATTTACAATCTTCATTCTAATACACAAATATGTCATTGCAATTCGGGTTAAAGACATTTAAAATTATATATGTATCGAAAAATTTTGATGTATTTCAATTATTAAAACTGATATAGATTATTATATTTTAATATTACCAAAAAGTGGTCCAGGTTAAAATGTTAGTGTGGTTGGGAGATGAAGGGGTGGAGTGGCGCGAAAGAGAGAGCGTGCGAGGCGTATCGCTCTGAATGACAGGAGAGAGAGAGAGAGAGAGAGAGAGAGAGAGAGAGTCTGAGCGCGCGCGACAGTCACAGCGAGACTGACTGACTGAAGATTGAGGCGGTTAAAAAAACAGACAACGGGACAAATAAACCGACTGAAAACGCGTTTCTGAAAAGAAGAAAAGAAACATTTCTCACAGTTTTACCGAAGGAAAGATGTCGTTTACCCAGACTGAGGTATGTTGATCTACACCTTACTTCATCTAAGCTACTTGTTACAAACGGTCAGTCGGAGACGGCTGAGGTACATCTATATTTTGGCTCACCGGCAACTCAGACTTTCAATGGATATCATGTACATTATAAACATTATAAACGCAGTCAACAGAATGGTAATGTATTTCAAAGTGCGTAGTCCTTTCATTTGTCTGCTTTAAAGCGCCTATTTAATAAGTCTGAGGCGCAGCAGCCACATACGATTTAAATGCGGGCGCTTTGAATTAAGCTCCAGGATTGGGAGTCTCAAGTCATTTATTTTAATGATCCGTGATTAGAGTCGCGTAAATGTGCATACTGCCAAAATGAGCTTGCTCGCTCCATGTTGACTATTTAAATAATGGAAGGTATGTAATCTTTTTAAGATTTGCATTTGTTTTTCTACTTTCAAACCTGGTGCACGGCTTGGGCTGGACTTTAGCTATATGCATCTGTTTTTGCGCTTGTATTCGCACTGTAATACTGGAGGACAAATAAATGTACAGCACAGATGTGTACTGTACAGTATCTACAGTATGCCCTAAATCATAGAGAATTAAAAGTTGCTTTTCATGGTCTTTAACTATAAGAATATTTCAACTAAACACTCATTTTGACATTTCATAAGACTGTAAAGAAAAACAGAATGCTTGGCTTATACCGCTAATTTTAACATTTACAGAAACTTCTTTACTTTTTAACTTAATTTTGCTATTTTCTATTATTATTTCCTGTTTCTTAATTCATGATCTCTGCAATGTTATCCTTTTTACTTACTTGGTACAGTTTTGGAACAAGAAGAGACCAACATCTGTGCAAAGAAAGACAAAAGCAAAGAGGGATTTGCAGAAGTTTATTTATAAAATCCGTCTTCTGAAAGCCTTTAGAGATATAATCTTGATTTCTAAAAGTGTATTTAGTGTAGACAGAAAAAGCATGCACACACAAAAGTGGTCCATGGTAACGTGGTGGTAACCCTTTTATATTTTATCACATTTCCTTATTTTACATCTTTTTTCTGCCCTGTTGGTGACCGCCAAGAAACAGTGGGGGTTTTGTAGAGTCGCCAGCATGAGTCCATAGTCATGCCAACACAGTATGTAACAAACACGCTTCATACACCACATAAATAAGTACAGTAAGGCCTACTTCATGCGCACACACACTTGCATACACACACAAACACACAATCTCTACCCCTTTAAACACAAACAGCTACCCAAAGTCTATTTTGGGATTGCAATGGTTTCTTTTACATTTTACAGTGAACATTTTATTAAATGTACATCAAATCTATAATCCTTAGCAAAAAAGTGTTGCAGTCATCTACTACAGTCCACCTTGTGGCCACACACATCCTCTAGACGGAGACATTAGAGATTAGTCTACACAGTTCTTCAGACCCAACTCCACTCGCACACAGCAGATTACACAGACTGCGAGTACACATCTCCAACACAGATTAACATGGTGGTCAAATGCAGATGAGGGATGAAAGAAAGAGAAAAAGAGCAGAAGGCTGACAGCAACATAGCTCGGTAAGAGAAAATTCACAAGAGATTAAATATGGCCACTGCCAACTTTTGTGAAGCGTAAATATCTTACTTTGGCTGCAAAGAGTCCCTGCTAGTTGAAAACAGACTTAACTAAAAAAATATATTTTAACATTTATTTTATTGAGATACTGTACTAATATCATCCATTTTCATTTAAAAGTTTTGGAAATTCTCCATATTTTTCAAGCCCAGTGGTTTGTTTTTGTTTTCACATATATTTTTATACAGATATTTTAGGCTGTATCTGCATACAGGGTTTTACCAAATCTGTAGGCAGCAGCTCTAGCTGTTTTATAATTCAAAGTGGGACCTGTAAGAGTGGCATTTGTGTCAATGGGGTCAGTCTGCAGTGGGTTGCAAGATAAAAACAGAGCAATACGGATTACAATAAAGATAAACCAAGACTACATTATAACCGACTACTAATTTAAAGGGCTTTATATATATATATATCATTCAAAGGACACTATAGGAACAGAGGGCTAACATATACACTACAGGTAGTACTGTAAGCGATTTGTGGCTGACAGGCAGAGTGAGCATCATTATCATCATAACATATCAAGCATATCATGATCAAACCAGAAAAGTTGTCTATAGCACTCAATTGGCATACATCACACACAAACAGCACATATTCTCATTCTCATAGTCATATTCTTCATACTCTTGCACTATATTCAAAATGGGAACAATCACTTAGTCATTCAGTATGGCATTAAAGTGTCCATTCCATATTCAAGTACGTCTAAAATGCAATAACACAGTGATCGCTCATGTTTTGCAGCCTAGCAGCTGTAATAATCTCACATTTGATTTCCCAGACTCCCCAGTATTACTAAACACTTGTAATCTGGAGTTTTTATCTCAGTACTCAACAAGGTTATAAAGTGTGCCCTGCAGTTTTTGAAAATCACCGCTGCTAGCAACATGTAAATATGTCCATAAAGACGATCCGAGTCAGCTGAATATGATCTTTTTCAACATTTTAGGATATTGGATCTGTTTTAATAACTTTGTAATGTACTCATAAGCAGTATATATATGGTTAAATGTTTCACATTTAAAATCATGCCTCAATCATTTTTAATCATAGGCAGCATGATTGAAAATGCGACAAACACTACATCAAGCGTTTTATAGTAGCATACTGCCACTGCCCAGGGGCAGACAGTGATTATTTATAAAACATCAGTGACCACAAACAAACTACTTCTGGAAAACCAAAATTTAACAAAGTTATGACAACAATACTCTTTAAATCTCTCTTTATATAATAGATTCAAACTGAATTATGTACATGTAAATTATTGTTCGATTACAGTAAGGAGACTGATTCTCAGCATTAAAAAGCACTGAGCTCCCAGCCTTGTCCTTTTTAAGAACGGAAATGCAGACAGATTAATCTTGCTCTCTAGAAAAGGAAAAGCACACAACAATGAGTGTTTTTGTCTCATCTTCTGCCAGGCCAGGGTTGTCATAGACACGAGACCTACGTCAGTGTCGTTCATTAATCAATGTGGCCGTTTTGTGGTCATTGACACAAAGTAATTTTTTATTTCACTGGAATCAAACAGTCTACTGTTAGACACAGATATCTTGATGTGCTTTGCCTGCTGTGAAACAGTCAAGAAAAGACAGCGTTGTTTAAGAAAAGTATGATAGAGGAAATTGCGTCTAGGGCAGACAGAGTTTATAGGTAAAATGAGTCTCAAAGAGTTGGCTGTATTGCTTTAAAAATCAATGAAATAGAAGCGATATGAACTAAGTGAATGTGGCACTGGATAATTGACAAGGTCTAAGAGGAGCTCAGGAACAGTCTAAATAGCTGTATTTTTATTCCTTATAAAACCAGTTCTGATTTGTCATTTGAACTAAGCTTTGAAAATGCAACTAGTTTTGAAGTTAAGCTAATTTTAGCATCTTCAGCTGAGAGGTTAATTACGTGAATCCTGGCATTCACCATCACTTGTGTGTTATGTGAATGCCATGCATGCATGTGGACTTCTTGATTAAAGGCATGTAGATTTAAACCCTGCAGGCTTCACTGAAATTACATAGCTTATCAAACCGCAACACATGCCTGTTAAATCGTTACAACTCATTTATAATTTACATGCAGAGAGACCCATTCAAGCAGAGTTGCAACGCTTTACATTTGTCCTCAGTTACTCTGTAATCAAAGTGATACTGTGGAAAGAATGCACAAATGCATGCACGCACACGCGCACAGCGTGGTGCCTTGCAGTTTGTCTCTAAATGAGCTATAAAAAAACAAATGCACAGGCCTCCCATAGGAAGCCAAACACTGTTCAGCTTCGGAGAGATTTCTTTAAAACATGGTTCGTTTCACTCCCCGCTTTGTGATTGGCTTTGTTGAACGTGGGCAACTTTGTTCACTGACCTAAATGCGTGAATAGTCTTTATATAAAATGTGCCACTTTTTTATTCAACGCACAGTGAGGGCTGCTTATTATGATATTTGTTTGCTCTTCCAAATGTGAACCGCTGATAAGAGAAATTTACCCACATTTAGTCGAATTCAGACAAACCAAATTATTTTTTTTTCTTGCGCACACACTCCTGGAGTGTTTGATGTTGACAAGCACAGGCTGAGGGATAGCAAGAGGTATGATTGGTTTGTTTGTGTGTCTACATGCTTGAAGACAGAGAAGGAGAGCAGTGAAGTACCCAACACTTAAATTGTATGCTTATTTCCAGTGACTGCATCGTTTACAAAGATACTGGGGGTGTGAGTGAGGGAGACGAAAGGAGCAAAAGGGGAAATAGGATAGAAATGACCATGCAAGGGAGGAATATTATTTGAAAGAGAAAAGGAGCTAGTTAAAATGCACCAATGTAACTCTGCCAGACAGTGATTTGGGTATATGTCAGTGTTCATGCATAATTCTAATAAAAGCCAATCCTATCCAGCCTTAAGGGTGATTGTACACTGGCACAAATATATATTTTGTAATTTTATTGAAACCACAAAGGAGAGAAAATTGAGAAACAAAATAAACAAATAACGTAAACAAATGAGAATAAAATAGATTATGAGACGGAATATGGAGAAGGAAAACTGCTGGAGGTAATGACAATGACAAATGTCTGCCATACATTTATAACATTGATGAGATAATCACCTCAAGGGAAGTACACATGATACCAGACAATATTAGAAATGTGATAATGTGTCAGAAATGTAGCTCAGCGGGCGCTGCACGTGCTTTGATATTTAGTCAACTATAGTACAAGTCCGACTTAGGTTATCTTTCCTCTCCTTACATAAACGATCCTAGTATAAACTGCTAAAATATGCAATTATAAAAAATGTATAAACATATTTTAATATTGGGAATGTATAGAACCTCTAAAGAATAAAAGAGGGATAAATGCAGAAAATGGGCAAAAACATGACAGGACTGTCAGAATAAAAATGTGGTTTAACATTCACCTGTTCATTAGAGACATGAGAGAGTGGTGAATTCAGAGAGAAAGTGAAAAGGCATAAATTATATCAGTGGCAAAACACTGCATAAAATTTAATGGTCTGTATTTATGTAGTAGTGATGCGTAAAAAGTAAGAGAGAACCACAGACAGACAGACAACCGACTGGCAATTATTCCTGGCAACGTCTAAATGTGTTTAATCGATGAGGTGAGTGGAATCATAAACATTCAATTTGCTACATTCAGGCAACACTGAAAAACAAACTCAAAGCAAGTGTATACTTATCATCAACCCAAAACGCTCTATTAAACCTCAGTGTCAAGAGCATTAATTCTTGTCCATTAAAATGATTTTACAGGAGATGACTGCTTAGCCGCACATCTGACTATAAAACGTTTACTACGATTCAAAGTTTATATGAGCTGCTGTATAGCGTTTGATTAGCATGTTGCAGGTGCAGATGTACAAATCCAAAGGCACCACAGAACAGTTTCTCCATGGTGCTTTAGCTCTATTATGATTTAGAAAAGGTAAATAAGTCAAACTCATTCTCCATTTAGTCTTTTCTGCAGTCCATTCATGTATCTTTTCTGCACCTCATGAATACCTTCATGCAATTTCTTAGTTAAGACACGTCAACCAAAGAGCATCATTACAAATTCAAAGAGACATCTAAATCACACAGTATACCTTGTTTTTCTGTGTTATGTAAAAACCAGCAAAACAACTTCTCTCACTTTTCCAATAATGTGACCAGCCTTAAGAGCTCGTTTGTGTAATGTTTTTAATTACAGGTAAGCCGTGAGGCTTTTGTAATACGTATATACATCACATACCTAATACACTGAAGCATATTAAGGCACGTCACTGCTTTAGGCCTCTATCCCCAAGCACTTTTAGTGCATCTTTATCACATTCACAAGCCACTGGCTCTGTTCAGTACACAAACACTGAATATAATAAGCACATAAATCAGTATAGGCATTTATGCATTAATGGTTCACAGATTACAGTAAATGCACTGGTGAACATCCAAGAGGACGGAAGCCAACAGGATAGAGAGCAAACAGATATAAGAAAGATTAACTCATGGGGAGATGGGCGAAACATGGTGTTCTCCCTCGTTCCTCATCCAAGCATCCCAGTCACACTTTCCCCCATCCCCGCTTCTCCCTCTCTTTGCTCCTGGTTGTTCATACTAAAAGGCTGCAGTGTGTGGGTGTGTGTTGAGAGGCTGGTCACATCCTTGCGTCTCTTGCCATTTTCACTCCCGTTGCTGAATTACCCCTGATTACCTTTAGCTAATTATCATCAGATCTCAGAGAGTGAAACACACACACACATTACTATTCAGCACAACAGAGACACTGACGGTGAAAGATCTGAGACATCACTGGGCCGCAGAAAAAAAGATAGATACCTTTATAGGCACATCTCATCAAGGTGTTTGTACTTTACCGTCAAAACATCTCTGTGTAGCAATTCTATATTTTTTTCTTTCGCTTCTGAATAGTAAGTAATTATGAGTAGACTGTGCAATAAATTAGACTGCTTCCTGAAAAGAAGCTTTAAAGCATCATTAGCAAAAGATGAATCTGTCGTTTCGTGAACACAGCAACCGTCAGATATTCATAGCATATTCAAGAGCGCTTGCAATCTTAGATTGCAGTTGCATTGATGAAACTATTTTAAAACACAACTGGGCTGTAGACTATCACTACAATGTTGTAGCCTGCAGGCCTAAAGCACTAGTTTCACAGGCATGTGCTGATATGGGAGCTGAAAAATATCCTGACACACAAGTACGCCCTGCGGCCAATGCTCTGCTATTACGACACGTATCTTTGTAGCCCAATGTAAGAATCATGTCCGCGCACACACACAGTCGCTCATGGTACGCGCTGTTCAAGTAAAATACCACAATTCTCAAGGGCTTTGTAACAATCATGTCACATTAACCGAGTTTACTGCTCTTATGTGCAAGCCACCAGACAGTTACACAAAGATCTCTATTTATTTACATTGTTAGCTAATACAACAACACTATTTATCAATGCCTGTTCTGAATTAATAATGAACTAGATTTGCTAGAATATAATTATTTCATGATGTACTTGAGTAATATTTTATGACAAAGCTGTGTGAGGGACGAGATGGACCATTAAGATTTCATGCTCCTTCATGATCCTAAGACAAAAGCCCAGCGAGAGTGACTATATGTGTTTATGCGTCTGTCTTTATATCAGTGCTGTGAATTCGTGTTATTGTGGATTTAAACCCTACTTGGCCTGACAGTCATTTCTGCCTCCAAATTTGATTCCAATTGGTTCATCAATCTTCCTTCTTTCTTCTACTCCTCCATCTGCCTCCCTCTCTTTTCCATTCTCTCTCCCTCGCTCTGCAAATGAGAATTTGAAAAGCAGAGATGGGTAGGTTACGTGCACGGGATGGTAAAAATGCTCGACACTGGCTCACACACGCACACACATACACAAACGTGTTTATGCAAGAACATGCATGTGGGACACTGATGCACACACACAGGGCGCCAGATGTGTCACCCACTCGCCATTTTAATATCTTCAAGAATGAAGGACATCTGTACTATCAGCAATATTAACAAACTAGGAGCAGTGGATTTGCAGTACCAAACATTATTACTGTCTATTTTCAGAATTTACTCAGCCTCATTTGGTGATGGAGGTCAGTATGAGCATGCCAGCAGCACAGATATAACCGCTTATCATCTTCCATCATAATCTCTTCCCTAATGTGACCGTTCAAGAGAGAGAATGGGCAAGCAAGAAAGGTGACCAGTGAAGGACAGCAGGCTTTTTCTTGGTTTTACACTGACCAGACATTTTAGTCATCTGTCTAAATAGCAGTAACGTTTTTTATTATCTGCAAGCATTGATTTGCAAAAATCCCCCTATACGTTCATTGATTTTAATTAGCCTTCTTTGTCCTTATTACTCCTCCTCTGCTCAATTCCCTTTACATTAGCTGTGTGCCTTGGAAATGTTCCCATCTTCTCACACACATGCTACTATGACTCTCTGCTGATCCATCTTCAGCAGGCTGCTGCGTCCACATAGTGCATTAAATTTCTTCAATAATGTTTTTGATCACTCCCAATCTCTGACTGGACTGTGAAAAAGCAATTAGACTGGGAGTCAGTGGGACCCAGAGGAGACTTTCAACATCACAAACACAAATCAACCATGTCAGGCCTGGGATTTAAACAGATTCAGCACACTGTGATACAAAGAGAGTTAACGGTTGCTGGTTGAGAAACTGATTCCCATAGCAGCAGTTCTAATAAACATAAACAACAAACACCAAAAAAATATAAATATATGAAAATATACTGCAGAAAATGTATTGGTCAGTCTTTACCTAATGCAATACAGCAGATTGAGTGGAGGTGGATGCCTTCATTTGTTGCTCTTCCACAGTCTTGTCAACAATGTGACCCAGTTTGCAACAATCTATGTGTGTGTGCCTTCATTTCATTGGGCTCTGGCTTAGAGCAGTCTGTAAAAGAGATTTTCCACTTAATTCTGCACACTGAACTTGACTTTACCATTTTCAGAGTTGACATTCTTTGAAATACAGACCTTTTTAGGTCGCACCAAGTTTAAAGAGAAATGACACACTGTGAATATAAAAGGCTTCTTTCCTGGCCAGGCACTTGTATTCACTTAAAATGTACTTTGGTTATCTTCACAGGTAACGTGGTCTCAAAGATGAGGGGAAACGACATTCCTGTGTACTGTCAATCTTCATTGAAGAAAACACAATCAACATGATGTCAACTTTGATGGACACACTGCAGCTGCAATACGCATCATCGGCTCGGATATACTGTAGCTGTAAAGAAGTGGTTGCTTTTGTTGACTAGGACTGGAGAAATTCCCAAGGTTCTTCTGACTGACGTTATGTTCATTTCAGTGCCTACAATTCAGAGGAATCCTACCATAAAGGGCTGTCATTTCAACTGGTCACTGACACCAAAGGACATAACGAATCAGAAACAAAGACCCTAAGCTCTTTATCACTTCCAAAAATCAAGAGGGCAAGTGAAACCGCTCAGCATCAGCTTGCTCAGATCTACAAGGCGAAGGACAATGTGGTATTCTCACTACATGGTAAGAACAGTTTTTATTACTTCTATTGTAAAAAAACAACAACCTTGGCCTATTTTAGCAATGCTTTAATAACACAAAATTCTTCTTCTATGTTTTTATAAAAAACAGAATATGTGTAGCGTTAAATTGTTTAGTGGCTGGATAAAAGAGGATAGTGCAGCAGAAATATAACTTGTGAATAGTCACCAGAATTGAAGCACAAATCAAAAAGGAAAAGAAAATAAAGACTCAAGAGAAGGATCAAAAAAGCAGATTAAGGCAGAATAAAAAATCAAGGATTTACACAGGAGGATCAGTGGGATATACAGGAAAAGAAAAAAAAAAAAAAAAGAGTACGATTAAAGAAGAGTATAAGAACAGATTATAAGAGATTACAGATGCACAGTGGGCGGTTATGGAGATGACCAGGATGAAAACATTCTTCAGTAGTGAAAAGCATTTGAGTGAAGGAGCCAGTGAGATGGAAATAGACCAGAGCGGTAGAACAGAGAGAATGTAATGGTATCCTGTCTACATACAAATTCTTGTCATTCAAACTGTGCAGCAAGCTGGAGACAGAGAGAGCGTCTCGCTCTCAGTTTGCCATTTAAAAGCAAACTTGCTTTTAGACGTTGTTTTACACATTCTCTTTCTTACAGTCTCTCACACATACAAAACGAAATGCACATTCACTTATACACACACACCTGTTTTATTTTGCTGGCCTCAGCTGAATGGATTATGCTGAAACTAAATGACCGTAGCATAAAGGCACATTTTATTTGATATTCAAAAGGGTGGCTTTTTGCCATTTTCTTTTCTCTTTGTGAGAAGGCAGGCTTGAGAGACAGCTGATTTTTTTTTTCTAAAAATATCCAAATATATACACTCTGAGAGAGCCATTAAATATGACATTTAAATTGCTCCCATTTTCATGCGAGGCACCTCATTTAGAAGATAGACAGAAGAAGAGAGAGTCAAAGTGGCAACTATGATATCAGATTTAAGAAAAAACTAAAAATAAAGTATATTGGTTTTTCACATCGTATTCTTGGATTGTTTATCGTTTCACACTCGTTATAAATGTTGCCTGTAGTCAAAGAAAACAAGATACATATTCCCAATAAAAGCAAGTCATTTTCACAGTTTTCTCTCTCTTTCTCTAAGCTACATCAATCAGTTTTGCATGAGCGCGAGCTTTCTGTTCAAGGGTTTGTTTTGCATGTAGTTGCTTGCCTAAGGTAACAACGTTTGTAACCAAGGGGCAGGCAACTAACTCCCATCTGGCCTCGCCTGCAACACAAACAACCTTGAGTCCAATCCCATGAGATGACAGGCAGCAAAAAAGAATGAACTCCCAGCAGAGAGAGAGATGCATGTAAACCCATCACACACAAACACTTACAAAAACAAACAGGTGTATTTTGGTTAAGTGACACTGTGTTGTAATTATAAAATGCTGAAGAATTCTGTAGCATACTGTATACTTACACATCTAGTATTATGAAACAATGTTATTTCACTTCACTTAAAGGGGACTGACTTTAACTGACTTTATTGATAATAAAATAAAATTACATTCAATGATCAGATGTAAATGTATACAAATATACAAACTTTCACTATTTTACATTGATTTGAGTTAAAAACTAAAAGTCAGAATAGTAAAAAAATCCTGGCCTTCTAGTCAATGATTGGTTAAACAGTGAAATCTCCACTGGGCATTCAATGTAGTTTCTCTGAATAATTCATGCTATTTTGAAAACAATAACAAGCAAGAAACATCATCCATTATGCATGTCAATTTGTTGTAAATGTCTGTGATTTTCATCTAAATCTCAATTGCAAATCAGACCCAAAATGAGAGCTCCAGCTCACCCTTCTGTGAACTTCTAAAAAACTTGGGCTAAAATTAAACCATTGATTTATTCAAACACTGTTCCCCACATCACATGAACTATAATGTCAATCCAGAAATAACCTGTAATTGTTTCTTTAATGTCAATCATATATAATATATTCAGAATGACCACCTCACACCTATAATTTAATGCAGCTATGTAATAGTTACATTGACTTTCTCGTTTCTACACACTTATTAACCTCCATCCATTCGCCTTTCCTTTCAGGCCTTTTATATTTTAATGTCTCTGTCAAATGCTCCTTATGTCTTATCCAGTAAACCATTTAGCCTGAATGATTTCTCTGCTCTAGCTTACTAACCACTTCCTTTTAACTTAAGGTAGATGTATTGTAAGATTCAAACCGTATACAATATTACACACATAGACTCATAATATCACTAAACCAGTGTATTAATATAATTTCCACTTTTCTATTTATCCCCACAGGGCTTGTGATTGGAAAAAGTGGACAAGACCAGACCTGTTTCCTCAGTTACCGGACGTTCTTTTTGGAAATTTAGTTAAATTTACACTACAAAGCAAGTGGTGTACACAGTCTGGAACTATGGCCACAGAGAGCCTTATTGAACTCCGTGATTGGTTGTTCCTACTTCTCCTGTGCCTAACGTTATTGGTCGAAGTCCTCGAGTTTGCTGCAGCTACGGCCGCTGCCGCCGAAGCGGCTCTCGGAGAGGCCGAGCTTCAGGGCGATGTGCCATGTCCCTCCGCTTGCAGGTGTGATGATGGCTTCATTTACTGCAATGACCGTGGCTTGAGTATCATCCCCCCATTACCATTAACAGCAGCTGTGCTCTATTTACAAAACAACCGCATAGACAACGCTGGCCTACCAACATCCTTAGAGCGACGACTGACCGTCAGAGTCGTTTACCTTTACGATAATGAACTTGATGATTTTCCGACACATCTGCCTCCATCTCTACGAGAACTTCACTTACAGGACAACAACATACGAACTTTACCGCGCGCTGCTCTGGCACGTCTTCCCTTGCTGGAAAAGCTTCACATGGATGACAATTCGGTTTCGACCGTGAGTATAGAAGACAAAGCGTTCGCCAACAACCCAAGGCTACGACTTCTTTTCTTGTCACGTAACCACCTCTCAAGTATACCATCGGGGCTGCCAGCATCACTTGAGGAACTCAGGCTGGATGACAATCGAATTTCAACTATTCCAACGCATGCATTTCGAGGACTTTCCTCTCTAAGGCGTCTCTTTCTTGATGGAAATCTGCTGGCGAATCAACGAATTGCTGATGACACATTCTCAAGGCTGTCTAATCTAACAGAGCTCTCTCTGGTTCGTAACTCGCTCCAGGCCCCGCCCTTAAACCTTCCAAGCACGCATCTTCTTCGGTTATATCTACAAGACAACGCCATAGCCCACATGCCACGAGGTTCCCTAGATGGTATGAGAAGACTACAGAAATTGGACATATCAGGCAACAATTTAACAACTCTTCCAAGGGGTTTGTTCAAAGATCTGGACAGCCTTTCACAGTTACTTGTCCGTGGAAACCCCTGGTACTGTGGCTGTAACCTCCGCTGGCTTCACGACTGGTTGCATGAGCGAAGTACATCAGTGACTGTGAGAGGATTAACCTGCCACGGACCAGACAGAGTAAGAGGTATGGCACTAAGGGACATTACCACTCATTTGGATGAATGCGAAATAAGTGTAGACAATGTTGGAAATGATGGAGCAAAAAAAGATACAGGCAATTTTCCAACACAAGCACCGGCTACAACGACCCCTCCCCTTCCTCAAGGGTCTCTTTTCACCCTCAGATCGAGACGACCGGGACACAAGTATTCTGATATGGGACAGGACAGTCTCGGCGGAAGTGGCGCTGCGGGTAAATTATTATTAATAAGTGTAAAACCTCTCACACCAGAGACAGTGCATGTTACCTGGCAGGCCGCACACCCGGTTCCTTCCTTCAGGCTTTCCTGGCTGCGACTAGGAAACAGTCCTGCAATGGGGTCAATCACAGAGACACTTGTGCCAGGGGATCGACGTGAGTATTTACTCACACAATTACATCCTCAATCAACTTATATCATTTGCCTGGTGCCTCTCTCTGCAAATGAAGGCAAAAGAACTCCATTCTCAGCAGCAGGAGGGCTAAACATGAATACAAACTCAGAGCATGAGCATCCTGCCTGTGCCAAAACAGAGACAGACGCTCTGGAACAGCCTATTTCAGACCAGGAGAGCGATCGAGGAGCTGACCAATTATCAGCTTTACCGCTTGCTGGAATAATTGGAGGTGCAACAGCATTGGTCTCGTTGTTTTTAATTTTTGGCATCTTCTGTTGGTACGGACACCGTGCGGGGTACCTTGCGCCAGGTGACCATTCCATATATGGACGGGATGTTGTCGCATCACGAGGTGCCAGCAAACATTACGATGACTATGTAGAGTCTGGAACTATAAAAGACACATCAATATTAGAGATCAGGGCACACGGTTTCCAAATGACACCCATGACTGCCCAACAGCCTTTGCAGCCTAAGGCAAAAGTTGAGGATATGACATACATTCATACTATTTTTCCCTCTAATAATACAACTCTTTATAGGAGCACTCTCAACCACACTGGAAATCCAGGTTATGGAACAAACAGGGGGTACAGAGAAGGGGGAATACCAGACATAGATTACTCATACACGTGATAGCCTTTTTATAACCCCTTACCTATTCTGTGGTAATGCAGTTTGGTAAGGGTTTGTTTTTCCCTAGTTTCCAAAGTAGGGGTGTGCCGATTCTGTGGACCTTTTTTTTACCTATCACACATATTATTACTGAATAGTGGCTTAAGTAGATTTTTTTACATTGCAGATATTTATATTTAACATAGCATAGTTTTACTTCCATCGTATCATTGGTGTAACATTAAAAAAAATCTGGATTAAGGTCAATTTAATTTGTAAAATATATGCCATAGAATAAACATCAGAATAAAATGTCATTCCACATAAAAGGAACAAAATAATGATATATAAAGTCAATCTGAATGAATTTAGTCACATACTTTACGTTAAAGTACAGTATATGGACATCATATTACAATGGACACAGTACAATTACATAAAACATTAATATGGTTACATAAAATACTTTCTGGTTACAGAAAGGAACGCCTATGATTGCAATGTGAATGAAGCAGGTTTTCATTCGGCACACCCCTATTCCAAAGTACCCTTTTGTGCCTCCTTTACTCTATTTTCATTGATGTTTAAGGGCAAAATACCCTCCAGAACATACGTAACAATAGTCAGAAAGTGCCAGGGATACCACTCTTGGTGTTGATGTTAACCAATATTCTGATGATATCTAAAGCTGTTCTTGCATCTTAGTACCAATGATTATCAGTTTTCTAAAACTAGCTCATGTTAAGGGTTAGCATGATGATGAGATCTGGGACCAGGTCGATATAGATATAGTTTTACTACGTGGACTGTACCGTGTATATATGCACTGGGGAAATCTCATGTCTTTCTGTTTTGGGTGATACAGACAGTAAAAGGAAAAAAAGTCTTTTCTGACGGGTGTTATACAAAATCTACATTTCAGTTCACTCTCCATCCTTTTTGAGCTTTTCCTTTATTCTCTCCATTTCTTTTGCACGGAGCACGAGGACTTTGTTCCCGACCCAGGGAGCTGACAGTGGTGATAATGGTTTTGACAATGAAAGGCCTCAAATTGCTACTAGGTTTCTTTTCATTTAATGAGAGTGAGGAAAGTGGGGAGACAAAAGCACGAGCAGATGAAGGCAGAGAGAAAGGTTTCATGTTCACAAAGCAACAGACACGGAAAAAGTGGATATTCTTACGTCTGCAAAAAAATATAATATTCCATTCAACACGTGAGAGAGGTTTTAAAAAACAACCAAACAATTAAAGAAGCTCTGTTGTTTTACCTCAATGACAGCATTTAAATGATAATGTTTCCAGGAAGCAAGTTAAGACCAAGGAGTCCCAGACCTTGAATATATCTGACATCATTAGACTAAATAGAAAACGACACTAAAGACAATCATAAAGGGAGACCTCTAATTGATGAATCAATCCAAACTGACAGGCTGACATAGATAACAGTCAATTTAGCACTGATGAAAAGCATGCTAAAGGGCAGGGTTTGGTGATACAGAACATAACAGTCTTTTGGGGAATATCATGACCATTAAATTCATCAAGTAGATCACAAACGGTCACATTACACATGTGTCAGCTCATTACAATTTCTGTGTGTGAAATGCTGTGCGTGTCCATACCCCTGAGGTGCAGGAAAAACAGAAATCAGGGATTAATAAAACATTTAACACTGTGAACCTCTGCATCTGTTGTGTGGGCCATAAAGGGACAGAAAGAACAAAGGTCTTTACCCGATTAAAGACAATCCACTTTTTCACACTCTGACTCTGTGACGCATTAGCCAGGAGAGTTGAAAAGTAAGAACACTGAAAGAATATCCGTACCAGATCTGCCATTTTCCAGCCTTTTCTGATGCATTTTCAAAGTAGTACATGTACATGACTCTTCTTTCTCTGGGTATAGATATGGAATTCCATCATGATGAATAGTAAATAAAGCTTGTTATCTTTTTCAATGATATATGTATAATTAAAAGTTGTGATGAAACGCATTACTGATGTGTACTTAGTTAATGAGATGTAAAAATGCATAATACAACCATCTGAAATTAATGTTTTATAAATCCTTGAAATTAACAATGGATTTGAAAATCCTTTAATCAGTTCATGAGAACATTATGAACCTGCATCTAGCAGCAGCTTTTATCCAAAGTGACTTGGATGAATGAATTTATGGTATGCGTTTTATCAGCACGTGTTCCCTCGGACTGCTAACGCAACTGAGCTACAGGAACCTAAACCATTTACAGAAAATTCATATGGTGGCATTGACAGGTGTATATGACACACGCATCTGTTGGAAGAGTGAATAAGAAAGTGTTTGTGTTTGTTTAAGAGCAGACAAGCGCCCAATCTTGAGAGTGTGGTAATGCCTGTGCAAGCAATGCAGAGATCAATATAATGAGAGAGGAGTGCACAGTTTATCCGAGAAAGAACAGGCTTAAAACACGAGCCCTTCAACTGCTTAATGTGCAAGTGCCGTGTCCTCATCCTCCGTGGCTCTGTACAGTTAGTTCTATTAGACATTGTACTTGTTTCCTAATCCATTTCTCAAATTCAGATCACTTTCTTTTACAGCAGTTTACAATTCATAGCCACGTCTCAAATGATTAACTCTTATTAAGCGTGGTGTGAAGACAGTTGCAGACACCAGCATATGGTGGAAGTCACAGATGTGTCATCCATAAGATCTGCTTAAAACATTCAGTTAACACGCACAAGTTTCAGCTAGATGTTCTCGAAATGCACAGCTCCAGTGAGGAAATCTCTGCAATTCAAACACCTTCATGAACATACCAAACAAGGTCCTAATAAAAATGTACAGTAGCAGGAAGGTTTGTGTTTTAAGGGTAAGGAAAGAAAACATCATCAGCTCAGAATAAGAAACAAATTCAATGGAAAGTCCTCATAATGATACTACCACCACAAATGTGGGTGTGCAGGAGACCAAGTGACCCTGAAAGCACCACTGTCACTAAAATTACCAGCTAAAAGGCCGACTTTACAAAAACCCAACAATTAACTTAAATGTTTGACACGTCCCAATTACTGGTAAATCAAACTCCCAAGAAGCTACACCTAGTGGCTCTCACATTGTACCGAATTGAGAACTACAATTACGGCGAACAATCGCACCTAGCCAAACACAAGCAGAAACTCTCAGAAGTCGTGCCTGATGAACTGCATGCCTCCTTCCCCTGCATTTACCACATTGGGTCAATTAAGCTAATTAGACTGAGAGGAGACCAACAATTTCGCATTCCTTCATTTGAGCTAAAGTGCCGATTGATTGTGAGAGAATGCGATAGGTGGGAGGCTTTTAACCAGACCTGAAATAATTGCTGCGGGGCTGGCGGTCTGCAAACGCGCTCATTTTTCCCAATCGAACACATCATTCATATCATCAAACATTTAGCGAATGATTTCTACAGTACACCTCGGCATGAAACAGAATTAAAATCATTTAATACCCAATAATTATACTACATATTAACAAGGATTATAAAAAGCAAAAATGGCCAAAACGCTTCATAAAGTGAAAATGTAAAATGCAATTTCATACGCGATTCATACAGAATTTATTAAGGTTGTGCGTGTGACAACCATTTCCCTCCAACAAGCTTGGTTTCCAATTAGCAACAATGTGCCATATGCTGAGAGATGTGAGATTTCTCAGTGTGAACTCATTTTAAATTCGCCTACGCTGGTGAGAGGGGTCTGAACCACAAGCAAAGGATGCTGAGCTTCATTTGCAACAGATAACAGATTTAATGGCTTATGCTCTTTGACAAATAAGCTGCGTTTTCAGACCTATTTAGAGATGTCTACACATTTTACATACGCCTGCTCGGTGCAATCCACACTCCTTGCTAAAGCTGTGTGAATATCACAAGCTTTCTGTGAAAGGAAGACATATCAGTGTGAATTATGCATACCATCTTACCAGGCAGAGAAAGCTAGAACTGCACAGGCAAAACGGGTCATTACGCTTCATGCTCATCCTCTCGTAGCCCTTCCTCGCCCATCTGTGAGGCTATTTTACTGGCTGAGAGTAAAGATATATTTCTGTGCAACATATCTGTGGGCTTTTTAAATTATTCCGCTATCAATCAAAAGTAGAAATTAAACTTAAACTCAACACTAGTCAAAGCAACCTTCACTTTCTTTTGTGATGTTTTTTTAATAAAAGAATTCAATAAATCCATTTGCTTTTGTTCTATGTTTGAGAAATTCAACTTCCATTACAATCAATACTGCATGTTGTCAGTCATATCTGAGATTTTTTATTATGTCTGTAAAAGTGGTTATGTGAGGCACAATACAGAAACTGTTAAAGGGATAACATTTCTTTTATCATTTATTCACCCTCACATCATTCAAAACCTGTATGTTTCTTTATGTTCTGTGGAACACAAAAGAAGATATTTTCTTAGAAATGTCTTAGCGATTTTGTGTCATACAATAAAAAGTCTTTTTGTGTTCTGCAAAAGGAAGTCATACAGGTTTGGAATGACATGAGAGTGAGTAAATAATGAAAGAAATTTCATTTTTAGGTGAACTATCCCACATGAATAAACATGAAAAGAAACTGAAGCTCATGCAAATATGTCACCGTAACTCAACACAATCTGCTCTTAACAATAATAAATAATATTTTACACATTTTTATCATATAACAAACAAAAGCAAGTGGTTACCCTTATGCACACTTAATCACAATAGCCTATTCACAATGTAATGCATCTTAATAAACCAATACAGGACAGTATATCCTCTCCCACTAACTAGATGGATGGGTGGATTGACAGGGGGATGGATGGATGGTGGCGTAAAAAGGATGTTTACCCCTCCCTCCACCCCTGCTCTCGGAAGGACAGTTACTAAGTGCTTGTGGATTTTATGTTTACTGTGTTTTATAAGGCAGATTCAGGAGCCAAAAGCTGTAAAATGTTGTGAGAGGGAGGAGAAAGAGGACAGGGGGTGGAGGCAATGTTATTGTAAATCCAATCTTTATTGAGAACGACAGACAAACAGTCGTGCTCGATCCAGCCCACCTCTCCATCACCCTTTCACTATTGATTGATTGAGTCCTCAGCAAGTTTTAAACAAGATGCATTTGTATGTTCTGGCTCAGTTGTACTGCTGCGCTAGTCTGACCTTCAATCTGGTTACAGTGCATCCAAATTCTCATATTCAATCTGAAAAATACACAATAGGACAAGTTTTTTACGGTTTACCATTATAGCTGCACAATGCAAAATAATGTGATATACAATAAGAGATATGATAATACTTCAAGTTTGTAAAATCATTTTACATTACATTAAATGTAAAACAGAATGTTGTATAACCAATTGTTTCACATTCTTTTTTAAAAAATAAGCATCACTCTCTCACCAGTGTCTCTGCTATCTGCACTGACCTGAAACTTTGACCATACATAACTTTTCAAATTATTATTAAAATCATTCAATTATTGTAAAACATTGCAACATTCATATTGCAGTATGCAATAATTCAATAAATCAATATATCTTGCATTCCTAATTCCCCCTCATAGTCTGCAAATAAATCTTTCCAAGATAAAATACACCAGGAACAATTGCTTTAAACCTAATCCATAACTTTACGTTCTATGACGTCAAACTGACATTTTCGCAAAATCGTACCCAACAGCCCAACCTATATATCGTTTTTACAAATCTACCGGGATAAAGTAATGAGACAGATTTTTTGTGCTTGCTCAATTGCTTATTTTTAACCAAAAAGTTATGAATTGCAGCTTTAAAATGTGTGTTCATGATCACTAGGGAACTCCGTGAGCAAGATGCACAGTTAGCAGTCTCAGAAGTTCATTTCAACATCCAAATTAATGACCTCAAGACAGTCTGTTAATCCTCACGCTTTCACAATGAGACCTACAGCCAGACAATCAATGCGTCAACTGGGAGAAATTAATCAATGTCCCGTCACAGAAGCGCTCTCTCTTTCTCCTTATTTTCATCCTTTGCCATTTCAGTTCATTCTGCATCATTGTTCACTCTTTCTCCTTCCCATGAGATTTTCTTTACATGCACAATCTCATCTAAAAAAAGTCTCTACACACCTGTTTCAATGAGCCTGAACAATGAGCTCCATTAGGTCGACTTGCAGTAAAGGTAACATCTTGTGGTAATACCTAAAACATTAACCAGTCGTTGCTTTGCTTTATGGCCGCTTAGAGGCGATGAAGAGAAAAATAAAACACAGTGTGCACTACGATAACGCTGTATGAACACACTAATGTCAGTGTGCCAAGTAACTACACCACGCTGAATCTCACATTGATGTTAATATTCATTCTAAGATTGTAGCTTACTGACTTACAATGAATGCACTATGAATTTATGTTCTTATCTCTGTCTCACACAGTTTTTAGTGACACTATGTAGTGTAATTTTAGTGCCATATAGCCATTTATAGATGTATAGCAGATGAAAAAAGTGCAAATGTTGTTTTTTTGTAAGTCACTTTGTTCTGCACCTGCCGTGAAGACACAATGCAGGTGTGCGTGTTAGATTTTCCGGTGTGTCTAAAGACAGTAACTCTACCTCCACCTAGTGACATATGATCTACCTTTTGGTAAATATTTTAAATAGGGTTGAATAGTCAAAAAGCGACTGAAAGAAGTTTATTATTCTGTCCCATAAAGGTCTTATTGAGTGCACATGCTCTCTAAACTCCAATGGACATCCTCCGCTCCACAGTCCGAGGTCAAAGGTTCACTGCTTTAAAATGTAGGTCACGTCTGTTCATTTAGACAGAACAAGGCCTCAAGCAAGCTTGAGATCTAATATGCCAAATCTTCCTGCACAATGAACATTTTAAAACAAAAAAGTAGATTATAATGAACCATGTATAATAAAAACAACTAAGACTGTTTGTACCAAAAAACTCTTAACAATAAACTGCTGAATCAGTGGTTGACGTTTATGATGTATAGCCGGCGTTCTCTGGAAACAATAAAATATGTCCTGGTAGACAAACTCAGGCAGGTAAATGTAGCCTATAGATTTTCCCGTACTCACCTGCGTTGGCAATCGCATCAATCTCCAGTAGTGTGATGTCACCAGTGAAAAGGGATATTTTCATATTCAGCTTTTCGTTGACTTTGTACAGTGGCTTACAAGTGGAGTTGCCTAAGAGAATAAAAAAAATCATTTATTTGAATAAAAAAATTATACAGATCAATTACACATTAAGTTTATTCACGTCTTTTATTCTTCTAACACTTTTAAACTGGACCAAATACTTTTCAAAATACTTTTTTGTTTTTAATGTTTACTTCACCTGATGGTCTCCAGACAGGAATGTTTTCCAGGGGAATGAAGCCAACCCTGTACATTTTCCTCCTCGCTTCTGTATCCATGGAACAAAGCTTACCTATCAAAGACAAATACAATAAATAAATACATAGAGAATTTATGTACAATAATTAGAATTATTGTCACATTTCATTGAATGAAAATGCACGAACTGAGGACACTACATATTTTACACTATAGAATTGAATGGAAGCACTATCCAAATATTAAGGACGATATAGTTTAATTGTAATTGTAAATAGCATGAACTATATAGTAAGCAATGTATACACTATAGCAAGTACTATATCATTTGATTGTAGCACCTTAATATTTGGATAGTGCTTCCATTAAATTCTATAGTGTATACATTATACAGTGTAACATTTAAATTCTATAGTGTTTCATACAGTGTATACAGTGTAACATTTAAATTCTATAGTGTTTCATACAGTGTAACATTTAAATTCTATAGTGTTTCATACAGTGTATACAGTGTAACATTTAAATTCTATAGTGTTTCATACTGTGTATACAGTGTAACATTTAAATTCTATAGTGTTTCATACTGTGTATACAGTGTAACATTTAAATTCTATAGTGTTTCATACTGTGTATACAGTGTAACATTTAAATTCTATAGTGTTTCATACAGTGTAACATTTAAATACAGTGTTTCAACTGTTATAAATTGTAACATTTAAATTCTATAGTGTTTCATACAGTGTATACAGTGTAACATTTAAATTCTATAGTGTTTCATACTGTGTATACAGTATACAGTGTAACATTTAAATTCTATAATGTTTCATACAGTGTATACAGTGTAACATTTAAATTCTATAGTGTTTCATACTGTGTATACAGTGTAACATTTAAATTCTATAGTGTTTCATACTGTGTATACAGTGTAACATTTAAATTCTATAGTGTTTCATACTGTGTATACATTTAAATTCTAAATTTTCATAGTGTGTATACAGTGTAACATTTAAATTCTATAGTGTTTCATACAGTGTATACAGTGTAACATTTAAATTCTATAGTGTTTCATACAGTATGTATACAGTGTAACATTTAAATTCTATAATGTTTCATACTGTGTATATACAGTGTAACATTTAAATTGTAGTGTAACATTTAAATTCTATAGTGTTTCATACAGTGTAACATTTAAATTCTATAGTGTTTCATACAGTGTATACAGTGTAACATTTAAATTCTATAGTGTTTCATACAGTGTAACATTTAAATTCTATAGTGTTTCATACAGTGTAACATTTAAATTCTATAGTGTTTCATACAGTGTATACAGTGTAACATTTAAATTCTATAGTGTTTCATACAGTGTAACATTTAAATTCTATAATGTTTCATACAGTGTATACAGTGTAACATTTAAATTCTATAGTGTTTCATACAGTGTAACATTTAAATTCTATAATGTTTCATACAGTGTATACAGTGTAACATTTAAATTCTATGGTGTTTCATACAGTGTATACAGTGTAACATTTAAATTCTATAGTGTTTCATACTGTGTATACAGTGTAACATTTAAATTCTATAGTGTTTCATACTGTGTATACAGTATACAGTGTACTATTTAAATTCTATATCGCTTGCTATACTGTATACAGTATATAGTGCTTGATATAGTGTATACAGTGCAGCATTTAAATTCTATAGTGCTCGCTATATTGTGTACAGTATACAGAGCTATAATTAGATTATATAGTGCTCGCTAAAGTGTATATAGTGCTACAATCAAATGATCCGATGTCCCCCACAGCGAACTTCAGGGCAAACTTAACAGCACCTTAGACTCACTCTTTGCTTCTCTCCAGTCACTGGCGCCAGACTCGAGGTTGAGGTCGGGCCGCGCGCTCATGGCGTGCAGCGTGCTCGTGCGCAGAGTCGCTATCACCGCAGCCGATGCCCCCACAGCGCCGAGGGCAAACTTAACAGCCCTTCCACTGTTACTGTGGAGTGACTTTGAGCTTGAGGAAACCTTCTCCCACGTCTCAGCTTTATACACGAGCCTCTGGGGATGCAGGACTTTGATATTTGCGGACTGTTTACCCGCTGTGTAAAATGAGCGCTCGGTTAAAGCACATGCGCGTTTGCCGAGGCATTTTATATTGTTAGATATTACTCCGACGCTTTTTGAAAATGAAACACGAGTGGAGAGTTTTGACACCTGCAACGCCATAGCCCTGTGTATCTTGACAGCTGTCAAATGATGAATTTTAAGCCCGAACGACAACAACGTTTGTCCTTGTTTCAGTCTACAGTCAGCTGCAACAAACGGTACTCGGTTTATAAGACAATATTAGTGATATCGAAAGTAAATTGTCTGCCACAGTTTAAACAATTTCGACTATACCAATATGGAGGGGTCCATTAGTTCTCATCTCCAGTATTGACGGTCATTTGGACTGTTCCGGGTTTTATCGCGCATACTGTACTGACATCTAGCGGTAATGACGTGTAAGTACAGCACTTTGGTCCGCTTACTACTCTTGGTTTTATTAATTTTGTTAACTCTTTGGTGCTGTAGCTGGTCATCATATTTCACATTTTCATCAATTTATTAGTACGATGTGGTACATAACCTTTAATGAAAGTAATGCATGTGATATTTTGACACAAATGTAGAAAAAACTGTCCAATTCCAGCATAGGATTGTGACATTTTCAGTCAAAACTTGAAACATATATTTTAACAGAATTTATTTATTACCATTATAATAAACTATTATTTATATTTTATTAAATCCCTGTTGATAGAATCCAGACATCACAAAATATCAGTCTATGCATGGGTTTTCTATTATAAAAAATTAAAATATACATGCGTTATGAATGAGAGAGTCAACATACTTTGTAGGATTTCTGTGAATTAAAGTGCACAATCCAGAAATCACTAATACCCAGCAAATGGAGAACAGATGACTCTACAAAAAAATAAAATAGATTTCATTAAAATTTTTATGTGCCCATTTAGTACTCATTGCCCTACAGTACTTGACAATGATGAAAAAACAAATGTTTTTACACGTCTTCACTGCTTAAAATGTCTTTTTTACTATCTATTTACATACACTATCATAGGTCATATTAACCATCCTAAAGTTTATTCTTTTCAAATTTTTCATTTGATGATCTTTAGGGAGGTCAAACGTTTGGGATACACCTTATTAAAGTGAGATAAACACAACATTAAATTCCTGATTCAACAAATTCTGTGGGGTTTGTATAGCCATGTAACAGTCGGAAGTAGCTGTGTAAAAAAAGAGCACATTCAGAGTGAAAAACATGGTTATACACAGTTCCGTTACACGGAAGTTGAGAAAAGAGGAACACCCTTTTTTGTCAGCTCTGACATACCATGAAAAACCACAACTGATTTTACATGCAGTAGCAAAGGAGTATTGTGCGTATGAGTGTGTATGCGTACTGTTCGGGTGCCCTATAAAGACTAACACGTTTACACGGAAAGGAGGCAGTTTCAACAAATTCAGGGTAAGACAGAAAATTAAGAAAAAATAATTTACTTAAGAAATAAAGAAATTAAGAAATAGTAATTTACAGAAAAAGGCAGCTATGACCTTTAACTGTGTGCCATTTATATTTTAAGGTCAATAACTGCCATCAAAGTATATTTTGTTTTTATATAGTTTTTTTTTGTTTTATTAGTTTTTTGGCCCTGTTTTATCGCATTGTGTATTGACATTTTTAACGTTTAAGCTACAGATTAAACAGATACTGATAAAGATGTCTGCCACACCTGTTTTGATGCTTGAGGTTTGGTCTATTTCAGTTCACAATGTGATGAACTAAATGTAAAATTATTTGACACCCACACACCCAAATACATCAAGTAGTCGGTCGATTAGCTGCTTTACCAAAAGAGGAAATGTGGTTCCATGTGATTCGTGTATAAACGGGAAGTGTTTGCCATGTTGAACTTGATGAGGAGTCAAACATGTGCTGGTGATGTGTGTCAGAACCCCTAACCATCAATATGTTCAAGCTAATCATGTGATTTTTATCATGCTTTTGAGATTGCTGATATTTATGACACTTTGTTTGTCCATACTTAATATTCTTTTGACGTACTGTAGACTTGATGCCCTCTTCCAGTAGCTTCTGTATGAAAGCCTTATTATTTTCCATCTTTTGTGGCCTTGTTACAGAATGGCAGCGTGGGATTTATCAGTCGTTGTGGAGGAGCTTGGTCCTAATGCTCCGCCACTCAAAATCAGTGTGACCTCTGACCTGCACATTGGTGGAGTTATTCTCAAACTCGTAGAGCACACCAGTAAGTAATAAAAATATCAAGGAGATCATCCTGTGAAATAGCTTGTAGATGAAATGCTGTGTTTTTATTTATTTTACTTAAAATTTATTTTCTCACTGTAATGGAGACTTTGAAAAATGAAATGATGATGTTTACAGATTCCACTGGTCTTTCACCCTTACCTGTATGACGAAGCTTAGGCTTGGTTAAGCAGTTCTAAAATTTCAGTGGGGATGTTATGCATGTTTTCTTAATCCTCATTGTCACCGTGAGATGTTTCTGTGTCCATGTCTCTAGAGCTAAAGATGGACTGGTCAGATTATGCCCTGTGGTGGGAGCAGAAACAGCGGTGGCTGCTTCGCACAAACTGGACACTGGATAAGTGTGGGGTACACGCAGACGCTCGCCTCATTTTCACCCCACAGCACAAGCCTCTGCGGCTGGGCTTGCCGAACGGGGCGACGCTGAAAGTGCGGGCCTGTTTTTCCAGTCCTGTGTTTCGCACTGTAATGGGAATCTGCAAAATTCTCAGTAAGTCAATCCTGGTGGAAGAGTAAATGTAGGAAAAAATATAGACTTGCTTGGATCCAATATAGCTTCTGTTATTGTGTAATTAAGTATCACTCTTCTTTGATGTTTACCGCTTTTAGATATTCGTCGACCAGAGGAGCTCTCCTTGCTCCGTCCCGTTGAGGAGAAAAAGAAAAAGAAAGATAAAAATTCTTCAGAAGAGGTGTATGATCTTACAGATTTGCCTCTAACTGCAGGTGCACATATTATTCACCTACCATGAATAATTGACCAAAAAAAGTGATATTCATCATTTTCAAGTAGTTGGATTTAAAGTGGACTGTATTTGGACACAGGTTCAAGTCAAATTCTGTCTAATGGAATGCCGGCCCATTTCGCTGACTCTCCAAAGACCGAGGCCGTGTATAAAATGCTGTCTTTTAGTTTACCCTCCCCTGCACCTGAAGCCATAGCTAAACTCTATCGGCCTGCCAGCATAGTGGACAAAACACACATTCACACCAGGTACAATTGATACTTCAAAATATCATTAAAAAATATCATTCTATCATGTTTTTTAATACAAATACTTTTCTGTTCCCTTGAGGTGGTTGGATTCATCACGTTCACTAATGCAGCAGGGAATACAAGAAAATGACAAAGTTTCATTTCGTTTTAAATACTACACTTTCCATGATGTGGATCCCAAGGTGTGAGTCTGTGAGCAAGAAATGTTTATGTATGCAAGAGAAGCATCACAAATTGTTTCTAAATTGTCTAAATCTCTATGAGATTTATTTTAATCAATTTTTACATTTTTTAATACTTCAATTTTTATTGTAGTATGATGCGGTGCGTTTGACGCAGCTGTATGAACAAGCTCGATGGGCTATTCTCCTGGAAGATATAGACTGCACAGAGGAAGAAATGATGCTGTTTGGAGCCCTGCAGGTACAATCTAACACAAAGAAACACAGACCGCCTAAAAACCTCAGTTCCTAATGAAGATGACCTATTACTTGCTGGGCTAACGGCAATGGCAACATGACAACTACTACATTAGTCAAATGTGTTGCAATAGCATCAAAAGAACAAGCACAAAACCTTGTTAGTTAGTACAATTTTACAATCTTTCTGTATATTTCTCTCTCTTACTGTGTTTCTCACTTTATCTTACTTTATCACACCTAATTCAGTACCACATAGGAAAACTGTCCTTGTCTCAGGACATGGTCTCTTGCAGTCAGGGGATGGATGACCTGGAATCTGCTCTGAAATCTCTGGAGGTCAAGATGGTGGGAGAGAGTAACAGCACTGACATGCTGGTGAGAATCTGTGTGTTATATTGGAACTTACATGAAAGGAAGACATCTGAAGATTAAACTTTATTGATTTAGAGAACATTTAGAGGTGCTTTCTAAAACTAGTGTATTTGACTTGTCTAATTTTTCCGCAGGAAAACATGACTGCTCCCGAACTAAATGACTATTTGAAAATATTTCGGTAAGGCTTTTATCTCTGTTATATTCTACTCATAGTCCTTAGTAAATATTTGTCTCATATCTTACATTTTGTCATCCATTAGTCCTAAGAAACTGACTCTGAAGGGTTACAAGCAGTTCTGGTGCAACTTTCAAAACACATCAATCTGCTATTATAAGAGTAAAGAGGAGCGTTATGGAGAGCCAATACAACAACTCGAACTGAAAGGTGCCACTTACTACCTCACTGTTGTTAAGATTGTTCATTTCATCTGTTGCCTAACACTTGCAAAAGCTCTCACTATATAAAGAAACTTCAGTGTGAACTAAATAACCCGCCTGTAAAAATAGAAAACTTTCAGGTTGAGTATTCAAGTCTCCTAGACAGATTGTCAAAGCAAAGCCATGCAAATAGAATTGACTTAACAATTTGCTGTAAATCATCTTGTCTTATGAAAAGAAGAAAGGTTTTATTTGAATCCTTTTATAAATGAAGGTCATTGTCAAAATGACTGAAGGTTACTACAGTACAGTATTTGCTTTCAGCTCTCCACACTGTGTACTATGTGCATTTGCTTTCACACCTCTGTGGTGGGTGAGACCAAAACAGACATAAGATAATGAGTTTATATGAGCAGTTACTCATCTGTATCTCTTTAGGTTGTGAGGTGGCCCCTGAAGTAAATGTAGCAGGCCAGAAGTTCTGCATCAAACTCCTTATTCCTGCACCAGAGGGCATGAATGAAATCTATCTGCGATGTGAAAATGTAAGCAACTATCAATTTCTACCACAATTAAATATATTGAGTATAGATTTTTTATAATTTATTAATTTAGATTGTGTCCTTACCTCCCTTTATCCAATCAGGAAAAGCAATATTCTCAGTGGATGGCAGCTTGTAAACTGGCCTCCAAAGGCCTGACACTGTTGGACAGCTCATATCAGAGCGAAGTGAAGAACATTCAGACTTTTCTATCCATGCAGCGATCCAATTCACCAGCTGCCACTGCACAAACAGACGAAAGCATCAATACACACAGTCTCGTCTCACCAAGATACCACAAGAAATACAAGCCCAAACAGGTCAGTTCTTTTAGCAATTTCATTTGAACTCAGTACTCAGTACTGAACTTAGTACTATTGGTTTTGCACCAGAAATAATCACCAGAACTTAATCTCTTCTTACAGTTAACCCCTCGTATTCTGGAGGCTTATCAGAATGTTGCCCAACTATCCCTGACATCTGCCATGTTGAAGTTTTTGCAGATCTGGCAAGCTCTGCCTGATTTTGGCATATCCTACTTTATGGTCAGGTGACTGGACTGTGGATTTTATAACTTTTTGGTCACAGAAAAACGTTGTTAATTGACAATGGCTTTAATGCAGTTTGTATTTAATGAATATTGACATATACATTTTTAATTTCAGAGTTAGATGCATTGTTGTACGTTAGAACACAAACTCTCTGTAAGAGCTGGCTAAGATGATCCAGCTTTCCATCTCCATTTTTCCTTAGGTTTAAAGGCAGTCGTAAGGATGAAGTTCTGGGCATCGCTAACAACCGTCTGATCCGAATAGATCTGGGAGTTGGAGATGTGGTGAAGACGTGGCGTTACAATAACATGAGACAGTGGAATGTTAATTGGGACATTAAACAGGTAGGTGTCAGGATATACATGATCAATTGAAATTTTCTAAATAAAAGTTTTCTGGTTTTCAGTACTCAACACATGTCTCTCTTTACAAGGTGGCTATTGAATTTGATGGAAATATTAATATAGCGTTCAGCTGTGTGAATGCAAACTGTAAAGTTGTGCACGAGTACATCGGAGGATACATCTTCATGTCAACACGCTCTCGAGAGCAAAGTGATACGCTGAATGAGGAGCTGTTCCACAAACTCACTGGAGGTCATGATGCCCTCTGAGGACAAAAAAACAACTACAGAGATAAAAGACTGAAGTTACAACTGAAGGAAGCTGATAAGAATACAGTATTAGAGCCGTTTTAAACAATGAGTGGACAATAGCAATCAGTTGTTTAAATTGAGAATGTACTACTACTAACTGGCAAGAAACCCTGCGTTTTTATAACTCCGTGTATTAACAAGTTAAAGTCATAATGGGTGTATTAAAATCTCATTAAACTGTATATTTGACTTTGTGCTACCTAGTAGAAAAGAATAACAAAAAATGTATGATTTAAAGTGTATGATGTTTTTTCAAATCATCTATATGTTATCAAAGTTGTCATAAAACTTTGAAAGACATTATTAGAAATGTGTCTGTATTATTGCCATCTCATTTGTGTTACAGTTCAGGATACCACTGCATATCATCGGCTACCAGGCAAAGGTTAATTGGCCTGCGCTTTCTAATGCATAATTTCTTATCTCTGTACAACAGAGTTTCAGTTAATTTTGCTGAACCATTGTCTCTGCGCATGTTATTTTTAGATACAGTCATGCTGCCTGGAAGAGCTTGACATTGACTCACTGAGTTAACAAAATGTCATATCTGCATTCTTTTTCTAATGAGTTTCACAGTGTTGATAATTCTCCGATATCAAAAACTAGGAGATACAGTAACAATACAAACGTTGTTTGAACTCCTCTACACGTCTACAAGTTACATTTGCACAATTTATGAAGAATAATAGGCTTAATATGCTGAAGATAATGTCACATTTTTAATTCATTCATGCAGGGGGTCTATAATCCTGCTCCTGTTTCATCAAACACAACTGACTATATTTTTAAAGATATCCTAAAGATTAGATGGTTTAAGTGTTTCAATAAAATTGTAAAGGTTTGTCTCATTTTAATTCACTATTTAAAAAGAAAAATTACCAGGAAGTGACCAAATGTACTCCAGAAGATTAAACGCATGACTTTTGCAATGCGCTATCTCATATATATTATTATGCAGGTTGATGTTTTGTTCATCAGTACAACCATGTACACAAGTAGCCTATTCTAACTCTAGTACCTTCTAACATTCATATAACACATCAGATCTATTAAAAAATCTTGGGACAATGTTGTAATTTAAATTATAAATAATACTGTGTAGAATTGTTAACATTCACTACAAAAAGGTTTCTAAAGCTTAATGCCAATTTCCTTTAAATCCTGAAAATTTCAAGCAGAATGACACTTTAGTCCAGCTGAGGGCGACACGTTACCCTCACGCACACGCGTAACGTCACACCGAAGAAGACCGGAAGTCGGTTTCCGGAAGCGAATGTAACACGCTTGTAAACAACTAGCCAGCACACGATCGATTACGGAATAAGAGTATAAAATCAATTGTTGGATTTCATAGGACTTCAGGTAAAGAGATGAAAATACGTAGATTTATAAACGTGACTCGAAAACGACAGTAATATTTTATAGAAAATGATTAGTGTAGGCCGTGTACAGCCAGGCTAATTACACGAAACTAATGATGTTGTTGCGATTGTCATTTTTAAATGTTCACAAAATGCATTGGGTTATAGTTGCCTACCATCTTTCTACTTGTATAAAACTCTCTGAATTAATTACTTGCGAAAATAGTCTGTCAATAATCGTGTCATACACGAACTGCCTGAAAGACGAAACATCTTTTAAGTGAAACTACATATTAATAATAAATACACTTGGTTCATAGCTAAAGCAAGTAAAGTGATACGGTCACCCATTCCTTAAACATAAATCAGGACAATTTCTCGACAATTTCTCTTTTATTTTTCATATTTATTGCAGTTAAAGATCATGTCGATGGAGGAGAGTAAACCATCGGAGGGGATCGTGGATCTCGAGGAACCGAAGAAAATGACCCGAGAAGACTGGAGGAAGAAAAAAGAGCTGGAAGAACAGAGAAAGCTCGGAAATGCTCCAGCTGAGGTGGACGAGGAGGGAAAGTATGTTGAGATGATGAACACAACATAACAATACGTTAAACTTTAGAGGGATAATTCACCCGTCATCTCTAATTCATCCTCATGTCGTTTAAAACCTGTAAGCTATATGACTTTTTCTTCTCTGTAACCAAAAAATATATTTTGAAAAATGTCTCAGTCGTTGTGTTCATACAGTGGAAGTCCAATGTTGTTTGATTACCAACATTCTTCGAAATATCTTCTTTTGTGATTTGCAGAAAAAGAAAGTCATACATGTTTGAAATGGCATGAAGATCTTTTGTCAATATCAAATCACCATACAAATAAAATTGACTTGTATAGTACTATAATTACATAACAAATCTAGGAAATGTATATTTTTGTCATAATTTAATGTGACGTACAATTCTGTTTCTAGGGATATCAACCCTCATATTCCCCAGTACATTTCATCTGTCCCTTGGTACATTGATCCCTCAAAGAGACCCACCCTCAAGCATCAGAGACCCCAGGATGAGAACCAGTCACAGTTTGCACCCATTGGGGATTGGTACAAGAGAGGTGTACAAGAAGTAAGTACATACCACCTCTGTTAAGAGAAGTAAATCATAGATTAAGTGTGTTTTGAGAGTGAAATCTTTTTTTCTTGCCTCCCTGTCAACTAGAAATCAGTAAGCACAAAATACAGAAAAGGAGCTTGTGAAAACTGTGGTGCCCTGACGCATAAGAAAAAGGACTGTATGGAGGTAAATTGGATGATACAATGTATTTATAATATTGCACTGTATATACGTATGTCTATGTAAGAGGGTGATATAATGTTTTCAACAGAGACCCAGAAAGGTCGGAGCAAAGTTTTCCGGTACCGGCATTGCCCCAGATGAGCACCAACAGATTAATCTCTCGATGGATTATGATGGTAAGAGAGACAGATGGAATGGATACGACGCTGATGAGCACATGCGAATTGTAGAGGAATATTCAAAGGTTGACCTGGTATGTTGTTTCTTTCCTTTTCCTTATATTTTATTATTATTTCATTTTGTCCACTGACAAACATTACACTGTCTTGTACTGTTCTCATATAAAGCATGCAAGCCATGGTGACTCTCATGTCTTGTTTGATTTTAATCCTGATAGGCAAAGCGTACTTTAAAAGCTCAGAAACTGCAGGAGGAGTTAGCATCTGGTAAACTAATGGATCAAGCCGTAAGTACACGATGATGTGAATAACATTTTTTCTGAGGCTGCTTACACACTTCTGTACTTCCTTAAACTACAGCAACTACTTTACAGAAGTGTGCCATTAATGCTGTTTTTGAAATACTGTAGCTTTTTTAGTACAAGTAAATTATGTTAAATCATGATTTTTTTGTTTGTTTTAGAACTCGAGAAAACATCTTGGTGATGATGCACAGGTACATTTTATATCTATATAAAACTCTAAGGACTGCATTATCTTATTTACATAAACGCTTATATGCTTTTGATTTGACAACCCTTCTTCAGGAGCACAGCAGTGAAGATGAGGATGAAGACAAGTATGTTGATGACTTTGACATGCCCGGACAAAACTTTGACTCCAAGAGACGTATCACAGTTAGAAACTTGAGAATCCGTGAGGACATTGCTAAGGTAAAATCATTAAAGATTTTGCACACATAAGTGTCAACAAAAAACATAACACTACTTGATTTTGTATAATAAATGAGCTCTTTAGACAGATGAGGTTTGTCTTCTACATGTCATTAAAATTGTTTTTTGTTAACATAAAGTGGTATTCATTTTCTTTCTTAGTACCTCAGAAATTTGGATCCAAATTCAGCCTACTATGATCCCAAGACTCGAGCCATGAGGGAGAACCCATATTCAAACACTGGAAAAATTCCTGAAGAGTAGGTTCATTTCTCAAGAGATTGCTTGAATCCTAAGTATAAGCATCTCTGAGGTCATAGGCCTCCTTTGGTAGAGCTTTTACAATAACAAGTAATACATTTTACCTTATTTTGTTGTAATGAAAAGAATGTAAAAAAGCAGTGTGTTTGATTTGGCAGGGTGGGCTACGCTGGAGACAACTTTGTCCGCTACTCTGGGGACACCATATCTATGGCCCAGACACAGCGTGAGTGATCGCATGATATACATAAATGATCTTCAATGTGTTGTATGGGCTCCAGTGTTTTAAGCACACATTTAATGCAATTGCAAAATAATGATCCATTATTCTTTTATGTGTCCTCTCTGCAGTTTTTGCTTGGGAAGCCTATGAGAAAGGATCTGAAGTTCACCTTCAAGCAGATCCAACAAAATTGGAGTTGCTCCATCAGTCCTACAAAGTCAAAAAGGATGATTTCAAGGAGAAACAGAAAGAGACCATCTTGGAGAGGGTACAATCTTGAATCTCCATTTATTTAAACTTGGAAATATATATTCCCTTTTCTAGGCGAATTAATGGGTTTGTGTCATATCTCTCTGCAGTATGGTGGGGAGGAACACTTGGACGCCCCTCCTCGAGAGCTTTTGCTGGCTCAGACAGAGGAGTATGTTGAGTATTCTCGTCACGGTGCGGTGCTGAAGGGACAGGAGAAGGCAGTGGCCTGCTCCAAATATGAGGAAGATGTGCTTATTAACAACCACACGGTATGTCTGGTTATCTGGAATTGCTGGGAATGTGCAAGTGATAGTGATAGGGTTTGTTTTATGGATGGTAAAGAGATTTTGTTTGTTTTGTGCAGTGTATCTGGGGATCCTACTGGAAGGATGGCTATTGGGGTTACAAATGCTGCCACTCGATGGTGAAGCAGAGTTACTGTACAGGGGATGCTGGCAGGAAAGTATTGGTAAGTGTCATATACATTTCTTATAAGGTGCTCTCCTTAGTAAAAGACATTAAGAAATAACGCATCATAATTTTCTCCTTTATCAGAACAATGCTTGTGTTCCGTTTGAAGAGGATGTAGAGGAAGCCCAACAGGACGAAGAACCAAAGACTCTCCTACAGGTACCTTAACATCCTTAATGTTCCAAGCAAAAACACATTTGGAATTTGAATAAGTTTAACTAAAATGTGTCATTGCAGCTGCACCAGGAAAAGATAAAGGAGAAGAAAAAGAAGAAAAAGAGCAAGAAACACAGCAGCAAAGATTCTGACAGCAGTGATGAGGATGAAGCCAAAAAGAAAGAGAAGCTGAAGAAGGTGAGTTGGCCACAAGCCTGTCTTTACATGTTTACATTTACTCATTTGGCAAACTTATAAGTGACCAGTGGCATACTGGGAGTAATTGGGGGTAAGGTGTCTTGCACAAGCGCACCTCGGTTGTTTCCTGTTGGTACTGTTAGATGCATCTGTGCTTTACAAAGCCCATTGTAAAGAAAAATAATCTAATAAATGTCTCTCTGTACAGGCATTGGACGAAGAAGAGCAGAGGCTGAAACACGTGGCTGAAATTATGCAGATAGACGAGAGGAAGCGTCCGTACAACAGCTTAAAGGAAGTCCGTGAACCCACAGAGGAGGAGATGGAAGCCTTCCGCATGAAACGTTACCGAGCCGATGACCCCATGGCATCTTTTCTGGGGCAGTGAATAAAACCATGAGTTTGTGGACTCGAATGTGTCAGAAGATTTAGTCCCTTCAGTCTGGAACTTTGACATAAATACATTGTTAAATATAAGTAAATATTGGAAATACCCGTATTAGTGGACTTTTGACGATCAGTTTGACACCTTTAGAGACTTGTGTCTTTTTCCACTCTGTTTAACAGAAGTATGAAGCTATGTCTTGTAATTTCATTCAGTCATAGTAGTCATTCATTTTCTGCATGTTTTTAGAATTTCTTTTTTTATTTGGACAGTACATAACCAAGCATTGTTTCATTAGTCTTGTGTATATATAAACTGCCTAATAAATCACAAATGAGTTATGTTTGTGGAATGTTTGTCTTTATTTATTGCAAATTTTAGAACTGAATTACACTAAAAATAAACTTCACATTAGTATTTTGTCTGTTTATTTTGTTTCTGTCATCATGTTGAATCCTCAATAATACCAAAATATTTTTCTGTTTAACTTTACGTTTAACTTGATATTAAAGTTTTTCTCATTTTTACCCTTTTTTGGCTTTTTTTGCAGTATTTTGATAACAGTCTGACAAGTTTCTCATTTAATCCCCTCCCCCAGTATGTTCAATTACATCATGTGTGAACCATCTGGCATGTCACTAAAGTACTAAAACTGGGCGGATGCTTGCAAAGTTGTGAGAAAGACAAGTAGGAAACACATCTATTCACAAACCTTGTTTATATTCTCCGTTTTTGTGTTTGCGATAAAGGAAGCTGGATCTTTACGCCGCGCTGCCGTGCATATTTCATTCCTGTGGTGAGGTCATGCTTTACTAAAACTTCAAATAATTTATATCAATTCAACAATTTTTGGCCAATGCAGCCAGTTCTGTCAACGGAGTTGTATTTCAGAACAAAGACAAAAATTCATTTTACTATGGTGTGTATTTGCTTTGTTTGTTCATTTAATTTACACTTATTAGTTAATTGTTTACTTGTAAGGTTTCACCAAGAGGTCAATTATATAATGACATTAATAATACCTATTTTTATGCATAACCCTCTTCATTTATGTTCAACAAAATTGATGGAAATTCCCCAACAAATATTTGGCCTCACCCTCATCTGTTTGCAGGCACAGCTGCATTATGTATCAGCTACCGCTGGCTGTTTGCCTGCTGTCTCTCTTCTCTGTGTTGACTGTGAATGCAGCCATCAAGAAGGGACGTAACTACACCATTCATTCATCTCAGCTCAGCTGTAGTTTACCAGGTCCTCAGGGTCCTCCCGGCAGTCCAGGTTTACCAGGTCCTAGTGGTAATGTAGGCAAGATGGGCATGCCAGGTGTCGATGGTCAGGATAGCAAAGATGGTGAAAAGGGTGAAAAAGGAGAGAAAGGTAAATCGTTTCGCTGTCATAAAAATATTAAACATGTTATAGAGTGTTTCTTAAGTCTGTATCAGATTATGCAATATTATGAAACTAGTGAATATTATTAATTTGACTCTTCCACCTCTAACCCTTATAGTCCACACAGATTATAAAATACCACATTGATGGCAAAAAAACATTGTGGGCATGTTTATTCTTGAACTTCAGGTGAACAAGGTCGTCCTGGAAATCCTGGAAAACAGGGAACACAGGGACGCCCGGGAGTCATTGGAAAGGCAGGGCCGAGGGGTCTGAAGGGTGTAAGAGGAGCACCAGGTTTACCTGGTAGTGATGGGACAAAAGGAGAGATGGGAGATGTGGGAGAAACTGGTGCCATTGGAGGATGTGACTGTGGAACAGCGGCTAAATCTGCTTTCTCAGTAGCGGCAACCGAGAGCTATCCCAAAGAACGCACACCTATCCGCTTTAACCGCATTTTAATGAACGAGGGGGGGCATTACAATTCCACCAGTGGCAAATTTAACTGTGCAATTCCTGGTGTGTATTACTTTTCATATGACATCACGCTGGCTAACAAGCACCTGGCAATCGGACTCGTCCACAACGGCCAGTACAAGATCAGAACATTTGACGGCAACACAGGAAACTATGATGTGGCCTCAGGTTCAACAATACTCAGACTGCAGAAAGGAGATCAGGTTTGGCTTCAGATCTTTTATTCAGAACAAAATGGACTATTTTTCGATCCATTCTGGACTGACAGTCTTTTCACAGGTTTTCTTATTTATTCTGATCAGGTTGCTTCAGATGAAGTTGATGTAACAGCCAGTTCTGGATCATCCTGATTAACACTTTCTCGTCTTTTTACCCCAATAACTCAAGTGTTTCCAGATCCAATACATCAAAGCAGAATATTAGAACTGGGGAGAGGGATAACACAGACTTACAAGAGATAAATAAATATCGATTGACTAAAACAGATTACAAAACACACCAAGGTACAATACAAAAATTTACATCATCCACATCATCACCAATATCCTATGGACTGTTATTCCCCAATAATAAACTCTTATTAAAGAATAAGCATGAATTTAACAGAATTCTGTCTTTCTGTTCATTACATATGATCTGTATAGATTAATTGTATTATATGTGTAGATTAAATGTATAGATTAATACTTTCTTTTGATAATAAAGTTACAGCACTATACTACAAAATAACTCACTCTGCCTGAAGCCAGAAATGTTTTACAACTATATACTAACAGTATATGACAATATACAGGTAGGGTGTCTGAATTATGTTTTGCACAGTTATGTTTATGTAAATTGTACAATAAGACCAACTTCATTTGCTCAGTGTGATATCATATCAGCTTAGTGAGTATTGGCTGTAGTTCTACATTTTGACAAACGCCCAAAAAAATGTTTTTCTGAACCTGCTTGGACCCTGATAATATCGCTATATGTGTCGTAATGTGTCCAAACATGCTGATACCCGGCAGCATTTAATCAATACTGTGGCCTTAGGCAAACCACTATTTAAATAAACACATGTGTACTGTTTCGGTGATGTTATGTAAATATTATATGTAGACTATGTAGGCCTTTAGGTCAGCATATTGTATCAAACAAACAATCTCTCATGTACCACTCCAAAAAGAACCTGAAAGTTACGTAAAGGACCAATGTAGCTACATATTTAACTCCATTACCTTTTAATATGGCTTTAATGTTGCAAAGTTGGTCATGTTGTGTTTCTAAAAGGTAGTTATAACTTTTTTATTTACCGAGAGACTCTCCTATAACAAGAAAATCATCTCTAATTTCCTCTGAAACCGCTTGTGTGTTCGTTAGAACTATGAAAACCGTGCAACGTACGTCAATGATGATGACATAAACACGTTCCTATACGTATAGCAAATTCTGCATTCTTATTGGCTGGATAAGCTTCACGCTCCTCCTTATATGGCTTGCGTCCCTGAAAGCACGGGCTGTTCCCTGAGAGACAGTAGGGCTACGGCTAAACCATTCGTTGATATGTGGGTGCGAATATATCAGAATATATAACTATATTGTTTCTCACAAAGGTTTATCGTTTGGTTAGAAATTAGAATTTGTATATTTTTTATAACTATTCCATCTTAAAAATAGAGAAATAAAGAACCTAATATAATAAGGTATATTAGTGCTATTTGTGCTATAGTCAGTCTATCTGACTCCCCTATCTAGAGATGGTTGATCCTATCACTCTGAAATATGATGAAACTTCTTTACCGGCTTTTTTTCCATACAGTGGAAAGGAAAGTTAACGTGTCATATATCTAAATGGCTCATACAGCTAATTTAACATTTTTAGGGATATTAGTAAACGTGTTTTTTGTGCTTAGTTAAGCATCGAGTCATAGTTTGAACCGGTTTAAGCTGCGGACTATCAGTCGACGAGAAAGAATGTATCCGGCCCGGCGCTGTTCGTCGCTTCTTCACCGAGACTTCACCGCTTTGTGTCTCTCATCACTGGGGACACAATCAAAGAAACCCGCTACACTGAAGAAGACTTCACGACACTGTCATTCTAGTGCTCATCTTCCTCCACCGAGGTCATCACCTGTTCTGCTTGAGTCTTTACAAGGTAATTTAAGACCATCACATATGCTTGTGTATACTAATACGATGTTCATTTGTTCAATAACTATTACTTTGTCTCAAAATCTAATCAGCTGTCTACCTAGACAGCAATGTTAAGGGATAGTAGACACAGCTGACAAGGCTGTGACACCTAAAAATGCTGCATTTAAATAAGCTCAGGAGGTTTTATTTGACTGTGAGAGCACTGGTTAGACATTTATAGTCTAAGTTATTTTATATTTTTAATGTATTCGTGTACACATGTATTCTTAACACTGTCTTGGATTGTCCTTAATGCTAATAGCAGGTGACTCATGGGAATATAGGTAGGGTGGTGATGACTTAATACATCCTGGTATGTGGTAACATTATGTGGATATGTGGATAATTATGTCGTTTCAAGTACTTTATCAAATGCATTTGTTCATTCAAAATATGCCATTCTCTTAGAAAACTAACAATGCTTTACATATTCATACTATAATAAGATGATTAATTTAATAAATGTTTTGTTATATGCTCATACATTCCTATTCATGTACCTTTTTGCACATTTTAAACCAGCAAGAATGGTTTGTTTGTTGTTCTGTACTAGGATCTATTCTGGTGTGCTTTCAAGGTAACTTAATAGTCCAGCTAAAGGTCAGTGCAGAGTCCAGCAAGAGTCTCCTAACAGAGACGTGTTATTCAACAGGGATTGTTTCAGGTTCAAATATCTGAATTAGACTAAAAATATGATCTTTTTACCTAAATTAGTGTTACAAAATTGCATTTTTGCAGGTGTCTTGTGGCATTAAATGAAGAGACACCGGGATAGAGGTGCTTGTAATCAAATGTTTTTTAAGAAACACCCATACAGTCACAGAATAGTATACAGTAAGGTACAAAATTATGTACAGCGTAACTGATTTTGTGTTAGTCTGAAGTCTCCTGCAGGTCTGCTCTGGGTAAGGGACTTGACCTGGATACCACATGCATTTGGATGATGATTGGAGAACTGTTATGTAACATTGACTAAATAGTCAAGCACAAGCTGCTTCAGTTATTTTTATAATAGTGGGCTGCTAAATTTCCTCAAAGAAAAGTTTACCCAAAAATGTTGGACGTAGAATGATTTTACTTGAATATCCTTGTATTTGATCACTATTTGTCAAATCACTTCTTATAGTTTTAACACGGCGAATGTTGCATCATCAGAACAGCCCGTGCAGGTCACATTGCAGGGTACATAAATATCAACTCTACCCTTCATTATATTATATAATAGGTCAAGTGACTAGACATTTTGTCTAGTTCTATTAATATGCAGAAGTTTATTGTATTACACTCCAGACTGAGACACACACTCCACCTCAATCTATAGATTAAGCTAAGGCTGATCTGTTCCCTTCATCCACGTGCATGTTCGTGCATGCAGGCATGCATCAGGTTTCTCTTGTGATTTTCAAATGAGTCATTGTTCACAGTGAATGGCAGGGGAAGGACACACTGGTTCGTTCAGGAAACCTTTTGTGTAGGAACACTCATGCAGAGACACATACTGTGATATCCGCAGCCCCCAGAATCTTCATACACGTCAGAATACAACGATAAAGCTGAATGGGAGGATGCTGGTGTTCTTTCCTTCTGTCAAACATACATACAGGACATACATACATGTAACCCATTGAGCAGACATTGGATTGCCATTGGATTAGTATCAGATTTCCTTGAAAATAAAGAAACAAAGATCGCAGAAAAAAGATCAGAAGAGGTATTGTTAAGATGTATTTGAGACTAATATAAGGATTTATTAGACCTGAACCTTAATCTTGGTATATGAGATGCATGTGACAGAAGAATTGAAAATGAACTGGTTGGTTTTAAATCATGTTTGTTGTGTGAGTTGTCACTGGTGAACAGCCTTGAGGATTTCAATTACAATGGCAGTGATTAACTCATTGTTCATTATGTGATTTATAATTTACATATATTTAGGTAGCATCATCAATTTGCTTGGGTGGTTTTCAAACTAATGATGTTAATATTGTTTAATAAACTAATGATGATATGGTATAAAAATGTATCACCATCAGTTGACTGTCTTGCCATTCTGCTCCCTTTTTGAGTGGTTTGTCCAATATAACATGGTTTTAAATACAAATATCATATGTTTATGCATGTATATGATGTTGGCATTACATTTTATGTTATACATTTAAAAAAAGCCAGCTAGTAATTTCTCATCTGCTGATTTTTACTTTCTTAAGCATACTTGTAAATTTACTTGTGTACTGTCATACTACTGTTTATATTGTCATACAGGCTGTACTGTTATGCTACTATTTATAGCTCTGTTGGCTGTATTTGTTTTGAATAACTTGCGTCATGTCTTTCACATACTTTGTATTTGGACATGTGTTCCAAACACACAACTTGGACACAAGTTGTGCCAGTAATGTGACATGCTGTACTTCTAAAATTATTTAAACCACTGCCTACACTGTACTGAGAAAAGAAGTCAGGTCAAATTTTCAACACACTAGATTTAGCAAAGTGTTCTCAAAACTGCTTTAGAACAATACCAGTGTATGTTTGTATGTAATGTGTGTTTTATGTGTGCAGCGTGTCAAATGGGCAGCAGCAACGGTAGCAGACTCTTCAGTACTTTGGCTCAGACTCTGAGCAGCGCACCGCTGTCAGACCCACACGTGGATCCCGACGACTATGAATACGAGCAAGCCGACCCAGACGCGCTCTTGCGTGAATGCGCGGAGGTTTTGAGGAATCGCCCCCCTCGACTGCACCGGGACTTTATTAGGACCAGAGCCAGCTCGCTGCAGAATGAACCCATCCGCATTATGCAGTGGAACATTTTAGCACAAGGTACAGCTTTGATATTTTTTGTCGGTTGAAAGGTGACATGCATACTTTCTACCAAGTATTGAAAAATGTGTAATTTTGTTGTATATCTACAGCACTGGGCGAGGGCAAGGACGGTTTTGTGCGTTGTCCAATGGAGGCCTTAAACTGGTCTGAGAGAAAATATCTTATATTAGAAGAGATCCTCACCTACAGACCGGATGTGCTGTGCCTGCAGGAGGTGGACCACTACTTTGACACTTTCCAGCCTATATTAGCCAGCTTGGGCTATCATAGCAGCTTCTGTCCCAAGCCATGCTCCCCCTGCCTGGATGTTCACAACAACAATGGTCCAGATGGATGCGCTCTGTTCTTTAGCCGCCAACGGTTCCAACTGCTCCACACCACCCATCTCAGACTCTCCGCCATGATGCTCAAGACCAACCAGGTGGCCATTGTGGCTACGCTTCGCTGCAGACTCACGGGACAAGTCTTCTGTGTGGCAGTAACCCATCTGAAAGCACGGAGCGGCTGGGAGGCATTCCGGAGCGCGCAAGGGGCTCATCTCCTCCAGCAGCTACAAAACATCACCACTCAGTCATACCCAGAGATGGAGCAGGATGAAGGAATTCCATTGGTGGTATGTGGAGATTTCAATGCTGAGCCTAGTGAGGAGGTTTATAGGCACTTTATGACATCACCACTGGGACTAGACAGTGTATACAAGTGTCTGAGTGAGGACGGGACCACAGAACCACCTTACACTAGCTGGAAGATCCGTCCTAGTGGAGAAAGCTGCTCTACTTTAGATTACATTTGGTACACGGAGAAAGCATTTCATGTGGATGCTGTGCTGAGGATACCCGATGAAGAGCAGATTGGGCCGGACCGTCTTCCCTCTTTCCATTACCCATCTGACCATCTGTCACTGGTGTGTGACCTCAGCTTTAATCAGCAGCCTTATAGGCTTATGTAGCTGTCAATCATTAGTGCTATTCAACAGTGTTTCAGAGCAGCTTAGGACATTCCTAGAGCATGTGTGGATGTATGTCTGAATGCAATGTAACTTAAATAATTCACATAAACCTTATTTTACCTGCTGTAGTAGGTCTTAAAGCACCTCTAATGGACTGATGTAAATGCTTTTAATTTTCCTTGATGGAGATTAATTGTGCTCTTATTGTTTGTTATACAGAGGCTGTGCAATAGTATGTAATTTATTATGAAGTGCTGAGGATATCATGATCTCAGGAAGACGCACATTCTTGATGAAACGTTTATATTTATATCGACTGTCTGTAATACTGTAATCATCGATATATTTGCCAATGACAATATAAAAGTGTCACACAGTTTTGAATGTTTGTGATTTCTTATTGAGTGTGAAGCTATAGTATGCTGTTTCAAACAGTTACAGTAGGTTTTGATTGGGATTTTACATTTGTACTGACAGACAGTAAGTGCAAAGGAAAAAACATGCTATTTATTTTTAAAAGCATACAGATTGAATGTTCATTTAATTTTAGTTACCTCATCCTGCTAAAGGAATGTACTTTGTTACAAATCTATTACATCTTTCAAATTGAGATTTGTCGTTAAATCATGTATTCATAGATGATTGATGCAGTTTAACAAACAGTTGCATACAAAATCAATGCCTGAGAGTTTCAAGAATGAGATCTCACTCCATTACTGAAAAAATACTGAATGCAATGCTACCCTGTAAACTCTGCCTAGAATTAAAAGTCCCTGCCATAATTCTTTATGTATTGTGGCATGCATCAAAGCTGCTCCTAAACAAGTCTAAATTAAGCTACATCTTACATAAAAAATACATGATATATCACAAGTCACCTACTGAGTTTGAAGTAAGAAGGTACTTGACTAAAAGTTAAAATTCAGTGTAGTCTGTGCCATGTTTTGAAATCCTGATCATATAGCTCCAAAACAATCTATACTGGTTTTAGTCTATCTGACCCAAGGCTTTGTTCTACATTACCATAAATAGTCATTTTATGTCACAGATACTAAGATCTCTCAAAACAACATTTTACATTAGATTATATTAAGAAACCGTTACATTTAGACATATTCAGATGTTTACTAGCATACCCCTGGTGTCCCAATATCAAAGTCTATAAACCAACAAAAAATTGTACTGAAGTGACTTTATTACCAAATGTAAAACTAAAAGTATCTACGGTCACACTTTTGACAGTCCTAATGCAGGTGAAATAGGAATGTGACCTTAAAGAGAAGAACTATAGAAGGTCATGAAGATCAAGTTAACAAAAGTTTTTGCACACAAAATGAAACCGAAAAACAAAGCTTATTAAAATCATGTGTTTGCATAATTTCTCTATATTTAAGTCTACTTGGATACATTTTAGCATAATACAACAAAATATATGCTTCATATATTGAATATTCAATATACTGTATTTCCGACATTTACTTTCCCTTTTTGTACATGTATCATAAACAAAAATGATTCTTGCAAAGTACAAAGCCGTGAATGCATGGTACAGAAAATACACACAGTGGATAATGCACAAAAAGAAACAAATATTTTAAGAAAGACTGAAATGACACAAACAAAACAGATTTGACTGTCCTTTGGAAAACAGTTTCCACTGAACTGTAAAAAAACACTTCCTGGTACAAAATATAAAAAATCTTATATTTACAAAAAAAAACACAATTAGTTTATTTTATTAACAAGAAGGAGAAAGGTGACCTAAGGCTGTTTTGTTTTATTTATCATTCACTACCACAATGGTAAGTTTATGAACGGTTTCTAATATGCTCCAGGTGAGCAGGTCACAAGCATCTCAGCTGCCTGTCTCTCTTCACCCATGTGACTTTTAATTATTAGCACCAAGTGAAGATCATTCTTACAGCATCACAGCACAACGTTTTACTAGAACAAAGCAAGATTTGAATCGATTAAGGTAAGGAAAGAAAGAAAAAAGCTGTCTAACCCAGACTTGAGGGTACGCATGGTGGTTATAGTGTTGGGGTGTGAACGAGTGTCTGAGCTGTAGTGCTGGATCACCATTCTCTGACTGTCATTCATCACTTGCACTATGGGCGTCTGCATCACAAGTGCTGCTGTTGGTTTTTATGTGTATTAGTCAGAAAGTGAACGTTTTACTCAGCTCTGTGAGATTGTCTGTGAAGCTGCAGTGGTCTCTGCAGAACTGTCGGGAGTCTCAACCTTCACAATAGTCACATCCTGTAAAGACATGGCAGGCCGTGAACTCGACACCACAGTCACGCCAGGCTGCGAGGTCACCACGGTAACAGGAGTAGAGGCTGTGGGTGTGGATATGTTAGAGGGGATGGCGAGCTTCAGAACTTGCGCGTTGGTGTTCGACATGGTAACCGGGGAAAGCGTGCTCAGTGTGATGGGTGTGCCAGGTTTGCCGGTTACAGAAGGAAGGGTGATGAGCTGCAGTGTGATTCTCTCACCGCTTTGGCCCTGAGCTGGCACCAGCGTCGGCACAGCCTGGAGAAGCAGTTTGCCTGTGGTGCTTCCCCCTGAGACCGAGCTGGACGCGGAGAGGATTGGAGAGTGTACGGTGGGAGAGTTGACGGTTACAGTGGAAAATTTCTGACCCTGTGATGTCATGAGAACAGGCACCTGCATAGCCAATCTTACAGTCCTACAAAAAAAAAAAAAAAGAACTAAGCACACATTTCCTCATCAACACATCTGAACATGTAAGTGAGAAACTATCTTTATATCATACCCAGGGGCTGTCGCTGTGTTGGCAGACTGCTGCTGCATGGTCACAAAGGCATCTTGTCCTGAGGTAAAATTGATGATTTTAGGCATAGCAGTAGATGGAGAGACTACCACATCTTTCCCTCTCTGATTGCTGCGATTGGGTGCAGATGGAGCTTCTTTCTTTCCCTCGTCCATGCTGTCATCATCATCGTCTATAAAGACAATGTCTTTGGGCATCTCCTTAAACTGGTACACAAGTCTTTGGCCTTCAACTTTTGATAAAATGCCCCGCTGGTAGTAATACCTATAGTAGTATAAAGCAGTATGTTAAGAGCACTGGCATAATTGAAGTACATGTATCCAAAACATCAGACAAAACATTACCTGAGTGCTCTCCCCATTGTCTCATAGTTCATGTCAGGTTTATTCTTATGTCTGCCCCATAATTTAGACACCGCTTTGGAATCCACAAGCTTGAATATGCCCTTCTCTTTCTGAGTCCACTTAATGTATTTTGGGCATGTTTCTTTATCCTGAAGGAGGTCCAGCAGAAACTCCCATAGGTAAGTTGAGCCTAGCAGACAGACATGTTTTAATTTAAAATGTGTCCCACTGGTAGAAGATTCTCTTGAACATACAAATAAACAGAAATATTTACCCTTGCTATCTTTTGATTTCCTCTTGTAGACCAGATCTACTGAACCATCACTGCAATTTCGTGGAGTTCTGGGTTTTCGTCCTGATGGGGAACATCACACAAATGAATTACTTTTCTGGTTAAGTACACATTGTTCACTGTTCCACAGTCTCTTTTTTTCTATAATCCAAAATGATTTGTTATTTAAATATTGTCTTTGGGAATTAAAAGCAAACAATTGTGATTCGTGGATTTTACAACCATTAAGAAATTAAAGCCATTAGAAAATTAAAACTTCATAGAATAAATCAAAGCTAAAAGGACTGACATACCAAACATGTAATATACTAGTAGGGTGCATTAAACAAATACTTTTAAATAATGGTTATCTCACCTCTCTTCTTCTTCAGTAACTCCGTCTGCTGCAGAACAACAATGTCTTTAGCAACAGGCCCTATATCCTCAGTCCTCACCTCCACTTCCACCTCAGATAAAAGCTCCTCTGCAGACAGAGTGAAGGAGAGACAAAAGAAATGTAATTTGCGAACAGTTTAGCTTACTTTTACTAATGTGGCCAACAAAGGAGTATGTAATATTTGTCAAATGATATAATATTGACCTATATATAATGTTGATATCATTGAAAGGTAAAGACAGTGTAAATAGTATTTACAAATGGGATGTGGAGTACTTGTAAAGCATGTATATGATAACACACCTGCACTGCGGTCCCCCTGCAGACTGGATGGTGAATCCATATGCAGCAGAGCTTCAGCTGCTTCATAAGTTTTATCATGTACTGAGACCTCCACTATAAAAGAAAAAACATTTCTCATCTCACCCATAATGCACATTAGATTCAAATATTATAAAAAGCAAAAACAAAAATCATTTAAATACACGTTTTGAAAATACCCAGTCTTTTTTATATTTTAATAATCATTTGGGTTTGCAATGTGAAAGCATAACAAGCTATACATAAAATATGATAAGAACTATAATAAAAACAAAAACAAGTCTTGAAATTGAGTGTTTTTATTTGCATCCTTTGTTTTTCCGTGTTCAACCCACATATTAATAATATTGGCGGTTAATGAACTAAATATTTCCATATCTGCGAGTTTATTGGTTATAACTGTAGCTGCGCAACCGCCCTAAGCAACGATTGGTCAGGTAAGCTGTCACTCAACGACCCACGCCTAAAACTACACTTCCGCTCCAAAATCCAAAGACGCACAAAAGGGAATTTTAATTGTAATATTATATACTACACCCAACAAATTATGATCGCCTAAAAATATTTCCCGACAGCTGTGAAAATACGTATAAACATATCTGTTACTAAACAATAAGTTTATGATTCTTATGCGCTTATGAAACAAATCTTACGTTTTACTGAGGGCTAAAAGTTAGTCTATTAGTCCAGATGGTCTTTACGTGTAAGCAGTTTTGAACAAAATATCACCAAAACAACTTGTAATAAATAAACACCTATATTGTCTAGTCTGTAACGGCATCATTAAAGAACAGAACCGTTAGCTTATTTGGATCGATCACATCGCAGACAATAAACCGCTTTTTAAAAAACATCCGACCACAATCATTAACCACGAACTGCAATACACTGTAAAGCAAAATAATAAACAACATATCAACGTGTCCGAGAAGCGAAAAAGAAAACAAACATACTTCCTGGTTTCTGACAGCCACTAGCATCAATCCGCTAGAATAATAACATAACACTACACTAACATAATTTAACACACAAAACACTGCATAAATATAAAACAACCAGTCGCTAAACCAAAACTGCAAGAAATGATTTCATATTTTACTCAAACTTGGCGCAGTGGATCCACAGCAGCTTTTCACTTCCTGGTTCTGAATCAAGCGCTTTTGCATCATTTACCTCGGCAAGCCAAACGCTTTTCACCTCAAATCACGTGGTGCTCCACAATGTGTTGAGTGACATTTACATATATTTTAATTGTTTATCAGCTTCATAGGCCAATCTAACTGGTTTTCATATCACTTGTGAAAGATTTCTTTAATGAAAAATATCACTCCGCCTCTAGTTAAAAAGATGAAACAACAAGATTTGAATCTCAATTTAACAATAATTCTATGCACAAGTTCTCTGTGAAGCAAAAGCTTTTCTTCTTTGAGGTGATCTCTTCTCTAAATTCAACATAAGGCCACAAGATGTCTCTCTCTAGCTGTCCCTGCTGGTCAAGTAAACGCTTATTCTCCTCCTAAATACTGTTACACTTTTGGTTGATGTTGAAAGAATTCATGTAAAATCATCATTATAAAACTTTTGTGATAAACTGGAGACTGATTACAAGGCACAGATAGTCAATTGTTTTATTTTTCCAAATAAACCCATCAGATTACATCAAATTAAGCTAAATTATTCGCAAAACACAAAATCGTACGTACACTACTACCTCCAGATTTAAGGAAAGTACATGTTGTGCATGTTCTCCATGAGCATTGAGGAAATACTGCTTACCTGATCCCATGTCTTGCAACTCAGTCTCCACAATCTGTTCTTCAGCCACATCTTGGACCAGATAGGCATTCTGATCATCATACACTAACACCTGAGCAGCATAACACTGCTCCACTTCGGCACTATTCACCTGCTCCACTATCACTGCGGGACACTCCTCCTCTCCGTTAGGCTCTGTCCCATCAGGACATACCTCCTGGCAATGAAACAGAAATATTTTTACTTAAGGCAAAGGTTTTTTAAGATTTTTTGATATGGTGTTGCATTATTTTGAGTTTCCATTTATTGCAAATGTCACCTGCTGTGCATCCTCATCTCCAGCAACATACTCCAGTATATTCCCTCCACCATCTACAATCACCATTGAGGTCATGACTCATTCCTCTGTGTCAACTGCAATTATACACTGGCACCCGCTGATGACCTTGAGTGATGTCACAGCCTGAGAAGAAATAATAGGCATAGTGTTATTACAATATGAATAAGACCATGGTCATTAAGCAATACTAAGTAAAAGTCAGTATACTGTTTTTTTGTAAATGCAGTTTCTGGGGTAAGCTGCAGTAACATCCTCAAACACAACATGTTTGTTTTGTAGGTGGGACAGGGATCAGTTAAGATGCTTGTGTTTTTATGGATGTCCCAAAATGGAGCACTCACACCACACAGTATTAGCATACTGATCGTTTTCCCATAAGCAAATGACTTTAGTATGAAAAAGAGATTCACAGATAGCATACTGCATTCATTCATGAAGTAGCCACTCTGAGATCTTCGAGCAGATCTTCAAACAAACACATCCACACATGCAGAAAACAAAACAAGAAAACGGAAGAAGACTGTATCCTGTTGGCCAAACTGTTCTCTCAGCGCAGTCTTACAAAGTGAATATTGTCTACGTGTTTTTCGTTGGTTAAGCATTCACCCTGTAGTTAACTAGACATGTTCAAAGGACAGCCAAGTAATTCACAAACAATGAATAAAAATTATTTTACCAAATCATTACATTAACCAGAGACAAAATGTAGTTTTTTTTGTTCTTTATGTAACAATTAAGTATTTGGTCATTATGAAGCTTCTTGCAAGCACATATAACAGTATCTTTATAGAAGTAATAATCCATAAAATAATCAAGTAAAGCTGCAAAGGGAAAGAGGAAATAATGAAGAACTTAACGTTTTTATTATATGGCCTGCTTAGTCTACAGCTTGTTTTCTTCTCTTTTGGGTCCTTCTTTATCACAGTTTACTCTCAACCATTAAAAAAACATATACGTTGGTACTAAAATACTATAGTTATCTTGGGTCTGTTGTTATTCATGTTTAACAGCTTCTCCATTCAATGGTTGTAACATACAATGTTTGTAAAAACGAGTTATCAACTGCATTTCCAAGGTCAATGAACCATGCAAAGAAATAAACAGAAACAAAACATGGACTTTTACAAAGACTGCATCAAACATGAAGCATTGGATCGGTAAACAACAGCTAGCTGCGTCAAACTAAATAAACGAACATTACTCAGTTACTCATAAAGTCTAAATGGAATAACTATAATCTCAAATATCTAATTTGGTGTGGAAAATTAAAATTTCTTACCGTCTGTGGTTATTTCTTGTCGTTTGCACCACTTCAGCTCGGTCGAATGCACTCTGTCATAAGGTTAGCATGCTAACCATGCTAATGACAGTCTAACTGGCTGACGCTAAAGCTGCTCAAAATCCTTAAAGTGTTCGCTGATAAAGCGCACGCATTCATGCAATAGACACAAGTCTATTTAGGTCATTTAAATCTAAAAGAAAATATGTATATTTGCAGGCTAATTTGGTTTAGTCGGCAATGTTTTGCGTAGCTCGATTTGGGCCTCCTGTTTGAAAGATCTGACTGACGAACTGCGCAGCAACCGCTCGTGACGTCACACAACCGATGCGCGCGCTGAAATTTCAGAAAAATCAAATAACAGATAATATTATTTTATAATTCAATATGTTCACAATATACATAACATTACAATATAAATATTGTAAAAAGTATAATGATACGTTTAAACCAGGATGCAAAGAATAAAATATCGTTATATTTCCATATGAATAGCTCATCCATATCCTGGAATAGCCATGAAGCCACAATATCAGCACAGAGGGGGTGCAGCAGTCAACAAAATTTGCAATCTATAACATTCTATAAAGTAAGAAAAACAAATGCATACAGTTATATAATAGTAAATATTTCCATTACACACAATGAGACATATAGCATTTTTTTTAATCTCCTTTTATTTTTCTCAAATATAGATTCACAGTATATTCCAGCCCGGGTTGCAACCGCATATTCACAGACCCAGGCTTACAGTTTAGAATGACAAACCCCAAAACAGCACAAGAACACATACACATCCCTTTACATTACATCACTCAAGCCTTCAAAACAACAAAACCTACTTCACATTTTTTCTGTAAAGGTCCCTCTTTTAACATGTAAGAAAAAAAGTTAGGCTAATTGTAGGTAGTTACATTATGTATCTTATTCTTGTTTAAAACCTTAATTACCTCCCATATACTAGTATAATAAAACTAAAGACAAGGAAATGAAACTGCTAATTAAATAATCATTTGTTAGATTCATTTGATAGTTTCAAAGTGTAACTTTTGTATAACGTATCTCATGCTATAAGGAAAGTGACTTGTGAAGTAAAGTATTTTGTACCCACAGAACTCATTTTACTGGTGTGATGACTCCACTGGAGAAAGAGCAGGAACACAAAAGCAGATGCAGCATCATAGTGTTTTGTTGTAAAAAAAATTAATGTTAAAATGCAATTTGCTGCATGACATAACATTGTAATGTATTGATAATCCTTACATTTGTAATGTGTTTGCAATATATTTGTATCTAGTCACATAACAATTTCATTGCTCAATACTGATAAGTGAAAAATATTGCCTTTACAGAATTCTCTGTTTGCATATAAACAAGGTTTGTTAAAATAATACCTAATGGTTCAAACTGAGGTAGCGGTATCAGAAACAGTGAAAATTCATAAATAATTCAGATTAAAATAGTGTCAGTTTACAAACAGTAAAGTGAACCTGAAGTCAGAGAATATTGGTGTTTATCTTATCAGCTATGGCAGTGTGTTTGTTTGGCAATCTTTGCAGTTCTGCTGGTATAGTAACTATTGGCATAGCAATTAGAAACCTGTCTTACTAGTGGAAGGTTTGAGGTAGAGTTAACTAGAATATAACAGGCTCAACCGTGAAGTTGATTAAAAAATACAGAGGGTTGAGTTCCATTTAAAAACAACTAAATGTATGTCAAGACCAGTCACAGCTTGTCATGTATAAAATAATTTTCAAGAAACCTGTATGACTGATGTAAATGTCTCAATGTCAGTGGAGTTATAATTGTAAGACAGGCCCCGGTGCATGAATCAGTGCTGAACTGTATGAAATCCATGGAGTCATTGAAGCAGGAAATGGGAAACAGGGAAGGCACATCACTAATTATACATCAAGGAACCGGTTTACTTTCCCAGGATATCTGACTTCTTACAACTCTAAAGAAAAATAACATGTTAATCAACATATATATAAATATCAAAAAAGTATCAGACACTAAACTTATCAAGCGCTTTACATTTAGAAAAATATCTTCTACACCCATATGTTAAATTAAAATATAGACAGCCACACAATTTTAAACAGAACCTCACTTAAAAAAACAGTATAAAAATATGTTTGTGTGATGTCAATAATATGGTCTTTTCCTTAAGTTACTTACCTGGTACTAATTCATCTGTACTTTAAGCAATCGGCGCTTGCCCTATGGATGATAAAACAAAAATGGGTTTATCTTAGGAGTTAAAAAAATAAATTCTTTTATAAATTCTTTCTTAATAGATTTTTTCTTTTCGATTCCCTTTTTTGTTAAATACTGTTCTCTATCAAATACTGACCAATCTATTTTCCTTATTTTCCAATTAAAACCCTTTTTCTTTTTAATTACTATTCATCTGGTTTCAAAGTCATTTTTAGTTAAAGGTTAAATCAGCTTTTTTTATTACAACCATCATCACTTTAATGCAGTGAATAAAGATGCCTTTGTTAAAGTAGATTACCTGTAACCTGACCCGATGTCTCCACATCATCATCAGGTGCCGGGATGATCTTGCCAGTCACAGGGGATATACCCAAGACCTTTGGCTTCTTTTCTGTTTTGGGAGCTCCATCCAAGACAACCACAACATAATCTTTCTTTGATTCAGCAGAAACAGGATCCTCCAAAGAATCACGTGCCTCTGCCGGCACTTCACTTACAACAGTTTCATCCACACTTTCTGTAACTTCCACAACTGGACTTTCAGCAAGGGTGACTGGTGAATCAACTGGTGCCTCCTCTGCTACTGGGGATACTGGTGTCTCTTCTGAGGCTACTGGTGGATAAACTGAAGCCTCATCTGATGCTACTGGGAAAACTGGTGTATCAGCCAGCACATCTGCTACTGAAACCTCTTCTATCATTGGGGTAACAGGTGCTTCCTCTGTAACCAAGGCAACAGATACCTCCTCTGCAACTGGTGCCTCCTCTGGGGAAACTGGTGTATCAACAGATGCTACCTCTGGTACTGGTTCACTTTCTAACTCGTCTGCTGCAGTGGGATTCTCTGATGCAGCTTCAGTTTGCACTGCAGCACCCACTTCCTCCACAGACACAGATTCTACAGGAACCAACTCAAACACAGACGCAGCAGCCATCTTCACTGTTTCTGAATGTGCCACTGCAAAACACAACCACGCCACCCACAGCTTAAACAATGAACATTAAATATCACATTTTTCATTTAGAGGTCATTTTACTTTTAACTTTCTAATATAAAACACACATATATCTACATAAAGTCAAGTGGATTAAGCATAACTTGGGCAGAGGTGTTTTGACACCAACATACATACTTAAAAAGTTAAGAACTTAACTACTTAGACTTAACTAAAGATATAGTACAGTGATTCTCACTACAGTAGAGTTAAAGATAACGGCAAAGAAAACAGATTAATTAGGGTTTGGGTGCATGTTCAGACACATTATTCTATTGTGTGAATCTTTGCAAACCAGTGCCAAGGTTTGTACGTTTTTTCCGTTATCCAATAGATATATAAAGACATCACTGCCAAATATCACCAAGAAAGGGACATACCACAAATGATATATATAAATATAAAGTATAGAATGGCAATATGTATCATTACAATTTGCAAGAGCAAAATGTTTAAAAAATGAACACAAAATATCTTTGATATATAAATAATTTTATTAAATTGTTTTATATCCCTCATTCATTTTTTCATCAATTTCTAATTACAGTTGCCACTGTCCATGTAAATGTGCAATTTCATTAAATACATACATATAGGAGTTCTATGTTTGTTAAGTTCTTGAGTTTCCTAATTTATTCATAAAGGGGAAAATAAAGAGCAAACTAATACAGATACATCTGTCATAGTCACTAACAGTATTTCACAATATAATATAATTGGCATGTACCATCCAAGTGATATCTGGCAGTTGTGCCTCAGAAAAAGGCAGACCAGAGGTTGAAAGTTACAGAAGACTGGCTCAGATTTATACACAATAAAAGTGAAAACAGTAATGAAGAAACAGGAGTAGATGGACTAACGCAAAGGCAAATGTGGTGGAATATTTGGTCATATTTCACAATAAGCAGCACAGTGGTTTAATGTTTAAATATCTATACTGGAAAAGGTTATTAATATTAAAATGTCCTAAATTGCATAAAGAAGATCTATTTCGATTTTTTAAAGTATAGTCATTTTTAAAGTGATTCACAGCAAACCCCACTATATAACAAAAATATACACATCTATACATAATGGGGTGAGTAGTAAGATGATGTTATAGGACATTATTCCAACACAGGGATCAAATCCTTTCCCTACTTTATATCTAACTCTTCATAACCAATGAGATCAAGTCCAACATGGAATCAAGTACAATCACACTAAAGAAAACTAAAGAATTACAATCTAAAATGGAAAAAATGTGATGGACAGGATAGGTAGAGAGACCCTATCATCTGAATTGTTTTTAATCATGTGAGGGATAAAAAGTGACTTTGATATTTCGCTATATGGGATATTTAAGTCATGCATTGTGTGTGTGTGTGTGTGCCCATGGGCCTTTCAGGCCTTTGTTTCAGTAACATCTGTCACTGCCTCTTCTATAGAGGCTGGTGGCGTACCATTGCTCTCTGACGCAGACTCTTCGGCCTCAATCACCGGAGCTACAACAGCCTCTGCTGCTGCCTCAACTTCCTTTGCCACCTTCTCCACTTCCTCTGCCACCTTCACCACCTCCTCTGCTGCCTCGGCGACAACCTCTGCCACCTCGGCGACGACCTCTGCTGTCTCCGCCACTGTCTCGGCAACCTTTTCCACAATAGTCTCCCGAGACCCAGCGTCCTTTCTGCTGGCCTGGGCTGTTTCCATCAAGACCTCAGCTACAGGCTCCTCAGCTGCAGTGTCGATTGCCTCTCCTTCCTCTGCCTCAGTGACTTCTATACAAATAAAAGTAAAAAACGTTTAGAAAGCTTGCTTCATACTCAATGACAGCAGATTAAAACTATAATGCAACAATACTATGCAACAATACAGATAAGAGAGAAAACAGTCAATCAGTGCAGACAGCATGCAAAAGGAGGACGGATGAAGATAAACAAGACATAAAACAAGAAACAACAAGGAGAAATGGACAGGTGAGGAGGTGAGGGAATACAAAGACGATCAAGCCTTACCATCCGATCAAAGTTAGCAGTCACAGCATCTCACAGTTTAATTTGTTGACCAAAAGAGGGAAGTTTTCTTTAACTTTTTTACATTGATAAAACCATTTCAACTAAAATACGCTGCAGCAAGATTTTTTGCAGATTAGCAAATTTTTGCAGGAAATATCAGCTCAATCTAGAAAGCAGGTGCGATTAGCACAGTAGCTCAGAAGAGAATGATCCAAAACTGATGTCTATAGACGCTCAGTCCGATTGTCCAAATTAGTTAAACTATGGAAAGAGGCAGAACAAACAGACGGTTAGAAAAGACAGAAAAGAGATGCTTAATATTAGTTCACTGACTTTTCAGTGTTGATTTGCTTTTGCACTTTCTTAGTTTAAAAATTCTCTGGGCTGTAGAGAATATTAAAAAACAACAGATAAAGACGTCAGGAAAAGATAGTTCTGGGAGAATAGTTGTGCACAGGGATGTAGACAGAATCATATAATGGTTAATACAAAAGGAGTGTGACCAAGTGCCAAAGAAAGACAACCCCCAGTTCTGATCAACAGGGTTTGTGATAAATAGGATCAAGGGATCAGTTGGGTTTGAAGGATCAGACATAAGGGCCGGCGTTCATTGTACATCAATAACTACATCAATAAAAAGATGCATCAGTTCATATAATTCAATAAATAAGCATCACAGTTTCCCCTTTTTCTACTTCAGGCTCCACTGAAACAACCTTCAGTTTACACAGAAATTATTCATGAACATATTTGTCACTCTGTATTGCAAACCATGCGTATTAAAGCATAAGTTAGTTTTATAGCAAATCACTAAAGTTATACATTAAGATGCAATTGGGGAAAAAGAACACTCACCATCACCATCATCCCCACCTACAAGCAGACAAAAATATTCAAGATTAAAATTACATTTACTTATAAACTGAAATCTGTAATCTAGATCGCTAAAGTTACTGCATTAACTTCTCAAACAGCAACATCATATGGCATAATGCACCAATAAAAAAGCTCTTAAACACTGTTGTCATTAAGATGACAGTTTAATAAAGCTTTGGCTCACATGCATGCATGTCAGAGAAGCTTGGATATGGTACAAGTTATTTATGCTGGAAGTTCATTTGGCAGAACTATAACAGTTAGTAACTTTCAGCTGTTTGACACTATTGCACTGACCAGAAGAGAAAGTTGAGAGGGGGCAGGTTTTTTAATAGAATTTAAATCTGCAGTAAAGCAGCTTATACTGAATTAACAGGTCATATAAACTGCTCATATGAATTGTAAGAATGACATGAGTAAAGTTACAAACATAAGTAAGACTCTTACTCTTGGGTGGCCATGGTTTGGGCTTCCACTCAGACTTAGGACGAGTTTCAATTTCCGAAATGCGGTCAACAAAACGGTCACGGTCTGTTGCAACTGTTCTGTAAGACTATCATGAATTCAATCAAGACATTAAAATTTTGTTTAATGTTACATGTTTAATCCTGGCAAGGCAACTAAAGAGTATTTAGCAACAAAAAAAAACTTATAACAATAAATGAGCTTCCCATATAAAAAACATTTTTTAGAATTGTTTTTTTGACAGGACTTACATATGCCAAGGCACCTGCTAACGCTCCACTGCACAGGGCAACATAAAAGAAATTCTGTCCTGAGCCACCAGGAACTGATGACATAAGCCTCCGAGGAACAACTGCAAAAGAAAACATTGGGAGTTTTTTAGATGTGAATGCCGTTAAGTTAAGATTATATGTGAGGACTTGTAAGTCATTGTAAGTGAAATCAGTTCTATTAAGACCAAAACAACCATTCACCAATTTGATTGAAATCTTTAGACAAAGGCAAAAGTAGGTCACTGCCAGAATGGATTCTGGGCAATGGCTGTATTGGTTCCTATAAATACGCCTGTCAGAATTCATCTAGACATTTAACTATTGTATTTTTGTCTGTCCATGATTTAAAATTATGATAACATTAAATCCATCGTAACAATCATGATGCAAAAATGATTCAATATTTCATACGAATTCACTACCTTGATCATACCTATAATATATATATATATATATATGTGTGTGTAAGAATATATACATGCTTTAATGTTTGGAGCCAGAATCAGCATAGTAGAGTAGTAGATCTTGCAATATTCTCATTAAGTTAATCCAGTCACATAGTGTTGAGTAAATTGGCTCTAGACACCACTGTGTTATTTATACCAACTAATCTGTTAATCTTTTTCAGGAGGTGAGATGTGCTTTGCTATACTACTGGTTGACTGATATAAGTTTTTGACAACTGATATTTATATTTAGACAGCAGGGTGGCTGATGGCCAACATACTGCCTGCAGTATAATCACACAGCACTGTTTACTGTCAATGAATGAGACACAATTGCTACATTTTACACCAAATTAATTATAACAATTGTATCAGTCTAGCACTATCGTTTTTTTCTACAAAGAGGGAGGTTCATGGTAGTGATGTAACCACAACAGGACAAACAACTGTCCAACAAATTTCCCTCTGTAAACAGATTTCTCACAGGTTAATACTGAAATAGTTAAACGGGTTTTAAGCAAGTCTTTACAAATGTACTTGTATCTGCCCGCAGCTAGTGCGATTTTTGCATTTCAAACATTGTACTAAAGATTTCTTTAGTACAGCTCAAGAATGTACAGCTCACGTGGTTGCATACGTATATATATGACATATATATATATATATATATATTAAGTCTATACATCGAGCGCCGTCACACGTATGCAACCACGTGAGCTGTACATGGACGCATCTACAATGGCAACCTTGCAACACCGAAGGTCACAAAGTGCACTAGAAATACACCATAATGTCAAACATTTCATTTCGACTGAGTCGCTATTACGCAAGTTCGTGTTTCATAAGCCTTTAAGTAAAGAGGGAACGCATTTGCTGGTGCACACATTATTTACTCACTTATTTATGTGCACAACTTACTCTAAGCATTTTAGAAATACATGCAAACATTAAATCAACCCAAAATTCATAATAGTACACGTTTGGTTTGTTGTCCAAGATGGCAAGATCCCAGCATGTTTGGTGCCATGATGTGTTTTATTCGATTTGCACACTGTGTTCTCTTTAAATAACTCTATACGACCATGTGTCAGTATAGTAGGCGTGTAAACTCTGACTGCTACTGAAAACGTGATTGTTACTTTCATGCCATTGAAGCTTGCGAAGCACCAACACGCAACGATGTTGCAACTGACCTTCATTTCTCCTTAAACATAAACACATGATATTCACAGAAAATTACAGCAGGGTGAATTTCGTTAAATATTAAAGCACATGTCCAATTGAAACACATTTGTCAGCGAAGGCACATTTCAGAAAAATTACAGTTAACAGATCGCTACACAACCGATACACCATTTACAAAACGAGAAACTTTATCAGTTACAAAACAGATAAGATGGCTCTCACCATCCCTAGAGAGGTGTGCGCGGTACAGTGACTGTCGCGCCAGAGGCCCACACCTCTGCCAGGCCGATCTGCACACAAACATTGTCCAAACAGCCACGGTATGTGATCTGGGTACGAGTCCAGCGGAGGCTCAATGAATGACTGCGAGTGTTTGGGGATAGTTGGAGTGGGAGGGGTGTGCACGAGAGGAGGAGAAAAAGCTCTTCTAAATAAATCCTTAACTAAACATAACGTCCACGCCCCCTCACAGCAGTTTAATGGGTGACATGACATCCCCGTAAAATATCAACAAGAAGTCCAATTACAGCAATTTCAAAGCAATTTTTACCAACACTGCATGTTTCGTTATTATTCTGTTTAGTTATATCAGTATATACCAGCTATTTAGCAATGTGTTGATACGCAACAGTAAAATTTTAAAAACATGTAAAAACATTAAAAATCTAGAGCTCTGTAGTCTATTAATTAAAAGAAATTTATTTGTATTTATTCACAATATTTACCATTACATCTAACATACTGGTATCAGTTACAATCTGTTTTGTCAAGAATGAATCTTTTATTTTTGTTCCACTCAATTCAACTTGGCAGTATGATTTATAATCAAAACATAGACGAAGAACATGATTTCTGGAGACCAGCAAGACAGACTATAGATACACATACACCTTTATTAAACATTATTGTACACGTTTTCATATTAGAGGAACATTAGAATGAGAAAAGCCAAAGATCCAGCAGTCAGCACCCTAGAAAAGAAAAAATTATGATAATTTACACCACAGCAAAAGCAAACATGGAAACGTTGAGGTGAAGTGTAAAAGTACCTTTTTATGTATTTTAATTACAATGAATGAAATATAATGATTTTACTTACCCCTTAAATTACTCTAGCCCATTCCTTACTTTGTATTCATGCACATCAGTGCTGTGTTGTTTGAAAAGCTTGTGGGGAGCAGAGATACTGTGTTAACACACACTGAGCTGACATTTGGGTAACTCAAAAAATAAAGCTTGTTTGTGTGTGTAAGAGGCTGTTTAAATGGGTTACCAGTGCCCACAAGAAAGCTGTGCTTCCAAAGGCCAGCCCTACTCTCAACATGTTTGGCTTGGAGGGATCAGGTTTGGAGGCAGTGAAGACATTTCTGCTGACCACTAAAAAGAGAGATTAAAACAATTAATCACGTTTATATTTGACATGTTGTCTAAAGTACTGAACAATTTTGTACCTGTTATACAAGTTATACAAATCAAGCAAGAGCACATATAAATAACTAGAAGTGTATTCAAGCAACTGCGCTGCTAGTTGCTAAGCTAAGCAAGGTCAGCCCACGGTGCATTGCTAAATAGGACGAGTAAATATAGTTATCAAAGAAACGTACAGAGATAAAGAAATGTACACCAAATATCATTTGGTTTCCAGTACTCACTTTTATTAATAGTCGATAAACGCAGGAATAACCGTCCTACAGGCATTTTGACAGCGTTTATCTGCCCAAACACAAAGTTGTTTGATTCGATCCTCGTTCGATTATTTTTCCTTCACTCCTTGCCAAACTGACCGACCAAGCTAGCGGCACGTAGACTAATCGATCACGAAGTAAAGTTGTTTATTGTGGTCTAAAATGTATATAATATCTACATCTATATTTGTGTGTTTTTATAGCACCCATGAACTATAAACAGAGACTTTATATATTAATAACGTTGCCATTTAAAATTATATCAGAGTTTTATGCAGCTGGGTTAATAGTGCCATCTATTGACTACAATGCGTGAAACAAGCTTACATGAATAATATTATATACAAAAAGTGACTATTGAAAGTCATATATTGTTTTTTAATTTATTACAAATAAATAATCACCATGGAGACAATACGATCTAATCGCAACACTATCGTTTCCTTTAACATTACGTTAATTTTCCCTGATTCATCCCCGCCTCGGAAACGCTGCACGCTCAGCGCATGCCCGGTTCACCATTTGACCCGGGGAGAAGCAGCGTCGCCATTTTGGATCTGAAGGGGGGCCTGCTGTCACCACGTGAAGGCGAGGAGCCCCAGACAGCGAAGTTCGGGGGGCTTTTACGATACAGCGGACAATCCGGCTAGTGGATCACGGATTCCGATTCATGACCAGAGCAAAGTCACGGCGATCATCACTCAATAAGAACAATGCCCTCGATAACTCTGCCGCCGAAGGAGAACGCTCTCTTTAAGAGAATATTGGTAAGTTGGGAGAAATAAAGCTGCAAACGAGTGCTGGATCGTTAATAATAGAATAGCAAACGTGTGTCACCCGCTTTCCTATTTTAGCCAGGATCGCTCTCCTGCTGACCCCGGGAGAAACCTCCTGAGAGCCTTTTGCAGCCTCGTTGGGTATGTGCGGAGGCTAGGCATTGCTTTATTACTTGTAACATGACCACTAGTTCATACACATTCACGCACTTTGAGAGCTGAAGTGCAGTGCAGCTAACAAACCTTAGCACGTTCAGCCCAGATCAATCTGATGGACGTGCCTGAACTAGATTGAAGAAATTTAGGTGCTTAATCGAGTTGTATCGATGAGATGACCCGTCAGCACGCATGCTGGGTATAAAAGCTAAGCTCGTTGTAAAGCAGCCCAACCACATAATGTGTGAAAGAAGAATAGTAATGGTTATTTTAGCACGTACTTTACAAATGTGTTGTAAAAATGATTTCTAATGCACTTTGTTTTATTAGTACTTAAAAGCCACGCCTCAAATCTGCTGTCAGATTTAAACTTCACAAATCATGCGTTTGGTTTAACATCAGCAAAAAGCATTTTATTAAGAAACAACACTGATGTACTTCAATTTCTGTATACAATTTATGTATGTAACGTATACCAAAGTTTGTACTTTGTTAAAGCAACTTCAAAACTGGTTAAACTCTTTTGTGCCTTAAGTTAGTTTGTACAGGTTATTATGACTCAGCAGCTTGACCAGTTATTGCTCTCAATTAGTAAAGCAGAAAACGACCGTGTGATTGTTTTAACTAATTATGAGTTATTAACCTGTTTTCTTTTCATTTCCAAATGCAGTTTTATTTTTTCAGAACGTGATCTTAAATTGATAGAAGTTCTTACTAAGAATAAGTTTAATTTCTCTAAGGTTGCACACTTATTTTCAATGCAGTCAACAGAGAGGCATTCCTGCATGTTTTTTGGCAGGCAGTGCCTTGGACCTCTAAGCTGTTGTGGTGACCAGTGTAGATATGAATGTCTTCACACTTAGTCTGTCACTGACATTTATAGCAATCTTATGAAGCACTTTATTTTAACTGCACGGCAGGGATCAGTAAGCAAATCTTTAAGGACACTCACCAGTAACCAGTTGGTGGGGTTTTTCTCTTAAATCCTTTTTCTGGCACTGATGTCTTGACTATCAAGTGCATGTCTTTGCAAGAGTTGACTATAGTGCCCTTAAACTTGTTTTTAGCCTTTGTAGACTGATGTCTCCTCTGCAGTGTGCTGAGGTGATTTAAAGTGATGTCATACTCTGGTGGTTATGTGTAGTATGCATACTTTCTCTGCAGTTTGGTTTGATGCTTTTGGAATGTAAACAAGATGTTGCTAACCACATTTACGTTAGAATCTTTGTACTGTCTATTGTGCTTATAGTTTGCATACTGTTTATGTTTTATATCTTTTAGAGATGCTACGAACACAAGCAGTACAGAAATGGACTGAAGTTTTGCAAACAGATCCTGTCCAACCCAAAGTTTGCAGAACATGGAGGTAAGCCGCCTTTCAATGTGTCATTTCTGCAGCATCAAACAAAATAGCAAACAGATAATTTTAAGAAATTTTCAAGTTGCAAACATTCCCTCCACATGCCAATGTTCAGACAAACAGATAGTCCCACCCCAAACTAAGTCCAGCCCCAAAATAATCCTATTGGTTGTTTATGATAATTTCTCTGTTCTTTTCCCACCACAGAGACCCTAGCAATGAAGGGCCTGACTCTGAACTGCTTGGGTCGAAAGGAGGAAGCATATGACCTTGTGCGAAGAGGTTTACGAAACGATCTAAAGAGTCATGTCTGTATCCTTAAACCTTCTGTATTGTCAGAAGAATAGTAAAAAATCATGCAAGGCACTTTTTTCTCAGTTTAACTGCATGTCAGAGTTTATGCAGGTGCTGTGTTGTTCCCTTAACTCCTTATCCTCAGGTTGGCACGTGTACGGTTTGCTTCAGCGCTCGGATAAGAAGTATGATGAGGCCATCAAGTGCTACAGGAATGCTCTTAAGTGGGACAAAGACAATCTGCAAATCCTCAGAGATCTTTCCCTGCTGCAGATCCAAATGAGGGACCTCGAAGGTTATAGGGTAAGTTATTTTGAATGTGAGCACTTGCGTCTGGGAATAATAATGTTTTGTAGATGAAGTTATTGTCGTGTCACAGAACAAGCAGCTGTGATTTTGGGTGAAGTGCTTTTAGTGAAGAACATTTCTTGATGCTCTTTCACAGGAGACCAGGTACCAGTTGCTTCAGTTGCGGCCAGCACAGAGAGCATCCTGGATTGGTTATGCCATTGCGTATCACCTTCTGGAAGATTACGAAATGGCAGCTAAGATTGTAGAAGAGTTTCGCAAAACACAACAGGTAATTTTCCTTTTCCTGTCAGTTTAAATCATCCACACACAGTATGTGTTTAAATATTTATATTGGATGACAACTACTAGGGCATTTGAACTAACAATGCCAAAATCATTTCATTCCTAACGAACACAAAAACTAATGTCTGCATTGTAAAGCACTTTGAATGAAAGCATCCGTAAAATTAATACATGTATTAGTGATACCTTTGTAGGTTTTGTGGATGAGATTGACGTATGGTTTTACGTGCTTTTTCAGACATCTCCCGATAAGGTGGATTACGAGTACAGTGAACTGTTGCTGTACCAGAATCAGCTGTTGAGGGAAGCTGGTCTTTTCAAAGAAGCTCTCGACCACCTGACCAACTATGAGAAACAAATCTGTGACAAATTGGCCGTAGAGGAAACACGAGGTGTGTTTGCGTGTCCTGTTGGGTAGTCTTAGAAAAACTTTTTTTTAAGTTGGTCTAAAGATTACTCCTATCGTTATATGCGATATTTTTAAAAGCTGTATGTGTGGAATGTGTATAGGGGATCTTCTACTGGTATTGGATCAGGCTGGAGAAGCTACCGAGGTCTATCACCGACTGCTGGAGAGAAATCCTGAGAACTGGAGCTACTATCAAGGATTAGAGAAAGCACTCAAACCAAGTACATGAATTTGGTCACGTTCTTTACATTGAATGGATGTTTTTGTTTTTCTTCAGCCCCTTATTATCAGTCATGCTTTTTCAGAGAGTGTGGAGGAGAAGCAGAAAATCTATGAAGATGCTTGGGTTAAGTATCCTAAGGGCCTGGTGCCAAGACGACTTCCTCTCAGCTTCCTCACTGGTAAGTGTCTTTAAATCAGTAGAGCCGTTCTCCTCTCGTAATGTATTTGTGTTTATGATTGCGGTTGGTTCTTGCAGGTGAGAAGTTCAGAGAGTGTTTGGATCGCTACCTGAGGATGAACTTCAGCAAGGGATGTCCACCTGTTTTTACCACGCTCAAATCACTGTACCCTGATAAAGACAAGGTGAGATGAGGCGTCATATCGCCAGAAATATGTTCTGGATTTTATTATTTAACAAGAATGAAATGAAAACAGATGGGATTATTTCTTTAGAGTAAAATCTTTCACTCTCTCACCTTCTCAGGTTGCTATTATTGAAGAATTAGTTGTGGGTTTTGAAAAAAGTTTGAGGACTTGTAGAATGTTCAACCCAAATGGTAAGTAAATGCAAAACAAAAAACAAAAAATGTTAACCCACATGAAAAAAAAGTACTGTTAGTATCTAGATTTACATGTACATTTATGCATTTTGAAGATGCTTTTGTCCAAAATATCTCACAGTGCATTTAGTCTATTGGTTTCTTTTTATCATTATGTGTGTTCCCTGAGGTCGAACCCTTTACCTTTTACCTCTACAAATTAAACAACAGGAATTTTACTATTGCAAATATAGTAGTATATAATATACTGAATGTTATGTTTGTCATCGAGCCCAGTGTGTAGCATGTTTAGGTGCCAAACCCAATGCTTCATTTGATGGATTGATTCCAGTAATACTCCTGTAAATTTCTGGTGGCCAAACTATCGATCGATCTGACGGTTAACAACTGTTGCTTATTGTGATTTGTAGATGATGGTAAAATTGAGCCTCCAACTTCCCTACTGTGGGTTCAGTATTTCCTGGCCCAGCATTTCAACTATATCGGCAAACAGACACTCGCTCTGGAACACATCAATCGCGCCATCGAAAGCACCCCCACCCTCATAGAGCTCTTCCTTGTTAAGGCGAAAATATACAAGGTAAAACACACTCAGAGTCTCAGATACAGCTGTGTTTCCAAAGTGGAGTAAGAGTTTGATTTTGTTTCTCTGTTGCTTAAAGCATTCGGGTAACATCCGTGAAGCTGCTCGCTGGATGGACGAAGCCCAGGCTCTTGACACCGCTGACCGCTTCATCAACTCCAAGTGTGCCAAGTATTTGCTCAAGGCTGGTCTCATCAAAGAGGCAGAGGAGATGTGTTCCAAATTCACACGGGTTAGTTTGTTTAAAGTGCTTGTGGGAACTCCTGTTCAGTGGTCTTTTGATATTTAATAGTGTGTTCAATCCATGTTGTGGTCTGCAGGAAGGCACCTCTGCAGTAGAGAATCTGAACGAGATGCAGTGTATGTGGTTCCAGACCGAGTGTGCGCTGGCCTACAAGTCCTTAAACAAATATGGAGAGGCGCTCAAGAAGTGCCATGAAATTGAAAGAGTGAGTACTTTCTACCATCGTCTCTTTGCAGTGCCTGATGATTAGTTAAGCGAGATGATACAAAAGTCATTGAGATGATTTCTATACTTTAATTTCACTTTAATACCCTGACAGCATTTTGTGGAGATAACAGACGACCAGTTTGATTTCCACACATACTGTATGAGGAAGATGACACTGCGCTCCTACGTGGACCTGCTCAAACTAGAGGATGTGTTGCGCATGCACCCATTCTACTTTAAAGCAGCACGCACGGCCATCGATATCTACCTCAGCCTTTACGATAACCCGCTTTCTGATGAAAACAAGGAATCACAGGCTGACAATGGTACAATCACTCCCATAAAATCCTAAAATGCATTTACACCTCACAATAAACTTGATGAACTTGATCTTAATCATTACATTTCTTCTGTAGCCAACCTGACGGACAAGGAGCTGAAGAAGTTGCGTAACAAGCAGAGACGTGCCCAGAAGAAAGCCCAGTTAGAGGAGGAAAAGAAGAACGCTGAGAAAGAAAAACAGCTAAAGAACCAAAAGAAGAAAAAGGAAGAGGATGAGGAAGAAATCGGTGGACCTAAAGAGGAACTCGTACCAGAAAAATTGGCAAAGGTGCTGACACGCTGAACACTTCTGAAAGTGTAGGGATACTCGTTTTGTTTATCAGAATTTGTATGTGAGTTGAGTATCCTGATCTTTTCTTCAGGTTGAGAATCCGCTGGAAGAAGCAGTGAAGTTCTTGACTCCCCTGAAGAGCTTAGTAAAGAATAAAATAGAGACCCATTTGCTGGCCTTTGAAATCTACCTCAGGAAAGGTGACCGCACTGACCCACTCATCATGATTCCTAATGGATCGGTCGTCAATTATTAAAAACGAATGTGCTTGTGTTTGTAGAAAAGTATCTTCTGATGCTGCAGTCGGTGAAGAGAGCTCACTCATTGGACCCTGATCACCCCTGGCTTCACCAGTGTTTGGTGCGGTTTTTCAAAGGAGGTATGTTTAGTATTTTTTTTTATTGATTACTAAGCGTCCAGCGTAGATAGACATTCCTTCAGTGCTGTTTAAAAAGCTTCCCAGGTTGAGACCTCAAGAAAAGCTGGATGATAAAATGTCAAGAGTATGATTTTACGTGACTACTTTTGAAGATGATTAAATATAACATAGTGTTCATTTATTTTGGATGCTTTTAATCACAACATAATTTACAATTGTGTTATTTCATGGTTTTAATGAGTTTACTACTACTACTACAAAAAATTAAACAACAGTGAGTAAGTGTTTCTAAACTTTTGCCTGGTAGTGTAGTTGTACAAAATGAACTTTGAGCACTAACCATGGACTAATATGGAAATAAAAAGCTTTGTTGACAAAATTAATTTCCATAAAGCTGTTGATGAGTAAAACCAATAAAGTGTTATACGTCTAATTTTTACACACCAAAAAATTACCATTTTTCTTATGTCTATTTTCAGTTTCGGACAAAAAGGACATGCCAGAGGCAGTGCGTACGGTTCTGAAGCAGGAGATCACAAAACTGTTTGGAGAGAGTGATCCTAAAACCTTCAACCAAAACCTGTTAAGCAAGCATGTCAACTCCATACCACATAGAGTTGCAGGTAAATGTGGATCGAACCCATAACCTTTGTAAAGTGCCTTGCTTTAAAAGATGAAATGCTCTTAGCTGTGTATAGACAATTTGAGCTGTGTGTTTGAGCTGTGTATCCAGTCATGCCTGTTTTGCTTCTTAAATTGTCTTTTTGATGTATGCAGCTGCTAAAATGATGGTCTATCTGGACCCTTCCTCTGAGGGGAAAGCTGCTGAGCTGGCAACCTCTTTAAATGAGTCTCTAACAGGAAGAACCATTCAGGTACTGTAACTCGAGATATTTGCATCACTTGATGTTAACGAAATCATGCTATGTCTCTGATATCTGTAAATTTTAGACGTGCACAGAGGTGCTCCAGGCCTTGAGGGACAACCGTCTGGGCTCACAGCCGGAGAAAGTTATCGAATCATACCGTGCGTCCTGCCACGGTCTTTACCCCTACGCCTTGGCCTTCATGCCCCCTGGTTACCAGGACAACTCTGCAGTGACCGCTAATGGTGACGTGTCGCTCTGCGACCACGAGGACATGCCCAATGAGATGTGAGCATTTTAGGATGGAGCAGGGAGGCCGTTTTATGGCCATCAGCATTTTGAGACCAGACGCCCCACGGAGGTCGAGACTCTACTGCACTAATGAGACCACAGTTACCTTCCGACTTCGCTTTCAGATCACGGGAGCGATCGAGCAATAGGGGTTAAAACCTGTTTTACTCCTTTTTTCTTTCTTTCTATGGGTTATTTTTTAAATAAATACGGCTAACTGTGGCTCTTACGCTAGAACAGAACAAACGGTATTACAGAGAGAGTGAATGATTGATAATGACGGTCACAGTGAACTCATTGGACCCAACTACTGTTTGAGACGCGTGTCCGTTTCATGTTTTTAAGAGTAATTTATATAAAAGAATATTAAAGAGAACAGAATAATATCAAGAGGAGCAATACTTCTGGTCCGGGTTTGACGTGCGTGGTCATGTGCCAAACCTGTGGGGCGGAGCTTTAGATGCGGATAACGGCACCTGTTTTTGAGGGTACTGGGGGAGGGAGGGGGTGGTCAGGGTGTGTGTGGCAATGAATAAATGTGGCATTGTGTTGCTGGGTACAAAACAGTTCCAGGATCAGCCACCAGGGGAGCCAGCAGTCGAAGACTATGATGCTCAGCCAATAAACTGATAACAGAGTTGATTGGAATGTGACCTGGATTTCCCAGGAGAGGCAGACATGCATATCTTTGTTTCTCTTTCATCATCTGCTGCCTTTAGGTTTTTCAGTGAATGTCTCAGAGGTGGATCTGGCTTTCGTTGGGCCTGTAGGACTTGTACTGTGATTCTTTCTTTTGGGTTAGTTTGGCTTATTTTATTTCCCCCACTCATTGTTTGGGTTCTGTCATGCTGGTTTCTACCTTTCTGTTTATTTTTTTTCCATAAAACAAGATTCAAACGTACCACTGTCTGAATTCTGAGAACATGTTTTGTCATTTCACTCACACAGTTACAAATAAAACAAAATAACAGTACTGTGATTTTATACTTCTGTTTTTAATTTCCAAAATTGTGAATACAATGAAGAAATGTAATACTTTAGGGAATATTCAGAAGCTGCTAAATGTAAACCAAACATAGTCATCCTTACTGGTAAAATAAGATTCAGTTTTCATATATTGCTATAATAAGTAATTAAGAATAATTAATACAAATGATTACACTAAAAAAGAGAAATTTGGTTGTTTGCAGATAAGAAAACTTTGAAATCTCTCAAAATGATTAATTTTCTAATGTTTTTCATACCTCTGCTTGCTTTCTTATAATCTTTAATATAACTGTAATGTTTAGGCATGGCATTGCAGATGTTTTCTTAATTACTTAACATTAATGAATGTATTACTTTACTTATTTACTGTAAGTAGTTTTAGATTTTTAGATAGAAGTTAGAGTCTAGCTTTAGGTGCCCTATCCGTCAGTTTTATCTCATGTTGGTTTTGAGAGCTGAGGAACGTGTGGTCCAGGTTAAGATAGGTGGTGAGAAACTCTGGGAAATCATTCTTCTGCACTATTTCCAGGAACATGGACACAGCAGTCATCAACCTCTGTTCGTCCCTAAATGAAGTAGAAATAATGGGTTATTATTTCCTCAGTTAGCTTGCATCTCATTAAAACTGTGCTTACCAATTTTACATTCCATTATACTATAAGACATTTGGTTTTCATTTTACTTAGTCCAGATATAATATTCATTTAACATTTAAAAGTATTTTCATAATGTTTTGTTTTAACCAGTATTAAGCCAAAATGAAGACATTGATTGAATGTGACCAATCCAATCACAATTTAAAGATGGTGTATGCAAATCTATGACTGCACATTGTGTATTTTGTATATACATTCAAAATTATATAATCAAACATGATCCATCTGTACAGTGTTCTCCACCTGCTTGTTTGGCAATGTATGGCAACTTTTAGGTCTTCCATCAGATCTTTAGCCAAGCTTTGGACCAGAGCTCTTGTCACAAGCATGCCATTATCCTCCAGTCTCACCTGATGCCGGATCCACTGCCACACCTAAAAATGCAAGCACTTAGATTGGCTGATGGGGTTATACTGTACCACGTAATTTAGACAGTGTTGCACACCAACCTGAGACCTGGATATCTCTGCCGTCGCAGAATCCTCAACCTTCCCCAGATAGAAGAAATGACCTTTGCCTGTAACAAATAAATTTCCATAACAACTAAATTTTTGTGCATTCAAATGTTGTTTTGACAGCGGTAGTTGTAAAATGTGCTACCTGAAAGCCAGGCTTCAATGAAGAGGACTCCTACAGCAATGTTATACCGTAATCCATATAATGTTACTCCACCCTATAGAGACGTGATGCATTTAAAATGAAATACTGCATAATATTCAATATGTTATTATAACATGATTTGGCCTGGGAGAGTTCAGCTGACCGCAGGCATCACAAGCAGGTCCTCCGGGGTCACGGTGATGTCATCACGCAGCTGCGGAAGCTGGTTCTGACCCGGAGAGTGAAGCTGAAACAGCTGTGAGACATTTACAGTCACTAAGACTATAGTGCTAGTGTTGAGAGAGGATAAAGATGGTTTTGTGGCGACTCATACCTTTTGCATAGGCTCAATCAGATCCATGTCGTAGACCATAAACCCATCAACTCCTGCTTTGATCTCCAGCAATTTAAGTCTGCGGCAACACAATAATCTTCATTTTATAAAGAACAAACTGAAGCTAAAGCTGTTTGCTATGTGGTTGCTCAGTGGTGCCTGCATCTTGCCTGGAGACAGTACGGAGGACAGTCTTGTAGAGGTCACTCTCTTTGTCTCTAGGCAACAACAATGCTGCCATGCCACCTGTTGCTAGGGCACCCCTGCGGTGACAAGTCTGCACCAGCAGATCCATGTAACTGTGCAGAAACCGCTTCTCCATATCCACATACTTACTGCGGATCAGGAAGGAGGAAGTCATCCCGATGACCTAAAAAGCAATGACATGGTCGCTAACAGCAAAAAAGCTTGGTTTCAAAGTATAACACTCTCAGAAAACATATCAACTGACCAAACTTGTTCACAAAGGAAGCAGAGTAGTCCCAGATGCCACAGTTTAAACCAGCTGAATGTTCCTTAAGTTCATACAAAATCTCCTCCATTTCAAAAGACGCCAGGACGCACTCGATAAGCACGGTGGCTTTGATGGAACCTGCTGGCAGACCAAGCTGTAAAAAAAATCATAATTACCATAGTTGAAACATTAATAAGGAATACGTGTTTGTTTCATAAAAATTAAATCACTGTCAAACCTTTTTCTCAGTCCAAAAAAATATCTGACTCCACAGTCTGGCCTCCATATAACTTTCAACCTGCATAACAAAATAAAACGTCCTCTATTTTGTAACATAATTACCATTTATTGCACATACAGATATTCTAGGATGTTCTAGGTTTGGTATACTAAAATTATGTCAAGGTTAATTCATTTAACACTGACCTTGGATAAGTAGAAAAAAGGACCACTCTGATTCTGAAGAAGCAACTTTGCATTATGAAACATCAGCAGACCAAAGTCAAACAATGGACCTGGAACCTCTCGACCATTCACCTGGACAGAGAGTGTAAGTAACCAGTATAAACAGTAAACAGTATAAAGCACAAGCTGAAAGTTGATTGGCAATTTTCAACACACAAATTGATAGATTCATTGTCATTAAACCAACACCATCACACAACATTTCTTCAGATCTGTACCATCATGTTGTGCTCCACCATGTTCCATGCTCGAGGGCGGAGCATCAGCACCGGAGCCTGAGCAATGGGCGGCACATCTGTTTAAGATGAATGTGACAGATTGTTAGACATACAGACATATCTGATGAGCAACATTTGGACAGAAAAGGCCACAAGAGAAACCAAACTCACCTTGAAACTGGTTGTGCACAGCCAGGTAAACATTATAAATGCCTTTTATTTGATTGTGGTATGTTGGGCAGTTGCCATCATCAAAATCAACCTACAAGGGATTAAAACAATAATAATACTGAATCCAAGAATCCTACTTTTTGGCCTTCAAAGCAGACGTGACTTTCAATATAAATTAATGAATGTGTATGTGTACTAATTTATTACTTATATTTTATGTATTTAATATATTTTAAACAATTTGTTTGTTGTGCGCCTACCAAACCAGCACTTTATGTCTTACCTGTAACCCTTGTGCAGTGGATTTGAGTCCCTGTATAAAGCGTTGTGTATCACAGGGTGAAAGGTCACCGATGTCCACATGTCTGCAGTGTAATCTGTGTGGAACGGGACTCACTCTCCAGTTGGGATCGTTTCGGATATGAGCCGTGTCCTTCAGAAAGCCTGGCAGCTCTCCAGTCAGATCCAACTGAACTTTACGTAGGACTCTCAACTTTAGGACCTAGATAAAAAATGACAAATCTTTCTATATTGCAATATGTTGTTTTTGTCTTAAACGTACAACTTTTACAAAAGCCATATTTGTATTATATACATTTATAGCAATTGAAAATCGCAATATTAAAGTTTGAACTCAAAAAACACTGTTAGACATTATATATTGATCTTTAAAAAAGCAAAATCCTATTTAGGGTAAACATTAGGGGGTTTCGGATACCTTGTCAACTTCTGACTGGAAGGTAGAAATGAGTTCAGACAGAAATGTCAAAGCATCAGAGCTGAAGAGAGTGTGGAACTCTTCCTCCAGTCCTGATGGAGGCGGTTCCAGCTCCACACCTTCATTCATCTTTTATCAGCACATTAATCTGTTAGTGATTTCAGATATTACACTGCCTCCAAACAGCAGTATGAATAGCAAATACACTTGTGACAATCCAACACAAATATATCAATAAAGTTTCTGTACTTTAAATGCACAATATATATTTTAAACTATTTAATTACTGGTACATTAGTGTTTTGAAACAATAACAGTTTGTAAAAACTTACCAACATTTTCAGCAGTCGTCCAGTAAATCTAGAGTTGGACTTTGGTAAGTGTCATTGCACTGTTTGACTTAAACAACACGTGACTGAAGTGGCCCCAAAATCTTTACTTTCTTTATTAATATATCATTTATTTCTTCATGCAGTACAGTAGGCAGCACATTGCCTAAAACAATAGTTTATATACTAATTATTATTTTGACTTTTTTATATTCCCCATATATAAAACTAAATACAATATTACTTATTTGTGCTCACTCAAACAGCATACAATATTCATTTTCTTTCAGTAAACATATCCAAATACATTAAAAAACGCAAGGCATATAAAAATAATAAACTTAAAGAGTAAATAATAAAAATACAAAGAAGTGGTATTTGTTTACGTTTTGTTAACGCTTTTGTAATTTTATTGTTTAAAATAAATAAAAACGCTGTTCTGTCAGTTCTCGCGAGAGTTTAGCCACGTCACGTTACATCGTACGTGGCTTCAGACCCAAACAGTGTAAGAGGACTCCGTCAGGAATGCATCAGCAAAATGCGGAGTTTAGCATGTCAACACGTTAAATAGACTCTTAGATTTTTTAAATGACACTTTTTGCCAATGAAGCTTGATGTGAAGGGTTAAGCTAAGCTTTTAGGTCACTATTAAACCCTGTAGCATTGGTATATTTGCATTGTGTCATCCTATAAGGTGACACGTCTTTGGCAGTGTTGTGTCTATAGGCAGACAGCATGGCAGATATCGAGTCCTCTTTTGAGTTTAGCTCATCTTTTACTAGTTCATCACTGCCTCCTCCGCGGACTCGCATCTTTAAGATCATCGTGATCGGAGACTCTGGGGTTGGCAAGACCTGCCTCACCTATAGATTCTGTGCAGGCAAGTTCCCGGACAAAACTGAGGCCACCATCGGGGTGGATTTTCGGGAGAAGCTTATCGAAATAGACGGGGAGAAAATAAAGGTGAGGATGTCTGTTTTTATAGGAGTCAGTGTGCATTATTAAAGGACAGTAACTGGGCAGTTGAATGCAGGGTTTCACTTTTTAATGTGCTTGACAATACTCGTGTCAGCCCTATGCATTGGTGGTACAACTTGCTTTCTTTTTCCCTATGATGTTTAAAGCTGTTTCCTGGCATATCTGTAACAATTAAGAGCTCCATTTTATGGATACTGCATTCTGCATACAAAATGCAATTCTTTGTTTCATGCATAAACACCCCCACACTGCATCATGCTCATAATACCATCCGTGCATTGTTTCTGTTATGCATTAACATGCCCTGCATTCTCTTTTTCTGTTTTTGGACAAATACAATACAATGTTGACAGCTGACATCAGAATGTATTTGTACCTATATACTAAAGCCCTGTCATTTGAGTCCAGACATAAAAATATTACTCTATTACTAAGTCTATTAATAAGTTACCTATTTTAAAAAATTGAAATATACATGCGTTATGGGTTTACCAAAAAAAATACACGTTTTTGATTCATGTTCCTATTAATGTTAAATATGAACTGTTGTGACAATTCAGAAATCAGCACTTTACCTGACTATAAAAAAATCATGCATTAAACAAAAAAATGCTGTAAGATCTTTGAGAGGGACCTCACATGGGTATTCAAACCACCAAATATTGACCTCTCAGCTATCAGTATGGTTAAAACCTTAACATTTGCCTGGAACATCTTTTATTTTTGTTTTTTTCTAACAGGTCCAGCTATGGGACACTGCAGGCCAGGAGCGCTTCCGAAAAAGCATGGTACAGCATTACTACCGTAACGTCCACGCTGTGGTCTTTGTCTATGATGTCACCAATGCTGCTAGTTTCCGAAGCCTTCCAGCATGGATCGAGGAGTGCCGTCAGCACGCTCTGGGTCAGGAGGTGCCCAGGATCCTGGTCGGTAACAAATGCGACCTGCGGCACGCCGCTCAAGTAAGCACTGACGTAGCGCAGCAGTTCGCCGATGCCCACTCAATGCCTCTGTTCGAGACCTCTGCCAAGAATCCCTACGGAAACGATGACGCCAGTCAGAATAATAGTGACCATGTTGAAGCCATTTTTATGACGGTAGCGCACAAGCTAAAATCCCAGAAGCCGTTGGTGTTAAGTCAGCCACCTGGTGGACCTGGAGATACTGTCAATCTTAGGAGTCAGCAGGAGGAGGACAGGGGAGCCTGGGGCTGTGGCTGCTGGAGGAGCTAATGAAGGGAAACGCCTGATTGCTCTGTTCAAATCTACAGAGGTGGTCACCACTTAGCATGGAGACAACAAAGGCAAAGCTGCACATAGGAAAATTACGACATTTCAGTAAAAGAAGAACCTACGTGCAAATCTAGCCATTATTTTAAAGGGAAAAGACACTTGAAAATGGTTTCTCTAAAACTTTATTGAGGCTTTAAGATGTTGCATGTAGGCCAGCCTGCCCATATCTAAGCTTCAACCACCGCGTGTCAGTCCCTGTCTAATTCATACGCCTCCCCATCTCCGCTGCCAAACACACTAACAAGATGAGTAAATGTACCTACAAGAGTTTCACATGGTGTTGTTGTCATACTCAGAATGTTGCCTTTTTTCATCATAACTTTGAAGCACTTTTCATGCCAAAATTAGATAAACTGTTCAGTAAGATAATTTTCCTCCCAGGTTAAAAGGCAAATCTGTGTTAGTGTGCGTTTGTGGTTTGTTTTACCCCTCTATATCACTCACACACATACAGGCACTTCCTGTGAAATTTGTCTGTTCTCTCAAGGGAAAAGACAAAATAGCACAGTCACGCTGATAAACTCAGATGAATTAGCATTAGTGCTGCTAATAGGTTTCACAGAAACATGGGATGAATTTAAAAGGACAGTAAAGCTGATATTTCTGAATACATCTTAAAGCCAGTCCTTGTCCACTGCCAGTATTTATTTATTTTCTTCCAGCACTCAATCATCTGTTGTAAAGACTTTTGGGTTATTAAATCCTTACTGTAAAACAGATCAAAATTTAGATGTGTGAATGATGTACAAAAGTGACCCAAGATTAAAAGCTACAAAAATAAAATGCATTATTTCCCGTCTGCAGTCAGGTGTGGTATGTAGTGCTGTAGAAATATCACAATATACGTTATTATATGTTTTATTATATGTTTTATAAGGTTTTGGTTTAGGGTTGTGGACAGGCTTTTGCCACTGCAGAATTGATGAATTGATCTGTTATTGGACCATTTCAAGTGTCCTTCAGACTTGAATTTATGTTTTCTGTGTCTATGTTAACACATTGTAAACACATTAATAAAAGCAAGCGGACCTAAGAAAGCCACAAAAACTATATGCTGCAAAATGAACGTCATTTTGTTATTGTTTTTCACGGTTGCAAACTTTTAGTTTTCATTGTTTATCTTTGCAAGTGTGAGCGAGTTCATGATAAATAGCCAGTTATAAAATAGCACCATGCATTGCCAAAACCCATGCATGCAAAATATGTATCTTGCTTTTCCTAATACAACCCATACCTGTTGGTCATTGGTCTTGGAGTGATAGTGATGTGGTAAATTTAAATCCACAAGCAATCCAATTTAATCAAGGGCATACAAAAATTCATGCTGGTTGCAATTTTGGTTTAAAATTTTAATAGCCTACTAAAAAATAAAACTCATCTCAGCACAATTGACTTTGGATTTTTCTTCACTGTGACCTAAAATCTTTTGAATCAGTTGTCATTTAGAGCTAATATTAGGTAAGATGGAAGTGTGTGAATATTTTGCTGTTCCTGATCAGGACAGTGGTCCATGAAAGACATGGGATGTTGTGGTTTCCCCTTTTGTTGTTGTGAAGAAAACATTTCGATGCCAAAAGATAAGACTTTATTGTTGAAGAAAAACAAAGCCGAGTTGGCTGCAGATCCAACTGAAATTTCTCTCTCCTACTAATAGCCTCTCTCATGCATCAATCTACATCAGGGATGGGCAAACTCGGTCCTGGAGGGCTGCTGTCCTGCAAAGTTTAGCTCCAGCTTGCCTCAAAGTTGCTTGTATGCCTAATTAGACCTTGATTAGCTGGTTCAGGTGTGTTTAATTGGGGTTGGAACTAAACTCTGCAGGACAGCGGCCCTCCAGGACCGAGTTTGCCCATCCCTGATCTACATGGTTAAACATATGTAAGCCCATTCTACATAAAGGAAAAAAATTGTACATATATAATGGTTATAGCTTATACTTGATTCCTTTATGTTTTGGTTAATAAAATCTTCCACACAGGTCATAAGTGCATCAGTAGTAGTGTTGGTAGTTTTGATTCCTTTTACTGATTCGTTCTTTTTTAGTTCGTTCACTAAAATGATTCGTTCAGAGATTCATGTTACATACATACGCCACTAGATGGCGATAAATGGTTGTCTTACGTTTATTAAGTCAATGAAAAAAACTCCGTAGGCTTTTTTAAAATGTGTGTGTTTATAGATTTGGTCATTTAACTCACAAGTGACAACAAGCCAGTAGTATAATTTCGTCATCATTTAATATTTTTAAAGACAAACTGTGTTTGCAGCTGACACAATTGACAACATCAACATTCAAAATTACACTCGGAAGACTAAATAACCTACACCATCTGAAATGTAAGAATCAATGTTACAAGAGATTAGATTTGAAAAACATATGGCAGTTTCTGTTTTAAAAAAGAAAAAAAGAATCATATTTAATGATTTTAAGCTACCTTAGTTCATGGCAGTATGTGCTGCTACATTTCACATAAAAGAGTTAAACAACAGAAAGACACTTTTGTCTTTAAATGTACTTAAAAATCTTAAAGTACTGCATGAAGACTTTCAAATTGACTTGTAAATAGTATAAAACCAGAAGTTTAGCATACATAATATATGAATAAAAACATCAGCTTGCATTTTCCACACAAAATAATCAAAGAGGAAACTAAAAATTATTCACGTCAGTTACAGAAAATCTTGTTAGTTTGTACATTTTGCGTTTCTCTCTCTCACAGAGAGCTTCTCCAATAAAGGAAGTTGTTTATTAATGAGAACACATTTAACCTTTGACCAGTCTTCTGATAAAATAAGACATTGACCATCTGACCTCAAAAACATTATTGCACCACGAGCGTGTGAATGTTTTACCCATTTGAGGTGTGGAGTGATTTCAGCGGCAAAGGTGCTCAAATACTCTTGTTTGCATTGTAAGATTGACTGAGAACTAGAGCAATGGCCAGACGTTTATCCCACCAACCAGGTCTTCTGCTTTATTGACCTCTCACCTGCAGCGTGCAGGTGAATTGCACACCAATGCACGACGTTAGTTTATCTAAGATTGCGAAAGCAGAAACCACTGTCGATCCGAACGTCTTTAAAGTGGAAGTGGGACGTGCAGCGTTCGCGCTTATCAAAGTGCTGAAACAGCTTGATTTCAAAATAGAGAAGTTCAGAGGTTTCTGACTGTCAAAAGACCCTCGGCTACAATTTAAGATTGTTTACAAACGTTATTCCGAGTATTAAACTGCTGCAAACTCAAAGTCCGAGCTGGGAACAAAAAATATTAAAGAATACATTTGCAAAAAAATCGTTTGGTTTCATAATTTTGAGCAGCTAATGATACTTCAATGATTTTTCTCTTTTTTTTGCTGAAACTTTGACACGATCTAAACGAATGCAACACAAACTCAACAGAAAAACCCGTTTGCAAGATTATTAAAGCAACCAGAACGGCATGTTCTGACTATCTGTGACTGAAGATGAGCAACAGGTCGACATGAAGGTCCTGCACTTGAATCACTTTGACACTCAACAGAACTGATAGTTATTGACTTTTGTGAGTGGCTGAGCTTCTTCTTCCTGGTCACATGACGTCTCACAAGACTCCTCCTCGGGAGTAACAGGGTCACATGTCTCACCGCCGTTCGCTTCAGACTGGACATTCTGGTACTCTGTCTGCAGCGAGAGATGATGCGACATGATGAATGAATGAGCAGAGTTTTATAAACCACCTGCTGTTGATTAAACTGAGTTTACCTGCTGCTGGTCTGGCGTCTCTCCCAACAATCTCTCGATAAGTTGGCTGATCTTATTAAAGGTCGGTCTCTCGGATGGTTCCAGGTTCCAGCACATCTTCATGATTGTGTAGCTGCACACAAGAGCATTTCATGTGACTTTATTTACTGCATGAGTAAATCTTGAAAACCTATCCAGATTCTCAATGTTTCAGTGTCAGATATCTAAAACTATGACAGTTTTGTATGTACTTGGCTCCTTTTTGTGAGTAGCCTGTATTATTTTACTACTAGAGAAAAAAATAACTAAAGTTTACCTAAATGAAATGATGAGGAGCATGAAGTTTGAAAAACTACACTTTTAAAGTTAACTCTTAATACTTTATCATGGCAGAAAAAAGAGAGAGAATGGAAGAGAGAGTCACATCACAGGAATTATGGTGTTTCCATTAAACACAATAATACCAGTAAACAAACAAAACATGTCCTATGTTATTTTATGATAGTGTCATTTTGTGAAATTGTGATTTGATTGTGCTGTCATTTCTAAAAAATTAAAGCCACGTCTATGATGTTGTTCTCTAATGCAGAAGCACATTTGTACATTTTTATTTGCAGACTTTTTCTTGGAATATTGACTCAGACTCTGATTCAGACCATATTCACAGTCTGTCAATCTCTCTCTCTCTCTCTCTCTCTCTCTCTCTCTCTCTCTCTCTCTCTCTCTCTCTCTCTCTCTCTCTCTCTCTCTCTCTCTCTCTCTCTCTCTCTCTCTCTCTCTCTCTCTCTCTCTCTCTCTCTCTGCTCTCTCTCTCTCTCTCTCTCTCTCTCTCTCTCTCTCTCTCTCTCTCTCTCTCTCTCTCTCTCTCTCTCTCTCTCTCTCTCTCTCTCTCTCTCTCAAAGAATAACAAATTACATGTATGTACAACAAATGTCTCACATCTCTGGAGGAGCAAAATCAGGTCTTGACATCTGATAGCCACATTTAATCATTTTATAGAACTTTGAGTCCACCGGGATGTTGGGGTAAGGACTCTTACCTGCACAAACATAAAAAACAAACAAACAATAAAGGAACAGTCCAGTATAAAAAGCAGCCTGATAAACACATTCAACAATGACGTCTTACCCAATGAGAAGATCTCCCAGAGAAGAATGCCGTAAGACCAGACGTCACTCTGAACTGTGTACACACCCTCAAAAATACTCTCCGGAGACATCCATTTGACAGGTAGTCGAGCCTACATGGACAGTGACATTTGTTTGACAAGTGTCATTAGTGTGTGCGAGTGGTTAACAATGCCAGGGCGAAGGGTTTGCACATACTCAGAAACAACTGTATAGTATAATTCTGTAAGTATGCATGCTCTCTTACATTTCCTTTGACCACATAGTTGGAATCATTCATGATGTCTCGCGCCAACCCGAAATCACAGATTTTAGCCACTCCTCTGTCGGTTAGCAGAACATTCCTCGCTGCCACATCTCTGTGGATGCACTGAAGAGAAGACACCAGAACATTGTGTTTAGATAAACTGACATTATCCAAAGGAGTTTTATGATGTGGCTATCAGTTCCTCCAGATCTAATGAGATTATACAACTCATCATGCTGTCATTTTAATGCAAGAACTCACGTTTTTAGCAGCAAGGAAGTAAAGTCCTTCTGACACCTGAAAGGAGAATCTAAGCAAATCGTCCATGTCCAGCCATGAATCTTCATCCTGATTCTCAAAAGAAGAATCTAAAGCACAAGAGAAAGTGAGTGAATTTTGACAGCGGGTTATTTCAAGTCAAAATGAAAGAGAGACAATTTATTGTTTTTAATGTGTGTTAAATATTTGTAGCATTTTTTATGTGTATCTCACCAAGAAGTGAGTTTGTATGTCTGGATGTGGCTGGTCTCATGTCCAGATAATGAGCAGAGCAGGTGCTGGAAATGCCACTGTCACTGTGAAATCAAGACAAAACCCGTTAGATTTTAGTTTAAAAAAAACATTGTCAAGATGAGGTACTGTGATGAATAAGTCCTTGTTTAATGCCACTTAAGATTATTTTGGTTGAATAAACCTTCTGAGAAACGTCCGTTCAGTGGTCACGTTCTTGTAATCCTTTGTCTCCTCTGGAACGTTCTGGATTGTCATTACAAAGTTCAGGAAGGATTCAGCTTTGTGACGCAGAAAGTTTAAGAGGTCACCGTGGCAACAGTACTCGGTGATCACCAGCACTGGGCCTGGAAATAAAAATACACACAGTTTTCAGCATAGGACTGACTTCTCACAAGCAAATAATGAATGCGTGCATTCTCTAGTTTGAAGGCTATGGTCTGATCAATGTATAGAGTCATATGGTCAAAAATGACATCAGACACTAACTTGTTAATGAATGAATTAATGAATGAATGTTACCGCCATGTGTGCAGGCTCCTAGCAAATTCACAATGTTCTTGTGCTGCCCAAGATGACTGAGAATCTTCAGTTCTGACATCAGGGCTTCTCGCTCGTCTGGATGAGCACTAGCTGCTCCGAGCACAAAGTTAAACACACACAATATTAACAGATTTGCTTTATTCACATAATAGCAGATATTTTCTTATTTGCATATTTTTCCTTATTCCATATTTTTTCTCACCTTTAAGCATTTTCACAGCCACACGTGTGATGTTGTCGTCTTTGCCCAGACCGTACGCTGTGGCTTCCACCACCTTCCCAAAAGCTCCCGCGCCCAAAGTCTTACCTGCGTACAAATCATAACCATTAGGACACACACGCCTCACAAGTGACATGTCAGCGGACGGGTACCAACCCAGCTTCAGTTTGTCTCGTGGAAACTCCCACTTCTCGTTGTATGGCAGTTGTGTTGGGTCTATGAAGGTGTAGTTATTTCCATGTGTGGCTTCAATTATCTTCCAGCGGATCTCGTATCTGGGTTTCTAACAACAGAGAAAAGATGTGAATGGGACATTGCAGTCTTGATTAAAGACCTTGAATGACTAATTGACATTAGGAGCAGGCTTGTGTAATGAGACAGGATTGGACTTGACACCTGTTTGTACTTGTAGAGCAAGAAGCAGAGAAGAAGAAGAAGAAGCGTCAGGGCGGCTGCTCCTCCAGATAATGTGCTGGTGAAGAGTTTATCTGAAGAACATCACATACATGACAGCAATCAGGAACAAGAGACAACTCCTTTTCTTTAGAAAAATATTTTTTTCAAGGTTTACCAGAAACTTCCATGGCAAAAATGTGGCTGTCTTGGCCGACCAGATTGAAGGCCACGCACACAACTGTCATTCTCTCACTGGCCGGTCCTACAGTCAGAACGCTTTCCACACCCACAGTGCCAGACTGTTCCTTCTGAAACTCCACCGTCTGAGTTACAATCGGCTCGAGGCCCGTAGAGTTATCTGTGCATCTGCCAAACACGTGACATTACATTACAAATTCAAGTGTGCTTTAGAGACAAATGATATTTACATTACACATATTCATTCAGCAGACATGTAAGCCTTTAAATGATGTAAGACATACGAGACAGTGACTCCGGTGCACTGGTACCAGAGGATGCTGGGAGCTGGATATCCATAAGACCTACATGACAGGGTCGTGACATTCTCCCATCTCACCATGGCAACTGGTTTCTCTGAGGTCAAGAAATAAAAATGTCTTTTATTCATGGCAGAAAATAAATATGAATTTCCCCCTAAACATTTAAGAGTCATGGCCACTGTTCTGTTATTTTCAGGAATATTATGATGAGTTAAACAATACCATTTGGATGGTCAATTTGGACACTTTTGATTGATGGTAAGAAGACTTTAAAAAGAATACACAGAAGAATTTACTGTACTTACTGTACATTTTAATATCAAATGTAATGGAGGCATTTCTCATGGCGCTCCGCACGTGCAGCGTGTAGTGACCCATTTCCATGAAGTTAAGCCTCTTAAGAAACAGCAACACCTCGTACCTGCAGATTCATCAGATGTGTTCATCAAACTCACCTACACATGTGAACAGTTTTTCAACTGATATTTTCTGACCTGTCATTATAGTTGTAAAATCTTTGCTCTAGTAGAGATGCATTATGGGATGTTGGGGTGTCCCACCAGTGAGACGTCAAGGGGGGATACGCTTCAATGAAAACCCCCAGATCTACATCGTCACCTTCACTGACCTCAATGGATAGATTGTGATGGACGACTTTAGACGAGAGTTTCGCTGACAGTCGAATGTAGGGCTCATCTGTCACAAATCAAATGTCAGCGAGGCTTTGCACTGGTTTCCACTGACTGACAGTACAGAAATGGTTTTGGGGACATTCTTACCCACGACGAGCAGCTGTGTGGTGGAGCTGTTTGCTCCGGCTTCATTCTGTCCCGTGCAGGTGATGTTACCTGAATCAGACAGTGTGACCTCTGGAATGATGAGGACGCTTTCGATGGCCAGTCGATCGCCTTCCATCGCAGATTTCTCGTTAGCTTGGGGCAGCTGGACATGAAAATGAACCCATATATATATATATGCATTGAAAACTGAAGAGGAACAATTGAAGAGACTTTTGTACAGAGCAATATGTACTGAAGAGTGAATCTCATGCACTATAAGTATTATTTACTGTCTATATGTCATTATTGTTATTGTACCTTTTTCCAGACTTACTTATATATATAAATACATATGGTAATTTAATATGATTAAATTATTTTTTTCTTGAGCTGGAAGGTACTCAGTGTCAACAAATCACATATCATGTCATTAAATATAAATATATATACACCTGTCTAGATGAGTGTTTCCAGGTAACGTTGTAGTAAAAGTTTGGGTTATTGGTGGTACAGCTAATTTGAAGTTTCTCTCCCACCAGTCTGACGTACTCGCTTCTCTCTAAGTAAACGTAAGGAGGAAACCGTAACCCTGAAAATGAATAGCTTTATTATTAACACTGACAACTAATAATAGTTCATGAATGGTAATCGTGTCAAAAGAATTTCCTAATTTTCAACACTGTCCTGAACTCACTTGGTATGATGTTTATTGAGAAAGTCTTTGACACTTTCTCAACTCCTCTAATTCTCGCGCTACACACATAGTCTGCGTTGTATCCCGCGTGAACGTTCCGAATCAGGACACCCTTTCTGGGGTCAAAGGTCATGTTCATGCCATAGGGGACAGCTGAGCTGTTATCCATGCGAAATGTAAAATGCGTGGCGTTGGGGTTGGTCAGTAGACAGGGTAACAGCAGATCTTCACCTTCTTTTCGTACGTAACGCAGAGACGTGCTCGGGGTGACAAACAGAACCTGTGGATCTGTAAGATATATTTACTTTTTTCATCTGTACATGCATCTGTATATGAACATCGATATGAAAGTTAACTGAGAAAAAGAAATGAAAGTGTTTCTTCACTCACCCCTCACAAACACATGGAGAGAAGAAGCATTTTCTTTGCTGACATAAACGCACGAGTATGTCCCGGTGAATTCTGCAGTGGCTTTTTCCACATGGAAACTGCGGATGTTTCCAGTTCTCTTGGAGATGAAGCGTTTGTGTTTAGCTAGTCGTGGAATCCATGTTACTGGGCCATCACCTTCACAGGTCAGATGAAGGGTAGAACCAGAGTCTAAAATCACATCCGGACTTGCCAGGACTTCAGAGTTCACCATGATCTTGGGTTGAGACCAACCTGTCAATTAAATGGCAGAAGGCAATATCTCATCTGATGTGCCAGCATTTAATACGTTGTTATGTTCAGGTTTTTTCAGAAATGATCTAAGGTCTCTGAATTTAAGTTGAAACATTGCGATCTCTTCAGAAACTAAATGAGAATAACAGTAATTACTGGGGTCTTTTCTTATGGAGAAACATATGAGAGGCAAAAGACTTCAAGAGATCTTTATGATCCACTACATTAATGTTGACAAATACTGTAAGTCAGTGTTTCCTAAACTTTTACAATGTCATACCCGTCCAAACAATTACAGTTACTATCTACATAATCCTGTTAACGGTCACCGTACCACAGGAGGAACCCCTATGTTATTTCCCTATTCACTTAATATTTCATATCTGAATTTTAATTTATTCATGACAATCTATAAATTGATGAAAAGCATATAAGACTTTTGTAATTTTCATAACAATAAAGACAAACAAAAAATGTTACTGTAATTTATAAAACACCTAAAATGAAAAAATTTTGTTGACTAATGTCTAAAAATTAAAAAAAAATTTTAGATTTCTGCTGTGACATATATCAAGTTAATAATAAAAAATAACGTTAATTTAACGTTAATTTTAATTAATTAATTAATTAATTAATTGTATGTAAATTAGGTAAAAACATTACAATTATTACCGTTATCTGAGCAGTGTGTGTTTGTGTGTATGTGTGTTTGTGTTTTTTGTCCTTGATATTTATTGCACAATCAGCAAAAATATCTTAGTCCTTCTCTCACTTCTGCTTCCATTTCTGACACACAGACTGGAACTTTCAGTCTGTGATCATATATGAATACACACTTACAGTCTGATTAAAATCATACAATTGTTTATACAAATAAAGAGTAAGATTGCTTCTTATGAAAGATTTGCATCAATACCATATATTTCATAACACACACACGCATGATTGAAATTGTCCTGCAGGATTTCATAGTCTCTTAGACAAAGAAACAAGCTTTACAAACACATGAGCGTATCTAAATCTATCAGTGCCGTTTACATGATCATTCAAGACCAAAGATCTCTAGACTTACACCATTTTTAAACAAGTTAAATAAAAAAGCCAACTGGAAACTTTTATGCGTCTTAGTTAGTTTCTGTTAATAATCACAGATTACTGAGTAAGAATGTAAAACACACAGTGTGTGTGTGTTTTCTCATGGATAACAATACATTTCTATTTCAGAACAACTAAGACGTTACGAGACAACAGTTCCAGTCTAAAATCACATTTCATCTCAATGTTTTATTACCAGACAGACAGGTTTAAAGCACCTGAATCACAGAAATCTCATTATATCCTTAGGAGAAATATGGAAAAGACTTTGGCTAGTCTCAGTTTGTTTCCCCTGTAATCTGATTGTTGTCTAAGAAATACATTTGTGTTTTTATTTCATGCAGGGCTATATCAGAAATTAGGATTATCATCATAAGTGTCACCTTGAGCTCCAGCGTCCAACAGCCCCAAGATGAAGAGGAGCGCAAACATCTCGTAGATCCTCTTGAGAAGTTTCTTAGGAGTTTGAGTGTCTTTCTGCTCTGAGGAAACAATGAAAGATTTCAACCTCCTTCAACAGTCACTTCTCATTTCTCTTCACCAGGATGTGACATGACTGGAAAATCAGCTGACCGGCTATAATCTTATAAACAGATTCTGTAATCATCATGTCTGCACTGCAAAAAGGTTCAGGTTTAAATCAATGCATATTGTCATAAAGTTAATATTAATTTTGCTTATCAGAAAGTAAAGATGTTTACATTACTTAGGAAAAATACTGAAATATTTGAAAACTAAATATATTTTATCAAAGCAAAATAAAAAAATAAATTACTGGAACAACTGGAATTGAAAGCCACAAGCTAAAAAATCAATACCTCACAAAATTTTCACCCGATGAATCTCTTGCAGCTGCTGTTTTTATTCCAGTATTTTCCAGTCTGAAATTAAACAGGCTTTATACGATCACATTGAGTTTTACATCCACATCATGGTATTTAAGTGAAACAAATATGAATCCAGAGTACTGAGAGCTGTGAGGATTCTGGGGTTCAGTCCATGACAACTTTAACAAACTCTCCACTGTTCAAACATCCACATGATCAGAGAGAGACTTCAGCATCTGTTTATGTGTGAAGGACGTCTCATGAGCTCCGGCTCTGTTCTATCAGCCACAAACACATTGCATGCCATAATCCATTTTTTCACTCAAACAATCTCCATTTCAGTGTTTAGCAGCTTCTTTTTTTGCTCTAATTAGAAGCAGAAATGTAAAGATTCAGAAGGTGTTTCAGGAGGAACAGTCTGCACCATTGTGAGAAAAGAAAGGATAAAATTCTCTGTTCCAACCTCTCTAGAAGAATTAAACACTTGCAAATCTGACAAATTGTTTACTGGAGACTATTTACGTTATATAACCCAATAGGGCAGACGGTTTGATGCTGTATTAAAGTCAAATGCTCATCCAACACTTTATTATTAATGAGATATCATCTAATTTTCCTGGTGTTCACATTATTTTGTCCAACCCCTGTACATTTTAGAGTGCTACAGGTTACAGTGACAACAATACTTTACTTTAGACATCTGAGACAAAGTTTATTCTTAATATAATAAAGATTTGCAATCTCTATAAACTCTCCTAAACTACACAAGATCAAACTCTGAGCACTTAAACCTTCTTCTAAAGACCAAAGAAAGCCAAGACTAAAGTATTTATTACAGTTCTTCTTTTATTGCACAGTACATGTAGTGTGTACAAAATTTCTATACAAAAATATACTTTTAAACATACATGTAGCTTTGGTACCTTCGAGTGTATAACTTTACGACTATACGTGTATTAAAATGTGCATGTTGAATAATGTCTTGTGCATACATAGAAATAAAGTTTAGTGTTAAAGTCACGAAAATGATTAAAGTATAAAAACTAACTGTAACTTTGTGCTTGAGCATTTATAACTGACAGCAAATGGATTTTGTTTGTTTGCAAATGGCTTTTTGGATGTGGTACTAATATCAGAAAGCCGTTCGGTTACTGTACAGTTTAACAGCAATGAAAAGATTTGAAGATTAGAGTTGTGTAGTTGTGTGACATATATTTATGTCATTTCAGAGCTACTAAAAAAGCCGTTCAGATGAAAAACATACACTGATTTCTGAACTATAAAGTACCTCGAGTTTATCATCATCAACATTCAGACATAGAAAACTGTTGCATCATCAATCTCAAACAAAATAAATTCATTTGTGTTGTAACACCATTCTCTTTACAGAGAAACAAAATTAAAATCAGATAGACTTCATTACTTCAACTTGTTTCATCTATTTGCTTCCTTTACCTATTAACGTTAAAGTGCATTTTTGCTACAAGGATCTTTTGCTAAGAAATCAGCTGCTAAAATCTAAAAACAAAGACTGTTGTCTGAAAATGATAATACACACTTCATCTGAATATTACTCTTAATAGCAGAGAATGCGTTTTAACACAACAGAGCTTTTAAATGTAAATTAAACCATAACAAATTAAATAGCTAAAGATAAAGTTTTTGTAGCTTTGCCGTCTGCAGTTCATAATACTGAGTTGTACCATGTAATAAAAAAATACAAAAAAGATAGAAAAGACCAAAATCATTCCAAACCTTCACAGATGTCAGTCTCTGAAAGTCTTAGATATCAACATTCTGCTGTTGTTTTGCATATTTATATGCCAATATCAAGCTATCAATTTTAAATAATCTGATGAAAATGAAAATCAAAGATTTCACTTTGTGATGTCACAGAAAACTCTCTTCCACTTCTGGGGTCTCTGAAGCTTCCCTAAGAAGATGCTCCTGCTCGGCTTCGGTACTTGGTGTTTCCATGGAAACCGTCTCCTCATCAGAGCTCATGGAGCTGTAGAAGACAGAGAGCAAAGCAAACAGAGTCACTCACTCCAACAGTATTATGAGCTGTACACCTCTAGAGGGCGAGACATTTACAAACTTATGTTCATTTTTGTACAAATTAGTAATATATTCTTCACAGTTTTTACGCTTTCATTAACAACCTATTAAATCTTAACCTGATAACTGTTACTGCACATACTGAGCATACACATTAAATGCACTATCCAAACTACAATTTTTATTTTTTTATTTTAGGTATTTAAAAAAACCATTAACAATATTTTTTTTATTTAATGTTTTCAGTTTATGTTTATCCTAATTATAATTTGTCCAATATTTATTCTTGAGTCTTATTACCAATATTATCATATAAGTATATAATAACAACATTGTCCCGATTAGATTACAATTCAACTATGAAATTTTAAAGTGAATACTGAATAAAAGTGTTTATCCAGTTAACAGGTTAAAGATCTTAAATAAGAAATTGCTGTGAACTGCACAGAGCATGTTTTTTACAATGAAAAGGGAAGCGAGCGAGCGATCTGCTTGACTCATGTTTTCCTTCAGTTTCTGTGGTTTCAAATGCTCTGCTTTATTTATTTCTGTCAGTGGTACCTCAGGGGGCTTTCCACAGGCATCATCACGTCCTCAGTCTCATCCTCTGGCTTTGGGTCCGGGATGGGAATGATGTATTCATTATGCGGAGTCTCTGCGGCCGTACTGTCAATCTGAGGACGAGGAGTCGGGTTGGGTTGAGTTTCTGAAGGAAACTCAGAGGAAGACAACGCCACCGGAAACGGCGAGGGAACACGCGGCTTCACACGAACCACAGCGGGGTGATCGCTCTTCAGAAAACTGTCGCTCACTTCAGAGTATTTCTGAGAGACAGACAGACAAATGAGCAGACCGACCAATAGACAGATAAAAAACAGTCAATGCTTTTTGCAGCTGTGCAAATGATGAAGTCATAATAAGTTTGTTGTGTATTGTAAAGTACTGGAGTATAATGATTAAAATATTTTAAAACATGACAGGAATATTAAAATAAGTTTTGTGTGATCTGTGAGGAAATTAAAACAAAGAAACCTTTTTATATCCGTCTGACAGAAGGTTCCCCATTGAGTGCACTAGAAAAGAGAACTCTGGACGTTTCTCAAACTTCTCATCCCAACATTTCTTCATGATCTCATAACTGCACAAGAACAACATAAACTACATTCACATCATCATAATCATCTCACCTCACGCTCACTTAAACAAGCTAAAAGCATCACATGATTGTGACGAATATATAACATGGAGGATGTTTGATAAATGTTATTTTAATGTATGCTGTGAGAACATACATGCCATCTGAGGCGTACGAGGGTTTGGCCATACGGTAACCTCTTTTTAGTGCACTGTAAAATAACTCGTTCATCGGCAGGTCTGGATACGGAGTTCCTCCTGCAACATCACCAATGAAACTACATGAGGAAAAATTCTTTGTGTTTGACAAACAACAACTGTCAAAATCAAAACAGCAAGAAGGTGAATATCTCAAAATCATGTCCATGTCATATATCACCAAAAACAATCATTTGCATATAAAAAGTGACAGAGATTGTATTTACAGTAGGTTATTGTATACTACATACTTCATGTATGTTAAAATACTACAACATACAAAAATATATAATCCTGCTTTTTAGAAATCTGGTCACATCATGTTAAAATGATGGTGAGGATTTTTTAAATAATGATTTTTTAAAAATATGATAATATTTAATACATAATTTTTAAATATGACACAAGGTCATTTCTTGACAGTTTTTTGTGAGTTCAAATAAATAATGTACTTATAAACTGACTGATGGACTCACCCAGAGTGAAAATCTCCCACAGTAAGATGCCGTAAGACCAGACGTCACTCAGCGTAGTGTACAAGTTATGAAAGATGCTCTCTGGTGCCATCCACTTCAGAGGGAGAAAAGTCTGTCGAGAAATACACAAATCCTCAATGCAGTTATTATTATTATTATTATTATTATCAGATGACAGTGGACAGAAGTGGGATCAGGGTCATGGACGTACGCTGCCTTTGGAGATGTAGTTGTTATCGTGCATGATGTCTCTGGCCAAGCCAAAGTCACAGATCTTGGCCAGTTTGCCCTCACAGATCAAGACATTTCTAGCTGCCAGATCTCGATGGACACACTGACAATCACACAAAAAACAATTTTGTCAGGGTTAGAAAATATCATTAAGAATAGAAACTATAAAACTTACAAGTATTTGTATGGTTAGGGTGCATAAGAACATATTTATTAAATGAACCTTAATTAAGATTTATGAAACTAGAGATGGTAATTAAGATAATTACATTCTTTGCTGCGAGAAACTCCATGCCTTTGGCCACCTGATAACTAAAACCCACGAGATCAGTGTAACTCAGGACTGGAGAATCACTGATGATCAGAGAGCCGTCCACACGCTGACCTGTGACATACACACACACACACACAGTCTTGATGTTTCATATACGTGTTACACTGTGTTATACAAGTTATCTGGAAGTATCCTGGTGTACTGTATGGTAATACCATCATACATGAATATGTTGTTATATATCAGATTTTATTATAATCCGATATCATCACCGCAGTACTGTTATCAGGGTGATCTGCATGATATCAAATCGCAGGCAAGAATCTGCACAACCTTCAAATAAAACATCTCTATAAATACAGCATGACACATTTCAGTCGCCGCGGTAACCTGAAGCTTTTCAGGAAGAACCTCAGTGAACATCCTGTCAGATCAGGAAGCGAAAGCATTATTTATTCTGTTATGCCGTGAGTCGCTCTCATAAGACACATACAGACACACACAGTTTCCTCTGTTCTGTTGTCACTTGGATTATTCGTCCAAAGTCAATGTTCCTCATTTAAAAACAGAACAGATCTTGTGGTTGGCACAATATTACAACAGAAACTATTAAATGGGATTCATAAATTACATTTAAATTCAGTAAAGGTGAGTCAGAACATTCATCATCTCACAGTCAAATTGTTTCCTCCGGGGTTTTTAGGTCAAGCTGAACTCATTCTTGACAGTGTTTAACATGAAGAGGAAGTAATAAAAGACCAATTAATGAAATCTTATTGTGATTTTACTATTATAGACGCAACAAGCAACTGAAGGACATTGTACCTTGCTCTTCATAGATGTCCTGCTGGTAAGGAGACTCGTAGGGTGACGGCTGGATATCGGCATATTTGATAGTGTCCGTCAGCTCTTGCATTGGAACGTATTCTGTCCTCTCATCTTTGGTCATGTCCATATAACCTCCATCGGACTCGCTGAACGACACGTATCTACAGATCACAGCAGAGCAACAACCTCATGATGTTTAACACAAGATCACCTGCTCTTTACACTGACATTTTACAGTCATATCTGTAGTATTTATCTGTCTGAAAGCTGACATCACACAGTGAAGACATCATACAAAGAAGACATGCATGTATGACATTTCCACATATGAATGTGAATGGCACTGGGTTTGTAAAATACAGCAGCATAAAAAGAGCATGTGTGTAATGGTGACGTTCTCATACTCTTTCCCGGCCGGTACATCAGCATCAGTACAGATCTGGCGGCTGTTGCCGTTGGTCACGTGGTTCTTGTCGGTGTAATACTGGAGGAAGCTGTGCTTGTTCCTGTGCAGATAATCCACCAGATCACCATAACGACAGTACTCTGTTACCAGATACAGCGGACCTGAGCCGAAAAAACAAGACGGATGCTCAAAAGATCTGCCATGATGTTGAAAAAAGTAGATGATTTATTATAAAACGCAGTATTATTTCACTTTCAAACTAGCGCCTGAGACCTTGTTTGGTGCAGGCACCCAGCAGGTTCACAATGTTCAGATGAGGACCAAGATGACTCATGATCTTCAGTTCAGACATCAGAGCCTGCGTCTCGCTCCGCCGAGCCGTCGCTACGGTTACCAGAGTGAAAATAAGCATCATGTACACGTTCGTGTGTAATCGTGTGTTTGTTTACTGTGCTGTGGATAATTTTACACATACATTTGAGCATCTTCACAGCCACTTTAGTTGCGGACTGAGAGCGGCCGAGACTGTACGCCGTCGCCTCCACAACGCGACCGAACGCTCCTGATCCTAACGTACGACCTGAAGAAACAAAACACAAACACTTGTTACAGCAGGTTATGAAAGTTGAAAGAATGCCTCGACATTTGAAATCTATTTTAAAGAGGAAATGTGTTGGACGGGAGTTCTCACCCAGCACCAGACTGTCTCGTGGCATCTCCCACGCCAGGTCGTACGGCAGGTGAATTGGGTCAACATAGATGTACTCGTGTCCATCCAAACTGACCGATTCGATCACCTTCCACCTAATCTCATACCGTGGTTTCTGCAGGACGGCAAAGTTTCAGGTTATTAATATTAAATCTCTAAGAGCTGATGGAGTCACTGGAGTCTTTTAATTAGAAGATTATTTGTTGAGTTCTTTTTCTTCATGAAAACAGTTTACGTTACAGTTTGTTTTGGATGTGATGTCACTAACCTTCCTCCACACAGCGATGAGGATGATGATGGAGATGATGGCAATGACCACTAGTGCCAGAACGGCAGCCAGGACAGCCACCTGTGAGAACAACGCTGGAACCAAAAACAAAACATAATCAGTGGTGTGAGTTTTGGGAAGCCTGTGTTAATGTTAAAAACTCTTTATGATACACTAGAGCCTGACAAAGAACCTTTCAGGAATATCTGTTTGGATGTTTTGTAATTCTTATAACAGCACAAGAACAATTCACCCATAATTCCTTGATATTAATTCAATGCAGCTCTCATCACACATGATAGATCTCGAGTAAGTGTTTGTCTGTTGCATTAACAGGTGTTTGTGAGTGTGTGTGTTCTGGTTTTCTCACAGCTGAAACAGTATCAGGTTCTCACAAACTTGCTGCCAAATTCATGCTGCTTATGAAAAGAACTGAAACCAAAAGCCACTCTGTGTTTGATCTCCACGGGTGCTGCTTCATTCAGATATTCACATGAGGGCTTTAGCTGAAGAACACACACACACAGTATTTGTACTCACTGCTGTTAAGCAGTCTGATGTCTCGGGCTCGAGCTCCTTTCTGGTTTTTGGCCTCACAGCGGACGGTGAGCAGCTGCGGCCGCAGGAGAGTCAACTGACTGTGAGTCTGATGGATTTTGCGAGTGATGTTGTATGTGATGTTAGTCTGGATGGTGATGCTCTCCGAATCCTCCACCAGAGGGCTCCATACTGCACTTCTGTTACTGCATCTTATGAAAAGACACAAGGACTGTGTTTACACTACCAAACTATTCCAAGTACAGATCAACAAACTGTATAAATGAAATACTACATCAAACTAGGCAGTATTCATCAGAGCACACAGTGTCGAATACTGTATCCCACAATGCAGTGCGCTGGACTTAACCTTCCATTCCTAATCAGATGAAGAAACTTTCTAATCTGATTTAATTACTTGCTGAATCAATCACACCACATGATGAGGTCACGTAACAATATAGCACGCTAACGTTAGAAGTATTTCTCATTTTGAAATGTAAAAGCACTTTTTTGTGTGTTTCTCATTAGTAGTAATTGAACACACAGTGTGCTGGCAGACTTCATTCATGAGTTATGTTCATGTGAGCGCTCGTACAGTAAGTGTGCTGTGATGGATCAGAGGTGTTCTGTCATAGCCGTTACAGTATATATGCTTTACATTATTCATACTGAAGTGTTTCATAAGAACATGCACAGTATTCAGACGATACACAAAACACATTCAAGCTAACGTAATGGACAGCTACATTCTCATCGACCGCGTTCCTTTCATCGTGCTGACGCATGTGAGTTTGTAATGCTTTTGGAAAGTATAATGTGCAAACTCATCATGTACAAATTTACTCGTCTCTAAAACAATCTTTATGAAATATGAATGAGAATCATCAAAGGAGAAATATATTTGAAGACGCTGGCTAACATCTGAGACCCAAAAACAGGCTTCTGTTTCAATCTCAGATTGTTCAAGAACACGTGCTTCAGGAGATTGATCATCTTTCAGACAAGTGGGAACAATATTTGTTTATTTTGTATAAACTGAAAAAAAACAGTTTATGAAATGAAAAATAATCCAGATTTAACGTAGACAAATTTAGCAATGCTAAGATAAATCTAGATAAATGTGTTTGTAACGATGTGAATGGAGAACGCATTACCTGTGCATACCGTCACAGCTGAACCAGTGAATGCTGGGAGACGGCACGCCCTCTGCCACACAGCTGACCGCATGTCTCTTACCCGACAACTGATAGTCAGATAGTTCAGTTATCTGAGGAGGAACTACAGAGGCAAAACATGATATCAGCAGCATGGATCATATAAATAAAGAGACTTTAAGAATTATCCACCACACTTGCTTTGAAAGTTTAAATTCGAACACACACACAATTAGTCTGCTTGCAGGAAATGTTGTTTGATGGGGGTGAAAACGGATGTCAAACTGTCTCACCTTTCACCTCCAGGTCAAAGGTCATCTCTTTAAAGTCATCTTCATTGCGGACATTGACAGTGTAGAGACCCATCTGCTCCAGTCGGATCCTCACCAGGGTCAAGGTGCTGACAAACCTGCGACAGATCCACAGCAAACCTCAACAACCATATCCTGTGGACTGGCATTCTAAGTGGAGTTTTATGAAGTGGCTCATTACCTGGTCTCATGTTCCTGTCTGGTCTTCTGTCCACCAATTACGGCTCCGTCTTTAGTCCAGCTGACGGTGGGTTTGGGATACGCCTCTATCTCTACTCTTAGCTCGACGTTCTCGCCGAGCTGCGCCGAGACGTTCCTGTCCGGATGTGACGTGAGAGTCACAAAACCTCTTTCTACAGACAGTGATTAATACAACATCAAGTTATACGCACAGATTTAAAGTGTGTCGCGTGCGCTTGCAGACTGGCTGTTTAACCCACATAATAAATCTATTGATTCTGAATGTGGAGCAGCTGAGCTGCCAAAGACACAGAACCAAAACAAGCAAATGACTGGAAAAATACACGCCAGCTTTTTGCTTCTTCTGAAAAAAATTGTGTTAGCTCATGCAAAACTTCAAGTACTAGGCTGGGGTGTTTTGAGTGGTTGCTAGTCAACTGTAATATGGTTTAATTCCTGTTGATGTTTTCTGTATATCAAGGCCAACGTTTGATGAACGAAAACGTATCCTCTAAAAACACAACGTGAACAGGGAATCCTGCTTCTTACTCTGCATTATCTACTGAATATTGCATACGTTACACCGAAGTCATTACCACCACTTACACGGGTGCTAAAAGTAAACCGTCCAACCTAAAGTCATTGCTGTGAAGCTCGGCGTATGTGTGCTTTCATTCACTCTCAATGTCTGCATTCACCTGCTCTGAGTTTGTTTGCTCTGAGCGAAACCGCTGGAAGACTGATGTCTTGTTTTCAAGTAGCTCTGCATCACAGATCAGTTCAGAAGATGCCAGACAAATTTCACATGATGAAAAGCGTCTTTTGATATTAGACTTCTGTCTGCCCAGCATATATTTACAAGCTAAAACCTGTATTAATCTGCACATATCTGAGCGTTCATAGAGATTAGAGACTAAAACCACTGGCACTATTGAAGGAAGAACATTAAAGGTATCTGTTGGCTTTTATTATAAATAACTACATGGCGAAAATCAGATTAAATCTGCTTGATTTAACATATCACAACTGCCCCATTTAAATGAGATTAATTAATTCATTTATTTATTTATACTGTAATATAATACTGTACTGTACTGAAATAATGCTGAAGTGCTGCAAGGTAGTATCTTCCTAGGCGCTTTAGTATCAAACAAATGACACTCCCCTGATGTGTGATGTATGTCTGATGTATGAAGCGTGTTTATCTGCAGTTTTTACCCAGTACAGTGATGGTAATACTGGCCGAAGCTCTCTGGTCTTGAACACCTTCATGAACGTGACACACATACTCTCCAGAGTTAGACAGAGTCACATCTGTGATGTTGAGACAGGAGCGCATGTTCATCGCGGACAGAACATCTGTCAAGGGCTCAATATTCCCAACCTGAGGATCAGTAAGTGCAGGTTATATCAGTAAAATAATGTAAACCAGTCGGTTTAAAGAACTCAAGCTTGTCAATCGGTTCAAGCTGTGTTCTGAAAATACAGTAAACCAGTTAAACCAAACCTACACCTGAACGGCTTTAAACATGCTTTAAAACACGAACGAAAACACATTCAGTTTAAACAGCCAATCAAATGATTTGTTAATGCATCCAATCCCACTAAAAGATAAGCTTTTTCATCAGATATCATTGGTGGTGTCAGACAAAAGTGTTGTTATTATCATCATCAATGGAAACCAGACTGTCAAACTCCCTTAGCAATGAAAAAATGACAAAATAATAAAGCTGCCACGAAGTTACCATCCAGATCGCATTTTTTATTCATGACTAAATCGTTTTTCTTTTACTCCTTCACCACACTCTGGCTCATTTTTTGGATTAAAAAAACTGAAATACATGAAGATGAAGATTTGAAAGGTGTGGCTGCACATCTTGAGGTGATTTCAACAGTCTGAACGTCTCACGGGAGCTGAAAGTAGTGGAAACAAAGATTTATTTTCAGCCCACTCACATCTTTGTTGGGAAAGTCCCAGGAGAAGAAGACCAGCTCCACGCCGTGAACGGTACAGTTGACGTTCAGCGTCTCGCCCTGTTTCAGAACAGTTTTGGAGGCGTTGATGTAGGGTTCCAGTTCCTCGGGGGCTAAAACCATGTGTGCAAAAGACAGAACAATAATGCCTTTGTCTTCTATAAAACAAACAATCTGATGTGTTTATAAGAGATGCTATCTAACGAGAACAGATGTGTCTGTCTGAATTAATATAACGCTCATCCTTTACTTTCTCTTGCTTAGGAACAGGGTTAATTTATAAACAGAAATAAAAGATTTGCTACTTCTTTCCCTCGTCTCATGATTGGAAACATACCCAGGATACTAAAGACGTAGAAGGAGATGGAGTCTTTCTCCATGCCATTCAGCTCTCCTCTGCATTTATAGGTTCTGTCCTCCAGGGCGGCGGTGTAGCCCACGCTGGGGTTGTACGAGCCCCCCACCACCATCTCAGTGTCTCTGTCCAACAGTGTGACGTTTATCCGTGGATCTGTAACGAGGCACGGGATCGTCCCCTCCTCTCGAGTCTTAGTCACCATCACATGCTCGTTGTCCAGGAACCAAACCTCAGAATCTGAGACACAATGAATGAATATGAGTGAGCGAGCGAGGGAGGGAGTGAAAAGATTGATTGAGTGAGTGGATAAGTAAGTGAGTGAGTGAGTGAGTGAGCGAGCGAGAGGGAGTAAATAAGTGAGTGAGGAAGTGGATGAGTGAGTGAGCGAGGGAGTGAGCAAGTGAGTGGATGAGCGAGTGAGTGAGTGATTGAGTGAGTGAGTGAATAAGTGAGTGAGTGAGCAAGCGAGTAAACAAGTAAAAATAATGTTTTGCATAACTGTAGCACTTCTCGTATTATTGACTCCCTATAATAAACTGCTTTATTGCTTTCTGCACTACTGTAATTTGATTTAAAAAAAGAGTCTGCTAAAGTGTAAATGTTAATGATTTAAATAATGATGTCACTCCTGTTAAACACACAATGCTGTGATGAGGCAGTGACCTGCTGAACTACTGAAGTCAGAAATACTGACAGATCAGAATAAAAAAGTAAAAGCATGAATATTAGCATCAGTTCAATCTTACCGGGCACAAAGACGGTCAGCTCTCTGCTGTCACTGCTGCCATTTTCAGAACACACATACACACCCGTATGTCTCCACGTCACATTCTCCAGGCTCAGAACACTGGAGCTGGGACTTTGGTTCTTAATGTGGAACAATGGAACGTTCTCCTCTCGTTTAAAGCGCCAGGTGACGTTTGTCCAGCCGGAGCAGGTGATGTTGAAGGAGGAGTTTGCTGAGAGAACGACTTGTGAAACGCTCGGTTTGAGTTCCAGACCTGAACACAGCAGAATCACTCCTGCACACAACACACACGTCATCTCCCGTTACTTTATACACACTTACAATACTTTCAAGATTGACTCCAGACATGTATATATATATATATATATATATATATATATATATATATATAGATTTAGAATAGTTTGGAAAATGTTTATTTTTTCTGCATGATGTACTGTAGCTTGGTTAGGTTTCTTCCTCATCTGAGAATACAAATAAATCTGTATGTGTAAGAAATGAGGGATTTTATTGATGTGGTTAGTTCTGGATTGTAAAGTTATCTTTGGGTCTTGTTTAGTTTGTTACCTGTGCTCATGGCAGTCAGCTGGAACAGACAGATGGTGAAAGTCTTCATTCTGTGTTTCAGACGTTTTTCAACTGCAGACAGAAAGAAAAACAGATCAGAACAGATTCACTTCTCAGTCGTTCACTTATGTGAATGTTTGTCAGACACATGGAAAAGTACCAGCCTGATAAAAATCTGCACTATTGGTAGATTGAAATATCTTCTGCCGTATCTGAAGTATGAGTGGTCCAGGACCACAGAAAAACACACAGATCTGTTCTCATGCCCGACTGCACATGAACAGAAGCGTGTTTCACATCGCAGCATTTGCTGGCATCTACTGCAACATTCATTATGCAAAACACAATCAATCATTTCACAATGCTTACGATGAAATACTACAGCGTTACAAATACATCTACTGATACGGCTCTTCTCTGAAGATCTATGCCGTTGTTACAGTGTTCAGCATGGTTACTAGGGTGTTGCAATACGGTTGCTAATGTGTTGCTGGGTGCTTGGATAAACTTTTTCCCTCACTACCAGATTCACTCACGTCCTGGTCTAATACTGAAGTGTAATACTGAGAGTTTTGGTTAAAAAGTTATAACACTGCTGCTCAATTTACTCAAATTAGCAAATCCCACAAAAAAAACGTATTCTATTGGTTAAAAGGCCGAAGTATAACGTAAAGAAATGGACGTGTGACACCAGCAGGGACTGAAATGCTCGGTTTAGACCTTAAGAATTTGTTGTCTTTCGATGCTTCCTAAAAACAAATAAACAGTCAAGTTTACTGGAGCTTCTTAACTGTGAGAGATGTGTCTCTAGAGGTCAGAGGTCACAAATCCTCCAGGACGTGTTGTGAGTAAGTAAACACACACCGAGAGAGATGTGTGTTTATTGGACAGGGTTGTTGTGGGTGGATGGGGTGGAGTGGGGGTATTTCTGAGGTCTGGAAACAGTTAAAGTCAGATCACAGGGTGGGAAAAGCAGAGAGGGCGGAAGAACATATCAGAGAGACGACAAAAAAGATGTGGAGGAGGAAAACTTTGAGGCAGTCTGTGGAAAAACACTGAAATGTTCTTAACTGATAGAAGATGTTTTAGTACTCAGGTTTATTTTTAGCCACAGCATTCAACTTAAAGATTTATCATTAAATATAGGATATAATGATGATGACGCTCCAATGACGCTCTACTCGACTTAACATTTTACTTCAGGCAATAAAAGAGGAAGTTTTAATGCAGCAATGAAACCCTAACATCCCACACAAACCCTGTGAGAAGCTTCATTACGGCCTCCGTTCATCTACAGCTCAAACATAAACTTCATAAAGTCATGCTGGTCCCTCAAGAGACTCACGGCAGGAAGTGTACGAGCAGTGTGTATTCCCAGAAAACTTTCTCATGATCTTTAATACACACGGGACATGCCCAGAGACCCCTCATGTTTACCCATAACGCCAAACTGCAGTGTTAATATCATGAAACATTACAGTACATGTGTGATGTCTTACTATAAGTATTCCAGTCCTGTAGGGGTTAAAGAGTTCAACGGACCCGAAAATTCTGATTCAAAGCAGCAGGACAGACAGCACATGAATACAGGGAATATCCTACTGCCAAACAGCACAGCCATGAAAAAACTAAACGAGTGCACTGAATACACTCCTTTCAGAGAGAAAGACGGAGAGAGAGGCAGGAAAGAGAGATAGAGACTGAGAGGTTAAAAAAAAAAAGAGAGAAAGGGAATATGAATATGAAGGGAAGTCCAGGAGGATGCTGTCGGACTCTCTCTCTCTCTCTCTCTCTCTCTCTCTCTCTCTAGCCGCCACTGATACTGTGTGTGTGCGTGTGTCAGAGGGTGTTGGGCTGGGAACGTCGTGCCCGTATGACCTCTCTCAACATCCCCATCTCCACCAACACTCTTGAACGTGTCATTTCATGACACGGCAGCTACATCCCAGAATTCTGACACATGGCTTCCACACAAATCCATATAAACCCCTGAGCTGCTGATCTCTGCTGGGACACTAGAGATTGTTTAACTTAAACATCTGGCAGCGATGAGAAAATGCAGTGTGTGTTCTTGTGCTCGGCCTCATGGGAAACTAACACATGCTCAGAAGAAAAGTAAGAAAACAATGAAAGAGAAAAAAACTATTTTAGATGTTGCTTTTTTTGTTCAGCTGGAGGCTTCGCACATCCGGTGTGCATTCGGGAACATGTGTATGAATTTAGTGTGGGTGTGTGAGAGACACAAAAACACATAAAACCATGGAAAAATCCCCCTCTGAAAACTGCAGCTCTGAACTGTTGTAAATCCACCGCTAACCCAAAATCATCCTCGTAAAGACTGCAATCAAAAGATTTCAGTGTGAATATATCAACACTATTCACATAACTAGCACTGAATATAAACATCTGACACAACGATCCATAATCTGTGAGCATATAGAGAGAACAGGATAGATCTGTTGTGACATGACAGGTTTCAAAAGTCAACAGAACAACAGATTCCATCCAATCATGAAATCTAACTGGCTTTCATCGCTAGTGAATAATGGGAACAGCGTTTCCTCATGTCAAATACAGAGATGCTTATTTCTCTCTGCAACACACACACATACACACACTCATTTTGTCTCTCTCTTTAGTGTTTATTACAGATTACCCCCCAGCCGAACCTTTGGCACAGACTGTGGGAAAACTGATGCAACGTGTCTGTGTTAAAATAAATCTTTGTCTTTTTCTATCCCTTCTACCCCTGGGATGATGTGATGTGACCCCCGTCTGTCTCTGTTGATGCTACAACAATACATTTATGAGATTTAATTCAGACAGAGACTCTGATGAAGACACTATCATCTGTCCTTCTTTCTATATTCCTGTATCAGTCATTGGTCATGGCTATTCTCTGGTGTCTTGACGATCTTACAGTCATTGACTGCGACAAACAGCAGATTACTGACAATTGAGTGAAGGAAATTTGTTCTGATGAAAGAAGAAAAACGTCTGCTCTTAAAGGAATAGTTCAACATTTCTCTTGTGATTTACACATCCTCTCAGCTGTATATGGTTTCGGTTATTCAGTTTAACACAGATTTTTTTTTAAATTAGCATACACATCTATTATTAAAGTAATCTAAATGAGTCAGAGCCCGTGGCGCAACTACACTTCAGTGGAACCGAGTCTGAGTCCCGGTTCGTGGTCATTTCCTCTCTCCTCCCTATCACTTCTGTCTCCCTCCAATGTTTTATTAAAAAGCAAAGATGGCTTCTGATTTAGGTATCGATACGTCACGTATCCAAGGTAAAAAAAAAAACAATGAGTGCTCAGAAATGGTGACATGTCGATAACTCGAATCTCATTGGTCTTTGTGTGTCTTGTGACTAGTTGTCGTATATGAGAACCATTTAGATTTAAAAGACATTTTATAAAAACAACTGAAGTCATTTGAATTATTTTAATGATGAATGATTGTACATTTCAGAGGGCGAGTAAATGATGAGAAATTTTTATATTTGGGTGAAACTCGATCTTTGAAACCTCCCACAGCTGACGTTTCGATCAGCACAAGCTGTAGTGTGCACTTTGTAGTCCACATAAGCTCCGCTCAGCCGCTGCTAATGGAAAACACATTTAGAATCGCACTGGTATGTACGGGTGGGGGGGTTCAGGAAACAGCTGGTGATGCAGAAACCATAAGAAAGCGACTGGACTTCACTGCAGACTTATTCATGCCGTGACTAATGACTGTGTGTTCTAGATCCGAACAGAACTTTCTAATGACACAACAATGAGTAACGGAGCATTCTAGAACATCATGTAATGAAGGTTTTGCTTCAGTGAATGAGAACGGAAGAAACTGATATCAGCTGAAGAAACTGTATTAAATTTGCACAACGTCCTGCATCTCACAGAAGAGTCATTCTGAAAAATGTTTGCATGCGCATCATACACACACACTTACACCATGTCAACCTCACCGGTGTCTATTTTCATCTCATTTTAGGAGAAATATCTGGGATGCAGCTGATAACAAAAGTCTAAAGATAAGAAAAAGTCTCATGAGTTATAAAAGAGCAGCTGTTGAGTTATACAATTCTCACTGGATTGGAAAGAATCATATCATAATTGATAACTTTATCTTTAATATCTTTTTGACTTTAACAGCTTAGTGATTTTACGAGCAGCATATGAAGTAAGTTCAGAAGAATCTAAACAACTAGATTCTGGAATGTGACTGTTCTTTTCAAACGGTTATATCACTCACACAAACATTACGACTGGAGAGAAAACAGTGTTTCTGTGACGGGAGAACAAGACAAATAAACCATTAAAAGTACAGGCCAACACAAAGACAAAACTGCATTACAACACCTCACACACACACAATCAGCATCTTGTCATACGGAAGACAATAAAAAAGGCTGAGATTTCACAGATGTTAACAAGCGTGCGTAAAGATGTTCAAACACAGACAAGTTTGCTTTCTGTTGTTGAATTCAGGACATTCTTCTGAAAACGCAACATGTTTAAGACACAAATTTAAAGACACCCAGATATACAACTGTCCCACAACCACACACTATTCATCACTGTTCACATCCAGAGCGTTTGGAAGAACATCAATATTCAACGCTGTCAGATCAGTTAAAGTCTAAATGGCATCATATGAAAATATCACATTTAGCTGTTTTATGCTGTTTATCCTGCAAATACAGACATAACTGGAATATTTGAAAGCTGATTGTTCATGCAGCCCAAAAGAAAAAAAGAAGAAAATGTGCTTACATCTCTTACCTTCATCAACACAAACTTCAGATCAACAGCATTCATGAGAAACTCTGGGCTTTTCTAACTTTTGCTCTCTCTCGCCTCTCTTTTTATATGTGTAAGCAACAGTCTCTCCAGCTAACGGCACTTTCGGCCGGTCATACGGCTTGTGAAAGGAAAGATGGAGCAAAGGCTTTGGAGAGAGAGGAGGTTGGACATCACATATGTTTATTTAGTCAAATGACCACAGCAGGGTTCACTCACTAGTAAAGCTTTAAAAAAGCCAGAGGAAAAATCCTAGTGCACTATGGCAGTAACATTCACACTAAACCTTAAAGAATAATAAGCTCAATTCTCTCTCTCAGACAGCAGTGAGATTAAAGAGCAAACAGTGACTTTGCCTCCTGTTTTTTTTAGATGCGTCTCCTAAAGAAAAGAGGTTTGTGTAAGAGTTTTGTCCTCTTAAAGTTTTCAGAAGATATCTCAGTTTCAAACTCTGCTAGATCTCAGTAAACATTTCTCATAACATGATATAAACTATGTTTATCCACATTTGCTGTATAGCACTACACTCTTTACTCTATGGCCTCGTTTTTTCGTTTAATTTCTGTTAAGGAATTTTAAGAAAAACATTTGATAGCTGACAGTTAAAAAGAAAAGCAGTCGTACCTTTTGAAGAAGTCAAGCGTGTCTCTGTGTCTTCCAGAGGTTTGCTGGACCAGAGAAAACAGCCAGAACTCCTCAGCAACAGCCGTCTGTTCCCCCAGCACTGAAAACACACGAGACGCAGGGAGACGCTGGGAGAATAAGGGCCGTTTGGCAACTCTTACAATGAAGCGTCCAGCTGAAGAGAGGAGAAAAAGAATTAGAAACAAAAACAGGAGAGAAAGTTCTTTCACAGCAATTCAGAGCGTCTCAGTGCAGATGATCCAAAACCCATACATGAAATACGCAATGGAATATTGTGTGGCTTTAGTAAAGGGAAGGTGCGTCAATAGAAATGTATGAAAAACACACACACAAAGTTCCAGGGTCTGTTTTCAATCTTGGCTCTCTCTCTCTATTTCTTTCTTTTCCAGCCAGCAAGCGGAGTGGCTTGCAAATTCATAACAGTGTCCAAGAGCTGAGTAAGACCTTTTCTCTTTATTACACTGGGAGAGAGAGAGAGAGAGAGAGAGAGAGAGAGAGAGAGAGAGAGAGAGAGAGAGAGAGAGAGAGAGAGAGAGAGAGAGAGAGAGAGAGAGAGAGAGAGGTTTGTGGGAGGAGTGAACACAAAAGGTCCTGATAAACAGAATCTCGTTAACAGGCCTTGAACAGATGAACTGGACAAAACAGAACGAATTGGGAAGAAAAATTTTCACTTGCAAACAAAATGAGCAAACTTTCACTATTTCTCAGGACAATTAACTTTTTAATAGAAAATTATTTACATACCTAAAGTGACCTAAAGTCACTTCTACACAATTCAAAAGTTATTTTTCATTAATAGTGGGATTTATTGTGAACATGAACTGCTACTACTGGAGAAAGACACATACCTGTCTAACAGAACATAAAATCTTTCGTCTTTCGTTTTATCTGACTGATGTTTTGTCTCGATATATCTAGACTTCTTTACACAGTTTTAGAAAAATTCTGCCCACAGCAGAATAGCAAAATAACAGCAAGTTAGAAGTCAACGTATCCAGTTCCACACATAAACCAGTAAAACATTATCGTCATAATTCTACACAACCACAAATGTACAGATTACGTAAATTATAAAAAATAGAGATTTTTTTATTCTTCAACCTTTAAAAGTCTACATCATTTTGTTGTCATAACTCACTTTACTCTACAGTTCATTAGGGCAGACCAATCATGTGAGTATTATGCACATGTGGAATACAGTGACCTTCAAATCATGGAAATAATTACAGGACTAAAAATGATGATTGTAACTTTGCAGATTGTTTACGTGCACACACATGAATTACACACCAATGGAAATGTGAAATAAAAAGCAGAACACATACCCATTGAGCTTTAATCAACAATCATTGAAATAAGGTCTGACATTCATCATTCAGAAATACCTGGATGCGCTTTACATTCACTGTAGTGATTTCTGAAGGGACAAAACGGTGCATCCAAGTCATGATGAAAATATCGTATTTACGAGTGGTTATGGAAATATTGTGGATATATATATATATATATATATATATATATATATATTGTGGGTATCTCAAGATAATGTACACTGCCAACTTGCTCTGAACAAACTGACTTGAATGCACATGATGTCATAATGCTTCCCAATGCATGAATACAAACTTCCCACAAAGACTTGCATGCACCAAGCGTCCATTTCCACTTCATCTGAAGACATCTGCCTGATGCTGAATCCACTGTCCACATTACTTTCATGTCATTGATTTTTAGATGCATCTTCTCCTCTTTTAATATCCCACAATCCTGTGTGTTGTTGTCAGGGGACAAGTTTGATTTTCTCTTTCTAAGACTTTTGATTGCATGTCTGCTGACAAAATGAGTTTTGTAGTTTAACAATCGCTTGACTATCGCCAAAGTGCAGTCCATTTATTTCAAATACAATTTAAGAAGGGTGCTTATGAAGCTAACGGAGCTGCTACGAATGGACGCAAAAAACGCTCAGCTGCGTCAGTCCCGCTCAGCTTCCGTAGAAATAAAGGCCCTTTCAGTAAAAACGCGTCGGTGTTTATATGTTTACAAGCGGAGTCTCGCGTGTGAAGACAATTCTGCCGCTCGCGATAACTTGTCTGTTGAGAAAGTGAGTTCATGAAGGATAAACAACACAGACAGACACCGTACAAAACCACACAAACTATCGTTTTCTGATAGAAATACCTGCGTCATACGAACTCTTGTCATTGTGTAAGGGGGATTTGTGTGTGAGGGTGAAGAGGAACTTTACAGAAACACAGATGACAGGTGAAACATGACACATACTGTATCTCAACAACAAACACAATGCGTGCATTTAATGCCACTATGTCTGACACTGATGTGTTCGGTTGCTTAAAACTCAGCGGGTCAGTTTTATCCATTGGCTCTCTGTGTATCTGTCCCACATCATGATTTATTTATTAAAGAACATCAGCATTTGTAACACATGTGCCTGTCACATGTAACACTGTTGTGTCTCTGTAGGGCTTGTGTAGCTCATGTAAACATCCTTAATAACAAACAATACTGTCAAGGCTTTGGACTTTATTCCTGCTTTTATGAAACAAGCCCCAGTTAGTTAAACTCAGACATTTAAGTCATTGAAGGAATGACACTGATATGTTTAAGGATAGTGCAAGCTGTTTTCAGTTGTCTGGGACTAGATTTAAGCCTTTTCTGTAAAACTGGGCTATTTTATACTGACTGTGTTTATAATTTCCTGCTGTTTTGAACGTTTGTTTGTCTTCTCCAGATTAAACTTTTCCAGAAACGTTGACTGAGAGAGTGAAAAACATCTGACAAAGTGATTCTCATTGATTCTAGCGTGTGTAAAACACTGACCCAGGATCAGTCCTCCTGAAAGTATCTCTGCTGTACTTAGGTTCGTATCTTGTCAAAATCAACATATAGTAGTTTATATATTATTGTTCTCTGTTTATAGTTTAATTTATGAATATATCTGATGTTTTTGCTTCAATAATAAAAACTAAATCACAATTAACTTCTCATAAAGAAAATGAGAAGTTAACTGTGATTCTGTTGAGATGAGTAAAGAGTTCTCATTATATAATGTGAATAGATGGCAAAGAATCTTTGTAAACAGCATAGCCCATAACAAAACCTCACGCTTACTTGTATTTCTTTCTATTTTTAAGTAGAACATCTGGTGAATGTGGATGCAACATTACTGTGGCTGGAAATTCCTCTTTTCCATCTGTCTGCGAAATACATGTCATGAGTGATTGTTTTTGCGGGGGAATTGAGAGATTTTTTCTGCTGTGCAAAACAGTAAGTTGACATATATTTACAAACATGTTGATATCTTGTTATATTTGTTGCATATATGAAAGTAAATTTAGTTTCAGTGGTTTGAGGATGGAAAACTGGGCTGTTTAAACTATAAGGGATGAAGATAGTTTCAGCTCCAGCACAGACAGGAAATGAAGAAGGAGAGTAAAAACAGCCCTGTGTGTGTGCGTTTGTCACGGTTATGAGTCGTGAACGAGCACAGATGTCTGCTGCCCACTAGTGACCAGACAGAGAAACCACACACCAAGCATGTGTCGGTTTATTTATTTAGCAGACGCTTTTATTCAAAGAGAGGAAGCGTTTGACATTTCGTCCTAAAAAGATAATATCTTTTCCACCCTAAAAGTACAATACTTTCAAGCTAGCATGTACAGATAATTACAGCTGGTCATGAAAAGATACACAATGAAGCAAAAACCAGGAAATGTAACAGTGAGATCATAGAAGAGCAATTACATGTCAATGAAAAATCAATGAAATAGAAATTAAAATATAGTTTGTGGGTGTAATCCAGTGTGACATTGGAGTGTGATGTGAATGTTACACATAATGTGAGTTTGTGACAGGAAGCTGCATGTAAATACAGAGACTTTCATTCATATGGCGCGTTTATTGCGGCTCTTTGATGTGCGACGAGCGGCTCCTTTGAAATGCACGCGCGCTTTCTAATGTAAAAGCGTCACGCGCGCCCATCTTAGATACGGTGGACTCCACAAGTCCACTGGAGAAAGTACCCGGCCACTTAGCACTTTTCTACTTTATTATTATTATTTACTTTTTATGGTCACCATTAAAGTGTAACTTGGTGATTCTCAGCAGCTAGTGTGTTTGACTGAAAGGAAGAATCTGAAACTTTAATGCTCTAAAGGTCATTAGATCCAATGTTTCTCATGCATTTATCTTGACTTGTTTATGTTGTTTAAAATGTTTGTTTTCAGAATGAAATGGTTGATTGAATGTGTTTTTAGATTCGTGCAGCATCACTGTCTCTCTCCCTAAAGCGTCTCGATCATGTTCTGACCTTCATGCGCAATGTTCGCAACGCGTTTTGGCGATCGGCTGTCGCTCGGTCGATCGCGTCTCTTATCGCCCTTCCGCGGCACCTGTGCGCGTGCCATAAATCAGCTCAGGTAGGTGTCCCGTTATGACGTCAGGGATTGGCAAACAAACGCGCGCTCGCGCTCAGGTAAAGTGAAGTTTAGTCAAAGTCAAACTTTCCGTCCGGGAGGAAAATGTCTGTGAGTTTTCTGCTGGAGAGGGACACAGCCATGTACGGCAACCCCGCGAGACACGTGAACCTCAGTCAGCCTCACCTGAACGTCTACCCGTCCGGCCCGTACCCGGATTACAGCGGATACCACCCGGTTTCTGCCCTCGCCAGTGACCTCCATCACACTGGGAGCGCGTGGAGCCCCGGCTTCGCCCCACGCGAGGATTGGCCGCCGCTCTACGGGCACGGGTCGGGTCACTCTGTGCCCGGTAACGGCGTGGAGTTGAACGTCATTCCGCCGCTGGATCAGGGGCTGCTGAGCGGCGCTCCGAGCGCGCCGGTGGACAGAGAAGAAGCGCAGGACTGGATGAGGCGCGCTCCCGCGATCCCAGGTGAGAAATCGAGACCTTAAAACATGACAACCCTAAAACTTCACAACATCCTCCGCACAGCCTCATTATTCACATATCTTTAACTTTCTCTAACAAATACATCGTGATGATGCTGTGGATATTCCCTTTAAGATTGCTTTTATTATAGTAACAGTGCAGTAAGCACTGATTAACAGTTGTATTGCCAAAAGTTTTACCACAAATACCATGGTTAAACTTTGGTTACTGTAACAAATCCACAATTATTTTTATTTGTAGTAAAACCATGGTTAGGGGTTTACCGCGATGGCACCATGGGTTTTTATGTTTTAGTCATATACCACGAAAGCGTTTCAAAGTCCTTCCATATATTGTTTGTCATGTATCTTGATAATGTTAAATTTAAATATTCACATATGAAGGCTTCATCATAATAACTGGTAACATAGCTACTATACTCTTTAGAGCAGCATGTTAAAAAATCTTTATCCTTTAATAGAGTTTAATGTACGGTGGTAGTTCCATGTCTTGTCGAGTAGGTTCACTTCTGATACGTTTCACATGATAAATTTTGAGAATGAGATGAAAATATCAACAGCAGAATTCATCTGTTTGATCTTTCTGAAGGAACATGTAGTTGAAGAGTTAATAATAGATGTTTGTGGTGTTATCACAGATGTATTATGGCTAATAGTTTACAGAGTGATAGACTAATCTCTTCAGGGAATATTTGTGTAAGTGTGTGTACAGAATGAAAGATATACAGAACAAACAGCTGAATTCTGCTTCTTGAGAAATAGATTCCCATCTTTCTGAGTTCTTCTTTGCTTTTTTTCCTATAATAATTAATCTTACCCGTTTCAAAAGGAATCGACAAATAAATAAATACATGTTAAAGAGCCCAAACAGGAATACGTTTCAGTGAACGGTTCAGTTTCCTGAAAAGGGAATAGAGTTTGACTTTTGACTTTAGTCTTCAGTGTATTGCTGTATAACACAGTCAGTCAAGATGCAAATTTGGCCATGATGTTTGACTGTTCAAACGTTCTGATATAGAGAACAGCGAATAGAGAATTTTGCATCATGTGACAAATACAAATATAAATGAAACTGTACCAGAGAGAGAGGGAAATATGTAACATTTCTCAAACTTTCTGTACTTGAAACAATTTCCTTAGAGAACACACATACGTTAAATGCTCCCTCATTCATTTTTTCTTCATTAATTGCCTTGGATAAAGTTGTCTGCTATATTTAAAAATGTAAATGTCACAAACACACACCTGTTGGTCTTTGTATAGTCTTTTATACTGTACAAACTGTATATTGTTTGGTGTAACCCTCACAGAAACCTTTCTGCATTTATATATTACATTATTTAGTATGATTTATAGTCAATTTGAATTTTGGGGACCACACACAAGAACGCACACACTATTTCAATGCAGCTCATTACTGGCCTCTAGTGTTTAACTATCAGCAGTGACACAATCATAAATCTGATCAATCAGTTCTAATGTAACAGATATAATTTTTTTAAATGATTGATTGTTGTGTAAATGCATGAAGGTTACATGTGAATAGCTGAAATGAAGTGTGTTTGGGTTGGATTGACAGATTGATGGTTGTGTATATCATATCACATGTATGACTGTGTGTGTGATGTAATAAAGTTAAACAGTGTAAACTGATTTACTGAGTTTACCCACATTGTTTGCCCTCTTATTACCAACATGAGGAGATAAATCACTGTAAAATCAGTCATCCATTTTACAGCAAACACATCACACTCACTTAAGCTTCCGTTAGTTCGAATCTTCATTCATTAACATACAAATAATCTGTGATGTCATTATGATGTCACAGGGAAATATTTTCATTTAAAAAGAGATAAACTAGAGTGTCATGGCGCCACATTGACAGACGTGTGCCGTGAGTCAACTCGAGGAAAAAGGTAGAGTTCTGTTGCTCAATATTAGTGGCTCGATTATTCATTGCCGTGTCTAAACACATGAGGCGCACAGACTGTCCACAAAGTGAAAGATTTTCTGAAAAGCTAATAAGAGCAGAAGCCAGCGAGTCTGAGGCCGAGCCGCACCCTACTGTGTGCACTGTGGGAGGAACTTTCAGTACTGATAAGGGTGTGTGTGTGGTACTGGTAAAGATCGTAATATCAGTCATTTTTTACCTTATGGGGACATTTTTTTTAGTGATCTTATAATTTACACTAAATAATGTTTATGTTGTAAAAGTATAAATGCAGAAAGGTTTGTGTGAGAGTTTAGGGGTGGGGTGAGGATTACACCTTACAACTTACATTTTGTACATTATAAAATACATTATGTCTATGGAAAGACCCCATCACCACTTCTGGTAACCCTTAAAAGTGTTTTGACATGCTGACGAGGTGATTATAGATTTTGTCTGACTGTTGCGTTGTCTGTACCACAGTAGCAGGTGTGATGATAAACATGAAAAGAGGAACTAAAACTGAAGGAGGAATAGCACAATTTGTAAAACAACATGAGATGGTGTGACATAGAATATAAAAAGAGAAGTGAGATTTTAGCTGCTGCTGTTCTTTCATAACACTTCTGCTCATCTGTCTTTTTAACCAGACACATATATTACAAATATAACAAAGATGAAGATTATAAAATGTTTCCAAAAACATACATACGGCACTTTGTGAAGAGTCAAATTTAGAACTCAGAAATGTTTGACTGGAGATTGTTATATGCTAATGAAGATAATTTGTCATTTCAACATAGAAAGTCCGGCCCGGTAATCTATGAAAAATCTTTTTGTTAAAATGCTGATCCAGGAAGCACCAGAACATCATAAATATTCACATGTGAAATTACGAACTCTTGTGATGACAGGTGGAAAGACCCGAACGAAGGACAAATACAGAGTCGTGTACAGTGACGTACAGCGTCTGGAGCTGGAGAAAGAATTTCATTTCAGTCGCTACATCACCATCAGAAGAAAGGCAGAACTCGCTGTGGCCCTCAGCCTATCGGAACGACAGGTGTGTGACGCTTTTGCATGTATCATCACAAAAATGTTATGGTTTGATCTTTAAAACAGTCTCCATTTTCAGCTTGTTTTTTCTTGTGATTTTGAAGTGAAGTGTTATGTGGACTTGGAATATTTCATAGTTTCTGTGTGAATAACTTCCAAGCACGTTTTCACAGGTAAAGATTTGGTTTCAAAACAGACGAGCCAAAGAAAGAAAGATGAACAAGAAGCGACTGCAGCAGGTCCAGCAGACGTCACAGTCCAGCGTGTCCATCCAAAGTGGCGTCGCCATGGTAACCAGCACTGATAATGCTTTGATGACAGACAATATATCCACCACCGTCAAAGAGGAATATTAAGAACTTTTTCAAACTGAAGATGTTTACACTAAACGTTCAGATTGCACTACACAAATAACACGCAAACACGTTTTATTGTGAATAAAGCACACAGTATTTCAATTTTTATAAAAAATGAATATGATCTTAATGAATTTTGAAGAGATTCATCACAATACATTTTGAATTGTTTTGTTGACTGCTTTTGATATGACCACACTAACAGCTAAACATGATTATTACTAGATGACTGTATATTAAAGATCTGTATCACGATTGTTTGGCTTTTCTATGTAAAATATTTGCTATATACTGAATCATAAAGAATGAAAAAACAAAGACTGAAAGATTTCCAATCGAATTGGTGTAATGAATCATATAAAAGTGCTGTAGTAGTTGTAAACTAAAGATATTTTTTTAGTCAAATTAAAAATCCAAACAGTTCTGAAGCAGTGCAGAATTCTGCATGGAAATCTAATACAAATCATATTTCACATGAAAAGCCTTTTTTTTGCTTTGTTCTAAGAAGAATTTGGTGGAAATGTGCTTCAAACTCGTGTTAAAACAGCACCAAATCATCAGGCTTTATTTTCTAAAGGTAATATATAACTTGTTATTTTTCTCTTGTTATATGATATGTTCGTGAGATGGACTTAACACATATAATCTCGCTGCACTTTGAGTGGGCGGGAGGCTGTTAGCGTGATCACGATGAAGCTGTGATAACGAGAGGAAACAAATGTTGTTTATTGATAAAAACAGAAGCACATCTTAACGTGTTCAATCATTGACAGACACGCAGAGATCAGGCGAAAAGGTATCAAAGTAAAGAAAGCATAACCAACTGAAATTGACTAACAAAGGAAATCTAGAAAAGCTAGAAACCTTTAATGATTAATAATGGTTTTCTGATGGCTAGCAGTCATGACGGTAACATTAGGTCTTCCGCTATCGGTCGCCGCGGCTCAGGTTCTGTTTCAGGTTAGCCTAACCTTGACCTCACAGCACATTTGAGTGGGTGTGGCCTGTACCAAGTGGCTGTCAGATGATTCATGTCAATTAAAGAGGCGATAAAGAGCTGATGACAGGAACATACTGAAGATCATGTGTTTCAATGGTTAATGTTTGAATCATTTCACAATGTCACCATTGACCCTCAACTGCAGTGAAAAAAAAATTATTCTAAAGTTAACTGTGTTTACTATGTTAAGTGTCAGCAACATCAAAAACTGCTTTTTAAAGGGAAAGTATCAGTATGTTAATATTATGAAATTTTAAAACGAATCAAAATATAGTAAAGAACATGCTTTAAACAGTTGTTTAGACCCTGTTCTCGCTTGACTTGAGGTTGAATAGGAACATATATGCTTTAATAAAGTGGTAGCAGTGCATATCTGTCTCTCATGCACATTATGCACAAACTTCTCTTAAATGATGCAAGACGCAATAACTGTCATTATGATTCAGTCTTGGGTCACAGTTCCTTCATTTGTATGTACCCAAAGCATCTGACAGTAAATTCAAGCTTTACATTATCTCACCTGTGAGTTTATTAGCTACTGAAACACTATTTACATTTATTTGTTGTTAATTGCAGGTATAAAGTCATAAATCATATTTACACACAGAATGTAAATCCATGGCGGAATGAATCTAGTTGCACACAGATCGGAACTTTAACATCTGTAACTGTAAGGGTTAAAAGAGGAAGTTCTGCTTTGATAAAAAATAAGATGGTTTCCTCTTTCTTTCCTTTTGCCTAAATGCTTAACATCTCACCACTGAACCACAGAAACACACCCAGACAGTATTATCCTCATTAACATATCACACAAAAATAACTGTGTGAGGGTTAGGTTCAGGGGTAGCATGAGCGTTACACCATACAATATACAGTTTGTACAATATAAAAGTCATTATGACTATGAAAAGACCCTATAAACATGAAAATCCAACGTGTGTTTCCCCTGTGTTACAGTCTCTCAGATGTGTTTTTGTGTGTATATCTGAGAGTACACACACTCCTCCTCTTTACATTTCTGTTGAATGTTTGAGACGGCTGGAGTAAACGTCAACTCGCCGTACTGAAGCTCTTCCTCCTTCATCTTCTTCTCTTTCCTCTTTGTCTGATGAGAGACTGCGGCATATTCATCTTCAGCTCGACTCATCTCTAAAGAGACAAACAGCACACGATCAACAGATGTTTGCAGCTTCATTCAGTCTCTGAACTGTTTTTAGTTGTTGCTTGTCATGACGTTACCTGGTTTCTTCTGTTTGTTGTTACCGTCGAGTTTCCCGGGATTGACTTGGGCATAAACCAGTTCTGTAGCTCGTTCAGCTGCTGACATAGACATGACATAATACACAAAGCTGCTGTTTAACTTAAACTTCAAACAATATTTAATATAATATATAATTCTAAAAGGCCTCAGTGTCGCCCACTGAACAAACATTAATTTCTCTTTAATAAATTACTATTTGAAGTAACATTTATGGCTTTGTCATCCTGCTGAACAAAGTAGCTTAATTCAGTCTAAGCTGTTTTTTGCTGGTCAGGCCGGACACCAGTTAAAACCAGCTTGACCAGCATTGCCAGGCTGGGAGACCAGGAAAAAAACATTAACAACTTCCAGCTTAAACCAGCAAAGATTTATTTAATGAACCAACCTGCTGTTGATTTGTGATGTTTCTTCTTCTTGTAAATGTGATAAACCGTGATAACCAGCACAATAAGAATCACAGAAACACAGGCCAAAACAATGAGAGAAACCGCTGCAACTATAGAAGAAAGAAACACAACACAAAGATATGAAAAGTTACATAAACACATAAACTGGTTTTAAAGGGAACAGCATCAACAGCAACAAGAATAGTAACTACAATGTCTTAATCCAACATTTTATTTAGTTTCTGGTTTATTCGTGTGCGGAGGACTGATGAAAAACTGCAGTAGCTCAACACTCACACTTCCATGGTGAAAACTCTCCAGAGCTCTGCGTGGAGGTGAGATTAATACCAGAGTGTATCATACCGTTTCCTGAGACAGATGGTTGTGTGCTATTGGTCAGTGTAGAGGTCAGATCTGAGGTCACGGATGCAGTTGTTGTTTCTGTAATCAAACATGTCTAAAGAATCATCTGATCATTCTTACTCTCTCTCCTTCAGTGAAACACTCAATTACTGTAATCTAAAAACAATATCATTTTCATCATTCCAAAGATACATTTTATATTTCACTGTTAGTGAGAATGAGGACAATGACTAATAGAAATTACAAAAGATTATTGCAAGTAAAAATGAGGGGATAAAAATTATGTCACAATATTTGAATGGTCCTGAAATAGGATTGTTTTTTATTTTTTGCTTTTTACTTGTGACATTGTGAGATTTATCCAGTTATATTCTTGTTGCTGTTGTTTTAATAAATCCGTGAACATCTATAATTGAAAATCTTACCAGTACAGTAGAGAGTAATGCTTTTCTTATCATGATTGATGTGGTTCTTCACACTGCAAGTGATGTTTCCAGAAGTTTTCTCATTCAGATGAATGGTGTTACTTGATTCGTTTAGAGGATTTTCATTCAGAGTCCAGTTGAAGATGAGTTCATCCCCCTTAGAGGAGCAGAACACCTGCATCTCCCCGCTGATGCAGCTGATTGACACTTGCACTGAGCCAATAGGAGCTGGAGGGAGGGTCATGTGACAAATACTTTCAATAAGTAAAAAAGTTCAGTTACATATTTAGACACAATTTACAATATACTACATTAAAAAACTCTCTCACACACAGTATTTATTCTGATTTACTGTACCTTCAACATTCACCTGAAGATCTGTAGGTATTTCTGTGTCTTCTGAATTATAAAGTATTAATGTGTATTTGCCTGAATCCGCTCTGGTCACTGACTTTATAATCAAAGTGCCATTACTGATCATAACATCAGATCTGTGCATAAAAAGATCACAACGCTTAGCATGCATCATGTCATTCTTTATCTCACAAGCTGAACTTTTTCTTAAGATGAGTTTGTAATCACGAGGATCCAGAACCATCTGCAGAGAGAGTTTGTGTCCCAGAGCAGCATAACAGGGTTCTGTCTGATTAAATCTGCACATCCGATCCACACCTGCACAACAAAGATGCATCAAAATTCTTAAGGTCAAGAAAAGTATTAGATAAGACATTTTATCTGCTTAGTGGACGATCAGATCTCTGTTTATCACTTTATCACTTTATCATAAACCAAATGCTTAAATGTACATACAAATACATATACACACATATTACTGCTCCAGTAATACACACCGACAAGAGCAAAAACACATACAATTAGCTTCAACAACTACAATTAAAAAACAAGGTAAATCGAGATTTTTAACCGCTGTAAATGTGCTGATAATTTTCATCGCATTATTAACAGACGCTTAAGATCAGGGCTCTATTGTCTGTCGTCAGTGTGAAATACAGCACTAACACACACTAATATCACAATTAATACAGTATTTTAATTCATGAGTATTTTCATGAGCCTTTGTGATCTTGCCAAACACCAGATTGGTCAATTTTGAAGTAACTTGACGAAAGCAGAATGAAAATCAGAACTGAATCTTTACTTCATTTTGAATCGTTTCTTCCACAGGTTTGCTGTCAAATTTAGACATAATTACAAGATTTCTGCAATGATCGTAGTGTCTGTTAAACCTCAACACTACATGAGGACTACACTTGATTTTAAATTATTAGTATAAGTTCGGCTGTGACAGAATAGCATGAGAACATGAGATAATCACTCACATGAGACAGTGTGAAGCAGCAGCAGCATCAGTCCAAACATGATCAACATTTCTCTGAAGATTCCAGAAGAGAGAAAGTCCAGCAGAAGATTGTCAACAACGCTTCAGACTGACTCAAATGACTGTATGTATCTCTGTCTTACAGATCTCATCTGTCTATCTTCTGTCTCACTCTCACCGATCTCATCTGTCTATCTATCTGTCTCTTCTGTGGAAAGAGGAAGTTTCCTCACATGGGAAAAAAACAGACATTCTGGTTAACTCTTTCCGCTAATAGATTATAAAGAGAGACAAAGTGTCAGTGAAGAAGCTTTTTTCACACTCAGAACTGGGTGAAATATGTACAGATGATGTGTGATTTTTACTGATGAACTGTAACCATGTGCATGTTTTAAACACTACAGGCCGTCAAAATTATCTGAATAAACGTCACCTGAATGCTGACATAAGACCAGATGCAGCTCTCTTTAAATGATAAAGATCCTTCAGTCCAAGACATTATATAAAAACAAATTGGTGAAACCATTGACAGTCTTGGTAGTTCTTGCAAAACCGTATGGTATCCTTTAGGCACTTTATATACAGTTTTTAAGTTCCTCAGAGAACCATGCCTCAAGGTCCTCCAGATGGTAAGTGAAGAACCTTAAATGGTGCCTCGAGGAACTTTTTTCATTTTTACAGTGAAATATTAAAGAAAATCTATTGCTTTAGTCCACTAAATAAACTGCTTTTGAGAAGAAAGAGCATACCCATTTATGAACCAACATACTTTATTTCAACCTGTGTGCTATTACAAATAGTCATTTTGGGTATAGCCATATTTCAAGTTTTCTTTAAAAAATACATTTGTCCTGTAAGATAAATGATAGTTTAAAATCTCAAGTGGCAGAAAAAAACCCTGTGTCATCTAAACTGAATCTGATATTAGCAGAAGTTTAAACCACAGAACACAGTCAGCAAACACTATAAACAAGCAGTTAAAACATGCATGAATACTTATTGACGAATCATTTACAAATCCAAACCAACTATCACTATATAACAGGCCAAATCTGATTTATATATATATATATACAATTTATAACATCTACTGCATTCGCTGCATTTATATGGAAAGATAAACATTGAATACAGTAAATGTATACCAACATTCACCACACGAGGTCTCCATTAGCATCAGCTCTATATTCTGTTACAGCATGTCACATTTATTCCGTAATGTGATAATGAAGGAGTATAGTCAAGGGTGGACTGGTCATCTGGACTTTTTAGAGAAGCCCAGTACGGCAATTCCTTCGACGGCGTGGCTGGTTGATCTTCAAAAAGTGTCAGATTAAATGGCCATTAATTAAAGGCCATTTGTGTGATGTGGCTTTTGTGTTTATAAGTGCTAATATGATTTCAATATGCAGTTTATAAGAGACGTTTACCAGCCTTTGTTTACCAGCTTTAGTTAATTTTTAAAAAGTGTCTGATCGATTGAACACCTAATATTCGTTTAATCCAATATGTGCCATTATGTCAGAAATATTTTGCAGCAGCAAAACGTGCAGACATGCAAAACAGAAATCTACAGTAAACACAATCTAGTTCAGTAATTATATAGGCTATAATTCCGCTTTTGATAGCATTGACGGACATCTTCCTTACACGACACCTGTTCACCTGGAGCTTATGCCAAATTAACATTACTCATTATTGGTTTGTGGGTCTTTTTTAGCTCTTCTTCAAAACTATAGAGTCAATTAAGAAATCATAGACTTCCTAAAGAAATCTAAAGGACATACCTAAGTAAAGAAGACTCGAAGTTAAGCAGAAAAAAGGGAAAAACTGTGAATCTTCTTAACAACACTCCTAGATTCTTGAGTAAAAGCCAACAATTTTCATCAATAAGAGACCTGCCAAAAAGAGACCTGAGACCCGTGGAAGAGCTTCACGCCCCTCTGACCAGCTCCGCTTCAGACACTCCCACAAAGGACCGTGACTCTATAGGTCAAGGGTCCGGTTGTGGCCCCTGGTTACCAAGGTTACAGCCTGGTGGAGAAAGATACCTGTCTCAAAGTCCTTTTCTCCCCAAATTCTGGCCATCAAAAGGAAAGCAGAGTCGAAAGTAAGGATTCCCACCCAAACATTTCACAACAGTCACCCACAAATACATGTACACACACTGCAGAGTATACTGCAAGTTTGTAAAGACAGTCTGTATATGCGGCACTTGCATACTGTAAGCATGCTGTAGTCCTGCAAAATCCCAAAGATCCAAGAAAACTAAATGAAAAGCATGTTACTGTACTCAACATTGTCATAACACTGCAAAATCAAAGTCACAGCATAACATATTTATCCTGGTCCAGACTCTTTATCCACATCACAGACAAAGTCAAAAGACAAAAGAGACAACTTTCCACACCTAGTCATTTCCATTCATTGTTGGTATACAACAGACCTGTACCACCTGTGCACTATGAACTGGTTCCTATTGTGTACAATTGGTCACTCACGTAATGAGAAATGAGTGTAAACTTGTGTGAAGTGTGAAATGTGTTTAGTGAGTGAGAATGAGTGTTTTTCAAAAGTGTGCATGAGATTTACAAATAGAGTCTAAGTGTCTAAGCTTGTTTAAGGTTTTGCCTAAAGTGATTCAACAAATGGGTTTAGACCACTGGGAATTTAATTTTAAAAATGGGATTTTAGCACATAATTTTAGACTTTGGGAATTTAAAAGTATATTTTAGTTTACACACCTACACATATGACAGTATTATAATAGATATATGATTTACTGTGGGTATATGAAGGAATTCAAACAACAGTGAATATACACGCTATAATTTTATTTCGAATTCGACTTCATGAAATATCATTAGTGCAAGACCTATCTCTTCATCACTTCAGCAGTTATATTTCTCTCTCTTCTCTAAAATAAAAAGTGACTTCTAAAAAAAAATGAACTTCCTCTTTATCAGTGAGACCGTCAGTCCGGACTGTCAGACAGATGAGATCTGTGAGAGTGAGACAGAGATACATACAGTCATTTGAGTCAGTCTGAAGCGTTGTTGACACTCTTCTGCTGGACTTTCTCTCTTCTGGAATCTTCAGAGAAATGTTGATCATGTTTGGACTGATGCTGCTGCTGCTTCACACTGTCTCATGTGAGTGATTATCTCATGTTCTCATGCTATTCTGTCACAGCTGAATATTATGTGTTTAGTGTTTGTAAAGCAGCTGTAGTCTGCTGTGATGTACTTTAGTGTTTCTGCTCTTATATCATTGTGTGTTAGTAAAGTGCTAACATGATATGACTGAAATCATCTGACTTTATGAGAAAGATAACAATTTCCGACTGACAAATAAAATGTCTGTATGATATGCGTTTATAACAACATAAATGTTTATGCTGTTTGTGTTAAATGCAGTAAGGTTTGGGTGAGGATTACACTCTAAAGGATGTGTTATTTTTTAACACATTTTTTGTGTTATGCTGTTTAACACATAATGTGTCATTTTGTGTTAAATACATAAAAGGGACAACACATGTTGAGTTGAAAGTAACACAAGTTGAGTTAAAAGTAACACAAAATGTGTTGTTTTTAAATTAACACAAAGATGTGTCTAGTTAGGGACAACACACAGATGTGTTAGACACATCTTGTGTTATTTTTAACACATCTGTTTTTAGAGTGTAGATTTAGTGGTATTGGGTGATGCTTACACCGTACAATATAAAGTTTGTACAGTATAAAAGACATTATGACTATGGAAGGACCCTATAAAACCTGAAAACATGTTTGTGTGTTTGTTGTGCAGGTGTGGATCGGATGTGCAGGTTTAATCAGACAGAACCCTGTTATGCTGCTCTGGGACACAAACTCTCTCTGCAGATGGTTCTGGATCCTCGTGATTACAAACTCAACTTAAAAAACAAAAGTTCAGATTGTGAGATAAAGAATGACATGATGCTTGCTAGGCGTTGTGATCTTTTTAAGCACAGATCTGATGTTATGATCAGTAATGGCACTTTGATTATAAAGTCAGTGACCAGAGCGGATTCAGGCAAATACACATTAATACTTTATGATTCACAAGACACAGAAATACCTACAGATCTTCAGGTGAATGTTGAAGGTACAGTAAATCAGAATAAATACTGTGTGTGAGAGAGTTTTATTAATGTAGTATATTGTAAATTGTGTCTAAATATGTAACTGAACTTTTTTACTTATTGAAAGTATTTGTCACATGACCCTCCCTCCAGCTCCTATTGGCTCAGTGCAAGTGTCAATCAGCTGCATCAGCGGGGAGATGCAGGTGTTCTGCTCCTCTAAGGGGGATGAACTCATCTTCAACTGGACTCTGAATGAAAATCCTCTAAACGAATCAAGTAACACCATTCATCTGAATGAGAAAACTTCTGGAAACATCACTTGCAGTGTGAAGAACCACATCAATCATGATAAGAAAAGCATTACTCTCTACTGTACTGGTAAGATTTTCAATTATAGATGTTCACGGATTTATTAAAACAACAGCAACAAGAATATAACTGGATAAAGTAAAAAGCAAGAAAATGATTTGTAATGTTTTGCATAAAGAACATTTGTTCTATTTCATTAATACCATTAAAATATTGTGACATTATTTTTAGCCCCTCCAAAAAATAATTCACATTTTTACTTGTAATAGCCTTTTGTAATGATCCTTCATATGATCCTTCAGTTGAAACAAGTACTGCATCTGTGACCTCAGATCTGACCTCTACACTGATGAATAGCACACAACCATCTGTCTCAGGAAACGGTATTATGGAGTTAATTGTATACTAATAAAAGCTTTTGGTTTTCTGCTTTCAGTGACATGACAAAATAGTAATATTTTCGATGTTTTATTAAAAATGTAGAAATGCAGAAATGGTTGTGTGAGGGTTAGGTTTAGGGGTAGGGTACGGGTTACATCATACAATATAAAACATGTGTTGTTTAGTAGGTCCAGTCCTGTTTGTGATGGTGTGGAGCATTCAGATGATGATTCTGCTGCTTTTGTTAGGAGGCTTTCACATTTACATCAGAAAGTCCAGCACACAAACACCAGGTAAAAATATGGTAGTATAAATATTAAAAGTGTGTGATGATGATGATGATGATGATGATGATGGGATGTTTTTAGGAGGTAAACAGGAAGAAGAAATTGCTCTGTAGATCCTGAGTATGACCAAAGATGAAGACATCAACAAACAGCAGGAGATTTCGTTTTAATAATGATCTTTGATTATGTATTTACTGGATATATGGTATATAATGTTGTATCTCATCCGAACTGGTCGTGAACTACAACCAAAATGAACTTGTATGAAGATAAAACTGTATTTTGCTTTATTTTATTAAATAATATTTTACCCATGGCAAAGGGGGTATTTTTTCCTGTTTTCTCAGTTGTTTCTCAGTTTTTCATGTTTTCAGCTGACCCATCATAACTGTGTGTTTATTTCTTTTTCTGATAGTAAATGTTCTGCAGCACTAAAGCTATGAATAGTATAAAAGACACAAATGATGTTTATTACTTTCATACCAAATTGGTAAAAAAAACTGGTCACTTTTTTTTCATCAGTAACATTTTGTTTATGAACTCAGCGGGTCTGATGGATGGTGTACATGCACAGAAATAAACTACTGTGTCCTATCTGCCCTAAATAGTATGTGAAATTAAAATTGGATGGTCTACTGTTTCCGGTGAAAATTTGAGTGCAGTTTGTTCTGCATTCAGAAGTATCTACTTTCTCATCACAAAAACAGTACATACTATTAGGGCATAGTATAAGTAGGCAAACTGCAATTGACAGGTGTTTCTGCAATGGCTTTAAGCTGCTGACATGACTGTACACACACTCCTGACTGCTTATATTACAGTCAACACACAATTATTACAATACAACACATTCATATAGTACAGACACTTCAATACTGTCTGTATATATTGCAAAAACAATTGACATTTACCAGGAATAGGAAACATTATATAGTCAAATTACTTTTTAAACAATTTTTTTACTATTTTAAACTATACACAGCAGTTTTAGTATTGACAAACAGACAAGTTAGATGAAACTTCACAACATATTTGTGAACTACATTTTAAAGACATTGACGCACGCACACGCATTATCCGTCTACTGATGTTAAACACTACGAACACTGAAAACAGAAACTTTTATGTGAACTTGAAGATGGCTTTTATTTTGAAAGGATTTCCGGTTTGATCCCGGAAATTAAACATCTTGTCTGTGTGTTTTGTGAGCCTGGTATTAGTGGGCTTGTGATATTAGTGTTGTTTATGTTTTAGACATCTGAAGAGTGCATGTTTAATGATGTCCGCGCAGGGTGACTGTGAGTTTCTGGTGAAGCGCGCGCGTGAACTCGTGCTCGCGCAGGATTCGTATGCGGCAAAAGCCTGGCTCATCACCGCGCGCACACTTTACCCTACAGACTTTAACATACAGGTAACACACATGTGCACAAACATGTAAAACAGTGCAGATGCATGAGCCTCTCTCTTTATGCAGTTACTTACACACAACAACCACACAATGTAACCCTGTGCGTGTGGTGTGTGTAACCGTAATAATGTGTGTGCATATACAGTTGGGGTCAAACGTTTACACACCTTGCAGAATACGATTTCAGAGACTCATACAGAAATATTAAAAAACATATAAACATTCAGTGATGCTCAGGAAGTCATGAAAAGTCAGGTGTATGTGAACTTTTGGACAGGGTGACCGGTGTAAATTGTTATTTTTGTTTAAATATCTTATTGTTTCATTTAGTAATGTGCTTATGAGGCTATAACAATACACAATACATACATGTTTTGCACAAAATAACAATTTACACCAATTTTAATGATTTATTGTTGCCTTCCTGAGCATCACTAAATGTTTGTGCGTTTTGTAATAGTTGTGTATGCGTCTCTGAATTGTCCTCAATGTGAAAAGATGTATCTGTGTGTGTGTATCACTGATGTTTGTGTGTTTGTCACTGATGTTTGTTAACAGTATGAGATGTACAGTATCGAGCGCAGTGCAGAGCGAACAGCTTCGGCTGGCAGGCTGTTATATGACATGTAAGTACACGACTGCAATGCATTAATGATGTCACTGCATATGTCTGATGTCATCCAGTCTTGCTGATTAATTGATGTTTCCTGCTGCAGATTCATGAACTTCCCGGATCAGCCAGTAGTTTGGCGTGAGATTGCAGTGATCACTGCTGCGTTACGAAATGACAATCTGGACAAACACGCTCAGTTTCTCAAAGGTAAAGAACACAAAGAAAATAACTATTTAAGGGATGTGTCAGTGCTGTTATACTATGAATGCAGGGAAATTTAACGCTTAATATGATCGCTCTAATGACCGAAGTTAGAGTTAGACTGATATTCTCTGAGAGGAAGAGCTCTGTACAGTCTCGTGAAGCGCTTGACAACCTCTGCACATGCGCAGTAGCTAAAGCACAATTTGAGCTAAAGAAACAAAAGTTATGGCACAGTTAATGTTTTCGTAAGGTATAGGTTTAGTTCAAGTTTAAGTTTAAGGGCACTTTCAAGGGCTGTCTTATTGACACCGAGTGCAATGACTTTGGTAACATGTACATGACCATCATGCATGTGTGTGTGTGTGCGTGCAGGTGTTTTTGAGACTCTCCCTGGTCCAGTACAGTGTAAGATGCTCTTAAAGGCCACAGAACAATGTTTCAATACGCTGGAGAAAGCTGAGATGTTACTGCTGTTACTCAAGAGATTCCCAGAGTCTGTCGTTCAACATGGAGTGAGTCTCTCTCTCTCTCTCTCTCTCTCTCTCTCTCTCTCTCTCTCTCTCTCTCTCTCTCTCTCTCTCTCTCTCTCTGTCATTTAGTAATCATAAAGGAATTACTGTGTGTTGAATGTAACCCTTTTGTGACCTCTGACCCCCAGGTCACTTTAGGAGAGTCATTATTGGAGGCGGAGACTGTGGAGAAGCTGGATATGCCTGTCAACTGTTTCCGGAAGTTGTTTGGTATACGTCTATTACAGAAAATTGCATGTTTTATCATAATTTACTCCTCCTTTATATCGCTTCATTTTTCCAGCTGAACACAAACTAATGGCTTACTTTAATGAGGGATATATATTATTTTTAGAGCTTAAATGGTTTGGATCTCATGATAACATGATGACATTTTCATATTAAATCATTTATTTGTGTTTCGCTGAAGAATATACAGCTGTGATGACATTATGAGAGAATTTTCATATTTGGGTAACCTGTTATAATTTTCAGGATGATATAAAACAGAAAAATTAAAAATTATTATTTTGTAAATCTCTCTGTTTTTCTCTCTTGTTGTCAGTGTGTGACGTTCTGCCGTTGGTTCTGAATAATCCAGAGATGTGTCTGCCTGCCAGTCTGCTGTACAAGTATCTACATAAAGCAGCTGAGTTTTATATCTGTTACTTCACGCGGGAGCCGTCAGCAGATGGACAGATTCAGGGTAAACGCACACAAACACGCTCGGTATTCTGTATTGTAAAAAGAAACGTGTGCTGTGTGTTTTACATAGTAAGTGTGTAAAATCATATGCGGTGTGCACTTCAGGCAGTGGTACCGCATTGCATGTTTCAGCTGGTTATCTTCTAAAATTCAGTTTTATAATACTTGGCAATCCTGTTAAACGTGTGTCATTTCTGTCAGCCTCACAGGAAGTGACTGCTCTAAAGTCACCCGGGCGAGCTCGGGGTCAGCGCCTTGTAATAGATGGGCTGTCAGAGAAGTCATCAGTGGTGACGGACCCGTGGGAGCGGCTGCTGGAGATGGTGGGTGTGGTGGGATCGCTGTGTGATTGGCAGGGAGAGAAGGGAAGCAGGTAAGAATCGGATGCTGTGAAATGATTGGTCAGCTGCTTGCTTGATTCGGTCAGCTCTGACTCTTGCATGTGTGTGTAGGTCGTACTCTGAGCTCCTGCAGCGCATCACAGACTTGTGTCGGTATGTGTCTGCTGCGGATGGAGACGGGTTTGCGCGCTGCTGCGGTCAGATCGTCACGTGCTGCACGCTGGTGCTGTTTCACAGCGCGGTACATTACGTCTCTTCAGTGCAGCCGTCACTGTTTCAGAGTGAGTCACCTGAGAGAGAGAGAGAGAGAGAGAGAGAGAGTGTGCCTGTGTGTTTATCTCTGTATGTGTGTGTGTGTGACAGGTCACTCGTCTCTGAGCTTGTGTCCGTGGGTTCTGTTGGAGGATCTGTCCTGTGTTTACACTGATGTAGAGGTGGAGAGGAAGCACGCACACAAGAAACGCAAACTGGCTGATGGACGAGAGAAAACCATGGTGAGGCTTAGGGGTCAAAGGTTAAAGGTCATTAATGTTAAGGATCATGATGGGATGGTTTGTAATATAAAGCGTGTGTGTGTAGAGCTCTGATGATGAGGATGTGTTGGGTAAAGGCAGAGGTCGACACATTGTGGTGAATAAATCAGAGATGCCGGGTTGGCCTGAGACTCTGGAACATTTCCGTACGGCAAGAGAAAGCTGGGAATTACTGCACTCACACCAGAGCCTGGAGACAGGTAATGCCCTGCTGTCTCACTGTCTTACTGTCGTACTGTCGATCAGTTTTATAAAAGTATTTCTGTGTGATTTGTTTGTTTCAGAGTTTGTGAAGATCTGTACAGCGTGGAAAACAGAGACATGGCTGTGGTTCAGAATCTTTATCACAGATATGATCATTTATCAGGTGAGATCTGATATAGTGTTATTAAAGGATTTGATGATATTAATTTCTGCATTTTGGTAGGTGTTTTCATCCAAAGTGACTTCCACTGCAGTTAATCTGTACATTTTGAATTTACTCAAATGATCTTGTTTTAAAGCAATAAGTGTTTCACACATGAGTTTTTATGAACTGTTGTAGTTTATTTGATAGTAAAGATCTCCAGGTTGGTTTGTAATGTGTTGTTGTGTTGTCTGTGTAAATGTTGTGTATCTGATTATTTTATGATAAATGTGTGTGTGTTTAGGGTCATTACCGAAAGGCTCTGTCCAGTCTCGCTCTGATGTCATCGCTGCAGATCCAGAGTTCTCCTTCAGCTCCAGCGAGTCTGGAGAGTCACAGATCTGTCATCCAGCAGGCGTCCTGTCATTACGCTCTGGGAGAGTTCAGGGTAACACACACACACACACAAACACACACTTCTGATGTGCGTCAAACAGCATGCATGTGTTTATGTTTGACATTATTTGTGTTTATCAGATGGCATGTGAGAAACTTCTAGAAGCCGTCAGTGGTCTGATGCCTCAGAGTCAAGAGACAGTAAAGAGCAGCGATGAGCAGCGCAGGTCCCGACCCAAACCCAGGAGAGGTGCGCCTAAACCGCATAAATCGTAAATGTCTGTAAAAGGTCATCATCCGTACAGCTTGTGAACTGTCTGTTATGTCGTGTAGGTCATGACCTGAGACTCGTCCCCTGCACCAGTAAATCCATTCTGCCCTTTTGTCTTCAGCTGATGCTCGCCTGTTTTAAGGTATCAGAGCTTTACCCACCCCAGCTTTTTCCCTCACCGGTCTATCTGACATTCACACGGACTTCATCTTTCTCTCTCTTTCTCTTTTAAGCTGAGGGCCTTCACAGATAACAGAGATGATCTGGCTCTTGGTCATGTGATTGTCCTCCTGCAACATGATTGGCCGCAGGGTGAGAATCTCTTCCTGAAAGCGGTGGATAAGATCTGTCAGCAGGGCAGTTTCCAGTATGAGAACTTCTTTAACTACGTCACCAGTATCCAAAACCCACTGGACCTTCTGCTCTTCTAATGTTTGTCTTTCATGATGGGGCTTTATATTATAATAATCGTTTTACAGTGAATACATAATGTTACGTGATGTCAGATCTTTACATACATCTTTGAGTTAAAATACACAGAGTTAAAATACCTCACATTTCTTCCCTATTCCACAGATAGCCATTACTGCATCTGTTAGTTCATATAAGCAGTTTCAATTCAATTTTTTATGTAAATCGTTCCATTTCTGTAATAGCTGCTTATACAGAGATATCTGGTTATATTGGTCTTTAATACTAATCATAATTCTGATGAAAAATGAAGTTTTATCCTTCACGAGCTCTCAGACATTGACATGCTGGAGGAATTTGCTTACCTCCGCACAACAGAAGGAGGACGTGTCCAGCTGGAGCTGCTGCCCAATCAGGGCATGCTCATCAAGTAAGTCCCGCCCACATCACACACATATCCCTAATGATGTGAGGTCGGTCCCTCCTTCCCGTTTGCTCTTTCCTGTTTTTCTGAATACAGTGAATAAGCTGCGATTGACTAACTCAGCTAAGAGGAAGAAGATGAGTTATGCCTGCCTTGTTTTCTGTTATTGGCTGGTCTGTAGTGACCGAATCGGTTCAGTTTGTATGTGTAGATCCTCAGAGACAGATGGATATCTGCTTTAACAACAACACACTGATATACCCCCTTATTTTCTTTCCCCACTGCCTGTTTTTTTTTTTTTTTACATCTACTGGCTGTTTTTAACCCCTCAGGTCAGAAGAATTGTTAATATAGTTTTTAATGAAGTGTAAGAAAGGACAGCAGAATGGGGAAATTTCTTGCTAATTACATCCCTGCAGATCCTATAAGTCGTCACTGGTGTTTAAAGCTGGAAGTTCTAGTTTTAACTTATTTTATAATTTTACTCTAGCGTTATACTCTAGCGTTTTACTGTAGTGTTATACTCTAACGTTTTACTGTAGTGTTATACTGTAGCGTTTTACTCTAGCGTTTAACTGTAGCATTATACTGTAGCGTTTTACCGTAGCGTTATACTGTAACGTTTTATTCTAGCGTTTTACTGTACCGTTTTACTCTAGCATTTTACTGTGTTGTTTAACTGTAGCGTTTTACTCTACCGTTTTACTGTAGTGCTTTACTCTAGTATTTCATCCAAATATCCAGTGTCAGTTCTGGTGATGTGCGCTTTCATTCCGTCAGGGTGTGTTTAAGCGTTAAAGCTCAGCCCTGATAAAATGGTGTTTGCTGTCCATAGGAATCCTAGTCCCGCCCTGGGGGTGGAGTTAAACACCCTGCCGCTTCCAGGGGCTCAGAAGACTGACAGGTATCCCACCCCCATCATTCAAACCCCGCCCTAGTCCTACCAAACTCCTTCCAGCCTGCCTCATGCGTTCCTCTTCACATTGCCTTCATACCGTTCCAGCGTTTTCATTTTGCAAGATTGTTTGTGTTTTGTGCGGCATCATCTCTGTTGTGGTTTTTTTGTAAAGTCATTTTATTATTTATTGTGTTCATGTAGTTTTCTTTCAATTACATTTTACAAATATGGGTGAATCTCACAGAAATTGTCAAGAAAAGTAATTTTTAATCTAAACTCATAACAAAATACTCATAAGAAAATAATTTAGTGCAAAGATTTTTTGGTTGTGGGTTGAAATATAAGCTGGAGATTCACCCTGATGTGATTTTTGCTGCAGTATTGAGATGTGCGTGTTGTCGGGCAAGCAGCTGCTCTTATGAACGCTGGATGATAACTGTGTTTTAATTGTCTGTTTAACTCTTTTGTTGCGGGTTCAAACATTTTTCACATCTGATTGTTGGTGTGATTCATTACCGTAATTCTTTGTGTTTTCATCATTTAAATGTCTGCACAGCAACGTCACGTGTTTTCAAACACAACGTCTGTTTGTTTCTGTAGACATCACACTGTAACTCGAGGGATCACCAAAGGGGTTAAGGAGGATTTTCGGCTTGCGATGGAGCGTCAGGTATCGCGCTGCGGAGAGAACCTTCTCACAGTTCTGCACAGATTCTGCATCAATGAGAAGATCATACTTGTCCAGTCCTTACCCTGAGCTGCCTGTGACCTTTCACCTGATGTTTACGGATTTCATTTAAGTGTCTCCAGAACAGGTTTCATAGACTCTAGTTGTATTCCACAAACACAGTGTGATAGAATGAAACGTACCACAAACACATGGACATAAATGATCTGTGACGCCTCAGATGATATTCTGATGACAGATGTTTCATTTTAAAGGTTTTATTTCAGTGTTATTACACACATGTGAAAGATTCTTCATCTGTGAAATACAGGTTACACTGTTAAAGATGCTATGATTTTCATGATGTAAAGGTAATTGTAAGTTTTGGAGCTTTGTTTTGCTGTCAGCTCTCAGAACAATAAAAGTGTGTTTTTTATTTGGTTTTGTATCTTTAGCATTTGTCTTTTTATTTAAAATGTATTTTAAAGATAAATTGTCTTTGGCTTTGTTTGGGTGGCTTATAGTCATGCAAAACTGCAAATATAAAAATATGTTGTTTTTTCTAGACACAATGATGTTTTTCTAGTTGTAATGATAATAATTTCACATTTAAAAATGTTAATTGAATGAATTAATCAGAAGTCTTCTCTCTCTGATGGGACGGGAAGATCAGCCTGCAGAGCCGCACGGAGATTTACCCAGAAGAGCGTTTGTTTAGCTCCTTCGTGAGGCCACTCCAGATAGGTCCTTCTTGACAACATGACCTTCAGCTGGTAATATTTTGATGGAATGAGGTACAGCGGCAAGGGTTCCAGCAGAACGAGGATGATGCCTTCCAAGCCTTGAGTAACCTTCTGGTGATTGGCGAAGTACAGCTCGTAATGGCACCATTCGCTCTGAACGAAGTGAGAGGACAGCACAAAGATGCATCTTCTGCTCCGCTCGATGCAGCGGAGAATGTTCTGCACGATGGTCTTTCCTGGAATGAAGTCCCGCTCATGGTGACACACTCGCAGTCCTCTGCTCTCCAGCTTGGGCAACAGCTGTCCTTTCACCCACTGCTCGTTTTTTTGGCTGTACGAGAGAAAAGCGTGGAAGCAAACTCCCTCCGAGTCCTTTGCTCTCTCCTGCGAGATGATAGCGCGGTGCTTGAAACGGGTCCATTTCCAGATCATCTTCAGGTACCATGGGGCATCCAGCTTATTGCAAAGGAGGCTGACGCCAATGACCAAAGCGATGGTTGGAATCAAAATGGTAAGCGATAGAAGCCACGCGTTGCATGAGACCTCAGGGATGTCAAAGTCTTTCAGTGTGCTGTTGCTCCAGGATTCTGGATAACTGCACAGGTAGCCGTCTGGCCAGTGCCCAAGAGTCACCACGGGACGTTCTGTTGAGGACTGTAAAGCTCCGCCGTCGAGGAAGGAGGTGAATTCACGCAGGGAACACGTGCAGATGAAAGGGTTGTGACTCGCGTCGAGAGCTTTGAGATGTCCACAAGTCTTGAAGGCTCCTGGTCTAGGTGAGTGAAGGGAATTTGATCTTAGCAGGAGCTTCTGCAGGTTTGGGAACGCCGTACAGAGGGGCAGATCCAACAGGCGGTTAGATGTCAGGTCTAGAAAAGTCAAACTGTCTAAACGTGGAATATCTGCAGGAACCGTGATTATTTGGTTATTTTGAAGATTTAGGATCCGGACGGATGTGGGCAAACACTTGAACACATTCTGGTCAAAGCTATTGGAAGATAAATCCACATGGGTAACTTTTGAAGGCCAGGCACACCTGCCCTGTTCTTCTGTGTAAGTAAGTGAATTCTGACTAAAGTCAACGTACTGTAGTGAGTCCATGAGATGAATTCTTGTCGTTAATGGTCTGAGATATTTGAGGTTATTGTCTTTCAGAAGCAGTTTTTCCAGGCCCGTCAGTGTACCGCATTCTTCACCCGGTCCAGTAGAGAAGACTTTCTCCGTGAGGGCACAGCCAGACAAGTCTAATTCCTTAATCTCACTGACAGACATAGGACAGGTGATGTGGACCATGGGTGTGTGTGTTATGCTGAAGTTTCTTGCAGGTATGTTGATGAAGAAGTCATAAAGTTCTTCTTGATTAAAGATGAATGTGGTTACCAATGCTCTCGTGATAGAAAAGGACTCTAGCACGTGTTGTAAGATCACATCTGCATTGCCTATCATTGAAGTGATGGTAACGTCGGACAGAGACAGATGCTGAACTGAAGACATCAACACTGTGTTCACACAACCTGTCAAAACTTTCCAGGTGCTTTTTACATGAGAGATTTCCAGGCCGATGGTGCGGGACGATCCTCTGTGACGCAGCTGTTGAAGGAACATCATCTCGCCGTTCACCTCTGTGAATTCCAACTCTTTAAACGTTGCGAAGGCATCGGCAGCGATTTCACCATCGAGCTTGCTATTGGACAGAGCGATGACGGCCTTCTCTGCACGGACACCCGCTAAGCTTCTCTCCTCATACGCCTTTGTCCCCGCTGCATTCATGAAGAGAGTTTTCAGGGTAAGATTAGCAATATTTGCAAAGTCCGCGACCCGAATTTCTGCCGCGCTTAAGCCGAGCCACTGCAGGTGTTTAAGAGTCGCAAATTCCTTCCCAAGAGCCATAACAGAAAATCTGTTAGAGGACAGATCTAAGAACTGCAGATGTCCCGCATGAAGCAAGTACTGCTGATTGGAGAGGTTTTGGAGCTTGTTGTGTGACAGGTCCAGGATCTCTAAAGCAGGTGTAGCGTTGAACGTGTAGACGTCTATACGCTCTATTTTATTCCAGGACACGTTTAGAAGATGCAGTCTTGGTGTTTTGTGGAAGTCTGCGTTTCTCAGTGTCTGAATGTGATTTAGAGACAGATCCAAATCCTCGATGGACGATCTGAGGTCAGTGGGAACAGAGGAGAGGTTCTGAGATGAATAATTCACTATGACTCTCTTCATGGTCAGAATGACAGATGATGGGAGGCATGTGAGATAAAGAGCCAGTAACCAGCCCGACACCTTCATCTTTCTGCAGACAAAAGTAGGTTCTTTCATTATACATGATTGATTAATATTATTTTGTATTACAATTGCATAGTTAAAATTTCACTTTAGGCTTTTAAAACCAGACAATTTGGAAGTGCCTGATGAGACTCATTACTGTTAGACATTACAACATGAAAGCAGGTCATGAAAATACTTTTCATAAAGTCATCAGTATTTCAGTCATGTACAGAAAGACATACAAACAATATAATTTGTGTGAGTGACTTACTGGTTTGCTGTAGCGTTGAGTTTACTGTCAGCTCAAACTGATTGTCATATTTAAATCATTTTTGAGAAGTTCTGCTTTTCACTTCCTTTAACATTTACTGATTGCTAGCAGATTATTTACATTGAGGGGGATGTAGAGAGAAGTGAAACATGTTCATGTATTTTTATTCTCACATCAACCTCTTCACTTTCAACTTTCTGTTGATTATTGGTCCTGATACTGTGGCACTCAGGAATACTTGATTTTGATTGGTCGATTATTACTCTGCAGTGACATTGTTTTTATAATCTAAATACATTTAGAAATTTAAAACTAAATGGTCTTAGACTTTCACACAAATTTCACACATTTATTCGCTCTCTCGGCTGATTTATCTTTATATTAATCATATATCTATGATTATCTTCCATTGGAGTTACTCAAACACTGACATGTTTAATGTGTCATATCCAGTATTAATGAACACTTTATGTAGCATCAGCTGCTGTGATGTTTTCAGTTTCACAGCAGATCCTGTGGGTTTGTTGTTTTTCTCTGTTTCTCTCTCTTCAGGCTGATTTCTGTTGATCTGATCTAATATTAGATCTGATCTAATCAGGCGTCATGTTGTGTTCTACTAAGGCAGCTGTACTGCTATAAAACTATGCGTCTTTGATGTTTATTGTCACATTGTGTTTGTTTGTTTGTTGATGTTACAGGTAAATGATGTACAAATGCTGCGTAATGACTTTACAGCGATATTGAAGCCATCTGTCGTGTGGAGAGTTCAGATGATCTTTAAGGTAACATGCGTCACAGAGAATGATGATGTCATAACTGCTGTTATCATCTATGTGGACTTTCATGTATTCAGTATGTATTAAAACAAGATTTTATTTGAGGGTTTCTTCCTTTTTTTATTGTTATTGCTTTATATGATTATGCCGGTCCTATTAAATATCAGAAATATAGAGAAGTTAGTTATTCATTGTTAAATGTGAGTGAGTAAATAAATGAATAAACCTGATCAAACTTTCTCTCTCTCTACATCCTTCATTTCTCTCTTTCTTTTAATACTCTCTCTCTCCTCTCTCTCTCTCTCTCTCTCTCTCTCTCTCTCTCTCTCTCTCTCTCTCTCTCTCTCTCTCTCTCTCTCTCTCTCTCTCTCTCTCTCTCTCTCTGTGAGTCATGAGAAGTCACAAGTAAAGATCAGAGTTCAGGTTAATCATTGATCAGGTTGTTCTTGCAGCAGTCTTCAGAGATCCTCTGTGTTTGTGTCTCAGCAGCAAGTGTCTTACTGCGTCTTTCTTCATCACAGATATTCAGCATTTGTTGGAGTTGTTTCGGCGTTTCAGTATGATCTCCTGTGACGGCCGAGGGTCAGCATCAGCCGTGTGAGTGCAGTGAGCAGAACTTCATTCATGATGTTGTGCATCTACTGGTACGTCTCACTTGTTTCTCTGACTTTACCGTTGAGTTTGTGGAGCACTGCAGAGTGCATACAGGGAAACTCACATCGACTGTGGCGGCAGCCCCTGAATCAGAGTCATGTCCAAACTGGAATCTTCCCCAGCTCTTTCCTCTGGGGTGTGGCGACCGCGGCGTTCCCCACCGAAGGTTCCTGGGATGCGGATGGAAAGGGAGAGTCCGTGTGGGACCGTTTCACCCATCGTTCCCGCACGAGCAACGATGGTAACCGTGTGGATACGGCAGACGTGGCCAGTGACAGTTACGCTCGGTGGGAAGAGGATGTGAGATCGGTTCAGTATCTGGGTGTGAACTTCTATGCCTTTTCTCTCTCGTGGCCAAGACTTTTTCCGGATGGCAATGCGACATTAAAACCCAACCGGGCCGGAGTGGAACATTACCGGCGTTTGATCAGAAGATTAAAGGAGATTGACGTGGAACCTATTGTGACACTTCATCACTGGGATTTGCCACAAGCCCTGCAGGAACGTTTTGGCGGCTGGTTGAACCCAAACATGCCGGATATATTTGCAGAATATGCCAGATTCTGTTTCAAGACGTTTGGCGGAGACGTTCGGTACTGGCTGACGATACACAACCCGTTTCTGTTAGCGGTCCAAGGATACGGTACAGGGGCTCATGCTCCAGGGGTGAGCGGAGAGCGAGCTGATCCTTTCATCGCTGCACACAACATGATCAGGGTGAGTTTGAGTTTAAGAGGTCAGAGGTGAGCGGTAGGGTTCCTTTTCACACTTTAGCTGACAAGTAAAATAAATGAAGCCTGAATGTTTACTCCATGCCCCTTAAAAAAATCTTAAAAATATCATTTATTATTTTGGCTTTTCTCTTACAGATTTCATGAGATTTGACTGATGCCACAATCTTAATTTCTGATACAATAACTTCAATAATATTTTCAGTTGTTCTGGATATCAGTGATGTTTTCTTAATAATTGAAGGGTTTTTTTTTTGGTTCTTACTCACTAAGAGACTGCTGACATCAGACATTTTTTACATTAATGTTGCTTTTAGTTAAATCAGTTAACAGTTAAATCACTAAACTACTCTTTCCTAGTAATGTTAATATACAAATCATGATGGTATTGCAAGTTAATTAAACATTTTCTTTCTTGTCTTTGTGAACAGCTGTTTAAAACAATGTAAATTGAAAAAGCGCTATAGAAACTTGAGTTGAGTTTAAGACAATCTCTTTTATTATCCTTTAATGGTACAATAATGCATTATAATATCATAAAAGTATTTCATCTGACACAACAGGGTTCATAAATCATTCACCTGTTTAGTTTACTGTGAAAATCGCAACAAAACCAATTCCAGTTTTTCACTTAAGCACAAATAGTTTATAATGACATATAAATGATCTGTTCTGTATTGGTTATTTATGTATGGGAGTATTTTGTGATGTCAGCGTGATGCAGTTTATGTGTCTGTTTATCAGGCTCATGCTAAAGCATGGCACATTTACCACAAAGAGTTCAGAGGCCAGCAGCACGGTCGCGTCTCCATCACGCTCGGATCTCATTGGGTGGAGCCTCTTCACGGTCAGGCAACGTCAGCCAATGTGCAGCTCTGTCAGAAATCTATGGAGGCTGTGATCGGTTGGTTCGCGGAGCCCATACACGGAACCGGAGATTATCCTGCATCCCTGAAAGTGTCCAACCGTGGGGTTCTTCCAGAGTTCAGCCCAGAGGAACGGATCTGGGTTAGAGGAACCGCAGACTTCTTCTCTTTGGCCTTCGGTCCAGAAACTCTGCGAGTGGTGCGTGGTCTGGCTCGGTTTGGACAGACGGTGACTCTGGACCTGAGGAAGGTTCTGCTGTGGGTTCAGCAGGAGTACAGTGATCCGCAGGTTCTAGTGGCCGAGAGCGGCTGGTTCTCTGATGCTTCTGTGGGAGTGGAGGACACTGTAGCCATTTATCTGCTCAAGAGATTCGTCATTCATGTCTTACAAGGTGTGTGTCTGTGAGAAGTTAAAAACATGCAGCATATAGAGCTGCTTTATGATACGTTTGTGTGTGTTTGTGTAGCTGTTTCCACAGACGGCGTGAAGGTGTTTGGATACGCTGCCTGGAGTCTGCTGGATGGATTTGAATGGAATCACGGTTACAGCATGCGGACGGGTTTGTTCTACGTTGACTTCAGCCAATCGCATCAACAGAGAGTCCCAAAGACAAGCGCTCACTTCTACAGACGCATCGTCAAGGCCAACGGCTTCCCCGACAACCACACACAACACATCCAGGGCCATTTTCCATGCGACTTCCATTATGGTGTGTCTGACTCAGTACTACAGGTGATTTCATAGAAATATTATTAGCAAAGGATGGTAACAAAGGAAGTTATTTCTTCTCTTAAATGTGTTGTGAACTCTGTTTCATTTCTCTCAGGTTCATTTGCGTCCGTTCTCGCCGCAGTTCACTGATCCTCATCTGTACCGCTGGAATTACTCGGGAGACGGTTCCCTCAGACCCGTGGCCGGTGTTGTGCTTCGCACCCGGCCGGCCCAGTGCACAGACTTCCTGTACGTTCAGCGGCACCTCATTCTCGTACAGGCCACGGGGTCCACGCACTACCGCTTTGCCCTGGACTGGTCTCAGCTCGTGCCCAGCGGTGACCTCTCTTCTGTGGATCCTGAAAAGCTGCGGTTTTACAAGTGTGTGCTCAGCGAGGTCAGAAGAAGAGGTATCCAACCGGTCGTGACGCTCTATCACCCCAGTTACAGATCACCCTCGCTGGGTCTGCCCGAACCCCTGCACACTAATAGTGGCTGGAGGAACTACAGCACCGTCGAGGCGTTTGTCAAGTACGCCACTTTCTGTTACCAAGAATTTGGTGCGTTGGTCCCGGTGTGGGTCACCATTAATGAGCCCAACCGCCTGACGGAGACTTTCGGCGGAACGGCGGAGGACAGACGGACAGCAGCGCGACACTTGTTACTGGCTCACGCCAAGGCTTGGCACGTTTACCGCACGTGTTGTCACCAGCAACACGGAGCGACGGTTAGCTTTGCACTTCACGCTGATTGGGTGGAACCGGCCAATCCGTTTCTGGAATCTCACAGAGTTGCCGCCCAGCGCTTTCTGTCGTTCGAACTGGGACGTTTTCTCGACCCTCTAATTGCCGCAGGAGATCCCGATGTACACGAGGGTGACTCTAGATCTTCTCTGATTGGCTTCACAGACGATGAGAAGGAGGAGCTTAAAGCAGCGCTGGATTTCATCGCTCTGAATCACTTCACAACACGTTTAATGTCGCCACGAAGCCCACACAAAGCACACGAGCACAGCTGCTCTCTGATGGCTGATGTCACCTGGCTGTCTTCGCCACTGGGACAGCCCGTCGTGCCCTGGGGTCTCCGCAGGATGTTAAACTGGATGAAGAATCGCTATGGTAACGACCTCCCGATCATCATCACAGCGTCAGGGGTCGACGATCAAGCGGCCGATGATGATCAGCTAAGACAGAGTTACATTAGGAACTACCTGCAGGAGGCGCTGAAAGGTGAGCTGAATTAAAGAAATCTAAAAGCTATATTTTTTGTTCCGTCTCGTTCCACTCATTCCAGAATGAAAGGGTGTTTAGCATCTCCAGTTCACCTAGTCTTTGGACTGTGAGACAACATACAAACTGCACAAAGAACAACATCCTGACTTTTTTACGAGACACTCAGAAAACTCGTGATGATGGTCGTTCACACCAGTTGATACCACAGTATTTCGTGGATTATGGCATTTGAAATAAAACTTTAAAGAGCTTTTAAAACTGCACTGTAAGATTGAGAAACTCAATCTCTTTTATCTTCAGAACATCTGCAGCTCAAAGGTCCATCCGGTGAGTGTTTATGAGCGATTGTTGAGTGTACAGAAGATTATGCTGAAATCATGTGGAGACAGAATGATCTTTTACAGCCTGTGAAATACAATAACACATGTGATCTGGTGAAAGAAGCTTTGACTTGAATGAACGTCTAATTAACATCACTGTGTGATGAAAATCTGAATCTCTCTCTCTCTCTCTCTCTCTCTCTCTCTCTCTCTCTCTCTCTCTCTCTCTCTCTCTCTCTCTCTCTCTCTCTCTCTCTCTCTCTCTCTCTCTCTCTCTCTCTCTCTCTCTCTCTCTCTCTCTCTCTCTCTCTCTCTCTCTCTCTCTCTCTCTCTCTCTCTCTCTCTCTCTCTCTCTCTCTCTCTCTCTCTCTCTCTCTCTCTCTCTCAGCTCGTGAGTTGGATGGTGTCAATCTAAGAGGGTTTTATATTTGGAAACTTCAGGATGGACATGATCTCCGGTTCGGTCTCTTTAATTCTGTTGCTCATCACTCCCGACCCAAAGCGTCAGTTCACCTCTACCGTGACATCATCAGTGGGCGGGGCTTCCCATCAGCCAAAGACCTCGGACCCTCCTGCCATCGAGAGGACCTCAGCATCAGCTGTCAGTTCTGCACACAAATCGCAGAGAACAAACCTCTGCTGTTCTTCAGTGTGTGTCTGTCCATCAGTCTGTCCATCGTCATTATCATCTCTGTGGTGAGGAGGAGGAGGGGGCCTGTGTCCGCACAGCCACACAGAACTCAACACCTGCACCATTAAAAGACAACAAAACGTTTAAAAGACATAAAACTGGTTTGTCGTTGTATCTGTAATGTATGAAGAGCTCTGCTCATGTGTCTGTCACACACTCATGACATATTACCAGAGTACAGTATTAACTGTGTGTGTGTGTGCGTACGTGTGCGCAAGCTCTGGGAAACACACAGAACTATGCTAAAGGGATGGTACGTTTTATTACCGTGGAGTGCTTTAAGAAGCCCATCTGCTTCATCAGATTTTCTTTTAGAGCTCTTTTAATTTAACACATCTGTTGGTTTTAGTAATATTATCATCATTTGCTTGTCAGATGATTTTTTTCAGTGATTCTATGATTATTAGGGGTGTGTTGCTTATGAGAGAGTGTGCTGATGCACGTGTTAAATTGTGTAAGATATTAATAATAAAACATTTCTGTTCAGTATGTTAAACTATCATTTATCTGTGGCAGACAGAAAATGTTGTTTATGTTTGTATTGTGTACTTGTACTCCTCCTCCTGTTTACTGTGTGTGTGGATATTTTGAGATGACAAAGAGTTCAAAGCAGTTCAAATAAAGATTTGTTTAAGAGTGAATTTGTGCCGTTTAAGAGTGAATACTGACATATATTGTGTGTGTGATGTGCAAATCTTCTTCCAGTCCAAACTGAGGACAGATCTCAGGTTTCGTTCATTTTGTTGTCTTTCTGGGGTTAGATGTGTATCCGAGTTCTCAAAAGACTCACCTGCTCATATGACCATCACTTAAAGCAAGAGATCTCACACCTGGAAGAAGATCGTATTTACTATCCTCATATAAACCCTGTGCAGAGGAGTACTTAAGATAAATGACCCAGATTGCATTTCGATCCAATGTTTTATAGGACGTAATGATGATAAAGGCCTCTACCTCGTATCCATCCCCACATCATATCTGTTACCTGTCTGTGTGCATGATGGACAGCAGAATAGTGCGCATCTGGTTACCTGCAGTGCAAGGTGATACCCTGTATTCAGCACACTTAACTTCAGATGCCATGCAAAACACATCAGAACACACCAGCCCATAATCTGGAGTAATGGAGAGAATGCAGTGCTGGATGGAGATGATAATCTTCTCTGTGTTATTGCTTGTTGAAGGTAAAAATTCAGAATGTCTTGAATGCATTTGAAGGCTGCTTTATAGACACATTTACAGTGATATTTGATATTAGTTGTTAAGCTAGCTTTTATAATTCCCTGCTTGTGTCATTCTGTTTATTTTGCTGTAAAGCTGCTTTGAAACTGTGTTACATTGTTAAAGCGCTATACAAATAAACTTGAATTTGAACTTGAATATTGTATTTTTTAACAACACGTATGTATATGGTTTCCGCTGTGTCCAGTTAGATTTCACTAGTTAACCCTCATGACCAGTGAAGTTTTACTGATGTCTTTTCATTTCTGTACATTGTGTATTGCAGCAGTTTAAACCTCTCAGTCTGTTAGTGAGCTGCTGTATTTACTGTGTTTACATGTCCAGGTTATAGTTAATATGTTGTATCTGATGTAGTGATTCAGTGCACTCAGGGTCGATTCGCACAGAAGCTCTTAAATGATCTAATGGAGAATTATTCCAGCGCTCTGCGGCCGGTGGATGACACAGATAAAACCCTCAATGTCACCCTGCAGGTCACACTGTCTCAGATCAAAGACATGGTCAGTACACACTCTCTCTCTCTCTCTCTCTCTCTCTCTCTCTCTCTCTCTCTCTTCTCTCTCTCTCTCTCTCTCTGTTTCTTAAAGTCACTCTCTCTTTCTCTGTGGTGTTTTGTCCTCTTGTCAGCATTTAATATTAACAGGCGTCTGAGTGTCTCCACTTCCCTGACCTTTAGTAACATTATATTGTGTGTGTGTGTGTAGGATGAGAGGAATCAGGTGCTAATCGCGTATCTTTGGATCAGACAAACGTGGAATGATGCTTACCTGAAATGGAAGAAAGAGGACTATGATGGTCTGGAGGTCATACGCATTCCCAGCAGTCTCGTGTGGAGACCAGATCTGGTGCTCTATAACAAGTACGCACGTATATGTTCACACACAGTAATGCAGTTTGTTTTATAAATTCATGTTCATAACCTCCTGTGTTCTGCTGTGGGTTTTGTACCATATTCTGTAAACACAGGGCAGATGATGATTTCTCTGGGCCTGTGGACACTAACGTTGTGTTGCGTTATACTGGTGAAATCACATGGGACACTCCAGCCATTACCAAGAGCTCATGTGTGGTGGATGTTTCCTACTTTCCCTTTGACAGCCAGCAGTGTAACCTGACCTTCGGCTCATGGACCTACAACGGAAACCAGGTACAAACACACACACAAAACAACAACACAAACAAACAGATTTGTTTCTATACTGTACATTGTGGGGGACAATAGACATAATGACTGTTCTCTCTCTCTCTCTCTCTCTCTCTCTCTCTCTCTCTCTCTCTGTTTCTTAAAGTCACACTCTCTCACACAAAACAACAACACAAACAAACAGATTTGTTTCTATACTGTACATTGTGGGGGACAATAGACATAATGACTGTTATACTGTACAAATAAACCTAACCCTCCCATAAACCTTTCTGCATCGATACATTATAACATATACTCGTTCTTAATCTGTTAACTGTCTCTTAACGGCATTGGACCCCGTCCCTTCCTGTCCCTCAGGTGGACATCACCATGGCGATGGACAGCGGCGACCTGTCAGACTTTGTGGAGAACGTTGAGTGGGAATGTCACGGAATGCCAGCCACCAAGAACGTGATCATGTATGGATGCTGCTCAGATCCATATCCCGACATCACCTACACGGTCCTGCTGCAGAGACGGAGCTCCTTCTACATCTTTAACCTGCTGCTGCCCTGTTTCCTCATCTCATTTCTGGCACCGCTGGGCTTCTACCTGCCCGCTGACTCGGGTGAGAAGGTGTCGCTGGGCGTGACTGTCCTGCTGGCGCTCACGGTCTTTCAGATGATTGTGGCAGAGAGCATGCCTCCGTCCGAGAGCGTTCCTCTGATCGGTGAGTCTGATGTTTGCTGTGTTTGTGTCAGATGAGGTTAGCATGGCCCATAGCACACATGTAGCTGTAAGTTGTAGCAGTATGCAAGGCCCACCATTTCTCCATAAATATTTCTTTATGGCTTTGAAATAGTGTTTTGTATTATTTAAAACTAAGTGGAATTAGTCTGCTGCATGTGTGTTTCTCCGTCAGCTAAGTACTACATAGCGACGATGACTATGATCACAGCATCAACTGCTCTGACCATCTTTATCATGAACATTCATTTCTGCGGGCCGGATGCTAAACCGGTACCACACTGGGCCAAAGTTCTCATCATTGACTACATGTCCAAGATCTTCTTCGTCTACGAGGTGGGAGAAAGTTGTGCCTCGCCGCTTGGACAGATGAAAGACTGTGAGCAAGTACACAATATTAACCGCCATCAGAATCACAGTCAGAAACATCACAATGAGAAACTGAAAACATCTTCGTTAGAGAAGCCTCATCCTCCTCAAAATCTTCACTCTCCTCCCGGTACGTTTGAGGAATACAGTTGTAATGCTGGTCTGAAGGAGACTCCGCCCCCCTGTTGCCCTGAAGGTGACAAATCAGCTGCTTTCCATCTTACGTTTGACCCCTGCATGTACTACCGCTGTCAGGACGGAGGGGGAATTCTGCTGCTGCGGAACGTTGAATATATTGCAAACTGTTACCGGGAGCAGAGGACCACTTGCCTGAAAGTGGCCGAATGGAACAAAGTTGCCAAAGTAATGGATCGATTCTTCATGTGGATATTTTTCATCATGGTCTTCCTCATGAGTATCCTCATCATGGGCAAAGCCCCTTGAACCGCACCATCATGACAGCATCATTAAAAACACTACAGGGTCACATAAGCATAATTATTTCTATGGTTCAGACTTTGTTCACACCACACAAATCCAGTTTGTGTCTGGATAGTCTGACTGTGTGTGTGTGTGTGTGTTTGTGTAAAGTAATTTAGGTAGAACTCGATCAGTTATACGAGCCTGTCTGATAAGAGATATCACACACAAACACACACTGATTGTGCTTTCATTGGTTTGTATGGCTAAGGTTGACAGGGTGATTTAAGGTTTTATTGTAATAGTTTCACATGTGTCATAAATATCTTGTGTTATTTATTGTCAGTTCATAAGTCTAATGAAAATTATGTGTGGGAATGAAAAAATACGTGCTGTTGTATAGATATAACATTTAATATTAATTTAGCAGACGCTTTATCCAAAACGACTTAATATAACGACATAATATAAATGTTACTTTCATTTGTCGTTTATTTTTTATCAATGCTCAGTTAGTAACACAAGAGTGAGAAATTGCTTACTAGAAATAAGGCTTACTATTGGTTTGTGTTGCTTTATTGCAAAATTAGCCGGTGATTCATTCATTCATGTGTATAGAATTTGGTCTTCTCTCACTAAAATATCTGTATCACCGCTGAGGGACGTCATTTTCAAGAGACTCGAAGGTGACTGTGCTCATGTCATATCTGTGAAGTCCACAAGAGGACAGTAAATCTCCATGCATGAAATTTGTCAGCTGTTCCTGTAGCTCAGCTTCTCCCAAATGTGTAAGTTTTGGGGTTTTGGAGTTTAGTGTTATTTCTGTGAGGGCTTTTTTGTATGCGCATTACTTTTACCAAATATAACCATGACCTTTCTACGGTAACAAGAGTTAACAGTAGTTAAAGTGTTAAAAGTTAACAATAGTTATGGTAACAATTGCTTATCGTAAATCCATAGTACTAAAATACTAAAACGATTTCACTTTAAAGGTTTACTTCATTGGGTGAGAATGCAGATAAAATGGCGTGTAAAGCTCTCTCTCTCTCTCTCTCTCTCTCTCTCTCTCTCGCTCGCTCATCCTCTCTCACATTCCTGCTAATCTGCATCCCGTCACCGTGGAGACGGAATCCCGCCTGCGTCATTTGACTAAGGTTTACTTTTCAGTTTTTTGTCGGGTAAAGTTAAAGTAAAGTTCACATTTACAGATGGAAACTCGAGCTTTGCTCTGTGTGTTATATGAGGAAAACACATTCTGCTGATTAAACTGGTGAGTAAATATCTCGCTGTCACGTTTTTCTCCTTTTTAACCAAAGATCTGAAACTTTCATCTTTGACCTTTAAGAAAATATGATGAAATCTTTTGACAAACAAAAGTCTGTATTATATTATAGTACATTACATTACATTATATTTTGTATTTTAAATGCAATTTAAACAGTTCACACCACACATCAGAATTAAATAATGAACAAACATATGCACCTGTGTGTGTGTGTATGTGCTTATAAATCATACTAAATAATGTTTATTTAAAAATGTAAAATACAGAAAAAGTTTGTGTGAGGGTTAGGGTTTAGAATATAATCTGTGTGTTTCAGAGATCAGGATGGTCAGGAAAGGTTCATCTAAGCGTGGATCTCAGCTCTCCAGGCTCAAACATCTCTCTCTGCTGGATCCAGTCCTGCCGGAAGATCCAGTTTCAGAGACTGACCCTTTAACTCCAGAGGAGAATCCCAGCAACCCCTCCGATCGGGTTTACCTGCACGCTGCCGCCATCTTTCAGGACACACACCTGGAAAAACCTGCAGCTCACAGACTCATCAGCTATGGCAGAAGGTCAGAGGTCAGCATGCCTTTTGCCTGCAGGGACGAATCATCTCGGCGTTTGGCGTACCGGCTCGCTTTTAACACGCTCAAATGTGAGTATCACAGAGCTTATTTCATTCGTCGTCATCTCATTTCTTTCATTCACAGTTTTCTCTGTTCTCATCCATCACAAGATTCCACCCACAGTCGTGATGTCATCAATTCTGTGTTACAGCCCCACTCACAGTATTTGGTTATCAAACTATTGCTGACATAGAGGTTTTCATCTCGGATCAATCCATTTATTAATGTACACAAATATATATATGCCCTCTGTAACTCATCTTTAGTGTATTAATATATGTGTTTGCTTTACAGAAAATTACAGAAGTGAAAAATGATGTGGGATGTAGGTTCGACGTTTAAAGGATGGAGTCACCTCACAAATGAAAATATTAAACAAATTTTATTAAAGTAGACTTGATTTTATTTAGGATTACAAAACCATCTGAATATCAACACGGTTTCTCTCTCACACCTGAAATCTGCAGCTTTAATATTCATGTATAATATAAAAGTATAACATGACTGTTTGTTATTTTCCTCTGTAGATCAGGAGCTATTGGAGGATGTGTTGATTGACAGCTGCTTCTGTCTCTCTCAGCCAATGGTGAGTCAGTGGAGGGTGTTTGACTTTATTATGCCTGTGAATGACTAAAACATCCCAGAATGCACTGCAGGGGTGTGTTCATGTGTGATTGTGTGGTTTACAAACTTTCAAGCTGTACATTTATTACACACACACAAACACACACTTACTGGTGAAATATAGCTGCTGTAAAGAATGAATGGTTCAGCTGCTGCTGGTTTGTCAGGTCATTACTCTGAATCCTGAGAGACTATAAATTCTGATCACAATGAACAGAACACACACCTGCAGTACAGTACAATACACACATACACTGAGCAGTATGACCTTACAGTAGCTGATGCTAAAATACTTATCAGCACTTTCACACACAAAAGAGAGAAATGTTACTTTACACTGTTTATAAACAGCAATGGACAAACTGAAGTCAGATTTGTAATAGATCATCTGTGTATTATGTGCATACAGAATATTTAGATGTGTGTGATACTGTATAATGACATTCTCAGTATATGTCAGTGTCTCACGGGTTTTATCGGTTAAACCTGCCGTCCATCAGAGACACAGTTACCTGGCGACACACACCAGCAGCATGAGTCTCATCTGACCTTCATACACACACAATACAAAACAGAGAGAGAGAGACCACCGTATATATATATATATACTGTATGTATTTAATAAACCTGTAATCTTTCTGTCTCAATGTCCTCCCTGTTATTTTATTTTTCGCTGCCTTTGTCTTTCTGTGCAGGCAAATGATTGGATGAGTCTGGTGGCGGTCATCTTCACAGATTTACTTGACAGGAAGTTCCTCCCACGTGTTCAAACAGCCAATCAGGAGGAAGTTCATGAGGTCAGAGAGGTGGAGGCGTGTCTGCTCAGGTATGTCACTATGCAAATGTTCAACATTTAATGTAATACTTTGGACAAAATATCTCACAAATACAGTAAAAACACACACAAGCCTAAAACTAACACAAGTTTGAACAGCCTGTGTCGTGTGGTATGTTTTGTGATCCGTGTAAAGCTCTTGTGTTGTTATTATTTGACAGGTTTAAGACCAAACTTGTTGCATCACTAGCTCGCTGTAGAATCAAACACAAGCTGTTAACACTGGACAACATTTTACCAGACGACATAAGACACAGACAGGATAAAGCCTCACACCTGCCACTGTACGCATGGGTCAACACACTCCGAATCAGGTACACAACTTCCTCCTGATTGGCATACACACGTGATGGGTCTTTCCATAGTCATAATGACTTTTATATTGTACACGGTATATTACACTCATGCCTAACCCTCACACAAACCTTTTTGCATTTATACATTTTCAACATAAACATTATTTAGTGTGATTTATATGTGTTCCTCACGGGCACCGCTCGCCAGCTGTAAATTTCACTGAAGTGCGGACAGATCCAATCACAGTACTGGAGCACACGCACACACTGGCGTTACACCTGGCTTACAGTTGACACTTAATTTCATCTGTGTGTGTAGTGTGGAGGAGGTCAGTGAAGTTTTACGCACATCAGGGTTCCTCTGCGTTAAATCAGTCAGGCAGTTGAAAGGACAGAGCTTCTGTAAGGACCCGCACTGTCATGATCTGCTGGTGTTTCCAAACTCCATGAAAACAGATCTACAGCAAACTGGATTACTGACAGACGACAAACTCATTATACAGGTACACACACACACATTCATTATACAGGTACTCTCAGGTGTCTCTCTTAATGAATCTTAATAGCCCTGTGTTTTGTGTGTTTGCAGGATAAATCATGTTGTGTGGGTCCCTGGGCGCTGCGGCCGCTGCTAGCTAAAGGGGGTGACATCCTAATGGCCGGATGCTTGTCTGCGCAGACGATTGCACATGTGTCTGCAGTAGCTGCGTCTGCACAGACACACCCTGACACACACACGGCTGCTCGATCAGATCATCAGATCACAGTGTTTGTGTGTTTGAGAGATCAAACATCATCATTACACAGAGATGAAATACAGAGAAGTGTGCTGAAACTGGGCTGTAAGAGTAAGTTAATGTAATGTGTGTGAAGCTGCTTTTTCAATTTTATTTTCATCTTACATTTTTTCTTACATCTTCAAACATTTTTCTCTTCAAATTTGTTTCATCTTCAATTTTTTTTTATCTTCTAAATTTAGAAGATAAAAAAATTGAAGAAAATTTAGATTTTTTTTTTTAAAAGAAAATTTAGATTTTTTTTTTAAAGAAAATTTAGATTTTTTTTTTTTTAAAGAAAATTTAGATTTTTTTAAAAAAAAAGAAAATTTAGATTTTTTTTTAAAGAAAATTTAGAAACATGTCATTGCAAATTTTTGTATCTTAAGAATTTTTTGTCATTTTTTCCTTTTTCCAAATTTTTATTTAATCTTTGAAATATTTTTATCTTAAAAAAAATGATCTGCAAAATTTTTATTCTTTTTTTTTTATGTTTTTCATTCTTAAATTTTTTTTTTATCTTCAGAATTTCTTTTTGTCTTAATATTTTTTTTCCCTCTAAAATTATTTTTCTTCACATTTTTTTATCTTAATTTTTTTATTTTCATATTCTGTTTTAAATTTTATATCTTCAAAAAAGATTCATCTTCAAAAATGTCTTCATCTTACATTTTTTACTCTTTCAAAGAAGCAATATAAGGACAATTTTTTCTTCACCATAATTTTTGTATTTTCCATTTTTGGTATCCTTAGTGTCTTGCCTTGAATGAATTATGAAAGCATTTTCATTTTTAGGTAAACTATTCCTTTAAGATGTGTGTGTATGGTTGTGTGACCTCATGTTTAGTCAAAGGACAAACATAATGAGAGATGAAATACAGAGAAGTGTGCTGAAACTGGGCTGTAAGAGTAAGTTAATGTAATGTGTGTGAAGCTGCTTTTGGTTGAGACATTACTAATCAAATAATTCATGTGTTTGTGTATGTCTGTGTGTGCTGTGTGTCAGATGTAAAGTTGCTCTCAGACTCTCTTCACAGTCTGGATGTCAGTTCTGTGTATCTACAGAAGGTTCATGTAATCATTTTAATGCCGGTTTGTTCTTTGTCTGCTGTGAGCAACCCTGTAGATTATATAATGCAGGAAAACGCAGGTAAACGCACACGCACACAGATCTCTATTTGTCACTAATATTAGAGAGAGTCTTGCGATGATGTTGTTGATGTGATTTTAGATTCCGGACTCATGTTGGATTTATCTCAGGGTTCAGTCTCTCCAGCTAAACTTCAGTCACTCATCAGAGAACAGAGAAGAGACCTCCAATGTGCTTTCATCTGTAAGAAAGACAGACTGAAGATTATTAATAATATACTTCATGAGATTAAACAAGGCCTTTGGTCGAAATGCTCCAACTCACAGCAATTTAAAATCATATACATACCATTATTTTATACAGTAAACATTACACAAGAAACAACAAATATATTAATGTTTACTTTCATTGTTTAGAAACGTTTCACTGTGTAAAACTTTGTTTTCTTTTGCAAAACTTTTCTATTTGATGTTGATGTGAGTTTATAGATAACAGTCAGAATTGTTCTGTTTGTGTGTAGTTCCCAAGGTGTGTGCGGTTCTGTACTCCACCTGTTCTGTGTACTCAGAGGAAAATGATGAATTATTAAACAGAGTTCTCACAGAATCACAGGAAAACCCACACTACAGGTCTCTATAGTGTACATCAGAACTTTCTATAGCTACGTTTTTGGACATAAATCATATATATTTGTGTGTGTATCAGGTTAAGTGCTCCAGGTCTCCTGCAGGACTGTGTCATTGAGGGATCAGAAGAGATAAAGTTTTTCAGATTGGAATCATCAGATGACAGTAATGGTTGTTTCCTCGCGCTGCTCACACGACAGGTAAACGTGAGTCATCACACACCTCATTATCATCAAACTGCCTGTGACATACAGATACAGCTGACAACTGAGATAAAACACCACACACATCAGATCTTTAGAGATCTGGCAACAATATTATCATACAGTAGGTAATGTTTGTGTTAGCGGCTGATGTTCATGCTGTGAGGAGTTTCTCTCTGGGTTTCATCTCTGTTCCTTTCATGTTCATGTTCTTAATGTTTAATTCCACAGTGAAATTCTGCTTCTCCTTTCATCTGCTGCTAAAAATAGAGAGAGAGAGAGAGAGAGAGAGAGAGAGAGAGAGCGAGCGCACACATGTTGGGTTTTAATGCTTTCTTGAGGTCTTTTCATAGACATAATGACTTTTTACTGTACATATAATGATCATATAAATATGCTTCATTTGAAAATGACTGCATTTGAATAAGGTCTTTCTTTAGCAGGATCAGATTGATCTCCTGCTTCCAAACCATTCCAGACATCAACCTTTAAACGTCACTAATAAAGATGATTGTTGCTCATTTATTAAGGTCTCATAAAACAGCTATGAGAAGCATGTTTTATTTTCCCCTCATGTGTCTGTAAAGATGCTTATGATGCATCTGTACGCTCATACCTGTGAGTAATAAAACCTCCAGCACAGTTCAGATGAGAAAGAGAGAGACTGTGTATTGAATTAATCCTTCAGATGAACTCTTGTGATTTTGTACATTCAGTCAGTGTTAGATAGATTCTGCTCCATCTGTTTGTCACCCAAAAAGCAGATATATCATCATGTTTTCTTCTTCAAATTTTTTCTCTTTATTTTTTATCTTCAAAATATTTTTCATCTTACATTTTTTCCCTCTTGTACATATTTTCATCTTTCAATTTTATTCTTCAAAAAAAATTTATCTTCAAAACTTTTTTCATCTGCAAATTTTTTTTATCTTCAAAATGTTTTCTTCAAAAAATGTTTTTCATCCTAAATTTTCTTTCTCTTCAAAAAAGTTTTTCATCTTCAAATTTTTTTTATCTTCAGAATTTTGAACATTTTTTCCCCTCTAAAATTTTATTATCTTCAATTTTCTTTCATCTTACATTTTTTCTTTTCAATTTTTTTTATCTTAAAAAAGTTTTTATCTTTAACATTTTTTCATCTTCCAAATTGTTTTTCTTTAAATTGTTTTTCTTCAAAATTGTTTTTCTTCAAAACAATTGTTTCTGAAACAATTGATTCTGACAATTGTTTATCTTAAAAAAATTTATCTTGAAAATTATTTATCTTAAAAAATTTTCATTGCAAAATGTTTTTATCTTCAGAATTTTTTGTCATCTTACATTTTTTTCATCTGCAAATTTTTTTTATCTTCAAAATGTTTTCTTCCAAAAATGTTTTTCATCCTAAATTTTCTTTCTCTTCAAAAAATGTTTTTCATCCTAAATTTTCTTTCTCTTCAAAAAAGTTTTTCATCTTCAATATTTTTTTATCTTCAGAATTTTAATCTTAAAATTTTTTCCCCTCTAAAATTTTTTTATCTTCAATTTTCTTTCATCTTACATTTTTTCTTTTCAATTTTTTTTATCTTAAAAAAGTTTTTATCTTTAACATTTTTTCATCTTACATTTTTTTCCTCTTTAAATTTTTTTCATCTTCCAAATTGTTTTTCTTTAAATTGTTTTTCTTCAAAATTGTTTTTATCTTACATTTTTCTCTTCAAAATTTGTTTTATCTTTAAAATGTTTTTATCTTAAAATTTTTTTATCTTGACAATTATTTATCTTAAAAAAAATTTATCTTAAAAAATTTTCATTGCAAAATGTTTTTATCTTCAGAATTTTTTGTCATCTTACATTTTTTTCATCTGCAAATTTTTTTTATCTTCAAAATGTTTTCTTCCAAAAATGTTTTTCATCCTAAATTTTCTTTCTCTTCAAAAAATGTTTTTCATCCTAAATTTTCTTTCTCTTCAAAAAAGTTTTTCATCTTCAATTTTTTTTTATCTTCAGAATTTTTAATCTTAAAATTTTTTCCCCTCTAAAATTTTTTTATCTTCAATTTTCTTTCATCTTACATTTTTTCTTTTCAATTTTTTTTATCTTAAAAAAGTTTTTATCTTTAACATTTTTTCATCTTACATTTTTTTCCTCTTTAAATTTTTTTCATCTTCCAAATTGTTTTTCTTTAAATTGTTTTTCTTCAAAATTGTTTTTATCTTACATTTTTCTCTTCAAAATTTGTTTTATCTTTAAAATGTTTTTATCTTAAAATTTTTTTATCTTGACAATTATTTATCTTAAAAAAAAATTATCTTGAAAATTATTTATCTTAAAAAATTTTCATTGCAAAATGTTTTTATCTTCAGAATTTTTTGTCATCTTACATTTTTTTCATCTGCAAATTTTTTTTATCTTCAAAATGTTTTCTTCCAAAAATGTTTTTCATCCTAAATTTTCTTTCTCTTCAAAAAATGTTTTTCATCCTAAATTTTCTTTCTCTTCAAAAAAGTTTTTCATCTTCAATTTTTTTTTATCTTCAGAATTTTTAATCTTAAAATTTTTTCCCCTCTAAAATTTTTTTATCTTCAATTTTCTTTCATCTTACATTTTTTCCTCTTTAAATTTTTTTCATCCAAATTTTTTTATTTTTTTTCTTCAAAATTGTTTTTATCTTACTTTTTTCTCTTCAAATTTTTTTTCATCTTCAAAATGTTTTATCTTTAAAATGTTTTTATCTTCAAAATTATTTGTCATCTTACATTTTTTCCCTCTTCAATAGCAACATCATCTTCATTTTTTTATCTTTAAATTTTTTTTATCTTTTAAAAAATGTTCTTCATCTGCAAAATTGTTTATATCTTCAAAATGTTTTTTCATCTGCACATTTTTTCTCTTTCAAATTTTTTTCATCTTCAAAATGTTTTTTCATTGCAAAACAAATTATACAATTTTTTCATCTTCAAAATTTTTTCTTCAAAAAATGTTTTTTCATCTAAAATTTTCTTTCTCTTCAATTTTTTTTTTCATCTTCAATTTTTGTTATCTTCAGAATTTTTTTATCTTAAAATATTTTTCCCCTCAATTTTTTTACAAATTTTTCTGATCTTCTTGCATGTTTTCTCTCTTCAAAATTTTTTGTCATCTTAAATTTTTTCCTTGTCAAATTTGTATTTCATCTTTAAAATATTTTTTATCTTTTTAAAAAAATTATCTGCAAATTTTTTGTATCTTCAAAATGTTTTCTTAAAAATTTTTTTTTTTTTAAAAGTTTTTCATCTGACATTTTTTACTCTTTCAAAGAAGCAATATAAGGACAACTTTTCCTTCACTATAATTTTTTATCTTCCATTTTTGGTATCCTTAGTGTCTTGCCTTGAATAAATTATAAAAGAATTTTCATTTTGGGGTAAACTATTCCTTTAAGATGTGTGTGTATGGTTGTGTGACCTCATGTTTAGTCAAAGGACAAACATAATGAGCATTATACTGTCTCAGTACAGCACAAGATGAGCAATAAACGTGATGTTCAGAAGACACAGAGGCCAGCATGTATTGAATAATTCATCTCACGTGTCTGTGTGTGTTAGCATCAACAGCCCAAAACCTCAAACACACAAACACTCTCACACGCAGGGTGTGAATTATTCAGACGCACACACGCAAGATCATGTATAGTTCCATTACAGGGAATGTTTTGAGATCAGAAATTTCATTTGAAATTGGAAACATATTTTCTTTACCTTGAAGGCATTTTATATGTTATAATATATTGTTAAATATACATATACTTTTACTGTATATGAAATTATATTTTATACTCTTTACAAATACATACTTTATTGTTTTTGTACTGGTTAAGTTGAATTCTTAGTCAATTTTATTTTTTAAACAGTGTGATGCAGAAGTGACAGAAACACCGCAGGACGTTCTCACTCGCGCTGCAGCCAAAGGCTTGTTAGACGGCGTCCTCCCGAACCAGCCAATCAAAAAAACAGGGCGTGGCCGGAGGTCCCGCAAAGCACCAGTCAAACAAATACGCTCCAAGCAGCCACGCCCACAGGCCTCACAGAGCGACCAATCCCGGATCGAGGAGTTTCTGCAGCGTGAAACGAGAGGCTGCGGCTCAGAGACGTCAGTGAACATCAACGGATCCTCACATCCACCATCACAGAGTATTCATCTTGATAACATTAACACACACGTCTACAGACTACACAACACTTTAAATCGTGTGAAGATAACCTGCTGTTTGATCTTTTATTTGACTTCAGATAAGCCGGCTGCTTCTCAACGTCCTCCTCGGTGTGTTCTCCACAGGACAAGCTCCACCCCAAACCCCGCGTCTTTCTCCTGTTTATCCAATAGGAGTTTGAAGTGTTCGGGCGCGGCTGTAGTATTCACCAGCAGTCATCTTTCCTCTGCATCTGTCACTCCACCTCTCGCTCCTCCCAAAGGTCGTCAGGATGTGCTGCGCCCCGCGACCATCACGTTTCCTCCGGTCGTGTTCCCAGATGATGTTCCACTTCCTCTGAAGGGGAGCCACGCCCTTCATACGGTCCGCTCTGACTCCGCCCACACGTACCTGCCATACAGCGTCGGCCCTCGACTATTAGCCCGAAGAACCTTCAGAGGCGCTTTATATCACCTCCATCCATGACTCAGTGTTTAACCTCTTAATGTGCCAGAGAGTCAAAAAGATCAAAGCTAATGCATTATTTGACATTTCTGCCAAATAAACACCTGTCATGCACATACAATAAAAACAGGTATAGAGAGCACTTTGGTTTTGATTAAATTTATTTCCACAACAGGTTACAGTAATATGGTGTAAAAATGAATTTTAGAGTTTTAGCTCTGAATTTGTGTTTAAATAACATTCAGGTAAAGCTTTTAACAGGCAAAAAATATATTATGCGCATGTATGCAAGTACACACAATGCTGCTGCGCTTTTGCTGTCAGTTACTTCTTTCAGCTAAATATTGTCATGATGATGGTGAGAAGGTTCCTGAAGATTTAGAAACGCATGTAAAGTGAACACGCACCAAGAACTGAAAATAAAATATTCATTTTCAAAAGACTGTTGATAAATAGCAACATAATGTTACAATAAGAGACCAGAAACATCACAGCAGGATGTGATGATCAGAAGTTTTTTAAATACAGAACACAAAATAAAAATCCACATGTGATATCAATGAACAAGTTATATGAAATGGACATTAAAACAGATATGACACATGAGCTTTACATGTAGATCTCAGTTCTGTATCCCTCGCTCGTGTGCAATCTAAACAATATTAAAGTTATCTAGAAGATTTTCAGTGTGTTTGTGGTCAGAAACATTGAATAATCATTTCAGTGGTCTTTTACATAATCGGACTGAAGAAACAGATATTAAAGTCAAACTCTGGTGTATTATGATAATATAGATACTCATCATTTCATAAATCCATCATCAGTCTGGTTGAGCGCTGTGGACACCTTACGCAAACTTTCCTCATCTGCTACCCAAAAGCTACCTAATATTTTTACTCAATATAATGGTAAAATAATTTTAAAGGATATTGTTGGAATGAATGCAGCTTTGCAATAAAACACTGTGAGAGAGCTCTGAGCTGAGCTCAAATCTGGGCCACCAGTATAACAGTGATTTTAAACTCAAACTTAACAAATACTGTGGAAATACTGTGAAAGTGTGTGTATGATGGTGTAAGGCAAACGCATGCTTCATTCAGCATCTGACATGACTGAGGTCAAAGTTCAAAGGAGAAATGAGTCTCTTTGACGGGTCAATGCTCACATGTATTTCTTTTGTTGGCTTGTGATATTCTCTTTGCTCTTGCATACGCTCCCCCTGCTGTCCATCAAGGCTGTTCTGATCCATCATGGGTGGGGAACCTCGGGGGCGGGTTTCTTCTTTAGAGTGTCTATGATTGATTGGACGCCTCGCTTCACACTGGACGTCACACGGCGTGTGACGGAGTCAGCAGGGGGCGTAGCTGAAGAGCTGCTATTTCCCAGACACTTCTTATATCTTAACTGAAACCACAGAGAGAGAGATTTTAGTTTAACATCATTGTAATACTACAGGTCTTGTGCTAACACATGTAAGACATGATTGTGTCTCACCACACAGGCAGACTGCACGGCCTCTGACACACTCCCAGCATTGGGTTCACACCAGAACACGTGACACTGGAAGTGCTGGTTTCCAGCATCCATGATGAAGGCGAACGTGTGGACGTCCCGGCCGACACCCATGAAAGAGAGAAATCGCACACGACACTCCACTAACACCTCCTCTTCCTCCTCCTGTTAAACAAACACCACTGTCCATCATTATCTCTGGAATAATGAAAAACATCTGATCTCTTCGGTTCATCCCTCTCACCTTTTCTTTGAAGACAGTGATGGTGGCGTCAGCGACGTTCAGCAGGACAGGTGTCCAGTCCTCCTTCCCTGCACTGGACATCAAACTCTCGATCGCTCCGTTAATCATGTCCATCCCTGACACACAATAAAACACAGATACACTGTATAACGTATAATTGCAGAAAGGTTTTGTGTGAGGATTAGGTATAGGGGTAGGTGAGGATTACACCAGTTTACACAGTATAAAAGTCATTATGTCTATAGAAAGACCCCATAAAACATGAAAACCCAACATGTGTGTGTGTTTTTCACCTATAGGTCTGAGCACTGATATTGTCCCCAGGTACAGCACATGAAAGCTCTGCTGTAATTCAGTCTTTGGTGTTGGAAACTCTACTGAGAAACACAAAGATAACAAACACCAGCTGAATGAATGTGTGTGTGTGTGTTTCATTTAGTAATCATATCATTTATGTCATGACCAGCTGTAGTATGACATCATGGTTTTGGAAAGCTTGGAAACACTTACTCACTGTTGTGTACATTTCTTTTGTCCATATTTTAGATTACTAGTAAACTTGAACCATGAAATAACACTACGTTATATTTGATAATCTTCAAAAGTAGTCACACTTTGTCTAGAATTTGTAAAATCATACTCTTGACATTTTATCATCCAGCTTCTTGAGGTCTCAACCTGAGAAGATTTTTAAACACACCGAAGGAATTTTCTATGTTGGTTACTTTTTATTCATTATTTGCTCCAAGTAATCCATTTTGCATTTTTTCAAATAAAGTTTTGTTTTATAATGAAAGGAATTGCTATGTTGGCATCGTTATTTGAAAAGTAATTTCAAACATTGAAATATACACCTTAAGATTAAAGCTATTTTTAAGATCATAAGACATTTTTTTTTTTCTAAATGTTTGACTGGTACTGTATATAGATATATACAACATACTCATTAATGTCAGAACATTATTTTCATGACAATGAAGTAAATCTCTCCTCTATTCTTATCAAAGTATTTTAGTATTTTTTACAGAGAGTTTTTTGATGAAAAGAAGATCTCAACTGAACATAAAACAACAGAATTGCTATGTTTTTAACTCAAATATTTGGAGCTAACCCTAACCATCAGATAGTTAAGATAAAACTGCAGTGCTGATACTGGCTGTGCTGGCTTTAATGGTGATGTAAAGCTCAAACCTCTTAAAGGAACATCAGAATTGATCTGAGATGAAGATCCAGCAGCAGAACCCAAACTCCTCTGATCGGCCATAATCTGAAATCAACAAACAAATTGAAAAAATACACACGAACACATTCCATCTGACCCTCATCTCTCTCTCTCTCTCTCTCTCTCTCTCTCCAGTATAAATCTGATCTCAGTGTTAATCAACTGTGTGGATGGAGATGCTGACTGGACATCTTTAGGTGTGTGAAGATGTACAGAGCATACTAATACACACACACAGTGTTCAGCTAAATGACAAATAAAAAAATTGACCATTAACCCAAACAAAATGATTTATAAACTTAGTTAACTCTGTTGACAAATAACACATTTTAGTTAAGTGTAAACAAATAAACACACTGAAGTCAGCTTGTTCTTTATGACCCTCAACAACAGAGAAAAATGCAGATATTTATGACATTTATAAGCATATGAGAATATTTCAAGAAGGGTTTGTGAGGTGTCTGTGATGTGATGATCAGCTGAATGTCTCACCTTTGAACAGATCTGTGACAGACTGCTGGCGATGGATTCCGCAGGACCGTCACATTGAAACACGTGACATTTTAACACACGCGTGTTCTTGTCTTGGGCCACATATGCAAAATCTCTAAAACACAGAGAAAAAGTTTGACATTTGAGGGGACATTTGACAACAATCTGTGAATACTGAATCAGTCAGTAATGAATCAGTGAACATAAGGTCTGGATTTAAACTCAAGTCACCTACAAGTAAACAACATGTTATTGTCCTTAAAGTGCTTTTGTGTGTAGGACAAGATGCATCCCATCTCAAACTGAACAATTAGGCTATTAGTGTTTATGTATTCATTCTGTTTTTCTATTCAATTGTTTTATTCATTTTAACCAGTATTTGTGTGAGTGTGTGTGTGAGTGAGTGCTCTGCTGCTGAACCCATTCTGTCTCTCTGAACCCAGTGTGTATTTACAGCTAAAACACACAAACTGAACGAATCCTGGACACAGAGGGAAGAGAGTCTAAGTAAAGTCTCTCTCTCTCTCTCTCTCACACACACACACACACACACACACACACACATTTTGCTATAGATATGCAGCTGTCTGACACACACACTCCATGCAGTGATGGTGAGGCACCGCAGAGTAAGTGATGATGCGGTGTGTGTGTGTGTGTGTGTGTGTGTGTGTGGTACTCACACTGATGTCACTCACTGGTATCCAGCTCCTCTCAGTGTCATTACTCCCATCATCACAACGAATAGCACACGAATCCAACACACACACTTTATCCCAGCACTGATATCACTCCACACCCCTGTCATCTCCCTCTCTCTCTAGCTCTCTACACCTCCATCTCTCTGTTTTGCTTCCTCCCTCTCTCTACACCTCCCTACGTCTTCTGCTCCCTCTCTGTCTCTCTACAGCACCATCCCTCTCTCTCTCTGTGATCGGTTCCTCCCTCAGCAAACAGCCGCTTTACTCTGAGAGCAAAATCACACTGATCCCTCTCTCTCTCTCTCTCTCTCTCTCTCTCTCTCTCTCTCTCTCTCTCTCTCTGATTTAATAGGTTTTTTGTCATGATAAAAACTTAACCTTAAAATTTAGAACAGAAATAAACTACAATAGAGATATTCTTTTGAAAATCCACTGCTGACCCCCCCACACATGTTACAACCTCTCTCTCTCTCTCCTTGATTTTAACCAGGTTCATAATGTAAAACCATTAAAAAAATATTTTCTTAGTGATGGAAATCTTTCACATTAAAAACGGTACTGTACTGCCATCTGCTGGCATGCAATGATACGACACAACAAACACTCGATCATCAAAATCAAAAACAACTTTAAATCAGCATCATTAAACAATCATTATAGTTGTTTATCTGAACCCTATTGTATTGCTGCATTAGTCAGATCAGCTAAAATCACAAAACGAGTTACAAATAAATCTCATCTTTCCCCCATAATGAGCTTGATATATATGATATATATATATATATATATATGATGACTTGTGTCTGCTTTACTATGACCACCGTCTGCATTACTGCACAAACTTTATCATTATAAAATAGTAATTATATCTTTAGCATTGTTATACAGCCATACCGAATAATTTTTTTAATCAATGAATCTCACGTCACTTCAGTGGTGTATGTACATGTGTTATAACGCTAGAGGAGGAGTGCGGTTCATCTGTTTAAACATGCTTACAACAGTATCTGCTCACATGTCAATCCAACAGCACAGAATAACCTAAAACACTCAGTTCCTGTATCAATGTCCTTAAACCGCTGTAACAGCAGAAGCTCCGCAGAGGAAGCTGTTAACAGACATGATTACATTACAGAGGTTTCAGTGAAATCATCTCTAACCTGCTGAAGCCACGCCCCACTCCCCACACACGCATGCAGCTGATTGGCAGAGAGCGAAGGAGAGTGTGATCGATCGGGTCAATCAGCGTAAGGGTGACGTCCTGCAGAACCAATAGCATGGCTTGACCCTAAGAGCGAGTGAAGGAGACACACGTGAGCTTTATGAATGAGATCAGATGAGACGAGATGTCTGGTGGGCGTCTCCGGCTCACCTCAGCTCTGTCTCCGCTCTGCTCGTGTTCCCTCTGCAGCTGCTGGATACAGTCACTGATGAGAGCGCTGCTCTTGCTGGACATCACCTCCACATCTCCAACCTCCAACCAGCCCAGATAATGAACCCAGAAAACCTGTCACACACACACACTAATAATTCAAAAGTATGTCTTGATGTTTTATTTAGAAACATTACGGATATAAAAAGTATTTCATGTTGACTTCACGTTAGACATTTGATATTTGATTCACATTCACAATAGACAATGCTTTGCACCACACAGCCCTAAAGTCTCTGCACTGCACAGTCATTCTTCTGCAGTTACACACAGACACAGCCAGTACATGTAGTTCCTACAGTGGCCACATGATGTCAGTGTTGTCACAGTATTAGCTCTCACTAACTGCACATATCTGAGGCAACAGCAAACAGTGTTTCTATTTACAGATGTTTGTTTTTGTTTACCTGTGTGTCCATGTCATTAATGGGTACGCGTGCGACAGCAGGAACTTGAGCTCTAAAACCACAAGAAACACCACACACTAATGTTTTCTGAATGTCTGAATCACATCACTCAAATGACTGTAAACATGACCTTTAACCTGTTAGATATATATTGAGAAAACTAAACAATCAAATTCTACATTTCATGTTTCTAAAGCATTATATATTGTTTTTGACTCATGATACAAGCAAACAAGATGGTTGACAGGCAGAAAGTGTTTCTCATTGGTTAGTTTTCTGGACTCCTCCCCCCAGCTGTTTGAATGAAACTTCAGCTTAATGACATCACAGGGTTCAGTGGGATTTTAGTACTGATGTGTGAATGTTATCTTACTGGAAAAAAACTGTTGCTTGTGTGAACAGCACATTTGTGTATTCACCAGAATTTTACAGTATTTACCAGGATTACTGTGTGAAAGAGACTTTTTTAGCTTCCACACTGACCAAACATTTTAGTCATCCATGTGATTTACTTGCGGTGGTTTACCTGTGGTTAATGAAGCTGTAAGGTCCACCATGTGCTCCCAAACTCTCTCTGCTTGTATGTCTCTCACGCTCAATATCTCTTGCCCCTTTTTTCTCTCTGTCTCTTTCATGCTGTCTCTCTTTGGGCTCAGATGCTTCAATCATGTCCTATAAATAAATCATCTATTACAAAAATGTAAAAAAAATCTTTTGAAACTGGATAAAGACTAGAGTTTTGTAATTACTGAAAGTTCATTTCTGTAAATTATGTTTAAAAAAAATCCTCTATGATCACCTGAGACTCCACTGCACATTTACTTTATTTGTGTATGTGCGAATGTCTGTGTATGTGTGTGTGTGTGTGTGTGTGTGTGTGTGTGTGTGTGTGTGTGTATTTACCAGGTAGTTGTTGTTAAGCAAACTAGCAGCTCGTCCCATAGCCTCATAACACAATGAAGATGAAGAGGGTGAGGAAGCTGCTGGTGAGGGAACAGGCTCTACAGAACTGTCTGATATTATACTGCTGGGCCTCTACACAAACACACACACACAAACGGTATGATGAACATTAATATGCTGTAAAATAAGAATTTTGCTTTTTTTTAAAGAAAAGAATGATCTGCTTGTGTTTTGTAATAATAAGTCAGTAACTTCAGCTGAAGATCTACCTCACAGTGAGCTTTAGAGGAGGGCAGAGACAGACAGACCCCTTTCAGACTCTCATCCGTCTGTGAAACACATTCAGTTTTGGGTTCAGCGCAGGTGTCACGGGGTACAGAAGAGTTTCGTTGAGCGCTGTCTGCTGAAACATGCCAAAAATACTCCTGTGACACGTGCTCCACCTTACAGCGTTCTTCCCAAACACCTACAACACACACACACACAGGTCACTATAGAAGTCTGTTGTCATAGCAACTGCAGCATCCTTCTTGCTTTTATTAACTATCCTCTACGCTAATCTATCTGCTTTCCTGATTCTAGAGTTATGAACTATTTTTTGTCTTCTAATTTGTCTTTTAATTTTCGAATTTGTCTTACTTTTTGTTATTTGTCTGTGTTCTTTGTTTATTCGACACTGTGTTAAGTGTAAGCTGGGAATTAACCTGAATTGAATGTTTGTTAATGTGAGATAAATGTGCTCATGAAGTGTTCACCTGATGTCTCCTGAGGGCTTTCTACAGACGGACTCTCCTGTGACAGTGTTGTCCAGCTGGAATCTTCCTCCTCCTCCTCTTCCTCCACCTGTTTTTCAGGTTGAGCCGGTCGGGCAGGCAAACCGTCGGCCTCCTCTACTCCTCTTCTCGGCCCCAAATGAAACGCGTAAGTTGGGCTCATCTGGACCTGTGGTCGACATCCATCCGGAGAAGCTCCTGGTTCTCTCACTCGGCTCATACGCTCGTTGTTCGGGCGGAGCGCATCCTCGTAAACATCTGCAGCTTGAGGCTCCGCTCCTCCTCGCCGGCCAGCAGGAGCAGGTGGTTCTGAGGGAGGGTGAGGTGAGCCTCCACGTGGTTCTCTTTAGTCCAGCTCTGCGCCTCCAGCTTCGAGAGGAGATGCTTCTCCTCCTGTCGGATGAGGTCTTTTTCAGGACTGTCGGATATCTCCTCCTCTCGATGGTATTCTAGAAAACTCTTGGTCCTCCTTCTGATTGTAGGGTTCTTCTGGTTGTCTTTTCCCTCCAGCCAATCACAGCTGCTCCTGCACATGACATCATTGTGGTTCTTGTCGTTTCTGTTGAGGTCCAGCTGTTCTTCTTTGAGTTGAAGATTGGTTCCATTTTTTGCCAGTTTGGAATTGGACGTGGAAAACGAGAGAGAAACTGCAGAGGAGCTGTAGAGAGATGAAGAGGAGGCAGATTTGGTCGGGGCGGGTTTTCCTTGGCTTTGGACTGAAGGGGCGGGGCTTTGGTTGAGACCCATGGCGTTATGTATACTCGTCAGAGCGTATTTTTGGCGACTTTTCGGGGGCGCGCCGGAACATTGCATTTCCTTGGACGACGCGACCACACCCTCCTTAATGGTGTCATGGTTTAGCTGTTGGTTGTGTGATGAGCGTAAATTAAGGGAAGTGGGAGGAGTCAACATAGGACCACTGTGATTGGTTGATTCTATGGTTGATGCGCTGCGTCTCAGGGGAGGTTTTTGGAGCGACATCATTGCATAAGATAATCTGCTGCAAAGAAACAAAAAGAGTTGATTATTAGATTCATTCATCTCTGTGTTTTTTAAGACTCGAGTAACAGAGTTAGAGCAAATATAAAGATATTAATCACAAGAAAACACATCAACATCTCTCTAGAGTATCAGAAGAAGAGATCCCAACAATGTCTCACATTGTGCTCAGATTTACCAAGAGGTCTGCGATCACAACAACTGATCTGAGATCTGTTATCCACGTTAATGTTATTCCTCTTACTGTACGACAAAGATTCAAGGTTTGGCTTTCGAAAATGTCTTAACTATTGTAGTCAAACCTGCAAAGAAGGACTTTCACTTTTAACTTTAACTAATACGTCACTTTTAAACCTAATAATGTCATCAGGTTTTGTGTAAGGGTCAGATTATGAACTATTGTCATAATCTAAACCTAACCCTACAGTGTGTGTCGTAAACCTGGTCACCTTTACATGAACTGTAGAGTCAGCAAAACTTCTCAAGTTAAACAGGTCGAGACTACACACAAACGATGGGTGTAACTGACAGAAGTGGAAAATGTGTTTGTTGCAGATTTTGACTAAAGATCAGTGTGATTATACAGCAATATCAGCAATCACAAGCGATCATAATCACCCGTAGAAACACACAAACCTGCACACGCACACAGACACTGCAGCACATACATGTTTGTTTTTCTGTGTATCAGTCAGATGAGAATCTATACACTGCTATATATAACTGCTATAACATTAATATTTATATGAATGCATTCAACAGATGTTTTATCCAAACTGACTTAAATTATATTCAATAGATTTACATCAGTATGTGTGTGTTTGCTGAGAATCAAACACATGACCTCTCAGTTAATAACACAATGATCTACCAACTACAAGAACATAGTATATACAGTAGATATAGTATAGTAAATGTAGTAAATTTGAGTATAGTACAGACAATGTAGTACATGATAAAGTATGTCAAAGCTTAAGTCATGGAGAACAGAACACAGTGTTTATGCAAAATTTGATAAAATATCAATCATAGAATACTCGGCATCACGGAAGTGCTGAGAAATATGATCGTCTTCAGAGTCTCTCTCTCTCTTACTGACTGATGTTTGTTCATTCGGCCCAACACACTAGAATCAACTGATGACGCACACTCAAACATACACACACATCATAACATATATGATCATATAATCATGTGATGTTTACCATGACAGCAACGAGTGTCGAGTCACGCTTTCAGAACGCGCATCATTCATCCATCCATCAATGCCAGAAGTTACTACACTGTCATCAATCAATCAAACATCACATTCATCAATAACCACTTTCATTAATAACCATCAGCGCGTGTCTGAGAGCATTACGTCATCTGTAGAGAGAGACACTCACCAGCAGCAGCACCAGCAAAAGCGGCGGCGGCGCGTCCCTCTCACTGTCACTGATGATGCTGATGCAGAGCCGCAGGTGACGCCCGCTTTTAACGCAACCCGAGATCTCTCCGCGACGCTCCTCCTCCAGACGCTCCGCGCATGCCCTGTGTGCCGACGCGTCTGGTCAATCCGAGCGCTGAGCGCAAGATGCTGCCTGAATATTACGTAGTGCGTCGTGCTGTAGCGTCAGGATCCGTTACATAATATTCATGAGGCTTCAGCATCACGTGACCGAAGAGTATATTATGACTGACACAAAGATTCTCATCAAAGACAACACTCTGAGAAAATAGAAGCAGTTTTATTTGTTTAGGAAAAAGCTTTAAAGAAACCCCATAGTGCTCAACACATTCAGCTAGTCAAATAAACAGATAAAGTAAAGAAATATAGGTGCTCGTAACTGGCACATGCAGTTTTGTTTTGTGTTTAGCACATATACATCATCAGATAAAGGCACACATTTAATCGTATTTAATCTTTTTGACACTTTAGTGCATCTTACAGTCCAACACACGCATAACCCGACTGACTTTTTACAATTGTATAAACATGATGTGTTCATCTCTTAACAGACACCACATCCTACACCAGACAGTTTAACAACACAGGATCATAAAAATGTAAAAACACAAAATTCATTCTCTCATCACATTCAAAAACATGTATATTTGCAGTACACAAAAACACTTTCTAAAGGAACACACCCAAAATAACAAAATCAATGCTGACCTGTCCTACAATGACATCACCTCACAATAGTGCTCACAACTCATTATCTCTGCCATGATTGGCTCTTTGTACTGTCATTACAAGTGTTCACCTGCAGAGAGAGCTGTGTGTTTTTGTGCGTTACCTTGTTGTGTGGGTGTGCGTTTGTGCGTTACGCTGTGTGTGTGTGTGTGTGTGTGTGTGTGTGTCAGCGCACACCTAGTGTCCAAACTTTATGACTGGTTTCATCATTCATCATCTGAACTGTTACTGAAGGCAGTGTCATCAGACTGCCTGTACTCCAGGAATGAGGCAGTGCCTGTGTCGGCCAATCAGATTGCTGCTGTGGGTGTGGCTTCACATCTCCAGATTTTTGAGGGTACACAGACTTAAGGTTCATCTGACCAATCACAGAGAAGCAAGGAGCAGATCGGATAGAGCGCAGTACTAAAGAGACAGAGAGAACGTGTTATACAAAATAAAATACATCACCAGCAGAGCTGCAAGTAAATGATGGGAAAGTAAGATTTTACAAAAGAAAACACTTTTTTTTAAACCGAGTAAGTGGTACATACATTTAGTGAAGTATTTAAAAAATGACGTATACATTTTAAGTGAATAATGTGAAAGTTCAGAGGATAAAATCATTGTGTTTACCCTCTCTGTTGCGTTTCTCAGTATTGCGTCTCAGTATGTGTCTGGCTTGTTCGTTTCCTCCAGCTGCTGCCTGTTGATACAGTGAGACTGCAGTACTGACACACTGACACACACCCAAGCCTGATTCATAACACTGAGCCAGATACAGAAGAGCTCTGTTGTCCTACAAAAACACACACAGCCCATCTTAAACATAATACAATTTTACTTCATCACAGCACACAGTCAGTATGTGTATATAACATGCGTGTTACCCCACTCTGAGCCGCCCTTCTGAAGTAATGAACAGCTTTCCTCTCATCAGACTCTAACAACACAACACCCAGATACACCTGAGCCTGGAGAGAGAATCATATTATATTATAACATAATAATATGTTTGTTTATATTTGTATTTTAATCAGGTTGCCAATAAAGCAACTGAACTGAGAGAGACTTAATGATAATAGATGCGTCTCAGTGAAACACTGTTGTACCTCTGTGAGTCCAGCATCTGCAGCTACGTGCAGGAACGACAGCGCTGTTGATGTGTCTGTCTGAGAGCACTGCTGCCCTCTGTTGCTCAGGAGGAGTTTAGCACAACGATACTGAGCCTGATGATGACCAGCGGCCGCTGCCCGTCTGTAATACTGCACAGCCTGACAAACACGCTCACACGTCAGAACATTGACACATCCAAACAGTCACACATCACAGTTACGTGTGTGTACCTTGCTGTGGTCTCGCTGTACTCCCCGGCCTTTCTCGTAACAGACTCCTACATTAAACTGAGCTTTACTGTAGTTGTGTTGCGCTGAGGCCAGAAAACACAGGAAGGCAGTATCATCATCTCCTGCTTTAGCGTTCTCCAGACCTGATAAACACACACATACACATCAGACGAAACAATACTCTCCTATCTCATCTCCCAGCAGTGAGAGTGTGATGTCATTATTACCGATGATGTTGAGGATGACAGGTATACTTCTGTCAGTCACATGTTTTAAATTCAGGTCCGCTTCATTTGGTGAAAGATGTTCCTGCAGAAAACACACACGATGATGATTAGGGTGTGCCGAGTGATGTCCGTACAGACGTGTGTTTTAGGATGGAAATTTTACCTTTGATTTTGGCTGTTCATGAAAAATGGTTTCTTCTGAAAGAGATCAAGATCAACAATCTTTACCTGCTTATTCATATCACAGGATCATTATCTGTGATGGTTTGCTGGTGCATACCCGAGTGAGAGAGACTATTGACTGTATCCAGGTGCTGCTGAGGAGAGCCGCGTGCTGTCTGCTGTTCCGAGGTCACATCTCCATCAGGAATGTTGTCCCTGTTACCATGACTACCATCAGTGCCGCTGTCACTGTGTTCTGAGGTCTGCAGCGCTCCCCGCAGACACCTCACTGTCACATCACTCGGCAAAACATTCTGCTTCGAAACTTGAGACACATCAGAAAAACATTTTAAATAGTTTTCGTTTATTTTATTTCACTTTCTATAATTCATAGTTTTATATATGAATCATTTTACCATAACCATACAACCATTAAATCTAAAAGAGAAAAACATTTACTGTGTGCTTCTCTACTCTCTGGTTGGCGTTTAATGTGAGTGTAAAAGTGTCTGTTAGTCACTCACAGATGTCAATCAGAACCTTGTAGGTGCATCTCTGTATAAGGCTGGCGTCCCTGATCTGAGCCGGTCCAGGATTCTGATCCGCATGAGAGGAGAACCGAGAGTGAATCCTGCGACAGACCTGCACAAACAGAACAGCAGCTGCACCCTGCAGAAAGAGAGAAGAGAGAGAGTAATAGAGAGTACTAAAATCATGTAAACACATTGCACTGTGTGTGTTAGTTGTACCCAGCCCACTGCATCTAGAGCCGTGTATCTTGGCAGTCCGGTGTAAAAGAACTGAGATGTTTGTTTCTTATTCTGGTGATCTTCCCCCCTCTGAGAACTGACAGAGAAAGAGATAATCTTAATGCAGAATGTAAACAGTATAGAGATGGTTCTGAAACGATCACATATGCTGTGTGATACCTGCTGTCACACGCGTGTCGTCCAGCGGTCAGGATGGATGTGTTGATGACCTCATCCTCTACGTGATGACCCTGTGAGAGACGCAGCTGGGCGTTTCCATGACAACGGCTCAACACTGCGGTAATAGAGGAGAACAAGTGAAAACACTGAACATCAGATCAAGCCCTTTTTCATACACATGATTACGAAATAAGGGTTTTACTGCAGTGTGAGATTGTCATTCACTTACAACAGCTCCGTACTATACTGTTTGTGTGGGTGTTATACTGCAAATGTGTGCAGGTCTAAAGTAAATCACGTGTTTGTCAAACACAGAAAGTTAAAACAAGTGTGTGTGTGTGTGACTCACCTCTGCCAAGCACACTCTGAATCCTCCACATGTTTATCACTGCTGGTGTTCTTATAGTTTTGTGGTTTATAAGGTTAAACACTCACGCCATGTTGATCGCTTACAGTCACGAGACAGCGGGCACCAACCGGATGTGACGCAACCACCCGGAAATAGAATAAGAGTCACTCTGAGCGCACGCCGCTAGAGGCCGCCTGACTCAAGAATAGATATTCCCATTTAAAAAAATGGAAAATAATTTGAAATGACTAGAAATAAGTACAGATAATAAGGAAAGGTAAATAAAATAGAAAATAATGTGAATATGAACATTTAAAGACTCCAGTGATAATAGACAAGAAACTATTAATGTGATTTTTTGGTCATAATTCCCTATTGCTGATGGAAGACTGTGTGTTTGGAGGCATCAGATTTTATATTTAGGGTTAGAGTTTATATTTTTTAATATTTTATTTCATTTATTTTATTTCAATTTTGTCGTCAAACATACCATTTCTGTAGCTTTAAATAACAGCATATATTTGGAGACCTCTTAAGATTGTGATTCTGTATGTTTTGTGACATGTACTGGACATGAAAAGAATAATAAAATGATGTGTTCAGGATCAGAAGTTTTAGTATGAATAAATAAAATTATGTACATTATGTTGTATAGCCTGGGAATTAAACCTACAGCACTTGGTCTAATGGTTGACTCTGCGTGTTGTTATATTTGTGTTTGCAGAAACACATTAATGATTTTGTGATGTACATGTAAATACACAGGTTTGTTCTGACTGTTTTTGCTGTATTGAGTAATTTAAGAAACAGCAGAGTTAGGGCTAAAGGTTTGGGCGTTTAGGGTCAATCTATAGTTATTATTTATCTAAATACACTTAATTCACTAAGAACACAGCAGTTGTTGGAGATCTCCAGCATGTTATAAATCATGTGTGTGGGCTGTAATTACACTTCTCATTTGGAAGCATATGCAAACACGTGCCATATTTGATCTAAAGCTGCTTTTGGTCAGGATGGGTGGAATGAAACCTGTTGAACGTCATTGTGGTCAGCTGTTGGTTACTTCTTTAATTAACATGAACGTCGTAAAAACGTACAAAGCCAAGAGTAGAAATCTCCGTTCTGTCATGGATAACTGTGATGCGGTCTGGCCCACTGAACCGACGAGAACCACGGAAACCGAGTCTTCTTTTAATCCAGATGTTCCTCAGCCTGCCAGACACAGGGTCAAGACCTGTTTGAAACCTTTGATATGAGGCATCATCTCTCTTGACAAGCAGATGATATGTGTTGCCCTGTCAGAATTCATGAGACATATCAATGTTCTCAATGATAAAAAATCTATCCCAGGTTGTCAAATGCTGTAAAATTGCTAAAACAACTGACCTCAATTCTCTCTGTAGCCACATCTGAATGACCTCATGTGTTTGGACGGGTTATCACGGATAGTAAATCATTCTTTATAAAACAGGTCACTGTCCTAAACAACAAGACAGACAGCAGTGTGTTGTGACTGTCTGTCCGTCCTTCTCTGTGTCTGTGTTTCATTAATGCAGTAGGTTGAGTAAGAGGGAATGCGGTCAGAGGCCCGGTGGGGAGAGAGAGAGAAAAAGAGAGAGAGAGAGAGAGAGAGAGAGAGAGAGAGCTGGTCCAACCGCCCCGTTGTGAATAGCAGACAGATTAAAACAGAGACAGAGACAACAAACACAGTGCCGTGTGAGACTTCATCTCTCCTTTTCTGGAAGAGATCTTTTAGGGAGCGTCCGTGACTCCATCTTTGCTCTGCTTAGATGTGAGATACGCAGTCGCAGAGCAGCCGGAGGAGTTTATAACAGCTTCAATGAGACTCCGTGGGTCTGCGGGCCACCGGAAGGAGACAGGGGAGGTGGGGGAGGAGGTGCAGGGAGGCCACGGAGGGGCTCCGGTGCCACGGAGGGGGGCAGAGAGGGAGAAAGCAAAAGAGAAGAAAAGAGGAGAGATGGCTGCGGGAGAAATCACCACTCTCCCGGCCTCCCCTGACGACGGGGCCAGCGGAGGCTTTCCTGCGGGAAACTTCAAGGAACCCAAACGGTTGTATTGCAAAAACGGAGGTTACTTCCTGCGGATCACCACGGACGGCAGGGTGGACGGGACCCGTGACAAATGTGACCCGCACAGTAAGTGGATTCCTTACTGCGTTCGTTTGCTGCTGCTGGAGAAAGAGAGAGAATACAAAGACTCTTTATACTGTGCTTAAAAATCAGGCCCTGATGATGTCACATTTCCACTTCTGTCTGTCTGTGTGTGTATGTGCTCATGTAGGAAATGTTGTTTCTGAATCTGATCACATCTTTCACTGCTGAACTCGGAGCTGCTGAACATGTACAGTATGTAAATATTAATGAAGAGATATTATAACACACATTTTTCACACAGCTTTCTCCAGTTAAATAAAAAAAAGTTCACTTTCAAAAAGTTCACAACAAAAGTACTTGTTCTTTAGAAAAAAAGCATCTGTGTTGATGCTTTCAGGATCTAGGAAATGGTCAGAACGGTTGTAATTGTCAGAAGAAGCTTAAGAGTCTCAAGCCAGAAAACTTTCTTTGAACCTAAGAGTCACCAGTAACATTAAAACACATGTTTACTTTACCAGTAAACCCCTAAAGCAGCAATTGCACAAGACATTCATTCATTCTGCCTTTCATCCAGCACAGAAATTGCAGCTGTTTATCACTTTCATTATTACAATATGAACATGTAAATTCATGCATTCAGTTGTTGATCCAGAAGAATGACTGTGTTCCTGTAAAGACTCATGTTTAAGGAATGTATCGTATCTTTATCATCCTGACCATGCTCAATACAAATGAAGAGAGAACAGGACACAAATCTAGTTTTTACAGTCTGATTCTGTTTTGATGTCTTATAGTTCGACTGCAGCTTCAGGCGACGGCTGTAGGTGAGGTGTTGATCAAGGGAATCTGTGCTAATCGTTATCTGGCCATGAGCGCTGATGGACGGCTGTTTGGAGTGGTAAGAGACCAATGGATATCAGTGGGTTCATGGGTTTAAGCCTTTATTTCTGTTGTAGCCATTATAGAAAAAATATTTATGTTTTTCTGTTGTTTCTGATGTTTTCTTTATTTATCAATATTGCTATATTTATGTTTTTTGTTTTATTTAATTTGTTAATTTATGAGGAAAGAAGCGCAAAGCAGGTACGTCATAGGTTATAAGAGGATATTTTTACTTTTTGGGTTCATTGTTTGTACACACTTTACAAGTTTGTTTATAGTATTTTTGTATCATTTATTTATTAATGACGTCAATGGATGTTTTGTTGATCAATTACTTGGATTTTTTTAAAATTCACAAGAAAAAGAACAGCTTGTGAAATAAGGTGCGTACAAACAGTGAACCCGCTACCTGAGAAAATTACCCGAGTCAACACTAAAAATCTAGTTTTGGTTGATGAATGCGCTCAATGGTCTCTGTGTTCTGGGCAGGTCTGTTTCAGGTTTTGGCAGAGCACACAATCTTTAACTGCTCACACATACACGCACACACATGCACAGGTCATTACAGCTGAGAGAAGTTGTTGAATGGCTAATATATTAAATTAAAGCAAGTGATCTAATATTCACTTCATGCAGATATATAATGGATCATATGTTAACATATGAGTTAACTAATGAAATCCATCTCTTGTTCCTCAGAGAAGAGTCACAGATGAATGTTATTTCCTTGAAAATCTGGAGTCTAATAACTACAACACATACAGATCACGGAAATACCCCGACTGGTACGTGGCTCTGAAGAGAACGGGCCAGTATAAATCTGGTTCAAAGACGGGCCCGGGTCAGAAAGCTGTTCTGTTTCTCCCTATGACTGCCAAGTGTTGATCAAGATACGCCTCCTCCACCCACCCAACAGCATTTAACACAACAGAAGATCTCACACACACGCTACAGTACAAACTAAATGAGCTCATTGGAAAAGGTTAAAGGTCAGGAGGAAAGTACACAAACGGCACACAAAATCTTTCCTGTAGGAATGGTTGTAAAACATGTACTGGAGGTAATTACAGAAGGGTTTACACTTGATCACTGACACCCTGAAGACATCAGCCGAACGCCCTCTGAAAACACTCAACTGTTTGGACAATAACAACGTCAGCCAACGAGACCAAATGAACAATCCCCACCGATATGATCCAACTTTCCAAAACACAAACTGAAGACGGGCAGTAAGGTTCCTAGAAGAATACACTGAGCTGTTTCACACAGAAGACCAAAGCGATGACGCTTAATGGAGAGATTTGTGACTGTATTTCTTGTTGTGTGGAGAAGCTTCCAGATCTTACAGGAAGGTTCAGACACAAAATGTGAGTTTATTTAAAGCTGCTTCACAGAGTTTTTATTCTTTATGCAAATGGCTTTATGTATTTTAAAGTTTATCTATATTGTGTATTTCGCAGAAACAAAAAGGATTTTGTAAACAGGTTTTGTTGTATTAATGAAGGATGTGAAGTACATCACAAATGTTTCATCTTGGCATGACAATATTGATGTGTGTGGATTTCTGAAGTATGGATTTATGTTGACGCAGTTGTAATTGTATTACAGTGATTTACAGTGCAATCATGCTATACACTTTATCATTATGTGTGTTTCTGTTGTTAGTGTTTTATTTATAGAGGTCAATTTATAAATTCAGCTAAATAGTTTCCATGGAAACAACGTGACAGTACATCCAGGCGTGTAGGTCACATAACACAAATGTTCCTGTACGGTTTCCCGTAGCACAAGTTCAGCAGTTCATATCTTCATTAAAAAGATGCATAGGTCATATTTTACATCAAAATCAATAAAAAATTACATATAATATAATAAAGCTGATGTTTAAGGTTCTTTACAAACCCTAACATTTATTAGAATCAGAACAAACTAAATATCAGTACTATAAATAATACAACCATGTAACATACTTACAAATACAAATCATGGTAAAAATAAGAGAAGTTAAAAGTCTTTTGATTTGATTTTAAGGTGAAATATGACCTAGAGATTTTGTGAGAGTTTTATTCTCCTTGTGTCTAAACGCCTGGCAGACGTCTGTGGTAGAGCTGATAAAACAGGCCGGAATATACGGCCGGCAGCTCCTCCATCCACAGATCAATGCTGTCGAAGCCCTTCTCCAGCCCGTACAGCAAAAGTTTAGCTATTCGACTTGTAATTGGTGTCGTCTCAGTAGTCTTGGCTAATTCAGCCAAATCCAGCCATTCACATCGCAGACACTCCTGAGTACAAAAGTTAATGTCATATGAAAGTGGGTGAAGTCTGCAGATTAAATACATGTCAGACATTCCGAATGCTCCGGGATGCTTGTGCTGCTGACGAATACTGAGCAGAGACCTGAATTCTGATCGGACTCCAGTTTCTTCAAAAACCTCCCGGACAGCCGTGTCACCTGAAATCAAACATTCACAACTGACTGAAGAAAACTGTATTAACTTTATAAAGTTAAACTGCTATAAATTTACAACAGATCTGATGTCATAAGAATGAATGTAATAGCTATGAATGTCTTCACATTACTGTATCATGTGTTATATGTGTGTGTCATTCACATAAACAAAACACAATCACAAACTATCATATTTTGATCAGCATAAATACACGTGTGTGCACGACATCATATACAGAGCATTTGATTTCTATTTCCCAGAGATAGTATTATGATTACTTAAATGTGTAATCGATGAATAATCTTTCATTTCAACTCAAATCTTGAATAATAATCTTATGAATCAGAACACTTTTAGAGGTGATAAAGATAAAAAAATCTCACCAATGTTTTCTCCAAGATCTGACAGACCACCAGGAAACTTCCAAGCATTCTTAGTCTGGAAAAAGACAGAAATGTTTCAGACTTTTAACTTCAGTTTTACATTTCACATAAATTTTTTAACATTCTCTAAATATACAATATTTTCTTAAAACTGTTCTAGATTAAAGATACAGATATGAGATTGTGGACCAGTGATGTTTAATTTTTCTACATTGATTTATAACATAAAGTAAAAAAATGCTGCTAACTACTTGCTAAGTAGTTTATAGACAATAAATTTTTTTAACAAAGCACAAAACATTGGTTTTGTTTATTACTTCTGCTTGTCACTTATATACCATCAATAAAGAGCGATTCTGTATATATATTAAACTGTCACATCATCATTAAATACATTTACAGAGAGAGAGACAGAAAGAAAGAAACAGATGACTGTACCTTATTTCTGTCTTGAACAACAAGAACTTTACCGTGTGATTCATCCACAACAGCACCTTTAAAACCCACACAACATTTAATAATTATACACACAAAAGAAGAAAGACAAGTAAAATAATCAGAGAACAAATCTTTTACAGATTTTGTGTTTTTCCCTCTTTAACACGCACATGTGTCATTATTGTGGGGCATGTTTGAACATGTTTGTGTTGAAGAGAATGAATGTGTAGTGCAGCATCTGCTGGCCAAACACAGATCTGCTTATGCTGCTGGTCTGATCTGGTTTTAATGGTTTACACACACGCACATTCTGTTCATGTTCATTGAGACTGATTGAAGGAATCGAGAGGATCGGCTTCACTGTAAGAGATACATGCCATGCTGTCTTAAAAACCATTCATAAAAAAGTTTTCATTAAGATTTCAGTAGTGATTCTCCCTACATAGACAGCTGACTACAATAGTGTCACTGCTGTACATTGAGTACTGTTTGACTTTACTCAGATCAGCTGTCTCTTACCAGCGACTCCAACTTGATGTGTGGCAAACGCAGGCAGTCTGTCTGAACCGGGTCCGAGCCACAGGCTGAGAACAGCCACATCTCTCCTGGCGTGATGGAAGGTGAAGCCGTGACACGCAGCTGCCGCAGCCAATCGACTCAGAGAGATCGGCACATGAAGCCACACGGCGACTCTGCCCTCAGACTGCCACCGACACAGACACTCTAACACAAACATTTTCATGTTGTTTGGTTTTTTTTATAGTTATAATGTCTTTTATAGACCATTTCACAAGATTTAAACAACACTGGTCCAGAAGCACTTCCTGTTTCAGTTTTTCTGTATTTCACATATGTAATTGAACCTTAAAGATGTTCGTTAAACATTCTGATTCCATTGTAAATGTTCTTTCTGTTGGTTGTATTTCGTTCTGACATTATGTAGTGTTACAAAACTGAGACAGTAAGTGCTTTTGGACCAGTGCTGTTTACATATTGTGAAATGGTCTATACAGACTGTATATTGTATGGTGTAATCCTCACCCTACCCCATAACCCTCAAACCATTCTGCATTTTTACACTGTTTTACAACAAATATCATTTAGTGTTCCTCATGGGGACAAAAATATTTCCCCCACAAGGTCAACAATTATCTATTATATGTGACATATTGTTAATATATTTATAAGTAACAGTATGATGCCATTATCATGTTTCTTTGGACACGGTGCTTTTGATGTATTTGCTAGGGAGATGTTTTAGGTACTTTCATCGCATATTCATATGTATACTTCATTTACATTTACATTTTTACATTTTTCATTGTCTCCTAATATTTGTAAGTCGCTTTGGATAAAAGCGTCAGCTAAATGCCTAAATGTAAATGTAATGTAAATATACTTCAGTACCATGAACACCGCAGAAAAGTATGTAACAGACGCACGCGTCATACCATCACGATCTATTTTTTGCCATTTGTTTTAGTTTCACTATCATTATTATTTTCACACATTTACCCTGCAGCAGAACTTTAAACTCGTCTTCGCTTATTTGCGGCGGAAAGTCGCGCACGGTCACTCCGCCGAACCGGTCCACGTGCCCGGACAGCAGAGACCCGCGCAGCCGCTGCTCACCGCCGGAGCTGAACCGAACCGAACGGGCAGAAATACACTTGCTAAGAGTCCGGCGGAACACAGAAGTGAACCTCCAGCCGAACACAGCAGACATGATCAAACACACGGCCGATAGCAAAACAAACACTCGTACCGTAATCACGGTATTATCCGCTCATCGTGATTCATGCGTTCATGAACTTCCGATCGGTATTTGACATCAACGTATCGCGAGATCAGACTACTGCCGAGCCTGTTAAATTCATAGCCATAGAACATATAGTTAAACCTTCCATCAAAGAAAGAGAGAGAGAGAGAGAGAGTATATATAAAATACATACCTGTGAAGTAGAATATCATATTTGTAATAGTAATTAAATATTATTATTATTTGGTCATTTCAAGCTGAACAAAAATACTTTTGAAAGAACTCTTTCTCAACAGGTATTGTCTAGCATTGTTGAAACATAATAACTTGTTGTGTACATAGACATGGAGAGTAACTTGGATTGCAGGTCAGTATTAATATCGTACAGTAGTTGAAATAGTTGCACATCAGTGTACTGCAATATCACCACTGACCACCAGATGACAGTAAAGCATCGTCAAACACTGAACATGAAACATAACACTAAAAATGTAAGAACGTGTGTAAGGGTTTGTGAGAATATTTAATCTGATCTTTTTCATTAATATACAATATCAGTATTGTGCTTTGGGTGTTTTTTAATTTAATATATAATTTTATCTGTAAAATAGTAAAAACTAACCCATGATAGTGTGATTTCATACATAGTACCGTGGCTTTAAGGGTCTGTTACCAAAGTAAGTGAGCACATCACACAGGAGAAAACAGGAACATGTTCAGCAGAATATGAGCACAATCTCCAAACATCTGCAGAGGAATCAAGTCAAATATTTGCCTTTCCTTCATTATCTCACAACCCAATCCAACATCATGAGGAGAGAGAGAGAGAGAGAGAGAGAGAGAGAGAGAGAGAGAGAGAGAGAGAGAGAGAGAGAGAGAGAGAGAGAGAGAGAGAGAGAGAGAGATGAACCTGCACAGAGTACTCTTGAATATCATCTGGACAGCAGCTGCTGGAAACACAGACACACAGAGTCTACATGCCTGAACAGTGATCTAAACAGAGACTAGTGTGTGTTTAAAACTCAGATGTCACTCTTCCTGCTCAAAATGATCAACTCATTGCAGCTGACACACAGACACAAAGAGAGAGAGAGATGTGTGTGAAGCAGTGATGTGATGTGGGTGTTAGGTTGGGTTAGCAGGGTGGAAGCTCTGCTTCAGTGAGCGTGTACTGATAACACTCACACAACCATTCTCTGTCTCATTCATTTCTCTGTGTGTCCCTCATATCTCTCTATCTGTCTAACACATCACTACTCCTCATATTTAGCTATTCATGAAAACGGTATGATTATCATACATGTGTAGTGACTCGTGGTGGCACATCGAGTGTGTGTGTTTCCGAGTCAAACCTCCTTATGAAGTCAAACTGCATATAAAACACCTGCGATAAACAATCTTTATCATCAAGAGTCAGGATTATATATCTCAATATAGAAAACAAGATCGAAGTCAGTTCTTTCATTGTTGTGTAACATTGCAAAACTGATATACTAATAATTAAAACATTTACTAAGTCAAGTGGGATATGTCTATATTTTGACAGAAGATGGATTTACAGTACAGTCACTGATGATTAATTGATTATTACCTCATTACACAACATTACACACTGCACACAGTGTTTTTGTCAGGTGAGTGTTGTGTTGGTCTGTGTGAGTTTTGTTCTGCAGCTGGGAAAATCTTCACTGGCATGTGTGACTAAAGCAAAGCCGCATATTTCCACCAGCTGTGGCGTTTTCCCAGAATCCTCTGCTGGATGAAATCAACACCAGGCAAAGATCTCAACACATTCAACAGGGTTTACAGTAGGAGATTCACTAGTCAAGATATGTGATGCTTTATGGATTCATTCATTCATTTCCACCTCATTACAACCAAACTAAACCCTGTGTGTGTGTCACAGTGATATCGAGTTATGTGATATAGATATTTCTTTGTCATTAAGACACAATCACTTCACAGAGAAGCATCAGGTAGAAGCACCACATCTTTTAGAAACAGTGACATTTTGGTGATGTTCTTCTTCAGACCTTCAACATCTTCAGATTGTGTTTAATAAACATCAGAAATGTGACAGTGTCTGTCTGCACATCATCATTAAATCTATACAAAGCTAAACTTAATCAATTCATTGTGATATGCAGATATTGCTAACAGTTCCTTCCTTCGATCTGTGTTTAGATGATTGATTTCTGTTTCCATGACAACACACCAGCTGCCATTGGCGCAGAGCGTGAGGTCACTTCCCCTTCTGTGACCTCTGACCCTGCAGATTATCTCCACTTAGAAGTGAGCTGCTGGCAGGACCACGTCGTCCTGACGCAGCTGTCGCTTGGCACCTGTCGACAGCACACGACCACAATAACTGAAGCTTTAACGTGTCTGTCGGCACAAACTTATTACCAATGTACATGTTTACTGTCCAACAACATGATGAAAAATAAACACACATCTGTGAGGTCAGTGAGTCCAGGGCTGTTTGTGTGTTTCGACTGAGAATGAACCCATCTGCGGCAGACAAAACCTGCGTGTTTCAGGGACATTCAAGGATGTCCTTAGTTGTAAAAATAGTTTATTTTAAAGTCGCACAAAGCCTGAGAAAGTCATAATTCAACATTAAACCAAAGTCTAAATCTCTCACCGTTCTCAGACATTGAGCTGTGACCCTAACCATGACAATGAACCTTTATTTTGAATGGTGTAAAAGAAAAAAAAAATCACAAGTGAGGTTATTTTTATATTTTCATTGTTTCTTCTAGACAGCATGGAGATCAAATGAACATTCTGTTCAGATTTCTCTTAAGAGAAAAAGTCTGCAGTAATCTGTTATGTTTTCTACCAGAAGAAATGGATCTAGAACGAGGGTTCTGAGCGCACAAGCGTGTTGAGTCTTGTTCTGTTAGAGGTGATTCTCTCTCTCCTTCTATGTTGAGGTCGAGTACAGTTCATAAATCAGTCACACATCTGCATAGAGTTTTTATCTGGTGACTTATGACACTAACAGCACAATCATTTGAGGAAGCATTCATCTGTGTAATATGTTATGTGTTTGCATTTTACATGCTAATTTGTCAAACTTTATTCTTAAATTCTATAAACACCAGTTATAAGCTTTGCTAAAGTGAGACTCATTTGTTTTGCGTTTTCAGATGTTTCTGGATCCAGTCAGAGCTGCTCAGAGAGACGCCAGATATTCTCTTACAAATATGACAGATTTGCCTTTCTGTGAATTCATGATGTCCAAATATGGTGAACAGAGATGAGGGCAGAAATATTTCTAACATGAGCTCCTCACAACTGACCACACACACACATACACAGACTCTACTGACTTTAGGAAAAACAAAATAATGATAACATTGTAAATATAATTGATTCTGTTGATCATAAACCATTAAAATCATAAATTTTCATATCAAATCATGTTCAGGGCTGTAATGTGCTTCATCACAGCTGTTTATAACCTAAATGTTTATCCCACTGGTTTTAACACATTTCATTTGTGTAATGTGTGTAATGTGATAAGTTCCTGACTGAAATATAAAAAAAACATTTTAACCAAAGCTGAATGCGAGGTGTTCACCTATATCTACACATCCTAATGTTCATTCATCTTTTCTGCTACTTATTACTGTTATCTTTACAGTTTCATCCAGCAAAAATTGCAACATTATTATTGGCAAGATTTTCAGCAAGTGTGAAATATGACATGTAAGTTTTTTCTAATAGCAGACGATTTTCACTTGCATGAGAGAGAGAAACAGCAACAAAAGATTTAGCAGCAAATGTACTGTATAAAATCAGAGAAACATGAGTAACACAACAGACAGAGCGGTTTTACACAAATAGGTTTTCCTGTAGCTGTATAGTAAACCATCATGGGTTTGAACCCAGTGCTTTGACATACTCATAAAAAAAATTATAATATAATGCACTGCAAGTCACTTTGTGCGTGTGTGTGTTTCTTTCCGCTGTGCAGGATGTTTTAGTAAACACGTTCCTCGCTTCAGGTTAAAGCTGTCATCATGCTGGGTGGGACTGATGTGCTTTCAGTGTGTTTGTTGGCAGGTGTGTAAATGTATGTGTTGTGTTTGCTGTTGTGCGAGTGTGGCGTGTTGAGCCGTGTTGAGGAAACACTTTCAGACGGCTGATGGTCAGATTCATTCCTGCAGGAGCTTCTACAGACCAGCTGTCAATCAAACACTGGCCCCGCCCCCTCCACTGCAGCTGTCAGTGTGAATTACAGCACACAAACTTTATCAGTCGTCACGTTCATGAAATATTCAACCTCAACAGAGTTACACAACATTCAACTTTTAAACTCTGAGGAAAGAACAGAAGAACTAACTCCAGTCATGGAGTTGAACACCACACAAACACGCTGTTAACATTCAATTCTTGACAAAATTGTGTGGCCTTCAAACACCAGCAGAAACAACATTAAATGATCATATACTCAAACGTTCAGAGAATTACAGTCTGACCCGGAGAATAGCAAACATTCTCACATCTGGAGTTCAAGCCACAACACATGAAACATACAACAGCTTATCTCCGTGTGTGTGTTTCAGGAGTTTCCCCTCACAGTAGATGTGTGGAGTGATTCCCGTCTCTGTGTGTGTGTTTGTTTGGTCTCTAATGAAGAGTCTTACAGAAAATCACAGACGTCTCGAGACCCTCAAGGAGAGAAACGCTAAACTTCACAGTCTCTTGCTGTCTACATATTCTCTTGGGAAGATCTGTAATTACAACACAAATAAAACTTCATTTTCTTTTCACAAAGACAAGATTTTTAATGCAACAAAATGAAACACAGTGTCTTTTATCATTCCCCCTCTCTCTCTCTCTCTCTCTGGCTCCAGACAGACTCGGATCATGATGGATGAGCCCTTCAGCTGTCCAACTATTTCCTGTTCTGATAAGAGAAGGTCACGAGTGAGAGGATTCTTGTGTCTTTTCAACAGTACTGCCGTTTCCTTAAAAAGCCCAAAGAGCTAAGTGTGACACACACACACACGAACGTTGTTGCCTCCACCCATGTAGGAACATAAATTTCACCTGAGCTTCCTAAAATATTTAGTCCAACAACCACCTTTCCATATACAACAGCTGTTACTGAGACTGAAAATATACAACTGCTGTAAAACTGTCTGACCTGACGTCTCTCAGATAATATAGGGCCATTCCATGTCAAATCAACCAAATTTTAGAAAGTTCCCCCCTCAAAGTTTTGATTTTTTTAATCATTTTCCAGAAGCAAAATAAACTAATGATGTTAGGTGTTTAAGTCATTTTAAATTAAAATAGTTTACTCAGCTATTGTTGAACTAAAAGTGTCCATCTGATGCATACTGAAAAAACAATATTGCTTGCATACATACTCACAAAACACACAATAATCTCTAGTTGTTAATGTAATCAAATATCTTATAACGATCTGCACATAAACACAAGAGAGCAGAAATATTACTGTTACCGTTTCTGTTAAAATACACTAACCCTAAACACATGTTCTGTCATCATCTCCATGACAACCGCATGACATTAATCATGTCTGAGGTTCCGCCCACTCCATACAGAATGACTTCATGTGCGTTTATGTTACTGCATTAACCAAATCATGTTTCTCTTTAAATTTACATGATGTGAGTTTGTGTTACTTCACAGCTCTGATACAGTACATATCAACATATCAAAAAACACTCTGAATGTCTCTCTCCCCCTGATAGAGACAGTAATGATGTTATGTTCTGTGCAGCTGTTCAGCTGGACCAGGTGTGTGTGTGTGTGTGTTTCAGTTCTGGCAGGAAAAAAGAAATTGTGAAAACACAGAGGAAAGGAAGCAGACCGGAGGGTGGGAAGGACGAAATGGATCTGCTTTAGAGATAAGCTGCTCCCATAGCAACCATCATGACTTACCAGAAGTGTAAACACACACCCGGTCACCAGTTCAGTTTCCATGTATATGTTCTGCATTCAATTTTTGTTAAGCAGCCGTGTAATTGTGTGTATATGGATTGTGTTGCTGTGTGTGAAGTCTGACTGAAGAACTGCGTGTCGTGTATGTTTATCCAATGTGATCCATTATATGATCAGTGAAGGACCTCCATATTTACATACATGTCCAAAATGTGGACATAAGTGGACATTTTTTAACGGTTTAGATTGTCATTGGGATTTAATTCACAGGCCAGAGAAAGTCTTACATTGTCAGCACAGCCCATAACATTATACAGTGTCTGTTAATAACATCAGAAATAAACACTCAACAGCTGTGATGTCGTTCTTTCATAAGGCCTTAAGACACAATAACAACTCGAGTCATAACTTTAGTATGTGAAACATCTAGCAGTGTAACACACAGCACACACACACTTTGTAACACACATAACTTAAGTGTGTAACCTGCATCTGTGGACATGAATGAATCTCAATCACACAGTTTGTTGAAGTGTAACATATGCTTTACATAAATGAATCAATACTGCACTTATAATAAACACTTTTACGCTTCAAAACAGTAAAAATATGTATTATATGTATATGCAATTTAAAAATCTTTAAAATGTATAAAAAAACTTTATTAAATAAAAATAATATTTAAGCGAATATTTTTAAGTTAAGTTTAATAACATATGTCCCTATATTAACATATTTAGCTTCAAAGTCACACATATCCCTAACATGAAAATTATCCAAATTAATTAATATAGTAAAAGTATGGTATGTTTTTTTGGACAGACTGAACTAAAGGCTAGTGAGATATGGTTCATTTGAGATTAATATGATTTTACTTAAACAGCATAGTATAATAATAGTACATTTTCTTAAATGATGAGCGTTGCTTAGGCAAACTACTTCGATGTCTCCAAATTTAACGCGTCGTCCGGTTGGGCGGGAACGCGCGCGCGCCCGCGCACTTAACGTGAGAGTCTAAACGAGCGTTCAGAATCAGAAATTACTACTCACACCTGCGTTTGTCCACGTATACAATTAACAATAACTAACAAAAGACTAACTAACTACAGTAAACTAACTTGCAGTAAAGAAAAAAAAGTTACACTCATTTAATCAAGCGCTCAGATAAAGACTGAACAAATGATGATGATTCCCGCTGTACGTGTCCATTTCAGAAACCAGCTAACATGTAACTTATTTATTCAGTATTATGAGTAAAAGAAAGTCGTTAACTTAACACTTACAGCGTTTTCTGAAGAGTTGTTCAAGGTCTGGCTTGATACAGGAGAGCAAACACACGCATGGGATTGTTATTTGTGTCAACGTCATGACGTAAACCGCAAAACTCCATTTCTTTAGCTGATGTCACATGCAAAGAATATTGATATGAAATGAATAATAACTGTAGTTTTAAAACTTAATAGTAATATCTGATAAATCTCAAATCCTATATTTTACACAAAACTGACTGTTTGATTTGTACGCATTTGGCAACACAAAATATCAGGTATGTGATGTAAGATTTTATTAAAGTAATATAGCCTATTATTGTGTAGTAAAGGTGGATCAGATACTTATGTGTGTCAGGGCACCTTAGCAAATCAACTGCATTCAACCAAGCAAAAAATATTTAAAAATTAAAACATGTCTTTATAAAGTTGTTTCTGTCAATTACTCTGCATGGAAATTATTTTATATATATATATAACTTTGTATGTGCAATATTTAGTTTTCTCTTTTCCCGTACTGTGCTGTCTTCAACATGCAAACACTCATGTGTGTTCTGACACAACAGGAAGAGGAAAGAGATTAAATCCATTAGTGTTCTGAGATACACACAGTCACTCTTGGAATAATTACACCTGAATGAGAGAGAGACATTTGTAAATCATTAGCAGATCATTTCCCCTGCTTATACAGGATGTGCCTGCAGTAAATGTCCCATGATGCATTTGCAATATTAAACATTGCGTTTGGAAAGATCGTATAAACTGTTTTCTCCTCTCTTTGACAGTGTGTTGACTGTCCGTCTGATCCAGACAGAACTCACATGAATAATGATGCTGGAAAAGTTCAGGACCTGGAAGCAGAGGGCTCATACCCTTACCGGGCCTCTGTTCATCCTCTATTCAACCCATCGGGAATGTAAATGTGTGTGTGACAGGAACTGGAGTGTGTTTTATGGTTCAGATGTAGTTAATGTTTGCCGAGAGCGAGTGAGCTGCTGCTGTAATTGCAAACTTCCTCTGGGGTGAGGTGGGGGGAGGTGTTTGTAATGATACAGATCTCCTAAAAAACATTTCTTTTTTATGCACAAATACAATTCATGACTTTGTTTCTCTGTGAAATTCGGATTTTAACTGTATTCTGATGTCACAGTAATCATGATTTACTCACTAACAGTGAAAACAAATCAGAGTCCCGCTGCTACATACTAACAACAACTAAACACCACATTCTGTTTCTATTTATTTGTTCTATTTACAACAGTCCTTTAAAAAGAACTTGTTTTCACATAAACATCAAAAGAAAACATGTCAGAACACTCCAGTCTTTATACTGTAAAATAGGATTCCTGCTTTATTATGAAGAAACATCAATACTATATAACAAATGCTGTTCACAGACTTTAACCTTTGATAAACCCGGACCACATTCTTATAAATGACACACATTGACATAAATGACATAGTGAGTGAGTGAGCAATTCAATGGTGAATGAATAGATGAATAAATGAATGATGTGAACACAGCAGTGTACAATTTTTTTAATTTCAGGACATCTGTGTTACAGATAAACCAGTACCAGATAAACCAGTAAACTACATGTGAAAGTGTGTGTGTGTGTGCGTGCATGTGTATGTGCGTTCAGTGAAGGGGAATGTTTCTCATTCAGCTGCTGAAGTCACGTCAGACAGACAATGAGAGTCACTTCCTCTGATCAGTCACAGCTCACTTCACAAACTCAATGAGATCTCTCTCTCTCTCTCTCTCTCTCTCTCTCACACACACACACACACACACACACAGAAGGACTGCAGGAAGAAATGTTGAACCAACTGTGGTAGTACTTTCTATGAAGATTGTACACAAATCTTTGTGTGTGTTTTGGGAGTCTGGTAGCAGATGTTTACCCTTTTCACTATATTCCTTCATAAAGGGCTCTTAGTTCAAAGAGCTGCAGAAGAAAGAGATGAAGAGATGAAACGGTGAAGAACGAGAAACTCTTCTACACGTTCCTCAAACTCTCTCCATCTCTGAGCCAGAGCTAAATCAACAGCAGATCAGTCTCAGCTCAGAGCAGAGCCTTTGATGTGTAAACCACCCTAAACCTCACACACAAAGAACACACGCACAGGAAGCAAAAACCTCCAATCACATCTCTGTGTGTGAGCTTTAAAGGAATAGTTCACACTTCCTTTACTCTCTGACAACACATAAGCAATGTCATGAACACATTCATGAACATTCATCATTCAATCAAGTCAAAAGTACAACAACACTTATCTTTAATGCATCTCATCGATGTTGTTTAATCCATTTAAATACTTCCTGAAATGAGAAATCAATCACTGATCAGAACAGATCACACACACACACACCTGTTGAATACACAACACAATACAAACAGAAAGAGGAAATGAGATCATGAGAGTGTCGATGAAACGTCTGCTGAAGAAATTCAATCAGTCTGACAGAGATAATCACTCACACTCAAAAACCATTTGAACAAACATCAAACACATTTACATGATCACAGAATTATAATGTTGAACTTTAATTCTAAAGTGTGTATACTGCTGGTCGGAGGATCTTATTTACACACATCATGCATGCACGCACACACACTGTGTATTTTTAAACACAGAGGAAATAGTGAAAAGTGTTTTTAGGAACTGAGTGGTTTGGCTTTCCTGTACAGATTTAACTGTGTGTGTGTGTCTTCCACTATGAGTCACAGTGATTCTCAGCATGTTGATACATGTGGACTGTGTGTGTGTGCGCGAGACTGAAAGAGGATATACAGCCACATTATTATTTATGACATCTGCCAGTATAAACCCTCATATATCAAATAAAAAAAAGATTTTGCATTAAATCTCTAGCGAAAGTTTCTACAGACCTAAGAAATACAAATTTAACTGCAGTGCTTATACTTGTGTATATTCTCTTTTAATTAAAGTAACACAAACACATCATTTCTGATTTATATACACTAGGTTTGCCATTTACATTTATTATACTAGAAATATACTAATATCTGTAAAATATATAAAAAAAAAGTTTTTCTGTAATGAGCCTGAAACATAAATGATGTGAACAACAAAAGTATGTTTCCTTTTTATAATCAGCTAGAAACGGCTTCACATTTACTTTAACAAAAGCCTTGTGTGTGTTTGTGTGTAGCCAAATGGACCCTTGTGTCTCTCTGAAGATTCAGGAAACAGACAGGCGACTAACTAATCCACAGAGCTATTCACAACAACAAAAGGTGCATTCCTGCCGAGAGCGCAAACACACACACACACACACACACACACACACAGTTAACAGCTCCATTTGGAGGAGTGTTTTACTCTTATTGTCTGTTTGTCTATTGAGCTGCTGTTATTGCACATATAAATTCCACATACAGGCACACAGACATGTTCAGCTCGTATTTAACCAGAAAGCACAATCTGACAAACTGTAAACTATTGTAAAAGAAAATACTAAAGGTTAATTTACAGTGTTTTATTCTGGATTGAAATATGAGCTGGACAGATTTCACAGATTTTCAAGAATTCTCTTAAAGCCAGAGATTTAACTTACTAACCAAAGACACCTGGATGACTGAAAGGAAACTAACTAACAAATTTTAGCCGAGCGGGTGGAGGAGGAGAATCCACAGGTCACAAACGCCTGACAGCAGGAAACAAGCAATAAAAGAAGAAGAAACACTTTATGACCCAAACACAGGTGGTCAAGACCTAAACCTAAACACACACACACACACATACTAAACACAAACTAAATGTAGGTCAGAAGATGTTTCATCTTCCAGTGAAATAAGACGCTACACAAGAGAATTTTGCATTCATTTGTATATTTTTGCATTAAAGTTAAACATGTTTCCATCTTTTCTCTTGCAGTAAGTGTTTGTGATATTTGTTATATTTAGACACAAGTAATCTGCCTTTTGCAATAAATATCATAAAATAATAGAACTTCACATAATAAATATTTTTACAACAACAAAAGACAGTTTTAACATTTTTTTTAAAAATAGCTGTAATTCCTCTTTTGAATTTAAACACACAACTTTTTATCACTGAAATGAGAACAAATGGAAAGTTGGAGAATGCCACAGGTGTGTTGAGAACACTGTATGGAATGCCCTTGGGAATAGCTTTGTGAAGCAGATACATAGAGACCATTTCACAACAAGCACACCTCTCCTAGAACAATCCCACGTTGCTACGGAGATCCAGTAACAGCTACATATTATGGTCTGGCTAAAAGAGTCCTTCACAGGTTTGCTTTGTTTTTAAAGCGTCGGCCACTAAAAGCTCAGTCGATCGTTTGTGTGTTAGGAACAGTCAGGTCACATGTTCATAATGACAAACCTGCTGAAAATACAAAAACTAAAGAAAACAAATAAGCAAGTGGTTTTCATGTTCCTCCTGGGCAGGGCCGAGGCTTATTTCCTCATCCGGCCCCTTGTCCATCAGGAGCGGCGAGCTAATGGAATAACATCTCTAGCCACACGTTTGCCAGAGTTCAGGACGGCTTTCCCGGCACGTGTCCGGCCGTGTGGTTCCAGCTCTGCAGCTTGCAGTAAACCGTGTTGGAGTTCTTGCAGCGGCAGCCGGGCCTGTTCAAGCGGTCGTGACACGAGTGACAGGCCTTCACGCAGCCTTTAGCGGGCAGATAACACAGCAGACACGGGAGGAGCACGGACACCAGACCCATGCACGCGAAGCGCGAACAGCACTGTGGGTGCGATAGGGAGCAGGGCCTATCTGCACACGGGTCGCCTGCGTCGTCCTCGTTGGAACAATGGTAGAACATTCCCTTCACCAAACACATGCACGTTCCGTGTTCCACCACGTTGTCAGCGGAACACAGACACTGTCCATTACAGGCGAGCCGCGAGGGGAGCGGCCGGGGAGCCGTGCATTCACCGCACTTGCATTTCCCACAGTTCTCGCAGATGTATGCGTGTGCAGGGTCGATCTTCTCCGTCTGTTTAAGAGGTACATCAGGAGGCAGAAAGGGGTGAGGGGATGAGTTCAGGGATTTGGGCTGAGTCCGCACGGCTCGCTCCGGTCCTTGACTGTGGTTCCGCAGCGGTGGAGATCGCATAAGGAGCCCACGCTCCGACGAAACGCTGCTGTTGCTCCCGGAACTGCCTGTGCTGGTGGATCTGCTGAGCGCCGGAGGCCTTGGGTTCGACCGATGCTGCTCGTAATTATTATTGAGGTTCACCAGAATCACCTCATGAGTCCTCTCCTGCTTGTCCATGCTCCGTGGCGGCACGCGGGGGCCCGGGGCCGGTCTGTGTGCTACGGCCGGGCCCTCTGTGTACTCGTTACATGAGCGGATGGCTCTGATCTGCTCCAGGGACAGAACGGTCCCAGACGTGAGATCAGCATGTCTGATGCCCCCTCCGCGCTGACTGTGATGATCCATAAGACACGATCAGCAACACCAAACAACAGCGTAACGTTCATCTGACACCCTGAAAGAGAGAGACAGACAGAGACGGTCATTCTCAACATTCTCATAATCTTGACTTTTTTAGTGAAAAGGGTAGTTCTTTGTTACTCCTAAAGCTGTTAGTAAAACATCAATCATGTAAATTCATCACAGTAATAAATCATTAACAGTATTTATGTTTTGTCTCTCTGTATTTTGCATAAACTCAGTGTGTTTGGTTTATAGGCCTCTGTGTTTTGACTTCCTGTGGGGAGGGGTCACAGTCTGTTATCAGTGCTGTTTACTCTGATAAACATCTATAAACATCCTTCTGTTCAACCACACACACGATACCTTGCCATTTGACTTTATTTATTTGTGCGCTACATACATCTTACTTTTGCTTTTAAACACTATTAAATGTACAGTTTGTGCAGTACATTGAAGAACAGAGAAAGAGAGACAAGTTTAATTTCAGATAACTTTTAGAGATCTACTACAGTAATTTAATCAGAGAGAGAGAGAGAGAGAGAGAGAGAGAGAGAGAGAGAGAGAGAGAGAGAGTTCAGTGAAGTAGAAACACGTCTCGTGCTGATTTGCATCTGTATATCTATTTAACATGAAAATGCGCCGGAAGTCTTTAAATCAAACACGAGACGCGCTGCTTTACACTTTATAAAGGATTTAACTTACATGAATGCGCTGACAAACAAAGGACAAATATACTGGTCTGGGCATTTAAGACACAAAATATATATAAAGTAGACTAAAAGAATCACATATTGACAGATTTTGTGGGTTTCCCCACTCCTGTGCGTTTAATAATATGATGATTGTGTATCTGTGTTTATGCGTGTGATTGATAAATAAAGCTGAAAACTGTCAGAGAGAAGAATAAAGAGATCTCACGCGCAGAAACACGAAAAGACGAAGAGAAAAGAAACTTATGAATGAAAACAAGCCCGCTGGGGAAACTGTGTGTGTGTGTTCAACTCCATCTGCCTCACACACACACACACACACACACACTAGTTTGAAACACACAATATAATGAAAGACGGTTTTTATTATGGAAAACCAAAATCAAATCACGGGTGTTTTTGCGTCACGGATGCGAGAATAGCATGAATTTTACTGGCACATAAATCACAATTCTGCGATATTCCACGTACAAAACACAGAGAAACACGCATGAAAAATCATACATACCCACAGACAGACTCCCATAATGTCAGATCCATCAGTCCACGAAGCAAACATCCATAAACGCGAAGCAAAAAGAATCCCAAATCATCGCATAACTGACACTTTAACATCCACTGCGAGTCTGATCCACGACACGACACAGAAAAGCGGAAAGAATCCCGTTAAATCCACGAATAAGCGCATCCACGCACCACTCGTTGTGCGCACTGCGCGTCTGTCCGTCTCTCTGCGGGAGCGCGCACACATACACACACACGCACACGCAGAGTGATGAATGAAGCTCAGGGCGGATGTGAAAGGCGATCGGTGGGGCAGATCCCACAGTGGGCAGATATCTCACAGGACAGGTCCGTGCGAGTTAAGGTAGATCCTGAGCCATCTCAATTCCTCTGACTACACTTCATTAATCTAGAACTGAACACTCTGAACAAATCACGCGAGTGAATAATGTTATTAAAAAAAATAAAATAAAGGAGAACTGATGATCTTAGCACACAATATACGTGTAATATACACTGGTGTGTGTATATTTTTCACTTCAGTATAGACTTAAACATGTCTTCTTCATTCTTCATCTTTCTATTCTGAAATGAATCTTTCTCAGTTTATACTGATGTTTGTGTATTTGGTTTGTTGGTGCTTCGCACGCACACACAATGTTAGTGCGACCTTAAAAGTGATCCCCTCCCCCCTCGCCCTGTATGTGTGTGTGTGTATATGTATATGTGTGTGTGTGTGTGTGTGGCGGATGTGCTGCATCCGGATACATGAGAAAGGAAAGTTCAACACGGAGTCATTTCTTACATTCAAATGGAAACGAGCCGGGCGCGCAACCATTTTGATGTTTACGTGTTTGAAGCATAATGACAAAACTAAGATCAGTAAATATTTTAGTTATTGCATTCTATGAAACTGATATAAAACAAATATGTTTGATAAAATACAGGAATGAAGGTTGTAAAATCAACAAATTTGTGTTTTAGTTCGTTAAAGCAGCAGAACATAAAAACTGCTCTAAAGAACAGAAGAATAAGAAGTTAATAAATGTTGCTCTGTGTCATTATACTATAACGTTTAAGATTATATGGATCAGCTCTGTATAAATTCTTGATGTTTAAAAGCCTCAGACATTTATAGATGAATGTAGTTAAACAAAACAATACCATCCTTTACTTTCAAATGCAAAGAAATTTTAGATGTATCCCTTATTCAAGGCCAAACGACACACACACGCACGCACAAAGGAAGAAATGAACAGCAGTATTGAGTCTGAATGTGTTTTTATTGCATCTTGATGTTGTGATGTTTGTTTTATACACAGCTGTGTTCCTGCTGATATCTGACGTATGACTGTAAGAGAGATTTAGGGATTCTGGGCTTGACTGCGTCGAGAGCAGCATGAAAATGTTCGACGTTCACATGTTCTGCGCTGATGTTCTCCTGTAACGCCGCCAGAGCTGCTTCTCTGCACACCGCTGTTATCTGACACACATGATGAGAGAATTTAGACAAACACATGACAGCTGCTTTTACACACCAAACACTCATGAGCTACATCTGATGTTCACATACACATCAAACACCGATACTATGCTACTAATGACTTATACATACCAAAATATGATGAAAATATAATGAAGTAACAATAAATATAAAAATGTTAACGAGACAGTATTTATCTTTGTGTTTGAGTTGTGTTGAGCTGGTTTGGTTCAGCGTTAAGAGATAAACACAAACCATTTCCTATCATTACAAAACTATTTTAACCAACAAAACATTACAGCTGCACACAGAACCAAACAAGATGATAAAATAAGACTGAGATAGGACACCAGTGTCACGACTGATTCATGTTTTACATTCAAAATCCTGAGCTGCTCTTACATTAACACAAACATCACTTCAGTTCAATGCTTAACACCTGTGTGTGTGTGTGTTAACTGTAGGTGAAACACACTGCTGAGCAGGTGATGTGTGTTCAGGAACTGAATGCTTTGAATAGAGGATCAGGGTGGAGTCTGAATTAGATCATATTGCATCTATAGGGCAGAGAGAGACACAAGAGCCGCTATTCAAAGCCTGGATTACAGTTTCTCTCTCCGTATGTGTGTATGAGAGAGAGAGAAAAAGACACGCTATCGTCTCCCAATCTGCCGTTTTCTTCTTCTACCATCCTGCAGATGTTTTTCTACATGAACAAACCTGATGTTTAACAATAGTCACAACACACTTTATAACGTCAGCCCGCTCTTACTGAAACACATGTCAGATTTGGGTTCGTCTGTGTTTGTGAAAGTTTGTTTGTGTGGCGGTGTGTTGTTGTGGTTGTTTATTTCTCCAGCAGCAGTGAGTCTTTGTGTGGTTTGTGTGTTTGACGGCTGATCAGACCTGCTGTAAACATGGAATTACCCAGAAATCCCTGCTCTACATCCCACCAATCAGAACACGAGATTACACGTCATGTTTAACAAGCCGGACAGGTGTCACACAGATGTTGGAGGAATATTCTTTCATATATATGTTTGTGTTAATGAACTTTGTAAACATCACGACTACAGTAACACACAAACACTCAAGAGATGACAGTGTGTGTGTGTGTCTGTTTCCATGCAACACACTTTACACAAATAAACACACGCTGCTTGAATTTCACATGTTTACAAGGAGTCAATAGACAAAAAAACTTACACACAGAAAGAGACCAAATGAGAGACCGTGTGTGTGTGAGAGAGACAGCTTTGTTTGAACACATTTTCAATGATCATTCATGATGTCATTAATCAGAAGTAGGCGGAACCGCCGGTCCAGTGGACTGACTGAAGATAACTGCTGATTCACCATGAAAATCAACACACACTAACAATCACCGCGTCTGTCTGTCTGTGTGAGCGTAAAATACTTGGAATAAAATATTGACCTTTGACCCCACAGCTGCAGTGACCTCTCTCACCTCTGCTCCCGAGTAACGCTCCGTTCGCATCACCAGATCCTCCAGGTGCACGCTGGGATGGACTGGCATGTTTACAAACTGCAGCGTGAAAATTTCCCTTCGTGTGGCTGCGTCAGGCAGCGAAACATATATGATGCGGTCGAGACGGCCCGGTCGCATCAGAGCCTGAGAGAGAGAGAGAGAATATATTTTTACTTTACACAAGTAATCTTGTTTCTAGTGAAATAAAGCATTAAATCAACAGAAGTAGCTGACAGAGCTGTTAATGTAGCTCATCTATTTGATAGAGAGACAGAGAGAGAAAGAGAGACAGATGTGTGTGTGATTGGATGGGATGTTAGCACAAGTGCAGTCAGACATACGGCTGTATGACAGATACAGATCAGCTTACACACTCATGACCTTCAGCTGAAAGACAAAACCTGACAGATCACATATTCCTCTTACTGTAAGCAAAGACAAAACCACACACACACACAAACACATAAAACTGCCTCCTCAACACATAATACACCAGAAAAACAGCCAGAAAACTGCATATCCAACAGTATTAAAGTAAAACCAGCCGCACTTTAGCTGAAATCTTTCTGAAGATGAATAAAAACATTTCATATGAGTTATATGTCAGATTATAATGATTTCACAAAATCACTAAATATAAACTGTGGAACAGTATAACAACATTACAGTTATGATTTAGGTATATATGAATTGTTATTTTCTGCACTGTGAGATGAAAATGTTAAATGCTTTTTTTCAGAGAGAAAAATGTCAAACAGAGTGCGAGATGAACATGTAAACTGAGTGATATTATCAGAATGTGATATTTCAATCTGTCTGCTGCATTAAATTGAACTGATGTAAAGTGATCAGTAAATGACAGAGTTAAGATCATGTATGACACCACTGTGTGCGTGTTTGTCATAAAATAATCATCTATCATTTAAACACCACCACCCTTTGTCTGTCTCTCTCTCTCTGTGTTTGTTATTAAGTATTCCTACACAATAAGTGCAGACAGACACACAACAGCTCCTGCACAACTCCGACGAGCTAAAATCAGCCCTTCATCAATTAAACCTGTTGACAGAACACATGAACACACACACACACTCCAGGTGTTGTGTAGCAGCTGTTGTCTATGTGCCCTAAGGGGTTCACTCAACACATTAACTTCCTGTTTACTCAAGTGTGTGTGTGTGTGTGTGAGAGAGAGATTTTTACTTTAACTTTATAATTCAATGTTTTTTCCTTTATCACATTTTAAACTTTTTCTTATCATGTTTTTACTGTTTCTTTTTCATGTAGTTGGATCTTTTCAGCAAATATTAATATATTAATACACAAAATACATAATAGTAACAAATGACCAAATGAACAAAACCATCCCAAACTAGGAAAAAATGTGAGAGATATTTCTTCTCTCTCTCTCTCTCTCTCTCTCTCTCTCTCAGCAGGCAGCTTCTGTCTGTCTATCTGTCTGTCCTGCAAAACAGGAAGTTGGGGAATCCCAGTGCAAAGGGCTTCCTCTGACAGAGGAATCTTTAGTAATATCTGAAGTGAAAATAAATGCTTGAAATACAACAAACTATAGATACACGCATAGTCATACTATACAAACTGTATATTGTATTGTGTAACCCTCACCCCACCCCTAAATCTAACCCTCACACAAACCTTTCTGCATTTAACTTTCCTCATCCCAAGCAGGTCTAAAACACACACACATATGCAGGATTGGCTAGAGTTCTGTGTGTGTGCACTAAGTACATGTTGTGTGTTGTGTTTGGCATTAGCTGCTGTGGGTCGGGTGGATGTGGGCTCAATCAAGAGCTCCTAAAATTAGTGTCTGACTCGCTTTCCGGAAAAGAAGAGAATTCCTGCTTGATTGAAGAAACTAAAGAAAGATACGGAGGATTGTGAGGAGGTCATCAGAGCACAACACACACACACACACATGACAGGACAGGACATGAACAGCAGCAGTTACGGTATCGGTCCGGCTGCAGATGTGCAGTCATGTCGTTGTGCGGTGTTGTGTATCAGAAGTGAACACACAATTGTGCGGTATGCAGCTTCCGCTGGTTTAATCGCTCTCTGCTGTTGATGTGCATGACTGGCAGGAGTGTTTTTCCAGCTCACTGTTTGTGTTTGAAGAAGAGAAGACTGTAATCAGATCTGGAAGAGAACGCTCGGAGGGAAGAGCCGCGTCTTTTCTTAGCTCTGAACGTTCCGCCGCAGTGAACGGGACAGATTTTGTGGCTCTCCGCAGAGCAGCTCAGAAACAGAAAGAGACACTGTGGACGCTCCGCTGATCTGTGTTTTACATCTGTCGAGGGTTTGAACGTCTGAGCCAGAACTTCAGATTAACATGATTAAACCTCTGCAACAATCCTCTTAAAAACATGAAGACCAAACACCATTTCTTGTTACCTCTAACACTTGAAAACAGTTGCTCGCCATACAGTTTTCTGCTATTTTTATGTATTAACTTTTTGAATTTGGCGGCTCGTCAGCTCCCGTTGCATCATGGGATAGGATAACAAACAAATCCAACAATTCCTGATGGAAGCAGCAGACCATTTAGCTATTTCTCACCTACTGTTTTTTGCATTATGAGGTTTCTGACACATACTAATTTTCGGCTACTATATAGTATAGAAGTAGGCGATTTCAAACGCAGGGAGAGATTAATCTGCTAACATCAATCCCAGCTGTGTAAAACTCATCTGATGAATTTGAACACTTCATATAACATTAGAAAATGATTTGACCAGATGAGAGATGATGAAGAAGTGTTTCATGTTGGTAAAGTTCTGCTGCTCTCATTTGCACGGAAGACAAGACTGCACATGCTGAAATCCCTGCCAGATATATCAACACACACAAAGACACTTCACTGCCCTCTGTGTGTGTGTGTGTGTGTGTGTCTAAATCTCTAAAGCCCACCATCGGAAGTGCTGTGTGTGTGTGTGACGTCTGATGCTTTGTATTATGCAAATCCACTTCTGTTAAGTCAATCTCAAAGGGAATGTTTTCAACTGCTGTTCAAGTTGAAGGTGACACAAGGACGACGATTACAATAACAGTGATGCAGAAACTCTGAACACGCAATCCATCAAAAACACACAATAAGCTTTTAAAGAACAAAAACAAACCTATTTATTACATAACATATGTTGTATTGTTCAATTCATCGGATGTGTGATGATAAGAGTGTTTGCTGAGTGTTGATTGGTGGATTAGAAGCATTCTTCTGATGATGTTCTTGTGGAATGTGATACTATTGGGCTGCTTGAAGTTTGATAGCCGTTAGGATCTCTCTGCCGGATATTCGGGATTCAACCTCTACACACACACACGCTTGGGTCCAGTTACCTGTTCACCACACTGAGACGCATCACCCCCAGGGCTCAACACACACACTGCTCACACACTCGAGGACAAACACACAACTATACACACATACACACTCAAGGACAAAGACACTATCCACATAAGACACACACACAAGAGTTTGTGCTAATATACATCTAATATACAGACACATACTCTCCTTAATGCTGATTGGAGAGAAAGAGAGGGAGAGAGAGAGAGCGAGAGAGAGCATATTTTTTGCTCAAACATTGCCTTCTGTGGTCATTAACAGTATGGCATACAGTTAAAGCCAAAACATTACCTTAAATCAGATTTAATAGTGTGTCTGTATGTTGCTCTACCTTGTCAATCATGTCAGGTCTATTGGTTGCAGCGAGAATGGTGACGTCTTTAAGTTGTTCGATTCCGTCCATCTCTGTGAGCAGCTGAGCCATCACACGATCAGCAACACCACCCGCATGAGAACTGCACAACACAAACACTTCATGTGTTTATTTCAACACATATAAAACTAATTACATTTGTGCAAAACCAGAGATAGATAATGCAGTCAAGTGATTCACTTACAGACAACTCATCGGTTAATCTCTCAATGACAGTTAACAAACTACACTTACTGTGTGCTGATCTAAGGTTTATCTCAGTATTGTGTGTGTGTGCTCTGCAGGATTTGCTGAATAATGCTTTGTGTCAGGGTAGATAGATGGATGAGAGAGCGAGAGAGAGAGAGCGAGAGAGCTTTAAATCACTGTCATTTGTAAATTTAATATAGTAAATGAATCTGACTCAGATTTACACTCAAGCGTGTGTGTGTGTGTCTGTTAAAACACTAGTCATTTAATTAAATAAGCACACAGGCACAGAAATAAAACCACATTTTATGAGTCTCTGTTTGGATTTACAGTTCACAGCAGTTCTTCACACTGATCTGTAGATGTCTGATAAAGAAGTATACAGTTGATTTTCTGGAAACATTCAAAACAAAAAAAGACACAAAGACACGCTTGTGTTTCTCTAAAGCACAGGTGTTCCCCATGAGGGTATGTGTCTGAATAACACATTAGTTACCTTCCTCTAGACACAGCTAGTGCATCGATCTCATCAAAGAATATGATAGATGGTGAGACTGCTCTGGCCTTCCGAAAAACCTACACAAACACACAACATTTACACTGTAAACACTGATATTATCAGCAGCTCATAATATGAGAGGCTGTGTGTTGTGTGCTGATGTCTTACCTCTCTGACGGATCGTTCGGATTCACCCACATATTTACTTAACAACTCTGGACCCTGACACACACAATCATAACATTTCTCTGTTACTATTATTATATCTTTATACTGCAAATGTTAAACCATGCAAATTGGCTATATCTATAAATCTATAATCTTTGCCTCTCTACTGCTATCTCTGTTACAAAACAAAACACTGTAGTTATATGTGTATAAGCTCTGTAGGATTTATAAGATCTTTTTTTGTCTCTACGGGTGTTTTCCATAACTTCCCTTAGACAGATTAATATCTTAACTGCGAGTGTCTCTCAGACTAAACATCCGGCATCAGAACTTTGCCAGAAAGATGTCAAACATCATTATTATTAGACATGACGCTAACATCTGATGTGTGCCGTTCATGATGAACAGATAAGCAGAGAGTAAAGAATAAGCAGCCAATCAGTGTCCAGCAACTTAGTGAAAATTAATGTATTTTACCCTGTTTTTACACATTTTATGTAGTGTACACACAAATGTGTGGTTTTCGGTCATCAACAGTTTTTGATAAAAGTTTTAATAACTGATGTAAATCAAGCACAGATGAAGATTTCAATGATTTAATGATTTACCTTAATGGAGATGAAGTTGAGCTTGCTCTCATTGGCTAAAGCTTTAGCGATCATGGTTTTCGAGCAGCCGGGAGGTCCGTACAGCAGAACACCTTTAGGGGGCGTTATACCTAACCTGAAGAAAGCCTCGGGATGTTTGAGCGGCCACTCCACGGCCTGCTTCAGTTTCAGTTTGACTTCCTCCATCCCACCAATATCACTCCACCTAACCTACATAGACATTTCTTTCTGTTTCACAAGTTTCTTAAGTAGAAGATTAAAAACAAATGTTTAGATGAAACCCACAGATGAGTCAGTAATCAGTGTGTGTGATGTAAAGTAATATATTCATGTTTTATTCATGTGTAATCTGTGATTCATCAGTTGAATTCACAGTACACGCAGTCGTGAAATGCTGGGTTTTTTTTTTACGTGTGTGTTTTTACTGTAGTACCTTTGGCACGTCGATGGCGACCTCTCTCATTGCACTCGGTTTGACCTCTGCCATGGCCCGCCTAAGGTCAGAGGTTGTGACCTTTATTCTGTCCATAACCTGGACATCAGAGAGAGCAGGTGTGCACCCTAAAACCCTCCGTAGTGCATGAAGCCCTGCAGCAACATACACACATACACACACAGAGCCGTGAGCTTTCTCTTCTGCTGTCAGAGAACACAAATACTACACTATACTTTACTGTACCGAGAGAAAGAGAGAGACAGAGAGAGAGCTCATCTTTAGCTCTGGTGTAATAAGGGAGGCGTTCTGCTTTGCTAATAAGACACAGATGTCATCATGAGGATCCAGCAGGATCTTTGTAAATGTTTTCATGCAATGGGAAGTCAGAGTTGATTTATTTCCTGCAGGCTGTTATTCACTACAACACAAAGTAAACATCCGACAATACATTGGATGCTAATGTGAATCAAATGTGAACTCTCTGTACACCATGAGAGAAACAGAAGCACTTCACATAGAGAGGGAGAGAGAGAGAGAGAGAGAGAGAGAGAAAGAAAGAGAGGGAGAGAGAGAGAGAGAGAGAGAGAGAGAGAGAGAGAGAGAGAGAGAGAGAGAGAGAGGAGAGAGGGAGAGAGAGAGAGAGAAAGAGGGAGAGAAAAGAGAGAGAGAGAGAGAGAGAGAGAGAGAGAGAGAGAGAGAGAGAGAGAGAGAGAGAGAGAGAGAGAGAGAGAGAGAGAGAGAGAGAGAGAGAGAGTGTGAGTGTGTGTCATATGTTATTCCCCGATATCAAGCACTGAAAACCAAATTATGTGTTTGTCTTGTTTACACGTGTCTTGGAAATGGTTTTCCCTCTGCCCATTGTGATCACTGTTTGGGTTTATTCTGTGATAGCAGCTTGCTGGCTGTACGTTATTCCTCACATAAAACAGTGATAATGATAATATTTTATAATATAAAACAAAATACACAATAAAAACCCATTAAATTTTGTCTAGTACTTGCTATGAACAGTAAGAGTATTGTCTGCTGGTGAGAGAGGACAGATGGGTAAAGCTCAGATGACGGTCATCATGAGTGCTGTTTGTATTCTGGACTGCAGCAGATCATTCAGAGGAAACTGCAGATTATTGATCAGATGCGGAAGAAGAGTTGAGTTTCATTGAATGAGGGAGATTTGAGTTCCAGCTAATGAAACCAGGAATGCTGAACATACAATAATATTACACACACACACACACCAGCACATAACATCCAGTATGTGTGTGTAGGTCATTATGACCCACAAGTAAACCGTTAGTCTTACAGACAGATTTATGCTCAAAAATACACATCACATAGAAAACCGTTCACAGACTCCGTGCTGTGTTTTATTACAAACCGCAGTAAAACGTTTTTAAAACACACACACATGCCACACGAACACTTGAAACTCACCAGCCTCTTTGCAGACGGCAGCGAGATCCGCCCCGACGTATCCATGCGCCCCGTCAGCCAGTTCCTGCAGCTCATGGCTGGAGACATCACAGGGCATAGAGCTCAACTGTTTCTGTAAGATATTCATCCGGCCAGCCGCACCAGGAACACCGATCTCCAGCTCCTTATCAAAGCGCCCGGGCCGTCGCAGGGCAGGATCCAGCGCGTGAGGACGGTTTGTTGCCCCCAACACTAGCAGTTGACCGCTGTGACCCTCCTGACAGAATTAAACACGACCCATACTGTTTACATGCACTTCAGACAAACTTACAAACAAAGACAAACAATGTGCGATGCGACACTTACTGATCCGATACCGTCCATGGCGTCAGCAGTGTGGCCACCACCCGTTTCTCCACCTCATTCTGAGCACCTTCTCTCTTTGGACACAGAGCGTCTAACTCATCGATGAAAATGATGGCCGGCCGCCTGACAAACACACACGTTTAGTCATACTTTGTACACCAATTTAATACTACAGTATCAATGATGTTATTATCAGTACCGCTGTGATGCGTCTGTGAATATCTGCCTCAGTCTGGCTTCTGTTTCACCATAAAACCTGCGAGAGTTTGACACACGTTTCTCTGATCACAAACACATTGAGAGTAATGAAGTGAAGCTCAACAGCAATCTGATTCATGTCCCATCGAGAAATTATTCATTCATTATCCTCATGTGATTTATTATGGAGAAAGATGGTTATAATTCAAATCAAACGGTTTCAGAATACGTTTTTAAAATGTACATTTACAACCGCATGTGTTGCAGTTGAATATCTTTCCACCGTTACAACATAACAACAGCTTCTGACACAACCACACACACGGCTGTCACACACTTGCTCATGATCTCAGGTCCATTGATCACGGTCATGTGAGCTCCCACTTCATTGGCTACTGCTCGTCCAATCATCGTTTTCCCTGTGCCAGGTGGGCCATAAAGCAGCACGCCTCTAGGAGGCGGGATTCCTGAGATCAAACACATGCCCATGTCATATGATGTCACGTAACAAACATACATAACATACGGTTAAAATGTTTTAAGTAAATAGAGTCAATTCTATTTTTAGGCCAATTTTGTATAAAATCGTTTCAAATTTGTCTGATAAAATAACAAATGAAGACAATGATGTAAAGTTGGTATTAGTAAAGACAGAAATCACAGTTACAATCACAGTTTCTACCCAATCCCAAAAACGTACATATACTGCACATATCACAGCAAGTCAGGAGTATCTAACTTCACTCACCATAACTTTTGAAAAGATCAGGGTGTTGAAGAGGCAGCTGGATGGTCTCTCTGATCACGTCAAGCTGATCGCTCAGTCCGCCAATCATACTGTAAGTGATCTTTGACCTCTCCCGGCCATCTGAGCCCTCGTCCTGACCGCAGGAGTCGGAGATGCTCAGTATCGTGGAGCTGCAAACGGTGTAAAAGGTGTCATTCCCTGACCGAGCAGCAGAGGGAGACAAACTCGACGCTGCGGTCTGATCCGTCTGGCCGTCCGGTGCTGCAGAGAGAGGACTGTCTGTGAACGAGGACTCAGATGGACTAAGAGCGCCATCCGGCCAGCTGAGTTTACAGGGCGTGACGGGGAACGGAGGGGTCAGAGGTGACGTGTGTCTGTTGGGCGTACTGGCTGATGGTTCGGACTGGTTGTGGTTGATTGAGAGTTCTTCTAGCTGTGATGACAGATCCAGAGTGCTTCTGTCCATCACTGAGGACTGAACGCTGGTGACAGGTGCTGCTGGAGAAAGAGTCACTCCATCTACACCCTGCACTGAATCCACTCCGATAACACAGCTACGACCAAAATATGACACAGACAAACTGCTACCCGGGAGAAGAACTCGACTATCTGAGAGAGAGAGAGAGAGAGAGAGAGAGAGAGAGAGAGAGAGAGAGAGAGAATATATTAAGTTAATTGTAAGGTTTGTAAGATGAGTATTTGCTGTCTGATTACTTGATAAGTGATTGTTACCCAGCATCTGAAGAAGATAGCTTCTGAATTCCGCTGTATTTATCACTTTGTCCTCTGGCCTGAACAGTAGTATAAAGTTAGGCTAAGTTTATTACAATATCAATAAAACATATAAAAGTTAGACAACAGTGGGAAACACAAAAAAAACACAATAAACATCATTTCAAATATAACTAAGGTAGTGTCATATCATGAGTTATTGCGATATGATCAGTGAATGACTTAATTAACCTTGTCTGTGCAATTTTTATCTAATATTACAACTTCTGTCGCAACTATATAAAAATATCTTACATTAATCATTCAGGAAAACAGAGAAAACCAGCACAAAACGGCAGGCAGACAAAACCAGTGTTACAGCTTTAAGGGATAGTTCACCCCAAAATAAAAATTATGTCATTCAAACCCTGTATATGACTCTTTCTTTTGTGGAACACAGAAGAAGATATTTTGCAAAACGTTCCTATGAAATAAACACACGCATGTATTGCGCTCGACCAGCAGATGGTGACATTCACACAAAAAATGTTTTCTAAAATATTTTCTATGAAAAGAGATGCTCTGTGGGATTGACAGTGATGTTCTAGTAACTTGAGTATCAGCGTTCGCTTATATTGCAGATAAGTGTGAAACAATATGCGTTTGAACTGAGTGCCCCCACTACTTTTAACTTTACAGTCATCAAAAATACAAGCTTTCTTTACACATACTTGCACATGCACACTGCAATCATCTTTACTGGGTTTCACAGATGATGACGACAGACGTTAAGTGAAAGGGTGTAGATTACCTGAGAGACAGATGGATGTGCTGGGCCTGCAGAAGAGCTCCTGTGATTGGCTGTAGGGTGACATGAGCTCCAGATTTAACGCTCAGATTTAACTGAACGCTGGACTGAAGACCAACACGCCTGGAGGGGAACTGACACGTCGGCCACGCCACACACACCTGTAACACACGTATATGTGCATGTCATTTTATGTTCAATTACTGTTTTTCTAATATACATCACTTTTGTTGTTGTTCAGGTTAAATGTTAAACACACACCTGCTGTCGTCCTGTGCTGCTGGTGATGAGAAGCGGCTGTCCGATAGACACATTTAGACCCTTCATAGTGTTCACGCTCATCTGAGCCAGATATGAACGCCATCTCTGTGGGATCTGATCTTCAGCTGCAAACACACACAAGTAACATGAACGTGTTGTGCAACGTTTAATTGTTTGTTATGTTACTGTTAATAAAGCTAGTGCGCGTTCCCGTTACCTTTCTCTATGAGGTCAGAGACAGTGAACCCGCCGCTCGCTTCGCATGAATCCGCTTCATCGCACATTGAAGCGGATCTTTCTCCCTCACTAACTCTCTTTTTAACTTTGTTTTTCTTTGAAGACATAATGTCGTGTCCGCTGTTAAATGTGTGTTAAAAACAAACACACACTCGTCCACATGTGTGCACGAACTTCCCGGTGTGAGAGTTCAGCTCCTCCCGTTACCGTAAAACACAAAGAACAGGGTAAATGAATCCATTATAATAGCAAGTACCATAGTATACATTAAACTTTAATCATCCTATCATCTAAGACTATTCATTTTTATTAATGTTTGAAACAATATACAGTACAACAGAAAAAATAAATAAAATGTTGCTGTTGTCCAGTTGGCATTTTCACTCCAAAATGGCGGCCGCGCTGTTACCAAAAAAGCCTCAGAGTTTCGCCTCTTGGGTTCTATACTCTTTGTCATTAGTGTGCTGCCCGACGTGTCACTGACAACTAGTGTTACATACTGGTACTACACTGTCTGTTATATCAGTCACCTCATTAAAAAATGATCAAACATTATAATAAAATGTGATAATGATGAAATTCCCCCTCATATATTCCAGCCTCATGGTCTCTCAGCCACGTGACTTCATCTGTGTGTCTCTCACTTGAACCTACAATTTTTTTTTACATTTTCATTGTATATTACACTACACATATATACAAGTTCAAACATTAAAGTGCCTGCAATAACCGCACTGTTTATTAAAAATCAAACTGTGTGTGTGTATAGAGAGAGAGAGCGAGAGAGAGAGCAGATGTAAGTGGCTGCAATCCAGTGCTAAGACACAGCCAACACACTCTGAGTGGAAAAACAACACAAAGACTTTAGTAGGTCAGTCACACAAGAAACAACCACACAAACACTACACAACATATATGATTATTACAATCAATGCCATAATAAATACACAACTGAAATAACATTTATTCATTACAGTAATGTGAATTTAGGATGTATATGTGCCTACGTCAATCTACGTCATTTAGCTTCTGATCTGATCCTTTCTTTCTTTTACTCTTATTTCAGGCGAGAGAACTGACAGCGTTCTGTGGGGTCCACGGTCTCTCGTTTCCTATCCTGAAATTCCTTAAGCCACTCTGCAGGAGGCCAAAGAAACATCTGGAATTACCATCTCTGTTCTGAGAGAGAGAGAGAGAGAGAGAGAGAGATAGAGAGAGAGAAAGAGAGAGGGAGATCTCTAATCTCCCACTCACTGAATCATCAGAATTCATCATCTAATAAAACATTGTTAGATTTTTATTAGTTAGAATCTTTTAAATAGAATCCAATGGAATCATTTATTTCATCATCAGAGGTAAGTGAAGATTCTTCGGCACATTCACACAACTGATGGTAAAGTAAGAATTACGTGCGTCAAGGCTCTTCTGGCACTGCTGGAGAATCTGCTTGTGTGTCTTCTGAATGAAAAGATTGTAATTGTGTTACACACAAACACAATTTTATTTAAATCTGTCTGTGTGAAATACAAGCTCAGAGCATCTCAGCCACCATGGGAGAAACACATGAAAATCTTAAAAACACTTTACTGTGAAAATGTTTGGAGATTTAAAACAAAACTGTGATTGAATTGTGATTATACATTATACATCAGTTCCATCATCAAACAGCAGAAGATCTGATGATTCCTGTTCATCTGTCTGATGACAATTTGACACGACATGCTGAAGTGACTGAAAAATCTCATGAGATTCACAGACCAATGAGCCTGAAAACACACACACTCCAGACGTCTTAAGTCACAGGCAGTAGGTGTTTTTAAAGTGACGTGACACTGACACTGAGGACAGACAGCAGCTCTTTTTTCAACAGATAAAGGTAAAGTCATAAATGAAAGAGAGAGATTTAAAAGCATCATCCATCTATGTTCTTGATTCATGAATGAGCTGTTTAATCCCGTCTCTCTTTAACTTACTGATATGTGAGGGTCTTTCAAGGATCTTTGTCTTTTCAGAGGGCGAGTTTAGACCGGCACACCTGCTGTCTTCATCACAGGTGAGACTTTCTCTCTGTGTGTTACTGATGCAGGTGTTCTAATGACCTTCTCTTTACTCCAGCTGTACAGAGACAAAAATCATCAATGACTTTATTTACTTTCCTGTGACATGTTTCTTGTCTTATTGTAAAGGGAAGAAATACTTTGTAATAATTTTTCTCTGCTTCTAAAGTCAAGTCAAGTTATATAAGCTCTTGTGTGATCAGCTGTTTGAGATGATTCTCTGTTGTGTTTAGAATAAAAATGTCTTTTAAATGATTACACATAAAGCACAAATATGTAATAAGTGTCTTAAGACAAATGCTTTGTGAAACATTTAACACACTTAGACATCTGTGAGTGTGAAGAATCATCATCCTGTGATCACTGAAGTCACTTACTGTTGTTAGAATAATAGCTGATGTTAAATCCACACCTGCTGTCCATCATCACGTGTTCATTCATCTTCAATAATTCAACAGTCTGTCGTCAAGTGTTTATAACATGCTGTGAAAAACACTTATGCACATGTGACTGTGATGAGTTTTAACACCCGTCCCATAATGCAAAGCTGCCTGACAATAGCTGATCTCTCACACACACACATTTATATGTTAATACACACAAACATATGCTGAATCGAAAACTGGGAGCTGAGGGACTTCCAATAGCCACATAAATTAAACACACACACGTAACCCAGTGCCCCTGTTTGACCTCTGAACCCTGTGTGTTTGACTGGCTGACGGGTCGAGACGTTTCTTCAGCTTTAATGATAATAGTAATGAATGCAGACAGATGATTCTCCTCAAGTCTTTTGTCAGTTTTTATCCGTTCGATGCTTTATTCATCATTGAAGAGTTTAAATGTTTTAAAGAAAGAGGCAATAAAAGAGCATCCTTCATAATTTCATGATTATTACTTTACTACTTGTTGGTAATGTTGTTTTTTTATATAAAATGAGACTGAAATATGGACAAATGCACACCACTAGAGGACTGAAAATGTTTCTAAACTGTAATCTTTTTTATTTAGCACAAGACATCTTCAGTATATAAAAGACGGTCTATAAATTACTTTCTGTCACACACACACACACACGCACACAAAGAAAGCTTTTTGGGGGGAGGTGTTCAGGTTTCCTCTGTGATTGTGGGGGTGGGAAGGAACTTGTTTGTGTGCGTGTGTGTGTATTGTGTATCGACTACAGGAGATTCCGGCTGTCTGATGCCTGCAGACTATAATTCTGTTATAACAGGAAAACAGCACAACTGTGTCCTCAGTTCAACTCTGAACACACACACACACGCACGCAGTGTGACAGTACAGAAGTGTTAGAAGAAAAAAAGAGGCATTATTTATGTATAAAAATGTATATATGTATAAAAACAAGTCATTTTGGTCAGTGTGAAAAGGCTCTCACTCACACACGCACACCCGCTGCCACGTGCACGAGTGCATTATTAGTCTCACCGCAGGACTGTGGAAAACTGCAGTAATAGCAGCATCTGTCCTTCATCTTCCCCTCAGTCTTCAGTGTGTTTGTCTGTGTGTTTCAGTGAGATGTTGAGCTGTCGTCAGGAAAATTACATCAACACGTTCACAGCAGCTGCAGAAACACCAACATGCACGCAAAACAGCCATAAACAATCCTGTGTGAAGAATAAAAGACAATCGAACATCATCATGCAGACTCCAGTGATTCACTGATTCATCCTCATGTTGTTAAAAGCCTGCATGAAACCGAGAAAGAATACAAATCTAATACAAACAGGAAAACAGAGTTAGAGTTAAAAGTAATGTAAAACAACATAAGATTGTGATGCAAAATAAACCTGAAATATTTTTGATCACTAATTAAGTCTATAACACAACATCTGTAGATCATTCTGTTAGGGATGATCATCTTCAGGTCTAAAGCTGATGATATCACGATACAGAGGATACGAAATAATCTGTATTTTTACAATGATGCTTGTGCTGTGACTTTCAGCTCTGTCTTTAATCAAGATTCAGCAGCATTTTTTTGTCCTGCCATAGACGAAGCATCACAAGGTCATCATCAGAAATATAAACATAAACGTGTCTGAACGGCAGCGTGATGTCAGCTGATATTACACAGCACACATACCGATGAAGCATGAGTTAAAATCTTATGAACAAACAGCTGAAATCCAGAAGAAACTTCACAGGCAACAAATGGATTACTTTGGCAGAAAAGCAGATATGTTTATTAAGCACTTTAATATGTCAGAAAACTGAGCTCAATATAATACAGAAATTACATTTCAAAATGCAAAAGGTTTTGATGGTCAGATATTCATGAGCACTTCTCTTTAAATGAACCCCAGACAAACAGCTAAAGATGAGAGAGAGAAAAACAGATGACTTCAGATGACTGAATACTTTCAGAATATGCTCTTACAGATGTCTGAAATGAAGCCGGTTCAGAGTCATGGCTGGAGGACATGAGATGAAGAGCTTCAGAAGATGCTGGGTTTTTCTCTTTCTCTGTGTAACTTTGGCTTGAGGAGTATAGATTTCAAACTCAAACATTACTGCGGTTTGCTGCCTGGCATGAGTATAAATCCTGATGACCTTCAGCTGAGCGTATCATGTGAAATCCCTGATGCTGTTGTGTGACGTGGCATGCTCCATGCTTTCTTCCGTCACACACAACACTGCATTTAGCACCAAACTCTGCAGTTAACCATATACTGTTTAAATATGTAAATAAAACAACAGAACAATAAACAAACAACAACAAAACATGTCCCACGGGGACTAAATAATGACATAAAGGCTTAAAGTATCTCTTCTGTATCGTAACAAACACACAATAGACACTTTAAATGACAGAATAAGTCTAAATTATACAACAAGCACCATGCTCTTTTCTCCAATGTAAGTGTGTATGAAGAGCAAAATAAAACAAATAAAAAAAACATTATATACCTATAGAACATAAAGCCTGTGTTTAGGTCCATCAAGATTTTTTTTATTGTGACGTGTTCACACACACTCAATTTTCATAAACAAAATACAAAATTTATAGTATTTATTAGTATTTGTTGTACCGTATATTTATTTTAAAGAACTAAAATTATAACAGCATTTAAAAAAGCTAAAGCACCCACACACGTCCCAATCATAATTTGATGTCTTTGCCTTATGACAATGAGAATTTGCTTAATTGAAAAAAGAGACAATGCAAAACATCCTAATAGTCCTAAACACAGGCAACCTGATGTATAGTGAGTGAAATATTGAGCCACACATTACAATGGGACAATGATATTAATGTAACAGAAAATTTGACAGAGGAATCAACGTACTCCAGCGGCACATTGCTGTCGGTTTAGACGTATACAGGCCAAGACATAACAAACATGAAACAAAAATGTACATTTCTGTTGAAACGTAACTTCTGATACAAAAAAGCACCAAAAGGCAAACAAAAAACTCAATACAATTTAAATGAAGAAAAAGACACTGTAAAAAGGTAGAAAGTGCATTCACTGCCTATTAAATAATAATGCATTAAATTAAAAGCGTCTGTGTGCATCATGAGAAGGCTGAAGCATTGACAGGCACAAGTATTACACAACGTCACCCGTGAGCAATATTTCCCTCTTCGGTTGCTTTCTTCCTCAGATGTTCCACAGTAAAGTGTGGATTTATGATTCTTTTCAGTTCTTTTGCTTTGGCACAGTCTCTTTCTGAATGACGTATAAAGATTAAGACATCTGAAAGGGCAACAGAACTACTTGGGTCAGTAATAGGTTCAAGTAATTATCATTCTGCAATTGTGCAATGATTTTTATGTTATTGCCAAAAACACAGATTCACGTGTTTATCTACACTGTAAATCTACATGTCAATCTAATAACACTGTGAAAACACTGCGCTACTCACCAGTTAAAGAGGCGTCTCTTTTTTGCAGTTTAGCCCAGGGTCTGATCCGTCAATCTGCAACTGTAGGGCTTGTTTTAAGCATACTTCAGTCTCCCCTACTGGGTAATTGTCTAATAGGTCCTGATGTCCCCTGCTATGAACAGTTCTGGGGACTGAAACCCTCCCAAGAAACACCTGGTTTCCTTGCAGATGGTAATTGGGATTGGTCATAATGCCGTTCCTCTTCTTCTCAGCACAGCTCTGTGACTGAATGTAAAACTCATCCTGCGATTGGCCAAACTCTAAAGCACCGGATTTACCCACTAAGATCTTACATTGAGAATCCTTCACAGCAATGCCGGACACTGGCTTACTGAGCACAAGTCTTTTATCAAACTGAGTCAGCTCATACTCCAGTATCTGACCCTGTGGGTGACAGCTGTTCTTGGACTTTTTCTTCTCACCAGATGTTTCTTTGTTTGAGCAGTTGTTGCCATTCTTGGATACTTTAGTGGACTTGAGCCCTGGCTTTATGTGGCTCCAGTCAAAGTCTGTGGTTGGAGAGCCAGGCTGAGTGCTGACGGACCTGGTGGTGGAGGAAGGAGAAACGATGGACTGGCGGCTGCGACTGCGAGGCAGCGAATGCTGTTGGATCTGCTCAATGAAGGAAAGAGCGTGGACGCTATCGATGGGAACGGTCTGGGCTGTCGCAGTGGATGAGGTGGTCCTCAGCGAAGAGTTCTTGGAACTTTTGAGTGAGGTGTTGGAGAGGGAAGACTTCTGTCTGTCCACTGTTGAGTCTGGCGACTCTGACGGGGAGCTGAAAGCATGAATGGGTCCGTTGGATTGACCTCGGCCTGTAGAATGAACATCTCCAGCTCCTGTGCTTCCAGAACTGCTGGACTTTATAGTTAGAGATTGAAGTTTCGCGGTAACTGTTGTCTGTTGCTCCAGCGTGTGAACGGGAGACGGGTTGCAGCCATTGAGACTTGTGGCACCATACTTCTCCAAGTATTTAATAATGGATGTGTGACCGCCTTTGGCCGCCACTCTCATGGCAGTTCGTCCAAACTGATCGGCGTGATTGGGATCGGCGCCATGTTCTAGAAGAATCTGAACCACGTCTACGTGTCCCTCCTGAGCAGCGATGCAGAGAGCGGTAGCGCCTTGGTTGCACGTGTGGTCTACGACAGTGCCGTTGTCAATCAAAATCTGAACAACTTTCACGTGACCCTGCCAGGCCGCAGACTGGAGCGCAGAACGCTTCTCGTTATCACACGAATTGACATCCGCATGGTAGTTCATCAGCAATCTGACCATCTCGACGTGTCCCTGCCAGCATGACACATGCAGGGCTGTCCGTCCTTCTGTATCGCTGGCTTCTACGTTGGCACCATTTTCAAGAAAGTACTCTGCCATGGCCAGCTGATTCTCAAGTGCAAGGATGTAAAGAGTTGGACGACCGTCTGCATCCTTAAAGTCAATATCTGCCCCGTGACTCAGCAACAACTCCACAATGTCTCTGTGTCCCTCCAGCGCTGCAACTCTGAGAGCGTTTCTCCCATCATACCCTCTCTGGTCTAAACACGGATTGTTCTCCAGCAAGATGTGCACGCAGTCATAATGGCCCTCTTGTGCAGCCAGGACCAAAGAGATCCGTCCATCGTTGTCAACCTCCGTGCAGCGGGCACCTTGTTCAATTAGCGCACTGCACACTTGTCTGTGCCCCTCGAAGGCTGCCATGTGTAACGGTGTCCAGCCCGCATCGTCCCGGTGGTTTTCGTCCAGTCCTCTGTCCAGCAGAGTTCTCACTACCTCCACATTTCCCTGTGCGGATGCAATGCTCAACACGGTTCTGCCTTCACTGTCAATACTGTCCACTGCCGCACCCCAGAAAAGCAGAGCGTTGACAACAGAAGCGTGTCCCATGGACGCAGCGGCGAGCAGAGGCGTTCTCCCGTTATTATCAGTGTGATCAACGTCGGCACCTCCTTCTAAAAGCAGATCCACCACGTCCACGTGGCCTTCATAGGCAGCCACCAGCAGCGGGGTCATGCAGTCTTTGTCACAGTGGTCCACCTCAGCTCCACGGTCGACGAGTAGGCTCACAACAGCGGAGTGGCCCTTGCTGGCTGGCACGCAGAGAGCGGCTACAGAAAGTGCAGTTCTGCCATCTACATCCTCATGGTTTACCTCGGCCCCGTGATCCAACAGATGCTCCACGATTTCTCTGTGCCCCATGTAGGCTGCAGCAATTAACGCAGTTCGCCCTTCGTTATCTGCCTTGTTGACTTGAGCTCCATGCTGAAGAAGATTGAGGACAATATCTTCATGACCTCCCCAAGCAGCAGCTCTCAGGGCAGTCCTGCTGTCCGCGTCAGCGCAGTCCACCTTAGCTCCTGCGTACAGGAGTGCGGACACAACCTCTGAGTGACCTCCCCAGGCTGCAGACCTAAGGGCGGTCCATCCGTCGTGGTCTGTGTGGTTGATGTTAGCATCACAGCCGATGAGACAGTTGACTACTTTGGTGTGACCCTGTCTGGCTGCCAGAGTAAGCGCTGTTTGTCCGTGGTTGTCCTGCAACTCCATGTTGGCTTTTCTTGAGATAAGGAGGTTCACCACATCCAGATTTCCACTGTATGCAGCATTGGCTAATAGAGTTCTCCCACTCGAGTCAGCCTGGTTAACAGAAGCCCCGTTGTCTAGTAGAGTTCGAATTGAGTCCTCCCGCTCCAGAGCCTGCTGCACGATGCACGAAGACTGGTCATCTTCATTACTGACGTGAGCACCGGCTTTGACCAGTAGTTGAAGAACCTCCTGCTCCTTTGGTATGGAGGTGGACAGGGAGTCTTTAGCAGGCGTGCCATTCCATACCATCCAGAGGGCGAGGTTAAAGGGCTCAATCTGAAGGTTTTGGAGTTGATCAGATGATAAGCAAACTCCTGCACCTCCAAAGGTTTAAGTTGCTTTGCTCTGCACGTGTAACTCATGGCCATCATCCGATGTCCTTCGGCTGCGTTGCAAAGGTATTTTTGTGTGCAATGTTTAACATCCAGGAGCCATTCAGCAAAACTATAGTGAAACAAGATCTTAGTATTGCCCAGTCCATCAATAAGCAGCTTAGAGAGAATGTCCATCTTCTTCTGAAAGTCCTCCAGGGTCAGAGTCATGTTTTTAGTCCAGACCGCATGATAGAGCTCTCTGACTGTCAGCGGCCTGCAGGCGGACAGAATTACATTTAAGATGGGCTGGACTTTGGCAAACTGCTTTCTGACAAACAGTCTCTGGCAGAGCCAAAGGTAGAGTCCGTTCAGCGTCCCAGGTATGTCTCTAATTTCCCGAAGCATGATAAAGTTTTCAACCACTCCGTCGAGAACACGCTCAAGGTAGAGGAAGCAGCCGCTGCTTTTGATGTGAAGTTGGTTCAGCATCTCCGCCGTCTCCTTGGTGAGGTGTTGTCGAAGTGCCTCCTCCTGATCTAGCCGGTGCAGTATGTATTGCTGCACATCTTTCACAATGTAGGCCTTTCGCAGGTCATCAAGGCTGATTTTTCGAAAACCTATAATAAAATACAGAGAGATAACAGGAAATTAGTTTGGCGTTACAAGTTTACACCTTTAAGTAAGAAATCATCTTTTATACTCAAGAGGACAAATCCTTTAAAGACAATGAGCATTAGCTTGAGAATGACATAAGTAATCTTATGGCATTCACAACATTTAGTTAACTGGGATACAGCACAAGTCAGCAACACTGACTTTTCAGATCTGAAATAGTAAAGCAGCTAATACAGTAAGGTTTATTTAAACATTTACATTTATGCATTGGACAGATGCATAAATGTAAGACTTACATTGCATTATACTATACATTTTCCAAGTATGTGCAATCCCTGGGATCAAACTATGCTTATTTAAGACATGTGTTAAATACCACGTTACAGCATCAGTGAAAACCACAGTAAACTAAATCACCATGTAAAACACAAAACAACTCACTGTATCCAACAGTGACGGATAATGGAAACTGTTTCATTTTTTTGAGGAAATACACAAAATGTTTCCTGCAACCCTGTGCACTATGAGGCATATTCTCAGAGTTCACGTAAACTGTATTATTTACAGAACACAACAAGGCAGAATCGAAGGTTTTACAAGCCAACAGATATTAAGAGCTTCAGCATTCCGCTTCAGATGAATTCCACAGTTTTATCTGGAGCAGCATGAGACCCAAAGGACCAAACAAGCATTTTATGTACAGATGTTCCCATGGACTCAAACTCATATAGGTCAAGCTGAAAAGAAAGACAGTGACAACTCTAAGGCCATTCACATATGTCTCAAACTTTTTGTATTCCCTACTGGAGCCAAAGAAACCATCCACTTCCACCAGTCAGTTTTCTATGGGAAAGATTATAAAAACAGCCCATATCCTGTCTGTAAGTATTTACAACAAACATAAATAAATACAATACTCTTATGTTTCAGTCCTTCAGAAACACACAAAAACATAATACTGATTACATCTGTCCTGTATGAGACGTTGACAAAAGCCTTTTGTATAAGATGATATAACTTTCTAAGAGCGCTCAGCAGGTTATTCTCTTTGTCTGTGGTGCTTTAGGCCCGAGGCAGCAGTCAACAGCTGAGCTTTCCCAAATAAAACCTGTGTGAAATCCAAGCCGGAGAGTAAGAGAAAACAGAGACACACCTGTGAAAAATCATCCCACCCTCAATAATGTCTTTCTTTGTCGTCTCTCATACACCACTGGCCTTAATAATCCAGTTAATAGCTAACATTTCATTTCAGTTTAACTACAATATAACAATCTTTACATGTCGCTAGTGGATATCATCTACATCAGGCTCTGTTCTTACCCCGGCCTGACTCGCGGTTGTTTTTGTCATTAGTCGGGTATTTTCCATGACTCGTCTCATAGGATATCATTCATTTGTGAAACGTCTGACCCAGCCCTTCACCTCAGCTATTCAAAACACACAAGCGTCTCCATGTGTGACTCCAAATGAAGGAAATAGAAAGGCTGAAAGAGGAAGAGGCCTTGTAAGGGGACTAAAAGTGGGGCAGTGGAACAGATGACCCAAATCTGTTATTTAGCCAACGGCTCTGCACATAACTAACTCATCTGTTCAAGTAGGTTAAAGGGATGTTTGCTTTGGAAGACTGTCACCAGTTAGGAAGTTCACATGCTTTAAAATGCAACACTGTACTGATGAATCTACACAGTTGTCAAACATCACCTGAAGGGTTTAAAACCAGCTCATTTAAGATTGACCAGGACAAAGATCAACACTTCAAGAGCAGTAAACCAGCCGCTACAGAAACACATCTACTGTTATTTTTACTTTAGTCAATGGGCATGAGACATGAGAAAACAGTCTGTTCCAGTAACAGGTTTGAGATGCCTAGTCTGGCTCCCTCCTACATGTTTCCACTGAGAAAATGCTTCTCCTAATCTCACAAAAAAATGTGTCAGAGATCCGAGATAATGTTCTTAACAAGTAATGCTTTCTAAACAATATCTCAATTTGGCTGAATTGGTCTAAAACAAGAGCATTTTTGTCAAGATGTAAACTAGCCATTCCAACTATTCCACATTTCCAATTTACATACAGAAGTGTGTGAGCATGTATAAATATGTGTGTGTATGTACACAGTTCATCTCTTTCTTCTGGACAGTAATAAGATGGACACTTCCAACTGCAACAAGATATTACAGAGATATACAATCTCACATGTAACATCTCAAGAATGTCTCAAACTGTGCTCATGCGATCCAAGATACCAAAGACAGCAAACACCTCAAAACGACCTCAAACATATTACTTTAAAAGCAAATGTTCAGAGCTATTCTATCCAGATGAGGATAGCTCTTTTATAACTCTGTCTCATCTGGAGTTGATTTGGTTTCTTCTGACTTGCAGAAATGTTCAACGTTTGATGATGGGCTATTTTAACTCAATCTCTGTACGCGTGCTGATGCTTGTGCGTGAATGACAAATGCAAGCACGTTTGTAATTATGTGAGTTCAGCTTTTACCAAAGAGAGAACAGCTTCCAAAAATACACTTGAATCAGACCGAGCTGCCCAACTCAAAGATCAAACACACTGTAGCAATCTCACGCACACAAAATCACTCAATACAAACAGAACCTCATGTACAGACATGTTGACTGCTGCTAGTCAAGCATTTATTCACTTTAGTTTTTAACCGTTGACATTGTAAACAGGGTCAGGGTAACATTCATATTAGCATAATAGATTCTAATAGATTTTTTTTTAATTTTAAGAGAGAGACCTTTACACACACACACAGCAGGTGTAATGTGTACATGAGGTGCATGTGACGTTCAGGACCGAGTTTATTTTTACTGCAGTTTGATCTGGATCCTAAAAACCTGCCGTGTATTACTGTGCTCACACACACACACACACAGCTTTCACTCACTGATCAGATTCAGTTGTGTGTTCAGAAAGCTATTACATCACAACTTCATCCAAATAAAAATATCTCAGAGTGTTTTCTCAATCCAGCTGTAGATCACAATCGTGAATGAAATGACCGAACGCTAACACACAACACTACACAACCTTTTGCTGAGTAACACAACAGATATCATAGAAGCTAAAGCCTTACACACACTGACTGTTGTAGTTTATCATGTGAAGGATTCAGGCCAATCAGAGCAGAGCTCATTTACATACAGACATCTAAATGTGACAGCAGCATAAACAGATGCTTTTACTGTAAAATTCTAAAGGTCCAATAAAACTACACCAAAACACAAAAGACATTTTGGTGCAAGAAAGTCTGACAAACTTCAAATGAAGATTTCAAAAAAGGAAAATTAAATGTAAAATGCAGAATATTTAATATAGCTCAAACTGCTCAAATGTTGCTGAAACGTCAGTAAAGCAGTTCAGACTCACACACACTGTACAGACTGAATCTATACAGCCAAAACAAACAGCAGTGTGCGTCTGTCCTCACATAACACACACACAAACACGCACACAGCACGTGTGTTCATTAGAAATATTCACACATCTGGAGATGATTTCCTGCAGCAGGCGCTGAGAAACTGGCACAAACACACATGGGATCATTAGCAGTGCTGCAGAATCACACTACCAAACATCTACTTGAGTTTTGATCATTCTATATCTAAAGAATAAGTACACACAGACAGACACAGAAGTATGTTACCTGTGAAGAGTTTGGTGATGTGTTTGTTCTGTCGGCGTGCAGAGTAGATGAGCAGCAGCCAGGGCGGGAAGAGCTCATGATGGGCGGCCAGCAGCTCAGCGATGTTTCCTGACCTCTGACCTCTGTCTGCTAGAGAAGAGTCCTCATCCACAGAGTCCACTAACAGAAACACAGCCTGAGGAGGAGCCTTACAGCTCAACAACGGCAACAACACACACCTGACATACAGAAAGAGAGTGACATTAATTTATTTGTCAGACGCTTTTATTCATAGTAACTTACAGATGCGCTTAATCTAGACATTTATCAGTTTGTGTGTTCACTGATAATCTACTACTACACAGTATACAACACAACAGCCAGATTAATCTGTTACTAAGTAAAAAAAAAACAGATTCAATTAAATAAATCATTTGTTTGTTCTGCTAGCCAGAGAAAGACAAACACTTCAGACTGCAAAATATCATTAATGCATTACACTGATTCATCTCATACAGATAAACCATATTCACACAAACACAATGTGTGTAATGTCTTACAATCAAGAACAGCCGAAATCACATCAGCTAATCTCTGCACTGATTCACATCATCTCTGAACTGATTCACATCATCTCTGAACTGATTCACATCATCTCTGAACTGATTCACATCATCTCTGAACTGATTCACATCATCTCTGAACTGATTCACATCATCTCTGAACTGATTCACATCATCTCTGCACTGATTCACATCATCTCTGAACTGATTCACATCATCTCTGAACTGATTCACATCATCTCTGAACTGATTCACATCAGTGAACAGATTAACATTTCTAAATTGATTCTCTGCTACATCAGACATTTTAAGATGAATCACCCGCTGTGAGAAATGACTTTGAATAATCTGTCTAAATCTCTTTGAACTGTTTCTTACTAATGTCTGAATGTGCAATACATGACTCTGAACTGACGTCATCTCTCTCAGATTCTCTCCATCTCTCAATCTCTCTCTCTCTCAATCTCTCTCTCTCTCAATCTCTCTCTCTCAATCTCTCTCTCTCAATCTCTCTCTCAATCTCTCTCTCTAAGATGAATCACTCTCTCTCAATCTTTGAATCTCTCTCTCAATCTCTTTGTGTTCTCTCTCTCATCTCTCAATAAATGACTCTCAATCATTCTGTCTCTCTCATATTCTCTCTCTCTCTCTCTCTCTCTCACCTGAATACTGCTTAAATGCTGAATCATCTCATCACAGAGAAAGAGATTCTGGACATCACATGTGAACTCTCTCTCTGTGTGTGTGTACATGTGTGATCATTAAACACATTACATGAAGCTTCTTTCCAAACATTACCAAATGTGCAACACTGAATCATGACATCACAACACACAAACTCCAAACACACCACTGTACATGCAAACAGCTGACTGAAATCCAGACATTTAATCTCTGAAGAGATCATTTAGAGATAATATTCTCTCACATTCTCAACACAAACAGACAGACAGACACACAAACACAGAACACTAACCCATTCAGAGAACTGTTCACAGATCATCTCTCTCATTACACAGAGAAATCTTCACTCACATTCACTTTATAGAGTTTATAGAGTTCATGAGAGACCTGCAGGTGCGAGACCTTCACTCAAGATCGCATGACTAAAACACACACAGACACACACACATACACATGGGGATGAACCAATGATTATTTCTCAAACAGCAGAAATCAATACAGGCATTGATCACCATCAACATATGACCTTCCCACAAACACGTGTGTTTGTTCAGACTGTCTGACCTGAGACCTCGTGTCACAATCTACAGCACCAAAACACAAAAAATGATATTTTACTCCAGTGAGTTTGCAGTATGAACTGCACATCTTGCTGTCAAATCACAAATAGTGTAATATTGGTTTTCTGAACAAATCAATGAAAATTTATGATGGGGTGAATTTAGTTTAAAAAAAATCAATAATTGCATTGTTGATTTTCTGCCATGCTGTCTCACACACATAGACACACACAGACATGATGAGAAACTGATAAACGTGCCGTGCGTTTGCTCCTCACCTCTTGAAACTCTCCGCCGGGTTCCTCTCACATTCTCCGGGCTGTAGAGCGCTCTGAACCGCCAGCTCTCGCACTTTCTCCTCATAATCCGGTACGAGTTCAGACCGGCATATCTGTGCCACCAGCCCGCGCACAAACCCACTCACACACAGCGTGTCCGAGTCCTCCGCCCGACAGAAGTGAAACCCCAGACAGTGGCGGTGCAGCCCGCGGTGAACGCCGGGAACAGAACTGGGCCACAGTAACTCCGTACACAAAGCCGTCTTTCCGCTGCCAGGCCCGCCCACCAGCAGAACCCCCCATGAGCCGCCCTTCCCCGCTCCAGACGGCGGCTCGCCGACGGCATTGGTGGACTCTGAGCTTCCTGAAAGGTTGTTGGTTTTCTCTTGGAGGCAGTGCTGGATCTTGTGGAAGACCCACTCTCTGCAGTAGAAGCGCTTCCCCTGCAGTAAACTGGTCTGGGCCATGATCTGGATCCACAGGTCAACAGAGGGTTCAGATGTACCCAGACATGCTCAGATCCTCTGAGGGCGTGTCCACAGACGCCTGTCCGTCATCTTGATGTGTTTGAGTGACGGGTGAACGCACACACAGACGATGGGTGATGTCTCAGGATCTACACCGTCAGATCTCGCTCAAAGCTCTCCATGTCTCCCAGGTGATAATGCTGTTTCAACACACACACACACACAGAGTTTCCATTAGTCAACATAAAAATACACATTCATAGTCTTACTGGTGTGTGTTATTGCAATGAAAACAAATGTTGTTCTTGATTAACGTTCATGAAAGATTACAGCATTGGACCTTTTATGTTTTAACACGGCAATATTGAGAACTCTCTGAATACTGACTATAATACTGACAAATAATGAATCACAACCTATGCAAACACATGATAAAGAGCAGGTGTGTGTTATTCATGACAATAAAGAAATGCATTTGACTTGTGAATGAACCTCAGGTGAGATGTTATGGGTAATTTATGTATGTGACATTTTCAGTCAAATCCTAAAATATAAATTCTCACAGAATGTATTTATTATCAAAATTATTGAATAATCTGTTTATATTTAAATAAAGTCAAGACATCAGAAATACATGTGTTATAATAAATGTGGCAAAACAAAAAACACCAGAGACAACATACGTTGCAGGATTTCTGTGAATTAAAACACACAAACCAGAAGCAATAATAAAGAACATAAAATAAGTTATTTTATTTTCATGTGTTAATTTATGAGGAATATGGACTGTTATGAATGTGACAACAGCACTTTACCTGACTATAAATAAAAATCATGATTTAAACATAAACAAATGCTTTAAAAACTTTGAGAGAGACCTCACAGGACTATTTAAACCAGCATATATTGACATCTGAACTATCAGTATGATGAAAACCTTTGAGAAAAAACTTTATTTTATCATGATCGAGCTAAATGTCAAGCATGGGAATAACCCTTCTGTCACTTCACATGAAAGACAATCACTCAAGTAGACATAAAACACTGAAGCAAACACACTGAACAACTGATTCGATGTGTCAATCTGGGTCTTTAAATGACCCCCAAACACCCATCAAAACAAAACCCGTGCAAAGAGCCCAGAGTCCCTCCACACCCGAGAGAAACTGGAGCTCGACCCGCCCGTCCGGGTGACAAAGAGTCTAAACGGCCACGCGCACACACACACGAGTTTCTCTCTCTCTCTCTCTCTCTCTCTCTCTCTTCACATGTTTAATGGTTTGAGTTGAATCGACTCTTGTGAAGTGACTGTTATTATTGAGTTATTCTGACTGAAAACATAGAGCCTGTACCGCACGCGTCGCGTCGATTATAAGCGCAGCGTTCTGCCTGCGTCGCGTCGCTCGCGTTCAGAGGAACTTCAGATGACTGTTGGACGGATGAAACGCTGTAAATATGTGATAAAGAGCTCACCTTTACATATCCTCCTCACATCACACGCGTGCGGCGGAATTTTGTCGTTATTCACACGCGCGAATCTTCCGTTTCACATTTTCCACTCGGTGACGCGTCGCGAGATTCGGTGGAGCTCCTCTACAACAACCCGACACTGACCGAACGAGCCGAGACTCCGCCCACTCCCCGTGACGCATAGGAAGATGGGAACTTGAGTTCTGTCATAAAAATCCTGTTTCGTTGAAAAACACTCCGACATCTGTGTGATCAAACGGTATGTTCAGTAAAAAACTGAATCATATACGTCAGACAAAATTAAACATATTAAGTTAAAAAGTACGAGATGACAACAAAACAGAGTCATGTATTAGTAATACAATGCTTGCAAAAATACACGCAAATGAAAGAAACATAAGAAGTTCTCATTAAATCTGTCTTCTACGTCACACTGTCCATCAAACATCTGTAAGGTTTTTCTTTATTAATGATAAAAGACAGTTTTACTATTGAGTATCCACATTTCACATGTGTAAAACATATCAAACTATTTGTGTATGGTGTCCAATAATAGTGTGACAGATCTTTAATGTGAGTTTAATCTCATACACTTTGTTCTTTGTGAAACTGCTTAAGACCATGCAATACAACACTACACCAATACACTGAATTATATTCCCTGCTGTTATTGATCAGTTTAGATGAACATGTACTTCAGTGCTTTATTAGTAGTATTGCTGCTCACAGTTTACTTTATCAAACACTCACAATTATTAAGAAAGAGAAGATGGTGTGAGCTGTGTTTGTTCAAGTGTTTCATTATGAGGTCTACAGTTCAGTGTTTAGCTGTAATTGCCTTTAGAAAAGGACATGTATTGTTCATTGTTTGCTCCTATACAGCTGTGTGTGAGTCAGAGTGTGATAGGCCAAGGAGCATCTCTGTTTCTCTCTTATTATTTTACAGTAAATGAGTTCTGCCATTGGCTGTAGTTGAAGCACCTGCTAACAGTGAGTCACTCAAACTCATGCACACACGCACACACACAAACAATAAACAAACACATCTGTGTCTGTGGGTAATGGAGAAATGAACTTCTTTTAACACACATTAGGAAGCTCTGACTTCAGTTCCTGAAGCATCTCACTTAGAAAACACAGTTTGTTGATGTCTGATGTCTCCATCAGTTCAGACAGACAGACATGAATGTAATTATGTTTCTGTACAGACAGACAGACAGACAGACAGAGCGTCGCTGGTCTCCATTACTGCTGCTCTTATTTCATTATCTGCTGGGAAATGTAATAATAAGTCAGAAATGATTTTGATGTGTTTCTTCTGACATGCTGAAAGTTTATAAAATGCAAATAATCAGACAAAACTCTTGAGCACAACAGAAGTTTGTATGGATCAGGATCACACACACAGTATAAATACACACGCCAGCCCTTCACTGCAGTGCAATACACTAAACTGTTAAACTGTCTCCACAACGATATGATCTGAGACGCCACAGACATAACAATCACACAATGTTCAGAGCGAGAAAAACCTACTGCTGATAACATTCAACAAACCCCTGACACACACACACACACACACACACACACACACACACACACACACACACACACACACACACACACACACTAACAATACAGGGTTTTGTTAGACAGCTGTGGTTTTCACATGTCACAGTGTTTCACAGGATTTGTTTTGTGTATTTGAACATTTATTATAAATCAGCTTAAAAAAACTACTTAAATATATCCTATACTAAACTACAATGAAGCAAAAATAACGCAGATGCAGATTTGCTAAATACAAATGCACACAGTATACAGTATTACCCAAATAACCCACACATGACATTAAAGTAATGTTATAAACATTAATAAAGTAAACACTCTTATTCTTACTCTTAAATCTTATTATTTATGTGACAAATAAAATCAATAAAATGTGTACTTTTGAAAATGCTTTTTTACTGATATTAATCTCATATGAAACTTAATTATTTGTACTGTTTACTTATAAAAAATTAAAAATAAAGTAACTATTTTACTGTAAAGGCAAATGCATTGTCTTGTTACATAAGGTAGAGATGTGCAGGTAATGTCAGCTTGTTTTCACAGTATTGAAAGTTTAGTTGAGGCTACAGTTCACAGGTCTTCACTGACTTGTATCATCTGAAGTTTGACATTGTTGGACAGATGTTAGATTCTGATGAGACTTTAGACACACGTTTGGCAGTAGATGAATAGATGTAGTTTTCTTTTTTAGACATTGATAGAAAGAAGATAATTGTGCAAGTCGTGATCTGTGGTTAGGTGTTCTTTCCAGACAGTGAGTCTGTATGAAGCTGTTCAACATCATCTTTACATCAAATAAGAACCGTGAGGAGTTTGTCTGACTGAGATAATCTGATACTACAGCAAAACCTCTGGAGTCCACATGTTAAATGAGGCGCCTCGGGGAAACACACGCACGCGCGCATGCACGCACGCATGCGCGCACACACAAGCTTGCTCTATCGCTATATATTTTCTATATGTCACATCGCAGGTAAGCTGAACCTCAAAAGTTCCCCACAAAAAGATAAAGCACTCGAAATAAAGATGCTTTCTTCTGGAAACCTCTTATTTGATGTTTTATAAAGACACAAATACAAATTACACATTCAATGATTTAGGCTATTTATTTGTGTGCTTTTTTGGGGATTTATATTTACATTTAGGGATGCATACTAATTAAATGAAAAACTTAATGTTTTTATGTTTTTATGATTTATCTAATAGCGACCTCTGCTGCAGATCAACTCTTACTGCATGATAAACAATGGAGAAAAGTTGAGAATATCACTGAATATCACAAATCAATAGTCTTTTGATTTATTTTTCTGTTTAAGTGTTTACTGCTGCCTGTGCAACAACATGCCTCTTTTGTCTAATATTCCCTGAGAAAGACCACTTTAGACAAGACCGTATGACTCCTTTCTTGGCTGATCATGATGTGTGGATGTAATAAAACAAATAATCCTGCAGGTGGCGCTCTCAGTCTCTGTTAAATGTAAATATAATCGCTGTCGCAGACAAGACACTTGTGAGAAATGAAATGAAACATTCCAGTGTTCAATAACGTGTCAAATTCTTTAAAATAAAAGTGCGACAAAAGGTTCTTCACAGTGATTTTTGTTTTCTTAAAAAACCTTTTTATAGTCTTCATACTCTCTTTTTGTCTTTTAAGAAGCCATTTGATACAAACACTTGTAAAATCAGAGGAGATTTGATTTGAAGACAGATGTGAATTTTTTGGTTCATTCAATTATTTGATCGTATTTGAGTGAATAATGGATGAACTTGTTCCAGACTCAATCATCCAAAAATATTTCAGTGTGTATTTCTTATGAGTTTCTTGCTGCTTGTGTTTTTGGAACGAACAGTCAGTGTGATGATGATGATGATTTTGTCCCACTGAGTAGATTACCACATGCAGTTTATAGTGTAGTGTGATTCATCTCTCTCTCTCTCTCTCTCTCTCTCTCTCTCTCTCTCTCTCTCTCTCTCTCTCTCTCTCTCTCTCTCTCTCAGTGAAGTTATTTTATTTGAATTAACTAATTTATATATATGTTTTATTGTGAATGCACAGGTAAAATGAATTCATCTGTGAGTCTGTGGTCTTGATTGTAACAGGATTGTGAGTTTTTGAAAGGTAAGCGGTTACACATGAATGAATCAGTTCACATGAGACCGCTGAACATTAAATCCTGTTACATCAAGCCACTTAAAGGTGACTGTGTGGACAGAAATAATCACTGATGTTTGCTCATGAGCACACACAGATATGACATCACGCTATATAACACAGATGATCCGGAAGGTTTTATTCACAGTGAATACAGCACATAGAGAAGAAATTAGTGGAAATACAGCAGGAAAATTTCTTAAATCACTGTCTGTTTTTTAGTTTAGTTTGACTCAGAGTGACTGTATGTCCAGAAATAATCTGTTTACTCACTGCTGAAACAGAACAGACAAACTCCATTTACATTTACCTGCCTGTGTTGGAATGGTTTGGAAGGACATATTAACCTCATTATTAAATTAATTAATTCATCACGATCTCCAGCAGACACAGTCAAGCATGACGGAAGAGCAGAACAGATCAGAACACTTCAGAAACGTTATTTAAAACACACATCTCATGTGGACAGAATGTCTTCAAGGAACATCAAGAAATTGCTGAAGTAAACTTTGTCAGGAAATTATTAATGGTGATTAATCTTACAGGAATGACTCCAGCGGTTGACTCTCTGTGATATTCTTCTCTCCAGATTTTCTCTTTTAATTGAACTCTATATATTGTCCATATACATAAAAAATCTCTCCTATAGGTATATACACAAAAGTCTATATCATAAGTATATACATAAAAGTCTATATCCTTTTTAGCTTTCAAAGGTAACTCTCTTTAAATGTAATATAAATTACATTGGCTAGACTTTACTATTCTGGTGACACAATTAACATTAACTTATGAACAAACATTATATAATGCTTAAACCCAGCAGTTTATGCACTTTCAAACATGAAAATAAAACATTTATATAAGAAATCTTAAGAAAACATATGAATGAATTATAAAAGACTGTTATATAATACAGATAATGAATGTGAGTGTTTGTAATGTTCCTCGTGTTTGTTTTTAATGAGATAACAGGTGGCACAATAGGTCTGATGTTCTGCTTTCAGAACGAGTTCTTCCTTTTCCCTCCAAACTAAACACATGCCTAAGAGCACTTCCTGTCAAACAGGAACTGACACAACACCCCAGTTTAATCTCAGTCACAACATGGAAATGTTATCTCATTCCTGCGAATCACTTCACGACGGACACCGTTTCTGTTATTCTCACAGTGTGTTCATGTTTCTCTACATGAACAACATGAACATCTCTCTACATCTCTCTGTAAAGAGTTAACATCTACTGTAAACCATTCATTTCACACAATTTATAGTGACAGTGACACAAAAGACTGTGTTTGTGTATTAAAAATATCTTGTTAAGGATGAAAAGGCAGAAACAATAAGAAAGCCTGATGGCAAGAGAAATTTACTGCCAACATACTAGTGAGAAGGAGAGAAAATCACGACGTGTGAAAGAATAATATTCCTGTCTAAAAACACAATCACCAGAAATGGAGGAGAAAAGTCTTTTTTTCCACAATAAAAACTTTATTTAAATATGTTATAAAACATAAATCTCACTCCTGTTTCACAATGCAAAATACACAAGTCAAACTCAGTAGTTCACTCAGATCATATATACAAACAGATATCATTATGAAAATAATCTTACAAGTGTTGAGAAGACTCTATGGATACGTAACAGCACACACACATACTGGCAAATGATCCCGTTTATTTCTTTACCAGAATAATGATTGAAAAGCAGACAGAGTGTGTATACAGACAGATGAGCAGCATATACTGACAGAACAACAGCAGTACATAAGAAACATACATGACGTCTGTTTAGTGTACTACATCACTCTAAACAGTCTGTCATCTCTCTGTGTATCTTCTCAAAATGTTGACTGAGTATCGCAGCCCAGAAACTCCAGACGGAGAGCGATGTCATTCAGCCAGCCTTTGGGATGAATCCGGATGAAGCGTGTAAAGAGCGGAGGATCAAACGTGTTCAACATCTCTTCATCATATTCACTGTTTCCATCGAAGATCTGCATACAAGCAAAATGAATGTGTGATCTATTATAAATATAGATAACAAGCCAGAAGTTTCATTCCGTTTATGATGATGTGCTAAAAGACGCAGAATCAGAGAACATTTTTATTTGCATTTTAATAGACGTGTATAAAGACACACCTTCTCCCTGTCGGTGAGCTGCTCCCTCACACTGGTCCATCTGTGTCCATCATCACTACACGAGACTGTAAATTCAGTGACCATCATCTGTTTTAACATGGATCGAGCCCCTTGCGTCACCACACCTGTCACTCTCCTGACTGAACCAAAATCCACCTGAAGCCACTCATGAGGGTTATTAGACTGGAGAGAGAGAGAGAGAGAGAGAGAGAGAGAGAGAGAGAGAGAGAGAGAGAGAGAGAGAGAGAGAGAGAGAGAGAGAGAGAGAGAGAGAGAGAGAGAGAGAGAGAGAGAGAGAGAGAGAGAGAGAGAGAGAGAGACAAAGTTCAGTTTTTTTCAGGTCTATTGCAGCTCTGAATGTTTGCGGTTAAGAGACTTTTACACCAGCTATTAGTTCACAGGATTCAATTTATGCAAGAATTCAAAAGAATTTCCAAAGAAACCACACAACCGCACAACAGTATTTTGTATGAAGAAAAAAAGTATATTGACTGTGACTTTTGACTGAAATTGGAATGCGATTTGAGTTTATTAATATCAAAGACATGGACTTCTTTAAGTATGAATGCATATGTAACATGCAGAAGAGACAGACAGGATGGATGGATAACCAGATGAATGGCTAGATGATACTCGTACTTTTGGTCTCCATGCATTAGCACGTCCCTCCTGATGGAGTCGGGCGAGATCAGGACTCCAGGTGAGTAACCATTTGTTCAGGAATGATGATGCTGTGATGCTGCTGCTGGGAATCAAGCGACGCTGCATTCCTAACGCCATAAAACAACCTGAAGAAACATCCATGCTCATTAAACTAAATGACTTTCATGTTTTTTTAACAGACTGCATAACCTTGAAAGCAAAAAGGGGGTTTTTAGGTGGGCGGCAATAGAGATACTATTTAGTTTTAAAACATCTGAAATGTTTCACTGATAAAGAAGCTTTTTATCCTCTTCATCAGACACACTTCACATTTACATCCAAATCAAAGCACTACACAAAGACAATAGGGACGTGCTGTTTTCTGTGTGTGTTTTGACTCACTGTTGAGGTCACAGCCCAGCAGTTCTATCCTCAGTGTGGGCTGTTTCTCATAGGTCAGCGGTTGAAGCCTGATGTATCGACCCACGATGGGCGGAGAAAACAAGTTCTCTTTTATTTTAGATCCGTCCATGTTTCCATTGAATGTCTGTCGTCAAAAAAACAAGATTAATATTCAGGAACATGTTGAGATGAGTAATATTGAAGCTCATTTCAATTGAACACAAAACCACTTTCACTGGAAAGTGACATTTATTACTGACGTAAGCTGATTTGCTGCTGTTTCCTTTGTATGTAAACCATGTCTGCAGGTCTGTGCTGTAACTGATGCTGTAGAGGATAGTAAAGGACTCGCTCAGACCCATCGACATCTTTGCACCTTGTGTCTGAACACCATGAAGGAGCATCGGCCTTAAAAGATCCACCTGACAGAGAGAGAGAGAGAGAGAGAGAGAGAGAGAGAGAGAGAGAGAGAGAGAGCGAGAGAGAGAGAGAGAGAGAGAGAGAGAGAGAGAGAGAGAGAGAGAGAGAGAGAGAGAGAGAGAGAGAGAGAGAGAGAGAGAGAGAGAGAGAGAGAGAGAGAGAGAGAGAGAGAGAGAGAGAGAGAGAGAGAGAGAGAGAGAGAGAGAGAGAGAGAGAGAGAGAGAGAGAGAGAGAGAGAGAGAGAGAGAGAGAGACAAAACCACATAAACAGCTATTTCTCAAAATTTCACTTATTTCATCAATCCATTTTCAGAGAAATACATAAGAAATATGTGAGGTGATAAAGTTTGGTGCAAAGAGTTATTATTGTCAGTTTATCAACGGCACGTCATAAGAAATGAACAACACATAAATCAAAGTTGGTTTTCTATTGTGTTATTCTTAACCATAAAATGCAGATAAGACATTGAGGTTCATGACTAGGTCAACATTTATCACAATTCATTAAAAATTAAACACGGCACGACATGTTATCTTTCCAACCCAAAAACATATTTTACCTGGAGCCAAGAATCTTGTCTGGAGCCCATCCAGGCATTAACAGATCCAGTTAACTCCAGTCGGGCTAAACCGGGCTTCCAGTCACCTTCGAGACAAATGTGAATTTACTGTGAAAATATCTTCATAACAACACCAGCTTTCAGGTTTATTCATGCCAAAGTCATCAGTATAAACCTTAAACAATCACACAGTCTTGATTTACACTCTTACCGTTGTAATCAGAGGCTGTTATTTGCTCATTATTAATCCATCCAGACTGCATTCCTAATGGCTGAATACATCCTGTTTCAAACAAAATCTGTTTTAGTGATGCCAACACAGAAAGTTATGTGCTCAATCCACACCAACACCATATAAAGGATTAAAGTGTTTACGTGGATTATAAACCAGTAGTTTTGCCCTCATGCCCGCCATCTGATGTTCTCCTATAGTGCACTCGATCAACCATGTGCCCACGACGGCCGGCCTCGTCTCCACCGTCCCAAAGACACCTGACAGAGAACATATGCAGTAAAATATGACCGCACAAAATGAAACGCACACGTGACATGGTGAGTGTCCTTTACCAGGATAGAGGTTGAAAATCCCCATGCGATGCTCCTGATCTTTTCCAACACTGAACGGCAGGCCGTGAAAGTGCACGGCGTGAAACTCTCCTCCACTCCCGACATTCAAAAGATGCCAGCGAGCCGTCTGATACTGTTCAGCGATCAGACCAGGAAGAGTTTCCGACACATAACCATTAATCGCTGCATGAGAAACATAAATAACACCCATTTGGAAAATCTGGATATTTGACATCATACAGTTTTTTGTGTAATTGGTGATTCATCCATTTGTATACTATATAAAGGTAACATCTTTTGACTGTGAAAGAGTTTTCTTAATATACCAGCAAACTTGTTGCTGATGTCAAACCACGGATCATCTTGTTTGGCTTGGCAGGGTGGACTGCAGAACTTTCTGATGTTATAGTCTAGATACCAACTCTTTCTTTCATCAAAGGTGGTGAAGAGCAGAAAGAAATCTCTCACACCCGGCTGAAGTAAAACACGTGGATGAAGAGTCCCGGGACGGCATATCAACATCGGACCGATCAGACCAGAGTTAATGTCCTTCTCCTGCCCGACACAAGAAGCATTAATAACCATCAAACACACCAACTCGTTTTTACGAAGTTTGCATGGACATAATCATGATGCACATGTTTGTAGTTCATTGTTGTCATCTATAAGACGATGAGATATATTTACCATGTTAACATTAGAGTAATAAGCTCCAGCTTTACAGTCAAACTCAGATGCTGATGGTCCTTGTCGTTTGGAGATTCTCCAGCTGTAAACTCTCTCTTCTCCAGAAGGAACTTCATCACCTGCTCCTTCACCCTCTGGACCAAAATTCCCCTGAGTCTTATCATACACACCATGCAGATGAAAGGAGTACGGCCTGGATGCCAGGTTCTTAAAAACCACCTTATGAAACGAGCCGATGAGAGACATTAGTGCGTGAACGTTTGATTTTTACAGTATGAACCATGTCAATAAAAAGACTCACGGTAAGAACATCATTAATCTCAGCTTTCAGAACAGGACCCAGAATGCCGAGGTGTTCGTCTAGTTCTCCTCGTTTAATTGGATACTTAAAATCTCTGTCCTGATAGGCTCTGAAAATCACTTTTTTATAGGCTGGGAGGTATTTCTTCAGTCCTCTCCTCATCTCTCTGCAGACACGTCAAACATTATTTAACTTTAAATCAATCAGATTTCACATATATACATTCTCATTCTCGATTCTTGATTGCTGTTTGAACTGGCCAAACATTCATGTCTTTTTACCTGGGTTTAATGAGTTGAGCTGGTCGATTTATCCCATAATCCCACACGATTTCTTCTGCGGCGATGTAGTAACTTGTGAATCGTGACTCTGTGGATCTGATATTGAGAGTTTCATCTATACTGTGATCTGTATTCTGAACGCTTCCTTCATCATTATAATCATCGTAATCAGTTGCCTTCGAACTCCTGCCATACGTCTGATTATCAGAGGAGTTTGATGTGGATTCCACAATCTCAATGTTCGCTTGAAACGTCTTTGGATCTTTATAATTGTAGTTTAGAGGATTCAGACTTTCCTCCATCTTGTCCCGCTTCAGATCAGAATCTTCCAGAATTTTATTGTCGCTCCCAACTTTATCAACTTTGACATCCGCTTCATTTATTTTGTCTTTGGTGACGGTCCACATCTCCCTCCGAATTCTCACTTTCACATCGGTCGGATGTAGGACCTGTTTATCTCTCATGAGTAATGTTCTCAACACATTGTTTGTTTGATTGGGTTTTGCTGCATCTGTGTTTGTGATGTTCAGACTTTGTTGTTCATCTGTTATATTTTCAGTTTTCATGTGTTCTGTGATGTTTAATGTAACATGAGGAATAATCTCATTCAGTAGAGAGTCAGAGATGAGGTGGGATCTCTTCTGACGTTCTACAGAATTTTCATTTGTCTCCATTTCCAGCTCATCCAGAATGTCCTGCGGGATATTGTCCTGTGATAACTCATTCATATCTCTTTCCCTCTTCATTGTAAGATATCTAATCTGACACAGAGGGCTTCTGCTTTCTGTCTCATTGTCTTTAATCCGGCTGATGTTTTTCCAGTCCCCCACTGAATCCGTCATCGTTCTGTTTCTGCACACCCGAATGGCGATAGTACGATCCTTTCCCATTGTGCCCCGTGGAATCGGGAAGTTCTGTTCAATGAAATCTACGAATTCGTCATCGTAGTCCTCGTTGTCGACCACGGGAAGAACTCTTTCACAGTTTACCACAGTGTAGCGGACGCTCATGCCTCGATCCTTCAGAGACGGGTCAAACGCGCCAATCTCCCATTCACCTGAAATAAAAACATCAGATCTAAACCTGCTGGAGATGTTGGCGTGACATTTCTCTGTGTGCTATGTTGTTGCTAAGGTGATTACCTAACATCTCCACTTCAGTGGTCACCGTGTCTCCGGTCATTGGGAAGAGCGTAAGAACCGTTGCATACGTTTTATCCCTCTCAAAGGTGTTTCCGGTGAAGTAGACGGACAGGAAGTTATTCTGCATCCCGATGCTGGCCACGTGCCACAGTATGACATCACCAACACACATCCTGAACTGTAGATGATTAAACATGAAACCATTGACAGCTGATGAGGAGAAAGAGAGAAAATATTAACACAGACAAGAATTTTAAAATGCTTGAATGCAGAGACTAAAAGCAATACTCACTGTACATGACATTTGAATTATAGAACTGGGGATCATTGCGGTCGATCTTCATTGGATCTACTCCGTTCTTCTTAACGTTCTCCTCAAAGAACCAGCTTTTGTTTTCATCGAACACTGTAAAAAGCAGTTTCTTCTCTTTATCTGACGTGACCTATAGATACATGAAGAGTTTAGATATCATCCGTCTACATCTGTCATCTCCATCTATTCAACATCTGCCCTCACCACTCGTCCTCTTTTATCCAGAGACTGATGTTTGCAGATGATGAGAGGTCCAACCAGACCGGACGCCACATCACGCACAGGGTCGACCGTACTCTGATATATATGAGTGAGACATCGTGGATCAGATTCTGTCGGTCCATCTTCAGCTGTCAGCTTCCACGCGTACATCATGATCTCACCCGGCGGTACGGCCAGAGAGCGCAGATCAACCTGTTTGACTTCCATACAGAAACGAAAAGAAACGTCATTGTGAGACACTGCAGCGTTCAGTAAGAGAACATTTACGGTTGATATTGATAATCAAATGTTAAATATTACTTTTATTAGATAAAGTTTGCTGATGATTTTTGATGCTTGGTTCTGATTGGTCAATGACATCACTTTGTCTTCAAATACAGCATTTGTGTATAATGATCTTATAATTCTGTGCATGTCTCTCACTTCACTCCACATAATAAAATTAACTCAAATCAATGTTTAATTTCAATATGAATCATATAAAACATGAATAGTTTGGTACCTTTTTCTGTTTTCTTTAAAGGCTGAACGCTGATCAGGCCGTTTGGATAAATGTTGAACGGTCGACTGGCCATATTCTTAAAAACAATCTGATGGATATAGACACACAGAGTGATCATCAGTACCGAATGAATAACTTAAACTGTTTTTTTGTGGATTGGTCAGTTTATACCTGAAACGTGTCTCCCACTTCACCTCGAAGTTCTGGACCCATCAGTGTTCTGCCGTTTCTCTTCTTCACTGTGAATGTCTTGTCTGTGTATTCCACATAAGACACTTTCTTATAAACCCCACCCAAACGCTGAGGACCCTTTCTGAACCACTCTGATGAAGATGATGAAGGCCTGAAAAATCACACATGACATCACTGTGATATCTCAAGGATTCTTTAGCAGCAATAAAACTGTACTCAGATTTGAGATGCAAATGTCTGTGAGCATTTTTTCTCATTTTTAAAGTAAGACTAAATCATCTGAGCTATTCTAGCCACATCTATATTTAAAATGTGTATGGTTTATTTCTCATTTTTCAGCATCATCAAAAACACAAAAATAAACGAGAACTCATTCAAGTTACTCGAGATGTGAAAGTGAAAGTGTTAGAGACCTGTCATCACTGTATGACGTGTAATCCCAGCTGATCTCTTCAGCACTGATGTAATGAAGCCAGATTTTAGGTTTGCCTTTAGCGCTGGAGCGAAGAACAGACATGGGTCCCCCTGGCTTATATACAATGGTGTTGAACATGTTATCTTCATCCTCCTCCTCATCATTATCAGAATGTTTGACATTTCGTTTGTCTGGGATCGGGATTTCCACCGGTTCGGGACAGTTCTCCACAGTAAAGAACGCATTCATGCCGGCTGGAAAACAAACATCTGATTCAGATCTAACTCACTGTACTTTATTACTGCATTGAATTGAAGTTGAAGGAAAAAATAGTAATAACAGTTTAATGTTGTGCAGTCACGTCCTCACCTGACCGATGAGAATGAATCTTACAAGAAATGAGAAAGCGTCCAGCAGCGGATGGCTTCATCAGGGCTGTAGTAAAGGTCATGGGGGTCATTTCCACCGTCACCCGCTTATGATTCATCACCTTCAGTGTGTGACCTTCAAACTGGATGCTGTGGATCTCTGGACTGGAGCCGTGACCAATCAGATGCCAGGACACCAGAGGACTCTTCTGACACACGCTTAGTCCTGATGAAACAACAACACTGTTAAATCATGTCTAGGAACACTGAAGAAAAACACCAAATACAACAGATGTGTTCACACCTGGCAGCGTTGAGTTGACGTATCCGTTGATAGTGTGAAACAGACTTTGATTGGCTGTTTTTCTCGGTTTGTCTGTTCGACCCACCTCTCGAAACCAGCTCTTGCTCTCATCAAAGACAGCGAACAGAAGAACAAACTCTGGAACCTTCTGTCGTCTCTCTTCGGTCAGGACACCTGAGAGAGGTCAAAGGTTAAATGGCACATCACAGCAGCGGACGACTTAGATATCTAAACTCCGATGCTTAGAGACTTCAGATTCAACTAAAAGCCTAACCGGACAGATGAGATTGACACCTGATTTGCAGATGAGCAGAGCACCGATGAGGCCGCTGTTAAAGTCTCGTATGATGTCCACCTGTGATGAGTACATGTAGGTGAGACAGTCGGGATCTGACGCTGTTGGTCCACTGCTGGGAGAAATGTCCCAAACATACTTATAATAAGCACCAGGAGACACAGCATCATCTTCTCTCTCTTTAACAGAAGTCCAGTCCTCGTAGCCTGCGCCTGGTGTTGAAATGCAGAAGGATGTTGTGGTATAAATGTACACATTGGGGGCTTAAATATGTTGTAAAATTTACACCTCAGGATATTGCTGAATAGTTTAGTGTTTTACTTTCATTTTACTTCGGCAACCCCAGAATTACTCTATAATAACACTTAATGTGTGTAACGTGTAGTTTCCAGGATTACAGAACAATTTTCCAGAATTTAGTGATGTCATAAGTAACAATATATTCAATATTGTAGTAAAAGCATGGTTTGGTAAGGGGAATTAACTAATGAGAGATTTTTAACAAGAACAAAAGCTGAACACATTTCAGTGAAATGTACCTTCAGATTGTTTCCAGTATGGAATGCCAATTGGTGAAATACTGAAGGACTGGGATGCAAAGTTTTTAAAGTGGATCAAGACTCGATCATTCACCACTGTTCTGATGGTCGGACCCTGAATACCTAAAAACATGACAAACAGCTACAGATTCAATAAATGTGATGAACATCATTCCCAAAATTAAAACATCTTAAATATATAAATACATAATAATAGAACTTGGACTCTAATGGATGAAGTAAATTGATCTGGATGAAGACAGACATCACACATGTAAAGTGATTTTAGTTTAATATAGACATTACTGTCTTTCTATCATTTATACTTCAATATTAATATTAATCTCATTAATATATTAATATTAATCTCATCACCAATTTATCATCAATAACGAATAAACAATCTGTATAAAGCACTATATAAACAAAAAGTATTTTAAAAAGTCATGCTTACCAGCCCATGGAGGCTTTGATTTTACCGTGGTAAATGTGGAATCGGTGTATTCTGTATATACAGCCTTGATGTACTTCTGAACACCAGAAGTAAATTTTCTGTACAAACAGTAAATTGTTCTTTAATGTCACCAGACTGTCTTTAACACTGTGTGTCGTTACATGTACAGTATCATATGAGATCAAACTGTAAATTACAGTCAAACCAACATCTGCAAACAAATGATACTGGGTCTGATACACAATAATTTAATAACAGTTTCTCTTATATCTCACTACTGTTAACTGACAATCATAACTTGAGTTACTTCAACAATAAATGTATCACTTCATACAATTATAAATCTAAAAAACATTAGTTTATTATTAACAGTATAAAGTGTTATCACAGTCTGTTCTGAAAACATGAAATCAAAGTCTGTCTGTTCTCACCGCATCAGAGACAAATAGGAATGTGATGAAAACTTGAAACAGGCTTCTGTTCACTTAAACAATACATTCACTCTAATTACAAATGTTTCAAATTTGTTGAGCTAGGACATTATAATTGATATTTGGATTGTTCTCAAAGTCTTTCACTCTTTTGAGAGCCGCTGGATTGAGTCCATGTTACCTAATGAAGAGATAAATCTCTCTCTCCCAACCAGTGTCAACATCACAAAACATCAATTATAAACTCATCTACTAAAACCTCATTAAACAAGACTTGTAATCAATGTTTAGGAAGTATTAGCATCAATTATTTATTAAATTAATAATTTATGAAGAATAGAAATGGAAATGTCATAGTACCTTTGGTTTGCAGCTGGATCTGTGCTGTCTGTAAACACATATTCCCATTTCGTCTCCACAGCTGCGATAAAGAACTCTAGAGTCTTCGTCAGGACACAAGAAGAGTTCAGACACACGGTGAGGATGAAGAGAAAGAACACAACCTTCATCACTGCATTTACAACACAAACACACTGACAGAATATGATGCTGGGATGCTGCTGTGTCAAGAGACATATAAGTGCACTAGAGGAGGAGCTAACGAGTGAGTGAGTGAGAGAGAGAGAGAGAGAGAGAGAGAGAGAGAGAGAGAGAGAGAGAGAGAGAGAGAGAGAGAGAGAGATTGTGGTGAATCAAAACCATGTTTTTTTTGTAAGAATTATTTCTATAATGTATTTTACAAGGAAATAAAACATTATTACATTTTTATAATATGCTCTAATATGAAAGGAAATAAGGCAACAAAATATTGCAAAAAAAAAACTGTTAGTTTTTTGTCAGCTGAATTTATAATCTACTTTTAAACTGATTATCAGCTCTTTCCTTTTGTTAAACACTTCCTTTTGCAATTATTGCCAAACAGTTATTTTACGGTGTGATTCTACGGTGTGATTCATATCAGTAAAAATATTTAACAACGTCAGTTTGCTGTAATTTCAAGTATTGAGTTATAATACTAGTAATCCTTAACCGTGTTAAACAGCACTAACCGATTAGTTTAGTAATGAATTATTGTGAGGCGCAACACTGACCTCTAGTGTACATTACAAACACGTCACACTTACCTCACACTGACATAAACACAGTTATTTATTATTGTTGAAGCATGTATTGTTTGAAATGCTTAATAAATAACAACATATAAATACAATGACACATTAAGATAATTAATGAAACCCACAATGGTTAAGGCGATGAACTGCTAGTCACGCGTGGGTTCGAATCCCATCCTCGTTGATTAGAATTAACTTTCATAATGACACATCGTATTAATAAACTTCATTATTTAAGATGATACTATTAAAAAAACACTGTAATAACATTGTATCTGTCTTTGCTAAAGTAGTCAACTATTATTTTAATAATATTTTTCATTAGGCAAATGGAATTTCCAGCTAATTAAACATAACTCTTTACTACTGCTACTAGTTGATCAATCTATTTTGACAACTCCGCTACAGTAAATAAAAAAAAAAACTAAGAAAATTGGTTCATTCACGCTTACCGTTTTCCAAGATGAGACAGTAAGTAAAAAGCAAAGCATTTGAAAGATGTGAAACAAATTGCAATACAATTATGGATTATATATATTTTAATTTTTTTTAATGATCACAAATGTTTTCTTCTCAACACAGATGTCACAAAATAATGTTTCTAGAATGTATCACTTCATTAACAATCATACAATATTCACAATTAAAAAGATAAAAATTTAAGAAACCGAACTGAAGGACCAAAACTAACCAACAGAACTCTTACAACACACTGATGATACTGTGCTAAAAATGTTAAAAAATAATACAAATGTTTAAATCTTTTTTCAACATTTACAAGAGGGACAGGTATAAAAATAGAAAAACATATCAACAACAAAAAAGCGCTGATGATATTTCAATCTTTGTTTTCATTAAAATAATCACAGACAGATTGATGTAAAACCAAAGCTGTAAGATGTTTGTCTTCAGCTCTGTTCTTGATCTGTGACACTGAATCCTGAAGCTTCATCCATATTGAGATGTTTCTGTGTGGACGATTTCTTTTTCTAAACAAAACAAGCAGCCAAGTCAATGTCACATTCACTGAGACATCCCATATGACATCCACTTAATCTTTATTTTGTGTAATGTTTATAAATGTGCGAGTCAAGCATGAAATCAGACATTACAGATGATTCTGGTTTATGGCACTGAAGTAAATATTACAGTATTTCATACAGTGTTCAGGGCGCTTTAACAAACACATACAGTTAACATACTGTACTCTCTTAGAAGCTAATGCATCATCACAAACATGCTTTGATAAATCAAGAGATTTTACCTTCTTGTGAATGATCACATCCTCAGCAACAGCAGCAGATACATTAAGATCATCAGAAACCACCGTCTCCTCACTCTCTTGTTGTCTCTTTCTCTTTTCTACATAGAGTTTCAGTGTGAGTAAAAGAATTATGATTTTGATAAATGTGGGAATATTTTCTGTACTTACTTTTTTTCTTCTGGCTGGTTGCTACAGTAACCTCTGCTTCTTCTGATGCTTCTTGAAGATCTTCAGGAACTTCTTCAGCCTCCCTGTTTTTCTGTTTGTTTTTCTTGGCTTTCTTGGGCTCTGGCGTGGGCTCTGGTGCCAAGACATCTTCAGCTTCTTCTCTTTTGTGCTTTTTCTTATTGAAATGTGTTTTTAGATCCTCATTACCCAAACCACCACCATCATCATCATCATCGCTGGTCTTTACTCGAGATGTATTGCTCTGGATGGGTGATTGCATTAGTTCTGTTTCTGAATGAACATCAGACTGGGTTTCCAAACCATTAGACTTGCTCTTTCTTTTTTTCTCTTTCGTCGAGTCAGACTGCGGGAGATCTGATGAGTGCTTTTTTGTCGTCTTATATGGGGTTTGCACCGGATCAGGTTCTGTAAAAGTAAAGTTCTTGACTTTCTTGGATTTTTTAGATGGAGTTTCAGAATCTTCTGCTTCCAAAAGGCAAAGTTGCTTTTTAGATGGAGAGTCAGTGTTTGAAGATTCTTGGAGGAAAGCTGTCTCAAGATCAGCAGAATCTTCTGCTTTCTTAGCTTTAAACTGATTAGGAGTCTCGCTGGGAACAGTTTCTACATTACCTTTTGACTTCTTGTTCTTCATTTTCTTTGACGGCGTCTCTGATTGGTCAGATGTCAGGTTGGCATCTTCACTGTGAGCTTCTTCAGGCTCACTGGCTTTTTTCTTTTTTTTCTTTACAACTTTAGTATCTGAGAGACTGTTGTCAGTTTTTTCAGATGGATTTTCAATGTCAGTGGATTCAGACAGTCTTTCAACTTTCTTTCTTTTTGTTTTTTTAGAGCTGCTGCTTTCTGAAGACAGACCGTTCAATGACTCATCTTTAACTTTTTCAGGAGATTGAATCTTTTGAGAATCTGTGTCAGATGGAGTGCTCAGCTTGTCAGTTTCCAGTTCATGAACTTGATGATCTACCGCTGGAGTCTCAACAATATTAAGATCAGAAGTTTTACTCTTACCTCCAGTCTTCTTAGATGATGTCTTAGGACTTTTAGAAATATCAGCAGTGCTTTTATTTTTAGACTTCTTTGCACTCGTCTTAGTTGTATCAGTCTTTACAGTATTGTCATCAGTTTTAACTTTTGTTTTCTTTGCTGCTGCCCTGGACTTTACATTCTTGTCTGTAGTCACCTCTTTTTTAGGATTCGTTTGCTTAGTCTTTGTTCCTTTTTTTGTGGACGTCCCCGCTGAAGCAACGGGAGATTTAACTAAGTTTGAGAGAACTTCCATCTTTGCTATATCAGCATCTAATTAAAAGAAGGAAAAGTTATGAAAATCTACACACTGTAATAATATGTAAAAAGACAGCACTCATCACATTTATCATACCTGACAGATATGAAACTAGTTTGGTCCATTTCTCCACATCTAAACTGGAGTCTGAGTCAGAATCAGCAGCCGCCTGGACCGTTTCTTTTTTCGTCTGTTTCTGTTAAGTAAATAATAAGGAATACACCATTTGACTTTTGTTTGCTGGCACATCTTAATAAATATATTCTGAGATACATCAGATCTACAAATGTCAAATACCTTTGATCCTGAAGATTTCGTAACAGGTTTCTTTGGACTTTTTGCATTTTCTTTTAATAAAAAAAACAGTCAACCAAAACTAGAATGAATTTGAATTAATGCTCACTGTAAGTCACTTTAGACATCTGTCCAATATAAAGAAAACCAAATACACAGATTACACCTTATCAACCAGCAGAGGGATTTTAAAAACTCATACATTTTCAGCTAATCACTACTTTGAACGACTGCATTTATTATGTGTGTTACATGTAAATAGAATACTTTAAATCGTTAAATTAATAGAGTTAATTAAATACTCAATGCACCGGATTTTCATAAATATTGTATAGATAATGTTACATAGGAAATTAATGCATGATGTTAAATGTTTACCTGCTTTATCCTGCTTCTTCTTTTTCCTACAGAACAAAAACAAGATATTAGTAGACAGTTCAAATACAGTGCACAAGACGTGAAACACGTGCATTATCTCACCTTGCCCAAGTATTGAAGATTTCACTCAGAGACACCCTCACTTCCTTAGTTTCCACCTAAAATAAACACATTTAACACACTTAAGACCAGAACACACATACGCATCTGAATCAGCAGTTTATTTAACTTTGGCTATGAATACCTGCCAGCTGCATAAATGTAAACAATTTGATTTAAGTTCTGCTGCACGGTACGATTGACAGTCTTTTATGACAGCAGAAGTTAAGTGCATTTGTTCCAATGCAACAGCTAATTTATGTCTGCTAAAAAGAATAAACGATTGCTATTAAACTACTGATGTAAATATAGAGACTATTAATAAAGACTAAACTCATGTTTAATGCTTTCATTTTTAATGTCAACATACTGTTTTTGCAACAACTCATGTGCACACAGCAGAGTGCAGTGCACATACACGTGCGCGCGCATGCATGAACAGTACCTGGTGAGGCGCGTTCTTTCGCAGCACGTCGGCAGCTTTCTTGTAACCGTTGTCCCTTAAATGTCGATATATTAAAGTGATGAGCGCCTGCTCAGATGCGTCTGTGACTTTTGAACTCATGCTGTTCTATAACGAAAATAAAACAAATTCACATACGAGTAAAACTCATCAGAAACTTGGTGGCATGTTTGTATTTCCGCTGGACGTGAGAAGCATGCGTTCCTCTACTCTAACCTCTGAACTTTCGACTGCCGCGCACTGCATCATGGGAAACGCAGTCATTTGAGAATTTTTAAATATTTATGTTGTTAATTTGATTATATATTAATATCTAGTGTGCTAGTAATAGTTTTCAACACATGTATGATACGCATAAATTATTTTACATGATTATTAACATTATTTATTTTATTTTCTATTTTGTATTACGTTTTTGTCATTGTGGACTTTTATTGTGCCACTTTTGCGGCTCTCTTTTTTTAAAAGTCATCTATTGTAGGTATATGAAACCACAGACGTGTGCTGCTCCAATCCAGACATCCACATTCACCAGTGAACTTACAGTAATGAAGCAGGTGTGTGTCTACAGATTGAACTGTGTTTGCGTGCGCGTGCGCGTGCGTGTGTTTATTTTGTGGGGCTATCAGTCTAGCTTTTTTTCATGGTTCTGTCTGTTTCTCATTGGAAGTGCAGCAGGGTGATACATACAGAGATTATACTGAAACACAAATGATAAACCTGATCATTAACTCTCCTTTGGTTTGGTTAGAAAGAGAAGTTTTTCAGTATTAATATTTTAGTAGTTTTGTGGTGGATGTGCTGCAGTTCTTCATGTTAAGGTGTGGGGTAACTAACATTCACAGAGCTTCATTCATGAGTTTCAGAAAAAAAAATCATGAAAACTTGTGTTTGTATATGATTATGGCAGGAGCTCAAGGTTTGACTGGTTATAGCTTTACACTAAACCCAGACTGGTATAAATGTATAAATGTGTGTAAAAAGCATGTTTGTTAAAACATGCAAAATGCTTCTACTTATGAATATGATAAAATCCAGATGAACTTCTTTTATGATGCAGAGCAACTGAGATATTCACACAGGAGTTTTACACCTACAGATTCTCAGCAACTAATAATTTCACCTACTTTATTTGGACATAAATAAATTATTCTGATAAAAGACAAATGATGTTTTTATGTTTGTGTGAATTGTGTGTGTGCATGTGTGCTATTTGGACAAGTTAAACCCCAAAACACGACTCTGTTTCCCCAGGATATAAAAACACATGAATTCCACAAATGTAGTCGTTCAGTGGTCTGAGCGCTCTCTAAAACCCTCTTTTACAACCACCTCCACCCTCTTTAGAGCCCACTGCTTTTCACTCCATCTCTCTCAATCTAAAACAACTTCCACAGATTTACCTGCTTACCTGAGATATTAATACTGCTGCACAAAAACATCTTCAGGCCTGAATTAAACCCACACAATGATTTTCATACGGAAATAGTAATATTTACTCTAACCCCACCTTACATGATTTTTGGCTGATTTATCAAACTTTCACACAGTAAGAGACCCACATCAAATATCCTGACAAGTAGGTTTTGGACGTGTTTCATTATATTAGAGAGGACAAATATTTGATCCTTACACGTATAACTAAATGTGTGCACAGGGTTTCTGGAAATAGTGTTTCTGGGTGAGACTGTGGGAATTTGAGTTATAAAAGCAAAACCCAAAGACTTCAGTCACATTATAGAAACTGTCGAGAAGCAGATCGAGATATTTCCACATGAAACAGACTGTATGTCAAAATAAGAAATCATTTGAAAGCGGAAACGTGAAAATTGTGCTGTGTTACTGGAAGAAGTAGCAGTAATGAGTTAAGTTAAGACTGTGTGTTTAGCAAATGTGTTCAAGTATATTAAAAAAGGTGACAACAGAATAGCAGTACATTTACTCATTTTCTGTCTCTGAATGCTGTCAACTAAAATACACTTCTATTTTTTTAAACAAAAGTCAGAAAATTCATTGTTGTGTGATTTTGTCAAGGATTGCGAAACAGGTGGCATAATGACTTTATGATGATCAGATGGCTTAAAATATTCACAAATGTGGTAGTTTTGTATTAGAGTTTAAAAATATAAACACTGTAGTTTAAAGTCAACAGTTAAGAAAGTAAAACAGTTGGCTGAGAATCAGAATAAAGGTTTGAACTAAATCTGAAGATGACTTTTTCTGTTGTTGTTGTTTTTGGTGAGAGTCATGTTTACTCACTTATATAGGATATTTTTATGGGCAGATATTTTAAGCTATGAAGAAAATAATATGACAACCTCTGTCACCATAAATAAATGATTCTAACAGACATAAACAATCCTGCATTTCTCAGTGAGGTTGTGTGTGTCTGTGTCTGTGTGTGTCAGTATCATCATGATTTTATCACTGTGTTGTATCTTAAATTCACATTTAATCACAAAAACATTAAAAACTTAATCAGTCTTCTCTAGTTCACTGCTTTTCTCTACTGTACAATAAAATTCTGTGAGGACTGTGAATTTTAACTGTTGACTTTATTGCACAATACTGTATGTAGACGTCAGTCCCAAATCTACACAGCGGTCTGTTTCTGTTTCTCTTTAAGATCTTATCAGGTGAATGAATGTGTGCTGCAGGAGATCTTCACATAGAGAATCCAGTGAGCGCAAGTTCATATATAATAACAACAACGCTCAGCGTCCAATAAAAGAGCTCTTGTGTGCACAAACATTGGCTCTGTTCAAGCTCAGTTTGTACCCCCGTTCCCCCCAAATGCTGTTAAGACAGGTTTAATGGCAGAAATCCTCAGGGGCCACCGGTTTGTGTTTGGAGATTAATACAAACATTTCATGACCAAAGGAATGACGGCATGTTCAAGTCTAAAGACTTCTACATTCATACTAAACAGGCTGTAAAGATGAGTGGAGTTTCTACATCTGTATATAAGAGATTTGGAAAATCAGGTTGTAATGCAGATAAAGTCAGAAGAAAAAGCTGCAGTTATGCAACAACTCCAAACAACCTGAAAACGCTCTAAACACTCAGATGACAATGTAGTTGTTTTATTCTCCTTCAAACAATGAGATCACACACTGAAATTGAAATCTTTCCCAGAAAGAGTGCGTCTCTCTAACATACTTGTATTTTTTGCTAAAGGGGCAGAGGGGTTTAAATCAAAACATAGGAAATCTGATCCGTGGCTGTGTTCAAACCCTCTGAGCTGTCTATACAGTCAGCATTGAGTCATGTTAAAGCACACAAGCTCATGCTGGATTTAATGTGCAACACTTAATAATAAGCATCTTGGGCAACAACTGTATGAAACAAAGCTCTGTATTACTGCTGAAGACATCACATTTGAATACAACATCACACATTTCAGAGCGCGTCACAGACGCGTACGCGGCACTTTTGCGCAACAGAGGCGCGCGCACTACTTTACAGTGCGCACGCAACGTTTTTGGACGTCTGGATGTTTCTGTAGGTAACTCAGTATGTTTTGAAGCACAACCCACGGGATCAGTGCCAGACCCTCCGCGCGCACATACGTCGCGCTTCATCCTTACCAAACCTTTACGCACGTACTGTACGTCGAGCGCAGCATTCATGACGTTCAGCCGCTTCAGAGTCGCTTTAAAGCCGTTATAATGACACTGTCAGCTCTCACCGGGCTCTCCGTGATAAGTCTGCTCAGTCTGGGTTATCTGTCCTGGGACTGGACGAGCCCAAATCAGGTCGAGCAGCCGAACTATCGGCGTCCTCACGTCATCTTCATCATGACTGATGATCAGGGCTTCAATGACATCGGATATCATAACCGTGACATTCACACCCCGACACTGGACAAACTGGCTGCAGAGGGAGTCAAACTGGAGAACTATTACATCCAACCCATATGCACACCTTCCCGGAGTCAATTCATCACTGGCAGGTAACTTGTTTTTGAACATTTGCCATAGGTATAAATATGATTATTTTTTAGGCATCATTACAGCCACAATTTAGAAATAATTTTCATGTGGACAGTTTTCTAAAAACACGTATTTTTGAAGATTATAAAATAGCAAATCTGTATTTTATGTTTTTTATGAATGTGGAAATCACTGATAATTCAAGTAAATACATAAATGTAAATAAATTATGATTCTAAGATTCTTTCGCACTTTTGCGCATTAAAAGTCCTCATCTATCCATGTAGGTGTGTTGAGATGTGTTTGTGTGTACTTGTAAATGAATGTGTGACCTCTCTCTGCTCTAGATATCAGATCCACACGGGTCTCCAGCACTCAATAATTCGCTCTCGGCAGCCCAACTGTTTGCCATTTGACCTCAGGACATTACCACAGCGTCTGCAGGAGGTTGGATATTCCACTCACATGGTCGGCAAGTGGCACCTGGGCTTCTACAAGCGTGAATGTCTGCCCACCCACCGCGGTTTCCACACGTACTTCGGCTCCCTGACGGGCAGCGTGGACTATTACACATACAAGTCCTGCGACGGCCCAGATGTTTGTGGCTATGACCTTCATGACGGTGAGAGAGTGGCGTGGGGTCAAGGTGGGCGTTACTCCACACACCTGTACACGCAGAGAGTCCGAAAGATTCTTGCGTCTCACGATCCTTCATCCCAGCCGCTCTTTATTTATCTTTCGTTCCAAGCCGTTCACACTCCGTTACAGTCTCCGAGAGAGTACGTCTACCCTTATCGGCGGATGGGAAACGTCTTCCGCCGGAAGTACGCTGGGATGGTTTCAGCTGTGGACGAAGCGGTACGGAACGTGACATACGCTCTTCGTAAATACGGCTACTACAAGAACAGCGTCATTATCTTCTCCACAGACAACGGAGGACAGCCTCTGTTTGGCGGGAGTAACTGGCCTCTGCGTGGAAGGAAGGGAACATACTGGGAAGGGGGCGTCCGTGGCATCGGGTTCGTTCACAGTCCACTGCTGAGGCGTAAGAGGAGAGTCAGCAGAGCTCTGCTTCACATCACAGACTGGTACCCAACACTGCTGGGTCTAGCAGGTGGAAACGTGTCCCACACCGAGAGGCTGGATGGATACGACATGTGGGAAACCATCAGTGACGCTAAAGAGTCTCCGCGCCTGGAGATCCTTCATAACATCGATCCGCTGTACAACGCCGCCCGTCACGGATCCTTAAAAACTGGTTACGGGATCTGGAACACAGCCGTGCAGGCGGCCGTCCGGGTCGGAGACTGGAAGCTCTTGACTGGGGACCCCGGATACGGAGACTGGACCCCACCGCAGATGCTGGGAAACTTTCCCGAGACCTGGTGGAACCTTGAACGCCACGTGGAACACAAGAAATCTTTGTGGTTGTTCAATGTGGCGAACGATCCGTACGAGCGTTATGATCTTGCAGAGCAGAGGCCAGACGTTGTCAAACAGCTGCTGGCCCGGCTGGCGTTTTATAACCGGACCGCCGTTCCCGTGCGTTACCCTTCCGAAGACCCCCGAGCAGAGCCGAGCCGAAACGGAGGGGCGTGGGGCCCTTGGGAGGGTGATGGAGATAATTGGGAGATGTTTTACCTCCGAAAAAGAAAAATAAAGAAACAGAAGCGCAAGTTCTGCAAAATGAAATCTTATTTTAGGAGACTTAATATGAAAATCATGTCAAACAGGATATGAACGACACATGAAATATAATATGATATGAACTTATAAATGCTGCTGACATTATTTAAAGGACTTCATGTTTATTATGTTTTCTTCTAGGAATCAGTTGAATTGCATTTTTGTTTACACATGATGAAATTGGGCAGCTCAATGTGAATCACATGTTTAAATTCACTGCATTTAATTTTGGCTTTGATTTTTACTTTTAACATGATTTCTGTGAGCAGATGTTGAATCCTGTAATGTGACTTTGAATCCCTGTGCAGTATTGAAGGAATTCATGAATGAATATTAATGTGTTTGCTGTTCATACCTCATTCTTTAACATTGACAAGTAAAATAATCAGTAATCATGTTTTGAATCACATTTGAAAAGGTAAGTATGTGTCTGTATTTGTTTGCTGCTAAAATGTCTGATTATCTAGTTAAACTTTAAATACACAGTGGTTTACATGATAACTGATCATCTGAAATAGAAAATAAACCATTTCAGAGGCTTTATCTGAATTATGTCATTTACAGCAGAGAGACTGACTGCCATCTGCTGGTGTTTGATCATTAAAGTTCTGATTACGACTTTAGTGTCTGACTCTGCTAAATGTGAGTTTCTGATTCACAGAATAGCCCAAAATAATAAAAAATAATAAAACAGCTAACAAATGAAGTGAATTTCTGATATAGTTTGTTGAAGTCAAATGAATGATGGCCAGTCAACCTCTTCTGTATATTTGCTGCGTGTTCATCTTCAGCTGGTTAAATCAAACAGACAGATTTTAACATAAACACCAAAGAAAGCCACTCCTTAATATTAACTTTATTGAATTGTATTGCTCAGATCAGCAGGTTTCATCTGTTCGGATGATCAGTGTCTGGACAGGTATCTCATGTTATCACTAGGTGACGCTATTATTTGAGTTTTGGTATTTTTCTATCCCCATGGTGACTTTCAAAGACATTAACACAATCCTGCATTATGTTTATTCCTCAGAAGACAGACAGATAAAACAATGAATTACAAAGACAACAAATATTGAATTATTTACAATAAAAACAAGGAAAAATAAGCATACTGTAGCCTACATTATAACATGCCATCAAACATTATGAAAAAAAACATAAGTAACAGTTTCAAAGTAACTGTAAGGATTTAATGCAGGTAATGATAAAGTCATTTATTTATAAATGTAGAGTATTTTAGGACCGGGCGACAGCTCAATGCTATGAAACCTTCACACCTGTGCGCGCTCCCGGGCTTGTGAAAGTCTGTACAAAGGTGAACGTGGCCGAAACAGCGGGGTTACCACGGGTCAAACGACCGACCAATCACAAGCCTCCTAACAGTCGCTCCATTCGTACGGCGCCTTTGATTGGTGAAGATATTTGCCACAGAACACAACGGAAAAGTTGTAGCCGCTTGCGCTGTATAATCAAACGCACGTGCGTCGTCTGAATCATACGGGCTCATTCAGGTCAGTACAGGACAAAACACATTTAAGGTTTCATGTTTTATTATGTATAGAGCAGTGAAATGTGTACAGTTTATATAGTATAGAGTTACTCGTTTGTTTACAATGTTCAGCAACATTGCAACGTGTCCATAATCTACATGCGTGTGTGTATTATAGACAGATTTTGCATTTGACTTTACGTTCATCTTTTCATCAGAGAGATGCATATAAAGTGTTTGTTTGTGTTAGTTTAAGGGGTTGTTTTGTCATTTCACTGATGCAAATTGTGTGGCTGACTTCTTTGATCTTTTGTGTAGTAGTTTAGTTGTGTTTTTAATAGTTAAACATTCTGCTCTCAGTGTGTGTTTAATACACTTTAATGAATCATCAGAATCATCTGTTACATGTGTCTGAATGTATCCTGACACTCCACATTAAAATGCATCACAAAGACTTCTTTTTCACATTTATTGTCACTCTGTTGTGTGTCTGTAAGATGAATTCATGTGGTTGTTATTGAGTGTTTCATGCATGATTTCACTCTGGTGTCCTTATGACCTTGTTCTGTAACACCAGCCATATTTCCCATGATTGTGTTCAATCCTAGGATCCTCTATGTCACTTTATAAAACTTGGGTTGTTGTGTTGTTTTGTTTTAAGACTGTCTGGTCATTAAGTGTCATCATATTTCAGCAGAACATGTTTTGTTTGGTACAGTTAAAAACAGTCCACAACAGTTGTCAATGACACACACACGTCATCATATCACCTTTATTAATAATCTATGACTGTCTGTATAATAGCATTAGTGTTAATGTTAATGTTGTTTAATAGCATTCAAGTTATATGATGGTCAGTTGGTGACTATTAAATCTCTGGTATATACAGCTACACAAACCGTTGTGGTATTTTTCTTTGTGCCGAATCTTGTATTTTGTCAACAGTCATAAGCACAATAGATTCAGAAGGATTATGTGACGGTGTGTGTATACATGTGCTTTTATGAGGTCAAACTGATGTATGTCTGTCTGAATTACACTTACAAGATATATGTTAAAGAGCAGCACAATGTTTTTTACATATGAAATAATTAATTGTCTAAAAATGCTCATCGATGGGTGTAATTGTGATGGTTTTAACAATAAATTATGATTTTCATACATGTGATAGTTAAGTGAGAATGAGATTGCTAATGCTCAGATGTGAAGATCAGAATTCAGTTTTCTGTCTGATTTATGTTTATTCAGCTTTATTGATTATGTCAGTGAGGTCAGACTGTCTGACGTAATGCTGTCTGGGATTGGGGTTTTGAAACTATGTAAACATTCTTTATGAATGATTGAAAAGTGCATTTCAGATTCACAATTGTGGTGTAAATCATGTAAAAGTAAGCTTTTGTTTGCACCATTATCATAACTGTTGTGCTTGTTTTACTAAAAAAAGAAAGTATTTGTTGTCATTACAAAAAATGTAGAAGTGTCTGGTTAAGTTGTTATAATTAGAATTGTATGCTTGATTGTCATAAAAATGCACAAATAGTGAACAAACTTTTCAGATTTTGGGGTAAAATAAACGTGAACATTTTACCTGATATTAACCCTTGACCCTAAGATTGTGCTGAAGTTTAGACGTTAGATCAATGCAAATCTGTGTGTGATGGATTATTTGCATTTATCTCCTAATAAATGATTTGTGTTGAGTTAAACTCTGGCGTGTTCTTGAGTCACATGTGCACACGTCTGTCGTCATACATTAAATGCTTTCAGTATCTCAAACTGTTTTCCACTTGTTGTGCCACTGTTTTAAATAGAAGCTCTGCTGCGGGAGGGGTCGTGTCTGCTTGGTTTTTCCCCCATCGGGTGACTAGCTTCAGGGTCTATCATTGGTTTTTACCCCACCCAACACCAACTCCCCCTCCCTTAGTGGCTGTAAGAGTTAAGGACGTGACCGGTGTGCTCGTGTTACCTTTGCCCTGGAGTCTGTACAGTGTGTTTCTGCATTCACCCATGATGTGACTTCAAGGAGATCTGAACACACATGTGCTCATGTGTTCATCTGATACATATTGATTATTAGTGAACACACAAGGCATTAACAATGATTAGTGATCAGTGACTTGAATCACAGAATGATGTAATCAGTGATTATAGTAAATGTTCTTGGTTGATTATTGACACAATAACAATCACGTCTCATCAGTGTAACAGTGGAATTGTTGCTTGTTTCTGATTGGCTGACACGGTAGTTTGTGTAAGTGTGTGTGTCCAGTAAAGATGTGGAGGGGGCGGGACTGTGTTCAGCTCATTGTTACACATGCTGTTTATCACACTGACGTGTTTTTACTTTACCTGCTTAATTCACCTTCCCACCGGCATTGATTCACAGCGGCGCTCCCATTAAGACATCAGTCCTCTCCTCACAGGTGAAGTGTGTGTTTGTGTGTGTTTAAGTGTAGTATTTAGAGATCTGACTTTGGAATGATAGTGATCTTTAATGTTTGATTAATAAATAGGTATTGAGTTGTTTGTTGTTTGTAAGTTGCTGTATGCATTAAGTAAAGCTAATTAAGGTCAGAATAATGGTCTGTGGGTCAGTAAAAACAGAATTAGGTGAGAGGTTAAAGGAGTAACACGTCCTCAAACACGGATCTGTAAGGTCATGTCTGTCTCATAACTATTACTGCTGTGAAACAAACACACAACAATCTAAATGATCCTGCAGATCATTCATGAGAAAGCTTTCCTGTTTTCTAGTGTTACAGAAATATGAGCCCTAGTTTTAAGTGTTTGTGCTGCTTTTGTTCAGATGTTGCTTCGTGAGGTTTTGTTAGAGGTAATGATGTGTTATATGAGGGTTTTTGACACAGGTAAACACATGTGCTAGATTAGTTACAGCAGATGAAGATTTGACTAGTTGGACTATGGATAAATGTCATAAAAATAATGAGGAATATGGACTGGTATAATTGTGACAATTCTGAAAATACTTTATCCGACTATGAAGAATCATGATTTCAACATAAATCTTTGAGAGAGCATTATTAAGCATTAATAAGGTGTTTGTTGTCATCTACAGATTGAGCAGGTGACAGTCATGCAGGCTCACGATCTGTTAAAGCAGCTGAAGGTTCCGGATCTGAATGATGTGAGAGATTACATCCGCAGTCTCTCCACCAACACGCTCATCGGGATGGGAGCGTTCACCGCCGTCACGGCTTACTGGTACGCCACCAGACCCAAAGCCCTGAAAGCTCCCTGTGATCTTCAAATGCAGTCGCTGGAGCTGCCGGTCAGTACAGATGGTTCTCACAGATCTAATCACACGTCTGACGTTACTCATCTCTTACTGATCTGCTCTGCTTTATTACGGTCAGGGTGGAGAGTTCGCTCGACGTGCGGCCATGTTAAACGGAGGTCCACTCCTGAGTTATTTCTACGATGATGCCAAGACCATGTACGAGTGTTTCCACAGAGGCCTGAGGGTGTCCAGTACGTACTGTTCACTGTTATTACAAACAAAGACTGATGTGTGTCCGATAATGACGTCTGACTGCGGTACAGTCTTGTGCTGCTGTTTTAAAGTGACCATACACCCGACAATAAAACGTTTTGATGGATCTTATTGTATAACTAAATGTGTTTTATTGTATTTGTCTCTTCAGATAATGGTCCATGTCTGGGCTCCAGAAAACCAAAGCAGCCGTATGAATGGCTTTCTTATTCAGAGGTAGGACGAGTCTTCTTGTAATGCTTCCTGCTTTTATTCATAAGAGATGATTTAATATTTCTCACAGTCACTGTTACCTGCTGCATATCAATAAAAAACAGATTGTAAAGCACAGGTTGTGTTTCCTGTTAAAACAGAAAGTTTGGGAGCACGCAAGCACATAAATGATCTCAGACAGTCTGAAAACACAAGGATTTAGGATCCTTTAGTATTACAGAGTGAATGTGCTGTAACGTCTCTGAATAAATGTATTGTTCCCTTACATTGTGTTCTTTAGATAATCTGTTGTGTTGTCAGTTTGACGTGTAACTAAAGCGCTTTAACACACACCTGTTACTGGTTTTGGGTTTCAGATCATTCAATAGCAGGTTTCTGAGGTTCTAATGATGGACCTGTTTAACTGCTGAAGTGTTTTCTTGCTTTAATGAATGTTCACGTCTTTGTCTTTATGGTAAATAGTGCTGTTTGTTTTGAGGTATTTGTAAATCCTCACGTATGAATGATTCTTCAGGTGTACAGAATGTGAACATTGTGAACTGTAATCTTCTCCCAGTCCAAGATTATTCTTAAAGGAGTAGTTTACCCAAAAATGCACCTTATTGCCTTGACCATAGTACTACTATGGAAAGTCAATAGGGTCCAATTTTTGGGTAAACTATTCCTTTAAGGAGCGATCTGTTTTCTTTTAGACAGCGTACAGTAATGTCGTACTGCATTAATAAGGTTTATTTTCTAAAGATTTTGTTTTTGTGTAGGTGATTGAGCGAGCAGAGTATTTGGGCTCCATGTTTCTTCACAAAGGACACTCCAAAACCACAGACCCTTACATCGGCATCTTCTCTCAGAACAGACCCGAGGTCAGAGACGCTTTCAGAGTTCACCCAAAAATTACAGTGAAAATATTTACTGATGTAGAGCATGAAGTTTCTGTGCTCCCTGTAGTAAGTGTTTTGAGATTAACATCAGATGAATGTTTCTTTAGTGGACGATTACAGAGCTGGCCTGTTACACATACTCTCTGATCTCTGTTCCTCTGTATGATACACTGGGAACTGAAGCCATCGCTTACATCATTGACAAAGGTAAGGCACATACAGTCTTCATATCATGAGACATTTCATCATAATTTCAATGGACACACCGTCTCTTTTGCCATTTGCTGAAGTTTGATAAATTATTATTTCTTAACTTTAAGATGGTGATCAAATACAGAAACCCAAGTCATATTGTAGAATTAAATAACACTTAGATTTAGTTTATAATGTTTTACTGTTTATATTATGTTTGTGTAGTGTGGTGACAAAGAGTTTTGATTTAATGAAAAAATGATCAATACAACTGTAGCTCAATTCATAGATTATTGTGTTAGCTGTGTTAAGGTCATTGGTTTGAATCTTTATAGAAAATATAGATTAAATGAACTGTAAGTCACTTTATGTATGATCATCTTTTGAATAAGATTATTTTGACTTGTTTGTCATTTACTGCATGTGTGTGTTTCTTACAGCTTGTATCTGTACGGTGGTGTGTGATGTACCAGAGAAAGCTCAACTGCTGTTAGACTGTGTGTCCGGCCGTCAACATTCAGTGAAAACTGTGATCGTAATAGAAAAGTTTGATTCAGAGCTGGTGATGAGAGGACAGCAGTGCGGCATTGACATCATCAGCCTGACAGACGCTGAGGTGAACAAACCACAACACGCATCAGCTGATCAATAGTGTGTGTGTGTGTCGTGTGACCCTGGTCACGATAACATCAAAGCAGGATAAACGCACAAACACTTAATTTTCTTACAAAAATTTCTTTCATTTAGTAATTACGTTGATTTCAGTAATAGCCCAGTATTGAATGATTTACAGCACTAAAGAATTAGAGTTATTATTATTATACATGAAACGAGGTCTTTCTGGTTTTATTTTGTAGTTATGAAACTTGCAGCATCAGCTTTTTTTTAGTTAATGTTTTTAGATGAAAGTTTTTCATCATACTGGATGATCTTCTGTTGAGTGTCTTCAGTATCTGTTTCAAGTTTTCTTCTGTAACTGGCTGTATTCAGATCAGCTGTTTTGTCTTTACACAGATAGAAATGTTAGTTATGTCTGTGGTTATTTCCTCATGTATTGTTTCTCTGTCTGTAGTGTATGGGAAGAGCTCATCTTCAGCAGCCTGCGGTCAGTACTTCAATTTCACTTACACAAACTCATCACATTCAATTCTCTAAAATCACACTTTTAATACTTGAACATATAACATTTGAATATCTCTTATTCTCTCTGTTCTGTATCTGCAGCCCCCCAAACCTGACGATCTGGCTATTATCTGCTTCACGAGCGGAACTACAGGTATACTGTGCATGTGTGCATGCGAATGTCAGGCCATGTTTGATTTAAGCGTTGAATTAAAAAAAAAAAACGCTTTCTCATTCATCCATTCTTCTCTTTAGGAAACCCTAAAGGAGCAATGCTGACCCACAAAAACATTGTGTCCAATACTTCAGCTTTCACCCAAGTCACACAGGTAAACAATAATGTAAATCTATGATGTAACACAGAATGTCAAGCAGTGTAACATGCGGTCATTCCTCAACTATTTTTAACATTTTTCCAATTCTTGTATAAAAATAATTGACACAGTTTGTGCTGTATTACAGTAAATCTTTCAGTGTGATCTTAGACACTTCTGCTTTCTGTCAGTGTTGTGAAATATTTGTGTAGATGTGTGTAGTACAGGACTGTTGTTATACACTCGTCTGTGTTTTTCATTGCTGTTTCAGAGCAGTTGTCCTCTGGGACCTCAGGACATCCACATCTCTTACCTGCCGCTGGCACACATGTTTGAGAGAGTTGTACAGGTGTGTGTCATGTATCAAGAGTTTATCATTTATCTCAGCGGAGGGATTTATAACACTCAGTGTGTGTATTATATATTATTAATGTTTGTTGTTCTTGTCTGTTCATGTTGAGTGTTTGTATTCCTTTAGGGTGTGGTCCTGACAAACGGCGCTCGCATTGGATACTTTCAGGGTGACATCAGAGCTTTGATGGATGACCTTACAACCCTGAAACCCACCATTTTCCCTGTGGTTCCTCGTTTATTGAACCGCATGTTTGATAAGGTTTGTATACAGACACATTCATACTAGTGGTGACTAAAAACAGAGCTTGAACTACTGCACACGATCATACGTGACTGTGTTGAACTGTGTTGAGACATGTTTTCCTCTTGCGTCTGTAGTTTTTTTTTATTAATCCAGTGAAAACTCTTGTAGATTTATGGACAGGCCAACAGTCCTCTGAAGAGACGAATCCTGGAGTTTGCATTCAGGAGGAAAGAAGCCGAGATGATGAGCGGGATTATGAGAAGAGACAGTCTGTGGGACAAGATCATCTTCAAGAAAGTCCAGGTGAAGCCATGAACAAACACTTATTCACTGATGACGCTTACATTTCAGATCATCATCCTGTCATCATTTATTTACCCTCATGTGGATTATAAACCAGAGACTTTCTTCAGCCTAACCGAACAGAAGATATTTTAAGAAATGTTTCAGTGGTTTTGTGTTCATACAATAGAAGCAAATGAGGTCAATGTGTTCTGCAGAAGAACAAAAGTCATACAGGTCTGACATCAGAGTAAATAAATGATGAAATTTAAAATGTTATGACACATTAAAATTAAACAAAAGGGAATCTGCCGGATCACATGACGGAGGTGTTTTCTGTCTCCTGCAGGCCAGTGTCGGAGGTCACGTCAGGATGATGATCACTGGAGCGGCTCCCATTTCTGCTCCTGTTCTCACCTTCCTAAGAGCTGCTCTGGGATGTCAGGTAAAATTCGCATCGTTTAACACGCGCTTTTATCTGAAGTGTCTTACATTTGAAGAACAATCACTGGAGTAAATGTTTGTGTTTCTGCAGTTTTATGAAGGTTATGGACAGACTGAATGCACCGCCGGCAGCACAACTACAATACCAGGAGACTGGACAGCAGGTCACACACGCACACACTATTAATCAGATGATGTGTTGTGGTTTATTCACATCAGCGTCTTGTCAGGCTGATGATGTCAGTGTCACACTACAGTTTATTGTTATTATATAACATGTGGGTTATAGTTAGACTCCTGACTAACCCCGACCCTACTCATGAAAGAAAACTCTCAGCATTATTATCGTAAAAAACACATTTTTTATTACCATATAACAGTAATAAATTTAAAGGGAAGGTTTTCATAAAATGTCCACAGGGACAGTTTAATCCAAACAACAAAGACACAGATGTGTGTGTACACAAACGCATGCACCCACAGAGATGTCATCATGTTATATGATTGGTTGTGTTGTGTTATTATAGGTCATGTTGGAGCTCCTCTACCCTGTAATGACATCAAACTGGTGGATGTGGCTGAGATGAACTACTACGCCAGGAATGGAGAGGGAGAGGTGTGTGTTTGTGTCTGTCTATGTGTGTATGTGTTGTATGTGATTTTCCACACACTTGACAGGATCTCTTTGTGTTTCTGGCAGGTGTGTGTCAGGGGTCCCAATACTTTTCTGGGATATCTGAAGGAACCAGAGAAGACTAAAGAAGCTCTGGATGACGACGGCTGGGTTCACACGGGAGACATCGGCAGATGGCAGTCGGTAAAATGACCCTCTCTTTCTGAACTTTTTACTTTTGGCTGAACTTACATTTTAGCTCAGTTTAGAAATAATGATGTTTCACTGTAATAATCATTTCATGTTTCCTTGCCAAAAAATATGCCTTACCAGGGTTTATTCTGTTGACCCAACAAAGTCATCTCTCTTTTAACTAACATGTTGAGGTCTTTGCTCTCAAACAGTGTGCCAATTTACTGTGAAGTCATATTGTACAGTCTATGTGTATGGGTGTGTGATGTAGCTTGGAGAGAGATATTAGATATTGTTTGACACTCCCTCATCTCTAATGTCATGTGACACTAATGTGATATTTGTGAAAGACTGATATAGTTTGACGTCATCCTGACAGAACGGCACGCTGAAGATTGTGGACCGTAAGAAGCACATTTTTAAGCTGGCTCAGGGTGAATATATCGCTCCTGAGAAGATCGAGAATATTTACATCAGGAGTGAAGCAGTAGCTCAAGCATTCGTACATGGAGACAGTCTGCAGGTGAGATGACGGCGCTCACGGGATGACATCATTTAAATTACAAGCCATGAGTAAACTGATCTCTCTCTCTCTCTCTCTCTCTCTCTCTCTCTCTCTCTCTCTCTCTCTCTCTCTCTCTCTCTCTCTCTCTCTCTCTCTCTCTCTCTCTCTCTCTCTCTCTCTCTCTCTCTCTCTCTCTCTCTCTCTCTCTCTCTCTCTCTCTCTCTCTCTCTCTCTCTCTCTCTCTCTCTCTCTCTCTCTCTCTCTCTCCTGCCTGCCAGGCGTGTCTGGTTGCCATTTTAGTCTCCTGATCCAGACTTTCTGCCTGGGTGGGCGAAGAAGAGAGGCATAGAGGGCTCATATGATGAATTGTGCAGAAATAAGGTAATAACATTCACACTGTTTCTTTAGTTATGTGAAGGACATTATCTAAAGATGAAATATTGTTCTGATAGTTGATGTTGAATGTTTTATTTGGGCTGTTAGGATTTGAAGAAAGCTATTCTGGAGGACATCTTGAAACTGGGTAAAGAAAGCGGTCTGAAGTCTTTTGAACAGGTCAGTCTCACCTTGATATTAAACTTTGAAAATAAAAACTTTATAATGAAAACCAATGTTTAATTTAAGTAAAGCTGTATCACCAAAGGTTTTGACATAATGTGCATCACCACAGAAAAGAATCACACAAACTTTTATGTCATGCATATTACATGTAAGTTATGCTGCTACATTTTAAACCGTTTTAATGTTTATTGTTATTGCATTACTGTAAACGTATAGAAATGATTTTATTTCTTCGAAGATTCAAGCAGGGTGAACAACATGGATTTGCTGTAATCAATGAATAAGTGATTGATTGGTTTGTTTTGTAGTGGAGACAGATGATGATGATGATGATGATGTTTATATTATTTCTCGTGCAGGTGAAGGACATCACTCTTCACAATGAGATGTTTTCTGTTCAGAACGGTCTTTTGACTCCCACCCTCAAAGCCAAACGTGCTGAACTCAGAAACTGCTTCAGGAAACAGATCGATGAGCTTTACTCCAACATTAAAATGTAATACAGAGAGAGCGAGAGAGTCTCTCATTGAGTTTTTTTGACTGAACTTTAGCTAACAGAACTGATACAGACTCACAGACATGAGTTAATTCTACACTTTAATGCCTTCCATAAACTTCTGATTAAGATGATGTATATTAGATCAGGTCTGTCTCCTGAAGAGGGCCACATTAGGTTAAATAAATCACCCTCAGGGTTAAAATATTTCAGTTTTCTGTCACCTGTTGCCTTTTTACAATTAAGGGAATGTGGCAAGACCCAACAACAACAACATGATGATATTGAGGCCAAAAAAATCTGTTCACCAAAGCTCAGATGATCTGTAGATAAATCAGTCTCGCTGTTGTGAGCAAATGTTTGATGGAGACACATGCAGTGACATCTGTATGACCTGTATGATCTTGTTGTGTATGTGTGTGTTTGTGGAATATTTGATATCATCTCAGGGAAACATGTGCCTTATTAATGGATATCAACTGCCTTTGAGTTGAACACATCATGCACATTTCACCCAACAAACCCGATAACGTTTATAATTCAGATCAATATGAAGAGCAACAGAAATCCACATCACCCTGTGAGACCGTTTCAGTTTGGTCTTCTGGTTTGCCTTTATTTGATTATCAAACATATAAGGAAATTGTGTTTTATCTTTGTTGGAAAACAGCCATTTAAACACAGCCTGATGGAACTATTCTGAACTATGTGAATACACGATGTATAATCATTTGTTCATGAATTATTTATGTAAACAACCTTCTTTACTGTAGCCTTTAAATTAAGAAGAGAGCATGACGTTAACACGCACAATTATATTTGTCACACATGTGCTTATTTATATCAAAGCTTTAATGGAAAATGATTTTATGATGTATTTTAATGTGTAATATTAATTGTGTGACATTATCTTTGTGTGATTGTCAGCGTGACAGAATACAGAAGCTTTTTAAATGTGTCCTGATATTTCATTGATGCTTGCTGCTTTATTCATTTACTGTAATATTCTGTTTATGATGCAAATGTTTTATTATTGTTTGTTTCATTTAAGCTTTATCATTTCTGTTACGCCAAATCAGTTATTAAGACTAAAATACATGTTTATCGAAATGCTGCATACATTCAGAAATCAATGTTTTTCATCTAAATGTAAATTTTCCGTGTACGAGATGTAATTGATTGATATTAAATGAGTTTATCATTAATTAACAGTTTGTTCTGTAGTTTTTAATCTAGTTTCACTTCAGCAGCTGATCTCTTGTGTTTTGGGTTTTTGATGAATAAACTCTGATTCTCTGTCAGCCATATTTGGGGAGAAAATCCATAAATTCGTAAGGTAAGTCCCCTGTCCTTCTGCACAAATAATTACTAGTTTGTAGTATATGTAATAAATGTCATGTGTCACACACTTCAACCTAAAACCACTCGCAACACTATCACAACTTCACAAACTTCTTTGTCAATTTAAACACATTCTGACAGAATATTTGATCAATTAAGTGCACATGACATCATTGCTGTAGCCCATGTAAATCAGATCAGATGTTCACGCCTTCAACAGATTATTTCACAGAATCTTCACAAATTATTTCGGCTGTTGTCTTACAGGTCTTCCTATTAACGTTAGAGATAGACTGTCCATCAAAGACGACATGCCAAAAAAATCTGATGTGAAACTACAGTATATGGAGAGAGAGGTAGACATGTGTGCTACAAATACATTTATAAAATGTTTGTTGTGAGTTGGGTTTCTTGTTTCCTCGGCATGATACACTGAAAGATGTTTTTTTAAAAGATTGCATGTTTTACCTCGATTAACTCATTTGTGTGCTCATTTGTTCTGCGTAAAGCTCACGCCTTGAGGAGTGTCAGTACATGTCATGGTTCGTGTGTCTGTAGTGTTGATGTCTGTCCACATGATGGTGCTGTTGTATCAGACAATCAACAATAACGGACCTTCTCAATTAAAATCACATTAGAAACCCACAGATGATGGGATGAGACTCATCATCTCAAAGTTACATTTTTTATTTAGTGTTTGGTCTTAAATAGATTAAAACTATGTGCTTGTCTGAACGGTTTATTACCACTTTGTGAACTGTCATACTGTACTCGGTATGCAAGCAGCATGGTGAGGTCATGTGTTTATATTCATTACTCCTCCCAAGATCCTCAGCGCATGGTTGTGCATGTTGCTTTTCGCCTAATAACAATAAAAATCTCTTTATTCTCCATCGGAAACTGTCACTTGTATTATACACACATTTCAGTCTTATCAGATGTTGATTCAAGAAAAGCCTTTTGTCTTGTCAGTTGTCTTGACAGTAAATTATTTAGTTTATTTAAAGCTTTGATTAGTTGTATTGTTTTTCTAGGAGGTCAGATGATTCTTTATTAGACATTGAGTTAAAAAGATCTGTTTCCTACTGTTTCTTTAAATGAGTTTTTTAGATCAACTCTGATCTTTCGCCTGCAGGAGTCACATCAGAAGAGTCTCAAAGCACACGTCAGTCTCTTGTGTTATCACGTGTATCAGGTTCACAGGTCATTCGATTCGGGTGAGTAGCTGACGCCCCATCCCCGTGGGGCTCTGTTGAAGTTGGGTCGCCTGGACATCATGTTCAGGGTCACGCCGGGAAGATTCTGAATCTCAGGCTGTTCAAAGCCGATCACAGGAATCACCCTCTGACTACATACAGGTCCCCCAAACGGCACCGCAGCTCTGAAAATACATCAATAAAAGTGCTGAAAGAAATATAACAACACAATTCCTTTACACACTGTTTTATGTCTCTTTCAGATCCACTTTCCAACACTTCTTCCGCTCAATTTCAGCTGACGTTTGTGTGTGAGAAACTGGATCTTGTGTGTGTTTGTGTAACGTGTCTTGAGCTTCTGAAAGCTGTCAGCTCTCTTCTTGATGGATTTAAATAGTTCTTCAGTCATTCGCTCGTCAGTGGACCCTTTGGCTCAGCGACAGGCTCTCGTTTCAGATGTGAAGACGCACTGGAAACATTGCAGATCTCATAAGTGGAACTCATAATTTGATAGTGTGGATTGGTCTTGCCGGTCTATTTACGGCACATAATCGCTGTGCATGACGCTAATGTGCCGAAACCTCTTGCTGACCCACAAGGCCGTTTCTCATATCATGTTCCTGTCTTCAGTACCGTGGAGAATAGACTTGATCCCTCCCAAATAAAGACATCTTTACAGGGAAACCCTGAAGACGCTCAGATGTCCAAAACAGGGTGTAATGTGTTGAGATGTTACCTGTTAAAGCATCTGTAGTTTGCTGGTGGTAGTTTCAGTGGAGGTTCAGGTGACGTCAGAAGACCCTCGCTGTCTCCTAGAGCCTCCTGCCACGGTGAGCAGTATGATTTTGGGATGACTGTAGAATTAAACTTCTCTCGAGGGATTTCTCTCAAGGGTCCGGTGTATCCTAAAGAACAGAACGGTTGAGTAACAGTGTCAGTTACAGATGAATGTCATGAATGCAGCTGTGTTCATAACCAGATATTCAGAGGGTCCCTGCGGAAACCACAGACAGATACAGAGACATAAACACAAGATAATGTTTATTAAAGGCTCCAAAAAAAGAACATCACAGTTCATTATTCATAGAGAACCGTTGATAACAACACAGGAGCAAAACTGCTCTCACAGACATATTCTAAACATTGAACATCTTGTGTTTCTGTCTGATGTGACTTTGTAAGACCAAATAAAGGTAGATATTATAGATATGTAATGCTGTAAAACAACACATTTTAGGTGGCTAGTTTGTATGTTTTTATATGATCTTCACCCTAGTTACTGTTAGCTTTATAGGTGGGGCATTTTGTGATGATAACTGTACACATTTCCTTAAACGTAATTAAGATCAAAACAGAAGTTTTTCACAGATTAAATCAGTATGTTATGTACCTGGTGCCAGGACGCTGGGGTTTCCCTTCTTAGCTACAGTATTCTCCAGAGTCTTCACCAGACTGTGTTTACCAGTCTGAACATATTGCTGGTTTTCTTTTTCACCCTGCATGTGTGTCATCTGCTGATTCTGGTCTTGATTCTCTTCCATGTCATTCTGATGGAGAACACAAAGGTTTTAAGATGAAGCTTATGATAAACACTTGACACTACACTGAAACACTGAACACCACAGCAGCTGCATAGCAATGCCCTGGCAACCACTCTAGCATTGTGGTGGTGAGTGTGTGTGTTGTGAAGGTTTGGGGCTCTCACGTATGTGATGATGGATGAACCCGCTGTACTCTCCAGTGTGAATCTCTCGACTCTCCTCTGACGCTCCTGAAACATGCGGGATCCTCTGTTAGACATCAAATTCAGCTCTTCCATCATTACATCTTTAGGAACGCTGATCTTCTTACCCAGGTTCAGACCTACACACACGCACACACACTTGTGTTTGTGTTGCTACTGCTAAATATATGTCATTGTGAAATGTTTAGCTTTAAAGTGTTTAAAATAAAAGTTAAAGATTTATTTATTGTGAATGGCAGTAGAGATTATTAATAGTCTTGTTAGTGTGAAGACTCGCCTATAAGAAGCTTTTTCAGTGAGGGGTTTCCTGCTCATGTGTCACGGTATATTCTTATAAAATTCTCTTTGTGATGCTGATTGATCAGATCTGGAGTTGCTGTTAATCACATCACACATAATGTAGAAACACACAACACATGCAGAGGAAGGGATTTATATAGATAAATACTTTCATTTGTCTCTGCTGCTGTCAGTCAGATGTAAGAGTCAGGAAGACCGCCTGCTGACATTTCTGTTTTTCTTTTACAATGTCATTGTTGGTCAATAATAAGTGTGTGATTCTGCCCATACAGAATATTTGTGTGTGTGTGTGTCTCACCTCCTTTTGTCTCTCTGCTCAGGATGAGCATCTGCTGTTGTCTGTGTTTGCTCCCCATCTGCATCTTCTCTCCTCTCTATATATCAACATGTTTTTACATTAAAAATCATTTACTCTCTTTGTTTTTTCTATCATCTTGTCTGCACATTTGGCAGATGCTTTTATTCATAGTGACCTACAGTGCATGCAGCATTAGTTTACATTATTTTATACATTAGTATATGTGTTCCCTGAAGATCAAACCTATGACGTGTGTGTTGCAAACACAATGATCCAGCAGAATACAGGAATGATTCAGTTCATGTGTTTGACACTAACAGTGTTTCCTCTCTGTCATGATAACGGTTTAGATGTAACAGATGAGGTGTGATCTCTCTGAGTATTTATACACAGCTGCCATGTGGATGAGATTAGCAGAAAACACACACACGTGTATCCGGGCGAGCGGTTGTGTCTTACCTGATGTGTGCCGGTGAATGTTCTGTGTGTCGTCTCAGTGTGTGCACGTCTAGCGTTGTGTGTCAGTTTCTATACGCTCACATCCCACCCTCATGACATCATCCTGCCAAACGACAGGAGCTAAATGGAGAAAAGCATCTAACGCACCCCTGCCCTCCATATAAAAAACCTGATCTGATTTCTGTGTGTGTGTGTCTGTGTGGATCTCTGTCAGAAATGCTTGTGTGTGTTTGTGTCTTTGTTGTCATAGGAGATTGTGTCTTAGCATTATCTCAATGACAGGAACTTCCAGTGTCTCTGTATTTCTGTCTTAAATGTCAAAGGTCATGTGTGTTCTTCATCTCTGATCTGAGTTTAGTTCAGTGTTTTAAAACACATGATTTTTTCTTTCGTTCAAAACATTTATACCGCAGCATCTGTATACATTACTAAAGTTTAACAGGAATGAGTATATTTCAGTAATTTATCCTTTAAGTTTCTTAACTAGAACTTTAACTGCTATGCAACAGATACACACAATTTAACATAAAACTACAACAGATTAAATTACACAAGATTCATATTAATCACTATTTTAAAGTCATTATAAAAAGACTTATAATAGTGAGGATACTTCTGTGTAAATCTCCGACATCATTTGTTTGTAGATATTTTGACATTATGTGTGTGGCTGAAGTTTCTTTAACTTGTTGCAAATAAACCCTTCACATTTAATGAAAATATAAACTTCTGACTTCTGTTATATTAGTCATTAGAGTTAATGATTTAAGATCATGTTTGATTTGCAGGTCCTGTCCTCACATGCTGAGGGTTTGAGAAACATGTGTTTTTGAAAGGTATCTGCGTCTGTCAGTGCTCAAAGTCACACACAGTCCACCTGAAAACAAAGAGATTCATTCAGACTGAAGGGTTTGTGTAAGTGCACTTCTTTATAAAACCATTCAGACTCCTGCTGAGGGATTCTTAAGACCACAACCATCTGCAGAACACAGACAGACACACACAAACACTGATCTGATCTGATCAGGGTCAGTCTCACACAGAGTTACAACATTAACATCCATTAATATTGTCAGAATTTACTGTGTGTTAAAATAATGATTGATTATCTTCTTATTCAACAGTTACTGCTTGAAATCTGCTGCAGGATCTGAAGACGTCTTCTGTGTCGTCAGGATGTACGGTCTGTTGTGTGAGAGTTTACATGATTTCATCAAGGAATCATACGGTGATGACGTGTGGAAACTGGTCAGAGAGAGAGCTGATGTTCGTCTTCATTCATTCGTCACTCACCAGGTTAACATCTCTCCATTTGTCTGAAAACTAATGTGAATTTTTAACTAAATAAACCTTTCTGCACATTAGAATGATCAAAAGTGTATAAAAAAATCAAGAAATCTTACATTTTTACATGAGAGTTTGTAACGGCTTAACTTCGTATTTTCTAGTAAACTCACAATTTTAATTGATAGACAATTTTAAAGACTTCAGACAAATTCCATGAACTATAGAAATGTTCATTTCTTGTGTTTATTTGTGTGTTTGTGTGCAGGTTTACAGTGAAAGTGTTATTCCACGTATCGCTAAAGCAGCGAGCGGCGTCACGGGAACACCGTATAATGAGCTGATGAACTCGTGGGGTGTTTATTTTCTGGGATTTGTGGGAAAATACGGATATGACAGAATCCTGAAGGTACAGTAGAGTCCGTTTATACTGTATACTGCTCTCAGATGACATCATCACATGATTTATATCAAAATATACTGATTGCTGCTAAGTGTGTTATTGTGTTTGTATTTTATGAATTGTTTTCTTGTCTTTGTTAATTTTTCTGTACTGAGATTCCTACTACTGTGTCCTACTAAAGAAAATCATTATAAGCGTGAATGTTTTTATGTGATTTCATAACGTCCTTTAGACTGAGGATTGACATGAACGTTTTGTCTTTTTTGTTTGTGTCAGGTGTTGGGTCGTCATGTACGTGATTTTGTCAATGGTCTGGATAACTTACACGAGTATCTGCGCTTCAGTTACCCTAAAGTTCAGCCACCAACCTTCTTCTGTCAGGAGGAGTCTGCTACAGGTGTCACGCTGCATTACAGGTCTGTGTGTGTTTTACTTGTCAGGTATCATAACTTGTCCTTCTGTGTGATATCATCTTGTCTGTGTGTATTGTGTGGGGTTTTTCAGGAGTAAGCGGAAGGGTTACCTACACTATGCTATGGGTCAGCTGAGACAGATGGGAAAACAGTTTTATGACACAGACATTCATGTGGAGGTTCTGTCTGAACAGCTGGTGGGAGATTATTCACATGTTACCATGAGGTGAAACACACACATCGCCACAACACACACACACACACATGCGTCTGATATAATGACATAATGATGTTTTTATATTTCAGATTAAACTTTGATAACTCAGCGTATCGCTATATCCAGAAAGAAGACGAAGAGGAGCAGGAGATTCTGCCCATCACCAGTGATTTCTTCTTTGAAGTGTTTCCATTCAACATTGTGTTCAGACAGGTGATCATTCTCCATCTGTCCTCTCATTCTTCTCTCACTCCACTCCATCTAAAATATGCTGGTTTTGTCATTTATATTTGATTTAATAGGACATGGTTGTGCATAACGTGGGCTCTGGATTGGCCACCGTGTTTCCAGACCTGGATGGAAAGAAGATCAACGATGCTTTTTTACTGGCTCGTCCTCTCGTGGAGTTCACGTGGAACATGGTAAGACGAGATATGTGGTCTGTTACATGTGAAAGCATTAGTGGATCAGTACTGTATGTTATTTATCTCTCACAGATTATCTCTCATCCCAACAATCTGTTTGAGATCATGTCGAAGGAGCCTGTGAAGAGAGAGAGAAACCTTCATAACAGAGTCCAGAGTAAGACCGACAGCATTTATTTATCTCGATCTCTTAGTTCTGCAGCTGTGTGTTCTGAAACTCTCTGTCTCTCACAGACTCTGATTATGAAAACGCTAACCGTTCGGCTGATGTGGACGTGGAGCTGATGGCTTTTCAGTCTATCATAGGAGACGATTATAAAGGTCAGATTCACCTCATAATGCATCATGTTTTAGAGTCAGACGCGTGAGAATCATGCTTGTGTGTCTCTGTTGTCAGATGGAAACAGTGCAAATGCCATGGAGAGCTGGGGTGATGGAAGCCGCTGTCTCAAACTCAAGGGTCAGATGAGATATATGCCCGAGTGGGAATCCATTATCTTCCTCGGGACACCTGTGTAAAACTCACATTCATACATATACACAAACACACAATCACACACACAAACCATCCAATGACACAACAACGTCTAACATCATGTTAACATGTTGTGGAGCAGCAAATGTTCTCTAATAACACAAACAAGATATTTTACTGTATTAACTCAGTCAATGGAAAGCCAATACAAATTGTGTGTGTGTGTATTTGTGTGTGTTCTGCTTTCAGCATGGAGAGTTTAAGTGCCATGTTTAAAACGGGTCTGTACATCAATGACTTGAGCATGCATGACTCCAGTAGAGATCTGGTGCTGGCAGGAACTCAACAGTCTGAGGAACTCAAGAGAGCCCTTATACAGGTGAGAGAGAGAGAGAGAGAGAGAGAGAGAGAGAGAGAGAGAGAGAGAGAGAGAGAGAGAGAGAGAGAGAGAGAGAGAGAGAGAGAGAGTGTGTGTGTGAGAGAGAGAGACTGTGTGTGTGTGAGAGAGAGAGAGAGAGAGAGAGAGAGAGACTGTGTGTGTGTGTGTGTGTGTGTGTGAGAGATAAAGACTGTGTGTGAGTGAGAGAGAGAGAGAGCGTCAAAGCTGATTGACATTGTGTAACTGAAGTGAAATGAGATCGGATTCAGTTTTTTGTTTTCACACTTTCGTTTGTTTAAGGAGTCTGAAGGGTTTGTGTGAAGATCAATGCTCATCAGTCTCACTTTCTGTCTCACAGGAGCAAAAGAAATCCAGTAAACTAGAGGAGAGTATGAAGATGTTAGACTATGAGATGAAGAAGACTGATGATCTTCTCTACAGAATGATTCCCAAACCTGTGGCTAAACGACTGAGGAAGGGAGAGCCGGCTGTCAACACCTGTGAGGTGAGATCATCATCATTATCTGTCAGAGAGTCTTCACAGCTCAGAATGGTTATGAACATGTCAATCAGTCCTTTTTGTTTCTTGTTTTTAGTTTTGCTTGTGAATGATAGTCAAAGATTGTTTGTTTGAGAAGCTCAGTCAAATGAACCGCTTTATCATGTGTCTGTCAGGTGTTTCCTGATGTCACTATTCTCTTCAGTGATGTTGTGGGATTCACTCGCATCTGCAGTCACATCACACCCATGCAGGTGGTGTCAATGCTTAACACCATGTACACGCTCTTCGACACGTTGAGTGAGAAACACCGAGTGTTTAAGGTGAGACCCTCACTGTATGTGAGTGTTTCTTCTACAGTTTCATTGCTTCATACTGTGTGTGTGTATTTTAGGTTGAAACTATAGGTGATGCGTACATGGTAGTGGCCGGTGCTCCTGAAAAAACCAAGTATCACGCTCACAACATCTGTGACATGGCTCTTGATATGGTTCGGTCCATTGATCATTTGAAAGACCCGTCTAATGGAAACAACATTCAGATCCGTGTGGGTACGTGATCTCTCTCGCTGTCTATCGTCTCTCTATGATTATATCACCTCTCAGTTAAGAGTCAAAGATTTTAATTGGTTCATGTAGTGTTTATATTTTTAATCACTATTAGGTTTTATTGAATAATACATAATCACAGACACATGATACTGATATTTCATTGGCTCATTTGATCTCTGGATTATTTCTCAAAGGTATTCACTCAGGCATGGTGGTGGCCGGGGTCGTAGGTCACAAGATGCCTCGTTACGGTCTTCACGGGGACACGGTTCACACGGCTTCTGCCATGGAGAGCAATGGAAAGGTAGACAGAGGATCAGTGTATCTGCAGGGATTTATTCACTTTCCTTGAATCATTTCAAACCCGTATGACTGTCGTCCACAGAAAATAATAGAATGATAGCAGGCAGTAAGAGTAAAATGATGTTTTATTGAATGTCTGTCTGATGTGTTATCTGTAGGAGATGCACATTCAGCTGAGCAGCGCTACATACGAGCACCTGAAGGGAAGTCACTTCATTTTTGAAAGACGTGGTACCATCACCATCAAGGTCAGTCTGTCAGTTCCAGATTTTTCTCTTTGTGAGTATGTGTTTGTTTTATTGGACTCTGATGCTTATAATCTCTGATAGGGGAATGTGGAGATTGAGACTTACTGGTTGAAAGGAAAGAGAGATAAAGATGGAAACGCTCAGGCTGCGTGTCCACAGTTTGAAGCTCAGACCATCAGTAAAGCTGCTGTATCTGCTCCTGAGCCCACCGTTGATGAAGAAGTGCTGGTAAAAACATCATTTCATTCAAAGTTTCATTTACCTATAATCCAAATGTAATTAATTATTCTCTCTGACCTGACTTTGCTTGAAAATTCTTTTCATGTAAAGTGTTTGGGTTCTTCTCAGGTTTTTCCATCAGTAGCAGCTGAGGATGAAGATGATGTGAAATCCATCCGCTCCCACCGCATGAAGATGGAAACCTCTGGAAACTCTCTGGAGGAGTCTATGGAGGAGTGTCGGGTGGAGGAATCATCCGTCAGTAAGGTCTGACATCACACAGATGAACGGACTAAAGCATTTATATTTTAAAGGTTGATGATAGTTAAGTTGTGTTTGTGTTTGTGTCAGTCTCATTATAAGGATGCGCTTCAGGACAGCAGTCTACAGGATCCACACATCGATCTGGACTTGGCCGAGTTTGATGGACAAGATTCTATAATGGAGTCTCCTGCAGGATCGTGTGATTCCCATGGATCAGAAAAAAGCACCATGTGTTCTGTGTGCTAAACTTAAATACTCACTAATATCTGACATGATCTTCTTACTCTGATTTCTGCTCTAAATATGTTGTTTTCCAAATTCTGTACATTGGGTTGTTCTGTATATAGTAGATTTATTATTTCATCTGAATGTATAATTGAAGTGTGATTTCTCTGTTAGTTAAATATTAAGAGTCAGTCATTGAAAACACATATTGCTCAGTCAGTAATCTGAATATGGGAGCAGATGTGTCTGTGTTGGTTTTACAGCGGCTCTTTGCATGACAGCATCATTTATGTCTGTCTGTTTATATTCTGTCCGATTTCCAGCTAAATTGTTTTTAGAGAACTGTTATTGTTATTGATTTATCTTTGACTTCTGTTGTGTGTCTTATCACATTTGTGTGTGTGTTTTCTGTTGTTTGTGTGTCTTTGCCATCACAATAAATCAGGAGTGTTACGCTGACTCGGTTGCCATAGAGACGCTCTCCTAGTGGCTGAGCGCTTGAACGTGACATCACTAAATACAGATGAGGGCAGGCAGACCATCAAACTGAGAGAAACATGTAATTACGTGTTCTTTATTTCAGATGAGATCATGTGTGTTCATGTAAATGTGTTTGAATCATTTATACAGAGAACATATTATAGAGACACCTGCTGATCTCTGAGGCTCCATCTACAGGACATACAGACAACTGTCGGAAAGCTGTACAATGATGGAAGTAATCCGTTATATTATTAAACATACATCACCCTGAATGAGAAGAGGTTAAACTGGTTCTGTTTACAGCAAAATTTATAACTAACAGAATCATTCATGTTCAAAGAAGTGATGGATTTACATATATGAAAATGTTGATTATGTGGCACATTGGTCAAAGTTGCAAATGAACATGTTACACAACTTCTGTTACACACACGTTGTCTATACACATTTAAATACAGAAATTTCTGTTTGATAAACTTAAACAGACTAAGAAAATACAACACAGTTATGAATATCTCAGGTACAGATACATGAGAAAGATGATTTCATTATAGAAATAGTAATACAGGACCAATGTAAATCTTTCAATGGGAAGTGAATATTGAGTAACAAATGTACATCGTTGTTGTATAAATAAACAGATGGCATAAACCCCAGACTAACAGAAGAATAGTAAAAGGTGTAAAGTCTATATTTAAAACAAATAACTGCATAACATGAGTACATCTCTTAATCTTCTGCTCTCACCAGTAGTTGACTGAGGCTGTAGCTCCGTGAATGTTCTGGACATTCTGCTGTCTTTGTCTCTTCCTCGCCTCTCTCTGAACTGAAGAGAGAGAGAGAGAGAGAGAGAGAGAGAGATACTGTGGGATTGTTTAACAGAAGTTATGAGGTAATGGTTTATAGATGTACCTTCTCCTTTTCTCTGAATCATCCTCATGACTGCTGCAAAAGTGGCCAAGAGAACAAAAGCTGCCGCCACACAGACCAATATCACCACGGTGTCATTATCAGCTGAGAACAACATCACAAACACCGGAGTCTGCATGCATCACTACACAACTTGCTATTTACATGTTTGTTATGTTTGAAATGCTTCGGACAAACATTAAGAAACATCACCTTTTACAGTAATAATGATGGTGTCAAAGAAGTTTCCACAAATGCTGCTGATGTTACAGGTGATTTCTGTGTCTTTTTGATTTTGTGATCTGAAATGTTTCGTTATGAGCTTTCTCGTCTAAATTCTTGTTTACGGTCCATGTGATTGACACATTCACTCGGGGAAGGTTATGAACACAGGTCACGGTAACGTCTCCCCATTTACTGACTGTGGTGGATGAGACATTCAGGGTCACATTGAAAGCTGGAATGATCAGGAAAAGGTCAAAGGTCATACAGAGATGTCCTATCACAGAGCAGTGCTTGAAATGGAACACTACAGCAACAATAATAGTATGAATACACATAATAAGATTTAACAAATATCAAAATACAGTAAGTAAGTAAATTGATGAGGTGAAAAAATACGAGTCTATTCTTGGTTAATTTTACCTGAAGTGTTTGAGCTATTACACATCAGGCATTCAAGTGATGTGCATGTTTCAGATGTTTTAATGCCTAAAGCCACTGACAGAAAGAGAGACACATTACACATCATGACTGTTTGTAGGGAAGTTTACACTGATGACCATAAAAATTTACATACAGAGATGAAGAGAGATGATGAACAGCGTTACTTTAAACTCTCTCATGATTCCTTACTGTGAACACATAAACACACCAAGCTTTTTAAATATGTTTGTGTCGTTGTGTGTTTTTACTAATGTCTGCTCATATCACATGATGAATTCATAGATCAGTATCATACTTAAACTGTAAAATATTTGCTTTGGTTAGAAAACTAGTAAAAATATTAATATTAACAACACAAAACATTAATTATAGTATTAGCTACTTTTCAATTTCAATTGTATTACAAATACATTTTAAACAACAATGTAAAGCATTTGCTCAGGCTGGACAAATCTGGACAAATTTAAAGTCCATGGTGTTTATCTAAAGCGTAAAATAAAGAAAATTAATTTTACCTTGTTCGGTCAGTGCGTGTGTACTTTACATGTGATAGATGAAGTCTGACTCACGGACACCCAGAGATCTGTTTATACAAATATTTACTGATGTACAGATATAAATGCAAATCACTTTCAGCTGACACACACACATGATCATATATATAGATCTACTTTGTTTACTGTGATATACACAAGAACACAAAGAGTTACACAAGGAACAAATAAATGCTTTAATTAACTTTAGTCTTTCATATGAAACTGATGATAACAAACACAAGTATACAGTACAGGACTCTTCTTGGAATACATTAATAACAGCATTTATTCATAGTTTTGCAGCTATGTTTTCTCAAACGATATTTAATTAAAACATTACAAGTTTTGGTAACATGGTAACATTGACATAAAAAGTCATACAGATAACACATGACATCCATCAAATCCACACTAAAATCCACAGGTATCTATATTGCTTTGTACAGCTTTTGTACACAAATTAAACACCTCTGAATAAACAGTTTGTGTATTTTGGGGTTAGAAGAAACAGCGATATTATGGATGTACTGCAAACTGGGGAAAACTTTAGCTCTACAGTAAATTTGCATTTAAAAAACACAATATCCAATTTTAGAAATGTCATTAGAATACAGTGTTTAAAGCTCTCCTTACTTTACTTTTTTATAGTTAATAGCAGTAATAATAAAAAAACTTTAATTGTATTTACTCTGCCTCAGCATCTCATTTAAAGTCACACATTGCTGATGTAGCTCTGTTTAGACAGCAGGGGGAAGTATACTCCATCACATTACACCCCCACACACAGTTAAATTGCTTCAGCATACACACGACTGTCATCTTCCTAGAGAAGAACATGTTCAACTATGTTACATGTCAAAAATCATGCAAACGAATAAATAAATAAATAAATAAATAAAATAATAAATAAATGTGATGCATTATTATATATTTAGCGGTGTGCGCATGCGCGTCGTCACCTGAGACGCGTAAAGACGCTTTGTGAACACACGCGCTCACGCAAACTCTCTGCTGTTTTCTCCACTGCAAATATTATGGTGGCCATAAAGCTTTTAGGTCAGAGTTTTTGTCGTCTGGCCAGAGGAACATCGATACAGAAAAAGTTAAGCAGGAGTTGTGGTTGGAAGATGAGCGCGAGCACGCGACAGGTGAGCGGACAGGTGTGTGTCTGCGTGAGAGAGCGAACGCTTTTATTTTCTCGGTTTTGTTTGTTTGTCTGTTGTATTTTTATCTGTCCCTACAGATGTAGCGGTTTTAAGTTTTTGTGTAGAGAAGTTCCCTTGCCTTTCGCCGCATTATTACACAGTTTATTGGTTTTCTCAGTAGGTTTTGAAAATTGCAGACATCAAATTGTTGTGGTAAGAAAATTGTATGCATGTACAAAAACAAATTGTGTATTGTGACACTACTACTGTATTAGATAAATACGTAGTAACTTTTGGACCATTAATCAGTATTGTTTTATGTAGTATGTATGAATATGTTAGGAACATGTAGATCTACGCCACATTGACGGCTGAATCATGAGACAACAGCACCGCCATGTTAGACCGGGCAACAGTGACCAATAATTTATTTCTTAATCGTTTGCAGTACTTTACGATCTACGTGGAGTAAAAACGTTGACTTATAATCTTATACCTATGTTGTGTTATAGAATGTTATTTAACATAAACGTTTGAGTAATAATTGTAAAGACATCCCAAGTGTGATATCGATTAATATTATTTAGTGTTTCATATAATATGGAAGTAGGTGATTTCTTACACAGGCAAACTCTTGCATTTCTGCAATTGTCATTTGTGCTTATAAAAATGTCTATAAAATGGTGTAAATAAAAACCCCAGGAGGTTTTTAATGCAATTTTAAAACACAAATATTCCTATAAAATGTAAAAATTTTAAATAAATTAATAAGGGTTAATAATTTGTTATTGGTATATTCTTGTGTGAAATCATGAACCCATTATTGTCTAATATTTTAGAAAGCAAGTGTTATATAAACATATCACATAGTATCAATAGATGCCTAGTGAGTTTGGTTTCTGTAAAACATTATCATGAACTGCTGTTTTTCTTTTTTTTTGTAAATTGTCACAGCTTGAACCCAAATCTTATCTATACTGCATTAAAACAGCTCATTTCTGCCTGACTCTCTGTGACTGTCTGTGATATTATCACATGACACGCTTCTGATAGCCCAATAATTCTCTGTACATGAATAAAAATCCATATAGAGAACATGTTGGGTTGTGCTGTACCTCTGTGGCTTGAGGTTATTCTCAGTGGATGATCATTTGGTTGTTCATTTTTTGGAGTATGTACATAAGTAGCGGTGGGCATAGCGTGGCTCTCGTACCACACAGATGGTTTCTTACAGAAAGAGGTTTGAGTTTGGTAACCCCAGTTCCTCTTGCGGTGTGTTGCTATGGTAAGACTTCCCCTTTGAAACAGGAAGTGACAGAGGCCTAAGAAAGAGCTAGTGTATCTGTAGACAGAAGCCGTTTGATGAGACGGACGGCCCCGTCCTTCTGTAGACATGTCCAAGAAAACCAACAGTCTGATGGTGCCTGCGGGACATATGGTGAGTTGAGTTTGGACCTACTGGAACTTTTGCCTTGGCCTTCTGTGATAGGCTAACTCTGATGTGTGATGCGTATCGTTTATGATGGGTTGAGAACTCAACTATTAGTCAAATTTGAAATTTAATTAAGCATTTTTTATGTGTGGTAAACAGAAGCTCTGGGTGAATATGTACAGCAGGTTTGATTTTGATTGTTATGGTGAGAAACTCTTTAACAAAATGGTTGTCTGATGGATTTTAGTACTGATGTTGCTTTGGTTGGTTTGTTCATCTACTCCTGTATCGTTTCTCTTCAGTATCTGTTACAGTACAGACTGTGTCTGTGTGTGTTTCTATATACTTTAAGTATAAATCTGTCGTGTGAACATACAATATGTATGAATGGTTGTCAAATACAATTTTTACATACATTTTTGTAGCAAATTTGAGCAATACAGAGTTCAGATTGTATTAAAACATCTATGGGAACTCTTGTTTTGACGTGTGTGTGTGTGTCACTGAGAAATGATCATTGAGTAATCAGGTTTCCTTCTCGTTACCATGACAATATGAATTCCAATTACACAAAGTGTGCTGTGTGAAAGTGTTGTCGGTGTGATGTATGAATGAACCCCACCCCGGTGTTTCAGATACTGCGTGTGTTTATGTAGTGTACGTGTTAAACACACACCCATTTCCTGTGAGCCCCTGACTGTACAACATCACAAAATCATGCAGCTGTTCACATGTGATTTCCTGCGTTACACACTTTTTCACAGTGATGACACTTCTGATGACTTTATATCAAACTGATTGTGTTTGTTTGTTTGTTTACAGACACAGGCGGTGTCTGATGGGGGTGAGTGTTGAAGGCATAAAACACTTTTATTTAGTTTTTAGTGTGTGGTATTGTATGATGTGAACGTGTGTGTGTGTGTATTAAAGAGTGGAAAGAGACGTTCATGTGTCATACAGTGACGTGTGTGTTTGTCTGTGTCAGAGTTGTATTCACAGCAGTTGTGCAGCATTGGAAGCAGCTCCAGTTTATCTGACGGCTCCAGCAGATCTCCAGCAGACTCACCCGGCGGTAGGGTGATCAGCTGGGCTGTGTGCTTCGAACGGCTGATTGAAGATCATGTCGGTGTGCGATACTTTACTGTAAGAGTCTGCATTCTTCATACAGAAGCACATAAAGACACAACACACAGATCACAGCATCAATACAGTACAGCATAAATATGTTCCTGTAGCAAAACTAAAAGAGAATTAGCCGTGCAAAGATTAAACGCATCAGTTTAATGCACCTTTAAATAAGAGCATCTGCCAAATGCATAAATGTAAAATCAACTGTGAGGGAAATATTTAGTACATTTAGTTTATACTTCTTCTTGTCTGTTGATTTCTATTAGTTATGATTGATATTTAAACTCTGATATTAAAGGGTATTTCTAAAGTGATTGGGATTAGAAAGATTATTATAGACAGTTTCATCAATTTACTTTTAAGAAGGTTCCCGAATATCATAAACACTTTAGTCGAATAGGAACACAAAATACAGTTTTAACAGGAAGTTTAAAAACACAACCTGCTTTTACTTAAATCCTAGTTGGTCTAAATGAATTTGTATTCATGAGTTCGGCTTTGCTTACTGTGAGGAGAAGAAGAAAACAGAATGACTAAGGGAAATAGAAACACGATATAACATGTTTATGAACATTCTGAAACCACAGCGCTTTTATCTCAAACACAAGATCTGCTCTAGTATTGATGACTGTGAAAGCTAATCTGCGTGTGTGTGTGTCTGTGTTATTTTACTCATGATACTGATCTGAAGTCAGCTAGGATATGTTTTTTTATAAATGCATCATTTACACAGTGAATTGTTTGTTTTCTTGCAGGAGTTTCTGAAATCTGAAGTGAGTGCTGAGAACATTCTCTTCCATCAGGCCTGTGAAAAGTTCAAGAAAATTCCACCAACTAATCTGGATGAGGTACAGTCTTCATGATGTCACTCGAACCATTTGATCAATGACAGTAACAGCATCTGTTACATATGGAATATGATGTATGCAACACATTTATTTACAGTACATTGACATTTGAAATGCGGGACTGGATAATGTGAAGTTTATTGTAGACGACAGAATTGATTGGATTTAAACAAAATTTCACATTGTTTTCCTGTGTGTTTGTTTAATCAGTTGACGTGTTGTGCTTGTGTGAAGCTATAAATCCTGTTATATATTTCATCTGTCAGCTGAAGAAAGAGGCACGCTCCATCTACAACACATTTCTGTCTGAAAGCTCTCTGCACGCGGTTAACATCGACGATAGCGCTCACGTTGAGGAAAGTTCTCTGGAGACGCCTAAACCGGACATGTTTGATAAAGCTCAGCAACAGGTAACCGCACCTGTAACGTGTGCTGTGTCCGTCTGAACATTGTTATTCTCATGAAATGATGGAACTGTGCATCTGCTGTTTTGTTTTGTCTGCAGATCTTTAAGCTGATGAAGATGGACAGTTACACGCGTTTCGTCCGTTCTCAGTTATATCAGAGCTGTATGTTGGCCTGCGTGGAGGGTCGTCCTCTGCCTGACATCACACCTCCAGAACCAAAGAACAAAACATCCAAAAAGAGCTCAACACCCCCCAATAACAGAAAGGTATTGATCATTTCATCTTGCAGATTTATTTCTGTATTCTCTTAAAGCAAAATGACGGCATCTGACGACATCTCCAGTACTCCAGACAGGAAAATCCATTGATTTCTGACTTCATACATTGAGTATTTCCTTCAATGACATTCATGATACATTAAATCAGATTTACATATGAAGCAGAATCACATTATAAATCAAGTCATGTGAACCTAAACCACAAACTAGAAAGCGTTTATGTGTGACAGATTATTTAACATTGATTTATTCCTAAAACGTGTTGTGAAAGATGCTGATGATGCATTTTTTCTGTGTGATGTGTGAATGTTGTGAGATCTGTATACAAGTCTGAACGGAATGTGTCTGTGGATGATGAATGTTTGTCAGACACATGTGGGAATGTGATATTGTGTTACTAATATTGTGTATTAATACTGTGTGCTTTTAAACAGAGTGTTGAGTTAAAAGCGTTGTCATCATCAGAGAGCAAAAGCAACAGAAAGAAGAGATTAGAGAAGAGAGGATCATGGGGAGGTAATGTTTGCTTCATGTAGATAAAGCTCATCATCAGCCTCGTAACTGAAGATTTATGTTTCTGCATGTCAGCCACAAGCCTCAAAACCTTGGTCAAAATATCTGAAAAATAACAAAACACTATGTTTCTCATGACATTTGTGGATTTTTTTTCCAAGCAGAAGGCTCATATCAGCGTGTGACGGTGTCTCGTATAGAGTCTCAGATGTCTAACAGCAGTCTAGAGTTAGTCTCTGAATCTGGCCGATCTGAGGCATGTCTCTAAAAACATCTTGATTTATTTTCTGTGTGTGATGTGTATTATATTAACAGAGATTTTTTTTCTGTCACTTTCAGGATGGACGCTGCGGTATGTCTGTCTCTGATCCAGAGACTTTGAGTTCTGCTTCTCTTTCAGCAGATAAGTATTGTTGTGTGTATCTGCCGGACGGTACGGCGAGTCTGACCCCAGCTAAACCGACTCTGAGCCTCAGAGACATGCTGAGCGTTCTGTGTGAGAAGAGAGGATTCCCTCTGGAAGACGTCCTCATCTATCTGAACGGCAAAGACAAGGTCAGACCCATGGCATCTGTGTGATCGTTATCACAACTGGTAAAGATAATGTTTGAAAGGTTTGATGTGGGAAAGACCTTCAGCACGGTAGTGTTAACCGAGGCTTGCAAAAGTTATGTTATACTCTTGTAAATATTTCATATTTTACTAATAAAATTCACTTATGAACTTAAATTGTTAATGAAAGTCATAATTTAAACATTTCCCATCATCTTTCTTGCCCTTATAGTTTAATTTGTAAACTTTATGCATATGTAAAAGTGGGCGGGCATATGTTAATTAACTCACGACTGTGTCAGTAAAATGATGAGTGTGGAATCAACTTGATTCTTATAAAAAAGTTCATCATTGTGAAATGGAAGTTGCAAAGAAATCCTATATTAAGCAGAACCCTCAAGTGTGTTTTAAAAAGTTTTAACTTGCAGTTTATTAATATCATTATAATTAATTATTAATAATTTCTGACAGTGTCACTCAACAGCAGTAAGATACTAGTGATGTAAATAACATTTACTTCAGGAAACTTATTCTGTGTCCATAGAAACTTATCCAATCTGTTCAAGTAGAGGAAAAAGGTTATTTGTAAAACTTTAAAAGGTTAAGCTATTTGTAAGAGATGTTGTGTTACTAGTCTGTGTTTTTTGCACTGTTGTATTGTGTGTGTTTGTGTACAGCCTCTATGTCTGGATCAAGACAGTTCTGTGTTTGGAGATCAACAGCTCACACTGGAACTTAAAGTGACTTTTGTGTGAGTAAAACACACACACACCTTTGTGTGTCTTCCACCATTGTGAGATATTTGTGTGTGTGTAGACTGGAGATTGTGTTTTCTGGACGGAAGTTGGGAATCGTCACAAAGTCGAGTAAGAGTTTGACGGACGTAATTACTGCCGTTCTGCAGAAACATCAGCTGCGGCCACAGGACGTTCACGTTACACTGGTGTGTAGATCACTAATGTCTGACACACAAACACACACACACAGATGAATCATGTCAAGCTTGTTGTTTGTTTCTGTATTTCAGAGCGGCTCAGATGAACCTCTTAGCTTGAACACAAATGTGTATCGTCTGGCCGGCAAAACTGTGTGTTTGGAGCGAGTTAAAGGTGCGTCATCAAGCATTTACTGCTTTTCTCTAAGACTGTAATGATGTCGAGTGGTTTGTGTTGTTTACATACATACAGTATTCAAATCAGTAAATCATGTCTGTGTTGGTATTTATGTAGTAAGTAGTTGTGTTCATCAATGATTTGTGTTATCATATTTATAACATGCTACATTAAAAAAACACCATAACCTTTTTACTACTTGCATAGTAAACTATGTTATTTATGTCTCTCTCTCTCTCTCTCGCTCTCTCGCTCTCTCGCTCTCTCTCTCTCTCGCTCTCTCTCTCTCTCTCTCTCTCTCTCTCGCTCTCTCTCTCTCTCGCTCTCTCTCTCTCTCTCTCTCTCTCTCTCTCTCTCTCTCGCTCTCTCTCTCTCTCTCTCTCTCTCTCTCGCTCTCTCTCTCTCTCACTCTCGCTCTCTCACTGTTGTCTGCGTGTATCAGATCAGATGCAGATGAGAGGAACACATCATTACACCAGACATTAAAAATAACATTATGAAGGAGGTGTTAAATGGCATGATGATCTTGTGTTCTCACTCATTCCTCATCACTGTCTGTATGTGTATTTGTGTGTTGTTTCAGTTGGTTTGGAGACTCGAGATGGCTCACCCAGAGTTAAGCCCAAAACCCAAAAAACAGGAAATGGACGGTAATAATTTCTTATATTTTGAATTAAATGATTTAAGTGGGTGGTCAATGTTATGATGCCATTGTGAATGTGATTTTACCAAGTAGAATATACTGTATGCCCAGCTCAATATTTCTATTAACCAATCAGATTGGATGATCCAGTTTAAGGTCAATGTTTACGAACTTGTATAACCATTCATATTGACCTGTTGATTTCCTGTGTCGTGATGTCATCGGACTGTGTGTCAGGTCTTGTCGAGATGTTGAATCGTGCTCAGTGCAGTCGGGTGGATGATCAGCGCGGTTTACTCACTAAAGAACAGCTGGAGTTACCTCAGTTCCTTCAGCTGCCAACAGGAAATGGAAAGACTGACTTCCTGTGATCGCATCACATTATAAACATTGTGTTCTCTGATCTGAGACCTGGAGAAGCATCTTATGAAGCGCGTGGAGGAACTTTGACTGCAGTGTCTTTACCTGAGACTCAGTATTATGGTCACTTTGAGAAATAGCCATTATTATTATTATTTTAAAATGGGTCAAACTACATGTAGAGGTTTACCTGCCAAAATATATTTTTATTTATTTTTCTATCAGATTGTATTGTGTGCTCTTTATGCATTAGCATGACTTTATATTGAATGTTGTGTTCACCATGAATTTAGTGTGATTAAAACATGTGTGAGGTGGTGTGGGATATGACACGGTGTGGTGGATCTCTTTACATGATGTTTGTCAACACAGTCTGATATGAAATGAAACAGACGTCTGTGTGAATGATTTACTCTTCTGTCTTTCCAAACTACATGATCATGGGAATGAATGTGACTGAGATTAAAGAGAATGATTGTGTATGAGGAAGACTTACAGTTTTATTAATTCATAATGATGATGATGTGACCCACAGAAGATCAACACGAGGGTGAGTAAATGTCTCTCTCTTCATAAACTCGAGTGTGTGCGTGTATGTGTCATTTCCTATGTGATATTACTGCTTCATGTTGATGTGTGAGCGAGCGAGCAGTTGCTGTGGGCATTGCTGTTGAATACAGTATTGTGACTGTGTTCATTCAGGCATTAAACATCTAAACCTTCCAGATCTATATGTGTTCACAGTGTCCAGCATGCTTTCACCTTTTCTCACAGTTTATTTGATCTGTGCAACGGTATATATTGCAAAAAAGCATGTCTTATTTGCATCCTGTGTCATGCTGGGTGAGTGCGTGCTTGTCTGTGAAAATCTGAATGGACTGTGAGAGCTCTTAGATGTGGAGAGAGAGAGAGAGAGAGAGAGAGAGAGAGAGAAGAATGTGTGTATTGTGAAACAGAAAGGCTGCACACACCTTCAGTGACGGTAAGCGTTTTCATTCTCTCCGTCTCATCATCATCTCTGTATGATATGAACATCTCGCTGTGATTGTATGTGACTGAATAATGTGATTGTGTGTATATGTTATGAGATTGAGATTATTAAACCTGTGTGTGTATATATCATCAGTGGTGTGTGTGTTGTTGTTCTTCAGACAGATAGGACAGATAGACTTGAGTAATATTAGAGAAGGATGAAATGGACTCTGGATGTTTGTGTGAATTCTAGTGAATCTGATGTCATATTGAGAATAGAAGATCTCTCTTTGGCTCGTGTGTGTTTTATCATTTATGGTGTCTGTGGGATTTTGTTCAAGCTATAATGGTGTTATTAAATATATACTGCAGTTCTGACTCACTGTCCACAGCAGAAAATAGATTCAGAGAATGAGAATATGATTGACATCACAGCAATTAATATTAGATAGTTGTGTGTGCGTGTGTGTGGTAGTGGTCAGAAAAGCTGAAATAAGCATCAAAATGATCATTTATACTGACTGTGAGTCATTTGCGTTTCCATTAATGTCCTTACCATTAGTAATTAGTATTTACCAGACGTAAATACTTTTTTTACACTTTAATCTCTTCCTCATATAGGCTGAATTTATTTTTGTGAATAAGTTTATCCTTCAAGAGAATTACTGTAGATCCACTTTTAAAAATGACCTTATAAGCACATTTAGAGATCCAATAATGCACAATAAAGAATTCATGTAAGTGCTTTAACAAAATTATGAGCTTCATATTTCTGTTGTGAAAGCAATAATGTGCATGACTCGGTTTACTTCTGTCCTAAATGCTTTACTGTAATGAAGTTTTTTGCAGGCTTTTTTATTTCGTTTATAGATGCTGTAGACAGGTGTAACAATAATCATTATAACCCATAAATCTGTCTCGGGGTTAGAAAAAGTATTTTTTGTAATTAACTGTCACATTGTTGAACACATTGTATTGTTCAGGTATTTTCTGAACTGTTAGGATTTTTTATATGTAGGTATGGATAAGAAGATTTACAGAAATTGTTTTTTAAAACAAATTTTTTTTGGGTGGGAATAATTGGCAGAAGTGAACACACACTGTTCTTTATTAAATGTGTTGTATAGTGTTGTGGGTTGAATTGTTGTGTTGTAGTGGTCTCTAGTGGTACAGCAGGACAGTACAGACACTAGCTGCGTATCATTCATTCTCCTCTCTTCTGTCTGTCTGACTTTTTCATCAGATTTAACTTTTGTCTGTGAGCACAGAATTAAGTCATGGATCAGAAGGTACGTATGAATCACAGAAAATGTACAGAAAATGTGTTGATGTGTTAATTTAACTGTGCTGGATTGTGTGTTTTTCCAGTCCACGTCCCCACAGAGACAGGCTGTGAAATGCCGGTCAAAGTCCACAGATGAAGTTCAGCAAGCTAAAAAGGTTTGAGTCGTCTCTGCATCAATATCACAAGTTATTTTATACAAGTTTTAAATCCAGTGTGTTTGACTGTTTCAGGCCTTTCACATACCTCAGAAATCACTGCCGGGTGGATCTGATCTTGAGAAAGTCAAAGTGAGTTTCTTCAGACTGTGTATGTGACTTATCATATTGTATAATAATTAATATTTCAAATAATTAATATACAGTACACTACAAATGTGTGTGTGTTTTGCATCAGGAAGGACCAGAGGACAATGTGACTCCAGCATCATCTACAGAAGAACTCAAGTGATGCTGATCATTTATCTGTGACACACACACACACAGCAGATGTATATTAGTGTGCTGTTGTGTACAAGTGTGACTAGTAGATAATACACAATGTGGTTTGTGTCGGCTGAAATGTTGTACATCAGATTGCGTGTATAAACCTTCAGCTTTCATTACGAAATGACTATGTTTGGTTTTTACAGTGTTTACATGTATTACTGAATATGTTGAGTACGCACAGAGTACAGTACCGAATCAAAATGATCAGCATGTTGTTTTATATAATCTTGAGTTTTTTGTTTATTTGAGATTCTTCAGATGAGGACAGATGTGAGAGCAGAAACAACACAAGGTTTGATGGGTTTCTTCACATATTGCTGTACTGTAGTTCATCTTCTGTTAAGTAATAACAGATTTTAATAACTCACTGTGATGGGGTGAAACACATTTCTAAACAATCAAATACAATGTGATGTTTTACTTTAAAACGGGTTGTGGTTGGTGTTTTATGTTGACTTCACTAAACAATGCAACAATCTGTTTGTGTCACACACTGACCTCATTTAAACTGTGTGTGTGTGTGTGTGTGTTACAGGATTAAAATTTGACTGTAAATTCAGAGGTGAACAGGTACATTGTGATGTTTGTCACTGCTGACACGGCACACACTTGACAATCATTTACACTTCACATCAACACACAACTGACCAACACTTTATGACCTTACACTACACGAACTCATTTTTACTCTGATATTCAGAACAGTGTTGTGATTTTAACGTATTTAAAAATGAGGTGTTTGGTGAGGAACGAATCACTTACTGCTGCTCATAATTATGCTAAAGATTTGTTTAATCTCACAATCATATTTACATCATCTAATACTTCAGATTGTCTCAGACCATTTGTGTTACAGACAATGATCATGTGGCTTGATGTGTTTGTAGTTTTTTCTTTTCTAAAATCATCAGAGTACATTTTCAGCTAAAGAAGTTTAAAGAATAAAGAACAGTTACTGTCATCTTTATTCAACACTCCACCATGTGATTCCATGAGATTCACACGAATGAGTTACAAAGACACGTTTCACATGTGCCGACAAGTGTTTTTTGCACGTGTCCACATGTGAAAGGTGAAATATGTTTCTCTTACGAATGCGTTGTATGTAATCAGTTCTTATTTAAAACAACAAACAAGTTAAAAAGAAATGTTTTTTATTCCAGCTGGCAGACGTTTGTTGATAGTTTTGTTATATAACTAAAGAAATGCAAAGCAGTTACTTTAACTTCTCACCACCAGGTGTCATGATTTACAGTAAAAAGAAATGTCACATTGGGAGAAGATTGTTTTGGTGCTGTTGCATGTCTGTCAGTTTCTTTGCATCAGTGATTCAGTGTTTGATGGTTTAAACACTGATGATTTTGCTGGTTAATGAGTTACTGAAGAATCTCTATTCACACCATATGAACCCATATAAACCTGATGTGCCCGACACGTTAAATCCCCATCAGCTGCTGTGAATCCCATCAGAAAGGCAGGTAAGATGATTTCACATTACCTTTACATCTATTTATATAATTATTCACTCTTACAGAAGAAGGTTTTAATGTTATTTAATCACATGTTTGTAATTCACACAAATCAATCTTCCTGAATTTAATTTGAAAAACCCTTATAAAATTAACCATGGTTTTACTACAGTTTAAACTAAACAACACTACTACAGTAAAATCAGATGAGAAAAACCTTTTTTTTAATCATTTGGCACCAAAAGTATTTTAACATGTACATTAAACTTCCTTTTGGTTTGATATTTTCTCTAAAGCATGATATACGTGTTAACTGTGGTTAAAGTTTATCTGAATGCATTATTCTGTTGATTTAGTGTTGTGTCAGATGTACATTCACAATGAATAATTGTGACTGTCAGTACAGAATTCGGTCAGATGCTCGGAATCATTCAGACTATTATTCTGATAACCCTGGTGTTGTTGTAATGTTATATACTGTAGATATAGTGTACAAAATCAGGTGATTCAGTAATACATCAGGTAATGTTTCACATACATGCAACAAAAACTTACTCAAACATCATTAAACAACATCACAGAGAGAGTCAGAAACTCGAGTTCAATACATTCAGAATAACATCCACGAGACACTTCATCATACATTAATCCTAAAGTGTCTGGATATTTAAATACTGTCATACTCTTTGATTGGTGTGTAGTGACAGACTGTTTGCTGTATACTTTAATCTGTCCGTTTCATTTAGTAGGAAAAGATGAACAGTGGAAAAACAGACGATTTAACACCAAATAGATTCATGTGGGATGTAATCAATTACTAAAGTAATTATTTCCTTTAATTACTTTTCCTTGAAAAAGTAAGGAATTACCTTTCATTTTAAGTAGCCTAATTTAATGACAGTTACGTGTGATGTACTTGCACTAAAACAAATGTAAATGTGTTGTTGTCTGGTTATTTCTAGCTTCTGTAAGTGATCACTGGATTTGAGAATAATCTGTGTATGAATGTGAATGTGCAGACAGACTGTGCAGACAGACGGTGAGAGCATGTCGTGTCCTCTACCGTCGCTGTAGAACGACTATATTATCTGTCATTCGCTTTAATTGTTCTGACATTCAAGGGTTTCTGCTCTCAGAAACACATCAGTACATGATCCTGTGAGAGCATTTCACAGACAGACGACAGAGTAACCTTCACATAAAAACACATTTACCTGCTCTTATAAACTAATCAGAGAGACGCTCTGGAAACCACAGCGTTTGTGGTCATAAGAGAGACAGAAGTGTTGTTGTCATCTTTACTGTTTTCACAAGCTTTCAATTATCTGGATGACCAAAACTGAATAAGAAATAAATTATTCAGACAGTAATGGATCTGTATTGACAGCGAGTCATTTGTTGTGATGGTTTATCTGGAAAGGAATATTTCTCCTAGTTTACATAATCGCTTTAAACCTGTATGATGTCATTACATGAAACTCTGAAGGATGTGAAGACGTGTGTAAAACAATAAAACATTTAATAATGGCTGTATGAAATAATAATAATAATAATATTATCATCATCATCATCATCATCCTAACAGTACATGATTTATGATTTATGATTATGAAATCTGTTCTCAGGATCATCATGTCGTCCCGACCCATCAGAATCACCACAACAGAACAAATCATCAGCTTCGATGGTAAGATGCTTGATCAGACACATTGATTGCATTATTCAGTAGTGAAAGCACATTATTTCTGTCAAACATTACAGGATTAATGAAAGTTTTTGGAAGGATGCATTTACAGATGTGACCCTAGATGACATTGTTATTATCTACTGAAATGATGTTCTTTTATTCTGAATCAGTTGGGAATCACGAGCCCAAACGAATCAGTACAGCTGTGGATGTGGTCGACTGTTCTTCATCTCAACCCTGGAATACACGTGAGACAGTCAAATGATCTTTAACTCAGTGTTTTGGCCCATCTTTCATATGTCTGGAATGTTTATTTGTAAATGATAACAGTGTTGATGAATTCGATCTTACACTTCTCATCTTACAGTGAACACAAAGAGCGGCGACGGCCGGCGATGTGAAATGTCTTCACTTATGAACATACTGAAGATTCCTCTTCTTCTTCTGCTTCTTTATGGATTCGTGTGTTCTCTGGATGTCTTGAGTTCTGCCTTTCAGCTGGCTGGAGGTAAACTTGTCTAATTCAGATTAATTCATACATTCTCATTCGTATAGTTCTGCTCATGATCTGCTTTCACTCCAGTGATGGTTTGGTTAAGCGGCACAATTTTACATGACTTTGTACACATTTTGCGAGATGACTAATTCATGCGAATTTGTCTCATTCATATGTTTTGGTGCAATTTTGATTTGACAAATTAATATGAAATTAACATTTTTAAATGCTTTGAGGTTGGGAAAAGAAATGAGAGATTGATGTTTTCCAATAGGAATGATCTAATATTTGAAGTTTTGTCTGTAGATCTGAATCAGGCCAAACATGTCGGTTCTGTGATGCGTGTCATCTTTAACATAACCTCCTGTTAATATTTCCACATCTGAAATAAATCCTGTATTGTACATATTTTCAGGTAAGGTTGCAGGAGATATATTTCAGGATAATATCATCCTCTCTAATCCGGTGGCAGGACTCATGGTGGGGATTCTGGTTACGGTTCTGGTTCAGAGCTCCAGCACATCCACATCTATAGTGGTCAGTCTGGTCTCATCTGGATGTAAGAACTCTCTTTAAAGTCTCTACGTTCATCTTAGGTTTATATATTATATATTATTATATTATATATTATATATTTGACCTGTACAGTATGTACAGTAGGCCTGTTAGTCTTGCATGTACAGTATTGTGTGATTGTGCAAGTTTACTGTATTTACTGCCAAAAAACAGCTTAAATATTAGATATATAAACTTACATCGTACCAGGTTAGTAAATGATTCTAGCCATTTATATTCATGCTTTTCTCTGCATTATACTGTATACGGGATTATTGTGTGTTTTGACATACTGAGAGCAGAAGTAATTTAACTTTTAAAGTTCAGATTGTTGATTTACCCGGAACATTTCTTCAATGTGTCGTGTTACTCACAAATCTATTCATGAGGACGTGTGTTTGTGTATATAATGGGCTGAAGTTTCTGTATGTCTGTGAGTAAATGAAGTGATGTTAATGGATTTCTGGAGTGGGTGGCTGTTATTCATGTGTCTGCGCTCCAGCTGCACATCTGCGTAACGCACAAAATTACCAGCAATTACTGACACTAAACAAGCCACTGATGTTTCTTGCGTTGAAAGTGACTTAATTCAAGGGTCAGAGAAAGCAAATAGATATGTTAGAATGTTGTTTATGGACCTCAGAGCTGGAGAGATGAAGACTGTCGTGTTTCTGTACATCACTTCTGATGTTACTTCTAGAAAAAATATATTCATCTTTGTAATTTATGTTACATGCATGAATGATTTTTACAGTCATATGACTTATTAACTCGAGGTGTGATATTACTTTTCACCTTCCGGATGTTAAACCAGATGAAAAAAGCCTGTGGTTTGATGGCAGGATCTTTAATCATAACCATTCAGAATATCCTTATCAACTGAGTATCAACACAGTTTCCCCCATAAGAACTAGAAAATCATTTTTAAACTGTATTTGTTCATGATGAAGTATATTTCAGTTTTGCCGATCATAAATAGTTATAATAAATCTAATCTTTTTTATAATGTGTGTAGTGCTGGAGGTGAAATCAGCCGTCCCCATCATCATGGGCTCTAACATTGGCACATCTGTCACCAACACTATAGTTGCATTAATGCAAGCAGGAGAAAGAAATGAATTTAAACGGTACCCGAACCACTATATTTATCAAAAGGAAATGAGCAAAATGTTGTGATTTTTAATTATGCACACTTAAAATCAACTTGAAATCAAAATTGACCATCTTTGTTTAAAATCCACCTCAGAAATGTCACAGTCCACCGCAAACACACATTCTGCTCTGCTGCTCTAGATGGTATGACACACCCACATTTCACCGTCCAATCAATTTTCAGATATGAAATCAAGCCCTGCCTTAAACTCTTTCTTATTCTTCACTGCTTCACTTTTAAATTATGTGTCATTACAGCAGTAAAATACTGCATTTTGTAAAATTCTCTTTTCCCCAGAATCAAATAAAGCATCAACAGTGAATGTGTAGTGTGTGTTTATTTTTGTTTTTCTCTTTGGATGTGAAGGGCTTTTGCGGGAGCGACGATACATGACTGTTTTAATTGGCTATCTGTGCTGGTTATGTTACCTGTCGAGGTGGCGTCAGGTGTCTTGAGTCATCTGGCACGAGTCACTGTTAATAACTTTGAGCTGCACAGCGGAGAAGAAGCACCTGAACTCCTGAAGACCCTCACTGAACCCCTCACCAAACTCATCATACAGGTCTGTGTGAATGTATGTCTCAGTGTTCATGCTGAGATATGCTGAATGTTTTGTGTGCGGCTGTACACGATATTAACTGCGTCATGTCACACTTCCAGCTGGATAAATCTGTAATAACAGGCATTGCTCTGGGTGATGAGTCCATGAGGAATCACAGTCTTGTTAAAGTCTGGTGCCGATCCAGCATCACTGTGGTATGACAGACACACACACACGTTTGAGGTGATAAATGAGCTGGACAAATTCTGGACAGGTTCAGTTAGATTTGCTTGTTTTTCTTATTCAGTGAAACTCTTGAGTAAATCAAACTCTCTACCTGCACAACTTGTGTTTGGATAAGCAGTTTTTTTTTTAGTAAAACCTGTCTCTAGATGATGTGCTGCTTGTCATGTTCATCAGAAACTCCATATTGATGTTTAATCGCAAGAGTTAAACTTGTGCCCTTCAAAAAACTCCTCATCATTCATATAGAAATAAATGCTTTCTCAGCTTTTCTGGAATGTAACTCTCTCTCTCTCTCTCTCTCTCTCTCTCTCTCTCTCTTTAGTCTTCAGTAAACGTGACAGATGATGAAAATCTCACCTGGATCACACGCAACATCTCCTCACAGATCAACACAGAAAAATGTGAATCTGATCTCTCTGTTCAACTTGTTTTTAACCTCTGTGAAATGTTGATCTTAAATAACGTGACTGTGAATATTTTTCCCAGGCAGGCATTTGTTTGTGGATTCTGGGTTGTCCGATCTGACTGTTGGGCTCATTCTTTTGGGCGGTTCTCTGATGGTTCTGTGTACCTGTCTGCTGTTGATAGTCAAAGTCCTGAATTCACTCCTCAAAGGTCAAGTTGCAAAGGTCATTGAAAGGGTCATCAACACAGGTCAGTAACCGCAGGAACATTGATGCAATGACAAGAGTTACTGTAGTATTTACTGCTAACAGTGAGGATGTACATAACGCATACAGGAACATTAAGATCACTATACTGTGTCAATCTGTATAAATCAAATATTCTTTTACCACCAAAGCAGCATTTACATTTAGGTTGAACATTGAGTTGCATGAGCGTTCTGGATCAGCATCTAATAACTGTTTCATACAGTGAAGTCTAAGAGACTGAGCTTCTGTTTTGCATTTTTTAAAGTGACACATATGTGACACGTTATCATTTTAACAACTTGACTGACAAGTTTCATTTACAGTATATAAAAATGTTATTGGAATTTCACAACATCTTAATATTCGTAACGTCCCCCTTTAGCTTTAACATGTTGACACTGTCACGCTGGACTTCACAAGGTTTGTTCAAACGCTGATGATCCGTGTTATTCCTGCATGACTTCCAAAGAGCATCATGTGAAATCTGACCTTTCGTACAAAGATGTTAACATGCTCAATGTCTCCAATTAACTGACATTTTACCCAGAAATACTGCAGAGGTTTTACATCATAACATCATTTTACATACTTTATCTTTGTTTCATGTTTTAATACGTTGACCCTCGCTGTATCTGAATCTTCGTGATCAAAAGTTTTTGCGTTCGTACAGATTTTCCGTATCCTCTCGGGTGGCTGTCAGGATATCTGGCCATGGTAATGGGAGCAGGAATGACCTTTATTATCCAGAGCAGTTCTGTTTTTACATCTGCTATGACTCCACTGATAGGTGAGTCTCATAATGTTATTCACAGTTTCTGTCCGTATAGAAGAGAAGATATTACTGAAAAACGCATTCATACTAATAATCTAAATAGGTCTAAATAAAAGCAAATAAACTGGCAAGCAAACGGTCAACTGAACAAGAACCTGCAGACCTTTAAAACATGTTCTTTATTTGGTAAATAAAGTAGGTTTTGGTAAATGAACAGACACTGAAGAGAACTTTCTTTAAAATGTCACTGAAATAATGTTTCTGACAGCTTTAGAAAAATCTGCCAAGGGAATTATGTCGTCACGGTTGGATGTGCATAAGGAAACTAAAGAGATCTTTATGTGCGTCTGAAAACTAAAAGCTTTGCAAGGTTGTTTTGGAAGTTCTTAGTTGAAAGACTGAAATAGTTTTTTTTAGACTGTACTGTACTGTCAGTAAAAGTATGATTATGAAACCATGTTTGACGATTATAGCAAAACAAACTGTTCAAATTAATGAACAGTGATAATCAGCAGATCAGATTAAAGTTTAATATTTGGTGAACACAAACCAACAAATATAATCAGCAGCTTCTCGTTCAGTAGTAATAATTGTCTAGTTAGGTAATTCTAGTTAAATATTAACTGTATATATTAACAACTCTTGAGGGATTAGACTGATAAATGATGGAACTTTCCCTTTAAATGATTTCAGTATTAATCTACTTCATCAAGTGTCACATGATTATGCTAACGATTAACTTATTAGCCAATGGGATTTCCCTCTGAGATCATAACTTATTAAAGCATTTAGTAATTATTATTCATTGTCTAAATGAGAGTTAAACTGTCATCAGAGCTGATTAAGGTTCAAGAACTCAAAAACCTCAATGTCAAATTATTCTTATTTATTATGAAGAAACATTTTATGTTAAAGTTTAATGTTTCAGTAGTTAATTGAAAACTGTACAGTGGGCGATTCCAGTTTTATGAATGTGAGATTTTCAGTCAAAACTTGAAATATAAATTGTCACAGAATTAATTAATTACAAATATATTAAATCATCTGTTTATATTTTAAGACATCAGACTTCATAGGATTTCTATTAAATTAAAACACACAAGCAGAAGCAGTAGGTTGTCATTTGTATGGAACTGCCCAGCTGTACACATATGAGATGATGAAGTTATTATCTTTAGCATCTTTCAGTTGAAAGTCTATGGACACAAATGCTTGTTTTTTTCCAGCAGGGATATTGTATGTTGCTTTCAAACTCTGTTATAGGTTACAGTCATTTTTGTATAATATAATAGCTGTACCCCATGTGAATATTTCATTATTGAGATCTGTATCGTATTATGACCCTTACAGGTATTGGTGTGATCAGTCTGAACCGGGCGTACCCTTTGACCCTGGGTTCAAACATTGGCACAACCACCACAGCAATCCTGGCGGCACTGGCCAGTCCCAGAGAGAAACTGTCTGCCGCCTGTCAGGTACGTGATAGATTCATCTCATACAGCTCAGGGAAATTTCCAATTTCACACTGAATTTACGATTAGATGCAAGAAATGATTTTATTATTAACTTTTCCATCTGGTTAATATATGGAGGAAATGCAATTTGATTTATAAATGTGTTTATTTATATAGCGGTGTTTGCTAAAGCAATCATCATTTTGAAGTTTGCTCTTATTAGGTTTATGGGTTTTGAAGCGTGCTATCATGAACTAACATGTTTGTTGTGGTTTAAATCACTCCACTATCCACAACATCCTCATGCATGAGAAGAACGGGCGAGCACAATTAGTGTGATATTGTCTCATCTCCTCTTCAGATTGCCTTGTGTCATTTTTACTTCAACATTTTTGGGATTTTGCTGTGGTATCCGATTCCCTTTACTCGTCTGCCCATCCGCATGGCATCTGCGCTGGGTGAACGCACAGCAAAGTACCGCTGGTTTGCCGTACTTTACCTGCTGGTGTGCTTTTTGCTGCTGCCGTCGCTGGTGTTCGGCATCTCTCTCGCAGGGTGGCAGGCTATGGTCGGTGTCGGAACGCCGTTCGCCGCCGTCACCATCTTCATCCTCCTCATCAACCTCATGCAGTCGCGCAGTCCGGCGCATCTGCCGAAGACGCTGCGCAGCTGGGACTTTCTGCCGCAGTGGATGCACTCGCTCAAGCCGCTGGACAAACTCATCACCAGAGCCACGGCCGTGTGCTGCAGTCCCGCTCGACTTCAAACGCCCACCTCTGACCTGGATACGGTTGTCGTGACCTCAGACCCGATAAATATCAGGCCAGATTCGCAGGTGAAGGTAGAGGAAGGGTATGATAACCCGGCTCTGTCTCTGCCGGAGGAAATTGAGCCGAGGGTGTTTAGACTTCGAGGATTAGAAAGATGCAACAGCACACCGTTATAACACAACTGCAGTCTCTTTAAAACACAATAGAGCATCATGGGATTTACTGTCATTACAGTTTAACTCTGTTTCAAAACCTAGTGAGATGTGACACAAAGACCAAAAAAAATCTCATTTAATTAGCTTTTCTGTGACATCTCTGAGCAGTTGTTATAGTGAGTTTGGAGTTGTTGTCAAGTGTTTTTATTCACCTGTCTGTATGAGCATCAGATCACTGTGTTTTGAAACAAAGTCTTTGTGTTGAGACTCCAAACGCTCTTATTCTGCAAATCAATCAAGTTTTATTCATGACAATCTTTTGTCATGGGAAAATGATTGTGTTGAGGCTTTAGCTGAAGTAAAAATGGGTTATGAATATTGTGAATGATTATTTTTTAGTTCTGCAGTCATGTAGAAATATTTTACATCAGCTACATACTGTAGCTCATTAATGATGAACTGAATCAGCAGATTTAAAGAGCATGTGCATCCACAGACTGTATGACACAAACAATGTAACTATCCCAGCATGCATTGTGTTTTAATTAAACATATTAAAAAACATATAGACTAGCCTTTTTATTGCATCTAACATTTCATTCTTATCTCCAATGAGAGACCAGATGGAATTTTATGTGAAATATTTTTTTTTTTTCTGTATTTGCTGTAGCTTAAGATGAAAAAATATTCAAAATGTGATGATGTTTTTAAACAGATTAAACTTAATTCTTCCCAAACATACACAGTAGTTAAAATAGCAAACCAATATAGTAACAAAACTTAATTTCTTTTGTTTTAGTTTTGTTTAAGATGCTTAATTTAAAGTCAATTTGGAAATTAAAAATGTATCTTTCAGGCAGTGATGAGATGATGAGCATTCTGAACTGCAGTATTTATTAAGCACTTCATTTTTCATACTGAACTCTGTGACGTCATTGAAAGTAAACAGCACCTGCAGAGGCAGAATCTCATGCAGAGTCACTAATGAACTGTAAAGATGATGCTTCAGATGATTCTGTAAATACACTTCTGACCCTTAAACTGATAAAAGAGAGAGAGAGAGAGAGAGAGCGAGTGAGAGAGCGAGAGAGAGCGAGTGTGAGAGAGAGAGAGAGACTGACTATCTAATATAGATTAATCTGAACACACTAAATAACAGCATGTCGCTTTTCAAGAAACATGACTCTGATATAATAAAAGTTTGTTTAATACATCAAAAACGAATTTCTCATTTCTTAAAGTTTAATGATGTGAGATTAAAGGTGTGACATGTTTGCCACATCATAATATTTTTTAGGTTAGGGATATGATGATTGTTTGTGTCAGTAGAGACAACAGCATGATGTGTTGTGTCAAGCTCTGTCTGTCACAAACACAAGGCAGATATTTGGACTGCTCTCTTTATCTGTGTTTTAAAGTACCTTTGTTTTAAAGAGTATTTTGATTATTTTGAAACTCTGGATATCTTAGTCAGTATTTCTGTGTGAGGTTTTGAAGGATCTGGGGGTTTGTAGCTAGTTTATTATCAGAGAGATATAGAGATCATTTAAACCAGAGACTAAAAAGAAACCAGATTTAGTGAGGTTACATTCTGCGCTCATGCAAGTGAATAAAAGACTTACAGTAGGATATGGTATGAAGTACATAACAACATTAAAACAGCAGAAATTTGACAGACCAATTTGCAATACTTTATTTCAGTCACAGATGCTGCAAGGACGAGCTATTTGTCTTTATAATAAGAGTCTCAAGTATCTTTGGTGATTTCACAGAAAGATCAAAGATAAAGTCCTGCGAGTATTTGCTTCTGCTGATAAAACACTCAAGCTATAATAGAAAAACAACTTCTTGCTGAATCCACTAGAAAGGACAGTAAAGAAATACTGAAACGTTATCTTGAGCTGACATGAACACGGGCCACGCTGAATACTAATATTATACCTACTGAACATATACTGATCCTCAGACTCATGATCTCTAAAGAACATGATTCAGCAGGTTATATATTCACAAATACAGTCAGGAACCTGTTATGTTCTGTAATGTACTGTAACTGAAAAACACACACAGTAATAATAAGGCAGGTGTATTTCTGAGCTGTGATCCTTTGATCTGTGCCATTAAACTTAATGTGTTATTATTCAGCTACAGTAGATCAGCAAGATTCTCATTAAACAGCTGTTTAATATAGCACATCTACTCTCTTAAAAATAAAAGTTCTTCGTCAGGCTTTATGACTCCATAAAATACCTTTACCATTTGTTGCACAAAAGCATCTTTGTTTTAGAATAGCGTTCTACAGAGGAGCTGCATTGTGATCTGCTTTAGAAATAAAGCTCGTGTTTGTCCCACAGTTGAGCTAAAAACATTTTACCTACAAAAACTGTTGTCAGTTTCCATGTAATGACTGTCTGTGCACAAACACTTGTGTGTATTTGATCAATGTGTTATAAGCAGGGACACAGTAAAACACACGCCGTGTATGATTGCTGATGAGTGCTGCTGCTTGTGTTCATCAATGTTAAGAGGATTGTTTGATAACATTATCATACTCGCCGTACAGTACATCACGTTAAAGAGAACAGGTGTATAACTACCAGCACATGTACAGCGTATACATTATTCCAAACCTATAGTGAGCTATATTTACACAACATTATAATGAGGAGAGGACTGGATCTAATGTAGAAAGAACTGTATAATTATAATTAAATTATAATCTGGATAATCTGATGTTTAAATCGGTTGGTTTGAAAGTTCAGATGTCTATGTAGATAGTAAACAGTGAAGTAACTCATTGGGTTTAATTGAAATCACACATGTAGCCTTGAAAATAATGCTTCACGTTCTTGCCCTTCTGCTCACCATTACTCACTGTAATGAATGAGATTCTACACACACACACACACGTGTGTACCAGCCGTCACCTGAATGACCGTAAATTAAATTAACTTTCCACACATGAAGTCTGAAACGATCACCTGGAGAAACTCGACGCACAGCTCGATATTGATCGCAATCTGTGAGAAATATTTCGCTGAAGGTGAAACTAATATACATCAGCCACTGGACCATATGTTCTTTGTAGAGAGAGAGAGAGAGAGAGAGAGAGAGAGAGAGGAATTAAAGCACCTTGTTTAATATTCAGACTGTAAAAATTTACAGCAGTTCTGCGGTTTTAGGTCAGATTAATTCAAGCATCATTTTTCTTTGTTTTTAAATATCTCATCTGCATTGCTAATGGAAATTTCCATGTACAGAATGAGGCGTTGTGATGAAATCACTGTAATATTGCATTTACTGGATCATTGCTTTTATAAGTTGGTTGCATTATAATTAAATATAGCAAAGTTCAATTTATATTAAAGTGCTGAAATCTGGAAGATAGAAGAAAATTTCATTACTCTTTCGGTATGTTGGTGTGAAACCAACATATAAAACCACTGAGAGAGAGAAAACAGACATTTATATAATTGCACTTTTACTCTCGAATATAATATTGACAGAGATGACATCATGACATTTGCCTTGAGTTAATCTCTGCTCTCTCTATAAAAATGATAATATGTGTGTTTTGACTGAATTCTGATCTTTTATTAAATACAGCAGACAGAAAACCTTCATATATTCCGGTATCTTATATAAATCTAGTTTAGATTCCATGACGTCGCAATCTCTCTCTCTATACTGTTATTCCATCCGCAATGTTGTGGTAAGTGTTGTAAGTGCGTGTGCAGCATGTAAAGTTGCATTTTGTGCGTCTGTGGGTCTGTGGATGTCGTGACAGCGGGTCACAGCTGAATGTGTATCCCTGTCATTTCAGCCTCATTTCCAGCGTCACTAAACACACAGCACTGGTTTTATTCAGCGCTCTGTAATGGTCCAGGCAGTGCAAACAGTTCAGCTCAATACCAGCAGCAGAGTTTTTCCCCCGAACCCAAAAATAGAGATTTTTCCTCCACGTCGTTTGGTTTTTAAGACAGAATGCTGCTTTGCTCTCATCGTCTGCTTTGAGTTGTTCTTGTTGTTGATGTGAGTCTCAGGCTTAATGAAATCATCTCTGGAGACTCATTAGGACATTTGTCTGGTTTTGTGGTTTAAATCATTCTGGTTGAGTTTTGGCCTATGCATCTTGTTTAAGTGACTTACTAAAGTTCCCATCCAATGAATCTAAACCAAAACACACACACTTAACAAGGCTTTATTCATCAAGGCTCCTTACGCTCTATTGAATGCTTCTTCAAAACCCTTAAGTGCTGTTGGTCTGACAGAAGAATTTCAATCAAAAGAATTTAGAAATCAAAATGTAGTTATACTATTTGTGCAGCGGTTTAATTGAGAATGTCCTTGATATCAAACACAAATGTCTTTTGTTATTGTTATTTAGTTTCTTCTCTGATCGTGTGAAGTATTTTCAACTTGTAGTTTGATGTGATTGAACAGTTTGTTCCAGAGCGTTTAGTGTTTCTGATCTTTGTGTGTTTGTGTTACAAATGCTGTGTTTGCATCAGTTGTACATTATGTAATAGTCATGCATCTCTATGTGAGAAAAACATGTTTGCTTCTGCATGTTTGTACACAAATGTTCATCAAAACTGTCCAAATCTCTCTCACTCTCTCACACACGCAGAGTCAGAACATTGTGTTGAGCTCAGGGGTGGTTCGACAGCCGAATACTTATTTACACTTTATTTTGTACCGCTGTGTGTGAGCGAGCAGAGAAGCACAGCAGTCGTCTATCAGACACCTGCACAAGCCCACATTAAAACACCGCCCGCATCTGTACTGCTCTTGTGCTGTGACAATAATACAATTATATTTCTTTCATTTGTTTATTCATATCTGCTTTTCTGTATTTTAAATAATGTGAGAATGACTCCTTTTGTGTTCTAAGGTTTCATGAACCTGATTCAAACATACAGAGGCAAAACAAACAGAAGTCATTAGGTTTTACACTTACGCTGAAAGTGATGGACATCTGTGTTTCATGTTGCTGAGAAACAGATTTCTTTTGTTTACATTGCTGTACTCCTTCATTAATGCAGTGACACTGAAAGTAAAAACACTAGAGATCAGATGATTTATCTCTTGTGAGATGTTGTGCAGTTATTGTGTAACTGTAGGTGATTTTATTTGTTTTATATAATTTGTCTCTTCCAACATACAGCAGTATAATTGAAAATAATGATGCATATATATTGTGTCAGAAATTGTCTGACAGTTATAATGTATGAGTTAATAAATAATCATTTACAGTATGATATGATGAAGAGTAGCCTATGATGCTTTGCTGCAAAACTTTTCCCTTACAAAATGTTTATTTTTAGAGACGAGAAAATATCTCACTGGTCCAATCTCCTGCAGTTTTATGGTCACTTTTGACTGGCTGTCACGGGGGTACGATTCACATCATACAAATTCATACAAATTAGCCAGTATAACATATATGAATTCCCATGTGATCAGGCTGGTTATTTTTAAGTGCAAGGACCCTGTACAGAACTTCCAGATTGTTCTTTTTACTCGTCCTCTTTTTCTAATCTTTCTTTCTCTGGAACGCACACAGACGCACTTTTCAGAGCATACCGTAAAAACAATCGATAACTTTATTTTTGCTTTGTCTCAAGCTTGAAGAGGTGTAGTGTTATGCATTAATGTTGTAAATCGCACGCACACACACAGAGTCCAGTATGTAATTGTTAATGGGTCGACTGTAATAAATGAAGCTTGGTTTGGGTTTGTGGCCCGGCTCCACATTAAGAGCGGATTACAGGCTGTCACCGCTGGGGATTGTAAAATATTTAATCATTTATTTTATTTGCCGTCTACATTCATTTTCATAAACGTGATCATCACAGATTAACAATTCATGTAGTTTGTTCTGTGATGTCAGACATTTGACTTGAGTCTTGAGTTTGAGGACAGGCGTTTAGAAACAACGAGTAAATGAATGTTGAATAATCGGACTTCAACTTCTGCTTCTCATTAACATATTTCATAAATATACAGTTGATGCAATGTTTTCCTCCTCACGGCCATAAAATAATAAATTTCTGCATAAACATACTTAAAATTCTACAGCATGCAGGATCATCTCTACAAACATGTCTATGACAGCAGTTTTACAGAGAACGCTGCCATGTGCATGTGTGCAACTTTCAGGAGGTCAGACGGGATAAACACAGATTTCATGTTGGATATTTTGAAATGGAAATTCCACGAGGCAGCACCAAGCGTACACAAAGGTCAGCTCAATGTCTCTCTCTCTCTCACTCTCTCACTCTCTCACTCTCTCACTCTCTCACTCTCTCTCTCTCTCTCTCTCTCTCTCTCTCTCTCACTCTCTCTCACCTCCCTCTAGGTGTGTGTGTGTAAGACATGTTACCATCTGACTGGAACAATACAAATTCCCCTGACTGTTGTTTTTTTTAGTATTTCTTGAATATATTAAAGCACAACCCTGAGACTAAAGAATGCCTGTGGATATTTAAAGAAACAGTTTCTCCAAAAATACATATTTTATTATTATTTACTCATGAGTCTTCATGTCAGCCTAAACCCGTTTCTCTGTTCTTTACTTTCTTAACTCAAACACAGTATTTATGAGATCCTCAAGCTATCGATTGACTTCAGAAGACTGTAGCACAGCGCTCATATGGACTGCGGAAAGAATACAGATGTGACATCTGACTTGACATCAGGGTGAGTAAATAATGAAAATTCAGCAAAACATCCCAGTGAAACAGACCGAATCATCACAGGCAAAAGTGAAACAAAGCAGGATGATGTGTATTTAAAAAAAACAAGACATTTTAAAGCTTTGATTTCCCTTGGGCTCTTGATAAGATTGAGATATTGAAATGAATCAGATGTGAGAGGTGTGTCAGGGATATGAATGCTTGTTTTGCATATCTCTCAGATGTGCTGAAAAATCTAAATAAAAAGTGTTTTATGAGCAAGACCTTTAAAGATATGCATAATGTATACTCTGTGTGCATGTGTGTGTAATGATGTGTGCATGTGTTCGTGCACGTGTATGTGTGTGTGCCTGTAGAGAACTGACCTTTAGATCAATTAATCACAGCGCTGTAGTCTATAATTATATACTGATACTGTACATAAAATCAAGGCCAAATGTAGTCAGAATAGATGTTTACATCATGTAAACCTGCATGTAGCTTGTCAATAAGTAAAAAAACCTCAAATATTTGTTATTAGGCAAGTTACCATAATAATGTTCTGTAACCTTATCTTCATTCATCTGTGAAAATCAATCAGAAACCCAAAACATTAAAGGTTCAGACGTGTGGCGATGGATATATTTGGTTGAATATAGCTTGAGGGCTCAGCGGTGAAGAGAGAGAGAGAGAAAGTTACTGCAACATTTAATGTTTGTCAGAGTTTAACCTGAAGGTCGTTCACTATTCTCTTTTCATTGGCCTTTATCCCGTGCTGTTTTAAAATCGTCTTGAGATATTTCTATCTGCCCTCCCGACCAGAACAAACTTCAGTGTACAAATACAATATCAACAAGCCAAACGATTTTGGGCTAAAACACACAAACACACAGTGATATATGAATGTGAAATATATATCAGAACAATATCTGTGCAACATCATATCATCTTTCACTGTGTAATTTAATGTCTATACAGTCCCATATCTGATATTTATCTGCTTCACTGAGCTATACAACGTTTGTGCAATATAAAATCTGTGCAATACCTTATCTGTCAATGTGCAACACAATATCCTACAATAAATGTCTGTTATTTAATTGCCATTCTGAGAAGTGCAATGCACATTTGTGTGAGAAATGTGTGAGCGGACAAGTGTGGTGTGTATGTGTATGTTACAGCTATTTTTATATTATGTGTGAAGTGTTGTATGTACAGTATGTGTGTTTAATGTATTTCCTCTTTGTTTTTATAGTATATTTGAGTACCGTTTTAGGAAGCGCACCTGAATTTCATTGTATGTGTCATACAATGACATTAAAGAAATCTAATCTAATCTAAACAATACTGTAGAAATATTTTTTAAAGCCTAGCTAATAAACATAATTGATGACTGATTCTTGTGTATTATTAGCTTGTGATAAAACACACAAACAAGCATCTCATACACATACTGCCCATTGAAGGCCGTATACTGTACAGAGACTAGAATACTGGTTGGATCTTGACCTTATAGGCCAGTGGCAGTGAGTAACCCAGAACACCTTAGCAACCGTACATTGTTGATGTTGTTGTATCTAAATCTTTTCTCAGTGTTTTATTTGTTTACTGTCAGAATATGATCACATTATAAGTTGATGCTTTCACCTTTTACTGCTTATTAAAAGTCTTTAAAAGACATTAGTAAGTTTGACACATTTGGGTCATTGGGGTGTTACTGCTACATTTACTTGATTTAAACATTAATAAAAGGACAAAAACAAGAGGGCTGATTTGCATTCAGGGTTAATGGACACTCTTAAATGATGTTTATTTAACATCTGTATCCTTAGAAACCAGCAGCAGGAGGAAGACGAAATATCTGAAAGGTCTCGGGGAGTTTACACTTCACACATTTTATTGTTTGTTCATTAGTTAATGAAAAACTTTTGTATCATCATTGCTAGTGTTTATTAAGGAGGAAGTGAGAGAGAGACTTAACCTTTTTCGGATTCACTATTGCTGGATATAATATACAGAACAGCTTTATGAAATTATGAGAATAGACAGAAACGCTTGAATCATCTGCCTTTTAGCCATTCAGGAATCTGTGAAAAACAATTCTTCCAACAATAAATATTGCAAAACTCTGACATGCAATATTCCCTTATGCTGATGTATCAGTTATTAAAATCTGCCTGTATTTTGTATTGAGATTTGTTTTGGCAAATTCACCTGCAGCTTCACGTTTGCATTCCGGACACACAGTACGATTTATACGCACGACTCTGTTTGTGTGTCTTATAAGCACCTGAGTATCGAGCATCTCTCACAGCGTTCCATAATGAAAAACACATAATTTGGCATTCTAAGACACTAGAGCCATTAAAGCAATAGAGGAATGTCCATGAGCGAAGTGTTTGGTCTGTGATGTGATTAACAGAACCGACCCGTCTCATTTTTACTTTGGAGAAAATGAAAAGGTTTCTGTAAGTGATGTTTACATGCTGTGATCTTCTAGATGGTTGCCAAGATGTTGCTATGAGGTTGCTAAGGTGTTCTGAGAGTTTTTTTTTAGGTAATCGCTAAGTGGTTTCTATGGGATATTTTAGTAGTTTATTTACCCATCAGGCACACTCGTGCTTGATGAATCATTTGTTGGGTGTTGTACAGATGTGCAGGACGAGTGATGTGATGAAGTTTATAATTTGGCTTTAGGTCACAGTAATCACACTAACATACTCGCTGTGATGGAGTTTTGGTTCATCTGCCAGTTTAATGCTGTTTATGGTCACAGAAAACAGACTGCGTTTCAGCATGTGTTGACATGTAACTGTGTGTGTGTGTGTTTGATTGTAGTCAACATGATGATTTCAGGACACAGGTATCGGTGTTTTTCAAGAACTGAAGATAGTCAGTGATGTCATTCAGTCTGATGCTCATCTCAATCAGACACATCTTAGTCTGAATGTTTTGCTCTGTTGTGTTTTAATCCTGAGCTTGACCTGTGCTGTGATACACTGATTTTCAGCCATATTTAGAGTTTGAACAGTATTTATTCAGCACAACATCTGGAGCTCATTTCATTCAGTCTGAACCAGCCAGATAAACAACAAGTGTTTGTGCTGAGAGCAAACCAGTACATACTGATCTTTATTATTCATTTTAGTTCATTTTGTTCACCTTGGTTTTATTTGTTCTTATAAAATCTGTTTTAAATATTAGAAATGACACATTACAGAAGTGTTTGTCAGATACTGTTTATCAGTGTCTTCAACATATAGTACAGAAAAACATGGCTGGCATTAATGAGGGCTATTGTCATGCTAGAAATTTTTATTGGATATAAATTTGGGTGCACTCATGTAGAATATAATAAATGTGTAAATATTCTAACTGATAATTTTGCGTCAGGATACATTTACAGATTTTCTTCTGAACTCAAATTTCAAAATGCAGCAGTAAAATCAGTACAGAATATTCTGTACTGTTAATACAGTATACTGTGCTCTATTTTTTTTACAGATGTTTTATAAATCTAAGAAATAATTCTAATAATCTAATTATTTACTGTAATTGACTTATAATGGAGATGGACATTTATTTTGCATCCTAAATAAACCAGCAGACAGACTTTTTGAAAACTAATAAAACAGGTGAGAAAATCCTTTTAACTTATAGTGAATAACAGGTTAATCTAGTGTTTTGTAGCATAGCGAGAAGAAATTGTAGGTAAATTCCAGCTTTGTGTTACTCATCTGTCACCAGCAGCATTAGAGGCATATAGTGTAATTCATATTACTGACAGCCCTATATGTGTGATGTATTTTACATTCTTCCACCTGGAACCTTCAGCAGAATAAAATAAGGGTACATGACATGAAATGGGGTGAAACAGTCTGACAGCCTCATGCCAAACTGTTATCGTGACCCGTGAGCGTCGCTTAAATGATGAATAATTCATGCTCACTGAGTCTACTGTAACGAATTCTGTCTTTTAACATCACTTCTGTACATTCAGAGAATAAAACTTCAGCTATGAATAAGGAACGCTTGTGTCCTGTGTAAAAGTCAATTTGTTTGTTTGTTTGTTTAATTCCTCTAGAATGCTCAATCCACAGAGGAACTCCAGATTTTTGAAAGGTCAGTCAAGTGTCTTTAATAGTAAAATTAATTTTATCTACAGTAATAAATATTAAATATTGTTTGTTAATGTGTTTTCATTTATCTAGGGTAACTGGATTATCTTTGATGTATTTTGACTTGGTAAGTGATCATTCACTGTATAACAGTCACCCGAAAAACCCTTAAAACAGCAGAGGAATGCTCGAAAAACACCCCAGAACACCTCAGCAACCACATAACAACATCCTGACAACATTCTAATAACCTAGTACACAAGTCTTTATATCTATAATATCAGCCTGTCTGATCATGATGTTATGTTAAACATTTCTATATTGATTTTAGTTGGATGTATTTTCTTTAATATTTATCATGTGCTTCAGGTTATTTTCTCTTTCTCTCATATCTGATCAAAAATGTGTTTTTGTTTAATTAGACTGACAATTTATCTTTAAAATGTCATGCGTTGTGTACGGTGTGTTTCACATTACACTGGCAAACACAATAAACATTTATGCACGATTACATCCTTTAACAAGTTACAGATCATGTGAAGAAAAACAAAGAACATTATGACCCAGTTAAAGTTTATGATGTTGACAAAGAACCTCTTTGTCATTGATTTGAAACAAATGTTTTGGACATGTACAGTATACAGTGAGGTCCAAATGTCTGATGAAAACTATTTAGCATTGCAATTATTTTGTCATTATGAATTATCGTTGAATCGTTGACCTGAAGAATCACCAAAACAAGCTGATAGATTTTTTGGAATACGATTTTCAGGTCTCAAACTCATACACTCACGGCATGTATGTGATGATTCTTCTGACAGTGTTTTATCTCCTGTTTGATATGATGAAGAATATTTGACCTTTAGGACAAATTAATTCACAAGTTTAATGACAGATATTTAATGACAGGCACAGTGAAAAATCTGAAACATTTCTTCTTCTTGAAACCTTATTTTATAACTTTCTTTGTTCCTCTCACACCACAAAATGTAGTTTTATTTGCAGGTTTAAATGAGAAGACTCCAGGTTTTACCAGCGTACGTCTGATCTCGTGCAGTTATATTGAACTCCTGGACAAGGATATCATAACCTGACATAATGAAATGGTAAGAATCAATATAAAGTTTACTGTCCATCAGTTAAGAGTTTGTATGTATGTGATATCTCATTCAGTCTCTGTGTAAATCATTCTTCTTCATTGGTCTCATGAGGAACATCCATCAGTGAATGTGAATGTTGAATCCAGACACTTTTACTGTACTGTCAGTGAAGATAAAACACTTCATTATTCTCTAGAGAAATATAAACTCACCTTCATTCATTTCATTCTAATTACGCTTTCCAGTATATTATAAATGAACAGCCTGTGTATAACAGATAAGAAGAAGACGGTAGTTGCATGTTTGATTATTTAAAGATAAAACACCTAAACTCAATTCTAAAAGCTCCTACAGTGACATAATAAATTATCCATTAGCTTAATCCTTATTATTTTTTATTAAGATGTAATCACTGTTCCTCTGATTCACCTGCAGCTTCATGATTCACATCATCAGTCTGAGGAAAGATGATGATCTCATCTCATGTTTTCATGTCGTCTCTGTGATCTCTCTGATTTAAAGGTAAGCAGAAGATCTGTGTTTTATTTAAGATTAATGTTCATCTGCACAAATGGAAAACAAACACTTGCATTAGGCTCAAAATATCTATTCAGATTAAGATCGTGTGTATTACAGAAGTGAACGGTCCCATTGGAGGACGGCACGGCTGTGTTTGTGGCCAGACTCTCATCTGAATGCAGGTTGAATGAATGTTTAAATATCAATGTGATCAATCAGGTTTGTGTTCGGTGAAACCGTTCGACTGCTTTATGTGATGGGCTTAATACACAGGAGATGTTAATAAAGATCAAGAGAGAGGATGAGAGCAGGAATCTTAAGAAGTCTTAATGAGCTGATGTTTCTGTTGTGTAAGCACATATCTCTCTGTTTAATTATCATAATTACAAGTGTTTTTTTATTTATTCCTGGCGTTATCGAGGGAGGGCATGATACTATAGTACTATATATAAACACTAACAGCATAACATTCCCTCATTTTTCTCCCTGAAACAGTGATTCAGATATTATGAAGGTTATAATGACACAACATATGAGACACGTATTACCCACAACTGTTTACAGAGCACAACACACAGAGTTTAGCCATTAATGACAGAAATACCTCAAGTACATAGTAAATGGACACTTAAAAAGTACACTTAAAAAACTGTGATCAGAATCTTGTGAGCTGTTGGTGTATTTCTGTATTATTCTGATCTTATTAACCTCAAACCAATGTCCACACAGTTTTATAATAATATCAACATATATATTTTTACTTTTTGGATTATTTTTAATTTTTTATATTTTTGTATCCAGCACACTGTAAAAAAGTTCAAACCTCTCCAAGTGACTTGCTGCATGTAAATTGTTCACTTTTCACTTATGGAACAACCTGTTGCCACAATAAATCATTGGCTATTGTACCAAGTTAAAAATGTAGATGTTGCTAGATGATGTTGAGTTAAGATGTGATTTGTTTTAAAGTAAATCACTATAAAACCTGTATGTAAAGTATAATAAGTGAAATCTTAAATCTTAATCTTTTCATCTGCAGGTTTGATTCAGTATCGCTGTTCTTTTGTTCATTTGTATCTTGGCAGTATAGTGTACATCACAATACACATTTCTTGTATTAGAACAGAAGCTCAGACATTTGTCCTGCCATCTCACTTAAACTTTACACAAGAAGGAAAATAATCCCGGGACAGAATTCGATATGAAGGTAAATAAATGATGAGAGAGTTTTTGGATAAACTTTAGCTGTAATTTAAAGGGTCTAAGGTTAAAATATGAGCTGATAAGAGCTTCAGTTTTACATATGAAAGACATCTTTCAGTAAATATTCAGAGTTGAGATTGTGTGACCTTTCTTTTCTCGTCTGGATCTTTCTGCAGTAAATCTCATCTGTGCAGCTTGAGGATTTCTTCAGAATGCTCTGATCCGGTCTAAATCCCGCTGAAGGTTTGAATAAATCTCCTTTATATAAATCTGCTCCAGTCAAACCCTCAGACCTTCACTAAATTCTGTCTTATATCACCAGCTGAGCTTAAATCATGACACCATCACTCCTGTTATATATAATAGCACAATGTTTTGCCCACATGAATACTAACGGTTCAGACAAAATGGTTTTGTGATTGATATTAAATCTTAAACTAACTATAGCACTGATGATAGTGAATGATCTACAATGATCAAAGATTACAGGTGCAAATACACACAAAGTCCAAAAAAATAAAAATAAAAACTGTGTTGCATTCGACAACAAATCAGTGTGTAAAATAGCAATAAATGTAAGCTAACATAATATTTTCTATTGCTCAAACTTTAGATTTGAGGTTTAAACATCATTTGTGTTGATTTAACTCCTGAATAAACTCCATAAGTTGATGAGAATGTAAAACAGTGATATTTATGCAGATGATACACAACAGATAAAAACATCTATAACGTCAGGCAGTTTGTTTTCTTCTCTGTAGGGAGTGTCATGTTTACTGTAACATTATCCATAAAGATGTCACACTGAAGAAAACACTAACAAACAACTGTGACAGTAACAGAAGCTTTCTTCTGTTCACAATAAAAGTGAAACCCCAAATGACGGTTCATGTTGAATTTTTATAATAACTATGTTAACGCTTCACTTGTGTTCTTGTTTTAAACAGCTGCATGAGTCCTTCAGCAGCAATTAACCGTGATAAAGTACTGATCCATCAGAGAACCGACAGACCCGTTCATTCATATACACCTGAGATCTTTCATTTCTCCTGTTAATCGTCAACAGATGTCTCTGTATCTCAAACTCTTTATCTTTATTCTCTGAGGCTTTGGAGCAGAAAGTTAAGCTAAGTTTATAGTGATTCTTCAGTTGAGGATATTTTTGACCTCTTATAATCTTAAAAAATTGAATTTGCTGATATTACCAAGTCATTTGTGAGAGGGAGGAGTTTAGATGTCTTCTGACTGACTCTTCTGGTTTATAAAAATGGATGAATTTATTATTTTCTACTTCTGATCTTCTGATGAAACCATATCAGAGAATCAGCTCTGTTATGATTTATTATCATCTATGGAAAATATTCATTAGACAAGGAAAGGTACATCCCCCAATGGTTAAAATACTGAAAAGGACAGATATATTTTTACAGATAAAAAATTTCATTTTTAATACATGAGAGGAAAGGCATGTCTCACGTCACATCCGTCTCTCGTCGTCTCTCTCCACATTAAACAGACAGCACAACCTCCCACCACACATTTACAAACTACACAAGATATGCACAAACAAACACACAGAACATACAACATTACACACATACAGTCACAGGGTCAGACATATTCCAAAACAATATTTGAGTCAGTGATTCTCAGGATTTTCTCAGAGGATTTTCAGCTTTCATCCACATAACAGCCTCCAAACACACAGCAGATTTCATACATAAATATAATGAGATTTTCTGCATCTCTAAAGTCTAATCAGTAAATTTCCATCACTGAACACAACAGTCACATTATGATTGACTGTAAAAACATTATTTATTTGTAGTGATAACATGCATAAATACACATAAATCTTTCAAGATGATCCAGTAAACACTCTTGTTAAGCAGTTGTTTATGCTTTATATATTGACTTCATATTTCGAATATCAGTTTAATATCAAGTAACTGGAAATGATCATTCTGACTAAAACGTTCAGTATTCACCTCCCACTCGACTCTCACACGCGGCTCTTTATACTGTTACTGTTTATATCTGTGTTAGCACTGCTCATTAAACACATTAATTAAGTGTAATTCATTATTAAATGGGACCTGCAACGATCTTCTACTTTTAAAGGTTTAAAGGTGTTGTGTTCCCTTTTGATCATGTGATTTGGTTCAAGTCATTTGCATGAAACCTATGTTGTGTACTTGATGTTTGGAATCAGATGTTGTGATTAATCATGGGCTGGTTGGTTTAGTTTATAAACTGGAATGACTGTGAAGATGTTGGTTTTATTCTGGTGATGATGTTACATATCATCCATGAACATCATGTAGCTGTTCGTGCTTTAGTGTTTGGCCAGATCTCATCTCTCATTCTGGCCAAAATCAGCTCCATCTGTGATCCATCAGACTGAAGAAACTGACCCAACAACATCTTATCATGATCCTTCTGTCTTCAAACCTTCATGTATGTCAGACATCACAAAAACATCCAATCGATACATAAAAAAGGTCTGTTTTTAGTATTATTAGGACGTTTTTACAATATGTGGATGATATACGTTTAAAACACTGAAAGTCTGTTTTTGACACATGTAAGTGTGAGTAATTCTGAGCATGCTCAGTGTGTAGTTTATTCCCCCTCATTATCAACGTCTTCCTGTTGTTATTCTTGTCATGTAAATTCCAAGATTTTCATTGTCGTCTTCTTTAAATGACACTGTACGCGCCTTTCCTTTGTTTATTGCAGTTGTTTCCTTACCGGTTTGGAATTGCTTGGCTTCGGTTTCTCCTGCGTCTGGATCTCTCATTATTCCTCATTGAGTGCGAGAGAGAAGGAGAGAGAGGTCAAGGGTCAACAGCACCGGCCCTAATTTCCTCACAATTTCCCTCTTTGTTTACAGGTGATATGAGAATGACTAGTACGATTGAAGCTCCTGAGAAAGTGAAATGAATCAAGATGGATGAGGCCAAAAGCTCAATGGGTTTTTGAGAGAGATTGAGATAAAGCCCATGAGACGCTAACAATGTGAACATGCAGCGGATGAACGCTGCCCATATATGAGAACAAACCCAAATCACAAAAGCTAATTGAAAGTGTTGTGTCTCTTCTCAAAGCAATGAAGCAGTTGATGAGAAAGATGATTGGGATGGGAATGAAGATTTGGCCAGGGACTTTAACATGAGCGCACAAATGTAGCGCTGACATGATACAAAAACAGATGCATGAGAGGACTGGCGTCTGCCGCGTGTCTCTCTTGAGCTGTTGGCATGTTCCTCTGTCATGTGTGTGTCATTGAAGTTTTTGTATCAAGAAATTGTGCTTGATTTAGCTAGTTAAAGTCGAGCTTGTGCATCACTTTATAGTCTTTAAAGCATTTGAAAGCTTTTTTTCTGGAACCAAACGGCCTGATGAGAAAACCTTCTAGATCATGTTCGCTAATGCATTAACTTTCAAACAGAACCTTATTGTAAAGTGTTACCTACAGTATATACTGTATATTTACAGGTTTTTGGATCTTGACAGACGTGGACACTAAATAAAGTGTTCTTTTGTGAAAAGAAGCTGTGGAACGACATGAGGGTGAGAAGATCTTTTATTTTTGGGTGAATTGTTTCTTTAATTCATTGTATTTTTATTGTAATCTGTAAACATTATAATGCTTAAAGGTAGGCATGTGTTGAAACAGGAAATGATGTCAGCAGTTTTTAAAGAGACAGTCAGATGACAGAAGGAAAGATGAAGGCAGTCTGAGGTCCTGTCTTTCTCATGCAAATCAAACACAGCTTTGAATCTCAGCCAAATCCCTTCACAGTACAAATACATTAAACACATTCCAATAAAAATAGAGCATTTCATATATCCTCACTGCTTAGACAATAGACTCTCATCGAAGCTCTTGACCTCTGACCTCCAGCCTTGTACTCCACCAGGGGCCTGTCAGACATCATACTGTTTCAGATTTACTGATCATGGGAATTGTGCAAAATCATAATATTCTCTGTGACTTTCTTTAACTCACTAATGTTTGCATGAATCTCACAACAACATTTTTAACTCCCAAATCAAAAGAAAACAAGAAAATGAAGCCTGAATGATGATGAGCTTCTGTGTCTTTAAGAGAAATCACTACCTATTAACTTTTGATGTTGGTGTGAAATGTGTCATGTTGTTGAAAGATTTTGTGAGATTCACCAATTTAAAAAGAATGTCATTTAGAAATGAACAGAACACTGTTGAATGTGTGTTTTTGTGAGATGTTTTGTGGTGTGATGTAGACTCAGTGTCTCATGTGTCTGCAGGGATCTTCTCTTGTTTGTTTTAGAATAGTTTTCTATTTCTGCTGTGTCTGTCACACACAGGGTTTGCCGAAATCCACTTCAGATGCACACTGGTGAATAATAAAACTTCCAGTTCCAATTTTATATTTTGCCAGTGTGACCTGTGAAGTGACTGTGAAATATCTGACTGATGAACGTCTGCAGTATAAAAAAAATAGCAAAAACATTAAGACATTATATTATAAATGCTGCAATAAATGTAAAATAATGTAGAAATAAAGTCATAATTACAAGAATTAACTTTAATGCAGTGCAAGGTTGACTTACAACAACAACAACAACTGCAATAATGTGTTCTGAACAGATACACTGCAAAAAAGGTAACTTCTTTCTTAGTCATTTTTTATATGCTTTTCCGGTACAAATATCTAATCTTAATAAGCAAATTACCTAAAACATGATCAAATTTCAGTAGGTTTATGCTTAAAACAAGCTAAAATCTCAAATGCAAATGTGGTAAAAAAGAAAATAACTTGAATTAAGTATTTTATCAAGAGCACATTTGTCTTATGAAGAAAATGTATCCTGGTATCCTGATTTTCAGATATGATATTTGTACTGCAAAACAAGCCTGAACTACTAAGAAATTTATATTTTGCGGTGTGAAAAACACACATTCATTGGCTGTTGGTTAATTATTATGAATTGTATATTTGGCAGACACTAATCGTATCGACCCGTCACTGAATGACTGTGTTCACATGAGGTGTGAATGAAGTATGAATTTAGACTTATAAATATCTCAACTCAGTATGCTGTTTACTGTGTTGTTTACTATATTTGTAGACAAATGCATTGTGTTTTTTTGTTTGTGTGTTCTAGATGGTGATAAAGAGTTGTTTAAGGAATGAACATTGGATCAGATTCTATGATAAACCCAGAACATTCTGCCAGAGTTTAGATTAAGATACAAACATGATGGATGGCGACAGGAAACGTTGTAAGTTTAGCATTTCTGAATTATTTCTCACATGTAGACTGTAGATAAGAGAATATCCTGCTGTTAGACGCAGATTAAACTCCAGATTCATCACTGAATTTCAGATACACGTGATTTTAATCCAAAGAGAGTTTGAGGTCATTCAGGTTTTTTAAATCATGTTTTTAATGGAGTTGGCAAAGATGATTATTGGTGAGGTCAGGACACCCTTCAACACCATGAACATGAGCTTCTGTGACCCTCAAAAACACCACAGATCTTATATACTGTTTAGAATAATTTCAGAAAATTCAGAATAATATCTACACGTACTGATTATAACATCAGCATACAAATCATCATCTCATCAATTATTAAATTAACACTATTCCCACTGAATAAAGAGATATGGTATGTCTGTTTAGTAAACACCACCAGCATTACATCATCAGAAAGATAAGGCAACATATTTACAGCATATGATAATGATGTGATAACATATGTGTCAAATATTTAAGTATAATATATACAAACAATACATACATCAGAAACACAATGGACCTATTTAACTCACACCTTTGTCTCGTTGGTATCCAAGTACACTAACTTTTGAACATGTTTTTATTTCCAATTTTAAAATTAAAAGTTCGTGTTAGTTAAATCTACTCGTATATGATATTCTTTAAAAAGTGTGTAAAATACATTTGCTTTGAAAAGAAAAGAAAAGTGAACTTGTTTCGTATGTAATGCAGTTTAAAGTATCCACATACTTTTTGAAGTCACTGTTGACTTTTCTCTCTCATGTGAGTTTCGCAGTCAAGCAGATGATTTTCTTAAAGGCTTTTCTGAAGTCTCTGTTGAAGATGGTGTAAATGATGGGATTCACTGAACTGTTACAGTAACCTATCCAAAAGAAGAGCTTGAAGAGGCCTTCGGGTGCCGCGCATCTCTCCCCGCAGATGGCTTGAAGGCTGTAGGTGAAGAAAAATGGAAACCAGCAGAGGACAAAGACGCCCATCACCACAGCCAGCACGAACGTGAAGCGTTTCTCTCTCATCTGAGCTACTTTGGTTTTCGACACCGCGGTGAGCTGTCTGTTGCTCTGCTCCTGGCTGGAGACCCAGGAGACCCGGCAGCGCCTCTGAGGGCAGCAGTGCGCACCGTCCACCCTCCTGCGCTTGGAGAAACGCGAGCCTCTGGGTTTGCTGTCAGACGCGCTCTCTTCTAAATCTATATCATCCAGCTCCTCCTGTCTCTGGTTACTCTCCGAGCTGTTACTGCTCGGGCTTTCCTTCTCGAACTTATCTTTTCTTACAAAGCACGTCTCGGACTGGGAAGGGTGTCTTTCCAAGCCGTTCTTGGCTACGAACACGGTGGACGAGCGCTGTTTGGCGACCCGGTAGATTTTACAGTACACCATGATCATGATAAAGCCTGGCGCGAAAAACGACACGAGGCACGAGGAGAGGATGTACCAGGGGTCTCCGTTTATTAAACATTCCGTCTCGTTGTGTTCGGTCATGATGAGAGGCGGGAAAGAGATGACGGCCGATATCACCCACACCACCGCGATCATGGACTTGATGCGCTTTGGGGTTCTCTTTAAGTTGTAGCTCACCGCCTTCGTGACGGACCAGTACCTGTCCAAACTAATGGCGCACAGGTGAACGATAGACGACGTGCAGAACAGGACGTCCAGAGCCAGGTAAAAGGCGCACCAGGTGCTGCCGAAGTACCAGTATCCCATGATCTCGTTGGCGAGGGAAAACGGGATCACCAGCGTGGCCACGAGAATGTCCGCGCACGCAAGCGACACGAGGAACAGGTTCTGTGGCGCGCGGAGCGCACGGCTGGTCAGCACCGCCACGATGACCAGAACGTTCCCGACGATAGTGACTAAAATGATGACGGACACCACAAGTATGATAAACGCAGCTGCCGTGTGCGTGTGTGGCCATGGTTTGGTGCTGCTGGCGTCTTCCTGCGTTTCATTGGACTGAGTTACATTCATGGTGAGTCCATACTTTCTGACGTTCAAGAATGAACACGGTGAAAGCGCACTTTACGTTAAGTAGTTTCACCGATGCACCCAAACGAGAATCCTTGAGCAGCCGGTGTGTTTTGGCGATGAGCACTCATGATTGCAGGGTCGTCCATCGTGAAAACACCGATGTTCTTATTATTCCAAACAGTTTACAAACTGACGCGCTCCTCCAGGGTAAATGTGCGTGTTTGGTTAGAGGCGTTCGTGAGAAGCGGACGCGCTCCACACTGAACTGAATAATGAGACGCGCGCTTGAACTGGAGCTAATCACGTGACCTCGTACTATAGACCAACCCCTCTCCAAACACACACGACACATACAAAAGATGATTTCTATTCTGTTTGTAATGCACACTGCTGTCATTCACTTGAAATATGATTATAAACCATTTTGGCACCAGTTGGTTTGTTTCACTTTAGAACATGACACTCTGTAAAAGAAACAGATCATTAAGTTATTTTTAATTATCCCATTCAAATTTTGAATATTTTAGGCCTTGGTTCTGCTAAGCTCAGACGTTTTTTAAGCTAAATAGAAAATTGTTTTGGTTGTGAACACAATGGACAGTTCTTCACTAAAAAAAAACTTTTCTTATTTATATTTTTATAATCTAAAGAACCTTTCTATTGCAAAGACACTTTGGTAAAACGGAAATATGCAGTAACAATATAAAGTAATAATGATGTCCTGCAGCAGTTAGTGTGTGTGTGTGTGTGTGTGATATAACCCTTTAATGGACGTACTGTTGAGTGTTGGAAATGAAACCAAAGTGACACTGTTTGCTTTAAAAGACTTTTTCAAGAGTCTTCCAAGTCTTTGAGAATTCTTCAGATTCTTCAACTGACATTCAAACTCTTGAATGTTTAGAAAATTGAGGGTGTTTTAGATGTTAGAGCAGTGAAGCAGAGAGGTGGACCAGTTCAGGATTAGATGAGGAGGACGGCTGATTGCAGGGTGCATTTTTGTCCGACCAATTTCAGGGTGTGAAAGAGATGTGATGTCTTTCTTTCACTCATCTGAGCAAACAGCAGGATTGGCCTTCTGTTTCTCTTAGATTCTGTTTGGTAAAATACCATAAACACAATTGTTTTGTAAGCGTGATGCTCTTGAGGTGAATTGTGGATTGTGATCAGTCATCAAAACCAAAGATGACTGATTTAGAAATCAAACACTACTAACTGTAAATCATCTGCAGTTGTTAATGGATTTACATACACTAACTTTATGTCATCTGATGGTTTATTATAGCAGCTTCTTTATGAAGGGTTCGTTTTGAAGGGTTGCTTCTATTACTGATGAGATGAGAATAACATGCTTCATGTAAAATGTAATCTCTTATCAAACTCCTATTAAGGAATGATTCGGGTTACTGAACACTCATGTGGATGACTGCTTCTGCTGAAACTCACTGATAAAGGATGCAATTATACACCATTTGTATAAAAGTTCTGCATTATAAGTACTGAGATATGTGCATATATGTGAGTTGTGCAGTTCTGCTGTGTATACTGTGATGATGTTGTGAGTTGGTGATCTGGACCTGATGTTCCTGATTCTGCTGTTCTCATTTTTTATTTCAGTCCACCGCTGGATAAACAGACACCTCTGACAACAGGTGGGTGCAAACATCACCAAACATTTCTTTCATTCGTTCATTTCTTTAAGAAATCAACTGACAAACTTAACAACTTCCTGTCTGACTTCCTTTTTTTTGCATAATTGTAACTTATCTGATGTAGTTTGATGTTAGCTGTCAAGTTAACATTGGATTAACATCTTTCTGTGTATTTTTCTCTCTCTCTCTCTCTCTCTCTCTCTCTCTCCTCTCCTCTCTCTAACAGGCATGTAGAGATGCTTTGACAGCTCTCTCTCTCGGTCTCTATTTCTGGAATCTCTCTAACAGGCATGTAGAGATGCTTTGACAGCTTTCTCCGGTGGTTATTTTTGGAATAGAGGGAACACTAAGTGTAGTAAGACAGAGAGAGGGAGAGATGAACTGTGTAGACAGTGAAATGGCTTTCCTGCAACACACTTTTACACATTATTGTCAGATTTTCCAGGAATCAACAACATGATGATTCATATTCTGCTTTATTATCTCACAAGAGTGTGTGCTGGAGAGCATGTTGTTTTTTTAACTCTATGCAATATAAAGTTACTAAATACATGAGATTTAACAGTATTTAGTATATACAAATATACAGATTTAACAATAAAACAATAAAGATTTAGCAACTTACTAAATACTGTGTGATATATAAACATTATATATTACCCGTTTTGTTTTAAATGTCATGTTGAAGAGATGTCATCATGATGAAAGTATGGTCAACAGATAACCAAGTGATAACCTTGTTTGGTAACAGACTTCTAAACAAACACGTCTTTACTGACTGCCATTCATTATGTTTTCTGACTATATTTAATTATTAGTATTTCATTTTTATTGGTTAAAAAACAAGATTCTGTAATTGGATGTTAATGGGATTATTTTATGTTATACATTTATTATGTTGTTGGCATTATGAACATAAATCAGATTTACATGCACATGCATTTATTGTGGCTGAGTCTAAATGGATTAATTGTGCAAACCCATTAGACAGCATCAGTTAAACGGCTCGTACATTTACAGTCCGACGTGTGTGTCTGAAATCTTGATTTTGGGATGTTTCTCTTTTCATTTGGATTTGAATATGTAATAAATTCATGGATGGACAGAGAGATTTTCTCACAGAGGGCTGTGTGTGACATTCATTATTAGTTACAGTATCAGTCCTGTTATAATTGACTGTATGCATTCATCTGCTGGTGTGTGAGACAGACAGACAAAGATCTTTAAGGACATACACAGGTTATTTTATTGTATGTCCTTAAAAATTTTGTAATGTTTGAGATGTGAAGTATTTCTGAAAAGACTAGTACACAGATGTTCTGGTCATGATCAGACACTTTTCAAACAATAGCAAAATATGTTCAATATTACATTAAATAATATTTACTTTTATAATACAGGTCCTTTCGTGCATGAATCATCTGTGTATGTTTTCTAAAGAAAAGTGTTTTTGTGTGCTTGACCTGTTTCTAAAGCAGTTTTCCTTTGCATCAAAAGTTAAATAATATTTAAATAATTGAATACACATATAATATTAATCAGTAGCCAAATAGCTCTGTTGTGTGTGTGTGTGTTCAGGGAATTAAACATCCACTCTTTTCAATTCTCATGGATAAAATAAACTACTGTTCTTTTTATTTCTCATTGATTATCCTGTTTCACTCAGAAATGTATGTGAGTTGAAAGGACAAAATGACATTTTCAAAAGCACTACACAAATAAATCTATATTAGAATGACGTTTATGATTCTGAAATATTGTTGTTGGTTTTTATACTTCCATGTGATGTAATAAATCTCCTCCAGTCTCACATGTGTGTTTGTTTTTCAGGTTGGTGTTATGGCTGATCTCAGACCTACGTGATCTCCTCTACACATCCACTGAATCTATGATTTTCATCAGAACAATGACTCGCTGTTCTTCCAGTGTAAGTAATGTTTCTGAACATTTACTATCCATTTGATGTTTTATTGAGAGTCTTTATGGTGGAGTCCATCACCTGCAAGAAAAATGACCTAAGAGATAATAGCGCTCCTGTTCGTCTTCGTTTGTTCACTTTTATTAGTTTTACATCTGTTTAATGTTTGATGAGAATATGATTCATGTTCAGCTCATCCTTTAATCTAAACACAAAACATTACAAAAGCATTATTGAGTTGACTTGCTCATAAACAAATAAATAAACTGTGTGTGAAGCATAAAGCCATAAAAGGGTAAATTCATTTTCTCTTGTACTTTAAAGGTTATATAAACGTTTTGTTGCTCAGGTAGACAAATATTACATCACAATTGATGTACTACAACTGAGGCTTTTAAAAACATTTGTCTTATTTACATTTACAGTCATAAAAACAACTTTATTGTCATGAATGTAATGTGCCAGTGCAAAGAATGACTTATAACTAACTAAATATTTTTTATTATTTGATATTGGGGTGAAATATAACATTTCCTAACAGGTTTTTAAAGTTTGACTCTTAAGTTGGGTGGGTTTTCATCTTTAGAGATAGGTTCATCTTTAGGTTACGCATTAAGAGTATCATAAAGTGAATATATAATTATAATAATAATAAAAATAGTTTTGTAGACAGGGAGCATCCACAAAAATCAATCTTTGATTTTGTTTTTCTTCAAAACACAATGATGACGTGTTTTATACTAATGCAGATACTCTTACCTGTTTTTAATTTTTTTAATCAGACTGATAACCATTCAGTTTGCATCAGACAGATGATATATCTGCTGTCATTACTGATGCTGCTCATGTAAAGCTTCAGTGGAGGAAATCCTGCCATCATCTGAGTCTCAATCGTCCATCACAAATCATCTCTGGCATGCTCGCTAGGACCAAACGCTGGCACTCTACCCTCACTGCAATTATGGGATGTTTGAAGCATGACCTGGCAAAATGATAATAATTATGGAGTAGAGAAATGAATGAATTAACATGGAAAATATGCTTGAGTTTGAAGACTCTCTCTCTCTCTCTCTCTCTCTCTCTCTCTCTCTCTCTCTCTCTCTCTCTCTCTCTCTCTCTCTCTCTCTCCAGCATATGGAGAAGTGTGTGACAGATGATGACAGGTTGTTGTGGGTCACTGTCACAGATGCAGCAGGTGTTTTACAGTTCCAGCGGTTAGATGAATGGATTCTCTTCTGCTTGTTTACTCATTTGATCAAAAGTCTCTGCTCACATTCTGAATTCATATTGCATTTTTTATGAACAGGCTTTACTGATGTGTAAATCAATAAACGTGGACATCTATTACTATAGATTTTCAGTACAACTAACAAAAACTTTAGATATAGATTATAAAAGATATAAGATATAAAATAATTTGGATTATATCCAGGCAAACAGCAGGTTATATATTTTCTGACCTGCACAGGTTATTGAAGGAATTAAAATATTAACTATAAGTAAAGTGTCCGCTGGACATCATCAACAGCAGCAAAATGAAAGTAAACACACCACAGAACCAGCTTTGCATATCAATAAGAAAGCCGCATTGCTCTGAGAAATATGAGCAGAACATGTTTAACACTCGTGATGAGTGAGCTGAAACACAGTCCAAATCACTATTTATATACCTGATTGTGATTGAATTGGAAAAAGTGTTTTTGTATTTGGCTTATAACTGGTATTTACTTGGATTTCTGCTGTCAGAGGACTGAATATTTTACCCATGTATGGGACGCTGGAAATTATCTGCACTGTATCATTTTTTCCAAACACATATTTAAGAGTCAATGTTAAACTAGATTTCAAGTAGGAAAATGTTATTAGCACATGCTCATGTAAACCTGCTCTGATGCTGAATGGGTTGTGAATGGTTGTCAGTGCATTGATATATGGTTGCTAAAGTGTTCTGAGTTGCTTTAAACATTTTGCAGTGCAGTAGGTGGTTGCTAGGGCTTTCTGCGTGGTTGCTAGGGCTTTCTGGGTGTTTGCTAGGGCTTTCTGGGTGGTTGCTAGGGCTTTCTGGGTGGTTGCTAGGGTGTTCTGGGTTGCTAAACTTACTCTGGCTCTGGTCAGTGTAACCCACACAGACGTGTAAATGACATTCTGATCTCGGTCACTGCTTTAATGCAAATCTATAAGATTTATTAACTCATATTATTGTCTGTCAGTCTGATTGTTTATTAACAATTAAACATTTTATTTTCTACAAAATAACACCCTTATATTAAACAGATTATCTAACAACATAACATTTGTGATTATACACATTTATTTCTTTTTCGACAGAAGCAGAGTGTTGATGGCAGTGCTCTGGCATTGTTTCATACAGAGAAGTTTGCATTTTAAATGCATTGTACATCAGTAAAACACAGATGAAGTACAGCATTCCTCCATATGTTCATCATTAGTTTTAATGATCAGGGTGTACAGTAATGCACTTATCATTATAACATTCTCCAAATAACACGAGCTGTTCTAAGAACCTCCAAAAACATCTGTTTCCTGTTTCCTCATCATGACACTGATAACAGCCTCCTTTATTTACATCACAACATGTCACAGCGTACTGAGATATGAAGAATTCCGTATAAGAATGAGAAAAAAATGCAAGTTGATTTCTCCTTTAACGCATTTTCAGATTGTCAGTGTGTAATTAAGTGAAATGTCTCCCTCTAGTGGACATGAACATCAAACTCACATTCTGATTCATGATATGATTGTTAAGCCAAACGTCAGTAACCCAGGTGTTTATATTCAGGATTAGGCGTTTATAATTCAGCACATACATCCCTCTGCTAATGACATAAATTATTCATCACATCTTTACCTTTACATTGTTGATTTTTTACATTTAATATTGTTCTATATTCAAACATTATTGAATCTACTTGTATCCCACATATATAAAAATAAAGGTTCATAAAGAATCATTTTTGGATCTTAAAGGTTCTTAATAGCGCTGTTACTTTTTTGTAAAGAACTTTTTTCCACTTGTAAAACAAAAAGGTTCTAAGGATTGGAATGGTTTTTTTGTAACTAATGAGATAAAAACACTTCTGAAGCACATTGATGTGTGTATGTGTTCTATATGTGCTAAATGTATCTTTGTTCTGCAGATAATTTTCATATATACTCATGTTATTTGCCTGTTTGATCACTGCTGTAATATGTGTCATGACACATTGAGCAGATTGATTGCATTTCAGAACTATATTTCATATACTTTTCATAATGAAATGTCTGTTTGGCTTCAGGGAACAACTGAAAACTGTATCATTTAAATCATCTTCTAAGTCACGATGAGCTTCAGCAGCTAGAAAAGCTTTTAATATTTTTACGTCTAGTGGTGTTTAGCTTGACATAAAGCAACCTGACATGTTCATTTAAACTAACCTAGTTTTGTTTCAGTTTCAGCTCAGGAAACCTGTCTCGTGTTTTCTGAAGAAGCCGATCAGATGACATGATCAGTTTGTGGAAGAGGAATTGGATTGGCTTCTGTGGAATCCTTGTTGACCATTCAAAGGAAAGGCCCAAAAAACAACACGAGAACAATAAAAACACACGAGACACGCACATGCAGATGAAAGATTCCTAGGAAGCATTCTTCACTGGTGTAACTTGTTTTAGGGGGAGTGACATCACAAGCTAACTGTATTTCAATCTCTCTGTCATGTTTCAGAACACAGACACGTACGTTCATGCCAACCAGTGAAGATGAAGAAATGATTTCTGCTCATAATCCGATTCATGGCAACTCAAGCGTGTCGTTTTGAAGAGCACTTGCTCTGTCCTGTGTGTCGTGAGATCTTCAGAGAACCTGTTCTTCTGTTGTGTTCTCATAGTTTTTGTTTGGCTTGTCTGGAGCAGTACTGGCTTCACACCAGCTCACAGATCTGCCCCGTATGCCGGACAGATTTCTGTATGGATCATCCGCCGTGTAATCGAGCTCTGAAGAACCTGTGTGAGATGATGTTACAGGAGAAGAAGTGTCTGTCAGCAGATGCTCAGGAGTTACTGTGTCGTCTCCACGGAGAGAAACTGGAGCTCTTCTGTCTGGAGGATCAGCATCTCATGTGCAGCGTGTGTTTGAATGATGATTCACACATCAGACACACATGCAGATCTGTAGATGAGACCGCAGACATGCTCAAGGTACATTTCACATGACCTGTGTTATGAGACCTGTCATGTACGATTGAAGAAATGTTGAATAAAGTCTTGATTACAAATGTTAAATGTGATAAAATACCACATTTAATACTTAAAGAATTAAAGAATTAAAGACTTAAAGAATGAAATAATTAAGTTATTAAGTTAACTACAGAATAAAAGTTATTTGTCTCACAGCTTTAGAGATACAGTACATATGCATATAGTGAAGATTAAGATATTTTAGATTAAAGAGACAAATCTGAAGTAAAACATGTTATTAAATCTGAGCTCCTACAGGAATTTAGTTTTACATCCTTTAATGTTTTTAACTCTCTTTTCAGGAGGATCTGAAGTCAAACCTGAAGTCTTTGCAAGAGAAGTTTAAACTCCTAAAATCTGAAAAATTCATCTGTAATCAAAAAGCAAAACACATAAAGGTAAAATAACATTTATTTTAATTCATTCAGCTGTGGCTTTATTTTAGAAAGAAAGAGATAACAAACACTGTTTTCTCTGTGACAGAATCAAGCTGAGAAAACAGAAGCACACATTAAAAACGAATTTGAGCGTCTTCAGCGGTTTTTAATGGATGAAGAGGAGATGAGGATAGCTGCTCTGAAAGAGGAAGAGGAACTGAAGATGAAGATATTAGAAGATCAGATACTAAAGATTAACAGTGAACTGTCATCTCTGCAAGAAAGAATGAAAACCACTGAAGAGGAAATGAAATTGGAAAACATCTCATTCCTGCTGGTAAGACTGTTTATCTTTAATGCCTTTGAGTACATGATTATTTCTGTGTTATTTAGATTTACTCATACTAGATGAATAATGTGAATGTTAATTAAATGTATTTATTAATCAAATGTAAAAGACATAAAACAAATAATAATAATGTCCTTTTGTTATTTCCATGCATGACTAATCTGACTATAAGAACTATAGAGGTCCATGTGAAAGGTAAGTCAGATTGTAGTTGGTGTGTTTTATTTTGTTTTATTGTTGACCTGAAATGTAACACATTCTCACTGTAGATGTGTTTACAGTATTCACTCCACAGATCTACAGAAACTTCCAGAAGTTCAGATCGATGTGGCAAAGCATGTGGGTAATCTGAAGTTCAGCGTTTGGCAGACAATGACAGATATCACACAATACAGTGAGTACATTATGATTTTAATATATTAAACCTTTATTCACTAGAGTCACTTGTGAAAAATATTTTCTTGAATGTTTGCAATAGAATAATGTCCATAAAGTGGTTTAAAATAAATGTTATTTTCTCTTTCTATCCACAGCTCCTGTAATCCTAGACTCAAACACGGCTCATCCGTGTCTTCATCTGTCTGACAGTCTGACCGATGTGACGTTTGCTCAGTGGAGTCATCAGAATCACGGTTACACACAAACACATGAGGGATACACAAGTGTTCTGGGTTCTGAAGGGTTCAGTTCTGGCATTCACCGCTGGGATGTCGAGGTTGGTGACAACACAACCTGGGCTTTAGGAATGATCTCAGAATCTGCCGTCCAGACGAAAGATCAGACGCCCAGTTCTGGTTTATGGCGTATAGCTTATCACAACGGTAAATACGGTCAGGGTGTATCAGGAGAGATTCTGACACCTCTCACATTAAAACAGAAAGTCCAGAGAATCAGAGTCCAGCTGAACTGGGACAGAGGAGAACTTTCATTCTTTAATCTGCTCACAGACGCTCATATCCACACATTCAAACACGCGTTCACTGAGAGAGTCTTTCCATACTTCTGTAATGTGTGTCCGTCTCAAGCGCTCAGGATCTTACCAGCTCAAGCGTCTGTTACAGGAACGGTTGATGTGTAAAGATAAAAATCTCCAGCATTTTCTCTGTAGAGAAACTGCTGTAATGTGTAAACCCTAAAGGTTTAGAGATTGTTATGTGTTGATCTGTGAGGAATGTCTCTCTGATGGTGTTCGGATTTTTTATGTTTACTAAAAGAGAAATGTGAATCATTGTTTTTTGAACTTCAGATTATATTTATCAAAGATTATCATGTTTTTTTTTAACCCATCTAGATTTTTCATTTTAGTACATTTTATCTTAAAAAATAAAACCCTTCCCGATAAATGTGATCATTAAGGTAAATGAGAAATATTACCCATTTATGCTGTTTGTGTTGCTTTTAATTTGGTGACAATGTAAACATTTGTACTTTTACATAAATATTTTTGACTGTATTGACAAATGTGACTGTCCTGCTAAAGAATTACAACACTTGATCCATGTCTGTCAGTTTAGACCCTGTCTAACACACAACACATTATTACAACAGCATGAGGTACAATTCTTTAAATATTCTGGATAACCTGTAAATTATGTATTTTACACATTTTTGAAGTTACTTGTTTATTAACCGTTTTCTGCTTGCAGATTGAAGTAAAGGGGTTTTGTTGACCTCAGACATAATTTCTTACTGTACAAACATTGTGTAAGAGATTTCATGTTATTTGTTTCAGCTCATTCCTTACAAACATGTAGTTAAAGCTGTTGACACATTTACACCATTCACCTTTTCTTACAGTGATATTTTTCTGAGTAAATGTGAACTTTAACACTCTGTTTCAGCTGTCCATCATTGAAAGAGAAATACTGGAGAAATATGCAGAACAGTCAGTCAGTAATATTGCCAATATCAAATAATCAACTGTACAACATCTGTACAAATGTAAACATAACAAATCAAGTCTCAAATATTTAATGTCAAACAGCCATGATGGCTTTATGGTTAGATAAACACAATCAGATTTTGTTCTGAAGGATTTCAGGTAAGCCTACAGAAACAAGTGATTTATCATTTTATCATATAATTTCAGGTGGATGATTTTTGATTTGTCTGTCTTTTTTATGGATGGTCTGATGTAAACGTTTATATTTGAGATCTCATTAGCTGTTCTCTGGTATTTAACTTCTGCTTTTCTTTTGTAAAATCTGTATGAAAAAACAGAAGAAAAACTTTAATTAGAGCAAACTGTTCCCTGTTATATCAGCACCTGTGATTTTATTTTACTTTATTTTATTTATATTTTATGGACCTTTGAGATACAAAGTCCAAATGTTAATACTGAATCTGAATAATTCTCTGTAAAGTGACGCTGGTTATACCAGTCTCATCAATGCTTATATGCAAAATAAGTTATAAATACCTGTGTGCTTGCCATGTGATATACTTCAGAAAAATGTTTTGTATGTTTCTACATAACATACATTAAAACTTAAAAACACCTCAAAGTTAAACTAAATGATCATTCTGCAAAATAGAATTACTAGAAATGCAAATAACACTATGAAAATAAGAAACACATTCATTTAAATTCATTCAAAACATTTCCAGATTGTTCATACACTTCACTTCATACTCACTAATGTAGATGTTGCAGTTATTTTTTCTATTTCTATGGCTAGTTGCATGTAAACATACAGTACATATCACATCTACAGTATAACCAAATATTCCAAAATGTATAATTCTGTATTTTGGTGGAAAACAAGGTATTACCTGAGGTTTTGTTTAATGTTCAGTGATCTAAAGAATGAATGTTACAGTAATCACCTGTCAGCTGACACCACAGCTCTCTGTCTCTCTCTAGTGATCACAGTCTATAAAAAACAGCATTAAACTTTTCATAATCTGTTATGAACTATGAAATGTCAATGTGTTTAAATGATTGTGTTTTTGTGGTGAGAGAATTGTTACATCGTAAACATCACAACTTCCTAAATTTTTTGTATTTACTTATACACCCGTGACACATATAATGTCATTTTTAATAATATTCTAATGTGCATTTTTTACATTTATAAAGGTGGTTGAGCAATGGACTCTAGTTTCTTTACTAGTAATTTTATTGATGGTAGTAAGATACAAAAGAAATAAAACTACATTTGTTTACAATAATGACTACTAACAGTGTCATGTTTTTAATGTTTATCATTTTAAATGGATTATACATACATGTGAATGCACATGTACTCTGATCCTGATACAAGAAAATATGAAGAATATATTTCACAATGCATTTTACCTTTATGTTTGCATTTTAATCAAGTTTAAATGGAGAAAAAAGGAGGAGTTTGTATTATTTACATGCAGGTAGAACATTTTTCTCAAAGTAACAAGAACTGCTAATGTTTCCAGCAGGACTATACTGAGCAACAACATAAACACTGTTTTTATCAGCAGCTAATCCCACTCCAATATCTGTAGATGATTTCCACACAACTTGAGTAAAATGTCCTGCAAATGATACACAATATAAAGAGATTAAAATGACAGCAGTGACCACAACACGTAAAATGAAATAAGCTGTAATAATTTAGCTATGACATTTTCTTAATTGTTAATACACACATAAATGAATATAAAAATATTTGTGTGTTAATTTATGTTAAATAATGCATTAACTTATATTATTAAATACCATTTACCGACTATAACGTGTTATGGAAATTAATAATCCAGCAGTTAAAGTTACAGTAGCCAACCTGTTGAGGTTTGAAATCCCGGTTTTCCAAACTTGTAATCTTTAATCTCGCTATACCACTCGTCTACAGCCTCTTTCCCTGAAATACAACACAATAAATATTCTCAGTTCTGCATCAGTATTTAGATTTAACTCAACTGTGCACAGGATGAGGAGTTTATGTATTGTAAGATGAAGTTACCTGTTAGCTTTATTGGTCCAGAGCTGTAAGAATAGAATAGATTTTCACCATGATCAGTGTGACTGTGTATGAAACTCTTCTTCTTGAGCAGATGATCAGCCCACTGTTGAGCTGAACGACACAATGATTCATTCATCATCACATCTGGAGCTTGATGTTTCCTTCTGTACTGATTATGAGTCTCCAGAAACTCCTGCTTAAAGCTCGCATCTATTGAAAATCAGATCAGCATCATAGTCTTATAAGTGATTTTTTTTTTTTACAGTGAACTTTAAAATATATGACCTACCTGCCATGACTGTTGACGTATAAGCTGTGAATAAAGGTAATTTATTTGTTACTATGAATTATACAAAATGTAATTTTTATGTACATAAACATATAAAGAGCTAACAGCAGACAGATCATATGAATATTCATTTGTTGATCATGTTCATACCTTCTGTTGTCGTACAGCTGTGAGTTGTGTGTGTGTGTGTCCGCTGACAGTGGCTTCAGTTGTTGTACACACGTGTTGATGTGTGTATATATATACTGTTAGCGTCTTCACCCCCTCCTTCAGGACCAAACATTAACATTCCTCAGTTCCGTCTCTTTTTCATTGTAAAAACTGGTGCCATTGGTTAAAGGGTTTTAGATCTTCTCAATGATAATTTGTTTCAGAAGATTCTCTAGAAGATTTTTATTATATGTCTTTATTTGTTTTGATAATAGTAGGCTTTCAATCATATTAGATTAGATTAGATTAGATTAGATTAGATTCAACTTTATTGTCATTACACATGTACAAGTACAGAGCAACGAAATGCAGTTAGGTCTAACCAAAAGTGCAGGATATAAGTTGTGCTTCATGTTAAGATTAATTACAGGTGTGACAGATATGATGTACTATAAACATATACAGATGGCATTATAAACAGAGATTAAGGTTATTTACGGGTATGACAGATATGATGTACTATAAACATATACAGATGGCATTATAAACAGAGGTTTACCACGATTTACAGATAAGATAGGGATGTACTATGAAAATAATATACAGATGACATTATAAACAGAGGTTTACAAATTGTGCAGTAAATATAGACAGAAATTTACAAGAGGATATGTACAATGTAGTGCAAGGTAGTGCGGTGAATAATCAATAGTGCAAACAGTGCAGTGGATGGCGTTATTACAATTTTCAGTACATAGTACTGGGGTGCAAATTGTGCAGGAAATGTATAAATAGAAGTATAAATAATCCGGAGTGCAAATGAACATGTAGACAGTCCAGTAGTGCATGAAATGGTGCATGAGTGTAACAGTTATTAATGTGATTAATGTAGGGTGTAGGTGTATATGAGAGGGTAGTGGGGTCAATAAGGAGACAGCTCTTGGAAAAAAGCTGTTCCTCAATCTGCTGGTTCTAGTCCGTAGGCTCTTTTGGATGTCCTCAATGGCAGGAAGTGGAGTTCCTGTGATGCGCTGGGTGGTTTTCATCACCCTCTGCAGTGCCTTGCGCTCCGCGACAGAGCAGCTCCCATACCAGACTGTGACACAGTTGGTTAGGATGCTCTCTATTGTGCAGCGATAGAAGTTCACCAGGATGGCTGAGGACATCTGATTCCTCTTTAGTGTCCTCAAGAAGAAGAGTCGCTGGTGAGCCTTCTTGACAAGGTGTTGGGGGTCCAGGACAGGTCCTCTGAGATGTGGATCCCCAAGAACTTGAAGCAGGGGACACGCTCAACAGCCATCCCGTTGATGTGGATGGGATCAAGTGTGCCTCCTCTCTCCTTCCTAAAGTACACAATGATTGTTTACAGGTGTGAGCTTGGTGGCAGTTTCTTTGTTGTCTCTCTCAAAGCGAGCATAAAAGTCATTAAGCTCGTTCAGGAAGAAGACATTTGTGGCTGTGGGGGTGGAATTGCTGGGTTTGTAGTCACTGAATGCCTGGATGCCCTGCCACATGCGTCGAGGGTCAGAGTTGGAAAAGTGATCCTCTAGTTTTAGCTTGTAGCAGTGCTTGGCCTTTTTGATGCCCCTCTTCAGATTTGCCCTGGAAGAGCTGTCATAGCCTGGAAGAGCTTCGTTCATAGCAAGCTTGGCATCAGCATCGGGAGGAATGTAAGCGGCAGTTATAATGGTGGAGGTGAACTCCCTTGGCAGATAAAACGGCCTACACTTAACCATGAGAAACTCTAGGTTAGCTGAGCAGTGTCTCCCGACAATAAAAGAGTTTGTGCACCAAGCTTTGTTAACATAAATACACAGTCCTCCACCTCTGGTCTTACCAGAGTCAACCGCCGTCCTGTCTGCCCGGAATGTATGTTGTCCAGCTAGCTCAATAGCATTGTTCGGTATGCTGCTGTTTAGCCGTGTTTCTGTGAAGATCATGACATTACAGTTCAAAAGTCTTTTGCTGTGGTTGATGCGGAGTCGAATATGCTAGTTCCAGTGTATTTTCAGTGAAAATTGTTACAGTTTCTCAGGAAGAACACCTATGATATTTCCCTATTCACTTTAATATTTCATAGTTAGTTGAATCTATAATCATGACAAATTATAAATTGATGGCAAGGTATAAGACTCAAGATAAAGTATTTTATAACAATAAACATGTACAAAAAATAATGTTACTGTAATTTATAAAAATACCTGAAATTAAAATAATTTAATAAAAGACTTTTAAAAAATATCAACAATTAAAAAACTGTAGTTCAGAATATTGAGTATAAACGCATTTTCAATTTCTGCGGTGACCGTTATCAGGTTAAAATTCTACCTTCTCACCCATTTTAACTTAAAATAATTTTTCAATGCAAACAATCTTATTAAAAAATCTTATTACCACCAGACTATGTTTCAAAATATAAAAATATTTAGAAATTTATCTGAATGGAATAATATGAAAATATGAAAATATAATGGAATCTGAATATCTAAATTTTAGCTGGTATAAGTAAATGTTGTCTTGACATATTTTTAATCAAACACTATTCATTCTAATCACAGTTGTGTTATTTAAGAATGGATTGTGCTGTTTTGCATTTCCAGACTGTAGTTTAAATGTTAGACAGTGTTGCGTGTGTAACTACTAGACCAGTTAAAATAACAGCAGGAAACGTTAATGGAACTGTAGTCACGCAAGTGTCTTTACATGAAGCTTACATCATGTAGTTAAACAGACAAGAACTTACAAGACACAAGAAAGTCATTAGGTGACGAGATAGAGTTTCTGTTATTGGGAGGTGTAAGTGTGTGTGTTTGTGGGGTGGTTTAATACTGTCAAACTCGATAGGTCTACTCTTGACATTTAGTTTTAAATAAAATAAAACAACTACACTCTGGGAAACAAAAATATCTATCAGGCACAATTTTGCATTAGTGAAAAATCTCTTTATATGATCAGAGTAGTTTTGCACAAACAGATGCCTTGAGCGATGAGGATTTGTGTACCTTTTGTGTTGTGTTTGGAGATTATAATGCAAAGAGTTGTGTGCACAAACAACTGAAGGTTTGTCATGTTTGTCAGCAGATATTGAATAAGAACCCTCATACAGAAATAATACAGTATATTTAACAATAAACAAAACACGGCAGTATTTTCAGCTGTATCAGAGCGCTGTGTTGGTTTTAAAAACACATCTGTTTCTGGAAAGTATGTCCTCTACAGTTCTATTTCCTTTTTTTGTATGTCTACTTGTGTCCATTAACCATGTTAAGAGCTTTTTATGACAGTATGTCAGGTCAGAGGTCAGTGTGTGTTACAGTAACAGCTCTGGAGTGTTTTCATCATAATGACCTCCATCTGTGTTCAAAACATCTTCAACACATAAATGTTCAATTTAACAATGTGTATTTTTTCAGTCTATCCAAGATGTTTGTGATTTGGTCATGTGGATTATTCAACAATATATTTCAGCAACACTGAAAGTGTGTAGTTGAAACACATCTTTATCCAGCTTTATATTATATTCTATAGGAGAAGTCCTTGTGTAATTATAGTGACTGCAAGGAAAAAAATTTATCAAGATGGAATTGTATTTGTGTTTAATTTAGCATACACACTCCATTAAAATCATCTGTATTTTTGTCTTTTATAAAATGTGTATTTTTGAAGAGATTTTGGATAAATAGTAGATAAATAGATAAGTAATTTCATTGACCTTCACTAGAAGAAATTCTAACAGTTTTTGTTTTTCCTAATTTTCTTTAAGACATTCACGTCTATTTAGCAAATGCCCTGTAACATTAGACTTCATTTCCTGTGGACATATAACCTGATCACACAGGTAAAAGGCTTGGATTGTTGAAATAAATGATTGTGTATAGTTGTGTTGTAATGTGTGGCATTTAATCTGTTTATTATTCTGAGCAGTTGTGATCGCAACAAAACCTGGACAACCTTAAACCAGCTTATATATTTATATATTTTTATATGATCAAATAAAAGTTCATTCTATATAAAGACAGTGCACGTACAGTAAAATAAAAAAAATAAACATAATCTTCTTTACGTGTGACAACTGATCATTTCGGGATTCCGTAGCGCCGCCTGCGTCACAACCCGGAAATCAGCGTTTCAAAACACTAATCCCGCAGACGCTTCATTCATCGAGATTGTGTGTCTGACAGCGACAGACTGCGTGCAGTTTTATCTTTGACACGATGTTATTCAGTAGTTAGAGCAGATCAGACAGTATCAGAGTGTAGATTGTGTGTGTTTGTGTTGTGATTAATGTTGATCATGAGGTTGAGTTCATGTGTGTTTGCTCTCCTGTGTCTCATGTGTGAGGTGCTGAGCATTGCTCTCTTCCTCAGAGGATTCTTCCCTGTTCCTGTCAAATCATCATTTTCATCTAAGAGCAAAGTGTCTGACTTTCCTGCTGAACCACTTACAGGTGACACACGCGTTATTTTATTGAAGTTGCTAAAAATATTGCTGTTATTATTTTGTTAAATAGTGTATGTCTTGTTGTTTATCGAGGTAAAAGATTTATTTAATAACAGGTGGTTCATTTGCATTGCATGTTGATTTGCACTGCTGAGTTGACTCATTTTTATTAATTTAAAAGTAATGATACATAAGAAATGTGTATATGAAGTAAGTTCTAAATAGCAATTGTTAATATATGTGTGTGATGTTTTTAATGATTTGTTTTGCAGGAAGTGGCCCAGTAAACTCCAGTAAAGTCCCTGGGCCGGTGTTCAGACGGGTGGTGGTTGTGTTGGTTGATGCTTTGAGAGAAGATTTTGTGTTTGGTTCTGATGGCCACCGGTTCATGCCGTACACCAGACATGTGGTGGAGAGAGGCTCATCGCACAGCTTCATCGCCAAAGCCAGAGCACCCACCGTCACCATGCCCAGAATTAAGGTAAATCACACACAGAAAACAAATCTGCCTTCACATGCAGTGTGACAGAAACATTTTATATACAGTGACCTGCACGAAACATAAACAAGTGATCTTCTGAGTGATTGTTAGATGGTTAAATGTCTTTACTGTGTTGTATTTTGTGTGGTTGTTTACAAGTGTAAGTTAATGAGTGCATGAAATCTTGATATTTCTCACAATGCATGATGTTAAAATAATGGAATGACTAAGCAATACTATTCAGAAGAGAATTGCTGGAATTCATTGTATACAGAAGCTATTTGCCTCTGATTTTCACTGAAGTTTTCACTGATACTACAGTCCAGCAGAGTGTCCAGCAGATGGCAGTCATGATCTATCGCTAACATTAAACCAAACTGACTTACCTAGTCCTTTTTGCTTCTGGTTAACAGATGTGCTACTTAATGAGGAAAAGAAGTGCACATTAAATTGACTGTTTTGATCAGTCAATATTAAGTCGGATTAACATGAACATGCTACCTGACACAATAATACACAATATTTGTGTCTTAATTCTAAGTACACTTTCTCACCTATGTACACCAATTTCTGTTTTGAATTCTTCTTGTTAAAACACCAAATGCTGAAACTTCACATTTCTATTTAATTCCTCACAGACTCTTATTTCAGCAAGTCTTTTCTCATTCATATGACCAAACACTAACCTGACTAACTACTAAACCTGATATGAATATTGCGATTATTCAGTACCACAGTACTGATATCAGAGTGTGATACCATCACCGCTCTTTTCTATAAGGAATTTGATTATTTATGCAAAGAACCTTCAGACGTTGTGAGAAGCCATGAAACATTCAAGAAGTGCCATTATTTCATTCTGTGACCTTCCCTGCAGTTTAACCCTGTTCATCTAGCGCATGACGATCACCGGCGTGTGTGTCTTGTCACACACTTCAGGAGGTGACGTGTGTGTGTGAATAGAAACAGACAGTTTCCCTATCACAAGCACTATAAGAACATGAGTCAGACAGCGGTGCTGCTCTCGTTGCTGAGACGACACTCTCGTCATTGATTTTCACACATTGGCACTGATGATGATGATGTCATCATAGAAGCCATAGGTCTCCGCCCCCTCCGTCAGGTTAATATAAGCAATAGTAATATTAATGCTTATCTTTGCATCTCAAAATCATATCCATGAAGATCATACAGGAGTAATTGTGTTGAGTTTGTGTGGGAAATCTTTGACGTTGCCTTCTTTAGATCTTTGCACTTCTCTCTCTGTTTCATTGATTGAAGTAAAGTTTTGTTTCTGCTAAGGAAGGCAAACGTTTCAGAGATGAGCTTTCTGCTCTCAGGGCTCGAGCTGTAGATTTAGTACTGTGAGGTAAAGACATTTTGAATTGAACATTGGCAAAATCTTTCATCTGGGCCACTCTTTATGTGAACTGACAGATTAAATGGTGGGCTGTTGTCACAAATGTATTTCCAAACTGCAATTCAGCTTGTCTGGAGGCAAAAACGGAGAAATGAACGTCAGGGAAAGAGTTGGAAATGAAAGAGAAAGAGCTGGAAGAGAGAAATGAGATGCCTGTTGTGTTTTCATACATGCTGAGATAACACACCCACAGCAGACTCTTAATGTCTGTTTCAATCACAAACTCGCTTTTCTTCATCATAGTGCTGAAGTTTTATTGACTGTGTTGTATAGTGTGTTTCATGTCTTTGGAGATCAGAGAGTCAGTTTAATAATCATCACATTTACTGCGTGATTAAAAACAAACTGTATTAAACTTTATTGGCAGACATGAATCAAACCTGTAATCATATCGTGTTGAAAACAGAAGGACCTGAGGCGTATGAAACCGGCGATCGGCTCTTTTGACCTGGGCCAGTGTGCAACACCCTAGCAACACCTTAGCAACCACTTGCATTTTCTTAAGAAAATTCCCTTTGGCCTTATTCCTGATTCTGTGTTTATGAAAGTGTATGCCATAATGATGAAATGGACTGAAATACACACATTCTAATTTATAGATGCCTGGTGTGTTTTTGAGCATTTCCATTTTAGTGAGTTTTGATTTGACTTTAGTGAGATTTAACTTGTTTTATTTGTGTGATAAAGCAAATATTAGCTCATCTCTTCTGTATAGATCCTGCATCATTTATGTTTATAACACCTATTTGTTTTTTCAGCTCTGGCTGTGATGATTATTGAAAGCATAAGTTAACAAGCACATAAAGCTTTCCTTCTGACAGACTCTCTAATGCAGCATAAACGCATCGCAGACGGGAACTGGTCTTCTCTAATCACCCGTGTTTCATTACTAATGTGACGTGAGTGAAGTCCTGAGGATGTGACTGGACTAGAACTCTGTCCAGGTTATGTGCTTTGTGCTGACAGAGCAACTCATCCAGCGAGAAAGAGAAACACCGGACGAGAATCCACTTTTTTCTTCAATACATTAGTACACCCTACTTACAATTTTTATCAAATAAGATATTCTCCAGCTTGAAGTTACTATAATGGTGCATATTCAAATGCTTATTTAGTCTCATTTTAAATGGTTGAGAAACATTGACCTTGAGGAATATGTTTAAATGTAAATTGACAGCAGTTTTGCATACTTACAGGCTTCTTGTCTTATTCTTGAATGAGTTGTGTGTTCATTGTCTTTGACAAACACGCGTGTGATGATGTCGTGTACGCTAACAGACATGTAATCTATACCATCATTATAACCCACGTACAGCAAACAGGACGGCTGCTTTTACACATCATGTGCGTGTGTATCATCATTAGATGAGGTCTGTCCTGAGAGACAAGCATCTGCTGATGTTTTCTAAATGAGGAAATTTTGTTGTAATGTAAGGTTTTGTGTTCCTTCTTTTCTCCTGCTGGAACTACAAAGAGTTTGAGATTTATGATGCTGTTCTCAGAATAACTAATGAAGCATCTGGCCTATTTTAACATCTCTCTCTTCATTTATATTCACATTCATGCTTCTAAAATCAGATATCAGACTTCATGAGATGAAAAAGCTTTTAAATACAACTTTGTGTCTTTTGCTTTCTAGTTGCTCGGTCGGTTCAGTTGAACATATTTATCATAATTTGTTGTGTTTGTTAGTGTTTATGTGGGATATGTGTGCATGTAGTATTTTTTTTTCCTGGCTGATTTTCCGTCATGTTGGTGTAGTCAATATCGTTGTTTATAAGAAATGAATTTCATTGTCGATTATATGTTGTATAAATTGTAAAGCAGTCATGTTTTGGTGATCTCTGTGTGTTTTTAGGCCCTGACCACTGGCAGTATTCCAGGTTTTATAGATGTGGTGATGAATCTGAACTCTCCGGCTCTGATGGAGGATAATCTCATCTGGCAGGCCAAGACCGCTGGCAAACGAATCATCTTTTATGGTGATGACACTTGGGTTCGGCTCTTCCCCAAACACTTCATGGAACATGACGGGACTACATCTTTCTTTGTGTCTGACTATACCGAGGTGAGAGAGGATAATCGTACAGCTTTGGAATAACAAGAAGTACTTTTTTGGGGGGTAAACTGTGCAAGTTAATTTAACATCTCAGTATACAGTACAGGCCTAAAGTGTCGAATCACTAACTCATTATTTATATATTATTTTATTTTCATCATAAACTCATCAAAACCTTTTTGTTTTCTAATGACACTAAAGTCAGCTGAACACACATTATTTATTTCATCACTTTTATCTTGTCCTGTCTCAGATATGAAATGTTAATTATTTCAGGTTGTGATGTTAATGTCTTTTTCTCTCAGGTGGATAATAATGTCACCCGTCATTTGGACGACACTTTAAAAAGAGACGATTGGGACATGCTCATCTTACATTATCTGGGTCTGGACCACATTGGTCACATCAGCGGTCCACACAGCTCTCTGATTGGACCAAAACTCATGGAGATGGATGACATCATTAAGAAGATACATGCCTCCCTCATATCAAAGGTGTGTGGCGATCTCTCGATCTCTCTCTCTCGATCTCTCGATTTCTTTCTCGATCTCTCTCTCGACATCTGTATAAGCAGCTGTGTCCTACTTTAGCGCATCACAGACCTGCTGTCCATTATAACATCTGCATCCGTTTCCTCTGTAGGTGAGAGAAACACTCAATATATCTGCTGTAAGACACACTTATCCTCATCATCATAAAAATCATAACCTTTGAAGGCTATGAATCAGAAATCTTTAATGAAGGCTATTCACAACTTTCCCTTCAGTATTATACATTAAACTTTTTTTAAAATGAGGTGATAGTTTGTCAGGTAACATGGAGCCAAAGAATGACTTGTGTTTTCATTTACTGTATTTTTGTGTCATAAAGAATTGAAAAAACAGTCAAATCTGTTGAGAAATATAAAAGATTACTCTGCTTTTTATCCAGTAAAACCACAGCTCCCAGTTCACTTGTAAGATTCTTGTGGCTGCACTGTTGACACATAACAGCAGCTGTTTAAATCTCTCTCTGCAGTGTTTTATATATGTTTGTAGTGCACTGCAGACTTTAATTTGGTGTTTTGAGGTGGCATCGTTTCAGCTGAAGTTGGAGCTCATCTTTGAATATTATTGTCTTACATCTTGGAAGATCTGTGCAGGATTATAGTTTCCCACTAGCAGATTTTCTTTTCTGTGAGAGTAGCTGAAGAGGAAATATGTCTGTTTGAATGATCATCTGTGTGGGATTGTTTGAGTATTGTTTGCATGTAATGAAGGAGGAGAAGCACTGCTGAGGGATTAAAAACTCCAGAGAGAAGAAATGAGGGTGTGAGATGAATTTGGGTGTCAGATAGTGAAGGATTCCCTCCAGCGCTGTATCATGTCACATGTTTTGTACTGCTTGTGGGTGAAGTCATAGGAATGATGGATATGATGTCTCTGAACACTCTTACAATATCATTTCCTCTTGATACGCTTCACATTTTTTTATATGTGCACATATTGTCCAGTATTTTTCACACAGAGTTTTGACTCTGACCAGCTGGTGTTGAACAAGGTCATAACTGCATCCGTTTCATTGTCTTCATGTCATTATAATTGTGTATAGAGGTTTGAGCGGGGAACATTTTTAGCTGGGACCTTTTTTAGAAACCAGAACGAACAGAAAGCTGCTGATATTTTGTCAGTGAATGTAAAGTAACTTTTCTCTGAAGGCCTGTAGAGGATAGTTGTAGGACTTTATGATGCGTTTTTTGTGTGTCCTCACATGGACACATGTTAACTGTTGTGATATTTGTCAGAAATTACTTTTTGATATGTTCTTCTGGGGTTCTTATAAAGCTGTTTTACTGTCACCACCATCATAAGGTGTTGAAGAGAGATGTTTTATGAGATGTTTCAGAGCTCTTGAATCATACACAGATTCAGTGTTTGACACAATAAATGTGTTTTCAGCTGTTATACAGACCGATGATTTTTTTAAATTATGATTTAGACATGATTTAGCGTTTTGTACATAAACTCCTTCTATATAGTGTAAAGAAAGGTCATTCTGTAAAAATATTTGATATCTTTAATATTGATTGAGTAAGATCATAGTGAAGTGCTCCTGATCTCATGATTAGATTGTGAGACTTTTATTTTGTTGTTGTTTTCATTAAGCTCTGAGAATAATGCAAAACAAATCCACACGCATTGATATTCTTTATTTAATTTGAACTGATTGATTAAGAGTCATCTGTGAATTAAATTACTCTCGCGTGTTTTGTGTTTGTTTTTGCGTGGGGCAGATGTGACAGACGTGTTGTTTTTTCTCTCAACGCTTTCAGTTCAGACCTCAGATAAACCTCATGTCTTTTATTGTGATGCTGTAGATTTCTGTGCTCCAGTTTACATACTATATGATTCTCTCTCTCTCCTCTGATGTCTTGTACCTCGCTCGCCCTCAAAGCTGAACACATCCATTCGTTTCTCTCCTCCAGCAGAACAATCACTCCATTCCCTTGTGTCTGTGCTCCCAAATCTCTCAAATGAAGCCAGTGATTTCAGTTTCAGCACAATAGAAAGCTTCAGGCCCTCGCTGTGTTTTCTATGACTCATGTGGGCCGTTTTGGGGCAACTGGACCGCTGATACTGACTTCAGTATGTTTGTTTAACTGAACTGGGAGTTTGAATTCTATCCTGTTATTCCTACTCACAGGTATGCATGTCGTATAAATTACAGATATAACGGTCTGCTTTTCATGTCCTTCTTTTCCTGGACATTATATCCTCCTGTGAAGAGCAGATCTGAGAGTGTAAATTGGGCCATGCTTTTATAAATTCACCCACGCTGATGTTTGTGTGTCTGCGCTGTATAATTACATGCAAATCTGTTATTCGCCTCATTACAGAAGAGAGTATCCAGCGAGAAAGTTGGTGTGTTTAAAAGCGAGGACATCATTTATTACCTGAGCACAATCATCATCTTTCAGCAGATGATGTTGAATGTTTTACACTTTTTAAGATGAATAGTATACTTACTGTCATGACCTGCTGTATCTTGTTACCTGTCAGACGCCTAAAACAGAATAAAATACATTACATACAGTCTCTGAGTTCAGTATACTGTACTGTAAACATCCCGCAGAGCATCATGGGTAAGTTCCTCACTGAAGGATGCAAATGTTTTTGAGATATAATTCAGTCAGTCTTGAAACGGTCATAATGCTGTTAATTATTTTCCTTAGTGTGATAGTTTTCAAAGTGATAAAGTTTTCATAGTAACAGGCTTTGTGTTATGACATGTTTCAAGCTCTCAGTTTTACAGTTCATTCACATCACATATTAAGTTCACATATTAAGATGGTTTATATAACTGAACCAGTCATTTAGAAATAGGAAATCAAATGAACTTATTTACTGTATAGTTTTAGAAAGATAAAGCTAAAAACTAAATTCTTCTGTTTTGTTAGCTGTCAACTGGTCTTAAACTAAATTTCTCTTTCCTGAAGTCAAAAATCACACGCACACAAAACCTCACACACATCTGAGTATTTACAGTTGATCTTTTCTCTGCAATGAAGTCTGAGTTATATAAAACATTTCCCAGCGGTGACTTGAACTATTTTTGTGATTGTTGACTTTCTAAAGTTTTGTTTTGCTTTAAGCTTTGCTATGTTGAGTCATGAGGAAAACCTATTTTAAAATCTATTTTAATTGCGTTTTATAGTAACAAGAAATCATCCAGGGGTAACGATTAAAATACCTCATAAAGAAAGTGAGAGAAAACACACTTTATATTCTTCTATCAAGTTTATTTATTAATTCCTAACTCTGTTTCTTTCTGTGGAAGGATTGTAAGCCTCGTAGCGTGAGGGTGAAAACACAGTTTTACACTTTCAGACTCATCCGTCTCCATCATGACACCGTTGGTTTCCTCCAGTATATTTCAGTCTCACAGCTGGAAAGCAAATGTCCCAAAACTGCCACTGAAGATTACCAAACGCTGTCAGATGGGATGCCCCAACAGCACCCTGTGGGCACATAACCTCAATCCTCACGAAATAACCTGTCTACAGGTCCAAACCAGCTCAACACCGACATGACCCGTGCAGTACACCAGTTAAACAAACAGCTTTAGATGGGGTTAATCTCAGGGCAGTGAATAAATGACAGTATTCAGGACATAAAGCTTCAGCTTGTTGTCAATTACAGTGTTAGTATCTTCATAAGTAAACGTATGCTTTGCTTTTGGAGTTTAAATCACACCTGTCAGTGTAGACTGTTATTTATCAGACTGGATTTCAGCGGTGCGTGTGGATAATAGCCCTCGAGCGAGCGCGGCAGCGGTTTTAAACGGTTTGAGTCGCGGGCTGGTCATTAGCTCACGTTAACATCGGCCGGGAGGATAGAGACTCATTTGCATATGTTTATCTAGCTCATTAATATTTCAAACACAGCAAGCAGATAAAAAGCACTTGTTGTGGAGTGGATTATGTTTTATATGAACATTGATATTTGCTTCTCCTATCTCATGATGTTTGTTATACAACACAAATGGTTTTTTACATTTCGTCATGAAAGCAGATATAAATCTATGCATCTGTGCAAATGTTTGTACAAAGCAGGTTTTATATTTATTGATGTCACAGTCCTTGCATTTCTCCACTTTTATTATTTTAAGTGTAAACTCTCTTGTACAACCTGTTAGTTTTTCCAAAAGCTTGTAGAGATTGATATCAAGGCACGGGTCAGACGGCTGTTGTTAATGTGTGAGATACGGCTGTCGGTGTGTGTACATCTTCACAGTGTGTGCTGAGGGAATCAAGCTGCTCGACACACTGAGAGACTCTTTGATGTGAAACGAAGCTGATCGTACCTGTGTCCCTGATGAGAGAGAGAGAGAGAGAGAGAGAGAGAGTTTGACTACATGCATGCTGTCTTTTCAGATCTGATTTTTGTGCATATCCGACTTGTAATCTAATCATATTTAGCAAGTCTGAACGGAAAAAATCACATGAAATCCTTTTCAATCTGATTCAAACTACTTATGTGGTTTGAAATCCTATTCAGAACTGTTTCAGTCTAACCGCTCAGATTAGATTTGCGTAGTTTTTTGGCTTGTCACATTAAAAAATATAAACAGCATGATAAACAGTGTGGACAGTCAATCATTTAAATCCGATTCCAATCGGATATATACAGAAATCGGATTTGGATTGACAGTGTAAATGTAGACAGAATAATGTTGCCTGCCTTTTAAACATTTATTCATTTCACAGACTCTTATATTCAAATTTATTTTATGTGTTGAAACAATAATGACGTTAACATATAATGTAAATGGATTGATATGACTTTAAACTGTGTTTTGTTTATTTTGTCTGAGCATTCTTTTGTGTATGAATCTCTTCTCATGTGTGTGTGTTTGTAATTGATGTGCTCTTTGATGTTTTGCAGGAATCTGAAGGGACTTTACCCAATCTGCTAGTGTTGTGTGGAGATCACGGCATGTCTGAAACCGGAAGTCACGGTGGATCATCCGAAGCAGAAATCAACACGCCTCTAGTGCTCATTAGCCCCGCCTTCAGGAGGAAAGGTAAGCAGGGAGATATTTCTCTGCTGGGTTTGTTTGATTTCCCGGGTGGCTATAAATTATTTTAAAGTGTCGTGAAGTAAAGGTTAGTTGCATTCAGTTCCTGGTCCAAACGGAAAGGTTAGACGACTCTGTTTGAAGTTCAAGAGAGGAAAAATAGGCAGAGAGTTTATAGATTTTCCTGCTACAGAGTTTCTATTAAGCTATTTTAAACTTGTCTTGTATATGTGACGTCTTCCTCAGGTCAGTACTGTATATCGGCTTGGCAAAATCTGTTCACAGTAATCCTCCCACCGATGCTAAGCCGTATCTAATAATTTCAGTATGACATATACTGAGGCTTTAATATGGTTTTAGCTCCTGCAGAAGAGCTTTACACACAATAATCATGTTTGTAAATCACGTCTTAGTCTGTGTGTCGATGTGTCTGAACTCTGAAGATGTTTTCTAATCTTTAGTCAGCTTTAAAACTGACTGTAAGATGCTCGTGTCTCAGGCGGGCTCTTATTTCAGGCGGGTTTTACTGTGACCGTAAAGCCGATACTCTGCCTAATGTTGTTATTTACTGTCTGTAACAGAAGAGGAGACAGAAAGTCTCTGCTTTTGTGCTTTTCAAAGTCAAAGGTTCGTTTCTGCAGATGAAGACGTCTCAGTAATGATGACTGCACACAAAGAGCTGTGCAGCAAAATATTTTTCAGATCAACGTTTAGGACTATGTAAGCATTTTGTAGAATATGCAAGCTATACAAACATCTGTTTAGAAGATAATTCAGCCATTGTTGTATTTTAAGTAACTTCCAAGAGGTGTTTACCGCACATGTGTCTTTTATTTTCATAACATTTTCATGTAATTATGGTGATAAGCTTTGTAGCATTGTTTCTTTCTAAAGTCAAGATAACCTGCACCAAACAATATTTTTAAGACTGTACTTTTAAGATTTCTGAAATGTCAAGTGCTTTCAGGTGTGAAGTGTTTTATGTTTAAGACTGTGGTTGTGGTGTTGTCAGTATAATTGTTTAGTTTTCGTCATTACAGTGCCTGCACGACAGCTTAGGAATATTGTTGAAATTTTGAGATAAAGTTTTAGATCTCAACATCTTTGTCTAATAGTTTTCTTGTTTGGCTGATACATAATCTCAGAGTTGTCCTCTGTGCATTAGATCAGCGAATGTCTGATTGTGTTGATCTGATTGTGTCCGATATGAATTCTGCAGTGAGACGCCGGATTCTCTCTCTCTCTCTCTCTCTCTCTCTCTCTCTGAGCATCTGTCTCCTCCAGACTGTCAGGATGAATGTGATAATTGTTTCTTTTTCTGCCCGATCTATTTTTGTGATCTCTTATTCATTCACACAAACATTTACAGCAGCTCTTCTTCTTCAGAGCAGATGAGCTCAAGTTCAGTACGATTACATTTGTGGCATCTCTCATTATCATGACCTCATCACCTGTGTGACCTTAAGCCTCTGCATCTAGAACAATCTGATTTAGTTATTAAGCTGTTTTTTATATTGTGGTTCTGATTGTGGTGAATAGTGACACATGCAGTGTTGTTTTCCAAAATCATAAACAAAAATTTTATTTAAAAAAGATCTGACCTGTAAGAACTTTTAGAATAATTAGTAATCTCTACTTGTCATGTGATTCATTGCATGTGTTTTTGTTTCGTGTTGTTGCAGGTGGATTTGAGGAGCCGGGTGTTGTGGAGCAGGTGGATCTGACACCCACCCTGGCTCTGAGTCTGGGGTTACCCATCTCTAAGAACAGCGTGGGACGTTTGATTCCAGCCGTGTTTGAGGAGCTGTCACTGAGAGATCACCTGCGATTTCTTCAGATTAATGCACATCAGCTTAGCTGTCTTCTGCAGGACAGCAATCCAGCCTTTCACAAGGGTGAGTTCACCCGCCACTTCTGCTACAGCGCACACACCATGACGCTTGCTGACAGTGTGATGTTTTGTGTGTTTGTGCATTACTCTGTCTTTTCATGCTGTTGCTTAGTGTTGATCTGATGTCAGGTCATGAGATTCAGTGTTCGCTCACTTTCATTCAGACTTTTAGATGCTTGAGTAACAGGAGTGTGATCTGCTGACATAACAGCACGGGTTCAAGGGTTTCAAACACTTCAAATCTATATATAAAGAGAGAGTTTATACCCTTTCATTTAGCGTGTGAAAGAGATGGAGTCTCATTAATGAGGGGTTTACTGCATTTGCACTTTATTAACTCTTTCAGTTACTTCTTCACATCTGTCTCTTTCTGTACATTTGTATACTGTATGTGTGTTATTATTGTATAGTGATGTACTCCATTAGTTGCATGCTTCTTGATTTGTGTTTCAAAATCTCTCCATCATTCTTTTGCAGTTTATTGAAGCAGTTAATTAAATTGAAGATTGCTGTGAGAACTGTGCAATCTGAAAACACTCTCTCTCTCTCTCTCTCTCTCCTCTCTCTCTCTCTCTCTCTCTCTCTCTCTCTCTCTCTCTCTCTCTCTCTCTCTCTCTCTCTCTCTCTCTCTCTCTCTCTCTCTCTCTCTCTCTCCTCTCTCTCTCTCTCTCCTCTCTCTCTCTCTCTCTCTCTCTCTCTCTCTCTCTCTCTCTCTCTTCTCAGATTTATGTAAAACACACAGCAGTACATTCAAGTAAAGGAATACAGTGTGTTGATATAAAATGAGCATCAGTTTAACAGATATGGCAGCTTCTCTCATCGTTTGATAGGCAGAGTTGCTAACACACAGCAGTCCTTGTGCTAACAGATATGGCAGCTTCTCACTTTATTTTTCATAAAAACACTTTATTTTTTCATAAAACACTGTCCGAATGTCTGTATATTTTGTGCATTCTGTTAGGAAGTGCAGCATTGATCACAGAGAGATCTCTCTCCCCCTCTCCCTCTCTTTCTCCGTCTCTTTCTCTGAATGTGTGTATCCGAGGAAACATAAATCAGTTGATTAATAGGAGTGCCCTGTTGCATGAGGGCAAAACTACTGCACACTATAACACGTGTGAGAGCAGTATGCTGCATTACTTTCACATGACAGGCTGATGGTGTGTGAGAGGACATCTGTCATTATGACAGGCTGCTGAGCGGATCTTTGTCTGTCGGTCTATATGTATTATGTATTATGTTCTCTCTTTATTTCTGACAGTAAAGGTGTGTGTTTGTGTGTCTACCTACTGAAGTACATTATTTTGGGGGACAAATTAGTAAAGTTCCCTTTTGGGGAATGAGCCCAGCTGACACTCTTGTTATTATCTGTGATCAATGCTGTAAATTAAACTTTCATTAGCCTGTGATTTTTAAGGAGAAAGAGCCTTTCATTCAGATTACTCACTCAAACACACACTTACTGTGTTTCTGTATGAATCTCATTGCTGTAATGACCGCGGCTATTAGCGGTTACATGTGTAATAAGCTCATGTTTCACTGTCATCACACTCGTGTAACAGCTGACATGGATTCATGAGCTAATTCAGCTTAATGGTTTAACTGATTAATCACACATTATTACTATGAGAATAAATGAATGCAGAAGCAAAGTGGCTATATTCATAGAAGAACAGATTCATGTTAAAACCCCTTTAATGGTCTGTTTTAACCGCTTAACACGCTGTAATTGTCCCATTTATCACCTCTGTGCTTCGTGTGATCTCTGCCGGCGATCTCCTGAACATCTCTTATGTGTGTGTGCGCATGTATATTTTTATTCATATATATATATATATATAGTGTGCAAGATTACAATCCATCCTACAATTCCCCTGTATGGAATATTTGAAGTATGCATTACACAAACGTGAACATTACACACAACATCTGCTACAATATCTTCTTGAGACAAAGCTGAGGTCTGTCTAGGTCATACTTTGATGTTAACGTTGATGTACAAACGCAAACAACATGACTTAAAGAAGTATGTGAAATCAAAATACAACTTAATGATGTTTTTTTGTTCCATACAGACATTCTCTGAATGTTTCTGTTGCCAGCAAAATGCATACTTTTATTGTTTAGTATGCATGTTATGGAGTATGTGTGCTTGCAGGAGGACAGAAACGAGTGAGAGAGAGAGATTTTTAACCCCGTCTGCTGTTTTATCGAGACACTATCAGTAAAATGTGTTTGTAATGCAGCTCACTTCTCATGCTGTCTCCTGTCCTGACACCCAGAACACACTGAATATTTCTGTTTTATTTGTTCCTCTCTCACAGAGGACGGTTACGAGCTGTTTCGTGTAGCAGAGAAGTCTCACGGCAGCTGGATGAAGCTCTATGTGGATGGAAACACTTCAGAGGTTCTCAGTAACATGGGAAAGAAGCTTCTCAAACAATATCTGGAGGCTCTGAAGGCCATGAGTTCAGCTCTGAGCAAACAGCTGGGCAACTATGACATGTACTCTATGATCATGGGCATGATACTCGTTCTCCAGGTGAGCGGGACACACACACACGCTCGTGCACTGCATCAGATAAACGTATTATTGAATGAAGTGTACTGTCATTCTCAGTCTGTTTAGTGTTCATGTCTAATGGAATAATCTCAGACTGATGTCTGTATTTTTCTCCTCCACCGGGTGTGTAATGAGGAGAACATCAGTGAGACGTGATGAGAGTTCAGAGGTCGTGCAGATCTGTGATGGAGGACTGCAGTCTCTCTCTCTTATCATGAGTTTAATTACTCTCTCTCTTCTCTCCAATTAACAATAAAGATCTCTTCAGCCCTCAGGGCTCACTTTACATCCAGCCCATTGACGGCCCTGAAAATTTTAAAGCAGTTTTATTCACTTACAGGTGCAATTTTACAGACAGAGCTTACTTTAATTTACGAGTAAATCTTAAGACATTAAAGTGGCTTTTATAAACATGTCTTAGAAAGAAACATTTATAAATTACGCAAAAAATGAATTTCCTTCTTAGTATTTTTGTCTTGTTTTTAGTAGGCTACAAATATTAAAAAATTCAGGATACATTTTTCTTGAACAAATAAGATAGAAAACGAGTAAGATAGAAAGTCTTGCCTTTTAAAAAAAATATATGAAATGTAAGTGCATTTAGCTTAAAATGAGCAAAAATATCTGCAATTGGGTAAGAAAAATAAGCTCAGACTTAAATTAGGTAAGACTTCATTCATGTTTATTTTTCTCACCTTATTGGCAGATATTTTAGTTACTTTAAACTCATTAAAATTTGATAAAGATTAACATCTTGTGCTATTTGTTTTATCTTGAAAATATGTCCTGATTTAAGATTAATTACATATTTGTACTGAAAAACAAAACAAAAACACTATGTAAGAAAATATTTCTTTGCAGCGATGTGCATCCTGAGACCAAACACTGACAAGATCTAGTCATTCAATCAGCAAAAGCTGATTTTAATAATATATAGTTTTGGCTGAACATGACTTGAACCACAGCAAATAAATGTCTTTTATCTAATTGCCTCTGAGGAAAAGACAAGAGAACCACTTAATCTCATCTGACCTACATCATGACCTCAAACCTTATGACATTCTCGTGTTTTTCATCCCTGTGGACTTTAGATCTGATTTGGTTAGATGTGCTATTGATTCTATATGTGTTGATATTAGATTGCTCTTAACAGATATAAGTGTTTGACAGCGGCTGGACAGAGCGTCTAGATCATGTGCACACAGAACGTATCAGTCGTGCAGCGCTGGGATGTACTGCATTATTTGTGTTCATCTCTAGAAAAGCCTTTTAGAAAATAAGAGAATGTATTGACCCTCATGTTGGTCCAAACCCATATGACTTCATTACATAATGGGTGCACAACAGGCGGCACAATGAGAAAATGGGCTTTAGTCACAGTTTTCCACAAAGGTCAAAATAAATGAGATAAATTGTGAACAAAAATAAACCACCACAATCACAGGCAATAAACTCAAGAACCTTTGAGTTAACTGAGAAACAGCAGGTCATTTTCACTTTGTTTTCTCAAAGATTGTGAGAAAATTTTTTGGTTGAGAAGCGTTAAAAAGATTTGATATGTAAAAAATGAAAGTTAGTTTAGAAGAGCGGCAGGTTAATATATTTCTTCTGGTGTGGAATAATCCAGACTCTTTCTGTTAACATATACCTCTTGCTCTTTATGCTAAATCTGATTCTGATAAAGCTTTTATGACGGATGATGGACAGTTCCTGTCTTTCCTCTGTGGAATATTCACAGGATGGTTTCTGACCCCCGAGCTGAAGTTCTGAGAGCAAACTCTTGAAAGTTTTATTTTTCATGTGACTTTTCAAACGTGGTCACGTCCCGTAGAGAAACCTCAATTAAGAAAGCCGCAAGCGAGTGAAGCGGACGGGGACCGGAGGAGAGTTTCAAAGCCGACGTTTGACGGTCGGTGCGTCAGACAGAGACGAGGACACGGATGAGTTTGTCCTTTTAAAACTCCATCTTCTTTTATCAGAGATCTCAGGGTATGTGAGATATCTGGAATCACTTCTTGACTTCATTACAATGTTGGTTTTTACACGAGAATGAGCTGATTGTGAAGAGCCAAAGATTGAAGATGCACAGAAGATCTGAAGATCAGGTGTTTTCCTGAACACAGAAGATCCTCATGATACTAATATGGATATTAAGGGTCATTTTTGATTTTATTTGTCTGCTGTTACATGTTTTTATTAGCAGGTGTAAACCGACCAACAAGCATAAAAAGTGGTTTAAAGAGGAAACTCTTTGTGTCAGATATTTAAAATCTCTCTCTGTGTCTGTTTGCAGGTTCTGATCTTACTGCTGTTGGCTATGCCGGAGGCGTTAAGTAGAGATGCGGTTGTGGACGTCCCGTTGGCGGCGTCTTTCTTCTCTTTGCCCTTCTATCTGCTGTGTCTTCTTGGCTCTGCACTGCACGTGCTCATCTGCACCTCTGCCAGCGGTCTCTGTTACCTCTGCAGTCTCCCCTGGGTCCTAGTGTTCACCTCCATCATCCTCTCATCCGCCCTGACGTGTGCTTTGGTTACCATGGCAGCGAGGAGGATGCCCACCAGCAGTAAGACCCCTGCTAAGGTAAGAGGAGAGCAGAAATTCTGTTTTCAGGAACATTTCAAACTTTTTTGTATGTTTTTGCATGGAACAGCAGAACTGGATCTTGATTGAGGTCTTATCCTTTTCTGGGTTTAGTGGAAACATCATTACACTTCTTAATGAATGTTTCAGGCTGTGTTCAGTACAAGTTAAGCTTTTTGGAAGACATCTGTCACATGCTGTTAAGCAAAGTTTAGCTGGGCTTAACAATCCTCCTCTAAAGTGTACAGTATAGCATTAGAAAACCATTGTAAAAAACATAAACCATGAAAAACAAGGTGTCTGTGTCTCTTCAGTTAGATGGTTTGGTTGTGTTCATCTGTGTGACCTCTGACCTCTCATCATCAGTGATGTCTCATGAACACTGCTGTATCATCTTCACAAGCTCATGCTGATACATATGCTAATAAAATATCAGATCTCATGATCATCAATGGGATACAAATATCACAACCGCACTTTAAAGTCTGTTATATGACAGTCAACACTTTTACTTTGATGTTATTTTCATTACAGTTCATTCATCAAAACTAAAATGTGTGGGATTTTTCTTTTTGATTCGTGAGTGAGATATGGTTTAGTGGTGTCCTCACAGATAAAATAGAGCCGTTCTTACTCTCTTAATAAACCTCTACTTAATAAAACATATCTGATTTATTCTCCTCAAACAGCACCAGGAAAGTTTTTCTTCCAGAATTAATGAGATAAAGTACTGGACTCCTGCCCTAATTACATCTACTCTCTCTCTCTCTCTCTCTCTCTCTCTCTCTCTCTCTCTCTCTCTCTCTCTCTCTCTCTCTCTCCCTCTCTCTCCCTCTCTCTCTCTCTCTCTCTCTCTCTCTCTCTCTCTCTCTCTCTCTCTCTCTCTTTCTCTCTGTCTTTCTGGCATGCAAGAGAAAAGTGCTGACAGTTAGAGGTGAGATAAAAACAGAGTGATAACGAGAGAGAGAGAGAGAACTGCAGCAGAAGTTGAGGATAAGTAAATGGTCAGTGTGTGCATGTGTCATCTGTCTGTCATCTGTAGCATCATTCACTCTCACTACAGTTTTCCGACAGTACACGATGCAATCAGATGATGGTCAGGACACACAGGGATTTCTCAGTGTTTCTGCATTAGCATATAGATTAGTAAGAGTCTGGTCCGCTCACTGCTGTAATGAGATCAGAGATGTGAACGCACACCACAAACAATCTGAACAGAAGAACTGCTGGATTTTGGGTCAAACTCTTTCTAAGGGGACTGAAGTAAACAAAAAATCAAAATACTAAAGAAAAGAGAGTTTTTATCCCCGGCTATATTTACACAAACAGAGGTGACTTCTATAATCTATTTTCTAAGCGAGTAACTTCAGCTTACCGTAGGTGTTGCTCTGGATGATGGATGACAAACTGTTGGTTACCGTGGTGAGGCCTTGTCACACTACTGAGATGTGACCCACACAGATGCTAACACACATCAAGGCTGCACAAAAGTCATATCCATCATCACCACACACATCAGACACACAATGTGTGTTTGTATCAGTTAGATAACACTGTGAACATTTATACCTCATTTTTTACAGTAAGATGTGCTTTTATCCATCAGGATTTAATGTTACCGTGACACGTTTGGCACTGTTAATAATATTGCAGCATGAGTATTTAGGAGAGATGTGCTATTACTTTTCAAAGCGATTAGATTTTCAATGATAAAACTGAGATTGCAGTGACTTGCAGATGAACCAGAGTGATATCTACAGTCCTGAACACCTCAGAGACTGTCATCACTCACATTTTATTCAGAAAATCTAGTTGGCAAACATTATTTTCTCTGCTCTTTTGGCCTTGGTTACATCATCAGAGAAGAAAAGTCATTTCACAGGAGGGGAAAGTTGTTACACACTGATAAAAGATTAAGAAGACTGATGAATCATGTAGGAATGTCTTTTAGGATAACAAGGTACATTTTGATTTCACCTCATCTTTGGCTTTAATTTTTAAGTTGAAACATTATTATAACCTTAAAGACTTGAGTGTATTTTACTGTTATTTGTTTTGCTGTTGTCTTTCTCTCTCTTCATCTGACCATCATCAGATCGTCTGTTTGCAATTGTCAGTATTTTTCTCTTTCTGTCTGCGTCTCTCAGGGTTCTGGATGGACTCTATCAGAGTTGGATGTTGTGTTGCTGGTCGGTACCGTGGGTCACACTCTCAGTTTGGGTTCCAGCAGCTTCATTGAGGAGGAACATCAGACCTGGTACTTTCTGCTCAACACACTGTGTCTGACCGTCTTTCAGGACGTCTGCAGGAAGTATTTCAGAGAACGGCAGAGAGGTGAGGAAGAGGAGGAGGGTTCTCTGCTTCCCTCCAGTGCTGAGGAAGAGTCTCTCTCTCTCCTCCTTCTCCCCAGCGGTTGATCTGGGGATGAGCGCGGGTTCAGAGAAGTGGCTGGCCCTGGTGACCCCGCTGCTGACCCTGACCTGCTGTCGACTGCTGAGGTCACTGAATCACACTGGAGTGCAGTGGGCACACCTGCCTGACTTTGGACACTGGCTTAACAGGTGAGACGACAAAGACATCGTTTACACACTACATTTTATCTGTGGTCATCTTTATAAACAGTAAGACTTTCTTTCTTTACTGTTATATCTGTAGGCAGAACTCACAAAGACCTCACGAGTTCTGTAGACCTTTTGTTTAATAAAACTATTGTAGTGAACCAGTTTCTCCACAGAAGGTTTCATTCCTCCCTTCGGTTAAATACTGTAATTAGTTACTTGGTGTTGTAATAATCATTCAGGCGCTATTAGAAGTTCATTTGTCTCCACAGAAACAGTTCATTACAAATACTGAAACCAGTTACATCACAAGCTTTCCCTTTCCTACATACATGTAAATATGATTATTAAATGTTTGTGATGGAGTTATTTGTCAACTGGTCATTTATATGTGAAACGCTGTTTGATTGATATCATCAAAACACACTTGACTTGCTTCTGATCTGTAAATCTGGATGCTACACACACAGACAGATCTCTGTGATGTGATACTGGCAGGCTAATGGTTTGGCTGGTTCCAGTATAACTCCTGCCAGATATTATTTTACCCCATTAGTCAGAATCAGAGCGGTCAGCCGAGTGATCTCGCACAAACCTACCAGAATGTTCCTTCCTCTGGAAAACTGCTTTCATTGTGCGAAACAGAGAATTGGTAGAATTTCAAGGTCTTGCATTATTCAGAATTACATGAACTAAAGTTTCCCCTCATGTGCTGTAAATACGCAACAGTCAAGCTCACCATCTGTACTGATTTCAAATTTTTGTGCTTTGTTGATTTTTTTTTTGGTTGTTTATGGTTAGATATAGTTAGCAACGGGGCAAAGAACATAAAACTGCAAGTGCGTTAAAGGAACCGTATCATACACTTTTGTTCACTATTTTTTGTCAGTGTGTAACTGTTTTTTTTATCTGAGGGGCTCATTGAGTAATTTTACACAGAAAACACACAGATGACTGTCATCACTGTATATCACAATACATTACATCTCGAAAAATGTTTGTCATTTGTCACGCACGTCTATTCTCTTCTTTATGTGTTAAAAAAGTGTTGATGTGTTTTGAAGTTTTAGATGCAGATTCAGTGTTTATGTGTCTGTAACTTCCTTTAGCTTGATAAAACAATAACACATTGATTGAGAAAGTGCTTGAATGAAGAGCTTTGATTTTGATTCTTTTGCTTTTTCCTCTTCTTTGATCTTGATATTTCAGCTAGATGTTTTCAGATGTGTGATTCTGTGTACAGCTCACATCATTGTTATAGTTTGCAGTGATTAATATTTCATTACTCGGCTGTGAGAGATCCTGCGGGGAACGTCAGCATTATCTCTGAGAGAAAAGTGCTTCTGGTTTTCCTTCCGCCTGAATCTGTTGTAGAAGCAAATAGAGAAACATTAGATCTGAAGGGTTTTAACTAAAGCTTTTACTGCATTTATCTTCTCTGTAAAAACAAAATAATGTTAAAGGTCCAGCTGCATTATTTTGGATATACTGTATACTATTATTCAAATTTTGTATGCTATTTGTACTATGAACTCAAAGTTCATTTTCTTGTGAATTTGTCATGAGTGAGAAAAACTTCATGAAATGAACCCAAACCCTGAGTTCAAGTCGTTTTAACAGTGTCTTTTAATTATAGCTGATTCATACAAGTTGCACATTATCTTCTCTCTTATATAAGAGTTTAATAGACAAACTTTATAAAGTGGTGTAAGAAAGTTCAGCTGAACTTTAGACTTCTAAGCGATTGCGCAAATAAAGTCATTATCTTCTCTATTGTCCTCGTCGTGTCAGACTGACAGTTCTGTACTAACCCACAGCTTTACTCGAACACAACACAGCTTTCTCATTTCTGACCTGTCACAGTGTTTTGTTTGAAGAGTTTAATTGGATGAACATTAGCATTCGCTCAAAAGCATCGAGTACCGCAGGGATCATGTATTTTAGTAGGTAAAACCCAGAAGTGAGTTAACATTTTAGCACTTCCGGTTTCAGCGTCCTGAAGTCGATAAGTTTAACTTATCAGAGAACATGTTTTTTGTAAAGATTTTCTTAATAGACAAAACATGTAAGTATCGTAAGTATTTATTAATCACAGAGCTTGTTTTTTGTGATAATTAAAAAGCCTACAGGAAAAATCCATAAGCTTTGTGTGACACTAAATGTAAACATTTACTGAGTCACAGATTGGGTTTATTTCAGTCTTGTCTCACAGGTCTTCATGATGCTTTGTGATGTCACTGATGTTCTGATATCTTTCAGAATCCTCTCCTGCCTGTATGTTGCAACTGTTAATGATTTCTTGGTGAGGGTTTGGGAACAGATGCCCTCACGCTTATTCTAAAACCTGACCCTGAGATTCACATTAATGCGTCTGTGTGTGTGTGTGTGAATGCATTAGTATTCGTCGTGGATGTGTCTGAGAGCAGATAGATGGAGTGCAGGCAGACGCTCAGGGTCACCGGCATTGGGATGAAAATTCTCTCTTGGTCTGTGTTATCAGTCTTTACTCCGTGCAGTCATGCCCTCTCTTCCTCATTCTCTCCTTCTCTGTCTGTCTCTTCCTGATCTGTTATTAAACCCACTGAGCTGTCTATTTAGACATCATTATAAAGCATTATAACACACTGAACAGCTGGAGAGTTTAAAACCAAAACAACCTTTTTTTATTATGTAATATTCAGTTTCTCAGAATCTACAAACAAGTCTCTCCTCATTCATGTTTTCTGTTTAATAAGCATGAAGGAGCAGGACCAATGAGATTACGGTGTGGGTGGGGCTACCCGACACATCATTCTGTCATGATTTGATAGAAACTGTAGACGGAAGAGCTTAACGTGTATCTCATTGTGAATGAACTCTAATAATATTCACAGGTTTGACTTTGGTGTAAACAATAGAAAATATCATAGTAGTTTTATAAGTGGATCAAAATGTGTGTTTAATCTCTGATCAGATGGAGTTTCTGTGTATAGGTGATGTGAACTGGTGTGTGTTGTTGTAAACTCACGTGTGTTGTTGTTTATTGTGTTTCAGTGGAGATCATAAGATGTTTCTGTCGATGCTGGCGGCTCTGTCTCTGGCTCTCATCTTCCTCCTCATTCAGCGGCATTGCTCTCTAGTGTCTAAGATCGCCCTGGCGCTCGGCCTTCTCGGAGTTTACAGCTATCGCGTCGCTGTCGGAAACGTCTTGTTCCCATGGCAACACAGCAGCCGTGCCGTCTCCAAGTAAGTTTGATGATATTTAAATATCTTTTTGACATTCCTTGAATGTCAGATGGCGAATAAATTATCTCTGCTCATTATGGTTGTTTTTCAATTGTCTGAAGTTACTTCGCTAACTTTGTGTCTGCTAGCTGATCTCATCAGATGTGTGAGTCAGACGCAGAACGCAGGGATGGTGGGTTTCTCCTGAGTTTTTAACGGGAGAGATTGACTCGAGAGGCATTAGCCGTGACATGACCGTGAAGAGCGGACCCGGCGTTTAGCGTTGAGTCAGACATGATTAAACCTGTTATTAGCTGAAAACACATCTCTGACTTCAGCTTCACTTAAATACACTTTAATGGACATGAACTCAAAAGCACACACAGGGCTAGATGAGACGCAATACAGAGAAACACAAACCCTCGTACCATCACATAAACCTTTCTGCATTTATACATTTACATTTTATCATTTAATGTGAATTATAAGCTGTTTTTACTATCACACACAAACACACTGTAAAGGGTAATAAGGGGGTTTATTCCCACACACAGCTCATTCGTCTCTTCCCCTTGACATTTTCTCCCACCTAATTAAATCTTTGACCTCCTGCTCTTGCTGTAGCGCCACAGGCTGTGTTCCATTACACACTGTTCACGAGAGAGAGCGAGAGAGAGCAGAGAGAGAGAGAGAGAGAGAGAGAGAGAGAGAGAGAGAGAGAGAGATCGAGAGGGAGAGATCGAGAGAGAGAGGGAGAGAGAGAGAGAGAGAGAGAGAGAGGGAGAGAGAGAGAGCGAGAGAGAGAGACTGTCACCCTGTGTCAGTCGAGTCACTCTCTTTCTCTCATTAGTCTCTACAGGACATTAAGTTGCTGTGGAAACCTTGAGACGTCTCGTGACTTCACCCCTGTAATTTCTTTCATACACTCTTTTTCTCTCTTTAAAGCGCTTGCTCTCTGTGACTGTAATGATTGCTGATTTTAATACACTCCAAAGGTCTAAAAATCTTTCTTTTAGTGTTTAAAGATTTTTCATTCTGAACACATTCAGTTTGGTGTAGAATCACTGCAGTCAACAGAGGCTATTATTATTGTTGTTATGTTATATATGAGATCTGATTTGTGCTAAAGAAAATTAGAAACCACAAGCTACTAAACAAACCCACCATGTGCTATTTTACAAATCATTTCTTTATGTAAACAAGGAATATTATCAGCGTTTCTGATTTCAGGATCTCAGTTTATATAATCAGCAGAAGTATGAAATTATGAATATTAAGACAGCAATGTATAACTGCATAGACAGAAATCCCAGAATGCTGTAGATGCATTAAAGACAGATTCAAGAGATGATTGTTTTAATCATTACAGCAAAGTCTGAAATGATTTTGGTTTTGCTTTTTTCTAGTGTTGATGATAAGAACTGCTCGAGTAAGTTCAGATGCTTTAATACTGAACACACTGTGGTTTGATTTGATTCCTGCAGTTTTCATTTTCATGTAAAAAGTTGAAATTACACCAATCCAGAGATGCGTGATGTGTTGACAGCTCATACACAAGTGTCTTTAATACACTTCTTTGTATCATCATTTTCAGCTAGTGTTTTTAAATTTTAAATATGTTGTATTGTAAATAAGACAAGGGGCAACATTTTAGTTATTAATGTTTATACAGTATGTAGGGTATGTAGGATCTAAACTGTATTCTAGATTGTATGTATTTGACCTACACTGTAGGAGGAAAGAGTAAGACAGAAGTAAATGAATAAATCAACAGAAGTTTTGTGAGTTTATGTAAGTCTGAGTTTTGGGGTCTGTGGAGAACACCAACCGTAGTCTTACACAATGTTTGCTTTTATTAGAGTGGACGGTGTAAATCCTGACGCAATACCTGGCAACCCAAACACCTCTCGCTCACACAAACACATCACTGACACTCATATTATTATTATTATTATTGTGCATTTCATTTATGTAGAGCTGCAGGTGCTCAAGAATGAAGCAAGTTAATTGAAGAAAGAACTTCTGAATAAACCAAATTAATAAATGAGTTTTTGTTTAGAAAACATTTATACTGAGAGTCTTTCTCCGTGATGTTCAGTGGAGATTCTTCATGTGTCTGATATGTTCTATATATAAATCACACTCTCTGTTTGGCCTTTTACTTTCTGCTCTGTTAATACAGCAGTTTGATGGAGTGGATTTATCCGGTTGGCCCCGGGCTCTTCTAAATGACATCCTGGCATTTGTATAGGCCCCGGGGAGGTGTCACCCTGTTACAGAGGGGGCGGGGCTAACACACAACCGCTTCTGATTGGTGCTTATACACTACTGTACCTCTGGTGCTTTGTGAAATGTCATTATCAGCAGCTTTCTTTCATTCTTTCTTTCTTTTTTTCTGGTGTTTCGGTTTTATTAGTTGTTTCTATGATAATCTGTTGGAGTGATATAACAATGTAAACACATTCATTTTATTCCTTTTTCTTTTTTCTATATTTTGATTGATTTGCACTTTTTGAAGATAAATAAAATATGATAAAGCTGATTTCTTTATCTTTTCTCCTCCTTTCAGATACGTACATGCACTCGCTCACATCAGTGATAAGAAACTGAGTGTTTTAAATAAACAGTTCACCTGCCATCAGTTCATAACCCAAAACACATTTGAATTTCTCTCTTCTAAAGATAAAAGTTTTAATAATTGTTTTGCACATCGCATAGTCTGCTGAATTTGTTTGTATTGGAGGTATTTTGAGACCTGATGAGACCTGAAACTTTACAGCTGTATACAAAGGCTTTGTGTTGTTTAAACATGCAGTTTGTGTTTTTGTAGTGGGTCACAACACAAATTGTTTCTCATTTATTTGTGTATGTGAGTCTGTCTGGATCAGGTGTACGTGTGTGTTTTCTCTGGATTCAGTTTTCCTGCTGCGTCACCTGCTCAACTTACACACATGTGCGTGTGATGCTGAAGGTGCCGTTGCCAGGTTCTGGTTGGCATGGTAACATGTTGTGGATAAAAGTGTTTTTTTTTGTGCAGATGTAGTTTGCTCTCTGATAGATCTTAGTTACAGTGAAAGGAGCCTAGACACACTCGCAATAAAAATGATGAGATTTTCTTTTCTTCTCTGGGGAAATTGCTGAAATCCCTCTCTCATTCAGCTCTAATCATGTTTAATGGAGCTGATCCACTGTTGGCAAGATACTTTAAAACTCTTACAACTACAAGATATTTACATTTTAAAGTTGTTCATATAAAAGGATGCTTTTTTTCTTTGATGTTATTGTTTTAACGGTGCAGAAACAAGGATGTTAAATTATGTGACATAATGCTGAGATATATTTTGACACACTAGTATGACAGTTTCACTTATTTGCTTCTGAATCTTCTGAACTGTTAAATAAGTCAACACTGCCAACACTAATAGAGTCAGATTTTCTTGTTTCAGTATATTTTGATATAGACATTAAAACAGTAACATCATTACTTTGTCATCACCGTGTCAGTCCAGGAGCGGGAGGTTCAGTGTTTTTCTGATGTAAATTTTAACCCAGTATTAATCTGTATTTTATATCTGAAAAGTGTTCTTCAGTCTGATTCTGTTGAAATGAGCCGCTTTCTTCACGCTGAACTGCTGTGAGCTGTAAGACGTAACTTCTGCTGTAGAATCTCACTGTTATTGATCATCTCCAGATGGAGATAAACCCTCAAACAAAGCGTCTCTGACAGTCAATATAGATTCTCGTGTGTGTAGTGTGAACTGGATGGAAATGTCTTTGAGCATTTTTGCATTCTCTCTCTTTCAGGGGAACCGTGGAGGCTCGATTCGTCTATGTCTTCGTCCTCGGGATTCTCTTTACCGGTGTGAAGGATCTGTTGCGAGCTCAGCTGACGTCCTCGGCGGTGGACGGCAGGCGTCTGAAGAGCAGAGGATTATGGGAAGTGTACAGTGGTGTTGTGTTATTGGTGTCTCTGCTCTTCAGAGCTCATAATCTGCCCACGTTAGCGTGCTGTCTGCTCATTCAGACCGTCATGGCTCAATTCATCTGGAAGAAACTTCATTACGACGCCGCTCAGACCACCATCATGCACTACTGGTTCGGTCAGGCCTTCTTTTACTTCCAGGTAATGAACAGAGAGAAGAGGAATTATTTACCCAATATAAATCTTTACTAGATGACTGAAATCTGTGTCTACCAGTGGTCATTATCAAGCAGCCGAGCATAAAATTATTGGTGTGATGATGAGAGTCAGGGTCTCTCTCTCTCTCTCTCTCTCTCTCTCTCTCTCTCTCTCTCTCTCTCTCTCTCTCTCTCTCTCTCTCTCTCTCTCTCTCTCTCTCTCTCTCTCTCTCTCTCTCTGTCTCTGTCTTTCTCTCTCCTCTCTCTCTGTCTCTCTCTCTCTCTCTCTCTCTCTCTCTCTATCTCTGCTCTCTCTCTCTCTCTCTCTGTCTCTCTCTCTCTCTCTGTCTCTCTCTCTCTCTCTCTCTCTCTCTCTCTCTGTCTCTCTCTCTCTCTCTCTCTCACTCTCTGTCTCTCTCTCTCACTCTCTCACTCTAGAGCAACAGCATAGCAACACCCTGACAACCTCCTCACACACCACTCACACACTTTTTTCAGACATTGTAAACGTGTGTCATCTGTTAGTTCTGCTTCTGTATTTGGTTTCATGTGTTGTTTGTCTTGTGTGTGTGTTCAGGGAAACTCAAACAACATTGGGACAGTGGACATCTCTGTGGGGTTTGTGGGTTTGGAGAGTTATGTAGAAGCTCCTGCTGTCATCCTGACAGTGTTGAGCACATACGCTGGACCTCTGCTGTGGACTCTTCATCTGCTGTGTTACCTCAGCTCACAGACACACAGGTAACACACAACCACACCTGTACACACACCCTTCATCTGCTGTGTGTCAGATTTTTTTCAAGCTAAAATGTCTCTTTTATGTGTAACTATCTTACGGTGTTTTCTGCACATTCAGTAATGACCTCAGGTTAGTTTAGATCCATGTCCAGCTTCAGAAATCATCTATTAATCATCAGTTCAAACTCATGTAATTACAGAAAATTGAGAATAAAAAGTCATTTTAGTTTTGATTTCAATGCAATGTGCTTGTCTTTTAAAGAGACATTAGTTTATAATTAAATGTATTCATGTGAATCTCCATCACAGCCACAAAGAGAAAAACTGAACAAGCTATTCAGATCTGAAGCTTTTATCAAAGAATGAAACTCTTCAGAAGAGACGCAGGTTAAATCTTTTTTATTTTATTCACATTAGTTTCATTCTATTGATTTTTCTGAAGTTCATTTGTAATGCGAGTTCAGGTTTTTCATTTTTCATATACTATCATAAGACTTAGATTATTATCTTGATGGATTCTGTTTTTGTTAGAGAATCAGGTTGTTTTGTGGGGGTATGATTGTGTTTGTTAAAGTAGGTCTAGTGCTTCTTTAGTTATAGTAGTTTTATACAATAATCCTGCAAGCAGAAATGACATGAGTTATATAGACCATCATTACAGTAGTTCACTGTAATAAAAGCATTTTTCCCTCTTAAGAGACCTTCTCTTCTGTCAGTTTCTTCTGCTCAAGTTTTTGTGATAATGTGTAATCGTGACAATTTTAATACTTTAAGGAAAGGAGGAGAGAAGATGTTTTTAAGGATTCATATCAGTGGTGTGTAATTGCAGGTGATTATGGGAATATTAATCAGTGCTGGTCTTTTAATGATAATTGTTTTAATGGTGGATGATGTGAGTGAGGGATCAGGGGCAGATATTACAACCGCAACTCATAATCATACTGCAATTACTGTACGACCACTTACAGAACAATGAAGAATACAAATCACACACACACACATCATACTTTAACACACACTAACACTTTCTCCCGAGCTCTGACTCTGTGTACAGACAGTCAGTGTCTGTAAAGCTGAAAGTGTGTGATGAATGACGGGTTTAAGTGCTCAGAGTTTCCGTCTAAATATATAATTCACCGTGCTCAGCATTGTCGCGAAAACACACACAACACATCCTGGAAATGCTCTTTGATCAATAGAGAGCTTTTTGAAATCCCTGCAGGGACGGTCGACCCATCCCACATCATCTGAGCGTTTACACTGTCCGTAAGAGAGAGAGAGAGAGAGAGAGAGAGAGAGAGAGAGAGAGAAGGAAGATCTGCAGGCTTGTTAGGTGATATTTCATTTGCTTTAAGGCAACAGGTGCTTTGTGCTTAGAGATATTGAATCCTGCACTGCAAACAATATTCTGTCCGTGTGTGTGAGAGAACTTTACATTTGAATTGTAAATGTCTTCATCCGGCAGCAGACTCCTCGAGAGGAGGAGAGGAGTCACAGTTCTGTATCCTGAGATATTTCTGGCAGTCTCAGGAAAGTGATTTTACTGTCGGCCTGTTGTGTGTCTGTACAGTAAACAGATTTGTTGTGTGTATGTGCAGCTGCGCACATCATCCAGTCAACCAATAGATTGTTGCGTCTCTTTCGTACACAATCAGATGTGTGATGAAAAAAGAGACACATTAAAAATCATCTGAAACCTCCTCAAACCAGCTCACACACACATATCATAAGCATTGACAGAAAGTTTTATGTGTTTATCACTTTGGGGGATCAAGCTATAAATATTGATGTCACAACAAACATAAATTTTAAATTTTAATGTAAATCCTTAATGTCTTTGACTCGTGTCTCCGGTGCAGATAGTGGAGCGTTTGGATGATTTAACAAAATGTTCTTCATCCAAATTCATATTAACAAGATATTTAGGGCATTTCTTGGAGAAGATCAAGTCAGAGTCTTAGCGGGAAACACACGCATCATATTGTAACTGTTTTATTACTTAACATTTGTACCAAAAATGTTGCGAAGATTTAAGAATTACTTAAATTAATCTCTCTCTCTCTCTCTCTCTCTCTCTCTCTCTCTCTCTCTCTCTCTCTCTCTCTCTCTCTCTCTCTCTCTCTCTCTCCCTCTCCCTCTCTCTCCTCTCTCTCCCTCTCTCTCCCTCTCTCTCCCTCTCTCTCCCTCTCTCTCTCTCTGTCAGGTCTGTGATGGGTCTCGGTCACGGTAGTTACTGCTTCGCTCTCCTGCGGTCTATTCCAGCAGTGTTTTATGTGGTTCTGGTCACGGCTCTGCGGTATCATCTGTTCATCTGGAGTGTGTTTTCTCCTAAACTCTTGTATGAGGCCATGCACACGCTCGTCACCACGGCTGTGTGTCTGTGTTTCACATTCATGGATCAGGATCGCTCAAGACCATAAGACACACGAAACCCAGAACCCAAACTCAGGTACAAAAAGAGGAATGAAAGTGAGAGATGAAATCTTATGTGAAATGTCACAACGAACTTGTGATGATAAATAAGCCATGATGCTTTACTGACTCTACTGACTATGTGTCCATGTATGTGAATAAATGATATTTTTATCAGCATTATTGGGGGTAATTGATAGATAACACTATAAAAGTGTGAGTATGTTACTCCTGATTTTCTATGCAGTTTTATTTTGAAAGCTTTACAGATGAAGATGATATTATATAATGTATTTGCCCTAGTATTTTTTACTTTTCTCCTTTTAGTTCTTCACCTCCGATATAATATGAGATATGTTATTAATAATTCTTTCCTCACTGTGATCATTACAGACAGAAACTCCTTACAAATCTCATTTTGGTTGATGTCTAATGTAAACATGTCTATTCACGACACGTGAGTTACTCAGTCCTACGGGAACATGAACTCATTTATTAGCGTTTATTCTTTATCTCAGTGAATAGATCTGATTAATCATGAAACAAACCATTTCTAGGTCAAAATCAAGTCATTTCTTCAGGGTTTTAATATGTTAGAGACAGTCTCTGATAAATTTCTTTTGGGTTAAATGGGTAGTTTGGTAAAAAACAAGAATTAAAAATTTGAAAAGCAATTTTTGATTTTGAAAAGCTGATTTATTGGTATTTATTAGCTCTATGCAAAACAAAGGTTGTTATTTAGGCTTATTCTAATTCATGATGAAATGTTTTGTGATTTAATCAGATGTTTTAAATGTCTTTTAAGTTGATGTGTTTTAGTCAGCTGTCGTCGTTACTCGTGCGCATGAGAAAGTCTTAAGATTTTTTATTTCTGCAAATGTCACATCTACGGCTCTGTATTATTAAAGTAAAGTTGAGCGTGTGAATAGTCTGGATGTGGATGTGGGCAGCAGCCTGAGAGCATCTCTGATCAGTCATCCATCACTTCATTTTAACACACTGTGTAACAGAGCTCACGGTCAGACATCTGAACACTTTACTGCAGGTTTATTTCTCTTATTTCTGTTATTGTGTTTGTTTATGTTTGTCCTCAGCTGTACACAAACCCACCGTCTGTTCAGTGACACAATAATCAAATCTCATTCATTTACACAGCAAACTCTGTTTACTTTTACACTTCTGTTCTCTTTCCAGAGACTGTATCTATGTTTGTTTGTGTATTTACTCTCGGGTGGTTAGTAGTCCTACATTCAGGGTGGTTGGGTAACTTAAATACCTTACAAATAAAAAAGGTCTTACTGTAAACAGATTCCTGGTCTGATTGTGAAGGATTGTTCACGGCATTACTTACTCTTTTCAGTGATTAAATGTAAAATGATTAAATCATAATAACTTGATTCCTGGTCATTGAAGAAATTATCATTGTAAGAATTGTATTTGTTTTGTTGTGTTTTCTTTTCTTCTTTAGTAAACACACATTTTATGTTTTGTTTATTTTATGTTTTAATTAAAATCTTTTGTTTTCTGTCAAAGAACAATATTTATTTTGTTGTTTTGTGAAACGTCGGCATGTTTATTTTCTCTTTGATTCCTGGATGATTCTGGACTCTTCTTCCATATAAAGCAGCTGTCGTCTCATACGTGTCTTTCTGAGGTTGATGTGAGAATGATTTGATAGAAAAACTAAGGAGGACTGAAGGAGAGAGTCTGGCTGTGACCGCAGGCATCTAATGGAAGGAAAAATTCACTCGTTTAACATGAAAGATAAATGAGGTTTTTTAGAGGTTCTGTTTAAAGCTACAGTTTAATAGTAGCTCAGCAAAAACAAATGCTGCTGAGTACACATACATCGACAGGAGAAATATAAAGAGTTCACAAAGCATGAGAGATACGAGAATTACCTTCAGATGAAACTTTACAGATGCTCAGTTCTTTTGTTAAATAGCAAAGAAATACAGAGAACAATAAAGAGAGAATTAATGGCAGCTGTTACTGCAGTAAATGTTTTGAAGGTAATGATGCTTTCCATTCAGATGTTATAATACTAAATGCACTAATGCTGTTTGATTTTTATCTCTAAGGGCTCTGATGAAATAAGACTTTGATGTAGTAATTGATCGGTGATGATTGTGTACGGAAGAGCTTCTGAATGTTCGTCTTTATGTCTTTCAATAGATAAACATTCAGTGAGGGTGAGTAACTAGCGACTGAATGTTTGTTTGGGGTTTTTTTTTGCAGATCAAGTGTTCAGTTTTGTTAGTAATGCGTATGTGATCACAGGTGAAAGATCTTCTTGTGTGATTCTCTCCAGGTCAGCTGGATGTGGTCAGGGTAACGGAGTTCTTCAGAGGTCGATCTCTATTCCTGCTTCAGTGTTTTCAGCTCTTCAGCATGTGGTGAGTATTGATTTAGCATCCGTTTTCATCTTGATATAAGAGTATAGAGCATCTCAGATCAATACTGTGTCTGTCAGACAGACCTGCTGAATAAATGATTTTACTGTAAATTAAGATGTTGGCTGAAGGTAACCAGAAATATACATATACAATATTTTTTATAACAATAGTTGTTCTTAACACAATATACATTCTTATAAATAAGGAGTAATTTTGGGAAACTTTCAGTGAAAAGTTCTTTAAGGAACTCAAAATGGTTCTTTTTGTAGCATCACTTTTATAAATAAAGCTGCTGCAAAAGAATAGAAGAACTATTTTCTGTTCCCCAAAGAATGTTTCTGTGGAAAGGTTCTTTAAAGCACCATTTTTTCCTTTATCCACAATAAAAAAACCTTTTGTGAAACAGTATCCAGTATAGTCTGATGACAGAATAATTTCCTAAAGGAGAGTTTTGTTTATCTAATGGACAGACTGGAGTGAGGTGTCGCTGGGTGTCTCTTACTCGCATCATGACCGGAGACCATCACATTAAAACTTAGTAAAGAAACACACAGAATAATTCAGTTCACTGCCCAGAGGACCGGCGCTTTCCACAGCAGGACAGAATAGATATAGAGAGAGGTTCATTCAGAGCCGAACTGAAACACACACTGGAGATCACAGAGTCTCTCGGTCTCCATCATACCCACCGGCAGCTTTTCATTAAACACCAGCACACAATGGACAGACACAGAAGATCTGCAGCAGTCCAGCGAGACGCTGGACTGCTGCAGATCTTCTATGTCTCATCATTCAGAGAAACTTTAGGCTGTTTGTTTCCTTCAAGATTCTGACCTGAAATACAGAGAAAGAGAGAGGGAGCAGGAGAAGGACATGAATATTCATCCCCGCTGGTCAAATCTACAGGGTTTTCTGTTAGCACAATTCCATTGTTATTCAGAGAGAAAGACTAAAGATGAGTGAAAAACCACACGTTTGTCCTGTTTTCGGTGGAGTACTTTGCATTCAAATGACTTTCGAGTATCTTTAAAAGCAAAACTGTGAGAAGAGAGAAACTGCAGACTGATGGATGACCTTGAGATCAGTGCTGCTGATGTCTGGAGTTTCCTCATGTGTGTCTTCCTCTCGCTCGACTCTGAATGATCCATTGAACGCCTCCTGTCTGTTTATTGCATAATTCAGGATTTACACAGAAATTATTTTAGGAATTAGTTTTTAGATTCATTTTCAAGTTTTCACTTTCACAACTGTTTTATAATATTTCCCCTAAAGTTATTTGTTGTGATATTATATGATTGAAACAATTAAGGTGCCACAAAGAACCATTTTGGTTCCCCAAAGAACCTCTCAGTTAACGGTTTTTAATAACTAATTCTCTATTTTAATAACTTTTTATAGTGTTTAAACTGGAATAATTCTTTTATGGAATAAATATAGGGCAGTCAAAATATCATATTTTCACTTTATGATTATTGTCCAAAATAATTCATGATGATGATATTATTGTGATATCCATTTAAATGTTTTAAAATAAATAAAAAACTACTACTAGTCAAATTTCTCTATAATTTAGATTTTTTATTGGTCTATTATGTATTACTATTGAATATTAAGTGTGATTTTAACCCTAACTAATCAACCAAATAAACAAGAAAGCCAAACTCTATCAACTGATAGAAATGGAAAAAAAACATTAGTCAGGGAATTCGTTTTCTTCTGGTGTGGATTATGATTTCAAATAATTCAGGTTTTATTTGTGTTTTGCACTTAAATTGTTTAGGTCCAACACAAACTCTCAGACTGAAGCGTGTGTGAATGTGAGTTGATGTCATATGTTGTGTCTGCTGTGACATTATTGTGTGTTTTCAGCTGCAGGCAGGTTGTTCTGCTCCATTCTTCACCAGTCACAATATGCATGTTTGTCAGATTTTTACAACGTTTCTGTCTCTGTGTGTTTCTCTCTGTCAACCTTTTTTCACTGCTTTTCTTCTGATGACTCATCTGTGGCATGGCAAAGCTCCTTCATTTTTAAGAGTGAACCTTGTTTCAGGGGTTTATGCTCTTACTGGTAAGCAATAAGAAATGCTGCTATTGAAAGTGATGAAATGTCTGTAATTAATTGAAATTCAGAAAATAACCCTAAAAATATTAAAGCACTAAAAATAGCAACATGATATTAGTAATGTTGCAGTTTTAAGACAGATTCACATACTGTGGTTTATACCTGCTACAGAAAATGCTTGTAATGTCATACAGTAGCACATATATTCAAACATGTTTAGTCAGTTTCTATTCTCTCGCTCTATCGCTCTATCTTTCTCTCTCTCTTTCTCTCGCTCTCGCTCTCTCTCTCTGTGTCTGGTCACAGGTGTAATAATGTAGTGCATGAAATTACAGTAGATTAGCTGTCAGAGGAGCAGGTCTGGTGTGAGATACAGTCTTCAGTCGTCGCTGGAGTTGAGAGTATGTTGGAGTTTTGTTTAGATATGGTTTAGATTTGATGTCCAGACAGATTAATAGTTTGTAAAATAAAACAATGAGATTTTCGCCACAGCATGAAAAATCATTCTGACAGTAAGAAATGATTGTTTATTAAATAAAGTCGATGGTTAAGCGTTACTTTTGATGAAAATGTATCGCTTCTGTTTCCTTTGCATACAGGCATGTAGTTTTGGATAGAAATGTACACTGTTGTTTAGCTGAAAACTGAAAGTTTTGTTTAAAAACTCTTATCAGATAATCAGTGATACCAGTTTCCATAAGAGTAAAACCTTCATTGAGGTTGATACTTAAAAATGACAATTCTGTAATAATTTCTTCATCTTTTCATTATTTCAGACTCATAAGACTTTGTTCTGTGTTGAACGCTTGAATTTTCCAGCTGCTGCTTTTCAATCTAATGAAAGTGCAGAAGTGAGAGTGACACACACAGAAAGAGTTTCAGCATAAAGCTTTTGCTTTTATAAATGATTTCATGATTGAGATTGACATGAGATTGTTCCCTCTGTGTGATCATTTATTTTCTGTTTATTTAAAGTTCTGCTAATGTTCTGCAAACGCTCTCAGTTCATCACAACACCAGGATGGCGCCACACGCACACAGACACACACAGATGTCTCTTTCTCTGATCAGCGAAGGCTAAAGGCTTCGTCTGGTTTATTATCTCGCAGCTGCTCTTTCACGCTTTGCATGTTAAATGCTGTTTCCTATAGAAAACCATCTTTATTAAGACATTTGAAACTTCATATTCTAAGAGTTGACAGATATTCTCTCTCGGAGGAAACTTTCAGGCGACACATGAATGAAAGTTCAGAATCTATCTTCAGACCATTGCTTGCATATTAAACACACACCGCGTCTTTCAGTCTGACAACATATAAATTGATGAGCATTAGTTCTTTTAGTTTGGCCTGTATAAGAGTTTGTGTTCATTCGCTGATACTTCACGAGCGGAAGAGACAAAAGCTTCACAGGAGAACGGCTGTAGATAACTCACACACTTTAGGTTTGTGTGTGTTTGGATATCAGCTCATTCTGTCACTCGAGCGTCTCAGGTTTTTTGACAAGGACAGGCAGCACTAACCTTTTCACCAGCTGACAGTTGATCATTCACATGCAAAACACCTGCTTTCACCGCACAGACACTCACTTGAAGCCTTGCCGTTAAAAAACCTTTTCTTCTGTTCGAGAGTGGTCACATCTCACACAACTGATACATTTATTTTGACATTTTCAAGGTTTTTGTGAGAGTTTTGTGTTGATTATATTCTCATCAGATGTTCTGGAGGAGGCTTAAATGAAACTTTTCTGTGTGTAACTTTCAGACAGAGATGATGTATTTTAAGTTACATGTGAATCTCTCAGATGGTGTGTTTGCTGTATCTTCAGGTGTGTTAATAATGTTGTGCATGGTTGTGATGCTGTGGGTCAGTCTCCATGACTACAGCTGTGTAGGCTGATCTGATTTATATCATCAGAGGTAAATTTAGGATCATCTCACTACTGTAATAACTGTAATAACTAATCTATCTCTCTCTTCTTCTTCTCTTCCTCTCTTTTTGTGTGTCTGAAATATGAAAAACATGTACCATTTCACATGTGCTCCTCTTGTTTGTAGAATCAAATGCTATTTAAATGTGTATTAAAGGAAAGTCCTTCAGCATCTTTAAGACTCACAGCAGGTTTTAGGGTGAAATGTCCTATAATACCTCAGAGCGATGTCTTTAACTCTTTACCAATGCTGTTTGTTCTCTTCTGAGCTTCTGAGAGGTGAGAGAAAATCACCAAAATCATTTCACATCTGAAAGTCTCTCTAAAAATGTTCTTAACAGCAATATTTAAGAACAACTTAAATATATTATTATGAGAAATGCGCCACAATTCATAAACCTTTATTCAGACAAAAAATTTTGATCTAGTCTTAATGATGTTTTTCTCTGATGTTTTTATGTGTATCAGTCGTATTGTGTTGTGTGTCGTGCAGTAAACTGAACGTGACAGATGTGAATGATCATCTCTCTCTGTGTTCTCCATCATCTCTGAGTTCATAACTATACACAAGCTTTTCTCTCCTGATGTGTCTTTATATATTCATAGAGAAGTGGTTTTGTTGTAATCTTTGGGTTTATTGCTGCGTTCTGTGCTGACAGTGAGTGATTGGCTGAAGGTTTAGGGACTGTTGAATAAATCATTCTGTCATAATGACCCAGCAATGGAACTTGGTACCTCAAAAGTATCACATTTTTACAAGAACGTTGAACTGAATTTTTATGATTTCTGAAGAAACTGGAGCTTGTCTGTTCTAAACTTGCTGTTGTGATGCTGCGGGCGGTTGCCAGGGTGTTGCTATGCAGTTACTCATTTGTTGTAGTGCTTTTTTGCATGTTTGTCATACTGTGTGAACTGGTGTGTAAAGTTATCAGCAGGGATGGTCATTTACCTCATGTGTGTTGAAAATGTGTGTCACAAATAGAAATGCAAATCACTCTTCTACTCAGTAAAACAGCAATACACCCCCATTTCATCTCCTGGAGTCATTTTTTTGCTCAAATTCTCTATAACCTTCAGTGAAAATGATGAATTTTACATGTGCAATATTAAAGTTCAGTCGATGAGGAAACAAAACAACAGTCAGTTTATAAATCAACAAAGTATTCTTATTTATTTTACACACAGTGAGACAGTTCAGCATATCACAATTATGATGCAGTTTATATTATTATAATAAAACAGTCGTGGTTAATAGACAGAATATCTATATGCTCATTTATTCACTTCCGTGTTCATCATTGTGTGACAAAAAAGTAAAGCTCCATCAAAAAATACAAACAATGTGAAATATGTGTATGAAGCTGTGTGTGTGTAATGAATAAACTGACTTTAGCTCATCAGTCATTCATTTAGCTTCACATGTATTCAGATATATATTCACATACAGCAGATTTGTTTTGTCTGCTTTGACGTCAACAAGGCTTCATGTTGTCGACTGTCACACGTGCTGTAACCAACAGCAACATGATAAAGTTATAAATGAAGAAGTATGAAGAAGATGTTTGTGATGCATCATTTTTAGATCTGAGCGTTTTCTGTTCCTGTTTTATTGTATGTTAAAGAGCATTCTGCAAAACTTCAGCTTTTTTGTTTGTTAAAAAAGAAGTGATCAGAAAAAGACCAAAAAAATGATGAAAAATGACATTTTCTGCTAAGCTGTTCTTTTAACTCTTTGTTGGCAGCTGTCGTTGTAATAAATAAAGTTTCAGTTACTTTAGACAAAATTTATGCCTATAAATTTGCCTAAAATATACATAATATCTTTATTTTGCAGTACCATATCAAATCTGACTCATATTAATAACAGAAGATCTATGATGCCTCCCTCACAATTTCAGGCTGGATGATCTCATGATCTTGTGTCAGATCACTGTTAAATTTTAGAAAAAGAGAGAGAGAGAGAGAGAAAGAGAGAGATTCACCCACCATCCAAACGTTTTTTTTATTATAGATAGTAGTAAATAATTCTAGATAGTATTAAATATAAATGTAAAAAAATTAAAATAAAAAAAAAAAAATGTTTAAAATGTATTCTTAATGTACAGTTTATTTGAGAATACTAATGTAAGTTTACAATGCTGTCCCCTTTTCTTATAAAGCTCAAGTTTTGGGAGTGAACACATCTTCCATCTCTGAACCCTGGTCTGCAGACCCATAAGAGCAAAATCAGGTCAAAGACTCAACATGACACTTGTGATTTATTTTATGTGTTGTGTTGCCTCAGCATCAGTAAAGCATCACATATATCAACAGCAGTGTGAGTGGATGTTTATCTGTACATCACACGTGTCATCAGCTCAGATGAAGTGGTCTCATCAGTCAGACAGAGTGTCCCGCGTGGTGTGTGAGTGAGTTTAAATGTTCTCTCTCTCACTGTCTCCAGGGTAATGTCACTCTCTCGCTCTCTCTTCATTCTGGCCACCATGACATACCTGTCTGTTCCTCATGCTGTCGCCTAGCAACCTATTGTCTCCTCACAGCTGTCTATCATTAACAGGAATTGCTTCTCTTCTCAAAGGTCTAAATCCTTCAGGCTCTTTCACGCCGCTGTCGTTTCTCTCATTCCTCTGAATCAAACTCTTATTTGACATCATACAACAGACTGCCGACTTCTGCTGTTCTCTCGTGATATTTGCAGTAGTGTCAGTATTAGTTGTGAATAGATTTAAAACACACTTAACAGGTTGTGTTTACATACGGCATACAATACTGTTCAAAGGTTTAGGGTTGTTCTTTTTATATTTTTCTTACATTGTAGAATAATAGTAAACTCATCAAAACTATGGAATAATATTAATGTAACTTTGGAAATTATGTTGCCATGAAAAACTATAGAAGGTATAATTTACTGTTTGTTTGAGCTGCATATTTAGATTCATTTATTATGAATTAAAGTGTTTGAGTATCAGTTCGCTTTGATTTTATTTGTGTTAATGTATGAGGTTTATTATTAGTTAAGTGATTCTCACAAACAGATTAAATATCTTCAGCTCATATTTAACCCCCAAAAAAGAACTCAAATTCAGCTTAATATTTGCTTTGTGGCATTAATTTGATGGTAATTAAACATTTTTCCCTTAAAACTTGCCTTACTTGCCTTGTCAAATGGTTTAACTTGGAGGGCTTTTGTAATTCTTAATAAATTCTCATTAGAGTCTCATTAAGAATGCTAATGTTGGCTTCATTTTCATAATGCTTTGTAACATTATTTCTTGTGATTTTGGGGTGAAACATGACTTTTGAGAGATTTATTAATTCAGGGTTTGGACGATGTTTGTTAAACAGTAATCTTTTCTCCAGGACCAGTAGATGATGTTGATTGTTTTTTGTTCTGAAGATTTATTTCTTCACGTCTCTCTGATGGCACGAGATCATGTTGTGAGTATGATTTTAATTTAATGAATGTGTAACTGCTGGTGATCTTATTAACTCTTGGCTGAATGTCAGTGATGTTTAATGCTCTTTTGGCTTTAAGCCCAAACACTCCCTCCAGAACTATAATAATCACTCAAATGAGTTTCTGTCTCTTTAGTAAAGTGTGTAATCCTATGGTTCCTATTGTGCATGTGGACACATTGCTTTCCATTACATATTCAAATCGCTATAGTGGAAATGATTCTTTTTTATATTTTCCTAATGTAATGATAGTTTTCCATAATTATTTGAGAATAAATGTACTTGACATAAAAGTGATATGAAATTGTTGGTATATTTAGTATGTTACCGTCATTTTATTTGTACATTCGGTATTATATATTGTGTGTATATTTTGGGGATTTATATTATATGACAGTAGAGAATAGACAGATGTAATTTTATTTACATGTTGAGTAAGTGATGGACTTCTTTTGATGGTAAAATGAAACTGATGATGTATTATGTTCAGTATTATCGTTATATAGAAGGATTTTATCTAAACAGATGAATTTGACATTTTATTATTATGTAACCTCTGAACTTTAATAACAACATAGCATTAAGCTGGACTAACCTAGTTTTAGAGCATTGGACCAGAAACTATTTTTTGAAGAAAATCTGGCAGAAATAAAAATATTTTTGTGAGGGCTGGCAGATTAAAGATAAAAGAGGATTTTTCTGTAATATTCCTGCTTCGGTAAGAGTAGATTCTGTTGACCTACAATCAGACGCCTACCGGAAATCTATTAATGCTTTGACAGTTTTTCCAGTTATTCGGGATGTAGATGAAACACTGAGATAAATTTGTGTTGATGTGTTGTGTGAAATGCACAGAAATCTGAACTCTGACACTATTTATGTATTTAATGCTTTATGAATGTAAAGCAGTTTACCTGTGTGTCTGTCTCATACATGTCAAATCTGTTTTAATTAAAGGAGTTTGTGATAAATGACGGCCAGCGGAGCGTCAGGAAGCTGACTGAGGATTTTTCACAAAGACTGACATCCATCATCAACAGAAAGACATCATTATTGTGCTTCAACTTACTTTGGTAATGAAACACTGCAGCAACATTTTAACCTTGATTTTAATCTTTAAAGAACTTTCTAATTTCAATACAGGATATACTCATAGTGACATTTTTATTGTAACCACAGATATTTTATAAACTTTGAGGGGTGAAATTATTTCTGAGGTTATTGACATTATGCCACAAATGCTGTCAATAGATTTAACCTGAACATTCCTTGAAAAAAATTAATAAGCTGACTGGCCTGAAGACTTACAGCTGAATTATTGTGTTTATCTGCTGTAACAAATTTGTAAAATCTGTTTGAGAAACAAAGTGCATGTCATGTACCTGAAGTCACTCCTGTAGTTTCCTGGCGTCTTTTGAATCTTTGGCATTAGCTGTGGCATATTTCCCATACTGCAGTAAAAGAGATGCATTATGGGAACTCATCCATTCCCCTCATTCAGCCTCTGAATCCAATTTCATCTGGATCATTTCCAATTTATCCAGAGCTGAGACATACAGCAATTTCAACCTGCCAATGCATATTTTCAAGGACACACGCACACGCAAACTAACAAATTCAGAACGCCTGAAGATATTTCACTTTAAAGTGAACATGAAAATTAAACATTAGTCTAATTGTGCACAAGTCATTGGTGCATGTTATTCCAGAGAAAAACATAAAAATGTGATGACACATTCAGCTGATGTTTTATGAGCTGCAACATTAACCAAGAGTAAAATAGCAAACTGACAATTATTTAAGATAATATTGTAAATATATTATAAACCATTTACAGTAGCTTGATTAGTAATTTAACCTGATAACTGTCACCGCAGAAATTAAGTATACACTTGTGAACTACATCTCAAATACAATTTTAAAATTTTTAGATATTAAATATTTTTTTAAAAGTAAAAGTTTTTTAAAGTCTTTTTTAAAAAATCATTTGAGGAATTGTTTTTATAAATTACAGTAACAATTTAAAAAAAATTGTTTGTGTTCATTGTTATGAAAAATTGTCAAATATTTAATCTTGAGACTTATACCTTTCCATCAATATATAGTTTGTCATTGTTAGATTAAAATTCAACTAAGAAATATTAAAGTGAATAGAGAAATAACATGGGTGTTCCTCCTGTGGAACGGTGACAGTTCACAGGTTAATGTTTGGTTATGTTAATAAAGCAAATAACAAATGATTTGAGTAAATAAAGGTATTTTTTTAGATACATGCTCTAATCATGTTTCGTCCAAAATAATCCTGTAAAGTGCTGCTGGTGTTTCAGGAGATCTCTGTATGTGACTTCTGGAATGAAACAACCACTTTTCATGATACAATCGATATCTGATGAATTACATGAAGTCCAGCCGTACGGGTTTTATTCATTGAATTGAAAAGCCTCTTTTACTCTGAAACACATTAGAGAATTAAACTAGATTACAGACTCCATCACATGTTGACTAATGAAACACTTAAAAACATTAAATGTAGAAATGAGCTTATGGTACTGCAGTCACACACAAACAGAGACGGAGAGGTGAAGTCTTGTTGTGTGTGAGTGAGCAACACTTATTTTAAGGTGTTTGTGAGTTTTTTGACAGCTGGTTGGTGATAATCCCCGGGGCAGGTGCACAGCGGAGGCCAAATTGTCATCTACACGGCCATATGGCTCGTACTGATTTCAAAAATCAATCATGTGCAAATCTTCTGTAACAACACATGTTTCTCTGGCTGCTTTCACTGCTAAACATCACAACATGTTTTTCTCAGATGAACGTCTTTTCTGGAGGTGTAATAGCTCTGGCTGAACGTGATGCTGTTTTCTGCTTTAATTTAGACTGATGAGGGTCTTTAATGCCCAAATAACAACAACTAAAGATTAAAATCTGTGTCGTATGCCAGTATTGTTGGTGATCTCTGACATCTATTTCAGTTTTGGCCGTGTGTTTCTGTTCATAATTCTCATGAATTTGTGCATATGTTACTGAAACTGCCAAGTTCAGATTTGATACGCTTCCATCAAACAATGTTACCAAACAATCTCCCAGAAAGTTCTGCAAAAATGATCAACTTACTGACTGAAATGAGGAAGAGGATGAATTATAGATGAAGAAGTTGCATGTAGAATTGAAGAATTTAAATAGACGTGTGATGTGATGTAAGCATGACTAAAACACTGAATGGACCAATCAGCATCGAGGACTGAAATTAAATCTACATTGACCTTCATTGTTGTCGTAGTTGTTGTGATGTTTAATGTTGTGTGTTTACCCTGATTGCTCTTGTGTGATGTAGATGTGATTTCACCTGTAAACTGAAGAACTTCTGCCAAATCAATCATCAGATTTCATCTCATGCCTTCTTCAGAGAGATTTATAATGCTTATGAATGAAACAGACATAAATCACAATAATCGAAACTCCTAAGTGTTTTATTGTAGTCACAGTTTTACTCAAGGTCACTCAAAGACACACATTTTTTTATTGTAATAAAGTCTCTGTACTGCAGAAAATGAAAAGTAAATCAGTATACAGTATAAATATATAAGAGAGATTAATGAATGAATGTCTGAAGTCTGGGATGTTTTGTTATTTTTCTTCTCTGTTAATATTAATCCATTCATATTATCTGTGTGATTGTGATAATATGACTGTGTTTATAGACTGTTCAGATGATGGCAGGATTTCTGTCAGCACACATCTGTTTATCAAAGTCTTTCATGAAAATCTATTTACACTCGCAGCTGAATGAGAGAGAGAGATCAATATGTGAGATGCTCAACTTATTTATTTCTTTTTTGCTGTTTGCTTTCAGTGTTTGTTTTAAATGAACTTCAGCTTGTAAATGGTTCATTGGAGCTTCAGTGAGCTTGCAGTGAAAATGGTTTGTTTGCTGTTTGCTATTTATCAAATCTGCATTTTATTGACATCATATATTCATGTTTTGAAGAGATGATCCTGTCCACAGTTCAGTGATGTCACAAACTGTGCTGTAAACAGTAAATACATTTAGATGTTGGAGAAATGTCTTGTAAAGAATCAGATGATCTTTATGATGAAACCATCGTTAATGTTCAGATGATTAAAAGTCTGTCTGGATTTATAACATGTTGTTCTCTTCAGATTTAATACTGTACAGTGAATATGAAGACAGAGATCACCATGACATCTGCAGTTTTTCAGGCTTTCAGCCCAACTCCTAAATGAAGGTCAAATATCTTTCAAGTGGCATGCCAAAAAATGTCACAGAGATTTATGAGATATTAAATTTTTTTCCAAATGTCTCTCTCATGATTGAATATGTCTCTAATCCATTTTACATGACACTCTTTGTTACTAAAAAATTCAATTAGTACATAATTTAGACAGATTACAGTTTAGAGTAACTGAACATGATTACATCACATCTGATCATTTTCTATAGTTTTTTTATAATTACACTTATTTTATTGTTATTCTAATATTGTACAATTCTTTTATTGTACAACCTCATCCTATAAATAACATGTGATGCGAAATGATACTGTAACTATTAAAGTAACATCCCAAATCTTTTAATATTTATCAGATCAAATGACGTGTTTCATTAAATTCTAAAGAATAGTCACTGAAGCTCAGAAAGTCATTTTAAGTATTTATATTTTTAGCAAAAAGATTTTCAAATGCCTGCTAGATTCAAACAAAACATACAAATAAAAAGTGTCAAGGTTTTAACCTGTTAACTGTCACCGTTCCTCAGGAGGAACACCTATGTTATTTCCCAATTCACTTTAATATTTCATAGTGGAATTTAAATCTGATCATGACAAAAAATATATTACGAAAGCACAACATAAAAACATTTCATGGTGAATTCATGGTTTCTTCTGTTTTGTACTCTTCAAAATGTTTTAAAAAAAATAAATCTTCAAAAAAAAAAAAATTCCTATTAAAAAATTTTTTTTCTTCAAACTTTTTTCTTTCCAAAAACTTTTTTCCTCTTCAAATTGTTTTCCCTTCTTAAAATTGTTTTCCTCTTCAAACATTTTTTTCCATCTTACATTCTTTTTCAGATTTTTATAAATAAATAAAAATTCACATTTTTTTCTATCTTATATTTTTTTAGCAATCTGTATTTATTTTTAAATTGTAACTTAAAAATTTCAAATCTTCAAAAAAATTTTTTTTCCATCTTACATTTTTTGTATCTTCAAAAGAAATTCAGAAGAATCTTCAAAGAATCTTTAAAAAAATCTTTTTCATCTTCCAAAAATTTTTTTTTTATATTTTGTACTTCAAAGAATCTTTAAAAAAATCTTTTTCATCTTCCAAAAAACTTTTTTTATATTTGTACAAATTTTTATCTTTAAAGATTTTTCTAAAGATTTTTCTTCAAAACAATTTTTTTTATCTTAAAAAAAAAAATCCATCTTAAAAGAAGTTTTTTTCATCTTCAAATTTTTTTTTCCATCTTACATTTTTGGATCTTCAAAAGATTTTTCATCTTCAAAAAAAAAATTTTTTTCCTCTTCAAATTGTTTTTCCATCTTACATTCTTTTTCAGATTTTTATAAATATATAAAAAATATATTTTTTAAAATCCTTCAATTTTTTTTCACATTTTTTTCTATCTTATATTTTTTTATCAATCTGTATTTATTTTTAAATTGTAACTTATAAACATTTCAAATCTTCAAAAAATGTTTAAGATAAAAAAATGTATTTAAAAAGGAAAAACTTTTTTGTAAGAAAAAAATTATCTTCAAAAGATTTTTCATCTTCAAAGATGAATTTTTTTACATTTTTTTTCCTCTTATTTTTTTTTTTCATCTTACATTCTTTTTCAGAATTTTACAAAAAAATCTTAATTTTTTAAGAAAAAAAAAAACTTTTTTTAATGATGAAAAAAATCTTAATCTTAAAAAATTGGAAGATGAAATTTAAAAAGGAAAAACTTTTTTGTAAGAAAAAAAATATCTTCAAAAGATTTTTCATCTTCAAAGATGAATTTTTTTACATTTTTTTTCCTCTTAATTTTTTTTTTCATCTTACATTCTTTTTCAAAATTTTCATCTTCAAAGATGAAAAAAATCTTAATTTTTTAAGAAAAAAAAAACTTTTTTAATGATGAAAAAAATCTTAATCTTAAAAAATTGGAAGATGAAATTTTTTTAAACGTTTTAAGATATAAAAATATTTTGAAGAGGAAAAAATGTTTAAGATAAAAAAAATCATCTTCAAAAAACTTTTTTATATCTTATATATCTTATAGATTTTTCTAAAGATTTTTAGATTTTTATTAAAAAAATATATATATATTTCCATCTTAAAAAAAAGTATTTTTTTCATCTTCAAAATTCAAACTGACCTTCATTTACATTTTTGGATGTTCAAAAGATTTTTCATTTTCAAAAAAAAACTTTTTCACCTTAAAAAAAAATTATTTTTCATCCTACACTTAAAAAAATTATTCAAAATTGTTTTCTTACAAAAAAGTTTTTCCTTTTCAATTTTTTTTATCTTAAACATTTTTTCCTCTTCAAAATATTTTTATATCTTAAAATATTTTTTTCATCTGCAAAAAATATTTTTTCACATTTAAATTTTTTTCATCTTCCAATTTTTTTAAATTAAGATTTTCTTAAAAAATGTTTACAAAATGTTTAAATTTTTTTCTCAAGAGTCCACACAAGAGAACATTTTTAACAATTAGCAATTAGCATGTAGTACCAACCTTTTTACCAGGTGTCACTATCAATGAAATCTTGTGCCTGTGAAGAGGGGGAAACAGTTTTTAAAGATAAAAAAAAATTGGGGAAGAGGAAAAAAGAAATATAAGGACAAATGTTTTTTCTTCACCATGTTAACATTTAAAATGTTTAATTTTGTTATTTTAAAATTTTGTTATTTTAGTTGAAAAAATATCTAATATCTAAAAATTTATTTAATTGGTTTATTTTCTCACACCAAGTTAATGATTTTTTTCGGACCTCTAATCGGCACTTTTACCATCTTCTGTTTATATTCTGTTGATTTATAGTCTCTTTGAGATTAGACCTTTGACTACTGCAGCGGGTGTCAGATTATATCTCACTGAAGAAAAAACACTATATCACAGGTATCTTTGAAATACATACTTTTATTAAACAATTTTATAATTTTTTCATGTTTATTCAAACTTATGTGTGTCTCATGATGCTCTTAAAATGCAGATACTGAGTGCCATAGAATAACCTGTTTTGGTTCCCCAAAGAATCTTTCAATCAAACCATTTCTTTCTTACCTTTATAGTCTGTAAAACTTTTTGATGTTAAATGTGAACTATACAGTAAGTAATATACTATACTTACTATACAGTACACATACTATGTGTACAGTATTATTATATATATTATTTCTAATAATAATAATAATAATAATACATTACTATGACTAAAACAATGTTATTTAGTGATATTTACATTGTTATGGCAGGTGTTGTTAATGGCTGTGGGCCTCAGCAGAAGCTCATGAGAAGAAAAGTTGAGGATTGTTTGTAATGATTTATATCTTGTGTCACTGCAGATCTGTGTTCAGCTTTAATGTTCACTGGAGGATTTCCAGAAGCATCTTTTACCTGCAGCTCTTTCCTGTACAGACAAATGAATCCTCAACTCACCAGCGGCTTTTAACACGGATCAATTCTTCCTTTCCACTTCCATCAGTCATGCATTTTAAGCCTAAATAAGACATACAGTATTTGGTGCTAAAGATAGAGACGGTGAACACAGCTGAATCTACTCTTATTGATTTACATGCTATTAAAAAAATCAACAACCATCCAACCATTTCCATCAGAAATCATCACACAATTATAACTTAATCCTCAGAACATAAGTTAATGTACACAGTAAATATACATTTTAATGTATATAAAACATATTAAACTAAAAAAAATGACCAAAAAAATAATTTATTTGGATCATTATAAAACATTTTAATTACAAGCAAATCCCCTTTCAGCAGAGGACTAAAATGATGCTACACCATCAGCTGCGAGTCCCATTTGATTTACTGTTTGCTGCTGGTGACAATTTTCTTTTTCATTTAATTTATTTGCACAATTAATATAGTCCCGAAGCAGCATTACAGAACAAATTGTGCATTACAAACCCAACAGTGACACAGACAAAACCTCTCCGGAGTGAAATTAAGAGTTGAGTTAACTTCAGTTGAGTTGACTAGATATAATCAGAAAGAGTTTATTCAGTTAACTGGGAGTTATGGATAAAATGGAGAGACTTTCCTTATTCAGACAGACACAAAGAAATAATTTTATAGCTGGAGTTGTACAGTAGATCTGTTTAAACCCATTCTGTATTCACACTTGATTTATTTAAAATATTTAACATGACATAACACATTATTTTTGTATCTTCACCTCAGTGTTAATTTGTTTTTTGTGAGTGTTGAAATGTAGAGGAGTTTTAACACAACTCGAGCGGTACGCATGTGTGAAAATATGTGATCCTGAAATAGATCCTTATGGCATTAAACTGTCACGCTTTACTCTAGTGTAAAAGAAAATAACTCGGTGAAGTGGATCAGCACTGTTTTTAACATTCTAATAAAAACACTTTATATATTACTTTTCATGAGACTTACAATAACTTAGTAAAGATTGACAGAATAACACTGATTTAAATCTGAACTCTATCAGAGATAAACATAAACAGAGGTCATAGCTTAATGCAATAAAATCTGAACGCAATCGAAAACTTGAAAACCCAAATTTTAAACCATTGTGATTTGTAAAACTTGAAATGTTTTATGAAAACATTTTTCTGGTAATCTCCAATCCGTTGTGCAATGAAATTGTACACAATCTCTTCAGTGACAGAAAGAAAGCCACACTAATTGTTTGAAAAGATGTGATTGAAAGATCAGATCATTATTTGGATCACAAACTCTTTCCATTTTAAGTTTATACAAATCAAAACTTAGTCTTTGTTCTATTACAAATGTAGCTTAAATGAAATCTAAAAACAATTAACTGAAATAAAACCTGAAACTCTAAAACCAACGACCAGATCACGCTGTGAATGTGTAGACGTCTCATGATTTTTTAGCCCATCATACTGTAACGAATCTCAATCTTCTCTGACCTTATAAAACTCTCGTGGCTCACAAATTATTGAAGAATGAAGAAGAGAAAGAAGCTGATCTCAGACCTGTCAGAATACACACAGATCAGATTCTTTACATTTCACTTTCAATCCCACAAAGAGAAGAGCTGATACAGAGATATCTGTTGATTTCCGACAGCTCAGAATAGACTAAAGCATTCCTATAACACTTGTCAGTGCTGGTTCAGATTTGAGACTTTGTTGATGTTACTGCAGATGTAAAGATCTTTGCACTGTTATGATATTTTACTCAAATGACTGTTTCCTTTACAATAAAAAGGGCATGGAATATATTTCTGTCCTGAAACTGGGTTAGTCACTGTTTTAACAGTTTGTAAATAAAATGTACGTTTGTAAAACTTCTGCTGTGTTCTGGATTTACTGAGCCAAATCACAATGTCTATAATGATAAAGTTTAGAACCTGTAACGTAAGTTGAGTTTTATTAAATATAAGTCTGATCATTTTTAAGTAAAATTACTCTGCTCAAATGATTTGAGCTTTATTCATATGTGAGTCTGGACCATAAAATCAGTCATAAGGATCGATTTTTTTAATTTGAGATTTATGCATCATCTGAAAGCTGAAAAATAAGCTTTCCATTGATGTTTGGTTTGTTAGGTTATAGAAAAATGTGGCCGATATACAACAATTTGAAAATCTGGAAACTGAGGGTGCAAAAAAAAATTAAAATATTGAGAAAATTCAAATCCAAAAAAATCCAAAAGTTGTTGAAATGAAATCCTTAGCACTGCATCCACTAACAAAAATAAAAGTTTTGTTATAATTATGATAGGAAATGTACAAAATATTTTTATAGAACATGATATACATAATATAATAATTACATAATATCCTACTGATTCTTTACATTAAAAAATGGATCATTTTGACCCATACAATGTATTGTTGGACTATTGGTACAAATATACCCATGTTACTTATGATTGGTTTTGTGGTCCAGGGTTACATATCTGTAGCACAAAAAATGTAGGACAATTTACATGTTGAAGTGAGTAGAAGTAACTGAGCAAATGTCACAAAACATAAAAACGGATGCACGACCCATAAATGTATCCGGTATTAAAATCTGTATTATGTTAACATTAACGTTAGTATAATGTTGTTTGAATATTCTAAAATTATGCTGCACATATTAAGATGTTTAAAAGCTTCAGCACAACCTTCAGAGAGAAATGTTTTTTTCCTTCTTATGTGCTTCCTGACTTTCATTGATTTCTGACTCATTAGTGCTTCCAGCCATTTGAACACACACAATACACACTCTCTCTCTCTCTCTCTCTCTCTCTCTCTCTCTCTCTCTCTCTCTCTCTCTCTCTCTCTCTCTCTCTCTCTCTCTCTCTCTCTCTCTCTCTCTCTCTCTCTCTCTCTCTCTCTCTCTCTCTCTCTCTCTCTCTCTCTCTCTCTCTCTCTCTCTCTCTCTCTCTCTCTCTCTCTCTCTCTCTCTCTCTCTCTCTCTCTCTCTCTCTCTCTCTCACAAACACACACACATGTTGTTTGGCTGTCTGCCACAGCAGCAATCTCCTTCGGTTCCTGAGACACATGAGCTGTACTCCACCTCCCCAAATCCATTTACTGTTCCTGTAACAGTAACTCATCTAATATATCATTGTGTTAGCAGGGTAAAGGTCATGGAAACACACACACTGATCAAACGTATAGACTGAACTGTAATGTATAGAAGGCTTTTATCCAAAGTCACTGTAAGCCAAATGCAGAAATGTTCATTTTCACACTAAACATCATCATCGTTCTCTCTTACTGTCTCTCATCCTTCATCTAAACCTTTCTGAAATGAAAGAAATCTGAACAGTCACAGATTCAGACGAGTGCTGTAGGGGGAGATTTTCACTGAATAACTAAAACACTTTTTCAATCAGGATAAAGAGGTTAATACTCTCTTATCACAGTTGATGATGGATCTATCACAGGTTAAATGACGTCCATCTGTCCTCACATTCACTCAACTACTGTAATAAAAACTTTTACTATCATCATTAATCACAGAATTTAAAGTGCCAGAGAGGATTTTACTGAACCGATGATCTTCATTCATCACTGTCTGTATTTGAGTGACATTTAGTATTGATTGAATATGTCAAAGTCACTGCAGATACATGACTGTTTTCATGTGTCTGTGACGTGTTGTGCTTCACAAAAGTCACATCCCTGCTTCTCTCTGAAACACACACACACTCAACACACACTAATGAGACAAAGAAAAGCCGTCGATCTCCAGCAGTCATCCTAAAAGCTATCGGTCCGTCATCTCAACACAAGAGACCCAATGCAAGCAGATACAAACTAAAATTTACCCCAAACAAACTGAGAAATTAAGCATTCAGAATGAAATACAAACTTTGGCCTTTACCACTCATACAAACATATATTCATACAACTCATACAAACAATATTTGCTTTCCATTAATGTCACATAATGTGAAAACTACATTCTTTGTCACATAAATCCAGAAAACTAGATCCACACTAGGAGACAAGAAAGATTGTACTGAAAGACTGAAGATCTAATGACATCTAGTCCCAGTCTTCACAGCTTCCATTTACAAGCTTGAATCAATATAAATAGGTCTTTTAATCTGTAAAGATTAATCTGTAAAGATTTATCATTGACATTTTATATGGCACTAAACACAAGCTGAGACGCTTGTTAAGGAGCGACATGACATCAAATTCATTAAACACTTCATACTGTATGAGATCAACTACATCTTATCTACGTTGAAATTGCTGTGTAATAGTCTTTCAAAGACGTCAGTATCTAAACGATCTGGTCAATCTGTTTACTCATTCACTAAACGTTTATTCTGCGTTGAGTCTGCGTATGTTCAGTTTTATCAGTCTCTTTCACAGCCGTTCTGCCTCAAAGCGATCATATTGAATTTCTCTCTTAGATCTGAAGTCACAATAAATTAACTTTGTGCTTGACCTGTGAGTCAGTTTTTCATAAAAGTTACTCGCTTTTAGTGTAATAAAAATTACGCCGACACACACCTTTAACAATATAATGTGTAACATCACTTTTACAACTTTAATATCCAGTCAAAAAAAATATTATGATATGTCATCTAAAGTTTAAGGTCGGGGCAAATATATAGTTCTTGTGTAGTAGTACAGCTGGTCAAAACCTGTCTTGCATTTTCTTAAGTTAAAACTTCTGAATAGCACAAGCTTCACATCTGTGTTTTTAAACCTTTCTGAATGCCTCGACTCTGAATGCCTTTTCCTGTATCCCTACACACAATTTTCAATTTGTTTTTCTAACTTGTGTTTCTGTAATCGCGTGTGAATTTGGCAGCACAGCTGTTGTTTACTTTAGATCATGACAGAGTTCAGTCAAACTCTCACATATTAAACAAGTAAAACAGGATCAAGCATCCGTAGCATCTGCTGACCGCAGTCAAAACACTCTTACTGTGACACTAATGTGCTTTAATAAAGCGCAGGAAAGATTATTTATGTTTGCTTTCATAAGGGACAAGTCTATTCTGTCTTCATAAAGCAGAAGTTTAAACAGGCCGTCGTGAGGAGAACTGCTTCAAAACCCACATCCAAACTAAAGAAACACCTTTCATTAAACCTCTCCGGATATAAACTCTGAATTCTGCTTTTCTCACTGGGAACCTGATCAAGCAAGAAGCCTAACGGTCGATTGCCATCATTAGATTTACAAACACACATCGTCTGGTGATGGCGCAAGTAATGAAAGAGAACTGAAACTGTCCTGTGTTTACAGTCAAATCGAAAACATTCACAGTCACACATTCTGTATGCTTTTTTAAAAGTGATTTTGTAAAGTATTCAATCAGACAAAGAATGTCTTTAGCTACTAAAAAACTGCATTGTGTCATCTTTAAATAAATAATATAAAATAAAAAAATTTTAAATAAAAACTATATAAATAAATCCAAAATGGCTATTGTCAAGCTGAACTCAAACTTTTATTACTTTAAATTCATATATTAAATCTTACACAACAGTTAGCATTAGTCGGATCTTTGTTTTTAGAGATCAGAATCTTCCGCTGGTTTGAATAAAAATACATCTTGATAAAATCCATCTCCTTGGCTGCATTTGTCTATTCTGAACCGTTATAGATGAACAAAATGAATGCGCTGGAGGACAGTCGTGACCTGGACGCTGTTTAGTGCCATGCAAGTCAGACTTTGCATATACATGGATGAAATTCACTTCAGACTTCACAATCAGCAACTTACACAATACAAATCTATTACAAACCAAATCTATAACCCCATAATGCACAGCTCTGGAAAATAACCTATAATGAATTTCATTAAATCCTGCCAAGAACACGTGAGAATCAAACAAGAGAGAATACAATAATGCTTTGCTTCACAAAAATGAGTCCTATGTGAAATGTCTGCATTGTGACATAATGCACATTGTGCAGATTTTCCTGATATTTCATTACTATAGTTATTATACTGCATAATACTGCATTATTTTACAATAATGTGAATCCCCATTGACAATAATGAGGTTTAATAAACAATTTAAAAGTAAAGTGTGCTGATGCATCACACTAATGAGAATTTGAGGACAAACTGTGCTTCATAATCATGAAAATAGTGTCCAATAATGCAGTCCAAAACATCTTAGACATCTTCATCCAAAAATAAAGATCATCATTCTCGTTACAAACTCATAATACACGTGAGCCCATATGGAAATCTGGATAATGAACAAATGATCATTTTCAGTGCTCATTCCATAGTCATATCTTTTATACTGTATAAACTGCATATTGTATGGTGTAAAACTCCCGCTATCCTAAATCAAACCCTCACACAAACCTTTCTGCATTTATACATTTTCAACATAAACATCATGTAAGATGTAAAAGACGACTGACAGATGGGAGGATCTTTACATCTGAAACAAACAGCACAATCAGAGGAATTATACAAGCCTGTATTTTATTCCTCCAGACACATATGAATCATAACAGGTAAATATATCTCTATTAAAAGTCTTACAGGCAGATTATGTATATCTGCTGCTGTTGTTTTACCATCATTATCAGAGAAACTGCTCTCTTCTCTTATTCACAACCACATCCCTCCTGAAAATCAAATAAAGTCCCATTGTTGACTGTAAACCAAACAATTTTAACACAAACCATCTCTGATATTATAGCCTGTTTGTTCAAGTTCTACACCTTGAAACTTGACTTACTGGACATATTTTGGCCTGTACTTGTATCCTCATCAACAGTCATGAGATTGAGACATCAGACAACTCAAGAAATCTTCCGTCTATAAGGAGAACTTTAAAGTAAAGCGCTGTCATTTCTGTCTGACAAATAAGCAGTGCATTTTGCATTAACCACTAAAATAAATATGACATTATCAAAATTAAAAGCCTGCAGGCATATACTTCTAAAAAAGTAATAATAAAAGAAAATGAGGAACATTATCTGAATAATAGATAACACAAAATGGGCAACAAGTAAATTGCACATCTCTCACTTCCATTAGCTAAATAAAGCTGTTTTGAAAATCTGCCATGAAAGAAAAGTCAACAGCACATTTCCAAACTTTCACTGACCTCCACTGACACTTTCAATGGATTCAGATGTACTTTTTTCACACTGTTTTTAAAGAATCTCTTTAAAGGATTCATTCTGGGAACATCTTACACCCCTGAAACCCAACACATGAGTTCACTTTTCATTCACATACTACTTCTTCTGCAAGTCTGTGTTTTTCAGAGAATAATAACTTCGTCTCAGGGTTATTAATACATATTCTTTGCTCTTTTGGTTGTATTAATGATGAGCAAATTCTCCTAGGGAAGTTTGCTTTTCAAATCTGACACATTTCTGTATCCGTCTCTCAGCATCAGACGGGTGACATTGTGAGCAGAAGCATGACAGAAATCTGATGCATAAAGATTTGGTTAAAATATTCAGGACCACTCGTGTAAAATGCAACAGAAGCAATTATTTAAAAGGCAATCATGCATGGGATGGATTTCAATATCTCATCTGAGCTCCACCCTTTAGTTTAATATCTGATCTTTCACATCTGAAAAGGTCAGAACATGTCTCTGGTAACGGTATTTTGATTTGAAAGACAAATATTTGCTTTTTTGGAATAGCATGTCATGCAAAATTAGCTTCATTAAGAAAGTAAACCAGCCTGTAGCCGGAGACAACCAGATTTAGTTACGGTACTAACAATGATGTGATGAGGTTCTGCCAGGCGAACTAGAAACTTCCACCATCATCTGAGAATGAACAGTACCAACAACACAGAACAAACCAACCACTTGTACCTCAAACAACCCCAGATCTGGTGAAACAACTCCAGAAACTCAAAACACAACAACAGCACACAGACTGCTAAGCTAAATATTCATGATCCGCCAGAACAAAACCAGAGAGAAACACGAATGATATCATCCAGCCACAGCAAATTTCTGTCTGAGCTGCAACAGCAATGACTTTAACTTTGACATTTCAGAAGAGAAGAAAACTGCAAACAAATAATGAGCGTGAGATCAAGATGTCTTATATAAAGCTTTTCAGAATAATACAACAAAATAAAAAAGATTTAATGTGACTGACAAAGTTTATAAGAGAATGTGTGTTATAGAAAAATACTCTGAAACCAGTAACATTCCTGTGATATACAGGCACTCTTAAAGTCTGAAACCACAAAACAACCATAAAATTCTGGGACTTTTATTTCAACCTGGAAAGGAAATGACACTCTTATGAATAAATGTGCTTCACAATGCCATTGAAGAATAATTTTGGATGAATGGTTCTTAGGAACCTTTCTGTTACACCAAAGGTTCTTTTATGTAAAAAAATATGCATGAATGATTATTTGGGGAACCAAAAATGGTTCTTCTACGGCATCACCGCAAAGAACCTTTATTTTTAAGTGTAAAGTGTAAAGACAAAAACAAAAAAGATATAAAACACGGATCATAATCATTCCCATAAATAAATTTTATATTTTCTTTCTTTCACTGAAACACACAAGATGCTCTTTATAATGATATAATATCTGCTCTTAATAATAACTGGAGACGGGTATATTCTGCACATGTGTGTAACGCTGTGTAATATCTCTGATGAAAAGGACAGTTCTTTAAAAACACCCCACTGTGTCACGATCATACTCTATTCATCTGAATTCAAAGAGATCTTTCTAAAGACACCAAATTGAAAACATAAATGAATTTGTTCATGACATTAAACAAGCTGCTTCGCTTTGTGAACCAGATCAAACTCGAAGAAACAACAAATCTGCATTTCAAAGACTGTGTGTTAGAAATCTCATTACATGCAGGTAGAGACCAGGTCAAGGAACCATAGCAACACCTGCTACAGACTGCTGAAGAGAACAAATCTGCCCTGAATTTAACAACAGCAACAGAGAGAGAGAGAGAGAGAGAGAGAGAGTAAATACATATTTTATTTATAAGCTAAACATAAGCAATATGGGAAAAACAAAAGCGCAACATCAAGAAATTACATGAGCGTTCTGAGTCAAAAAACATCCCGCAGGAGTATGTACAGGATTCTTCAAGACAATCTGTGAAGCCAAAGCTCAATGACCTGCAAACAGGATCTTTTCTTTAAATTCATTTTGATGACCTATTATTAAGAGTTATTTGTCATTAATGTTCATTTGGAAAAGATTGTGTTCTTGTGTCCTGTAAGAAATTTCCCATCAGGATCCTTCAGGTTTGGTTCTCGTCTCCAGTAAGAATCCTGTACATATACTTCTGGTTTTTTGATCGAAAACATTGTTGCAATTATAATTAAATAATGTTTTCCCTCTTTATATAGGTTTACCTTTTTCATAGGTTCTCTTTGTAGTTCATAGTTTCACGTGCTGTAAACTCCAGTGAACAGAAGCGCATTTGCAAACAGCTGCTCACCGTAATCAATATAAATCTCATTCTCACAAGATCACAGTTCAGCTGATTGTCACTGCAAAACTTTACATCCACGCTCACTTGTTACTCGCCTCTCAGGGAAATATGTCCTCGTAGGCAGGTGGCAACTCGTTGTGAAGCGGGTACGAAAACGGGTACGTGTGGTTGAGCTCCGGGTCCGCGATCGAGTACCCCGGGAGCTCCATGGACGGATGAGCTCTGGCGTGCACCTCCCCGTCCGCCTCGTCCAGCCCGTGAAACACCCCCAGATTGATGTAAGACACCGGCTGAAACTCCCTGACGGCAAAGTCCCGCTCGTCGTTAAGGATAACTGTCCGCGCGCTGCGCCGCTGCATGCGGCGTCTCCGGTGAAAGCGCTCCGCTTGATAGCGCTTAATAATCACCAAGTTCATCAGCCCCAAGATACACTCCAAAGTGTTCAAAACCGTAGAGGCCACCAGACCCCGTTGGTACATCTTCAGCCGGTCGCACGCCTGTCGTACATCATCCACGGATTCCAGGCAATAGTGCGCGTACTTCCTCTCCACCAGCGACACCGTGTCGCCGTCCACCACCGCGCCCGAGAACGCAGTGAGCACCCCCAGAAGAAACACTAAGATCCCAAAGAGGAAGAAATTCCCACACCTGGGCTTGCCTTGGCAAAACACCAGCGCCGTCCCCATCAGGACCTGCCCGATAGCCACCAGGATCCCCGAGTAAAACGCGCCGGCCACGGTAATCAGATGGAACTGCGCTCGCACCCTGGAGCCCAGAGCGACGCATCTGAAGCCCACGACCACGGCGCTCAAGGCGCAGACGAAAAGTACGCTGCTGGAGACGATGGCGCACAGTCCTTTGCCACTCAACTTCATTATAATCCTCCTCTACCTCCTCTCCTCCTGACTCCTTCATCCTCCTTTGTCCTCCTCGTCGGCTCTTCTAGAAGCGCTGTCGGTTGGTGACATGATGACTCGGCGGTGGTTGCGCTCCGACTCGCTTCTCCGCGGATTATTAATTATGGATAGGCTCCTTCTGCGACGACGGCACCCCGAAACCAAGCCGAAGGTTGCTGTTACCTTCATGACCCTGAGTCTCCATCCGGCCGCGCATCGCTCGTTTGTGACGCTGGAGAGGGAAGTGTCCTCCCTCTCTTACTGGAGATCCACGCGCGTCTGAACTTGGCCGGTAGGCTGGAGATCAGGAGAACGCGGTCCGACCCCCTGCTGGATTTACTCGACAACTACTGAAATGTGTGTGCGTGTTATTAACAACCACTGGACACGCTGTTAAATTACAGTCTCTCTGCGCGTGACAGTCTAAGACATTTTAAAACACACAAAAATGAGTTTGAGATTTCACACTATTTTAAACCTTCAAACCTGAGGAGAATTTAGATAAAACTTCTCTTTAAGGAGAATCGTTAGCATCAATAACTTAAAAACGTAAGGTTAAAAAACTGCACTCTAAAAATGTTGGGTTAGTTTAACCTATGCTTGGGTCGAATACGGATATTTTCTAAGTTCATTTTACCCAAAGGTTGGGTTTGTCCATACTTTACCCAATCATGGGTTGAAAAAAACAGCATTTTCAGAGTGTATTGTCCCTAAACCCCAAAGAAATCATAGCTCTCCATATCACAAAATAAACAAAGTACAAAAAAACAAGTTAACTAAATAAACCAAACAGCAGTGTGTGTGGTGTAAATGTTCTCAATATAACATTAAATTAGCAAAGCTTTAGTGAAACGTGAAACGATTGATATCTGTGACTATAAATATTTAAACACAAATAAGCTCTGCTGAGCATTGCCATAACACAACCATAATTTATAATGTAATCTAGTTCTTTTCATTCTAGATAACTCAATGAATCAGGAGTTTAAACCTGCACACTTTTTCACAACATAATTTTTATCAGGTTTAAAGAAATCTTCAGAGCAAAATATGGAGAAAAAGTCACAAAGGCCTTATTTTTCTGAGCAGAATCTTTTAAGATGTTTGAGTGGATCTCGAGTGAATGTCTGCGTCACCTCCAACACACTGTGTGATGTGCAAATGATTGATCTTTTACAGGCGCTCAGACGTGTCTCGCATGCGCAGTCATACACACGCTCCTATTTTTGGGATGGTGTTGTGTATCGCGGCGAGTGATGCAGAAAGGTGTTTGATGACAGTGGATTTTTTTATCTGCACACACAGAGACACACACAGACTCACAATTCACTCTTTGTCTCATAAATGAGAGAGCTCCGTAGCTCCGTAGCTAAAGTTGGTATTCAATTCTAAAGGGAAAAACAATTTTAAATTTGTGGTAATGACAGTTAGCACTGAAAGTTCATAAGAAGTGACGTAAGGTCGAGAAGTAAAATGAGGTTTGGTAATTTCAGGACTGGCTGCTTCCCACAAACCCCCTGTAGAGAAAAGAGCTGTTTCTCAATTCCCTGAAGAAACCAGTTTATCAAACCAATACACACACATTAAAACAACGCAAATTACCCCCGAAAGCACAAATCTGAACAGCAGAATCAAATAATTAGCGACGTGAAGCTGGTAATCACCGCAATTAACTGCTGTTCTGGCTGAGAGACGTCTGATGTTGCACCTCACGCAGAGATGAAATGCCACATTCACATCTACAGACTATCATGAAAATGCACCCAGTGCAAATCCCAAGTGTGAATCTGTATAAGCTTTAAAGAAGATCACTTTTAAAGAATTGCTCTGAAAACATGTTCACAGTGACAGGAACTCTGGAACTATTTTTGTCCTGCCGTCTCTTCCATCCACCCCTTCATTTTATGGATAAACAGCTAGTTTGCACCAAACTCATGCACTGAATATAATGTCCAGGTGGGACGAGAGACAGATTGCAATTCTGGTCACTGGACATAAAAAGACCTGTGAAAGTTTTGGACACAGCATCAGGGGACTTACATTATTTCCTCAGCTGATGAATTGGAGTGTCTGTGTGTCATGACATCATTTTTTCCTGACTCCAGCTGAGCATCCACCTGTAAGATAAATGAATATATTAAAGGACAGTCATAATAAAGATCATTGTGCAACCAAATCAAGTGCCGCAGACAGTGTTTACATTTTCTGGATTTAAAAAAAAAACACAGAAATAATCCATAAACAAGACAGGGAAATTTGCGATTTAAATAAGATAAACACATACATAGACTTTGGATAGGCTCCACACACATAGACTTTTTAACACTATTTATAAACTACTGTGTTTCTTTCTTGCCATGTTTCAGCTGTCTGTATCTGATGAAAGTTCAACAAAACAACAGGACCAAGCTTCTGAGTGTGTTTTGAATTGTTTGGGTTGCCAGATTGATGGAGGTTAAGAAGTGAAGCTGACCTAAAACAAACAAAATGGAAGTACTTCAAAATGTACACTTCTGCAGTCTTACCTTGATTTTAAAGGTCTACACACACAAACACAGAGAGAGAGAGAGAGAGAGAGGAGAGGGAGAGAGGGAGAGAGAGAGTGTGTTTGTAGTTTTCTGCCTCTCCACTTCGTCTCGTTCTGCAGAACAGAGGCTCATCGGCACGTGACGGCAGCAGCTGCTTTGAGGAATCCTGAGAGAATCAAACAGGAACCTGGAGACGCCATGCCAACTAACTTTACAACAACACTTCTCTCTCCACTGAAGATCTGACTGAGTAGACAAAGAGCAAATCTCACACAAAAAACACACAAACCTGCATCCAAACAAAGTATTAAAGTGTTTGTAAGCTGTGCTTTCAGGATTTGTGACGATAACAACAGTAGCAATGTCTCATCATACTGTAAGTTATTCTGTGCAGTTTTTCTGCTGTAACTTTAGATGCGGATGTCGTTCAGACATTTATTTTGTGAAACAACCTCATCTCTCTATATAACACTCAATGCTTCTGACAGTAACATGTCAAACAGAAGGTCAAACCACATTGAAGGGAGAATGTATTTAATATTGATTAACTGTTTGGAAAATTATATTACAGTGATATGTGACAGACCTCAACCTAGATCAAGAGAAGACAGATGACTTATTCATATTAAAAACAATCTTAAAAATGAATGAATCAGAGATATTACATTCAGAGTGTAGTTTTATTGTATGTGTTAAAGTGATTCAGTAATCATTTACTCACCCTTATGTTGTTATAAACCTGCATGATTTCTGTCCTGAAACACAAACATGTTAGATTCAGTCATCATTTAATTACACATTTAAAATATTCATTTTGAACATTGTGAAGGTCAAGGTTTGCTTCAAAAGGTTTGCTTTTATTTTTTTAAAATAAACAACATTTAACATAATGCTGCTGCTGTGATATTTTGTTATCTGTAACATTCAAAACCACGTTGTGACCTAAAGTGTCCAAATACATTTTGCAACATAATGAACTTTTCTAATCTGCAAAGAACCATATTGCCAAACCTAAAAACTCTACACAGCAACAAATGACTTGCGATAAGAAGAGGATGATGACAGAAACTCACTTTCATAAAACACATTCATGAATAACACGACAAACCTTTAACCCCGCGGTCTTCCGTTTCATTCAAACGGGTTTACAGCTCTGTGTCGTCTTTGACTCTTTCGGTTTGTCCATGAACTGATTTAGTCTCTCATATAAACAGTGTTTTATGATCTATTAGTATTCCTGTCTTGAGCTGGGAAACAGATAAAGGTTTACCTGCCCATCGACATGCCAGAAAGGGAGGAACATTTGTTGCTTCAGAGCTCATTCTCTCACACAGACGGCATTATAATGAACGCCTGCTGAAAGCACTTTTACCTTAGTGTCGCCTAGCAACCGGCATCTCCATTAACTTACAAAGTTTCACGAAGAGAGGATGAAAATAAAATTGGAGTTTATCGGTGTGCCGAAATATTTCACAGGAGTAAACAGGGTCGGATGTAAACTCATAGTCTCAGAGGTGAACGTTGAGTTTCTGCGAGGTGATGGAGCAGATGATGAACTCTCTGAACTCTGTTGTTCATGCTTGTGTCGGGTCTTGGCACAGGCTGAAATAAAAAATGAATGGATGTTATTTACTCTGGCAACAGCACGAGGCGTTTCCTCCAGACCTCTTCTGATGAGTTTCTGCCTCATTTACAATCACGTTCCTGGTGTTTCTCACGGGATGAGAATTTTCTCGCTCAGACTGCATCTTCTCTTCTGCTTTGTGGTGTATTGTTGGACAGGCTGGTTATGAAACAGACCGTGAAATTCGGCAGCAAATGTTGGCAGTAAAATCCCATCGCGGCAAAGTTGCAAATTGAGGATTTACAGTATGAGACGCTCTGGGCTCTGAAGAGACGTGATTAATGTGGATTTGTTCTTTAATAAAGCGTCTCGGGTTCTGGTAAAGGGCTGGCACAACTCGACAGCCTGATGGATTTGATCTCACTGTGTTCAGACGTGTTCAACAAAGGTTTTCATCTTCCGTAATGGATGCTGATTTATCAGACTAAAGCCTGGAGTGGTCATGAAATTGTAATCTGTTGCTCATAAGGCTAAAAGCCCAGAGGTATGTTTGAAATGACATACTGCATATTATTTATAACAGAAAGCAGTGTGCAGTATACCATTCACAAGGGCTGTAGTAGATATAAAATAAACATGCTTCAATAGGTTCTACACAGTGATTCTATAGAAAAAACATTTTGGTTACCCAAATAATTTGGGTAATAAGGTTCTTAAAAATGGCATTTCTTTTTTTATAGTCTAAAGAACATTTTTCCACTACAAAGAATCTTTTGGGAAACAGAAAGTTTCTCTGGATGTTGAAGGTTCTTTATAGAATCATTAAGGCAAACTGGTTTCTTTATGGCATTAAAGCTCAAGCATCTTTATTTTTAAGAGTGTATGTTATGAAAGCACAAACTGTGAAATACTGCATCTCACAATGCAATGCACTTATGAGACCTCCCAAAAGACCATTAAAAGACTGTTTTTACACAGATTTGGAATAAAAATCTGGATTACATTACATTTTGTAAAATGTAAAGACAGTATAAAAGGTGAAATACAGTACATATTATATAGTATGTAGTATGCTAATATCCCATTTCAAACACAATTACCAAGACTGCTAATGACTGTTTTGAGGCGCTTACAATACATTTTAAGGTTCCTTAACAGGATATTTGAAGCACCTTTAATTTTTAAGTACAGTCCTGTCAAAGACCATTTCTTCAAGTTTGTCTAAATGAAGATGCAGCAAAGTTGAAATGAAGTTTACCTCTCTGTTAGTTTCTGTTTTATATTCACAGCTTTACACATTGTTTTCATCCTGCAGCCAGTCGATGTCCAGAGTCCGTCTGCAGCTGGAAATACAATCATCTGGTATTCAGTAACAGATTTATAGCTCTGGGCTAAACATATTCTAGGTGTTTTTGACCATTTTATTATATTTTTTAAGGATTTGTGGAGCGCTGTGCCCTGTGAAAATGCATTTAGAAAACTATAAATCTAAGTTGTAAACTCTATTTACTTAAACACCACAAATGCACAATACACCAAAAATAAAATATGTATTCATAATATTTCATTGAAATGTAATTTTAGGTTGTGCAGGAGGTTTTGTTAATGTTAACAGAAAGCAGATTTATGCATTATTTTAGATTACTAAAGTCTTTCTAAAATAATGTAATATAATGAAGTTTAGAACAATAATGTAATGTAATAATAGATCTAAACCTTAATCTCTTGAAGAGGTTCTTATTTCTTTTTTGTGCGTCCTCATTTCCTTCCTTTGAGTCTTAGCTCCACCCCCTACTTGTGTATCCTGTATCATGACTCCTTAGGAATTCTCCTCACTCCTTGTTCCTCATGGTGCAGTTAGACAACTGAGATGTCTGAGCTCGATCAGGTCATGGGATTGAAGACAGATGAAGCAGGGAAACAAGGAAGCATCATTGCAGGTATCAAGACGCTCCTGGACTCTTGAAGTCTCCTCAGATGTAGGTGGTTATGAAGGCTAAATACCCCACAATCCACTGCAATCTCACATCCAGCTCTGACAGAACCACTTCCACATCACAATCAATCGCTGGCGGATAAAAGAAATCCCACGCTACATTTCTTTCCTTACTAAACAATCTGATCCACTTAAAAATTTGACAGATTATATAAGTCAAATGTGCTTTGAATGTCGAGTTAAAGCTCTGACTTTAATCAATAACTGCAGCGAATAAAAACATTAATCTTATTTTGTGCCTCAACTCACTTTATCAATCCAGTAGATTAAACTAAATGGTAATGTCTATATCTGGCCATGAGAAAACAAAGTTCACACATCACTCCACTGACTGATGTCAAGTAAAATAAATCAGTAAAAAAGTGAATAAAGATTTTTTATTAAAAAGGTTTTCAAGTGGTCTGAATTTATTGTCAGAGAACACAGACGACTATAAGCATTCAGTTTTTTTTATACGTGTAAGTTTGTTAACCATCCTAACTGTGCTAAATAACCTCATCCATCAGACTGAACACTCCTAAAACTAATTCTGACATATTCCAGAATATATGAAATTATCAGGCTTGTTTCATCATCCAACGGGTGAAATGCCCAAAGCAAATATTAGACCATATTCAAAAGAACCAATCAAAATTCAATCAAAGTTTCAATTTATTGAAGCACAAGCCCTCATAAACTGATATGCAATGATCAAAAAACTATCATTGTACAATGAAAATGATAATCCCTCAGTATCATGGTCCATGTAAAATATCATGTTACTGTCACAGCAAACAGAGCAGAGATTGTCCTGATATTACGACAAGAGTCTCGATGTCAAAGAGCTGAAAACCACAAACACTTGAAATCCCACTGGCGGCTCTTCACACGAGTATCCTTCAAACAGCATCATTATACTCTTATAGTAAAGCCTGTCCTGAGCCTGTCTCCATCATACCTGCACTAGTGTATAGCAGCTGCTATCATTAAAAACAACTGATGCATGATTCATGAAGCACAAGCAGAAAAGCATTTGCTGAAGAGTAAAATGTTAGATATTTGGCCAAATGATTATAGTGGAGCTCAACATTCTTCCTCTCACATCAGCGACTGTCGTGCACATTTTAGATTTTGAGGGAAATCTGCAGAAAAGATTTAAACATGATGAAAGGTAAAACAGATCTGAGAGTACTACACTTTTATTTGTAGCTAAAAGCACAAAATCAACTAATTATTTAAAAACGAGAAGCAGAATAAATGTAAATGACTGACTGTAAATATCTTGGACTCCTCGCAATCTGCACAGATTAGTAACGGACATTCAATATATGGTCAAAATGTCATTAGCAAACAGACTGAGAGTTTGGACACCATTAACACGTATCACAAGTTTGTGCATCATTACTACGATACCCTGAAAATATATCATCATTTGTCACAACTGGTCTAGTACTAATATCTGCACAGGCAGACGCCTTCACAAAGCTTTATTTATGTTTTTTGCAGGCTTTTACATTTAACCATGTTTAAATCCATTCTACTCCCTTCTGCAGATTGTCCCTAAAAATCAACACAGAATATGTGATGAAAGTGTGTGAATGACATTCAGGACTCCTCACGGGCTTTGATGTGTGTTTTAATATTTGTCATCCCACTATGAGCAAATAAATGCACCTCAGCTCTCAGTGAAGCTCTGGTTCATCTGTGACGAGCACACAACACACTTTCTCAAACACTCGAGACATTGAGTTTTAATGTTTATGTTTGTAAGCTGCAATTACTGGATGTTTTACTCTCATCTAAAAGCATTTCTGTCTTTTTAAATGTTAATGAAACATTGGCAGACTGAAATCAAACGATCTCAGACGTCCGCAAACATCAAAAACACATTCATCTCTTTTCATCTCTGCCAAACAGGAAATGTAGGACAAAATATAAACCTTTAGCATGAATTATTATTATTATTTCTGAACATACAAAAATGTGTGTTTTGGATTATTTGGCAACAAGAGTTTCGACATCTGAAGCATGTTGGTAATGTTTCTGTTACGTTCAATTAAACCAAATCATATGAAAGTCCAAATTATTATTTCATTCGTCATTATTTAAGTAACCGGTTGTGTTTTTTAACTGGAGTTTTACACATTTCATTGACTTACAAGCAGTGCAGGGCTTAAACAGTAAAGCCTGATGTCTCGCACATGTACAAAGAGTCCTCTTAGCTCAGGATTTATAAGTTCTTGCTCCATCTAAACATGTATTCAGCTGTCAGTCCTGTTCACGGGTCACCGCACTCCTCACCAGACTGATGGGATGAAGGGGGCGGGTCAGAAGAGGAAGGGGCGGAGTCATCTGTGCCATATGTGTTCTGGAGAGAGCGGGACACATAATTCCAGTATTCCCTTCTGATGGTGTCCTTCTCCTCTGCCAACAGCTTACAGAGCTAAAAAATAATTTCAAAAGAGTTATCGAGTGAGAGATGAGCCTCAAATCTACATCTACTACATAAGCGTGAGGGATTAACATGTCTGAAGCATGTCTGCCCAACACTTTATCATGGTTCTGACAAGGATTTAAAGCAAACATGGTAAACTGTGACACATCATGTGACAGTGATGTAAAGAGAGAGTAGAGCGCTGATGTACAAACTCCTTCAGACCATCTGAAAGAAACTGTGCTGGTTACATTCATCAATATTCTGCACTTCACGGTCTCAGTAAAAGGTCAGCAATCGCCCTTCTACTGCTCAACATGCTGAGAAAACCTTTTAGAAACATGCAGAACACTTTTCTAGAACCTGTTAAGAAGTGTGAAGAGACCTCGAGAAGCATTCTGAAATCATGTAAGAACATTTTAAGACTTGGTTTGGTTCTGAAGAATTTTACGTTTCGGTATACAGTGAAGAATATTTTCAACAATCATTCTGGATCTGTGTACAATTCAGTACTGAAAGTTTCAACTCTCGCAACTGATCATGAGGATCCAGTTTTTACCTTTAATAGCCAAGTCACTCTCATTTATACAGCACTTTATAAAATACAGATCATTTTAAAACAGCTATACAGTAATCAAGAGAAAACTAATGAGAGCTGATGCAACCTTCAGCAAAGCACAGCAATATGTGTGATATTGTACACATCACTTTGGATTAAAGTGTCTGCTAAAGGATTTAATGTATATAGATTGATGTCTAACTTTGATCTGTCTTTATAGGAAGCCAGAGATAAACACTGTATCTGGACAATTCCATGCAAATATCAGAAACGCAAGAGAATCGTATTAATCTGAATGGACACAACATCAGCACGCTCGCTCAGATACACAGAGAAATCCTCAAGAGAAACATTATACTGTCCTGACCCGCTTTCATTCCTGCAGCTCTCAGAGACACGCATGCTGCTTTGTATCTATTCTGTTTATTGATATGCAATCACAGAGACACAGAGACAAAGATTTTCCATGTTACAAAATATTTCCCACTAAAGTCTTCAGATCCAAATACAGTAATGACACGAACAGGCAGGTTATGTAATATTTGCAAAGTATTAATATTTGCATCTCCCTTTAACATACTTTAATGATTTCTTAATGACTTGGTAAAGACTGTTATTTACTGTAAGGCAGACAGTGTGTGTGTGTGTGTGTGTGTGTGTGTGTGTGTGTGTGTGTGTGTCTCACCTCCAAGGCCTTGTTGAGAGTCTCTTGTTGATTGTAGCTGGAGTTGTTAGTCTCGAGAGCATCTTCATACAGATCCACTATAAAAGCTGTGAGATAAGGAGAACTGCAAGAGTCCTGAAGATCCGTCACCTGTTCCAGCAGTCCAGAGTATGAGGACAGGCCTCTATCCTGCAGAATTCTGCACAGTCACACATGTGTGTCATTCACAGAGACTACAAGACAAACATCTGGATGCAACTACTTATTCTCTCATGACATGCATTAAATATGCTGCTTTTTCTTCACTCTTTGCTCCAACTCAACCATTAAAACAACATTTTCATTTTGTCAGTTTATAGGTTTGGCACAATTTAAGTTTGTCTAGTAAAATAATTCACCACATTGACGCACAAGTAAAAAGCTTCTGTGGTAAAGAAAATATCATGAGAAAATAAGCCAACATAACGTGTATAAACATTTATATTTATGTTTTAGTATACTCCTATATAAATATAGTAATACAATAGAGTAATATATAGTTTTAATTTAGCTGCTCTTCTGCATCACAGAGAGGTAAATTCTTCCACGGTGATGTAATACAGGTCAGTGACGCCAGCTGCTGGCTATACAGAGGGACTGCAGATCAACACTTCAAAACAAACTTCATACTTCAGCAGAATTATCAGTTTTCTAACTGTTGTGACACTCACTTACCCTTTTAAATAATTCCAAGCACTTTCATTGTGCGGTGCTTTCTGGATTTGTTTAAGTGTGTACCTGCGGAAAGAGAAGCAGAACAGGTTTTACACACACGCACACATTGATAGATTGTATGTGAATGTTTAAACAGACTCACTGCACTTCTCTGTCCAGGACAGCAGGGTCAGAGTATCCGCTGGTGTGACTTATAACAAAGTGTCTCTGATTCCAGGCCGAGTTATTCCTCACATCTTCTTCTAACAGTTCCTCCACATATGCCAACTCTCCATCCCAGAGTTTAAACTCCTAACAGATCACACACACAATCAGATGGGTTCACTCGAGTCGGCTGTCTGCTGGAGGTTCATCTGTCTTTCAATCAGTACCTGGATGACCCACTGTCTGTGCTGCCACGCGTGATAGTTCTTGGCATCTTGACTGAGAATTTCTGCTACAAACTGCATCTCCTCTGATGGGTCTTTTAACCACTCCACCACCATCCTCCTGTGGTGCCTGAGAGAGAGAGAGAGAGAGAGAGAGAGAGAGAGAGAGAGAGAGAGAGAGAGAGAGAGAGAGAGAGAGAGAGAGAGAGAGAGAGAGAGAGAGAGACCAGATGATGTATAAGTGGAACTGTAAAAAGTGAAATGACACAAATGCTTCTAGTTCATTTGAATGTAAAACAGGTTAAAGACTTACCAGACTTGGTAGTTTTTGGGCTGATCTTCTATGATGGCTGTGATATACTTCATCTCTTCTCTCAGGTCTTTATTTAAAGCCTGCAGTAAAACTCTCCTGTAGTGCCTGCAGACATCAACCATTCACAATTTACTGCACATGAATGTAGTGTGCTTTGATTAGAGCTCACTCAGTGTTTGTCATTTATAATGCACTGGGTTCTAATGTTTCTAGGCTTACCACACTGTGTAATTGGCGGCATTGAGCTCGATGGCTTCATCGGTCAGAGCAAACGCTCTCTCGCTCTTCTCATCATTCTTCAGGAGCGCTCGGAACATGTCAAACACATCCGTGACTGCAGATCACACCACAACATGCAAACCGTCATGTTCATCAAATACAAAAGAATCGCTTAAAAATTTGTCACTTACATTTTTCTGAATAAGCAATCTTCACCACAGGGTTGGGTCCATCATCCTGAGGAACAGGTTTCAGATCAGCCCACTCTGGCCTGTCCCTAAATAACAAAACAAGCAGATTAAAGATCAGTCTGCAAGATTTGATTCAGTTCATCTGAATTTGATTCAGTAACTCAGGAACTGTTTGCTCAGCTCAGGATTAAACAGACTGCTTCAGATAGGGATTAACCAGTCTCCTTTAATCATGTTCAGTTCTCTTGATTCTTATATGAATCATTCTGACAGATATATTTAGTTCATCTGAATCAGTCAGTTACAGTGAAAACTGTAAAAAAGAAGAAAACATCGATTCTTCTCCATCGTTTTCATTCATTTCTAATGTACAAGTCTGACATGTTAATAGTTGATGTTAATCATTTAGAAACTGACGAATAATCAATGTGCAATCAAATTATCAGTGGTGGTCGTGAAAAAACTAAAATTTAAAATTTGCTTCTTTAATCAATTTCAACTCTTATGATTTATTTCACTCATAAAACGAGATGGGAACAGATATCCGAAAACTGCATAAAAAAGTATATAAATATATGTAATAAGTCATATATATGATCTCCACTAACATGAGATACGAGAGTAAATACCCTAAATGAATAATAAAACAGATTTATGTGAGTGATCATCAGTCATATGACTCTGATTCAATGTGAGGATGCTAAAGCTAAGAGCTAAACTTACTTGTAGAAGATATAAGCTCCTCTTACAGGCTCCTCAAAGTCCATCTCCGCCTCCTCTTCAAGAGTCTCCTCTTCACCTCCTTCCTCTTCCAGATCCTCCTTCACAGAGCTCGACATCTCCTCCACTGAAGACATTTTACAAACCGAACCAGCCACCAGGATAACTGCAGATGAGCAGCAGTGCTGACAGGTGTGAGTGAAGCCAGAGACGTCAGAACTGTCATTTCAAAATAAAAGTCACTCACTATTAACGCGGTTGTGTGGGCGTTACAACTTTTCGAAAGGGTACTGGTAGTACATGAAGGAGGCAAAAGAAAATAAAAATAAGAAAATAAATAAAATGAAGTATACAAATGTAGGAAATGGAAAAGGATTAAAGTGAAAAAGAAAGCAAGCAAGAACATAAACATTAATATTCAATTTAAACGTAAAAAATACAATTTGTCCTTTTATCTATTAATAATAGCATTTTTTTTTAGTTTAAAAAGTTTAAATAAAATTTCAAAATTATTATTTATGTTAAAAGTAAAATATTATTAATATCATATAGCATTAATACAGTATATTAAACTATTTAAATGAATTTTATTCTGACTATAAATATATGACTTTAACTTAAATTAGTAGTTACAATAAACACTCATTAGTGATGAATGCTCGCCTGTGGTCTAACAATACATGTATGTATGGAGAACCAAAGTAAGGTCACAATCACAATTCACAATCATGGAGTAACAATTTAAAATGTATTTAAATATTTTAAGCTACTAAAAATTACATTTTAAACCATTTAAAAAGTGAAATCAGGTCGTAACTATCTAGATAATTATTAGTATTTTTCTATCTGAAAGAAAACAGCAACACTGAAATGTTTCATCTGAAGTTTTAATGTTTTATTTCTTGTAATCCATACATAGACTTCTGTTAGTACAAACTATCAAAACATACAAAACATATATTCATACAAAGACCGGGGATTTTGCTAATCGTTGAGCACCAGGTTAAGGCCTGTTAACAGTGAGTACCATGGTTTAAGAATGAATCAATAAAAGTTCTCCATGTGTTAAATCACTGTTTGCCATTGCCATTGATTGGAAGTTTCTTATAGTCATCAGACTCCAGGAGGGCTTTGATTTTGGGACGGGCGGACATCTTGTCCACGTAGCTCTTGAGAGCAGGGAAGGCATCCAGACAGGTGGGTGAAAGAACTTTGTGATTCAACAGAAGATCAAACAGGTTGTAGTCTGCAAATGAGATCTGTCAACAAACATTCAGTTAACAATCTCACAATATATACACAATTAAATTTAACAGAGAACTTGACTGGTTATCGGCGTTGTGCTTCTGAAACTGGATGTTATTTAAATGCTTTGAAGACATCACGCTGGATTGAAATAACACAAGGGTATGTAACTTTTCCTTTATTAAAAGTGATTGTTTTTGTCTTTTCTAGAAAATCTCACCTTATCACCAACCAGGAATCCAGCTTTGTTTTTCGCCAGAAAGGCATCAAATTTTGAGAGATGATTGGGCAGATCTTTGATGTATTCTTCCTTCCCAGTCTCCTGCAAATGAAAATCAACACAAGTTAACAAATGTTATGAAAACAAAAACAGCTTATAATATACACCTCCCGTTCCCCTTTAATGCTAAACAATGACAGGCAAGGTCACCGTGTGAACACATTAATACTACCAATGATACTCATCAGGTAATCATTTTGGTTGCTTGATGTTTCTAGTATCATCTTTTAGTCATTCTGTGTATTCACTAGATTTAGAAACCCATTTTAAAACCAGGATATAATCGTAAGAGAACCGTAAACAACGGTAAACAAATCTTTACAAACAAAGATGCATATGTTGTATATTTTATGATGTTGTTACACAAGCAGAAGAATGTAGATGATACAGAACAGATTCTCCTTTAACAACCCTAAACAGGTACTCACATATTCCTGGTAGATCAGCTTTAAGTATTTCATGCGTAAATCTTCAACCCCGTCATTCATCATGTCAATCAGCGACGCCTCACAGTCATTCTTTCCATAAGCACCTGAATAAGCAGAGACACTTAACATTAATAAGAGTGCAATAGCCATGAGACGGGTCTGCTTCTGAACACTGTCGCTGTATATGTACTGAATTTAATCAAGAATCTGCTTTTTGACAGTGATAATAATTAAGTTTTTTAACAAGTATAATTAACTATGATTAATATTGTAGTTATGTGTATCAATAACACTTGAATGGAGCAGAAAGAGTAGGTAATCTGAATATTTCATGCCTACAGAAAATACTATAGAGAGTATACAATTATTGAAAAGATTTTGTTGATTAAAATCAATGACAGGTTTTTTACAGTGATAACCTAAACAAAATGTTATTCAAATGCATTAAAGTGTGAATTATTACCATGTTTGCGACCCAGATGCCTCAGCATGGCATTGGACTGAAACAGGACCAGGTTGCCATCCTCAAACTTAGGCAACTGTCCAAAGACCTACAATAATAAAAAGCCATTTTTTGAACTTCAGCTACTGGAATAATAAACCTCATTTATACTCTCATTTAAACTATACAAAACCAAAGATTTAAAACATGATAACTCACACAGGTGCTCTTCAGATCTCCCTTCATCCACTCCTCAAAGGTCACCAGGTTCTCCTTCAGCGGCACCCCCTGATCCGCCAGCATGATCTTCATGGCACCACATCTGCCTGCACAATGCACATGACATGAGGTCAGGAGGCTGTAACCATAGCAACCTCATGTGTGTTCATCACATGATTCAAACTACATGGTAAAACACACAGTTTGAAAACCGTTTTGCAGCTGACTGTGATGATAAATGAAATGATAAATATTAATTGCAATGTGTGGACTACAGTCTCCTCACGTCTGATCTGGGTCAAATGCTTTTATACTAACAGCAGAATGTTATTGTATAACAGAGAGCAGACAGACTGGCTTAGAGATCACACAAACTGCCAAACATGATCACTAAAGCAAAACACATTGTTCTTAGAACAAAGACTGTATTCATATCAATAAAGAAACATTCAGCATTCATTCATCTATGAGCCATTTAAACTTGATTATGGATCATAAGCTTTAAATTCTTAGAATAATAAAAATAACTGGAGAAAATATAGAGTAAATCAATTAAATAATGTAGCTAAAGACATGTTTCTACCATCTGCAACAATGCAAAATGTGAAAATGTTATCGCCAAAATTATATTTTAAAGCTTGTAAATTGCACGTAAATTAAATCAGCTTCACATTCGTTCCGTTCAACTTCTTTTGTTTGCAGACACATTGCACAATATTTAGCGTCATAACAGAAAACTTTCCAGAGCCTTCTGAGGGTTTATCATGTGACACAAGAAAGAGACTTTTACAAACCTCTCACAGCGAAGTATGTAAGTGTGTAGGGAGCCACTGTGAAACAAGAAAAAAAACCATCAATGTTACACATCATGAAGGAAGGAAGTGTGATCACAGTATCTGTCACAGTGAATTACAGTGATTGTAAAAGCATATTTGCATATTAGTTGTTAAAACTTGAGCTCAATCTGCACATCGGTCTTGCATTGCATAACGCGAATTATGTATATCAATTATATATATCTTTGTATATCAAAGATTTTTATGCAAAATAGAATAAACCCCGAGGTTACTGAAACTTCTTGAAGATAACTTTAAGTAAGGCAGCATACTACACAACAATACAATAGTTGCATAAGCAGAGTTACAGTTGTGTTTACATAATGCCGAATATTTTGCAAAGCCTGCAACAACATAACACGACGCATGCATATATCTATTATGATTCATGTAAAATGCTTGGAGAAGTTACTTACTCGTGTTTGTAAGAATGTGAGCTGGTTTGGTCCGAGTTCAAGTGCAGCGCAGAAACTCGCTCGCGCCTCCTTTTATAATCACTCGCTTATCTGCTGAGTCATGCACGCGCTCGCTTTGCACGCGAACTGTGTGATAGACTGCATACTACTGCATGCACACTACTGAGAGATCACTTAAACTACTGCATGCACACTACTGAGAGATCACGTATACACTTGCATGCATAATACTGACAGCCGCCTTAAAGCCACATGTGTTGCAGTACTTGCAATATATATTAAATGAAGTGAGTTTGACACTCTGTTCAGCATAAGAACATGTATGCTGGGGACATGATGACTATATGTGCTGCATGGTTGGAATGTATGTTATGATCATATCACAGGATGATGAAATCTTGCAGGAAATGTGTATGTGACGACACACACGCTTTCTGTTGCCTACTCATCATGATATATGCTTTCAGAGATGATAAATGTCATGTGTTCTGCATGTGTTGTTTAATATAACAATAACCCTTTATCATGATGTATGATTATCTAAAAGTATAAGCTATAATAAGCACTAATAAACAGTTGACTAAGAAACAGATCTTATGCTTTATAAGATGAAGCACAAATGATAAGATAAGAAAACATACATTAAGACAGTAAATCCAGTCCAATGAACATGTTACAGGTTTTAAATTCACCCGTGAGCAAGTTAAAAACACTTTATTGTTTGTGTGAGGCTTTTTTTATAAAGAGCAGGAATTTCAGGAAGTTCCTGTGGATATTTGTCTTTCCTTTCTCTTAGTCCAAAAAAAAATATCATTGAGTAGAATGTCATTAGCAAATGAAAACAGCCTTTTTGACAATAATGAACTCCAGCCTCTCATTCACTCCAGCCATGTGTTAAATTATCTGTTTGACTATCTATGTTCAGGAAACCGGTTTGAACAGTTTTGCGATGTTGTTTTGTGACGCTAGGAGTGCAGAAAATAATACTTTATTATGATTTTGTTTATATGCTTGGTTAAGAGTTTATGCTTCTCTGTTGAATTTCTTAGCATCTCTAAGGAGCTTGTTATTTATCTCACCTGGGTAACATCTGTGAGCACCGGAGATTACAGCAGCTATATCACACATAAACAAACCCATATGTGCTATTGCAGTATTAAAGAGTTTGAGGGTTTGAGTTTGATAAAGTCATGGGTTTGATTTTCACATGAAACAGACATTAAATGCATGACTAAATATACTGTACTGTAATTGCACTCTCAGTCATATCAAATGAAAGCTGTACAGTAAGCTTATAAAACTGGTTTATCAGCTTTCAGTGTGCAGGAAATTTACAATTCAACTTCATTCTTTTTGTTTCCAACAATGAATTCTGTTTGTATGATTACTGTGGATCCAATTCACTTATTCATGTTCTTCAGTTTCTTTTGTGAATATGTTAGGATTTAATAAAACAACTTATTATTTAATTTCTCTTCACACTTTCCTTTTTAAAATGGAGTATTATGGATTTGTTTTTTGTTTTTCATTTTAAACCCTTATTTGATACATTATAAGTTTTAGTTGAAGTAAACACACACCAGCATCTTTTCAATGCAGAACATAAAATTTTATTCAGGAATATTTAAAGTTTAAGAAAGTCAGTAACAGTGTGCTATTACTATATAAGAGTTTCACCCGTAATAAAACCAGAGGGTCTTTCAGATTAAATGATACAGATTATAGGATTTGTATTTCATTTGACATGAGACTGTATGATGTGTTTACTGTTTTCCATTTGCATTGATGGGTTTGCTCTTAAAAGCGTCGCTCTGGAGGTATGTCTTCAGGTTGGGTCTGGAACACAATTTCTCCAGATAAACTCTCAGCATGGGAAAAGAGTCTAGACATGATGGACAGAGAACCTGATGATACAAGAGGAGCGACAGCAGCAGATAGTCTGCAAATGAGATCTGTGGATAAAGAAACATCAAATGTTAACACTTTTCACTGTTACAACTGACACACAAAAGTGTGTCAAAGTGTGTGACGTTGTGAGTTGCACGCTTGCATACTGAATTACCTGTGAACCGACAAGAAATCCTCCTTTGTTGCTGCTGAGGATTTTTTCATAGCGCCCGAGAATTTCAGGTAGTTCCTGGAGATATTTCTCTTTTCCAGTCTCCTGACAGACACACAGTTTGCTTGAGTATTATGTAACAGCAGTTATATAATGTAGTCACACATTGTCTTGTGTCGTTAGCAGGAAAACACACGTTTATTTTAATGGATTAACTTACATATTCCTGATAAATGAGCTTCATGTATTTTGTCAGAAGATCTACCAGAGAATCATCCATCATGTCAATCAAAGCTGCGTCTTTTTCATTTTGGCCATAAACCCCTGCAGCACATAAACCACGTTTATGATCATTTGGGTTAGAATCTGATTTGCCTATATGTTTTTTACTTCAACAGACAAAAAACAGATGAGAAAAGAAAAGTCAACAGATTTCAGATGACATAATTTCTCTTATTCACCTAGTTTGCGTGCCAGATATCGGCGGATTGCATTAGTCTGGTACAAAGTCAGATCTCCATCCTGCAGTTTAGGCAGCTGGCCAAAAAGCTGTTTCAACAGCACACACACCAACAGGAAAAGAGAAAAACAGAAAGATTTCCATCAGTTTGCTTTGTGTGTTTCTGTAAAAGTTTATGTACACATTTGACAGATTTAATCTGTTTACTGTGTAATGCAAAACAACATTCATAATAAAACACATTTTGTTTTGTAATGTTTTTTCATTTAAATATCAGAAATATTAGTTTTTATATAGACATTGAGCAGTATTGGCTCAGCCAGTGGCATGAGTTTAAGGCGGGACTATCTGTTTGACTGACCAACAGAAGATCAGAAATCAGTCATTCCAGTTCAGTTTGGTGACACGAGTACAACAGAAATGACACATTACACCTTATATGCCAATAATCATATCTCCTGATAGTCATTTCTCCTGGGTAACAGCGCTGATTACAAAACATTACTCTCATTTACTAACCCAGTGTAAACAAACTAATAGTTCACCTTAAAGAATTTCACTTAAATAGGTCTAAAGATCAAAGATTTACAGTCTTTTCATTTATTTAAATGTTACAGTCTTGTAATGAATCATCAGCTCTTATCTCCGAGTTGTTGGTTAACTTACACAGGTTTGTTTCACACTGGGCCACGTCTGACCGGTTACGGCGATATCTTCCCATTCTTTACCCTGATCCTTCAGCATCAGCCGTATAGATTCTGCTCGACCTGCCGTAACACAACATCAGACGCTGATGAAATGTGATCTCACACTTCTCCAGACAAACGCTCATATTTCACACTTACAGCATTCACATGTGTTATACTGAATCAAGAGAACTTTGCAGGTGCAACTTAAGAAATCAGTGAAACCCAGCAGATGGATAAAGATGCATTGTCACATAACATGACATATTTTTAAAGATCACTCGTGCAAGTAATAACAGATGTGAATGGGAATTATTCATACGCACCTTTTGTAGGGAAATACCACAACTTGAGTGAAGTCACTAAAGCAGAACATGATCATCAGCTTGATAATCAAACACAACTTTACCAAAGATTCAGATTTGTGCATTAACAACTGAAACATATCATGTACTTACTCTTGATTCTGGCGGCTATCGGTCTAAATTACAAACGCTCGAGTCGAGGAGAACTTGCGAGTGCTGTGCAAATTCTATCTTTATCTGCTTTTAATACATTTTAAGATGTTCTTGGTCATTGTGACTTAGCACGTTTCAATTGTGGAAACATGGACCAATCCAGTTCATGTAAAACATATGTAAATATGTCTTGTTTGACACTAATGGCTTTCCACCCAAATCGATCTATAGAAGTGTGTTTGCTCATGTTACGTAAGAACCTGTTCATCCTGTGCTGCTTTCACACTGTAGGTGGATTGCTAATCCGTGCACTATAGTTACCATAATAAATCATAAATAAATGAAAGCAGAAACACAATCAGTCTAGTGTGACACTCAGAGTCTATTTTGATCCTGTAAAAATACTGTAACTTTATCATTTATTGGTATCAAACATTAAAATAAGTTCTGATCATACAAGTTGAACCATAAAATCCAGCTCTTCACGTCCAGATTTAGAAAGCATAGAAGCTTCGTTCAGATATTATCTGCAAAGATCTGAACTTTATCAAAAGTGTTTCACACAACTGCACCTTTTGTGCAAATAATACAGATTTGTGTTATCTACCACAGCTCTTGTTAAACCATTTAATGCCTGATGTTTCCTTAAAATCACCTTGAGAGATCTTTGACCCTGACATTGTGTGCATTTTATGGCAACATAAATTCATACATAAATAACTGCTGAATAAGGTACAGCTCAAAGTACTTTTGGAATATCTGCTATTATCTTATATCAGAGCGGTGGACGTGCAGCTCTCTCACACCACACAATTTTTTTTTAATTTTGTGGTTTAATATTTATTGCATTTGAGGCTTAATACTGATTATTTGTTGGAAACTTGGGGCAGAACTACACAGATCATTAATGACAAGTACTGACTTTGTTTTGTTTAAGAAAGAAACACAGATGGATCTGTAAATATGTGAATAGTGAGTTTAAACTCACAACACTAGACCTTTTTATGTTTAGTAAAAAATAAATGCCTCATCATGATGAAAATACAGTCAGTGGTTTACAGGACACACCCACTATTTAAATGATCATAGAAAGTGTCTGAACATGTAAAATCTTGTTTTCTTTTCTATAGTAGCCTACAGGTAATAAAATTACACAAGCTGCATTCAACACTGACATGATAATCTTACTGTACTCATGAAATATTAACAGCAAACTGTTTAAAACTCGTCTCACCTGCAAGTCATACACTATTTAAAAGTCTTTTTCGCGTTCTATTCCACAGCAAGTTAATTTAAAAGTGTCTAACAACATCACCTATATATATTATGAGGAACCAGCAAAAAAAACTTAACAAAGTTCTGTAACATTATACTGTGGGTAAAGTAGGCTTTGTTATCTGAACTCATGGTTTAAGCTGGTTTCTATGACATCTTTGTGATAATACAAACAGAAAGAAGTGAATGACTGGGTGTGTTCTTAATATATACTACACAAGATACACATGCCAACAAAACAGAAAGTAATACAGTTTAAACAAACACAGATTGTGAGTTGTGTAATACTACCCTATCGACCTCGGAGTTTAGTGACGCAACGTTAGAAAATAATTTGACGATCGAAAAGTGTTGTCAGAAGTGGGATTCGAACCCACGCCTCCAGGGGAGACTACGACCTGAACGTAGCGCCTTAGACCGCTCGGCCATCCTGACTGTGAGCCACTGCGCTTGCGCAACTGCACCAGTGTCACACAACAAAAATAACGCTAACAAAGACATCATATAAAATATAATAATACAACATATAAAATAATATATTGCTGCTTTTGATACTTTTTTCTATAATCTTTTTTTTACAAAATATCTTTGTATTATTCTTTTTGTTTGAGAAAGAAACACAGATGGATCTGTAAATATGTCAACAATGGGTTTAGACTCACAACACTAGTTTTTTATGTTTAGTAAAGAAGAAATGCCTCATCATGATGAAATCACGATACAGTCTGTCATTTACAGGACACTAACCAACGTCTCTCAGAAAGCGTCTGTACATGTAAAAGCTTCTTTTCTTTTCTATAGTAGCCTACAGTTAATAACAACAAGTTCACATTACACAAGCTGCATTCAACACTGACATGATCACCTTACTGTACTCATTAAATATTAACAGCAAACTGTTGAACATCTTTAAACTCACTTCACCTGCAAGTCATACAGTATTTAAAGTCTGTGTAATATTCTGTGCTTTATCATTCTACAGCCAACATTACCAAACGTTAAACTTTTTTCCTGCAGGAATGATAAGCAAAGATCTAACAAAAGAAGTGAAGACAATAAATACTTATTTACCAATATAAACTGGACACATCAGAATTCACAGTCAATATATGTTCAGCAAGTTCATTTAAAAGTGTCTAACAACATCACCTAAATATATTATGACGAACCAGCAGAAAAAAAACTTCTGTAACATTATACTGTGGGTAAAGTAGGCTTGTCTGAACGCTGTTTCAGTTGGTTTCTATGACATCTTTGTGACATGATAATACAAAAAGAAAAGAAGTGAATGACTGTGTGTGTTATTATACTAAATAAGCTACACATACCAACAAAACAGGAAGTAATACAGTATAAAGAGATGCAGATTGTGAGTTGTGTAATACTCCCTATCGCCCTCTGTCGGAGTTTAGTGACGCATCCGACGATCGAAAAGTGTTGTCAGAAGTGGGATTCGAACCCACGCCTCCAGGGGAGACTACGACCTGAACGTAGCGCCTTAGACCGCTCGGCCATCCTGACTGTGAGCGACTGCGCTTGCGCAACTGCACCAGTGTCACACAACTAAATATAATAATAACAAAGATATCATATAAAATATAATAATACAACATATAAAATCATATTTTGAAATAATATTTGATCATGTTTTCTAAATAAATTTTCTTTTCTTTTTTTTACGTTGTATTAAATCTTTGTATTATTCTATGCAACGTGACGAACGATGACAGACAAACGCGACAACTGAGAGCATCGGTCAAGCACGCCATAATAAAAGTCATTATAAAGCACGTTTACTAATAAATAAATAATAAATTTGTGTATAAATCGTCAGATTTCACTGAATATATTATGAATCTCTCAGTCTGGTCAAGCTTATGTTCAGCTGGTCTACGAGTCTAGACCAATAAAACCAATAAAGACCCTGCAAATCTACTTTAACTGGTCTAAGATTATTAAGATTATATTTTAAATGTGTCCATATTTATTTTAAATTTACCATTTATTTATTTTTAAATTTATTTGTATTAAATTCCTGCTTCATTTAGGTGTATAAAAATATCTGCTATGAGAACTGTTCTGCAAATAGATTAAAACACTGACTTTGATGATCATTTTACAGTTATATGTCAAGCAACAGTTAACAGTATGAATAAACACGTTATTGCGTTTGAAGAGTATAAACAACAGCAGCTGATCCCATCAGAAATTCTCATGTGAATAACACACCCGTCTCAACAAAATTTGTGTGTATTTCAAACTTTACACACTGAACTTCACACACTTCTCAAAGCCTAACCTTTCTGCAAAAGGCATGTGACACGATGAGGTCAGGAGGGGTGTAGTGACGTCTATGAGTTAACCCTTCTCTATTACTTCTTTAGACAAATGTCACATTATGATGTGTTGACTAAAAGCAAAGCATTTATTCAACTGTAAATAGAGTTGTATTGTCTTCAGCCCTATTATATAACATATAACATCACAACTGAAGCACAAGACATCTTCAGATCATCCTCTACTGCATCTCCTGAGGATCAGGCCTTGACCACATGACTAATGTAATACAAACACAACACATAAGAAAAGAAGTAAAACATACTCACTAAAGTCTGGCGTGGATTAGATCTGCTTTGGTTAAGACCGTCTGTGCCAGATAAATCTGCTTTAGTTTGCTCATAACAAAATGAATGACAACATACTGATTTTCATGAATATATTTTATATAGAAAACAGTTTGAAAACTTCAGTTGTAAAGCTTCAGTGATTTAACACTACGGTAATATTCATATATATATATATATATATATATTCATGTCATATTGACATGTCTTAGGTTTATCTCTAAAATTGATTAACTTTATGAAATGCATAGCTTAACATCTAATACAATCAAGAGGAAATGCAAGCAAAAACAATGCTGACAGAAATCTGTGTTTTCCCACTGTATTTAAGGGAAAATCTGTTATTCTACATACACACTGACTTACTCTTAACTATTTACAGTACTGTGTCTATCAAGAAATGATAGACAAAATGTCTTTAATTTATTTAAACATACATAGTTTATCAATATAATCTTAAGCGAATAATACAGTATTGCACTTGGTGAAATAAACAGCGCCCTCTATTGACCACAATATCGCACACACACACACACACACACGCACACACGCACACAGAACAACACTAATCCTCATGTTCTCATCTTTAAACTATAGACTTGAAATATTTTATAAATTAATGTATGTGCTCAGTGACAAAACTACATTCAGACAAAACTGGCAAATCAGTGACCTTATACAACACAAAACAACACAAGTTGTGTGACACAAGTGACACAACTGCAACAACTTTAACCAAAAATACTTCACCAACAACCAAAAAATCATTCAGACGGGATGTAAAAAAGTAAATAAAACATTGAGTTCAAACTTAATTCAGATTCAGTGAACAATTTCTGAATATTTATCAAGAATATTAAACATCTAATAAACTCATTCATTCATTAACTGATGTGATGGTTGTGTTTTGTATCATGATAACAGTGAGATTTTGTTTACCCTGCATAGATTTGTGCTAGAGGTCCTTAAACATTTACTCATTATTATAGGTTTTGAAATCTTGTATTATATCTACAACAGCAAAGTATTTACATTTGCACTTTCATTAACAGAGATGGGCAAGAAATGTGTTTATAATGAATGATGTAACTTATACAGTATCCCTGCTGTCTGATTGTGATGTATTTTATTTGAACTAGTTTAGCTAGATGTAATTGATTAAAGATATGCTATACAAAGCAATTCTAAAAATGTTCGCATTTGTAGTCTTGCTATATAAATAAAAATGGTGATATTTAACATAAATATTTCTGACAAAAACCATATTTGGGATGTGGACAGATTAAGTAAACAGTTATCCGATAGAGTAAAGAAACTTGAGAAACTTAAAGTTGATGTAAAATCTTAAAGGTGAGGTCTTTAGCGCAAACACTCTCATCTATCCCGTCTTTCATTTTTCACCTAAACACAAACTCACATTATTGGTTGATACAGAAGACGATGCACAGTGTCGACACTCTTCAGAAGTAAATCTGTCCATGGCTTTTAATCATTTCTTTGCATGAGTGAGTGATGTAAGTCAGTGTTTGTGAACGAGTTGAGAATTGAGTTTATCACTGAGTTTCTGGATCAGGAGAGAAAGTTCCTCTGTGGTTTGTGATTTCTCCTCTAACAGTTCATATCTCAGACTGGAGATATCCTGCTTTATCTCCTTCAGTTCACCTACACAAAAGATATCAAGAGTTTTATAGATATGTACATATCTATAATGTACATATACATACACGCACATATACAGAGATATAACCGTATGTAACAACACAAATACTGAATTATATATACTGTAAACTGAAATAGAAAATGAAGAATCACCTTCATTTACTTCATCATTCTCTTTGTCCACTTGAGCTTTTAGTACATAACGCTTGATGAGACGCTTCATGATTTGCTGCAGAAACAGATCAGAGATCAGAACCGATAAACATGAAATCACCAGCGATTCATCATATAGAGAGAGAGAGAGAGAGAGAGAGAGAGAGAGAGAGAGAGAGAGAGAGAGAGAGAGAGAGAGAGAGAGAGAGAGAGAGAGAGAGAGAGAGAGAGAGAGAGAGAGAGAGAGAGAGGAGAGGGAGAGGAGAGGGGAGAGAGAGAGAGAGAGAGAGAGAGAGAGAGAGAGAGAGAGAGAGAGAGAGAGAGAGAGAGAGAGAGAGAGAGATCTTGCCTGATATCGTGTAGGTTGATTTAAGATGCTGTTAAAGCTGTGAGACTCTGGGATTCTCATGCTAGACTGAGTAAAAAGATTCAACTGCAAAATAAATACATATTGATTATTGATTAATCATTAAAACAACCATACATAACACAAAACATTACACTAGTCGATACAAATACTACAACATAAAAACAACATAAATGTGGTTTGTTGGTTTAAGATTGTATACTTCAGATTGCAGGGAGATCAGAGTAATGCTTCTGACATAAAAACAGCCACAAGGTGTCAGAACATACAAAAAAATTGTGGTGGTTATAATAAAACTACAAACTAATGTGAACTTTAGTTTACACGTGCACACGTGCATAAACATACATCTCTATACTGTAGATTAGGATGATTTAACTCGTTACAGGTGTTCTGGACCCGACACCTCATGGAAACGTGATTGAAAACGTGACTAAAACAACAGCCACACGACCAAACGAATAAAGCTCATTTATCTGTTTCCTGCAGATGGTGCCCTGAACACAAACTCGCCCGTGTTTCAACGACATCAGCCCGCGGCGAAAAAACCCGTCTGATGAGAGTCAATCAGATGAAAGTGGAACACAAGCACAGCTCTGACACAATAATACCGTTATTCCTTGTGTTTTGTAATCATGTGCTTCTTGTCTAACGGTGATTATGAAGTTACATTTGTCCTCTTAAGCCTTCATCAAAAGCTCTCTCCCTCACGCTGGATTTAAATGACATCGATTGTCATTCTGCCGGCTAAACGAGGACAGAACTATCAGTCTTTTCTTGGGAAACGCTAAAAACAGGTTGTGCTGGGGAAACGTCAATATAAGCTAATGATATAGAGAGGCTACGTTGGGTCTTTATTACACAGATAGATCTTTCAGCTGCTGGAATAAAGGAGCGGTCTAAATGAGAATAGAAAAAGATTGATGGAAAATTAATTGCCTGAAGTAAATGGATTATCACACAGAGAGCTGAACTGAAACTGAACATCAGAGAGATGAGGACGACACAGACGCACAATCGCATGCTTGACAGTGCTGAGATTAACCTTCAGTTTTTACAGTATATCACACTGTACACATACTCTGGATTTGGAGTTGTCCATCCCCAGCTCAACGTTATTCTTCAGTCGACGTCTGCGACAGCGCAGCAGGTCGATCAGTCTCTTGATACACTGATAGAAAGACTTCGGGGTGGGAACAATACTGAACGGAGGAGGAAGAGTCTTGCCATTATCAAAGTATGAGAGCCAGAGTTTGGACCGAGCAAACTTCCACTCCACGTCCGCATCGTCCTGTCAAATCAATAACATACAGAAAAGATCACATATCATCACAACACACAAAAGAGATCAGACACCAGATCAAAGAGACGTAAGTAAACTCACCTCAATCTCCTGATAAGAACTGTTTATCATAGCGATCAACATGTTGAGCAGAACCACAACCATAGTAACATTATAAATCCCGTACAGCACATAGCCAATGTTCTCGATGAATTTATGATCATATTTCAACACCACAGAGGAGACTTCAGACAGCCCGAATATAGACCAGAAGAGAGTCTTAAAACTCTCCTCAACCCTGAGAACAGAGAAATGTGTGTGAAAGACTGATCAACAGGGTAGATACAACATTTACAATTCTGCATTTCACAGAATTGATTTGATCCAAAGTGATTTATAGTTAATCTTTTTCTTTTATCAGTATGTGTGTTCTTCGTGAACAAAATGATCTATTAATTAGGCTACAAGAAGACCAAATCAGTTAAAGCATCAGTGTTGCGGACACTCACGTGGTGAAGGCGGGGTTAACCTTTGCCCCCAGATAGTAGGAATAGAGGATGAACATGCCAATCATGAACGCGAGGAAGACCATGATGAAGAGGACCATGAACTTGAAGATGTCCTTCACCGTGCGGCCAAGAGAGATCTGAAGCGGACCGAAGCTCTCGTTGGCCGGGAGGATGTAAGCGATACGAGAGAAGCTCAGGACCACGGCGATGGCGTACAAACCCTCATATATCAGCTGAGGATCTGACGGAAGCCACTTATCTCTCGCTGACAGAAGAAATCACACAGGACATCGACACTGATTCATAATCTGATCACCTATACGTATTATTGCACACCGGTGAGTCAGAAGTGTTCACAATCTTACCGTATGTGAAATATCTGATGTCTGGGGGAAGCGTGACCAGCGAGAGGTCTGCGGCGTGGATCTTCTCATCCACATACTCTTGCGCTTTCATGGCCTGTAGGAAGGCGAAGAAGCGAGCGGTGAACGCTGCGATGAAGATGGACAGCATGCCGAAATCTAGAACGTTCCAGAGCTGCATGATGTATTCCCTCGGTCCCTCCGTCCAGAGTTCCTTACACTCCGACCACATCATTCCTAATCAAAAGAGAGAGAGAGAGAGAGAGAGAAAGAGATGTTATCAGTGAATAAAAGAGCTGGAGGAGACAAACGAGAAAATAATGATTTAAAGAGAAGCCTCAGCAAATTCAATAAATTAGATTTGCAGTAATTCTAAGTTAAAAGAATGCCAACGGAAATGTAAGTAATGAAATTTCTTCACACGCTAAAGCCAGCTGGGTAAAATATATTAATATATTCAAGACTAAAGAAAAGATAAGCTCAAGAGAAACGGTGTGAGTTTGTGTTATGTGGAGAGGTTCAGAGGTTGAGCACTCGACCATCAGCAGACTTTAATGAAACTGTCAAACATCAACACAATCCTAATGTTACACTTGTGTGAACACAATAATCACATCTGAACATTTCATTCTCACTACACTGACCCGCATCGGTCAAAGACACAACTCACCATAGCAACCAACATGAGCGAGTAAAAACTAGTCTAAGGGGATAACTAAAATAACTAAAAACATTCAATAAGATGACATTTTAAAAAAGTGAAAAGCACCATTACAGTTCATTCAGCAATCAGTGAACTCTCTGAACTGCAGTTAAAATGAGAAAATGTTTTACACTGAAAGCATTTAGCTCATAATGATGCATTGACTGTGAAAGATCTGTTTCTGTTCTTTAAAATGTGACATTGATGAATGAACACAACATTGTTTCAAATGAAACAGCAAGTTTCTTGTTTCACATTTAGTGAGTGTGGAACACAGCTACTTTAAAACTTTATAAACTACAGCAGAATCTAATGACAAATGTATATAATTTCATTTAGTCAAGCAGCTCTTAATAAAATTAAAACTACTATTAAATTAAAATGTTATCCAAAGCAAATGGTAGAATTAGTAGATCATTGCATTAGCAGTGTAAAGCTCATAGGTTTGATCCCAACACACATTACCTGCTACCCAGATCATGATGAGGATTTCTGTCCATGTGAACTGGGTGGTTTTGACTCGGAAGATCTGAAGCGGATGATCTGTTACGGTCACGTTGGGAAGGGTGGTGATGCCTTCAAATCGGTCAGAAGCGTTAAACACCAGCAGACACAGAAAGATGATGAACGAGGCAGCGTGGGCAACAAACTTCATGAACGGACTCCGCAGTACTTTCCCAAGCTGAGGAAACAAGATTGATGTGTATTGTTTATGTGCAAATAAAGACTCGCTAGCTTTGCATGATGCTCAAATTTGAAAAATACTTAACATCAGCTGTGACTTCCCTGCTGAAGAAATAACAGAAACCATCAGAGAAATTCTATTGGACATAATGGTTAGAATAGGAATTCTAATGGTTTTAATGGGAACTATAATGGGTCTGTACTGGTAATGTGTCGGGTTCTATGAGAAGGATGTTATCTGAACAAATAAAACACCATTAAATCTTATTGAAATAAGAAGCCAATACATAGTGAAATTTTGAACTGGTTTTAATGTAAACAGCTGATGGTTCATAATGGTGTTGTAATGGAAACTGGTAGAATTTGTATTATCCTGCAGGGATGTCAAAGAGTTTCAAATCCAAACTGTACCAACTGTTTCACTTCCAAAATTATATTATATGAAGTTAAAATATTAGTTCCCAAATATATATGAAATACATTGACACGTACAACATTCCTGCAACATTTTGTGAGCAGATTTCAGCTGAATAATCATCTCAGTGATTTATCTAAACTCTCCCTATAATGCCAAATGTCAACTTATCATGTGTTTGTATGTTTTTCTATTAAATATTATTAAGACATGACAAAGCTTCTGCTCAAGTACTTATTCAAACAGCAGATGCTCACGTCTGAAGGTCACTGAAGACTGATGGAGGTCAGAGGTCAGAGTCACTGGATATGACTGTACATATAATGTACCTGTTTATATGATGCTGCAGTATTGTTTCACAAACACATTCTTACATAAACATCATTTAAGGTTAAGACATAGCAATCTTCTCTATTGACTGATAAAAGTGTCAATCTAACCTTACTGCATGGAGCAAACCAGTATCCCACAGCCAGCAGCGGAAGACCCAGAGCAACAACCAGCACCACCAGACACTTCACTGCGATGCTCTGCTCCCGAAGACCAGACAGATTCTCATACCAGATCGTCAATAACTGCTGCTGACAGTTGGGATGGGCTACAAACTGAAAAGACACAGAGATTAATGGTTTCATTAAACTTTCAAAAACAAATCCAAGTCTGGTGTTAAATACGTCGACATGTGTATCTGGTAATCAGCAAGAATCTGATCTCTGAGAGAAAGACCTTATGAGAAACTCATAAGTGGTTTAGAAGAAGCCTGATTCAGCCATAAACATTGAAATATGTGACATGACAGTCTACACATAACATCTCATCTGAGGTGGCAGAGGATCTTGACATTTTTATGTTTTGCAGGCATACTTTGACAAATAAACATGGAAGGTCATAGATCATTCCTGACAGAGAGGACAGTAAAGAGAGAGGAGACAGAGAACACAGAAATGATCAGGGATTTAAAAGCCACAAAAACAATGTGAAAAACAAACCAGAAAATCAAAACCAGATTAAAAACAAGAAACATATCCAACACTACGTTAAGTAATAAATGAAAAGTTTACTTAACTGTATCTAAAATAAGATATCATATTACATGATATTTTAATGAATATTGATTTATATTTGCTTTGTACATGTTGAATGATCTGTTTTGAATCCATCAGCAAACTTTTTTCAGCATATAACCAAATGAAACTATTCTGTAACCACAATCATTACGGCTGACACCAGTTAAACACCTCAAAGATCTTTACAAACAATCCCCTGATGTGATTATTGAATTATTATTTGTCACCCAGCATGTTTGAGGGGTGAAAGACGTTTTGTGGGTCACAGATAAACACACACATTGACACAGACAGATGAACACATCTCCCGTGTGTCTGGCATTCTGTATTAAGGTAGTAGGTTAATGATAATGAATCCAGAGGGAATAACAGGTGTTCATTACACAGCTGTCCTACAAAACCCTGAAATACATTAACATAATTATGTGAACGAATGTGAATTAAGAAAAAGAGAACAGCTATGAATAACAAACCATGAGAGAGAGAGAGAGAGAGAGAGAGAGAGAGAGAGAGAGAGAGAGAGAGAGAGAGAGAGAGAGAGAGAGAGAGAGAGAGAGAGAGAGAGAGAGAGAGAGAGAGAGAGAGAGAGAGAGAGAGAGAGAGAGAGAGAGAGAGAGAGAGAGAGAGAGAGAGAGAGAGAGAGAGAGAGAGAGAGATGTTATAAAATATGTTGGAATGAGGGCAGTCTCTTTCATGTCCTAAAGTTAACAAAATTAAGAACTGTATTACTGTTACCATGATGATACCATGTTTATGAAAGCACTATTCTCCATGATTGACCATTAGTGTCAAAGCAGAGAAGTTTGTGATGATTATTTGTAACAGACAGCTATACAGCACGATGACACACAGTCTTAACGACAGCGAGTCAGACATTAGTGTAATTCACTAAACCTGTGTCTGTTTCCTCATCATCATGTCCTTCTGCTTCATTCATTTATAAACAGTGCTTCAGGGTCACAGACGGATTCTCGGAAATAAGATTTGTCTGCAGTCAGCAGTGTATGTGCTGAAGTGAGAGTTTTGTGTTTAATGAATGATAGACGACGGATCCGCATGGGTCCTGTGGAAGATAGAGGAGGAGAACAGAGGATGTATGAAGGAAGAATAATATATTGCCTGTGGATGACTGCTAATCCCAGAGCAGAACTGTGTGTGTGTGTTTACTGCTCATACAGACCGTACAACACATTCAGAATGCATCAGTAATGTTTGCTAGAGCATAACATCTTCAGTACACCCTTTCATTAAACGTTCTTTATCAGACAATATGATTCCATAAAGAACTTTCATAAAACATTCATAGAACATTTATAGAACCTTCCTGCTGCACAAAGGAGTCTTTGTTACAAGAGACTGCAGACAATCAAAGAAAGAATGTTTGTCTGTCTTTAGTGTGCATGTCTAATCTGTGCTTCTCTCATTAGAGAGTTGCAGCACACTATCGACATTATTGGTAATATAATTTCACCCCACTGACTTGCATTTATTTATTTATTTAATAATTGCGCACACACATCATGAAGCCGCGTCACACACAGAAGCACAACATGGAAACCAGTTGGAAATGTCCTAAAGAAACCTAATGCATAACAAAAACAACCAATCAAGAACACCCTAACAAGTAACTCAACGTTATCTGAAATAAATGTAAAAAGGTAATTTCTTAAATTCTCATTTCTAACATTAAAAATCTCAGCTGGTTTAAGTGGTTCCAGAATCATTTCACAGCTCAGAGGTTTTAACAGCAGTATGGAGAGTCTTTGAGTTCAGGGTTCAACTCACAACTGTTTATTTTTCTTTAAGTGGCAATAAATCCACCCAGTAGAGCATTTCACAGAGATAACGGTGAATGATTTGCATCCTCGCTGCATGCTTACGAGTTTTAATTTACCAGGCTGTCAGCTGAATGCACTTCTCAGATATCTACTCACAGTGACCATTAAATTACTCATCATAATGTGTCAGGTCGACTCTAAACTCATTTCCTAAAACAACCCCATACAGGTCTGAACCGCACACCCCTCATGAACGCTTACAAAATCTCATCTTTAAATGGCTCTTGATATCAGGGTGTCTGTGTTAAGAGATGCTCAGTGCCGGGTCGTGTTAGTTTGATTAACACTTCAGCGGATTATGTGCTCGAGTTCCTGGGCGGAGCTGCGTCTGTCCGATGATTAAACACAACTGAGTGTGTGTATAGAGGATTAGTCACGCTAACATGACACAAGTGATTGATTGTCGACTCTTTATCTACTCTCTCTCTCTCTCTCTCTCTCTCTCTCTCTCTCTCTCTCTCTCTCCTCATTTTTAAAACTGAAGACATTCTTTACCCAATATCACAGACGAGCTAAACACTGTCTTACATACAGATAAATCAATTCAGCTAATTTCATTCTTCATCAATCTCAAATCATGTGCTCCAGAATATTTTTCACAACACTGATAAACACAGATTACAAGGTATTTTAGAAGCACATATTAAGGTTAACAATCTCATTTACTGTGCTCAATTGTGTAAACACAAAACACAAAACTGACTATAAATTTATATTTCAAGTTTTGACTAAAAATGTAACGTTCACAATGCCAGAATTTCCACTGTCACTTTTGATTATAACATAAATCTTATAAAAACCCAACATCATTAAAGTTTTAAAAGTGTGACAGACAGACAGACACTTGCCTTCTTAACCTCATATTTAATGGCCAGTTTGACTCTGCTGAGGAGAGAGCGATGATGTTGACCTTCCTCCAGCTCGGCTGAGATATCTCCATTCAGAATGGCCTCCACCTCCTCAGTGTCTCTGCACAGGTCCAAAACACCAACCACAAAATCCTTACACTGCATAGATAACTTTCTGTAGTCATTCTGAAAGAGGGAGAGAGAGAGAGAGAGAGAGAGAGAGAGAGAGAGAGAGAGAGAGAGAGAGAGAGAGAGAGAGAGAGAGAGAGAGAGAGAGAGAGAGAGAGAGAGAGAGAGAGAGAGAGAGAGAGAGAGAGAGAGAGAGAGAGAGAGAGAGAGAGAGAGAGAGAGAGAGAGAGAGAGAGAGAGAGAGAGAGAGAGAGAGAGAGAGAGAGAGAGAGAGAGAGAGAGAGAGAGAGAGAGAGAGAGAGAGTCAGAAAGAGAGAGTCAGAAGTGTGGCAACATCTGGATCTTAAGTATCAACAATAAACAACAGAATTTTTGAATGTCCTTTCCACTAATAGATACAGTAATACACATACAGTAACAGTATCACTTATAAACCATACTTGCATGTATTGTGTATTGTAAAAAACAAAACCTCAGCCTGAACCAGTCACAGAGATGTGCTGAATAGAGAATAATTAAAACCTCAACTGCAAGCAAACTTGTTTGAGTTCATTACTGCATAAGTGCAGTGTGATATTTACAGAGACATGCAGTTATCTTTAGTTTTGGCAATAACAATGTTCTGTTCGATTCCTTATGAAATCCATTTGTTTTCAGAACACACTGTAGATAAAGTGCCTGCAGGAGAAAAATGTATTTAAAAAAGTTCAAATGAAAATATTTTTTTGATAATGCTTTTTAATTTGACATGTGGAGGTGCTTCAAAGTAGCTCTAAAGAAAAACATGTAAGACATTAAAAACACATTTAGTAAAATGATTCAGTACAGCATGTCATCATATACGTGCAGTAAATATATAGAATACATATCCACAGTGATGACAGACTTCACCTGCTCATGAATGCCTGTCTTTTATTTCAAACATTATTAATGTTCTGTCGTTAGAATAACACTGTGATATTCCCCACAGGGTGTGTGTGACAGACGTCAGGTGGACGTCAAAGCCAGCTGATTTCCCAGCATGCACTGCTGTTGAGAAACATGACACGCTGTGTACATTATTGTTCTCTGTGGGACTCTTTATAGATACAAACCTTCTGTTATCAGCACAAGAAAAACAATATTAGGCTACTGACCATATGTTATATGACAAATAAACATCACATCAAGACAAAGCAAAAGAAATATTGTCAATCATTGAAGGATGCAACATTTGTGAGAATCTCAGGTCAACTCAAAATCAAAAGAAGAACAGAAAAAAAGAAATGTATTACATCATCTAAAAAAAAGCCTATACTGGATCATTTATATTGTCAGACATACAGTACAGGTATTTTCACTTTCCAAAAATTGCTGTTTTTTAATCAGTCATGATTATATAAAGACATTACAAAAGTACTACCATAATGTTTAAATACTTGACAAAATAAATATAATTTTGTACGATAATAACTTAAGAGAGTTGCCGGCTTTGAAACATTTGTTTTCCAGCTAAATATAATTATATAATAATTTTACATTGATATTATAAAACTATAATACTAAATTACTTTAAAAAAAACAAGACTAGAAGACATATATGTGTTTAAAGTGCTTTCTGTCTCTGCTGCTGAATACACAGAGATCTACAGTCCTTCAGTCTGAATCACAGCATCATCTCAAGAAGATTCGCTTAATCTGAGCTCATAAAGTGATGTAGTCAAATATATTTACCAGTGAGCAGTGCTGCGATGTCTCTTTACTACGGTTCTTTTTATCCTGTCAACAACGACAGCACATACAAACACACACACATGCAACAAAAGTTAAAATATGCTGTCAGAAAATGTCAAAAGTTGCAAATGGAAATATTGAGTCTGGATAAGAAAAACATAACAGAAGTCAACAACAGTAACAGTAACTCAATGAAACAGAAGATTTGTTTTAATGCCCAAGAGAAGACGATGAACATGTTGAAAATTCCATTTTAAAGCTTTGGCACATAAACATGGGCTATAGCAGAGCAGAAACAAACTTATCAGCTGTTTAAGAGATCAACAATTAATAAATAAAGCTGTTACAAGAGGTTCTTTACAGTGATGCCATAGAAGAACCTTTTCTGTTACCCAAGAACCTTTTACTCAAAGATTCCCAAAAGAACAATTTCTAACTTTTTATACTGTAAAGAACCTTTATTCACTACAAAGAAGCTTTTGTAAAATGTTGACTCGTTCTTCTATGGCATCCTAAAGCACCTTTATTTTTAAGAGATCACGTTTAGACCCGTTAAAAACCAGATGATCCAAATCACAGCATCCAGGTGAAGCTCGATGCTTTAAGAGAGCCAATGCAAAATAAGCCAAAAACACGTGTTCACACATGCACAAACTTCATCCATCCTACCTTGAACTCCTTCTCGATGTTGGCCAGTTTGGAGAGCTCGTTGCTCAGCTCGAGGGCGGTCAGCACGGGGTCCTCGCTGGAGAGGGAGAGGTACGCGGGGCTCGCCAGCCCTCGGTACGCGTTGATCCTGGAGCGCGAGTGGCTGAACGAGTCCTTCCTCTGTTTCTCCGTGCAGTCGGCGCATTTGCAGAAGTAGTCGTGCGGCCGTTCGATCCGGGCGCCCTTCACCAGCAGCATATGCACCACCTCGTACTTCTGGCAGTGGGCTGCCAAGATGATGGGCGTTATGTCGGGCGAGAAGCGCGTGCCGTCCTCGTCGTACGAATAGAAGTCGTCGTCCTGCAGCTCGCAGGGACTGCGGGTAAGTCTCTCGCCCCCGGCAAAGGACGGGTGGCTCAGAAGGGCTTCCACGATGCGCACGTAACCTTTGGAAATAGCCAGCAAGAGCGCGTCCCCGACGCGGGCGAGGTTGTCCCTTCGCAGGAGCAGCTCGGTGACCTCCAGGTGCTCGTTGCCGACCGCCAGCTGTAGTCCGTTTTGGCCCATGTAATCCACGCAATTGACGCTGAGCGTGGAAGATTCTTCTAGCATCTTGCGGACCACCGGGATGTTGCCGTACTCGGCCGCGTCCAGGAATCGCTCTTCTTCCGCCGTGAGGCAGCTGCCGCGGGCGCTGAACATGAACGCCGGGCCGCGCACGGCTTGACGGCGACCCTTCTCTCGCTGCAGAGTCATCCTGCGATGGGGAAACGTGTCCGACACTTTCCTAAAAGCGAAACAAAAACCACACAATTCATTTTACCAACAGGATACAGTCAAATTAGATGAGGCCTGCGAGCACAAATAAAGTTTAAAGATCATCTGGCTCGTTCTGGTTTGGCTGCTTGGATTTATCTCAAACCATTTACACACTTCCCACAGGTTGACCCTGAGAGCCGACAGGTGGAATTTCATTTGGGATGTTATCCTGGAGGGACAGAAATGGAGAAGGTGCTTCAGGGTGAAGCTCCTGCTGATGGTGAGATCGCCCTCTGTCTTTTAATAGCTTTTTAATGAAACGTAACAGATGCCACAGTCAGACAACAGGTGTCTGTCTCTCTGCAGTGACATCTGGAGTAAAGTCAAGCTGTTTTGTAAGTACACTAGAGTCTAAACCTGCAGGTCAAATGAATGATGCTTACATTTCAGTGATGGATTTGATTTTTGGTTCCAAAACTTCATTACACCAAACATTTACACTGAGAGCTAACCTGTTGCAATTACGTTGTATAAGAAAATGTGGGTTGTGTTTGATTTTTCATTCGACTGACCTTAGGCTGTGAAACAAATCTGGAAAAATACACCAACATTGTTTACTAATACATAAACACATTTACTAATACATAAATACATTATGTTTTACACATAAACTAAATAAGCAAATCTATAACAGATATAACAGAATCAGAAATGAATAAGACGCAAGTAAATACAGTCTCACTATTACTAAAACTGAAGAGATAAAATGACTACTGTACAAACTATTTTAACTGTAATTATTAGCTAGTGCAGGTCAAACAGCGTTTGAGTACATTTACACAGAATACGTTTGTTGGATTTATAGTCTGAAGAGAGATGAAATTGAGCGAGAAATTCATTTCACAGAGTTGAGGATCTGAAGGTCCTCTGAACAATCATTCATCCACATCATCAAACAGCAGAACTGAAGAAAAGTGTTCAGACGAAAATAATAATGAAAACACATCTACCATATCAATCCAATACTCCAGCTCAACCAAAAACCAACAAATTAAACGCCCCGGATAATATATTAGTCTGTTTCTAATAATGTAATGAATGACACAGTATGTAGATAACAGTTCATGTGAAAGCATTTAATATTTACGATAATGTTTCTGTAAATAATATTGTGACAAACAAATTTGAGCAAAAGCAGCAGAAATCCCTTGTTCCTGTACAGCGTGATGAATGAGAGCCTGGAGCTGAAGCTGTTTCTTGAAAAATAGATTGATTGAAATAAATTATGCAGGTTGTTGTGAATCAGGTGTAAAAGTGAATCTGGTGAGTGTTGTTATACAAACGTGTGTTCAATGCTTCATACAGGGAACACATACTAACAAAATCATGTCTGAACTATCTGTCATTCTGCAAACAGCAAAGCAGAACCGCAGTGAGGAGATGCATCAATCACAAATGTTTGTTTTGACTCTCTAAAGATCATTTGTGTTCTACTTTAATAATCTGATTAATCCTGAAAAGCAAACTTCATGACAATATAAAACAAGAGGGTAAAGTTGACAGGTAATGTAGATGTTCATTTATTCTGCTGATTCAGATGAATGTCACTGTCGTCTTGTTCGCTACACTGCAGAATTGCAGTATAGCAGAAATTGCAGAAATACTGCAGAAACTAGATTTCAGTCTTAAACTTTGCTGCTTCAGTTGTCTCACAACAGTTTTATGCTTCACATCATGCAGCTTGTTGATAATGATTCTCTAAAAGATTATAAATTTAGTTTCTTCAGCTTGTATAACCGCACAGACCACTAGGTGGCGCGTCTGTTTCCTCACGACAAATAAAAGATTACAAAATACACATTACGTGTTACAAAAAAAGAAAAGTATTTTATTCAGAATTTTATGCAAATATTTCTACAATGTTCAGCCGTCTACAAATGAACAATATGTGAGGAAAATGGAAAAATAAAAATAAACTAACTTGAATGCGTTTTACAAATCATAATTATGTGCATGCTCATAAATAGCACACGCGGCAGGATTTAAAAGCAGAACAATGATTTGATGATTATTTGTTAGCCTTGAAAAATGACTTTTGAGATGTTTCATAACTAGATTTTTATCAGACAACAGCAGTGCACTATAATCCTGACAGTTCGTTTCTCAGACTTACAATATAAAAAACACTCACATGTTATACCGGTAATATCCTGACGAGTCTCGCTGTGTCCGGACTGATTTCATGTGATGTGCGTCCACGCTGCCGTTCTCCTCTTTCCAGCAGTGTTCTTCTTCATCTTCAGAAATTGATACTGCTTTCTGATATCTGGATCCTCTTGCTTTGGTGGACATACAGACAGCGTCTGTCAGAACTGCTCCAGGACTCCAGTGATGCTCACTGCAGGTGATGCGGAGACTCCAACATCAGCATCACTAGAGTGTGATGAGAGGAGCTGGAGAGAGAAAGAAAGAGAGAGAGAGAGAGAGAGACCTGCCCACATACAATAGTCTGTCCACAACCCTCATCATTAACAAGACAAGCACAGGTCATCATGACAGCTAATTCATTTGCCTCCTGTGTGCATCTGTGTGTGTGTGTGTGAGAGAGAGAGAGAGAGAGAGAGAGAGAAGTGAGGGGGGAAGGGATTTTTAATTCTCAGTAGTAATTGAAGTCTATAAATGTAAAAGGCTTTCTGTGATGTTTAGGTTGCACACTGGAGGAAAGAAATATCATTAGCATGTAAAATCAGCAAGAATCATTGAAAAGCCTCCATCATATTTAATGCCTGAACCATTTTTCACACAAATTACACAATGTTTCTATAGTGGCTTTGATTAAATGTAAATGAGTTTACATTTACAGCCCGATCAATCAAAATTATAAACCAGCAATAATACAATTATTGTTATTTGAGCAACATTAGCATACACTAAAAATAAAGCTGCATCAAAAGATTCTTCAGTGATGATATAGAAGGATGTTGTGATGATATAACACAGATGACTGGAAAAGATTTTAGTGTAAAAAATACTTTGCATTAACAGACAATCTGAACAGAATGTCATTTAGTGAAAGTTTGTGTCTTTTGTGATAATGTAAAAGCGCATGAAGAGATTGATGATGATACAGAAAGCCTCAAGACATCTTAATCAATAATTGCATTGACAGATAAATTAGCAGTCAGATGGTCTGGTGGTCGTGTAATCTCATATGCATTTGGTTAACACAAGATCAAAGGTCAAAGAAATCAATAATATTTAAGTGACTGTGTACTGAAAAAATGTTTCTGTCATATTATACCTTACAGAAGAATTTTTATTGTGTTTACACACATCTGATGTTTTCTTCAAACTAAATCAGCTTTATGAATGATAGCAGAATGGATGCATTATATTAACTAATTATTATTTTTTTGCATATAAAGATGTTCTTGAAACACTATTCATTTATTAAATTCAACAACAAGAAAGTACAAGCTAATTAAAAAAAATCTATATTAGAAGTTTGAAGAATGAAAATATTGCTGGAAAATATAAAACTACTATCACTAGACAGATATTTTTAGATGGGGTTCAGATATATTTATGATGAGGAGACATTTTGCCATTTAATTCCAATAAAATCGTTTTAATTTTAGTTTAATAAGAGAAAGACTATATATATTTAAGAACAAAGCCAAAGAAATAAGTCTCTATAATATTTTGTCCATCGTGACCAGAAGATCATGGAGGGCGGTTGATGTCTGGCTGTATGACCTTTCACCTATATTGAGTCATATGATGAAAAAAAAGCCATATGTACTTCAACAGAACTGAACAGACGAGTAAAAGCTGATGTGTGTGGTCTGTCTCGCACACTTACAGATATATCTGTGATAAACACAATCACCCTAATTATCATAAACACACATGTCTAAATAGGCAGAAAATGAAGGTCTGAGGAAAAACAAAGAAAAGTGATTTGATGTATTTGTTGTGCTTTAGGGTGAATGAAGATCTCAAGAACTAAACTTTATCATAGCGTGTCTGCTCTACGCTGTAATATTATATTAAAATGTATGACCACAGATCCTGTCTGTCTGTTCACGGATCCTTTATACTGTCATCCACATACAGACACATACACACCCGTGAGATATTTCATTAGAATTTTTTCATCCTTATCCTGAATCTTATTGTTTTTACTCCAGGTTTGAGTCTTACCCATAAAAGTATTTCATTGTGAGGTTATCTTAAGCTCTCTCTCTCTCTCTCTCTCCCTCTAGTTTCAAACCTCATAAAATCACAAGTGTAATGTAGAAAAGAGCTGATTATTCATTTTCTAACAGGCATTGATTGATATTGACATGTGAGAGCAGAATGTGATTGAACACACAGGCTCATATTCTTCAGGGAATATAAGAACTGTGTCATTATTTACTCACATTCATGTCACTTCAAACTGACATGACTCTCTTTCTGCAGAACATAAATGTTGAATATTTGAAGAATATCCTTCTGCTTCTTTTTAACAGAATGAAAGTGAATCAGGACTGCAGCAGACGCTCTGGAGACACAAAAAGAAAAACGTTTCATTAATACTGAGGAACAATACAAAAGTAATGCAAGAGATGATTAATGTCAGAAGAATGTCCAGCGAGGCAGATTAAAGTCCCGCTGGCAGTGTAAAACATGTGGATTTCTCGCTGTAGTTCAAGAAAATTGTCCTTGTGTAAACAAGAAAACAAAGAAAAATTATTTCTTCATCTCTGGGAAAAGATGTGAGGTTAAAGATCAGGGCTGATGGTAGAAATGTTATAGATGTGGGTGATTTATGAACTGGAGATGTTCTTGACATTATTCTCCTGTGATATAATCACTGGACTATCATTTAACCTCAGATTACATCACAGATATTACACCTGTAGTTATATCTGGAACATTCCTCATCATTCTTTTCCAACAGGTCTGGCTTTATTCAGTGTTGGTTTCATCTTCTAGATGTTTTGTAAGGTTTGATCTGTGGGATGGTTTTCTGCAGTCAGTTCAACAGGTTCTTCAGATGAAGAGGATCAGCGGTGTGTTATACACAGAAGTGTTTTGATTCCCTAAGAGGAGACATTTAGAGATATTAATAAAACACTTCAAAGTTTCACAAAGACATGTCAAAGGTCCAAAACTCTCATCTTACAACTTCATCTTGAAGAGGAACAAGCAGGACTGTTTATGAAATCACATTTGTTCAGTACATCACAGGTCATTCACAGAACATTTGGTTCAGTATGAATCACATGCAAAAAGATTTTGAACATGTAGTTTTACTTAAATGAATCAATATGTGTGAATATGTATACACATACAGATACACACACACACACACACACAGTTTTGTTTATTATATTAAGGAATGCATGGTTTTAATCAGAGATATTGAAGATTTCATGAAAGTCTTCCACAGATTTTTCACTAATAGTATTTTCACATATTATAATAATAATAAAATCAAGCATTCACACTTAGTCTAGATCACAGCTCTGCACTCTGTTGACTGCTTTAACTTCACTATTCTGTTCAAAAACCTTTTTCACACAATGTGTTTTATCACTTTTAACAGATTGATGTAAAAAAGCTTTTAACAGATTGATCTGATGATGTAAGCTTAATGCAAGTTGCATGCAAAGATGAAGAGCAGACCATCATCAGCAGTTACTGCAGAACACCTCAATTCATCAGCTATAAGAAATAAATCCTACAATTTCCCTGAGCCAGTTTCTTCTTTTTGCGAATATGACAGTGAAAAAATTCAGACATATCTTATTCAAACTGAACCTGGTAAATCACTGTATGATTAAAAACTGCTTGGCATCATATTTACGATGTCACTTTAAAACAGCAGGACCTTGTCACATAAACTCTCAAATCTTTTCTCATATAATTGTTGCAAATGACACAATCTTTCAATCAGTAAAACGGACTCGATGTGCAGTTAAAAACTATGCAAAACCAGTCTTTACACCAAGTAAAATCTTATACTCGGCTCATAACTGCATCAGAATTTCTTTCATATCAGTATTCAGAAAAGCATTATACAGTGCTGGTGTATCCCGCTGAGGTTTAATGTGTTATTGTTTCAATTATATATTGACTGTCCATGTCCACAGAGAGATTCTTCATAAACAGAATTGTAATCCACAGTCTAAACTCCCAGAACACAAACACATTTTTCTCAAACAGATACACTTCTACTGTAACTAATACAGCTTTGTTAAAAATGTGTCAGAATATAATTACCCTGATGAAAATCTAGCATGTTTTTACTATAGTAAACTACTAATGGTAGCTGTTTGGCTCAAAAACCCTCCAGCTCATGAGCACCACGAGTCCAGACTTACTGTATGTTTTATTATTTCTAACAGCTACATAATGAATAATAAAAGAGTCTTACTCTCAGATAACCAGATCTCAAATCGTGAACTGACAGTGATATTGACTAAGGCAGAATATCAGAGATGAGAATAAATAAATCCTGATAAACATGTGCTTATTAACAATGTCTTCCTGTACAGACACAGTCATATTAAAAGCTTTCAGACGCAGAACAGAAATAACTCACGGACAACATTAATCCATCAGCTCTAATGAATGAATTACAAAAAAGTGATTTCAAACAGATTTACACAGAACAGTGAATGTAGGGGTTTTAACACTGAACCTCAAACACAAACAAAACACATAAATAAATCTATAAAGACACATTTTAGTTGCCCATCGCATAAAAGTAATCATTCTACAAAACATTATTTTTATAGTTTTTACAGAGCAAGAGAAATAAAACTGAATTGTATAATTTTACATGTGATATGACATTCAGTTACAGATATTTGCTCACAGACACCAAAGATACCAGAAGTAGATCAAGGACAAAAAAGTGCCTTAAATAGATTGAATGAGAGAAACACTTAACACTTCTTGACTCTCTTTCCTTCCTCTTTCTTTCTTTCTAGAAGACGAGAGCCCTTAAAACATGCTCTTGAAAACACTTTAAATAAATCTCACCATCAGACAGGCAAACAGGTCTGTGGGTCAGTCTCTCATTAAGATGACATCTTTGACGAAGCTTAAAAATATTCTCAATTAAAGCCGTTTCAAGTCATTTATTTAGACTTCAAATATTCCTGGAGTCTAACCAGGTTCACACAATGTACAAATTCAATTCCCCCAAAAAAACACTACAGATGCTGGAATATGCTTAAATATAACGTATAAAGTATTATTCTAAAATGTAGAAATATGTATATATATATATATATAGACTATTTGAAACTTTTGAATAATGTAATAATCTATAAAAGCACATTCACATTCATAAATTCAGATTCAGTGGGTCATGATTCTTACCATATAATTTTTCATATAATATATTTAATGTCATCATATGATGAATATGTATTATATGAATATATGCAGAATAAGTTGAATATAGATTTATAGTGATGAATTCATTAATCAGTACCTTGTCTTTGCTATGCTAATAGATGGAAGTGCTTTTTCTCTAGCTGTCTGCTTTGAAGTGGACATGAACATGTTTCTGAAGATCAGACAGATCCTAATGTGCTTCTATTCTGTCTGGACAGCTTTGATTTTCAGACTAACAGTCACAGACAACAGCAGCAGTTGTTTACTCACACAGACAGACAGACAGACACACACACGCTAACAAAAACCAAACAAATAACACGGTCTGGACACATGAGTCTTCTCATTTCACACTATAATAAATATTCAATCATTTTATCATAAGTGTGACAAACTCATATGTCACTCAGCAAACAAGAATTTTGGCCCCTGCAGATATATAGAGAATGAAACGGCACATCTGAAACACCTGTCATTTGATTTAGTTTGGCCTTTCCTGTCACACAAAATATAAATCTCAAACCAAAGTCATGACATTACGCCCGGGATTTTATATACGAGGCACTTCTCTGTTGAAGGAAATGATAAAACAACCACAGCAGATCTATTGATGGAAGAATAAAGCAGACGACTGTTCTGTCAGCATCCTCCACTGAGTGTTTAACAGATAACGCCTCGCTGCGAGGATAATCTAATCGCAAAACTAAATCACAGCAAGAAAAAATAAATGAGCGCAGGTCTGCCCGTCTCAGCCGCTGTCTAAAAGAGTTACTGAGAACAAGAGATTGTCTCCTGTCAAACACAGACAGGTGCTTAATGAAAATTAATACTCATTATGCTTTTAAATTACAGTCGAGAGGGAAATGAGAATCAGCACAGATGAGATGGTGGGATGCAAATGAAGATTTAAAGAAGCATGTTGAGGATATATGCAGTTAGGATGACAGATTCTGTTTAAATCATCAATCTAATACCATGAATATAAATTGTTGCATTTGTTTTATTTTTAGCCAAAATCATAGAGAGACACACGTTGATGTGTAGAACCCAAGCTCTCACATACTAACAATACAGAGAGATGCTCATTAAACAGACCAGTGAATCCAGTGTGAGAGTCAGACGTCTAAAGCAGACTGTGTGACGGGAAACAGAAAACAGGCATTCAAAGAACTGAATCATCCCAGCGTTTGTTAGCTTCTATACACACTGTCCTCTGAACTGTGACGGGCTTCATGAACCAGAACAAAAGTACAAGTATAAAAACATACCGCTCTCTCTTTCAGTGTTATGCTCATGTCTCTCTCTCCTCTCTCTGTTTCTATGCTGCATGTCATTCTCAGTAACTTACACACGACACACTGCCAAACAAACATCAATCAATCATCATATCAGTCAGTGCTCATCTCTAATGTTATGGCAGCATGACAATATTTAATCTGTTTTCAGGGCAGCACTATTGTGTAGATCAAAATATAAAATTACTGGACTGCACAATGTCAAAGGCAGTCAGAATCAAGCATTCCAGAAGCTTTTGAATACAATGTAATAGCTATCATTTCTGAGCATCCCTTATTTTTAAAAATCTAAGTCAAAAATTAAACATTTGTGTGATGAACTGATCTGATAGTTTGTTGATGAACAAATTGAGGTTCATTACAGGGTTTATACTGTCATCTAGCGGCCATGATGTCAAATTACAACCATCACGTAATTTGCACGTTAACAGAAACCTCTTGACTGTTCTGTTCTTATTTCATGGAAATGTTTGTTCACTTATGAAAAAATAACAAATCAAAATCAAATTGTACAAAACGTTCACTGCTTGTGTATACGGAAGGCAGTCTGCATTTATATTCCTAAATTACGCTAGAAAGGTTTATTATAATAAGAACCAGGAGCAGATGAAAATAAAAACAGCGACAACAACACGTTCCAACTGAACTGAATGTGTGTTTGGTGTTTAAACTACTTTTAAGGGTGAATTACCTGTTATATGACATTAATTATCCATGAAGAAACATTTGGATGTTATTCTGAACAGCGTGGACGCTCGTTTTTTCCTCCACCTGCACGCAGTGACGTTACACGCAGTGGGCGTGTCCACATGAGAGCCTCCTCCTCCTCCCTCAGTGACGTCAGTGGCGGATTGGAACCGCACAACACCGGAGCATCTACTTGAAAGCAGCACATTGTGTTTCTGTTCGTCATTTTAATAATTGTTTAATCATAAGAAAGTATTATTATGTCACAGAACTCGATGACCGTTTCGATGATAATGTCATCAACTGTATCTTTAAACCGATTAGGATATATTTTTTAGTTTTCCCATTCTACTAGTGCTTGAACATATTGTTCCTATCTGAACAAACCTCATAGTAGGTAATAAACTAATAAACGTAACCTGTCCACATTTGTGGTGATATAGATGATATAGATGTTGTGTATGACATGATGTAAATCATACAGCAGCAATCCCATAATTCCTGTAGACACTGAGGGACATGAAGTGTGCTGGAAGAATGTCTTGCTGTTTAAAAGGACTAAACTGATAAAACAGCAAGAGATTATGTTAGGTGTAAATTACATAGAGTTTGGGAGCTTTATAGTTTTATTGTAATAATGCTCTTTTGTCATTAATGTCACAATTTACCTGATTTTCCTTCTGAATGTTGATATTGAGCGCATTAATGCACAAGACACATTACAAATCATCTTTTGCAATTTATTGCTTATAAATGCTCTAGTCTATGTTTGGTAAAAATAAAAATCTATATAATAATAATAATAATATCACAAACAAAACCTTCACAAGAACTGTACATGACATATTGCACGATTAAAAGCCTTCATAGTGATTACAATAATATGTGGAGAGATTATGGAGCTGTTTTCCTCCACTGTTATTCACATTATAAAGCACACGCACGCTCCCATCAGAAGAACAAAAACAAGAGATGATGACAGGTGGCAGTGCTGTGTCCTGTTTCTTCAATCACACCAGAGAAAAACACATCAACACATATTCAAACAACAATATATTCATGTCAGATTCAACACTGCACAGTCAAGTGTTTCAGAAATAAAACAACAGAATCATCCGTCAGTCCACTAAAGAAAGATGTGTGAATGTTATTCGATGTTCAGGCCTGTACAGCCTCCACGTTCAGCTCAGGATAGAGTTCTTTAACAAGCATCTCCAACAAGACCTGAAACAGACATCACAAAAATCACGCTTAAGCAATGTTTTATATACATGTAACAAATACTTTAGAGAAGTTTTGTTTTTTTATACAGTTTTATTATATAACTGCATGATGTGGGTTACGTGAGTATCAGGTTTGTAGGTCAGAGCTTTGGTCTACTTCTTCTCCATTAAGGACAGAAGCAAGTGTTCCATAAAAACCTTAGAAAACTAGATCTTTACAAAATGTGCTAAAGCAACAAATAGAAAATGTTATGCAAACAAATTCTTTTACAGTTAAAAAGTAAATAAGTAAAAAACTGTAATATTATATCATGAACAGAGCTTTAACAGACAGTACAGATCATCATTTTACATTATATATACATAAATAACATTATATATTAGTGTATTTATGAATCAAGCACAAGACCAGAAAAAGACATTTTATTTTTAGAGTGTTTTCCACAGAAAGCTGCAGACCGTAGAGGTTAAAGGTCATGTCAGACAGAAAGAATTGCATGTACTGCATTACTCAGGACTATTTTACTATTTTAAATACAGCGTCCTTCTTTGTCACTTCAAAACGTTTTACAGTGGAACACAAAAACATATATTTTTAATACAATTAAATTTCTTTTGTGCTCCACAGAGGAGCGAAAGGATTTAAAGGTTAATAACTGATGTTTTGCAGCTAAAGTTAGTAGAAATTGAATACTCACATATAGGAGATGTTTGTTGGCTCTGGCCTCCTGAAGTGTATTGAAGATTTTGATGATGCCGTATCTGGCGTTCTGCTGCCCCACCAGATTCTGAAGAACATCTACAGAACAACAACAACATGAGAATATAAACCTGACACACATCAAAAATCCTGAAACAAGAATCTAATATATTATGTTTGTTTCTTGTGACTGTGATCATAAAATTAAAATTGATAAAAGTTCTGGTGACTCTATATTTATATGGTTCTACATGTAAATATTATAATGGCACTTACAGTAAATGTAGTAATGCTGTTTAAAGTATCATGATACAGTATTACAATCAGTGTCCTGTTTGTAATACTGTTCCCACCAATAGCTGCCGGCTGAATGATTTAATGTTAATTGAACTCATCAGAAGAAGATTCCAAACGCCTGTGAAATCTCACCTGGTATATTATCCAGAAGTTTCTGTTGTGCTCTCTCCTTGGTTTCCCTGCGTTCGCTCTCAGAGCGGGATTTGTTATGAGGTGCCAGTTTCCCGTTGGGCCAAAACGTGTCCCGGAATATATTAATGTAATAAACCAACATCTGCTCACTGAAAATCCAGTTGACAGTGTCTCTGATCTGCCTGTAGAGAGTCAGACAAACAGTCAAAATCAATCAGACAAAATTAATCCTGCTCAATTCGTATTCTTCATAAATGAACACATGATAATTAAAATAAATAAACTATTTTATGTTCTTTGAAGAGTCATCTCTTCTTCATTTGTTGGGTATTATTGCTTCCGGTTTATGTATTTTAAATCACAGAAATCCCACAAAGTATGCCTCTAAAAAAACGTGTGTTCTGTCACATTCATAACACATGTATATTTCCATTTTTTTAAATACAGTAGCTAACTCATGAATAGACTGATATTTGTTCTGATGTCTGGACTCTATCAACAGGGCTTGATACAGAGGATTCAATATAACGATAATAAATACGTTCTGTGATCATTTACATTTCAAGTTTTGACTGAAAATGTCCATAATGCTGGAATTGCCCATATTTGTCAAAGCAGTCCACACAAACAGTATTTAGTATTTCTGCAGGAGTAATGATCTTACTTATTGATCGTCCTTCCAAATGTGACTTGAACTAATGCTATCAGCGTCTTCCTCACCCATTTAAACACTGTAAAGAGAGAAACACAACAAACACATCAGTGATAATGCAATGGTTTCAGTATCACAGTTTATATGCTTCTTTATTTATTCATTCTCTAAACCCACTCATCCCTTTGGAGGATCTCAGTATCTCAGGGCAGGATACACCCCAGACAGATGTTCAGTTCATCACAGCACAAACACTCACACATTCACAAACCTCACGGCAATTTATTGACTTTAGATCACCTAATCTGTGTCTTTGAACTGGAAGAAACTCATGCTAACACTTAACTGGGACTTACTGCCCCGTCTCGCATGTTCTCTCTGGGCACACTGGGTTTTTTTTCTTTTCAAAGCGATTGCAGCAGATTTCATGAACTTTAGAAAAAGTGTGAAAAGTGTTTTAGCAAGTTCACTTCATTTTCATTCAATGCCAATCCCACGGCACACAAAGATGTGCTTCAGTTTTCACACCACAGATGTGTGAGCGAGATGAGTTATGAGCTGAGAAAAACACACACACACAATCACAAACTTCACACACACAGTGTGCTGTACTCACTGCCCCTGAGTTCAAAGATCTCGCCGATCAGCATGAAGCAGGGTTCAGCCAGAGCATCTTTCTTTCCATCAGTCTCGTCACCGTAATCAGACAGATCACTGTCATCATCAGCTTCATCCTGAAACATACAACATCATCATCATCATCCTCCTCAAATCTTATTGGACAGGAAGTGTGTCTCTAACTAAAGACTGTGTGTGTGTACCTCTTGGTGTGAAAAGAAATCTCCCGGCAGTCTCTCCAGGAAGGATGCGAGAGAGAAGGAGGATTTCTTCTGGATGTCGATGACCTTCAGATGTTCAGGAGATGGACTCAGAAAGGCATAGAGAGCTTCACTCTGACACATGCGCTCATCCGTCAGCACTTTCTATAGAGAAAACACACAAATAAACTAGAAATATCATCTCACAATCACCATCCAGCATAAAATAAATTCTTCTAATATTGAAGTGAACTGTGTTGGTGAAGACAGCAGGGGCATCTGTGCAGTTAAAGCAGATGATGACGGTGACTGACCTGTAAGAATGTGTTGAGCTGAGTTTTGGATTTGTCGAGGAATTTTTGGTCGATGGATTTGAAAGGCAGTTTGCTGAGTGAGGGAAGCTGTACTTTCTTAAGTGATGGAAAACACTGGAAAACAGAGATAAACATTAATCTGTCAGATATCAGACATCTGATCTAATCATCAGCTCTGTTGTGTGTGATTCATACACATTTGTGGCAGCAGAATAATCAGCTGTACCTCCGTTAACTTCCTGTGCAGCGCCTGAAACTCGTTGAGCTTCCGTACAACACTCCAGCAGTTATTCTGACAGTCATCTCTCTCTGAAAGACTCACAGACACCGAGTAACACGCCATCTGCTCTCCATTCTCCTCAGACGCCTAAAACACAGAATCATCGGGTGAAGCGCTCAGTGACCAATCAGAATCAAGCACTGAAACTCCACCTCAGATATTCTTCTCATATTTTATTCAGAAAGCATGAAGTAATTGAAATGCTGATGACCTCAGTGCTGTGGATGACAGCTCTCCAGAAGCTCAGATTTTCACACCAGCAGTCTGTGCGTGATATGTGCTGCTGGAGGTCACTGTGCTCCTTCTCCATCGTCCCGATCTCCTCTTTCAGCAATGACACAATCTACACAAAGATATTTTCATCATGACTCGCTGACCCTGAGCTTTCAGCACAAGATAAATAAACCTCTCAGAGTAAACAATGAGATCATGTCAGGAGAAATCAATACCTTATCTAATCATTTCCGATGCTTTTATCAGAAGTGATTTACAGCGCATTCAATCTATACATTACATCAGTACGTGTGTTCAGTGTTTTATTTACTGCAGTACATGGACATCAAAAACAGACCTTTTTATCAGGTCGTGGTGCGTTCTGAATGGAGCCGAGAGCCTGACGCTTGTACTCCAGTCTCTCATACAGCTGCTGGAGTTTACTTGCTGCGTAACTGGCCTGTTCATTGATTCCCTTACTGCCTTCATCCAGAGAGACGTCACCCGCTTCTGTCACCGGACCCTAAACGTGAAATAAACATGACTGAGGCATGTGATAGTGCAGAAGACGACTGTGTACAGCTCATGATATACAACAAACACTGATATACAACAAATCACTGCACTACATTAAAAACAGCATTAAGAAATATGTGGATTAAATTTAATATCTTAATCCTCTCATAGAGCTGATTGTGAAATCACTTTAATGAGATTTAGGAAAATCAATGGCAACATATACAGAGTATTAAAACATTGTATTGGAAAAATGAGAAAGAAACATTTTACTTGTCACACAGGCAAAAAGAGAGAGAGAGAGAGAGAGAAAGAGAGAAAACACTTGAAGTCAAGGGTCAATTAGAACATTCACATCATCATCTCTGGTAAGAAAAACAACTTTTACTGATTACAAATTGATTTTGGACAAAGTATAAAAGTAAGTGAGTAAGTGTGCGTGCGTGCGAGAGAGAGAGAGAGAGAGAGAGAGAGAGAGAGTGTGTGTGTGTGTGTGTGTGTGTGTGTGTGTGTGTGTGTGTGTGTGTGTGTGTGTGAGTGAGTGTGTGAGTGAGTGAGTGAGAGAGTGAGTGAGAGAGAGAGAGAGAGAGAGAGAGAGAGAGAGAGTGTGTGTGTGTGTGTGTGTGTGTGTGTGTGGTGAGTGAGTGAGTGGTGAGTGAGTGAGTGAGTGAGTGAGTGAGTGAGAGAGAGAGAGAGCTCCTCCCGTGACATTAGACTCACAGTATCATCTCTCTCTTCACTGCTGGACTGTGAGTTGCTCCTCTGCTCCTCTCGTTTAATGAGTCTCTCGTACAGATCGCTCACGAGGAATGATGGGTAATATCTCTCTTTCATTGTCTCGTAAACATCTGCCTGGATCCTGTGGAACACGTCTGTACCCTTGTTTCCCACCAGAGTCTGCTGGATCTCTTTATAAAGAGCTTTCTCCACCGGGATCTCTCGGCTCTCCACAAAGAAGTTCTGATAGATCTCACCCACCAGCTGTGGCACTTCATTCTGCGTACACACAAACACACGAGAACATAAGAGACGATGTACCTGAACCAAAAGAACAACAACGTTTATTACTGGAAACATGCAATAAAAATCACCCCTGCCGTTTCACCTTTAGAACTGACTGGCAGTAAAACATCTGGCTAACCATCTGGTTCAGTTTTAGTATAATGTTTAATAAGGGATGTAAACAACATGAAACAGTTTCTCCAGTAATTCTTCACATTTTTCACAGTTTGGTGTAAATGGACCAGCGTGATGATTCAATCAAACCCGTCTGTGTTTCTGTGATCAGATCTTTAGATTAATCTCAATGACACCAGTGGAATAGCTCTTGTACTGATGGCGTGAGATCTTCTGCGTGTGTCTGACCTTATTGGCGTTTTTCAACATCTCCACCAGCTCCCAGAAGCTTATCAGAGCTCTCTTATCCACACGCTCCATATAGACACGAAAATGCTCACGATACACTGAGTTTGACATGATCTCCTCAAACTGAAGAATCTGTGAGAGCCAGAAAACAAATAAAAACACTGTGTTAATATTATTAAAACAATTCACATCACTTGAACTTTGTGATATCCCGAAATGTGCATTAAAATTGGTGGATGGAAACATGGCTAAAAAGATTCTTAATACAAAATCAGGTATGCATTACATCTTTAATACGCCCTTTTTATTTATCTAGTTTACTTGCTTTTAAGTGCCTTAAAAGAAAACTCTAAATCTCTTTGAAAGATTTGAAATCTGGGCTCTTTTTAATGCTTTGTGTGAATCATCTGATGATGAAACTATTGTGGTCAGAAGATTACAACATTTAAGAGACCTCTCAACAAACCACTTCTAGTTTCTATCAATGACCCAAGTTGACTGATGAGGAAGTTATTGAATAATTGTAAAAGATCAAGGCAAACATTTCCTTCATGAGATGAGCACTGATCAGTGATGTTTTGTTGTGAGTTTTATGTGTTCTGTGAATGACTGCAAGGCTTCAGAATAAATCAGCCGCTGTAAAGATGAGAGACTGAAGTGAATCACAACAACCCAGAGCTACTGAGATCACAACAACACCATCACACAACCATTAACATCATAACACATTCATTCACTGAACACAGACAGACCGAATATGAGAACTATTTTGTGAGGAGATTTTATATGATGTCAAACACACACAGATTTATATAAAACACAAAATTTAAAAAAAAAGCTTTATTCTCTGGCTTAGTGGAGTTCAACAAGCTATTATACTTGGAAGCATATCATTTTACATCAGTAAAACAATGTGAACTGAACGACAAATGAGTGAAAAATGGATTGGATTGTAAGTGGCCATTAAATACAAGAATAAGTTAAACCTTATTTTTGTTTTGTGGATGTAACTTCTGCACACACTTTTGAGAAATCATATATTTTATTATATAATTATACAAGTTCACAACGTGTAAATGTATAAGTTTGATGTGTTGTTTTACCCGTTGGCTCTGTGGACCGTCTCCATCATCCTGAGCTCCGTCCTCCTGCTGCTCATAGTTTGGACCGCCAAGGAGTCGAATGCGTTTCTCACACTGTTTCTTAGCCACCGTCAGCTGATTAATATAACGCTTCATGTTTCTGGCACGTAACAGATCAGCCTTCAGAGCGGCTGCTTCCTTACCTTTACTGTCTAGAGAGAGAGAGAGAGAGAGAGAGAGAGAGAGAGAGAGAGAGAGAGAGAGAGAGAGAGAGAGAGAGAGAGAGAGAGAGAGAGAGAGAGAGAGAGAGAGAGAGACACAGAGAGAGAGAGACTTCTGAGAGAGAGAGAGAGAGAGAGAGAGAGAGAGAGAGAGAGAGAGAGAGAGAGAGAGAGAGAGAGAGAGACCTTAGATGACACACAAATAGGTTTCACTTCTGTTTAAAAATCATCAGATAGTTAACTGATACTTTGTAACAGTATTTATATTCATGTGTTATTTTCTAGTATTCAGTAGTAATGCTTTTAGTTGTAATAAAACAGTAGCGGCATTAAACTAAACAACCTTAAAACTATCTGAGCAGAGTCTGAGTCAGAGTTATACATCTGTCTGTTATTGATCGACAGGAGATAGACAACATGACTGTGAATATACAACCTCTATACAACTGAAACACAAACCTGAAACCAGCTTTAATAAACACAAACAATGACACAAAAGCATGATGAAATTATCAGTCAAGTCACAGACGTCTGACGCCTGAAATCTAGAAAATGATCTACTAATTGAGCAACAGGATCGGTTTAATGGATAGATGATGATATCTGAAATACATTAAAGTCCATTAAAACATAAAAGCGGAAATGGACAGAATGAAGTGATGAGATGTTTGAAGAGTTTTCTTACCTTTCTGTCTCTTTAACTGTGGAATACTGCTAATGGTCGTGGCCTGAATGATCTCCACAACTATCTGATACCTGCAGAGAGAAAATAATAGATTTAACCTGTGAGTTCTGTGCAAAATATCCTTTAAACAATACTAGACATATTACATCTTGACACTATAATTATAATGGCTCAAATTCTCACCCGTGGAAGGATCATAAGTGAATTATATCAAGGTTATTTATTGTTTTAATAATAAAAACTCAACTAAAAGTCTGTTTTGTTACTTTTTTAAATGAATAAACTAAACTGTTTCCGAGAAATCCGGTTTATAGTTCTGTGGGTTAAAAATCATCCCTCATACAACGAAGAAAATCTCTTTTAATTTCATAATGTCTAAAATAAAAAAATTGCTTCTACTAAACATCATATTGCAAAAAATGAAAAATGAGACAATTAATATTTCAAGATTTCTCATGGAGCAACTTCTCAGAGGAACAATTTTCTCTGTAAATGAATGAAATGGATCTTCCAATATTATGAAATGCTGAATATTTATTACACGTTTTCCAGAGAGAGGAATAATACAATTGCTTTGTGAAAGTCAAACCGAAGTCATCCGAGAACACTGTAAGTAGAGACTGATGTAAAACGATGTCTGATGTTTCATTATGATCTGAAGAAAACCTTCAGACTGGAACAAATGATGCAATTTATCAAATAATGTTTTGTTTGCTACATCACACATGACGTCACACGTTCTCACATCAGGTAAAACTGCCTGCCTGACATCATACGCTCTGACAGCATTTCATTATCTGTCCACAGTCTAATTCAATTAACATAAATCTTCATTTCAAAAGCAAATCTTTTTCAAGCATCTTCATCGCCCTCTTTAAAATAATACGATGAAACTCCAACTGTTTTTTCTTTCAGCTCTTCATGATTTTCAGCGTGATGAGATACCCATGTGTTTACCTATGTCACCTAGCAACAATCTCATCAGTGGTCCTCTCATCTCCTCCTGGTGTGAAATGAGACGCTGAATTACTGATGCTCATTTTTTTCCACACAATACACAAGCTTTTACTGCTCTCTACTCCATTCAGCCTTCAAACACAAGTGAAGACCTATTTTACTAAATCAATCTCAGAACCTCAGGGTTATTGTTGTCATGGAAACAAAGAGGTCGGCTAAAAAGTAGTGTTTTCAGATAACCGGTTTCTGTCTGTTATTAAAGTGACAGTAGGTCATGTAAATGTTTACTGCACGAATTGGTTGCTTATAGCAGTTTTAGCTATAATGAACTGTTGCTTCCTCCCCGAAACAGTACAGAACATAATCTCCTCCAAACACAAAACATTTAGCTGTTTGTTGATGTGTTGAGAAACTACAAATACTGAGAACATCATCTTCTACTTTGACGATTAACATTTCAACTTGTGTTCTCTCTTTCATCCTTTCAGCGCTGCGTCTGTTTATTTCTTACCATTGCAAATTGGGATCTCATTTCAGAACGCTAGAGTCAGACGCCTACAATCCATCTCTATCCTCTACATCTGCCATCAATAAAGCCAGAAAGTTTGTCAGAGCTTTCAAATGTTACCGTCTCATGAGTCACAGATAATAAATGTCCACGACAACAAACCTCACAATGACAAATTTCCCTCTGACCGGCAGACACTGTCAGTCAAACATCTGATGTAATGACAGTGTAGACTTCAGTTCACCTGTTAAAGAGTAAATCTCCTGACAGAGAGAGAACACAAATGGCTTTCAGCAGAACTATTTCTGTCCGGAGATGAATTGGTTCAGATGTGACGAGATGGCAGAGCTGCAGACAGTGAGTCATTCACTAACACGCACACACGCTCTTTCACACAAACACACTATTTATATCCCTTTCCAGTATTGTGATTAAATTGGCAGAAGAGATTATAGATCCAGAAGAATGTGACAGCAGTATGTATAGCAGGATTCGAGAGTCATCTGGATGTTTGTACCTGAGCTGTTTAAGGAACTGAACATCAGAACTGCTGCTGATGAGTTTGATGAACTCCTCGTAGGATGGAGCGTACGTGTACGCTTTCTTATGATGCTCATTCACCTGCTCTCTGTGTTCTAACTGAGCCAACAGCATACGATTAATGTAGTCTGGATCGCTCAACACCTCCACCAACGGCTTCAAAACTGAAGAGAGAGAGAGATGTTACTATCAAGCGATTGTTACAGAACATCACACCCAGGTTCTTAACCATGAAGAACAACTGTAAGAAGTTCTAGGTCACCTTTAGTAGCAACGACCTCGACCAGCAGCAGACGAAGACTGCGTGAGCGAGCGTCCCGCGCAGGCAGCAGACGCAGCATGAGCAGACGAGCGCAGCAGCGCAGGAAACGCAGCTCCTCATCAGGACTGTGCAGACAGGGATGCAACGGAAACGGTCTCGGGACCTCCTCCAGTCTGCGGGGAGAGAGAGAGGAATCATGACGTAGGAAGAGGAAAATACTTCAGAAAAACACAAGAGAAACTGATGATGTGAGGAAGACACCAGGATGAAGAGATGATGGGCAGAGACGCTCAATTCAGCAACACTCAAAAACATCCCAGCATGCACCTGACGAAAATGCTTGCAAATTGGGCTACTTTAAAGAAAGAAAATATAAGACTCTATATAGTCAACGGGTCATTGAAAACCAAATCTCACCTTGTGTTAGCAGCTTTGAGGTCATAGAAATGCATGTGGAGGGTCTTGACCGTGTCATTACAGACTAAGTTGACCACGTCCACCTCAGACAGACGCATTCGCAGCTGTTTGGTCATTTCCCAGAAATCCTCTGACAACATCTGGTACAGTTGACCTTCATCTCGACTCAAGGGGACGTACCATGACAGAATGTAATCCCTGTAGCTGTAGTCAAACACTGCGCAGAGAGAGAGAGAGAGAGAGAGAGAGAGAGAGAGAGAGAGAATGAGAGAGAATGAGAGAGAATGAAAGAGAATGAGAGAGAGAATGAGAGAGAATGAGAGAGAGAGAGAGAGTGATAACAAATATTTAAGTATTAATATTTTTGAATTACTAAACTGCATGTCAAGGCACATGAGACAGATACCAATGTCACCACAGGTTTGTTTAGGTCACACACATAAACTTTTTTTATAAAACTACATCAGCATACAGAAGTTCAAATCCACACGTATCTGAGCGTCATGCATTTAATGTACCACACAGACTTCATAAACCACACAGATGCACACGCAGGTGACAGATGATATGAATGTGATGGCAGTGTCTGGGGATTACAAACAACTGCAGACTAACCCTATCACAACATCTCTCTGACGTCAGATTCCTACACACACACCGCTGTCACACATGCACACGTCCAGCAGCTGAATCGCCCTGCAGCGACTGCTCTTGTACATCAGTTTCCCAAATCTCATCTCACAGGCATTTTTCCTCCAGACTGAAGCTATTTATATCCTCTGTGACCTGATGAAATGTGCTGACTTTCTCCAGCTGAGCGTCATGAACACCATCTCTACTGCTGCTGTTCCTCTGAACGCTTCACTGCACGATCACAACACAAACTATTCTGACAAAACACACAATAAATAATCTCTCACTGGATTATCTTAAACACTGATCAAGAGCAAAACTGCATTTAAAGGAGATGCTGTTGTGATATTGGGGTGAGTGTTATGGGTGGTTGCTTTACTGTCCAAAAACAAACATTTCATCATCACATTTAATTTCTTTGACAAACAACCGAGAGAGAGTCAGAAACACAGACGATCATCCCTCATTCAGATCTGAAACACATGAACAGACGGTTAAACACTCATCTTATAATGAGACACATTCTCTAGATCCTTCGATAACAATAATCACATAAAAAGGTTAAAATCTTATTAAATATATTCCAGTTCAGTACAGACATTTAAAACATCTGTTGATGAGCCTTATTTTTAGTTAAGAAAATAAATGACTGATTCCCTTCACAGATGATTCTCTGCTCTGTCATACGGCTTTGGGTAACACAGGTTTTACAAATGATCACCAACATCATCACTTCAAAAGAGAATCTGTGTTTTGAATTATTTAAAGCGTGATACCTTACAGTGTCTGGACCATAATGCATTTCTCTATTGTCTTGTTTTATCCTTTTTCACAGCGCACAGACATCTGACTGAATGTTCAGTGACTCTTCGGTTTCTCCAGCATCTGATGTTGCTGCTCGTAAGATTTTGTCTTTGGTACATTAACACAACTAATAGAGAATCCTTAAAAACAACCATGACAATTAAACACATCCATGATATTCACCTGCCTCCCTGTTGTGATTTCAACATTCACATCCTTCGTTCTCTGTTGTGTTGAGTCAGTTTGACCCATCAGACTCATCTACAGGAACCATGAGTCATGTGAAAGCCATTTCCTCTGTCTGTAAAACCTGATCCTGGGTCAGTAATGTGGTTAAGCTCTTAATGGTTCAGGTGCATTGCATAAGCGGATGAGATGAAAATCGGAGTAGAGATCTAGATCAATCCTGAAACATGTATTTAGTGAAGCTTTCTAAGACAATCATCTTTATTACTATCACTCATATAAACCAAGTCACACCTACTGACCAAAACATCACAGAATTCAGGCTGATGTGGGCATGGAAATAATGTTTTCACTTTCATTATTTTATCGTAAGAAAATGTAAAATATCTAATGCAATATCTAATATCTAATTTTCTCATTTTTGCGATAACTAGAAGCTGATGCGAGCTGAGATCTATACATTTTTGACATTGTTTTACATGAAAATGTTTGTTGCAGCTATATGATCAGCAGATTACAGTGTGTGTGTGTGTGTGTGTGGTGTATAAATGAGCCTCTGTTACTGGAACCAGTATGTGTTCATTTCTCATCTGTGTCAGCTCTGTGTGATGGTAACAGGGTCTCCAGTGTACTAAACACTGAAGGTATAAAACTGTCTACATGAGCTCATTATAATCACACATCTTTTTCACTACAGCACAATTTATCTGAATAATCTGCGGATGAGTCTGAACCTCTGTGTTCATATTATTAGCCGTCATGCAGCTGTTTCAGATCACGTGACCAGAAAGAGCCAATAGAGCGACGTTTAGTAAACACTACACCCTTCAGCCCTCCACTATGACATCATCATCTGTGATGAAATCCATGTGAAACAACCCTGAGCAAATAAAAGATGATTTAGCAGTTCTGTTCCTTTAGAAAGACTTCACAACCAAATCGCACAAGTTTGTTTAAAGAGGGAAATGAAGATTTGCACACAAACATTATGAAGCTGGGCAGCACAATTTAGGTGATGTAAAGTATGAATACTGAAAGCTTGCAGAAATCAGACAAAAAGCTTTCAGATAAAAGGAGCTCCATAAAAAAAAAAGATCAATATAAACAGTGTGTGTGTTTGTGTGTGTGTCAGCTTTTGCCTACATTACAGTGGCCAAACCACAAAATAATCTTCATTAAGTTAAGCAGTCATTTCCAATCAGAAGAAAGACATAAACATAATCATTTAAAAAATTAAAAGGGACAGAAAACGGACCCAAATCTTTCATCATTTATTCACCCTCATGTCATGTCAAACCTGTATGACTTTATTTTAATGCTGATAATTACAACATTGATCCTCATGAGACATTTTTCAAAATATCTTCTGTTGTGTTACACTGAAGTAAGAGTCACATACAGGTTTATAAACCGCATGAGAGTGAATACATGATGACAGAATATTTATTTTTGGTTGAACCATCCGTTTAAGGGAAGAGTTTTTCATGAGCTCAGCACTAAAACAAAATACACTGAAAGATCTGTTCCTCTTTCAATTTCCATGAACAGTTCTGGTCATGTCCATGTTAACATGATAAACTACACATGAGGAGAACGGACTTCATACATCAATTCCAAATCACTTAATGACTGGTTAAATGTCATTATATAAATGTCTCAGAGCAGTTAAATATTTACACATTCAGTGTCTAAATACTTTCTGTGATCCTGTAAGACTTCACACCCATCAAGATTTCTAGAGCATTGAGATTTTCCAGAGAAATACAGAACACAAAAACACAAAGTCTTGTGACTGTCAGAGGTGAAATACCTCAAGAGATGATGGACTTTCTGTTGTCTTCATTCATATCTAAGCTTAGATCACCCAGAAACAAACATTCACTCACCCTCATGTCTCTCCAAACCCACATGACTTTCTTCTGAGACGAAAGAGGGAAATTAAGACAGAACAAGTTGTGTTTCATACAATGTAAGCACACACTCGTCATGACATGCCAGATTTGAGAATGCACATGTGATAATGACGCTTAAATAATGCATCACTGAGGAAAATTTCTCTTAAATTCTTATTTCTTCATTTGTGTGTTCAACAGAAGACAGACAGTCATGCAGGTTTGGTAAGATGTGAGGGCGAGTAAATAATGATAAAATCTTCTGTATAAACTCTTTATCTGAAGAACATTATTTAAACAGCCAAGAGGAATCAGACTCCTGTAGGACATAAACACTTTCTTAAAAAGATTTTTTGTCATTATGAGATGTTATAATATTTCTGTAACATTTAGTAGATTATTGTGCTAGAAACACAAAGGTTGTGGGTTTGATCTCAGGCAACATACAAACTAATAAAAACAAGACATGCAATAGACTGCACTGTAAATTGCTTTGGATAAAAGTGTCTGCCAAATCAATAAATTTAAATGTCAAGTGTAGATAATATTCAACAAAGAGTGGTAAAGCCCATAATGACTCTATAATTTAGAAATGTGCCTTTTTTTACTAATTTTACTAATGTGCCTTTACAAGGTTATGAAGACTCTTGCAGGACACAAAATGATGAAATGTATGAATGTACTGCAAGTCAATGTGGATAAAAATAGCAAGATGTCTCTTAATTTAACAATGTTTTCCAATCTTCAAATTGAGAAAGACATCATCAACAATGATAAAAGGGTTTTGTGTTTCTTCATCATTGCAAATTGCAACAGATTGGACGGACTCTCTCTCTCTCTCTCTCTCTCTCTCTCATAGGTTGTTATGCTTCACACTGTGCTCAGTGCCCATTAGTCTGATTGCCATGAATGGAAGATTTCAACATGAAATTTGCTCATTTATGTTCTTGTGTTGTGGAGAGAGCAGCTACAGATGGTGAATCTATATGCTGGTTTGATTCAGATTCATTTCTGTTATAATGATTCACACAGAGTAATCACTGATCAAATACGGACTAGTTATGAGTCACAGTGTCTAATCTCACAAGGCGCCAGTTTTACAGTGTTGACAGGGATGTCTCGAAATAATGTGTGCATCATTCACAACAAACACAGAGAAAAACACACTGTTTAAAGACTGAATTAGTCAACTCACCTTCTTTAAGAGCTTTATCCACATTGAGAGACACCACAACCCTGCGAGTCTGAGCTGAATCCAGCAGGGGAACACAGAACCGACACTATAGATCACACAGAGAGACTGGTTATCATTACTCATCATCGCAGAAAAATACAACAAACATTAGACCTAATGCTTTAAATATTTGCTCTGTTGAACCGAAAGTTTTTACTGTAATAATATTAAGGCAAGTCATTACAAAATAATGATATAAAAGCAATTACCATTGAGAAATATTTAAATGAATAAAAAGAAGTTCTATACATACAATTCTAATGAGACCATACATTTCTATTTATTTTTGCATATGTCACAATGCAAATAATCAATGGTCCTAAAAATGTTTTTAGCTTATTTTTTAAAAAATATTTTGTTTAAACAAAAAGGTTAATTTTTTGTTTTTTATGAAGTCTATATTTAGGTCACCATTTTTAGCCCCTATAGTGTAATCTGTCTATCCATCTCTCAATCAATCATTTATTTATCCTCTTTTTAAGTGCTATATCTAGTCTGTAAAAAGTAAAAATAATCACAAAGCATGCACACGTGTGTTTGGTGTCGAAATAATTTCTTACCATTAATTTCTCGAATAAGTCCTGCAGCTGCTGAGACTGTCTGTCGGCCGTGTCAAACCTGCTGATTTTCGGTGGGCTTTTCTTCACCAGCAGCCCGAAGCTCCCCAGCAGGAAGCAGAAGAGCGCAAATGACACGTAAAGAAAGAGTCTGAGGATAAACGAGCTGAGAGTGAGTCCTCCAGAACCGAGCAGAAGCGCGAGCACCGCCGCCGCGACGCCCGCAACCAGTGACGGGTACAGGGCGCTGGGCATGAGGGCATCCGACCGGCTACTGATGCTGATGCTGCTTCGGCCATCAGGAGGAGGCATGATGATGATGCTGCTGATGCTGGAAATGACATTTCCTCACATGTGCATGACAACAGAGGACACACCGCAAAGCCCAGACTTCACTCATCACAGTGTGTAAAGATCAAAGCACGTGAAGCAGAAACACACATACGACTGCGTGTGTAGATAATCCAGTATCGATGCAGACGCGTTTACATGTACACTTTTTGTCGGACGCGTCGCATCTGTTACGCTCCAGACGGATTCATGTAACGAGCGCAACAGAAGGATGATCGGTAACCCGGTCGGCTGTAGGACAGCTTACAGAGCTGCTAATTCAAATCCTCCAGGAAAAGCATAAGCAGCCTTCAAGTGCACTAAAAAGACGGCAAGTTATTAAAAACAACTCTCTTCTTACATGAAAGCGGCGCGTCCGTACGAGTACAAACAGCTACAGCAGATTGACAGCGTTCATTGAAAACTGCGCATCGCCCGATGACTTAAACTTTATAAACCTCGAGCGCGATCATTAACCACCGCAACTCACAAATGAACCTGTCAAAATATCAAACTTATTCACAATCCGTCGCGTTGACAAGCGCTGCATCCGCTGCTGTTTTGCTGGATGAGAATCTGCAAGTCCTACTATGGCGAGGCCTGTGATCTGAAATATTAAAACAGATGGCTCGTAACGCCTCAGTGATTGGCTGAAAGAATGACGTTAATGTGTGGGCGGTAGAGAGTTGGCGAATGAGCGATCGCGAAAGGCTCGGCTTTTGAATATTAATTACACACGTGATCTGCGCTAACGGAAGGTGACCTAGCGACGTCAGCGTTATTGTTGTGAGAGCTTTCTCCGTAGTAGAAATGGTAAATAAGCGGGTACGGAGCGGCTTTAGGCCATAAATCACACATAATTCAGATAAACATGGTATTTTATAAAGAGCAGAGTTTGTGTGTTTATTTGTTTGTGACTGTTCTTGTAGATAAGTGAATACGTAATTACTAAGACAAATTAACCAAGGTTTTACTAACAAAATATATAATATAATGTAATGTAATTTAATATAATATAATATGTTGGGTTATATTAGTGGGATATTATGAGAGGGATTACAGAACACCATTAAAGCCTAAAAACAATACAAAATTATTCACAATGGTAATTGTAACGTAAACCATTCGTATTTGTATTGTTTTTAATGAAATATTTGGTTTGTCTTTGTAATAAAAAGTTGAATTATATATTAACCTTGTTTTTAATTTTTTATTATTAACATTGTTTGCGTCACCATGTGGTCAAAAACATTTCACGTCACTGTCCAATTGTATTAAGCAACGTTTAATGATACCAAAAATATTAAACCATTAAAAACTGGCTTCTTATGAAGTTATGGTTTAATAAGAATATTTTAATGACTCCACTTACTCTTTGCATGACTGGGAAACAGTATTACAGAGTCAGTTAGAGAAGAAGAGAGAGACGCTGTACAGACAAACCAGCAGGAGGCGGAAGATTACATTCAAAATAAAAGTCCAGTTTTACATAACACGTACAAAAACAGAAAAAAAACGACCTGGAGAAAGTATGAAAATAATAAAAAAAATTATTTGAGAAGTAAAAATTAGCAAAATCCTGTAGTAAATATAGAAGGGGATTACAGGAACAAAACAATAAAATAAAAGTTTAAAATAAAACTTCACAGCTGAAGGAGAGAGTTGAGACCAGTGAAACTATTACTTTTCACAGTTCTTACAAAAAAGATTTTCTCTGTGTTCTTACAATAAACACAAATTTTTCTGCATTTAGATACAGAAAATATCAGCAAAATGTGATAGAGTAAAAGATCATAAACATTCTAAAATATAAATCTCTACAGTATATTCCACATGAGCAAGTTGCTTCATCTGATACCAACATCATTTCTTCTATTCCATCAACAATGATATGACACTCTCGAAACGTTTCTGAAGCCATCGCTTGCAAAAAAGCCACAAAATATAATACGGTTCAGAATTGCTCTTGTGTCATTCTTTCGGTCTTTATAATCTTTACAATCAATATAAAGTCTTTCAGAAGCAGCTGTGAAATAATCTAGATCATCTCAGACAGTATGAGCAGCAGTAATGGCAGAATGCAGCTGTACATGAGAGCAGCTTGTGTGTCTGTTGAACTCTTTAACATACACTCCACTCTGGACCATGAGCCGTTGTTGGGCAGGGGTTCAATCCCCAGCGTCCTGCATAAAATATTATACACATCTACTGCTCGAATGGGACCAGCACGGAAATTAGTCTTGAAGTCTGCAGAGAGAAAATATATAAAGGTTATTGGGCCAAAGATAAACAATAGTGAGGAGTGTTTATACAGTAATAGTGTGTTATGTTATACCTCACCTGGTCCCTGAGCCATAAAAAATCCTCTCATGTCTATAAACTCATTATCATAACCGTGCCAGCCATGTTGCCAACCTTCTGCTTCATCTGTGCCGTTCTTCCAAAAGGGTAGTTTGTCTTTATTCTGTTAATAAAAGCAGAAATGCAGAAGTTGGCGACTGATCTCTGAAAAAAACGGACATCTCAGCCCTGTTTTGTTTTTGTAGTAAACCCGATGACACATCGCTAAGATATTCTGTTATATCTGGCCGGCACACACGAGGAAGGCTGTTGTTTTTAGGTTAAATGGGCTATTATGTGCAAGACTGAATCATGAATCTACTGAATCTATTGAATTCACTGACATCAGTGGTCTTACTGGGAATTTATAAAGCAGTTCATAAACAGGTCAGAGAGATGTGTGGAATATTCCACAGCTCACGCTTAGAACTGATGGCAGGTGTGTGAAAGTTGATCTCTGATAACAGCACTGATAACAACAATAACAGAACAGTTCTGGCCTTGAGTACTGATTGGTCAATACAGAGTTCCATATATGGTGTGTCCTGTTTCCCATTGGTAAATATGGGAAACTCAATGGTGGGGTTTATGTGTGCTAATCCCTAAACTTTACATGACATAAAGTCTTAAAAATAAAAAAATAATTTTTGACTGTATGGTTTCAAAAAGAACCTTCAACATCCGAAAAACTTTTCTGTTTTACAAAAGGTTCACTGTGCAAGTTCTTTAAACTATAAAAAGGTTAAAAGAAAAACATTTGGTGCTTTAAAGAACCTTTCTTTGGGGAACCAAAAATGCTTCTTCTATGGCATCACTGTAAAGTAAATGTACATGCATCTTTTAATATCTTATTTAACACTTTAAAAAGGTGAAACTCTAGTATTCAAATGTAATTTTTTGTTGATAAACTATATAAACACACAGCAGATCATTATGAGTATATTCTATAGAGACTAACCTCTGTAATAAACCATCCGGGTTCTGCCACAAGCGTCAGTGTTGAGACAAACCTCCCGTTCCTGTAATGATATCTGTCTGGAATCTCCTGCTTCTTATAAACATTCATGTTGTCCACTGTGCTCAGGTTTTGATATATCTGAATGACATTCAAAATATACACAAACTGTATTTATTGTATACTGTATAAACTAATGTCAAGAACAGAATAAAATCACTGTGTTATATAGTAAAAGATGGATGTAAATTTGTTTTATGCTATACAAGAGTTTCAGTGGTACAGCACATTTTGGTAGAAATGTCATGAAAATAACATTATTTTCTCAAAGATTAAATCATTCCAAAACATAAAAGTATTATTCCTTTCATATTTTTGGATGTTAATGTGGCCATTAACATTTAGTATATTTACTTTTAGCTTCTTTCTTGTTAGCGGGTTAATATATAAACAAATTTGGTTAAAATACAAATTAAAATTCCACATAGGTTGCAAGTGTCACAAGCTATGAACAAAGTTTAAGCATCACATCGAGGGAAAAAATCAGCAGTCCAAAGTTCAAGACAGTGTTTCACATGAATAAAGTTTGATATGAATGATGTTTGTTTTTGCTTAGAATGGCAGAAGAAATAAACTAGAAGCAAAGAAATGGATAATCTGCAGAAACAGTAACAGATGAACTCACCTCATCAAACTTGTCTTGCTTGGGCCACAGACTGACCACCGGTCCTCTGTCCATCATTTTAACGATGTGCGACATGGAAATATATTTATCCAGCTCGATGACTTTCTCCATCCACTTCAGCTCTGTCATACCGTGATCAGAAAACATCACCACGTTTAGCTCATCTCTCATATTCTTCTCCTGAAAAAAACCCATAAATGTATTTTAGAAGAACAGGTCAGTATCATCAAAACCATGAGGAATGAATTAACTCCAAAACCCGTCACACAGATGATCAGACCTTTAAAACATCAGACCTTGATTTTATGGTTGAGGGTTTGAAAGGCCTGGTCCAGTGAGCGTACGGCGCTCTGGATTTGTGAAGATCGAGGTCCGTGGTGATGTCCTTCTACGTCAATCTTCTCATAATAAATAGCAGCCATATCAGCTTTATTACTCCTGTTTGAAGCAGAGATTTCAGACATCAAATAAACACTCAAAATACACTCATAAAATAACTGCATTTAAATAACTGTCCTTTCTCACACTGATTTTAACCATTAAGAGAATAAATAAGAAGTCAGATAAAGACAAATGAAGATTTACTGAGAACACAAGAAACACATGAAAGATTCATGTTTGTGTTGCTGATAAAGTTTCTCATACTTTAACATGTTAAGAGCATTCTCCATGGCATCTGTGAGGTTCTTCTCTGATGGATTATACACATATTCCTCACAGAATGAAGGTCTTACACCAAGAATTGATACTTCACAACCTGAATGAACAGAAGAAACACTTCATTTGGCTTAATATGGAAATCAAGTTTATTAGTTTACATTACTACAGTAAAGAGTGAAAAAATGAAACCTCACATGATGCACACATCACACGATGAAGTGATTTGTTTTACTGACCGGGCCAGAAGTACATGTAGACTCTCTTTCCCAGTTTCTGCATTGTCACCCACAGCGGCTCTGATCCGTCCCACCACAGCGGTAAACGACTATCTGGATTCGTCCCGATCAAAACTCCTTCATGGATTCTTTATCCCACATATAATTCCCGGTCATCTGATGTACTTCACAGAAACGTCCTGCAACATGAGGAACCTAATGAGTGTATACTGCTCAGGGAGGATTTTAATAAACACTCCTCAGAAGATTATGTCCATCATCTAAATGTTTCAGAAGTCTGAGTTGAAAACAGCAGTATGTTCATCTTTTCTAACTGGTATTATTAAAAGACATAAGACTGTTTGTACAGGAAAATATAAAGTTAGTATTTTGTTCTTGGAAGAATTTGATACTAAATGTTTATCTGGTTTTAAGTATTGTATTATTGTGTTATTCTAGTACTGTTATGTACCAAAGCAAATTTCTCATATACACGAAAACACACTTGATTCTGATGTGTACTATTACTTTTTAACCAGAAATCAAATGTAAAATTTTCACCCAGCAGACAGTTAAAAAGGCAAAGTTGGATCATAGGTACTAAAATAAACATGACAGTGAGCTCTGTTAACTGAGACCAACATTTAACACTTTCTGACCAGACATACAAACAAATGGTGTACAAGAAAGGTTCAGGTAATGATACATGTAAAAAAAATTCAAATGTGTGGTCTCTACTAATAAAGTTAACAGAAAAACAACAATCTAATCTAATGTAACCTGATTACCTATCTTAAATGCATTAAAACATGCACAGAAGAAAGAATAGTTCCTTCAGTTAAAACATAATCTCTTATTCTCTTATTCTCTTAGTGTTCATGCACTGGATTGTGTCTTTATTTCAGCATTCGTTTAGGAATACTCATCATGTAGACATACATTAAATCTATTTTTATTAATTTGGTATGTATAATTTGATGGTAATCTGAAACAATTTCTGCAGACCCTGCACTGTACAGACTTACACTGTACAAAGAGCAACTAAAATGTGTAATAAAGATTTCATTATATAAGTTAATAAAGTTAGATAATGCTGATAATAGCATTATAATGTTAAGATAAAAAGGTTTGAGTCACAGAGAGAGAGAGAGAGAGAGAGAGAGAGAGAGAGAGAGAGAGAGAGAGAGAGAGAGAGAGAGAGAGAGAGAGAGAGAGAGAGAGAGAGAGAGAGAGAGAGAGAGAGAGAGAGAGAGAGAGAGAGAGAGAGAGAGAGAGAGAGAGAGAGAGAGAGAGAGAGAGAGAGAGAGAGAGAGAGAGAGAGAGAGAGAGAGAGAGAGAGAGAGAGAGAGAGAGAGAGAGAGAGAGAGAGAGAATGTGTCCAAACAAAACAACTGACATCAGGAAAGCATTAAAGGCTCAGATGTGATGTGGTCAGTGCTGAACAACAACAGCCTTTTAGAAAGACTTTACCATAAAACAAATGTTTTCTTAATAATACAATAAAATAAAATGACTATGAACAGTATTACAGTCTCTACTTTTTTTATTTCTCTAGATGTTTTTTGTATGTCAGACCGAACTACATGTAAATGTTTTTCTCTGGTCATCGGGGCGAGAGGAAGAACTGGCCTGTTTTCCCAATGGCTCTATTCAAACAATAATGATCAGAACAGATCTGATATATAACAGATCTCTATTGTTCTTCATATAATTCATTTTGAACTCTGATGTGTAACCTCACATACGGAATGCATTACACATATCACACATTTGGCTAAAGCAGAATCAATGGTTTTGTGTATTGTTTGTATATTTTAGCTTTACAGACATATGTAACCAATTAAAGACCTCAGGGGTTTATGACCTCTCATAACATCCCACAGTTTATTACAAGAATTTGGAGAAAAGACTCTGTTCAAGTCAATATTTAATGACTTCACTCTAAAAAAAGGCAAAATAATTGTGCAAAATATGATGAGTTGTTTGATTGAATATCCTTAGAGAAGTACTGTGTACTGAGATAAACTGATGATATCTGATGGTAATGACATGCCTTTTTACAATAGTTTTAAATACTATATTAATGCACCATGACATTTCCAGTGTATTAAAATAATACCATGAATGGGAAAATTAGCAAAAACTACAATAAACCATTGTACTGTACAAAGTTAGTGACCACTGCACATAAAATATCAGGAACTGCCATAATATTTGCATTTAAAAAACATTACAGATACAAAACATTATAAAACCAAATTCAAAGTTTGTTGGTGAGTCTTACCTGTCATTAGAGAGTAATAGTTTGGATAGGACAGACTGGGGAAATCTGGAGTCATGTAATCCACTTTCACACCATTTTCCACGATATCGCTGAAACCTCGCAGGTTTTGTAGATCATCTATATAATCATATCTAAATCCATCGATGAGGAAGAGAAGAAGTTTGCGGCTGGAGACGCAGGATCTGCAGAGGATGAGAAGAGAGATGATGATGATTAGAGCTGATGAAGTCATGATGCTCTCTCTCTGATGCTCTGACACTGATGGACAACAGACTGAGAGTGCTGATGAGTGACAAACTCACACATGCTCTCTCTCTCTCTCTCTCTCTCTCTGTGTGTGTGTGTGTGTGTGTGTATGTGCAGGGGTGAGAGAGTTCCTCCCTTAGACCCATCAGCTCATGTACAGGAGGAGGAGATAAAGACACTGAAATAAAGATACAGAACTTGATAATAACCCAAAGGTCTTTTTGTTTGATTTCTATACTGTTTCTGCATTATTACACCAGATTCAAAGCAATAATCTTCATTTACAAGAATGAAATCTGTGCTGTGCATGAGTAAATATTATCATAAAAGTTTTTTTAACCTGTAAAAATAAGTTGAAATAGCTTAACTTGATGAGTTAATTTGATGTAAAAACATTTCAAATGTAAAATTGTACATACTTCAAGTGTAGAAATCACACTCATCGCTTTTCTGTCACATTTGAGACATCAGTTTAACATTTTCTTCGGTTTTTATTTCTCTGTGTTCAGTCTGTTATGATCTTGAACATTCCTGCAGGTCATTTATATTGTTAAGCAGATATAAAAAACAATGTCCAACAACTACGTGAGATCTTAAACTAAACTCTGAATTACTGTCGGTATGTGTTGTGCTTTATACTGACCTCTTGTGTCTGAAAGCTTTTAAACAGCAGTGTCTTTACTCCTCCAGCAGGTTGTGCTGTAACATCACTTTTAAAACCTCATGAGACCTCCAGTCTACAGAAAAACACCATCATGATACAGACAACAACAGCTGCAAAATCAATAATCTGCTAAAGAAAGATTCTACAACAGATTGTGTTTTATTATAACCCACAGATGCATATTTTTCTAATGTTCATTAAATAAACATCACAGAAATCCCAATGGATTTTTAAATAAAGATAAAGTTATGTGTACAGATGACGTGACTGTGTAAAGATACACACACACAGACAATGAAATGGAAATATTCTGGGTTGATGTTTGATGAAGCTGCAGATCCTGATCTGGAGGTTAGACAGAGAAAGACATGGGAATAAACCTGCTAGACAAATGTCACCTTATTATGACAGGGTTGGGCAAAATAAGAATTCAGTTAACATGCTGGAATCGAATTGAACTGAATTGGTCTCTTGATGTAGGTTTACATTGCAAAAATAAAACATACTGTAATCTTTAACTGATGTTGGAATTAATGTCGAATTTGTACTGTCAAAATGTTATTTATGATGGATGATTTGCAAATGTAATCTGCAGACATAAATCTTCATGTGTGGAAACAATATTAATCCGAACCAAACTTCAGCAGAGTTTCTGATTTATTCTTATGATAACATGATTTTCATACACCACAGTCTTGAGGAAATCTCTCATAAAACTTTCTGTGATCCACAGAACTAAAAGAAGCCCTTGTATGTGTATATAGATCATACAGACACACACACAAAGCTGGTAGACATATCAACACACACAACATATACATTATTGTGTTCACATATACAGTAGAAAGAGACATTACATTATCTAACCTACATTATCTTTTTTTAAAAATCATAAAAACAAGTGCTTTGCTTTGCCATAAAAACCACAGACTAACACAAATACACACCAGATTTGGCCAATAATGTAAAATGGCAAGTTATATCATATATCATTCATTGTACAAAGATCCCTAAAGTATAAAAATATATTGACTTGTGATGAAGGTTTGAGGATAAGTTACGATTAAGTGCCATTTATGTGCATCATTTATTCTGGATTCACTAGAGCCACATAAAGGCTCTGAAAACTATTTTCCCTCAATCAGGAACGACAGACGTCAGCGACTTATCACAGCCAGTGTTTTTCATAAGGTGCTCGAGTGGCTAAAGGCAACTAGGTAATGACCTCTTTAAATACACGTTCACAATGGCTTTTCATCCACCACTACAGCAACTTACGGTTATACATCACTGCGCTTCAAATCTCCCTGAATTCAAGCTCACGCTTCACTCGCTGTCGTGCTCGGACGATCACCTCATCCACTGAATGTCCTTTAAGGCAACGCTGTCTCGTGAGCTCCTTTAGGTCCTATATCAAAGGCTACGATAGTGTTCTGCGGGCGTCCGCACCTCGACCGGGACGCCGTTTGGAGACGCAGACGTCATCAGCAGCTCTTCACCGAGGATTTGGACACGTCTGAGGTTTTCATAATCACGCTGGCACGTTTCTCGTGGACGGGCGGCTGACCGGAGGGTTCGGGCGTGTGGGCCGAAGGGATTAACATGTTCCAGTGAGATCCGCCGGTAAAAGGAGCGGAGGTCACCGACTCTCTGACAGTGGTTATCTTAAAGTTGGGCTTGTCTGAGGAAATGAAACAAGACATGCCTGGCAGAGACATCTTCATCACCGGAGGTTTCTTGTCTTCATGCCCAAAAAGCGATGCGTGAACACGCTGCAGGACAGAACCACATGTGAGATCAGTCATTATCACATGCACACAAAACAAATCTGATAATGTAATTATCCCAACAATATACAGTACCAGTCAAAACACTTACTCACTGCTGTTTAGATGTTTTCCACATTTTAGAATAGTAGTAAACTCTTGAAATAACACAATTATTAATTATGTTGTTAATAAAAGCATCCAAAATAAATAAACACTATGTTATATTTGATCATCTTCAAAGGTCCCATCGTCTAGAATTTGTAAAACCATGACAAGTTATCATCCAGGTCTCAACCTGAGAAGCTTTCTTATTGACTGCTTTTTATTTATTATTTGTTCCAAGTAAACAAATTTTTTTTTTAGTTTTCTAATGAAAGAAATTAATATGTTGGCACAAATGTATTTTTGTCTATAAAATTAATTTCAAACATTAAAATATACATCTTCAGATTAACAGATTTTTCAGATCATGGAAACATTTTTGTCAATTGTGTCAAAAACGTTTGACTGGTACTGGACATCTAGATATGTCTTTAATGTATATACAAACTTTCATTGTATTCAATGATTTACAATCTGAGGTCAGAAACACACACACATCCTGCTGTATAAATTACGATGTCTATCAGCCACATAAATACACAAACACACTTGTAAGCATGTATACTCTCTCTCTCACACACACACACTGTGGGCGTGTCGCACAAACTCAGTCTCATTTCCTCTCAGACTCTAAAGTTCATGTGTTTTTATGAACACTTCTCTCCTCAGTACTGTGTTTACACTGATAAGTCAAACATCACGTCAGATTCATGAAAATTTACAGTTTCTATTGTTTTTACTGACAGAATTACAGCTGCAGTGAGACTATCATCAGGGTCTGTGACTTCCTCACATCACGACAGAACACGTTTATCTCAAACACAAGCAGAACACTTAAAGAGCGTCTCGTCTGAAACTGAATGTTTAGTTTTTTTAGCTCGGAAGAAGTTCAGTCTTGATCTGAATAGAAAAGTATCAAAACAATCTCTCAGTTTAAGTTATTTGATCTTTTTGTTTTGCCCTTAAATGTACATGTTACTGGTGTTGTGCAGAAAAATTTCCCAGTATTATAATGACTTTTTCTTCAGCACTACAGTAATTCAGCAGGTGAAGCAACGATGCGTTTTCGGGAAGCATACAGACATCACCACACGCTCTTTCTCTTTCTTACTCCGTCATGTTTTGCATCAGAGACTCAAACTACAGGAACTGAAACAAGTGGGTTGACAACGTCTATGCCGCAAGAAACACGCCTGTGTACACAGACATCGAACGCTTGCAGAACTGGGAAAAGCCACAATCTTAGGGGATGACAAGATTGTGACATTTAGTTTATATTGGTGATCAGATACATTGATTGCAGATCTGATCACTACTGACAAATCTGTGTCTATTAAAATGTCAACAGCATGTAGTAAATGATATCTATAGATTATTTAACAAAGGGACAAACCCTTTGATCAGTCCTAAACCAACTTCCTGTTTAAACAGGAAATACATGAACACAGGAATAGAAACAGCCTGATCAGTAATTTCATTGGGCTGTTATATCAATCAATATCACAACCAAGTCAATATCACAAATCCAGTCTTATAATTTGTAAACAGTGACAGAACAATAATATATCCTGGGAAAATGCACAAACACACTCTCACAGAATAATGATTGTAAACAGAGCAAACGTCCGCATGTGCACATGCTGTAATGATGAAAACTGATGCCCACAACAGATATTAGCACAATAGTTTTACTACAAATATCATGGTTAAACTATGGTTACTGTAGCAAAACCATGGTCAGTTTGTGGTTACCATGATTTAACAATAGTAACCTAAGTTTTGGGGGGGGTTTCTAGTAAACCATGATTGCATTTCATAACACAAAATAATAATTGACTAAATAATTTGTCAAACTCCAGCAGGAAATATGGGTTGTATACGAACAATTTTGACGAAGATTTTTGTCAATATTTTCAATATTTTTGTCTACCAAAGATTTAATAAACTTGAATGTAATTTTTGCCATATCTCTCAAAGCACGTATACACCATCTAAAAATATGTCTGAATAAAGGGTCACGGTTTGAGATTACTGTTTGACCACTGCTGTATTCTGCTATAACAAACACAAACCTGAAGAAGTTCAGCAGTAAATAGATTCTGGGTTTGTCTTTGACACACCCACTGACAGACCTGTTTTTCCAGGTTCTTTCTTCTTTGACAAAACGTTTGACATTTGAACAGCTTTAACCCCCAAAATCTTACAACAGCAATGGAACACAACAATATCTAGCTGTAATGAAAGTCATCATTATTATTTAAATGAGTTTTTGTCACAGTACTTTGTAATATGAGGATCAGAATTTGGGGGGCTTAACTGTAATAAAAATAAGAAAGAAATGTTTTGTTAAACATTATGTTAAACTTTTAACATTGACTCAATAAGAGCATGTTAAAGATTGAAATCATAGTGAAATTAATGTCTGAAATCAAACTCTTATAAGCCTAATCTTATAGGTAGAGACTTTATACTTTCTGGATTTCACAGACCGTGTCACAAATGTCATAATACAAAAATTGTAGATTACAGTTAAAGTAAAAAATAATAAATGGGCTTCATTTTTTTGTAAAACACAGTTTTGACGTGTTTTTAAGTTTAGTGAGAGCTAGAAATGCTCTGGTGAATTTAACGTCATTCATTCTGTAAACCACCATCACAGATGATAATGATGATGAGGACCTTCTCTCTGTTAAAACCTGCCCGAACACACACACGCGGCTTTATTTTTTCACAGGAAATATTTGGATGTGTTGTGCACATACCTCTTTTGAGTCTTCCTCACTGTGAACGCTGTCTGTATCGCTCTCTGCTGGAAGAGACAGGAAAAAAAGGGATTTATCAGGGATTTTCCCTCAGACAGGACTGTTTTGAAATCATGATTCTGTTCCAAACTTTTTCATTTCATTCAAATTCATTATATTTGAATGATCACTTTAACAGCTGATATGTCTGGATGAGATCCCTTCAGTTCTCTTTCTTTAACTCATACTAGAGGCTTTGGTGATCCCGGACAATAAATAATAAATGTCAGAGGTCAGAGAGAAGTGTTTGTCATTGTGTTTGTGTTTAGCATAAATCAACACTTCAGCAAGACGTTTCATGCAGTGAACCGCACGCTTACAGCCTCGGGGAGTTCTGAGAAAAATGAGATTGTTGTTGATTGGAAAACACGGAACAACAGGACATGAGTCAACATTCCCGTCCGTGTAGAAACACACTGACAACTCCTATGTGGCCACACATCAGTTTGGATATGATCCCGGAAGAACCGTTTCTGGTTAAAATCTCGGAAGATAAGTTGAACACAATCATTTTTACACGATCATATAGCAGAGAGAAAAGCAAACTACATGGGCAAAGGATATTATTAAAGTATTCTTCTACAGACCAGACACACAACAACACTGCAGATGGGACGTTATCTTCAGTCACTGGTATTATAAAATTGTTAGTTTCAGTTCTCAATTCTGATTGGTCAATAGTTGTGTTTTATTATTCATGATAAATCACAGTTATGAGTGCTTTACCCAATGATTTTGTGTATCACTGCACATCACCCTTAACAACATAAACATATGTCACAAATCTCACAAATCTAAAATGTCTGTCTATGACACGCTTCTGTAAACTAACTAATGCACACTTTAATGTTATGAAGACAAACACACAGAGCTAAGAGAGAGCAAATCATGTTACACATTAACTCTGAGAGAGAGAGAGAGAGAGAGAGAGAGAGAGAGAGAGAGAGAGAGAGAGAGAGAGAGAGAGAGAGAGAGAGAGAGAGAGAGAGAGAGAGAGAGAGAGAGAGAGAGAGAGAGACCTTTAGAACAGCCTTAGAACACAGAACATCATAAACAGATCAGTGCCAAACACAATCTGATTCACTTGAAAATAAACACTGTTCTCCCACAAGATAAACACACTGTCACCTGTGTGCATGAACATCATGTCATCTAGTTGTGTTTTTTTTAGCTTCAGTTGTGTTTTGTTTGTACAAACATGATCAAATCTGTAACCTTGGTTTAGCAAATTCTACTGAAAACCAAACAAGATCTTCAAACCCGAAGCTTTTATTGGCCTTTTACCAACATACTGATAGTGAAAGTGAAGAGATGTCTGCAAACAACAGTAGCAACAGGTGCACCGTGTGTGTACTGACCTCCATATGAGGAGACAGGAGAGATCTGTAAGGGGTAAAGGTCACTGGAGGTCACGGTCTGCTCCTCATTTTCCGTCACCACCTCAATGGTCTGACACACATCGGGCAGGTCATTAATGATCATGTGATCATCTGCGGGGCTCCGCCCACCAGCCTCTGAGGACGAGCAACAGAGAAGAGAGAGAGTAAATATAAAGTGAGAAGTGAACATGTGATCAGTCTTATAACTCTCTATTTAAAACACTGGAAACAAGGTCAGAAACACATGAAGAAGCTGAAAGTCGTCTGTTAATGACTAATGATGTTTTGTTCTGGTTTCTCAGTTCAGTGTGTGTAACACAAGCTCAACATCAATGCTGTGAACAGATAAAACAAACAGACGGTAGGCTCAACTTTAACATGAATCAAGAGTGTTACAGAGAAGAACAGTCGGCATAAAAAAACAAACCGTGTCGAGTAGAGCCGGATAAACAGGTCCACGAAAGAGAGAAAGATGATGGTGTATTCTGATCTGATTCTTACACACTGAAATACACACTGAAAACTTTACAATCGTAAAACCAGTTTATCTCTGACAGCAATTCTCAAGAAATTAAATGGGGAACACTGACGTGACTAGTTTGTAGGTCACTAATCAAAAGCAAACACACGTGTGACCATGTGTAAACACACCAGACGCTCTTTAAAACAAAAGCACAAAGTGTCATGAATGCATATGTAAATTAAATATATCATATGTAATGAGAAGGTTTCATAGAACTGATCAAGAACTGATCACATGCACATGACTAAACATTCATCAAACAGCAGGCATGAATACAAACCTTGATTTTAATAATGCAGAAGCTATCGTGAGACACTGGCTTTATCATGAATGAATGATTATAAAGACAGCAGCTGGTGTGAGAATGAAAACACGTTTGTTCTACACGTCTGCTATGAACACTTTATGTGTTTATATGAGATGTTTACATTGAGGTTTGTGCAATGTTAGTTTCTGTTTTGAACTACTGTGTGTGTGTAAACTAGAATAGGAAAAGCAGCTGCAGAATAAATTTATATAAACAGGCTGTTGTAAGGACGGACTAAAGCATTCTGGGTAACTAAAGAACACAGAACAAAAAGTTTGTATGTTTTCACACACTCTTTCATCTTCTCTACAACCAGAAAACAAATCAACCCTTTCAAGAAGTCTTACAGATCCGTGAGACACATGATTTATTTTTAGACATCTGAGATCCACTAATATTGTTTTAATATTGTTTGAGACCCAGCAATGATGTTACACAACAACAAACCTAATATTATATTATCAGATATTACAAATTCAATAACCAATGCAGTAGAAAAGTCTAAAGTTTTATAACAGATCCTGTAGCTCAGTATAAGAGCGTGACGCAGAGATTGCAGAGATTCAGAAAAGTTGCACAGCGTCGGCCAAATGCCTAAATGTTTTGTAAAACAAAATCTCAGTAAAAGCAGTTTGTACACAATTAATTCTTCTGAATGATGATGTGAATTGCGTGTGTGATGAAGAGGTAACAGCAGTCACATGATCAGAGGTGTGCAGGTGAAGTTTCATACCTGTACAAGAGTAATCAGCCTCCTGCTTCACCGACATCTTACATCCCGAAGAGCCGCTACTGCTGTCCCAACCTGAAGACGCAGCACACGCTCGAACTGACTGCTGTTACACACAGGCACAGGGTTGTATCACTTACTCTATAATCTATGTTTTAAGAGCATTTATAACAGCAGACGAGTCAAAATACCTCAAGTGAGAGTATTTAAGATTACAGAACGTACCTTGACTCTCTCTTCTTTCTCTATCACTCTTTTTTTTCCTTTGAGAAAGACACACACATGTACATCAATTCATAACATTTCACAAAACTATGTCCAAGTGATTTTTTTGTATATTACAAAACAAGTGGATATTATATTTCGCATGTAAAAAATAAAGCAAATGTATTTTTTAATTAACTTTTAATGCATTTCATTACACAAATGAATCAGGTGTGATAATGCGAGTATGAAATGAAAGCTTCTCTCTGTAATGTAATGAGAGTTAGTATGGATTTACATTATTGACCGACCTTTCTTTGAATGTCTTTCGGACGGAGAGAGCATCTTGTACACTCTGAAGGCATTTGTGCCCTTTTTAATGCTCTTGTCTTTCACCTCTTCAATATCAGGCAGAGAGTTCATCGCACAGCGGAAATTCGCCTTCCATGTTTTGGGGTCTGGTTTGTCACCTGGTTGATATTTTCCTAAAGTAAAAAACATATAACATATGATTAAAAAATATTTGCTATTGTCTAAGACTCTAGTGTAATGTTTACATTCACATCTCTGTGTGTATGTGAGTTTGGCCTGCACCTGTATGTATGGCCCAGTTTCGGAAGAGAGGAGCATCTTTCTCCACATCCCAGCCGTGACGTGCGGCGTGCATCCACGGAATCTGGAATATTCTCTTCTCCTGCAGGCAAACATCATGCAAATGAAAACACACCCAACATGCACTGCGTGTGTGCATTCACAATGATGAAGATCAGATGTTAGTTTTGTTATGAATAATGTCTTAATGATGACCATAACAACCATAACTGCATATACAGTACCAGCAGAAAGAAATCACCAAAGTAAGTTAAGCGTACAAACCTTGTTGACCCATTTCAGCCCCGGTATTTTACAAGAGTCGATCTGCTCTTCCAACCACGGTCTCATTCGCATTCTCTCCACTGGCATTGTGGCCTGGAGAGAGAGAGAGAGAGAGAGAGAGAGAGAGAGAGAGAGAGAGAGAGAGAGAGAGAGAGAGAGAGAGAGAGAGAGAGAGAGATCTGTATAGGTTCATATTTTGACAGCTAGTTTTCCTCATAACAGGTTGTTCCTGTAAACGCAGGAAACACGTTCAGCAGCTTTATCAAACATATCACTGACTGACAAAGAGTAACTGAATCACAGTTTATTGAAAAATTACTTTAAAAAAAGAACACAAGATAAGATGAAAGACGTGTGTTCAGCCGTGAATGACATAATACACATTGTGTGAGAAAGTCGTGTATCTGAGAGAGAGAGTGTGTGGTGTGAGCTGTAGATATCTGTTCATACATGATGACAGAAAGATTCACTGTTGTTACTCATTCACCAAATCAAGCTCACAATAAAAATCATTTATCTGCAGCACAGACCTTTGAACATTTACAACCATTAGGAAATGAGAGTGAACACAACCCGACAACAACACAAACAAACAACAGCACAGAGAGACAACTACAGCACTGGAAATTATAATACACACCAATAACACAGAGCAACAACACACTACACACCACAAGCCAATAATACATACGACATACATAATAACAACAAAGACACAGCTAAACACAGACTCACAACACAAACAGATAACAACACAGAATGACAACCCAATCTACATGGTTCAGATTCTAAAACAAATTACAAATCAATTATTCAGCAAGATTACTTAGTTTTTGCCTTCCATTCAAAAATCACACAATATTCATTCAAGTTCATTATGGATCCACAAGTTCAATACTGTGAACGACATGAGATCATTACAGAACATGTACAGTAGATATGAGGCCTGTGGCACAATAACAACAGAAACAACATCCATATGTTGAACAGTACACAACATAAGATTAACACACACACAGAGTTAGTGAGTGTTTTTCAGTGTGCTGTACCTCCAGTGCATTTACACTGTATGTCAGTCATTACAGCAAACTTAATGAAATGAGTTCAAAGCTCCTCACAATAACTCTGCATAGTGTTGTCAAGTCAACTCAAAAGTGAAAATAAACCTCCCGTGATTCCCATTGGATCCAAACAGCCCATGACTTTCGATTGCAGCGTCACATCAACACTTCTACACCATAACTATCCACTTATGCATACAGTAAACACGAGCCCCATAAATAAATGCGGAAATGAGTTATTACCTGCAGATCTGTCCGCGAATAAACGTCAAGAGTCTCTAAAATCAGCCGAAAATTATAAGCTCTCGATAACAAAAGGAAAAGTCAAATGGATTTGATTTCGCTCTTCAGATCGAAAGCAAAACAAGTGAAGGAAACAAGCGCTTGGGTGGAAATCCCCAGTGTGCGTGTGTGTGTTTGCGCTATCTAGAGGGCGTGTGCTGTGCGCTTACTCTGCGTGTTTACACATCCTACTATGGCGAGTGCGCGGCTAATTACTATTAACGAGATGACAAACCTTTGCGCACTGATTGGCTTAAGTGCAGGCCGATAGACGAATCGCTGAAGTCTCCTATGAATATTAATTAGGGGGAGGGGCGGGATTCTCCACAGAAGCGGTAACCGAGCAGGATATATTTAATATTCATAAACTAAACCTTCGCCATAGTGCCACGAGCGGGAACGATGATTGGCTGCGGACTGAAACGGTTGAGAGTGAATTTCGTTTTCACTTCCTCGTTGTTTCGTTCTTGCTTCTTAAAGGTGAAGCGGGCAGAAAAGAAACTTAAGCAACGCTGTTTTATGATTAAAAGCTTTACTGATGGCTCTACTTGAATGACAAAATGCAATTGATTAGTAAAAAGAAGTAAAAAGTACGTTATATTACACTGATATCGATATTACACAGTCCATCGAACCGAACAAACGAGAATTGACGGAATATGTGTAAAAGTTTATGCAAAGTGAAATCGTGCTCGTTAAAATTCATCAGTTTTAATTGTTGAGTGCGCTTTTCATGTGCCATCATTGGATTTAGAAATAAATCTTGATCTTTAGAAATGAAAATGTCAATGCATGTTGTTAAATGCTGTGTGCAATCCTGCCATTTTCGCGCAAACGCGCGCACGCGTTCTTATCTTATCTACGCTACCAAGCCCTCCAGCATATGACGCAACACGCGCATTAGAAACAACACAAAGCCTGTTTAAACTATATATCAGATTCGGGTAGCTTTTACAAGAGTATAATAGTTGTGATATAACCTCAAAGCATTTACAAATGAAATAAATTCCTCTTGTCAAACAGCCCTTCCCCCAAGACACACTTAAATGAATGAGAAACGAAAAGGAAACAGCTTGATGTCTGCTTATAGGAACGAGAGTGAAACAGAATGACGGTTCAGTTTTCAGTGATGTTCTTCTGCTTTCTGTTCCAGTTCTCTGGAGGAACACACGCCTTGTGTTCATGCGATCGCGCCGATATTAAAGAATACAGCGACACCTGGTGTCAAGAAACAATATTTCAGAGAGTGAAATTAATACGCATTAAAAAACAAAACTTTAACGTTAACACAATACAAAAAAAACTGCATGAGGTCTGAAGGTCATCAGAGCAAAAGTCATTCATTCATTCACAGGTTAAGGCTGTATGTATGCAAAGTTATGTTAATACATAAATACATTAAATTATGTGTTATTGTAAATACACAGTGATCATTAAACGTATTTGGACATTTAAACCAAACTGTGCCAGTGACAAATAAATGCCTCTTAATCTCTTGATCTGAATAGATGTGTTTAATATTACTGAACATCTGTACTGTATGTCGTCACTCACACAGCAAAGTACACAAAACACACAAACTATCACATTAACTGTTTATTTTTATAATACAAAACCTGAGTACTTACATTCAGAATTGTCATTTTAATGTAACAATGTCAACAATTTACACAGCACATAAAAAATGAAAAAAGACATATAATCTTATTTTAAAATGAATACAAAAGTGCTCCCCCTGCATGACATTTTAAACTTATTATAGCATTATTAGTATTATTAAGGGAAATAGATTTCTTTGGTGAGCATAGACACAATGCACGGTATCTGTTTCATGCCGTTGAAGCCAGGCAGATTGGAGGAGGACTCAAAACCCAGCGCAACCTTGTGATTGACACGTGTCATGACCTGCATGATCTCCAGCTCTCTGCCGTATCTGGACAGCATCTCACACAGCGAGGTGATGAACCATGAGCCATTACAAACATTCCTCCACGAATAATAACCTGGACACAGAGATTGTGAGATTGATAAGGTTTGATGGAAATTCTTGTAAAATGCATTTAATTTGCAACAAGTCTGGCTGTTTGTGTGTTAGATTATTTGACTTATCTATTCTGTTCAATATGTTTAAGTATGCTAAAACATCCACTGGGTTGTATGACACACTGTAGTCACAAGTAAAACAAGAAGATGAATGTTGATGTTTGATACAGCACCTGGTGCGGTGGAATAGGCGTACAGAAAATCTGCCTCCACAGGAATTCTCTGTTCTTTCATTGAATCATCCACACTGTCAGTCTCAATACCACTGTCCAGATCTGTGCCTCTGCAAGCCTGAACATACACAAACACAATTAAAATCTGTGAAAACTTCCAAATATATAATCAATGCTTAACCGTACAGCCTTAAACATCTCATAAAATCACAATCAGAGTTCATTCACATGCTCATTTCTACTTTTATATGTTTAGAGTATATGCATTTATGAAAAGTATAATATATAAACTGTGTACATTCGGATATGTTAGATGTGTAGCACAGCGTTCCCATTGTATGTCTCTATAAATACCAGAATGGCAACAAAGCTAAACTTTTTTTACTTGAACTTAAAATTGAACGCCTTTCTTTACGAGAAACACAGCAGATGAGTCACCCTGTGCTCTGGGGTGTGTGTGATTTTTGAGAATGATCTCTAAAATGAGAATGTCGTAATGTAAGAATATCAGTCTCTCCTTGCGGGAAGGATTTCTGTCCATAAAAATACTGTAGGTGGTTTACATGTTGATAATGACTAAAAGAATAAAATAGTAAATTGGTGCATAACAGAGGTCTGGAGCTCAAGACTCAACTGGCTCCCCATGTTTCAGCGTTATGATTGATCGGATTAAATCAATACGTAGAAATAACAAGAGAACATGTTGATTAATGTCTAAATGTTTTCAGTGACACGTATAAATGATGAGGCTCACCTGAATGAAGAAAAGTTTGGGTTTCCCAACCAGCGTAGAGCATTGATCTCCTCTGAAAAGCTTAAAGAGTTCCTTCAGCTCTATACAGCCATCTGTGCCATAGATCACACCATCATCTCCATGACTCAATAACACACAGACAAACATGGCCGAACGACTGTGATCTTCCTGAGACACTGGAGGCAGAAAAATTCAAGATTTACTCAATCAATTAACAAATGATTCCATTGATAAATGACTGAAATAACATGTAGCTGACAAACCTTTAGTTAACAAATCTTTCATCTGTAAGACAGTTTGGTCATTGGTAATCTTGATTTTGAAGCCCAGCTTTGAGAAGACCTCCACCACGTTCTTTGCGTCCACATCTGTTCCGTTACGAACTCCCATTCCTGTAACACAAATATCACAACAAACTTTATCCTCCAAACGTAATTTTAAGATATCTTGAAGCATCAAATGACATTTGGTAAGAAATCTGAACATCCACAAGTACTATTGAAAATGTAAATATCAATGATTAGACATCTTAAGATGTCTCAGATCTTACCTGTTCTTTTCTGGAAATTCTTGTTGTTGATGATGACACATTGTCCCAGATTGGGGTACTTCAGATTATATTTAAAAGAGTTTGAATGAGCTTTAGCATCTACTTGATCTACTCCATTATCTGTGAGGTCTGATCCCCTGAAAAAAAAAAAAACCATTTCCTGGTTTATTAATAGTTCATGTGGAAAACATTTACAGTCACATCAAAATTTAGTAATTTAGTAAAGATTCCTGAACAGCTCTTGTGTTGTGCTGTATTTCTGTGAAATGTCATTTATTTTACAACATTCTGCTTTAAGACATATTATGTTTCTTTTGTTTATTTGTTCTTTTGTGTTTATAAAATTGTATGTACCTTGTTTGTGGTACTTAGTAGTGACCAAATCCAACCTTTAGACTAAATATAGCTGTTGTTTTTTTTAATAAAATGTCATAAAACCATAAATAAATCCATTATTGCTTAATTTGCTAACACATCAAAATCAGACATACTGATTAATCTGACTTCTGGCATCGACACAGTCTCCTCTGCCCGTCATGATGCTGTAGGGACACAAATAAAACATATGTTTACTGATATGTTATAGCTTATCTCTACTGTTTTGACAAAAATACATTATGCTGTTTTAAAGGATGTAAAATGATAATAGCCTAATAATTATCTGTCTAAACAACTATTATATCAATTGAGCATGTCATAAGGATATTGAAAATAATTATGAAATATAGGAAATCTCCATGATACTATGACACATTTAATGTATTCATGTATTTAACTTCCTTGTTGTGAAAAAGTGATTCATAATTCTTATGAATCACACTCTCCTGTCTAACATTCCTGCATCAACACACTTAACTGTGGAAACATGCACGTGATAAAGAGTCATTTCTACCTGATCTGACCTATAAAATCACATAATCTAATGAATCTAAAACAGTCAGGATTCTGTGATCATAAATAACACTGTTGACTTACATAAAATCTGTAAAGATTATGCCAATCACATTTAAGGTTAACTGAATACACAAAATCATTTTGACAGTAAGAACCTGTAGAACTTCATTTTTCTCTGTCAGTAAGTGTCAGTTATAAACACACACAGTCTGTCGAGTTTATAAAGAACGCTTTTCTAGATGAAAACCGATAAAACAGGTCACTCCTCTTTACTTCTACTATGAGATCTTAATCAAACATAAGTCTTTTTAATTTACTTATTTCTATACTGTTTTTCCTACAGCTAAAATGTGTTTAACAGCAGGTTGATACAGTAATACAGACTGAATGTATGATGTCAGAAGATGAAAGTGTCACACAAAGTAGGTCAATGTATTCTCACACATGACTGTAGTGACAGGAATATTGGATAAAAAATAATAGTTACGTTTCTTCCTGTCATTTTGTAAGTTTCCTGCTGATAAAAACAATACAATGTCTCCGGGTTTCCAATACAAACCCCATTTTGAACCATCAGTTGTTTACCAATAAAACCATTACACAATTTCTGTATGTATTGTGTTTGGGTTTTATTCCAGTATGATTTAATAGTGTTCTATCAGTTCAGATAACATCCCACAGGTACCATTATAGTTTCCACTAAAACCAATACAATTTCTATTGTAAACATTAAATCCAGTAGAATTTCTCTAATAGTTTCCGTTGCTGTTTTTAGTTTTCTGTTAATATTTTTATTTATTTTAAACTTAAATGTGTGCATTTTACATATTAATGACTTTACTGTTATGAACACACACCAAAACACACACAAATGTCTGTGTATTATCTTCATTTTAAACCATAACATCCAAACAATCCATGTTAAATATATTAAAACACTATAAAAACAAACCAACAACCACTTATTTAAAACAACGAAACAAAAGACTTACCGCAATCTAGATAGGTTGACTGTAAGTTCCGCTAAAATGAAGTGTCAGGTGTGCTTCACCTGCTGAAAGACCAATTTAAAGGTTTATGTCATCGGGAGCTTGTTGATCTCATACACGACGAAACTTTTTGGGTGTGTTCTACTTCACACGGCGCTGCGCATACCGACCGGCGAATTACATCCAAGTATCGCGAGAGCAACTCAAAAGCTGTGCTCATCGCGATAGGTCAATCGGTCGGCAGAGCAGCGCATAAAGTCAACAACAGCTTACTACGGCTTATTAAGTTTGAGTTCGTAAATAATAATAATGAGGTAAAAAGTGAGGTTGTTTGCAAACCTTAAAAGACTTTTTCTTTATGAATTTTATTAAGGTTGCGCAATCCTTCTCTCACAATGTTTTTATATACGCGCAAATACTAGACATTACGGTACATGCGTGCTTTCAAAATAAAGGTGACTTTCTGATGAAGCTCAGTCTGTCTGTAAATAATAAATACATAAAATAATTAAATTAATATTTGAAAAGAAAGATATATGGACATATATGTAAAACACACTTGGTCATATATCAGATTTCTGTATTGAAAATTTCAAATGTCATATTTACATTGTGTCATCCCTAAATTCAGATTTCTCAAAAGGAAACTGCTTATAACATTTTACCAAACATCCAGAACATCCAAGCAACCGTTTACTGCAAACTGCAATTGTTACTGAATGAAAATTAATCTGATTTTACTACAGTAAATGCAATTTAACAATGACATTTGTAGTACAAATTTGGTAATACAAATGGTAATCAATCAGCTAAAAACCATGATGAATTTTCCTAAGAGATGAGACACAATTGCTCATCTCTCTACAGTTCAACACTACAGAGTCTATTTAGAGGATAAACAGGATAATATTATTAAATGCACAATAGCTGTTGATACTTAAAGATTATGTACTTTATTATGACTTGAGTGGTTTGTTTGATTCTTTGTTGAGTGACAGTCAGTCACTTGAACCCTTATTCATGTATGAATGAAACCTCTGACATATAGAGAAGTGCAAAATCATTGATCATTAATAGGCAAAAGCCACAAACGGGTTAAATCTTTATGTCACGTGTGTGTTTTGATATGAATTGCTTTTTTTGGCACTTTGCAGTGTGAAATATAAACTGGGCTAAAGTTCAGAGAGTCCAGTCTGTCCTGCTGCACAAGATCATGTGCAAACACAACAACACTTCACTTCATGTCAATTGCTTCAGCTCCTATATCACTTCATCATATAACACTTCTGTAACTTTACCTGAAGTGTTGTACAGTGTTGTGTGTGTGTGTAAGTGTAGTAGTTTATTATGTAGATGAGGGTTATATAACACACACATTCTGTACTGTAGAGTATTGTGAGGACACATGGGTGTGTCTTCTGAACTTCTGCAGATCTGAACTGTTGATACAGACTCTGTGTGAATATAAATCACTGAGACTCACACTAGCAGATTACTTCCAGACACACAGAGAGAACTTCAGTCTGCAGAGCTCTGAAACGCAAACATGCTTCTCTTATTATTTATTGTGGCTTTGTTGGTAGCCTATTTTATTGGTCATAGGATTTTTGTACATAGGAAGATGTTTAATGGCACAGCCAAACTCTATGGGAAAACAGTCATCATTACAGGTAAGAGACCATTTATAGTGTCAACACAGAGGTATAATAAATACAGAGTTTCAATGCAGTTTTTATTATCTTTTATTTAGGTATTTGCTTGGTATCAAATGTTTCTCCTAAAATGTCTTTAATGAAAATTAAAAAGATACAAATAAGACACATTTTCATTATAGTAAAAGTCAGTAACCATGTTTTTGGTGGGTTGATTATTATTATTATTATCAGTGTTAAACTACAGTTACTGTTAAAAAACTAGTTAAATTTTCATAAGATAACCTGGTAGACATATAAAATCAATGTGGTCAAGTTGTATTAGAAGACTAAATTTGAGTGTTAGCAAAACAAATCTTAGGACAGTTTAAAACATCTCTACTGAAACTCTAGAAAAACTCATTTTGGTAAACGATAAACTGATAAAATAATAAACTCATTAACACCTTGGATGAAAAAAATCACCTTCAAGTTGGAAACATTATGAATTAATAATCTTAATTTGGTTTATATTTACAGTCATGACTGTAAAGAAAAGAAATGCAATATTGGAAGATTGTTCTTTCCAATTATCTTTAAATTAAAACCAAGATTTCTGCACTAATTAACTAAAAGAATATATGGGCACATGAATCTGTTTTATTTTACAGGTGGAAACACTGGCATTGGAAAGGCAACGGCGGCAGAGATAGCCACGAGAGGAGCACGAGTGATTCTGGCGTGTCGCAGTAAACAGAGAGGAGAAGAAGCAGTACATGATCTGAGACAGGTATGCTAAAGTTAAGCTGTTATTATCCTTTGCATCACAACAATAAGAGATCAGGAGTAGCTGTCAAACACTTTACTCCTTTCTATTGGATCATTTCGCAATAGATATTGTCATGTGCTTTTCACCCAAAACATGAAGCATGAGTTTAACCAGGAGTGAATTGCTGTTAGTTAAATCTGTAACCTTTGGGTTATCTGCCCAGTTCATTACCCATTAAGCTACAACCAGATGCTTTGCTTTGTATCTGTTATATGAACATTCGGATGTTTTTTATTCATAGGAAACTGGGAATGATGGTATCATCTTCATGCAGTTAGATCTTGGCAGTCTGAAATCAATCCGTGCTTTTGCTGAAAACTTCCTGAAATCTGAGTCCAGACTGGACCTGCTCATTAATAATGCTGGTAATTTACACAGCTTCATGTTTGTAAAGGGTTGGTCACTAGGTTAGAGATCTAAACAGCTCAATGTAATTATTAACCTATAGCTTATAGTACAGAGAAGACTGTAGACCAGCCATAAGTTTATGCTTCATAAATGCAACAACTGAAATCTAAGAAAGTCAAAAAATCTTTTTTGTCATTAACAATACATAGTCCTATAAGAAACACTGGACTATAAATTTATATATATATTAAATTTAAAATAAGACAATTGGTTTTAACTTTTTGAATTCATTTGTTTTCTGAGTGAATATTGACGTGATCGACGTATTGTCTCATTAAGCATTGGCCTCTCCTGGACGCACCGAAGATGGACTCGGCATGATCCTCGGTGTCAATCACATCGGTCCGTTTCTCTTGACCAATCTTCTGCTGGACCGTCTTAAGGAATGCTCACCAAGCAGAGTGGTGAACGTGTCATCTTGCGGTCATGATCTGGGCACCATTGACTTTGACTGCATCACCACACACAAGAGGCTGGCTCTGGGTTCATCCGATTCAGTTTTATTCAAAGCTTACACCCACAGCAAGCTCTGTAACGTGCTCTTTACTCACGAACTGGCCAAGAGACTGAAGGGAACTGGCGTGACCTGCTATAGTCTCCATCCGGGTGAGTGCAGTTATCAGAAACCAAAGTCCTGATCCAGTTTCTCACCTGCTAACTATTTGTGTCGGATCTCTTTCAGGCTCAGTAAGATCAGAACTGGGTCGTGATATCAATGAATGGCACACACGCATCATCAAGGCTCTTATCAGTAAGCTGTGGGCCACAGACCCAGTGTCTGGAGCTCAAACCACACTGTACTGCTCTCTACAGGAGGACATCGAGCATCTGAGCGGACGCTATTTCTCTGACTGTCAGCTGGTCCAGGTCAAACCCGAGGCCAGAGATGACGGTGTCAGCAAAAAACTGTGGGAAATCAGTGAGAAGTTATGTGGCATGGCTTAACAAACACATATCATACACTAGACTATACATACTGTATTAGCAACCTGTTTTTACACTCTGTCTAAACTGAACATGCTCTTTGTACTGCACATGGTAAAAAAAAATAAAGTCATTTGCAACTTGTATTTCATTTGTAAGTCATTTGTAAAGTATTGGTCAAGCATTCACTAATGTTGTTTAAAAAGGAAAATATACCAACATATCACGTAGTATTACATACTAATAATGTGTTCCTGTAGCAACACACATGCAGATTAAAATGTATAACTTGTAAACCACATCTGATAAAACTGTCTGCCTAATTAATTAATATAAATGTAAAACTAAATTAGTTATGATCAACTTTCATTAGTGATTTCTTAGATCTAGTGATGAAGCATCAAGCTCCAAAGAAGACAAAAAACCTAGAAAACATTACAAATGTGTTCCATATATCGTGTGTGTTAGAGCACGTCATACGCTGTCCTCTTATCAGACACAGACTCAGATGGGTCATTCAGTAACTAAACTTTACCTTAAAGTCAAACATCACACAGGAATGATAACCTCACACAACAAACAGATTATAATTTGCATTTAATACACTAAAGTCATGATGACAAACCTTCAGATTTAAATGTATTTGTACAACGCACTTCTGACTTTTACACTGTTCCCCCGCTCACACGTATATTTAACATATATACTTTAATTTGGGTATTTTAACCAATTTTAACTTTACATGCATATTTAATAAGCCCATTAAACTTTGCGATAACTTAAATGGTGAATGATGTCCGTTAACCTTCCGTCTCATCTATAATCTGCTGTAGCTGATCATTGACGGTCTTTAGCTGATGCTCTGTTCCCATGATGCATCTGGATTCCAGTAACATGGCAGGCATACAGGATGGACCATACTGTCAGACAACAGACAGAAATTATTTACAGTCAGAGATGTGATCACCTAACAATGTCTCGGCATGAAATCAAACACTAGCAGATGTTCTCACCATCTCCAGCTCATCTGGATGAGCGTTGCGGTGCGTCATATATCTTCTGTTGAGCTCCTGCAGGTTAGAGAGGAAAGATTTTCCTTCTCTCAGAGCTCTGAGTCTCTGTTCTAACTCATCATGTTCTTTCTGAAGGGCTGTCAGCTTTGACTTTCCTCTGTGAGAACATTTAACATACACACATTCAATGCTGACATCTGACAGACACACAGAATGTCAACCTTTCCATAAAAAAATTAAGTATTAAATAAAGGTTTTCATCCTTTTCATTATTGTTAGTCTTACTTGATGAAGTCATTATTGGCTTCCAAAAGTCTGGTTCTCTTCTGATTGATGGCACTGTTGAGCTAAAAGAATATAAAAGAGTCAATGTCTTCAAAATGAATGTGTCATTTCAATAATGAATATATTGACCATGTTACAGTCAATCACCTTGGAATTTTCCCTCTTTAGATTCTTCAGTTCTCTTGATTCTGTGATCTATAAATGAATAATACACTTTTATTAATATTCTGACACGATCAAGACTTTATCCGAGTTAGAGATGGTGTAAAAATCATCTCACTATCTCTGAGAGCTGCTCTTCAACCGAGCGACTGAATGCATCAATGGTGCGATTTACATTATCAGAGTTCACCGTCTGTCTGAAGAGAAACCACACAATAATTTAACATGCATCAAACATCATAAAAACACAGTCAGCTTGGTAAAATGACAGCAGAAACATACTTATACTGGCTGACAAACTCCTGAAATGCATCAAGCACCACATCAAGGTCAGATGGACTTCTCAAATCTCTTGCTTTTTTAGAAGGACCAGCTTTATCTAGACAGACAAAAAATTTAAAAACACTTGCTCTGAAGAGAGTGTGATATTCACTTCAATTTTTAAATTCATCAAAGTGACATCAGAGCTACTCATTTTACTAAATACATTTAATTCTTTAAAACCTGAAGAATCAGACGAAGATTTTCGTTTCTGTTTTTGTCCACTCTGTCGTCGGCTGGATGATGATCGTGTACTCTTAGATTTCTCATTGCTTGGATGCTAAAAAGAATTGAAATTATAGGTGAAAAACTGTCAAAATGACACATTAATTCCTACATTTCTGACATGTAAAGGTTACACAAAAAAAATCCATACAAAGCTCTCATCTTCATCTGTTATTTCCTCTGAGGATGAAGATGATGTCTGCTGTCTTTGAATTACTCCTGAGGTCACAGATGTGCCTTTAGCTGATTTTTGACCTTTCTGGAATGATAAAGAGACAGCAATGAGGAATCATTTGACATTGTCTTTTGATGTATGGCTTAGCAGGGAAGAATTCAGGTCACACCTGAGACGTGGCGATCAGTGACGCTCTTTTCTTGCCTGAACCCTCTCTGTGCTCTGATATGGTTGGCAGGTTGCCTTTAACTCCTCTACAGTGACATAATGATTAATAAAGGCAAATGCACATCATCAAAACCAAACAAACCCATTCCTATTTTAAAGAAACCCTTTTGTTACCTTACTGTGGATGCTGCTCCTTGATTTTTTGCCTGAGATGGCTTCTGGTTCTCTTTGGATGTTGTGATCTTCCCCAGTCTCGTAGGAACAGTTTTGGATTTAGTCTCAGGGACTTTCAGCACACCAGCCGCAGTCTTCCCAGCCCGCTGTCGGCCTGTCTTTCCTGTTGCAGATCTTCGGTTTTGTTCAGCTCCAGGACTGAGATCTTCCTCCAGAGCCGTGCTGTGAAGCGGGTTACCTTTAAACAACACAATCACACAACAAACACGTCATGAGACTTTTAACATAGTGTTGTTAACTAACTCATTTTATCCAACATATTATTTGCTTTTAAGTGACAGATGTTTTAATCAATGATACTTTATAAAGCGACCCGTATGAGATTTAAACGTACAACCTTTTAGTTATCAGTGTCTTGACCTATTATGTCACCCCACCCAAGATGCAATAAAGTCTGAATACCATGTGAAGAATATTGATCTCCGTGTAAGAAACTGTCTTTCTCTATAGATGAAATGTCCAGACCCTGTGGAGACTCCACAACACCATCACCGTTCTTCTCCACACGCTAAAACAAAAACATATATATTATACACTACTGTATACACAAATACAGTTAAGAGTCACTTGACATGTCCTTATTATTATTCTTTATTATTACTTTGCACATTTGATAATCATAATAGTAATAGTCATCATCATTATGATTTTCTATAAAGCCTTTACAAGAGCCACTTTAGAATCAGAAAGAGCTTTATTGCCAAGTGTGTTTTTACACACAAGGAATTTGTCTTGATGTCAGGAGTTTCCAGTAGATATCTTTACAAGATATCTAAGATCCAGGTCATACATTTCAAGAACTGTTTACAGTTAAAACACTCACCTTCAGCTGCTTCTGAACAGCTTTCAGTGTTTTTGTCATTCGACTCATCACTGCGATGATTTCTTCTTGTTGTTTTAATGGCGGGTGATTGCGACGATTTAAATGCAACCAAACATAATATTTATAAAAAGAAAACCAACATAATGCACTGCACTATCAAAACACAACGCGAGATATTTTACCGCGAACGTTTGAACGTCCGTATCGTACCATATCAAAAAAGGGGCAGATTTAATAATTTTACGGCTCACATTGTGCTTAAAGTAAGCAAGTAATTTACATATTACGGTCTAGTTTAATTAATACTATATATTAATCCCCATATACAGCTAAATTATACACTATTATTAATGTAAAAGAGATTTTGTACATTAGTTGAACTACACACATCTCCCTTCAGTCAAAAGTGGTATGTCTCTGTCACGTAGAAGCAACGAGCGGCTCACGCTGAGGCTGAGCTTATTACTGCCCTCTGCAGTGTCAGTAATATCAAAGCATATCAGTGCTATATTAATATTAAATTATTTTTTAATACATTTGTTTCATTATAACACATTTCCATCGCAACAATTGTCATTTATGGTAGTTTCTTGTATAACTTAAATACAATTGTTTACAGTAAATGCTCGATCTATTTACAGTGTCATTAAAACATCAACGTTTGTGTGAATTTGAGAACAGAATTGGCATGATTAAAATTAAAGAAGCGTAAATCATATTAAATCTCTTTTAAATCAATGTGCTAAGTTTTTCTGTTTAGATTTGCTCTGCTGTATTTTCAAAATCAAATCAAACTTTATTTGCATCTGTTGAGTCCCACTTGCGGTAACATTCCCGTACACACTAGAAACTCTGAAGAGATTCTTTCACAATCTTTTCCCTTATTTCTTTTTTTTGTATTTTATTTAATTTAATTACTAATGTTGTTCGGTAGTTGTTCTTACAATTTCTTGTAAATTGCTTATGGCATAAATAAATAAAATATAAAATCGCCACTTCCGGTCTTTCCCTCGTTCAGTGTAGAGTGGAAACACTAGAAACTATAGACGTTGTGTATCGGTACCGCCTCACTGACCCAAATCAGTCCACCAGAGCCTGTCACTCTCCCCTTGAGCACAATCAGAAGGTAATTAATTCCATAAAGTCATTCATTTCGACTGCTCACATTTAAACAATTACAAATATAACGAGTTTTTGCGGAATAATAGTGCGAGTTAACATGTGAACTTCAACTGTCACTGGATTAGCATTAGCACTAGGTAGGGTGTGTTTTTGGATTGTTTAACAAGTGGCATAAAATCATATTTAAGAAGTCAAAGCTCATGACCGGTGGTTTACAGATGATTGATGTTTATGTAAATGATGTTTAAGGGTAATCAGATGAGAAATTCAGGGTTTGTGGGTCATTCTGTCATCAACATGACACACATTTCCTAAACTTAGTTTATGTAAAGGAATACTTAAATATTTCATTTAATCACTTTTATATTAGTCAAAATTCAGTGTTTCATATAGTTCTGCTGACAGTGGTGTTTGTTTGTGATTTTTGACACTATGAAGCATTAGCAGTAGTTTGTTAGCTGTGCTGACCACATAATGGTTTTAATATAATAACACAGATCAAACTGTCATCTTAACGTGACGTCATCAAATAAACAACATGCACATGTTCTTGATGATGATTTCAGAGGGTGAATGATGGACATTTGACTGCTGATGACAGCATTTCTGTTCCGTGTGTGTAACATACATGTTTAAAGTGATTTACAGTTGTGTGTTGACTTTGACTGTAACACATATTATGTAAATGTTTCATGAGCTTTTAACTTGAGACAAGATTTCAATTAGCTGTTCAAATCAAGACCAGTGTTCATGCTTTGACATGATCCAAAGAGTCTGATTTAGTTTTATTCATCAGTCTTTGATAATATAGCAGCAGATTATATCACAGAGTTGAATCCCGGCCTGACGTGACCTCCAAAGATTCCCATAGTGTCTTTCCTGACCACCACATGTGCCGTTTTATTTTTGGAGAAGTCTTGCACATGGGTCATACTGTAGTAACACTTGCACTTCTATGAGATGTTTCTTCTGTCTGGAATGATAATGAAGTCTGTTAAGCCAAAGTTAAATTAGTGTCACCTAAAAAGCTATTTCAACACTTATGATATGATCATTTCCACTGAAAACAGCACTTTACGTGACTATGAAAAATGATATTTTAAACATAAACAAGTGACGTTTGCATGATATTGTCCTAAATAATATCACGTTTATATGGTTATAAGAGTAATACGGTTCAGTTCGCTGCTGTTTTTGTTTCTGGTGTATTTGATCTTTGGTTAGGTAACATGTCTTATCTCAGCAGTTAATGACGAAAATGGTTTCAAAAGATTAAACTCCTACCTGAAACCTCTATGCACCTGCCAATAAAATATGTTTAGATTGGATGTTCTTCTTATTTACACATGACTATTTTCTCTCTCTCTCTCTCTCTCTCATACAGGCTGAAATGCTGTTGATGAAGGTTTACCTGGATATAAGTTTCAGTTCTGCTAACCAATTAGATGCTTAGTTTCCTATGGGGGTGGTTACTACCATGGACCCAGATTCGGCCCGGCAACCACAGGGAAAGTTAGGAGGTCATGCCCTAGTAGAAGCCAGTCTGGGGGCGGCTCCTGGACCTCGTGGAAAGCACTATGTGTGCGGCTCGTTTGCTGCCTTCACTAACATTATTGTCACTTTCCCCATTCAGAAAGTTCTGTTTCGCCAGCAGCTGCACGGAGTACGGGTGAGCGAAGCTGTCCGTCAGCTCCAGAGGGAGGGGATTAGAAACCTGTACCGTGGGATCTTGCCTCCCTTACTACAGAAAACCACAACAGTAGCCATCATGTTCGGCCTGTACGAGGATTTTTCCAGGCTGCTCTTGCGATATGCTCGCAGGAGCGGCGCACCCGAGCTGTTCACGAGAAGCGTCGCCGCGGCGCTGGCCGGCACGGCCGAGGCCGCCCTCACGCCGTTTGAACGAGTACAAACGCTGCTTCAGGACCACCGACATAACGGGCGTTTCAACAACACCGCCCACACTTTCAGAACACTTCTACGAGACTACGGCGTAAGGGAATGTTACCGCGGGCTGGTCCCGGTTCTGTTGAGGAACGGGCCCAGTAACATTTTCTTCTTTGGGCTCCGTGGGCCCATCAAACAGCGGCTGCCCGAGGCTCGAACCCGTGTGGGTCACATGGCCAATGACTTTGTGTGTGGGGGTCTGCTGGGAGCAGCTCTGGGCATCATGTTCTACCCGCTGAACGTGGTAAAATCTCGCGCTCAAGCTCAGGTGGGAGGCGAGTTCGTGCCCTGCGGTCAGGTGCTGATGACCGTCTGGAGGGAGAGAGGCGGCAGCATCGTGTTGCTGTTTCGTGGTGCGACACTAAACTACCACAGATCTTTGCTGTCTTGGGGTATCATCAATGCAACCTACGAGCTTCTCCTGAAAGTTTTCTGAGAGATGAGAAGTTCAAGGAAGGAGTGAACTGTATCAGAAGAACCAACCTGATGAAATGTCTGGATCTGTTCTGTACATCTGCACCTCCCAATAAAAACACATTACATGTGCTAATGCCTAAATATAACATTCACTCATATTTCTTGGCTACTTTTACGTGTTGTGAAATGTAATACCACCTGTAGTGGCTAAAGTATACATTTTTTTCACTTTCTGGAGGGAGATGTGTGGTACACAGAGACAAAGCACTAAAAAAGTTTGTACTTTAATGTAAAAATGAGATTCAGTCCTTTTTTTGATAATCAGATATACAATCTCTAGACTGAAACATAGAAAGTCATGTGTTAAGTGTTGTGTAGACTGACTGAGTGTTTGTGAACGTAATGATGCCATTTATGGACCACACAATGAGGGATGTCTGTACAGGCCCATGATGTTACTGTTGTTGCCAATCAAAAAAAAAATCTGTATTAATTTCAAAAGTGTGTAATCATTTTCATGAAATACTATTTTTACGTGTCTTGTGGTGAGAGTGACATTTTCACATAATTGTGGGTGAAAAGTAAACAAAGAATTCCTTAAATCATCTTCTGGATCTCATCATTAAATGTATCGTGAAATTAATAGATTCACTGTTCTAATGCACATTTCTGTTTGGTAGTTGTTCATGTGATAGAGTTTTGCTCAGCAGTTACAGATAGACACTGAGTAAATGTCATTTAAGGACAGCTGGTCTTATCAGTGAGCATTAGTAGTAAACTGAAAGCAGCATGTGTGTATTACTACAGACAGTAAATCTCAAGGATTGTTTTGTAAAACCGTCCTTATAAGATTAAAGTTTGAGAGAGCCTGCAGAAACAAAACACCTCAGCTTTTATTTAAATTATTTTTATAATTCTTCCTGTTTTTATATAAATACATCATATTTAGTACTCATGGATTTGCTCAAATAACAATAATGATGCTGTAAATAGACATACAATACAGAAAACAATACACAAACGCACAACATCTCTACTGACTGAAGTTAAATGCTCAACAGATGACACAGGGTAATACTGAGCTCTGTGAATTGAATTAAATGTAATCACTTTCTGCACATGCAAGAGGATGAAAATATAAACTCTGTGTTGCTAAATATTACACGTCACTTTAAATATTTATCCTCCGGCTGCAGAATCACTGCGCTTCTGTCTGATCTCTGTATTCTTCGCAGAGAAATGTCAGTGTCAATATTACTATTGCTCATATTCATTTGCTCATTTGATTCCAGATTATTCACTGCATACCTTGCATGTGTCTTCATAACGCCTTCATCACTTCATAATGGAAGACTATCAGTTTAGTCTGTATGTTTCTCTGTGTGTTCTAAACAACATTTGGTAATTGTTTTATATCATTTTGAATGGAAAAGCCTTAAAAAAACTATTTTGGTTTTACTACAGATTAAAGTCGAGTCACTCGTCCAGATTACAGCGAGTCTGTCAGTAAACAATCCCATCATTCACTCTGTTTGAACTGTAGAAGACTGAGTGAGTTTAATCCCACATTTAATCTATAATCCCCTCCTGCAAATACAGTCTGACGGATGATTTACTGCTCAGTGATTTAGTGAATGTTCAAGTGAATTAGTTTGTTATACAAAAACATGGTGACTTGTGTTGTCACATTATTATATTATAGGTCCCATTAGATCCATAACGTAAAACTACCAGAAGAATCAGAGAATACATTTCCCATACAATTTCTATTACGGGTGATTATTTTCATTTCTTTTTTTGGTGAAATGTGACTTCGACTCTTTTAAAGCTTCTGAAAGCAGTAAAACACACAGATGCTTCACAAGTGTCATTCAGAATCAAACTTTTATTATAATGAACACAGTAGAAGGAATGCAAAACATATTTTTAATCATCCATTCTCATGTTATCCACAGAGCTGTTTGTCTTCATATTCACATAATAGTGCCATTTTCAAACTTGTGTTTCATCTCAACACATACTGTACCGTCCATAACAAGCAGTTTGTTTTTGCTTCATTTGCTACAGTTGCTATTGCAGTTCATTTAATCTCATTCTTTTTTTTATTACAGTAGGGTTTAATACAGAAATCTGGTAGCTCAATATGAAAATTGTCCCTGTTTGAAAATCTGAGTCTGTTGTAATAATCTGTGATGTGCTGCTGAAGAACTCAATAATCACAAACCCCAATGATCCTGCATTACGTTTGTATACGAGTGTCTTTATTTCTCTCTGCTGTTGGGTTTCTCGGATATAAACTAGCTTGTGTTATCTGACGCATTAGATAAACACATGCTGGCAGTGTGTGTGTGTTGTGGGGGTTTAATGCGGGTGATATTGCAGCCATCTGGAAGCACGTCTCTAATTTCAAGTAGCTCAGAACTGAACAGTGATGATGTCATAATCCATCCATTGAACCTGATCTAGGAACAGCTACTGATAATTATAACCTTGACTGTTATGTCAGAAACTGCTGAACGCTGATCTGAGATCAGGCGGCTACATTCAAACAGATTCTTACTGTCGATCTGCCTCAATACACATTATTGTGTGAATATGTATTTTTAGGTTTAAAACACACTGGATCGATGCATTGTAAGAAGTCTGGACTACATGTGTGTTTTTGTGTTACTTTGGCAGTATTCAAAAGAGGCGATCTTTAACTTTCAGTGCACTAAACAAGATATCTTCATTCTGGTAGTTACAGATAGAAACATGTTGACAGTTTATCTAACTTGCTCAGCAAGATTCTAAAGTTCTGCCATAACAACAGTCAATCTAATGTAGAAACTAACTCGAGGTGAAGTACATCATCGGTGATGCTACACAAAAAGAGTGAGTTTTTTTCAAGCCATGTTTGGGTCAAATATGGACATTTTCTATGTTAATTTAACCCAACAGTTGGGTTTACCCCTTTCTGACCCAATCATGATCTGAAAATAATTTTTAATTTTAAACCCAGCAACTTTCAAATTACTTTAGGAGACATGAGTCTTCATCACATTTGCATTCACACAATCTGGATTTCATGTCTTCCTCCAAGATAATTCACACTAATGACTAGAGGATTTCTAGCACACTACACTTAGTGCTGTACACTGCCAACAGAGAACAAAACTGACGTAAACATAATGCAAATTATGTTAAAAATATAAATATATATGCTGCATAATGATGCTGTTTAACAAAATTTCATAAAGGTCCTCCAAGATAAAATATAAGGCCTAGGTTCATTAGGGAAGTCCTCGAACGCAAAAATATTAGTGATCCACAACCAAAAATAAAATCTGATGTATAAAATGCATGTGTAAAAAGTATGATATGTGGAACAATTCTGATACAAATCGTGGCGCTTGCATAGTCAAAACAACAAATTGTGTGGATACAGTTAGGATCGGCTGCTACATGGTGACAAACGCTGTTGTGTAAATACACCACAATTGTGCTGTTAGGTCTTTGGACCACACCGATCTCTGTGGTTAACAGTCAGCTGATATAAAAACCCACAAACACATCTATTGCCATCTGCTCTCAATCGACAGTGTGACACGACACAATGAAATCAAAGTCCTTTGGATAGTTTTGTGAAAGGTAAGGATTTGGGGTATTTAGTGTTCGTCTGTGCAGGTTGTCAGGGGTTTGAGAAGTGTCCGTACACTGCGCTCATTTAATCGGTACACAGCAGCAAAACTGAACTAAACATAATAACAAATGAAGCTTCATAACACTGTTTCTATCAGGTTCCAATGGTTATTAGAGCAAGAGGTAGGGATATATCACATACAACAAACAAACAAACACAAAACAAAATGCAGGTTAGAAACCACGGTGCGCATATACTGTATGTAAAAAATAAATACATACTACAGACTGTACATACATCAGGAAACATGTTAGAAAATCGTTAAGAATGCATAACTCCAGTAGGTTTATATATGGACTTGGCAAGACAAACAGGTGAACACATAACACAGTTCATGAATGTGTGCGTTTGCTCACGGCACTTACAATGACTCTTGTGTGCCAGCACACAATCAGGTTTTAGATGCCGGAAAGACATCGCTGTCCAGTGTCACCCGGTTTAAAAGTTCAGAGGTACATTTCCATTGTCTATATCTGGTGTCCGTGTCCTGAAGAGCTGTGTGAGAGAGAAGACTGTAGAGATGAGAACCGTACACTGTTTGGCCAGCAGTCTGACTCCTTCACCCTCTCTCGTCGTTTGGACGGCGATCACAAACTCCTTATACAGGTCCACGATCTCCTCCAGCTTCCCCAGAGCCTCGTCCGCATCGATATCACCATGGCAACCACCGCAGTCCGAACAGGGAACCCGCAGGCAGGTGGAGGCGAGCTGAACCAGCGCTCCGAAGCTGTTACCCAATGACAGAAGAGCATCGTCAGGTGCCCAACCCACCCTCGTGGCCTTCTGACAGCCCGACGCCAACCGGCGTGCCTCGGCCTGAACCAGACATCTCTCCGTCTCTGACAGCGACTGTCCGATCACGCCGTTGCCGTTCTCACACTGGCCCTTGCGGCTCGGGGGATAGACTGAAGACGGTCCTCTCTTCAACACCAACAGCAGCTCATCGATGTCTCGCTGTAAACAAGCGTAGCCCTCCTTTAGCCCGGCACCCTTCTGACCGCTAACGTACCGATGACCCTGCAAGAAGCGGAGCGGGTTATCAACACATCTGTGATCCAGAGTCAGAGAATCCAGGGGTCTGGTTGGGATCATGAGCGGACTGAGCTCAGAGGACATGGGACGAGGCGTGTCTCTGAGGAGGGACAGGACATTTGGAGACGGTGCGGGAGCCGGCGTCGGTCGAGGTGGTTTACTGATCCCGTTTCGACGGGAGAACTCGTACACGGTCAGATCGTCATCGAAGCCGCAGTTATCCTCCGTATCGCCGCTGAAACAGTTGGCGTACACCGTATGACAGCCACAAGCGTCCCGATGAGAAGGACTGGCAGGAGACAGAGAGGACGCGTTGTCCAGTCTCATCTCTGGAGGGTTTGATTTCTGAGACTGAGGCTGTTCAGACTTGCACGTCTCAAAATGAAGCTCGGAGGTGAGTTTGTGTCTGAGGTCAGGATGGCTCGATGATGCTGCTGGTTTAACGTTTGTGTCTTTAACAGGTATTGGCGTCACGTCCTCTGTGTCTTTGAGCTTCACGATGACAACTTCAGCATCTTTCTCTTTCCAGTCGTTCAGAGACGGCACTGAAGTGGCTTTCGGAGAAACTTTCTTGGATTCATGATTTCCGTCCGTCACGTTAATGTCACTGTTGCCTGTGGATGAAATGGTGTTGCTGAGCGCTACTGTCCCCAAGATCTCTTGGGAACGGGTGAGGTACCACGGCATATCCTGAATTTTTCCACGCAGGGCTGTGGCTGACAGACGGCCGGATGAGCCCGTTCTGTTTGGGAAGCTGGTCGCGGTTTGAGTTTGATCTTCAGGAATGATACTGACAGACTGAACAGAAGGGGAAGGTAAGGGAGACGGGGTGGGTGTGTTTGACGCACTTGTAGATTTCATCGTCGGGTTTTCAGTCTTTAGTTCAGTTCTGAGGTTTTCATGACTTTGAGAAAGATTCTTGTTCAGTGTAGCAGGTGGAGATGTACCGTTTCTCTGAGTCCAGGTGTGAAGGGACAGACCATTCGGGGGGATGTGTTTCTTGGCTTCAGGTTTTTGTGATAAAACATTGGCATTGATTGGTGTTGATTGTAAAATAATGGATGAAGGTTTGGGAGGTATTGGAGGCTTTGTGTTTATCTTGTGTGGTTTATTATCTGGTTTTCTGGTTTCAGAAGACGGCTGTTGAGAACTCGTGATGTCTGCTGTTATGTTTCCTGTTGTATTTGTTGCCTCTTGTTGAGTTTGCTCAATGTCTTGAGTATCAAGTTTGTCTAAATGCATAATATTTGGAATCTTTTTCAGTCCGTTTTGAACTTTATGTCCATTCTGAAGAGTCTCTGGGTTCTGTGACGGAACTGTAGCCTGTCGTACCGCTGTTATTCGGGATGACGACATCGGTGGTCCAGGTCCAGTGACGGGTTTAAACTCCATAGTGTCTGGCTCCATCTCCAGAAGCTGTGATGAGAGATGAGCATTTCGGCCGGGGATGTCACCGTTGCAGTGCTTGTGTTGTGCAGTGTTGTGGTTAGCAGACAAAGGTTTCGATTTCTCTGGTTTAGCAGGTAAAATCTGTGACGGCTGATGGATCTTCAGATCAGTTTTGGTAGTGATGTGATTAGCAAGAGAATCTTTCTTTGTGATGTACTGTGTGTTAGTTTGAGAGTTGATGTTTGCTCTTTTATCCTCCTCCAAACTCACTCTGAAATCACTGACAGCATCATGTTTGTTCCGTAATTCTGAACGTTTCTCTGGAAGACAATAAGAAAGAGGGGAAAAAAGTGTGTGAGAATCATTTAGAGGATTTGATTGACAAATTAAAAAGCAGATATTCAATTTAAAAGAAAACGGTCTAAAATGTAAACATGCCAAACACAAAATCCAAGTAGTAAAAATGAAATAAAACAGATACTGCTGCAATGAAATACAGTTGCAAGATGAATAATTTAGAAAATATCTTTTGACCCTTACAGCAAAGAAAGTGATTTTAAGATGTACAAACTCTTTTGTACTTTAAAATTCTGTTGTTTCACAAAAATCTCTTTCTTTAAAACATTCTTCTGGAGTGAAAAAATATGCAGGAAGAAATTCTTAATTTTGTTTCTTTATAAGAACAAAAACACATTTTCATATAAACAACATTTTTAAATTTAAAGCACAGTTCAATAAAATCTATTTAAAATATATATAATGTATTAATAAAAGTATTGATGGCCTGTAGAATTTCACATATATCAGCATTTTAATTTAGAATTTTTTTAAACACTTAGATACTTGTTTGTTGGCATAAACAGAAGTGATTTTACTGACCTGTGGTGTTTTTCTCTGTTATAGGAGGTGTAAATCGATCTTGAGCATCATAAAATTCCTCCTCAGACTCAGAGACACTTCCTCTAGACTCTTTAACTTTGACATTTGATGATTCACATCGAGCTGTTGTCTTTAAAGCTCTCTCTTGTTTTATTTCCTTTGTTTGATTGTTCTCAGAGTCGATTCCCTCTTGTCTGTGAATCCTGGAGAAAAGTTTTTGAAAGTTTACTCCTGCTAGTTTGGCATTGATGCTGTTAGCGCTGCAGGAGGCCAACACCGCCTCGAATTCAGCAGACATATTGGATATACGACCGTCTTCGTCATCATCATCATCATCGCTCAGTGCATCATCGCTGGCCGCGGGTGGACTCGGCAAGCTGTCGGACATTTGCGAGAGCTCGGTGAAGCATAGATTTGATTGATTATCGTAGGTCAGATCAGAAGGTCGTATGTGTTTGTTTAAATGTTCCGGCACCTCAAGCAGGTATGGATGATGAACGTCCAGCCCTGATGAAGACTTCTCCTGATGAGCATCTTTATGGCCCAGTCCACCAACGGCCATCTTAAGACTCTCCTCCAGTGCGTTCAGAGAGTTACTGGACAAACTGGAAAAGCTGCTGTTGACTCGAGGATCCGTGTACCAGCCCGTCTCCAAAAGTGCATCCATCATCACGGAGTAATCCTCGTCCCCGACAGACTCGCGCTTTCCCGCCTCGTCTCCTTCATCATCTCCTTCATATGGATGAGTTACGATCACTCTCACCCTGTCTGCTTCCGCTTCAGTCTTTCTGTCGGCCACGTCTTCTTCTCCTTCCTCCGTGCCGTCATTGGTTTGATTGGACATTGTGTCTTCTGACAGCTGAGCGTCCAGCAGACCCTCCATGACGTAATCATCATCCGAACTGTCTTCAGAATCGCTGCCACACCGAGAAACATAACCTGCACATAACAAACACATTAAATAAACGATGTTTTCATTACGAGGTTCTCTCTTATATATACTGTACACATTGTGTTTTACCTTCTTCTGCCGGGATGCGTCTCATTTTAGGTCTGGGTCCCCAGCGAAACACATTAATGGTGGGATCAACCATCAGTTTGCAGTATCCAGCCAGCAGACACGCCAGATCTTTAGCTCCAACCGATTCCATTAATAAAGCTAAAGGCTGATGAGAGAGAGAACAGAAAGATCTTAAAACATCTTTCATCTCAGCATCAAAACATCTGTGTTATGTTCATCTCTGTCTGTACAGATACACACCTGTATGTCCTGCAGGTAAATCTTCACCATGCTGATCCTGTCCGTCTCTGACAGCACCTCTATTCGGGTGATGTAGTGAAAGTCTATGATGGTGGAGATCATGTTCAGCTGGTGGTTCAGGATTTGACTGATGCCGTATCTCGCTCCCACCAGCAAACTCACTAATGACTCTCTGTCCTGCAGCTGAACACACACGGCATCCAATCAGAATCACTTAAAATCACACAGATATTATATTATGTATTCATCACAATTATTTTGAGATCTGTTCTTTTTCAGAAGTAATTTAGGAACAGAATGATTTTTAGTTCAATTCAGTTTTGTTAATCTGGATTATACAGGTGATGTGAACAGAACTCCTGCAGTGCAGCTGTGATGCGTCACACTGAATCTACAGCACCACAGCAAAACTAATGATGTTTCAGATGACACAACCAACAACATGAGTTGTTATCTAAACCTCTGTCTAAACCTGTTTTATATAAAGTACTTCATTTCATAGATGTGTGACACAATTTCATCCGGCAAAATATTATCTAACAGAAGTGTTATCATCAGCGGTGACTGGAGATGCAGACGTGGCATCAGTGTCCTGAGGGTTTAGTTTGTTTTTTGAGCTGAATGAAGCAGATGGACTGAATTCTCTCACCAGCATGGTGGCGCTGTAGGTTCTCCCGCTGTATGACATCAGCTCAGCCATCTGGGTCAGATAAGCCAACCGGGCCTGAGACGCTGAAATCACCTGAAAGACAAAGGGTAAGAGAGATTTCTTCAGTCAGAAATAAAAAAAGACATGCCGTTTGAATTCCCACAATGCAATGCTGCATTCACATTTATACATTCGGCTGATGGATCTATCCAAAGCATTTTAAGCTACGCAACAAAATGTGTGTTTAGTTGGAATTAAACTCACAACCTTTGCGTTGCTAACACATTGATCTACCAAGAACGCAAGCAATAATATCAAATAAACACACAGACCTTCTGTCGTGGTTCTAGCAGTGACTGGATCTTCTTCATGTGGTGGTGGATGGCTTTGCGCAGGTCTTTGTCTCTCATGTTTCTCAGCAGCGTGGGAGAGATGAAACTCTCTAAACCAAACTCTTTACTGAGACACACAGACACACACCTGCATTAGAGGGTTGTGTTTGGTTGTGGTGTGTATATATGTGTGTGTTCTTACATAATGCTCTTGACAGATGCTCTGGTGGTTTGTCCACAGCTGGCCATTTTCTCATGCATGTGCAGCGCTGCAAGTCTCAGTGCTGTGTTACATTTCATCTCGACAGCGTAACGTTCCTGCAACACATCTGCCACACTCTACACACACACGCGCACACACACAGTTTCCTTTGTACAGTGTTTGTTTGTATTCCAGCTGTACATGAACCGTATAAACACTGTGCTACCTGTTGGAAGAGATATTCGAACGCCACGGGGTCATCCTGCAGAAGCTCTATCGGCTCTCTGGGAATGAAACAGACTCTGAACAGACACCTGTAGTCATGGGAATCTTTCTTTTGCACCACCTGTATGAGACAAACACACTTATGATGAAATATTACTGTAGATTTGTAATATAACTGAATATTATTTATCTTAATTTTGTTCTTAATGCGATATGAGGTTTCTTAAGAAACGTGTCATTAAACTTTAAACCATAATTGAATCACAGATACAAGAGTTGTTTTAATCGAGTTTCTAAAGTTTAATTTAGCAGCATTACAGCTTGATTTATTTATTGCTCAACATCCGCAGTGATGTGATGAATGTGTGTGTTTTACCTTTTGTATGAGCTCGTCCTCGTGCAGTAACAGCAGTTTAGTGTTGTTGTACTGCTGTTCCAGGACCAGTGAGAAATGCTCGATAGAACGAATGGACAACTTCTCTCTCAGAGTCAACACGATATCCTGAAAACAGAGACGTTTGTCAGACATGATGCGAGACGGACTGAACTGCAGCTGCGCAGTCACAGCTGCAGAGTCTGCGTGAAATAATGTAACTGGAACCTTGACGGTGGTGCTCTTGTGAAATTTGAATGCTTTGGTCTGACCATTCTCCAGGTAAACCTTCAGAACGTTGGGTAGGAAGAGAAGAGAGTTTCCCTGAAAACACATACAGAAAGATGGAATACAATGATGTTTCTGTAGAAGCTGAGATGACGAGGCAGAGTTAATTATGACAGAATTTTTAATTTTGGGTGAACTGATACTGTCTGATGAAGTGACGTGTTCTCACCTGAGTGTGACCGTTCACAACCACCTCTTCTGCAAAGCGCACTTTAACCGGGTTTCTTCTCAGACGTGCTCTCTTCTCTGCCGTGATGAACGATGATTTCGGGTTCTGAGAGGCAGACAGAATCTGATTGATAACTGATATGATATCAGTACAGTAATCAACTACAGTAAGAGCAATCATCTGTACCCACCGACATGTTTCTAAGGATGGTCAGGGTTACAGAATCCCGACATTCCCTGAGCACGGAGCAAAAGATAAATGAATGACATCAGAAGTGAATGTTTGATGTAAAGCTCATGGAACAGAATGATGTTGTTTCAGTCATGTTACCTGATCATGTGATCAACAGCGTCTGCAGAAACATCTTCTACGGCTTTGTTGTTGACTTTCAGGATCTGATCTCCAGGTATGAGCTGACCGTCAGCTGGACCTCCTGCAACCGCACACACACAAACTTTTAATGTTTTCTAAAGAAACCAAGTGATTTTTTTCCACCTTAAATCTCGCCACCATGATGCTTTAACCTTTAACCCTCACGTCTCTAATGTGGTCTGTAGATGTCAACTCACAGTCAGACTGATGTGAGGTTTATTCATATCTGCAGCACAGACGAGTCACATGATGAAGTTGAATAAAATGTGTTGTGTCGGTCTGTTGTTTAGTGTACAGTAAGAGTGTGTCGGCAGTACAGCTTAGAGATGAACGCTGAGATAGTCTGAGCATTTTATTAATCAATCACGGGATGTCTGGAGTGTCTGAATGTGAGTGTCTGTTTGACTCTCTCTCTGTGTCTCTCTCTCTGTGTCTCTCTCTCTCTGTCTCTCTCTCTCTCTGTGTCTCTCTCTCTCTGTGTCTCTCTCTCTCTCTGTGTCTCTCTCTCTCTCTGTGTCTCTCTCTCTCTCTGTGTCTCTCTCTCTCTCTGTGTCTCTCTCTCTCTGTGTCTCTCTCTCTCTGTGTCTCTCTCTCTCTGTGTCTCTCTCTCTCTGTGTGTCTCTCTCTCTCTCTCTGTGTCTCTCTCTCTCTCTCTCTCTCTCTCTGTCTCTCTCTCTCTCTCTGTGTCTCTCTCTCTCTCTGTGTCTCTCTCTCTCTCTCTGTCTCTCTCTCTCTCTCTCTCTCTCTCTGTCTCTCTCTCTCTGTGTCTCTCTCTCTCTGTGTCTCTCTCTCTCTGTGTCTCTCTCTCTCTCTCTCTCTCTCTCTCTCTGTCTCTCTCTCTCTCTGTGTCTCTCTCTCTCTCTCTGTGTCTCTCTCTCTGTGTCTCTCTCTGTGTCTCTCTCTCTGTGTCTCTCTCTCTGTGTCTCTCTCTCTGTGTCTCTCTCTCTCTCTCCCTCTCTCATAATTATGGGCTGTAGGGCTGTAAGGTTTTTCCCTGTGGGCTTTTATCAGCTGTTTCTACTGCAGGAGGGGAGACATCAGCACTGCAGAATGAGTGTGTGTATGTGTGTGCGTGCGTTTTCTAGTGTCCACATCATCACAGCTCAGAGGTGTTGATGCTGTCCAGTTAAGCTACTTTGTTGCTTCAGTTTCAAGTATGTTAACGTGTGTCAGTGTTAAAAAAAGAATAAATGTAATGAGATCATAGCTAGTTTGATAGAGCTTGTGCACCTGCATCATAATGAAATAAATAAAAGGAGCAGGTGGCCACACACACAAACTCACACAATCACACACATACATGCACACTTGAGTTGTTCCTCACAGTTTCACATTGGCTCTGTCACATCAGTTGTGATGTGTAAATTGTAATGTCTGATGCATCAGAGATGGTGTAATAATAGAGACTTCCAGAAACACACTCACACACTGACCACAGACCTCAACCAAACTATTACATTATTACATGTACATTATTTCATTTCTCATAAAATGTCACTCCTGTGAGTTCTTACACAACATTCAATGTGCCATGCTAAGAAACTAATCTGTGCAGCTTTAAAAGCAGATAACCAGATTACTCCTGTGAGACACGTGTGTGTGTGTGTGTTTGTGTGTACCTGGAGTGATGTCCCTGACCAGCAGGGGGTGTTGTGATGAAAGAGTAAAACCATGAGAGTCCAGCACAGCATCTCTGATCACCTCCACTGTTACCTTCACAGGGAAGTTCTGCTGACCCGCATCCGCCGAGCGCAACCTCCTGACTCCCAAAATACGCTCTCTACACGACAGAGAGAGAAAGAGGGAGAGAGCAGGTAAAAGAGAAATAAACCACACGGCTTCAGCAAACGAAGCAGAAAATGAGATAATATCAAAAAGAAACAAACTCCCAAGCTCATCAGAGTTGTTGAATATTTAAAGATTTAATTCTACAGTGTGTGTTTTCAAAGAAAGAAGAGCAAGAGAAAGGTGAGTGAGAGGAGAGAGAGAGAGAGTGAGAGAGAGAGAGAGAGAGAGAGAGAGAGAGAGAGAGAGAGAGAAGAGAGAGAGAGAGAGAGAGAGAGAGAGAGAGAGAGAGAGAGAGAGAGGGAGAGGAGAGAGAGATTACCTGCTGAGAGAGTCTCGAGAGCGACGCAGCCATTTCCCCACCACCTGCTCCACCCGACCGACCCTCCGTGGAGATCGACTCCTGCTCCTCTCTTTCTCCTCCATCTAACTGAGAGAGAGAGATCGTGTCAACAGAGAATTTCACTCAAATGTAAAACAGATATGTAGTAACGAATGAAACACTACATATAGGAGTAACAGTGTTTGTGTGTTTACAGACACACACTGAGTGTCTGATCAATGTCTTTCAGTGTATTTCATCACACTCATGATAATTATATACTAATCTATAGGCCACATGGAAAAGGATAATGTGACCTTTAACCTTTGATCTATGAGTCTGTCCAGATCCTGACTGTTGAGGTGCGGATAATTAAATATCAATAATGAAAGCATATTAATCAACAGTACTGTTATATAATGTGTAACTCCACTAAAGCCAGAATCATACTCAATGTAGGTGTTCTGAGAATAAAATACTCAAACTAAAGGGATTTAAGGTTAAAAGATGAAATCTGTATGAACAACAGTAATTTGCAGAGTTGCAAATTCTTTATCTTAAATCTTGATGGATAAAGTCCCTTCCTACATTATTTTAAAACTACTTAGTGTTTCATGTAAAAAGTTCACAAAAGTAAATACAGTTTTTCATGTGACTTTAAAAGAAAAATCATGTTAAGATGAATGACCTCTATAAATCCACAGCTGTTTTCAGCTCTCATGAGACTGTGACAAACTTCATTAATCCACTGTGTAATTACTGTACTGAATGTGTGTATGTGTGTGTGTGTGTGTGTTGAGGGATTAATACAGTCACAGTGTCACTTCATCATTTGGACTGATCTGGACTGATCCGGGTCTGCAGATGTGAGACGGGCAGATGTCGGCACAGATCACTAGCAGTAGGTGTGTGTGTGTTTCGCAGGATGTATGCTGCAAATTTGACTCTGTGCACGTGTGTGTGTGCTGAGTCAGGTAAGATTTTGCTGTCCTTGTGCAGTCATTATTATGTTGGAGGTGACAGAATGAAGTCTTTTTCATCCATAAATGCATGAGCTCTTGTCTCTCACCACCTGCATAACTGCTGCAACATTAACAGCTCAATCCCACTACACCAGTTCAGTCCAGTACACTAAACATTCCACATTAACACTATTGAACACTACTAATCTACACTATGCTTTGTACATGAACAGTACTTCTCTTTTGCTGTGTAATTGTAAGATCATTCTGTAGGACAGCAATATATGAGGATGTCTATTTCACCCTTGGCATACGAGGAGAATGATAATAAACTTCATTTGACTTTTACGCAGTCTGGCCCTGTGGCTGCAGTATCAGCAGCGCTGATCTCTCTTCTTTAATACATCACTAGAAAACTTCCAGACGTCGTTTCATTTCCTTCTCATATCCTACAGCCACCGGACACAAATAAAAGATGCTTATAGTAATCTTGATGTCCAGGACTAAAGAAACATCTCAGCTCTGTTCTTCCAAATAAGAAGCGATTTTTCCAAAGACTAATAAGTTACGGATGCATCATCAATGCTTTTAGAAGAGATTACTGTGTATTTATAGTTCTTTAATTTTAGTGTTAGTTTTGTTAGTGGTCTCAGTATAGTGATGAGACTCACATGAAAGATACTAAATCAGATTGAGTGAATAACTGCAGTCAGTCGAAGCATTTAACACATGAAGACACTTACAGTAACAAGCATCTTATGTTATAATCCATTATCAGAGCTCTCAGCTGTAAGTTATTCTCACTGTTATAAAGTATTGAGCCACAGCGCCTGACGCTTTTATAAATTAACAAAGTGTACTTTAATATAATTATAATTTTAATGCCTGCAACGCTGCTTTTCATCCAAAAATAAAAAGTATTTAAAAATGTTATAATTCAATGTGTTTATAAATGTCTTCTGAAGCAAAGCTAAACGTCTCTAAGAGAAAATGTCTGACCTGAACCAAAACAAATCCATACAAATTCTGCAACTTATTGGTATTTCAACATTTTTAATGCCTAAATATTGCGAACAATGACATGAAAACAAATGCACATTTGTGAATGAAATGAGAAACGGCGTTTCCGGTGAGCCGCAGCATCACTCCCTCACTCTGACCGTCTGCTCCAGGTCATCTGTAACCAGCGGAAAGCTGTTTTCAGCTCTGTACCACCTCAAACCAGCTATTAATGTCGCCTACAGTAACTCTACACCCTCTTTCTACGTCTGCACCAACCCCCATTCGCCTTCAGACACATAACATCTACAGCTGGCTATATAAAGAGCAGGACGGGTGCGAGGGAAGACCGCTTAACGTCTCGCTTATACTTCCTCTAAATCATGTTCTAGAGCCATTAGAGAAAGAAACACTCTTCACATGTAACTGTAATCTTCCCTTGAGTTTGATCACTTTATAATGCTCAGAGATGTGTGCATTAGTGTTTATTATACATGCTTGAGTGCTTCACACTTCTGCTCGACTGAACTGAATCATAAAATGTGATTGTGACCCACTGCACTCGGAAGATGACCTAAATGTATGTTGACTAGATAGACAGCGACATTACTGAACAGGAATGCTGACTTTAATACCACCTGAGGGGGCAATTTTAGGTTTCATATTTTTTACAGCAAAATGAAAAACAACATGCAATGTGCTTGACTTGACCTTACGTTTCCAATGTGACACATGATAAGCCACAGTTTAAATCATAGATATGTGTACATAGATGCATCAATGGCTGTTTCTATAGGCTGCCATATGCAAGTCGTCAGCCATATTGGAACAGTCAAAGCCGATCTGTAAACATTTAAGAACAAGATGACTGTGTGTCTGCAACTGTAGTTATACAAATGTATGAATATCTATTGTTACATGCTGCTGTGTAGACAGAAACATTCTGATTTTAAAACTGTTGACTGTTCAAAGATGGCGGATATGTCACGTATATGTGGCATTTATGTATTCATATCTATGAATACATACATATCTATGAATATCTATTAACATCTCTTGCTCTCCTAATACAGTAAAATCATTCAGATGAGACATGAGCAATACAACTACATTATTCTAAAAACCCTGCAGAGACAGAACAACTATAAGTCTTTGATATGAATGTCTGAATGAATCAAAGGCCGTCAAAATCCATGTGGGAACAAAAACTTGTGTGAATAAAACAAAACTCTAGCAGTTACACCTGTATGACGGTATGTCTACAGGATCTGTGATGTGGTTTTTATCTCACCTGGACGTAACTTGTGTCCTAAAAGCTCCAGAATGCAGAAATGGCAGCGTGTGATTGGATGTCACATCTCTTGTGTGGATTGGATGAGCGGTGGTGATGACAGGCCCTCACAACCATCAAGACCAGTAAAAACAGATCTGATGGAAAATAAAATTAGAGTTTAATATAAGTATATGCAGTATTTCATCAAACATTTTACCTGCATTCAGTAAAACATTTACATTTAAGCATTAATCAAACATTTTTAGTCAAAGTGATGTACAAAAATGAGTAAAACATTAGGAGGAAACAGTATGAGAAGTGACATGACATATATGACACACACACACACATCCAGCCAGTGTTTATGTTTTAACATTTTTGAAAATGTACAGATACAGTTATATTTTCTTTGACTTTCACACACCTGGCCTGTGTCTGAATCAGCGAATAAATCTCCATTTCCACACTAATCCTAATAGATTAATCCATTTCTGTTCTGAGCCTATTTTCAGTACAGTAATGCGTAATGCCTATCCATCCCACGCTTTATTATCATTTCAGTGAAGCTCGCTGTGACTGTCCTCAAACTCTGCATCCATGCGTCACATACGCCGACTTCCTAAAACATCTGCATGTTCTGTGATGTCATCTCTCCCCTGACTGTGACTCTCTCTCTCTCTCTCCGGGGGTCGGTCTGGACATTTCACATGCTCTTGTGGAGGTCCCCTCCTCATGTCTCATGCTCTAAAGACTTATGTGTATTGTGCTGCTTTTGACTAACTAGATTACACCAACTGCAACGCACATGAATAATGAATCACAATAATGCAGCTGCTGTATGTGAGCAAGACTGAGAGAAAGAGAAAGACACAGACAGAGAAAGAGAGAGAGAATAAATTAATAAATCTTATTAAATATACATGCTTTACACTTACAGTGTGTCTTTACAGACAAATTCATTGTAATTTCTGTTCAACACTATTAAAATGTTAAAGAACTGACTTTAAAATGCAATTAATCTAATATTTAAGCAATAGTTCATTAATGCACTAGTTCTAAAATACAGTACGTTCATAAAAGTTTTTATAAATTATTGCAAAGAGAATATTGCCAAAACAATTAGATTCACATCAACAATAAGCAGCACAAAAACTGTGTCTCTGTATTTGTATTGTACATAACTATGATTATATACTGTTTATTCACTTCATGCTATTGAACATTATTGTATTGTATTCACTTCATGCTATTATTTATTTCATTTAGTTATTTAACTACTGTTTTAAAAAAAACAGACAATGTTGATATTTGATAATAATTCATATAAATAAGGACGTCACCTTTTATATAAAAACTCTTCCTCTGGGTGTGCAGAGAAGGTGTGACTATAAAATATTGTACCCAAAGAAGCCAGATACACAAGTTGTTTTCAGCAGGACAGATCTGAACAGCAGTGTATACAGGGCAGACGGGTGAGAATCATACAGAACGGAGGGAAATGGGTGTGAAGGGTGTGAAAAACAGCTGCTTCACTTCTATTTATTTTCTATGAGCGCCGCAGAGACGACAGTCACTCGCCGCAATACAGCAGAAATCTTACTCAGCAACAAGCAGTCAATGAGAAACGGCCAATAAACGGGATGAGAACCTCCATCGCAGGAGTTTCATCACAGCTCGACTTTACAAAAACACTATACACTGTTTGTTTCAGCTTATCTAAAAGCTGGTGTGGTTTTTAATCATCCTGTGGGAATGTGCTGTGGTGACTGTATTATTATCTGAATGATAACTGGACTCCAGAGAATCAATAATGATCTGTGTCTTCATACATATCAGTTTGTCAGAGAGAGAGAAATCAATATAAATCAATTATTAGAAAAATCAAGCATGAAGCTCGACCCCTAAACCTGACATTTGACATTCATACTAACAAGTACAAATGAGATTACACAATGTTTTTTAATTAGTATGTGTGTCCCCTGGGATCGAACCCTTTGATTAATGCTCTACCAATTGAGCTACAGGAACACACACAAACCTCAGAACAATCTCTGTCCATCTGGACACTCTTAGTCTCTTTTTGTCATCGGCTAAAAGTGAGTAGTGAACCCGAGCTGATGGTGAAACTGCTTTTACATTGTATTTGTCTCAGCTGACACACCGCTGTACCTGACCGTCTCTCTCTCACTGAATGTTCTGGTCCAATTTAAACTGAGTACAAGGCAAGTAAAACAAGACCAGATTAAGTCAAGATGATGACAAAAGCAAGATCTAAACTTGGATCTGTGCTTTAGTCTACATTTTTAAGAGGCAACATACATTTTTAGGATTTCTGTGAATTAAAAAACACAAAAACAGAAACAATAATACCAACAAATTAAGAAAAGATGACTAATTAAAAAAAAAATAGAAAAATAAAAAATAGTTATTTTATTTTAATTTTCATGTGTTATTTATAAGGAATATGGACTGTTATGGATGTCACATCACTTTAACAAATACAGAACAAAATAACAAAATAACAAATGCTTAAAAAACTTTAAAAGACGAGCTATCAGTATGATAACAACCTTTAAGAAAAACTTTATTTTTTCATGGTAAGATTGACATTTGTATGCATTTTCCCATATAAGAACAACTGTTTATTGCCAAGGAAGTTCGGCCAAAAATATTTAGTCTGTTCAGAGGAGCGTATACTATGTCTGACTCTTTTTCAATAGTGTCGTTTGTGCATGAGCGACTGTAAAAAACTCTGAACAGAATGAAGCTATTAACCGCATGCCCTGCAGGTCTAAATGCTGCTGAATTGTAGAGATTCCACTGAGATTTCTAACATTTCACATTCCTGAAGATGTGTGCACGTACACATATATTGTAATACATCATTATATTAGCCGTTCTCTGGTGCACCAGAATAATGCAATAAAATGTTCTTAAAGCAAGACTTCACTTCTGTTTTTAATGCACCATGCAGAGATGTACTGCTGTTCATAGCTTTAGTTTCGGGCCGTAACTAGGTCACATTTGTTTTAACCAAAACACGTTTTAACTAACAGCCAAATAAGCAGATCCGATGCAGTATAATGGTGTTTCCTCTGCTTTGTCTGTGCCAGTCACCGATTTGTTGAGTTTGTTGAAAATGAATCCGTGTTTCCTCTTTAACTTTTATTAAATGGTCCTTCTCTCTGTTCTGTCTGTCAGAGCGGTCCATTAACATAATAAAAGAAAGACCCTTTTGTGTAACCTCTCAATTCAATTCCATTGGCCACGGCAACCGAGGAGTTCCCAGCATGCTCCTAAATCTAGTCACCATTTAGAGATTACTACTGGACATTTATTAACCACCTGCATCTGGTGCTTACAGAATATAAGCATTGATAAAATGACATGCTTCATAATGTATGTTCATCTGTCTCTTACCCACAGATTACTATCTATACAAGCAAAGAGTGACACATGATCTGATGAAGTACACTCTTAAAAATAAAAGTGCTTCACAGAAGACCTAATTAACAATGAATTTGTTCAACATCCAAAACCTTTCTGTTTTACTAAAGATTCTTAGTAGTGGAAAAATTTCTTTGGATTATACAAATGTGAAAAGAAATGGTGTTTTATAGATCTTTATCAGATTTCACAGCTTATTATTTGTCTGCACAGTCAGACATTTCAAAAATACAAATAAACCGGATAATATTGAAGTAATCAGTCTGAAGGGCCCGTTTCAGTATTTAGTTGCTTATACTATACTATCAGTCGCAATAACAGGCAAATCTTTTCATGGGATACAACCAGAGAACGTTCACAGAAACACACAAACACACTCATGAATAATCATGTTCTCAGCTCTACACTTCATGACATATTGAGATCATCTGTCTAATGCACATGACCATGTGTGCCATCCATGTGTTCACTGCAATCATGTAAAATCATGTAAAAAAAAAAAGAGCTCATGTAAAAAGATCTAAAAGCAGGAATGGGGCACAAAGTCCTGTTCTGTGTACATGATGTGCTCCAGAAGCCAAAAACAGACAGAGTCAGAGAGAGAGAGAGAGAGAGAGAGAGAGAGAGAGAGAGAGAGAGAGAGAGAGAGAGAGAGATGCCACACCTCGCTTATTCAGAAAGCCAGCAGCAGCTCTAACATTATAATGCAACAAAATCACATGTTGTGTAAGATTTATAAACTCAGTCTTTCATTTATTTGCACGACACATGTGCAGTCTAACCCCATACACACCCCAAAACCAACACAAAAGCCACAGAGCGTCGCGTCAACAGCGCGTCGCGTCAACAGCGCGACTCAAGATTCACCAGCGCTCGCTGAACAATAGTAAACACACACTCCGAGTCATTCTGGCGAATCGGTTCGTTTGAACGGTCAACTTCAACACATCATTTTAAAGCGATTCGCCTAAACGTACGTGGGCACAAAGTGTTTTTATGATTTTAATAGTGTACCGTATTAAATAATGTTCTGTTTAATATTGTTCTGTATTTAACACCTAAATAACGTGCTAGGGTAAAAATACCTGTGTGGCAGTGCACTTCCTTCAGTCCTGCATAGTTTTGACCCTTACAAGGAAACAAATATTTCACGTGTCACGCACACGCATAACCACAACATATCCTGTTCATTTAAGCAATTTACCCATTCCTATCTAAAGCGCAAAGAATCGTTCTTAGTAACAACGTTCACAATATTCAAAGAACCATCAGCTGATGACTTGATTCACTTCGAAACGAAACGATTCAGAAGAACAATTCGCGTGCAAATCACTAAAATACAGCACAGCGCATAGACGCAACCACTATTCTGAACAGCCTTTAAACAAAATCATTAGACAGCTATGATAATCGGTCTAAAATACACAAAACGTCTACAATGCATATTATAATAACCGCACAGTGAATTATACATGTCTGTTCTGATATCCAGAATGACCTACATACACCGAACCCACTGGATTTCCTCAAATCAATGTGTTGCACAGATTTCCATACGAGTCAAAATACATTAGAGACAGCAAGTTTTGACTGTAAATAAGAAAAAAGTCAATCTTTTGTTAGCTCACCATTTAATCTTAATCCGATTTAAATCTGCACGGACGCGCAGCGCAATGAATGAAACGCGCTGAAACAGAAACCCAGACAAAATCATCCGATCAAACACTGATTCTTAAAAAAAAAACATGAAACAATACATATCTCCATACATTCAATAAACACGCAGAAGAACAAGAGAGCCAGACAGCAGACTGCACCCACCTCGTGGTTTGAAAGGACACCGGTCCGGTCCGCTCGGGTCCGGGGGTGTGGATCGGTGCGCTTCACTGCTGCTGGTTCAGTTCGGATGAGACGCGCAGGTTTCTTTGTGTCCGGCGGGATGGACAGCTGGATGCAGGGTGATGCTGGAGGCCCGTGCTGGATGCTGTCAGGACATGGACCAGCAGCTCTCATCTCAAGCGCTTCATCTCCCAGACTCTCTCTTCGGCCACTCCGCCCCTCCCTCCCTCTCCCACAAAAAGAACAATTCTCTTGAATCGACTCTCTTTAGTGATTCATTTGAATCAATTTTAAATGCGCATGCAAAACACACGACGCATTATTTATTATAATATTTACTTGTCTACACCGAACCGAAAGAAAATAATAGATTTTTTAAATGTAATGTACTGGACAGTATCATGGCACAACTATAAAAAACATTCCATAAACTTAAAATACTGGTATTAGTATCAAAACCAGCATCATATATTATCATATTGGCTTTAATAGTACTTAATGGAGAAATATTGGATAAATAAATTCGTCTTATTTAAACGAGCCATCCGAACAAACGATTCACTTAAATGAATCGTACTTCAGTCTCATCCTTCCATCCGTCCCCGTCTGCCCCCCTCAGGGTCCTCCTGCAAGGTCAACCACAGGGGGAAAAAAGGAAATTAAAAGACTGTAGAAAAAAGAAACGAATGCAATACAACACAGTACAGAAACGCAATGATATTTATATGGAAAAGCCTTTCGTTTTGTAACAGCACTAGCTGTCTACATTAAATCTTTTGTGTGCTTACTGGACGGATATGTTATTTTACTGAAAGGGCTAACGTCTACTCAAGTGTATTATCTTTAATATATATATATATATATATATATATATATATATATATATATACCTAATATTTTATCTTCTGGTGTTTAAATATCTTCATTCACATAACACGCTGCTTACATATTTTAGGCGCGTGCGCCTGCGCTGTACCGGTCGCCATATATAGGCAGCGACACCGTCCCGGAAGTTTAACGTCTGCGCACATGACCGGACGTCGATCACATGATTCAGTGTTTTTAAAGAAAACGAGTGTCCATTCACCCAGACGAGTGTGAATTATAACATAACTGTAAGTAAAGGATCATATCTTATCATTATTATACAGCTATACAATCATGATTATTCTTCTGTAATGAGTAAGTTAGCATTAGTAAATGCAGCAGTTAGTGTGTAAAGCAGGAGGATTTCATATTATTTTAAGTTCACACAAATAAAATATCAGACAGTTGCAATAATATGCATTATTTACTGATATAGTGATTATAAACTTGATATACTGCATTTGATCATTTTAAAGCTGATGTTCTTGTTATTTTGTTTCTTACTGGATGTCTTTGGCTTTGCTGGAAAATCTGGATGATCAATTGTGGTCAATGCAGTATTGATGTGTATTTATTTTTACTCTTCTTTAGAGTTACAGCTATCTGCAGTCATGAGACTTGTGATTCTGGATGATTATGATCTGGCCAGTGAATGGGCTGCAAAATATATCTGCAACCGGATCGTCCAGTTCAAACCCAGTGCTGACCGTTACTTTACTTTAGGACTCCCAACAGGTAAAAACATATCTTTTCCTTCTCCTACAAAATCAATCCTGATTTAAGCATGACCAGCAGGGTTGCAAACTGTCTTACGTTGACTTAAATATATAATCTAATTACAGGTAGCACACCCCTCGGCTGCTATAAGAAACTGATCGAGTATCACAAAAATGGAGACCTGTCCTTTAAATATGTCAAGACCTTTAACATGGATGAGTATGTAGGTGAGGAGTGCTGAGTTTGCAAGACCTTCACAAACTCTCTCAAAATACTGCAGAATAAAAGCTGCTGATGCAGCAGATCAGATGGATTACAACACTACTCTCACACACACCTGCTCTGACTATATAATATAACACCATAATATACAAAACTTCAGAATTTCAGAAAATGACACATGCTCCAAATAGCAAAATCTCATGAAACATGCAAGCTATTTTTCACCCCAAAATCAAAAGACATCAACACAGAACCACTCTTTACCATGGTAATTCTTTGACCCTGCAGGTTTGCCCAGAGATCACCCGGAAAGCTATCACTCCTACATGTGGAATAACTTCTTCAAACATGTCGACATTGAGCCTCAGCACACTCACATACTGGATGGCAACGCCACTGACCTGCAGGTTGAATGTGATGCTTTTGAGCAGAAGATTGCAGACGCTGGAGGAATAGAGCTGTTTATGGGAGGTGTGTTTAATAAATCACACACTATAAACCGGTTTATCAGATGCAGATTAATAGAGAAGCATTAGGAACAGTGTACTGTAATGTATGACTGCACATCAAGCAGTTCAGACTAAACTTCAATTAAATATTCATGATCCTGTTTTTCATTTTTAATGGATCTTTAAACTAAACAACAAGAACAGAACCCAGATTCAAACCTGTCTATCCAAGGTCCATCATGTTTCCTACATCACAGCACTGACAGATCTTTGCATTTTGTTTCCTCAGGTATTGGTCCGGATGGTCACATCGCCTTCAATGAGCCCGGCTCAAGTCTCGTGTCCAGAACCAGAGTAAAGACCCTGGCCAAAGACACCATTGTGGCCAATGCCCGTTTCTTTGGGAACGACCTTTCAAAAGTGCCCACCATGACCCTCACTGTAGGAGTGGGTACAGTGATGGACGCGAGAGAGGTAAATAAAACACAGAGATGATGTGAATGTATTTACACAGGAATCACATTACAGAAAACAACGCTCAAAGTTAGGGTGGTTGATTTTCATGCACAACGAGCCGAAAAAGTCATTTGTGACATTGTTTTCATGATATTTAAGCTCCTTTTCTCATTTAAATAATCATTGTTGTAATGCTTGTAAAAATTTTACTTCTTATTCTCAAAAAGGGGTTCCCATGAAAATAATACTTAGTGCAACAAAATGTTCATAAAACACATTTCCTCAAATTGTGTTAAGCTTTCTTCTCATTATCACACAGAATATTAGGACACACTACCTGATCCACATTAACACATGCTTCGTTGGCTTCATACGGCAGAACTGAAGACTGTTTTGTGGTTTTGATAACAATCAACATTCTGTAACCGTAACTGAAAGAAACACAACATCTTTTGTTCTGCACTAAAGTTTCTATAGTGTCTTTGTGATAACAGCGTCTTCCTCATTTGTTTCCGCTTGAGCAAACTTTTGTCATCCACAATTTATGAATGTGTTAATGGTTTATTCAGTAACAGACCTACTCTGTTATATTCTGAGAGGATGATTGTGTGGGAAATACAAACATTAACATACCTGAATATTTCCATGGATAGGATTGTGGAGATGTTTTTGGCGTCGCTTGATTTTGTCGACATCACATGATCATCATGCAAGACTGCAGAACAATACAGAATATTAGCAGAATGTTTCCTCATACCTTTTTCTGTTACTTGCAATGCCAATTTTCCAGTTAAATAAAGACTGTTTACCTGCAAAATCACTTCAGACTGAACTTATCTTCATTTCTACTGTAGGTGATGATTCTGATCACAGGAGCTCATAAGGCTTTTGCTCTGTATAAAGCCATCGAGGAGGGTGTGAATCACATGTGGACTGTATCAGCCTTCCAGCAACATCCAAGAACCATTTTCATTTGTGATGAAGATGCCACGCTGGAGCTCAGAGTCAAAACTGTCAAGTATTTTAAAGGTATGTGACATTAAAAAAGATCACTATCAACTTTCTGTGCAAAAAAAGATGCAAGAAGAGAAAGTGTTTAACTCGTTTTATAGCATTTATTTCCTCATTGATAATGTTGGTTTGCTTCACGTTGTGCCTAACAATGTTGGTGTTATTCTGCTTTAAGCATTGGTTTAGTCTGAAGGTCAATGTTCGTTTTCAGAAAGCAGGTTCAGGACAGACATTAAACCTGTCTGGAACGTCCATCAGAAGAGCTTTTCTCAGACACAAGACCCGTCCAGTATTAGGGGGTTTGCTCTTTCCTGAGGCTTTATTCTGATGGTTTTTCTGTCCTGCAGGCCTGATGCACGTTCACAATCAGCTTGTTGAACCGAAGATGAGCATGAAGAACTACAAGGACTGAACATCTGAATGAAAATGACAGCATCAGTATGAACTGGCGTCAGGGACCACAGCAGTTTTCAATGATCTTTCCTCATGCCAGTTTAACAGTGTCTGTGTAGATGAAACAAACTTTATCTATGACTGCATTTCACACAGTCAGTGTTAGATTAAATCCACACAGACACTCATCTCTCAGATCAACGCTACCATTAATAGATCATCTGTTACAGCACCTCCCTTTCATTGTACTAAAGATTAAATCAGAAAACATTTTTCATATAGGTCAACACTTCAAGTGTCTATTTTTACAAACGTCATTGGCTCATTTTTTTAACAAGACATACTATGTTTTTGTTTGGCTGTTACATACTCCTAACCATGCTGAGATCCATTTTTACTATCCGTTTTATCACTTTATTCTCTATGCTGGATTATCTTTATATTCTTGTAACGTCAAGTATAACTGTTAAAGTTTCACTATTTCTTCTTCACATTTGTTCTCTTAACAACTTGCTTGTTTAAATGTGATTTTTTTTTCTTTTGTAAAGAGCAGTCTTACACATATTCATGTTATACATTTATTTACAATCTGTGTGAACTGACTGTTAAGTTTTACACTCCAAATAATTTTTTCCTGTTTTTCTTTACTTGATCAAGAATGTACAATAAATGAAACAATTTCATTTTATGACTCAAATATTACAATGTTTGCTTTAAATGCTTAATGGGCCAAAAACCTCAAATCCTCAGCAAACCACCTAGACTGTGTTTAATTACAGTCTTTGCAAAACCAGCGTATTGTAATGCAAACGGTGCTGACACACACTTCAGCATCAGCTCTGAATGTCTCCAGTGAAAACACTGACGCTTGCAGTCTGTGAATGTTCTCCTGGAGAACACTGCTGTCCTCTCAACATCATGAAGATTAATTCTTTCAATCCGCTTCAAGTACCCAGAATCATTTCACTTAATTATATTACTCCATATATCTACAATTCAAGCCCAGAGACTCGGACGGCTTTTATGATTACATTCCAGATGGATCTACTTCCGTTTAAGAACGTTGATGAAAGCGTCTTTGGGAACGTCGATGTTTCCAATGCGACGCATTTTCTTCTTTCCTTCGGCTTGCTTCTTTAACAGTTTCATTTTCCGTGTAATGTCACCTCCATACTGTAATACATAAACAAAATCAACATAAGCACAGTCCACATAAATCTTCAGATGTTCAAGAAGACTTCTGATACTCACACATTTCGCTAGAACATTCTTTCTGTACGCTTTGATACTATAAGAGAGAGACGTTTACAGGGAGTTGAAGTTTGTTTTCTGGGTATCGTGTACTTGATTTTAATGTCTTGACTCACGTTTCTCTGGCGATGATTTTGCTGCCGATAGCCGCCTGTACTGCGATCTCAAACATCTGTCGAGGGATGAACTCCTTTAGCCGTTCACATATGGCTTTACCAACACTGTACGCTCGCTCTCTAAACACACCCACACAAAATGTATGCATTTTCATTGTAATCTAAAAATTGCTGTTTAAACCTAAAAAACTTGCCAAAAAGACATTTGTTACCAGTTTTATTAGATATTCATTTAAATACTATATATATTTATGTTTCATATAAAGCTTTACTTGTGAACAATAGTTGCGAGTTCCTCCACAGACTGTCCGTTCAGCAGAAAGTCAATTTTGATCAGTTCAGCTGGTTCATAACCTGCATCTTCGTAATCAAAACTAGAGCAAGAAAAGAGCATGAAGATAAAATCTGCAGGAGATCTCTGATGTGCCCTGATCTACTTGAACCATCTATCGTGACAATCTTACCTGGCGTATCCTGATGACATTGACTTGAGCTGGTCATAAAAGTCCACCACGACCTCATTCAGAGGAAAGACGTACTTCATCATTACCCGATGGTCATCGATGTAGAACATGTTCTTCTGAATGGCCCTGCGGCTCTGTGGAGAATTACATTGTCAATGAAGATCATTAAGTATGAAAAGACTGAGATTGAGATCAGCCAGAAAGATGACTGATGTACAGTAAATGTTACCTGACACAGACTCATGATCTTCCCGGTGAAGTCATCCGGAGCGATGATAGTTCCCATCACCATGGGTTCCAGATACTGCATGACCTGTGACCTCTCAGGGAACTGAGCGGGGTTGATGATAATGATCTCATCTGAACCGTGCTCCTACACAACAAACTCAGTTATGTGTTTGCTAAAGTTTGCAATTGTTAGTGTGGTTGCCAAGTTCAACATCATAACATTTTCCGTACAAAGCTCAGGTTTCTACTTCAAGGTACATCTTTGTTTTATCATTCACTTATCAGAAGTTCAGATGTGAAATTAGCGTAGTGGGATTGAAGGGTTTTGGAGTCTCACCTTTATGAGTTTAGCAGATGATAAAACAGCTTTGTACGGTACGGTAGGAGCTGTGATGATAACAGATGCGTTATATTCCTGCTCTAACCGCTGGTTAAACACCTCCATGTGTAACAGACCCAAAAACCCCAACCTGATACAGACACACACACGTCAACAACAATGAACTCACAATAACACCATTAAATAATAACAGCGTGTGTGTGTACCTCCATCCAGCTCCGAGCGCCAGGCTGCTGTCTCTCTGTACCGTCACACTGGAGTCATTAAGCGTCAGTTTCTCCACCGCGCTGCGCAGTGCGCTGTATTCTGATTGGTCCACAGGATACATGCCTAAAGAAAACATTTTCAAGCTTTATTATACATGAATCTGTAAACTACACTACACAAAATCATATTCTGACATTTCTTGTTTTCCAACACAATTATCTAAACATCTTTAAAACAAGATGAGAAACAAAAGCACAGTTTTTTTTGTTTAAAACAAGAAAAAGCTAAACAATTAACTAAGAAATGAAGTTTATGCTTACAAATATCTGTCAATATGAAAAAAAAGACCAAAACATTTACAAAGTGTTTTGTAAAAATCTCCAGCAGGGAGTTATTGTGTTAAACCTTCCTGTACTACACAGAGGTTTTCAGCTCAGCGTGAGAGAACACAAGCACACACCTGCGAACACCATTGCTTTAGCTGGTTTAAAACCCGGCAGCGCCTCCACAGGCTGTTTATAAAGATAAAGTGTGTCTCCAATCTGAGCTTCCTTCACCTCCTTCATCCCTGCTATGACATAACCCACCTGCCCGGCATACCTGAGGACAAAGGTCAAAGGTTAAGTCAGTGTAGATGACAGGGGTCATGTCTGAATGTCAAGTTGTGTTCAGAGTCAACAGTCATGAGCATTCTGTTCACATGTTATTGGTGTAAAGAATACATACAACTAAGATTTCTAAGATTTTTTTTTTTATATCTTAGGGTCTTTTTATATGTAAGGGCTTAGGTTCTATATCTGTGGTGCATTAAAAGTATTTATCAGGTAAAAGGTTTTACAGTCTATCTGTCAGGTGAATGTGAATGAGACGCTCACAGAGTTTCTGTAGGGTGTTCGTCAGGTCTCAGGATGCCCAGCTCATTGACCTCATATGTTTTTCCCAAGTGGGCAGAGACGATTTTATCCCCTCTGGAGACACGTCCACCAAACAGAGCGACACTGGCCACGACTCCTCTGTAATGATCGAAGGTGGAATCAAAGACGAGGGCTTTAAACGGATCATCCACTTGCGCTGATGGCCTGAATGAGACGGGAAAACACATCTATTTTACATCATTACAGATGTTTAGTACAGTTATATATGTTATAAGCCATGTCTTGCAGGTGCAAATGTCAACAACATACTGCCTAAAGATAAAAGTATTTGAGTCTTGTGAGATCACCTGACAGGAATGTATCAGAACAGGTTGTGAAACACACGTCATCAAAAACCCGAAAAAACAACCCGAAAAAACAACCCGGAAAAACAACCCGAAAAAACAACCCGAAAAAACAGACTCAAAGGATAGAGCGAAAGCATTAGAGAGTATAAACTTCAAACAAAGACCAAGACACTTAACACACAGACAAAAACCATGGCACATCAAAACCTCAGACGCGCACTCAAGAGACCAATGATTGATTACAGAGTAAACAAAGACCAACCAGCCCGTAAAAAACAAAGAGTTGATGAAAATGAGATGTGTATGGACTGGGAGCCTGTTGTAAATGAGGAGGAGCCAATGGACTGGGAGCCTGTTGTAAATGAGGAGGAGCCAATGGACTGGGAGCCTGTTGTAAATGAGGAGGAGCCAATGGACTGGGAGCCTGTTGTAAATGAGGAGGAGCCAATGGACTGTGAGCCTGTTGTAAATGAAGAGTCTGTGAACTGGGATGGAGGATTTGTTGAAAAGGAGGAGCCAATGGACTGGGAAAATGAAATGCTCAGAGCTTCCGTGTCCTTTCACTCTCTCCTGTTGAATTCAGTATGCTCGCTCACCCGACAGTTTGATTTGACTCCACTGATCATATGTACACATGAAAATATAATTGTAATTAAAGACTAAAAATACACAGATTAATAAATATACATTAAATATTTATCATTTTTGCTTTATTGTGCTCATTATAAATAAAAACTGCTGTATATTTTTATGATCTTAAAAACTTTAAATAGTTTCTGCACTCAGAGAATAAATGACGAGTGAATAGCGCCATCTAGTGACCATACAGCAGTAAATCCTCTAACGTGTGACGTTACATTGTAGCAAAGTCCGTTTACTGAAGTCGGGCCACTTCACTGTCATGTTTGCAAAGTCTCATAAGAGAACTTGATTTATTTGAAGAGGAATGAAATGACCCCTACTTACTCTTTTATTTATTTATTTTTTAATTTTCCTATCTTTCTCAGAATGTATGTATTACACTTTATTTTACTGGTACTTTTCATCTGTTTTGTCTGATATATGCCTTGCTTGTTTTCAGCATTTTTTTATTTATCAGTGCCATTGTTTATGTATATTATGTTCAATATGTTCAATAAAAAGAAAAAAAAAGAAATTTAAATTCAGAAATTACAAAAAAAATGTTTGCGAAGTCTCCGGGCAGCTATTTCAGTCATAGCAAGACAACAGGCCCATCTATGTGAAAGGGCCGATATTTCTACAATCGCTTGCTAAAATCATAATCAAATTACATATTTCCGACCAACAATTAAAACCTGACATTAACTGTATCATAAACTTTGTTTATTAACTTCAAATTGCGCAATAAAGCACCTTTTCGAGATCGCTTCAGCTACTGCGCATGTGCACAGCCTCCGTAAACAGCCCCACCCCAGAGAAACTTCAGTAATGGCAGTGGCGCATCTTGTTAATATTAATTATCTTTGACTGTTGCTTATGAATCACTGTGCTGTCACTCTAACTCTACTTATCATCCTCTTGAAACAGATTAAATCTGCACTTTAAGTGTCAAACCTGCTGAAACACTAATCTAAGAAACTATTAGAGAAGTTCTATTGGATTAAATGGTTATAATAGGAATTGTATTGGTTTTAATGAAGACTTTAATGGTTTCTGTGAGTCTCTACTGGTAGTGTTGGGCTCTGTCAGTGGGATGGTTTCTAAACTAATAAAACACCATTAAATCCCACTGGAATAAGACCCAAAACGCACTACATGAAGAGATTTTGTAATGGTTTTAATTGTAAACATATAAGAATTTGGATTGTGTATCTTTTGTCAGATGTCTTGTAAAGTCTCTAAGAACACAGTAACACACAGTACAGAAACAGCCGATGACTGTAATACTCACGGAGGAATCCGTGTCACCACCGCCTGGAGAACTCGGTCCACATTTGTACCCAGTTTTGCAGAGATCTATAGAGAAAAGTCACCACAATCACAGGACACAACACAAGAAACAGAGAGAAACAATGACAAACATTTCAATAAAAAACAGTACTTTTAACAAGTTTGTAACAAACTCACCCTGATACACTCCTCATTTGGTATGTCAAAGACCTTTTCAATCTGTTTTTCCACTCGCTCTGGATCAGCATTTTTCAAATCAATCTAGTACAAAAATAACATTATAATTTCAAATGAATAAGAATAGCCTTTCAGAAAGATAAGAAGTTCTCACAGAGGCATCTACCTTGTTTATCACAGGAATGATTGTTAGTTGAGCTTCAAATGCCAGATAGAAATTGGCAACTGTTTGCGCTTGAATCCCCTTTGAATTAGAAAGCAGAAAAATATTTTTTAATAATGTCTGTGAATGTGCTCATATTCTGTTATTAGATTATCATGAATTTTTAATCAAGAATAAAGAATCTGGTAAAAAAAAAATGATTATAGTCAATAGTCAACATTACTGATCAAAGAAACAGGTTGTTATGGAACAGCTTTACATTAGTGATTGACCGTAATGCTTAATTTTACCTGATTTGCATCCACAATAAGCAGAACTCCTTGACAAGCGGAAATGGAGCGTGACACCTCGTAACTGAAGTCCACATGACCCTAAAAACATGACTTTGTTGATTATAAGTCAAACATCTCTGAGAAACAAATGAATGTTTCTTAATATTATCTCAGCTTAAATAAAATTGATATATCAGGCTATAGCCTTCCATACTTAAAAGTAGCATTAAACATATCACACTAGCTCACAACAGAATACTTCACGGTAAATGAGGATTAATATGATAGGTAATGTGTGGTTGGATGTACTGACAGGCGTGTCGATCAGATTGAGCAGGTACGTCTCTCCCTCGTCCTGATAAAATAAAGAAGCAGTCTGAGCTTTAACTGTAATTCCTCTCTCTCTCTCCACCTGAAGCTTATCCAACACCTGCTTGTTATTTGCTGTCTTGGCAATGGCACCTGCAAACAATACAAACAAACAAAGATATCTGGAAACTATTAACAGAAACCGGAGTGTTTGTCATTGTCTTCAAGACCGAAAGAATGGACAAGATTTGTTTATTAAAGTGACAGTGCACCTGTGATCTCCAGCAGTCTGTCTGCTAAAGTGCTTTTGCCATGATCAATATGAGCAATAATGCTGAAGTTTCTGATCCTTTCCACTGGAAACTTTGACATGTCAATACTGTCCTGTGAAATAAAACAATTTAAAGAGACATTGAGAAAAACAAAACCCCCAAAATTCAGGATTTTTATTGCAAACACACTACATTTATGCTATCTACAGTAAAAGCAAACAAAAACTACTGTATCTCACACAGCAAACAAACTTTCACAATCTTATTATTTTATTTTTCATTTGTACAGTGAAGGCTTATTACCAAGTTAATAGTTTTACAGTAGAAAGTATGTGCCATACAATCACATTTAATTACACATCAATTGCTGATGAACCGACACTGAACTCTTGCCTGAATATTGTACACAGATGATTTTAATTTTCATTATGAAAATGAAATCTAATGTACCTGCTCAGATGTTTTAGTGCTAAAGTCTCTTAGACAAGCTCTTCTCATCCATCTGTGGCTGATCACAGCACCCTGACATCTTCTTTTCAAGTGAGATATTTTCATATAAGAACATCGTTTAATAAAGGGCAGAAAGAGCCCGTGAGATCTAAACAGAGACAGATTCGTCATCTCTTCTGCTTTAAAAACATGCTAATTCTATAAAAAACAAAGAATATTTTTGTCTTTGGGTCGCGTGCTGAACATCTTCAACCATCGCAAACATCTATCAAGTATTAGTTCAAAAGACACAAATTCCCAGTTAAAAAGCTGCAGGTTTGAGGTTGTGTAGTAGTTCAGTGTGACAGCTACTGTGAGTCGCCATATTGAATGTGACGTCATCACCACGCACCACGCTTGGAATTGTAGGTAAAGCAGTTTAAAAAGTATAGCCAACGCGATCTGGTGTGGTAAAGTATAGTAATAATTATTTGCGACAAATAAATATATAATAAATATAATGTGTGTGTGATAAATATAATTTATGACAATACTTCACCTGTAAATATTTATTATTATTGATGTTTTGTTTTGAAAGGTTGTATTTCGTTTAAAAATGTGTAATGTTTTATTTTTATTATTTACTTTGTGTCTATGCTTTTTTTAAATGGATGTTGAGCGGTAATTAAATGCTATCTTGTGATATGTAATATGTATAAAAAAACTCAAAGGTTGTATGGTTAAAAAAATGTGAACAGGCACATGACATTATCTTTCTCACAACTAACTTCACATTATGAGCTATTTTAGCAAAGACTTTACACCAGCTGGTGTCAGTAGATGTGTGAAAGTGATTTTAAGTGGATGTAAGAAATCTTGTAGATGAACCACGCGACCGCAGGGATATGACGTCACTCTCAAGAACGCTCCTGCAAAAAGATAAAACCCAGAGGGAGCTGCAGGTTAAATTCATTAACAGTTGATATTAATCACAATTAATAATAAAAAAATCTAAAATAAAACAGTATTGCAATTTTTTGTAAATGCAATGTGCAGTAAATGCAAAAAGAAAAGTTTCCAGTTATTTTATTCACCCGTGATGTCATATATCTGTAGATGACTGAGCTCAGACTCTCCACACAAACTGATTAAACTTGATTTCCTGTAACAGAAAAACTTCACCCCTGAGAGACGCAATGTTTGTGGTTTGGAAAAGGGAGAGAACAGAGAGAGACTGTGTGTCCGAGGGAAAATCCAGCAGAAATAAAATGACAATTTAAAACTTGAATGCATGTTAAGCAAACAGTCATATATCCTTACTGTATTTGTGAAGGGAGCGATTCATTCCTCTGACCATCATCCTCTCTGCAGTACAACACTGCTTTTGTATTTTTAAGATACATCATCATAAGTGAGTTTGGTTAAGTTAAGCTGTGTCCTATTGAGCTAACTGCAGCTGTCTGTCAGAGGTGCTGTTGAAGGCCATTCCAAATAAAATACTGAAGAACTGTTAACAATTTGTACTTAAAAATTGCCAGTTTCTGTTCAGAAACAAACCTTAAAGTGATCACAGCTATTGAACATTTCCACTGTTCCAAACAGCTGTTGTGTGTTAGTGCTGTAGGCTTTTGATATAAGAAAGAAAGAAAGAAAGAAAGAAAGAAAAGCACTGATTGTTGGGTTTTTTCAGTGGCAAAATTGCTAATTATAAATGAATAAAAGTGTCAGCCAAACAATAGCTACATTCAGCAACATTCATTAATGCCTTAAAGTCTTTTTGATGCATTTGTGTGTTGTTAAAGTAGGGCAGTGAAACATAAATACTACATTAATCTTCTAAAATTAGCCTGATGAGAGCCAGCACACTGTTTTAATTATAGTGGAAAGATCAAGGCATCGGGGCCAATTAAATAATCTGCACAAACAGAATAACACAGTGGGACTGTACACAGAGAGATTAATGGAATGAGGTCAGGAGACACAGCAGATAAGCAGCATTAATGTGCTTCTGTTTACTGCTGGACCTGTTCATTCACCACACACAACAGCAGTGGATCTACTGACACTCATGCGCATTTAAACAAACAAACCAAATACACACATGATTTAACATATTCAGAAATAGATATGCTGTATAAAGCTGAATGTAATGGGCCTTGTCGCAAATGTCTTGACCTTTATCGTTACTTTTTAATAACATTTTAATAATTAACAATTGCAATAATACACCCACATCGAGTTCATTTCTTTAATAAATTGGAAACTATTTTATGTTACCTCTAGATGGCACTACTCGCATGACATCAGCATATAAACTATACAGACATTTCACAGATATTCTTGCCTCTGGTGTTAATCATAAATTAATAAACTAATGAAATGCATAACATGTTTTCCAATCGAGCATAATAAAATAGAGGAATTCATACAAATCATGGAAATTCAATCCGAGAATATGCAGAAACACAGTATTTAATTGCAGACAAAATATGCGGCTTTCTTATCATTTCAACAGTCACGACCAGAACAATAAAAAAGTCTGAAAATATAGTTTGAAGGGTTTGAAAAGTGCAAAAACACAATGTTACAAATAATGCAACATACAATATAATCAAAAATATTTTAAAAGTTATTTAAAGTGTTTAAATCATGTTTTAAAACTGCTTAAATTAATTTTTTACGTGTAAATGGGTGAAGGGCTTCGTGTTATTATAAGGCATCTAACGGTACATTCAATACCTGGAGCGCAACTCTTCTAATGCTCGCTATCTGCGGTGATTGACATGTTCACTATCCAATCAGCACCAGACTCTAGGACTTTACAATAGAACAGGGAGTCAGAGCGGGGCGGGTCTACACACAGAGGACCAATCGGAGGCCAGGAGGGCGGGTGTTTTCGCAGCTCAGGCTTTTGTTCTCAGTGAGGGCAGTAAAGTAAAGTTTGGTCACCGTTATTCTGCGGGACATCCCAGTTCAGAACCAGAGGATCATATCTGAACTCATTTATAATCTTTAGGGAACTTTACCTGAGAAGTTATAGAGAGTGGGTTTTTATTTTCTGCACAATGGAAACTTCATCATCATCATCATCTTTGTGAAAGGAGCGCTGTGGATGAATCCTGACAGGATTTTACCTCAGACCTGCGAAAAGTATAAAAGTTGTTTCGAGCATACAGCTGTGGAAAAAGCAAGAGGTTAAAAGTCTTTAGTGCAACTTTATATCAAGTTCGGATAAGTTTTTTCACTTTTTTTTGGAATATGATGTTTTGAATGTGAGGTGAATGTGTCAGGTTCGGGAAAACCCGGACTGGATTTGTGATCATGGCGCTTTTGGTGAGATCTCTGGACACTTTTTACCTCATCTTATTCATCTTATGGACTTTATCAAGGTGTTGTTTATCTAGTCAGGTTCGGCAGGAGTTTAAAGTTCTTGAGGAGCAGCCGGTGGGCACTTACGTGGGCACGATCGAGACCAAACCCACCTTCACATACCGATTCAGCGAATACCACAAACTTTTCTCCATAAACGCAACGACAGGAGTCATTTACACGTCGTCTGTCATCGATCGAGAGCTTCTTCCCAGTAACATCATCAATGTGGTGGTTTTGTCCAGTCAGCCAACTTACCCCACTGAAGTTCGCATCGTGGTTCTGGATATTAACGACAACGCGCCCGTGTTCCCCGACGCGTCGATCGTAGTGACGTTTAAAGAGGACGCGAGTAGCGGGCGTCAGGTGATTCTAGACACGGCGACAGACGCCGACATCGGGAGTAACGGAGTGGATCACACCACGTACCGAATCGTGAGTGGAAACGATCAGAGGAAGTTTCGCTTGGATATCACCGTTAACCCGAGTGGGGAGGGCGCGTTTCTGCATCTCGTGTCAACGGGTGGATTGGATAGAGAACTGACTCCCTTCTATCAGCTCCTCATTCAGGTGGAAGATAAAGGAGAACCCAAAAAGTTTGGTTACCTGCAGGTAAACGTCACCATTCAGGATATCAATGACAATCCACCAGCTTTTGATCAGGATCAGTACCAGACTAATGTGTTTGAGGATGCTGCCATCGGCTCTAGTGTTTTACAAATAACAGCCACAGACCTGGATGAGGGAGCAAATGCTGATATAAGATATTTTTTAGATGAGGGAACTCCATTTCAGATAGACCCTAAAACTGGAAATATTATTATAAAAGAGCCTTTAGATTATGAGACTAGGAAAGAGTATTCCCTTACAGTTCATGCTGTTGATAATGGTGTCCCATCTCTATCAGGCAGGTCAGAAGCAACTATAAAATTGCTGGATGTTAATGATAATGACCCCATTGTTAAATTTCGTTACTTCCCCACCACCTCTAAATTCGCTTCTGTAGATGAGAACGCCCAGGTGGGCACCGTAGTAGCTTTATTGACCGTTTCCGACTCAGACTCGGCCACGGCCAATGGCAATATTTCTGTCTCTATACTTGGCGGAAACGAACAGAGGCACTTCGAAGTTCATAGTTCGCCGGTTCCTAATCTGAGTTTAATCAAAGTGGCCAGTGTGTTAGACAGAGAGCGAATCTCCTCCTACAACTTAACCGTTTCAGTTTCGGATAATGGCAGGCCCGTAGCGCGCTCCTCCTTCGCCAGTCTTGTTATATTTGTGAATGATATTAACGACCATCCGCCCATATTTCAGGAAGCTGTGTATAGAGTAGACATCAGTGAAGACATTCCTAAAGGCAGCTACATTAAAGGGGTTTCTGCCACAGATGGAGACTCTGGGCAGAACGCCAATCTGCGCTACTCGCTGGTGTCTGGAAACAGTTTGGGCTGGTTTGCCATCAGTGAGAACAGCGGTTTGGTTACCAGCGCTGCAGCTCTCGATAGGGAAATAGCATCTGAAATAGTGTTAAATATCAGTGCCAAAGACCAGGGCCTGCAGCCAAAAATCTCCTACACCAAACTGATAGTGAATATCACAGATGTCAACGATCAGGTTCCCACGTTCACGCAAAGCACATATCACGTTTCTTTAGTTGAGCATTCCCCTTCCGGCTCAGAGCTCGTGGTGCTGTCCGCCACGGATTCGGATCTTGGGGCCAATGGCACGGTCCGTTTCTCGTTCGACCCTGAAACACCCGTGAGCGTTCAGAATCGGTTCAGGTTAGATGCGGTGTCAGGGCGGTTGAGTGTAGCTGCAGAGCTGGACAGAGAAGATGAGGGCTTTTATTTGTTGTACATAAAAGCCACAGATTCAGGCGCACCTCCACTTTTTTCTATTTGTAAAGTTAATATTACAGTTAAGGACGTTAATGATAACAGCCCAGTGTTTTATCCAGTGCAGTATTTTGCCAATATAAAAGAAAACGAGCCTTCTGGCTCATTTGTCACTACAGTAATAGCTTCTGATTCTGACTTGGGCCAAAATGGCACTGTGAAATATGCCATCACTGCTGGTGACTCTTATAAGTTTCACATCAACAGCAATTCGGGTAAAATCACAACTCTAATGCCCCTAGATAGAGAAGAAAAAAACACCTATCAGCTGCAGGTCACAGCAACAGATGGAGGGGGTTTACGCTCACACGCGCAGGCTATAGTTACCATCACTGTAGTAGACACGCAGGATAACCCTCCTGTGTTCAGTCAGAGAGAATACAGCTTTGTTATGTTTGAGAATGTGGCTGTGGACACAGTTATAGGTACTGTGTCAGCCACCACAGTAGATCTGAACACAAATATCACTTATCTGATAGCATCAGGGGATCAGCGTGGTCTGTTTGCAGTCAACAGTGTCACAGGACAAATCACAGCTTCAGGTCTCATAGACAGAGAAGAGCAGGCCTTTTACCAGCTCAGAGTGATTGCCAGGGGTGGGGAGGTTACAGGGGAGGCGCTAGTTAACATCACCGTTAAGGATTTAAATGATAATGCACCCTATTTTATTCACACGGTTGAGCATGTCAGCGCTGTAGAGAACTGGGCCACGGGTCACCACATATTCCAGGCAAAAGCTTCTGATCCAGATGAGGGGACCAATGGTGTGATTGTGTACAGCCTTAAACAGAATCCCAAAGGCCTTTTTCACATCCATGAGAAACATGGATTAATCACACTCACTGGCCCCCTAGAGGTCACCACCAGCTCTTACCAGTTAGAGGTCGTGGCCTCTGACCTTGGTATCCCTCAGCACACCTCTAGTCTCATTCTCACTATTAGTGTGTATGATGTAAATGACAATGCACCAGTTTTTGATCAGCTCTCTTATGAGGTCACCATTTTGGAATCAGAGCCAGTGAACAGTAGATTTTTTAAAGTTGAGGCCACCGATAAAGACTCTGGGCTTAATGGTGAAATTGTTTATGACATTGTTAGCGGTAACACAAATGATGTTTTTGGGATCTTCCCTGATGGACAATTGTATATTAAAGCAGATTTAGATAGAGAAGTACAAGAACGGTACAGTTTATTAGTAGTGGCCAAAGATAGAGCCGTCGAGCCTTTGAGCGCCAGCGTTAATGTGACTGTTCTCCTTGATGATGTCAATGATAACCGTCCGCTATTTAATAGCACAAATTACGTGTTCCATTTTGAAGAAGAACAAAAGCGAGGCTCGCTGGTTGGGCGGGTTTTTGCAGAGGATAAAGACTTTGGACAGAACAGCGAGGTCCGTTACTCATTTGAAACTCCACAGCCAAATTTTGAGCTTAACGCTATCACGGGTGAGATCACCAGCACGCTACAGCTCGACCGTGAGTCTCTCATGAGACAAAGAGGTGCTGCAGTATTTAGTTTCAATGTCGTGTCGTCTGATCAGGGCCTTCCCAAACCGCTCAAAGACCAGGCCAAAGTTCAAGTGTACGTACAGGACATTAATGACAATCCACCAAAGTTCACCAAGGACATCTATCAGGCCTCAATCTCTGAATCAGCCCAGAACATGACACAACTGCTTAGAGTATCTGCCTCAGATGTAGATGAAAATAAAAACGGCCTTGTTCGCTATAACATTGTAGAGGGAAATGAGGAAAAACAGTTTAGCATTGACAGCACGTCTGGTCAAGTTACTCTAGTGGGAAAACTAGACTATGAGACAACACCCTTTTACTCCCTGAAAATTATAGCTGAGGACTCTGGCATTGTGCCCCTGTCGTCCACTTGTGTGTTAAGCATCACTGTTCTGGATGAGAACGATAACTCACCCTCATTTCCCAAATCTACCCTCACAGTGGATGTTCTGGAGAACATGCGTATTGGCGAGCTGGTCGCCTCTGTGACCGCCACAGACTCTGACTCTGGTTCCAACGCTGACATCACATTCAGTATTTCTGCCACAAACAATCACGGTACATTCAGCATTAGTCCTAACACTGGCAGTATTTTTCTAGTTAAAAAACTGGATTTTGAGACTCAGTCACTCTACAAACTCAACGTCACAGCCAGAGACAGCGGAAGGCCACCAAGATCTTCCTCTATTCCTGTCATCATTCACGTAAGAGATTTTAATGACAATCCTCCTGTTTTTACTCCAGGTGATATTTTTAAGTCCATCCCTGAAAATCTTCCCCTGTCCACCTCTGTCATGACCATAACAGCTCACGATACAGATGCAGACATTAACGGTCAATTGGAGTATTCAGTTGTCCAGCAGACTCCACGGGGCGGTCATTTCCGCATTGACCCTGTGTCTGGAGTTATTTCCACAAGCAGGGGAATTGACAGGGAGTTCTCCAACCTCTTTGAACTGACCATTAAAGCGACGGACCAGGCCGTACCCGTTGAATTCCGGCGGTTTGCTCTTAAGAATGTGACCATATGGGTGACAGATCAGAATGATAATGTGCCTGTGTTTATCTCCCAGAATGCCTTAGTGGCTGAATCCAACATTGTGATTGGTTCCATTCTCACAACCGTTGTGGCCTTTGACCCTGATGAGGGTGTGAATGGAGAAGTTGAGTATGAACTAGTCAGAGGAGATTTTGATACGTTTATCATGGATCGTTATAGCGGTGATATCAGACTAGCGTCCCAACTCGTTCCCTCAAAACTCATTTATAGTCTGACAGTGTCCGCTACAGATCATGGCACAGACCGCAAGACCTCACGGACCGAGCTGACAATTATTCTTCAGGGTACAGATGGGCCTGTCTTCTCCCAACCCAAATACATCACTATTTTGAAGGAGGGCCAGCCACCTGGAACCAATGTCATCTCACTGGATGCCTCCAGTCAACGTGGAACCAGTGCCAAGGTGGAGTTTTTTATCGTCTCAGTTCAGAGCGGAGGGAAGGCCGTAGGTCGACTTTTCACCATCGGCCGCCACACTGGGGTGATCCAGACAGCTGCAGAACTGGACCGAGAGCATGGCTCAGACCTGTACTTGCTGGATGTGTACGCCATCGAAGCAGACGCCAGCCAGCCCAGAACGCAGCATGCAGAGGTGAGTAACCATTGGCTTTTTTAGAAGGTGTCTGTTTTTTTGATGGTTCCTGCATATTATGTGTAAAGAAATCTAAGGGAATATATTCTGTGACATGTGCTGAAGTCATTTGTGTGAAAGTGGTGGAAAAACTCGAGTGTTGAATAACCGTATGTGCATTACTAAAGTTCCTGCTTGTTTTTCCCATTTTTTTAGATGATCTGGGTTGTATTAAGTATAAATTGCTTTGCACTTGAGAATGTGGGCTTTGTTTTTTGGCAGGCTAGATGTATTGTTTCAGCTCTCAGAGAGCGCAGGTCTTAATCTCAGTGAAAAGAGCTCGCTGTTTTTGGAGTTTCTCTGGCAGAGAGCGATGCACGCTGGGTAAAATCTTTTGGTCTGAGTTCCTGCTGCGAGCAAACTAATCTCTCTTATCAGCAGCAACAAATTCAACAGATCAGACAGCGTGATTGCAGATATTAATAACGTGCGACCACAGGATGGTATTGTCTGTTTCTTTGTTATTGTAATCGTTTTCTGGCCAAGAAAAGGCAGGCAAAGCGATTGAAAGGGAAATGAGCGGTGGGGATCGGCGTGTGGGTCTCAGATACCTGTCCCCACAGAGAGAGAGAGAGAGAAAGAGAGAGTGAGAGGAAGATTTAACCCGGCTTTGAGCGCTTCAGGCCATGTTGGAGCAGGGTGGTCCAGCAGACCCCTCATTGTGCCACCAGGCAATAAATGACCATTAAATTCAGCTGACCTTCTAAGTCTTGGTGAATAGAAATTTCCTTTTAGAGGGGGCTGAGCAAAGTAAGCAGGAAAGAGGAGAAATCTCTAAAAGTGAAACTTAATCTCTGCGTTCAGTAGGTACATTGCGAGGCATCAGCGTTGCTGCCACTAAACTCTCCCTCGAGGGATAGAGTTAAACTCTCTGCTGCAGTACCCAGATGAAATATAACACTGGCCTTGTGGGTTTGTGTGCGCAGGCCTCTCCTCAAATGAAAAACAAATGTGATTCTATATATGTGTTTTGGAAATTTCACTGGAACCCGAAAATGTTATGTTATTATAGGCTTGATGATTCGCATTTATAAATTGGATTTTTTTCCTGAGCTGCAGTAGATCTCAGCTTGGTCTGAGGAAATATGCTTTGTGTTATGGTTTTGAAAATAGCTTCTTGAAAGGCGTGTGCTCCATTCTGAAGGAAAGAGTAAATGTAATTACAGCCAAAAAGGTTTTGTTTTCTTTCTTTTGTTTATTGAGGTTAGTATCAGCTAACGGTGTGCTGAAATAACTCATCAGCATAATTCATTTGAATGTGCTTGGACCCTGTTGTGTGTGTGTGTGTGCAGTATATATACAGTATATTACAAAAGCCAAATATCTTAACATATTACATGATGTTAGTTGACCATTATTTGAAAATATACCATGATATATTTAAAAATGATTTAGTAGTGACATGAAATTCACAGACTAAAATAAGATAAGAACTTTAAAAATATGAAATACATTTTCGAAATGGAGTCTCTCTCGCTCTCCCTCTCTCTTTTTCATTTTTCACCATTGACATTACTACAGAAACATCCTGTGATTCAAAATCTTAACTGAGTTTTATCTGTTTAGTAGCTGTGGCAAAAATCACATCTGGAACATTGAACATGTCAAATCTGCCTCATGATTCATGATTTTGTTTGGTTATAGATTTGAACAAACTTGAAGCAGTAAGAACTCTAATGCTTGACACCAATAAACATAGAGAATAATGTGTTTGTGTCTTTCTGGCATGCAGAATGTTAAGACATAGATTTGTTTGTTTTTGCACATAAAACTGGATATTTCCGTTAAGTGTTAGTGCTGTTAAATCCTGACAGAAGCAACAGCGAGACTTTAAAATGAGAGAAATGTGGTTGTATGCAAATGGATGCAGAGGAGCAGACGCATGTGCTGTTGTGCATGATTGAAAACAGCTGCGTGTGTTTTGAGCTGCAGTTTTACAAACTCAGCATGACTGTTTCTCCTGATGCTTTCTGTCTGTCTGTCTCTCTGTCTGTCTGTCTCTCAGCGTGAGAGTGTGTAGAGAAGCATGGTAAGTGTATTGTGTGTGTCTGTGTTGTAGTGACGGGTGACAGACTCTGATTTATGGGTGTGTTTGTGCTGCTGATTGTGGGGTCACTCTACAGGAAGTGACTTTGTGAATAAACTCACCCAATTCAATTTGATTTGAGTTTAGGGTCACGCCGTTCTCCGTCAAATCTTCATTGACTCGCAGCGTTTAAAGTATTAAACTGATATTGTCACACATAGACTGATTGTTTGTGAACGAGAGTGATTTTGTGAATAAAGTGATGTAAAGATGACTACAAAATTAAATAAGTGACTGTGAAATCATTCATTAATCTGATTAAACTTTTTTAAAAATTAAACTTTTATTTTATATGAATTACCTTTTTTCATCATTTATCTACTATCTCTAGTCAAATATTTTGACAATGATTTATGGTCACATAATTTGTTTTATCTAAATATTTAAATAATACATTTTAATAGACAAACACAAATTATCTACTTTTGAATCTCTGCAAATAAAATATTATTAATAATAATGATAAAAATTGTAAGCACACAGTGCAGTACTTTTTTGTTAATTTACTTAAGTTCCTTTTTTTGTTTTTGTTAAATCTATATGAGCTCTGCGTGTGTGTGTGTGTGTGCATGCATTTCTTTGTGTGTCTGTGTCCGTCTGTGTGCATACATGCATATGTTTGTGTGTGGTTAATCTTTTGAGATTATGAATGAACGACAGTTTGTGTGGTCACAGTGGGATTCTATTTGTGAACGCTGTGTGAAGTGTGTGTGTTTCTGGATGTGTGTCTTCTCTGTGTGTCGTCTTTGTGTGTGTGTGACAGCTGACATACATGTGACTCAAATCATGATATGCCTGTTATTTCCCATCATGCCTCTCTGCGGGCATGGGTCTGTGGGTCTGTGATTGGACATGCTTTACACAGGAGCATGACGTCACACACACCTGGAGCCACGATAATGTATTTTTCTTTGGTCGGTAAATTATTTTTTCAAATCATTCTCACGTTTCTCAGCACACTTGTATGGGTGAAGTGTGTTGTTGTTTCTGCCCGTCAGGTTTAACCACAAATGTATATCTGTCCTGTAATGCGAGACAGATCGAGTGTCTTCACAAAGGTTCAGTTTTCATCTGTGGCGACTTTTACGGCTGGATTATTTTACATGTGACGTCTCTGTTGTACAGATCTGCTCCTGAACCAGTCCTGCATTTATTAAACTCACCGTGAACGGGTGGAACCTGATCTCAGACCTGTGCTTCAGGTGTTTAGAGACGTGTGTGTGTTTTTATTGGTCATCTGGAGTTGATCAGTTGATCTTCTGACTGTCAGCTGACCCGTCTGCACATTAAGTTTGTGTGTGACTGTATTAGCTGGAAATGTTATTTCACCGTTTGCATAGTCGCCAGGGCTGTGTGTCTGAAAAACCTTCAAACCTTCAAATGAGAGCTAGAGCAAGAGAAACCTGCTCACAGATGCTAATCTTCTCCATATGGTTTCAGGACGTGATGTTGAGCCGTGAATATGAATCTACGGGCGGCTTCGCTCATAACTCAACAACAGTCAGAGGCTGGTTGGCTTAAGCTTTGTTTTCTCTACCTTTTTTAAGTCATAGTTCACCAAAAGTGAAAATTGAGACATCATTATGCACCCTTATGGCACTCTAAACCTGTGTAACGGACGTCCTATTGTTAAAAACAAAAAGGAGATCTTTAGCAGAATATGACTTTGATACTTTAATGCTGTTTTTTGTCAAATTTTGTGGTTTTACACGCAAATAAAATTAATTGTACTGATTTATTTCTTGTTTTCAAGACTCATATGTGCATGTAAATGTGAACTTGAAAATTAATGAAACCAATACAGTCTTTGTGTCCACTACAGCTGAGCCGTCCAGGCAAATACTGCCAAATTGATCTAGTGGTTTAAGTTATCGAATTATGTCAGATTCTGACCATGCTAATCCATTGCCTACAATATACTGCAGCATCACAGCAAATAATAACTGTAAATGTTTTTATTGGAGGTCATATTGCGGTGCATTATGGGTAATTGTTTCTCACCCTCTGGCAGGACTGTTGCACCGTTATCTAGATGCTTTTGTGAGCCATAAATGTCCATTATTGTTCTGTGGTGTATTCTTGAATAAATTAATGGAAGGCATTTTGTGTCTGATTCCCATATATATATATATATATATTCTCTTTATGTGTGAAAAATATTTTAAAATTTAAAATAATCTGGCAGTGCTAAACATTATTCAGTAAAAAAAGTATATAAGAGTTGTAATCTAAATACTTTGTATTTACTCAATCAAATGTAGTCAACTTAAAGACTTAAAGACTGACCAAAGCATTCATCCTCATTTATGTTAAATATATGGAAAATAGCTGTGTGAACATTCTGCTGAAGAAATCTGCAAATCACATTTTGTGTTTCACGGAAAAATAAAGTATTATGGTTTTGGAACAGTGTGCCTGTGAGTAAATGATGAGAAAACGTTCATTTTTGTGTTTAAGTTTTTTTTCTCTCTCAGAAAGCATTAGTTTTGGATATTAGTATCGATGTGGATTTTAGAGTCAATGATTGGATGACAGAATGTGATATTTAATATGGAGTTAGTTTGGATGTTGCATTGGTAACATGTTTATTTGTGTCATCTGTGTTGTTGAAACAGTATTTGTTTTGTTTATAAAGAGCTGCCAAAACACTGTTGAAATTATATGAGCTGCTGGTATTTTCAAAACCATTGGTTTTCAGACCCACTCCTCATGCCTCCTCTTTTAAAATGTTTTAGGTGTCTCTATAATCACCACAATAATGAGTGGATGAGTTGAGTCAGGTGTTTTAATTGGAAAACATTCAGAATGTTCTGGAAGGGAAGGCCTGAGGACTGGATATAAAACCTATGAAACAAACCTTTGTGTGTTACGTGAGAAAGACAGTTTATCAAGCAGACGCTTTTAAGTCACGGCTCATCGTTTAAATGTTAAAGATGGCTGAGGTTTGCTAGAGTCTTTCATATTTCATCACTGCAGTGAAGTTGATGCTCTGGTCCTCTGTGCTGCATCTGATGTGTTTCATCTGGTTCTTCAGCTCATTATGACTCTCGCTGGGGTAATTAAGAGGAAAATTCATTAGAGCCGTTTCTTATTTATGATGTTGTTTGTTATTAGTTATGTGCATAAATCACAAACTCATTAATTACACAAAGCCGAGAGGACAGAGAAACCCCAGGACATCTCCAAGGCATAAGCATACACAAATTCTCATCATTACTAGATATTCTGAATCCTGTTTACTGCCTTCACATCTCTCTCTCTCTCTCTCTCTCTCTCTCTCTCTCTCTCTCTCTCTCTCTCTCTCTCTCTCTCTCTCTCTCTCTCTCTCTCTCTCTCTCTCTCTCTCTCTCTCTCTCTCTCTCTCTCTCTCTCTCTCTCTCTCTCTCTCTGGTGATTGGCTGGATATTGTCAGTAGAGGATTATAGTGAGATTATTGTCTGAATTTGTTATCCCATTTAACGGTTCCTCTAGGCGTCCATTCATTCTTTCCATAGTGTGTTCACATGTGTACTTTCAGGTTATTTCAGGTTCTACTTGAATGATTCAGCAAAGAAAGAGTTTGTTCTTGACATACAAATGAAATATTTTCATTTACTGAAGCATAATGTTTAGTGTTACATGCAACAAGATTTTTAGAGTAATCAACACATAATATTTTGATTATATAAAAATCAAAAAGTTGGTGTATATATTTTCTTGCCCTAATGCTCATTACTGTAATGGATAGGTTTTCACACTTGCGCTGTATGAGCCCTGCACATTTAGCATATCCCCTTCATGTGACGCACCTGATTTAACTCATCAGCTCATTAGTAGAAACTGGAAGACCTGAATTATGTGTGTCAGATAAGAGAGACATAAAAATGTTCAAAACAGATTTAAATACCCCTGCTGTCATTCGAACAAAAAACCCTGATTTTTATTATTGTAGTAAGTGGAACATTTGTATTTAATTGTCTATTTCTGAGGTATATTATTATAGGACTTTTATGGGGTTTCTTTTGTCTTTTTGCAGTTGCTTTGATGTTGTTTCGTTTAGAAAGAACAACAGATATTTTCAGGACACAGAGCTGGTGAGGTGCATATAGCATCCGAAACTTTCCACTGGCTCGTCCGGGATAAAGCGCTTGTGTTTTAGTCAAATTCCTGCAATTTTCAGGGAATTAATCTTTTTTAAGCGTGAGCATCAAGTTGCCGTCAACAAGTCTTTAAAGCGTAATGCTCTTAGCTGCTCATTAAGCTTTTTGAGCGTGTAACAGCAGTTTGAGGCGAACACTGAGCGCTTCTGTGTCTCCTCTCTGATCATTGACACTTTAATAAAGTCGTTTCAAGTTCAGCCGACTGAATTTTGCACCTTTTCTGCCGTTGCCATGGCGTTGTGGAAGCGAGGAGCATTCAGCGCTGTCCGCGAGCTTTTACATGCAAATGCGGCGAGCGAGAGTGTGAAATGCGCGCAGAGAAAGAGCTTTCACCCGCATCTGACAGCAGCGCACTAAAGGAACTCTTAAAGCGTGAAAAACTCTTCACAGATCCTGTCTCTCCTTCTCTCTCTCTTTCTGTCAGGTCAGAAAGTTGCTCTTCATGTTCACTCTTTAACTTCCTTCACGTTCCCGCCATATTCACTTCCTCCTCTGGGCAGCAAGATAAAGAGGGAATACGAGAGGAAAACTATGTCGAATCGGCCACAATCACATCATTTACAAGTGAACTGACTATGAGAAAAGCATTTCATTCTGGCCTGTAGACAGAGGAGAGAGAGATGAGGAGAGGTTGGTGGTGTCGGCCCGGTCAGGACGGGTCACTGTGAAGTGCATGATGGGAAAAGAGCAGATGATCATAGATGAATGGCAGTGTGGATGCAGGTGGAGCAAAGAGTGAGAAACAGTTGTCCTGTTTCATGATAAACAATCTCTCTGTGCTGTTTCATAAATTCATAACTTGATAAATATAAACTAAATTACTATTGAAATAATGATGGAGATGCACTGAGTGGTTATGTCATGTAATGTTAGACAATTAAAAATATTCATTATCAATGTGAAATCTTTAAAAGTCACCTGTAATAACTAAAGGTTAGTCAGCAGCCACACTTCAGTGATAACTTCAGCACATACAATAGCAGAAAGACAAAATACAAAATATTATTTATGCATAAGTTGAATATTTAAGTCATGTCAACTCAAAAAACATATTGTCAAAAACAGGCAATACAGTAAATATATAAATTAAAAAATTTAATTAATATAGCAATATTGGGATTTATAACCTAATCATTTATATCATAATAATTTTTTATCATAATGTGCATTATTTGTATCCATGTAGTCCAAAATTTTCATTATAACTTGTACATGTCTATTTATCTTACTTACTTAATATCATTGTTGCAATTTACATTTTATTATGGAATATATATGTAGTCCTCAATACGATATGGGTTTAGACTTTGGGAGCCCACTGTATGCAGATTGTCTGTGTGTTTGTGGCATCAGTATTGTGTGATTGTGTGACTGGAGGGGAACACGAGGGGCTTCACACAAAGCATTGAGCTGAACACTAGCTCCAGTGTCCCGCTTCATGCGTGTGTGTGTGTTTCTTGTAAAGTTTAAGTGCCACTTCCCCCCGGTCAGCACTCAGACTGTGTGTGAGTGTGATTCTCTGTTTGCTCTCAGACGCTTCGAGTATTGCCGTGGTGACCCAACTCCACCTCCATTAAGTGATGCTTCACAACTGATGCCATCTGAAAAAATCTGTGATAACATCTCTTTAATTATCTCAATGATCTTTAATGCAGAGTAACTAAAAACTTGATTTGAATTCTGTTGAAGTAAACAAACCTTTGTAAAGGAAATTGCTCTGTTGTTTTTCCTGGAAATCAAATGGAGACTGGTTTTAAATCTGAACTGTCTTTTTGTCTATCTTTTCACAACTAAGAACTCACAAAAAGTCCAAAAAGTTGGCAGAGTAATTTTGACCCACTCTCATTGGATGCTGCTTGACCTCAAAGCTCCCAGGGGTCAGAGCAGGAAGCTGTCCAGACCTTTAACCTTTAGGGAGAGCAGGTCATGTCTTCCCTGTGAATAAGTTATCACTTACTGAAGGACTGCAGCAGCACTTGTAGACGCATGTGACTGTAAATTGCATGGAGCGTGTTTGATGTCCGCTGTGGCACCAGGGAACCAGCAGCACAAACGCGCCGCTCGTATCAGGGACAGACTCGCTCTGGAATGTGCTGCACTGACCCTAAAATTAATCACGTTAACATCCACACAAATGACTCGGACAGTTCCCAGGATAAACCCAAAGGAAAAATTGAGTTATCTTAGCTCTAGAGGCTCAACGGAGTTCATCAAAGTAACAACTTTACTTAAGATGTTTCTACCAAAATTTTTAGATGATGAAAAAATTAGGTCATTCACAATTTATGAATAGCAATAACAGTCTGATTTCATTTCAAGCGATACAGAGATTGTTAGAAAATCACCAATGAAAACTAATTCTGACAGTACAAAAAAAGTCTAGAATTTTTTCTAACTTATTTCTATTTAAGGTGATTACTTCATACTAAAGGGAAATATCATGAGAGTGATGGATAGGAGACAGAGACACACTGCTGTTGGTTCTTAAGGCTCTTCAGTGTGTATTAACTTTGGGAACAGACACTATAATTTCTGATTGTGTCTGTCTAGTTTCCAGAATTTGCTCTTGTAGAGTGTTTGGTCTCAGAACATAAACACACAACGCATTTCCTAACATCACATTCCTGACCCATCTTAAAAGTGCTAATGGAAACCACACACAGATAAATGAAATTCAAGATTTATTAGAAACCATCTAAGAGCACATAGATACATACACACAAGCACACACGCAGATGGTTGGCGGATGATGTTGATGTGTTGTGTTTACCACTCCAATCCTTAAACACAACTGCAGATTTTACTGTAATGAAAGTGCAGTGAGTTTGACACAACATCTAAGCCACAGATTGTAATGTTGCCAAAGTCGTTTATTCACTGCTAGCCATGCCAAACAGATCAGCAAAAAATATTAATGTGTCCTAACAGTTTTCCAAAACAGTTCTAATGCTCCTTCTGGCCCGCCTTGCATCTTTTATCTGTCAGTCAAACAGAAAGTCTTGCCCCAAACACACCATTGGCTGAGCGAGAAGTGGATGTTTGAAATGTTTTTAAAGCACCACAGATTCACAGTACTAGATGACGACTAATTTCTCGTTCTTTTTAATACCTTCCTAAACTATTTTTTGCAACTGTAAGCATGTTGAACACGAACAATTAAAGTCTTCAAAAGTCCCTTAGTCTAACTAAAACTATAGTTTTTAGTTTGCAAAGTAAATTTTCTACATACAACAGTTATTGAAAGTGCTATTGAAAAACAGAAAATAATGATTCAGGAAAGTATTTAATTCAGGATGTTTGATTGATTCTTTAGGAGATCAGAGACACAAATGTCTCCTTTATGAGGGAAGACACGTCTCTGGTGGTCTCCGAGTCTATTCTGAAACGAAACATCAGTAATTACAGCTCACAGTTCTGATGCTTCGTGTGTGTGTGTGTGTGTGAGAGAGAGAGAGTCCAGGGGTTAATAACCAAACCCCCCCCACACACACACATGATGTATCTCTCTTTTCACATAGTCTTTCTTTCATTGTGGTTTTGTGTCAGGATTTAGGGTGTTGTGTATGAAGTTAAATTCAGGTTTTTCAAGCGTCTCACGGGCCGTTCAGGGCCACATTCTTTCAGCATATAATTACAGGCTTTATTTCAGCGTGAGGATCAGACAGTCGTGAGCTTTATTTCACTGCGGCATTAATGAATCAAACATACACTCACGTACGAGACTAAACCCTGGGAACTGACCCACGCTCACATCATTACAGTCCTTAAAGGAATATTCATTTCATATTTTGGTGAAGTATGAAACAGAAGAGTTTTAGCTTGAAGAAAGTATTCATGAAGTCAGCGGGTTTTGTTTGCCTGTTATTGTCTCTGTCCGAGTTGATTTGAGTCGGTCATTATTGAGTTTCTTTTCTCTTCATAAAAATGAAGGAATGACCTCAGCATGAGAATATTGTTTTCTCTCTTTCTCAAAACAGTTTTGTCTGTTTGACAAATGAACTGAATGTTATGGATGAGCATGTCTCTTTCTCTCTCTCTGTCTCTCTCTGTGACTGTCTGTCTCTCTGATACAGATTCAGATAGCTTTACTGGCATGCTTCAAAGAGTCCTTACATTCCCAAAATATATTTTTATCTATAGACATGTTAAAAAATACAATGTATATAAGAATTCATGTGCTTTTATATAGATCATAGTCTTTTCTCTCTTTCTCTCTTTGTGTGTCTGTATGTCTGATAACAGTCGGAAGGGTGAGGGTGTGAATGAAGGTCTGACGGATGGTGCTGTTGTTTCAATCAGTGTGAGGAAAGCCAAGGACACACACACACGTTCAGCTTTTAAATAGTGTGAATTAATGAAGTCTCCTTTCTGTGAATGTCTAACCCTCCCCCCGGCCTGTAAATGAACGAGGGAATAAATAAAGAAAAGAAGAGCTACTTCCTTTGCATTTCTATAGTCCATCCAATCAAAAGGATTTATGAGTGGACTAAAGACAGATTACACCACTCTGTGTGTGTGTGTGTGTGTGTCCCGACGCTGAACCCAGATGCTGTTTTAAAGTTCTGACTCTGAATTATCAGCACAAGATGGTTTATAATGCAGATAAGACTGAACTCATAAAAGCTCTTCTGCTCATTACATACATCAGTGAGTATGGAGAATGTTCTGATGAAAACTATCACAAAGACAAGTAACTAAAATAAAAATATAAGTAAAATTAAAATACTTTTGCATAAGTGCAGTCGCATTACAAAAATGAAATTGTTGCAAAGCTGTTTTTATTAAACTTTCTTAAAATGTCTTTAGACTCATAAATCATAAAACTGATGAGAACAGCAGACGTGAGCATCAGAGATACTACTGTATGTTGTTGAGTGTTTATTCTCTCCTGATATCTTCTGTGTCTGAAGCGACTGTTTACCAGTGTACTGAAATCCACCTTCACAAGGGTTTCGTGTGACTGACTAGACTGATTCAAAACATTAATAATCACAGTACACATGAATGACGCCTGGCTAGAAGTGACCGTAACAAAGTGGATTTTTATCAGAGTTCTGCTACAGTCACTAGAGTCCAGCTCACAACCCAAATCTCATTTTTCCAGCGTCTGATGACGAGCCGTGATAATGTGTGTGCGTGTTTGATAAATATTGGAGACAGGTTGCCGTCTGGCTGCAGAAACCTCTGTCTCTCTCTGTAAATGCTGTTATTAAGAAATGTTTAATAAATGTACGTTATGCCTTATTAGCCCTAACACATTCATCAGGTTTAATTTGGGAAGAAAAAGGTTTTTTGTTTTTAAAGTCTAACTCAGAATTTCTTTTAGAAGTTGCAACTTTATTCATGCTTAACTGAGAATGCCATTAAGTCTCGTGAGGTATGAAAGAGCAACATCTGAGCAATGAAGTGTTCCTCTGAGATTTGTCTTCTTTCATTCTTTCTTTCTTTCTTTTGTTTATCCACATGGTTGTAAAATTAAACAATCATTCTTCTCCCTCTCCCTCTCCCTCTCCCTCTCTCTCTCTCTCTCTCTCTCTCTCTCTCTCTCTCTCTCTCTCTCTCTCTCTCTCTCTCTCTCTCTCCTCTCTCTCTCTCTCTCTCTCTCTCTCTCTCTCTCTCTCTCTCTCTCTCTCTCTCTCTCTCTCTCTCTCTCTCTCTCTCTCTCTCTCTCTCTCTCTCTCTCTCTCTCTCTCTCTCTCTCTCTCTCTCTCTCTCTCTCTCTCTCTCTCTCTCTCTCTCCCTCTCTCTCTCTCTCTCTCTCTCTCTCTCTCTCTCTCTCCCTCTCTCTCTCTCTCTCTCTCTCTCTCTCTCTCTCTCTCTCTCTCTCTCTCTCTCTATCTCTCTCTCTCTCTCTCTCTCTCTCTAGATATTTAATGGGGTTTGTGGAATTTTCTGGGCCATTTAGTTTTAATGAAGAGGACAGACATTCATTCCTCTGAAGTTCTGTTCCAAAAGCGAGTGAGCTGTTTCACTGTTTACTGTTTAAATATGCAGCTTTCTTCTGAGACAACATCTTAAACTCATATGATCTAAAAGACTTTCTTATGAAAGACTGTCAGGGCTCAGGATCATGTGTGTGTCATATGTGACTCCAAAATGAATGAAACAAGTGTTTTTAGCATTGTTGTGATATTACTTTAATATAAACACATTCCCTCCAAAATTCACAAGGAAATTCTTTCCTTTTGTATTTAGTGAGATATGCCGTACCAGCCCAATGTAAAAAATATAGCACACAGAAGTATCTTAAAATAGCAATTTCTGTTCTTATTTTATATAATTTATATTTTATATAAATTTTAAAATGGTGCTTATCTCTTTCACTTTCTATCTCTCTGTAATTTATTACATACAAATGAGTTATTGTTGTTATTGACAGTTTTTTACTGTAGTTTTGTGTTCTTCATGGTTTCACTCCTGACCGGTGCTGTGCATAATGTACAAATGATAGTTTGTTAGTCTGAGCTGAAAAGTAATGCAGCGAGCAGAACAGAGCAGATTGTTTTACCACCGATGCCAAACATAACAGCAGAGGGAACGTTCAGAATAAACAAACATTTGTCTTCTTGTCCTGCATTGTTTCTTTTCTTTCTTCATTCTTCTTTCATTTAGTGGTCTGTAAAACTGCATAAAAAACCCAAAAGTTTATACAAACACACACACAGATGTTGTCGAGTGCGACTGCTGTGTTGCAGCGGTATTTGTTAGGGTTTTATTTACGTTCCTCCTGTAAAATATTTTTAGTCTTGCTGTGTATGAAACTTGATCTGTGATCATGTACTGTAAATCTAATGCAGAGTTCCTCAACATATCATATATGTTCAGCTCTTGTTACGCTGTTTCTTTTGACAATCATATCTAACTTTAGAAGTCATGTGAAGTAAAATCTGTCTGTCTGAACACTGAGACATGTGAAGTAAAATCTCTCTGTCCGTCTGAATGGTGGGAGATGTGCAGATCTGTATAGATCTGTGATTTTCTCATCTACTGTTTGTTTAATTGTTGAGTGCTCAGCTCTTTTTCTCATTGTCATAGCAACAGGTCACTTTCATTCAGAAATACACACAAAGCTCTCACACAGTCCGTTAAACACAAACAAACACACAAAGAAACAGCCTCTTTGGAAGTAGTGTAAGTCCTCTTTCCCATAGTCTGAAAATGTCTGTGTGTGTTGTGAGGATAAAATATTTTCACAATAACTGTTAACACATAAATAACACATTCATAAAAATTATAGAAGAATTCTGAATATCAACAAATCCTGTGTGTGTGTGTGTGTGTGATTCACTCACAGTTATTTTCAGTGATAAATCCAATGTAGTGTTCTTAAATCTTAAATAAAATGATCTCACATTGGAATCGTTGAGCTGTCGTGTGACAGAGAGGAACGAGGAACTAAAAAAAGACGTCAAAGTCACACTACAGGTCAAATAACAAATGACAACACTACACTGAGGTCAGGTCATGACCCGGGGTCACGGGTGCTTCCAGACTGTCACCTCTTAACAGGACAAATCGCAGCCTTTTGACCTTCCCGCTGACCCCGATATCTACAGCAGAGAGACAGAAGAGAGAGAGATTTGCTGTGTTTGGGTGGCGTTCACCATAGTGAATGTGTTTATGGCTGATTTTTCTGAATGAGAGTCACACAGATTGTTCTTGCTCTTTTCACTTGTACTGAAGCATACGTGAGTAACAAAGAGTGTGTCTCCCTGTCAGAGAGACAGACAGCTGGTAAACGCTTCAGTTCTATGGGTTACTGATGATCTTCTGAAGAGTCTAAATGATAAAACCACAATGACTCCAAGAGACACAAAACATCTCATTCTCAACTCAAGAGTCACTTCTGTAGGGTGACCCGGTCACACATATGAGATTACTGAGATCTTTTTGAGCCCCGAGTCTAAACATGGGAGACATCAATAAAAGGAAAAATAACTATATAACACATTAAAGAAATTTTAAAGAGATGATCTCAGACTGCAGCTCCATATGCCTAAACACTCTCATCTGTTATATGAGAAAGAGAAATGAGAGATTAGGAAGACAAACAGCTTTTCTTATTTAAAACAAAGTTCATTGATGAATCGATAAGAGCAGGAATGTTTGTTTAAAAATTCAATAGGGACAACTTCATTTTATGCTGACTTAAAATGTAACATGAATCTCAACATTTGTAATAGTATCAGTAACATGTCACCATCCTAGTGTTTACAGCTATGATAAAGAATTTAACACGCATGCACAGAAACAACATCACTAGTGTGTGTGTGTGTGTGTGAATGTATAGAAAAAGTGTTTTGTGTCGAGCAGCAGCTGAATGACAGACACAGAGAGTCTGCTGATGTGATCAGATGAGAGAGGAATATAGTTATTAAATTAAACTGTTTTCTTTGCTAAACTGAAGAGCATGAAACACTCGTCCTAATGAAGATAAACGACTCCATTCTGACGAAAAACAGACGAGACGCATTGTCTAAACTCACTGAAAGACACTTCACTTGCTTTGTGTGTATTCTCTCTCACACACTACCCCTCTTATCTGTCTCTCTCTCTCTCTGTCTCACACACTACCCTCCCTCCTGTCTGTCTCTCTCTCTCTCTTTTCCATGAATAGTCTCAGTGAGAGGAACTGTCTCTTTGGCCTATAAGAACATTTGTGAGCTGCTCATGTTAAACACATCAACATTTCTCATTCCATTTTCCAGTCTGAGACTGAACTCAGATCAGCTTTCAGCTCGGCTAATCACCAAGCATAGATGCGTAGAGAGAGAGAGAGAGAGAGAGAGAGAGAGAGAGAGAGAGAGAGAGAGAGAGAGAGAGAGAGAGAGAGAGAGAGAGAGAGAGAGAGAGAGAGAGAGAGAGAGAGAGAGAGAGAGAGAGAGAGGGTTCATTTCTAGATCAGAGGAGACCAAGAGGAACTTTATGACTTGATTTGAGGTTTAATCCTTCAGTGCATCATGAAGTCAACACAAAACTACTTTTAAAACAGTTAAACTGTATTATGTGTGGATGATGATGTTATTTCTATAATATCTGCAGAGATTTCTATTCACTTTTATTCATGTGACTGATAACTACATTTGAGCAATATGTCCATGTCAGAGCCCTCCATAAACTGTTCACTGGTGAAATATCTCATGTCATATAATGTCTAATGTCACTTTTCTATTGTGTTTCTCTCTGAGACAGTTAAACAGTGTGGGGAGGATATAACAAAACTACTGTGCACAAACTCCAGCGATTAAACACCAACTGCTGTGATGTTACACAAACTGTGCATTGTGTCTGTCTGATTGTTGGTCATTAACAGTCTCTGCAGGGTTTAAGCAGATTTACTCTAATCAAACAGATTTTTCCTCATTCAGATTTCAGTCACACACACACACACATTTTTACACTTCTTAAGGAATCAGCATTGTTTCTTGTTTCTTCTGATATTCCTGAAGGGAATTTTAACGAAGAATTATAAGCCATAATGAGAAAACCAGGGATCTTAATATGAATATTATTTATAAAAAGAAAAGTCTTAGACAAAATTGATACATAAAAGAGGAATAACTGAGCAGTTATCTTGTTAGTTTTAGCTGTTGTGAAGTTCAAAGAGTTTAAGTTTATACTCATTCAGACAGACATATGTGTTTTCGGTGTGTTTGTGTGTATCTGAATCAGCTCAGGCTTAATAGAAACTGTGATTACCAGATTTATTCTTAATGTCCTGATGGAGCTCTGAGCTCAGAACACAATGACACAAATGTTGTTAAATCTAAATTAAACTTACTGTATCTCAGTATTTTTTCTGTTCTTCACTTTCAATGAGCGCAGCGGCATCAGTGATTTGATCTATAAAATAATAATTGTACATGAGAAATGAAAAAATGTGACATATAACATCATTGACATCATTGACTTTGAAAAAGATTTTACATTTATTTTTACAAACACATGATCGAGTTGATAAGAGTTCAGTCCAGTTCACAAAAGCTGCCGTTTGTCAAATAAATACATTTAAGGCACATTCTGTGTTTCATCGACTGTAGGTGAAAAACCCATCTGATCAGTAAGGATCGCATCAGATCTCAACAACTCACATGATGTAAGGATCAGTCATGTCTGAAGTATATTCAGTGATGTAAACTGTAAACGCCTTTTCTAAAGCTTTATAATTTTCTTGGCGTGTTAAAAATGTTCTGCTGTTCATCTGTGACCATTCCAAAGAGTGAAGTCATTTCATTCCCGTGCAGCACCTCTCATTTGATGAGGTGAGAGATTGTGTGTGTTTGAACCCCAAACTGATCGTGTTCTTATGAGACGCTTATGGAGATTGCACAAACAAATCAGAAGATCAAGCCCATGACCCCTGACCTCATATTGTGACAGTCACACAACAGCTGAACGTGCATGGCCTGATTTATGAATTATAAAATACATTTAAAAAGATGATTTCACACATGCAGATCATTTTAGTTCAAAATGAAAAGAAACTGTTTGTTAAACATCATCAAAAACTACAGAAAGATGAAATTAAGATGAATTAAATACGATTTGCTCATAATAATCAAGTGTGCCGTATTTCTAGTGAAGTGAACTTAAACTCACCTCACTAACTGTAACTTCAGCCAAATACTACAACTCACATTAGAGACACTGTGTGTGTTTAATAGCAGTGTTTAATAATAAATGTCACACAGACTCATTCTGTCAGTATTTTTGTGTGTGTTGTGATGTGTTTCACCTGTGTATTTTCCCATTTCCTGTTTTTTAACACTCTTTGCTTTGATATTGTTCTCTCAGGGGATTGTGGGTAAAAAAAAACTCAGATCAGCGGGTGCAATTATTTCTCATCCCTCTTGATGATGCGTCGGGATGATTTACACTTCAGAGAAGCGCTCAGCATAAATATTCATGGTTTGTTGACTTCAGCGCGTCCCGGCCGCACGTCCAAACAGAGCACGATGCTGAACGGGCAAATATTTCTTCTTTTCTGGCGTTTTTCTTGGCACTGGAACCGTGAGGACCATGCTGATGTGAAAACAATCATCTGAACGGTCTCTCCAGTCTCCAAACGACACACAGATAATTCATCTATATTCATGAGCGCTCATGAAGGGGGTTTGATAATGACTAACAGATTGACTAATGAGGGGAAACTCAGTCTCACAAACTCTCAGCGATTTGGCTTTAGGCAAAAAGACCTTATGCAGGTTGAACATGTTGAACGTTTCCTGTATCAACATCTGTGATGTTTGCGTTGACTTGATTATACTCTTCAGGATCCACAAAAGACTTCCATTTGGTCTGTATGACGTTTCCATCATCTGTTCTGAAAAACAAAAGACGTGCAGGAACCCAGAGAGTCAAGAACAATGATTCACTCTTTGTGTTTGAGTTTCCTGCATCAAGAATGTGTGTTATTATTCACTTTACGTTCTGTGTGTGTGTCTCCAAATAACTGTTCCAAGCTCACAGCTTTTGGATTGGGTTCTAAACTGTAGGAAAGTTCTAGAGCTCAAGTAAATCCAAGGGAACTTAAACCCACATAGGAAAAATTTATAAAAGAATCTTATGGAAATGGTTTCCAGTAATAGATCTGTGTATATTCAGCTAAACTGACTGTGGCTTTTGTACTATGAAAATAACTAATTTCATGTTATGAAATATTTAAAAGTGAAGTACAAACATTATGATCAGATTTATTCTTTCATTCTGTCATATTACTGCCCATCAGACAGTGAATTAAAAAGTGTTCCGAGTTGATGGTTTAGATGTAAGTTGGCCCGAGACTCACGTGCGCTCATGAAGATGCTGAAACGTGTGTCATGATTATATTTAGACAGAAAACAAACATGACATGCGCAGAAATGTTGTCTTTGGGTTCAAACAAAGCAGTTTGTTTACTGGCTCAGTTCTGGATATTTACAGGTCACACCAGATCAAGTTTGGATTTTAAGTGAACTTTCGGCCAGAATTTTCACCCATGGGTTGTTATTGGTGTGTGTTTATTAACAATGCTGTAATGTTCCACATACATCCACATCTCGTCCTGGGGCGTTTCAGCTCACAGCTCTATGATTTTGAATGCAGCAGATATTAAAGTTCTTCAGGACGAGGTGTGAGATTTGGGAGCTGGCTGCTGTACTCCCGTGATTCTTTTTATGTGTTTTCAGGAGCATTAAACTTAAGGAGTGTTTAGATGGAATGAAAATAATGTTTATTTGTCTCTGTGGCAACACTGATATTAAACCAGAATAGATCCACATGTGGATTTATTGAGATTGACAGTAAAGTAAATATTACTGTATAATTTGGAGGTGTTAATAAATTTGTCTCTCTCTCTCTGTCTGTCTCTTTCAGGTTGAGATCACCTTACAGGATGTGAATGACAATCCTCCAGTGTTTCCCACAGACATGCTAGACGTCACCATCCAGGAGAACATCAGCGACGGCTTCAGGATAATGCAGCTAACAGCCACAGATGCAGACGAGGTAAAGATTCTCTCTGGAATACAGACGGTCGTGACATTTCCCTCAACATAGATATGAAATACATAGTTTTTGTAGGAAAACACATCAAAAGTAAGTCATCAGGTTTATACAAACGTTCAATGAACCGACAAATTTGTTGCAGCATATGAAAAATGTCAGATATTGATTTATATTAGTAATAGCGCTAGCAGGCGTATGGGTGGGGTTTCTTTGGCTCCACCTCCTGACATGTCGACAGCATTCAAAGCAGATGACACATAACGTTTGATGTGTTTCTGCAGCACTAGACTGATTTTAATCAAGCACAAAAAGGGGAACAGTCTAGAAAACTGATGTTCTGTGACAGTATTCAGACATTAAAAATGAAACTCATTTCCTGTGGAACTCTGAGTTCAGTGCTCGGGCTTTCATTGAGGTCACATGACACGTGGAACGGTAAATATGCTAATTTCTCTGAAAGTGACGCTGGCAGTCGTGCGGTCGTTCGAGTTCATGTTACATCACTGGATTCAGTCTAAAGTATTAAAGCGTTGGGTCTTTGACAGCTCAGACAGGAAGACGACATTAAACCGAGCGCTGAGAGAAATCCAACTCTCCCAGAGCTCTGTTAGGTCTCTCTGTGCCAGCATTAGAATGAAATCACAATAATAAGAACAATATCATATAAAGTCAATGATCATTCATATTTTTAATGAAAACATTTAATTGAGTTAATCCTGAATGAAACAGAATTAAACAGAACTACAAAGAGAACGTTATCGATCAGGAGACTTACTGAAGCTTAAACATGTCATTTTTGTGCCACTAGCATCACTAAATATAATTGCAGAAAGCATCCCCAAACAACCAACAGAATAATCAAAAATTATATTTTAATTAGTTTATATGAACATTACTGATATAGAGTATAAAGGAGTAGAATTAATACTCTTGAGAGAATTTGAGGAAAAATGTCTATATTGAGATGTCTGACATTTGTTTGGAGACTTCAATGTTGGCATCTCGGTTGAGACATTGTTAAGATGTTCTTTTTCAGGAGAAATGTGTTTCAGGAGAGATGAAAGAGTCTTGGATGATAAAGAGATCTCATCTGAATTTTGATGCTGTGTTCGTTTAAAGGGCAAACTCTGAGTGAGTCTCATCTATGTATATTTGTCAGGAATTGTGGGATCGACAAGGCAGCTGTTTTTGAGTTGGCCACTAACGGCATGTCTGAATCTAATCCAGAGTTATTCCTGTAGAGTTCTCGGTGACCAGATCCGTGGCCACATCCGTACAGGAAGCCTAAAGCTGAAAGACGGCTAGCAGGGCTGGATCAGTCTCAGATGAAGCTGTATGTGTGATAAAGACGACGCCCGCCAAACGCTAGAGCCCATAATGATCCCTGATGCTCAACAACTGCACATACTGTGAGAGAGAGAGAGAGAAAAAGAGAGAGAGAGAGCTGGTCTTAGCTGGTTTAAGTTGGTTTTGCTGGTCTCCAAACTGATAATTAGCTGGTGTTTAAAACCAGTTTGGCCAGAATGTGAGACCAGCTCATTTTTTCAGCAGGTTTAGCTGATGTATGTGATTTTCTTTCTGTACGTTCTCTCTCCATCTTTGTCCTCCCGTGACTTGAGTGACTTTCCGTATGTTTCATTCAGTCTGTGTTTTCATTGGCTGGTGAATGGGCCCCGCCTCCACAGGGCCATTAAACTCAAGCGCTCTTTAGTACGTCTGCAGCCCTGAGAAGCCCATCACAGTGTTAACTGGCTCCTGGCCGGAAGAGGGGGCGGGTCCAGGTGCCTGATGGGAAATCCAGAGGTCTGCTGCACTGATCAATGACAGAAGATTAATACTCGCCACTTTTTTCCTCTTTTCCAGCATACGTCTCCAGCACAAACCTCTCAGAGAGAAAAAGAGACATTAAAAGACATATAGAGATGTAAAGATGCTTTGAAATAGCACATATAATAATTGACGTGATGAAAGAGAGATACAGGTATCACTGTATGTGTTGTAAGAGAGTATAAATGGCTGTAATGTTTCTCTCGAGTGAATAGGTGAAGCGTCTTTGATGTTGTGCAGAATCTCTCTTTTAATGCTTCTGTCTGAAGTCATATTGTCTTTTGCTGAAACAGAGACGTCATGATCTGTCACCAGCGTTATTCAGAAGTCACGTTTAATTCTCCTCCTTCAGTATCAGATGTTCAGTGCTCGCGTTATCAGCGGATATATTAGCTGGATTTATAGAGGAACTGTATATCCCCACAGTTCAAAGAGCACGATAGGCCCTCACACAACACAACTGCTGCAGCTGTCTCACTCTCTCTCAACCTGTCTCACTCTCTTGAACTGTCTGTTCTCAACCTCTCTCTCTCTCTCTCTCTCTCTCTCTCTCTCTCTCTCTCTCTCTCTCTCTCTCTCACACACACACATGTGAAGCCTGAAGTCAGGAAGGAGAGCGTTTGCTGTGTGTCTTTCTCCACCGGTGAAGACTGTCAGCTGCAGACTGGAATCTGACCTCGGAAATTTAACACCAGTTTGGAAATAAATACTTTGCACTCTCGCTAATTGGTACAACTGGAATCTAAAGTTCACTGCTCTGAATGTCTGTATTTATCTGGAGGGACTTTACACATGCACACACGTACAGTAATATTTACAGTACCAGTCAAACATTTGGATACACTTTCAATTTATGTTTCTCATGACTGCAGCTTGAATGCTTGACATTAGTTTTCTAAACAAATATAAGTTGTGTGTCTACATTGTGCTTATTAAACCAATATCATCTTATGTGTATCATCTACATTTATTTGGCATTTTTTTTGTCACTATTCATTATTTTATTGTTTTATGACTTTAGAATTATTCTAAATTGAAGGAAAAAGTATTAATAAAACATGAGTAGTCTGATATGAACTGCAGTATCTAGTACAAGTATAAATTGTACAGTTCACAAACACAAACACAATTTAGTTCACAATACACAAGTTAAATGTAAATTTTGTAATGTAAATGTGTCTTGTGTTAGAGAGTTAGAAAGACACACCTGAAACTGTGTGGTTTATGTTCAGGGTCCGAACGCTCTGGTGACCTACTCCATCATCAGCGGAGCAGACGACAGCTTCCGCATCGATCCCGAATCTGGTGAGCTGATCGCCACCAAGCGTCTGGACAGAGAGCGCCGCTCGAAGTATTCCCTGCTGGTGCGGGCGGATGACGGACAACAGTCGTCTGACATGCGGGTCAACATCACGGTCAGCGATGTAAACGATCACACGCCAAAGTTTTCCCGCTCTGTGTACTCCTTTGACATCCCAGAGGACATGGCTCCAGGTACGAGCCATCATCCTACAAAAGAAAATAAACAGACAGTGTTTTAATTACACTACTTGTGATCATTCTTACAATGACCTTTAACTGTGGTGTGCTGTTTTTGATTCAGGCTCTGTGGTGGCAGCCATCCTGGCCAGTGACTCTGACTCTGGACTGAACGGTGAGGTCACATACTCTATAGAGGAGGATGATGAAGACAGCACCTTCCTCCTGAACCCTGTGACCGGGGTGTTTAACGTCACCCGTCATCTGGACTATGAGTCTCAGCAGTTCTACATCTTGACGGTCCAGGCTCAGGATGGCGGAGGTCTCTCCAGCTTCGTCCGAGTCTACTTCAATGTTCTGGACGTCAATGACAATCCTCCTGTCTTCAACAGCTCTATGTACAGCACCTCCATCCTGGAGACTTTGAACCCGGGAATGTCCGTCCTTACAGTTAACGCCAGAGACGCAGATGATGGTATGAAAAAGAAATAGGACAGCTAGACTGTCCTTTCATGTTAGTTTAGTGTAAAAAGGTTCAATCTTAATGAAACTCGTGTTACATTTCACCTCAAAATTAAAACAATCAAATCTTTACATTGTGGTATTATTTTCATTACATGTAAATACTTTCTCCCTGAATTCTCATTACTGTGAGGCATTCAGACAGTTTACATTTAGAGTTTTATTTTCATTTTATTTAATGATGATGATGATGATACAGTTACTTTCTACGTAAATTAACATTCAGTAGGGCAGACACAAGCGTGGCTGGAAATTACTCTTTGTGAGTAAAATCTGTGTCTGTAAGACCTTTTTTTAAAACAATCAAAATAATGCCACAATGCAAAAGGTCTTTAGGCTCCTTAAACAGACGTCATTTCTCCATACTAAATATAATGTTATTTCTTGTGTCTTTATTTTGAGGTAAAAAGCCCTGCTCTGTCTCCTTTCTGAGTCTAATGTGGTTACGCTGACCTACATTCCTGCCTGTGGCTTTTTCTTTTCTCCGCCGTGTGTGCCTGCAGGCAACACTCGACGCATTTCTACAGATATGAGATCCGAGACATCATTGTTAGCATTTCCTGCCCCCTGACCTCTGACCCCTGAGGCAGAGGACAGCTTTTAGGTTGTGAAGCGGGTTGAGATGTTTTGTAAACAGGACGAGTGTGGGAAGGTGCCACAGCGTTCCACACGAGTAACAGTCTGAGAGGCAGTGTGGACGCTCAATTTACTCTGATCTGAGATCAGATCTAAAGACTGCTATCACACGCTCACTGTAGCATTGCAGCTGCATTTACAGATAATGAGCCAGCTTTCAGAACACACCCATTATTTACATTATACAGTAATATACAGCATTTCTCTGTGCCGCTTGTTTAGTTTATATTTCTTTAGAACAGGAGAATGTTGAGTAACAGACGGTCTATGCACATTTTTTTAATTTAACATTTTTGTGGTTTTTCAGGGCTGAATGCAGAGTTACAGTACATGATTGCATCAGGCGACCCACAATCCCAGTTTTTCATAACTAACACAGGCGTCCTGCAAACCAAAAAGTTACTGGACAGAGAAACGCAATCATTCTACAACTTGGTTATCACAGTCAATGACCTGGCTCCACCTCCCATGACCCGCTTCACCAGTACCGCACAAGTGTCAATCATACTGCTGGATGTCAATGACTGCCCGCCCACTTTCATCTCTCAGAAGATGGCATATGTTCAGGAGAATACTCCGGTGGATACTGTAGTGTTTACAGCACAGGCTACCGATGCAGATAGCGGACCAAATAGCTATGTGGAATATTCGCTTAAGGGGATGTTTGGAAATAAGTTTAGCATTGGGAACATCAAAGGTGAGGTGGTGTTGGTGGGAGAACTGGACCGTGAGGAGATGTCAAATTATACTCTAACAGTTGTGGCCACTGATAAGGGTGAACCATCTCTTTCTTCCACCATGGAGGTCACAATGATCGTGCTGGATGTGAATGATAACACGCCCAGCTTCTCCCAAAACATCTATGATATAGAGATTGAGGAGAACACACTCACTGGGACAGACGTGCTCCAGGTTTTTGCCAGCGATGCAGATGAGGGAACCAATGGGCAGATTCGGTTTTCCATTGCTAGTGGGAATGTGAATTCTGATTTTCGTATCGACTCTGTAACAGGAGTTATTTCAGTGGCGAAACTTCTCGATCGGGAAACACGGTCATCGTATTCTCTGGTTGTTCAGGCGGCAGATCGCGGCAGCAGCCCCCGCGTGAGATCGATCTACGGTTAACATTGTGCTTTTGGACATAAATGACTGTTTACCAATGTTCGAGTTGTCGCCCTACACCATCACTGTTCAAGAGAACTTAGGGAACCTACCCAGGAACATCTTACAGGCAAGTACACAGAATTCTTTATTATATTCTTTATTATAAATATATTCCACATAAAGACATCAAACTTATTAAATAAAACAAACAATGGAATGACAAGAAGGAGAGTGATCTCACCACCATAAGTGCCAGGATCAGCGCGTGTGGCAGGGGTGAAGGCCAGTGCCAGAGGTCAGTGCCTGTGCCACTGCCAGGGGTCATTTTTAGTGCCAGGGTCAGTTCCAGTGCCAGCAGTCAGTGTTACAGATAAAGCAGAAGGCAGGTCTCAAAACTTTGCATGAGAAACACAAAAAGAAATAAGAATATATAAACAAAGTGTTAAAGTTGTGTAGAATTCGAGTTATAGTGTACTTTTTAGATTTCACAATTCAATACCACAAAATTATGCAAAGTGGCAAATTATAAATATATTCAGTTTAAAACAGAATTTTTTAAATATGTGGGGTGGTATAATTTGCCAAAATTATTATTTATTATATTGTATAAAATTACTATTATTATTATTAGAAGTATAAAAGCACGTTAAGCTCATGTGGGACACTTTGCACATATCAGGAGAGCTACTTTACAAACACATTTTACAATGAATACATTACAAACCCTCCAATAAACCTGAGACATATGTGAGACTGATGGCAAAAGCCATGTGACGGGTGTTGAATCAGGGTTCTCTCTCACGATCACTCTCTTGTAGCGATTAAAGAACTATGACAGAATTTCATATACACGGACGCGCATGCGCACTGAACTAATGTCATACACTTTTATTGTACTATATTATTAACAAAGAATGAGTCAAATCAGTGCTTGAAAAGTGTGCGTTCTCACAACGCCTTTTTAAAAAAAAGAATGAATTTCAGAAATGTAAACGTTATTGTGCTTTTCATCCGTCAAACCCGCAGTTCCTCCGTTCACTTTTATGTGTTTATGTGCGCTCTCATCCGGTCCAATATGGCGGCGTCGTTGACGTATCGCAGTAACAGGTCAAAGCGCGTTTGTGTATGTGTAGACCGCTGCTGCTGAGCGCGTTGGATTCATAAATAAAGGTATGCGCATTAGACGTAATAAACACTAGTGCTGTGTCACACCACACAGAGAAAATACTAACTGTGGAAGTGACGCCATTATAAAACCACTTATTGTCATACTACTTCTTTGTTTTGAGTGATATATGGTTTGAAATGACTGTCAGTTAGTTACACCTTAACACTATTCTCTTAATAATTCTTTATTTTGAGTGATATATGGTTTGAAATACGTAAACTTCAAAATCATACACACATCTGAGACGTCTTTAGTTTTGAATTCTGTCGCGTAGTCATCTGTGAAGCATCTGCGTTATGAGTGAAGGTGCGCGCGCTCGTTTTCATGCAGCGCTGCGCACAGAGTTCGGCGCGTGACATCAGAGTATCGCGAGAGCGTTTTCTTGAACAAATACTTTGATGTCATACGCGGATCGGTTCGCGCAGCGCGAAACAGCCAACGCAACAGTTTACTTTACTTTATTATATTGTTCAGTTCAAACGGTGTTAGCGTTATTAAATAAAACAGGAAAGTCTGCAGTAAATCTGTGGAGAAGCTGTGTATGCGGAACCGGAAGATGAACAGGTGCGTGCTGACCAGTCAGAGGGTAAAATGCTCACGAGTGACAGGCAGAGAAACAATAATAAATAAACTTCATTTTCTATCTACAAAAGAGGATATAAGCAGGAAGCTAAAGCTACAAGCAACTTAAACTATGTTTTGTATTGTGTTGTATACATTACACATAAATATAATTGACAAAATGTTAAATGCTCTCTCATTTGTAAGTCTCGTTGGATAAAAGCATCTGCTAAATTAATAATTGTCATTGTAAATATGGATATTACTGTGATGATTCAAATGTGTATATATAGCACTGATTCTCTGTTTCATTCCTCCTTTTTTATATTTGATATGTCACTGTTCTATTATGTGCAAGGTCCCTTAATGTCAGTTGTAAAATGCAACATGGTTAAATATTGTGTGTTTTGAGAGGTTTGTGTTGTGTTTGGCAGGTTGTGGCCCGTGACGATGATCTGGGTACCAACGGTCAGATTAGCTACAGTCTAAGCGGTGATAATGATGTTGCGTTCAGCCTCACATCTAGCGGTCAGCTGAGTCTCATTCAAACCCTGGACCGTGAGACGCAGGACAAATACACACTCGTCATCACGGCTCATGATTTAGGTAAGAACATCTGGATGCTGTAACTGCTGTTACTGGGTGAATTTCATTTTTTATTCTCCAATGTGGATTGTGATCATGTTGAATTTAAAACATGTTCGGCTCACATTTGACCCCCAAATCAAGAGAAGATAAATAAGAAATTATTTCTTAGCACAGTACAAAAAATAATGCGTCTTTCTTTTGGCTTTCAGTAACTTTTAGTAAATAAACGGACATAAATGAGCTAGTTGATGTAAAGCTGTTCAGATGTTGGATTTTATTGTTGTACTTGGATGGTAAAGAGTGTGTTGGAAAGTGTTTTTCTCACTGTACAGTATGTGCATGTGCTCTGGTTAGCTCAAGTTTTCTGTGGTTATTGGTTAACCAGTCTTGTCCATTCCTGTCCTGTAAGGTCACATGACCATCTGTAATGACAGGGATTGGCCCTGGACATAAGCAAAAACTTTGGCAAGTAAAATAGGCAAGAGAAAATGTCTGACTTCAGCTCAGAAAGATGTGAAAGTTTTTCTCAGTTCATCATGGCTTTTCCTGCTTGGCTAAATAATCAAAATCATCATTGTGTTTTGAGATTTGTGCGACCTGATATTCAATCGATTGTTTTGTGGTTTCGTGATAAAGCAGAACATTTAGATTTAAGAGCTGTTTTTTTCCAGTGTTTTCTGGCAGTGGACTGTTCTTTGTTCTAAAATAATCACTCAAATCTGAGACAGCAGCATAAACGTTTATCATAAATAAAACATGATTAATGTTGCACATGTTTATTCATGTTTATCTGTGTATGTGTTGCTTTATGCCAAAAACATCCAAACATTTCCAGCCCTATAGGAATCAGACAAAATGTAGTTAAAAAGACTTTTGTGCCCTAATAGTAAAATATGGAGAAAGCTGCAGTCTAAAACCATTCGAGCGAGCTTTCCTGGAGTTCTTGAATGACTTTCCCATTCCTCCATTTCCAGTAGATTTGTGATTCAGGTCAGAGTTTCTTCCACAAACCTACTGACACGTTCACCAGACTGCCTCGCTTCTTCTCTTGCTCTTTCTCTTTCTCTCTCTCTCTCTCTCTCTCTCTTGGGACAGGTAGAGGAAGCCATTATTTCTGATAATTGATGTAGGATACTGCTGTCTGGAGGTTGCAGGGTTTGTGTGAAGTCTCTGTGCTCGGGTTTGTTTTGACGTGTTCTACGCTTTTTTATTACTTTCACTTAAATCAGTTTAAATTGTTAGTCAAGGTCTTTGCAAAAGCAGTCATTATGTAGTTTTTAATGACTATTTTCCACCCTCTCTTTGACCTGGAGTATTAAACAGGCTGCTGTACCATTAAGAGACATAGTATCATATGTATAATAATCGTGAAGATTTGTTTTTCATTTATTCACAGCTCTATTGACAGCATGGCATGATGGCCATGTCGACATGTCTGTTAGTCTGGAAGACTAGATTAAACGGTGTATTTTATTGTTTACTGGCTCATTATAAAAGTTTTACAGTAATCTTCAAACTGAGGGTCGAGTGTGGATTATATTGAACCCGTGGCATTCAGGAACCCTTTGCTGTACTTCTCCCTTTCCTGACCTTTGACCTCACACTTTTTCTTTGTCTCTGAAATTCTCCCCAATATCTTTCCATATCATTTCTCTCTCTCTCTCTTGCTGGCAGCTGGTTGGTGCTCTGAGGGAGGGACAGATTTTGGCAGGCTGCAGTCATTATTTGGAAATGTGTGTTTTTCCTGTGGAGTGTGGCGGAGGGGCCAGCAGTAAAAGGTGCTTTACGAGAGAGAGAGAGAGAGAGAGAGAGAGAGAGAATGAGAGAGAATTGAGAGGCTGTTCTGTGCTCTGTGGAAAGATGTTGGCAGGATTTCTGAGGAAAAACATGGAGTGCTTGGCAGAGAGAGGGAGAGAGAATTGCATATGAGACCTTTTTAATATTTCAATTATATCTTTAAGAGATTCATTGGAGAGCAAATTGAGACTTACTGCATTCCCTTCTGCTTCTCATGTGAATCTCCTGAGAAGAAAGTCACAACAAACTGCTCACAATAGCCTAGATACCCAAGCAAAGTTAGTATAAACTCAAATTCTTTTGCTTTACGTTATTTTTATAGCCCTGCATTGTATGTAAATAACTTTTTGTATCTGAGAATATATAGGCAAACCAAGACTCCTGAGATGTGAGCAGGTTTTGAGTTATGAAGTGTCCAGATGCTTCTGCTGATGAAATCATTTAGGCTTTGCTGCTGTTGTTTGAGAGTGTTTGTGCTTGTGAAAGACTAACAAACAGAACAGGAAGGTAAAAGCAGCACCCCACTGTTTCTGTCCAAACCACAGGTTTAACACACACACAAACACACGGCAGGGCAGTTTATCAAGTGCATGTGGACATTCCAGAAATAAAAAAACAGAAAATGAGATGGAGTGAAAAGCAGTAGAGAGGGTAAAAATCCTCCAGCACATTGTTCTGTGTGTTTCTCTGAGTCTGGAGGCATTAGAGGTCTGCAGAAGTTCATCTGAGGATATTTTCTCTGGCGTTTGCTGCCAGACGACTGTCTCTACGCTGAGCGTAAGATTCACCGCAGTAAAACCTGAACAAAGAGATTTTCATTGTTTCACTGTATTCTGCAAAAATGCTTTTAGTTTATATTTATATTTTTACTGAAAAAACAAGAGCCATTAAGTTCTTTTGCAGTGTACCTTAACGTCCATTGAAGAGATTTCACATTACAGGACTAAAATGTCCCCAAACGTCTCAGCTGAGGAAGAAAAGACATTGTGTGCATAGCACACAAATGAACTCATTAGATGTGCTGATGGACGGGTTGGAGTTCTGCTTCTGGAAGTGTTTAAAGACAGATTCAGTGCCAGAAAACAGAAAAGCCTTGAGTCTTTAAATGGACCCACAGTCATTAACATTCTTTATCTTCTAAGCACTGAAAAGTTACAGGGCAAACAGAGCTGCTATAAGACCCGTGTGTGTGTGTCTGTGTGTGTCTATAGGCTGGTTCTGAGGGATTTGGGCCTCTTTAATAAATCTGAATAAACAGTGTTAAAGCCGAGTGTTCACAAACCTCTTCCGCCTGTTCACATTCTCACATTCTCTCTCTCCCTAATATAACCCGTATATGATGGCCATATACATCCGCATTCTTCATTAGATACAGTAAGAGTACAAAGCCATAAATGAATGTGTGATGAGAAATGATTGAAATTGTAGCATGATTTGTAATTGCAGGCTTTGGTGTGTTTTTGAGATAGATAGTCAAGATTGAAGTTTTATTTCCATAGAATGTCTTAATCTTTATCGTCATTGATGTCAAGGAGAAAGAATTGAGATAAAGTGGAGGTTTCAGGTGTATTGTTCTAAGTTTTTATGTTTTTTAATCTTTGCCTGAGATGTTTGCATCAGACAGTAATAGACATTAGCATTAGCAACAGATAGATTAAGTGCAACTTTACACATACTGTAGTTTTAAAAATACTTTAAAACTAAAGTTTTCTTCTCTCCGACACATTGTGCTCATGTGATTTCACCGATATTGAATAACTAATGCAGGACCTTAAACACAGAGAGATCTAAGAGTGTTCTCACACACCGGGTGTGCGGTAACAGTGCAACAGATCGTCATATACAAACATCTCAGTGTTAACTGGAGTTTAATTGACTCTGTCTGAAGAACTCTCTAATTTCACTCCTTGTTTCTTCACAAACTACACAAAATCTACTTTTTACAGTATTTATTTATGTATTTATATATATAATGTAAAGTTTGAAATAATCTTTAGTAGTTATTAAAAATAATACATTTAAAATTTTGATTCGTCAAGTTAATACGTGGGAAGGTAAGGGAATATGTGTGTACACGCACACACAGATCAGATCAGTAGTAATGTAGGCTCATAAGAGGCTTTAGGTGGGTCCATATGTTTGTGTGAGACTCACAGTTGAATTAATTGAATGAGTTACAGATCAGGAACTCTGGACAGATGGAGAACATTTTCTGCAGCTGGACACTTTGTGTAATTATTAACACAGACCATGGGTCCATCTGTGTGTCTGTGTGTGTGTGTGGGAGGAAATGAGAGTATATCTCCACTTGAAGGCCACAGTGAGAGATTATAAGTGTGAATTGTTTCTATGTTACTGGGCTGTGATCCTGATTTGCTCCTCTGAACACACACACACACACACTTGAAAGATAGTGCATGAATCCTGGATTGTGTTTAATCCCTCTGAACACACACAGATAGTCTGCTAAACAGTTTAGAAATGCTGTGAGATTCCTCAACTTGTGTATGTATACAGTTTAGTAGTGTGTGTCCTCAGCATGTAAACACACACACTCCAGGGTTTTTTTTCAGCTTTTGGGAAGTTTAGAGTGGACTAATAAAATGTTTTCAGCACATGATTGTGATTATAAATCAGTTTTTTACTGATGAACAGAGATTCTGCAGCAGAGATGATAATGACAGATACTTGCATCTCACATTTATGAGTTTAAGCATAAATAAATCGGGCAACATTAATGATTCTTCATTGCTGTGTAGATTTCTCATGAGCAGAGGCAAAGGTCCAGGTGAAGACGTTTAGAGGTTAGACATGTATGTACATGAGACAGAGGTCTGTGTGTGTTCAGTTCACGGTCGGTCAGTCTGTCTGTGAAGTTCTGCTGCTAACACTCAGCCAATGTCATGCTTGTAAACAGGTAATGACATCACTTCCTGTAGTCAAAGTCAAAGCGTCTGGAACTCGTCCAGCAGAATCCTGTCAAATAAAAACAGGGTTTGGTTCTGAGACAGAAACAATGGCATGGATGTTGATGTTCTCCGCTCCTGAACAGAACTGTATTTACACAGGAGCAAGAGAACATGAATTCTGTTTGCACAAGAAAATATAAAGTTTGTTGTAAAATATTAGGTGGCATATGATTTGTTTTTTACTGTTGTATCTGAATTGGAATGTTTGTCCAAATATCATTTACGGCAGATCAAAAAACAAGAGATAGATAGAGACAGATATGATTCCCCTGGAGTCCATCTGTATGACAGCAGATTTAAATAGATCAGATTAAGTGAATCTGATGTCTGATAATCCTGATTCAGTGAAGAGTAATAAACACCTGTCACATGTACATACACCTATTGAGACAGAGACTCACGTGTTGGTCACATGTGTCATTCCTCACAGTTTCACATTTTTAAACATTTTTAGTTCATCTGTTGGAAAACACAGTTCCATCTCTTTGTTTGGCTAAATGTCCGTGAATAATAATCTGACTGCTGTGTTGATGTGAGACGTGTGTTCGTATGTGTGTTTTAAAGATGATCCACTAAGTTGTACACTACTGTTCTGGGCAACTAGTTAATTAAGTCACACTAAGTAGTCATGCTTGTAATAGCATACGTTTCCTCCTGCTTATCAGATAAATGCTAATCTCTTTGTCTTTACAATGAGGATGAGACAATTAAAGCAAAGTGTGTGCTAAAAGCTTATAAACATGTGCTATTAATCTGCACCACAGACCTGAACAACACATCCTCATCTCTCTCTCTCTCTCTCTCTCTCTCTCTCTCTCTCTCTCTCTCTCTCTCTCTCTCTCTCTCTCTCTCTCTCTCTTCTTCTCTCTCTCTCTCTCTTCTCTCTCTCTTCTTCTTTCTCTTTCACTCAGTTGTAAATTTGCAACACTCTAATTCTGCCATCTCTCTCTCTTCTCTCTCTCTCTCTCTTGTTTTAATGAGCTGGATTTTCCTCATTATGTTGCTGTAATGAGCTGGATTTTCCTCATTATGTTGCTGTACTGTACAGCACTTGAAGCGTATGATGTTATCAGAGGTCCAATTTATGCAAAGAGCAAATTTATTTGAATCACACTCATTCACAGCAAGAGAGAAAAAGAGAGCGAGCAGATGTTTAAATCACTTCACTTCTGTCTTTTTGTCATCTGCTCTTCATTTAACTTTATCCCTGCAGACTCATTGGAGCAGCTCTCCCCTTAGTGGCCTGCGGGCTTGATTTCTCCTGAAAATAGCATTGTCTCTCTTCCAAATTTTTGCTGTGTACCTCACTGTTTTAAAAGGCACGATTACATCTGTGAAGCTGTGTCACCCCCTGCAACGGTGTAGATATATTTAAACATTCCAGAGCGCTGTGGACACGTGAACGGGCTGTGTATTACTGTATCATGACTGAGACTAAAACAGCTTAGATGTTTTGGGATGTTACTCTGTGCTGCTTGCATCTCAAACCATCTGTGCTTATTAACTTAAATCATAAAAGACTTTATGTATCAAACTCTGGGTTTGGGCGCATTTTTTTTAATTACACATTTTCATTTAAATTGCAAGCACCTCTACTAAATGCATCCAGATGTTTAACTTTACGTTTCTTGTTTCAGCAGTGGTATTTGTCATGATAATATTATAAAAAAATAGATGATTTTGTTTGGTGAATAGTGACTCAGAAACTATTGACATGTTTCTTTTCTTTTGTGTGCACAAACACAAAATGTGATCAATGTTCTGCACAAAATCATGTATAATACTGTAAATTCTTCTGAGATGCATTTAATTCATGCAATTTCTTAAAAAGAAGAAAAACTGTTTCAGTCCAGTCTTTAGCACTTTTATTTTCTTCTTTTCGTGCACAGTCACTTATTTGTTGGTGCACGTTTGTATTTTGTTGTGACTTTATTGTGTCTTTAGTTAAACCTTCTTTCTCTATGGATCCTGGCCTTTAAAGGTATGTGGTGGTTTGTGGATTCCTCTTATTGTTATCACACACGTTTATCTCTATGTCTGCAGGTTCTCCATCTCTGAGCAGTTCTGGTACTGTAATAGTGCTGGTTGGTGACATCAATGATAATGTTCCAACATTCACGTCAATGTCTTTCCATACGACCCTTCCTGAAAATGCTCCTACTGGCACAGACGTCCTGCAGCTCAACACCTCAGACGCTGATGATGGACTCAATGGAGTCATCAGGTATAACACACATACACACGTTTACCAAACTTAAGTCTGTTTATACAAGACTTGATCACTCAGTATGTTTCTGTAAACTCTAAATGTGTGTCAGTCAGGATCATATTTAACACAGCAGGTTCTCTAATACAGCCAGAGAATATCACAGACACACACATACCCAACACTACCTGTCAGTCATGTAGATAAAGTGACCCCCTCCCACGAGCTCATGGACCGGGTGGGCAGCACGTTCCACTTTTCTAAACACATGCTAACGAAGATGAAAATGAGCGCTGACAGATAGATCAGAGGGCGATGGGTGGGTCAGCATGGGCCTTCAGTTCTTAATACTTCAGACGACCCGCACCATCCAACAGTACAGCAGTTCTCACAGATCATGTTCCGCTTCTGAACGGACGATGCGTGCCTGGATGTTATCTTTTCAGACTTGTTTTTCGCACTTTGTTCTGTCATTTGTGGAATTGCCGTCTGGCAGACACAGTGTAGTTGCCATTTGTGCATGTTACTGTCAGAATGAGTTTGCGTCAGAGGTCCCCGCTGAAACTCAAAGCCGCACGAGAACGAGAACGCCTCATATGTGATGTTTTTGATCAGGACGATTCTGCTGATGTCTTTAGCTCAGCTGAGAGATGTCGTGAGAGTAATGAAAGACTGTGAACCCTGAACTTAAATAACCTGTCTTTGAGTGATTTATGACTGTCATTGAATTTTAAAAAACTCTGTATTGTTGCCACATGTGTTCTAGAGGAAAAAGTATAAAACACAATCCAGACTTTTTTATTATATAATTATTTAAATGTTAAAATGTTTAAATGTCATCTTGTTTGTTTTTGATCGACAGTTACAGTCTCAGTGGTGGAGACGGTCAGTTCTCCATAAACCCATCCACAGGCCTGATCATCACCAGCTCACTGCTGGATCGAGAGACAAGAGCGAGTTATCAGCTGCTGGTGGTGGCGGTGGACGGTGGACAGCCCACACCTCTGTCCAGCTCTGCCACCGTGTCTGTTGTGGTGGCCGACATCAATGACAATCCTCCACGCTTTCACCATCATCCCTACGTCACCCACATACCTGCATCTACCTCCACAGGTGTGTTTTGTCAGTCTATGTGCAGAGGTTTATGGGCCGGTTGGTTTTGTCTGATCGTGTTTGTTTTCTGTTATTTTCAGGTTCGCTGGTCTTTGCCGTCACAGTAACAGATGAAGATTCGGGCTCAAACGCTCAGCTGCACTATTCGCTCGCTGGCCGAAATTCGGAAAAGTTCAAGATAGACCCAATCAGAGGTGCAATCGTCGCCAACGAAAAGCTTTCTGGGAGTTCGGAGGTCACATTCACCGTCCACGTGAAAGATGGAGGGAGCAACCCTAAAACAGATAGTACGACCGTCACGGTTCGCTTTGTTACTGGAGGAAACTTCCCTCATATTAGACTGAAAGAGAAAACATTCACGTTCCCAGAAAACCAGCTCATAAACACTGTTGTTACTAAGGTGACTGGAACATCACCCAGGGCCGGTCCTCTGTCATTTTACATTGCAAGTGGAAATCTGGATAGTGCATTTCATATCGATCAGCTTTCAGGGGAGTTGTCCATTAAAAAGCCTCTGGACTATGAGAATATCGAGAAGTATGTTTTATGGATAGAGGCACGAGACCAAGGTTTCCCTCCTTATTCAGCCTATGAGAAAATAGAGATTATAGTGCTGGATGTTAATGACAACCATCCTGTATTTGAGCAAGAGCCATTCCACGCAGAGATTCTGGAAAACCTCTCACCCCAACGTGTGCTGATAGTTTCTGCGGTCGACCAAGACAGCGGACCGAACGGGCAACTGGAATACGCGATCATCGACGGCAACAAAGAAAACAGCTTCAGCATAAACAGAGGAACTGGTGAAATCCGCACTACACGACCTCTGGATCGAGAGAAAGTCGCTCAGTATTCTTTAAGAGTAAAGGCGACGGACAGAGGCAGCCCGTCTAAAAGCACCGCAGTTAAAGTCTTGATCAACGTGCTGGATGTGAATGACAACGCTCCCAGATTCTCCAAAATCTTCAGCGCTTCCGTGCCTGAAAACGCACCAGTCGGCTTCACCGTTACCAGAGTGACAACTACAGATGAAGATGCGGGTGCCAACGCTATAAGCCGATACTCCATCAGTGATGCCAGCCTCCCCTTCATCATCCACCCGAGCACTGGTGACATCACCATCAGCAGACCTCTGAACAGAGAGGACACTGACCATTACATCGCCAGAGTCTCGGCACATGATTCAGGGTGGACTGTTAGTACAGATGTGACAATATTTGTGACTGATTTGAATGATAACGCCCCTAGATTTAGCAAGCCATCATATTATCTGGACTATCCTGAGATGATGGATGTTGGATCTGTAGTGACACAAGTCTCTGCCACAGATCCAGATGAGGGATTCAACGGTAAAATATTTTACTTCATCAGATCCCAAACTGAGTATTTTCGAATCAACTCCACCTCCGGTGAGATTTTTATCAAACAACAGCTTAGATATCAAAACTCAACCGGCCACAGTAATGTTAATGTAAACCGGCATAGTTTCATAGTCACTGCTTCAGATCGAGGTGTTAAACCGCTCATGAGCGAAACTACAGTTATCATAAATGTAGTTGATAGCAATGATAACCCTCCCACATTTGAATCTGCTGTTTATTTCACACCAGTCACTAAAAGTGTAAAGATTGGCACCAAACTCCTTAAAGTAACAGCTAAGGATGAGAAAGACTTTGGACTGAACTCGGAAATCGAGTATGTGGTATCTGGAGGCAACAGTTCCAGCAAGTTCCGCTTGGATAAACAAACTGGATCAGTCTCAGTATCATCCTCTCTCACAGCAGATACAAATAAAATATACGTGCTGGAAATAACAGCAAGCGACAAAGGCAATCCTCCTCTCTCAGACAAGACAACTGTCAGAATAGTAATTACAGACGAGAATCATCATACTCCTGAGTTTTCACAGAACCAAGTGACGGTCACCGTGTCTGAAAGCCTGACTGTCGGCACAGCCATCCGCACCCTTTCAGCCAGAGATAAAGACAAAGATAAACTAATGAATGGCTTAATTACATACAACATCTCCTCGGGTAATGATGAAGGCTTGTTTTCAATTAACAGTCAAACGGGTGTTTTATTTCTAGCAAAAGCTCTGGATTATGAGAAGAAGCAGAAACACGAGCTCAGAGTTTCAGCAGCAGATGGAGGATGGATCGCCAAGATGAGCTATGTTACAGTTATTATCCATGTGACTGATGTCAATGATAACCCTCCTGTGTTTGACCCTGTTGAGTATTTCCCAACAGTGCAGGAAAATGTTCCCAGTGGCACTACTGTAGTAAAAATGAATGCAACGGATAAAGACTCTGGAGCAAACGCGCTAATGGCGTACGTCATTCAGTCATCAGACAGTGACCTTTTTGTAATTGACCCGAACACAGGAATCATCACCACACAAGGGTTTCTGGACTATGAAGCTAAACAGGCATATCACCTGACAGTCAAGGCCTTTAATGTTCCAGATGAGGAGAGATGCAGCTTTGCATATGTTAACATTCAGCTAAAAGGAGCGAATGAGTACGTCCCTCGCTTCGTGTCAAAGCAGTATTACTTTGAGATCTCAGAGGCTGCGGTTAAAGGCACAGTGGTTGGGGAGGTGTTTGCTAGCGACAGAGATTTAGGAGATGATGGCATAGTTTATTATTTGATCTTTGGCAGAAGCAGGAAGAAAGGGTTTAGCATTAATAAAACCACAGGTCAGATCTACGTCTCCGGACCGCTTGATCGTGAAAAAGAGGAAAAGATTTCTCTCCGAGTCTTAGCTAAGAATGCAGGCAGCATAAGAGGGGCAGATATTGATGAAGTGTTGGTAAACATTACAGTTCTGGATGCTAATGATCCTCCTGTATTCAGTCAAGAGCTTTATGATGTGCAGGTGAATGAGGGACTCTCTCCTGGAGGCCTGGTCACATTTGTCAGTGCTGAAGATTCAGACTCGGTCCCTAGCTGGAGCAGATTTACCTATGCCATCACTTCGAACTATGAAAGAAATGCCTTTGCTATGAACCCTCAGACTGGACAGGTGTCCGTGGCCGGAGAACTGGACAGAGAAAGCGTTCCTGTGTACAACCTCACTCTTCTAGCTGTGGACTCGGGTTCTCCAGCCGCTACTGGTACTGCCATTTTAATTGTGACCCTGGAGGACATTAATGATAACGGACCAACTTTAGTGACCACAAGCGGAGAGGTGATGGAGAACCAGAGGGCAGGAACTGCTGTAATGACTCTCAGCTCAACTGATCCAGATCTCGCACCAAATCAAGGCCCGTTCTCCTACAGTCTCATCAACACCGGCTCAACATCAAGTTACTTTACACTCAGTCCAGCTGGAGAGCTGACCACCAGCCGTGAGATAGACAGAGAGCAGATCAGCGATTTCTACCTCTCTGTGATGATTAAAGACTCAGGTATTCCTCAGATGTCCTCCACAGGAACTGTCCACGTCAAGGTCAACGATCAGAATGATAACCCCTCTGAGTCTCGCTCTGTAGAAATCTATGTCCATTACTTTGGAAACATGTTTCCTGGAGGATTACTGGGGGTGGTGAAGCCACAAGATCCAGATATACAGGACACGTTCCAGTGTTCTCTGACTCCACCAGCAGCTTCTCTTTTTAGCATTCCCACAGGGACCTGTGACCTCAAATCAAACAGTCGTTCTACAGATGGCACGTTTGATTTATCAGTGCGCAGCAGCGATGGAGTCCACGATGCTGTCAACAGCCACGTGCGTGTTTTCTTCGTTGGGTTCAACAATGCCACAGTGGACAACAGCATTCTGATACGTCTCGTCTCTCAAAGCGCCAGTGAGTTTCTTTCCAATCACTACCTCAGCTTCTTACGCATCGCCAACTCTCAACTCGCCGGTTTGGGCACCGGAGTTCAGATCTATGGGGTGTTTGAACTCAACAACAGCACTTTTCTGATGGCGGCCGTCAAGCGCAGTCACGGACAGTACATCAATCCCAGTGGAGTGGCCACTTTCTTCCAGAGCATCAAAGAGATTCTTCACAGACAAAGTGGAGTTAAGATTGACTCTGTGGATCATGATCCCTGCTCACACAACCCATGTCACAACGGAGGCCGATGCAAAAGACGTCTGGGTGTGGAGCAGGTCATGAAGACGGAGGAGAGCATCCCGGTCATCCTCGTTTCAAATCGTCCTCTGAATCCGTACGCCTGTGATTGCAGGCCGGGATACGCCGGTGCCCTCTGTGAGACTGACATCGATGAGTGCCAGCCCACACCATGCCATAATGGAGGAACCTGTCATAATTTGGTGGGTGGATTCTCCTGCTCCTGTCCTGAGGGTTTCACTGGGATGGCGTGTGAGAGGGACGTCAACGAGTGCCTTTCAAACCCCTGCCAGAACGGAGCGCTCTGCCAGAACTTCCCTGGAGGATTTAACTGCCTGTGCAAATCTGGATTTGCAGGTAAAGTTTGTCATCAGTTTACACAGAGTTTTTACACAACCACAGATGTCAGGCAAGGGTCATACACACACAAATATTTACTTGTACGTGATTTGAGAGGTGTTGTAAAGCAAACATACAGTGGTCAAAAGTGCCAGAAGTAGTTTGGTGTTTAGGTCAAAGTTTGGGAGGTGATGCAGATCAGCTTGTCATGTTTACTTTAATAGAGAGTGATGAGTGGACTCTGTAAACAAATTGAGCTGTAAACAGCTATTTCACTCCTTTCTCAGATTTCACTGAATGTGCTGTGCAGTTAAAAACGGGTGTATTTTATTTGTACTTTAAATAGTTTTCTTAAGAGGTTAAGTTGTTTTTGTTGGGTCTGTTTTGATGCATTTTACTTTTACTTTTATTCATTTAGCAGAAACCTTTATGGAAAATGATTTTAAGTTGTTCTCGTTTAAAATTTAGGATTTAGGAACATTTCAACATCATTTAGGATTTACATGTATTTCAGATAAGATTGATTTTGCGTGTGTGTGTGCATAAATGTTTGTGTATGAATCTATGCGTGTGTAAATGTTTGTGTGTGTACATGAGTGTGTATGTGCGTTTGGTGAATGTGTGTTTGTGTGTACGGATCTTGCGATGGGAAAGTCTGAATAATTTGAGCGTGTCTTATAGCAATAACTTTCAGCACTGTTTGGGCAGGTGTGGTTTTGACTTTTCAACATTGTTTTCCAAATGGAGTGATAACAGACGTTTTGTTTCCAGCTCAGAGTCATTAAGATTGTTTTCTTTAATTCTGATCAGAACAAATGAGCGTAGTGTGTTCACATGAGCGGCCCCTCAAATAAATGAGCCTGTTAGAGAATTACACCTATTGACTTACAGTAGTGTTCATGTCCTTCAGCTGAACTCAAGACCCGATTCTGTGCTTCATACTGCTTTCCTGAAATCACTACATCCAGAGACCACAAAAAGAAATTAACTCAGATTTGTGTTCGGCCATCTTGTTTATCATCGGTTTTCAGTCTTATTTGCAGTTTTAATTTGGATCTTTCAGAACCAAAGATGTATGCAGAGCTAATCTGTCTAAAGACAGATTTTCATGATCTCTTTCTTAGAAATTTTGGCTCATTTTCAATGTGTAAGACTTCAAACTGTTTACATTAGAAAGATGAAGTGTGCTGGAATCGAGAGAGAGAAGTCAGGGAGGCCCATGTGAGATGTGGTTTGTGTGTCATGCTCACCTCATTGTTTTTCATTGGTGTTGTTTCATGAATTCAGGGAAATCCTGTGACTCCATCATCAATTACTGTGAGTGTAACCCCTGTTTTAATGGGGGTTCCTGCCAGAACCGAGTGGAGGGCTATTACTGTCATTGTCCTTTTGGTAAGTCATCATTCCAGCTCCATGTGCTGCGTTTTACATCTGCGGTTATTCATTCTGGACTGTAATGAAAAATATAAGATGAATGTGTTTGAGATTACAGAAACTGGGAATAACAGTGTGTAAAGTTTGCCACATGCTGTGGTAATGTTCAAAACTATATTTTTACATGTTGTATGTGTGTGTGTGTGTGCAGGTGTTTTTGGCAAGCACTGTGAACTAAACAGTTATGGATTTGAAGAGCTGTCATACATGGAGTTTCCCAGCCTCGACCCCAACAACAACTACATCTACATTAAGTTTGCCACGCTGAAGGAAAACGCTTTGCTCATGTACAATCACGACAACCAGACCGGAGACAAAGCCGAGTTTCTGGCGCTGGAGATCTTGGAAGGCAGAATGAGGTTCTCGTTTAACTTGGGAAGCGGCACGTACAAACTCATGACCAGCATCAAGGTTTCAGACGGCCAGTTTCACACCGTCATCGCCAGACGGGCAGGAATGGTAAGTTCTGTCTACAGGGAAATGAAATTAACTCCAGTTCACCGCTAGTTTGCCGTTTAATTCAAATTAAATGTCACATCTTGAACGACACTGTGGTATTCTGCAGGATGAAAAACAACAAGTCTGTAGGTCTCTCCGAAGGGCCGAGAGCGGAGCCGTGTGGCCCCTGTGGCGCAATAAAGAGAACCTGATCTGTGTGTTTGGAGAAGCGGATGTGGGTCACTTCGGTGGTTCTGTAGGGCCGTTTTTTTCCCGATCTAGACGTGAGCTTGAGCAGATGTTAAAGTCATACGTGGCCCCTTGTTTTCCCCCGTGAAGAGAGCTGAAGTCAAGGGTACTTTTGTTTAGTTAAGATGTCCTAGTTTACCCCACAGCCAGATGCGTTGAGTTCTGGCACGCTGTCTGGAGCCTGCGGCTGTTGTGTTTACAGGAGTCTTGCAGTTTATCTAATGTTGGTCGGTTGCCATGTTTTTGCTCTTCAATTGTTTCCGCATTGTAGCTTGGAACGAAGAAGTTTGATAAATGATAGATAGGAAAATAGAAATCTGCTCGCTTGTGTACAGTTCACGCTGCGTAGGGAAGCATGTGTTTCTTAGCACGCTACACACGACTGACCTTCGACCCTGACTGGGTCACGTTTCAGATTCTCAGACCACAGTCTAGTCGAGCTCGGGATGAAGAGACACTTACCCAAAGCATTTAGTCTCTCAGCATGTCTTCACACATATTTCTGCCTCTGCCCTGTGGAATATGAACGTGCATCTGATATTCATTTTCCAAAGCGGCACAGAAACTCTTTGCTGTAATGTGTGCAAAAGGGAGTGGGCTGTGGTCTGCTTCCATCTTTTTGAAGTTCACAGAGGCATTAATGCGACGGCCAGACGCTGGATCTGTGCAGTAAGTCATCTGTATCAGCGCTTAGCAGAGCTCCAGACAAACGCCGCTTGTTTCCATTGTTAGTTTAAGCTGTTCTTTTTATAGGTTAAAATTCCTCGCGGACGGAAGTGAAATATCTGGATTAGTCATTTGAACGTCGAGGTCTTGTTGACGTCTTCTCTGTTTGTGGTGAAGTGTTTGTTGTTTCTTTAGCATCTTTGTATCTCCTTTGAGACGTTTCTTCTGTACAGAACTCATAAACCATCACAGAACAGGAAAGACCGTCAGAGAATGTGATTTATTTAACAGCATCCACCTGATGTTCAGGAATATGAGTTGAGCTCTGACTACATTACCATGAGAAATGTGTCCAGAAACATATAGACAGTTGTAGCTGTTTGTCAGTTGAACCGTCTGTTAACCTGTCTGTCTGTCTGTCTGTGTTGCAGGCAGCATCTCTCACTGTTGATATGTGTGGAGAGGAACAGGAACCAGGATATTGTGCTGTGAGCAATGTGGCCGTTCACACAGACTGGTGAGAAACAAACACAACAATTACTGTAGATTTGACAATATTAGTCGAACCTTAAAATAAAATCAACACATTTCTGATGAAATAAAGAACTTTCTTCACCTCTAAAACATCTTCATCAGAGAGTCCCTCTGACATTATATATCATATCACAATAATAGTTTGTGTGATTATAATGTTGTTTTGTGTGTTTATCAGGATTCTGGACGTTCAGCCGAACCGCCTGTCTGTTGGAGGCGTTCGGTCGATTGAAGGTCTCCTGCATCGTAAAGGTCAGGTGGCCACTCATGACTTTGTTGGTTGCATCATGGAGTTTGCGGTGAACGGTCGACCGCTGGAGCCGTCTCAAGCTCTGTCTTCACACGGTGTTCTGGACAGGTCTGTCATTAACAACACACGGCACACTTTACATCCTTCATCACCATACAACACCATCATTCAGTCCTGCAGACTACTACTACACACCACTGTACTCATGCTGCTTTGCGATTTTTCTTCAGCGTTTTGTTATTTACAGGTTTCTGTGTGTGTTTGATGTTCACAGATGTCCCAGGTTGGAGGGTGCGTGTGTCTCTGAGCCCTGCAGACACGGCGGTACATGTCTGGATATGTGGTCATGGAGACAGTGTCAGTGTGCTGAGGGATTCACCGGACCCTCCTGTGATAAATGTGAGTCTTTAAATATTCTGTAGTAGCTTAATTTTTATCAAAGGTTTTTTTTTCATGCTAATAGCTTATCTCTCTCTCAGATATCACAGCAGACACGGCTCTGTCTCTGGACGGTTCTGGTCGTCTGGACTACAGTTTAAGTCAAAGTCGTAAGAGAGACGTGTTGTTGTCCAGAGCGCTGCAGGACTCCAGTCGACCCGTCCTGGAATACAGCAGTCTGGAGCTGAAGTTTCGCACACGAAGCGCCTCTGGAACCCTGATACACGCGCAGGAGACCTCCAACTACACCACTGTCAGGGTACGACACCGCAAACACACACTTCCAGGCTTACGGCCAGCCTTCTTTCTGTCCACCGCCGTCATCTGATGTGATGTTCTGTAGGACTCGGGGGACCACAGAGAGTTACACACAGTATATCACAGAAAAACGTCAGACATCTCTGATTTGTTCTCCAGAAATCACTGCTCATCTTTTTTCGCTTCATCTCAGAAAGACAGATTTTCCATATCCAGATTTTGTAGGACTTTAAATCAGTTTCATCTCAAGCTGCATGTTACAGGAGATTTTCAAGATTATTTTCCCATTCAGTAATGAATCCATCAGATCTCTTCCTGTTCATGAAAAACACACAACAGCTCTGTACCAAAGTTGTGCAGCCTACGTAGACAGCACTTGAAAGTAATCATAGATGATGTTACTAAAGCAAAGATAGACACCAGCATAATAATGCTGTCTTAAACTTAAATATATAATATATATATTTATAGTCTTATATTTATTTGAGTCATTTTATATTATATGGTCAGTTATTTGTATTAAATATAAATAATGATTTGAAGGACAGAAAGTCAGTCTGTGCTCTCTGTAGAAATTCTTCTGCTGAAAGATTATCAATATTTTGACAGTTTTATCACATATTTGTTTGTCTTGTCTGTCAGCTGAAAAACGGTCTCCTGCAGTACGTGTCAGACGCCGGTGTGGCCGGTAAGGTGGAGAGGACTGTGGGAGATGTAGTTTTGTCTGATGGTCAGTGGCACACGCTGATGCTTCAGAGAAACGGCTCGTCCACCGTTCTGCGTATCGATGATTCCAGCTCCAGAGTCATTCTGCACAACACACAAGACTTTGGAGGGATTGAAGTTCACACGCTGTCTCTGGGAGGAGTCCCGGCTCGAGCCGCTCAACAGAAACACACCACAGGTCAGAGATATTCAATTATTACTGTGACGCTTCAGTGTTAATGTTAAACAAAGACACAAATCATGTGCTCATGTGCTTTTCGATTAAAGCAGCTGAAAGACCATCGCCATATCCAAACAGCGGAATATATCAGTGTTTACTAACCACATTTACTTTAGTAATCTCACAGCAACACTGTAGTAATGTAATGATGAGTTTTGTATGGACATGGGCGAAATGTAAAACTTCTTTATATTGATGCCTGTAATATCATAACAGATTTTAGTCCTGTTTGCTCCAGATAGATAGTTTCTGTAATAACAGTATGATACTGTTGTGTTACTTTCAATCTGATATTTCATAGTGCAGAAATGGAGACAAGTGACACATATCAAAATTAATGAGGAAGTAAATGTTTTTGAGCTCGCAGGCAGTGAATGCGTCATGGTGTGGCGTAATTGTTTACATTTTCTGTCTGAATCAAAACTTATGTGTATTTCTCCTCTACAAGTGAAAGTGACAAGTGAAAGCGTGTGTGTGTGTGTGTGAAAGAGAGAGTTTGTGTGTTGTGTAATAGTGTGTTTTGTTGTGTTAGTAGGTTAGTCAGAGGGCTGCCAGCAGGAAGAAATGCCTGATCTTTCCTCTGCACATAATCCATTTAAAACACTTTTAGAAGCTTCAGTTTAGAGGAGAGAGAGAGAGAGAGAGATCTGATAATCCTCTGAGAGTCAAACACGCATCAGCCTATGAGAAAACTGTGAAATCTTTATAGGTGCACATGAGGACAGCACAGGAGCCGAGCGAGATTCATTCAGAGAGTTTATAAAGAAAATCACTCGTGTTTGTTCTTATATGGTCAAATCGCTGCTCTCTAACCCATATTTAACCCACATTATAAATCAAGTATCAAATAAAATGATCCAAACTATCTTAAGGTAAACATGTTTTGTGCACGCGAGGTCATGCCGTATTTTAGATTGAATCTTGGGCTGAAAGAGAGAGAGAAAGAGGTGGAATCGGTCCAATCAACTTTTTTCCCTTTTAATAAACAGAACCAAATGTTCTGGGTTTGAATGGGGCATAAATTCAATAAACATCTATTTACATCGTTGAAGGTCGGTTGTTAGGCAACATGATAGTGCAGGTCTGAATTAGTGACATGGAGATTTTTCCCAGATGGAGTATTGCTGAAAGGTTGAATTTTTTTTGGCTTGGAGGGTTCTTGTGTTGAAGAGAAGAGTCTGTTTCTCCTCCTCCTGATGTAAAAACCACCATTTGTTGACATGTTTCCCAGGGGAAGAATTTAGTTTTGTGTTGGCTGACGCTACAACAATCAGAAACCCAAACAAAACGTCTCGCTGTGTAGCGTTAAACTAAGCAATGTCCATTTATTCAAATCAATCTCTGGTTTCATGCAGTCAGACCGTTGATTAGCAGCATGAAATCTTCTTCATTTTGTAACTTCTTCAGGCCAAATCATGAAAAGCAACCAATCATGGTTAAGTTTGTTTCTGTGTGGTGTCTGAAATAATACATACTAAACTTTTTGACTTAACATTCTCTGTGTTTGTTTGTCTTTCCAGGTTTTGATGGATGCTATGCCTATGTGAAATATAACGGAGAGATGCTCCCCTTCAGCGGTGATCACAGGACCGTCTCCATCTCAAAAACAGACCCCTCGGTGAAGATCGGCTGTCGTGGTCCAAATCTTTGTGAAAGCAGCCCGTGTTGGGACGGACTGATGTGCGTAAATCAGTGGTACACCTATCAGTGCGTCCCACCGGGCGACTGCGGCTCAAACCCGTGCCAGCACGGCGGCAGCTGTGTCCCCGGTCCCCGCGGAGGATTTACCTGTACCTGTGACGAGTTCTACACCGGGAGAGTGTGCGAGAGTCTGGTGGCCTGTCTGGGCGTCCGGTGTCCACAGGGTACTCAGTGTAACCTGGGAGCCAACGGAGCTTTCACCTGCAGTCCGAGCGCCACCGCTGACGAGATGGTTCTGCCCATCTGGGCCGTGCCTGCCATCGTGGGCGGCTGTGCCACAGTTCTCGCCTTAGTGGTTTTGAGTCTCATACTGTGTAACCACTGCAAGGGCCGCAGGAAAACAAAAGTGCCAAAAGACGAGAAGAAAACAAAGGAGAAGAAGAAGAAAAAGAAGAAGGGTAGTGAGAACGTGGCTTTCGATGATCCCGACAACATCCCGCCGTACGGAGATGACATGACCGTCCGTAAACAGCCAGAGGGAAACCCCAAACCTGACATCATAGAGCGGGAAAACCCTTACTTGATCTATGACGAAACGGACATTCCTCACAGCAACGAAACGGTTCCCAGTGCCCCCTGTGCTCCGTGTGCAGGGCCGGAGGGCGACATGGAGCACTACGACATCGACAACGCCAGCAGCATTGCTCCGTCAGACGCCGACATCATCCAGCATTACAAACACTTCCGCAGCCACACGCCCAAGTTTTCTATTCAGCGTCACAGTCCGCTGGGATTTGCCCGTCAGTCTCCTCTCCCGCTGGGGGCAACAAGCTACAGCTACCAGCCCACCTACACCCAAGGGCTTCGTTCTACACCCCTCAGTCATTCAGCCTGCGCCACGCCCAATCCCCTGTCCCGCCACAGCCCCGCCCCCTTCACCAAACCGCCGTCCTTCTATCGAAACACTCCTACACGTGAACTCAACCTGGCGCGCCGTGATGGCAGTCCTCTCGATCTCCACGGTGACGTGTGCCAACCCGCCATGTTCAATTATGCCACCAGGTTGGGCCGGCGCAGTAAGAGCCCTCAGACGATGGCAGGTCACGGCTCTCGTCCCGGGAGTCGTCTTAAGCAACCCATCGAGCAAATTCCGCTGGAGAGCGGTCCACCCGTGGGTCTGTCCATAGAGGAGGTGGAGCGGCTCAACACACCTCGACCCAGAAATCCCAGCATCTGCAGCGCCGATCACGGGCGCTCCTCATCTGAAGAGGACTGTCGCCGGCCGCTCTCTCGTGTCCGAAACCCTGCCGACGGCATCCCGGCTCCGGACTCCTCCTCTGAGAGCGACTCCCACGACTCCTTTACCTGCTCGGAGATGGAGTACGACAGAGAGAAACCCGTCTCTTACGGTTCTCGAGTGCCCAAGCTCTCTCAAGTCAACGAGTCGGACGCGGATGACGAGGATCACGGCGGGAGGATGAGACAGAGGAGATACTCCAGCCGGCGGGCGGAAGGCGGACCGGGCAGTAACCACAACACTCTCTCTGAGCAGTATCATCATCACACTTTACCACATAAACTAAGCCACGGGTCCAATAACTTCAACTGGGACAACCTGCTGAACTGGGGTCCAGGATTTACTCACTATGTAGACGTGTTTAAAGACTTGGCAATGCTGCCTGAGAACTCTGCAGCGAAAGATATCGAAATGAAGAGCGGTGACGGATCCGTCACTATTCTGAACGAGGGTGAAGCTGAGCAGTATGTATGAAGAGTCTCTGTGACGCATACAAAATACTGAACTGAATCTTTCAATATTGGATTAAGACGAGCTTAAATGCAGTAAGGCGGAGCGCTGAATCAAAGACTCTCTGTTAACCAGTTTACAGAACTGCTCTGAGAATGAGACCACTGGTGCTACATGCTGTATGATGAATCATTTCCATCATTGATGTAAACGTTTGTTTGTTATGATGCTGGATATATAATTGACTTTCAACACACACGTCTTCCAGTTACGGCACAGGGTTTGGAATGTTGCAGCACTTGTAGAAACACAGATGAAGTGAATAAGTTTAGACTGTCAGACTGAGATCAGAGTGCTGAAACCCAGCATGACCCTAAAACACTACAGGACCCAGATCTGTTCATTTGGCTGATGGTTTTGTGTGTTTGTACCTCGACCTCTAGAAAATCAAAACCATGAGCTGGACGTGAAGAGCAGGACTGAATCTTCACACTGCAGCCAACAACAGTCTGCCAAGAATGGCTGTTTCTCTTCCTGAATCGATGACTGCCGTCTAAAACAACAAAACCCTTTAGATATGAGAGAAATCAGGCTTCTGCCTTCTGGATATTTGAGGATTTTACTGACTGTGGACATTATAGACTCTTCAGATGTTTACTATGAACGTGTCTAATGCCCGACTGCTATAAGACTATGAACATTTTGTATTAATGAAGCTCATTGGAAGTCAATGTTCTCTGTTAGGTGTTTGTTTTTTCAATTTGATCAGTGTTTATAAATGTCTGTTTCTACTTTTTTACCGTTTATTAACTTAAAGGTTCCTTAAAGTGTTTTTATGAAGATTTCAGATGCTGGAAATTAGTTTCTTACTTTCAGCTGAAGTAAGAGGAAAGTTTTTTTTTACATTTGTTACTTATGTCGACAGTATTTTCCACTATTTTGATAAAACTATAACATAATGTCTGATTTATACATGTAAAAGCCAATAACAGAAAATAAAATATTTATTTAAAAAAAGTCATTTCAATAAGGATATTGATGTGAAGAATTAAACGGACTGAAATCGGGTTGCAGAGGGATTTTAGGTGTTTGCTAAACTGTAAACATCTGTAGCCCTAAAACAAAGTTTAAATAAAGTTTGGGATGAATTGAATAAGACCTCTGAGGTTTTGGATAAGAAAGAGATGGGATTTAGCACAGCCAAACACAACACCACCACCATCACAGACACATCCGGGTCACATTTCACCAAAAAAAGATACGAAAATTCTGTTTTAAAGAAACTTTAGCAGTGTTTTATTGAAACAATACATTACATTGAAACGTTAAAAATGTAATTGTCTGTGATAACTCTTACCCAGTACATTTTATATTTAACTTAATAATAATATAGTGAGTTCTGAAACGAAATGGCTTGTATTATAAAGAATGTAATTTTCCTTTAACTCTGGAGATAAAAGCAGATTAATGTTCTATGAAAACATACTGTAACATTCTGAACTCAAAACCTAAAGCTCTTTTAGATATTTCTACATGTTTAAATGATAAAATGCCCAAATTCACTTTTCAAAAACGTCTCACCTCCAGTACAGAGGTAGAGATTGACCTTGGTCACTGTTTATAAGTTTTGATGTTTATATTGACAACAACATTTGATTTTGCACAAATGTAAAAGACAAATGCTGTTCTCCTGTCAAATTGTGCTGCTTTCATTTGTGTTGACACAAGCTTGCAAATGATTTGTCACACAAAAATTCACTGTGTTTATAATTTTATTATAATATTTAAATCCACTGAGTACAGCTACATTTGAATAAAATTCCATTACGTTTCTTCCTACCGAACTGATCTGTCTTGTGTAACATATGATCCTGCTTGTCCTGTGCCGACGATCCATCAGACAAGTTATTGTTCAGATATTTCAGTTTGTTGAAATTAAGAAGAGATATGTGAGACTACTAGTTTTTTAAATGGATGAAATGGAAACTTCAGCTGTAGTCTCGTTTGATTTCTATTTAATCTCATTACTCTTCAAGAGATTTCATGAATAAGATTTGGTTTGAGTGTTGAATGAGCTCTTACACGCTAAATGTTGTCCAGACGTGTTATGAGATCATGTATGTGAGTTCAGTGTTGAGTTCAGGCTCCTGTCCAGCATTTAGATTGAGTTCCGTTTGATCTGCTTTAGAGACACTGGAATTTATTAACACCGACGTCATATGAACATCAGCTGCGAGTGACGGATGAAGTCAGAAAAAGTCCTGTTTAAAAAAATCATGTCTGATACTTTGAATGTATGCGTTTAAGATGTCCTGTGTTTAAGATGTCCTGTTAAAATCAAAACAGACCTGTATACTGTGGTGTATGATGTAAATATGAAAATGGCATCACTTCTCAATGGCATACGGTATAATCAAATCATCTGTTTATTTTTGTAACACTAGACTAATGAAAGGTTTTTTCCCACCTCAACCCGAAAACATATTTCACTGTTGCCAAATACATCAAATGTTACGAAATCATTAGCAACATTGATGTTTAATCGTACTAAAATCATTTAAATTATACTAAATACAGACATTGTTTCCGGGTTTGAGGTGGGAATTGTCTGGAACGCAGCATCATAATGACTGAATGAGTGACGTTGATACAGCAGGTGTTTGATGAACATCAATAAGATTGTTTGTGCTGAGGGTTTGAGAACAGCATCTCACACACACACAATCTCTTTCATCAATAAAGTCCTTCATGAGCTCATCGCCTATTAAAATAACCAGCAGAATCTCTCAGTGGCCTTCACTTCAATCCTCAGTCACTTGCTCTCTCCGTCTTTGACACATTTTCCTGCGTATTTAAGCAAAAACAAAAAATCTTGCACGGTCTACATTCCAGCCTGTGAAACGGGAGAATAGTGAGCTCTTGGCAGCAGCTTTAGACAACATTAATTTCCACAATAACATTCATTGGCTAATTGTGCGTCTCTGTCGGTGAGTGGCGTGTTTAGCCGGGGGGTTTTTCCCAGGCTCTCCTCGCTTTTCTCCAGCTCTCGTGCATTCATGCTGTCAGCCACAGACTCAATGCTTTGCTCTTCATGCTAATTGTCTCTCAATAGGATCGTCTCCTCCCACTGCAATAATGCACCTTAACACACATTAGACTCCACTCTCGCGCGCGGCCTGTGGTCTCACGGCACACGGATACGACACTTGATCTGATCCCATCTCAAAAATATGAGTGTCAGAGCAAAAGGTTTGGATCATGAGAAATATGTTGAGAAATATTACTGATGTGATATTTTATAGATGTCTCTGGATCAAGTGCTTCTGTTGGTGAAAATTCAACACAATATTTTTATTTTTAAAATGGATAACTCGTGTATAGACTGATATTTTTCTGATGTCTAAACTCTATCAACAGGACTTTAGTCAAATATAAACAGATGATTCAACATTTTGGTAATAAATACATTCTGTGAGAATTTATATTTTTAGTCACGTCCATAACGCTGGAATTGCCCATCAGGGTGAATTGAATATACAGACAAATAAGCTTTAGGTGTGTTTGTGCTTACAAATGATATATTGATTAATTTGTCTTTGGTTTAGTTTGGTGTGTTTAAATGCCTTAATGGAGTATTTTAATCTTTGTTATTGTAATAAGTCCCTAAAATACAACTAGAAGAGATTATTTTTATAATTGTTTGATAACTAACTCTGCAGCTGAAAAAACAAATCTTTTGTGGTGATATGATTAAGGCCATGTGGGTGGTGGAAAACAGAATTAGGCTTAACCAATAAAATCAAGAGCTTTCCATTATATCCAAAACATCAGTATACACAACTGAGCTGAAAATACTTTAACAATATAAATGTACAGTTTATTATGGCAATTAAATCACATTTAAATTAAAACATTGAGAAGATTGTGAACGCTCTCTCAAACACAAAGTGCTTCATTATTAGAGTATAAATGAAAGCGTAATTACCATCAATTGCTACCATATTGTTTCTATTTCTGTCATATCTCTATTTCAGATGTGAATCTGCACACAAGCCTTATGTTATGATTGAAATGCTTCATTTTATAGTAAAATTAGTGTCTAATTAAAACATCGGGTAAATATTTTCTTTGTTGTTTGGGGGTATAATTTCCAAGCGATCTCCTCCAAACGTTTCGCCCTCATCAGTTCTTCAGTAGAGATCTGATCTCGCTTTAAAAAACAACTCACAGTTCAGACCCAACAGAAACAAGAAAAACAGGCCACTCGCTTTGTTTGGTCTTGTGGTTTTGGCTTTGTTGTTTTTCGATGCTTTAATTCATGTAAGTCCAATTTATAATCAGCAGCTGCAGAAAAGAAGGTTAAAATAATACGCTGTAACTCTTTTCTCAACTTTTTCTGTTTTCTTTGGTCACCGTTGATGTCACAGCCATTAAAATGCCAAATATGACTTAATAGTGATTTCAATCCAAACCAGAATCAGGAAACACTCGCAGCAGTGTGTGACCTCTGATGGTAAAGGACATGTTTTCCATTTATATCCTAAAAACAGTAAATAAGTTTCATCAATGAGCGTTTCCTCAAATACACAAACTCTTTGTTTCACTTTATATACAGAGCACACGCAGACTCTTTGATAAAAACGAATCCAGCCGCAGTTTCCCTTCAATGAACGCAAACATCATCTTAAAGGCATTTAACGGGTGGTGATTTGGAGGTCTGTTTTTCTACGCTGTGGCTGAATGTGTCCGACAGATGAACCGTTCAGAGCTCCTGTCATATTCTGGATCTCATCCTTCAGAAGATTTTCTGTATTTTCAGACGGTCAACAGACTGAGAACAACAACATGCCGGTGTCTATTTCACTGCTCTTTTAATATCGAGGGTTCTTGTCTTTCGGTTCTGGCACGGGTTCTGTTGTGTGTTGCTTTTGTTTGAGGCCACACATTGCGGTCCAAAGTCTTCATCACAGTTCTGGATCTAAAGCTGAAGCATCAACAGCTGGAAACGCTCAAACTTCATCTCATTCACATGACAGTATGCTAATAAAACTCTCTCTCTCTTTCTTTCCTTCACATGCTTTATGAACCAACCAAATATCAATCTCAGTGTCGGGGATTCAGTTTTATCAAACTCTGATGTGGGTCTTAAATTTCAGCCGTTCTGATCTGAGTTCTGCTGTCTGAATCCGCTGCAGGATCAGAAAGAAAAGTCAACAGGAGTCTTTTGGCAAACTGATGCATTTCTGAAAGAAACGGCATATTTAATTCAATAAGAATAACTTTTTTAATATATGGAAAACTGATGGAATGGTAGACATTTCTGAAAAATAAAATGTAAAATTACAGGTACAATTGAACGGATCACAAGACAACCAGTAACATCAATTTAAATATCATCCAACACATGGAAAGCTTTAGAAATATTAATGCTAAAAGCTTTATTATATCTGAAAGATTCTAAAGAAAACTGGAAATCTTTGTGTCTTAAATCATTCATGTGATTCTTTTAGCGTGTTTAGTCTCTTTAAACACATGCAGACTTCAGTTCAAACTGATACACAATCTGTTTTCTTTGGACAAAAATATTCCTCACATTTCATTTCATTTGCTGTAGATCTGAAGCTGATGTCATAGATTTACTCTTCAAGAGTTTGAGTAAAGAAGTTATAATGGAATAAGTGTTTAGTAAATACAGACTGCAGTCTAGTGTCAGCTGTCTTCTAAGACATCTTAAACACAACCTTATAAGTGACTGATCTCTACACACAAACTCTGTGCCACACAACTCCATTTACAACTACACTGAGTGTTTTTTTTTGGGATCTTTTGGGTATTAACTGAAATATTTTGTCCTTATCCTCCCCCATGAATGATACATGTGAAAGCCAAAACAGCTGCAATATATGGTTTTGTCGTATATTAAAGCGTATCATCGTGTTTATAGTAATCTGTAACACCTGTGTGACGTAATCAGCTGTTAGCGACCAGAACATAGAGTTTGTCTGATGCTGATTTATGATGCACAAAAGTAGCTAAAAGTAGTTTTTCAAAACTAGCTCTACATTCTGACGAAATTACTTTTTATAAATCAATTTCATTACATTAGACTTTTTTTGGGATGTGTTCAAATGAGTCATCAGCCACAATCCAGTGATTGATATGTAGAAGACACCTGATCATTAATAGAGTTCTCAGTTGTGCTCATAAGTTTCCCATCAGACATGACCTGAAGTGTTTCTAGTGTTGATGGGTCCGTGTATCTTCATGTGTGGATTGTTTCACTCGTGTCAACTGCATCAACTCCATCTGAGAACAGTAAGTTTGAATAGCTCTCATTTCCTCTTTCACAATAGCTGGAAGTGTTTGTGTGTGTGTGTGTGTGTGTGTGTGTTTGTGTTAAAAGCCTCAGTGTTAAAGAAGCCAAATGAGTTTCTGTCGGTGTAAACCTGCACAAAAACAAAAGAAAGAGAGAAAATAAGAGAGACGTCACAGAAGTGAGGAAACTGGGATTTCCAAGAATTCACAAACAAACATAAAATCAAATCTACAATTGATCTTTATCTACAATATTTTCTGCTAAACCGTCAAGTCTTAATAAATATAGTGAATGTTGTGAAAAACAGTGATATAGCCTATATATTGTGAGTCTCTAAATTAAACTAATAATATATTTCAGATAAAGTTCTTCATGTTTGTAACAGATACATTCAACTCTAATTATAAAAAATAAATATATCAAATAGTCATACAAACAAATACAAAACGTGTGACAATAAACATGTTTACTGATAATCATGGATAACAGCCAAATATCATATTTCTATTTTCTGTGTGATATGGTGGAAATTTCTCTGAGAAATTTCTACGTGTCTGTGTAAATGGCCTTGTCACGTGGTTGAAATTCGCAGGTTAGAGTTTACCAACCGCTGGAACTTTATGAAATACAATTTTCTTTGCATTTTTGGTTTGTCACATGCACATGTGTATGAATGGAAAGATGTAGCATAAGTGTGTGTGTCTGTGTGTGTAGGAGTATGAAAGGATTTCAGCAGGAGTTGTCTGTCTTTGTGTGTGTGATAAGAGCAGTTTAGAGGAGTGACTGCAGTTGAGATTTGATAAACTCCTGCAGGAGGATTGCTGAATGTTTCCATCTGCTGTGAAAACACTGAAGACTATAAATACAGCAGTGGTCATTGTCAAGGGTAAATGCTTTGTGTGTGTTGATATCCTGTGAACGCACACACACACGTGTCACATTTGTACTGTAATATCAGCAGACGCATGAACTCATCTAATCACAGCCAATCACAACTCAACATGATAACCAAACCACAGAAAGCAGCCAATCACAGCTTGGCTTGTTTTAACGGTGTCTGAAACACATGATGCACAACAACAAACTACATTTAGACATGCTGTATATTTAAAATTTAGTTACACTTTTGTGTAAAAATACAACACTGGTACTGTGGAACAGTGATGTCATCAGGCGACATCAGGCAAGATGGCCCTATTACCATTACACACACACACACACACACACACACACACACACACCTGTTGTCATGACTGTAGATAATTCAGTGTGTGTGTGTGTGTGTGTATGTACAGATCTGAGCGTCAGTAACAGGCCACAGATGTCAGGCACGAGATTTCAGCTCAGATTGGAAGCAACACGTCTTTAAAAGCACCGTGGCTTTAAGAGGCGTATCTTTTTACACGTTTATGAGCTCCATATGGCGGCAGCGCTGCTAATCTGAAGAAAGACTTTATAAACGGAGCGACTCTTATGAGCTCAAGTAATGAAGTAAACATGACTCTAACTGTGAGCAAATTAGGCCGTGATTTTACTGAGTCGCTCACGTTAACCGGCGTGAAATGTGCCATACAGACATGAGAAACATGAGCACCACCCCGTTTCTCTCTTTCTCAATTTCAATCTAAGTGTGCTTTATTGGCATGACACAAACTGTACATTTATATTGCCAAAGCATTTGCAGCTGCGCTGTGTACAATGTGTGTAACATCTAAAGTTCAGTTTCAGTTTAACTGAGAGTTAAAGTGATAGTTTCCCAAAAAATACATATTCTGTCATCATTTATTCACTCTCATGTTGTCTGTATGGGACTCTTTCTTTAGTGTAACACAAAAGAAGATATTTTGTGAAATGTCTCATGAGGCTCAATGTTGTTTGATTATCAACATTTTTTTAAAATATCTTCTTTTGACATAAGAGTGAATAAATGATGGAAGAATTTTCATTTCAATTAACAAACTTTTAGTATCAAAAGAAATTTACATCAACTTTCCCGTGTAGATCTGTGTACGAGCGTCTCACACATGACTGCTCTCGTTGTGTGAATCTGTTCATCGGGCTCAGCTGTAGATCGGTATAAGAAAGTAAGAACAATGTCTAATCTCTGTTCCGTCGCTTTGAACTCTTAAAGACAAGCTCGACAAGCCAATTCTCACACTGCAGAGAGAGACGTGTGAATGTCCAGAGAAAGACGTCCAGCCGAGACTCATGAAGAGCAGAACGGAGGATTAATTAGCTCAGGTTGTTCAGAGACACAGAACACAGAAGATCTAAACAGAAGCTGAGCTTCATCAACACACAGCAAACAACCAGAACACTTACACACACACACACAGACACTCATTCATTGACATTCTACACACAGAAACAACACACAACTTCATCTAACATTTAACACATTATTCTGATAAAAGATGAACAACTCAAATATTACAAATCTTTACATGTTGGAGTAGAAGCTGGAAACAAAATATGGAAATAATTTTCTCTCTCTCTCTCTCTCTCTCTCTCTCTCTCTCTCTCTCTCTCTCGCTCTCTCTCGCTCTCTCTCTCGGTTCACTCTCAGGCTCTCTGATCTCCTCTTGGCTCTGTCTCCCTAGATGCGGCTCAGTTGTATGTAGTTTTACAGTGTATAAAATCTCTCTGTGTACAGTTACGGTTCCTGGCAATTTCTCTCCTCTCATTTGTCCCGGTTCACTGCACAGGTTGGTCTTTGTTTTGTTTAATTGTCATTCCAGAGAACATTCCCCCGCTCACCCGGATTGCTTCATGATGGTCGACGAGAGAGAGAGAGAGAGAGAGAGAGAGAGAGAGAGAGAGAGAGAGAGAGAGAGAGAGAGAGAGAGAGAGAGAGATATCCTTTATTCTGCACCTCATGAGTCTCGGTTGAGATCTCTTTAATATCTGAATTATTTCTCTTAGTATCTTAATATTTCTCCTCAGAAAAAGAGTCAGAAATCTCATAAATGTCATTACAGTTTCAGTAGAAATCTTAATGACTCTAACTGAAACACAGATTGACATTAAAAGTAGATTTTAATATAAAACATCTGAGATTAAGTTGATACTTAAATGAAACACAAATAAGAACTTACCAAATATCATGAGGTGACATGATAATGTCACGCAGTTGCTTAGATGTTTTAAGTGGTCTTAGTATAACAAAATGATCACAATATTATATTTGAAAGTACTGTTGAGTATAAAATGTATAAATATATATAAATAAATATATAAATACATTTGTCAATGTTGTCTTAACAGAGATGATCAGACATTCAGAAAACAAGTTTCATCGTAAAGTGAGGATAATGTTGTGTAGTTTGTGAGTTTTGTGAAGCTGTGTTGATTGACACAGTCCGACTGTGGATATTTGTGGCCACATCATGACCTTCAGCAATAATCTATGTTGAATGATGGATGTGAGAGACGACTGAAATATGGGCAGACATTCATACTTGACATTCTCCTGTGGAGACAGATCGATCAGTGTTGTGACTATCATCAATATGAGTGAGAAAACAGCCATTTTAAAAAGCATTCTGCCGCTGACCAAACACGCAACAGAAAAATGAAATGATCTGGATGTTTTTCACTGTGTGAACATGCCACAAAAACCACATTTAACATAAAACTCTACAAACCACAACAACACATTAGAGAAGGAGCAAAAAATCTTCAAAAGAGATTTCTGATTAGCTTCTTCATTATTAAAACATGGCCTTGAACATGTTTCTGATCCTTGAGTTTAGATGTTTGCGGCGTCCTGAAGGAAAAATAAATAAGAGCTTTGAATAATGACTGACCTAGATGAATGTGAGACGCTTCCCCGAGGAATCAAACATGCTAAAGAAGCCTTGAAGACGAACACATTCACATGAATACTGTGACCTCAACAGACGTCAGCCAATCAAGACGCAGAACCGCTGAAACCAAAGGAGAATTCCTGACACGGGCGAGCTGATGATAATCAGACAAAAACACAATAAACACATTCTGTGTTATTCACATTTATTAATGCCAGATGATCTGACTATAACGTTCAAATAACATGCAGATAATCACATTCAGATCTAATTAGATTCGCTTTATCAGCTTTAATGTAAGGGCAGATCCTTTTGAAGCTCATTAAATGAGGAACTCATTAATAAGAAGAGCTGAAACTGCAACAATCCACAAGATATGTGTGCGATTCATTAACACACACACATCATACTAAAAACTTTCCATGGAATTCTGTTGTTTTTATACAAAAGCTAAAGACATTTTCTATTCACACATACTTTCTTTACTCTTTATTTTCTTTCAGGGTCTTCCTGTATGAATGTTCTTATTATGTGCAGATATGTCTGAAATCTCAGAGGCACATTCATGAACCCTTTAACATGTAACTCGAGAGAAGTGACTATGTTTTACTCAACACTAACAAGTAAGACCACAATGACTAACTATCATTGCCAACACAGATTTTTCAGCATCTACAGCTCAATATAAGTGATGTAAGCAGATTTCAGTTTCTACATTAATAAACACACAATCAGCTGTAATGAATGAAATATCTGCGTCTGTGCGAGCGTTTCCCTCAATAAATCTGATCAACCCTGATGAAAGAAATCTGTGTTTGAGAAGCTTTCAGCAGATCTGAGAAACCTTCTGTTGAGCATCTCCTGCGGCTCGAATCTGCACAAACACACACACACACACACTCCTGCTGAGATAATCTGAGCATCGTGTGATCGTGTCTAACAGCATCAGACAGGCTTATTCAAAGTAAATCCTGATGTGACAGTGATGTTAAAAATGAACATTTCACTAATGAGATCTCACTAATATCTCAATTATTATTTTTCCTTGATAGTTCAGAAACAGAAAGCAAAACAAAGTCCTTTACAGATACTGTATGTCAACATTACTTGTGCCTATTTTTTATCTTTCCAAGCCAGTTTAAGATGTACATGAGACAATGCTCATACTTGGATGAGACCTTTTTAAAAACGTCTCATGAGCTCTCTCTGAAACATGCCGTCAGCATCAAACTCACAGGAAAGATTTAATGGAAATATTTAATGAACATTCAGAGCATCCCAGTCGAACGTCGACTGGTGGTACCCTCACAGAAGAGCACTAAATCTCTCTCTCGCTCTTTCTCCTTCTCTGTCCCAGGCTTCTCCCTATCTCCCTAACGCAATCCGTTCTGCCACATCCCTCACCTCCTTTAAGAAACAACTAAAAACACACCTCTTCCACAAACACCTGACATCATAATACACAAAAAAACTCTCTTCTTTCCTCTACTGGTACTTATCTAGCACTGCAAAACATTGTAAACTTAGTAAAGCACTTCTTAGTACTATTGTTGCCGTATGTATGATGTATCGCTTCATTGTCTCCTAATATTTGTAAGTCGCTTTGGATAAAAGCGTCAGCTAAATGCCTAAATGTAAATGTAAATCCCAACTGAAGCCGTGATCAGGCAAACGTCTATTTTAAAGCTCGCAGGATCTTTCATCGGAGCGAGTCACATTTCAAACAACTGTTCGACTGAATTGTTTTTTTCTAACAGGTGTAAAACTCACTGTAAATTTAGTCTGAGAGCAGAACCACAGCAGATCTCTGAAAACAACTGACCTCCAGAAATAATGTTCAACCAGCAGCCGTGATGACGCACACGCGCATCCTGCATTACTGCATTACTGTACTGCAGCCGACCTGCTGGAGATAAATATAACACACAAAAACACAGACAACTTCAGAACTGTGTCGTAGTGGTTAACATGCTGGAGATGAGCAGTGTACACTGTATGTGAATTAGTACACAATATAACACGCAGTAATAAACATTTCAAGCTGAATTATGCCTCATTGTTAACATATAACCTCACTATACAGCGATTCAGTGCGAGGCGTCCAGTAAAAAAAAAAAATCCAGTTTTATTCCAGTTTTGTGTAAAAATGTCTTAACTGCGCAGTCTGAACTTTGTGTGTGTGTGTTTGGCTGGAACAGTGGAAATCTACAGTAGATATATGACACGTGTGCAGTGAGTGTGCCAGAGAGAGAGAGAGAGAGAGAGAGAGAGAGAGAGAGAGAGAGAGAGAGAGAGAGAGAGAGAGAGAGAGAGAGAGAGAGAGAGAGAGAGAGAGAGAGAGAGAGAGAGAGAGGAGAGAGAGGAGAGGGAGAGAGGAGAGGGAGAGGGAGAGAGAGAGAGAGAGAGAGAGAGAGAGAGAGAGAGAGAGAGAGAGAGAGAGGAGACAGATTTCTCCTCTGAATTCTCATCTGATTATTAAAAGCAAATCCTGCGAACGGTCAGTGTAAGGACTGCCAGCAGATCTGAGAGGAAACACAGACTGAAGAGACGACTGATCAGAGGTCAGATGGAGGAGAGAATCAGATCCGGATGGGTGGGTGATCGAGGGGATTCCTCTCCGCTTTCTATAGTCTGCCATCAACCCACAAACCACATGAAACTGAGACTCTTCTGCTGACCAACTCAAATTCATCATCCAGCACACAAACACTACAGCACAAACACTCACATGAGTTATTAACCATTTAACAGAAGAGTATATCCAATCTGACAGTATCTCTCACATAAGACATTCTTCTGTGATACACCAGAGAGGTTTAGCACATGAACAACACAATATTTCACAAAGTCTGAAAGTTCACAAGCACAAATGTGTCTTCAGAAAACATTCATGTGATTTACAAGACATCAGTTTAAATACTCTTGAAGGAGGTTTAAGGAACATGTCAAAGGAATAATTCAGGTGATGTTGTGTGTGTAAGTGTTTGTGTTGGACGGAGCTGAAGCCAGACGACATGATATATATGACATTTGTAATATTAGTTCTTCATTGCACACATGAAGTATTTTAATGTCTCTTCTGATATTTGAATGTATTTGTGCTTTTTTTCTCCAGAGCACATCCAGGTGTGTCAGGTGTGACACACAAGCAAACAGGTGAAAGCGATTCATAATAAGAATTGATATGAACATCACATGACGATGTGAGAGGTAAATATTCATGTATATATTATATTCATGTAAATATTCATGTTTTCTTGTAGTTTGTGACATCTGTTTAAGCCACATGTTATGATGGAGGTGAGAGAGAGAGAGAGAGAGAGAGAGAGAGAGAGAGAGAGAGAGAGAGAGAGAGAGAGAGAGAGAGAGAGAGAGAGAGAGAGAGAGAGAGAGAGAGAGAGAGAGAGAGAGAGAGAGAGAGAGAGAGAGAGAGAGAGAGAGAGAGAGAGAGAGAGAGAGAGAATCTTTAAAATAATTTAATATAACGTCAATCTGTATTCCTAATAAAATTCAATTAAATTAAAGTGTGACTGAAATGTCCAGATTATTTTTGGGCTCGTGACAGACCTAAACAATTCTCAAAGCTTGACATCTTCCAGAACCCTGACAAACCCATAAAGAAAACCAGGCGAAACATTCTGCATGTCTACATCAGAAATGATTCAGGGTGAAACCACTCAATCCATCAGTATTTTACGCCCTGTAAACCTACAGGAACATTCTGAAGAGAGCAAGCGTCGTGCCATACTGACATGTTTGGATATTAAAACATTACTGTTAAAACCAACCGGCTCTCCAGTTTCATAAATACACGAAACATAATGAAAGAATAAATGATCTGTCAAATCTGAGGTGCTGACTTTAAGAACATAAAGCCAGTGTTTATCATTTATTTATATTCCTGCTTATGGATGGATCATATTTGATCCTTTTGTTTATGTCTTAAAGGAGCCACATCCTACAGCATGAGCTCTCAAACTAATGCATCTTTATTTCTATAGAGCTTTTTTACAAGCAGCTTTATAGAAAAACAGATATTTCACATTCCTGAAGGTCCAGAAAGAGCAGCTATATTTACAGTAATATAAAATATAATCCCATAATGCATCTGTAGATACAGTATATACTATATATAAGCAAGTCGATGAGGTGTACAGATCTGCTCGGACTGTATATGAACAGCATTTATTTGACTTACATCCTCATTATGACTGAACGTGTGTTTGTAAAAAACTAATAAACAATGTTGACATGTGATTTACATGTTAAAGGAACAGTTCACCCAAACTTCTGATTTACTCACCGTCATGTCGTTCCTCAGAGAAAAATGTTATTTCTCAGATGTCATAGTTCAGGAGATTTGCTTGAGTTCTCAGTTCTCTGTTTTATTTAAGTATCTTAGAGATGTTTTTTCTAAAGGTGTTTAGGAGAAATAAAAACAGACACAAATGAGACTAAGTCATACGAATGCTTTGTGACAATCAGACAGGACATAAATCTGGTCCTGACTGAGCTCTTTTCATTACTGTCAGGATGTGTGTGTGTGTGTGTGTGTTTATTTACTTCTTTCATTTAAGAAGTGAAAGTAATGTCAGATGGTCAGAATCTCACACAGATTGAATGTCGTGATGTTTGTGTGTCAGAACAGTGATCTGTGATATCTATATCTAATTGAGTGATTTATTTTTCTCTAGTTCCTGCTGAAGACATATGGAGCAGCAGATGGACATCAGAGGTTTGTGTGTGTGTGTGTGTGTGTGTGTTTGTCACCTGAAGACTGAGAGTCTGTCACACCACTGCAGCTGAATTCAGTGTCTCTGCAACGTGATAAATGACAAAAAATTGTGAATTTATACTATAATTTATCTTTATATTGACCAATAAAAACATTTCTGTTAATTGTAGAGAAAAAAGTGAAACACTGAAGATGACTAAATATAATAGAGTTTTGATTCGATTTAAATTTTGTTTAGTCACATTATAATTCCAAAAGTTATATTTGTGTTATTCGAGTTCAGTAAGTTCCCCTGAACTGTTTGTATATAATATTAGTCACAGGATTCGTGATCTTCCTCAGTGATTTACAGTACAGATATTCCCATAACATTCAGTAACTTACCCAAAGCCTGACAGTCACATAACTATCAAGAATTATGGGTAGATAGATTCAGATGTGCATCAGATCAGCAGATGTCAGACATGGATCAGATTTAAAACCACATTTGAAAGTGTCCCGAATCAGATGCCAAAGAAATCTGATCTCAGTGATTTTGCTGTTAACACACATGCAGTCAGATGTGTGTCAGATATCTGTGAATAAAGCAGAATGAGATGACAGTTGGTGATTCATTTTGTTGGCTGATGGAAGTGAAGCACGCTGCTCTACATTAACTCTCATCTAAAAAACTCTTCACGTGACATCAGTTCTGAGGCCGTTTGTGGGGTCTAAATGACTAATTCATTTTCAAACCCCAGAACGCTCAGAGCAAACGTCACGCGTGACTGTGTCCTGTCAACACAATCTCATTTGTCATGTCCCGTGTGTTCGGGGTAATCATAACAGATCTGTGTTTACAGTCTGGATCCTTTACAATAGAAAAACTTTATCCTAAAAGACATTTTAATAGAATAAAATCATCTTATTAACCGCTACGTATTTGTTTTCTAATGATATAGTCATTAATGCAGATGCTGTATTGTACATTTAAGCTTGATGTTTATCTGTGAACTGAAACCATAACCTCAGTGCCACTCGATCAAAGACTTCAAAACTTAAAATTATGAAAAAAAATCATTATTTTAGGCATTGAAATAACTCCTAACAGATCCTAAACATACTCCAGTATCATCACTCACATCATCTTAATGCAACACAAATATAGAAAATATTAAATATGGTCTATAATATGATGCTGATGTCTGTGTTTCAAATCTATGATTCAATACCAACGAAATAACTGTGTCATACTGTGTTCGAAATAATATTGTAAGATTATAATTCAGGACATATACAGCAGATTCAGTATCAGTAATAAAATGTCTTTATGTTCTGGCAGCAGTTTAACACACTGTTTTCTGAGCTGCGGTAATGTGTGTGTGTGTTTGCAGGATGTGGATTAATGGCTCATTCTGGATGAAGTCAGAAAGAAAACTGTTATTCTGTCAGGAGTGAGAATGTTGAATGTGGATTAGTACAGCTGAAAGAATGAACTTGATTCATCTGAAGCTACTGTGACTGGAAACACATTTGGCTGAAACTGGCGCTCAGATTGAACTTTAAACCACACCAAAGACACTGACATCACCAGACAGACCAGGCTGAGCATTAAACCAGTCCAATGCTTAAACCATGATGTAACCACGACCAAAACACACAAACACACACACTGCATCTGTGTCTGTCAGGTCCACAATAATACTAGACTCTTTCCTCATTTTACACACGGTCTCCGGTTTTTTACAGCTTTACTCCATTCATACATCAGACCTGTGAACACATGTACTGTAGTTTCCCACAGTCTCTTCAGACAGACTATATAACTGTCCTGAAATGATTTGCTAAACTGTTCGTCTATAACACTGAGAATGAAACATACAATGAAATACACTAAATAAATACATTGAAATATAAACGTCAGGACGGAGGAATGTCTTGTTTGGAACAGAATTACTCCTTGTCTATTGGGGGAGCCTTAAAGAGGCACACAATATATGTTATATGTTATATTAGATTAAATATAATACAATAACAGGTGGAAGGAATTCCAGTCATATTTTTTTATTACTTATTGAATATCTCGTTTCACTCCAAAACACATTTCAGCATTAAAATGGTTTGGGTTTGCATGTTAAATTTTAAATAGATGCTTCATTTTTTAATGTTTTTGTTAGTAGCAGGTACAGTACATGTAAAACCAGCGGCGTGTCAATCACACTCGCCTTCCTTTGATATACTGAACCGTCAGAGTCACGCTTCCATTTGGAAACAATTCTTGTATCTGGCATGTGAAAGCGTTTGGCAGTGATACCATCACACATTCTTCAGAGTAAAAACTTTCAAACATATTCCTGTGAGCGATGCTATCATCACAGCTGTGTGTTTCATTACTGAATCATTACGATCAGAAAGAGAAAGTTTTAATGCCGTGAGTCTTTCCCAGGAGCTCGGCTCAAACTAAACCTTACGCCAGACTGGATCACGCGTGAAATCAGATCGTCTTTTACATTATTTCTACTTTATTTATAGTGAAAACGATCGTAATTTCTCATATGACACACACATATTTTGCTGTTTTTAAAAACAGACCTAAATTACTGTCGTCTAAATTAGTGTGACTTTCTGCTGTGGAATTCTCACAAAAACTTTTTCAGGTGCTAAAAAGGTGCTTTCAGAAGATTTTAAAATGAAACTTTTTAATCTCTTTACAAGTGAAACTTTCTGACTAAAGCGTTCATAAAAGTTTCTTAAATTCACTTTTTAAGAACTTCTCTAGGTAGCTTTGGTTCTGTTTGCCAGGTTCAGGGTTATTTGTATATTATAGACTCTGTGTATTATTGGATGGATTCAGCACATTTCGATTTTACAGCATCAGAACTCTATATGGGTTTAAGAAAAGCAGCTTAGAGGATCTTTTGAAATGGTGAGGAAAGCCATCATCTGCGTGAAGTCTGGACTTCATCCACTCTTTGGTGTCTTATCATTTCATAGTTAAATCCATGTACCGATTGATGAATGTATTTGGGGTCCTAAAGCATGTAGATAAAGTTTAAATGATCCATTTCCAATCCATGAGTTTGACTAAAGCTGTGAGTGAAATGGAAATGTGGAGGTTGAGTTTCTGAAAGAGACACAGCACAACTTCTTTCTGACAGTTCTGACAGTTGTGATGAGAACATTAGATGATGTTCAAGAGGTCTGTGATGAACGGATCATTAAAATTGTTCAGTTATCATCAAACTATTTCACATTCAACTTAACTGAGAATGTAACAGAAATATTGTGTTATAAAAGAAGTAAATCACAAAAGACCAGAGGCTATTAACATCTCTGTTTGTTTGGAACTACAAGGACTATTAATTAGGGTTGGGAACCTAGAACCGGTTCTGTTTTTAAGAGAACCACAACATTTTGGTTCTGAATCAGTTCTGGTCATGCATGAGCCAATGCCAGCCTACATTACCCATAATGCTCTCTGCACACCATCTGAAGTCATCATACTCTTGCTATATATCGCTCTATAAAATACATGCTGTTATTGAGTCATATTTTTCCACAGATATGACACGGTTCTCTCTGGTATTTCTCAATCATCTAATAAAGCTGATTACATCATGGAAATCATTACAGGCAAACGCTGGCGTATCCTAGCAGCCATGTGGAGCGGGTGAACGGACACGCATGACTGATTAAACCTGAAATTAAGTCATTCCAGTAAATGCACTTCAGTTTACAGCTGACCTTTGACCCCTCCTGGACTCCCTGCTATGATCTCCTGCAGAAAATTCTTAAAGGAACCATGACAAAACTACAATGTTTTCTTTATAATCACACTGTACATAACTAATTTAAATATGACTCGCATTCAAGTTACAGCAGTAGATTTTTGCAAGTGATGCTCTCATGGAACAAGATGTTTTTACTCTTGAAAACACAGAATAGAGAGAGAAAAAATCAATTTAAATCTAAACATGCTTGAAAACAATATACAATTAATTAAGAATCAAAATTATTTAATGTTTTGATTTTAGAGAAATCTGCCTTAATGTTTTTGTTTAAATAAAGCTGTTTGACAATGGGGTAAAAATCTAATTATATTGCAGTTATATGCAATATATTATAATGCAATTATATTGACAAACATCTATTGCATTGCATAAAACAAGCAAATGTAACAAAAGTCTGCTACATTTCTTTAAAATCAAGACAATATATCTGCTTTGAAGAGTGTTTAGATAATTGTGTTGGAAATTCAAGACAAATTCAGTAAGACTACTGTATAAAATGTTTTTATAGCAGAATCTTCAGCTAGTTCACAGGCAGATCTTTATACAGACAAACAGATGGCTGGTGTGGATGAGATTTAAGCAGATGAGATGTTTTTACTCACCCAGAGACAGCTGATGAAACAGACGAATCGTCTCGCAGCTCCACCACATGCAGCTTCTGTACAACAAACTCAAACACATGATGATGATGTTCTGATGCATGAGTAAAAACCTTCACAAATAATACACGAGCCATTAGTGAACCTGACAAATCACATGAGCTGTAACCTCTTCACACTCAATGCATGTCTTTGTTTTTACTGAGATTTTAAGAAAAGATCCTTTCAGCAGAGAAACTACATTATTCATCCCAACAGCACTGAAACTCATCAGACCAATTCTGTTCATTTACTTTCTGAAGAAACATAGTTATGTGTGAATCACAGTCAACGGAGCTGTCAGATGTGTAGATGAACTGGTTTTGGTTTAAAGAAAAACTATAAAGAATTCTTGGACTTGAAAGACAAGAATGAAATGACCACAAATCATCTGTCTGTCCTTCAGCTGTGGAGACTGATGAATTATGACCTATTGTTTAGAAATGTTAAGCAGGATATTGTAAAGTCATGCAACGATACACCATTACTGTTAAACAAACGTTTTTTTAGCGCCTCTGAATGTTTTTCTTCCAGTTACTATCATGACTCGGTTGTGTTTTTAGTTATGATGAGCTGTTTACTAAAAAGCCCAAGAGAAGAGCAAAACTTCTTTTATTGTGCAGTTAATCATCTATATACTTTGAAGAAACTTTGAACAGAAAAACAGCAACAAGAGAAAAACAAACCATAGATATTTACTGCTGACACCTTGTAATGCATTCTATTCTATTCTATTCATAGAATTCATCCTAAAAAATGTCTAAGGCAACACAGCGTAAATCGTTAACAAACTGAGCAACCCCAGAATGCATTGCATCATACTATAATATATCATGGCATGATATAAAATGATTTTAAAAAATTACAATATGTATTAAAGAACATTTTTAACAATCTGAATCTTTAATAATCTGAAACTTTAATAACTGAAGGTGAAGTGATTAATGTGATATAATAAGATGCTGAAGTGTCTGATGTGATTTAAGATTCCTGTTAGTTAAATAACATGTTATTCTTCACTAAGAGAGTTAGATACACTACAGCAGTACCAGTCTGCTGTCGGTCATGACCTGCTTCTCAGAAACATTCCCTCCTAAATATCCTCTTGTGTGTTTCTCCTGCAACCCGGCCGCACGCAAATCTTGCTAACATGCCCCAGGAGGGCTGCCGGGAGACAGTCTGACCCCGGACATGGAGAACTACTCAACCTCACGACCTCTTCATCTTCTGCTTTATTTCATTGGGCTGTAAGTGAGGAACAAGCTCTTCGTCTCACATCGGGCCTACAGCAGACACCTGTGACCTCACCAATAACTCACGACTGCTCATTTACACCAAACTGTGAAAGTTAACAGCGTTATAAATGAGAGAAATCTGGGATAAATACAGCTTCTGGAGCACATTCTGTATCTTACAGTCATGTCATTGACTGTAAATAATGTGACGCGCTTAAATAAAGTCTGGAGCCTGTTCATTATTTACAGCTGCTACAATGCACAAAATTATACTTACAGTCACTTTAGATAAAATGCTCTGAAACTTTTATAATGATATAGTTTTATTTATATAGTGCAGTAACAAATACAACATGCAAGCAGAATAAACAAATAAAAACAACACAATAAACGAGCTGTTCGTGAATCACAACTCTAAATGGGTTTGCGAGTTTCACAGCGAACAGAACAGATTAATGTTTCCTAAGACTCGCTGTCACGACCCCCACACGGCCTCGAGGAACAATGTGCGTCTATTTCTGCTGACTGTATCTGTGTGTGTGTTTGACCTTGAGCCCGTAAATAAGAAAAGAATAATCAGGTTATCAGAAGCGGCTGTATAAATGCATGTCCTTGCTGTGACAGGAAGAGGAAGTTCTTACAGTAAGCAGGGATTTACTGAGGTCTTAAGGACAAACTACTGAAACCATTTTAGAACAGTGTTCATTCGTGTCAAAGCCAGACTGAACTCTTCATGAATCATACCATCACAGAAAATTTATTTTACACCCTACTGAGATTGAAACGCAACGTTATCAATGATGATGAATGTGTCAATCACAGCAGGGTGGAAACGCTTCTGAAAGTGCTCAGAAACACAAAGACATAAAGGTTCAATGTTCTCGCCAATCACACGAGCCCTCCAGCAAGCATCACTGCAGACCGCATCGGTCTCCCGCTGTGTCATTGAGAATGATCCGGAACAGTGATGTCATCAGTAATTGGATGGGCGGAGCTCAATCTGTGATGCCAGTTGGTCTGTTAATTGCTCAGATGGTAATAAACACCTAAACACACAGAGGAATACACAAACACCCTGCAGACCAGAGAGACGCCACCATCCTGAGCATGTGTATGCATGGTAATAGACTAACTAGACAACTTCGATTTAATTTGTTTCCCACGTGCTGGGTCACACAATCTTTGTATTATGTTTATGACTATCATTTAATTGACATAACTCATGTAGTCTTTCATCGCATTGTTTTTTCAGCTAGAGATGAGATTAAATAAAAAGCAAAAGAAGACGTTTGCTAATCTGCTCCTAAGGAAACTAAAGAAAATCATCTCATGTAAAGAGTTAAAGCTTATATTAGCTTAACTAAGTGAGATTTGTATGATTTTTTGTGTTTTGTGGTTTTGAACAGACATCATATTGTGTAAAACACTTTTATTATCTGAACAGTACAGTGTGTTCTGCTGATTGGGCAGATCTCTCGTATGTCTGTTTTTGATCCAGGTGCATAAAAACACACACCTGCTGATCAAACGCTTTGATTTAACCAGCACGACTCTACACACACCCAACTTCACAAACACACAGAGACAAAAAACATCTCTGTACAAATAACAATCAGTCCTGAACCTTCAGACGACAATCAAGAAAACATCTGAAATATCTACAGTCCTGCAGCTTTTTCAGATGCTAATACAAATACTTTTTTAAATTATATTATTAAAAGATAAAATCAATGCATACATTTTTGGGCAATTCCAGCGTTGGCATGAATATTTTACTAAAGCCCTGTTGATAATAGTTTAGACATAGACATATATAAGAGTTTAAAAACAGAAATAATTATTTATTTATGAGGAATGTGGACTGTTATGAATGTGACAATTCTGAAAACAGCACTTTACCTGACTATGAAAAAACATGATTAAATACTCACATGAGTATTTAAACCACCAAATATTGACATCTGAACTATCAGTATGATGAAAACCTTTGAAAAAACTTCACATTTGTATAGAAACGCCCTTTTAGCTTCGGAGAGAGCTGAACTGTGGAAGCGTGTCTGGGATGACTTAAACTTAACGAATCACACAACATTACGATTTAAAAGACTTAACAATTTTATGGGAATGTTTATACAAACAACATCCCTTTCAACTTTAGAGAAGTCTCTCTCTCTCACACACACACACACAGCGCTAGATCAACAATGGTTGTTTTTCTATCGCTAATGCTTCACATCCCGTCACTCTCTCACTGATATGGTTTATTTAGACTCCTGTATGAAGCTTCTGTCAGGCATCTCTCACTACTGAACTCTCAGGATAATTCATGATATATATACATCAGTCAGTGCTGAGGAGGGCAGTGGAGATTCTCTCAGGCGTGATGAGATAACATGAAGCTTCACAGCAGATAAAACACACCACAGACTCTATAGTGACCTCACTGTAAATACACACACACACACACATTCACTGACAGATTCCTCAGTGTGAAAACAAACCCTCCTCACTCGACCTTACACCTCTCCCTTTCTCTCAGAGTATCCAATATAAACATATGAGCTGACATTTTAAAGACATCTGAACTATGTGAGAGGTGTCTGTCTGTGAGATTTTATCATCCACCAGGTAAAAACATCAAATTTAATCACTGAGAAAGGTGACAGCACGCTTCATCTTGAGTCACATGATTTGAGGATTATTTATGTCCACATACACACGTGTATAAACACAGCTTTAGTGAAGGAGGTGTAAAACTGTTGACCCGCTGAGCTGATGTTACAGACTAATGGCAACACATGTCCTGATATACAAACACACTGAAGAGTCATGAAGTAAACGCCTTTAACTCAACATCTGAATACTGTGCCATGATATTATGATGCTACTATACTGTATTCCTCTTAAAAAAAACATATTCAAAAATATTCAATATGCGTTGTCTCTACAATGAAAGTGCAAATGGTGAATCAAGAATTATAAGAATTCGTTTTACACAAATTGTGATATAAACCCCAGCAACCCTGAATAAAAATGAATAATAATCATAAGTAGGCCTATTTTATATTATGTGACATATATGAAGTATACAAGAATAATAAAAATGTGATTATAATCAATATTATAAGACATGATTTACATGATTTGCTCTTTTAAAAAGATGTTTGTTGCTTGGGAATATTAATTGTGACCCTATCTGTGAAATCCAGGCTACAGTCCCATAATTTTACAATGAGATTAGGATCATCAAAGTCAATTAATTTCACAATTATTTCATTTTTTGACATGGTTATATTTTTATTAAATATTCTTTACATAATGTAATTATATGTAAAAAGGCAGGGAATGACATAAATGACTCATATCTAACTGCTGTTTGTTGCACAAAACAACATTTGAAAAGCAGCGAATTTGCGGCTTTAAAACAATATATATTCTGTAGTGTTTGTGTATTGAAAAAAGATAACACTTGGTAGTTGATATAAGGAAAGGTACACTTTAATAATTAAAAGTTTAATTGATATGTTGACTTGGGTTCTGATCGGCCATTAAACTGCGTGCGTGCGTGCGTGAGAGAGAGAGAGAGAGAGAGAGAGAGAGAGAGAAGTCGATCAATTGTGTGCATTTAGTCAGAGTACTTGAATTAAATAATTAATACAGCAATCGACAGTAAAGTATGTGTTAATTAAAACACACTTACTGTCTACTTATGTCTGTATTTATTGCCAAATGTTGGTATGTACAATTCTTTTACAGACTCTTGGACGCTGTACTCCAACTCACAAAAAACGAGACCACTTTTAAATCACACTTTACATTATTTTCAAGTAGTGTTTAAGTTTATACGTTCATACAAATACATATTTTCTTCTGGATGCTCATCTGCGCATGTCGGACGCATATGCTGAGAACGCGCGCGCTGCTTTGGTTGTGCGCGTGATCGGCGACGGAGCGAAAGTCGCCTTTAAAACGGACATTTACGTTGATAGTAAGTACTGTATATACTTTCAGTAGTTTAAAAAAGTTGGTTTTGTGTTGACAGTATAAAAGTGTGAAAATGTTAAACACTCCACGTCAGACTGCAGCACTTGTGACAAGTGACGTACCTGCTCAGTGCCAATACAATCAATTCTTACGTTAAACCATAATAAACCGATATATTGTGTCACAATATTTGTTTTACACTGATATACAATTCAACACAAGCTAAATAATTCAGTAATGAGCAAACATTATGTGTGTGTTGACTTGCGTTTGTTAAATTGTGTAGTAAGTTTTGTGTTGGCGTGTGCGTTGGCTTGTGTGTTTGTGTGTTTAGTGGTTAAGGTTTTTTTTCTGAGGGTTTGTGTAGATTTATGATGTTTCGGGTCACTCAGCAGTGCGGCTGCTGCTCTCTTGTGTGTGACCCCACATACCACACCAGCTGTGTGTGTGTGTGTGTGTGTGTGTGTGGACGCACATCCTGAGAGGAACAGGGCAGATTTCCACGGCAGTAAGACAGAAAAGTGGCGACAGAATCAGTCTTTTACCGCTGCGTTTAACCCTCTATTAAATCAGACCTGATCTGATTACACCAACATTTAATTTTATAACTCAGTTTAACATAAACACTCCCCAAAGCTTTACTGTCTTTTAAGAAGACGGATTGCTCTTCTTCAAAAGTCACACACACACACACACACAGGGTGAGTTGAAGTGGAGACACCCAGTGATAAGCGTTCAACGTCACGTCTGGCTTCCATTACATACACTACACACACACACACACACAGAAATCTGATGACTACACTATAAGAGTTCACTTCTGAGATCTCACTGTGAAATGATTTATAGTCTCTGCCATTAAAACATATGTTGCTTATGTGTACACTTACGAGCTTATAGTAATTACTAGTCAAGACAGAAAGTGTATTGAAATATTTAATGGTGACCTGCATAAGTGACAGTATGCAAACACTTATACATTTATATATCTATAATATAAATGTTTATGACAAAAACTCATCATGAACAACACACGCACAGTTGTTATGTAATAGTGTTAGGGTGTAATAATGTTTTATTTAATGATGTTTCCTCTGATTGTTCAGTGACTGAATGAGTTGCTGCCATCTAGTGTTCACAAATAAATTCACATACTAAAACAATAGAAGTTACAACAATGGAAAAAAGAGTTTCCTTGTACATTGTTTTGCATGTATCTGGATTGTAAACTGACTCAAAGGCAATCAAATGTTGTTTAATAATAATCAGGAATGAGTTGTGTGTGGGGGCGTGCGTTTGGTTATAGTGCATTTGACATTACTCTCTTCAGGTTTCAGCCAAAGTCCAAAACTTTCCTGTACTGATGCAGTAGCCAAAATTTCACTTAACTTTAGTTTTGCTTTGTGTTGGTCTCTTATCTGCAGGTGAAACAGGGTTCAGTCTTAAATCAGTCACACACTCATATAACTACACTGTGTTTATTAGTTCTGCTCATCTGACGCTTGAGTTTCCATGTAAAGCGTCCAGTGTGACCCACAGCTCTGCTTCAGGCTGTAAATCAGCTGTGATGTGAAGATAAGGGATTTACTTGTTTTTTATTGATGGGCAGCGGTTGACTCCTGGCCTGTGTGTTTCATGGGCATTTCTAATGAATCTCAATATAAATTTTGTGATTTTGAGCATCAGGTGCCTTTAAGGATATGTGTGTGTGTTATTGTGTAGATTTACGGATGTAAAGAAATGTGTATTGATCCAGAGAACACACAGCATTACACTTTTGACCGGCCCAAACACAGATGCTGATTGTAAAAGACCTGATAACCTGTGATTCTGACCTCTTGTCTCCTGTCTCTGTAACGTCGTAAAGGAATAATTCTGTAAGTAAAAATTCTGTCATAGTTTATTCATCCTTATCTCGTTCAAAACCTGTATGTGACTCTTTCTTTAGTGTAACACAAAAGAAGAAATTGAGGGTAAGTCAATGAGGGTCAATGCTGATTGGTTACTAATGTTCTTCAAAATATCTTCTTTTCTGTTCTGCAGAAGAAAGAAATGACGTGAGGCTAAATAAATGATGAAAGAATTTCCATTTTTGGATGAACAATCCCTTTAACCCCCCTGAGCGCAACAGCTGAATGTAGGACTGCAGTGGGGTTGCATGCGTCAGTTGTGTAGATGTGGGTTTCTGTTTTAAATAAATGAATGTTATGACACAGTGAGATGTTGGTCATCTTCCCAGTAGAAAGCCGTCTGAGATGAAACGGTTTGTTCTGTGTTCTGGCACCTGCAGTATTTCTTCATCATATGATGATTGTATCCTGGTACGTTTTCCTACACGTGTGCCAAAGTAAAAATGATCCACAGAAACCTCAGAAATAACTTTGACTGCGTATCTCTTTCTCTCACGTGGAGTTACAGTAACTCTTTTTCTGTTTTAGGTTTCATTGTTAAAGCAGCAATGCAAAATGCACAGTTAGGTAATGCAACTTTATTGTATTAATAAGCAGAAATATTCAGTCAGTTTTATTGGAAATTGTAATGAATTGTATTGATCATAAAAATATCAGTTCATCTCTAGGTTATGACCTTAAATTTGTAGACCTTTGGATAAAAGCTTCTGCCAAGCGCACAAATGTAAATGTGTCTCAACGTCTGTGGTTGAGTGGTTAAGAAGACTTATGAGCGTGTGTGTGTGTCTTGACTGATGTCTGGAGACTGATCCAGGGTCAGTGTTTGCTGATGGAGCTCAGGGGTCGTGTTTACACTGACTGCACCTCCTCATTTCTTTGTTTTTATTAGCAGTCGTAGCAGTAATGTCTACAAGAGGAGTTTTCTCAAAAAATGTTGAAAACCAAAATGTTATATGCTCTGTCATTTTGTAGAAAAGTCTGCTCAGTGAATAAATGTAAAGCAACAGTAGTCATAATATTTTAAAATAATCAATGCAAGGTCAATTTATATGCTCAAGAAGAAATTTAAGAAGGAAATTAATTCATGTATTTTACTGTGGCTGTCTGGCTGTAGTCTTATCGGTCTGGCAGCTAATCGGTCTGGATATTCTGATGTAACGTGTCATCACGTGTAGCATGTAAAGCCTCATGGTTGTCGTGGTAACGCTTCCAGTGTAAATACTGTGTGAGAAGACTGGTTTTGATTTCGCCAACCTTGTAGTTTGTTGTAATGGTGTTCTGTGGATGATGTCGCTGTAGGTGGTCTCATATGGTTCTGCAGAAGATCTTATCTGATTCAGTTCTCAATAACAGCAGAAAAGTCATGAACTCACAAGACATCATAAAATTCACCTCTCTGCCTTCTGATTGGAGGAAAAGTGGATGGAATTACTCTGTTCCTGTAAGTACGAGAGCTATAAATATAACAGACATTTATGAGTGAAATGAGTAAAGAACATATCACATAATACAGTATTATGTAACTAAAGAAACATTAAATGTCACAGTATCTGTCCAAACCCTCTACAGAACATCTGTGGGTAAATGAGAATTTACATGACAAATTGCTGTTTTGAAAGATGCGCATGAGTTTGCAAGACTTTTTGGAGACTCTTGATTCCTTTTTGTTCCAGAAATTTAAAAAAAAAATGTAAATCAAATCAAAGTCTGTCACTTCATCAGAGAATTACATCATAAATCCATCAATATGTGGCTGCAACTTTATATTTCAGTTTTGTGGTAAACAGTGCTTTAGTGTGATTTGGGGTTTTCCCTGTCTACAAGATGCTAAAATATGATGCACTAGATGCCCAGCCTCTATAAGAAAGAAATAATAACATCTCTGTTGTTTGTAAGATTAGATGGATGCAGGAGACTCAAGCAAGGCTTATATCAAAATGAACTCTAAGATTTCTGATTACATTTTTCCATGCTATTTTTATAGCTCTTATACTTCAACAGTTGACTCACTTTTTTTAGAGTAAGCGTCCAAGACAAAAATATACTACATAGTCGAGTTCATAAAAAATCTTCAAAAAGATTTCAGTATGAACTCAAACATTTCACATAAAAAAACACCAAATCCAGGTAATTTTTATCTATACAATCTATATTAATTTTACACCTCCATACATGGGTTTTAACATTGATCTCATTTTCTGTGTTTCTTTTTCCACAGCAGTTTTAGGAAAACACATTAATACATAAATGAAACACAACTGAGAACTTTTCATCATAACATCTGAATAGCGCAAATATTCTAAAGTAAAAGACGTTGTGATGATTATTGTACAGTGATAATTCACTTATACACTGTGAAAGTAGGTAAAAGACAAATGCGAAAAAAGACAGATGTGTGTTTGTCCCGCAGATTCATGCAGATGCTTCGCTTGCAGTCTTAATGAAAGGAAATTCTGCAGTGGTATATAATCAATCAGACGTGTCAACAAGAAGAAGACAAACTTCATCCAACTGAAATAGATCCAGCAGTTAAAGAGCACGGCATCTCTCCAGACAAACACTGGACGCTACTCAAGATGTGTTTCAGCGTTTGTTTAGAGAAGCCAGCGTTATAAATTACAAATTTCACGACACATGACGTGCTGTGTAAATTTAGAATGTAAAACTCATGCGTGCATGTCACAGGTTTAGTTCTGCCCACATTCTGTCCTTCAAGGAGGACTGACATCATTCACAAGATATTTCATATATACTGTAAAATTCAGTTTTGTTGTAGTAATAGAATGATGGTTTCAGTTTAGTTTTCATTTCATGGCCACATATCTGTGAAAAGAATTAGTTGAGGAATTTTTCACAGTTACTCTTTTTGGTAATTCTGTTAAACGCCTCACAGTGTATTTTTATTCAGTTTGTGTTCTCTGGGGATCAAACCCACGATCTTGCTAGTACCATTGTGTACCAGTTGAGCTACAGGACCCAACAGAACAATTACCAATTTAAAAACTTTACATTTGCAATGAACTTAAATACATAAATAATTACGAATTTAGCAAGATTTTTTTAGTTTGTTAGCTATTCTGTACTGAAACTGTTTGCATTATCAGTACAGTCAATAAATGATTGAGCGTTATGTGTTGTATCGCCCTCTGCAGGCCGGATGTCATGAGCAGATCATTTCTGTTTCTTTATTCTGCCTCTGTTTAAACAAATTTAATTGCTATGAACATGGGATTTAACATGGGATTCACACAAGTGTGTTTTGCATGTGAGCAATTCATCTTATCCACATGTGATCACGTGAAAAACGTTCATGTGCTTTTTCTGTAAGGGCTGTGTTAGTAGCACAAAGGTCATGGGTTAGATTCCCAGGGAAAACACATACTGTAATGATGATTAAATGTATAGATCGAACACACCGTAAGTCACTTTGGATAAAAGCATCTGCCTAATGTAAATATTTGACTTGGTTCTCTGTAAAGTTGTTCCATTGTGTTTTGGCTCTGTAAGTGTATTTATAGTTATAGTGATTGATGTTTATGTCGTTCTGCAGGAAAAAGACTCTTAAAGTTTTAGACTCCACAGTAACTACAGTACTTAAAGAGGAAAACACGAAAAAAAATACGAGAAATACTATTCAGCCCAGATCTGAGTATATAAATCAAAATCAGCAGCCATTAAAAACTCAAAAGAACATTAAAAACCTGCAGAAAATGTTCAAATACACTTAAAGTGCAGGTTGAACAACCAACTCATTCATCATCATGACACTTACTGACTGTAGCTGTCAGTATAAACTCTGTTAATATGACACAGATCTTATTCTGTCAAAACTCTGATCAGCTTTGATTCATTAGCCGGAAAGTTATTGAGGAAGTTATTGTGTAATTATCTGAAATTATAAAGATCTACATGGAGAGCCATCTGGATTCACACAAGCTTTTCACAGCATTAGAGAGTTTTAAGCCACAGAATTGTGAGTTTCTGACTTTTAACATAGACACACAGAATATAGACACTTCCTGTTTAGAGAGGAAGGTATCGTCTCATTATTAGTGTCCCTCATTAACCTGTTAACTATCAGCGTTTCTCCGAAGGAGATGAATGTTATTTTTCTATCCACTTTAATATTGCATAGTTGTATTTTAATCTAATCATGACAAACTATGAATTGATGGAAAGGTCAAAGACTCAAGATTAAATAATTGGCCAATTTTTTATAAAAATAAACATAAACAAAAAAAGTCATTACTGTTCATTACTACAAAAAATGTTACTGTAATTTATAAAAATACCTAAAATTATTTTTTTAGAAGACTTAAAAATGTTTGAAAAAATATATTATATCTAATAATACAAAAAATGCATGGAAAGGTAAAATTACATTTTATGAAAATGTAAATGACTCAAGATTAAATAATTGGCCAATTTGCATAAAAATAAACATAAACAATTTTTTAAAAATGTTAATGTAATTATAAAAATACCTAAAATTGTATAAGGTGTTTGTGTTTAAAGGGATTTCTTGTGATTAAAGGGCCTCTGTGTATCGTGCAGCTACTGCACATTCAGATCATATGTGCAGCACGTCTGCCTTATTTCATATGCTCATATGTTATGTTTTATTAAACATTTGGCTCCATCAGCTTACAGGCTGCTAATAATTACTGTAAGATTCACTAGAACCAAAGAATTCTGTCTTCCGTCTCAGTTCTTCAGCTGCAGAATAACATGTATGCATGTTATTAACAACTAACTGTATGCTATTTCTGCAGTATGCACTTCACAAAAGAACATATTCACTCTTTAAAATAAAGATGCTTCACAATGCCATAGAAGAACCCTTTTTACTGTATGGTTCCATAAAGAACATTGGTTCTTTGACTGAATAGTTCTTTGGGGAAGCACAAATCGTTCTTCTATGGCATTGCTTCTTTCTCATACTCTTTTTAAAGACAACATAAAATGACTTGACTAGCCAGTATTTATATTTTGGTCATTATAATATCTGCTCCAAATTTCAGTCCTTCGTGTAAATGAATTGCTTTGGCTACATAAAGTCACACAGCTGCCCTGATCCGAGAGGCGGAAATATGATTTTATGAAAACTTGGACTTCTGCGATGAAACATGAGTGTTGAGTATTCCATTGAGTTCGAGAGAAACAACAGAAGCCGCTCAGAGAAAATCTCCCTGCTTTCATTCAGATAATGAAGGGAAAGGCTGATCTGAGCTGTTTGCTTCTCATTTACTCTCACCGCAGTACAGATGGATCATTAACACAGAAACATGGAGCGTTTGGCTCCACTTTAAACATCAAGCACTTTTAATGGTCAATTTCTGCTTGATCTCTCATCCTTCCACAGTGAAATCACATCCTGATGTATGAGCTCCAGCGCACGGGGACTACTGCACAATAACAGCTCGCAGGAACTGCACGTGTGCTGCTCGTGACAACACGTTTACATCTGGTAATCCATTCCTTTTTATTTTGAATGATATCAGATGATAATATTATAATTGAGAACATGTAAATGTTTGAATTGTGATACATTAGTTTCTTATCGTTGTAAGACAATTCCATGCATGTTCTCTTAAAAGCATTCGTTTATAATTTTTCATAGTCAGATGAAAAAGTGATGAAATGAGCACACAAAAATAAAATAACTTTTTATGTTCTTTGAAGAGTCATCTCCTTTCCATTTGTTGGGTATTATTGCTTCTGGTTTGTGTATTTTAATTCCTACAAAATATGTTGCCTCTCAAGATCGTGTGTTCTTTTTTGTCACATTCATAACACGTGTATATTTCCATTTTTAAAATGGATAACTCGTGTATAGACTGATATTTTTCTGATGTCTGGACTGTATCAGTGGGGCTTTAGTAAAATATAAACAGATGATTCAATATATTGGTAATAAATACATTCTGTGAGAATTTATATTTCAAGTTTCGACTGAAAATGTCATGTCCTTAACGCTGGAATTGCCCTTGTATTTATTAGCAATATTTGCACTGTTTATGTATTATTCTTTAACAGATATTTTTTTTATTATATGTCTTTCTGAACTTGTAACCACACAGAAAATAAGAACATGAAAGCAACTGAACTTAAGACTTAAGTAAATAAACACCCAGAATTTAAAAACACCTCTGGGCATCTTACCAACTGCATAGCAACACCCTGACAACCACCCATAACATACCAGGTTATTATGACTCAACGTGATTCAGGCAGGAGTGTTGATTTTTGTGTTTTACCCTGTGTTACCCTGCATTAGTAAATCCAAAATTTGCATATCGTATCTCATAAACATCATTTGATCAGTTCTGTCGATCGTATGACTCTTTCATGAGCATCGAGTCTCTCGTGTTTCCACCAGAGTTAATCTTTCATTTGACTCTCTGGAGCGGCGGAGCGACGGCACGCAGATGAAATAACACTCGTCCGCATCGAATCATTTGCTTCCCAGATGTTTGATTCGAATCACTGCCAAGTCCAAACCTCAGGCTCAGTGTCTTTGAGCGGATTTGATTGTGCTGCTTCCAAACACAATACATATGCAGATCAGATCTCAGCGTGCTCTTCTGAGCCTCTGAAACGCTGAAGATGAAACGAGAAGATGTTGCGCCAGGCTGGTTCTGGGATGCGTGAAGCTAGAGTCGTTTCAACCACATCTTCTGTCTGATCTAGAGGTCAATGTTAGGCACACAGTTCACATCTCTGTGTTTTAGGATAAAGCATCACTTACTGTTTACCACTGTTTGTTTGAGACCAATATTATAAAGTGTTTGTGCAAACATTCAGTGGAAAATGTGTTTTTTAGTATGATATAGTTTTTCAAGTAAATATCAGATATATATCAGTTGTAAAAGCAAGTTTGTTTTCACCAGTTTACCGTCAGTTTCATTGTGAATGCAGTTTTAACAGTAGAGATGGATGTTTAAATGAGAATCATGTGTTTATGTTGAGATCAGGTTAATGGCCGGAGCGCATTAAATCAGAGATGATGTCATCTTCACTAAAGCCAGAACATCTTCACCAGACCACCAGAGGACAGAATTATTAGAGTTTAATCTAAATGCTGATCTGACCCACCCGGTGTGATTTATATGCTCTCGGTTCTTCTAACGCAAATATTTTGGAGTGGACAAGAAACACTTACAGTAACGGCACAATCAGGAGCCATGAAAACATCAGCCAAGTGTGTGTCCAAAAACTGTAAAATTTGCTTTTGGATTTATAAGGTGGAATATAAAGACAAACAGAGCACGGTGACACATTAACCTCTACACACTTTACACAAAAATAATCAGCAGTTAGCGTTACACTTAGCAAACTACAAACAGTTTGCCGCATTGTGTTGATGTGTTCTGGTGTTGTTGTGTTGGGTTGTTTAATACAGCATGTTGTATTGATGTGTAAAGTTGTTTTTTGTCCTGGTAATATGTGTAAAATCATGGTAAAACACACTGTTGTCAGCAGTGGATGTTTATGTTTGTTTGTCTCTGGTCAATCAGTGACCAGCCACAGATACACACATCAGTGATGAACTGCACTAAAATACAACATTCTAAACACATTTCTTCACACATCAGTGTTGTTCAATGATCTGACACCTCAAACCTTTAATCCAAATCAAGCAGTTCACAGTCAGTCAGAGAACGAGAGGCGTCTGTCTTTATAACACTTCACATTTAGTAGCTGCACACTTTTCCCAGCAGCTGCACAACATTAAATCATCTCGGGTCAGACGTCCGAATATTACGACTCCCTGAGCCCGTCCCGTCTGCAGATCGCATGGAAAAAAGCTTTGTTATGTGAGAAAAGAGCCAAAACCGTGAAAATATAAACTACTGAAAGTGTGAGTTTGAGAGTGTAGATGAATGAATGTAGATCTCATGAAGATCATAGATCTCACACAGCGTGAATGTGACATTTTTCTACTTCATTTCTCAGCATTTTAACCGTTTTATATTTGAGCATATATATACACACAATTGTTTTACTCGTTATAATCGTTTTGAGAGAAGTGAACAAATGGGCAAGTCCAGCATTATGGACATGACATTTTCAGTCAAATCTTAAAATATAAATTCTCACAGAATGTATTTATTACCAATATATTGAATCATCTGTTTATATTTTACTAAAGCCCTGTTGATAGAGTCCAGACATCAGAAAAATGTCAGTCTATACACAAGTTATCTATTTTAAAAAATAAAAATATACACGACTTATGAATGTGACAAAAAAACACGTTTCTGAGAGGAAACATACTTTGTAGGATTTCTGTGAATTAAAACAAGCAAACCAGAAGCAATAATAAATAAAACCCAAGAAACGAAAAAGAGATGATTCTTTAAAGAACATAAGATGTTCATGTGCTCATTTATGAGGAATATGGACTCTTATGAAATAATTTTTTTCATGGCAAAGTTTACATTTGTATGGAATTGCCCAAAAATAAAAAACTGTAATTTTCATGTAAAGCATCTGTAGTTCTTCATGCTGTTGCTCAGGCCCGTAGTCTTTCTGCGTTTTGTGAACGTCTCTGACTGCCAAACAGAACGTCAGTACTGGATCTGTTGGTTTTCTGGATGTTAAACGGGGCTCAGAGCGTCTCAGGTGGTCCAGGATTAGTGTAATGTGGTAATTGGTCTATAACTTTCTTTGTTGGCTCTCATTGAATCATGTTTCACGGAGGACGTCATAGACCTGGATGAGTTTCACAATGCGTTTGCTAAATGTGTTTATAAGCAGGTCAGTGTTTGACTGGTTTGATAGTCAGTGAATGAATTTAGGTTTCATGATCCATGTGATAATGTTCCTGGCAGTTTAATAATCACATGATATTGTGTTTTTCTCATTTGATTTAATCGTTCATTAACAGCATATGAGCATCCTGAAAACAATTAACTCTTAAATGCAGTTATATTTTTATGAGGTGAGAATACCGTTCTCCTGACAGAGCGGTTCTGTGGGGTTCCTGTGTTGTTCTTTATTTTTAACAGCAGCTCATTAGACTGAAGATATAAATGAATGTGTGTGTTGAGAAGATCATGAGCTCTTATGATTAAATCCATAATGTCATGATCTTCAATACAACATTGACAGGTGAATGTGTGTGATTAGTGTTTTTCCTCATAAACGCAAAATTTCAGCTGTTTATAGATCTGTTTTGGATCTGTGCATTACTGTGTGGATGTTTCAGATGGTTGCTGAGGTCTTTTAGATGTTTGCTAGGTTCTTTTAAATGTTTTCTAGGGTCCTCTGGATGGTTGATAATGTGATTGTTTGTTTATTGCTGAATGTTCACATTTGTCTGGTTAAGTGTGCAGATGTGATAGAGTATGTGTCTAAAATAACCAACTAAATCATATAAAGCTCATAATCTGTGTGCTGATGTGAACAGTGACTGTCTTGTGCATCTTCTTCAGTCTATCTGCAGATGTTACACATATCTGTCTCTTGAATGTATTCCAGTTTTGAACATTAAATGAAGATAAAACACGTGTGAGAGGAGGACCAGTGGATGGGTGAAGGAAATGAGAGATGAACCTTCACCACACGCCTAAATACTGAAGATAAAATCACTTACATACAGTAGAAACACATTAAAGATATTACTGTGAGCAGACGCAGAGCTGAACGTGTCTGCTGTTCTGCTGATCCTCAGCAAAAAATTCATCAAACGCAGCCAGAGAATGCAAAGAATCAGACAGAAGTTCAGCGGTTTGCTTTCACATTTATGTTGGTTTGTAAATGTCCTGCACATTCCTTCAGTGTGGTTTCTTTAATTGTGTAATTGAGAATCATTTTAATGCCAAATAACACACTCATAAATCTCCACTTCATTTAACCATCACATCTAATACATTCAGTGGTCACTATTCTCAAAAAAATGTGATTATTTTTACGCTGTATTAATATCACATTAGATTTTTATATTGCGAGTAAAACGAGTAAATGCTTCACGCTGAAGTTTATTACTCACACTTAGAGGTTTTTAAAAGGACTATCCCAAATATCATTTGTAAAAATAATCTCAGTAAAATATGTCCAGGTCGCATTTTACCCCACAATCAAACAGAAAGGCTGTTTCTGGAATTTGTTTCATAACATTCTCTCAGTTTAGAAATAAATCTGCTCTGCTCACATGAAAATGATTTTAGAGCAACAAATTCAAGGCTCATATGATGCAGTCCTGTGGTTTTGGGTTTTTCTTTCCAAACAGAATTTTCTGAACACAACAGCGTCTGAAATATTTTGCACGTTAAATCATAGTTTGGTAGGAAACCACATTTGAATGAATGATGGCCGTCTTCCCATAATGCACTGCACACAGCTCACTCATCACATGTGTTGAGGTCGGCCGTTTAACTCCAGGCCAGCAGAGGAAAGCCGTTTGTAAAATGAAGATAAACCTGATGGATTTTCTGTGTTTAAGCAAGAAAAGAACTACAAAGCTGTCGGTTTCTCATCAGCAGAACTTCACCGTTCTGATGCGGTCCAGCGGTGCATGTGATCTGATCTGAGAACAGTAACTTCACTCCTGGAGTTTCTTTTATTCTGCTAGAGTGAAGTTATACATCTGTTTCATCTTTCTTAAAGGGACAGTTCGCCCCAAAATAAAACTTCTGTCATTAATTACTCATCCAACATGTTTGACTTTTTTGTTCTGTACTAAACTCTAAATTCTCTCTCTCTCCCCCTCTCTCTCTCGTGCTGCCAAGCCGCAGGTCGTGATGGAGTCGTCCAGCAGGAGAATGAAACATTGTTCAGCTCACGCTTCCACAGGGAGGGAGGGGTGAGAGAGGGGTAAGGGAGGTTGGGCGGAGCAGAGAAGGAAAAAGAGGGTGAGTTTTATCACAATTTCAGATTGTTAGGAAGAAAAAAACTAGCAAGCAGCAGTTAAACAGTTTAAAGGTCGAAGGTCAAACTGGTTATTCCCCAGGAAACCCTTCAGCTTCTACACAAGACCAACAGCAGGAGAATGAGTTGTTGTCCTTGGTCTCTCTCTCTCTCTCTCTCTCTCTCTCTCTCTCTCTCTCTCTCTCTCTCTCTCTCTCTCTCTCTCTCTCTCTCTCTCTCTCTCTCTCACTCTCTCTCTCTCACTCACTCTCGGGTGGTCCATTTTCACGCTCACTAAAGTTTGCAGATTCTCAACAGCCATGTAACAGCACAGAAATCATCAGTCATTTTCTTATCAGTTTACTGTCCATCATTAGTAGAATCTGTAGAAACACATCATTCCTGATTCACAAGTCTGTAAGTAAACTAACACCACATATATGTCAACAAATAAACACGAGTCGACCTCAAGCGCTTGCCAGTAACATAAACATCCGTTGCAGTGTCTTCATGAAGCTGTAATTTGTGGTGTTAGATGATTAAATGAAGAAGACTAACTTACTGTTTTTATACTGAAGGATTTCTGTGTGTTTGTTTCTCTGTTATTAGAGTCGAGATCATTAACACTGAGATCTCACAGCAGATGCCAGAGGTTTGTTTGCTATATACGTGTAGATTTACACCCATATACAGTGGACATAAACTAAACTGCTGTTCAGATTTAGTATTTTGTAGATTTATGGATCTATATTTAGCAGAGTATTCTTGATTCATGTCCATGAATCACAAGCAACTAAAATTACAAAATTCTCTAAAAATCGATTATTTTCTTGCTACAGTTTAATTCAATTCTAATTTATTTCTGTGTCACTTTTTACAGTTTTGCATTGTTGCACAGCACCTTTACAGTAAATACACATATATACACATTAGAAATGATAGAAATTAAAATTATGAAATTTATTGTGGGGGAAATAAATCTTCTGTGCTGATATATTTGTGTCATCAAATGTGTAGTAATATAAAATGTGTGTGTTTATGTATTCGTTGAATTAGCGTGTGTGCTGTTGTGTGTAGAAGACACAAAACGTTCTGATAGATGATATAAACACAATATGAATGACGTTTGTGGTCGAAGAAACGTTTCAGCTGTCTGACCTGACACATGATCATATGATCTCACAAACTTTCTTTACAGAGACGGTAAAACATGACAAAGCAACATTCAGTGTCAGGACAAACCTGCTTTCAGGGTCGTCTTATATGTAGCAACATCTGGAATGGATTACAGTATTAAACTGTTCAGACTGAAGCTCAGCATGACGTCTTTCACCAGCAAACGCTGCCACTGCAGTACAAAATTTTATCCTGCTTTTTTTCTAATAATCGCATGTTTTTGTATGAGTCACATTGTACAAATTCATAAGAATTAGCCATTTTGCAAAATATGTACAAATTCTTCTTGCTTTAATTATATAAACAAACCTGTGAAATTCAGCCATTTTTACAAATTCACAAACAAACAGAACTCGTATCCAATAATTTCACAGAAGTACAGCGAGTTTTAATAGCAGCTGTGGTTTATTGTGTTCGTTTGCTGATAATAATTCAGTGTGATTGTATGTTTATTGCACTTTTGTATATTTCCAGCAGCAGCAGAAGGAGGTGAATTATAGTGTTGGCCTGAACACACAACGTTCCTTTCAGCCTTTGGCACGAGCTGTTATAAAGACCCTGAACATTAATCTTGGTGGTCTTGAATCTTGATGTTTCCTTCATACGTTTGCTCATAAACTCAGTGTGTGCATGAATCTCTCAATGGGGCGGCAGCCGAGAACAACGTGGAAAACATCATTCTCAGACGCCATAAAGTGAACAGAGTAATGCATTGAGGTAATTCTGCATCTGACTTCATTTCCATCACACAAATACAGACACGTGTACATCTGAAGGTGATGGATTAATAATCACGAGCAGATGTTTGTTGTACAGTACCATACAGACCTACACAAATCATATTTACTGCATGTTTATATTGATTTGCATGAGTCCATGAGGAGCACAAGGCCTGAGAGGAGATTGTTTCACGCATCACACGCAGCCGGTCGTTTCACACACGTGTTGTTGAGGATCACGGTAGCTGCTGTGACATCACTGCTGATCCAGTGTAATGTGGGAGGTGACCTTTGACCTTCAAACACCGTTGCTCGTGGATTAAGGTCAGAAAAGAGGTCAGTGGGTCAATAAGTACCAGACACACTTTACATCATGAGTCACAGTTGACCTGTCAGAACCTTCTGAAACTGTTTACAGAGATCTAGACGGTACAGAACGACTTATGAGTGACGGCTGTCCAAACTCTCATCAAGATCCATGTAAAACAGACTGATGTTTAAACATACTATTAATACACTATTAAACTATTAAAGTTGTGTGTTTTAGTAGTATATATTAAATATTTTAATGTGCTTTAAGGGATTTCTGTGTGAAATTTTTCTTTAATTTGTAATGGAAGTAAATACAAATAAATCTTTATTGTTCTTACATCATTCAGAAAGGACCTAAACTCATTATATGCGTTTTAAAACATCAATATGAAGTCAATATTGAGAAAACGATTTCAGTAACAGGCATCTACAATTACTAATGATAACTAATTTTGATCATTAAAGTAATAAATGACACGGTTTGCATTGTAACTTATTTATTTCAGATAAATGTGAATGGGAGATTCTCTGTGACTGAACCTATCATGAGCTGATCACATCACATGACGCCCGGGTCAGCGGTCAGGTGAATATTTCTCTCCTCTGTCCATTATACATCATTACCGACTCATAACAACACGGCAGAGGAAACTCTCATCTCTGTTTCAATGCTGTCAGCAGATATTTAACTCCAGAATCACCTGCTGTACAGCAGAGCAATATTTCTGTCTTTACCTATAATACACGCACAGTCGCACACACATACACAAATATTATCCTACATGCCGTCTGTGTTTGCTTTGCTCCTGTGTGTGTGTGATGCTAACAGGCTCCTGCAGGTTACATGAATTAAATGTTACGAGTCTCAGGGATAAATGGAGCTTTGTCGTCTTAATACTGTAAAATGTTTCCGGTTCGTTCATCACATTGAACTGAGGGTTTAGATTTGTGTGCAGCTATTTTGAGCTGAACTGCACGTGTGTGTGTGTGTGTTTAACATGTGTAAAACATTGCTTCGTGATTCACACAGCCTGAGTTTACTGTGACATCACACCCTCTACTGGACACACTGTGTTTGTGTGTATGTGCACATGTGTTTATGTTTGTGCGTGTGTGTTTGTGTGTGATGCCAGACTGAAGATCTGTACACCATCAGCAGTTAAATGTAGTGAAGTTAAACAAAGGGATAACTGCACAGAAAACTACTGAAGAACTATTTATTTTACAAATGTGTTATATTAAACACAAAACGCAGTGGTTAGTGTACAAATTGATCTGAATTTCTCTCTTTGTGACCCATGTTGACAGTGTTTGGATCCTCACGGGGGGTCAAGATTTCCATCTGCTGCCTGCTGGGCCTGAAAACACCAAAACAACATGTTAAAACTGTGTGTGTTTGTGTGTGTGTGTGTGTACGTATGTGTGCGTGTGTACCTGTTGTCTGGTGAGTTTGTTAAGCAGATCTTCATACAGAGCTTTCCATCGATTGATTTCGGTCTGGAGATCAGACACCTCAATATCCCACCTGTGAGAACAAGATCTCAATGCAGAATGTACAGAATGTAGAATAACATTTTAATGACAAAAATATTCAGACTACATTGATTGGCCAATTCGATTCAGACACTTTCTACATTATATGAACACATGAATAGAATAGAATAGAATAGAATAGAATAGAATAGAATAGAATAGAATAGACCTGCTGCAGGGTTCTGTGGGAGATTCTGTGGGAGAATCTGTGTGAGCAGTTTTTCTGACAGCATCCAGCTCCATCTGTAACCTGTTCACCTGCATTTCCAGAGACTCCTTCTCACCTGACAGACAGTCCTTAAACCTGAACACACACACATGTTGGGTTTTCATGTTTTCATAGTCATAATAACTTTTGTACTGTTCAAACTGTTTATTGCATGGTATAATCCTCACCCTACCCCTACACCTAACCCTCACACAAACCTTACTATGATTTATAATTAATACAATGTAGGTGGTTAAGACTTTTACTATCAATGTGAGGACATTTTGAAACTGAACCTTTTCACACAGCACATCCATTTACGCTGTTGGTCGCACATTCGCTCAAACTGTTCAGCCGTCTCTTGGAGTTTGTGTAGACTCTCTGCGTTCTCTTGTCGGAGTTCTTCTATCGTCCTCTGCTGGTCGCACATCTCCTGCTGCAGGGCATCATGGGACATCCGCAGCTCCTCAAGCTCCAGCGATTTACTGACCGACACAAATACAGACAGGAGAATTCTCCCATGAAGTGTACATTTATTCATTTAGCAGATGCATTTATGCATCTATTTACAAGCTATAAAGATTAAGCTGACCCTTTTGATCTGTCACCTGTTCAGTTGCATTTGTAAGTCTTGTGTAATCTGTGTCTTTGTCTGTGTCTCCTCATAGAGCTGCATCTTCAGGACGTCTGTCTGCTGAGCTCCTAGCTGGGCCTCCTGGTGCAGCTCGTCCAGCAGGCCCATCAGCTGCGTCTCTGAGCCCTGCAGCTGCTCTACATCACAGCACACCTGCTCCAGCTGCAGACACAGCAGAGATGCGTCTCTCCACCTGTCCTCCGTCACAGAGACCGTACGCTGCTGCAGGACATCAGTCTGGGGCTGCCAGGAACACACAATCTTTTTCAAATAACAGTATGTACAACCGTGTGCGATAATAACAGTATGGTTTTGTGTCAGATCGTACCTGTTGCTGCTGCAGTTTTCCCAGCAGTTGTTCATATTTGACACTTAACTCAACATAGAGCTGCTCTTTATGATAAAAGCGCAAAGACAGACTCTCCATCTCTGCCTGTAGAGCCTGCTGCCTCTCACTGCACACCAGCAGCTCTCCCTGCAACACTGCTGCAAAACACACACACACATAGCATTAATGATCATTGCTACTGTTGCACCACTGCTGCAAATCATGCACATACTGCATTACTGATCAAAGACCTCTCTGAACCCCAAAACAACCTTTAAATTATTAAGTGGTTTAACTATCAGTAGTTAACAGTAATTTCAATGCAGTATGTTTTACTGGTGAAAACAACACATTTGTACTGTAACATAAAAGTCGAATATTATGTACAGATACAGTCAATATTAACATTTAAAATCAGTAGTGCAAATCAAAATAAAACATGGTAAAAAAAAACGTTAAAAAAAGTAAATTAAAACGTTTCAACTATCGAATATAAATAAAAGCAATGTAAGATCTGACACATTCCTCCTGATTCTGGTTGGTCACTCATAAATATACACATCTATCTGCAGTGATATCCATTTAAGCTAACTTGTGCTAGTAACAAACATTTGAATCATCGTATGTGCATGAAGTTAGCTGCCCATTACAGTTAAAAACATCTTAAGACATTCTTACCTTTTTCCTGGGACAGCCGGATACATTTGGCAGTGAGATATTGAATCTGACCACAATCTTCATCTCTGTGAACTCTGAAAAATCTCCTCATAACCACCAGCGTGATCAGATCTCAACCTGTCACTGCTGCTCGGAAAACATCACCACAGATTTCTTTCGCTTCAGGGTGCCAAAACTCGCTCTCTCTCTTTAAATATTCAACCTCATACATACACATAAATGAACAGTGGCTAAAGAAAACCTTACAATACCTGACATGAACAAAACACACCAAAATCAAAAACGAACATCGATTAATACAACTATAATGTAATTATACATCACGATAGTACTTAAGGATAATAAACATTAAAACTCTTTGTGGACACATTAGTTTCTTCACAATCCTAAAAATGCAACATGTAGTTGTGTATTTCTTCTTAAATTTTGGGGTGAAACGTGACCTGGACGAGTTTTCATAAGACTTACCCAAGTGTCTGAATTATTCATGAAATGTAACAGAGAGAAATTGTTTTTTTAGGGAGGATCACAGGCGTGTTGGAGCGGGCCGTGACCCTGCTCACATTCCACACATACAGAGAAAATAAAGCTGCCCGAGGGATTTATCATTATCTCTTATTTAATGGTTTATTTGACATGAATTATTGCACTATGCATCTCATCTACTGCTCAGAGGTCATAAACAACATCTATGATCATGTCAAGAAAAACAGAGGTAAAATAATACATTAGACAAACATTGTTTTTTCAAAAATGGAATTTATTTTAAAAAAGAAAGAGAGAAAATTCACAATGTTACTTCTGTCATTTCTGCACAGACTGTGATAGAAAATAACTTTAAAGTCAACATGAAGCGCTTTTGGCCCAAAGCAACATATTTTCCAGTTCAAACGTAATGAGAGAAGGGTCTGGATTTGCTCTTAAAAACTGGGAATTGGAGAAAAGTGGTCTCTATACGACAGCTGGCTCAGAAGGGATGAAAATGATGACAGATCGGTGACGTTTCAAAGGTGAAGAGCAAGTTATTACATTTGAAATCATTTACACTAAGATCATGAACATGTAATAAGTAAATAAGGTACATTTATTTTGACTCTGTAAGCCCCTGTAAAGCCCTGGAGCTCCAGATTAGTTTTAGAGGATCTTACAGACACTCATATGATCATGTCACATGATCTTAGACTTAGCTTGCATTGAGATCTTTGTTAAAATGACAATAAATATGAGCTACTTGAATCTAAACAGAATCTAAAATGAATATCATCTATTTGATCTGAATGGTTATAGTTAGTTGACTAATGGTTGCTATGCTTTTCTTCCTTTGGTGAATAAATAGAATCCTTCACTTGTCCCAAAACCTGGCATCTTTTGACACCGAATCCATCACTATGCAAATTAAAAGTCAACATGATAAACAGGATCTTCATTCTACAGTGACGCGTTTAATACAATCAGTAAGAGGCTACAACAGAAAAAAAACAACAAAAACAAATAAATAAAATTTGACTTAAAAAAGCAGGTAACAGAAAACCATACGTGTCGTAAAGCTGATGGAGAGTTGATGAATGTTCTCTATCAGGTTCTGAACTCACAGAAAATTCTGATTGGACTGCTGTTAAACATGAGACTCGCTAGTTTCTTGCCAATACCAACCAAAATGTAAGTTTTACGCTGATTTTTACGTCAGATTACAGACAGAGAAGCAGTAACTTTGTTCTAATTGCATCAAGCTGGTAATGAAACGTTCGGACTACACAAAGCTTAGATGTTGTCAGTGTTTTTGTTCGACTACCTGAATTCATAAAGCACATGTGCAAGAAATGAAAAAGGACTTGACTATAAACATAAAACAAATGAACATGAAGAACAGGTCAAACGTATCTAAAATGAACAAAATTATTGCACTGATTTCCTGCATCTATCGATGGACGGCAATTATAAATAAAAACAATAACAATAATGTCAGAGTAAAATAAACTGCAGTAACAGAATGAGAAATGAGTGTCCCGATGCTTCACCACTGCTGCCAACTGAAATCATCATTGGACCCAAACACCAGGAAAAAGCCCAAGATGGTGGCGAAGATGACGATGTTTCCCGTCAGGACGAGTGCACATGCTCCCCAGGCAATCTGGAAACATTCAATATTCAGTGAACGTCATACAGAAACCATTCAACAGACGTCAGACTAACGGTTTACACTTTAGAGGAACACTTCACCCGGAGAGGAAAGTTCTGTCTTTATTTACTCACTCACATATCGATCCAAACCCACATGCTGTTTATATATAGCTCATGTGTTTGTTCTGTAAAACCTGCCCAGATATTAAGTTGATACAGCAGCTACTTCACCAGATTTACATAAACATTTGTTATTGTGCGCCAACTCTAAATTAAAAAAGCAAAGAATGGTTTTACTGCTGTTTTCATCCTAAAACAAAACGATAAATCACGATCTCTCTCTTTGTGTTTTGTGGGAAAGTACATAATGACAGAAATGTCTTCTTTGGGTGGTTTGTCTCTTTAACATCAGGGCTTGATATTTACCACATCAGCACGAGCAAATATGATGGGCAGCCCGAAGGCAGACACAACGATTCCCGTGGTGAGGAATATGGCCAGTTCTTTACAGGCGTTACTGGCCGAGTCTGTGTCGTCCACCACACGGCGAGAGATGCAGTATGGGATGGGTGACAGAATGTAGAAGAAGAGCAGAAACAGAGGCCAGTATGCACTGCAGCAGAACCGCACACACGTTAACAACAATACATCACATGAACAACTGCAGAAATGATGATGACATGACTCTTACTTATAAACAGGCAGAGCACATCCCAACATGATGAACATCAGTCCAATTGCTCCTCCAAAAGACAAACTGATAAGAGCTGAAAGACAAAAAAACACATTTCACACACATGAACAGATTCTTCATAACAGCAAACAGGCAATTCCAGTGTTATGGATGTGACTTTTTCATTCAAAACTTGAAATATAAATTCTCACAGAATGTGTGTATTACCAATATATTTAATATAACATACTTAGATTTAAAATACACAAACCAGAAGCAATAATACCCAACAAATTAGTGTGGTAATCTTAAGATTTGCTTTGAATTGCCTATTTCACAAACGTTACTGGTCAAGGATGTTCACGTTTTCCATTTGTATATTTTAGTTACCAGTAAAAAATTGGCGTATTTAAAGATATATGTAAATAACCAATACAATATGATAAAACATTGTCGGACGAGTATAGAAGATGAATTTACATACAGGTAACAAAGATAATCCCGGTCCTGAGAATTATTTATCATATTATTGACATATAAAGATATAGTTATGTTTACATAAAGCTCATGAACACATTTAAGTTTGCTTTATGAAGCTCTTAAGTCACGCGAGATTCAAGAAAAACAACACAATCAACTGTGTGTTATACAGTATGTGTATATAAACACACATACACAAAGAGAAGTGTGGTGTAAATTCCCGAATATATATATATACAAATTCATAAGTGTTTTATGGATTTTATTGTAAATCTTTTACAGTCACACTGTGACTGAACTGTTACAATCACACGCACATGTATATAAATATTTTTGTGTTTATATAAATCTACGACCGCTAATAAACATCAAACACATCTGCGTCAAACACATCCGCCAACGCACACACGTATACACGCTGCTCACCTTTAATTCCTGCCATGATGCAGATTCATACACACAATAACTAACAGATGTAATAATTACGATGTACAGAAACACCTCGACTGATGAACCTCCGCACTGCGCATGCGCCAACAAAGGGCACTTCCTGTAACCGGAAAGGGACGAACGTCGGCCGATGAATCGTGGGGCAGCGACGTCGCCATATTGCAAAGGGCAAGCACACACGCACGTACTGATTAAAAAGCACATTAACGTTTATATTTTTCAAACTACTTAGTACAAAAGCGTTACTTAGAATTTTATTAGAATTCAGTTTTTAATTGAATTGAGTGGATTGTCAAGCATTGATTTGGCTTGTTTTTCTTGGTTTATTATTATGAATACATACTAATGTAATATGTTTAAAGTAGATGAAATGTAGATTCGAAAAACTGATAAAATCGATATGATGCCTAGCGCCGTATTCTGGTGTCACTGGAAACTGTGCTCGTGTGTGTTGTGCTGCCGAAGGTTCCGGGCTGTCATGGCTGCGGTTAGATGCGCGACTCTGGATTGTTTCCCGGAAAACATTTTAATTGACATTTTATCATATTTAAGTGTGCGAGAACTCGTGCGCAACTCCAGGTACAAAATGTAGACACTGTTATAAAACAGTGAGTAGTGTGTTTATGTACGTGTGTGTGTGTGAAAATGTGTGTATTTATTTGTGTATGTAGAGTTTGCAGGCGATGGAAGCAGTTGGTGAAGGATCAGAGATTGTGGCGAGCTGTTGATCTGTCCACATGGAAAGGGGTGAGAGGTTAATTTATCTGGACTGTAAACTTGAGATCTCAAGAAGCTGAATGATAAAATGTCAAGAGTATGATTTTATAAATTCTACACAAAGGGTGACTACTTTTGAAGACTTTCAGTCACAGCATAATTCTCAGTTGCTACAATTGTGTTATTTTATGGTTTTGATGAGTTGACCAATATTCTAAAATGTGGGGAAAAAATGTAAACAACAGTGAGTAAGTGTTTCCAAGCTTTTGACTGATATTGTATAGAACTTTTTTTATCTAGTGATCATTTACTCAAAAAATGCACAAACTGTTTATCCATTCATGTGTTTTCTGTTTGTTCATTTAACAGGTGACGTCTCGAGTGCTGTGGATTTTGCTGCGTCAGTATTTTGGTCGTGGACTGCGATATCTGCGTCTACGCGGTCTACTGTTGTCTGCACGCGGCGGTGCCTTCCTCACCGAGTCCTGGCTGCAGGGTCTGACATCCAAGTGTCCTCGACTGCGCAGACTTTACCTGCTGCACACAGATCTGCGTGGCATGCGCAGCTGTTCTCTGCTTCCCCCTTCTTTACAGGTGCTGGAACTGCATTTTTGTGAAGTCCCACCGTCCTTCTTTATGACAAATCCCTCTGGATCAGAACCAGACCAGACTGACACAGAAAATAAAGCGTCTTCATCCTCCAGTCAGAACCTCACCATACAAACCCTGGTTCTTAGTAACGTACCATCCTTTAACGATCAGCACTTGCGGAGTCTAGGCTTGTGGCCGCACCTGAGCCACCTGGAGCTGCGGGATTTGATTCGTGTGACTGTAGCCGGCCTGAAGAGCTGCGTTCCGCCTGGGATGCAGGCACTTACCCGCCTCAAACACCTGGAGCTAGAGACATCGAGACGGGCGCAGATGGTGGCGTTGGGTCTGGGTGAGGGCTGGCCGGGTCTCGAGGGCCTCAGTTTGGGTGGTAAGGAGGTCAGTCCTGGTTTGCTGTCCCTCAGCCGGCTGCCAGACCTGCGCTCACTGCGTCTGCACACATGCAGACTGACGCAGCTGATGGTGCTTAGAAGCTGCATGTGAGTGATTTAGTTTAAATATATTTCAGTATGCGTATTTTTATGCTGTAACTGATTACCACTTATTTTAGGATTTTCCAGTTTTTGAAAATCTTTTATTAGTTTAATAGTTTTAAACATGTCATGTCATCTGTGCAGGTCTCTGAAGCAGCTGCGCAGACTGGAGTTCAGTGAAGTGGAGTTTATAGAGGAGGAGGAGGTGAGACAGGAGGATGAGACAGACAGACAAAAGAGTGAAGATGATCTTATGTTGAACCTCAAACGTTCATTATTTGCACTGATCCCTCAATGCACTGTGTGTTTCATCAACTGTACACTCGCTGTAAACAACGACTGACACACACACTCATATATACTGCAGACTTTACCCAGCCTCGCACATTTCTGTGTGCCTTTAACAGACCAAAACAGATCTGTGACTTTGAATTGTTTATAAACACTGAGAAGATTATTTTTACTTAAAAAGTTACTGTATCTAAATATTTTGGGTGCTTTGGTTTATTTTAGGGTGAATCTCATGTCTGGCCACATGTATTATGTCACCCTGAGAAATTATATTTTGCTTGACTCTAAGGGTTTTCAGGAGCAATATTGTTTTTGTGTATTTAAAGGGGGATTTAACCCAAAAATGTAAATTATTCCAACATTTATTCACCCTGATGTAATTTCAAACCTGTGTGACTTTTTCCCAGATTACTGAATTTTTATTTTTGGTTGAAATATCTTTTTAATTCTTTTGCATTACTTTAATAGGGGATTTTTAAATGTTTATATGTGATTGAAGTATTTGTTGTACTGCCTTATATCTGTAGTAACTAAAATGACAATAAACTCAGAATTGTAATATCAGAGAGCAATAATAATGACATTTTAAAAAGAAATATTTTAAATTGACGTGTTACTGTGCAAAAATCTTGTTTTGAAAATGTTTCCATTTAATACAGAGATGAAACATGGCCTGTTATAGAGCAGGACTTTACTGTGGTTTTGCTTTTTGTTGTAAATTGCAATACAGAAAATACTTAAATCAGACAAAACACAAGCATAAAAAAAAAAACTCAGAGTTAAATTATGTCAAGGAAATATTGACATACTTTCTTGTGAAATATGTAAGAATTTGAACCTATTTACATTTATATACAAATAATTTCCAAGAATTCATTAAGTAAAAAAAGTGAATGGTTAAATCATGTGTTGTATCATCCCAAACCAAACAAACACGTTTCATTGCTAATTCAGGAAAACTGTCAAGTTTCAGGAAATTTTTGAAAATAACCACTAACGCAAATGTTACTGTGCGTGTCAGCGCCGACAGGTGGCGATATTACACCGCGCGCGCCGATCGTGCTGCACTTGCGCATACTTAAGAGTCATCATCACACATTTCACATTGCTGCTGTTTATTGTAAACATTTACATACCAGCATTTACAGACCAGCATACAGTAAGAGAATTATCTCAGTCAACTTCCAATATTGAGCTATGTGTTTGGTCACGTGAGTAAAAACTTTATACTCTCACATGGATATTTTTGGACACTGACTTGATTAATGAACAATAAATCATTTACAGTCTCCTAGGAGAGACAGGAGAGAAGCTGCCACAGTTCAGCAGATAAAAACGAGACACGTGAGTGTTCAGCAGTAATCTGGTCTGGTCTAATCTATTTGTGCTTTACTGGTTTACTACTATTTAGTAAAGTTTGTTTTCCATGTGCAGTCTAAAAACAGTACTTAGACGCTGATGATAATGATATGTTTTTATTCTCACTATTAACGTTTGTACTATCTAGTCAAAACGTCTTGCTGGAAGTTGATACTAGTAACTAGTAAACGCTAGATTTAGTATCAGTATTTAGTTTAGTATTTGTGCTGTTAATAACAAAATAACAACATCACATACACAGCGTTTGGTCACCAGTAATTTAAATAATGATTAAACGAATATGCGTTGTGACTGTGTGGTTACAATGGTTAAGAGGGCTCGCGCCGGAGGTGCGCGCTCAGGTAGCGTGGCCGAGCGGTCTAAGGCGCTGGATTAAGGCTCCAGTCTCTTCGGGGGCGTGGGTTCGAATCCCACCGCTGCCAAACCTTTTACCCGGACAATTGTTCATATTTGCTATTTAATACACCTGTAAATTATACGTAATAGTCTGTTTTTGTGTTTTATTATTTTTTGTTCCAACTATATTAAGACCAAATCAAAAACAGGCGTAAAACTTTAGGAATAAATCTTAAACAATATATACTGAGCAGAAAAAAGAAAAGAAATAAATAAACAGAAGCAGCACAAAACATTCACGTCAATCCTGCAGATGAAACGCTACAGCGCGTGTCCGCCGTCAGGGAGCGCTGTTGTCATTCGCTCGCGTCTCTACTCCTGTTTCCTGTGCGAAGTAAACACTTCCGGTTCGTTTAGCGTGCAGCGCGCAGCTCTGAGTGATTCCCGGGAATCTGTTCGGTCGGGATGTCGTCGCTGCACCCCGGTGACCCGCAGCTGGTGTCTGTGATCGTGAATCACCTGAAGACCGAGGGACTATTCGACCAGTTCCGTCGAGACTGTCTGGCTGATGTAGACACAAAGGTAAACACACACATAAACAACAACTCTCTCTCTCTCTCTGGCATGATTGTGTGTACTTACAATATTGACAATGCATTACACATAAAACAATAAACATGCAATGACATAAAAGTAAAAAAGATGATGATAAAATCGAAATATAAACATTTTAAATATATAAATATAATCAATTTTAAACAGAGGCAGGTGAAAGGTAGGGAGATAAACACTATCTTCCTGTTTCTTAATTTGCTTTCAATTTTATTCAAACGAAATACACATGGGAGGATTTAGGATTTTTCATTAAGGGTCATAATAAACACAGTTGTGATTGTTGTGTTCTTTTCCTTCAGCCGGCATATTTACACTTAAGACAGCGAGTGGACAACTTTGTGTCCAACCATCTGTCCAACCACACATGGAGTCCACAACTGAACAAGAACCAGCTGAGAAACAGCATCAGACAGCTGGTCCTACAGTACGTCTGTCTTTCTGTCTGTCTGTCTTGTCATTGTTCAATTGGTCTAAAATGTGCTTTGTTTATTGATTTATGTCTCGTTGTGTATATCAGGTCAGGGATGTTGGAGCAGGGGGTGGACAGAATCGTGGCACAAGTTGTTGATCCGAAGGTCCATCACACATTTCGGCCACAGGTGGAGCGAGTCGTTCGGAAGTTTCTGTCACCCAATGGCAACGTGGAAGAGGACGAGCCTTCACCTGCATTTCCGCCTCTTCCCACAGACAACCAGGAATCTCAACTGCTCTCTTTAGATGACAGGAATGATGCTGGTGAGCTCTTTATATCAGTTCTCTGTGTGCAAAAATGAAATATGATACTGTAAACGTTAATTGCTTTGCTCTTTGTAATACACCTATCTCCAGCTGGAAGTTCCAGCTCTGATGTTCCGAACCACGAGAGCAGCAGCTGTGACCCGACCCTGGAGCAGAGAGAGGAGGAGATGGACATCAGCCTCCCTGATGAGGAGGAGCACAGCGCTCTGAAGGAAGAGGAGGTGCCTGAGGAGAAAGATGGAGGAGTGGAGAAAGACGAGGAGATGGAGGTGGTGAAAGCGGAAGTGAAGCTGGAGGAAGTGAAAGAGCAGGAAGACACGGGGAAAGAGAACAGCAGTAAATCCTCCGGGAAGATCAAAGAGGAGAACAGAGAAATTGACTCACAGAAACCCTCAAGTGTGCAGCAGAAGACCAGGGAGAGACTCAGAGAGGGTATAACACCAAACACAGGTCTTGTTTGTCTTTCTGTCTGTCTGTCATACAGAAATATATTTTTCTAATGATGACTTTCATGTGTTTGTGTGTGTTAGAATACTCTCTGGAGGATTCAGATCTTGACGGGCTCAGTGACATCACCGTCAGTTCTGTTCACACCAGCGATCTGTCTTCATTTGAAGGAGACAGTGATGATGATCCACCGCTGTCTGAGAGCACAGAGGAGGGCGAGATCAGTTCAGAGGGTAAGACTGACCTCAGACCAGCAGCACATGATCTGTCGCTGCATCACTCATTGCTTTACATGTGTGTGCAGATGAGGAAGGGCAGAAGACGCCCAGCGGTGAAGACATAGAGAAGAAACCCCGTGGCGTGAGGCAGGGCTACATACACAAACCCTTCCTGTACTCCCGTTACTATAGCGACTCTGATGACGAGGACACTGTGGAGCAGCGCCGGCGCTCTGTGGTGAGATGAGAGAAGAGAATAATTCACTTTAGTATTTAAACTAAGCGAGTTTCTAGATGTCACATTACTGTCTGATGTCTCCGCAGGCGAAAGAGAAAGAGGAGAGATTGTTGAAACGCCAACAGAACCGCGAGCGGCTGGAGGAGAAACGCAGACAGAGAGCAGCTCAGACTGAAGAGCAGGGTAACACATCTACACACCTGTGTGTCTGTGAGTGTGTTTGTGTATGATCTCTAAACTCTGATCTCATCTTATGCAGATCGAAGGAAACAGGCTATTCAGCGTCCGCGAGCCAAAGAAGCTCGGAAAGAACAGAAAGTTCTGGAGAAGAAAGTGGCTCTCAGCAGACAGAGAAAGAGAGACAACAGGTTTGTGTGCATCAGATCTCAGCTAAATCAACTAAATTTGTGTGATTATGAAAAGTAAATATTGTCAAAGTAATCAGGGATTAACAATGAGGATTTTCTTTCCTCTGGTATTTCAGATTTATATTTGTCATTTTATTAATGTCACTGTCACAAAATGATCATGATGAGATTATATTTTTAACAATAATTTTAAATGATTTAAATGTTTAAACGTTTTTTCTAATAAAACACCATTTTGTCATTTCTGAGCAATAATAACTGAAAATGACTGAATAACATTATATGTGTATAATTTTTGTTCCATTGTTAAAGAATGTAAGATTTAGTGTCTGACACACTCTGATCTAATGATGCTGTTTTGTTTCGTTTCTTTTAGAAAAGATGAAGAAAGGAAAAAAACTGAAAATGAAGGAGATTCAGTCAACAAAGATGTAAGTCTCCATCTGTAAATCCATTTATCCATGTCGATCAGTACTGAATGATTCTGCGTGTCTCTTCAGGTGAAGGCCGCGTGTCTGAAGTCCTCACGACGGCCGTCTGATCTGGAGGAGCAGCGCAGAAAGAAAGCAGACAGTACCAGTGAGGAGAAACTCGTCGACAAGAACCGCGTCCACTCCTTCATCCTGGACCTGGAGCTGGGAACAGAAGAAGCTCATCGTCAGAGAACAGCTGGAAAATCTGAACGTAACGTCCGGAAAGATGTACACGGCAAAGAAAAAGAACGCAAGGAGAAAGAGCCCAACGTCCCTGATGAACGGAGCAAACACAAACTAAAGAGTGAGAACAAGAAGGGTGGAGATACTCCATCTACTGATGAGAAAGAAGAAAAGAAATGTTCAAAGGTCAAGATGGAAAGGAAGAGCTCTGTGTCTTCCAGAGAAAGCAAGACGTCTGTTTCTGAAGCTGCAGACGAGAGCAGTTCAAAGAAAGGAAAGATAGACACGCTTAAAGAAAAAGAGAAACGAGTGGAGAAGGTGAGCAGCAAAAGCGACTCGAAGCTGCTCCGACGTCTAGACTCCACAGGCTCATCTGAGGAAAGATCAGAGGTGGAGGCGGGTTCAGAGGTCAGCCGGAGAAAAGACAAGCACCCCAAAGACATTCTGAAGAGGTCAAAGAGTCAACAAGAGGTCAGACCAGCAGATAAGGTGAAGGTGAGATCAGACAGAAAGGAGTCTTTAACAGGAGAAAGAGAAAAAACTCTTCTGCAGAAATCCGGCTCAGAAACTGACAGCGACACCCGGAAGGCAGATGCAGGGACGAAGGTGAAATCGCTGTCAGAGAAACATAGATCCAAATCCAGAGATGACCCGAAATCCCAGAAATCAGACAAGAAGATTTCAAGCCAGGACACCAAGAGCAAAGTGGAAAAGAAAATGACAGAAGAGCCTCAGAAAACCACAAAGACTGGAAAGAAAAGCACAGAGAAGAAGCTGCAAAAAGATTCAGAAAGAAAGTCTGGAGAGGAAGAGTCTTCAGAAGTGAAGGAGTCTTCCTCTAACCCAGCAGAACCTTCAGCTGTCTCCAGCACCACACCTGTACCGGACGATCCGTACGGCCCGCTGAGCGACGTCACTCCCGAATCAGACGGTGAGGAAGTGATCCGAGAGCCCCGCTCTGTATCTGTGGAGGCTGACGCTCTCCTGAGTCTAATGACTGCAGCGAGTGACATCACAGAACAAACTGTCAGACAGGAAACAGAAGCTGATCTGAAGATGAAGGAAGCGGCACTCACGCTGCTCTCTATGGATCCAGATGTTGGACGCTCAGCGGATGTCATCGTTGCTGTAGAGATGACCTCTACCCTGCCGTCTCAGAGAGAAGCTCCTCCTCCAGCCACTGATGGATCAGAATACTGTATGACTGAGATGGAGAGTGAACAGCAGCAGGGCACAGGTAACACACATATACACACACACTCAATGCATATCTGTCATTGAAACTCATAATAACTAAATTCATCTATAAGGTGCATCTGCCTCCACTGAGGAACCCATGGAGACAGAGCCTGTCATCTCACAGGAAGTTACATCAGAGGTGAGTTTAAGACATTATTTCCTCTACACCATTACATTAACATACAGGCAGTGATTTCTGCTGTTATACTTGAAGGTCATGCGGATGTGTGTGTTTGGTTCTTTCAGGCTGATGATGAGCAAAGAGAAGAAACAGATCATGAGAAAAACACACAGATCCTCACAGCCGAGCCTGCGCAGATATTGCCTACAGATAAAACTGAGCCTGTGCAGAAACTTACCACAGAGGTAACAGAACCTCCACTGACACTCGCTGCAGACACAGCTGAGCCTGCGCAGACACTTGCTGAAGAGATAACTGAGCCTGCACAGACAGTCATTGCAGCGATAACTGAGCCTGCGCAGACAGTCACTGAAGAGATAACTGAGCCTGCGCAGACAGTCACTGAAGAGATAACTGAGCCTGCGCTGACAGTCACTGAAGAGATAACTGAGCCTGCGCAGACAGTCACTGAAGAGATAACTGAGCCTGCGCAGACAGTCATTGCAGAGATAACTGAGCCTGCGCAGACAGTCACTGCAGCAATAACTGAGCCTGCGCAGACAGTCACCGAAGAGATAACTGAGCCTGCGCAGACAGTCACTGCAGCAATAACTGAGCCTGTGCAGACAGTCACCGAAGAGATAACTGAGCCTGCGCAGACAGTCACTGAAGAGATAACTGAGCCTGCTCAGACAGTCACTGAAGAGATAACTGAGCCTGCGCAGACAGTCACTGAAGAGATAACTGAGCCTGCTCAGACAGTCACTGAAGAACATAACTGAGCGATAACGCCTGGTGAGACAGTCACTGAAGAGATAACTGAGCCTGCTCAGACAGTCACTGAAGCAATAACTGAGCCTGCGCAGACAGTCACTGAAGCGATAACTGAGCCTGCGCAGACATTTGCTAAAGGGATAACTGAGCCTGCGCAGACACTTGCTAAAGAAGTAACTGAGCCTGCGCAGACAGTCACTGAAAAGATAACTGAGCCTGCTCAGACATTTGCTAAAGGGATAACTGAGCCTGCGCAGACACTTGCTAAAGAAGTAACTGAGCCTGCGCAGACAGTCACTGAAAAGATAACTGAGCCTGCCCCAACACTTGCTGAAGAGATAACTGAGCCTGAGACTGTAACCGATGACATGTCCGAGTCTGTACACGTACTCACTGAAAAGAAAACCGAGCCTATGCAGATAGTCAGTGTAGACACAGCTGAGACTGCACAGACACTCCCTGCAGACACACCCAAACCCACTCAGACAGTCACTGAAGACATGGCCGAGCCTGCGCAGACACTTGCTGAAGAATTACCTCAGCCTGTGGAGGTGCTCAGTGCAGACACAGCCGAGCCTGCACAGACAGCTATTAAGGAAGTAACCGAGTCTGCACAGATTCTCACTGCAGACACACCTAAACCCACTCAGGAAATAGCTGAGCCTGCGCAGACTGTAACTGATGGCACAGCTGAGTCTGCACCCACACTCACTGAAGAGAAACCCGAGCCTGTGCAGCTAGTCAGTGTAGATGCAGCTGAGCCTGCGCAGACACTCACCAAAGAGATATCTGAGACAGCTACTGAAGAGACAATACAGCCAGTGCAGAGCGTTACTGAGCACACATCCGAGCCTGCACAAACAGTAACCGAAGAGATTCCTGAATCTGCGCAGACACTCCCTACTGATGCAGCTGAGCCTGCACAGACTATCACCGCAGACACAGCTGAGCCTGCACAGACCATCACTGAAGGTATGTCACTTGATAAGCGTATACTTTGGGGTGAGTGTGTGTTTAAAGTGTAACCTGTGTCTCTTTGTGTTTTACCTGTGACGCAGACACTGCATGTATTTCAGATGAACAGGACCAGATGACATCAGACGTCTCAGAGAAGGTAACCAATCAGACTGATCTACAGTCAATACTCACCTTACAACAGTTCACAACAGTTAAAGTAAAAACGGTCTCTCTCTCTCTCTGATCAGGAGCAGACAGACAGCGCAGTCGTACGCAGGGGACGATCGTCCACTCAGAGGACGGGTGCGTGTGCGTCTCTGTGTATTAGTGTGTTTTAAATCAAATAATTGTATGTCGAATCTTACATTAGATTTTACTTTTGATTGCAGCAAATCAACCCAAAAGTGATACAGAAAAAGAGATGGTAACAAATAAAGAGGTATGTCTCGCTCTTGCTCGCTCTCGCTCTCGCTCGCTCTCTATGTAAAAGCGTGATGTGTCTCTTCTCAGTGTGCTGATGAAGATGATGAGGGCTCCGGAGCGAGCAGAACTCCACGCAGAGGAAGATCCTCCAGGTGGTCTGACGCTCCGCTGCGAGACACACGTGAGTCTCTCATACACACACAAACGGATCCCGCCTCACATGTGCACTAATGCTCTTTATCTTCACAGGTTCTTCTTTACAATCAAAAGAGCCGGAGCCTGTCGGGGAGGAGGAGCCACAGGAGGTGTGTATGTTTGTGGCACTGCAGTATTTGTGTGTGTTACTGATGTTAATGAACATTTGTGTGCCGCAGGGTCGCAGGAGTAGACGCTCGGTAGCACAGATGAAAGACACGCCCACAGGTGACCAATCACATCACGAGTTGATGTCTGTACATGCAGATGTGTGAATATAAATCAATATATCTGTTTCTCTCCAGTAAAACCAGCGATGAAACGCAAGAAATCAGACGAGACTTCAGCTTCTGCTACAGTGAGTCACTCTGTCTATATACTGCAGTCTGTGTTTGTCTGTGTGTGTGATTATAGTTTTGTGATCGCTGTGTCTCCAGGAGTCTGCAGGAGATGAGGTGGAGGAAGAGCCAAAAAAATCTGACAAACGGAGACGAGATGAAGGTGAGTGCACACAGAGACACACATACTGTAGTAGGTGTGTGTTTGGTGATTAATAGTTGTCTGTGTTTCTACAGTAAGTACATCTGAAGATCAGGAAGTGATGAAAGCAAGTGATGAAGAGGAGGAGAAGAAGGATGAGGAAGATGTGACTGTGAGTGTGTAGAGAGGAGCGCTGTGATTGGCTGACACAAATCATGTGATTAAATGATTGACACGTGTGTGTTTATGTTTAGGAAGCTCAGCGGAAACCTCCCCGCCGCGGACGCGCCAGCAAAACCTCCTGCACTACAGATGAATCGGGTATGACTCCTAAAAATCACCTTATTGTGTTATTCCTGAAAAAAGTAATTAATAATGTTAGATTGAACATGTTAGTGCTGTTGTTACATTATGACCATTTTTGTTTTATTAGTTGTCTAGATGTTTGTCTGGTGGTTTATATGTACAATGTTATCATTCACAGATCCAGGAACATCTGAGAAAAAAGATGCAGGTGAAAAAGAGGATGACGAGGAAGAGATGACATCAAGAGCAACGACTCGTGCAGCGTCTCGTCTGGAGGCAGAGAGGTAAAGCCTTAGTTCTGACCCGAGATCCAAACACACAGACATTCACCAATAAACCAACAACTCCACATGTGTTTCTCTTTTCAGAAATAAACCGAGTAAACCGTCCACTCGAGCTCTGAGTAAACTCAGTGGAAAAGAAGAGATCTCTCCGAGCACACGGTCTGTGACTCTTTCTCTCTCTGTCTTATTTTCTGTCTTGAGTTGTGCTGTAAAGGAATATTCTCCCTCTCTCTCTCAGGTCGGTGAGGGGACGTAAGCGTGAGACGAGTCCTCCGGTTTCTCGTACTCGCGGGGGACAGAAATCTGATGATCCGCCTTCAAAAAGAGTCAAACGATGAGTCCAGTACAAATGACACATCCACTTTTACTAGTTTTTTATTGTATATAGCACATGTGGCATCTCAGTTTTTTCAGTAAGAAGTGTGTTTGTGTGTGTGTGCGCGTTTGTGTATATACAAGTCCTTGTGATCAAATGTTCATATTAGTTTATTAATGACAGTGTTGTTTGTATGAACAAGCAGGTACTTTTGTGTGTTTGAGATGCTCATCCTGTGAATGTCATGAGGATTGTTGTTTATTTTATATTTTTACCTTTTACTATAAATTCCAATATTGACACTCACACTGATTTGTTGTTTTAATGTGTTTTTAAAGTGAATCAAAACTGGTATACTTGATCATCTTCAGTGTTTGACTTTTGTCTATTTATAGAAATGTACAGAAATGTTTTCTTGTCATTTTCTCAGTTAGGTCTCACTCCTATTTTGCTGATTATTCATTAACAAATGCTTTTAGATCAAAAGCTTTTTTTAAAACCATGAGAAACATTTCACTTAAGTGTTTCAAAACTTTTGAACAGTTTTGTAGCATATACAGTATAAGACTCAGGTTCTAATTCTGTTTCTGATGTTCTCTTATAGAATACATTGTGCCAAACTGACCTGTAAGAATATTTTAGGTCCTCACTATTACAAAAGGCTTATAAATCACTCAAGTCATCTTTTCCTGTATGTCTTGTCTATTGTTCCTGGGTTTATATGAAGGTAGGGCAAAAATTCGGCGAAAGAGAGAGAGAGAATACACTGGAATGAGTTTAATTTCTGTGGTTTAACTATGAATAGATGATTCCATTGCTGCTGTATTATTGGACAAATTTATTTTAGTCATTCAGGAAACAGCTGTGTGTCTTTAATAAGACTTTCTCATTTCTTCCAGTAGGAGGTTAAATGTGATTTATATAGATGTTCCATTTAGCTATGTGTGTCCAATGCAAATCATTTGTGAATTGTCTGTGTGCTTTAAAATGAAGATGCTTTAAAAGGTTCTACACACTGATGCAATAGAATAACCATTTTTGGCTCTCTAAAAACAATTCCATCAAAGCATTCAAATCAATTTAAATTTTCAAACCTTTTGTAAAACCGAAAAGTTCTTCAGATGTTAAAGGTTCGTTATGGAACTATTCAGGAAAAATGGTTCTTTTATGGCACCATGAATTATCTTTATTTGTAAGAATGTGTGTGCGTGTGTTGTCCACTAGATGGCGATACATTTATTATTAATAGAGGCAATCTTTTCACACACTTATCTTCATTCAAATCAGGAAGACTATTGTTAATCTACTTTTTCGGTTTTTGGGCTGAAGCTACAGGTCGAGTTTTTGGTTGTATTAGATTCATCAAAATCAGGAAAACGGTATTCTGTGATCATGTTTTTAAGATAAATTGAATTTTGAAATGTTATAAATAATATGTAATTTCCAAACCTTCAAAAGATGAGATCTTGATATTACAGTCACTCGTGTGTCAGATCTGCAGCGTCTCAAAGCTTTTATTGTTTTTTTCTTTCCATGTCTGTTTTTTAGTGATTTAATGCGTTGTTTATAATAGTACAAAGAGTGTTTGTCTAATAAGTTACTGTAAGTATTGTATGGCTTGTGTGGTTGTTCAGAGTGAGTCTGATCCCTATAGGTGAAGTTGTTAGTTTTGATGTTTTTCGGTCAGAGTGGTTCAGTTTTGGATTTACCTGCAGCAACTTTTGTCTGATGGGTCAGAACTTCCGTTTCCTGCGGGTTTGATTCGTGTTTTTACACGAACATCAGACAGATATATGTAGATAAATGATACAGTGGGGTGAAATGTTTCTCAGTGTTTCACTTGTTTTCATGAGGGCTTTATTGTTCCCATGGATACAAACACTGAGACGTGATTGAATGATTGTAAGGAAAACTCTGTCAGAATCAATGAGGGACACAGTCTGTAGCATCTGAACTTCACAGAGCTGCTTTAAATTCCTGTGACTTTTAAATCCCATGACTTTCATTTGGCAGGATGAGAGAGAGAGAGAGCGCAATTTATTAATCAGAAACAGTTTCCCAGAATTCGTCTTTATTTCTCTACAAACACTTCACACATGAGAACTTACACGTTCGTGTTTTCCTGCTGACGCCGCAGTACGCAGCTGCACTTGTGACGTTTATTGCGTCTGACGCCTTCACGCTTTAATCATCCGTTCACGTGCACGCACAAGGTCGATCCCCTACATCTCGCTTTAAACTGGAATATCTGGTAAGAGTCATGTCAGATATTCATGTCACTTATCAGACAGATTTCTGAAAGCGCGTGAGTGAAGCGCGTGGCCGCTAGATGGAGAGAGATGCGCGCGCTTTAATGAAGTTGTTTTAGCACTGAAGAGTGCTAGACATAAGAAAACATTTCTAAACATTTCTAAAACTAATTGGGCTTTCTGAAAATACATTTCTACACATGAACATAAATCTGCTTTTATTCTCATCTTTAGAAAAATGAACATGATTTTACTATTGTATATTATGTTGGGTTGATTATATGCATTATTACAAAATCGTGGTTAAATATGGTTACTGTATTCTGTATTTTTAATTTAGGCCACTCGTGTAAGTGGCTTAACTTTTTCGATTGTGTTTAATAGTTTAGCTGGTTATAGTTAAACTATTATCTAATGTAGCCAACTTGATTGCGTTTCACCAAAATATAGTTTTTATGTATTTTCTGTTGATTAAAGTCTATATTTGTTGAAATAAAACAACATTTAACATCAATTAAAATCAGTTTTCTGTTTGGTAATTGGTAAGAAAAAAAACTGGTACGGAAAAATTAGTTTAAAAAACAACACTTTTTAAAACAATATGTGAAGGAGAATAATATTAAAGGCAGGTTTGCAGGTGTTTCCGCGAGGAATAAATAAGCGCGTTTATATTGTTTATGTGACGATTTACAGACTAACTCACGAAAATAATTTAGACGTGCAACTGATTTATTCACCTTTTATTTACCTGTTTTAATTAATTGTCTTTTTTATTACATTATTTTCCGTCGACGCGCAATAAATGGAATGACAATTAAAAACAAACAATTCACAACAATAATTAATTAACAATTTTACAGTACAACATTCAGATGTTTTGTTGGTGACGTTTTTAATACCACGATATGAATGTAGTTTGTTAATACGTTTTACAATTAAAAAAAATCTGCCATAACAAAAACCTAAACAAAAATAAATAAAATACCTGAATATTTTATGGACTGCTTATTGTCCCTTTTTTTGCTTTTGTCATTGTGTTTATTATCGTTTGTTAAGGGCGTTTAGTCATTCCGAAACATGACCAATTTTAGGCCTAATTTTTACTGTTTAGAGTTTATAAGAGACGCAGTATGACAGGAATGTGTGATGTATGTAAAGTATATAAAATATAGTATTCAAATCAAAACCTGCACAATTCTTTACACGAAATTAATGAAACCTAATGAGCGTCAAATAATAATAATGAGTGGAGACGCTCCTGTAGCACCAGAGAATCCATTAATCTAAAATAAATTAATATAAACGTCAGAAGACCATAAGGAACCGTGCTGAACCGTTATCAGCCAATGCAGATGCATGCCATATATTGAATAAGTAATTGTTTATTTTATAAAAGCATCTGCCAAATGCATAAAGGTATAAAAATGCTAAGTAAAATATGGACAGAACACACTGTTGGGTTATAAATTAACCATGCTGGGTTTTTTAACCCACATTTAGGTTTGTTTCAACCCATATTTGGGCAACAACAACCCAGTTTAAGTTCATTTATAATCTGTAAATATTTTCACAGCTTTGGGTTGAAAACAGTGTGGTTTTATATCGGTTTGTCCAGACAGCCAGTAAACTAACCTAGGAATAAAATCACACATCAATCTAGCATTGGAATGATTTTATATTGGCTCTGTCTCACCTCTGTAAATGTTTATTTGTGACAGATGCGCAATAACCTCCAGATAATCTTTTTACTGTAAAAGTGTCTGTGCGCTCTGTTCGTGTTATTGGCTCACGTTTAGTTGAGAGTGTCGATTGAAACGGTACCTGATATCTTTTCACTCTTCTCGGGTGTATAAGGGTTAAGAGGTGAGACTTTCGGGTGTTCAGACACGCTGTAAATATGTGGAAGTTACCGACATCCAATCAGAACGCGGTTCGGCTCCCAGGTTGACCAATAGGAAGGCGCGGTGAGGTCAGCGTGGGTCGCAGGTGAAGTGGATAGTAGCTCTGTGTGTTCACTCATACTCGCGCTCTGGCGACGTGGATGCGCATCCGCAAAACTGCCTTCACGCGGGGCGCGATGCAACCAAACTGCTGTCTAGGGGATCAATCTGAATCTGATCCGGATCAGGATTTTTCAGCTTCGTTCCGCTTTGATCAAAAGTGACTTTGCTGTTTAAAATGGCAGTGCGCAGTAACTCTCTCATGCCGTTCTCCATTCAAGCCATCCTGAACCGAACCGAAGAGTCTCGCCATCTGAAGGATCTGGATGTGTGTTTCTCCAAAACTGCGTGCTGGAAAATCTTCGATGAGATGGACGGAGCGGAGAGAAGTGACGCGCGCGAGCAGAAGAACTACGATTCAGACTCCGGATTAAGCGACGATAACGACACGAAAGCACAACACGACCCAAAAAGCGAGAAAGACGCTGATTTAGCGGACGAAACGGATCACGAGTCCACGGCGGCGGATCACGGGAAAGGCCTGAGCGACTGCGTGTCCGGTGAGTAAAGCACAACTTTATAACTCACTTTAAAGACTTTCCGTTATGTTTGCACTCCAGAAGGAGTTGTTCTCCTCATAAACTTACTTTAGTAAAAGAAACTTCATCAAACCAACTATAGTAAAGAACAATAAAACGTCCGATTAAACGTGTAAACACAATAAAGGTGCTTTACACCGATTCCACAGAACAACCATTTCTGTCGAAAAATTCCTAAAAGCACCATTTCCTTTACCTATATTTTTTATAGTCTAAAGAACATTTTTTCACTACAAAGAACATTTTGTGAAACAGAAACATCGTTCAAGGTTCTTTATGGAACAGTTCTGCCAAAATGGAACCATTTTATGGCATCATGAAGCGCCTTTATTTTAAGAGTGAAGTTGGATAAGGTGTTTACGCACGCGTTTGTGTTTTTCAGATTGCAACACAACGGAGGAGAAAAGCGGCGATCAGCCCAAGCAGAGGAAGAAACGCTCTCGCGCCGCATTCTCGCACGCGCAGGTGTTCGAACTCGAGCGGCGCTTCAACCATCAGCGGTATTTATCCGGACCGGAGCGCGCGGACCTCGCGGCCTCCCTCAAACTCACCGAGACGCAAGTTAAGATTTGGTTCCAGAACCGACGGTACAAAACCAAACGGCGTCAGATGGCCGCTGATCTGCTGGCCTCGGCTCCGGCGGCGAAAAAAGTGGCCGTGAAAGTGCTCGTGCGTGACGACCGGAGGCAGTACAACCCCGGAGAACTGCTGCGACCCCCGCTGCTCGCGCTGCAGCCCTCCTATTATTACCCGTACACGTACTGCCTGCCAGCTTGGGGCCTGAACTCCTGTACTGGAAACCAGTGACTGGAGAACTTTTCATTCTGGACCGGAAACCAGTGACTGTAAACACTTAAACTCTCATATTTATTCTATTAAAGACTTTTACGGGATACACAGAGGAGCCAAACACAGGAGATTTATTTACAGCCTTATTCCTCCAGGGACTGATGTCAGTTTTGCTCCTCTAAAACACTTTTAGGATTTTATTTCAGATTATATGGAGAGTTTGTCATTTTGCTTCGATTATTTTAACATGTTTTTTTCTTCTGGTTGGAAAACAGCACTTGATGTCGTTAAGACGCGTTTTTTGCTGCAGTTTTAAGGTAACGTAAGACTGGCACTTTTCCCCATATCGCAACAGTTTTACAACTTATAGTATTGATTGAAGGTTTGTTAAACTCCTTTATACGCGAGCCGGGAAATCGAAACGATTGAAATATAGGCCTACCTATTTTCGTATTTGTGTAACATGTTTGTTGTTGTTGTTGACAATCAAATATTAAAAATGTATGAAGCATAATTTGTTTTTCCTACATTTTATTGATTTATAGCTATATCATTTATTACTTCTCATTTCTCTGGTTCTTTTTCTGGCTTTTTAGGCTAAACGCGTAAAATTAATGACCCGTGACACGATTCGTGTCACACGAACCAAATATAAATAAAATTATATTATTTTACAGCTATATACTAGAATTCTCTCTCTCTCTATATATACATAAAGGCTGTATATATTTGTATAGTAAAAGCTTCTGATTTAGGCTACCTTTATGATTGAAGAGTGTGTGTTAATATCACATAAACCTGTTTCACATAAATTCACCTTTAAGTAGCTTATGCATCTGTTTTTAGCCTGTGGTCATCATTAAAAGTGTTTTTTTTCTCCTAATGAACATACAGAGACTGTTATACACAATTTAATATTGAGAGAGAGGAAACACTGTCTATTAAAATTATTTATTTAAAGCAATATGTATATAGACTTATATTCGTAACGTAAAATGTTTTTTAACTGTTTTAAATTGACAACAAATTATCTTAAACAGTTATAGTTTAAGCAGTAATAATAATAAATCATTAAATTATCGAGACTTTTGGTGTTTTTGCCCGTGATTGATTTATGCGCGCGACTCACATCAGCACAAGGCCTCGCGCGCTCCTCTCATCTTATAACATAACGCTTTATATTTAGCTTATTTCACATGGTTCTTAATATACACACACATTTAACATAATAGATTATTATATTAATTAGTGTATAATTTGCTTATCCACAAAGGTTTCTCTGAAAGTGTCTTAAAATTGTTTTGTAATTTGAGTGATAGTTGACTCGATTCCATGAGGAGGAAAACTCCTGCGAGACTTCTTCACAGTACTTTTAAGTGTATAAAGTATTAAATATGCATCTTTTCATAAGTAGAAATTATGCAATGAGCAGAAATATAAACAGTATAAAAGAAGACATAAAAGATAAACAAAATATAAAAAATTGGCTCTATAATCTGAAATAACCAGGTCATGTATTAGAATCGAAGAAAGTAAAAATAAATTATAATAATAATTAGACAGAATCATTTCAGTCAAGACTGACGGACACCTAATTGTGAGATCCTTCAGAAGCAGGTGAGGAAACAGTATTTGTCTCACTGTGAGTGACTGAAGTTTTCCCAGCGAAATTCTCATGAGAATAATACGAATAAGATGAACAGACAATCTTTTCTCTGGGTCACAGAACATACGTATTTAGTCTCAGTAATGATGGATGGTGGATAGCTTCAGGTGTGCGTGTCCAGTGAAATGCGCGTACACGTGCAGTTTCTGTGCGTGCACACCTGACAGTTTGCGTACAAAGTTTCACACCTGTACAGCACATACAGTTTTATACAGATGACTGTGAAAACGAAATAAGATTTACCTGAAAGAGTTTATACTAAAATACCCTTTAGTTTTGGCAAAACAAAAAAAGAATGTTAAAATTGAGCAATTTGATAAGATAATTGAATGAAGCTGTTTGACTGACTTATGCATTGGCCATGTATACACAGTATTTAACATATTTTGGGGTTTGAATAATTGTCGTCAGGACCTATTTGCTCTGTTGGCAGTGAAACGGGATTAATTTTAAGTGAACACCTGTGGAAGTGTTTGTTGGGCCATTTAAAGAACATTAATTTCTATTCTATGTATTAACGTACAGTGCTGTTATATATTTTCTCTGCTTTTACATTCTTTAGTATAAATGCAGCGAACCCAGCAGTTCAACTTTCCGGGAAAATGTGTATAATAATCAAGAAAAAAGAGAGAAAAGTGCGCTATAAGCTTTAGTCTCAAACCCATCGCGCACTCTCGTGATCTGAAAATCATTCACAGATGGAGATCCATTTTACCACTCAAAATGCTATTGGCATTGAAGTAATCACACACACACTTAAACACGAACACAAATATGAAAATCAAGATCTCCTCAATAGTGCTCTGAATCTTCTTATTAAAATGGGTTCTTAAATTCTTAAATGTAACTTTTAATGAAGTTATTGATCTTCATTCGGGGTTCTTCTGTTTATTCCTGGATTTTTCCTTTTCTTCTCCGTGCAGTGACATCAGGCTTTCTGCTTCTATTTGGAAACTTCATGGTAAGGTGTGTTTATATTGTTTAATGAATTGTTCAGTTGTATGTTGTGTCATTAGTCACCCTCCCCACTATGTTTTCACAAGATTTGCAACATGGTCTCGCAATTTGCCAGCAAATAAGTACTTTTTGACTATGCTGTGAATGCCTGTATATTTTCGGTCAAATTTTGGACGTCAAGGACAATTTCTTTATACACGCTAATAGAGCGCGCCTGTCACACATAATGGCGCGTAATCAGAGCAATCATTTCCCGCGCAGAGACATGAGCCAGTTGTTGTTCTAGATCAAGTTTCCCATTTAATGAGACAAAATTGGCATTTCAGACACTTCAATCCTGCGGGTCAGAATCGTCCACCTGCAATCGTCCATTTATCTCCTAATTGAATTATATTTTTTTTGCACATGTGCTGTTTTCTGCCTGCCCGTCGTGAATCTCTTTGTACCTGCTGGACATCATAGTAACACAGCAGATAAAGTGGCCGTGAAAGAGGAGCTGCTGGATTGCTGTGGATGTGTGATGTGAAGCAGATGTTTCACGCGTGGAAATGCTTAACAGGTGTTTAACCTAACGCCTATAACAGTTAAACATGTCACAGCATTAATGATCGAGTCTAATGATCATGTCTGATTACTCTCCCACCTGACGTGTTGTGACGTATCTGCGACAAATACAATATGTAAGAGTGATCTGAAAACGAAACGGATAGATTTCCTCGAGAATAATCATTTCAAATGCCTTTGAAATAATTCTCAGATCAAACGAGCAGATCAATATTAAATATATATTGTTGTTGTTTAAATAATCGTCATTATTGTTGGTGTTCGTACAAAATTACAATAACGTCACATTAAACTTTATAATTGGCATTAACACTAAATGTGCCTGTGAAAACCCAGCTCAAGTCATTTTTTTATTTACCGTTTTCTACATGATTCTACATAATGTAAAGAACATTCTGTAAAATATATCTTGATAACTTTATTATTTACTGAGTAAGACAAATTAAACTTTGTTGCTCCTAATCTCATAATTACAGAATGAGACTTTAGCCTGGATTTCTCAGACAAGGTAAGAAATATAAAAAAATAATACAGACGCGCCCAGTGAAGTGATTTTTGTTTTGTTAAGGTCTGATATATTTGATATTAGTATTTATTTATTTATTTATGCACATCTCTCTGTGCATATAGTAAAAAGGAAAATGAACATATTTAAACCGATGAGAATTATACTATGAGATTATTGTTGAGTGTTATTAGTTTACCAAAATGCATGCAGGTTACTACTGTATCTTTTACGCAAATCATCCAGACAATCCAGACAGGTGAAATAGAAACTCACGCTGTACCTAATCATTTATCTGTGGAGTCTTATAATCTTTATAGTCTTATAAGAAGATTAACAAAGTAAGAAGAGGTTTATTTATTAGAAAGTCAGATTTATTATTATTATTAGTAGCATTAATACTATTATTCTTGTTATTATTATATGGCTAAATTTGTGCCACTACACTCAACTCCGGCTTTTCTGTAAAATCAGATTTTTAACTTAATTCACTAAATAATGTGAAGAACATAACAGGTGGTACCCAACGTCTCTAACATCTAGTTTTCAGGTGTGTCATTCATCCATGAAAGAGTCATGGGTTATTCATCTTTTCTGTCTGTGAAGTTATAGAAGAGATGTGTGTGTATGTCAAACACACCCGTCATCATGACACCAGACGGAAGATACAACACAAATGCAGAAGCGCGTCATTTTTCATTTATTAATATTATTATCACATTCTAAACTATTTTAAATGTAAATTTGACATAAATATACAAAATTGTAATAAAAACGATAACTATAATAAATTGGTTTTAAAATATGTGTTGGCAGTTAGTGATGTGTAAGACGCTATGACACGTCTGCTCTTTCACACATGAATCCATAAAGAAGTGCTGTTCGTTTTCATCCACCAAAACATACACACACGTAACTCGGCCTGTGTAACCTTAAAAGTTCATAATTTACTTTCCCAGTTTAAGATACACAGAAACAAAACACCTTTATCGAAATGTTAAATTAACAATTTCAAAAAATGAAATATAATAAAAATGCACAACTTGTGCTTTACGTCATGAAAAGTTTCTCACATAAATGAACAGACGCGTGCAGTCATCTCGAACTCATATTTAACTGTCAATGACAATAAAATATTAAACAAAAATCTTTAAAACATTAATAAAACAAAAATGTATTATATCCTTTTAAATGATTATTATATGTTTAAGTAACTATATGCAATTCACATATTCTTCTGTATTTGCCTGAACGGTACCCCCCCATAGGTGCCTCCGGCTCGTGAGCGCACGTTACCATGGCAACAGCGGAGCGTCACGGAGGACACGTCCATTTCGGCAGCGGGTGAACACGACCGATATCAGAACAAACCAAAACCCGCATAAAACTGATAGCTATTAACATTAACGTAAATAGTTATGATATGAGAGTCGAAACACACTGGTATAAATGTAATTATAAAGCTAATTCGTGTGAGAGGTGTGTGCTGTTGCGTGTGTGTCTGTGAGTTGAAATGGTTTGCGCTGAGGAAAGATGGCGGCGACTGCGTCTGTGATCAGATTAACCCGCTGCTTCTAAATCTCTATCATCTCTCCTCGTGTGTTTTACTTTATTCTCTTTTTATTTCTGTTTCTTTGTGTTGCGTTGAGTTGTGCCGCTATTGTGGTGATGTCGGACTCAGAGGAAGAGATTCAGGAGCGCCAGCTGAAGATCGTGCTGCTTGGAGACGGAGCGTCTGGAAAGGTACAAAATACACCAACAAATCATAGTAAATATAGAAAAATAGACCATAATAAATATATAAATATACCATAGTGAATACGAAAAATACTATAATAAACATAAATATATACTACAGTAAAAATACACGAATAAACAATGCCCTAAAAATTAACCATGGTTTTATTATAGTAAAAGTGTAGTAACCATGTTTTGTGTTAGATTGATTACCATTTGCAATACCATAGCTTTACTGCAAATACCATGCTTAAACTATGGTTAATGTGTATTAGGTAAATTTGTGGTTTACAATGGTTTATGTTTATAGAACATTGGTTACTATAGTTAAATCATAGTTAATTTTATTAAGGGATAGGAAATAAAATACAATATACTGTAGTGTATATATATATATATAAACATATATAAATATATATATATATATATATATATATATATATATAAGAAACAAAAAATAAAGTCATGTCTGTGGATTATTCAGTGTTACACCATTATATGTTACACTGAGTGGTTTATATAAATTATTAGTACTGATAGTTTATACATATATGCACTTATTAGCATATAAATACATTATATATATATATATATATATATATATATATATATATATATATATATATATATATATATATATATATATACATATACATATACATATATATATATATATATATATATATATATATACATACATATATACATATATATATATATATATATATATATATATATATATATATATATATATTTAAGATACATTATATATATAATATATACATTTATTATAAAAGATACATTTACTTAATAATGTTATTTAACAAAGCTTTAGAATATTCCTGTCATTTTATGTTTTAAATTCAAAGTTTTATTTATTTATCACATGTCAATAAAAAAGTTTTATTGTAGTAATCATGGTATTTTTATCAATATGCTAGAGTTTTTAAGGGAACATTTTAACATGAAATGAGGCTGTTTACTAAAGCTGTTTGGGTAAAACCTGAGTAATGATGCTGATCATTTTTATTATGTTTTATTATGTTTATTATCTGTTTTATTATGATTAAAGTATTATGTGTATAGATCTCTAACAGGTAACAGAGGTGATGCGCATTTCTTTCAATATGGAGATGTGCTGTTTTATTGTGTGATTATTACAGAAATGTTCTAGTATTATGTGAATTAACTAGCTGTTATTTACTTATAACAGACAGCTGTCTGTCACAGACATGAGCAGATTACATGAGGTTTATGTGCATTTTAATCTTGTGTACACTTCTGAGTGCACTTCATTCATGCTTTTGCATAGATGCTTTTGAGATTATTCTAAAGATTTAAGGAGTATTTTGAGAACATACTTTAGATGTAATCATAAAGCTTGTGTATGACTTAATTTTTTTTCTCTTAATCTGCTGTGAAGAGACAGAGAAGTTTGCTCAGATGTTCATCAGTTAGTTTAAAATCCACAGGTGTGTAAATCTTGTACATTTTTCCCCAGTATCCATAGAAGAATAACAAAACACATAATGCATGAAGATGAGAAGAGATTTATTCTCTTAGACAGGAGATTAACCAGCTGCATCAATTTCCCTCATCGGTCCCACAGTTGTGGACATTTGTGGCTCCAGTGTTGTAAAATCATGGGATATGGGCTGAGTTTGCAGAAGGATTATGTATTATTGCTAAACTAGAGGCTCTCGCTCTTCAGAATGGCCAGTTTTCCTTCTAGAAATGTTTTGAAAGTTAAGCTTTCAGACCGCAGGAATAATCTCTTTCTCCCAGATCTCTATGTTTGGTTTGTGTGGCAGCGTTTCTCCCGGTCGGTCGCAGCAGAGGTTTATGGGTAGCTGTGCGTGTACAAACCCTTCTGCCTTTGGATGAGGTTGTTTAAACGTCACTTAGGGTGGGAGAGAAACGGACAGCACCACGCTACTGTTACGCCAACACAAACCTGTGTCCGGTCGGATCCAGCATGTGGAAAACATTTGCCCTGTCCGGTTAGATCAGTCAGACCCTGTCACGAACACACAGCCGCTCTGAGCCGTCACTGGTGGAATATTTAAATCAAAGTGTTGTGTTTATAATTTCAATATTAGAAACAGCACCAACTCAAACTTCTCATCTAGATCTCTGTGTCTTATGGGGAGTAAGTTCATGTAATAATTACAGAGTCTTAACCCTTTGTGTGCTTTTAGTCTGGTGGACACCTCTAATATTCATAATGTATTACTGGTGATATAAAAATAATGAATTTTAAAATGATTTTAATCTATTTTTATGCCCTTTAACCTTATTCTGGTGTAAAATTGTGCTTTGTGTTTGTTTGTGTATAAAGCATTTGTCAATCAAAGGTTATAATTAAACATTTAAATTGGTTTGATCTCTCCCTCTCTCTCTCTCTCTCTCTCTCTCTCTCTCTCTCTCTCTCTCTCTCTCTCTCTCTCTCTCTCTCTCTCTCTCTCTCTCTCTCACACAGACATCTCTCTCCACCCGCTTCGCACAAGAGGCTTTTGGGAAACAATATAAACAGACGATAGGGCTGGACTTCTTCCTCAAGAGAATCACTCTGCCAGGTTAGATGTGACACACAGGTTTAAGATAAATATGATCACTATTTTTTTATTTGTTGACAGTTTTACATCAGTAATCCTGCAGTGTGATGAATGTTCTTTTAACTCTCTTCTTTAGTCAATAAATATTAGCTGATAAAACTACATGTATAGTATTATACAGAAGAAAGTGAAAGGTTTGTGGTTATATTACCTTCAAGAAACTGCAGATTTTCAGAGGTAGACCTCTCTTCTAAAAACATTCATTTAGGTGTTTTTAGGCAATTCAGTGTAAATTCCCTGATCGTGAATTTTACATAAGAGTTTACATAAAGGGATGTGATAGGACAGTTTTAACATTTAAATAAAGGGATATACAAATCACATCATTCAGATAAAGAATAATTTCCCAAAATAATTTCAGGTCTCTTGGTTAGTCTGATTTGTGTTGTCAGTTTGTGATCTGAATGTGAATAGTTTTATCATCAGAATGAATGTGAATGCTTCTCTCTGAATCTGCACACTGATGTTATAAAAGTTTCTCATGTGTTCATGTGTTTGTGTGTTTGTACGGGACCTAAATGAATCACTCCTCTGTGTGTGTGTGTCTGCCTCTTTTCAATTTTATTACCTACGAAAACTCTTCACTCCTCTCTCTCATTCCTTCATTTTCAAAAACAAATGAAAAAAGAACAAAATACATCATTTTAAAAACATGAACATTAGGAATAATTAAGGCTCATTAACAAGAATAATAATAACTGTAAAGATAACTATATAACAACAATTCTACATATTTATTTATATATATATACAGCATATTATTACATATAGTGTCCATGCGTATTCAGGATAACATTATGGTTATTCTAGGCTTCTGCGCACCAGTTTTTACATTTTAAATGTGCAAACCCATTGAATTGAAATAAATTATTTTGGCTGTAATAGTTTTACAGTTTATAAATTGGAACAAATCACTCTGTCTAAAAGTGATTTTGACAGTATTGTTGCTCTTTTATCAGTATAGTTATAGATGTGATGTGGCCAGTGCTATTGCTCGAGTTTAGAACATTTAAAACTATTCATGGTATGAATGAGCCTTTATTGTTGTTTTATTTTTTCTTTGTAATTTAAGATAAATGCTTCGACAATAACAGTTAATAAATATGTTTGGTTCAGTCAGAATGGATATTTTTGTACCGTACTTAGACATATCTAGACAGTTTGGAAATGTATGTTTAATTATTTAGTTGTTTAGATGTAAAAATGAAAGAATAATTTGAAATGGAGCTTTTGGAAAGGAGAAGGGAAGTTTGGGATTAAAATATGAAGCGTCTGCAGTGATGACAGATTAGTTCAGTTCTGAACAGAGAAGATCTGTTAGTGTGTATTTACTGTAAGTGTACCGCAGAAAACTCATTTTGACATATTAAATATGCTGTTCACTTTCCTCTCTGTTGAGTTATTTTGAGGTCTGTTCTCATGCAGAGACGTTCCTGTTTTAATGCTCTCATGGACCATGAGAGAGAGAGAGAGAGGGAAAGAGAGAGATTTAACCGTGTCAGCACATTCAGTGTCTGCTGGCAGAATGTGAGAGTCACTTACCGTAAAGATTAAATTATAGAATAAATAAAGACAAGATCTTTATAGAAGCATGTGAAGACGAGTTGGAGATGGACACATATACACACACATACATGTGTGATTTATATTCTCTTGTGTAAACCTGCTGGTATAGTCTATAGTTTTACTGTAATGACTGTCTCTCTCCCTCTCTGGCTGTCTCACTTTTTCTGTGGGTCTCTCTCCCTATCTCTCTCTCTCCCTCTCTCTGTCTGTCTCTCTCTCTCTCTCTCTCTCTCTCTCTCCCTGTTTGTCCGTTTGTCTGTCTGTCTGTGTCTGTAGTATTTGGCTTTGAGTTGTTGTTTTCTGTGTGTTTTCACACTTATCCTCTTCCTCATTTTACAGGGAATCTGAACGTAACGCTGCAGGTGTGGGACATTGGAGGACAGACGATTGGAGGAAAAATGCTTGACAAGTACATCTATGGAGCACAGGTCTATCTCTCTTATTTGATCCCCACAATGTATAGAAACCTGTACATGTGTGTGTGCTTAGTCCTGCTAGATGTATGACAAAACATTAATTCTCTACACACATGAAACTGATGTTGTTAAAAAAACATGTGTGTGTGTGTGCAGGGTGTGCTCCTGGTGTATGACATCACTAATTCACAGAGTTTTGAGAATCTTGAAGACTGGCTAAACATGGTGAGAAAAGCCAGTGAAGAGTCTGAAACACAACCTGCATTATCACTTGTCGGAAACAAAAGTAAGTACATGCACACACAAATGTGATAAATGTATTTCTTAAAGAAACAGATAAACAGAAGTGAAGAAACTACATGTGGAGAAAATAATCTGTTGACTATTGCTTCAGATTTTCGTAATGATCTGAATCTCTTGTGATTCTTTATTGTTAGAAGTGTGCAAGAGTTGATTTTAACATTGATGTTTAACTGTAACTTTGTCTTTTTTATTCTGTGGTTCTTCAGCTGAATATCTTGACTCGCTCTGATAGAATGTGATGACCCAGATATGTGATGGAAGTCTTGAATGATTTATTTTAAGGTTATAGGTGACTCTTGGCTGTTAAGCAGGGTTTAGATATGGTCAGGAAAGATTCAAACGTGTAAAACTTTATTTGATTCTGACCTGTGACCAAACAGAGCAGAGGATGAGGATCATGTGTGCTTCTTCAATGGCATGTGTGTGGAAAGTTAACATCATGTGCTGCTTGAATCGTTAGGTAAATATTGGTCCACATGTTGCTGCTGAGACCAGCAGCCATTTGCAACCTGTGTGGTAGATCACGGGCCATTAGACTTAACACACACGAGAGCTGCTGTCATTCCAGAAAACATATGAGAGTCTGAGAGATGTGCCTGTAACACATGGAACTGTGTTTGTGTTCATTAGTAAAGACGAAGGATTCATGCATTTGATATTGTGTTTTATTTGTATATATGTGTTGTGTTTAATGGTCATTTTTAGTTGTGTGTGTGTGTGTATGTGCATGCGTCTTGTGTGGCCTCTTCAGCACTGGGGCTTTTGTTGGCTTTCAACACTCCTGAGAGCCCATAAAGCTGTATGAGACACACACACAATCCAGCATACATGCACACGTGCACACCAATAATTCACACACATTCACTGATGTACACACACACACACACATAGGTAATGATGAAGTCTACAATGAGATTGAGGACAGACATTTATTAGATATATGGTATTTCAGCACAGGGATTGAATACAGTCTTAAAACACAGTAGAGATATTACAGCGTTATGGACGTGGCATTTTCAGTCCATAATATGATAATAATATAATAATATGAATTCTCACAGAATGTATTTCTATCAATATATTAAATCATCTGTTTATATTTTACTAAAGCCATCGAGAACTCCACACATCAGAAAAATATCAGTCTATTTAAAAATAATAATTTTTTAATGTATTTACATGTCTTCACTTAGCAGATGCTTTTATCTAAAGCAACTCACAAATTAGGAGTCTTAAGTATTATCAGCTCCACACAGAGATTTAGCACAGAGAGTCACATAAATCACAGTGTGTTCTGTGACTGACTGTAATGGGTTTGTAATGTGTGTGTGGATCTGCACTGGATCACAGTAAACGAGTGTTGACGCGAACCGACGACTCTGTGTTTACACCTCAGCACAGCCACTTAAGAGCCACACATCAGCGAGCATTGACCTTTGACCTCACGGCTCGCTCGCTCGTCCCTCTAATGGAAAAGAGAGTGAAGCTCTTGAGCTCATCTGCTCTCCTTCGTTAATGTGACTGTTTCTCTGTCATCTCTGATGTAGTCTGACGTGACACCTGTAGCTGATATCAGCGTGATATCTCTTTTTTTAATGTAAGACTATTTGAAAAGGTTGTCTCCTTTAATGTATTTGTAGTGACGTCTCGTTTCTGTAGCTGGATGCTGTTTGATTGACAGGCCGCTGTGTATGTGATCTGCTTTTTAAGAGCGTGTGGATGTGTGTCTGAACTGTCTTATCAAGTATTAAGATAAACACATATGGTTATGTCTGCTGTAAATGTAAACAGAAGGGCAAAGACAACATCAGATCTGTGCTTTATATGTTTCAGTAAAATAAACCTTATAGAGAAAAACAGAAAGTATATTTTTCTTGTTGTTCTTCTTTATTTAGTATTGATTAAAACTTATTGTTGAATGAATTTGAGGATTCATATTTTCATTCTTTTTTTGAGATTAGTATCAGCTACAGTAATCTTAATGTCATGAGCTTTGATCAGTGCATATCTCTGGATGTTGTGATTCGTTTACATGTATGCACATGTGTCTGTTGGCAGCATTTAATCTCGTGTTTGTGAGGGATTGTGTGAGCAGTTTGAGTGTGTGCAGGTCTCCCGGTCGGCGACGCTTTAGGTAAACATCTCCAGTGAAATGAACGAGAAGTAACCATCACTCTCCCTTACTAATGATCCGTCACACACACCGATCCGTCATGATATCTCTCACGCTCACATGTAAACAGTGCATCTGATGTTTGCTGGCTCTTCCTGCAGTAGACACCGTGAGGAGAAGCAGACCTCAGATCGCTCTGATAGACCCTCGTCTGATAACCACAGAGAGCGAGAGGGAGATTACAAGATCCACGGGTGTTCTTGAGTGACTCTGGGAGACGGGACACGCTGGTTTAGATTAGATTAGGGTAGAAAAATGGCCCCTGGAGCCACCCGCGCCGCTCTGGACAGACACGTCTGACCCGCTGCGCAGCAGTCAAGGTGTCAAGTTTACACTCTGCTCCACAGCGACCGCGCGTGTGTGCGTTAAACTGAAGGGTAAGTGAAGATCTGGACTCTATATTTGGTAACAATAGCTTTTAGAAAAATATTTTTTCTAAGGAGACACGTTAGAGGATTTGTAGCAGTAATGAATGAGGCCTGTCAGGAATACTTTTCATTGAAATGCCAAAATCCTGCAGTGTTTAATTTCATGAATGTAATATGTGGTGTGTTCAAGGATCGAGTATTAATACTGACACACAAAACCTTGTGTGTGATGCCTTTGTGCTGAGGGTTACAGTATTAATACTCTCATTTCTGAAGTTTATGTATTAATGTTGTCAGACGGGGATTAGTGTGTTAAAGCCGCTGTATTTAAAGAGATTCGGTCAGGTTGTGTGTGTGTGTGTTGACTGATGATGTACAGACAAGAACAGGATCTGATCTGTAGGATTATAAGTGTTTAGTTACAAAGATCTTCTCTTACAGACACACACACACTTTAAATACACAAGCATTTGTAGAGAAATATAAACTCTGGTTGCTTCTAGTTGTTTAGTTAGAGAAAGAGATCTCACAAACACACACACTTATTGTTACAGGTGTATATCTAACACAGAAAAGTGAAAACGAGACGAGGAGAGTTTCTGGTGTGTGACCCCTGTGCACTGACCTGTGGGTGACCCCGCAGTGACATCACAGACGGGTGTGTTGCCAGTGTCAGGGCGGCATTGTTGTGCGATCACTAAATCAGAATGCGCTGACATGAGCTGCTGAGATTTTTCAGCTCACACATGACGATGAGCTATAAGATCACATGACACAGGTGAGATGAACGGCTCAGAGCGGCAGGTATGTGTTTTAGGGGTCATACAGAGGTTTCCGTGTGTGTGGACGTGTACATGCGTGTGCCCTCGAGGGTGAGAGGACTGATATTCTGTACGGATCTGTTGAGTTTACAGGTGTGTGAAGTTTCACATGATCAGAGACTGTCAAAAACACAAACCAGAATTAATCCATGGAGAGATTCATGTTTCATTTAGGATCATATAATGTTCGTCCCCTTGTGAAACGTTTCTGTTTTGTCCAACATTTGATTGTGATGTAGAAATTGTTCAGAATTGTAAATTTGTTCTTTTCATTCTACAATTTTATTAGTTTTTATTTATTTCTGTACTGTATGTGTGAGTTACTCTTAAAATGAAGATGTGTACAAATGATCTCTGGTCTTGGGTCAATTTGCAGTATTTCCAGTTAAACCAGCAGCTTTCAGTGTTTCTTCAGTCAAACTTGATCAGAAATGCTCAGTTCACATTAGAGGATTAATGCGATGAATGAACTAAGGTGTGTGTGTGTTATTTACTGCAGAAGGTTCAGATTTCTGACCTGCACACAAACACACTAACATCAACTGTTTTATTGTGTCTCCCGTGTAGTTGATCTAGAACACATGAGGACAGTAAAAATGGAAAAGCATCAGCGGTTTTGTCAGGAAAATGGACTCATCAGTCAGTTTGTGTCTGCAAAGACCGGAGATTCTGTAAGTACAACACACACATACACATACTTTAAAATGAATACATGATTGTGAGAACAGCTGTTTAATTACAGTTCTCTAGACACTTTCTTATTTTAAAGTTTTTAATCTACTCTCCTTTTTTCTTCATGTTTCTGCTTCTTTTGCATTATTGTGCGATATGATGCAAATTGTGAAAACACTGCAGAAATAAAATTGTATTAAGCACACACACATACACACAGACACAGACACTTGTATCCAAAGCGACTTACAAATATTAGGAGACCTACATCATCTTTGTTTTCCACTACAGTACATTGTGTTAATGTGTTTGTGTGTGTGTTCACAGGTGTGTCTCTGTTTTCAGAGACTAGCAGCAGAGATTTTAGGCATTAAGCTGAGTAAAGCAGAGATGGAGCAGTCACAGGTGAGCATCTCTCATGAGCTCGTCCACAGCTGCAGACGTGTTGTAACACAATGTTCACACAGCAAGGTTTACACAATCACACATGTGAGATGAAATCAAGGAATTTTACCACTCTAGTAGTCACTGATCACACTGTGTGAAACATTATAACATAGGCAGTTTGACCATAACACTGTGTTACAGTACAACCTCAGATACACACTGTGTGTGTGTGTGTGTGTGTGTAGGCATCACTGTACTGAGCATCACTTCATCATCAGTGTTCTGATCTCTCTTCATACACACATTCTGCTCTCTCACTCAATGTCTGTTTTATTCTTCTGTATCATCATTTTTTCTCTGAATTCTGTTTATCTAACTGCATGAAATCACATTCCTTTTTGTTCTTTCCATTCTTTTCCATTTTTATGTTTGTGTCCCGTGTGTTTGTGTGTGCCTCTGTTTGTAGTGTATTGTGAAAGCAGAGTTGGTGGACTATCCTCAGGATGAGGGACCAATCTCACAAGAGACCAATCAGAGCAAGATCTGCTCTGTTCAATAACAGTATGTGTGTGTCCACTGTGTGTGTGTGTGTATAGTATCAGTTGTGTATGTATCAGTGTGTATGTCAGCGGTCAGACTCTGTTATTTCATTATAATATAAAAGTATAATATTAAAGGTTCAAACATGTTTGACTGAACTTATGTTTTTTCTTCTGCTTAAAATGTTTTAGTTTTGTAGACAAACATAAACCACACCTTATTCTTTAATCAACTAAAGTACATTTTAAATTTACTAAAATATTATTTTTCTGGATAAATGAAATAGTGTCTAACACATATGTGATCTCCTTCAGTACAAAATATAAGAGCTGTAATCAAGACACTTAATTTGTTTTCTATTATTGTTAAATGAGGAAAACGCTAGTAAATAATGAAAATGTCCAAACTTTTGATGAGTAATCCACTATGACTAGTGTTTTAATTTATACACTATACTAGTATATTTGATGTAGTAAATATATAGTGATCATATTTAAGATGACTGAAGATTCTCTCTCTCTCTCTCTGTGTGTTTGTGCAGCACGTGGTGAAAGCAGACATAGTGAACTACAGTCAGGAGTCGGTGGTGCGAGCGGTCAATCCTCCACGCAGCTCAATGTGTAGTGTACAGTGACCACCATACATCATCATCTCTCTCTGTCTGTGATGTTGTGATGTCAGTGATCTGTCACTCTCATTCTCAGCTGATTCACTTCTAGAGAGCATCAACAGATTTTAAGATTCATTTTGAGTTTCTGCTCAACATTTACAATTCTTTGATATTGTACATTTCCGAAAACAGCTTTTAAATGAGTTGAACAGAAAGCTTTACAGTTCTTTACTGTGTTACTGACTTGATTGTTGGGAGAATCTAATGAACGAGACAGACATTGAATCTGCTGTCAGACAAAGAAGCCAGATGATTCTGGAGGAGAGGTTAGATTTACATCTCACATCTGCAGGAGAGCTCATTCACATACTCTGAGGTGTGTGTGAGTAATGTCATTCTAAATAATTCTGACAAAATCACAGTATTTCTTTATGGGCAGAATAGTTTTAAACTATATCAATACAGTTCACAAGTGAAAAACAATCCATAAAGCCACACACACATGTGTGTTGATTTTTTTTATTTGCTTTATATTTGTTGAATTGTAAATGCTTACAGTCGTAAATTTCATCACAGATTTATGTGTGGATGTTTTGATTTACAAATATTTTTAGCCTTTAGAATTTATTTTTAGCTTATGGTATACAGTATTAAGTACACTTATTTGCAGATAAATATTTAGCCATACTGTAAAAAAATATCTTTCACAATCCCTCTTCTTTTCATTTGTTGAAATGTTTCTCTCGATATATAGTTCTTTTTTTAATCCAGAAAGAATATTGTAAATATCATTTAAAGACACATACAGATTGGACATGTTTGTCCACTCTTCAGCTGCTAAATAACTGATAGTTGATGTTTATGAGTTTTATTTTGGACCAATAATAAGCAGTGAAGGAGTTAGAGAATGGCTGTGTTTTATACATGCAGGTGTTTGTTTTTTCCCTCTGTATAGATCCATTAAATGACCTCTGAATATTTATATTTAAACACTGAGTGTCTTTGTAAACTTCAGGTGTTGTCAAATGTTGTAGACACTGTCAGTTTAGAATTAAATGTCACAACATACATTGACATAAATGTCTGTTTCTTTCTTTCTTTCACTTTCCATCTTCATTCCACTGGAAAAGTGAAATATAAATTTCCCAGGTCCCAGGTTTAGTAGATGTATTAATGTGGAGAAGTATGTAGACATGTGGTCAGGAATATTGTCCAATATTAATATCATTTAGATGTCTTCCTATAATTTACTGTAACATAATAGAAGTCGGTAATTGGACTAGAAATAGAGTCTGGAGAGCAGATGCTGTTCATATTGAATCCAGCACTCATCATCTGATGTTTTACCTCACCATCACTTACTACTTCCTGTCTTTACCTGAAGACTTTCTGTCATGACCTTTACCGAGACAAAAACAAGTACTTTCAATAAAATGTATTTTACTGTGTAACACAAGATCATAGGTATATATATCTTCCATTAATTTGTCATCTTTATAATACAAACATTAATTATTTGGATAATGGATATAAATAATTATATTTTTAAATTACATTAAGTTTAACAACATCTCTCCCATATTTATCATTTGACCAGTTACTGTTTAAATAACATTAAAAAGTTCGTATATTATATAAACTACAGTACCAGTCAAAAGTTCGGAATCACTTACTGTTGTTAAGATTTTTGTTTTGAATAGCTGTAAACGCATGAAAACCATGAAATAACACAATTGTAACTGTGGAAATTATGTTGTGACTAAAAGCATCCAAAATAAATGAACACTATGTTATATTTGATCATCTTCAAAAGTAGTCACCCTTTGTATTAAATTGATCAAATCATACTCTTGGCATTTTATCATCCAGCTTCTTCAGGTCTCAACCTGAGAACTTTTTAAACAGCACTGAACTTTTATTGGCTACTTTTTTCATGATTTGCTCCATGTAATCCATTTCATTTTTTTAAAGTAAAATTTTAACTTTGAAATACACCTTTAAATTAAAAGATTTTTAAGATCATGAGAAATCATTTTGTCAATTGTGTCTAAACTTTTGACTAGTACTGTATATATTTTGTATATGTATATTGTCCCTTGACTCTTTTGATCTTTTTTAAATAATAATTTATTTCGCGTTATAATGTTGTGAATGTTTCACACGTCGAGCACGCGCTTTTGACATGCGCGGGGTCATCTTGCGCTTCCAGCCGTCAGAGCGCGAGCTGTTTGTTCAGGTGTTTCTCTAAGGAAAACAACGGCAAGAAGCTTCCAGTTCAAACAGACATCGCGATCTCAAGAAAGACGCGAGGAAAGAATAATATATGATGGAAAATAATGCGAGCAGACGGACTGAAGCTTTGACAGACGAGCGGCGGGAGTTTCCCGCGCGCTACCTCCGAGTGATGACGTGACTAATGAGAAAAGAAACGATGAGAATGAAACTCACATTTCACACATGTAAGAACCATCTTAACTATTACTTTAATGTCACACACAGGTAACATACATCCAACTGGGCGATTATAGCGTCATGGACGTGACATTTTCAAATGACATGTCAAATCTTTAAAGATAAATTCTCACAGAATGGATTTATCACATATATATCGAATTATCTGTTTATATTTTACTAAATCCCTGTTGATAGTGTCGAGACATCACAAATAAAATGCATCAGTTAATGCACGAGACCAGTTATCTTTTATTTAAAAAATGTAAATATACATTTGTTAGGAATGTGACAAAAAGGAGACACGTGTTTTTAAGCCTCAACATACTTTGTAGGATTTCTGTGAATTAAAATACACAATGAGGAATATGGACTGTTATGGATGTGAAAACAGCACTTTAGCTGACTATGAAATATCATACTGTAAACATAATGCTTTAAAAACTTTAAGAGAAATCATCAAATACTGACATGTGACAAAACTTACAAAAACATGGTAAGATTGTTATTTGCATGCATGTAATGTCATACAGGTAAAACTCATTTCAAAATACAGTTTTGCAGAGTTAAAAAAACATTTCAGGTAATCTCATTTCACAGCTGAGATGAGCAGATGCTTCTGAATGCGCTGAAGCAGTAAAACCCACAATTAGTCAGTAATGATCTTCAATTACACTTTATTGGAGATGTTAAAGGCGAGCAGTGAATGGAGCCGTTGAAATGACCCGCATGTGCAGGACTGGAGTGGAGAATAAGTGATTATAGTGAATGAGAGACGTTTTCTCTCTGCAGATGTGTGTGTGTGTGTGTGTGTGTGTGTGTGTCTGTTTACGAGTGTTTTCGGAGTGATGTCAGCCATTAATGGTGACATTAACCGTGTGCGCGAGTCTCGTGCAAGCATGTGTTCGCCTCTTCGACGTTGACCTGTAACTCGAGCCGCGTGACCTTTATACAGTGGAACGTTTTAGGGTTCTTCCCTCGAACCCTCTCGCACAAAGCACAGAAGAGACGTTGTGGCCCCTGGACTCATCATTCCAACTCAACCCTAAAAAGGGGACCGTACACCGCCCGGCCAAGGAAGCAGGAAGATTGTTAAAGCAGAGAAAATAAATGCGGCCCGTATTAACATGCGTTTGGGTGGTCAGGTCGGTGCGCTCGTACGGTGTGGCTTGGCGGCGAGACGGCGCTGGGGTGAGATTGGCCAACCGGAGCTGCGAGACAGCTTAAGATGCTTGAGAGGTACTGGACTGTTTGTGCTGAAATTCGTATATGCTTAAAGCCATCTGGTAATACTCGCTTCCCTGAGCTTTTCTCTCTTCGTGTGCTTATTTTGTTCTGGGCTGAAACAGGGTGATGACAGTAAGAACCCCACACAGGCCGAGTCGGGAAGAGGGCGTGGAGCTGCCGCCAAGGTCAGCAAGATTGAGAGAGAGATAGACGGCAGGCGAACGAGAGAGGAATGGCTTCCAGGCGTCACGCGTCCCTTGGCTCCTGTGTTTCCACCTGCAGCGTGCCAGAGCCAGCAGAGCCGAGACGGGTGGATTACCCATCACTACACTGCTCACTAGGTGGTGGTTAGCTTTAGTTAGAATAGAGGATGTGGTCCATTTAAATGCTATATTTATAGTTTGAAACAGAGAGCTGTGTATTATGGTAGGCTTAAGAACAGCGGGCTGCAATGTTCCAGCCAAGAGCAGACCAGCCAAGTGCAGGCCCTAAAAAACTAGACAAGTGTGTGAATGTATTTGCATTATTAAAGTTAAAAGAATTGAAGTAGACAAATGCTCTGGACCATTTGTGTAACATTATTTATTCATCCTCACATTATGTCAAACCTGTATGAATTTCTTCTGCAGAACAAAAAAAGATGTTTTAAACGTTTTTGATAATCAAACATCATTGAGCCCCATTGACTTCCATTGTATGAACACAAAACCACTGAGACTCTTTTCAAAATATCTTCTTTTGTGTTACACTGAGGAAAGAGTCACATACAGGACAAGAGGGTGAATAAATGATGGCAGAATTTTTATTTTTAAGGAAAACTATTATAACTTTAAGCAAAGACATATTCAGAATGTGCAAACTATAGATACTGTATCATCACATCTTCACTTTTTATAATACATTTCATCCAGAATTGTCATATTGAAGCGGAAGTCTTCTGGTAAAATCCAAGATTTAAATAGATTTAGAGAGGAGTGCAGAATAAGACTTGACTTATTTTATTTCTGTATAAAGTGTTACTGCAGTTAAACTCACATGAATCCAGTCTCCAGACATTCCTCAATAATGTGCTGCTGCTATATTAAACCATATACTGTCTGTGTGTTATTAGGTGTAAGCGAGCAAAGCACTGAATGTCATTCATTTTATCCATCTGTATGTGTGTGTGTGTTAGCAATGAAAAGTCTGTTTCACTTAAGTGAAGTGGTTTATTAAAACAGTTTCATTTCATAAACAATACAATAAATCTGATTGACTCTAAGTATGTGAATAAAGTGTACTTTTCCACTCTAACACCTAAAACTTTTCCTTCCTCTACAGGTATTTACAATTATTGTAATAGACAATAATTGTTTATAGGTACATTGTTGTGTTCTTAAAGTGTACTAAAACTGCAATGGCTGTTTCTCAATGAATTAATGAAAAGTTGACCTGACTTTAAAACTGCATTTATTTACTTTATTAATGAATTTTTGTTTTATTTCAAACACCTTGATGTGCATGTTATTAATAATAATGCTATTCTAGGAAACATTGTGTGTTCTATACAGTTTATAGTTTATTGTTACACTGTTCAATACTGTTTTTTTTCTTTGTTTTTAATTTTGTGCATCACCTCATACAGCTAAAGAGCTACTGAATGTGTGATTGATGAGGTTTTAATGGTTATATAAGGGTACATTATTGTGTGTCATAGAGATGCTCCTATTGAATGTAACCGCAGGCTGACTGTCATTAATACACACACACACACCTCCAGTATAACACAGATGGGTACATTACAGCACATTAATCTCTCTCTCTCTCTTTCAGGATCATCACTCATGGATCTTTGACTCTTTGTCTCTGTCTCTTATTGTTTTGTCTGTTATTGATACAGAGATGCTCAAGTGCCTCTCAGTGCTAATGCTTCTGCTGGACGCCAGCCAATCAGAAGGCCACTTTAAACACCTGCCTAATAAAAACACCTTTTGTTCAAAATAGTTGGAAGATCTTTTCACCTTTCATGCCTGTATACATGATTTATTCACAGAATTATACAGATGATTTTTGGATTTTGTTTCATACGTTTAGCATGTTATTTTACAATATAATTGTGGAAAAAGTGACTTATTGTGTTTTACAGTATGTCATTAATGAACACATACATACTCTTTAAAGGTTTAGCTGTAAATAGAAATATATTGCTGTACATAATATATACAGTTACATTTTAATTTAGGCATTCAATTAATACATATTTTTATAAACATATAGGCTATAACAAATGATAATATGAAGTAGTATTATATATTTATATGTATGTCTTTTCATTATATAACAAAATATTAAAGCAAGGTGGTTTATTATCATCAAGTGTAAACACATAATTCTGAAGTTCTGATTAACTTAAAAACAAAAGCACAAATAATAATATAAATATTTTTTTTTATCGTTTCCGTATTTGAAGACACTGAAATTGTATTTAAATATAAATTACATTCTTGTTTAAAGATGTCAGGTATTTTCATAACTTGCGCAGCCGCGTCCTCGGTTTAGTGCGCATGCGCATGAAGAGGACGCGTTAAAAAGCGCGTCCTCGCATACTTTTGAATTTATATTGCGCATAAATAGTTAATTTAATATGCTAATGTAGTCAGAGGTTGTGAACTACTCGCAATCTGCGACAAAACGACCACTCGCGTTTAATATCAATTAACTGTCTGTTTTTACTGCTGCTAATTGTTCAGGGAAACTTACGTCACAAGAGCGCCACAATCCATCACGAGAACGCGACGCGCGACTTCTGTAAAAATGAATTGAAAGTCTAGCTGGCTTATTTGTAAAGCGGATTGGAAACAATTCTATAGGTAAAAAAACTGTATGCATTTACATTATACACTGAACTGAACGAACTCTCAAAATGTTAATCATACTTCTTGGTAAATGACACTGGTTGTTATTTAATGTAATGGCATTCATTTTCGGTTGAACTTAAACGAACTGTTCCGAAAAAAAAAACCTTTCTCTTGTTTATTATTGTACTTGCAGTAAAAACTTGCAGTGTTTTGTTGTTTTAACATTTAAAACTTTTTTTCTCCTAGAATGCAATCCAGACTTTGCAGTCCTTGAAATCTGGTAAGACATCATGAACTTCATCACACAAGTTTTTATTCTTGTATTTGCAGACATGTGAGCTGTACATTAGCCTGGCAGTGTTTTGAGCAGTTTACTCAACTCTAGGTGGATTCTCCATGCATGTCCATTTCGAAGGGTTTTTAAATGACAATATGTTTAATGAGACGTTTGACAGCAATGACAAACATGAGTTCTGGATAAACGCTTTACTCCAGGCGGCCCCCAACAGCGCGGCTCCCAGGAGCCAGAATGGGTGCTAGTAGTAAGTTTTAGCAAACTCCAGATCACATTAGTTCTTTCCACTGTCTGTATGTTTCTGTGAAGTTGAAGCAGTGCTACAGTAATGTTTGCCCTAAAGACCCTTGTAAGTGGACGGCCGTGCGTGTGGACAGTATGCTGATTGGCTGAGTTTGATTTAAGATTTGTTTTTCTTCTGATGGGAGCCAGAAAGCTTGAACACTTCAGCTGCTGAAAGAAAAAGAGAGATTTAGAAGGACTGAACATGAAGTTGTGTGTGTGTTCGTGGTCTTCACGGAGACCGTGTGCTGGCGCTGGGAAGCTTCACTATTGGAGTGTTTAAGCGTTTTGTATTTTTCCACTGAGCGCAGTGACACAGGCCACATTGCCTACACACACACACACACGTCTGTTTTATTGTGATTTCAGCATGTTTCTAAAGTTCGGCTGGTCCAGAGATACAATAGCTGGTTTGTCTGTGCAGTTTTATTGCTCAATGGTTGCTCTTTCATAGCTCACGAGACTTAATAAACTTCATTTGTTTCTCAGTCAGTCATATTTTTTTTGTTGTCATTGACATATCAAAACATGTTAGTTGCAAAGAAATCAATCAGCCATTATTCATTTTATTCTTGTTTTACATTTTGAGTAGTTCATATGAATCATCCTGTATGTCAGTATGTCATATACTAGATTGCAAGCAGTATTTTCTGTTAGTTTAGGTATCAATGTTGTGTCCTAATGTTTTTTAGTAAAAAGTAAATTCAATAGTTTTCAATAGTTTTAAAGAGTTGCTGGCTTACAGTAAGAGTTTGGTCTTGAAAGAAAATCTATTGATGAGAGAATGTTGTTTGATTACTTAATTTTCATTCTCAGAAGCAGTTGTCTAAAGAAAAAACTTTTAATGCAAAGACCATTCAGTCTCACTGATGTGAGAAATGGTTGAGATGTTAAAGTGATCTCATTATTGTCTTGTGGGTTACAGAGAGAATCTCATGTACAGTGAGCATCATAGGAAAAGCAGGTGAAGATTCATTAGTGAATGATTAGGGTCTCACACTCATCTTTGATCTAGAGTTTCCACCTGCAAAAATGTGTATGTGTGTGTGTGTGTGTGTGTATGTGTGTGTGTGTGCGCACTTACTGTGCTATCAGGTCATGTCAGTGCTCAGGTCAACCCATCCATCATGTGCAACAGAGCAAAGCTTACACACATGTTGGATTTTCATGTTTTATGGGATCTTTCTAGACATAATGACTTTTATACCGTAAAAGCTGAATATTGTATGGTGTATCTATTATTTACATTTGGACTGCACACACATATATGTATATCTGCTGTCTTTAAATACACACATTGCATGAGATTATTGGGTCAGATTCACTCATTATTACACTAATACAGTTGGTTTAAATGAAAGAAGTAGTGAGAATAAAAGTTTGACCTTTGCTGATGTTCTTACAGAAATAACTCATATACAGACAGTGTTTATTTTTGTGACTTTCACTCCTAAGGACTTAAGCTTCTATTTTTTATTTATTTTCAAATCATTCAGTATGAATATGTTTAATGTTTAAGTGTATTTGCCTCAGTGGTCGACAAGCCTGTGGGGCATTCAGCTTCATTAGGAGCCAGAACAGGTGTTTCCCCGCCACACACACACACTTACAGTACACACTCCTACACACACACACTTACAGTACACACACTGCTAACAAGTTGCTTTGATAGCATGCACATTATTTGGCCTTTAGGAAAAAGAAACATGCACACAAAGACAATTAAGTGTGTGTTAATGTCATGTTTGGGTTGTTTCTTCTATATTCTGAATCAGGAGTTTGTTCTTTACACTAATGGCAGCAGTAGTGATTAAGAGTGCAATCTAATGATGTTGTTTTAACTTAACTCTACCTGACCTGAACTGCTCATTAGCTCAGGTATTAATGAATAAGAGCAGCCTGTTCATTTTAAGGGCAGCAGTCTTGAGAAAAATAAATACATTTGTGGTTACATTTGTTTAGTTTCATGAATGAGTTCAGTCTGGTGCTCGTGTTTTGTTGGTTTAACAGAAACATGGCGATTGGATAAAGTGTGGGAACCAGCATTAAAACTGCTTCGGCATTATACAAATCATCTTTCCATGATCTAATAGACAGTATCACACATCTTATTGAATTACAGTACATCACTATTTGCTGCTTCTCATCATGTCTAGATAAGATTCTAGATTTCTGCCGTTTAAATAAAGTTATTCTATTGAAGGTATTACTTCAGCAGTACATTAAAGACTGTTATGTCAATTTTTTCTCAAAGGTTTTCATCATACTGATAGCTCAGATGTCAATATTTGGTGGTTTAAATACTTATGTGAGGTCTCTCTAGAAGTTTTTAAATCATTTGTTTATGTTTAAATCATGATTTTTTTTAATGATTTTTTTATGATTTTGTTTTTAAAAGAGCTTTAGTAAAATATAAACAGATGGTTTAGAATATATTGGTAAAAAACACATTCAGTAAGATGTTTTGACATGTATGAAGACCATTAAATATTCAGGGCAGTTTCTAATAGTTGTGTCCCTTAGTTATCATCATATAGTCACTGTGCAGAAGATGCTGCAAACCAAAGGATGTGTTATGTATATGTATAATAGTGTAATGTGAGCATCAACAATTCAGATGGAAAGATAGAGGGCGAGTCAGTCAGAGAGATAGTGTTGTGCTCTGCGATGGTGCGCTTTTGTCACCCAGCGAGAAAACCTGATCCCACCGCGAGAGAAAGAGAGAGACAAGCCCTCACCTGACACCTGCACACAAACCCCATCTGTCATCATCAGTAAGTGGCCAGAAATACACACTTGTGTCAAGACACAAACACACGCGCACACACACACACTTAAAGCACACTTAAACTTTAATGCCATGAAGCCAATTAACCTGCAGCAATTATGTTGTGAATTATTAAGCGTTTGTATGGATACACTATCTCTCACACACACACGGGCGAGGGTTCTCCCCGCGGGCGATTCTTCTTCCATTTGTTTATTTATTTATTCATTCATCTTTTCATGCAACGGTTCCTCCTCTCCCGTTGCCGGTGGGTGGGAGGACAATAGCGGTACGGATCAGACTCACCTGCAGAAGTCAGACGGCTCAGGTGCGTGTGAGGAGAATGTCAGGTGAAACCGGAGCGGCCCGCACAAATATTTCCCTCCCTTCTTTGTGCTGCTGTCAGGCTTTAACGCCTCTTATGCTTTTTAATAAGAGCGGGAGAATAATTTTACCTGCATTGTGTGAAGATGTTACAAAAGCGACCGCGGCAGTGACGCACAAATTAAAGCCATCAAGGACCTGAAAGAGAGCAGCTCCCTTAGCACAGACACATGAGAGGCTTTTATCTGTTTCTGCAGCATGTTTATGAAAAGCGGTGTGTGTGTGTATGTGTGTGATTGCAAAAAATTACCAAACAGGTTTCTTGAAGAGTCCTGTGTGAATTCACTTCAGACAACAGATTTGAAAAACAACAACAATAACTTGTATAAACAGATGTAAGAAGTGTGTGTGTTAAGTTGTGATGTTGGCAGGGGTGTGTGCGTTTGTGTGTGTGATGTTGGCAGGGATGTGTGTCCTGCAGCACTGAGGGCCAAACCCTGATCTATTGTCATGAGAGAGAGAGAGATGAGTGTAGGGTTGAGCTCTAAAGAACCTCTCTGTGACCCCTGCAGTTTAAAACGTTTTTAAAAACACAAAACTCTTCATACATGTGACTATTTACAGTCTAAAGAATTATTCATGAAGGACTCACACATATATTTTGTGGTCTTTACTCTTAAATAAAGATGCTACAAAAGGTTATTCACAGTGATACAATTAAAGAATGATTTTTGGTTATCTTAAGAACATTTAAGGGTACGGTTCTTAAAAGCACTATTTCTTTTTTTACCTTTTTATAGTTTCAAGAACTTCTTTCACCACAATGAACCTTCTGTAAAACATAAAGCTCTGTGGATGTTAAAGGTTTTTTTATGGAACCATTTAGCCAGAATCATAAAACACATTTATTGTTTATGTTTTAATGTTGAGGATTCTATAAAATGTTGTTCATCTTTACATGTCATTATGTGTTGTAAGCATGCAGGATACAGATGTAGTTAGAATGACAATATAGTCACAATAATTAATGTTTTTAGTGTGAAGAACATTTTGTCGTTATTGAGGTTATGAGCAGTGTTTAAAATATAAATGGTTATTGGTGTTTGGTCAGTTTGATCTTAAAACTTTATAATTGGACACTGATGATACACACATAACACTCTCTCTGTCAGATGCATAGATGATGATCATAGACAGGTGTTCATCAAAAAAGTCAGTTTTAAGCATATAAAGAAGCAAGTGTCCAAATAGGAGAAATGATTTCCTGATGATGAAGATGAAGATGATGATAAAGATGTGTCTTCTGTAGGACTTAAACAGAGCAGGGTCTTTCAGAGCTTTGATTGACAGGTGGCCCCTAAATGTTTCCGAGTGCTCTGCGGCTTTGAACTTGAGAGGTTACGTGATCACCTGTTTGGCGCACACACACACAAACTGCTCTCTGGCAGGGTCAGGTCAGAGGTCAAGGGTTGACATGGCAGAGGTGTGTGTTGTGTTAAGTGGGGGAGACAGCTCTCACCTGCAGCCAGGTGTTCTACACACGTGTGTGTGTGTGTGCGTGTGTTTGCGTGATAAAGGGATGAGTGGAGGAATGTTTGTAACTAGAAACCTTTAGTCATTTTAGACTAAATTAAAGTGCCCCATTTAATACGCATAAATACATAATAAAAGTGCAGGAGTTTGTCTAGATGTTGTGCAGGTAAATTCAGCTGTGTGTGTGCGTTCTTAATTCATTTAACATAAACAAAGCAAGTGTTAAATTTGCATTCAGCATTGCAATAATGCATTCAGTGGTAAGAAGGGGTCGTGAAAAGATCTGTGTGTTTCGTGTTGTGTGTGTCGGTGGCTCTTTAAGTTCTTCTGAACAGGAAGTAGTTAAACATTGTTAATTATCCAGAATTAGAGTCTGTGAGCAAGCGGCCGTCAGTCAGATAATATGACAGGTGTCATGACCTCAGGGTGACGGGTCACCATTACAAAATCTCATACATTCACATAAATACAACGCTTTTGTTGGGGAGTAACTCACTTTAATTATTACTGAGCTTTCTGGACAGCTTAATTCTGATTGGTCAGTTGCATCAATCATACATTTAAATATGTTTTCAATAGTTTATTATAAAGTGTGTGTGTTGTGTTGCTGTGCATGTACAGTATATTATACAGTATATTGATGTCTATGCAGACAAATTCCCTTTTGAGGACAGTAAAGTTCAGTAAGTTGGATGTTGAAGTAAACAGATGTTTAATTCAGAATAACTCTTGTGCAGGAGTGTGTGATGTTGTAGAACTGGCAGATGCTGAGGTCAGAGGTCATGACCTGCCTTTGTTCAGTCTTTGCTGGCGGCTTGTTAAACATGATTACATAAATGAGCCGATCATAAACACTGTTTATGAAGAAACACCTGGTACACACACATGCACACACACAGCTGTGTGAAGGCTTTAATGCACAGGACTTTGAACATCTGCACAGCGGCTGTTTGCCGTCTGACAGCTAAAGACTGTGACACTCTTAATATAAAGTTGTCACCCTAATCCCCTCAAACATCACTAATCCTCAATTATCATTTTCCCTTCACTGTTTCTAGATTTACTCGAGTGATGTGTGTCGAGAGAGAGAGAGAGAGAGAGAGAGAGAGAGAGAGAGAGAGAGAGAGAGAGAGAGAGAGAGAGAGAGAGAGAGAGAGAGAGAGAGAGAGAGAGAGAGAGAGAGAGAGAGAGAGAGAGAGAGAGAGAGAGAGAGAGAGAGAGAGAGAGAGAGAGATTTGTATTTGGACCAATATGGTATAAGTAAGTGTCAGAAAACGCACAAATAAACATCACCACAGTGACACGACACACTACAGTCAAACAAGTGTGTGTGTGTGTGTGTCTTTCATAGTGTCTAAGCGATTTAGAACAGAGGCACAAACAGTTTGTAAATGCGTGTCTCTTTTCAAACTTTTTTCACACTTCTGCATTTTATCACACAAACCTCTAACCAAAACAAACACACTGTGCAGTGGGCGGAGCTTCAGCTGCACACATTCAGTGCCTGACCAATGATGTCATTATTTCCCTATGAGAAACTCTAAAAACAGTAGTAGTTTAATTTTTTATCATTTTCATTTTAAGACTTACTTCTCTTTAGTACCAGATCACATTCTAATAATAATAATCCTGGATTATGTTGCTAATAAAATGGTTTAAAATTGGTCTTTTTTTTATGTAGAAGTGAAACTGAATCTTTCATATGGTGAATATTATTGCACATAAAACACACACACACAGAGACGGTTTTGAGCCAATGTGAGCGCGGCTCTAATAAAGGTTCCGGGAAATGGGACCAGTGGAATGTTGACCACATGTTTAAAAATAAAAGTACCCAAACGGCAGGAGACAAAATCTACCCCAGGCACTACACTCCTCAACTCGCACACTACACTATACACTACATTACACTATAGTGTACTTAAGTATTAGTATGTTCTTTACCTCACTGCACTTCTCAGTTTCATCTCTGTGTGACCTGCTCAAACTCTCTCACAGACGTTTTATGGAGGTTTCTCATTCATACACAAATGAGAGACAGATTAATAGAGATTGTGTAGCACAGTTCTGATCTGTTCTGGATTTTAGTTGCAGAATCTCGTACAGTATTTTGTTTCAGAGCACATTACGAGACATTGAGATTGAGCAGACACCCAACACTTTTGCACAGAATGAATGAACGATTAGCAGGATTCTCCATTTAATCTCACTGCTGGAGGAAACCATTTAAAAAGTTACAAAGATGTCATGTTTATTTGCTGCAGTCATTTCTGCTCATGTGTCTCATTCTTTGATCTCTCTCTCTCTCTCTCTCTCTCTCTCTCTCTCTCTCTCTCTCTCTCTCTCTCTCTCTCTCTCTCTCTCTCTCTCTCTCTCTCTCTCTCTCTCTCTCTCTCTCTCTCTCTCTCTCTCTCTCCCCCTCTCTCTCTCTTCTCTGTGGCCGCAGTGAAGGTATAACTCTGCCTGTGTTGTTTACCCAACCAAAGTGCTCTGTAATTTATTTAAAATAATCTATTTTAACTAATAAAGAGTTCATTCAGGCAGCACACGACTGCAGGCACATTTTAAATACATCTTTAAGAGTGGAGCTGGCTCACGCTCTCAACACACACTCACACATACACATGAGGTCTGGATATTTTTGCCAGTCAGATTACTCTGGGCTGCAGCTAAAGAGTATTTTCTTATGAGGCGTTCAGAGTTAAAGTGTCTCTGTGTGATTTAAGTGGATCCGGTCAGTTCTGATGTCCACATGTGTGTTAGTTGGAGGTTGTGGCAGATTTTCAAATGAAACCAGGAGATCAGCAGTCACAGAGCAGAAGATGAAGTCAGTAGATATTAGCTGAATCATCATCATCATCATCCATCAAGTTCTGTGGATGTTTTGTTTGATGTTATCTGTTTGTTTACTATATTGACATGTTAAATTAACGATTAGAGTAATAAATATTACTGATATTAAGATATCAGAAACACTATTGTAATGATTGATGATTTCATGAACTAATTGTGAATCGTGTCTTATGTGTGTTTTGTTAGTAGACGCATAAAAACTAACAAAAGTTCTTGACATGGCGCTATATTTGAACTTGATGGATTTGCTTTTAACATTTTGTGTATCTTATAAGAAGATAACATGATGACATTTTTATATAAAATAATTCATGCTCCGCAGAAGAAATAAAGTCAGATACAGTTGTGATGACATGAGTAATTTATAAGAGAATTTTCATTTTTGGGTGAACTACTACTTTAACGCGACCATTTCAGACCCTCAATATATAAACGTCATGACACACGTCTGTGTTATTATCAGGGTAATTACACTGAGCAGATGGAAATTGCATAAATCATTCTGTCAGAGAAATAATGATTATTTTTAGCGTAACCGCTGCAAAGTTCATATAGCGCAAAATAAACAGCAGAAAGAGACGACTGGATTTATTCCCAGCTGTTCATGAACGCTTTTCCCAGACATGTTGACCGGCACTCAGCCTCTAAAGTGACGTTCAGTGTTTCTCCATCAACGTCAAAAACTTAATGACTGACAGCTCACTATACCTTAGTCTGAATGAGATGAAACATTATATGTCAAAGCTTCAGCAGAGGGGAAGTATATCAGAGAATAATGAAGAATAATCTAATAATGTGACATTAATGATAACCTACGTTTCCGTCACAGACACTTTAATCACTGTAACTTACTTTAGATTTCTTTAAATCATTCAGATGTGTGTGTGTGTGTGTGTGTGTGTGTGAGAGAGAGAGATCCAAACCTCCCTTTAGAAACGTCCTCATTTGTAAAAACACTATAAAAATATAGTAAATAGTAGTTGTTTTCAAAATGATAAAAATGGGGTTAGGGTTCAAGTGTGAGTTAGGGTTGGTATATAGTATTAATATAAATGTTTGTAAGACAGATAGAAAGGATGTTGTTAAGATGAGTTTGGTGTAAAATATTCGGCGGAGTCGTGACCTCAGGTATGTCACAGCGATGTGGGCCACCCAGCATGCTTTGCTGCATGTGATGTCAACAGCTCAGCAGGAGGAGGTGTTTAACAGCGCTGATACTCACCAGCTATCAAAGCAACACACACACAATAAACCTCATCCTGATGGGCCAGAAAACAAGTGAAAGTAGCTGCTGGATTCACACATTAAACATCCTCCTCTAATATTACATTTCACTTTGACATTTTTATATCCAATAAAATTGTAGCCGTCACACATCAAGTTCATTCACACACACGTCAGGGCAGGAATAATGCAGCTCACTGTGCATGTAAGTGTCTGTGGAGAATTTCTGCTATTTAGTTAATAAATAGTTCACATTTTGTCACATGCAGGGGGTGTTAAAAATGAGCTTAGCTGCAGTCAGTAGCAATAGCAGGTTTGATTTTTATTAAAAGTAAGATTAATGTTCACAAATCTCCAATATGCATTGATAAAAATGTTTGGCTCATCAACTACTATTATGATGTTGTGTGTGCGCGTGTGTGTGTGTGTGTGGAGCGTGTCGTGCAGTAACAGTGTGTGTGATGTTTGCATTGGGATCTAGTTTCCTTTAAGTGGGTAATATGTGTGATCACACACCAGGGACAGAAACTGTGTGTGTGCGTGTGTGTGTATTCTTGCTATTGTCTTCTCTACCTCTTTCTTTATATTACACGTGTTACTTTAATAATAAGATTGTATATTACAAAATGTGGTTATGCTAGTGTTTTCTCTTTTCACCACGTTCATTGATAACGTCAGTATTATGTAACTTTTTATGTAAATATTGATTATTATATTATATTACATTTAATGAAAAACTTAAAGGAATCTATTATGGACGGTGAATCAGGCCAGCGTTTGAGTTTGTAATGTAATGTGAATATTTCCATCTAAACCTCCTGATCTCTCTATCTGTTCACACACACGCTGGCCTTCTGGTCGCCATCTGTGGATAATTACTGCCCTGTCTCTAGTGAGTGTGTGATATTTAATATTTCCTCAGCACTTGAACAAATAAGCTGGAATAACTGTGAGGAGCCCACCGTGTGTGTGTGTGTGTGTGTGTGTGTGTGTCAGCCTGACACTCGCTCACTGACAACTTTCCATCCTGCTGTACTGAATCCTCAAACCACACACACACAGAAATACAGATATAAAGATAAATGTCTTTATTTGTCATATACCCCAGACATGTTGTTAACAGATTTCATCTTTGTACTGAATGCAGAATACTCTTGATCTTCTGATCGTGTGTGTGTGTGTGTCGTGTTTGTGTGTGAGCTTTCTCGCGTGGCCGTCTGTGACCTTTTGGACACATACACACACACACACACTCATACACTCCCGCTGTGATTCTTTTGCCATATGCGAGTGTCTCTCTATGAGGCTGATAGCTGCGGTACGGCTTATTTAGCTCTCAGTGGCGAAGCTCCTCGCACACTGACAGGGTCAAAGGTCACACTGCAGGTTGCCAAGACCACCATGGTGTGACAAATGAAGAGAGCAACCCACACACACATTCCCTGACATCAGTCTACTATAGAACAAAATGGAATTCATCTGTCAATCATTCTGTTTCTCATCACTTTCGTTGCTGCAGCTTCACCTGCCTCAGTGACATCACACGTGACGTCACAGCTCACCTTAGTCAGCGACATCACGCATGACATCACAGCTCACCTGCCTTATAGACATCACGCCTGTCTTTACAGTTTACCTGCCTCAGTGACATTATGCATGACATGCATGCATCACACATGACAATGACATCAAACTCCAGTCCTGTGCCTTTACACATTCTGTTGAATAGTAGTTTATTGTGATCACATGAACATTTCTGTTACTCTACAAAACAATGAGACAGAGAATAGTTGATTATCTGATTATTAATAACATTTTACAACCACATAACATCACCTTGGTACCTGTAGTAGTGCTGTGAAAGTCATCTAAAAGTGTGAGATTTGTGTCAAATCTCTGTGATAAAGATGGTAAGATAATTCTGCAGCTCTGCAGTGTTTGACCGGTCAGACTCTATGTGTTATTAAAGGCTTGTTACTGAGCCTGTCATGAAACTGAACGGCCCTCCTGAGACATCGCTAGATTTTACGATAATGAACGCTGTGTGTGTTTCAATGTAACTCTGTTCATTAAGCTCTTAATAAGTGCCGTATATCACACTCATATTTAATGGAACACTTTTAATATATTTACTTTGAGATGTTTATTTGATATGTGTTTGAGTTGGGCAGGAACTCAAGTCCCACCAGCGCTGTGTGTGTGTGTCAGAGTTAAACCAGCACTGCCGCTTTTTGCCAATCAAAACTAAAATGGCGACTTCTCCACAGTCGAGCAATCACTCTACAAACACACAACACCACTCACACAAATGAACACAGACACACACGCTTCACTGTCTCTTTAAAGTGTGCACAAGATTCATCACAACACATCAATATGAGATTTATAGTGTTATAAAAAGTGTTTGGTCCAGTTTCTGCAAAACATCACTACACACACACACTCACATGCACACATTAAACTGCACGCGCACACAGAGCCTCATTCATCACCTGCTGCACTGGAAATCTCTCTCTCTCTCTTTCAGTCTCTCTCTCTCTCTCTCTCTCTCTCTCTCTCTCTTTCAGTCTTTCTCTCTTTCAGTCTCTCTCTCTCTCTCTCTCTCTCTCTCTCTCTCTCTCTCTCTCTCTCTCTCAACTCAATTTCAATTTCTCAACATGACAAAATTGTACAATTGTATTGCCAAAGCAATTGCAGCTGGGCTGCATACAAATAGTGCAAATTATGTACAAAGAAAAAGTTAAAATAAAAGTTAAAAAAATGATAAAAAAATAAAAGTACATTTATCTATAGAATTAAATAGAATAAAAAATTTAAAGAATAAAAGCAAAATATACATTCAAGTAAAAGAATACAGTGACAGTAATATAAGAGCAGTGTGATATAAAATGAGCATCAATTTATCTCTGAAACATCAGATCAGGACAGATGAAGTATTTTTCTTCTCAGACGGAACACTCAGTCCTCATCTCTCTCTCTCTCTCTCTCTCTCTCTCTCTCTCTCCTCTCTCTCTCTCTCTCTCCTCTCTCTCTCTCTCTCTCTCTCTCTCTCTCTCTCTCTCTCTCTCTCTCTCTCTCTCTCTCTCTCTCTCTCTCTCTCTCTCTCTCTCTCTCTCAGTCTCTCTCTCTCTCTCTCTCTCTCTCTCTCTCTCTCTCTCTCTCTCTCTCTCTCTCTCTCTCTCTCTCTCTCTCTCTCTCTTTCTTTCTCATTATAGAATCTCTTTTTATTCATTGATTTGCAAGCATGCAACATCTCTGCTGGTGTTCTCACAGGTGTCCTGCAGACAAAATGTTAAATGCTTTCTGATTTGTAAGTCGGATTAAATAAAAGTGTCTGCTAAATGAAGCCGCAGGTGCCGTTCAGCACATTAACTACAGAGATAATCACAATAACAGATTCACAGTACTGATGTCTTCATTCTCAACAGAGTACAGTGTCAATTGTTTTATCATTTCAAATCAATTCTTCAAACCTCGAAAAATCAAGCCATATCTAAACCTGTTATTAAAACTGCCTCTAACTGATAAGTGATCATTAAATGAGTGAAACACTAGTGCTCTTTTATCCACGACTCAGATTTACATTACAGTAATGGGACTGTGTGTGTGTTTTCTGTGAATGAGGTTGACATCATGATAAACATTGCCAATATTTTTAGCCTGATAAACAGTCAAAGTGCAGCAAATATTTTTATAAGGATCAGCCGAGCCACGAGCTGAAACTCCCTTCAGTAATTCATACACAAATAAAGTAAAACTTCTGCTTCCCTGTGGAAACCACTGCAGCAGTTCAGACTTTAATGTCTTTACCGGAACCCAGCGGCACCACAATCAGGATATTAGCAAGACAAACAGTAAGAGCTGCCACTCACAGTTCAGCTGAAAAACACTTAACAACAGATTCACAACCTCATGAGAAACACATCAGAGATACTCTGACCCCTGCTGGTCAAATCTTTCTATTTGTAGATCAAACTGTAATTACAAAGATTCATTTCATGTTTATAAATCTATTTGATGTGTAGTGTTACACATTTGGAATATATTAGTTATACAAAATAATTCAGAGCCAAACTAAAATTTGTATTTGATATAAAGCATGTTCTGTCTTGTGTTGGAATAGAATAAAATGTGATATTTATGAATATAAAGCTATCTGTGACGCAGATAAAGAGATGAGGTTTGAGCACTGCAGGTCAGATACAGTGTTCTGGATGTTTATCCTTTACTGTAAATGAACTTGACCTTTGACTTACAAACATGTGACTTGAATTATCATGTTGTTGATTTGTTTTAGACACACTTCCAGCATTTTTGCTCTAAATATAAAATCTTGTTTCGAGGCATTTATAGTTTGTATGTTGTATGTGGAGAGTAACACGCTTTGTTTCTTATTATTGTTAGTTTTGTGTGTAAGGCTGAAAGTATATCTCATGAAAAACAAATATCACAGAGATCTCTTAAATATCTCAGTTATTTCTCCTAGACATCAATGTTTTCTCATTTCTCATCAGATTTACTCAAATCCAAATTATTTTACCTATACAATCTACATACATTTTACACCTCCATACTTGTGTGTGTGAGAGTGTGTGTTAGGGTTTGAGATGTAATTACAGCTGTCAATCATCAGTGTTTCCTCAAATCAGAGTGTATTAGCGCTTAACGTCACGCTCACAGACGGACACACTGAACGTGTGTAACGTGTGCTGTTGTTTCAGCTGTGACGGATCAACGTCACTCTTCATTAGCTGTAACATCAGGATAGAAACAGATGATTTATTACCACAGCAACAGTGTTTCTCAAGAGGTGAGGGAGATGATGTCATTGTGACATCATGAGTCAGGTGACCTGTAGATCTCAGCTTGATAGATAATGTTAAAGCTTATATTTATCTTAGTCTTACTCATGAAAGTGTGTTATTAGAGTATTGGAGTGTTTTCGCATAGATGTGCAACATCATCAACACAAGGTTTAATAGAAAAAACATCACAATATGGGGTGGTAAAAACTGAAGTTGTTGTAAAATATATGATGCATCAAAGAGCACTTTTGGAATCTCTCTCTCTCTCTCTCTCTCTCTCTCTCTCTCTCTCTCTCTCTCTCTATGATTACAGCTCCCTCTAGTGTCATTTAGTGGTGTTTGTATCTGATGTATCAGGTCACTCAGAGGGTAAGACCTGTGCTGCCACATACTCTCTCACACACTTATGGAAGAAGCTGGATGTGTCGTGTGTGTGTGTGTGTGTGTGTGTGTGTGTGTGTAGACTGAGATCTGGTTGAGCAGAGACTAAACAATCGCTGCAGGGAATGTCATTGTTTTGAGGATGAACGTCAGTGAGCCAAGAGTCCAGCTATACACACACACAGACACTGCTAGTTCTGTTTTTTAAACACATTCTTTCTCTCTCTCTGTCTGTCAATCACACAGTGGGATGAAGTCTGCTGTTTTGATATTGTCTGTCACTCTGAACAATATTTGAATCCTATTAATCATTAGCATGAAATGAAAACAGCTCTTATTGATCAGAAGAACCACAAACCAGATCTCATTAGTATCTCAGATCAAGCACTGTGGAGATGTTCACTGAGGTCTCCAGCTTGTCAGATGTTTCTCCAGTAATCTCACATGTGCCACACAATCGCAAAGATTTGTCAAGATAAATAAGTGTCAAAAATCTCAATATAAACTCAAACGTTTTATATCAATTAAGCTGTGTTTTTGTAATTGTATCAAATGTTGACATCTGAGACAAAAGCTCTCTCTCTCTTTCTCTCTCTCTAAATTATATTATGTCAGTGGCTTAATTTATCTGGATCAGATTTTCTGGTGGATGGTATTCTCTGAGCGAGAGCAAGCTAAAGGAATTCTCATACGATACTCCCACATGCATAAGATGTATTTTATGTTTGACCTCTGACCCCTGACCCAGTGATAGTCGGTCAGTTCCCAGAGCCTCACTCACAGGTCACTGCGTCAGCGTAGTACAGCTGACATCACACACACTTCTGGGAAAAACCTTCAAGTCACAGAAACTGAAACTGAGCTTATAAAATATACTTTGTGAACATATTGCCTTTGTGACAACAAGAATACAGGTATATTATTATTATTTATCATAAGCCATTATTTCTCCATTAGTTGTTGGTTATATTTTAAACATAGACAGTTGTTGCATTGTTTAACTGAATAACAGCCGCTTTAAATGTAGTTCATATCTATTTAACAGTGATGGTTTTAAGATCTTCAGTCGCAGGATTTTCTGTAGAAAGACTCGTTTTAATTTTACCAGCGGTTGAGTTTTCAGTAAGTCTGATACCTGTCTGCACAGATCTCACAGAGACAGAGGTTTATTTATAAAGCAGGCAGCCTGATGCTTTTCTCTGAGCCGAAACTCTGACTGCAGCTGCTGTGACGCTCAAAGCCATAATACCTCATCCATGAAGAGAGGAGAGACTCGCCACCCACTGAATATACCACACACATTCATATCATATACACATCATAGATATATAGAGCTATGTAATGACCATATCCTGGGATCCACAGTCCAAAATGTTACGACATTTCGTTTCATGTCTTTGAGCCGAGACATGTTTGATGTTTGTTTCCCATCCACATAAAACACAAGTGCTTTAATAACAAGACATGTGATACATTATCAATTCACAATCATCATGAAAACATATTCATTTGCAATATACATGCACACTGAGAAGGTGACGTGTACTTGTGTTGTAGAATGCGACAGAATTTGACATCATGCTAAAAAGAAGCGTGTGTGCACACATGTTACGATGCAGACAGTATGTGTGGATGAAGATATCTAAATGAACAGGCTGTTCAGTGAGGTCAGACAGACAGAAGTTGATAAACGCGGAGTAATGATGAGATCCATATGTGTTCATCACTTAGCCCACACACACAAACGCAGTAATAAAGTCATACAGACTCTCGGCACAATGAAGGGGAATCATAAAGCTCAATGTAGCGTGTCCGTGGAGCTCTCTCGCTAACGGCCCCGGGGCAGCAAAACAAACTCTCTGTCACACACTTGAATAGAAACACTGTTACTCTCACAGGGCACACACACACAAGAATCTCCATGTAGTGTGTAAAGCATCACTGGAGTGTGTGTGTGTGTGTGTGTGTGTGTGTGCTGCGGGTGGGTTACTCTGACACACATTACCTCACCCACTCTTCCAGGAGCGAATATGACCCTACAGCACAGGAATGACTGCAGCGCTGATCTCTGCTCAGAGTGAAACATCCTGCTGATGGATTTAAACTCTGTCAGATTGTGTGTGGTCGTCTCAGAAGAGAGAGAGAGAGAGAGAGAGAGAGAGATTGGTTTGGGAGTATGTTAGGGAGTTTCCTTCAGCTGTGCCTGGTGTGCCAGTAAACCTAATGTGTTCATTTTAGTTCACTTTATTAGGTTGCTTAGTATAACTCTCATTATAGTGTCATTGTGTGATTAAACAAAACATGATTGAAATGTGCTGTATTACAGGACAAAACAAAACGCCATGATCACATGATGCTGTGACCTTTGCACTGTAGCTGTGAGGGTTCAGGGTGAAAAGTAAAAAGAAATTGTATTTGGGTAAAGATTAGCACACAAATCTAATACTGTAAAGACTTTTTGGCTTGTTTTATTGTACACTTTTATTTGAACTTCAATGTGAACTTCAATGTAATTTGATAATAATTAAACGATTTAAGACACGAAGTAATAAACAGATCTGTGGATGTCACAGTATTTTGTCGCTGTTATAATATTGTGTATTAATGCACCAGCAGATGGCAGTAGCTCTTCTCGTGACTGATAAATGCCAGTGCGCAGGCGCGTTACCTTAGGAAGTGACTTCAAACATTTTTGCCAGATTCAAGAACGATAATGTCTTTTATTTTTATTAATTATTTGTAATTTTCGCATATTTAAAGCATAATAATAGTAAAAATATTCAATCTTATTTAATTTTCTCAATAGTCTTTAAAGAATTTGAGAATTATATTTGTGGATGTATGGGTTTTTTTCTTGCTTGCGTGGCACTCAAATGTGTTTTATGTATTTTATAAAAAGCAGATGTTTAAGTTTGTGATGTTGGTTTGAGAGACACAAGTTTGAGCTGTAAGTGTTTAGTTTGAGCAGCAGAGGGCGCCACAGTCTGAAAAACTCAATTCTACTGTCACAATCGCTGCTTTCATGTCATAAAATAAATGATTATTAATAACTAAAACTTTTTAAATATTAATAATTTCCAAAACACTCTTAAGAATTTTGCATTACCAAAAACTTTTACAATAAACACATATTAGTATAGAAAGTAGAGACATAAGTGGAAGGAAAACACAAAAAATTACAAAATAAATACAATGTATGGTATTATTAAAAATAAGAAGTGTATTGGTAATACTAACCAATACCAACTAAATTATTATTAGTATTATCAGTATTATCAGTTTCTAAATAGAAAGTTGAGTGAACTAAAAACTACATCAAATTTAAACTATTTCAGGAAGGAAATACCTTCCTGAGGAAATACTCGTTTTATCTGGTGGTTTGTATTCACCTGAATGCTTTATGAGAATATATCAAGATAGTCTACTAAAACATATCTGTCTGGTTTAATATACCTGTCATGACATTCCAGCTTATGGAAACGTGCCATATGCGGGTTTGCCTGAGTGTGCAGGTGCAGATTCTGCCACAGTTACATTATATGAACAATGTGTGCAAAGATGTATTATATAATAAATAAAGCACAGTTGTAGTTTGTACAGCATCTCTACACATGTTGAAATACAATATACAATAAATTTTTGTAGTATTCTGTATATACTGTATATCAACAGAGAACATGAGTCTGTCACTGGTTAATGAGCATCATTAGTAGGGTTGAATGAAAGGGTTAATGTAGGTCTTTGAGTTTAGTGTGTGAGAGTGAAATAAACGTGCCAGTGGAGTCCACCCGGCGCCTGTGTGTGTGTAAGAGAGATGGGTGTGTTTCCTGTTTGAGTGTGTGCTGTGATGAACGAGTGAATAGAAGCTGCCGTGAGAGAGATAAGCAGAGAAATGTTAACAGTGATTAACCTTTATGTGTCTTTACTTCCTTAAACTGTTTCTGTTTAACACTGCACATTTTGTGTAGATTTATGACTGACAAATGAGTGTATGAGGAAAGGAGAGAGAGAGAGAGAGAGTTGGAAGTGGGGTTGGAAGCTTAAAATGTCATCTTTGTTAACTTTCTGTTCAGAAAAGCACAATCACACCAATATTTTCTCTCACACACACAATTCGGAGTGTCTAATCTAACGAATCATCTGTCTTTCAGTCTCTGGATGTTCAGTTATATCAGTATTTGATGACATGATGAACACTTCTAAACAATGTGTGTGTGAGAGATGGTGTTAGTGTATATGAGTGTGTATGAGGTGGAGTGTGTGTGTTTCTGTGTGTGAGTGTTTGATGCTTTGCAGAAATGTTACACACTCATGCAAATGTCTTTTTTTAATCATCTCACAGGTCTATAAACACACTTATTATGTTTTACACTGTTAGGGCACTGTACAAAAAAATATCTAGAACCAGATGCTGAAATTTTGGAAAGAAATGCATGCAAAAACACACACACACATGGGTCGTTTAATCCAGTTAATGGCGGTATGATGTCAGATGTTTGGTTTGTCTAATATAATTTAATAAAGGAAAACTGTCAGATGTGATTTATACTAAAAAGTGACCTGAAAAAAGCCATCTGCTCTCTCTCTCTCTCTCTCTCTCTCTCTCTCTCTCTCTCTCTCTCTCTCTCTCTCTCTCTCTCTCTCTCTCTCTCTCTCTCTCTCTCTCTCTCTCTCTCTCTCTCTCTCTCTCTCTCTCTCTCTCTCTCTCTCTCTCTCTCTCTCTCTCTCTCTCTCTCTCTCTCTCTCTCTCGCAGTTTTGTTTGTGTCTGTGTGTGTGTGTGTGTGTCCACTAGGTCATTCCATCATTCATGCAACATTTGTTGCTAAATTGTACAGTCTCAGGCCTCATTCGACCCTATGTTCAATATAAAGGGCGTGTTGTGAGTCTCACAGGAAGCGTGTGGTTTAACCCGACTGTCTGATTACACTTCATATCACCTGTGTGTGTGTGTGACACTTACTGTTCTGTTAACTTCAAAACCTTTGAAGGTCCTTGATGACTGACACACACACACTGAGATCACAACACACTCGCACACAGACTTGCAGCGCTGATTCTCTCCAGACTGTTATTAAGTGATCTGCAGCAGAAAGAACCACCCTGACTGATCTCAGATCTGCATGACATCAACTGTGTTGTGCGTACAGGGTGTGAACACTGGAAACACTGGAACCAGCAGCAGAAGAGTGTTCAGATTCTGTGTGTTTGAAATGTTGTCGTCATGACGATCAGCACATGTTTAATGCACATCAACACAGTTTGCACTGGAAAATATGTCAAAGCACTAGTGCACAAGAAGTACAAGAGCTTTTTAGTATTAAATATTACACACTTATTGTACAGTTGTGGCATATAACAGAAAGCTGTGAATGTTGCCTTGTTTTTCTTACTAGTGGAACAAATTATATGTGCAGTTTAGGTTGTTGAGGCTGGCGAAATGACCCGTCTGATGAGGTTAAACTGAGGTTGACCAATGAAGAAAGGTGAAATACAGTCAGACTCACAGCAGATGAAATGCACGTAAGAGTTTAGAACATGAATCTCTGTTGAGTTGAATCTTAAAGAACGTCAGGTATGTGTCTGTCATTCCCTCTAATTATTCTTGGGTTGTTAAAGTTTACCTGTCTATTCCTGAACCATTAACATTTACGACACCTCTGCAATTTTTAACGCTCAGATTAAAAGCGAGGAGCACTCAGGTGCTAAAACCTCCTGATGTGTAATGCATTCTCCACATGACTGCGGCTGGGTGATTTATCGAGCCGTTTTAACAGCATTGTGCCGCACGAGACCCGTGGGCTCCATTATAAAGAATGATTGAAAGAGCAGAAAAATATCAAGGATTGACCCCAGTGAGTACAGGTGCGGTATGTAAGCATGTGCTGTTTACTGAAAAATGTGAACATGTTCTCTTTTATTGTAAATTTTAACTCCATCTTGTTGACTTCAGAGTAAGGTCATTCTGCACACTTTTTTCAGATCATCTTTTATCATTTTGTCCTCTAGACAATACTATCGGTCTTGTCTCAACACGCAGCAGGTATTCCACTAATGTGCCGTGTCCCTGTACACATAAAATACAGTTCACCTTTCACAGATAAACCCACAGGTGCTGTTCATGTGTCTGTCTGTGAGTTTCTGAGATTTCAGCTCATCCGCTCCACCCTGACACAGTTCAGATCCGTCAATCATGTGAATGTGTGTGTCCGCTTCTTATTTCTACTGTATATATGGTTGTTTTTCTTGGACAGCTGAATCTCGGGAAGTGTTTCTTCCTGCGTCTGTGTTCAGTACAATGAGTTTTCCATGTTTTAAGAGGTGGAGTAAATATTGATGGAGTGAGAGAGATTTGGCACATTAGATGTAATAAATGTCAGAGAGAAACAGTGTTTGTTTACACTGCAGGCAATTCTCCAGGAGCTTTAGACACGTTTGGTGAGATCACAGAAGATTGTTAGTGTTTATGTATCATGTGAAAACATTGGCCAAGTCTATGCAAATGTCAACCTTACCGTAAAGTTTTTCTTCATTTGTTGGGTATTATTGCTTCTGGTTTGTGTATTTCAATTCACAGAAATCCTACAAAGTATGTTGCCTCTCAGAAATGTGTGTTCTTATTTGTCACATTCATAACACATGTATGTTTTCATTTTTTTAAATGGATAACTCGTGTATAGACTGATATTTTTCTGATGTCTGGACTCTTTCAACAGGACTTTAGTAAAATATAAACAGATGACTTAATATATTGATAATAAATATATTCTGTGAGAAATTATACTTCAAGTTTTTACCGAAAATGTCTGTATCGCTGGAATTGCACTAACCATTTAAATCATTATTTGTATGTATTTAATATTTTGGTAATTGTATTGAAGAGAGACTGTGCTGGTGTTCAGATCTTGCTGTTATAATGCTGTGATGTCGCCTGGCGTTAATATTGTGATGTGGCTGGTTGTTAGGTATATAGAAGGTTTTATCGGACCCGCGCCAGGCCTGAAGTTAACTTCCAGTCTTGGTCTGTGTATTGGTCTGGCTTGTGGCTAGTAATATGGCACTGACTACATGAGTAGACTGAAGTTAGGCTTGTGGGATGTGACCTGTCCTCTGGAACAAGAGGGACGCTTGTTATTGATTCTTTGTAGAGGTTTACCGCAAGGTAGTATCATTTGTTTTAGTTGTTGCCGTTGAAACCATCTTGCAAGAATGATGTTGTTAATCTCTATACCAAAATATGGTGAAACAAGTATGTTAGCCCGTTTAACGTCACAGTCTGTTAAAGTGAACCAGTTGATCTGTGACAGTAAACATCTGGTTTAATGGCATCTAATGAATCACTCGTGAATCATTCATGAATCAGTCTTTTTCTGACTTTTACTGTTGCTGCTCTCTCTCACACACACACACACACACACACACACACACACACACACACACACACACACACACACACAAACAAACAATAAAGAATTAACAATGAAACAGTTCTTATCTTAGAAAACCCACCAATAAAATTGTTCAAGCAGTGGGAGGGGTAGCTATGTCGTCACACTAGGAGGCGGGTTTGGAAGGTGACGTAAGAGCGGGGCGCGGCAGGCTTTATTTATGAGGCTCGCGCAGGACACTCGGAGCTGAGCGCACGTGAGCGTGTGCGTAGAAAATTTCACTGATCGGACACATCCGTGTGTGTTTTTGTTGTTGACCAGTGGTCAGATATGTGTGTGTTGTTGATCGTTAGTCAGATATGTGTGTGTCAGGAGGAAGTTTATCTCGTTCTGGAGTCTGATTAGCAGGTGAGATCGATCATTCCACGCGCATGCTTTCATTATAATGGTTTAACATCAGACAAAGAGACGCAGGTGACTGTTCAAATGTCACGAGATGGTAATGTAATAATAGTAAATAATCCGTCACCGAATTATTGTTTATTGTATTGGATCGCAATAATGCATTTCTTACAGTTTGTGAAGTTAAAACTCAAAAACATGTGGGTTTCTGGAGTTCATAAGCTGAATTTTAAGTTTTGATGACACACGTGATCATCTGTGTTTGTGTATATTTACAGTGTTTGTGTGTGTTTGCTGTCAGGTTGTTCTGATGGCTGCTGTCATTTTCGTGCTGCTGTATTTCTTCATTTATTCTCCCGTCGTCAGCCCGCGGGTCACCGGCACGCGCCGGCTGCCCGACATCATCATCATCGGTGTGAGGAAGGGCGGGACGCGCGCGCTGATCGAGATGTTAAATCTGCACGAATCTGTCGTTACCGCACGAAACGAAGTGCACTTCTTCGACTGGGATAGTCACTACCGGCGCGGGCCGGACTGGTACCGGTCACAGATGCCAAACGCCCGGCCGGGTCAGCTGACGGTGGAGAAGACACCCGCCTACTTCACCTCCGCCAAAGTGCCCGAACGCGTCCTGCACGTGAACCCGGACGTCAAACTGCTGCTGATCGTGCGGGACCCGACGACGCGCCTGCTGTCCGACTACACGCAGGTCTTCTACAACCGCCTGGAGAAACGCAAACGCCCGCAGCCGCTCGAGACTCTGCTCATGCGCAACGGAGAGCTGAACACGAGCTACAAACCTCTGAACCGCAGCCTGTACAACGAGCATCTGGAGCGTTGGCTCACCGTGTTCTCCAAAGACAGCATCCATCTGGTGGACGGCGACGCGCTTATCCAACACCCGCTACGGGAGATGAAGAAGGTGGAGAAGTTCCTCCAGCTCGAGCCGCAGATCAACGCATCAAACTTTTACTTCAACGCGACGCGCGGGTTTTACTGTCTGCGCGCCCGCGGACGAGATCGATGCTTGCACGGGTCGAAGGGGCGCAAACACCCGCCGGTGGCTCCGGAGATCCTACAGAAACTCTACGAGTATTTCCGTGAACCCAACCGGAGATTCTTTGAGTTGGTGGGACGGACGTTTGACTGGAAGTGAGAAAAACCCCAGTGTGAATAAATAAACGGTGCTGAAGGGAATTTACGCACGAAAATAACTGGAAAGTATAAAAGATTTTGAATGTGCAAGTCAATAATAAATAAGATTTGCAAAGCGTTTTACTTTGAAGTGTAAAAGATTTTTAAATGTTACAGATTTGCAATAAGAAGAAATGTAGAATGATTCATCAATTTTACAATATTGATTGAAAAAATATCTTCTGATGACAAACTTTTATTTTCTTCAGTAACCCTAAGTTTGCAAATAAGTTGAATTCTAGTAACTAAAACATATACACTTGCTGCTTTTAAGAACCTCAGACTGAAAGTTTTTTTGGGGAGACTAAAAATGGTTATTCTATGGCATCATTAAAGAACCAGCTAAGAAGCAGCTTTATTTTCAAGTGTGTATGTGAATTATACAGATATTGTGACATTGTGAATGGATGCTTTAAACTAGTACATGAATTTTGTTTTACTGCTATACACACTCATAAAAATAAAGGTGCTTCATGATGCTGCAGAGGAACCATGTTTGTGGTCAATGATTCTATAAAGAACCTTTAACATCCAGAGAACCTTGAACTGATTCACAAAAGGTTTATTTCTAGTAAAAGGTTCTTTAGACTTTAAAAGGTAAGATATGATGCTTTTGAGAACCTCTGTTTAAAGGTTTCTTTGGGGAACCAATGATGGCATCACTAAAAGACCTTTTGAAGCATCTTTATTTTCAAGCGCTAAACTAAATGTGTGTTTGTCTTTGTATGGCTCATGTAAAACATGTATATGTTACTTTATATTGCATATTTTTATAAAATGAAGGAATAGTGTATTATTAAAGTATTTTGTTATGATTTGTTTGGTTGTGATTTTCTGCCTCTATGGGGTATGTGAGGATGTTTTTCTCTCTGTTTAAATGGCTGTAAATCAGTGTTTTGTAATGTAAAAAGGTTTGTGTGATTGTAGATTGCAGTATAATCGTGGCAGTATAAAATCATTGAAATCCTCACTGGATCCATGTGTGTAAGTGTGCGTGTTTTCGGCTTAAATTCTGATCATATTTGTGCGATGAGACTACGTTGGTGAAGTTTCAGAACTTTTTTTTGTTTTGCATGTGGCTGAACTAGCAGCAGTTTTCATTTATTCTGTCAGTGTTCTGAGTTTGTGAGCTGTGATTGTGTAACATGGAGCAAAGCTGTAACATGAGAGCAATACATTCTTCTGCTGTGTTATCACAGTGTTTTTGGTGGATAATAATGCTGTTATCTGTGTTAAAGTGTGAAAATCAAACCAAATGTTTGAAGAGAAGCAGCATGATTCATTCTGGCAAGTTGTTTATGTGGCATCAGGTGTACACAGCTAATACTCATGCTGATGTTTGTGTTGATGATGTCAAGCAGTACCACGGTTCAGATCCAAACCGCATAAACAAAACACAACAGACTCTGGTTTGGATCAAGTAATTGAACAGAGTAAGAAAATCCTTCACGTGTGTTTATTTCTCATGCAACAGATCTGATGTTTGTCTGAAATCAGCTGTGATGAATTCTGTGTGGATTCTCAGAACAGCTGTCGTTATGAAACAATTTAGTTTGTTTAATTAGTTCAGTTGTGTCGATGACATTCACATACAGTACTGAATGTATGTTTGAGATGCGTGTTTGTGTGACGTCAACAGATTTATACTAACACACGTGATCTGGATCTGATCACGTGATTCTGTTGTTTGGGCCTTTGTGTTTATTTGTCAGGGTCTATATTAGTTTTTTAAGTCAGGAATCGGGTTCAGAAAGCTTCAATAACCTGAAAATATGTTGTTTCTGTAACTTTTAAACAGTCTTATTACTACTCTTTAATATAAACAGATGAAACTTTCAGTTTATTGGATTTTATAAATAATTAAAGCACCTACAATAGGAACAAGTAATAAAATGTAAGTAATAAATTTTGTGTTTTGAACTGGAGTTAAGTTGTACATTTTGTTATTTTATATGGATGTATAAATACTATTGCTTACTTATATATATATATTTATAAATGTATACTTGCATATATCTGTATGTGTGATTTACATCACGGTTCTGCTGTCAGATACACAGGAAACCCTCAAACAAAATTATCAGAAAGTACCAGCTCGCTCATGATGTGTGTGTGGTTGGCTAGTTTGGTTTAGTTAGCCTGTATAAGTATAGACTAATCACAAAGTTCTTCATCTGAGGTAAAGCAAATCTGGGTGTGACAAAACCTTCTCAAAAATATGATGTGCTGAGACATATTTATATCTTAAGATGAATTTATGACAATAGACCAGCATGTGTGTGTTGTGTTTTTGTGTATGCTGTGCATGTACATGTGTTGTGTGTGTGCATGTGTGTGTGCACTACTTAGAAGAAATAGATCACTAGGAAATGATGGTTTCCTGTATAGATGTCATATCGCGACTGTGTGTATGTATTTTTTACTAAGGAAGTCGCACACACACACACACACTCATACTGTAGATCTGAATGTTCCCTTAGTAGGCAGCTGCTTTTATAGACCGTGGTCATCAAGGCCGCACACTAGATCACTGTTTGACCTATGTCATGGGATGAAAAGAATGTCACACTTTTGGAAACCAGAAAAATTATTTGTCAGACACCCCAACTGTGCTTGTCAGTCAAAAGCCTTACCGAACATCATAAATGATGTTAAATATTTTCTTTATAATTGTGATGGTTAGAGGTTTGTGTGTTTGTTTGCAGACAAACAGAAGGCCTGATGCTAATCACACACACAGGAAGTGAGTTCAGAACTCCCAGCAAGGGCGGGGGGCATCACCACACACTCACCAGAATAACTGTCAATTATTCACACACACTTCAGCCGCGACATCGTCCTGCTGCACTCAACCGGAGCAGGTAAGCTGTCGTTTACCATAATTCTGCTGATATCGTTTTGACAGAATGATAATCTGTTCATGAGTGACAAACAAAACGTGTGTGTATATGTATCAAAATATAGAATTTTTTTTACCATTTAACCACGTAATAGCTTCCAAACACAATACACCCTGTGTACATTTTTATCCATACATTTTATGAAATTTGTGAGTTTCTGTATTTGCTTTAACCTGTGTGTTTGCTGGTGTAGAAGACCTACAGCCTTATTTCAATTTTAAATCAATACAACTATACAAATGTATGTAAAAGTACTTTAAAGGTGTTTACTTTATCTCAACACATAGATGGGGATATATGGTTATTATTTAACATTTACCTCCTTTAAATAACAGTACTATTCTATACTATTTTTTTTACTATTTTTTTGTGATAAATATGTACTAAAAAGCAATGATATCATGTGCAGTCATGTGCTCCTACAGTATAATCATTCATTCATTTTTCAATTTCAATTTTATAATAACATTAAACACCAGTTAATATTCAGCTGACGGTAACATTAATAATCACACAGCTGTTCTTCAGTAACACTTGTACAGTTTAAGAGCTGCTCAGTCAATGTGTAATTGGTAAATAAATGTATATGTAAATGGAATTGATTGGAGAGAGAAAAAATTAAATCTGTTTAAATATTTTTGCTCCAGTTATGGTTGAGAGGCCAACACTAGTAAGCACTGCGCTGACTTCGCTCGTCTTTTATAAACCACTGAACCGATTTAGTTGTTTTGTCTTTAATTGTAAGATCATTTTCTGATCTGAATTCTCTGGTTCATATTGGAGTGTTTAAACTGGTTTAAATTTGAGCGCGAGATTCAAGCGATTTCTGACTGTTTACAAGAATAAACCAGCTCAATCCCATATCAGCGTTAAATTATTAACAACAGACAGACCAAAAAATAATTTGCTATATATATGAAAACTAAGAGCTAGTTGTAGGTCTTAAATCAAACATGCTGCTTAAATCTGACTGGTTACAAAGTTTTAACTTGCGATAACAAACATCAGTGTTTCCGCTACTTATGCTGTTTTAAATAAACCTTTCAGCTGAAGTATTAAATGTTGTCACATCAGATCTTGTGTCTCATTGAGGAGATTGTGTGTTATGTTATTTTCTATGACGGACAATAAAATTGTAAAAAATGTCTTATACTGCGTCATATCTGCAGACAGAAATATCATACAGACCTGTGGGTGGGGTCTTTCACTGGAAGGCCATTTTACAAACACACAACAACCCATTTAATACTATTCACCATAGCAACCTCCTGACATCTTGATAGCATCAGTGAGTTTTGCATTGACTAACACTTTATTATCATCTACAGATGCTAAAATCTATTTTGAATTGTTTTAGAGAGTTTGTGTAGCTGTTCTCAGATCAGCTGTGAGTGAGAAACAGGAAACCAGAGAGAACTTCACACTAAAATTAGATCTGTGGACAGGAGAAGATTTGAGCGGATCAGAGAGCGAGAGGTGATGTTAAATACTAAACACACATCCAAAACAACACATTCAATCCACATCTGTCTTTGCTAACATCACTGAAGACATCTATGTGTGCGCGTGTTGACAGGAGGAAATTGTGTCAGTAATGATGAGTCTTCTTTAATAATGGTAAGTAAAAATGTAATCAATTTTCACTGATTTGTTAATAAAAAAGTGTTGCGTGTTTGTGTGTCACTTCTCGAGACTGATATGTTGTTGATTAGTTATGTTTTATTCTCAGGATGGATTTAACAGATTGGACAGGGACAGACTCACACAAGGTTTGTAAATTAACCAACCAATCACATGACAGAGGGGGCGGATCAGTCTCCACCAATCATCTGTTTATAACAAACCCATAAAGCAACTTGATGATTTCTGTATTGGAAATTATTTTGATCTTATTTATTAGAGCAATTTTAAATTTTTGTTATTAAATATTTTTTCAAACATTTTTAGTCTTTTTATAATTCATTTGAATTCTTTTTATTTTACAGTAACATAAACATTTTTTTATATTTTTTGTTCATGTTTAATCTTGAGTCTTATACCTTTTCATCAATTTACAGTTTGTCATGATTAGATTAAAAATCAACTATGAAATATTAAAATGAATAGTGCAATATAGGTGTTCCTCCTGAGGAACAGGTTAAGGATTTCAGAATAACCACTGCCACAAACAAACACATTTACAGGTCATCTGTTCTGGTTCTGATACACACACATAATGCAGAAATCTCTAATGTCTCCATCTAGTGACAGTTGTCTGTTTGTGCAACTTCAAAACACAATCACAGAATAATTAAAAATCAAACATTCACATTTATTATCGTTTGTGTGTGTCTGTAACAGACAGATATCCAGATGAACGAGCAATTAAAAATCGTATCACAACAAGAGTAAGTACTTCAGAGCTTCTTTGTGTGTGTATTTGTTATCTCAGGCTTTGATGTGATGTGTAATGAAATCTCTGATAGGGTTGTGTAATTGCAGGATATTATACAAATTCCTCCTCGTCCTCCACGAACTGTCCAGCCAGGTGAGCACAATAACACAACGCAAGCATAAAGCAGCTGATGTCTGAGGAATCCATCCCATAATGACTGTAATTAGTATCATTAATGTTTTCTCTGTCACAGGATGTAAAGGACCGGCTGTTAACAGAGACCTCAAACCTGGGAGAAGATTTCCCACCAGCCAATCAGGTCAGTCTGTCTGAAGAACTGATCAAATGTTTGTTCAGTTAAATGTTCATGTTTTAGTGTTCTTGAACCTGTGTATGTGTGTGTCTTTGCAGATGGACAGTTTGTGGCTTCAACTGACAGGGTAAAATCTACATATTTCCGAAAAATTTATTACATGTTCTCATGATTATGAGCTGAATCCTGCAGTATTCATGTGTGTAAATCTGTTTCATTGCAGGACTTTACAGTCACGCAGAGGTAATAAACTCCACTAAACAACATCAACACTGAACACATGACACTTATAGTTGTGTGTGAGTTTTGATGTGCTCTGCTTTCAGGCCGGTTAGATCTTTACCTCGAGATCATATGAGTTTACCACCTATACCATCACAAACCATCAGTGACCATCTAAACCAGATCAATGCATCTCCTCCAGCCAGACCAGTACCGGTTTCACCACAGACCAGAAGACAAAACTACCAATCCACATGGACAGAGACTAAAACACCAGTATGTTCCTGTATATGTATACAGATAAACCTCAATCAGAGAAATGTTTACAATATTAAAAAGATAAGACTATATATATTGTAATAAAAAACAATGTTTTTACAAACATGTAGTATGGCATTCAATAATAATCTCTGTAAATCATTCTTTCACCCTGAGGTTAAAAGCCGACTGCAATCATCTGAAGGTACATCAGGCTGTAATTATATTAGTTGTTGTATTACTGTTGTATATTAATAATACTTTAATTTACAAAAGTCTGATTGATTGAATTATAATACAGATGTTGTTTGTAATTTAGGTCACATATCTCAGAGGTTTTCTCTGGATCTGGACTCTCAGGATCTCGGCAGGTTTGCATGCTTCACTATATTATTTATTACAGTTTCATCATTATATTGGCTGCTGACAGGGTCATTACACAAGTGATTTGTTCTCTTTTGTCTTTGTTTTTGCAGTGATTGTGTAACAGAACACCACTCATCTGGTACCAGTTCACACATACAGCATTACAATTTAGATTTCACAATAAAAACACAATCCGGTTTCACTCAATAATAGTTATTTATCACTTCACGATGACCTGAATCTGCATCATGTCTGCTCAAATTCACAAACTCTCTGCAGATTCATATTTTAGGAGACAGCAGAATCACGAATGGCCACCAACTAAAGAAGATTCAAACTACAACGGTTTCACCAGCCACAACAAACCAGTACAGGTATACACACACACACACAATAAAGGTTGTGATGCTGCACTCCTAAAAAATTTGCATATCAGTCAAAGGTTTTTTAAAGAACCATTTCCTTTTTATGTTTTTATAGTCTGAAGAACCTTTTGTCTGCAACATAAAAGTTCTGTGGATGTTAAAGGTTATCATACAGCTTGACAAAGAACGTTTTAGACCCCTTTACTCTTAAGAGCGTTTAGCAGAATCTTTAAAGACAACTGAAAAACAAAACTTGTAATGAGAACCTGCAATAAAGTTCACCTTTGTTAATTTTGTCTGTCCTGCAGGGTGTAGAAGAGCATAACTGGTATGTTGGTGCATTTAGTCGTGTGGACACTGAACACGCTCTTCACCTGGTCAACCGGGTAAAAATTTTCAATAGCTTTATTTCTCAATGACAATAGAAATTATGTTCATCAGGTAATTGTAAAATTAACCATCAAAACATGAGAAACAGAAACATGTATACACAGCTCATGTATACAGATACAGATCTTTCAGTTTATATGAAACTCTTTTGTGAACAGGAAGGTGCTTTCCTGGTGCGTGATTGCTCAAGGAACACTACCCATGAACCCTTCGTCCTTGCCGTGTTTTACAGCAAAAAGGTTTTCAACATTCAAATCCGTTTCAGCGAGGAAACCAGCAAATACACATTAGGAACAGGACACAGAACCAATGAGGTAAGTTCTTCTATGATTCGTGAAGTGAGAGAGCAGGATCGAGCACATCGACAGACAGATGTCCCTTCTTCTCTTTCAGAGGTTTGATTCTGTGACTGACATCATCAAGTTTCATTCCATTTTTCCCATTATCCTCATTGATGGACGGAAAACATTTGCAGCAACCAATCAAAGGAGACAATGTGTCCTCATGTACCCAATCACAAAGAAGGACATCACAGAGCTGTTACAGTAAACATCACAGATGAGTTTTCTTCGAAAGAGCAAAGAGGACTCGCAAAACAAACTTTTTATGACATGAATGTTTTATTAAAGACGTTGCAAAGACATTTAGTGTAACAAGAGAAATAAAATGGCTGAACTCAGTTCAGAAGCATATCATCTGACTTACCAAATTAATCTGTTTCTCTTTTTTAAAATAATACATTTTAAACATTTCATATAATGCATCTAATGCATTGAGAGGAGATTCTGCTTGTGGTTTTACCCTAACAGTTAAATGTAAATAAAAACCATTTAATTTCTCATTGAACAGTTTGATGATTTGAGGTAGATGTTAGTCAACAGTGTTAAACACGTCTAATAATATTTAAAGATTTAGACAGTAAAACACAAATGGAACATGTGAATGCTTAGAAAAAAGCTTATATGACATCTTCACGTTTAAAGCTCACAAGACACAAAAGCTTCAGCAAAGATCATGTGCAGAAATGTATTTGTGGATTTAATTGTTCAGGATCAACATTAGATATCACTGTACATTACCCATGAATCTGTGAGCACAAATCACAGCAGGGTAAAACAGATTCAGAAGAATACATCAACATATTTTACTTTAGTGGTGTAAAACAAGAAACACTTCTGCTTAAAAGACAATTATGTGCAATTATGACAAATGAATACATGTCAATTTCTTTTGGGGTTTTGGGTTAGCAGAATTTAAAAAAATTATAATTAGCTTACATGTTCATACCTCTAAACTGCTCAAGAATAACTAAATTGCCACATAGTTTAGAAAGATGAACAGCGAGAACACAGTCAATATAGTGGAAGAACTGTTGTTCTGAAGCGTTCTGAACAAAAACCAAAACACTTGAAATCTTAATGCCTGAAGGTCTTTGAATGGCATTTTTCTTACTCTTTCCAAGACATAATATATTTAAATGTGTTTGTCAGGAAAAAAATACTTCATGGGCATAAATACAAGTAAAAAATGTACACAAGTAGTTTTAAAATGGCACTGAAGTATAAACATTGGTATGAAATATCAGTCAATATTCGACTAGATCATTTGATTTTCATGAGAGCAGCTTTTCAGAGACTCCTCTCAGAACCAGTTCTATTACCCGATACTTTTGTCCTTGTACCTTTTTCAGCTTCATCTTGAGAGAAGATTGTTTGCTGGCTGGAACCTCTGTGTGTTCCTGCATGTGATGGACCGATCGTATCCACTTATATTTCTTCAGGGTTTGGACACCAACGCTGACCATCTGAACTAATGGATTTGGATGATTCAGAACCACAACAGGTTGGTTTGGACTGGGAAGTTTGACAAGCTGGTCCTCTTTCAGAGGAGTTAACCTCAGTTCATGACCTTTAGATGATAAATGACCAAAGTCCATCACAGCTGACTGTGACTTGCGTTTTTTTGTTTTGGTTTTCTTGTGTTTTTTACGAGGAGGTGCGTCACGATTGTGGTCTTCAGGGAAGTCTCTCTTTAAGATCAGCTTGATAGCTCCTGCATGGCCTCCGGTCACGTTCTGCTCTGTTAACGTGCAGTAGAGAACAGGCCGTGCCGTCACACTTTCGTCTTGTGGTGCCGTCTCTGGAACCTTCTTGTCTGATTCTAGAAGTGAACTTGGAATCCTAACCAAAGATACTTTAGGATACAGAATAGTTTGGCAGTTGTTTTGCTCAACAGAATGTCGCTTGTCTTTATCTAAAATGTTATCTCTGCTGGATGGCATAACCACTGGCAAAGAGCTGGTCCTATTTGGATTTTCTTTCAGATCACTTGTGTTAGGATTAGAGCATTTCTCAGGTGTTTTCTGTGTTGTCCCAGGCACTGTTTTCTCTTGATCACAAGCAGGATTTGCTTTGGCATCAACAGTCTTAATCTCTTTCTTGGAATCTTTAAGCTTCAAATCTTCAATTTTGGGTTTCTCTTCAGTTTCTTCCTCCTTTTTAATCCTAATATTACAGTCCACTGACTTCTCTGTGCATTGCACATTTTGTTTTGACTCTTTTGTTGTTGCCATCTTGTTAACAGCATCTGAAACCAACTCTCCCTGTAGCTTGATTGATGTCACATTTGTTTTCAGGGTACTGTTCTTAAACTCTCCCATAAATTGAGAGACATTTTTAGTTGATGTTGGTGTGGGACAGAGAGAAAAAACTGATGAGATCACAGGAAGGCCTTCAGAATGCGCTTCTGTACCCTTACAAGATGACACTGAGGGTCTGAACGCTGTATCGTTGCTTTTCAGGTTCTGATTGTTCATGGTCCGGGCTGCCGTGGCTGAGGAACACTGAGGTTTGTGTACAGAAGGAAGAGTTTTTCTGGCAGTTTGAATGTAAGTGCACGCTAAAGGCGGTTGCTGTTTTTCTTTCTGACATGTTGAAGACTTGGACGGACTGGTTGTAGACCCAGCTGCAACTTGACATTTGAATGACACCTTGTTTTCAGAAGCTACTGATGAAGGTGCCTCCACAGTGTTCTTCAGGTCTTGAGAAATTCCATTAGATGGGACCAGCCGCAGCTCCAGCTCTCGAGTCCCGTTGACATTTTTTACTTCAACCAACTCAACCAAACAGCCAGCAGGAATATTTATCTCGTCTGGACAGGACACAGTCAAAGGCTTGTTGTGCTGAATGGGCTGGTTCAAAGGTGCTAACAGTTCCACTTGGACATTGGATAGTGGACTTGCCCTTTCTCCTGATGACCCTATAAGAATTCTGGGATTGGTCTTTGGTTGATTGCTTTTTTCTGTAGATTCTTCTTTCTGCATGGAACTTCTTTCACAATGTTTGAGTGGATTGTTGTGAAGCGTTGAGTTCAAACTCATTTTCTGTGCCGTCAGATTGTTTGTCCCTGCTGCAGACTGATTTATTTGGACATTCTGAACTGCAACATTTCTTTGAGATAATGCTCCCACTGGCATATTGAGAAGTGGTCTGAGTGGGCTGTTCGTTTCAACAGGCAGTCGGACCTGGACTTTGGGAATGATTTTGGAATGGATTGGCTTTTCGGGAACACGACCATTCTGGCTTTTCAAAGGTGGTTCTGTAACAGCTGGGACTCTTTTAAAGGTTGCTTTTGGAGTGGGCTTTTCTGAAATTGCTTTGCTATTACCCATTTTATTTTGACTGTACCCACTGACCAGAGAACTTGACAGATTTCCATTTTCTTGGGCTGATCTTAGAACCACTTGCAGGTTGTTGCCCAATGAGTGGCTTGTGTTTGGAGCACCACTGGAAACAGCACCGGTGAATTGTACCTTAGCAACAGGAACCGCAGGTGTTGTGTTGGTGACACACTGTGATGTCATACTGTAGGTCAAACGGGGATGTCTACTGACAGTTGTGCTCACAGGTTGATGAGCAACAGATGATGTACTGGTTCTTGGTTGACTTCCACTAGGGTATTCGACATGTGCATGAGAAGCTCTGCTGGGATTCATAAGATGTTCAGTCCCTTCAGGCCAACCTAATATGTCAGTGGCAGGTGGGTGTCCGCACGCATCAAAATTAGTTATAAAGCCTTTTTCAGCATTTCTCTTGTGTATACGATGAATATGCTTTACCATGTAATCTCTCCGCACGGCTCCATAAGAGCAGAAGGTACATCTGTATGGGTATGAGCCGGTATGTGAGACGACGTGTTTCTGAGACTCTGTTTTGGAATAGGAAACATGGCTGCAGAGCGCACAGGAGAACGTCACCTCTTTATGATGAGCCGCATGCCTGTGGAACAGGTCAATGTCTTTGGTTGAAAACCTGCATTTTGCACAGCACACACGATCTTTGTCTTTACTGGGTACAGCTTTATCCTTGTTCAAAAATGACATGAAATTTTGTTGCGAGTGCATGGTAAGGGCATCAGATTAGAAAGTCCACTGTGTTTCCTGTCAGTTAGGTACATTTATAGCAGTCAGCAATTGTTTCTGCTTGACGAGTGAAGTTCTCTTCCTTTGGGTCAATTACATTGAAGGTCAGCAAGATAAGTGTTGTGTTTGAGAACACACAGAGGTCCTTTCCCAACCTGCACAACAGAGGAAAAAAAGAGTGTTTGAGGTTTCAAGAAGTAACAATAAATAACAAGCAATTAACATTAAACAATCTCTTTACTGGTTATGTTTAACATTATTAATGAAAGGTTAAAAAAGGCACTACATGGATGTAATTTCAACCCTTATACTTATATATATACTTTGTACAGCCACTTTGTAAACATTGTTTGGATGTAAGGTAGTGGGCATGCAAATATTTAAATACTCTCAGCAAAAATAAGTAAGGTGAAAATAAGCCAGCACATCAGAGATTTGAGGTGGACTCTCTTGAACTGAGTTGCTTGTGAAAAAAAACTTCAATCATCTACAACACCCTATGCCTTCTAACAACTGCATAACAACACAATAGAAACCATTTACAACACCTTAGAAACTGCAAAGAAAAGCTTATCCAGACCATTTGTCAATGTATCAAGTGATCTAGAACCCCTACCATTTAATGTTTTGTTATTTTTTTTAACAAAATTACAATTCTATCCAGGACCTTGTTTCATCGTCCAATTTGTGGAAAAAGAGTTGGATCAAACACATATTAAATTATTAAAGTTTAACAGAAAAGTAAACTAGTAGTAGTAGTACATTTAGGTCACAAGATCTTAGGTTCAAAACTGATTTGAACAGAGCTGTGGCTAAAATTGTCGTAAATGTGTTTTATTGAAAAAAGCAAAGATAAATAAATTATGAAAGCCAAAATACTACATGCCTTGTATAAATATTTACTAAGTAATTTACCACTTTGTAGAGGTTGATAAAATTACATTTTAACCTGGTATTTAGAGCCATTTTACAGGGAATGAAAATAAAATCTAAACTAATAGCATCATATTAGCATCTTTATTTTATTTATACACAGTGATTGGTAAATCTGGTAAAATCTGCTGACTTTAGCCTTTATTCTGCTGCATTCAAAAATGAGAAAAAAAAAATACTTTTTATTCAACATTCGCATTTCTGTCAACTCAAGAAGTTTTAAAGATATCCTAATACAGTTTTACATTCTTGTTTTTAATAAACTTGTCTTCTGGTATATACTGTAAAGTTAAGGTTATATATGGTCCAATACCATATTCATGCATAGCATTAAATGTTTTGGCTAACTTCTTCATTTCTGTATTTCTTTCTCCAGAAACAAAAATATAAAAATCAACTTTTTTAATTTGCCAGGAACCTCAAGTTGACACAAACAGACTGCAGGACAATTTAAATCTAAAAAAAATCACACTGTTTTTGAGTAAAGACAGAAATCAGAAAAGAAAACACAACTGGCACATAAACCTCTAACTGACGAGTTTATTTACAAATAACTACTAAAATGTGTACGTGATTAATTGCAGATTAAGTTTTAAATGATTTGTTTCAATCTAAATAAGCTTTAGAAGTCCTCTGAATTCAGTTCTGCACTTCACCTGCTGTCTGTCTAAGAAATGATGACAAGAATCTGGAACCAGCTGAGACCATATTACACAAACACACAATCCTGTATGATCTCTTCAGTAACCACAGCCTATTCACACAGGATCATATTAGATTCTAACGGGGGACTAAACTAGGGACTAAACATAATGAATTTTCAGTAATATGGTCCCTGAAGATAAATAAAAATGAAACCAGCAGCCCTCAGGGAGATCTCAATCTGACGTGCGTGTGCTCGACACACCAGACTCGAGCACAGCCCACAGGCGCCATGATGACCAAAGCAAACGAAACCAAAAAAACGTTTTACCTTGCGTGAAAATCCTCCTCCTCCTCACAAAACAGCGACCGATGCGTTAGAATTATCCACTGATCAATCTATTCACACCATCTTCTACTGCATAACGTTATTTTCCGCTGCTGTGACTGCGCACTGTAGCTGCGGGTGCACGAACCTCGTGACGAAAAACTCGAGCCTGATTGGCTGTTTGCTTCAGTAGAGCTCTACCGCTCACGCGCGCACCCGCATATTGCAGTGAGTTTATGACACGTCACAAAAATAGACACGCACACGAGTGATATGCGGTAGATTATAGAGCCCGGCGGGTTTATTTGCGGGAAAGACGGTTCGATTAATTATCATTTGGCACTTCCACATAAATATTGAGTCAGTAGATTACCATACTCACTACAGTCACGTGACCTAACGTTTACACAACTGAAAAACAACCGACGTTTGTGTGTTCACAACAGACATACGTGCGTTTGGTTTGGTCTTTTTAACAGTATTTAGGCAGATGAGAAGAATAAGATTAGGAATTTTCTGACCCATAAAGATGAATATATATAAATACACATGGAGTTTGAAGCAACCTGCATATGTATATGTGAGCAGTTCCATGCAAATATCAACCATTTAAGTTTTCACCAAAAAAAACGACAAAAACGCGTGTTTTTTGTCACGTTAATAATGTATATTTTATTTTTTAAAATTCGTTTATAGACTGATATTTTCTATCAACAGAGCTTTAGTAAAATATGAACAGACTGTTCAATATAGTAATACATTCTGTGAGGATTTCTGTGAGAAAGTTTTGACTGAAAATATCACGTCTTTACATTAGTTTTAAAAAATACTTATATTTGCAAAATAACACCACAGGTTGTTGTCCTAGTTGTTTTTAGTGAGGGCTATAACAGTGTTGATCTGTTTTGTTGTGATTTGGTTACCCAAATAAAACCCACAACAAAACAAAAAAGATTATGGTAATCTACTTAAGATATAACATAATCAAAATCTGTAATCTAGCAGATGTCCTTAAAAGGACAGTTACAGCATACTTCTCTATTATTAGTCCCATGACTTTATTAAAATCTGTCTGCTGTTTCAGATGAACTGATTTCAGGTCACACTTACTACAGCTCTACAGCAGTGCTAACGTAAAATGAGCCCATTATATAGTAATATATACTTAGTATAATATATTATATATATACGTATATACATGGATCATGAGGAAACCGATGATGTTATATGTTATAGCCTACTGTAAAGGAAAACATGATCACAACTAGTCAACCACAAGATCTTTAAATCATCGAACATTTAAACAAAAGACGATTATTGACATCGTCGTTCATTTTTTTCCGGCTAAACGTCACTTCCTCCTGGGCGTGTGAGCGAGACGAACGGTCTTTACCATATATGGGCAAAGCCGAGTCGCGCCGCGCGCCGCCGCCTCTTCCGCGTTCAGCGATCAGCCGGTGACAGAAGAGCTCAGATCCGGACGGGCCCGTTTCACCCGCATTCAGCGCATTCACTTCATTTACCGGAGGAAATAAAGCAATATGTCGTACGAGCTCAGTAAGTCTGATGCATGAGCGCGCCCGTGCGTGTTTGCTGACTGTATGCAGACGTGTGAGCTTTTAGTTTGTGTTAGTGGTTATGCTAGTGTAGGTGAGTTAATGTTGATGGTTATGCTAGTGTAGATGAGTTAATGTTGATGGTTATGCTAGTATAGGTGTAATGTCGTTACTGTGGTCATTCATCGCTCGTGATGAAAGCATTAGCGCGTGTGTGTTTACCTGCTGACGAGGTGTGTGTGTGTGTGTGTGTGTGTGTGTGTGTGTGTGTGTGTGTGTTATAGTGTTGTTATATTCATCTCAATGACTGTGTCATGTCCTGCATTGTAAGTTGTCTGTATGAAACCTACTGAGATACCGTTCACGTGAACGCAGCAGCTGTGATTACTGTGATGTTACCTTCTTTTACTGTACTGTACCATACTTTCTGTACTGTACCATACTTTACACGCTTCCTGTAGCTTATAAAGAATACACACTGTATGGTGCTTTGAAAAAATGTTTAAAATTATTTCCATGTTCATATATCGTGGTATTTCCATGACACTCCAAAGTCTTTAAAAGAGTACAGTGGTAATGATATGGCCTGTCGTTGTTAGTGTGGTTAAGGCCAGAACCGCAGTGATGTTTAAAACCCAGCAGAGATTAACCCTGACCAACTCTAGCATTATAGACGTGACATTTTCTGTCAAAATATAAATACACAAACCAAAAGCAATAATACCCAACAAATGGAAAGAGATGACTCTTCAAGGAACGTGCAATGGTATCAGTGCTGTAAAACTGTGATTTAACAGTTTATCTTTCTTCTGCAGAGCGTGTGTTTGCCAGCCTGCCCCATATGGAGAGGGGTGTGGCCAAGGTCCTGGGCGGAGACCCCAAAGGAAACAACTTCCTGTATACAAATGGAAAGAGTGTCATTATCAGGAATATTGATGTAAGACTTTGAAACTGTCTTGATAGAGTATTATGAGCTATAAATGACATATGCACAACAGATAAAGACACAGATTTTCACGTCATGTGTTTTTGTTTGTGTTAGTTGAACATTAAAAGCTTTCTATGGTCATGACAGAAGTTGATTGTATGTAATCTTACACAGACAATCATTAAATGTTTGTGAATGTATGTATAAAGTTTTGTTTTGTGTGTAATGATATTTACTGTGTGCACATGTTTGTTTTTGTCATTTCCAGAATCCTGCGATTGCAGACGTGTACACTGAACATCCTCATCAGGTCATCGTTGCGAAATACGCCCCCAGTGGATTCTACATCGCGTCCGGCGGTGAGTCGCGTCACACATGCTGTGCTTCTGGACTGTTGTTCAGTATTTGATCAGCTTCTTTCTCTACAGATGTGTCAGGGAAAATCCGTATCTGGGACACAACGCAGAAAGAGCATCTGCTGAAGTACGAGTATCAGCCGTTTGGAGGGAAGATCAAGGACATCGCCTGGACCGAAGACAGCAAGAGAATCGCTGTGGTGGGGGAGGGCCGAGAGAAGTGAGTGACATCCGCGTCATGCCACACCTGTAACTGGATTCTGATTCTAGGAAAACCCTGATTGAATGTTTGTGACTGGTGGTTTGTGTGTGGTGCAGGTTCGGAGCTGTGTTTCTCTGGGACACAGGTTCATCAGTGGGAGAAATCGTGGGTCACAGTAAGATCATCAACACCGTTGACATCAAGCAGACACGTCCCTATCGTCTAGTCACGGGCAGCGATGACAACTGCACCACTTTCCTGGAGGGACCACCCTTTAAATTTAAATGCACATTGAGTGTGAGTTTCACTGTATTTGATGTACCAACAGTGACTTACACATGAAGAAGGACTAAGCAGAATTAATCCAGGAGAGAAACACAATACTGTATTGTAATTGTACCAGATTACTCTAAGTACTGTGGAATATGTTGGAGCCAAAGTGTTTTTCCATACACACACATGCTTAGACAAACTGTTGATTTTAGCAAAACTGTGTGTGTGTGTTGTTGTTGCCACTCATGTTAATGTGTTTGTGTGCAGGATCACAGTCGCTTTGTTAACTGTGTGCGTTTTTCCCCTGATGGAAATCGTTTTGCATCAGCTGGTGCGGACGGTCAGGTAAGAGTTCAAAGGTCATCTATTACTGTGTTGTATCTTTCTGTTTGTCTGACCTCTCCTGTTTCTCACAAATCTTCTTTCAGATCTTTCTCTATGATGGGAAGACTGGGGAGAAGGTGGGCTCGCTGGGCGGAGACAAGGCCCATACTGGTGGCATTTATGCTGTAAGTATCATTATGTCACTTTTGCAGATGAACTCTGAAATGAAATGTTGATGATGATAATGATGATGATATTTGTCTCTCAGGTCAGCTGGGGTCCTGACAGCACACAGCTCATCTCGGCGTCAGGAGATAAAACCGTTAAGTTATGGGATGTTGGTAGCGAGACGGCAGTGACGACCTTTAACGTTGGCGCTGATGTTTTGGACCAGCAGCTGGGCTGTCTGTGGCAGAAGAATCATCTGCTCAGTATTTCTCTGTCTGGCTACATCAACTACCTGGACAGGAATAACCCTGATCGCCCACTGCGCACCATTAAAGTGAGTAGATTTGAACCATTAAATTAGATTTGAACCTAAATCGCATGTGCACGTTCTCCGCAAAACACACTGAAATTCACTGAGAATTTGTTGCATCTGGCCATAGGGCATATGTTGTGTTGTTTTACTTTAGAGAATTAAGCAAATCGGGTAACATATATATATATATATATATATACACTACAAGTTTCTGCATTCTGCTGCACTAATTTTATGCTACAATCTCCTAAAGGAAGCAAAGAAGTTGTTAATAGATTTGTTGTTTTGTGTGTTTAGGGCCACATGAAATCCATCCAGTCTCTCACGGTTCATAAGGAAGACGGTCGATCCAACATCTATTCAGGCAGTCATGATGGCCACATTAATATCCTTTAGTTCCCTTGTGATTAAAATGTAAGAGTGTATTATTGTTTTGATGAGTTTTTGTGTTGTTTGTCCTTGACCGTATGTGTGTGTACATTACTGGGACTCAGAGACTGGAGATAATGATGAGTTTCTTGGAAAGGGACATTCCAATCTGGTCTCCAGGATGGCCGTGGATGAGTCTGGTCGTCTGGTCACCTGCAGCATGGACGATACCGTCCGCTATACTGACCTCAGTAAGAAAGAGTACAGGTGAGATGAATACCGTATGTAATACCGTGTATGAGGATCTGAGTCTGATACAAACAGAGATTATGTCACTTTAAGTGTCTGAACAATAAGAAATTAATATTTGTAAATTTGTTCCTATGATGAAAGTTAAAAGTTTCAAATGCAAAATCACTTTTTCAGTTCACACTTTCAGTTTCAAGTCATTATTTGTTTTCTATTCTTTTTTATTTAATGGAATAGAACTGAGTGTTAATTTTAGTGTTTGTGGAGGAATTGTGTGTAAATGATTCTGAGACGTCACTGAGTTTAATATTGGTTGACGTGTGTTTGAGTTTATTATTATTATTATTATTATTATTATTAAATCAGAGCAGTTTTCTGTCATATGTAGAATGACTTTTTAAGTACTCAACACATTTTCTCTCATTACTGTTTGTGTGTCAGTGCGTCTGATGTGATAAAAATGGACGTGCAGCCAAAGTTTATAAGCGTTGGATCTGGAGGTCTCGTTGTCACTGCTTGTATTGGACAGGTACAGAAATTCCGTTGACATCACACACAATATGCAGTTATCGTCAGTCACTGTATGTGTAAATATAAACATGTAAACTCTGTTTGTCTTGTGCAGCTGGTTCTGTTGAAAGACAAGAAGAAAGTTTTCACTCTGGACAGTCTTGAGTACGAGCCTGAAGCTGTCGCCATTCAACCCAGGGGTGGAACCGTGGCTGTGGGCGGAGCTGTAAGTCATCAATCACACAGCTAATGTCCAGATAGTCCACTGCACGGCACATACTAGTCCAAAACCGCCTAGGTTTGATGAACAAATGCAGTACAGTATTTTCCTCTCTGTATCAACTGGAAGCTTGTTAAAATTGTATTGATTGTGCAGAAAGATACTTCAGTGTTTATTTGACAGTATTTTTTCGATCTGTTATTGTAGGATGGAAAGGTGCATCTCTACTCTGTTCAAGGAAACACCCTGAAAGATGATGGGAAAGTTCTGGATGTTCAGGGCCCCGTGACAGACATGTCATATTCATGGGATGGAGCGTACCTCGCTGTCACAGATGAGAAGAAGGTTGTCACTGTGTTCACTGTCGCTGATGGATACACGGTAATCAAACTGTTCAGCTCATTGTTTTGCATTACATTAACGCACATTTATTTATTTGTATTTATTACTTTCATTATAATCTTGTGTGACTAAAGTGACTAAATAATAAGTCTAATGAAGATCTGAATGTTTGTTTTTAAGGAGAAGAATGAATTTTATGGACATCACGCAAAGGTTGTCTGTTTGGCCTGGTCACCAGACAATGAGCACTTTGCCACCGGTGGAATGGACATGATGGTTTATGTGTGGACCGTCGGCAATCCTGATAAGAGGATCAAAATCCCAGGTAATGTCCGCACACATTAAGTATATATATGTAGTTCAGGTCATCTGATGTTTTTATAACCACTTTAATGACAATGTTTTAGTCATTGTGATTCTTATTTTGTGTTCCATCAAAGAAAAAGTCAAATGTGTTTGTAACAAGTTTCTGAGTTTATCAGAACTGATGTGTTTCACATCTTTGCTTGTTTGTGTATTAGTTGATATGTGTGTGTGTGTTTTTGTTGCAGATTCTCATCGATTACATCACGTCAGTGGTCTGGCATGGATCAACCCAAACACGCTCGTCACAACCTCTCACGACTCATGTGTGAAACAGTGGACTTTAAAAATCTAAATCCTCACACAGGCTCTCGGGATCAACAGGAAAAGAGACAATGTCTCTCTCTATCTCTCTCACTCGCACTGTCTTCACTCCTTACCTCTCTCGCTCTCTCTCTCTTTATGACTCTTTGTTTAGTGTCTGTCCGTATGTCAATGCTGCCTGCGCGATTCTCACCCATGTTAAAAGCTCTTAACGGTAATTCGGCTAATAAACGAACACACAATGGTATGATGTCATGTTGTGTATCGTTGCACAGATAGACAGACATGAATCCAGAAACATAAAAGCACTTGATCTTCCAATCTCTGTCGTTGTGACATTCCAGAAGCAAAGGTCAGAGTTCATTACCCGGCCGTGGGTTCTCGAACCCTCACGTGACCGTGTGTTCCAGGAGCTCTGCGGCAGACATCTCCTCTTCCATGTGTGTGTGTTCATGTGGAGAGGATGTTAGGGAGCAATAATCATGAGAAATAAACAACAGAAAGTGTCTGAGCTGGTGTAACAGTAGCTTCATCTATTCTAACTCTCACATGTTGTTTATTCCCGATTTCTCTGGTTTATTTTTCATTGGGTGGATGTGATTCATAATTATATTGATAATGATAATAAAACAATTTTTATGCAACATGTTTTGTTCAGCCTGTATCTTCCAGCTGTAATCAAATGCACATGCACCTTTAAACATTTAAATCTAAACATCCAGGTCACACTTTATGTCTTTAAAATAGATAAACAATACAAAGTTTAAAATAAATTTAAATAAAATATAAAGAGGCAATAAAATAACAAATTATGACATTCAAATGTTTGTTATTTAATTTCACTGTTTTGAATTTTTGTTTGTTTTTAGTGTCATAATTTCATATAATCATATAATTATTATTATTTGAAGTCATATTAAACTTAAATTTAGGTATTGTTAAAGAAAATTCACATTTACGAATAAAACATTTTACCAATAAAATAATGCCATTCCTTATATATATCTTTATTATGTAATACCTATAATTGTAATGGGAAAATAACAAATTGTATCACACGATGTTAAGATAATATCTCAATCCGTTTTAAAACAATAATTTGACAGCTGTTTTTCAAAGGTTCTTGTGTTTTTTGACAATAAAAAGTTATATAGATGACGTCAAAGTAACGCGTCGGGTTCGTGAGCTCAAAAGCGATGAGCGGGAAAGCAGCGCGAGTCTGTTACTGGTGATTTAATAAAGTCATTATAAAACTCAATATACAAAAGCAAAAGAGACCTACAATAATCACAATCCTCTACTGTCATATACAGTATCAGTCGAAGTTTACACACAATTGACAAAATGTTTCTCATGATCTTAAAAAAAATCTTTTTTTACCTGAGGTTGTATATTTTAATGTTTAAATTTGTGCCAACATATACATTTTTTTTCCTTAGAAAACGATAACTTTATTTTAAAAAAAGAATGTGTTTAAATTGATTAATTGGAGCAAATAATAAATAAAAAGCAGTCAATAAGAGTTCAGCATAGATAGAAATTCTTTCAGTGCTGTTAAAAAATCTTCTTACGTTGAGTATTATTTTGCAAATTCTAGAGGGTGACTACTTTTGAAGATGATCAAATACAACACAGTGTTCATTTATTTTGGATGCTTTTAGTCACAACACAATTCCCACAGTTATAATTGTGTTGTTTCGTGGTTTTAATGAGTTTACTACTATTCTAAAATGTGGAAAATGTAACAACAGTAAGTTTTTCCAAGTGTTTGACTGGAACTGTATGTTTGGAATGGAGACCAGAAAGTGAATTACTGTAATAAGTCTCATGTGAGAGAGAGAGAGAGAGAGAGAGAGAGAGAGGAGAGAGAGAGAGAGAGAGAGAGAGCAGATTATCAGATTCCTGACAGACAGACAGGCAGAGACTAAACCAGTGGAGACTTGAGTGAGTTTATGATCGACTGTGTTTCTTATGTGAAGTTTACTGTACTCTCTCTCTCCCTTTCTATTTCTATTTTTCATTCTCTCTCTCTCTCTCTCTCTCTCTCTCTCTCTCTCTCTCTCTCTCTCTCTCTCTCTCTCTCTCTCTCTCTCTCTCTCTCTCTATCTCCCTCCCCTATCTATCTATCTATCTATCTATCTATCTATCTATCTATCTATCTATCTATCTATCTATCTATCTATCTATCTATCTATCTATCTCTCTATCTCTCTCTATCTCTCTCTATCTCTCTCTCTCTCTCTCTCTCTCTCTCTCTCTCTCTCTCTCTCTCTCTCTCTCTCTCTATCTATCTATCTCCCTCCCTCCTCCTCCCTCCCTCCCTCCTATCTATCATCTATCTATCTATCTATCTATCTATCTATCTATCTATCTATCTATCTATCTATCTATCTATCTATCTATCTATATCTATCTATCTATCTCTCTCTCTCTCTCTCTCTCTCTCTCATCTCTCTCTCTCTCTCTCTCTCTCTCTCTCTCTCTCTCTCTCTCTCTCTCTCTCTCTCTCTCTCTCTCTCTCTCTCTCTCTCTCTCTCTCTCTCTCATAGTAGTTCATATTTAATCTCTGCGGTCAGCAGTTGAAGTGTCATGCTTTTTGTGTGAACTGTGGTTTCTTTAACCACGTGGTTATTAACCTGCTTCATTCACTTGTATTACGACATTAATAGTATGTGGTTATAATTGACCGCTGTACTTACTGTTGTTTACTCTTGTGTACAAAGCACACAGTCCTGTAGGAATGAACTGAAATTTTGCGTCATCAGGATAGTTTTGATTAGAATCTGTTCTGTGTGCTACAAACATCTTACATGGGTTTTACATGTGACAAGTTAAAATAAAAAAAATAGCTGTATAGTGTTAAAGATATTATTATTGTGATATGTAATGCTTTGTGTTTGTAAAATGTTTATTAAATATTTTCATAGTTACCGTAATAAATTACACACGTGTAAACTAGAGAACCAGACCCACAAACAGTCATCTTTACACCAGTATGAGTATGAGACCGGGGTCCACCCTTATGTTTTCTTAGGCTCAGTGATTTCTGGGAGATTATTTAAACATTATTTTGACATATAGTCCAATTTCCATGAGACCGACGGGGCGCTGCAGCACACAGCGGCTGGGGTTATTTTTGTTGGACTTCGTCCTGGAAGGTACACTGTGATTTTATCCTGATGTAGAGATACTGTGAGTTTATGAGAGACAGACGGACGGGCTGCACTTTCACATGAGGTTTGTCTTTTCCATGATCTTGGGTGGGATTTTAACGTGTTGAAATATTAACTTGTGTGAGCAGACTGAATAACATTCAGCAGATTGTGTGAGCAGATTGTACTGGTTCAGTTATATTTGCATATTTTGCCAGCAGGTACACAACAGTTTCACTAGTGTTTCACTGGTGCTGGCTGTATGCAGGTGCATGTGAGGAGTGTGGATTTGTGTGTGTGGTTAAGAGAGAGTGTGTTTAATTTAGAGTAGTTTAGAATTACAGGTGTGTTGCGTGTGTGTGTCAGCAGTGTGGAATAACATGTATGTGTCAGCAGCAGCTGTGCATGTGTTTTTTATGTGTGTTACTGTACTTTGTGTGTGTCATTCAGCAGTATGGAGTCACATGTGTGTTTCAGTTTCTCCACAGGTAGTGTGTCAGTCCTGATGTTCAAAGTACAGTTGTGTCTGTTCATTCCACATTAGATTCCGACAAATGTGTGACACACTTGTGTTTGGGTGGGTGGGGTGCATGGGGTGTTTGTGGTTGCGCTTGTAGTGTGTTTGGGCAAGTTGTGCGTACTTTTGAGGTTGGACAGTTACTGATTGCTGGAATAAATAAAGATCAGATCATTAGTGGTCACCCTTACAGAAAAACCACACATGTGACATTTTTCACGTGACCAGATGTGGACAACATGTGAAATTCATGTGGACAACAAGTGAGCGACGTGTGGACAACATGTGATCACATGTGCCGAACACGTGTGAAATTAATGTGGCTTTTCTGTAAGGTCAGTATTCCATATGTGTAGAAGAAACTCCTGCTGTCTAGAGATGTTTGTGAAAATTTGTCAAATTAAATGTTTGTTTGTTTAACGTAAAAAGCTACTATTGTTATCCAGACAGAAGCAGTTTTTCAGTGTGACCAGTGTAAAATTAATTTTATGTTTAATATTCAGTAAAGAGTGATATTTATGTTTTCTGTACAGACTACAGTAAAACGAGTTTTTCCAGACACAGACGCTGTTGATGATCTTTTACCAGCAGGTGTCACTGTTGCTCTGTTGTTGTGTGAATGTTCTGTGAACACACTCATCATACTGTGTATGTCTTTCAGTGGTCTGGATTTAGGAGATGGAGAAAAAGACCAAAATTAAGCAAACGCCAAACAGAGACAACAGTGATGTCAAAGCTCAACCTGAACAGGTGTGTTTGTAACAATAGTTTAATCTCTTTAATTCTTTAAGTGTCTGTTCATTTTAATTTCTCACATTCAACACAATAAAAGTTTATCATGTCTATGTTTGTGTAAAATACATTATTCATTCAATGCTTTAAAAACTCATTGTGTGTGGCATTTGATATTTCTTGTTGGCAGTCCAGGTGAACAAATCAAGTCACACAGTTATTGTGTTGTGCTGTCAGATCAGTGTTCCCTTATGAGCAGTGCATCCAGTTGAACTTCAATAACTGTATCACACATCATCTCCTACAAATGTCATGTGCTGATCAGAGAGAAAGTGATTCATCTCTGAATATCCCTGTAGATTACAGTATAGACCCACTGAGCGTCATACCTACACAAATAACTCTCCTAAATCTCTGTGGTGTAATATTACATTTACATGACATTACATGAAACTAAAGAGTGTTTTTTCTGTGTCTCTCCTCAGCGCCTGACCGCTTGTCTAATCTCTGCTGCGTTCTTTGGCGCTCTGGGCTCGTCCTTTCTGTATGGATATAATCTGTCTGTGGTCAACGCACCTGCTGTTGTGAGTCCTGCTTTGACCTTTAACCCCTCAATCTCATACACACACTATTATCCAAGCAGTTTGTGGTAATTTGTGGTTATAACAATAGCGCTCTTGAATACTTGAATAATTTAGATGTGAATATATAAGATAGTAATATGCATAATAAATAACATATATGAGATTATATTGCAAAACTGTGTGTTTTTCTTGTTTAAATGTGGCTGACAGTCACGTCTAAAGCCGATAAGAAATAGCTGGCTGCACTTTATCCCTTACATAGTGTACGCTAGGTAAAGAACCTGCATTATCAGAGACCCCAACGGTGTGTTTGAGATCAGAGACCCCTAACTGTGTGTGTACACTATTCAACCAGAATCAGCATCAATGAACTACAGCCAATGAGAGCTCATGAACACACCACAGCCAATCAGAGCAGAGCAAATACTGTACTATCACTCTCTCTCTGCTCCCCTTTCTGTCTCTCTTACTCTTTGTCTCTTTCTTTCTTTCTCTCTCTCTCTCTCTCTCTCTCTCTCTCTCTCTCTCTCTCTCTCTCTCTCTCTCTCTCTCTCTCTCCCTCTCTCTCTTTATCTTTATCTCCTCTGTGTTTTTCACTTCCATACTTGTAGACATACTGGGTTAAAGCAATATTATTTGAGACGCACATTTTTTTGGACTTTACAAAGCTCTCAGATTTCCTCAAATATTGATTTTGTCTCTCTGCAGTACATAAAAAGCTTCTACAATAAAACATGGATGAGCCGTTATAATGAGCCAATAAGAGAGGAGACGGTCACATTGCTGTGGTCCATCACTGTGTCTATCTTTGCCATCGGTGGCCTGGTGGGGGCGCTGATGGTGTCTTTCCTCATCAAAGTGTTGGGCAGGTTAGACTGTCTCCTGTGTCATTTCTCTCTTTTTAAACTTACCTGTTTATTATTTAGCCATTTTAGTTGATTGTGATATTTGTTGTGATGACATTCAATTTTTTTTATTTAAATAGTGTATGTGTGTGACATTTGTTTATTGTGACAGACAGACAGGATCACCTAATTGTCTGTTCAGTATTATTCAGTTTATTCAGCAGAATAAACAGGCATTGGTTAAGAGTGATGTTGCTCCAGTCTTTTCTCCTGTTAAATGAGTTTTTCTAGTTAATGGTAATTGCCTGTCTAATGGTGTAAATGAGTAGTGAAGCTCATCACACGTGTGTCATTGTCTGCAGTCATTTGTATTCAGTGGTGTGTTTGGGTCTCATTGATTTTCACAGGAGGTACCTTGCGTCAACAATCATTTACCACTTTTTATTGCGTCAGATAGCAAGATGACAGAATTATCTGCACAAGCTCAAACACACACTGATGTTTATTTTACTAAGCACGTGTTAAATGAGTTTAGTCATTATTTTTTTCATTCAGATTTCTCTCTCTCACGTCCTCAAATATTCACACGCACACATACATACACATACACATGCTCTCTCTCAAACACGCATACCTGTATGCAGTAGTGACTGATCTGATCAGGTATTTTCTTATAGTATTTGAAATGCAGATGCTGTGCTGGTCTCATTGTAACTCTAATCACACAGTGCATTAGGAGGCAACACAAACATTCTCAAGGACAGTTAACAGGAAGTGGATGTCGGGCAGCGGATAGAGGCGTTTATATATTATTTCCCAGGGGAAATTTCTCATCTGGAGCGCAACAGGACTAAAGTTCAGATAGTGAGAAATTCTGCTCCATTCTTCAACCTTCAGTCTCTGCTGGAACTTTATGCACTCTTTCTCACGCTTGCTCGCTTATTCTGTATCTGCTTTATTATATCTGCGCTCTCTCCCTCTCACTCTGTCTTTGTCTCTCTCTCGCTCGTGAGGAATATTCATCTTCATGACATCTGGGGTTAAATGTCCTGCTTAATAGCATGAGGATACTCTCCCGTTTATAGATTCTCCATAGCAGGATTCGAACCGCAACTGTTTAGGTTATCAAACACCGCACTGTTGTCGATCAATGTTTATTGAGTATTCTGACCTGTGACACTTCACTTCCTCTTTTCCTTCACGGAAATATTCCAATAAAAATCGTGGCGATGAATCCAGACTGTTATTTTGTGAAACCTCATGTTAAATGACCAGCATTAGAATCTGGGACTCAATTTCATTGTCCATATTTGCTTCAAATTAATATTTAAGTTGTTTTAAATAAAAGTAAATGTAAATATTTCACCCTCGGTATTTATCTATCAGTGTGTAACTTGCACTGATTGTTCTTCAGATATCAATGATCCTGCTTGTTAAGGAAAGATAGTCACCAGACTCATGATTTTTATCTGCATGCTGCACGTAAAACGAGTGAACAAAATTACAGACTTGTGAGCAGAATGTCACAGAGACTGTAGAGTTGAGCTTCAGTTATTCATCAGCATTGGTACAGCGAGTGCTAAAGATGATACAGACTGATCTGACGGGTGTGGAAGGGCAAACAGTATTCACATTCAGTGTTGCTTATGGAAAGCAACAGATCTAAAGCTCTGAGAGTTTTATGTTGTGTGTTCAGTTTGAAGAACGTCACACACATATGATGATGCGGGACATCATGTGGCCAGAATAGCAACATTAATTGTATGAGGCTCAACATGAAGCACAATCTCTAAAGAGTGTTTTCAGTCGGTGTTTAATCCAGGCTGATCCAAATTCTCTCATGGTCTGACAGTCCTGATGAACCCGAGCTTGTGGTGACACACCGTCAGGTGACTATAGTGTCTGTGTTACAGACCTGAGCACACCATTACATACTATGTCTTCATCTGACACACTGGTTTACATGTTTTTGATTTATCCCACCAAAATAAGTTTGACTCGTCCCTCAAGTCCAGAGATCACAGTTTTAGCGAGGTATCTACAATCCATGTTAAAAGACACTGTTTAAAAGTAGCTCCACGAAGACTTTGTCTTATTAAACTTTAGACAGGGATGCCAGAGCACTGTTTCCATGGTGACACCTGTTAGATTAAAATTCATCAGGAGTCAGACCCCGACAGAGAGGATCAGACATCTAGTCAGTCACATAGTTTCAGACTCGCGGCCGTCACAATCGGTCTGATCAGTATTCCTCACCGTCGCACATTACACACAAACAAAGCAAGACCGGATGTTTCCATCCAGTTGTCTGATTGGAAGTTATTGAAATCCAATTCATGCATCAGTGATAATGTAATCAGGGTGGTCTGACTCTGAGATGAGGTTTACTAATAGTATTCATTTTTTTTATTCTTTTACTCAAAGGTTTAGAGGTATGGTGTAGTAAATTTAGTTATCTGTATTCTAAATGAAAATTTGCCGTCTGTGTGTGTGTAAGAGAATTATGCTTTATATATATACATTTTATAAAAGTTATGAAATTAATGTTTTTGTATTGGAAGTTTTTGTAATGATATTTTTTTCTCTCTCTTTCTTTATAGAAAAGGAACTCTTTTGGCCAATAATGTTCTTGCTCTGACCGCTGCACTTCTATTGGCTCTTGGGGAGACGGCCGGCTCTTTTGAGATGCTTATTATTGGTCGGTTCATCATTGGCATGGACTCAGGTAAGTGATTGGCTTGTTCACGGCCACATGTTAGATCTCTAAACAACAGTATCTCAACAAAAACAGTTGATTATACAAGTTATACTCTCTCTCTCTCTCTCTCTCTCTCTCTCTCTCTCTCTCTCTCTCTCTCTCTCTCTCTCTCTCTCTCTCTCTCTCTCTCTCTCTCTCTCTCTCTCTCTCTCTCTCTCTCTCTCTCTCTCTCTCTCTCTCTCTCTCTCTCTCTCTCTCAGGTGTGTCACTGAGTGTGCTGCCTATGTATCTAGGTGAGATTTCTCCCCGGCAGGTTCGTGGTCTTATTGGTCAATTTCACGCTATCTTCATTTGTCTGGGTGTTTTTACTGGACAGGTGTTAGGGTTACCTGAAATATTTGGACAGGTGAGTTTATGTGTGAGCATACAGGTGTGTGTTTCTGTGTGATTGTACGGGTGTGTGTTTGTTTGTGAATGTAAACAGTGAGATCTCACTAGTGTTTGGAATAGCTGTAGACTGACATTTATATAGCAGAGTGTTTTTATGGGAAAAAACACACAAACATGGACTCCAAATGCTTTTGTTATATTTATACCGCAGTCACAAACACACACTGCGGCAGTATGTTGGAGTGTTTTTACATGTTCCGCAGACATTTGCTTTGCGTGAGATTCTCATTAGCAGCAAATGTCAAGTCTGGTTGGATGTTGCCTGTCCTGCGTCTCATTAGAGCTGCTGTATCTATAGAAACTGCAGCAGCGCAGACTGATGCGCATGACAGCTGCGCAGATCTGACTACCACATGCAGGTGTGCAGTACTGCAGTGAGGATCTCGAACACAGTAACTTGTTTTCTCTCTGCATGTTTCGGTCTCTGTTTTTCTTTTTGTCTTTCTGTGGTACTCTGGTGATGAGTATTTATTTACTGTTGTTCATTATCTACTCACAACAAATCAAGGTTTTTGTGTGTACCATATGTCTAAAATGTCAAGAACATGTCCTGTTCTTCTCAACATCAGAAGTATAAAATTGTTTTTTCTTCATGATAATTAAGCAAACTCAGTTTACTGTAATACATAAAATCTCATTCTTACTGTTGTATTACAGAAAAATTATGTGACCTTTTCTCAACATTTTCTCACAGACCACATGTGCACACACGTGTATTTCACGGGTCAGACTTGGCAGGATAATGTTGTTTTTTCATTATTAAACTGTCAGTGTCTTTGACATGTGAACACTGTGCAAATATACAGAGCATCCCACTGTTACTAGCAATTCTCCTACCATTGCATTTCTGTTTCAGTCAGCAGAATTAATATTTATTTGTCTCCTAATGTTTATAAGTTGCTTTGGATAAAAGCGTCAGCTAAATGTAAATGCATTTATCTGTTTTAGGTCTTAATGACAGCAAACATCTGAATTTTTGTGATGTGCTCCCTATACTTATCAAACAGCAAAAACATCCTTTCAATTATTTTTTTTATTTTTAAATATTCAGCATCAGCATGGTTTCTGCTACAGTCAAAGTCAGTGCTGTTTACCACACGCCATCTTTCCTTGAACAACACAGACAAACTTCATTACGTCATTTCACGTGTGCAGAACTTTGTGTCATCTTATGTTCATCATCGAGCAGTCTTGTGTCTGAGGTGATGAGAACACATCATCATCTCTGAAGCATCACTATAGAGGGCAGAGCGAGAGATTGTCCCAGACGACAGGTGACCTGAACAAATCCTACCGCCCTGATCTGAACCCATCTGTCAGTGTTTGATCTAAAGATGTTGTGATGCCTGGGGCTTTGACATCACTCGTCATGTAGGTGTTCGTCCTGTGAAGATCTGCACATGATGCCTTGAGCTCCATGACAGAAGCTTCAGGAGTCTTCTACCATACAAAAACAGTGCAGATGGACAGATCCTGATCTCCCAGCTCTACAGCATGGCAATAAATCTCTGATATTAGTTTCTGATATTAACATGGGTCTAAAAATGGCAAAAAGATGATTTAGATACATAAAAGATCTGTGTCATGTTCAGCAGCTAAAGTCAAACAGTCAAAAGCATCCACTATTAATATTGACAACCTTAAACGTGTCACTTTACCGTCATAAATGACCATAGTGTTACATTGAAAACAACATGCTTGGTGTGTGTGTGATACTGGATATCTGTTGTTTGTTTGTGTGTGCGTGTTTGTTTCTTGCAGAAAAGCAGATGGAACTTCTTGTTTGGGTTCCTGGCGGTTCCTGCGATGTTGCAGTTGTGCGCTTTGCCATTTCTGCCCGAGAGTCCAAGATTCCTGCTGATTGAACGACGAGACGAGGTGCGCGCAGAGAAAGGTGCTCTCTCTCACACACACTGTCTATCTGTTTCCATCCCTTTTTCTGTCTTTGACTCTCACTTATTGTCTCTGTCGGTATGTCTGTCTGTCTGTCTGTCTGTCTCTTTATCCCAGTCTGTCTGTGGACTTTGAAGTGTTCTGGTTTACTGTGTTCACTTGTGAACGGACTGACAGATTGAGGTTGTGTGTTAAAGAGCAGAACTCAAATCAAACACAGGCTCCTCTGAGAGAAACACTTTTAACTTAAAACACAGATGATGTCAGCACCGGACATGAGCTGAAACTCCCACAGGAGTGTGTGTGTGATGAGGTTTAGCTATACAGTATTTGTAAGGATCAAATGTGAGAGAATTTACTGATCCACATTAGATAAAAAGACTCAAATCAGGCACTACATCTTTACTTTTCTTTAATGATGTGCATGTTTCTGTGAGAGAGGTTTAGATAATTCCCTGATGTAAAACCAATGAGAGGTCACTTTCTTATTTCAGTGAAAATATAGAATAACACAAATCAAATAGTCAAAAATCCTGATGTTTCCCCATGTTTAGCAAGAAAACTATGTTATATTTCATAATCTTCAGTGTTTTGCTTTTTCGGTGTAGAATTTACACAAATTAAAAAGTTTTCTTCTCATTTCATCAGACAGTTTCTTTAGGTCTCACCATGAGATGCTTTTTAAACAGTATTGACGGAGTTCATGTCAATTCTGAACTCTTATTGACTGATATTACTTTATTATTCAGTCCAAGACACCCATTTCAAAAACATTTTAATTAAAATTATTGTATTGCAATGAAAGAAATGAATATAAATATGGCACATTTATATTTTTCTACACATAACTAATGCCTTCAAATCAAAAGGTTTTTAAAAGATCATGAAACACATTTCAGTCAAGTGACCATAAACTCTTAAACAGTAGAGTATTTGCACAATTATGACAAATGATTGAATGTAAAAATCTCTTGGAAGGTCAGAGACTGTCTGAATGATCAAACTGTTAAGCTGTCAAGGCTAAATCTGAAAGTTTATTTTGTTAACTGTCTCAAACTCAACAAAAGTTGAATGTCTATGTCTAGACATTGAAAGTCTGTCTATCAGCATTTCAGGTGTTTCTGGGTCGTACTGATGTGTCTCGTGAGCTGGAGGAGGTTCACGCTGAGAGTCGGGCTCAGAACACACAGCAGGCAGCGTCCGTGCTGGAACTCTTTCGGAAGCGAACGGTCCGCTGGCAGCTCATCACTGTCATCGTGGTTATGAGCTGTTACCAGCTCTGTGGACTCAACGCTGTCAGTTTATAACACAATTCAGAATAACACATGTCTGTTTACTGCAGATGTTTGCAATTGTTCAATTGTAATTTGTGTTTGCAGATCTGGTATTACACCAATGGGATCTTTGAAGATGCTGGATTCACAAAGTCTGTCATTCCCTACATCACGCTCAGCACGGGGGGCATCGAGACGCTGGCGGCCATCATATCAGTAAGAATGATCACTTAGGACATTACAGCATCACGGAAGATAAACTCTGCACTTCACGACTGCAGGAGGTCTCTGAAAATCTGCTAGTGTAGAGGACCTGAATGAAACCTGCATGTGTGTGTGCAGAGCGTGTAGTATGAGTGGGTGTGTATTGTGTGTTTAAGATGTGTATTGTTGACAGTCCTTGTTGCGTGTGAGTGTGCTTCTGTAGGTTTTCTGCAATCAATAATTCATAAGATGAGGAATTCTAACTTCCCCCTTCAAATATCAGCTGCACTGTCATGAAAACAGAAAAGCATTTCTTATAATCCTGCTCTCCTCTATGGGATTTCCATGGGCTTTATTCAGCTGTCAGTCATCGCCAACAGCTCACACGCACTCATGCGATGTTAATGACACAACACAGAGGAGCCGTGTGATTGGCTGAGAGTAATTTTGGGTGTTTGTATCCATAGTGACCATCATTTAAGTGACTTGTCTGAGGGGTGTAATAATTCAGGTGATTGTGAAGATGCAGGACAGGACGTTACCTGGTCACTTCAGTGTTTATGAACTGAGAATTTTGTTTGCATTACAATCATGAGAATTTACTTCCCAGTGCATAAAATCTGAATGGTCTTTATATTTTTTTTATTTGTGATTATTGTCTGAAATGTGACCCAGATGTGTTTTTGTTTACCCTGCTCATTCTGTGTTAGTTGGCTGTAATTAGTTTTGGGAGAAAGGGAAGACAGATTCTGTTCAGAGCTTCTCCTCAAGGGAAATCAAAGGGTCATCTGTCCTGTTAACATTGCATGAAAACACTAAATCACAGAAGCATTATGGGATTTGTGCATAAAGAAAACGGACACAATGAACATTAGTAGAAAGACCTCCAGCAACCTGTTCATCTCTAATATAATGTGTAAAATACAGACAGAGAGAGATTCAGCTCACAGTTTCATTATAAAACCCAAATACATGAATATTCAGTGACTTTAGACAGAACCTTTTAACTCTGAAAATCAAACATTAAATAAGAAAATCAGGTAAGGTTTGTATACGTGTGTATGTTCTTTATTTCTGCTTTTTTGGAAAGAAAATACAGTATAGAAAGTATAGAAGCTACAAGCATGAAACAATTCCAGTTTAAAATCAATTCAATACTATAGTGTGTGTTTTTATTGTGTTATCAGCTGTCTGAAGTAGAACAATGTATTTGTGACAGAAGTTATGACAGTTTCTTCAGTTCATCTGTATCCACACACAGCATCATTCACATCTAAGCACAGTGTTTATCACATCACACACTGTTTGTCTCTCTCTCTCTCTTTTTCAGGGTTTAGTTATAGAGAAAGTTGGTCGCAGGCCATTATTAATCTTTGGCTTTTCAGCGATGGCTGTGTGCTTCAGTCTTCTGACAGTCTTCCTGAATTTCCAAGTAAATAACACACACACACTAAATGCGCTACAGGTCACGGGATGGTCAGATTTATTCAATTCTCACTGATACTGTATGATGGAGATGGATTCTGTGGTCAGTTGACTTCAGTTATTGTGAAAAACACACATAACACAGGTGTCTTATTTTCACTCTCTGTCTGTAGGATCGATTCTCATGGATGCCGTATCTCAGCTTCATCTCCATCCTTGCTCTGATTGCTTCATTCTGCTCTGGCCCAGGTAAACACACACACATTTGTTTTTGTCTCTTTTATCCATGAATTTCTACTGTTTTTGTACTGAGCTCATGATGTTTATAAACTCTAAACCCAACCCAATGTTTATGAATGTGTTCCTCATGTAAGCCACAGTGTGAATGATCTCAGCGTTAATTGTTATCGTGAAAATATTTAGTCCACCATCACACAAATACACACAGATTAACAATATTAAGACACTAAATCATTGTAAAGCATTCAAACCTGAAGTCTTTATACGGTTTAATAATTGTAAATGTCCAGGACTGACAAAAATATCTGGTGATTTTATGTATATCACATATATTCAGTGTGTGATCACATGATAGGAGTGTTTTCAAAATGAATTATGAAAATGCCACAGTTTCTAGCAGATTGTTTCCATCTCATTTGAGTCACTGTCGTCAAACTGGACAAGAGAAATAAATATTCATGAGCGTGTGTGAGACTGCAAACACTTACACAGGGCAGAGATGAGGAGAAACATGATAGACAGACAGTTAATAGGGTCACCTGTCACGTTTAGAAAGTGTCTGTGTGTGTGTTGTTTACCAACTGCTGGTGTTCAGCTCATAGTCCACAGTCATTGGTTGGATAATTTCACAGAAAATTGTTACTTTTAAGCAGTTTATCATCCCACACGCACACAAACACCGAAGCTTGAATGATTTGGAGAGAATTATTCAAATATTCAGTTCATGAATCTCAAACTGCCCACAGCCAAAATGATGATGTCATAAAAGGGCTAACTGTGTGTGTGCGCCACACATTTATTTGAGAGAATTTACAATATAAATATTTATTCTTAGTAATATATCCAGTAGCCCTTTTTAAAAAAACAATAATATTCTCTTTACTATCAGGTTATTGCTTTTTTTTATAAAGATCATTTATAAAAGAGGTATTTATTAAGTATTAAAGTTATATTGTCATGTTTAAACACTATTACATTTACATTTAGGCATTTAGCTGACGCTTTTATCCAAAGCGACTTACAAACATTGACATTATAAAGAAATTCTGGGTAAAATTCAAAGATCCCTCGTGATGTTTTGGATGAAAGTTTATTTATTTATTTTCACATCACAGCTTGAATGTCTCTGTTTACTGTAGATGATGTAAAATGTCGAAGTGTTGATTTTTGTCTTTTTGACAATTAACATATATGTTAATCTTTAATGAAACTGGACTTGTGAAACATCAAGACAAATCATTTTGTCCTTCATATTTTCATTAATATGAGCAACATTCATATGTCTTGCCAGTTCTAGAAAAAACTAAGATCAGTCAGGATTTGATCATCTTTCTTTCAACTGCATTTCAACGCAGGTATCATACAGCTTTTAATAGTCACCAGCCAAATTATTATATTGCCAGATTTATTTTTTAAGTGATTTTTACTCATTTTGTGGTTGGCAAGTATTCATTTTGGACCATGTTTGCAGAAACACTAATCAATCATAATTCTCTGTCGAATCCTGAAGAGGGTTTTTTTTTGTGGAATTGGGATTTACATTATCCACCATGTTCAGGTTATGTTTGGTTTATATTCAGGTCATGTTTATGACGCTGTGTGGCTCTTAGTGAGCTGTACTGGAATGAGAAAGCAGGTTGGTCTGTAGCAGTTGATGGTTGGTTGATTTCAGGTTCAGCCACTGAGAGAAGCTTCAGGGTGAACAGGAACACAGTCACTGTGAATGATGTTCTGCAGGTCGCCAGGGAGAAGAGAAGACCTATATGGAGGTCATGTTGAGACGTATATAGAGTGCAGAATCACCGCAGTGGGCATGGCTTATGTCGACATTCATTCAGACTGTTTTCATAAAGATGGAGCTTTAGATGAAAGTGTCATTTTTTTCCCTTGAGATGATGAGGTCAGTGCTGATGTCATAGGCAACAGTTTATGTAATGATGCAGCAAAGCATTTTGAGTGTGTGTGTGTTGGTCAGTGTGCAGATGGTCGATTTTAAGGGACTGATCCAGATGTGCCGAGGCTGCTTTCCAAAAAACACTGAAGCAAATGTTTAAAAATAGATGCTGTTAAATCAGTGTCAAATCCTTAATACACAATCTGAGAGAGCGGAAGAGAGAGACGAGAGAGAGAGAGAGAGAGAGAGAGAGAGAGAGAGAGAAAGAGAGAGACTGTTTCTCTAGTGATCAGACTTAACTTAATGATGTTCATAGCGTCCTTCAGTGTATTACACTAAAAACACTCAAAAAACCACATAGCAGTTCATTGAAGACTGTTGTGTGTGTGTAACACACCTTCTCTTTTCAATTAAATTGAAAGCTGTCATGTGCTGTCACACACAGTGCACCAGATGGGTCCAGTGCTGAAGGGCACAACATCAGAAGAGCAAGATTGTGTGAGATTGTGTGTGTGTGTGTTCTAGTTTGTGACAGTTGTGGTATTGAGGCCTAATAGACAGTGAGGAAGATGGATTATCTAAACACAAGAGATGTATGTGTGTGCGCATGTTTTACAATACCAGTTAAACCTGTGATCAGGTAGACTGTGGAGAGCAGCTTACAGCCTTCAATAGAAAAACACATTCAGTAATGTAAAAAATGAATAATGTTTTCAGTCATATCAGAAAATGCTGAAATTATTTTGTTAAGGTTCGGTTAAGGGTTAGAATATATCATTGGCTAAAAATAAAAACTGCAACAATACGGCAGCTGTGGTTTTCTCTCTGTTAGGTGGCATCCCGTTTGTTTTGACTGGTGAACTGTTTGAACAAACGAATCGTCCAGCTGCGTTTATGATCGCTGGAACCGTGAACTGGCTGTCAAATTTTGCTGTTGGACTGCTGTTCCCCTTCATACAGGTGAGACACACACACAGCTGGTGTGATGTAGAGTGGATTTCTAACAGATGAGTTTTATTTACAGTGAATGAGAATGTGTGTCTTCTAATGTACACTGATCATACATATATATATATATATACATCACGTAGTTGCAGAATTACAGAAAAGAAAGTGTTTGTTAAAACTGAGCACAACAATACCAACCTAATCTCATTAGAATTTGAGTACATATTTGCAGTACATATTTGTATGAATTCGTACGATGTGAATCATACAAAAACATACAACCCCTAACATCACTGAGAAGAAGGCAAATCATACCAAAACAATCGAATGAGATCGTACAAATTCCTGTGAAATTGTTTCGCAATAACACATGACGTTTCAGTGTCAAGTCACGAAGTGTCTGTTCGTCTGTGTATAAAGCGCAAGGTTGTGTCTGTGAAAATCAAAGTTAGTGTTTGACTTTGTGTTTGGTTTGTCTAGTGTGTGTATTTGGTGTGCGATTTGTGGCCTGTAGTCTTGCACATATAATCTGATTCTCCGTCATAATCCAGGCAGGTCAGATTATAAGAGCAGAGCACAGAAATACAGTTTTATTCTGTCAGGTCGAATGCCTGTAGCTTTATTAGTCCTTTGTAGGAGTGTGAAATGATCATTGCTCATGTGTATACACTATTTGTTCACAGTAAAATTAAACAAACACATTCTGACCTACATTATAGAATCTGTCCTGAATGAGCTGTGGGATTTTTCTAGATTACTGCAGTAAACCCTGTTTGACTCGGTCCGGTAAACATGCTTAGTAAACTGCCTATCAGACAGCATTTTTCATACTATTTTACAATGTGAGACTGTGATTAATGCAAATTTGAAACACTTTTATTTCTGCAAAGAGTTACAGCTAAATGTGCTTTCACTGCTCAACACAATATTGTGGCTGGTTCATTTTTTTTTTGTCGCTCAAACAGCGCTTTTATCACTTTGCAGCAGACATCAGGCTGGTTGTTGAGGGTGTGAAGCAGAACTGGTGTGTTTTTTTCTTATGCGTACATTATAAGCGTATGACACTGATTTTTGGTGTGCGCCTGCAGGAGGCACTGCAGACGTTTGCCTTCCTGCTGTTTGTGGTGGTATGTGTGGCTGGTGCTGTTTACCTGCTCGTCATTCTGCCAGAAACCAAAAACAAAACCTTTATGGAGATCAGCCGAAGTTTCGCCAAGATGAATGGAGTCTCAGATCAGACTGACATGGAGATGCAGAACGCTCTGGAGTGCAGTGCGCACCTGCCGCCCGACACGCAAGCTGTCAACGGGGTCAAACACACTGACATGGAAATGGAAAGTTCTTTCTGAAGGGTTTGTGCTGAAGAATACCTCAAAAATATGACAATAGCCATGACGCGTGTGACGCTGCTAGAGAACATCAACTCAGTTGAGCATCGTGTGCGCTTCAATGAGCACAAGACCTTCTGACCTTCTCTACAGGGTTCATGTGTTCAGAGTCCGTAGTAGATCTTCACTGTACATCACAATGTTTCTTGTTTTCATTTTACATCAGCTGAGAAACATTATGGCCTGTGAACATTTCATTCTTGAAATGATTTCTCAGAAGACACACAAAGTGCTGTAAGCTTAATGTTTTTATAGGTTGTTTTTGAAGGTGGGAGTGTATGTTGTGTGTGGGTTTGTTGTGCATTAAACACACATTGTTGTGTAGGAGTTGAAACCTTTTGGGACAATAAAACAACAGTGACAGAACTGACTATCTCTGTGAGTCTTGATTCTGAAATAATTCATGAGAACATCCTGACATTAAAATCTCATCCAGTTGTGATTGTGTGTGAGGAAGAGATGATATTATTACACATAGAATATATATCACAAGTTCAGTGTGTATGTGATACTCTATATTTAGTAAAGCTTTTATTTACATCCCATAGATTCATTGCAAATTCTTTGTGTATTATACTATAATTTTCCATCTTTTATTATTTCCTCATCATTTTATTGGCTCAATTTTTATGACGAAATGTCATGTCTGGTTTATTATGATATCTATTAAATGAATAAATATCTCAGATGTTTTAGAAAAGGTTTTAGCACACAAGCAGGTACTCGAGCCTCCGGATGAAATAAAAGGTGATGCATTTGTCATTCATTTAGTAACCTTTCATTTATAAACCCATTGCAGTCCTACAGACAACTATTGTTAAATATACATCTTACAAAAGTTTGATTGAAACAAATGGCATGTTCTGTGAGGTTTAGGGGGTGGGGTTATATGGCTGGTGATAAAGGATTTTATTAGCTGTGTATAAAAATGATTACAGCTTTGGAGAGTCCCCGTAAATCATGTTTATGATACGTGGGTCCCCGTAAATCATGTTTATAATACGTGGGTGATGGTGTGTGTGTGTGAGAGAGAGAATGTTACTTATCTCTCCTGAATTAATTCATGTGCTGAAGGTCAGATTATTCCCAGAAGTAAAAAATATTCTAAACCCAATAAACTAAAAAAATGTATACCTTAAATGCAACTTAAAGCTATACATAATATACGTATTATTATAAATATTACCCATGTACTTTATAAATGTGTTTGTGAAATGTGTAAATGTAATGTGTCCTGTATCTACAGCTCTGAATCGAAACCATGCTGTACATAAATCACACACACATTATGGCAGTTTATTATAACCTGTTTCCATCTATATAAGCTAATGTGCTGCTGAAGTGTTTTTAGCCTTTGGTCTTGATACTGTTTACCCTTGGTACTATTAAAATTAGTTTATTTGTGGGTTTTAACATTGTCTTTACTAAGTACATTACGTACATCTTTTGAGATCAGTGTTGTTGCTGGTTATGCTGCATGTGTTTATTCATTCATTCATTTATTCATGTTTTTTTCATGAGATTCTTTGACCTACATTTCTCTCTCACTCTCCCCCTCTTTCTGTAGATGTTATGTAGGTGTCATTTGTTTTGTAATATTTGGTTCTCGGCCCCTCAGGGCTTGTTCTGTCATCTGAGTCCTTCACTTTATTAACCAACAAAGATTTAAAACCATCAGATGTTTTGCTGTCATGTGTATACGTATGGCAGAAATGCCATCAGTACTATGGTGATAAGAGAAGGCTATGATAATATAATAACATCTTTTAAGTAAAATCTCATGTTGAAATGTCAGGTGATGTAACACTGCGGTTTTTGAGCTGGAGATATATAAGAGCTGTTGTCTCATGGGGACCTGGGTTTCATTCTATTACAGGTCATGTCCTAATCCCACACACCTTTTCCTGTCAGCACTTTACTGTCCTCTAAATAATTACTTAGATACTAAAAAGTGTCAGACACACAGACTCATTGAAATACACAAACTATATTTGTATAGTTGTCCGATATTTTGTGTGTGTGCAGTATTCGGTAGTCTTGTCTGATGTTCAGAAATGTTTTGGTGAACAAATTGAGTCATTATTTTATATTGAACAATTGAGATTCATGGGAAGTTTTGATGCTGTGAAGCTGATTAAAAGTTTTTAATAGAACAGAAAACAGTTAATCCTGTTCATCCTGAACGACAGACAGACAGACAGACAGACAGACAGGGCTCACACGGAGAAAGACAGACGTGCATGTCCGTGTGAACTGAACTGCAGTAAATGCGGTCAGTGTGACAGAATCCACAGCTGATTGGTCGAGCTGCTCACAGGTGATTGGATGTGGCTTTTGTCATAGTATCTGACCTTGTGCTCTTAAAGGATTTTGTTTGTGTGTGTGTGCGTGACAGAGAATATGTGTGCTCAGATGGATTTCTCTCTCTCTGTGTGTTTGGAGGATTAACTTGTCTGTGTCTCTGAACATTATAATGGATGCGATTATACAGATCAGACATTAACAATCATTTATTCATAATCATTCATTGTGAATGACTGTAGAATGAACGTTAGACATCATAGTGCTATGAATTCTTTAGTAGTGGATACTAGATTTAAGGTGTTTGACTGTGAAATAATCATTCTCATGAGACTGCTGACACATTTAAATGAGATGTCACATTAGTCTGTTATTTTAATGGATTGTGATGTTATTAGATTTACCCAATAAACAGCCAACAAAAAGAAACTGTGATTCAATATATTGTGCGTTTATAATAACACACATTTATATGATTTCTATGATTAGAAATCCTTCAGCAGCACAGAGATGAATGGCAGTAAATGATACGTGTGTGTGTACAGTAGCTCTTCTGTCTGAAACTCAGTAGCTCATCGTGTCTGCACATTTGTTTTATTGATCGAGTCTGTATAAGGGTTTCCAGTTAAAGGACGGCGTGACACTCGGCTTGGTGAATTGGACATTTTTCTGCTTTAGCAGCAGATCAGATGATGAAATTTTTAATGAATTATTTCTCCAGGATTGAATTCCATTAGAAGGTCAGGAGAATTCGGTGATTAACCGTGTTCTACACCCTGGAAATGAACCTTAGGACAGGACGAGTGTGTGTGTGTGTGTGTGTGTGTGTGTGTGTGCGCTGTATTACACAATCTAATAAAATATTTACACACCTCAAATACACTCATTCTGTGCAAGAATTACCCACAGACATCCTGTTTAAAACTGACTTGAGAACAGCATTCATGAAGGTCACAGAGACTATTTGTAGAGCTGCATGTTTGAGTTTGTTTATCTCACAAACACTAGTATTAAACAATATACAAATATAAATTTGAAACTTTATTATTGGAAAGAAATTCATAATATTTTTTTACGTTTGAGATTCACATTACATTCAACCAGTTTAAATGACTTTGTGACTTTATGAAATCTGAGCACATGATAGACATTGTGTGTGTGACTCATAACAGCAGAATCAGGTCTTGTGTGTGTTTTTTACACCTGAGGTTCTGTGATGTTGATGTTGATTTGTCTGGGGACGAGTGTTGTTCAGCTCGTTGCTGTTTCTCTAGCCATCATGCTGGACACATTTATAGAATGTAAACAGAGAAAATATTTTTTCTTTTATGTTAGATTTTGTGTATGTTTGTGTGGTCTTGTTTTATTTTTCGCTCCTATGTTTGTATGCAGATGAACTCTCAGAGTTTTCAGAAATGTTTGTCATGCCGGCAAACAGATCGAGAGAGCAGGTGTTTGGCCTGGACACAGATTAATGTATTAAAGTCTTTTACCTCAGGCACATGAAACTGGAAATACCCGTCCTGGAATTTTTTTTGTTTCTGACCCCTGAAGTTCTGTCGACTTTATAATTGACAGTTTTTACTACAAATATTGTAGTATTTGGGGCTTTGTGGAGTTGCGAAGATAATATAATTGTGTATGGTGTGTTACCTGTGATTACTTTATTTCTGCTCACACACGATTCAGCTGAGCAATTCCTTACAATCTTACCATGAAAATGTTTTCTTCAAAGGTTTTGATAGTTCAGATGTCAATATTTGCTGGTTTAAATACTCATGTGAGGTCTCTCTCATAGTCAGGTAAAGTGCTGTTTTTAGAATTGTCACATCTATAGCAGTCCATATTCCTCATAAATGAAATAAGTATTTTATGTTCTTTGAAGAGTCATCTCTTCTTCATTTGTTGGGTCTGGTTTGTGTATTTTGTCACGTCTATACCGCTGGAATTGTCCACCTGTCAGTTGAGTGTTTGTTAAACGCTTGGAGTGTAATGGGCATGTTGATCAGCATTTTGTCTTGCGTCCCATCAGTTTGGCAGGTTTGAAATTAAAATTAAATTTATTGCAACATGCCCTCAAACCACAAGAAAAATGTACTAATCACAACGGTTCAAAATCAGCTCTGTATTGATCAAATCTGTATTTCAATCTTTATTGAAAAACATCAGAGTGCACACAACCAGTCATGATTTTATACATTCATGTAACGCCTGCCATTTCATGGTTTCATTGACATTTATGTTCAACATATCTGGAAGTTTTCTCACAGTAAATCTACAGGCTTTGCTTTTGTAAACAATAACCGTTACAGTAATGAAACATATTGAAGCAACACAACATTAAATCTGTCCAGGTATCACTGTACTTCACTACAAAACACCACATACAAGTGTTTTATGAGTGAATGATGAGTGTGAATAATACAACAGCAGCACATTGTTTCTTAAATAAATAAATAAATCAGATAAAAAATAGCTCATGATGGTTTCAATACTGTAGGAGTGCTGCGCCTGCGCAGACGCTCCTGTCAGAGGAAACGGAGACTGGCACGCAGGGGAAGTGAGGTCATGTGACGTATGTCTGCGGTGCAGTCAGTCCAGTGGGCACTTCAGTTTTTGGCAGGTATCAGAGTTCATCTTCATTACTTCATATTGCACTGAGTGTAAGGCAAGAATCTCTCCAGCAGTGTTATATCACTGACAATCAAATCAGTCCACAGAGGACGAGTGAGTGAGTTTGGATGAAAGACGTGTCCGAATGTGTGTGTGTGTGTAAATGTAAACAAGTAGGTGTGTATGTAAGGATTGAAAGGACTGAAAGTGTGTGTGTTTGTTAGTGTGAGTGAGTGTCATTTTGCAGACGGCAGTAAACATCAGGACTGACGCGCTCCTCCTGAATCTCATCTATGTCAAATATCGTATGAAGGGCTTTTTACAACAACCTATAATAAACTTTTTTTCTATAATGAGCATTAAACCACACCACACGCATCTTCAGATGACGCAATGCTTCAGTATCCCATTCACAATCTGGAAGTTCACGACGGTCCGTGAATTCCGTTCGGAGTGAAAGACGCGCGCGTGTCCGCATCACACTCGTCTAAATCACACACCGAGTCCGTGCAAACGTCGTTATCGTGAGAAAACTGCGAGATCCGATCGAACCCGTCCTCGGTGTCCATACAGTCCACAACATTCGGGATGATGTTGACGTACGCTTTCACGATCTCTTTACGGAACAGCGTGTCCTGGTTATAAGACACGAGCTCGTTGCTTATGTTGACCGTCTCCACCGGAGTACCGATGCAGCGGTTCCGACAGCCCAACAGACTTGCAAAACCCTTCCGGAACTCCGCGTTGAACGCGTAGATGATGGGGTTCAGCGAGGAGTTGGTCCAGCCGAACCACACAAACACGTCGAAGGTGGTCTCGCTGACGCACGGCAGACCCGTGCCCGGTTTGTCGCAGAATGGAACCACGCAGTTAAGGATGAAGAAGGGCAGCCAACAGCAGACGAACACGCCCATGATGATGGACAGAGTCTTCAGAACTTTGGTCTCGCGGTTGATGGACGTCTTCAGCGTGTTGTGGTGCTGGCACGCGAGCCGGTTGGTCCGGCAGTTTTGCGCGTGCTCTGCCGCGCGCTCCAACGATGCGATTCTCCGGATCTGGATCTGCGCTATCCGGTAGATGCGCGTGTAAGTGACGATCATGATTGCCACGGGAATATAGAAGCTGATGAGGGACGAGGAGATGGCGTACTCCCGGTTCAAACTCGAGTCGCAGTTGCCGGTGCCGCTCGCGTTCGTCTCCGCGGCCGCTTTGTGCCAGTCCAGCTGGACCGGGATGAACGAAATGAGCACGGACAGAGTCCACGCCACGCCGATCATCACGAACGCCACGCGCTGGGTCATCTTGCGCTCGTATCGGAACGGGCTGCTGATGGCCCAGTACCGGTCCACGCTGATGACGCACAGGTTCAGGATGGATGCGGTAGAGCACATGATGTCAAACGCCACCCAGATGTTACAGTACGAGCCGAACGGCCAGAACCCGGCCACCTCCGCAACCGCCTTCCATGGCATCACCAGCACGGCCACGAACAGGTCCGACACCGCCAAAGACACGATGAAAACGTTGGTAACTTTTGTGCGCAAGTGGCGGAACCGAAGCACCGCGGCGCACACCAAGATGTTCCCGAACAGAGTCCAGAGAATCAGTGCGCACAACAGGCATCCGGTGAGCGCGCGCGTGAACATCCCTCGTGGCTCGGACTCGGTTCGGTTGGGCATCTTGAATCCCGGCGAGGTCACGGGTCTCCATCGGGTGCGCGTGTCTGCGCGGTCTCCCGCATGATCTGCAGACGCGGTAAAGGAGAGAAGGTCCGATAAACAAATAAATTCTCGCTGATTCGTTTGCGCGCTGACTGGAGGCGTGAAGCTCGACGCGCGTCTGACCTGTCTCTGAGCGCGCGGAGAATCTTCACTGCTGTTTGAGAGAGAGAGAGAGAGAGAGAGAGAGAGAGAGAGAGCAGACACATTCATGCTAAATCCAGAGCAGAATGAATGAATGAAATCCAGCAGATAATCCTAGGTTAGACTCATATCTGAAATGACTCCATCACAATTACAGACTGAAAGCTGCTCAGTCTTTCTCTCAGATCAACATTACTGCTGTTAAATATGCGTTTGGAGCTCGATACAAGAGTAAATAACTAAAATTCCAGTACTGTACTGTTCAGTACTGTTTCAGGCAAGTCCAAGTTCACTCGTAACAGCTGTAAGATTTCAACACTTAAAAATAAAGATGCTTCACCATGCCATAGAAGAACCATTTGTTCCGTAAAAAGTATGATAGAAATGGTTCTTTAAAGATGCTTTGACTGAGTGTTTTTATGATTTTACTTTAATATTGGAAGGAATTTACTTAAAACAAAATTATTGTTTTAAACACATTTTTAACCAATAAATGTATGTATAAACTTAACAAGTCTTTTTATATTTGTGTCTTTGCAATATACTATTTTGGTTAAATTTACTTAAAGGTTGGATTTTGTTGTTGATTGGGCATTGGATTTTCAGTTCCCAGAATGCTTTGCATGAGACTGAATAATGGGAGTAAATGTCAGAATGAAGTGTTAATTTATTTCGTTTTTAATCAAGACAAGAATAGAAAAGTAAAAGTAGATGACTTTTTTAATGTTTTTTATTTTGTTATGTTGGTATTTAAATAGTTTTTGGAAGTTACCATTGTGCTGAAAAGTAGAACATTAGCTTAGACTGAGAACAGGAACCATATAAATAGTTTTAGAAAGTTCAGAAGACATTTTACTGGAAAACGGATGGATTAGCGTGTCATTTCGTGTTTGTGAGTGTCTTATGGTGGACTGGGGCAGGAATCTGAAACAGGTAAATAATAAGACTGCTTTTAGAAAAAGAAAAAAACATTTGGTGAACTCAGACCTGTAGTTTGTGAATTTGAGTTGGCATTATTTAAGAGTGCAAATTGAAAACCTCTGAAGTCTTAACAAATAAATAGGCGCTGTATTTTTACCGTGTGAGCAATGTGCGTTTTTTAATTGTTTTACCTGTAAAGTTTGATTGACATCCAAAAATAAACCTACACTAAGAAATGCTCATGAGAGTTAAAGTCTTAACCTTTAACTAACATTTAATTGACTTAATGATCCGAAATGAAAAGACGCCAAACAATTGTATCTTAAGTAACTCGCAAATCTAATCAAGCGTTTAATTCTTCAGTGTGTGTGCGGTTGCTAAAGCATAGTGATTTCTGGATATTGAATTTTTTTACTATAATAGTATTATATTATAATGAAAGTGACTGTAGCACTCAGCATGTAAATGAATGAGTTTTGTGCTCACTACACACATGCGCAGTTTGATTTCTGATTTAAAGATTTCCATTAATGAAATTAGTTTTATAGAATGACGTTCATCAGTATAAAGATATGTGCAGTGCCACCTGCAGGCCTTACAGATACCACAACGTGTATCTTAATATGGACAAAAACAATAAACAACGAAAAATTTGTAAAGATCGATAGTTGGGGTTTGTCATTAAATCAGCTTGGGTTTATTTAAAAATAATTCATTACTTCGAGTGGAGGTTGACATGTTGCTTGACCCCTTACATCTTAAAAAGTTAACATAATTTTTATGTTTATTTCTTTCTATTTGTTCATTTTTGTGTATTGTTGTTATTCAAAATTTTGTTTCATCATGCTTCATATAGAGGTACTTCAAAGGGTTCTTCACAGCAATGCCATAGAAAAAACATGTTTGTTTACGATTTCTCACATACTTCTTTAATAGTCAGAAAACCTTTTCCAATACAAAGAACATTTTGTAAACCATAAAGATTCTGTGGATGTTAAAGATCTTTTTTATTGAACCATTCAGCCAAAAATGGTTCTTCAATGGCATTGTGAAGCACCTTTATTTTAAGAGTGTCGGTTTGTGTTGTTCTCTTGATATGTCAAAATAACAATTTAAAAGAGTGTGTGAGAAATCCTTTAGTGAGCAACAATTAATTTCAGCTTTTTATTTCCACCTTGTTTGTGTTCTTGTTATTATGTAAATAACTGTAAATCCTCTTGACATTCACATTGAAATCTCCACTGTTCAGCTGTTTCCAGTCATGCAAGTACAGATCATATTTCTTTAAATGGCAAAGACTGAAATCTGCTTGTCAAGATTATATTCCAGAAACATTTTTTATATTATTATACAATTTTGACAGTGATGTTTGTGCTCAGATAAGCTTCTTTAGCTCAAATCAGTCAATTAAGTTTTTCTGTCGTGACTGAAAATGGCTGTTTAGTTTTTTGCTAAACAAAAACTCTAATAGTGGTCCTGACTTACATATAGTCTAGTAAATCTATTGGGTTTTCACAAATATATACTGCTTACTAGTTAAGTCACAGTTAATTGTAGTGTGTCTTTGCTGTAACGTCTCTGAAAGTCTCTTCTGCAATGAACTTACTTCTATGCAAACAGATATACAACATATTCATTTCTTCATTTTAAATGTTTTAAATATACTATACTAAAAGTAACTGAGGTCAAACATCAGCTTGACTTTTGCTTGTGGTCTGATGAACAGATCCGTACATCAGACATTAAAAAACACACATGAGAGAATTTGTATCCACAGCAGGAGAAACACTGAACAAACATCTAAAGCCACATTGACTACACCTGCATCCAGCCGGAGAGGATTATGCCTGAACCGCCACAAAAAAAAATCGTGGTGTAGAAAAAAAGTTGTCTTTATACAAGAAGATTTTCTTCTCTTTTTTTCCTCTTTCATTTATTTTTTTTCTCTTCAAAAATGTTTTTCTCTTAAAAATTTTTCCCTCTTCAAAACAAAAAAATATTTTTTCATCTTCAAAAAAATATTTTTTAATTTGCCAAAAAAACTTTTTCCTCTTCAAATTTTTTTTTCTCTTCAAAAATGTTTTTCTCTACAAATGTTGTTTCCCTCTTCAAAATTTTTTTTTCATCTAACAAATATTTTTTAATTTGCAAAAAAATAATTTTTTTTCTTCAAACAATTTTTCTTCAAAATTAAGAAATAAAATGATTTCCCCTCTTTAAATTTCTTTTCTCTTCAAGAGTCCACACAAGAAAATGTCTTTCTAACTAACAGACTAATTAGCATGTAGTGCCAACCTTGACCACCAGTTGTCACTATCAGTACTAATGAAAACTTTTTTTAAAGAAAATTCAAAAATAATTTTTTTAAAAGATTTTTTTAATGGAAAATGGAAAAAAAATTTGAAGAGAAAACTTTTTTTTGGAAGAAAAATCTTTAGGCTCCAGGAAGGAATATAAGGTCAATTGTTTTTCTTTACCATGATTTTTTTTAATGTTGGGGTTCAGAGCTTCCATACAGACAGATGAATAGCTGTGACTCTTCAGGAGTTCTGGAGCTCTGCAGTCACGTCTGTGATTCTCTCATTGAGGCAGATATTGCTGCTGAAAATCTCTTAACCAGAGTGTGACAGAGAAAGCTAAATAAACACACACAAATACACACACCACAAAAACGTTCAGCACAAAAGTCCTGTAATGAATGATTCAGATAACACAATAAATTCTGTCATTGTTTATTAATTTACATTTGATTTACATCACTCACTTTCAGTTTACTTCACACATTGTTAGGAACGTGCAAATTCATGAAAGAGTCTAACAGAAACGAAAGTTTAAAAACTTTGTCACAACATGACAAACATTTGTTTTGACAAACTTTGAAAAAAAAAACTGTGTTTAATTAACATGCTTACATTAGACAAGTAGCAAAATTCCTTTTTTCAGTGCAGCATGAATTTTTAATCTCCAGTCATTAAACTTAATCTATTCAATTTGGTACTACATAAATAATTTATGTTGTGTTAAAATAAATAAATATGTTTTTTAGTAAAAAAATTAAAAGACACGTAAGTACTTAATATTGATTTATCTTTGAGAATTAGAAGAGTTTTTTATATTTTTGAGTTTTGTTGTTACCATTGTTCAGAGAAGCGGTGCTTGTGCTTGTGTAAGAGGATATATTTCTTGTGTAAGAAGATAACTTTTTGCTACATTTTTAACATTTCTCTTAGATTTTGTTAATATGTTTATGAAAGATAAATGAAAATTTTTTGTTACATTGAAGTTCTCAACTCAAATATTTTTAGTTAATCCACAATGTAAACGTTTTTAAAACATGTTTGTGTAACAAACATAATTTGGGAAGTGAATAAAATAGATAAATTATGCGTAAACATAACGTTAACAGTGCAACTGATGTCATTTTTTTATGTTAATCCAACAGATTTTTTCAGTGTTCCACAAAAACAGGTTACAGCTATTATTATATAACTGATGATGAGTCTTTAAAGGCTTCATGACATCAGCTGAAAATAAAGGTCATTTCAGAGGTTGGAGCAAATCATTACATTTGAATGAAACGTACAAAGATGAATTGTTCATAATAACTTCAGATCTGTATGAATGTTGACAATAAAGAGACAAAACTGTTAACAGCAAATACTTTATTACATTGATCTTAAAGTATGTCAGTTCTTTAGTGGGTCAGATTTTATTGTTTTGCTACTTGTGCGTATCAATGGGTGTGTGTGTTTGAGAGACAACCTTTATTTTTTGAGCTTGATAAAAAGTGTCATTTACTACAATATAACTGCTGATGATCAACAGTGCTGGTTTAAAACACAGAAACATCTGTGAATAAAATGAAAAAAAAAAAACATACAGTCTCAAACATGAAGCCAGAAAACAAAAGGACACATGACTGAAGTTACAGATTAAAGTCTGACTAACAGTTTCAGCAAATCTGAATTGAGAACATTCCATAGTCATTGAAAAACGCCTGAAGCTCATGAGTAGCTGTCTTCTGAAAGTCTTTTCACAGAGAAATCATGTCATTTATCTGTTTTGTTTGAAAAACATTACAAACGTCAGATATCAGGTGCAGCTGAATAACCGAATCACCAAATCAATCAATCTTCCTGCCATACCCAGAAATCATTTATTTAATCAGAAACTCCTCTTGACTTGTCTCACCAGTGGCAGGAACTTGTTTAAAACTGTCTGTTACCATTCTGTTTTCCATTCAAAAACATGTTTGTGTAAGAACAAGAGTAACACACATTAGCCAAGATGTTTTAAATTTCTAACATGCTTAAAAATTACAATGTTATAATACTCGAGAAAAGGCCTAAAAATACCTGAACATCATGAAACCCGTCAGGAGCATCACACTTTACCCCATAATAAAAACATTTTTAAAGAAACTTCAAATGCTTTTAAAACATTTTAAAACATTTTAAAACATGCAACATTTATCAATTGTTGCATTGTGAACTTCATTTCATTCACGCCATGTTGTCATATACGGAAGTCCTGATCTGCAATATAAAGAATACATTTCATGGTCAAGAAAAAAAAACTTCCTGGAGCCTAAGTCCTAAATATTTTCTTCTCTTATTCCTCTTCAAAAAAAATCCTCTTTAAAAATGTTTTTTTTCTAAAAAAAAGTTTTCTCTTAAAAAAATGTCATCTTGCAAAAAAAATTTTCCTCTTAAAATTAGTTTTTTCTATCTTACTTTTTTCATCCTCAATTTTTTTTCATCCTCAAAAATGTTTTTTATCTTCATTTTTTCCACACAAGATATTTTTGCTCACTGGCTAACAGGCTAACAATTAGCATGTAATGCCAACCTCTTAGGTTCCAGGAAGGAATACAAGGACATCTTTTTTTTCTTTACCATGATTTTTTATGTTATGGTTCAGGGCTTCTGTAAATATAAAATATTATGATTCTTTAGATTTTGGGGTAAAATGTGACCTGAACATGTTTTTGTGAAACTAGTCTGAACAATGATTGTGTTTGTTAGTGACATTAAACATTCAATAATGCATTTGAGAACATCTTCCATCATGTTTAAACATTGATCTGCACATTGTTTACACATGATATCTGAACATGTCAGTGTGGAATTCAGTGGATGTGTGTCTGGGCATGTAAACATTTATGTGTGTGGGTGGGTGTGTTGGGGGTGATCTTCATGGCCTGAGATCTAATCTGTTCAACTTGAGTTTATTAAGAGTCTCTAACAGCCAATGAAACTCATGAGAACTTGATTTGATCTTGATTATGGCTCATTACACACACATCATTATAATTAAACTCTGACTGAGATTGTGTGTGTGAGTGTGTAGCCTCATTACAGTGTGTTTGTGAGCACCAGATAAAGGCAGAAGTTCATAGAGATATATTTATATAGTAGTCCTGGTCATTCCACATTTTTCTCTGACACGCTCACTTAATTTTGTCTCAGTGAGCATCACGCTTCTGTTTTTATCATGTCATTTGAGTCACATGTATGAAACATGTTCAAACCTTCCGGAAAACTTCAAAGAGAGACGCCACTGAGTGCATCCTGTAGAAGAGATTGAGAGGAATGGCCACGTTCAGTACGGTGGTCCACGCGCTGTAGCCAAACATCTCCTGCTCCAGATGATTATCATACTGCGGACGGCAGCCGAATGCCGGGAGAAGCCATAACTGAAGAGAAGAAATGAGCCGTCAGTTGACAATCTCAAATCTCACTTTCATAATTCTTGACATGAGTTAATTAATTGACAAGATTTGAACTATTTAAAAGACACGACTATCATAATGTTATTTTTACATGAAATCCAGTGACTTTTTGTGGCTTTCACCATCAGTTAAATTCTATAATTATTTGTCACTCTGTGATGATGTTTGTCATTATGCATTCAAATATAGATGTGTTTGTAAAATGAACACAGAGAATCAATCCAGCAGATGTTTCTTACCGAAATGTTGCACATAAAGAGAAAGATGGTGATGTTCTTCAGGATCTGACGCTTTCTTCCAGGTGTCACATTGAGGCTGTTTCCCACAGGAAGTGGAACCTCAGAGCACTTTCTGCTGTACACCTGACGGTTCTCAGGCGTCTCACCCTCCAGAGGAGCGCAGTGTTTGTCCTGCATCTCATAAGCCCGGTTTACAATGCCGTTGTACGGCGGAACCATCGAAGCTGCCACAGAGAAGATCTCAGGGACCGTTCCAGAACAGTCTTCTCCCCCGGCCGGATCTCTGCGTCTGCGGTACAGAGACTCTACGATGAAGAGGTTCTGTACGCACTTCTCCAGAATCAGCAGAAGCGAGTAGGTCAGGCATGTCCATCGATAGCTCGAAGTACTTTGACCTGCTCCGACCGCCACCACGCTGCACCACGACATCAGCCACGAACCCAACGAAGAGCCCAGCAACAGATCAGAGTCCAGCGTGCGGGACGGGTTCTGCCCTGTGTCCATGGGCCAGTTCTCCACCCTGTAGATAAGCAGACCGGTTCCGCTGGCTCCACACATGCAGACCAGCATCACCACCCCGTAGCAGTAGAACATGGAGACGGCCGCCTCGCGCATCTGCACAGACTTCTCCACGTGGATGAGGTACACCACCAGTACCGTGATGGAGCTGGCCAGAGCGAGCAGACCCAGAACCGGACCGAGCAGCAGACCAGAGGTGCGCGTGGAGGGTCGCTTACGGTTGGTGTGGTGGTCCAGGGTGCGGCCGATGTTTTTCCACATGACGAACAGCATCGCTGAGACAAAGATGTGATACTCGATGTTGAAGGGGTACAGATAGTAGAGGCTGGTGGAGAACATTGAGCACACACTTGTGCTGCAGTTACAATGAGGCTCTACCTCCACTGGAGAGACAGAGAGAGAGAGAGAGAACGAGAGAGAGAGAGAGAGAGAGAGAGAGAGAGAGAGAGAGAGAACGAGAGAGAGAGAGAACGAGAGAGAGAGAGGAGAAACAGAGACAGAGTTAATCAAGTTAACTCATGCTGTTTAAAACTTTATTGCTTACTGTTTTGTTATGTTGCTTTTATCGATTTTACCTGCTCTTTCATGCCATCTACAGGTTTACTTCAAAAGTCCAATGATCAAATTAAACATGAAATTAGAAATCATGATTATTTCCATTTTAATTAAAAATGTATATTCTAGCATTTGGTTTTATATACAAAAACATTCAAAATCAAACAAAAGTAGAGGATACATATAATCAATCTTCCACTTTCTGCATATAAACGTTTTAAGAGACTTTATTTTTTCTTGAATCATATAAGCATTAACATCAACAAATTAGTTTTGAGATGTTTGTTACATTTCTTATTAATAGTAAATTGATTAGAGTCTTATCTAATGTTACCGCCTCTAAAGGCTGAAAACATTATGTTATATATTCCAAATGAATAGTAGAAATTATTTTGACAAGATTCTGTATGTAGTAAAATACACAGTTAAATTATCAACAAATGTTTACTGTATAATTTGTTGTACAACCAAATAATACAAATGGGATTTATATTAAGTTACAGTACAGTGGACATGTACACCTGTGCTTCAAAGTCTTTACTAAGCATGTCCATATGAGAAGAGGGTTGAACCCAGACCTCTGGACCCTCCCACAGGTCCATTCTCAAAAACACTATTGTCCTCAAACATGCATGCACATACGGTTACCTGTGGTGTGGTTTGCGTATCCCAGTGCAGTTAATCTTCTCCTGTGATTGTTGAGGAAATGTTCGGCCTCTGACATCACTCCATTACACCAAAGCAGCAGGTTAGTGAAGACAGCATGAATCACTCCAAACCTGCTCAACATAACACACACCATTAAAAGACCATTAAACATCAGCTTACAGGTGACCAACAAATTAACAATGAACCTACAATGATTGTCTGTCTGTACTGTCTATTATTTCACAGTGACTCTCTTTAATCTTTTATCACGTGGAGAATAACATGCATCAGTGCAGTTTAAGTTTCTGTGTAATATCTGGATCTGTTTTTCAGGCTGTAGGTTGACACAGCATTATGTTGGATAAAATCTGTTTATAAAACGTTTTACATTTGTACCTTTCAAATGTCTCATTTTTCTTGATGACGTCTTTAATGTGGAACCAGAGGAAATGAACCTGTAAAACAAAAGCAAAACACATTCACACAACCATGCCTCAACAAAACGGTCCGTTTCCGCGTCTGACAGACACTTCTATCCAAAGTGCATTCAATATTCATATGTTATCTGTGAGTTGTATGAACTCCAGTGTTCTCACCTGAGAGATGGTGTGGAGCGCGTGGATAATGGGATAGACCCCCAGAACCGCAGAGATGCAGGAGTGATAGCCCACAAAATATCCGATGCGGAACGCGTCCATGATCAGGGACAGTAACGCCAGCATGGTCAGTCCACCTGATTCACGGACATCATCACACATCACTTTCATCATCATCATAACCGTGACAGCTTAATTGACGAATAAACGCGCCAGCGCGTCACCTCGTATCCAGCTGGTCCCCGCGTGCGCGTCTCTCTCCGGCAGCGGACTGCGCTCGCGCTCCCTCCGGATCATGTAGCACAGCATCCACGCGAGCTGCACGAGCATTAGCACCGTGATAAAGGTGAGCAGGTGTTCCTCCCTCACGACGGGACCGTGCTGGGCTAACGCGAGCATCACGGACACGCCGATGAGCAGCAGGTTGGTGCCGTACTGCGCGCTCAGGGTCTCCGCGTTCTTCTGCGGGTACTTCTTGGTCATACTCACCTTCAGCCTGGAGAAAAGTCTCTTCTCGGTGTCCGTGGATGAGGCGGAGGAGGAAGCGGGGCTGTATTTGTTCAGGCACATGATGTCCAGGCCGCTGTGCTCCACCATGATGCCGGCGATGCGGTTCCAAATGCGCTTTTACGCAAAGTGCGTGCTCAGATCTCAGAGCAGATCTGTCCTGTAGACATGTTTCATATACATCCAGCTCGGGAACAGGGCGCTCATATATAACTCCTACAAAGAGATTAACACAGATTGAGTTTCATTAGTCTGTAAGTTTCAGAGAAATCGACGAAGTGCCAAGAATTCAGCGTGAACCTGAGAAGAGTTCAAATGCCAAGAGCTGAAACAAACTTCACCGTCATCCATCCAGACCAGATCTCCACTGTTGCTGGTTTAGAGTGGGTTTGGCAGTCTAGTGATTTCTCATCATCCCACAGTCACATGTGAAGCTTCAGTGATTTTTTCTTCAGCTTTCACGAGCTCATATTTCACTGGTCAATGGCTCTTTATGGACCTCGTCTTTGTTGCCCGTGGACTCGTATAACGTGGATCTGGTGCGCATCGCGATAATGTCGTGGAATGAAATCTGCGAGCTACTAAAAAGAAATTTACACCATTTCCGAGATCGGACACGATGTTTTTTTTAATATAAAGTTTCATTTAAATATTCTTATAAGGAGAAACGCGCTTTGCGCTTCATCACAGAGACCTACAATTAACTGAAACCGATCCGGAGCTCCAACAAAAGCGCTTTATATTATAACGGATCTGAGGCGGATTAACATGCTCACAAACCCTCAGAAACATCCAGGTCAGCCTGGATTGTTTCAGCCAGTTTGTTTCATGAATTCTCTTGCTTTGGTTTCCTGCTACTGATCTGATGCGTTTATCGAGTGCTTTGATTGAGTCTGATCACAGATCAGTTGACAGATGCGATCAGGCGCTTATCAGCAACAGTTGTTAATGTCATCAGTGTGACATTATTCTTCAGTTTCATCACACTCCATTGACAAAAGCTTTAATATTTAACCTGACTGATGCTGATCATTATTATACTAATGACAACAAAACCTCAAAAAGTCTAAAGAATCAAAGCAAATTTGAAGATTCATATGAGAAGTTAAACACCCACAACTTTTATATTTGATCATCTTTAGTGTTTTAGTCTTTGTCTAGAATTTTATCAGTCAGTTTTATCACTTTCGGATATGCTTTTTAAACAGCACTCTAATAGTTTGTATCTATTCTGAACCCCAACTGATTTTACTTCGGAATCTAGTCCAAGTTATCAATTTATAAAATATTTTCATTAAAATAATTTAATTAGTTTTAAAGTGAAAGATTTTGCACAAATTGTTTTTTGTCTACAAAAATAATTTCAGATATTTAAGTAAACACATTAAGATCAAAAGATCTGTAGTAAGGTCAAGAGAAACATTTAAATAAATGGACTTTAAACGGAGGTCTGTGTTTAAAACAATATATTTAGTAGATGAACATGCAAATAGTACATTGTAATGTATGAGTCCCTAAGAGAAAAAGAAATATTAAGAAAGTCATAGATTTACTTTGCACAAACCCTACAACGACACTCTCTCCTCCATATATTTAAATAAATTGCGTGAAAAATGAAATCATATGATATCATTTATTTTAGATTAAAACGTTTTTATAAAACACACAGCTGTGATGTGAACCTGAAGACTGACAATTCTTGACATCACCTAACAAACATTGTATAAGTTAAAAACTGCACATATTGCACAAACCAAAAGATCAGAGTTAAAAAAGACTAAATATACATAGTTATTAAACATTATAAATGTCTTCAATGTACATGCACTGTTACTCTTACACACATATTTAACATTATTATGGTAAGCAAGTAAAAAATTATCATGTTAAAGTGAACAGATCAGTACAAAATATCTACTACAGCACAGAAATTATAAATAATCTCAGACTATGAGTCTCACATGAGACTGTCTTCACTCACCCTGATACTGTTCCAACCCGTGAGACATGAGACAAACCTCATCTTGAGCCAAACAGCTTTTGAAAAACATCAGGATGAATAAATGCTAAATGATAATAACAATGATAATATGATCAAATTATAATAATAACCAAAATTATAATAATAACCAAGTGAAATGTCGATTAAAATCTGTTTAATAAGGCCATAAGAGAAAGAGACGGAGAAAAGCAAGAACTAATTCAAATATTAAACTACAACAAATAAACCTGTTAATATTATTCCACACAATCACTTTTTCAACTTGATGTGTAAGATTAGTAAAAAAATATTTTAACACAACCTGAAGTTTTTAGAGAAGGTAAGAAGGTAATCAGCCATCTACAGGACCTCAAGGAAAACACCCCTTATGTACCTGAAATGACCTCATGCTGTTTCTCTGGTGCTGGCATGACATCCGGGGCTTAACTTCAAAAGCACCTTTAATAGACATTGAGAGGTGAGTATATTGTGTGTGGTGGATTCAAAGTGTCTCTCATTGGTCACTAAAGTGCTTCTTCAGCAGAGGTCAGACAGAGGTCACTGCACATCACAGATCAGCTGATATCCGCCATCAGCTTCTTACGACACATGGAGAGAGTTTGCAGTCTCCCTGCCATGATGGGCTGCAGTTTGTTAAAACAGACACATTTTACATTGTAACCATGTATTCAGATATACAAATAAACAAAATTATATATATTAAACATGATGTCAGTGTGCTTGTTTCTTACTGTGTATTTTAGCCCAGCAGTGATATCAGCATGACGACTCCCATAAACTGAGTGAACAGAATGATGGGGGTAAAGAAGGACCAGACCGGCCACAGAGCCACATTAAAACTGTAGAAAACAGAAGAAATAAAAAACAACTTCACACAAAACACCTTAAAGACTGGTCAATCAGTTCTTAAGTGAATGAGATCTCACCTGCAGGACGCAGCAATGAAGGCAGCAGTCGTGACCGCTGGTATAGCAGGATATTCCTGCTCATAGTTCTTGATGCCTTTAAACCACTCCAGATACACGATACAGAACACAGCCAGACTCAGACTGAGTCCCAGTAACACCAGTCCAACAGCAAACCACCAGCTACAACACACGGTTTACAAAAACACTGTGTGAAGATTTTACTTTTACTTAGTATTTAGAGTTTAGCGGATGTGTGTGGAGTTCAGCGGATGTGTGTGGAGTTCAAGCTGTGGTAGGTGTAGTATGCTGTAGGTAAAGTATTCTGTTAGTGTAGTATGCAGTAAATGTTCAGGGGCCTCACTCTGTAACCAGATCACTGTAATCTGTATTGTAATCCAGGATAAAAGGACAGAGCATATGAGAGAGACAGAGAGTGTCTTAGTCATTTGTGAGTCAGGCAGGTGTAATGAGATTTGCAGTGGGGCAAAACGAAAGTGCAATTTTAAACCTATACACACACACACAGAGGGGAGAGAGAGAGAGAGAGAGAGAGAGAGAGAGAGAGAGAGAGAGAGATCACATTTGGCAGTAACAGTAAAGTGTCTAAGTCAGATCTGTCCTGTAAATGCTGGTATAATGTTGCTCTCGTTACACAAACACACAACAGTAGTGTGTGTAATCACCTGTGAATATCAGTGTAGTTCAACACAACCGTGAAGAAATCCACATAGTAGGTCAAACCGAATGATGCCAAAATCCAGAAAAGTGAATGACGATTGATACGAGCAGAAGACTTCAGCTTCACAGACTCCTCAGGGCGCACACCTGCACAAAACACAACATCAAATACACTTGCACAGACACAACACGCAACATCATCAATTCATTTTTTAAAAATTCAAAGCAAAATTGATGCAAAGCGGCTTTATTACACATGCACAAACAAAACAAAAAACAACATTACATCCGAAAGTTCACCAGGATTTAACTAAAGTAACCACAGTTTCAAACACAACATGAACTGAGCTGCTGACAGATGAAATGACAACAAAGAGTTACACAATTATCTGGCATTTATTGTGTATATTTATTTGTGTGTGTTTCTCACTCTGTTCGTCCTCTTGTTCTTGTTCATGTGTGTTAAATCGCCGCCTCAGACTCACAAACTCACTGTACTCCGCCATGACGCTGACGCACTTTGGTGACGTCACGACACAGGGCGGAGGCTTGTTGAGAGACGTAACGTTAAGCGGCTCTACTTTAATTTAGATATTTTTTAATTTCCCCCATTTTTCCGTACTTACTTCACTTTGTTTATGTTCATACGTATTGTGACAATATTGTAATTGTTTTAATAGTTTTAGCAGTCACTTCCTGTAAATGACGTCACAACACACCACATATGCTAGCAGTTATTCGGAATACAAATATTTCAAAATATATTTTTAAGAAATCTAGAATCTAATTATTTTAAATGTGAATAAACTGATTCCTTTATTAATATATGTTATATCTAATTTATCTACATAATTAACATCTAATTTACAGTCTCACTGTTTAAATAAAAAATATCTTAGTCTTTCAGTTGTCCTCGATGTGAAAATATGGATCTCAGTTTTATACAGTCACTGTTGGAAAGGGCTCAGATATGCTGAAAAACAAAGAATGTGCAGTGATTAGTGGACAGCTTAATGTCTCGAATCAAACTTACAAATAACTATTAGAAGAATTATTTGGTTTTGTAAATTCAGTTATTATTCTTTGTTCTGGACTTTGCATAAACGTCTGTTATGTGCATATGGCATAAATAAATATGTGGTAATAAAATATGTATTATGTTGGATTGTGAAGAAACACTTTTATAGACAGTAATGAAATGCTACAGTGCTGAATATTTGCTTGTGTTTGAATGGAGGTCAGCAGGTCCGTGAGCAGCTGAGTGTCACCTGTAAGCAGGTTCAGGAGGTCAGCTGTTCAGGTGTGTGGACAGCAGCGCAGGTGTGGAATACTGTATCCTGCCAACAGCCCCGGTCTCTCCAAATCTGCCCCGGCTTGAGTTTCCTGCCAGCTGGAACCAGACAACTGAAACAAAACTCATCCACACACACACAGATGGCAAATGGCTATATTATTATTAGCATCACACTTCAAAATCCAAATTAGATTTTTTTTAAATTCAAATTAGAATTTTATTCCAAAAATCACAGAGCCATTGAAGAAAAGAATCAAACTTGTGAAGATTCAGAATTAAAACATCTGAATCGAATCTTCTCTCTGAATCTGCTAGAAGAACTTTTGTACAGAATAAAAGCAGAGTTTCTTATTAAAAATTTTCATTAGAAAATTAAGTATCAATTAGTTAAAAAAACAACATTTTTCAAATATAATATCAAATGAACTACCAGAACTACCAAAACACTTCCCAGCAGAACTCTAAACAGAATCTGATTGTACCTCTGCATCCACATCCCCTGCCATGAGTTTACCAGAGTATTATTTTCAGAGCCTAGCGGACAAAAGACCTTTACGTTTTATAATGTGACTCATTCAGTTCCTTCAGAAAGAATGTATGTGTGTGTTACCCTGAGAATCAAGCAAGTACATTTGATTCTCACCAAAACAGACAAGAACATCATTTCCTGCTGCTGCAGTAAACCTGCTCGTCTTCTCCTGTTTCCCAGAGGCCTTTGGGGCAGCGATGAGGAGAACAATAGTGTTTTGTGAGAAGGTAGAACCAAGCTGCTGTTATCAAAGACATATACCTTACACACACACACGGAGACAGCGACACAGCTTTATTTTTTGCTGACTGCAGTGATGGGGGTTTGAAGATCATGTCGCCACATTTCCCACATTCTCGATGATTCATGAGTAATGATTTTGGGTCTGTTCTTCATTCAAAGCACATGACTACAGGAAGATTTGGTCATATTAAACTGTATCTTTGCATTTCTGTATAAACTCTTTTTTAACAATATTAAACTAACAGCATGTAACCAAAGTAGGAGACAGAAAGAGAATATAACTCCCACAAATGTGAGCTAGGTTTGCTCTCAAAGCCATTTGGCTGATATGATTACATCTAAGCACAGGATCAGTGCGGTACGCTGGGATTTATCAGGCCTTTGCGGTGCACACGAGCGCTTTGTGTGTGTGTGTGTCTGTGTCAGACAGGCGGCTCATTCTCCAGGCAGAAACCGGACTGCGGCGAGTCTTGACCTACGGGTCCGTCAAGCACTCGCACCTGTATAGAGCCTCTGTGTGCCGGGCCAACTGAACCCTGCCCTGAGAAAAAAATCTTCCACACAAGAGCCCGATTCAGGCCTTACAGCCCCCCCACCACATTAAACAACTAATCTCAGGACAGATGAGCGGTCAGAGGTCTCGCACAGCTACTAAACTACAGTGAACGCTGGAACACACACATCTGGGAATCTGACTTTGACCTGAGCACAGAATACTGACCTGATAAAAACAAATCTCAATGACACGCATTTAAATCAGTTACTTGTGGCATTTATTTAAAAAAATTAAAGATGAAAATGATGAACAGAAAATACAGACGTTACTTTACAAGTCTAACTTTGTCTTTCAGGACTTTAAACTTTGGGTTGTTGTTGATTTTCTTGTTAAACAGGGAGAGAATTTCCTCTTCTGATTTGTGGTTGGAATCTCCACTGAATGAATAATAAGCGGCTAAAACCTGAAAAATAAACAACAGACACAAATCAATAACTTACATGACCCACAAACACCTTCAGACCCCAAAACCTCAGATCATGGTTTGAGTTAGTTATCATAGGAATAAAGTTAGAAAGACTAACCAATCAAACAGCAGTTTGAAAAACAAAAAACCTGAAACACTGAAAAATACTTAATTTCAAAATAAAAAATCCACCGAAAAGACAAAACTAAACTCACCTTCTTCCTAAGTTTTTTGACAGCGAGTCCTTCCTCTGGAGCATCTCTCAGGACAGCCTTTATCGTTCCCTTCCAATTAAACTTTGCTACGACACAAAAACCAGACAGAAACCAATGAGTTGCTCATGCCGGGCAGATAAACCCATCCTTAAACCTTGTGTCACACATTTACACAAAGCAATTTACACAAAGTACTCATTCTGGTGAAATTAAGTACAATTATCCATAAAAACACATCACATAATGTAATGTTATTCATTATTACTAATAAGAATAAAATACCTTTAGCATTTGATTCAGACTCCTCCTGCTGGTCCACTGGCTCCTCCCCCTCAGCATTCAAACTCTCTAATTGGTCAAAACAGAACAGAAAAAGATGATGGTTTACATGATGTAAAGAGACAGTAAGATATACTGAAGAACTGATTATTACCATCAGACTCCTCTTGTTTGGTTTTCTTGTGCTTTTTGTTTATCTTTTCATCTGTGTTCTGATCATTTTCTTCCATCTGTCGTTTCCTCTTCTTTCTATGTTTCTCACTGGTGTTGTGTCCGTTCTGCTCTGAGATCTCTTCCGATTTCATTTTCTGTGAATCTGTTTGGTTCTCCTTATGTTTACTGTGCGTCAGGTTATTTTGGGTGTTTTCCTGCAAAAACAAATCAAGTCAAAAGAAACATAATAAAAATATAAATAAATATACACACATCAGTTTGCAGAACATATGACACTCTAGGTGTAAAAATGAATTGGGCTTTATTGCTTGTCTGTGAGAAGTCAAAACGAATGAACCTCAAACACTTACACTGCTGGTAGCCGTTGAGAAAATTTCCCAGACCTGCTCGATTAAAGCCTGGTTGTGGATCTTTAGACTGTTCTTCATCCAGTTCTGCGTGTAAACAAAACAAATATTCAGTAATAAGCTCACATACCAAATGCAGGTCCATTATAATGGGTTTGAGATCCTCACCTGAAACTTGGCTCTCTTCCTGGGTACATTCTCATATGAGCTGACCTGAGTCAGAACCTGATGCAGTTTGGGTTCAATGTCAGGTCTCCTCATTACCTCCTGGATTCTCTGGAAACCAACAGAAACTTTGAGTTCTTGTATCATAAGAGACTCTTTCATCCAATTATTACAGAGTTTATTTACCTCAATCCACTGCAGCTGTTTCACATCACCTTTATTTGCCTTAGCCTGGAAATCCTTGCCTCCGTATTTCTGATCTTCGCTTATGCATTTGTTGTGGTTTCTGTAATCTTCACCCCTGTGCACAAACACCTTCAGTCACCAGTACACACACACAACTACATCTACACAACTTCACAACAACAAATATCTGACCAGAAATCTTTTCCACAGTCGATGCAGGATAAAACTTCACATCCACGACACTTCAGCACGTGCTTTTCCACCTGAGCCTTCTTCAGAGACTCTCCACAGGCATTACATGTGAAGAACACCATCCTGAAATATCAAGATTCTCTGATGAATCTGATCTCTACAGTCTAATCTTCAGATCCTGTTAAAAGAAATAACACAACATGCATTAATACATTTTTAATACACGCTTTACAAAATCGCCATGTATATGTATTTGTATGTTGCGTGTAGTACTTTAAACTACATATATGTGATGAATGACTGACCCACCAAACTTGAATCAAACTCAAACGTAAGTCTGATTGTAACGATCCTGCCCTGGTAAATCTGATCTCTCCAGTCTGATCTCATCCAGTCAGATCCTTTTATGAATGTTAATACCTGAATAATAAATTGAGTTTAATTCAGGTCCACTTCTCTTGAGCTCCACATGAAGGGAAACATGAACGAGTCACGTGTTCACACGAAGGCGCACGCGGTGCGACTGTTTTCATTCCGGGCTGAAACACGAAAGATTTGTGAAACAATCCGATGAGAGAATAAAAACATTTAATTATGTTTCACTGTGTAAACCACATGTTTATTATACTACCCACATATAATGTAATCACTGTAGAGTAACCATAGTTTAACAATGATATTTGTAGAAAAACTATAATACAAATAATAATACATTTGCCAAAACACGCTCACTATCTTTAACTATAATAAAAAAATGAACAACCAATAGGACGTTTATTAAATTAAAAAGGACTGATTTTAATTTACTTTTTCATTTATTTTAGAGTTCTGCAATGTAAATTCATTCACGCGTACGTTTCTTAAAGTAAGCACTCTTAATTTGTAAAGAGAAGTGACGTCATCCGCTCGGTGCCTGTTCATCCGAACGAAAGGTGAGAAAAGTGATAATCATTCTCATCATTCTGAATAAACATTTGAAACACACAAACACACAACAACACAAAGCGAAGCTTCAACAGCATACGACGCGTTTTAGTCAGTGACGCGATCGCGCACATTAGATCAGGAACGCGCTTCAGCTCGTGCCTCATTTTCTCATGGCTGGTCAATAACACACACACCTCTGAGTAACAGATATATAATGCAACAATTCACTCACACGTTTGTTTTTATAAAAACACACAGATACACAGTGCAACAACTCACAGTCTGATCTATTTTCTGCATTTGTGTGTTTGAGTGTTGACATGTGTGTTTGTGTGCAGATGGACAGTTTGAGCAGTCACAGTGTGTATGTGCTGCAGCAGCTGCAGGAGCAGCGCATTCAGGGTTTACTGTGTGACTGCATGCTGGTGGTGAAGGGTGTCTGCTTTAAAGCACATAAGAATGTACTAGCTGCCTTTAGTGCATACTTCAGGTAACACACTACAGTCATGTGCAGTAAACACAATTCTCTGTTCTGTATTATTAGCAGACATTCAGTGTTGAATGGTCTTTTAACAGATCTCTGTTCCAGAACTCTCCAGCGCAAAAGAATGACGTTTTTCAACTGAGCATTCAGGATGTGGGTGGGATCGGTCAGGTTCTGGATTATATGTACACCTCACACCTGGAGCTCAACCAAGACAATGTTCACACGCTGATGGAAATCGCACAGATCCTGCAGGTTATGCACACATACATTACTGTAACAACAAAAAAACATTCTCTCCAGTTATTCTTCCTCCTTGCTTACAATTGTACATGGCCGATTTGTATGCATTAGTGATAAGAACATGCTTATATTGTCATAAAAAAGTTATGTGACCCTAAAAATCCTAATGGTCCTAAAACATTCCAAAAGCATTTATTTTTTATAATGTTTGGGTAAAATATGGGCAGATTTAACAGATTTCATGAGACTTACTCTTTTATTCTGCACATCTGTCAAATCTGCAATCATTGTCTTTGTGTTTGTACAGGTGTCTAATATCCTGAACATGTGTCATGCATTTCTAAAGCCTTGTGTTACGGCGACAGACCCTTCCTTTTCTCTGCCTGCTGATGTCACTTATGATCAGGAGTGTGTGTTGAGAAACTCTCTGTCCTCAGAAGTGGATCTCCACAAACATCTGCTCATCCCCACAGATGACCAGTATAAACGTTCACAGCCCGCACCAGCCCTGAGCAACACCCCACTGGAGTCAGAAGTCGCGCCACAGCTGGACCGACAGCCGCCGCACGGCTACAAGCTCAGAAACTTCTACACTAAACAGTATTTTAAAGAAAGCGCTAATCAGAACCTCGGCCCATGTCTCACGTCTGGACCTTTTGGAGGAGTGGAGGAACAATTTACCTCAAGCGTTGCTAACCAATCACTGCCGCAGAACCAAACGCACGCCTCCAGTATTGTGACGGACTCTGTCCACCCACCCGATATCCCTCCCACTGCTCGTATTTTACGCCCTAAAAAAGCAGTTTACCTGAAGAAGTTTAACTACCTGCGTTCCCACGTCAGCGTGGACGAGGTGGAGCGCTGTGCTGAAGCTGATGTCCGATGTGAGCAGCAGGCGGCGGCACCGACCCAGCCCACCGACAGCAGCGCAGACACACCCACAGAGCACTTGACCTCTGACCCTGCTGACGCTGACCCTGCTGAAACTGTGACCTGTGACCCAGCAGAGGTGTCAGAGTTAAACACAACACCTGCAGAAGAGACAGATCATCATGACATCAGGCATGAAACTGAAAGGTCAGAGGTCAATAGTAATAAATACTGCTGTGAAGTTTGTGGAAAGACCTTTAAACATCCCAGTAACCTTGAGCTGCACACGCGGTCACACACAGGTAACACATATACACAAACACACACACAAATTGATCTCATCTGACACTGATGTATTTCTGTGGATGTTGTGTTTGTATGATAGGAGAGAAGCCGTTTCAGTGTAACGTGTGCGGTAAAAGATTCTCACAGGTAAATTCACTCTACTGTCTGATGTTTGTTACTCAAGCAGAAAGAGAAAAGTGTTTTTGTATGTGTGCAGGCAGGAAACCTCCAGACACACTTAAGACGTCACACAGGAGACAAACCTTACATCTGTGAGCTGTGTGGAAAAAGGTATGTGTTTTATGAAGAACAGAAATGTTACTATAGAGAAACATGAAAGTATTTTTTTGCAGAAGCATCTTATGTTCTGCTGTTTGTTCTGTTGTTGAGTTTTGCGGCGTCAGGTGATGTTCAGCGTCACATTCTGGTTCATTCAGGAGCTCGACCGCATCTGTGTGACATCTGTGGACGAGGTGAGAAACATCAGAAATAAACCATCACACACCGCACACAGACATGAAGCTGCTGTAACCTGTGATACGTGTGTGTCAGGCTTTAGTAACTTCAGTAATCTAAAGGAGCACAAGAAAACTCACAGCACAGAGAACGAGTTCACCTGTGATCAGTGCGGAAAATCCTTCAACATGCAGCGAAAACTCTTTAAACACAAAGTGAGACACACTGGAGACAAACCATACAGCTGCCAGACCTGCGGTGAGAAAAACAACACACAAACTCTACAACATACATTTAAATGATGTAGAACATTGATTCTGATTTTCTAGCTGTTCTATTTCAGAGGAATAATTCAGTATAATGTTGTTGTGTGCGCAGGGAAGTGTTTCGCAGGATCCGGTGATCTACAGCGTCATGTGCGCTCGCACACAGGTGAGCGGCCCTATGTGTGTGACACGTGCGGGAAAGGTTTCACTCGCAGCGCAGTTCTGCGCAGACACCGCAGCTCTCACTGCACGCCTACAGACTCTGACCAGACGCTCTGCGCAGACACACAGCTGGAGAAAGCAGACGCGTTACAGCGCCCTCTGCAGACGCCTGACGCGCACTGCGGGAGCGCCAGCGGACTCTGCAGCAGCGGCGCTCTGTGGGGGCGGGCCATGAAAACCCTGCAGAGTGACACTGAAATGGACCAATGAGACTCTAGCTGTGTTATGACAGCCAATCATATTCTGTAATAATAAAACTCGCGCTGCGGTGTGATTCTTTTTCTGTAGGATGTTCATGATTTCTCTCAGGGATTATATTTAGTGTGGATTTTGTCTTAATGAAATGTTTATTACACACACTGTCAGAAGATGTTCAGACACTTTATAATAAAAAATAAATGATCACTGATCCAGTGAGATGGATCTTAGTTTTTGCACAAAACTGGAAGTAGAAAACTGTTTTACTTTAGTTAAACGTGATTAGTACTTAGATTATTACAGTATATGTTACAGTGATTTTATTACGGTTTAACTATGAAGTATGGTAAAACAATTGTAACATTAAAGTTAGCTTTTACGTTATAAAACCCCAGCAATACCATATTCATTAATCACAATCATTAATATTAGTTGTCAATATATAAGATCATCTGAGTCATGATGTTTTTATCATAATCTTCATTTTATTTTTTATCATTTTATTTTTTATTATTATATAATCACTGAAGAAGAAAAACAAAATGACTTAATTGAGAAATGTTTATTGAATATGATTAAAACTTACATGTTGTATATAGATATAATATTTAATGTGCTGTAGACTTGATACTCCACTAGAGGGAGCTGCAGTCACGAACATCTCACACACACCTGTTTGAAGCCTTAATCTCTCTCTCACACACACACACACACACACACAGACAGACAGTTGTCAGTGCTTTAACTTCATCCATCATACCAGTCGAGAAACAGCAGTGAGAATGAGCACATGACCAGAAAGAACAGAATCCACACGCGGAAACCGGCATTGTTCTTTATAGCCTAAAGAAACAAATACACAGATTTAAAGGTGAAGGACAGGTGTTTATAAGGTGTTCTGAACAGGAGAAGGGGGGTTAATAACTATAATTAATATTCAGTTTTAAAGCATTATAATTACAAAGTTTTATGTGTTCTTGCCTCTCTAATATCTTCATTTCCTTCCTTCACATTTTCTGTGGCACCAACAACCAGCTGATGAATGTTATCGATCTCAGTCTCCTACAACAAACACACACAGACATTATGATGTGAGCATTGACATCAGCTCTGCTTAAGGAGTGATTTGTTAAGTTTATGTGATGTTCTCTGACCTGCTGTAGGACTTTTTCAGTGAAGATCTCCTGCAGACGAGAGATTTCCACAACCTTCCCCTCAATGTGCCTGTAACACACATAACCATCTGTAAACATCACCCTCACACTAGATCTGTCTGACTGATGAAATGTTTCTGTATAATGCTGCTAAATTGTATTATTGACAGTTCACTTCTTACATATTACATCATTTACTGATGTGGACCTGTAGCTGATTCATATTTGTAATAATAATAATTTAACACGTTATAATATCAATCAGTTAGAATCAAGCATTTATCAGGGCTACAGGTAGTTTGTGTAAAGAATGTCTTAGTGCATTACAGTCACAATGTTATAGTGCAAAAACTGTGTGTGTGTGTATATAATCTCACCTGACTTCATCTAACAGACTGTTCATCTCGCCGACCAGCCTCTGATTCTCCTGCTCAAACTAACAAACATGAAACATTTGTTTCATTATATAATTGAGCTCATTTCCTAGACTTCCACTGATTTTATATCTGTATTATTATATTATATTTATTTATGTGTACCATCTGTATTTCCTCTGGTGAGAGGTCATCTTCTATTCTGCTGTCCTCCCACAGGTCAACGTTACTGTCAGAGACTGTCTTATCTAAAACACAAAACAGAAAACACACAAACATTGGTACACTGTGTGCATGTCTGTATGTGTGATTGTGTGTTTGAAGAATGCATATGTCCATGTAGAGAATATGTGTGTCTGTGTCTAACCGTTGCTTTCCTCCACATCATTTGTCGGTTTGTCTTTACAGGGCAACTCGGGTTCTAATCTGGACCTGTAACATTCATGTGATCTGAGATACTGTGGATATCACCATACAACATTACACTGTCACTGTTTATATATCAGGGACTGTATTATTGAACACAATGATGACATCATTAATAACCATATATTAAGTATAGTCACAGCTAATGGGGTTATGCACTATGTTACATATATACACAACAGCCTCTCTTACTGTACTGTACTGTACTTACAGTCTCTTCTTGTCCACGACTCTCTTCACACGTACAGCTCTCTGTTCTGAATACAGTTTACACACTCCTGCACACACACACACACACACACACAACATTTATTCATTTAGCACAATTTACCATTCACAAGAGCTCACAGAAGATCACCAGAGGTAGATGCTAACATCATCATGTGTGTTCACCTTTAAGATAAGCATCTATCAGATCCAGAACAGCTGCACGATGATCCTTCACCTGTGCTGAGACCACCTGTTTGTTCGCTAGAAAACAAACACAAAACACAAACAAAAACCCCACAGAATGTGAATTACATGATAAAATATCTGATCTGCATGTGTGATGTAGTGTGTAAGAGATGCAGTGTGTGTGTGTGCGTGTCATACTCTCTGATCGCAGTTGGCTGATGGCGTCTGCGCAGGTTCTCATGAAGATTTGAGCATCCTGATCGATTTGATCTCTCTCGCTGTCTGTCATGCGTGACACATCTGAAGACATTAAACTGACAACACACACAAAGACACATGACTTTACAGATTTGTGTTTTTGGTAACATTTTACAGCAATATTTCTAATGTTTATAAATATAAAACAGATTATTTAGAAAGTATTTATTCACTGGGGGGGCTTGTAGACAAATTATGTGGTAAAAATATTTTTGTTCATATTGTAAATTTTAGATAAAGACCGAAACACTGAAGAGGATCAAATATAACATATATGTAATATATTAATATATAATATAGCTTATTATTATAATACAATTTTAGGTGTAACAATTTTCATAGTTATGTTTGTGTATTTCTTTTTGCCATAGTTTGTTTAACAGAATTTAAAGAACGAGTAAATGACCCTTAACTTTTAAACAGTAGTTTTACACACACACACACACACACACACACACACACACACACACACACACACACACACACACACACACAGATATATAGATAGATAGATATGTCTTAATACATTTGCGTACAAACTCCCTGTGAGCGTTTAAAGGCGAATGTGACATGAAATCAAAGACTCCAGAGAGTTTAAGTAACGCAGAAGAAACTTCCAGATCTTCTCTGGCTACAGAGTAAACACTGTCAATACTAGTTACCTGAAGATTAACATTTTATTTGGGTTGTATAAAACTTCATTTTAAATATAACGTAACATTTTGCTGTTTGGCATGAGAAGTATGTGTAATAGAGGGTAATTTCACGACTGACCTGCCTGCGTTTACATAATCCTTCCTGTGCTGGAGCAGAAAATCCTTTAGCTTTGAGATGTTAGAAATCTGCAGCAGAAACATCATACGGTTAACATCTCAACACTGACATTAAAACAACATACTGCTGTCATGACCATGAACATGTTTATCATTGTGACATTACATTCAGAATAATTAAACATAATATCATTAATGTGATGTGTCAGTATTGTTTCATCTGTGTTATTAAACAGCCAGAAAAAATAATTACAACAAACTAAACAAATGATGAAAATCCCATAACAAATATAGAAACAATGTTCCTTTAAACACACACACAGTGGTGTGAGACTGACAGATGCTGTGAATTATTTTGCTAATGTTACTGAACTGTTTCTGGTCCTTTAATAACACCAATTATATAATTGCTGCAGTTGTAGAATTTGACCCGAACAAAATAACTTAATCATGACTAAACACAGAACACACGGACACAAACACACCCAGACACATACATACACAAAGCCACAAACACACACATAGGTGCACACAAACTTTACTTCATCCCAATGGTCTCAAACTCAAACAGCTCCTCATAAGCAAAAAACACAAACACACACAGAGGCTGTTCAATTCTATCAGACACAATAACACCATCAGACGGGGTCAGAGGTCAACTGCTGTTTCACACACTCTTTCCACTCAAATCAAACAATCCCAACAGCTTTGAGGTTAGAAAGTGTGTATATGTGTATCTATGATCCCTCACAAACACTGACCTGAGACCAGCTTTATCATCACACAAACACTAACCTGAGATCAGCTATACTAGTGTATGAAATTAAATTGAATCATATCATTGATGTCTGCTGACAGCAGAGGGCAGCAGTGAGCAGGACATGATGTGTGTGTGTGTGTGTGTGTGTGTTTCCCACAGTGGTCCTGTAGGCCTTGCATGAGGTCAGAGGGATCAATTGCTGTGGTAATTTAAGACCCTAAAGAGCAATTAATACCTAAACAATGAGCCTAGCACCAGTGTGTGTGTGTGTTTGAGGCTAAAGGAGACAGTCTGCCTGGCTTCATTTAATCTCATCATCAGAGACCCTCACTTTACCTCACACACACACACACACACACACACACACACACACATGCGTGAGAGTAAAGGTGGATTGAGAGAAGTCACGCGTCTGTTCCCTTTCTGTTGCCATAGAAACTGGATAGTGATCATCAGTTACAGGGTTTGGGTCAGTTTAAGGGTTTTTGTCGCCGGTTTAGTTTCTACTAGGAGAAAAGCGTTTACCGCGGTACAATACTCTCTTTATGAGCCGACGTTCTGACAAGCACTTAATGCAACTGCAGTATTAAAGGTGAATGTAGTATTTAAAGTGAGCACGAGCAGACAAACAGAGCAAAAGTTCAGAAAGAAACTGATCTGGACTCAAAATGTAAGAAAGAAAACCAAATAGCTCCCAGTCATTGTGAATGAATCATCTCAAAAACAATCAAAGTAAATGTGTTTACACTTCACTTATTCGCTCTTGCTGTTGTTTAACGAATTTACCCGGAAAGGTCAAAGAGTTTGTGTTAAATTTGCGGAGCTGATTAAAGTGATTCGCTGTTTACAAAAGATTCGTTCAGAAAATCCACAGCGGGCTGATTGAAGCAAACAACACAAATGCAACATGGAAACGCGTCTCTAAACATCAGCATTGCGTGGAGAGTTGAAAGCGTCTGTCGTCACTGAACATCAGGTAGTAATTTCACCTGAAGGTCTCGGGAGTAGCTGCAGACTGAAGCGAATCAAATTTAGCAGTTTGTTCTCCAGAACTAAATAAACTCATATGGATGTTTTTTGCTAGACCCACAGACAGAAGCTTTAGCGGTACAGGAGCTCAAAAAGCATCTCAACAAACACTTTTGTTTTTCTGCGATTCACTGAAGACATTTCTGATGTCAAACACATATCCCTGATTATTGAAATGATGGGATCAGAAAAGCTTTTGGTCTGGATTCAAAGATCTTGCCAAGAACATCTGTCAAAACTTCTTGAAGAGTTTTGTGGAAAAATTGTGATGCTGTAGATGATGGATCTATAAAATCAGCATATATATCTGCTGAATGACCAATTGTAATGGGAGTAAAAGCATTTCAGACACTGTGAGGTTTAGTCAAAGGCAATAGAAAATGATAGATAATAATTAATATTTCACATTCACGATTTCAGCCATGTCTGGTCGGTTCCCATATATTTTTAGTTGTGAGAGACTTCAGTGCTGCAGAGAGTTTAACTGTTTACCCATGACAGACATCAGAGAGACACACGAGGTAAAAGAATCCGATGTGACCGACTCCGTTTCCATTAGTCCATCAAATTCTCCAGCGCTCTCTAGCCCAGAGCAGAAAACATCCAGACGCATTTGACATTGTTTATTTTCCTTCTTGGTTTTCTATCTGTCTTGTAAAGCATGGTGGGGAGGAGGGAACATCTGCAGGGCATTAGGACCCGCGTCTCTGCGCTGGTACTGGAGAACTAATTTAATATTGACTTTGTTTTGATCTTGCACCTCTAATCACAGTCTCCAGTGGATCCACTTTCTGAGAGAGACTCTTAAAAAGCTCAATGAAAATGTTATTGCAGCATGTTTACAGAATAAGAGGAGGGAGATCAGACTTCACATCAGACTGAATCACACAGCTGTAACTGTCAACGACAAAAAAAAAATCTTTCCAACCTCAGAGAAGTGTAGTCGCAAGAATCTGTGCACAATCAAAGAGACATAAACACACATTATACCTGCATTTAGTGTTGTAGTTCAGAAAACCTAAATAAAGACCAAAACCAAAGTGTGTCAAGAACAAGGCAAGACCAAGACAAAAACAGGGCAAGACTGAGTCAAGACCAGACCGGCACTTCTCAAATTAATCTCAAAACCCACATAACCCTAACCTTAAAAAGACAATAATAGAAGACATTGGAGCAATTCCATGCAAATATTAAGTTTTATCATTATTGAAGGGGCATTTTTAGTATAAATTATAAATGTATACTAAATTTATATTTTAAAATATACATTTCCAAAGAATGTATGTGTTACAAATATATTGAATCATCTGTTTATATTTTACTAAAGCCCTGTTGACAGAAAAGAGATGAGTTTTTAAAAAACATGAATTTGTTATTTTATATGAATTTTCATGTGTTCATTTATAAGGAATATGGACTGTTTTGAATGTGACAATTCTGAAAACAGCACTTTGCCTACATCTGAACTATCAGTATGATGAAAAACATTATGCCTTCTTATAACTTTTGCCTTCTTTTCATGACAAATGAAAACATTTTTCAACATTTAGGGACAAGCAAAAACAACGAATTATTACTGTGACACACTCGTAAGTGTAGTAACCATGTTTCGGCAGATTGACTATCATTTGTATTACTATAGTTTCACTACAAATATCATGTTTATACCGTGGTCACTACAATGAACCCACGGTAAATGTGTTGTTACACAAACGCCATAAACTATCGTTACTGTAGTAAAAGCATGGTTATTTTATTTTAGTCACAGTCCACACACACACACATGAATAGACATAAACGGTTTACGGATTTTAAACTCTGTCAGATGTTTTACTGTAAAGAACAAATGAACTCTTGTATTTGTTGACGTTGTTTTTTTTGCATATATACTCTGTTGTTTTTGACACTGACAGCTGGACTGAGTAGTAAACACAGGGATGTTCTCACCACTTCTCTCGCTCTGGAGCTGAATGTGTTTCTCTGTCGGCGTCTCCTCGCGCTGTTCGCTTCATCTCTCGCGCTGCTCTCGATCAGTCCGAGCGCTTTATTGCGAGTTTTTACTGTTTTCACACTCGCTTTGAATAATAACGTGATATCAGCAGCCATGACTGACACGTCTCCGCTCTGACGTCACACGCATGCGACGCGCGCGAGACAATACGCGCTCATCTCCATGGTTACACATTACAGGCTGTTGCGCTAGATGAAGATCCGCTCGTATTCCGTTATGAAAATTAATTTTTTTATTTTAGTTTTTTGTTTCATTTGTAGATAAAATATATTAGAGACCGTATATGTCATTGTCTTACCATAGAAACCAGAATTAAAACCCTTAACCTATTTGTAGTAAAATAAACTTCAAAAATCATTCAGCCAAAACATTGTTACTACAGTTTTACTAGAATTTAACGATGCTTAATTTTCATAACGGTATGTTAATTATTACTCATTCATTCATTTTTTGTTTTGTTAAGACACACAAAATACCATGATATTGCCATGTTATTTCTTCATGTAAATATAAAAATATATTTTTTATTACATATTAAATTCTATTATTTTGTCTTTCTATTTTTATTTAGTTTCCTAGTATTAAGTTGTTAAAAAAGTATAGAAATATTCTGTATATTGCAACATGTGCCATCTTTATCGGCCAAATCATGAGACAAAAGAAATCTGTCACAATCTGTGTAAAACATTAAAGCTGTTATCTATTTCTAAATTTGGCAACTTGATCATTTATGATTAGAAGATAGCAATGTTTGTTTGTTTGTTTTAAATAACATTTTACAAAGCTATAAGCATTCATATATTAGGTGTCCCTGCTTCTGAAGATCTGACAGCAAATGTACACCAGAAAACACAAACAAAATCATTCAAAACTTAAAAAGGAGCATCTCACATTTACATGTTTATTGTTGTTGATGGTTTCACTGTAAAATGTAACTGATGACAATCTTTTTAAGAAAATGATTTACTATTCATGTTTCATCAGCCAAAATCTTTTTTTGACAGTCTTTATATGTAGCTTTCAGTGGGAAGCCTGTCAGTCATTTCTAAATGATGTTGGTGGAAATACATGAAACGCTTTACACATCAAGCAGAAGCAGAATAAACGTCCTGTTATGTAGTAATTTGTACTTCTTGTACTTTTTCTTTCAAGGGGTTTAGGCTCTAAAGCAGCTTCAGTATGTCATTTCCTGTTTCTGTGTGCTGCCAAATCCTGTCAGTGCTGAAGAGAACAACACCCGTCCCATCATGCACTGCGGCAGAAGAGAAGACTCTTTCATGGCTCGTCTGGGCTTCACGTCAGCACCATGGAAACACTTGGTGACATTGCCATGGAAATGCTGTGTGTTCACTGCTGTAATTATAGTGGATGCACTATGAGATATGAACTAACATGACTGGAAACTCTTAACTCATAAGGGAAACATGAATTCAAATCTGTTCATCTGAAGAAGACTGCAGACCTCCAGAATAAATTGATGTGAAGAAAAGTTGATTTTATTTTATAACTCTTATTGTTATGGCTCATTTAATAAATATGTGAGGACTGTTTCTTAAAAACATAAAAGCTTTTAATTCACATTTTCATTAAATGAATCATTGTTCCAATAGCTTTATTTTTTCTATTCACAAACGGTTTATACTGTTTAGCTAAAAAATGGTGCATGCAAGTCTTGTAATAGTCATGCAATAGTTTTGTGTGAACAATGTTTATTTTTTTACCTTTTAAATCCCATTTATGCATTTAGTTCTTGTGTGTCACATGACGATGACTGGCAAGTTTAACCAAGTTGACCAAACAGATTTAAGTCTGTTTCTGTGATACTCAAGAGCAGATTTTGGATCTTGACAGTATAAATCATCTCAGTAAACAGAAGCTCAGACCATTTGTGTTTTATAGAAGACATACAGGTTTAGAAACAACAAGAGGCTGACTAAATGACAACAGTATTTTACTTTTTTATTCTTTTAATATGAATTCTGTGTAAAGAGAAAGAAAAGTTGTGCTGGAAAATTATTGATATATGAAAATTAAAAATGAGAAAAAACACAAACTGTAAGACACCAAGTGGTTCCATTTGATAATATGGGTGGTTTTTGTTTTTGTCACATATGAGCAGTAAGGGTGGACGTGACATGCAGTTCTGTGAGAATTTTAATGCAGGTTCATTAAAACTGTAAGAAGGTTTTAAAGCCACGTTTACCAGCGTCTCACAAACCAACAGCAGAAGAACAGACTCACAGTTCATCATTTCTGTCATTATGTAGCTGATGAGAAAAACACAAACATCACTTCCAGACTAACTGAGGAAGGTTTGTTACTGCGACATTAAAACACGTAACCAAACATCTCTGGGTTTGTTCCCGGCTGAATTCTGGCAACCGTGGCTGCGTTTCAGAACACAGAACGCAAATTGCTCCTCCAATGAAACTGGATCTGAGCTCTAATGAAGCCTTATAGAAACCTTGATTTTTTGCATGGGTTCCTCTGACATTCCTCTATAATGTGGCATTCAGAGCTTTGATGTCTTTCATCATCAGTGTGTCACTCTCAATAAACACAACTAATAACCGCAGAGACGTCGCCCAGAAATAAAGCCACTGACAGAGATATTGAATTAAGACTTTACTGGCCTCTAATCAGACCCTGAATTGCCCTTCTGTCTAGTCAGTGTTTTGACATCATGCATTCATATACTTGCATTAATTTAACTAAATACTTCAATTACAGTTAGCTTTCATTAGAACAAGTTAAACCAGAATTAAAACCTGAATATTAAAGACGCAAGCTCATCAATACCAATAACAAACATACACACCTCAGACAAACACACTGTGGAGCCAGACAGCATTTAACACACCACAAACAGAACAGACTAAACACACAGTCTGATGACTGCAGCCAGACCTGATTATACTCTGCATTCGTTCGTGTGTGTGTGTGTGTCTGTGTGTTTCTCGGATCTGAGAAAAGATTCATATTCATAAAGATTCTGTAAATGAATAATTGATGTAATTCAGCAGGTCACATTTAGGTCACATTCTTTCAATGGTGTTTTTATACTGTTTAAATATGACGATGTACAACAGACAAATTAGTGACACAAGCAAATGTGGAAAGAGTTTAATTGTGATTATTGAACTGTTAAAACATTCTAAAGGTGGAACATGAAAACACACGTTCCCTCCAGTTACACACGCTGTAATTCATTCGTTCTGCTGAATAACACACAGAGGTCAGCCATCAGAACACAAGAGTGAACTTGAAAATGATTTCACTTTTCCACAAATATTTCCAAACATTAGTTTCCAGAATCCTTCAGTGGATTTGAGCGGAGGAAAGAAATGACTCCACACAGAATGAACCAGCAGCATGTCAAATATACACTCATTCACTAAAAAAATTGATTATTTTTGAAGAGAAATAAACACACACACAAAATAATTCAATAAGCTGGAGAGGAATGATGATCGGCTAATCAGCTTCACGTTCACTCTCATTTTTTGGTGAAGTTTCACATCCCAAAATACAGAGAGACAAGCTATGATCATATGTGCAATCGTGTGTGTGTGTTTGGTCAGCTCATAAATGCCACAATAACATAAATCTTAGTTTATCAAAACCACACAGATACACTGTAACCATAGTCGCAACAGCAACCATCTATTTTAGAAATAGACATATATATAGGCTAGGATATATATATATATATCCTAGTCTATACCAAACATCCATCAGATGATCTGACACGCCCCCTTCATACTGAATCTGTTTATTTGTTATTCGCTGTAGATAAAATCAATCACAGCTACTGTGTGTCTGAACATGAAGGACTGTTTAATCTGGGCTCAGATCATCCAGGTTTTTACCGTAAAGTGTCCAGGCTACAAATCTGACCTCAGAACTGCCACTGTATCCCTAAACACACACACACACAGATGAAGTTAATGTACCGTTTTATCTCTTGTAACTCAAGCATGTTAAAGGGAGTAGCAGAGATTGATCTTAAAAATGTCCAACATAAATAAATGAGTCTTAACTGCTCGATTATGTCTCAGTAGAGCTCAATACTGATGAGGGTGAAATTACAGATGATTTCCGCAGGAAGGAGAAATAAAACACACTGCCTTGGCTACTTAAAACACCACTAAATAAGCAACATACACAAACACATATTTCACCTGTATTCAGTATATTGCTCAGAGGTAAACCCTTCATATCTCTGACTTGGAAACTTTGGAGTTCTGGATGTGTTTGAGAAACTTTGCCTCAGATATTTCTCCTAAAATTATTTCAGAGAGATACACATTCAGACAAACTAAACAAATAATGATATAGTAAAAATGTGTTTAATTAGTAAAGCATTGAGTTAGCATCAGAAAGATCAAGGGTTCAATTTCCAAGAAACACTGAATATGAATATGAGAAACAATTGAGATTTCTCTTAAAAATAAAGGTGCTTCATGATGGTGCTTTTAAGAACCTTACAAAGAAAGGTTTTGTCTATGGCATTGTTGTAAAGATCCTTTTGAAACACTTCTCAAGAGTGTAATCTTTCTTATATTTCTGATGTTGGTCCATCACATTTTTCATTTCTTTCGGTTTTAAAATACAACACAATCTAAACTCAAATGTTGATCATAAACAGCAGTGTGTCTGTGTGTGTGTGTGTTTGTGTTGGCTCAGTTTTGTATCATCAGTAACACATTATACACTCTGAGCTCAAGTGGCTTTAGACACACACACACTCAGTGTCTGACAGACTCACACACAAAACCATAGAGTGTGTAACAGATGGAATGTGTGTGTGTCTGGGGGGTCAGTCATTTTCATTTTAAGACTAAAGACTAGAAATATGAAAAGAGGAAAAAAGATGAAGGACAAAAAGTGATTTTCTTTGAAAACATCTTTGATCACTTACCCCCAGTGTCACAATAGAGGAGAGAGGAGAGAGAGAGAGAGAGAGAGAGAGAGAGAGAGAGAGAGAGAGAGAGAGAGAGAGAGAGAGAGAGAGAGAGAGAGAGAGAGAGATTTTATGACATAATTTCTCTTGCTCTTTTGTGTGTGTGATCATGTTGTCAAGATCAAACATGTTTAAACAGTAAAGAGCAAAAACATGGTCAAATACCAGCAGTTATTTCATTATTCACCTCTTAAAAGCAATTTACACACACACATTTATCTGATTATATATCTTATATATACAGTGGTGGAAATGGCTTTGATTCAACAGTGGGACTCTATTCGGGAACATATTTTATATTTTAAAGCACAGAGGCTGCAAACTTAAATACATTTATGTATGAAATTTGCCTAGCGTTTGGAAGATATTAAGTTAATAAAACAAGAAAATTCTCAACATTTTAAATGGAAATTTCCTGAGTTTCCTGAGTTGCCTACTTTTTTAGCCTTGTATAAAAATAAACTTATTTGTAAATTAAGTAAGTTAAAATTACTACAGAAAAAAAATCTTTTATCTTCATCAAATGTAAATTATTTCTGCTAACACAAGCTCCATTTTTGGGTTTATACACTGAGAAAATCTTCATGCACCTTACAGCAGTTCTGATGGTTTTAAAGTTTACTAAAATCACCTGTATTTCAAATCCATCACGATTAGCAGCCACCCAACACTTTAACTGCACCCTTAACACACACATACACAGAGTAATGTCAGGAAAATGAGTCCATGCTGTTGTCAAGGTCAGTGAGGTGTGTAATTGTGCGCTGAGGGTGAGAATATAAACAGTCTCGTGCACTCAATCATGGGCGTTTATCAGCTCCTGTTACAATAACAAACCAGGAGAAACATGTTTCATTTACTTTACCTCTAACTGCTGACACACACGTGTGTGTGTGTGAATTACTGGGTATGTCGACGCAGTACTGCAGAGCTGTCATCAGGGTGGACACTGGGAACACCATCGCTGGCCTCGTTATGAAGATGCCTGCTAAACATTTCTTTACATTGGCACCAGCAATGTGGAAGAGGGCACACCCATAAATGACCCTGTGAATTGAACTGACTTTGTCACCACGGAAACCGCTGATGCAATAGATAGGAAGTGGTCACCATTCACTGAGGACTGAAAGATTCAGAATGAAAAGAACAATTCATTAAGACTTGCATGAGACAGCATTTAAACTAAACATTCATTTTATAGACATAATAAAGGCACGTGACCCAAACAAATATAGCTGTTAAGAGGTTTTCTTTTCTCATCAATAATTCAGAAGTGCATGTTTAGAAAACACAGTTAACTGTTTAACAGTAAAGTAACCAAGAATACAACAATAAAGTTTATTTTTGCAGAAATCATATAATTCTTTGAATTTGTAATAAGAGGTTTGAGAATTTTAATCCTCTTCTGCTTTTCATTACAATCTGAGGTAAAGGAAATAATATTATCTTCATGCTGAAATATGACTGTGTTTCACTGCTGAACTTGTAAAATAATTAATGAGTCTTATTGTATGTGTGGATTTATAGATTCGCTCTCATATTCTTCACTCTTTGTGCTCTTGATGTCTCTCTCTCAGTTCTTAATTCACTCACACAATCACAGACGTCTTCCCTCCTTCACATTCATATGGACTAAAATGAAGCCGAACACGGAGACAAAAAGCAGCGAGAATCCTTTCTCTCTCTTTGTATTACTGAAACTAGTGAAACAATATTTTGGTTTCTTTTTATAAAACAATCCTGTAACTTCATGTAAGTTGCTTTGGATAAAAGCATCTGCCAAATGTGTAAATGTAAAACTAAATGTATAACAATTATCATTTGTTAAATGATCATCTTTTATATTAACGTTTGATGTTGCATATATGATTATATATTAATAATATTATATTAAGTATATTTGTAATTATATATTTTACATATGCTTTTGTCTATATGTTATTTACACTTCTCTCTCTGACCTCTTTCTCTTTTATGTGGTTTCACTGCAGAGTATTTTTGGAATGGTGTGTGTATTCAGTCATAATTACTCTTGACCTTTGCCATCACAAGCTTGTTCATCACACTGTGTGTGTGTGTGTGTGTGTGTGTGTGTGTGTGTGTGTGTGTGTGTGTGTGTGTGTGTGTGTGTGTTTGACTTTAATGCTTCTGTAAGTTAAAACAACAGTAAAGAATAAAACAAAACAGAGCAGCCCTCAGGATAATAAATAAAGTTAGAATAAATTCCTTTTTAAACACTCTATAAAATAAAGGTGCTTCATGATGTCATAGAAAAAACATTTTTGGCTAAATGGTTCCATAAAGAACATATAACATCCAGATAACTTTTCTTGTTCAAAAAAGGTTCTTTGGACTATAAAAATGTAAAAGAATAATTGGCTAAAAGAAAACGGTTCTTCTATGCCATCGCTATGAAAGAACCATTTGAAGCACCTTTATTTTTAAGAGTATAGGTATAATACTCATTAAAAACATGTACATTAAATTTAATTTAAATACATTACATTAATTAATTTTTTTAATTAAAAATGCTTTTGTGTGCACATGTGTGCTTTTTTCTTTGTGTGACACAAACACATTTTCTAAGTATGTGTGTCAGCTTTTTACGATTTCAGTTAGGTTCCTGCAGCTCTGGTAGAACATTGCGTCATCATGGCTTTTATGAAAAATCATGATTTTATTATAGTAAAAGGTTAGTAACCATGGTGTTGGTGGATTGATTACTATATGTATACCCAGATGGTTACTACAAATATCATGAAAACCATGGTTAATCTCTCTCTCTCTCTTTTTATTTCACATCTCCACACTCTCGGTGTCTATAAAGCTGAAGGCCATCAGCACAAATAAACATGAATTTGTAGAGCTGACTTTTACAATTAGGCTTGTAATAGGAATATATGGCTGTGATGGCGTTTTAATGAGTTCTGTTAAATGGTTCCACGGAAGCGAGAGAGAATCAGTCAGACTCACCCGAGCAGAAACGCGCCCACTGCCGAACACAAACACTATTTATGGCCAGAGAAATACAGTGAAGAAAATTAAACCCCTTCATTTTTCAAGACTCTTAAATTCTGTAGCGATTAATCTGCCCAATTTGATTACGAACTGCACAAATTAAACAATAAAGAGCTGTCTAATGAGGAATTAATTATGGGGCGCGCGGCGTTTGAGGGGCGGGGCCGATAGTGCAGCGCGCGAGACAAACTGCCGCGCGCTCAATGTGCGGCAGCACTGATAGCGGCTCACGCGCTGATCGTGAAGATGAACCGAAATCAATCGCGCTTTAACGGGCTCATTAAAGTCGATGGCGTCGAGCTGACCTCACGCACAGATGGAAAAGGCGCTCTCACGGATTTATCGCTGTAATAGTCGCGTCACTGAACTCCTGTGGGAGATTTTCATTTAACTGTCACGGGTGCGCGTGATTAAAAGCCCGCGGGTCCAGCGCGTTACTGCAAGAACAGAATCACAAGAAAACCTCAAGGAATAAAATCCCTTAGGAACAGGCTTTATGAACTGGCTTTATGAACTTAAAAATAATCCTAATATGAGTAATAATAACAATAATAATTTTATTGCATTTATCGACAGAAAAAAATTAAGGCGAAGTTTGAACAGAAAAAGATAAAATATTAATATTCGTTCGGTAATTTTCAATTATTAAAGATGCTTAAATTCTTCATATGTTTTTATCTGAGGCAGTCATCATAATAGTTTATTTAAAACACTAAATTAATAAACAGTTTTAACAGCTGAACTTTACAATTTCATAGGCCTACACCCAACTAATCTAGTACAAAAACACATTAAGCACCGTATTATGCCATATTAAATCATATATGATAATTTTTCAAGATGAGGAGAGGAGAGGAGAGGAGAGGAGAGGAGAGGAGAGGAGAGGAGAGAAGAGAAGAGAAGAGAAGAGAAGAGAAGAGAAGAGAAGAGAAGAGAAGAGAAGGGGAAAAGTTTTCAAGAGAATCTTCTCATTAGTTCTGGTTTATGAGACGGCCTGAAAAAAAAATCTGGTGAGAAAGTGATGCGATCTCATCCCCTATATGATCACTGAAATATTACAGCTGTAAAAAATAAGCTAAATGATACATACATGATACACACTAAAATAAATCGCATTTGTTACCATAAAACTGTAAACTATAAAGCAATGGTCATCTTGAGAAAGACTGAATTAATGTGTTTGATGGTGTTTCAGATCGTGTCAGTATTTGATTTGTCAGCTTGTTATCCGCTTATTAAGCATTTCATTAAGTTTTATTCCACACTTGGTGACTAAATTCACACAGATGAGACGTGTTATTCACATCAGTGAGTTCAGATGAATGTGTATTAATTCAATTTCATCTGCAGATAATTGAGACAAGCGCTCATTCACAGTATTCACAGTAAAATGCGCTTTTATCAGGCCGAAACAGGGCGCAGTCACGAGTGTGTGCGCGCGCGCTTTCAGACGTTGTGGCTTGTTTTAGACAGTGTCAAGAGGAGGTCAATTCCTATAAAATCTGCCAAATTTAAACAACTTTAACAGATCGTATGTCTGTAAGAAACGTATAGAAATATAAAATACACTTTGAAAAATAAAGATTCTTCATGATACCATAAAAGAACCATTTTTGGCTAAATTATTCCATAAAGAACCTATACTGTCTTCAGAACCTTTCTGTTTCAGTTAAGGTTCTTTGTGGTAAAAAACGTTCTTTAGACTATAAAAATGTAAAAAGAAGAATCTTTTGTAGCACCTTTATTTTTAGGAGTGTAAAGTGTTACAGGAGAGAGTTAAAATAGAAAAACATTATAAAAGCATGAATTTAGTCATTTCACTCACTTTGCTTTGATGCCACTGACCTCACTCATTCACATGACCAATTGAGAAATACGTCATCTGTCAATCATCCACTGAGCGTGTTGTAGAGGACGAGAGAGGGTTAGAGACAGGGCCAAACAAAACTGTGGCATTTAGGAGCTTAAATAACCGTAAGGCATTGAGTGGCCCTTTATGCCTGATTGCGCTAATTGCCTTGAAATAGGAGACATTATCTGTAATGATTCCTGCCCCTTTCATCTTCACCAACAGCATCATGACGTCGCTATCAGACTCTGAACAGCAGCGCATTCTTCAGTTCACGTGAAAACTCAATCTGCGCATGTAAGTCATATTTCTGAACATTGGGTGTACATGGCATATATGCAAACAACTTTTGCGCTTTTAAGCATGTCGTGACACAGATCCTGAAATCATGTGCTTTTTTGCTGTTCGCGTCTTCACGGAGCCTTTTAAGTCTTTTAAGTCCGACTTGACAGACTCCGCATGAAAAGGGTTAAGACAACTCTCGCGGAGACACGACAAAGGCTCTTTGTCTCACGTGCCTGCCTCCAGACTCCAAATCAAAGGTGGAGTTTGTGAAGTTAAACAAAGCTCAGATGCGCTTACAGTCGCTTTGTGTCGCAAGATCAGCCCTCATTTGTTGCCGTGAGATTTCAATGAAAAAACTATGGTAATCACCTTTTCCACGGCGCATCATCGCCTTTAAGTCAAGTGTTTGGCATGCTAATTGCCCCCGACTTTGTTTCCCCCCCGAAGTACCAACGCAAAGACAACACAAACAAACAAGGGCAGATATTTACCACTCCGTTACCCTGAAGACATCAACACAGAGTCGTCTTTTTTTCAGGGTTGATAATGCGTTTCGTGTGTGCCGATTTGTGTTTGCGCAGCTCATTTTTACAGCGCGAGGATCAAAAGTTCCCGCGGCGCGTGAGAGCGCGAGACTTCAAAGTTTCATCTAATGGGCTGTAAGTGTCTCCAGCATAATGACACATTTATTCCGCTTAAGCGCCGGATGCGAAATTAAGGAAATGCTAAATTACCGCTTGCGTGTAATTTTATCAGTTACAACCAATTTGGGGAAGAGAACTGCTTCAAGAAAGTAAAACAGTGTAAGCTCTGATTTAAGCTGAGAACATTACAATCGGTAAAAATGTTATGATGCTGGGTAAAATAGCTATTTGTTTGTGTGTGTTTGCAGTCAGGTCAGAGAGAGAGAGAGAGAGAGAGAGAGAGAGAGAGAGAGAGAGAGAGAGAGAGAGTTTCTGGCGGAATGTCCCGCGGCTCTGCGCTTTGATCTGCCGCTGCTGGCGCCAAAAAACAACATCACCGAGACTTACTAATTACCTTAACAAACACTGAAAACACTACAAACACTGAAACACACTCATCACCACTGATTGGTTGTATTTAACAACTAACAAACACATTTAGACATTGAAACTATTTAAAACTATTTTTAAAAACTACTTAAAAACTATTATGAATATTACAATTCATAATTTACCAGAGCTTTAACTAAACCTTATGACTTTCGTAAGATATAAATATGCTCTACACAGTTCTTTCCGATGGGTTTTAAATCTTGAAATGACTGTCTTATCATTCTTTTATATCTCAATGTTGCAGGTGAGAAAACACAGACAGTGTTGTATGCTGACGCACTTTTGTTATTTTACATAAATGTGGCATTTAAAAGTTAATTTACTCATAGTACAAAACGCAACTTCATCATTTACGTTCCACTCCATTTGAGAACACAACACTACATAACAATACATAACATAACATAACACTAAACAACAATACACACTATTGCATAACAATATACAGCACTATATAACACTACATAACAATACACAACAGTACACAAGAGTCAAAGTTCAGAAGCTCGAGCCCCTCCCACCTCTCTTCTGATTGGCTGATTTGCGAGTTATTAGCTCAGAGTAATTCTGAAAGGAGTTAAACACTATGATGTTGTGAGCATCAAACCCTTCATCACACACTAACCTCTGACGGGACACCCGTGAGTCGTGTATGGCCCCGGTTACCGCCATGTCCTCTGAAGCTGTGGATCATTCCCGTGTGGTTTTAGGAGTTAAAGGAGAGATGCACACTAGACTCAGTGTGGATGAAGATGGAGAGAAACCCAAGATTCTCCCGTTTAGTGTTGAAGCTCTGATGTCAGACAGGAGACCGAGCAGCTCCAGCGCCGGGACATCACAGATTCACGCTGCAGATTCACATCGCTCGTCGTTCACGGTGCCGGAGGACGCGCCGGTAAAGGCGGAGAGCGCGGAGTGCGCAGAGAGGAGCGCGTGGATGCAAAACCCTCGTTTCTCTCCTAGTAAGTTTATAATGATTCAAACTGACACATTTAATCTGAGGATTATATCTGTGCAGGTTAAGATGATAATGAAAACTTAACATAAACATTTATGAAGATGGAAATTATTTTAAACAACTGACTATTCAATTAATTCAAATAAATTATAACCCTTTACTACAGGGCATTAACCGTGATTTTATTAGAAAAAGCGCAATAACCACTTTTTTAGATTGATTATTACCCAATTTTTACTGAAAAATACCATGGTAAAATTATGGTTACCTAAGCACATTCAATTTTTGGTTACACTATTAGAAATAAATGTGTTTCAGAATGCCATAAGAACCATTTTTGGCTAAATGGTTACATAAAGAACCTGAACAAATCTGAACAAATAAAACTATGGTTAGTTTTTGTTAAACCATTGGTATTTTTCGTAAGGTTTACTTTATATTACTACACTTAATAATTTTTAACGAATAATATTAAATGTTTTTGCTCATCTAATATGCCTAGAAAGTTATATTTCAGTTAGCCCAAATGTGTGTGTATATATATCTATATATCTATCTATCTATCTATCTATCTATCTATCTATCTATCTATCTATCTATCTATCTATCTATATATATATATATATATATATATATATATATATATATATATATATATATATAATGTCAATTGCAATAATAATATTATTTAATTTTTAAATGAAAAGGTCTCACATTTTTGTTGTTGATTCAGGGCGTCTCAGTCCTCCTGCGTGTCCTCTGAGAAAACACAAGACGAACAGAAAGCCTCGAACTCCGTTCAGCACATCTCAGCTGCTCGCGCTGGAGAGAAAGTTCCGTCAAAAACAGTATCTGTCCATCGCGGAACGGGCCGAGTTCTCCAGCTCACTGAATCTGACAGAGACTCAAGTCAAGATCTGGTTCCAGAACAGACGAGCTAAAGCCAAGAGACTTCAAGAGGCCGAGCTGGAGAAACTAAAAATGGCCACCAAACCGATGCTGCCTCCGGCATTCGGGATTTCATTTCCACTGGGCGCACAGGTGTCCGGATCCCATCACTTCCACAGACACTCCATGAGCATGACTCCTGTGGGACTGTACACACACATGGGATACAGCATGTATCATTTAGCTTAAATGACTCTGTTTCTCAGACTGAATCTGAATCTCAACCAAGAGAAATGTCGCAGCTCTTATCAGCAATTCCATTCAGATAAATGTGATTCATTTCACATAGTCATGAAAGCATCTTTGGTGAAAGGTAGGTTGGGTGGAACCAGTCTGTATCCTCATACTTGCATTCATAGCAATGCGTTTATGATCAAACTCATGAATGTTTCAAAGTATAGCATTTAATCAAATAAACAGCGCTGTCTGTTGTTTTAGTGATTCCCTTCGAAAGGGAAACTCTGAACTGTAAAATATTGTACATTTGGATGAAAATACCATTTATACTATGAATATATTTGTTAAATAAATTAACAATAAATTGTATTCTTTTCATCAGTTTTCTTCTTTGTAAGAGACATTGCAGAGACATTGAATGAAACATCAGAAATGTTTGCCAACAACCCCTATAAACCGCGATGAAACAGAAAACCAACAATTTTAAACTGCTGAAAAATCAAAATAAAAGCACTACCCGCTTGATAGATTCAATATCACAGAATCACATAATTAGGCCATATCAATTAGACTGACATCAAAACGCACAGCAAAGCTAAATCATCTCTTACAGAAATAAATGTGTGTAAATCTAAGCCCACAGAGAACAGGCAGTCTTTGAGTGTCACAGTGAACGTGTATTTAAACTGTCATCTATCATCATGGCTTCAGTGTATTTCCACAGCTGTTGCTTATTGCTCTGAAATAACCCACTTAGATTTTCTTGGCGCCGGTAGACCTCGAGGAGACCAACATCTACAAACCCGTCACTTGTGAGAAGTTCAAACAAGTGAAGTAAATTACAGATCGGATTTGGGCCTGAAATTACCTTGGATGGTTCTGTACTGCGATCCTCTTGTTAAATGGATGAAATTACACCGTGAGCTTAGAGAAAGTGTATCATATAAGAGACGAGAGGTTAAATCTAATGTTTCAATAACACAACCAAGACGAAAATGTAGCCATGGGATTGTTTTCAAGAGACAGAACTTTACTGTTCAATCTCTACAAAATCAGCATATAGTTTTATTTCTGTTTGTTTTTAGAAAGATCAGTTTATGAAATCTCGGCCTGCTCACAGAATGAAGGTCTTTGGTGTCAGTGAAAGTCTGATGTTGACTTGAAGACATTCAGCAGTAATTAATAAAAGCCCTAATGACAATAAGATGAGAATCACACGGCTGAGCGCGCAGTCTGAAAGATCTCACAAAAGATCTAAGGGGGATCTGTCCTGCTCCTCACAAGAGGTCGAGCTCTCTCTCTCTTCACGCCCCAGGCTAAAAGGGAAACAAAAGTCACTTGTTTTTATCATCCAAAATATCACAACGGGAAGTTTGCAAAGAGAATCAGCGCTTCATTTCTCTGGCGCCACGTCTGTCATTCTCTCTTCAAGGGAAATGTAAAGATTCAAACAGGGATGGCATTTCAGCCCCCTCTCCAACATTACGCACTACTATCACATCCAGATAAGAGTTAGAAGCTATACAGAAGGACGATGATATTTAAAAAAAAATAGGCAAAATGTGAAATAATAATCAAAACACTGAAAACTATGAATTAAAGAAATTCGTAAAATCCTGCGACTTAGGAAAACGACCAAGTAATGTTTCTCATCTTTAAGAGTTTATCACGATTCCTGCGTGTTTACCGTTATTAGTAATACAATCATTTTAAATAAACTGAATTAAAATAATTACAACATTCAAAGTTATAGCCTATTGTACGCTCACATTTTAAAATAGTGATAATGCACATTATAGTATTATTTTGTAGGCCTATTAGATATAAATACAAAATTTTTACTTTAGACATTTTAACGTTACTGTCAGCATCCTACTATACCAACAATTTGTCCTGAGATTTCCAAACAACATTTTGATGCATTTATTGTTTTGTACTAAAGATTTTTTTTATTTTCATTTATTTATTTTTGGACATTTAAACAACAAACCCAGACGCCTTTAAAAAACATCCAAGAATATAATAACATTGTCATCATATTATTGAATCATATTATTGAATTTAGTTGTTACATTTACATTTATAAAATCGAAAAAAAAAGTGTCAAAGTGACTTACACGCATTCAAGGTGTACATGTAATCAGTATGTATGTTCTTCGGTTGTAGCCTTTAGTACAATCAAATATAGCCTATAGTAAAATATTTTTTCCCTCAATGGAGTGACAAAAATGTAATAAAACAAAAATGGAAAAAATGTTTCCAAATGATTCGGTGTTATGAAGCTCCACATGCTGCAGCGCCACCTTCCGTTTAAAACCATCTTAAATAATTCAACATTAAACAGTTCAGTTTAAATCGTGAGTATATTTATCTCCAATGTTCGTTTAAACATCTATTTTAACACGTCATTCTTATGCTTTACAAACACTGAGATATTTACAACTGCATGTGTTAGTGATTTATCTGACACAACAACTAGACATCACAATATACATTTCTGCATGTGGCAGTATAGCTTTAATCTAACGTGATTTACAGCGCATTCAAGATGTTCCGTTTAACAGGTGTGATATCTGGAAAAACAGGTCGATTTTGTGAATTAAACTAGTATTCTGATATTAAACTGCACTTGTGTTGTAAGATATACACATTTTTTAATGGTTTGATGTGCAGTTTAAAACTTACTCTCGTCGCCGCATAATTACAAGTATAAAATTCAAGCGCAATAATTAATCTCTTATGAAAAATAAGAATTTTCAATCGCACCATTCAGACAAAAAATTGAAGGACTCTCTAGCTTTTGACATTTCGCCAATTTGAGGGCAGTAAAATGGATCAAATGCAGCACTGTTAAATACTAAACAAATATAGAAAAAGATCCAAAGATAATACATGATTAATCCCACAAATAATTTATGATGAATGTTTAAATTTAATACGCACGTTTTGAGAAAACCAGGATCCATACTACAATTATTATTATATATATTATCTCGCTCAGATACAATTATTAATTTGAAAATATTCTGCAAACAAAATCCATGATACAATTGTTATTAATTAATTTAGTTTATTTTATTTTCAAAAGGAGTTTTTTTAATTTTAGTTTAAATCTCAGCTACTTCTGAAATCATATTTTAAAAATTGATTGGAAAAATTAATCTATTAAAAAAAATTAATACAGTGTAATGATGACACTGAGGCAGTTGTGATGAGTTCATATGAGTCATAATTATAATCTAAAAAAAATCTCAAACGCCTCACAAAAGCTCACCATTATAGCGCATTAAAACAGAGAGACACAATAAAGCACCAAATATGATGCAAATGTGGCTGAAACACTTTAACTGCTGGTGTACAAAGTTTTTGTGGCTTGTTTTATGAGTGTTTTATGTAGCCAAACTCGGAATGTTTTCTGTTTTTTATGATCAATGTCACAGTTTTAAAACACCTGATGTTTCGAAATTCATCTGCTTAATTCAGTTTTTCAAATAAACGTTATCTGGCCAGCTAACCAGAAATTCGTCTTCATATGGACAAACAACAAATCGGGTAAGATGATGTAAGATTTTAAAAACAAAACGTGGTTTGATGATACCTAAAAATTAACCACTCGAAAGTACAAAAACTTAAACACAGATAAAAAAATTATATTATGATAATTCAGCCCTAAAGCTTAAGCCTGACCTTTGATTCAGATTAAAGCCATCAGTACTTCCAATAATGTATTATCTTATGAACTGCCCTGTATTGTGTCAGCAGTGTAAAGGTCACGACCACAGACAACACACATACGTGTGTGTAAACGTATAGTTTGTTTGCACCGCACATCACCTCGGATTAAAGCATCTACCAAACACATAAATTCACATTTTTAATCTTGTGACATCATTCTTTAATATTTAGACGCACACACACACCCTGAATACTAATAAAAACACACTGTGTATGACGAAACTATAATATTACAGAAGTACAGTAGCTTGTCTCTGCTGCTGATATAGAGGAAGATGATGATGATGAAGAGTGAAGATGATGCAGTTCACTTTACAGACACCAGAGGGCGTAGATACATCATCTACAGGGCGGATCTTTACAGATCACATTTCTTAAAAATATATGTATGTATTTTTCTTTCCCTCTTTGTCTCTCTCATCTGTTTTCTTTTAGTGTTGCCTAATGTAAAATCAGTCCCAGAACACACACACACACACACATTGATTACAACACAGAAACAGTTTTAGCCAAACACACTGCCTGTGGTCTTTAGTCATAGTGAAATGTTTGCAAATCTGTAATAAAAGACTGTGTTTGCGTGTTTTTAAACTGATGTCAGATCAGTTTAAAAACATGATCTGTTTAGCTGATGTCTCTGATGTGGAAGCAGGACTCAGTGTGGGTTAAGGCTTTACCTTACAGTGCATAAATTTCCAGGAATCTTCCAGCAGTCATGTACCACCGTGATTGATTGCCATTTGTATGACTTGTTTTACTACAAATATCATGGATAAACCATGGTTACTGTGGTGATACCATATTACAATTGTGGCTACTATGGTTTAAAAAAAAAGGCTACTATAGTTAAACCATGGTGAAATTATGCGTGAACCTGTGCTTAAATCTTCAACTTTCTTAAAACTAAATCTTCAACTTACACTTTAAAACGTTCAAAGTGTAAACTCGTGTCATGATGTTTGTTTAAATTATGTTTCGCAGCCACTAGCCACCGACGACTTTACAAGACTTAAGAAGACATGACGACATTTCCGGTAAGGCAACGCCGACGTTCTCTAGCGTGTTGTGGGGATTTTAGTGAATGTTAGTGCACTGAAACGAGTTAAAATTGAGACAGCACCATTAATGTTTAACACCCTCATCATAGCGCTGACTACTGAACTAGGGAGCTCAGAAGATTGAGTGCATTCATTTCCGGAAACCTAGCTGAGCCAATCACGAGAGCCGTAAATGACACGTGAATGAGAAAATCATCTGATCATTATAACAGGTCTTACTTATTACATTAATGATGTCTGTATTGATGTAGTTTATAATTTATGAAAAAAGCAAACGCTTATTATTATTTTATTGATTTGTATTATTATTGTAAATGAAAGTGTTAGTTAGTACTGTTTAGGTTTATTTTTAATTGAGTGTTTGCAACAGGTGCTGTTTGTATTTTTTATTGCTTCGATTTGTATGTCATTTACTTCCTGTGACTGACAGCCCCGTCTTAAAATAAAGGCTTTTATACTGAAAATAAAAGTTCTTACTCTAAAATGTTATTGGATGATCCACAACAAACCATTTACAAGGTTTATGAGAAAAATTATTTGTTAAAATGCAAGATTTATCTCTCATATGAAAACGTATTAAATAGTTGATGTACATTTTCAAATATAAATTATAAAGTCTGGCATGGGCTTAGTTGGTATCATGGCACCACTTAAGCCTACATGTGTTCCACATAAGCCCACCTCATGATTTAATCACAAGGAAACATTTAAAAAAAATCATAAAGTAATATATTTTCTTAGTTTTTAAAAATCCTCTTAAAAGAACACTTACTCTAAAAAATGATATAATAAAATGCTATAAAAATGTCAGGGAAGTTACAAATCAATGGGTTCATGAAAATAATAAGCAGCATAAAATATGACTTTCTTGTTTTAATTTGACATGAGTTTAAAGTGGGCTTAAATGGTACATTACATTAAATGGTACATTACAAATCACCGAGCCTGATGTGTCATCTAATAATGCACATCATCAGCAGGATCTGAAGATGCAGCTCCTGCAGTCTCTTATAACCTAAAATGAGGAGAAACAGGCAAAAACAAAGAAAAATGATAGCATAGCAGCTGTTAGAGGTTTGGTTAAACAGGAAAGTTTAAACCATGTATCCAAGTAGCAAACACCTTTTTCATTATGAACCTTTAGTCTCAAATGCAATTTAAGTAACAAAAGTTAAATATCTCAAAAATATCTCAATTAAAGATCAAGCAGTTGTAGAAGTTTAAGTCAAGCCACGAACATCTGCCTGTACTGTAATATTAATCGTAAGACTTCATGTTCAGACAAGATTTTAACAGCTAGAACAGAGGTAGACATCACAAAAAACAGATAAACTACCACACTACCAATGCAACAAAACACTGTGGTACTACAAAATTACAACAACTAACTTTTAAGTGACAAAACAAGCAATGAGAAACAAGGTACAGTAAATTAAGTGCAAGCTAGTTAGAATTTTTTTGAGTTGCTTTGGATTAAAACAGCAATCCCAAAGCACAAACCCAAACATAGTTAAGTTGTGCATTTGCAATTGTGCATCTCCAAAAGCACAACTAAAGACTTCTTGTAAAATGTTAGCAGCAGAGAGAAAAACTAACTCTGCTCTGAAATCAGACTGTTCAAGCGAAAGATGACCTACAATTAACAAATGTACAAAGTTAAGAACTGTGCCAGTTTTTTGTAAATGTTTTATTTATACATTTTAAAATGCATTATAAGGAAAAACAACAAAAGCAAAAAACAAAGCAACAGAAAACACCAAAATACATAATTGTGAACAAATATACTGATGTTTATAAAGGGAAATACAAGAGTTTAGTGCAACCTGACAAGTTCTGTGGAATGCCAAGCAAACTGAACATAATTAATAAATAAAAACATTTATGCAACAGGTATGAGACCGAGGCATGGGGATTCTTAAAGTTCAACAGAATTAAATGCCTAGCCAAGAGAGAGTTAGAAAGGCTACAAAATCTGAATACAACAAAAATCAATAAACAAGCTACCTTACCCATGTGAAAGCTTTTAGATACAAGCAAAACCATAAGTGAGAAACAAGGTGCAGAAATCCATCCAAGGAGTTTTCTTAAAGTAGACAGACTTGGTGCAAACAGTGATGAATGAAGTGTCCGTCTATCCAATACTGGCAGAAGATCTTCATCAATACACAGCAGAGGAGTAGAACATGAAGCTGTACAGACCATAGTTGATCTGATGGGCTGTGGAGATCTCATTTGGGTTGGAGTGGTGGTCCATGAAGCATTTTAGTTGTGGCAAACTTTAGTTGTACATCATAGTCAAAATCATGCAGTTAAAAAACATTTTATAATGAAGTATTTTGTCTCTGTGTGTGCAGGAACAGACATGATACTCACAGACAACAGTCATCTGAGCTGTAGTGACACATGAACATGCAGAGATCAAACATCAATATGGCCTCCAGTAACCTAAAGAATTCAGACACAGAAAACAGAAATCAAAAACAGCAGTTTATCAACAAGTTCTTAGATACTCTTTAGATTAAATATAGGTTTAGAATAAAACTATAATAAAATGAAGTTTAAAGTGTTAAGCCAATACACAATACACATGGTCTGAATGCACATACTACCATGACATACATAGACTTGTTAGCAGCATATGTGCAGTTCACATTTACGTTTCACCCAAACACAAACAAGGAGGAAAAAGGAAATCCAATGTGAAAGGAAAAACCCATGTGTAGAATAAAATTGAGATTTTTTTTTAAATTACTACTTGCCCATTTTAGAAGTCAGCAAAGATCTAAAACTCCAATCACTGTAACAGCTGATACTGAATGGATGACCTGAAGAAACAGCAACAGCAAATCAATACAGATCTTTAGATGATTAGTGTCAGAAACAGAAAATTAACATGATTCAATAACTTTGAGACTGCAGACGGTCAAGAGAGATTAAGTGAGCCATTTAATCTTAAGAAACAAATCACAACCTACTCACCAGGCCTATGGAAATTAAATTGGTACAGAAGAAAACTGCAAATCACTGGAACAGCCGATACTGAATGTCTGACCTGAAAAATAAACAGAAAAGAACCTCAAAACAGATCTTCAGATGATTAGTGTCAGAAATAAAAAATTAACAGTCAGGAGAGATTAAATTAACCAGTCAACTCATCAGGCCTGTGGAAATTAAACCAGAGACAAAATTAACCAGACCTATGGAAATAAGACTTGAGTTGAACTCACCAGGCCTGTAAATCTTCTGTTTTTTGACGCTACTCATTTGAAGATCTGTATTGAGGCCTGTGGAAATTAAACTGGACCAAAACTCACCAGGCCATTGGAAATCAGGCTAAAGCACAACTCACCGGGCCTGTGAAAAAGAAAGAAACAAAACTCACCGGGCCCTTTGGAAATCAGGCTGAAGCAAAACCCACCGGGCCATTGGAAATCAGGCTGAAGCAAAACCCACCGAAAGGCCATTGGAAATCAGGCTGAAGCAAAACCCACCGGGCCATTGGAAATCAGGCTGAAGCAAAACCCACGGGCCATTGGAAATCAGGCTGGCAAAACCCAGCATTGGAAATCAGGCTGAAGCAAAACCCACCGGCCATTGGAAATCAGGCTGAAGCAAAACCCACGGGCCATTGGAAATCAGGCTGAAGCCATTGGAAAAAACCCACCGGGCCATTGGAAATCAGGCTGAAGCAAAACCCATCAGGCGGGCCATTGGAAATCAGGCTGAAGCAAAACCCACCGGGCCATTGGAAATCAGGCTGAAGCACAACCCACCGGGCCATTGGCAAATCACCGGCCATTGGAAATCAGGCTGAAGCAAAACCCACGGGCCATTGGAAATCAGGCTGAAGCAAAACCACCGGGCCATTGGAAATCAGGCTGAAGCACAACTCACCAGACCTGTGAAAAAGAAACAAAACTCACCAGGCCTTTGGAAATTAGGCTGAAGCAAAACCCACCGGGCCTTTGGAAATCAGGCTGAAGCAAAACCCACCAGGCCATTGGAAATCAGGCTGAAGCAAAACCCACCGGGCCATTGGAAATCAGGCTGAAGCACAACTCACCAGACCTGTGAAAAAGAAAGAAACAAACCCCACCAGGCCATTGGAAATCAGGCTGAAGCAAAACCCACCGGGCCATTGGAAATCAGGCTGAAGCAAAACCCACCGGGCCATTGGAAATCAGGCTGAAGCAAAAACCACCGGGCCACTGGAAATCAGGCTGAAGCAAAACCCACCGGGCCATTGGAAATCAGGCTGAAGCAAAACTCATCAGGCCTTTGGAAATCAGGCTGAAGCAAAACCCACCGGGCCATTGGAAATCAGGCTGAAGCAAAACCCACCGGGCCATTGGAAATCTGGCTGAAGCACAACCCACTGGGCCATTGGAAATCAGGCTCAACCAAAACTCACCAGGCCTTTGGAAATCAGGCTGAAGCAAAACTCAAAGGGCCTGTGGAAATTAAACTGGAGAAAACTCGGGCATGCACATGACACATTAAACACAGACACTTTGACACACATACCATGTAAAAGTGTTGCTTTCCTTTCATTCGCGGTAGATGAGTCGAGTTTTAACCACACAGCAGTCAGATGAAGCCGCCAGCCGTCAACGATCCTCTCTAATCAAACAAACAAGCAAATGGACGTGCAGCTGACGCAGAGCCTTTTAAACCCACAAAGACACATAAGATGTACCGCCTTCCGCTTTCATAACCAATCATTATCAGAGGCCACCTTTTAGCCAATGAGCTCTCAGTATCACTTTAGTGCGTCATCAAACATGTTTGTTGTAACAGGTGGAGAGAAACGTTCGAGATATCAGTGAAATGCAGATTATGTATAAAAATAGATATAAACACGAGTGAAAAATATAATGAATAAATTATTAATGTGTGTTTCCATGTAATATCTGGCGAATAGTTGAAGGAGATCTGTTGCTCACAGTCTGTCCATTACAGCACGTCATTTCATGAAATACATGCTTATGTGAACTAGTGTTACATTTTATTATAACAGTGGGAAAGATGAACATGCATTGTTCATTGCATTCTTCCACATAGTCTTATTGAACACCTGACCATGGGAACGTATTGCAATTACATTTTGGGGAAAATAACACAATATGTTATATTGCTTGCCTTAAATCTCATCCAAACTCCGCTTAGCGGCAGACCTCCCGCGGTAAAGGCTGTATCGGTATGGCGTTTACACAACTCACACCTAACAGAAACACACTAAATTAACATATTAAAATGATATAAACATGAGTTGCGTGGATATACCACTCATCTCACATGTGAAACGCAATGAAACAGTGGCGCTGTGAAGCACTATGGCTTCTTTATATGCACGGCTCGTTTAGTGTCACCCGCCAGTCAACACAGGTCTTTGTGATTTATTAATAGGCACAAGTATACTTTATAAATAGCTACCAGTAATACAGTAAATCATGAATTCGTTAAAATGTAAAAAAACACAGTAATTTCATCCTTTTTTACCAGTAAGTGTGTTTGAGTAACACTGAAGTGAATGGGCTTTTGTCCAGTGTTTGGAACTATTGGTCGCTCCATGATTTACTTCCGCATTCCATTCTTCCAACGGACGCCTATGAGAGTGTCGGAGCTATTTCTCTGTGACTCCGTTTCACACCAACAAACCCCCCCAAAATCACACAAATACTAAAACATGTAATTGGACAGAATTATTACAAAATAAAATAAAGTTTATATAATAAGAGATGTGTTGATTGCAAAAATCTATTTAGTCTATTTAGTTAGAATTAGACAAAAACAGACTTCAATTTCCTTACATAAGGCCACTGGTTGACCATGTTGTTCTATATTAATGTTTGGTCAATGTATAAATATTGACCAAACATTATATTATATTAACATTATATATAAACAATATTCTGTTTTATTTTTACCATAGCATTGCAGAAACAAAGTCATCAATACGACTAATATCTGTATATCTCAGATGTACTTTTTTCTTTACATTGCTGTTATGTTGTATTAAATTTTTACTGTAATTCCTATGTATGTCTGTACTTCTGCATCTGAAGCTCCTGTCACCTGCATGTATAAAAAAAACCTCCTACTGATTACCAGTACTAAAAAATACTATATGCATATACATACTACTATTAATAATAATAATCTGTAATTGTTCTAGTTTGTTAAAGTTTGACTTGAATAATAAAATAAGTGATGCTCTTGCTTTAAAGATGTAGTCACAATAGTTAAAGGCAGTTCTAAGAGTTAATTAAACAGAAAGTGAATTATATAAATGCTTCACTGTGACAGATGATGAATCCCCTACCATAAACTGTGTGACCTTTCAAACTCACATTAATAAACTGCCAGTTTATTTGTATTATAAGAATTAGGACACATACAAAAAAGGCTTATATAAAAGCTCTTCTCATATATATAAAAAACAAACCAAGTTTCTCCATCCAAAGACAATGACAGAGTATAATGATGTTTCCAAGCAATATGTCATAAACCTCATGCAGCCCTCAATATGCATGTCATGCAGATGAAAGCATGTGCTGAGTAAAATCATACATAATATCACACTCATATGATGTGGTTAAGCAGCTCAAAAGCACAGGCATGCTCACTGCTTTAATGTTATTAAAATGACAGTGTGGAATGACTGGCACTTCACTAATTTCCTGTGGAAAAGTTTTGCTTGCTGGTGGAATGAACACACAGACACACACACACACTTCTGAAAGGGAACCTCACCCTTATCCCCCGGAGAGAGCTGGGTAATACCAGCCTAAAGCAGTTTTATTAAAACACTAAAACACACACACTTGATTACTTGCTAGCATGTAGTGCACACTCTTAGCTTAAAGTTGTGCATTTTGTGTGTGTTGCATTAAAGTGATTATCTCTCAGTTGTCGTCCACTAGAAGTTGCAGCCTGTCTTCTGTATATCGAGGGCTGCTGTTTCCCGTCTCCAGAGCTACACAATCATCTGAAGTATACACCAGTTCCTGCAACACAAACACACAGAACGTCTCCCTCAAAAATAACACTAAAGAGAGACTCATGTGTTAACAGACACGGACAGCTCGACATACCCGATAACACACACGGTTTATGATGGCATAGAGAGCTTGGACCTTTCTTTTCAGGTGACGGATACGAGGTCTTTCTCTGCAGTATTCTGTGGGCAGATTCCCAACCACATACAGGAAATCACGCAGTTTTGTCATGATGCAGGAGTTCTGCAACACATCAGAGGATTGGATTTGCCAAGAGAATGCAGATGTTCACAGCTGGCTAATCCATCATCCAAATACTGTTTTCACCCCTCACACACACTCATAGACCATTAAAATGGTATAAAACTCCTTTATGTAGTGTGGTTTGGGTCTTATTCCAGTAGGATTTCACATAAGACACAAAAGTAGAGATTATTATCAGTAGAGAGACACATTATAGTCTCCAAACCAACTGAATTTCCATAATAACCAGTAAATCCAGTATAATTCGATTCTCTATTGTTTTTTCGTGTATATGTAAATATTTTTAATGTACAGCTTTATACTACAGAAGATGAACATTAAAACACTCAATAAATAAATAAATGTTTTATGTCATGAATAAATACTTACGTGCACGTCTAGAAACATCTTTGGCAGCATCACAGCGCATGTTTTCTGTAAGGATTGAAGTTTTAACATAATTATAAACACACAGATAACTGTGTAACCACATATAGAGAAATACACAGATAACAATGACTTACTGTGCGATCAGATTTATAAACTTTATCCAGAACCTCCATGATCTCTTTGCTGAGATCCAGAACGCGCGAGTAACAGGTCGGTGGCGCGCATGCAGTCAAACACATCAAAGAGAGAAAAATAACGATGAAAGAAACGAGTCTCATGTTTCCTCTCGTGTGTCTCAATAGCATCTGCTGTGAGAGACAGCAGAAACTCTTGATTCAGAGAGAGAGAGAGAGAGAGAGAGAGAGAGAGAGAGAGAGAGAGGAGATGCTGCCCACGTCACGGCCACTTTTCCACCCTGTGCACGCGCAGATGCTCGTTACTACTACACCGTTTGTGCGGAAAGAGATAAGAAATCTGAGAGTTACCAAATAATACTAATGTTACGGTTTATAATTTTTTTAAAACCATAATAAATATTTATATTTGTGTTATATTACTAATCCGTCCTTACAGTGTATTTGTTTGCCATACTGTATTTTAAGGGTACTAATGCTGATACACTTTGACTGTACTTAAACCATTGACAATGACAAAGATGAATCTAAAATAAGGAAAAACTGCTGGGAACAACTGCATTTACATGTTTTATTTTTAGTTTGACAATGGTAAAAAAACCATAAACATAACAAGTGTATTCAGCACTTTAAAACAAGATTGGCAGCTGTGTGTGTGTTTACAGCTGCTCATGACAACATACATTAAAATCCTGCATTAAAAAAATAAAAGAAACTACACAAACATGTTCATCATTAAATTCCCATAATCCTCTGTGGTATTTCCATCACGTTTGTTGCTGTGGAGCGACAGTGTTTTTCTTAAAGTTTAAGTAGTTTCGTTTCTTTCTGCGTGTGCGTGTTGTTTGCGTATGCTCGTGGAACGCAGGCGGAGTGTAGCGAAAAATAAACAGTCGCTCATTGAAGACGTGACCCTCATCATGAGACGAGTCTTTGTTTGGGCACACCCTCTCATTTTCATCCCTCATCAGAGCCGCTTCCTCTGTGATTTGCAGCTCTGGGCTCAGGGTCAAAGACTGACTCTGAGGAAACTCCTGAACCTGTTTGTGTCTCCGCTGAACCTCAGGAACATCTTCAGAGTTACTAGCACCAGAGAAGAGCTTGACACGAAGCTTTTGACGTTTCTTTAGAAGCCTGATCAACACAAACACAAGGCATCATAGGAACTCATTTGTGTAAATGTTGAGCAAGTAAACATAAGCACGCAGTTTTGAGACTGACCTGTCTCTCTCTCTGTCTTTGTGATGAGGAGGGATAGTCAGATTTCTGCTCAACACATCACGTCTCAGTCTGTCTGCCAGAGAAACGCAGGCTCCTAAATCACCCCTACAAACACACAACACGTCACATACATTCATGTACTGTAACCGTGCCAGTCTGAGCATGTGTGTGTGTGTGTTTTACCCTGCTTTAGGTTCTAGCGCATCTACAAGCGACAGCAGTTCTCCTTCAGGTACTGTAGGCAGCAGGAGACGCAGGACCTCATGGAGATCAGGAACAGAGATCAGAGCCTGACTGACCAACACTGCCGTCAAATCAAGATCCTAATATGCAAACCCAGTGTTTGAGATGTGAAGAAATGCAACAGTGCAGATGACATACTATGCACATGCAACAACCTAGACAACCCATTAACAACATTAAGACCAAGAAAGATCATGTAACTGAAATAAAAGACAGAGAGATAAACAGAGACAAAGTGAGAAACAAACAGACCTGTTGGCAGTATGTGTTAAGTCTCTTCAGCTGGATCTGATCTCTCTGATCCTCTACAGTCTGATTTCTTCTTAATACTCTGACACACACAGACATACAGACCATCAGTAGATTCACACACAGACACAATGTGAGATGTGATGTGCTCTGATGTATCCAGAACACAAGCATCTGATCTGCAGCATGTGTGACAGTAAATCCAGGTATCATATAGCTCAAGTATTTTATTAACGAGCTTTCTGCTCCAAACACACCATTGTGTTGAAGTAAAATTCAATATATTTGTTCAGTTAACCCATTTTTGTTCTATCCAAGACACAATATAAGTGATGTATTAACAGCAGGTGTAAACAGACATTATTAAACTCACTTGTCAGTCAATCTCTGTATGAGGTGCTGTTGTTTGTTGAGCGCCTCCTGCAGGAGATCAGCGATTCTTGTGTCACTGTTCACTCCAAACACATCAATCTCTTTATCCTCATCATCATCACCATCATCACTGAAGCCCCACCCCTCCACAGACTTCTCCCACACCATCTCCTCCTTCTGAAGCTGAAGCTCCGCCTCCTCTAAAGCCTTGAGACAGAAAGACAGATAACAGCTTGAATCTCATTTGTGTGCATGTGTATGATGTGTGTGTACTCACCAGGCAGTGTGTGTGTACAGTCTGTGTGATGTCAGTAGAGTTGTGCAGCTCTTGTGAGATGAGTTTGTGTAGTTTCAGCAGGGCTGTGTGCGTCTCTGTCACTTTAGCTGTTTTCTCAGCGTGTTCATACTGCAGCGCAGCCACAAACGCAGCCACACGCTCCTGACACACACGCAGCTGCTGCTCCTGAAACACACACGCTTCACTCCACTCCTGACACACAAACACACACACACAGAGAGAGTTATATTCACATGCAGCTGTTGTGCTGATCTACTGATGATGTGACGGTAAAATGTCATAAACATCTCACCCTCTGCAACCTGTCATTCTCAGTCTCCGTGTGCTGCAGCAGCTGCATTCTCTCCTGCATGTTCTCCTGCAGACGCTTTAGCTCAATGACCTCTGACTTGCACTGTGACATCCTCTACAGATGAACAAGATAGAGATAAATATGACTCACTGGTATCACTGATCAGTGTCCGACTTACCTTACCGACACTTACCTGCATCTCTGAGACAGCAGAGGTCACAGCGGGGTCATCGCATGGCAGCACGAGACAATGATCCAGACAGCACGCAGACTTCACACACTCCAGCTGAACACGCAGCCAGTGCTCGTGAGAGAGAGACCGCTGAGATGCACACACACAACTGACATACAGAGAGTATGTAGTAAATGACACGTGCAGTGTGTGTACAGTATGTGTGTTTGTGTTTGACGTAACACCTGCAGTATTCTCTGAAGGCGTCTCTGATGTTCCTCTGCTCCTGCAGTTCCTGCAGTCGGATGTGTTGGATGTAGCTCTGAATAGACTGAAGGCTGGAGACATTAGCTTCACTCAGACTCTGGAGTTTCTCTTGAAGACCGTCTGCCTGAGGGAGAAATCGTGCAGATCCTGGACACACCGCAGCAGCACGCACCTTCAGCTGCGCTAATGAATCCTGCAGCAGACCTAGAGTCACCTGCTCACAGAGAGAAGATGAAAGTATTCCTCAAAGATCACGGTAATGTGATATTCATGTTGTGCACTAAAAAGTATCTGGTATGAAGCCCTTGGGTGTGTGATGTGAGGTGTGTTTGTGTACCTTGTGTATACTGGTTGCAGTCTGTTTGTCCAGGTGGTTAATAAGTTCTGATAGTTCAGTGCTTTGATTCAGCATCAGTTTGGTCCATTTTTGCAGGTACTGATTCACTGTGATATCAGAGACTTCACACAAGCCCTGCCGCTGACGTCTGTGTCCACACACCTACACAAACACACACACACACACATTGAGAAACATAACGACTAATTCACATTCATCAACAAAACACCAACAAACTCATTAATGTATTTGCTTACACTTAAATTTGTCGGATCAGTGTGAATAATTGTATAAAGTCTCATCCAGCACCGTTAAAGTGACCGTTCACCCAAAAAATGAAAATGAATACTCATGTCATTACCAATTTATGACTTTCTTCTGCGGAAGACAAAAAGATCATTAGAAAAATATTGATAATCAAACAACATTGACCCTCATTGACTTAAATGAGCATTTCTCAAAATATCTTTTTTGGTGTTACACTGAAGACATATACATGTTTACAATCACATGACCATGAACAAATGATGACAGAAGTTTTATTTCTTGGGTGAACTATCCCTTTAACAGGGCTCAGCAGTGACACATCCAGACACACACACACACCATCTCTGACAGGAGCTGTCGTCTCCTCTTAATGATGTCACAGCGGATGGTCCTGCACTCGCGACTCGCGCTGTCTTCAAAATCATGTTTCACACGGGAAATCTCTGACTGAATATCAGAAGACTGCTGTAAAACACCACACTCTCTACACACACGCACACAACAAATTATAACATTTAAGAGAGAAGTGCTGAGATAGGAATAAAGTATGATGATATTTATTTATTTCTGAGTATAGTGCTATTTGCATTTTTGGTATATAGTATTATATCATATGCCATGTAAAAAGGTATACTATGATGTAGAGTATGATGTAATATATGATATGATATGATAAGTGCAGTATTATACATTTTGTAGTACATTATGATAAATCATAGTATGAAATATATTATAGAATCATAGATAAGCGTGTACCTGTCAGTTGTTGCGCTATAGTCTCTGATGCTGTTGAAAGCATCTTTTATAACAGCCTGAAGATTCTGGAAACTCTGCACTAGGAAACAACGCTGTGCATGTCGCTCCACCAGCAGAGCTCTCTGATTGGCCAGAAGAATATCAAGTACCTCCTCCAGACTGTCCTGAGAGCAAACACACGACATTTACAGTAACAAGACACGCTTACCGTAATTAACAAAAAACCATTTAAATAAAGCAACACTGAAGCATGCTGGGTAATCACCTGACAGCCGTAATACTGCAGCAGGAGTTTGTTGGCCGTGTTTTCCTGCAACTCTCCTGTTATCGTGGCCTCCTGAAGCTCCTCACCAAAAATCTTATGCAGCTCAAATCTGCGCTGCAGTGCCTGCTGTCTCTGCGCCTGCGCAGATGCGTGTTCATGTCTGGAAAGCAGTCTTCTCTGCAGACAGCACTGCTCTTCTTTATGAATCTTTTCCAACAGAGCACAAACCTCCATCATATCCTGATGTGACACAACACATCAGACAATCAGACGAGCACATCCACGCGGTCCGCTTGGTCACGGCTGTTTTAGAGTTGGCTTACCTGTTGCTGTATTTGCTGGAACAGACACTCAGCGTGTGATCTTTCTGATGCGTGAGCACGTTGTTGTGATTCCATTTCCTCTTGTGTCTCTAGATTACACCGGGCAGCGAGCGCTTCCATACGAGCCACATGCTCCTCCTGCACTTTTCCCTCCATGCCTACAATCTGCCCGTGCACAACACCCAAAACACGCTGCTCGGCCTGAACACTGAGACTCCCGGCTGCCCGAACGCCACGCAGCAGCACAACCAACAGCCCTTCATACATCTGCACTCTCATGTGCTCCACCATCACCATACTGCGCAAGCGAGTGGAAATGTGCAAACTGAGAGAGACAGAAAGAGAGGTAAACAGTAAGTGCGGTTCTCTTTAAATTGGACTCAGAAGATCAATAACACGCACCTCTCAAGCGCATGAATCATGTTTTGTGGGTCCTCCAACATCAAAATATCCACAAATTTATCCTCAAATGCTGCTTCCTGATTGGCTGACTCAGTGATGTCACATATCCCCTCGTATGGGCCCTCCTCTTCATTGAAGTTCCTCATCTAGAAAATAACAAATACCAGTATTTATTATTTAGAAATAAAGTGTTTCAAGCGGTATAATATGTAAGGAAACGCATGTTGCGGAAACTCCTTTACACCTGTGCTGTTACTCTAATGGGATGCAAAACATCATCCTTCACAGCATCTTCACATATCACAATGAAAAGACTTCAAGTCTATACTATTTCTATATTTTCATAATCTTTTTCACATTCATGCAACTATTTAATTAGATGCAAGTACCAGCAATGTTAAAGAAATGCCTGCAACAACAGGCAAAACCATTTCTAACTAGCAGTTTGAGTTTTGGTTAACTTTAATTAGTTAACAGACAGCTAGGTCAGATGCCACACACAGACATTTCACACTGTAATAAACTGACTCTGCGTTGAGTGGATTGCGCAGTCGTCTGCGCTGGAGGAAGTTCACGCTGCCAACACTGACAGACAGCAGAAGAACCATAAGGAGAAACGAACCCATGAAAGTCAGAAAGAGAACAACACCGTCCTGTTAACACACAGGAACAGAAAATATCATTAGCCTGATATAAAATGTTACAGGGGGTGGGGGGTCGATGAAATCTCACTTATACACTAAAACACACATGAGTGTGTGTGTTACCTTATGAGTAGCATTTATTATCTTCAAAGTGAAATTAGCCACCAGAGGACCAAACAGATGAATGTCATTCTGAAATAATCCAGCAGACATAAAAAAACATTAATTTTAATAAGTTAGCAAAGAAAAAACAGAAATGATTGGACACCCCAGGGGCAATGACCAGTGTTACCATCTGTTAAGAATTTTCAATTGACAAATATATAATAATTCACTAAATACATGGACTGAATGAGTAGAATATAATAAAGGAGTTGAGAGAAACGGACAAAGACAGACATGGATGAAAATACCTGAGTTGCATTGGAGAAGGTCAAAAATGCAGGAAGAATCAGATTCTGGTCTCTGTTTCCTTTAACACTCAATCTGTACAGAGCAACAAACTCAGATCCAGCTGAAAACACACACAGATACACACAGCAGTGAGAGGTTTTGTGGTTTTGTGTGACCTAAAGTCAACAATCACCATAAGAAAAAATAATGACTATGGGACAGAGAAGATATAAAGTTATTAAAAGTCAATACCACCAAAGAGAAACATATGTGTATATGCTCATAAATTGTTCACAGAAGTGTAATAAATAATTATAAATAAATACAGTTACAATACAAGTAGCAATGCTTTTATTTGACCTTAACCAGATTTTAACCAATCAAAATGTAAAGTTTTTTTAAACCTGTGTAATATAAATACATTTGGTGGTCGGATCGTGAGAATATTAATTTAGTTTTTTTTTTCACTCATATGTGTGTATTTGTGTACCAGGCAGTGAGTCTGTTGTGAAGGTCTGGTATCCTCTCTCCAGTACACTCCCATTGGTCTGCAGCAGTGTGACATCAGAGACGGCATCACGGATGCAGAGCTGTGATAGGTCACTTCCCTCTGCAGGATTTGTGATGATTAACATTACTCTAACCTGTGGAAACACATCTCCTGTTTCCACCTGTAACACAAAACTTAAATATAATACACAAACACACACATGCATTCTTACACCTGAACAATCAGATAATATTAAATGCGTGTGTGTGAGGACTGTTACATGGATGTAAAACTGCTATTGCTTGACAAAACTTATATTACAGTAACAGAAAGAGTGGAATAATGTTTAACATCCTTTTTGTTGCAGAGATATTAAAGTACGTGCCTTTCAAAGATTAACCTACCTTTAGAAATATTAACTACAGTAACAAGCGTGACACTAGCTCCAGTATTCAATGACTAAACAGGCTTAACAGATAAAAATCGAGATCTCAAGCAGCTAATAAAATCTTGCTTTTGCCACTCAAGAGAGGGATAGAGAAGAACAATAATCCTACTGCATATAAACAACAACTCTAACTTCATTGTCATGGAAATTTCATCATAGCACATATCTGGAATGATGTAGGAGAGATCAAAACAAACACACACACATTTACCCACCTATCTAAATGAGCCATTCCATAGATTACTAATACGGTTTTTATACACATTTAGTTATTAACAGTATAGCCTAACCCACACTACCCCCAACCCAAATAGAAAAATTTTGAAAAAGTGTATGTATTATATTTTTGTGTGTTTTTTAGAAATGGGGACATCTCCAAAGAGAAGTTTTGCTGAAAATTGCCAGTTTTTGCTCACGTTTGGGTGCACATTTGTCCCCAAAATATAGTTAGGTGGGTACACACACACACAGTTAAGAAGTTTCGTGACACACCTGAGCACATTTGTGGAAGGCGAGTCCAAACGCTGGCTTCATTGCATTCTAAATGTAAACACACCATTAGGTGAAGATGGAATTATGGGAAATTTGCTCTTGACACAAACACATAACATTACAGGCTTTACCAATTTGATGTTGGTAAATTGGTAAAGTTTGAGCCAACAACACAAAGGTTGATGGTTCGATCCCAGGGAACACAAACTGATAATAGACATGTATAGACTGAATGCACTGCAAGTTGTTTTTAGATAAAAGTGTCCGGCAAATGCATAAATGTAAATATAACCTTTAAATCTTGTCAAATGAACTAAATTTTCAGCTATAAATGCAAAGTGGCAATACTGTACTTATAATGAGATATCGTATTAAAAACACAGATTTGCAGGGTAACTCCAGTGAGATATTGACAGGGAAAATGAAGGTTTTACCACAGATGAAGTGTGTCTTGTGGTTCTTTGCTTTAGTCTTCTGAACAAATGATAGGGTCTCCAGGGTCCCACAGGTGCCACAGATGAGACCTGAGAGGAACCAGTACTCTCTAAAAAACAAAACATTGCATTGTCACTTGCTACTTTTGTTTCGTGTTGGTAAGTTATTAAAAAAATTACTGAATTTTTGAAACCTTTTTTGCATTGGATTTTCCCGACATCTCTGTCCTGCTCTTGATGACTGATTGACTGCTGATCAGATGTTGATCTGTTGTGCACGCGCGCATGAGCGCGCGCAGCGACAAAAAGCAGTGCGCTCACAATCACAAACAGACGCATTAAAATACAAACGCGAATATATATTTGCTTCTGTTCTGTGTTAACCTGATCATTAATGCGTTTATGACTGACCGAAATATCAAACGATACAAAGAAAATATATCTTAATAAACAAATCTAATGTCTGGAGAAGAAAAAATGCGCGTTTTTCCATTTCCGTTTTCCACACAAAACTTTGGAAACTGTGTGGAAAGCTCCGCCCCTACGAGCCTCTGATTGGCTCCTTCAGTAACATTCCTCAAGGGAAACACTGCTCTGATTGGTTTCAAACTCCGTCAATCAAAAGTTAGAGAACGGTACAGATTTGTAGTAGGTGAAGCAATCGGTTAACGGTACATGGTGAAATTTATGCTTGGGATGCGCTTTAACGCTTCATCAGACACGTGCTTGAGTGATGTCGTCATTGAGCTGGCGGAGCCGCTTCCCGTGCTGTCTGCTCAGGTAATGGTCGCCGCAGTGTCGGGTGTTTGTCTCGCGCTGGCCGCCGCTGCGCTCGTCTACATGTGTTACCGGAAGAGAGTGATTATCACAACACCGGTGAGAACATATCACATCACCGTTGTGTTCATCACAGCAAATCTTATTAAATATATTAGATTATTTATCTTTAGTTAAGTTTCTGTTTTTCCATATTATGAGTGATCTATCTATTTTCCAAATCTGTTTATGGGTTAGGAGGCTGAAGCCTTTTTATTGTTTTATTTTTATTTTATTATCAGAATCGGAACCTAAAATACCAAAAAATAAAATAAAACCTAAAAAGAATAGAAGGTTAGTAAATGAGTATCACCTTGGCATCATAACCTAACATCAGGTGCCATTTTGTGTTTTATGTGATGGACTTGTTTCAGAGAGTTCAGAGACGTCTGGAGGTGTGTGAGCAGATCAGTGAATGTGACAGCCAGAACCGGAGATCACAACATGAGACGGAACCAGATAAAGCGGTACACATTACACACAATATATATTTACATATATAACAATCTGTCAGTGATCTAAAATGTATGTTTGTCATTGATTTTCTCAGGATGAGTCTCATCTGACAGTAAATACTGATGTTGCTGCGTTTGCACTGAAGGCTCGAGTCGTCTATCCCATCAGTCAGAAATTCAGAGTGAGATGTATTTACATGTCATGTTTAATCAGAGTAAAGAATTTGTGCTTTATTATAATGTGTTCTTGATGTTCTTGTGTTTGATGGACGTCAGCCGTTAGCAGATGGAGCATCTAACCCCTCCCTGCATGAAAAGAGTCCAGCTCCAGCAGACCGGGACTCCGCCTCTTCATCAGGTGATGATTGGCTGAGCCAGGAGAGGGATGATGATGAAAGCAGTCAGTTTATGTCGTGCACGCCCACTAAAGTCCACACCAGCCACCAGTTCAGAAGAGTCCAACATTACCCACAGACAGTGGCACACTCACGGTAAGTCACAAGCACACATATGCTCTCATCATTGTGATGAATAAATGCTTCTTGTTCTAGAAACCTCTGTCCCTCATAATCTATAATGTTGCACTTTTATGGTGTTATATGTTATAACATATTTAGAAATAGTTCACCAAAAACTTTTCCAAACTTGTATCACTTAAACCATGCAAAAGGCATGTTGTATTTGAAGAACATCTGGACATCATCTAAAATCTGAGATGTGTGTTTGCAGGAGCAGTTTGCTGTGTTTGACTCTACAGGAACTGCATCTCCACACTACACAACTACAGCAGGATAAATACACGGTACAACACACACTTCCATTGTAATCCTGGCTTCGTTTGATTATTAGTGAAAATCTCAAGTGAACATTTATATTTACATTTATGAAAAAAAAAAAAACTGAAAGCAATGACAAATGCTTTTCGTATGGTTTGTTCTGCAGATTTTCCTGCAGATTTTGCGAGTTTTGCTAGGTGACAGAGAGCATGCTGACATCATCAATGCTCAGCTGCAGAAGGTGAGGTCTTCATCAGCATTATTTAAGGTTACCAACAATGTTGTGATTCATGACGAATAAATGATGGTTCACATAAGCTGAGCTCATGAATGGATGTTCAGATAAATATAATACTGTATGCATGTGCAGATCACAGGTAACCTTTAAACATACAGCTCATGTTTTGTTGAAGTTGTGTTTATTTTTCTGCTGCAGTTGTTCTTTACCCAGCATGCATTTGTGCAGGAAGTGGAGGTGCTGAAGAGAGAGATTCCTGAAGAAAAGCGGGTGGAGTTGGACACGCTAATGTGTTCTATAGAAGAGGTGGAGAAAACAGGGAGACAGAATCTGTCTCATTCTCTGCAGATGGTAAACACACAAAAACAAAATGTTTAAAATGTTTTATGATGTTTTATTGTAATGCTTTATTGTATTTTTAGGCTCTGAGTTTTGCAAAGCTGTTGGAAGGTCTCTGTCAGACGCTTCACAGCAAGTTTAGCAGTGATGATGCACAGGAAGTGATGCGTACGTTAATGAAAGGCCTGCGGTTGGTGGAGAGTGTTTTTGCTGAGATCCAGATGTCTGTCGTGAAGGTGATGATCACTGTTTACACTCATTACTGTCATCAGAGACATGTTGAGCTGCAGACTAATGCTGGTGTTTGACAGACGCTGATGGACAGGTTTGAGTGGTGGGAGGAAGTGTCTGATTGGCTGAGAGAGAAGACTGCCCTTCTGAAACGGGAGGCGGAGCTTATGGTGAAAGTCACGGGTCAATCGGTAGAGCTGCTGAGATGTGATGGACAGCTGGAGAAACTGATGAGTGAATTTCAGACGACAGTTGCTGAGGAACTGCAGCAGTGGATTGATGGTACACACACAACATCATTATATTGAAATGATTGGAAATAAAGTCACAGTGGTTCATCTGGAGTGTTTGTGGGCCTGTGTAGGGCTTGGACGTCAGACTGATGAGCTCACACACAAGCACTGTGAGAAGGTGTGTATGAGGAGGAAGAGAATGATGAAGGTTCACAGATCAGACTGGACACTGTCAGACACAAACACAGATATTCATCACATGCTGCAGGTCTGAAACACATCTACACCTCATCTGTCTCATTCTCTCTCTGTATGTCTCACACTCACTTCTTATCTCCCGTCTGTGTGATGCAGATGTTGGTGGATCTGCAGGTGACACACTGGAATCAGTGGAGAGACTTTGAGATCCAGCAGGATGCAAGAATCACTGATGTGCTATGTGAGAGCTGGAGGGTTAGTGTGTGTGTCTGTTTAAGTCATATAACACAAACACATCATACATGTCATCAGTGTAATGTGTGTGTTTTATGTGTACATACAGAGTTTGTGTGGAAACTGTAGCAGACGCTTGACTGATCTAAGCACAGAGTGTGTTCAGAACAACGTTCCTGCTGGCTCCGCCCCATCAACAAACCTCAGCCAATCAGTGACCAATCAGATGCAGCGAGAGGAGAGACACGCCCACACGCGCCTGCAGACGCTGCGAGAACAACTTCAGAGATGCAGACAGGTACTGCAGTCACTTACAGGAAGTGAGGGCACAGATGTTGAGTATGATGAGATGTATTCATGATTATTATGGGATGCAGGTGTGGATTGAGGTAGAGGCTTTGACTCTGTGCTGCCTTAATCATTTTGGAAAACAGCAGCGTAAGATCATCATGATGATGATTTCCAGACATTCAGACATGCAGAAGAGGTGATGGCTGCTTTAGGTCTTACTAATCAATATAGTGATGATGTGAGTTATTGATTGATGATTTGATTAATTGTTGGCAGTTGTGCTATAATCGAGGAGCAGCAGCATCTTCTGCTTCTGGAGTTTCAGAGAATATTAGCAGCAAGATATTTTTACCTGCGGACTGTGAGAGAGATGCAGCTAACCCAACTCAAGACACACGCTGATGCACAGGTGAACACACATACACATACACACACAAACACATGTATGTTTTTAACATGTACACACACAGACACCATAGGCTCAGTTTTCTCTCATCTCCAGGACACCTGTGTCCCCCGTGAGGCCGCTCTGATTGGTCAGAATCTTCGGCACGAGCAGCTATCAGAGCTGGAGACGGTGGCTGACATGCTGCAAGAACACGCACACTTCCTGTTTGGCCACGACCTCGCCCGTGCCGCGAGGAGGCAGTTGAGCAGTCTGTCTGCTGGAGATGCTGCATGGACGGACAGATTTGTGAAGGTCAGTGGAATAGCTTAATAGATTTCTTTATGGATGCAGAAGATCTTAACATTATGATCATGGTGATTTTTGTCCAGTTAAGAAATGTTATTATTCATACTTAATGATTTAGTTTCTCTTTCTCTGCCTGTAGGACAGGTTGATTGACGCAGTCTGTGAAAGTGTTTATGTGACACGAGATGCTGTTTTCTCTCTCATCTCTGAATATTACTATCGGCTTCAGCGCATCACAGAAAAGACACTGCAGCAGCTTCGACCACACACAAGTACAACCAGTACAAATCACTTTAACCAATAATATCTGTAGTGTTCATATTGTTGTTAAATGACATTAGGGTTAATGAGCTCAGAAGACATTCACATCATCTGATCTGTGTGTGTGTTCAGATACAGACAGGAGGACCTGCACTAAAGCTCTACACACAGAACTCAACAACTGGGCCAGAAAACCCAACTCCACTGAATTACTTTACAGGTACACAATAACACTCTCTTAAAACACACAAATTCAGTCTCATTTGTTTTAATGTGGTGTTGTGTGTGTAGGGTTGTTGAGCTGAAGACAAAGTGTCTGAATGAGTTTGAAAAGGAGCATCACAGTCCAGTGCAAACACACACCTATAGAAAAGAGCTTGCGGTATGTGTGTCTGTATGTCTGTCTATCCATCAGTGTGTCTGTCTATCTATCTTACTGTCTGTCTGTCTGTACACATACTGAAGTGCTCCTGGGTGTGTGTGTGTGTGTGTGTGTGTAGGAGGAAGAGGAGGCTTTTGTGTGTCGATTGGCAGCTCTGGTGCGTGTATCTTCCAACAGCATAAGCAAAGAATATTTTACAGGTCAGTCACATCAGTGTTTACTGTCAGATTAAGACTGAATGAGTTTGTTTACACATCACATCCTCACAGAGATTTCTTTTCTCTCGCTTCACTTCACACCACCATGAATATTGGAATTGAGTGAAACTGTAGTAAAGAGATAAAATGTACTGGAACTTACAATACAATATTTACATTATATTTATAGTTATTTAATGCATGAAGGACGCAGACTTGAGAGGATGCCAATTCACTATAAAATAATGTATATCTGGATGTGCTGCATCAGACCATGTTAAACAACAACTGAACTGAGTCAGTATCAATGATCCAGAACAGAAGGAGGAAATGTGATTTCTTTAACACATTTGTGTTGTGTTTTAGGGGCAGATGTCAGAGAAAGAGATGCTCAGACAGTCATGTGATGTGATCAGGTAATTTATTCATGCTAATGTCTCATATTTTTTTCTGCATCATTGTAAACACACATTTTACACATTCATCTGTATTGTGATTCTTTGTTGTTTTTCAGACCAGAGCATATCCTCACATGGATTTACATTAACTCTACATGTGTGAGATTAAATCTGTACTTTTTACACATACTCTAAATATTGTAAAGTCTTGTAAATTGTGGATTTTGTATATATTGTAATGTATTGTACATATACTGTGCATTATGGAATGACTAAGGTTATTAATAAAGAGTAATAGTTTTCACTTGAATGTGTGTCAGTGTGTTAAACTGAAGCATTTCATGCAATCTCCATCAGTATATAACACTGAAAATAACCATATAAACTCTGACATGTACACAACTGATGTTCTGGTAAATGGCTGTTGTATAATGTATGTGTTAAATTATTTATTAATAAGTTATGTAAAATTAATTTCTGTCATCACTGTTATAGTATAGCTATAAAGTAAAAGTAATTTCTGGTACATATATAAAAAAAATACAAAAACATTAATCTTATAAAAAATTATTAATTAACATTAATAAATACAATACATTTGATCACTTTTAGCTTACGATATTTAATGCATTAACCAATCTTCATAAATAAATGTTTATTATTGTATTTTGGAAAATGTTGTGTTGTAATGACTGGAAGCGCCAGCAGTCGACAGTACAGCACATGACTGACGTCTGGTGCTTAGCGTTACTGCGCATGCGCTGCGACCAGAGACAGGCAAGATGGCGACGAGTAACGGCGGCGGAATGGAGGTGGACGCTGCGGGTAGGAAAATCACAGACACGCGGAGCTGTCGCTGGACTAACCTACACCATAACGCACATTATTCACATTAACACACAAACAGTTGCTACCCTCATTCTCTGACTCTAGTTCTCTGCACATTCACCGGTCCGGATAACCTGCACTATTCAAGACTGTTGTTGATTGGCTGACGTACACTCTGGTTTGATTGTGATTAGACAAAAATCCTGGCAGTCCCGCCTCCTTTCCAGAATCTCTTCTGTTATTGGCTGGGTTTGACAGTTGGTAGCGCTAGCGTCTGTGCTAAAGCTGCAGCTGTGTTTATGTTTGTGAATCAGACTGAATGAGACTCACACACTGAATAATTGTGTGTTTATGTTCATCCTTAAGTAAAGATCCCATGCCACTCTGCTTTACTGTGTTTATAGTTAATATACTTTTATATTTATATAGTTAGGAGCATATGCAGATTCATCCTCTGTCAATGTACACATGACAAATATCATCTACCTACGTAGTATTTGATATAGAAGTCACGTGTTTTTGACTTTAGTTCAATTATGCTTTTAGTAAATAGTATGTTTTTAGCTTAGTGGAGGAGGCAGTGAAGTATCATCTGGTGTCTGGTTGTATTTGCCAGCAGTACACATTCCTGAAGAGTTTAACACACCTGTATGTAATGTCCAGGTGCAAGTCTGTGATTTGCAGTTTTAAGTGTGTTATTTGGGTTGGATGTCACACAAGCATTTGTATGTTGTTTTTATAAAGGAAGTTCATGCAGATTCAGATTGTGTGTTTGTGTGTAGCGAGCCCCAGTGTGATGGCATCAGGTGTAACAGGCAGTGTGTCTGTGGCGTTACATCCTCTGGTTATTCTGAACATCTCTGATCACTGGATCCGAATCCGCTCACAGGAGGGACGTGCCATTCAGGGTGAGTGTGACTTCACACTTCATGTTCTGTTGTTAATTTTATTATTGCTAATGACACCTGAAGCTCTTTCAGTTTTGTATTTTTGTGAATTAGATCTGTGTGTAACTCTCTGTATGTGTTTGTGTAGTTGTGGGCGCTCTGATTGGACAGCAGGAGGGCAGGAACATTGAGGTGATGAATTCATTTGAGCTGCTGTTTCACACCATAGATGGTCAAATACACATCGATAAAGAGTATTACTACACTAAAGAAGAACAGTGTAAGTACACATGCACAAACACACACACTGACACACACATTGATGCACTCAGATTGTGTGATGCAGGTTTTTCTCCATCAGTCAAGCAGGTTTTTAAGGACATGGAGTTTCTGGGCTGGTACACGACTGGCGGCTCTCCTGACCAGTCAGATATACATATTCATAAGCAGGTGGGTGGAACTGAGAATCTAAGTATCACTCTGTGTTGTTGTGTCATGCTGGATTTGTGATCATGTGTTTGTGTGTTTTTCAGGTGTGTGAGATTATTGAGAGTCCCCTGTTTCTGAAACTCAACCCCATGACCAAACACACAGATGTGAGTGACGCACACACACATACACTAAGATTTTCATTGATGTCTGCTCTGTTTCTGTTAATATGTTGTTGTGTTTGTTTGTGCAGTTACCGGTTACTGTGTTTGAGTCTGTGATCGACATCATCAATGGAGAGGTGAGTGTGTGAGGGGTTTAGAGGTCATAATGTTTCATGTCACCTGTCACTCAGTGTGTTTTCATCTGTGATGTGGTTGCTAGGCAACCATGCTCTTTGCAGAGTTGCCGTATACGTTAGCGACAGAAGAGGCTGAACGCATTGGAGTCGATCACGTTGCCAGGATGACCGCAACCGGAACAGGAGAGAACTCCACAGGTAACGCACACAGATGAAAAGAATGGTTTTTTCAGATGTGTATATTTATGTACATTTACATTTAGGCATTTAGCTGACGCTTCTATCCAAACCGACTTACAAATATTAGGAGACAAATGTATGTATATACACATAATCTAAGAAAACAGATCTGTTTGTGTGATTTCACTGGATCTGTGTGGTGATTGTTTTTCAGTAGCGGAGCATCTGATCGCTCAACACAGCGCTATAAAGATGCTACACAGCCGAGTGAAAGTCATTCTGGAATATGTGAAAGCTGTTCAGGCTGGTATGACACGACAACAACTGATGCGCTATCAGACAGACCAATACATGTACAGTGTGTACAGACAGAAAGAAAGAAAATGTGGTAACACAAACTCTTCATTTGTGTGTTTATTAGGTGAAGTTCCATTTAATCATGAAATCCTGCGGGAGGCGAACGCTTTGTGTCACCGCCTGCCTGTTCTTAACACACTGAAGTTCAAGACTGACTTTTATGATGTGAGTACCCACACACATTCTTACTACAGTAAATCTAGAGATTTCTGCCTTTGAGTGAGTGATGTGTATTGGTTGATCTGATGATAATTGTGGATTTTCAGCAAAAGATTTGAAACTATTTGGAGCCATAACCAATATCTGACTTTTTTCTGTTTGTCTCTTTTCAGCAATGTAATGATGTGGGTCTCATGGCATATTTGGGCAGCATCACCAAAACTTGCAACAGCATGAATCAATTTATCAACAAATTCAACGTTCTGTACGACAGACAGGGAATCGGCCGACGCATGCGAGGACTTTTCTTCTGACACACATGTGCATGTTTCAGCGTTCTGCTGCTGTTTCATCTATCCTGTTGCTTGTCTGATCACGTTCCGATATCTGACCTTTCTGTTCTGTTATGACAAAATAAATAGTTTTTTTGTTACTTTTGTGTGTTTATTTCTGTGATGAAGTACAAATGCAACAGTAAACATTTGCATTGAAGACGCTGTAGGTTCACATGAGAAACTCTTTACTAGCACCTACATTTACTTCCTCACCACAGTGGGTGATCTCTAAAGAACACATGCTTTCTATTTAATAAACGTTTTAACCCTTCGGGGAGGAAAAAACTTCCTAAAAAACTTCCTGAAGCTGCATATTTAGAGGCCAACAGAAGTTGCTGTTAAAAGCTTTTCTTATATAAACCTGACCAATAAAAAACTTTCAGACTTCTTATTTACTGACTCTGCTTTTTTTGCTCTCATTGCCATGCAATAAAAGAAAAAAAAGCAACTCCCCAAAATATCAGTCTGCATTAAAGACAATTATTAATTGCTAAACTTTATTATACTTCTAAAACTCAAACGTTTGGAAAATGACAATGTTTATTCCAAATATGTTAAATTAACAACAGTAACTGAACTTTGAAAAGCTGTGTTAATTTTTTTTACCACAAAGTGTCATGACCCTTTTGAACGTGTTATGTTGCCATCTTGCTGTAGTGGGTTTTAATGTTTGTAAGTTCATGTTTGTGGGTTTATTGTGGGTTTTTGTGCTCATGCTGAGTGACTGTAAAGCGTGTTAAACACAAACAGCTGTGAGAATGAAACTAATGAGCTTCAAACCTGCTGAGTTTACCACACAGATACACAACATCACACAGACACACAACAGCTTCATGTCCTATAGCCGTTTAGGATTTGGGTTCAGATTATTGCATTAAACAACTGACAAGAATCAATTCAAATGGGTGAAAAAGATTTTAATTGTTCACCTAGATTTCACCTCAATACAGTGAATACAAACACAAATAATACAAGTTTGTATGCGTGCGTGTGTGTTTTACGCATTGTCAGCGGTTTTGTCCGCTGTGTCAACAGAAGAAATCGGGTACCGGTACGGGTCATAGAGTTCTGACTGGTATTGGTGAGGATAAAGATAATATGGATGTACATGTTTCTTATTAATGGGAGCGGGTGGAGCTGGTTCTTCCTCCCCTTCCTCATCCTCCACTACAGGTGCTGGGGGCGGAGCTTTCCCCCTAAAGAGGCGTGGCGGGTGGTCGATGAGGCAGTCTGGATCCCAGTACGGGTCACAGTCGTATTCCATCCCCTTAAACATCATGGGGGCGGGTGGGGGTTGAGGGAGGGGCTCAGACTTCTTGACAACTGGTGGAGGAGGGGGCGGTCCTTGCAGCTTGCAGGTTGGATGGTATCGTGGGTCACACAGAACCGGCACGGCACCGGTGGGCATGTAGACGATATGTGGCTTACACAGGGGATCTTTGTTGTTGCAGAGGTAGATGACATCAGCCTGAGAGAGAGGAGGAGTCACGGGGGCTTTCACCGGAGCTGGGGGCGGGGTTTTCTCAGGAGGAGAGGGTTTGCAGGACTTGTCTTTAGCGGGGTCACATTTGGGAAGAGAAGGGAGAACCGGAAGCCCCAGTTTACTCTGGTAGTAAGAGGCGTTGGGGCCGTAAACCTGTTCCAAGTGTCTCATTTGCTGATACAACATCCGGATCCTGTCAATCTCATACAACTGCAGAAAAAGAAAGAACAGAATGAATAGGTTATAAACATTCAATGGTGTTCATTTAAGAAGTGAAAGCAGGATTTGTGTGCGTCTTACTCCCTCTGTGTGTCCGATGCTGCTGTAGTATCTGTAATACGCCTGGAAATCTGGATTCTGTCTGTACCAGTTTGGATCCAGACTGCGTTTGGATCGAGAGCTGGACAGGAATTCATTTGCCTTGTTGCTGTCGAGATTTACTGAAGCAACATCTAACACACAAACACAGAGATACCTCTTACTTTGATAATATGCATAATTTTAGACATTTAAGCATCATTCAGACCCTTCAATGAAGAATATGAGCCATTTACCTTCCTGTTTGAGGAGATTAATCAGGGATTTTGCTTCAAGTTGATCTAAAAATAAAACATTTGAGTACAATTTAATGAGACATTACAATGTCAATGCGAACTTTACACATGTAAGATTTGTTTTTAAATATGAAAGTGAATTAGAAAACAAACTCACAGGGCAGCAACAGCAAACAGCTGAACAGCAGTTTTACTGCAGACGACATGACCTCTGACCCTTTATAAAAACATTTTTTTTTACAATTTTAAACATATTAAATGTATATAGCAACTTAAAACAGTTATTTAAAGCTTTTTTCTGTACAAACTTTAAAATATTGTTATTTATAAAAAGAAATGCTTTTTGTCTTGAAATTTGTTTTACCTTAACTTTCTCCTTTATTTTCGCTTTAAGTCATATAATAATTAAAAACGCATTATATTATAATAAATAAAGCAAATAAACACTTACACATCAGATATTACTATTTGTTAAACAAATACATTACAAAAACATTATAATAAAAAACTATTTATATATATTTCTACTTAATACAACATTTCATGTTTTAATTTAATTTTCATTTAACCTACTTTTATTTACGAATACGTCTTATTCCCGCATAACCAGACAAATATACAAGCCAAATTTGGTAATATTATTTTTCTCTCAAAATAAAAAATACGTTTCTTTTTTAGAACTTTGCTATCTACAGATTTAGAGATGTAAAGTTCACACTCACCTCCTGACGCACAACGCGCTTCACATCACTGAGCTTTAAAGGTGCTTATATACCCGCCTTTGATCTGTCAATCACACGAGCACGAAGCCGCTATTGGTCAGCTCAGCGTGAGGACACGCCCAGCGCTAAAATCTCCGCGCTTGCGGAAATGATGAAACTTCCAAAATGGTCAGAATTGAACAATTAAAGCGATCAATAACCTCATCTCAATACACATGTACAAACTCTCAGACTCCTGTCGCCACGTTATTAAAGGTTTAGTTGAAAACAGATGTTTTGTAATATCGTGAAAGTTTAAAGGCTCATAAAACAGAGTTGTGCAGACGCGACACATTCCAGACTAACAACCGGACAGATTCACATTTAACAAGAGACACTTGAAAAACACACTCACACATCTTCACTGATGATGGATTTATGTGCACGATTTTATTTACCTTCTGCCATTGTTTTATTAGTTTCCTTACTTTGCTTTTTATTAAATGTAATCATTTCTGTAATAAGTTTTCTCAGCAGTGAATCTCTGAATGAACATAAAAGCAAAAGACACAAAGTTAAACTATTTACAACATTTATTTCAAAGAATAAAAACATCGGCACACCATAAAGAAAGCATAAAGAGTTTAACATTGTCATTTTGATCCAAAAGCAGCTGTGATGTCACAGAACACACGTGGCGATCCATGTTCACACAAATGTGACGCGCGTGCGCGCCTGGTTTATCTGCCACACGTTCAACTCCTCATATTCATCCAGAGCGGCCTGAAACTGTGCAGGAGTGAAACCACGAGACACACAACGCTGCTCCGCGTCAGTCATCTGAACAGATTTAACTGAACCCTCACCGGCCAACTCGCGCAACAGGGAGAAGATGACATCAGCAGGCCGCTGAGCCCTACAAACACATCAGGAGAAAATGGTTTAAACAGATAAGCTACACAGTTCAAGAGTATAGAAACTGTGTGTGTGAGTCCAAAATGTGTGTGCATAAAAAAAGCCTGGATTGCATGCGTTTTAGAGACAGTCAGAAATGTGCATGTGTGTGTGTGTACCTGGTGTTGTTGGTTTTGTCAGCCTGCAGCGAGTCTTTGCTCATCTCCATCAGTCTCATGGCTTCATTTACATCCTCCTTCTCTACAATATCCACCATCCGCAGGCGAGCCTGAAATACACACAGTATAATAATGACAGTGTGTTTGTGAAGAGTCACAGCAACTAGTGTGTAGCTTATACAATCACATCTCCATTACTGCAAACTATTACACAAAGCAAACAGTGCTGAAGATATGAAGTCTCATCTTTTTCTAGCAAACAATAACAAACATTTCAATAACAACAATTCCTGTTGTAGTTTATATCACAGTGTCGAGTTGTGCCGGCACTGTCAGACCGAGACAAGTGCAATGCCTTCTGGGAAAGCCAGCAACTGCCCAAGTCTCCGCCTCTCAACACCAGCTACTCTCTTACTCTCTGTGTGAGATCCACGTGTCTCTGAGGCGTCGTGCGCGCTCAGTTTTGCATGGGTTTGCACAGCGGCGTGATCCGAGGCTGACTGCCCACCCCGCAAAGCTGAACGCCACCACGACAGCAGACAACAGTCAGCGGAGCAGAACGTGTGCACCCTCTGCTGGAGAGACGGCAGTGTGTATAACAGCTTTGTGTGTTGTGAAGTGCCATTTCTGCAGTAGATATTAACAGCTACTACCTGCACAAACAGCACTTTTAACACCCAACAGCCACATCAGACACACAAACACGTGTGTTAGCAGGACTGATTCCTGTGTGTGAGTGAAGTGCCCACACTGCAGTAGGACACGCACACATACTACCTGCACTGTAAGCACTTTACCACACACGGGACGCATATGCACGTGAAGGTTTGGCGAGTTGAAACATGCACTTGAAGTTGTTACTTCATTTGTTTGTGGATTACGTTGCAGAATTGAAGGTAAAATATTAAATTCATTTCAATAATGATTTTCATCTGGGTTGAGTTTGTGGTATGTTGTCAGAGTAAACGTGTGTGTTTGTCTCACCAGGGCAGTGGAGAGCCGCAGGATGGACAGCAGCGTACGAGCAGATGTGAATGTTGTGTCTTTACTAACTCGCGCCTCTTTCCTCATCTCCACGTATGCAGCTGTGATGTAATCAGACAGAGACTCTGGAACTACCGGCTGCTTCAGTTTACACTTATTGATGTATCGCCTACAGACAGACAGACGGTTCAGGTGTGTGTTTACATTTAATCCAACACCTTAAAGACCTGTCAATCTACACACACAACCAGAAAAAAAAATCAGGGTTGAAGTGTGTGTACCTCATGAGTTTCATGTCAATAGGGTTGAAGTGTGTTGGTGGCTGTTTGCAGTGCTGATGGACGTATGTGATGTGTTGAGCCAGTCGCAGGTCATTGTCAGCATCTGGCTTGTCCTGAATGAGCCACAGCAGATCAAATCGAGACAGCAGGGCAGCAGGAAGCTGAATGTTCTGCTCGATTGTCTTGCGAGGGTTATAGCGGCCGTACGCAGGGTTCGCTGCTGCCAGGATTGAACAACGTGCGTTTAAAGATGTCATAATGCCGGCCTGAAAAAAAAAAAATCAAAATGAGTTTAAGTAATTACTCAGCTGCAACTCATACACGATCCACAGGGTTGGACAGCAGTGTTACCTTGGCGATAGAGATGGTCTGTTGCTCCATAACCTCATGAATGGCCGTACGGTCTGCATCAGCCATCTTATCAAACTCATCGATGCAGCACACGCCCAGATCAGCCAACACCAAAGCCCCGCCTTCCAGAGTCATCTCTCCAGTGACCGTATCACGCATCACAGCAGCTGTCAAACCTACACCTGACGAACCCCGTCCAGTAGTGTACTGACCTGACAGACACAGACAGATAATGTCAACAACGCAAGATAACAGTTCAGTTGATGCTTTAGATAAATGAGTTTGTGAAGATACTGCAGGGCATCTGCTGAGAACATACAGTTTACTTTCAAGACAGTGTTTTTGTAAACAATGATCTAATCAACACCATCAAGAAAATGAACCTGTTTCTTATACTATTAGTCTGTGTATATGTTGAAAACAGCTGATGTAGATGTATAAACACTCACTACGTGGAGCGAGTCGGTCAATATATGACAGCAGCTGAGACTTTGCAACACCTGGATCACCCATCAAACAGATGTTAATGTTTCCTACAAACACAAATATACACTTGATTAAAACACATCAAGTTTTGCATATATACATAAGCTTTTTAAAATCTAACACTGAAAAGTCATTACCATTTGCCGTTCTCACACAGGCATCACTCACCTCTGATCTTCATGCCTTTTGGTGCCTGCTCGACTCCTCCCACTAGCAGCAGCAGAAGAGCCTTCTTCACATCCTCATGACCATAAATCTCTGGAGCGATCGACCCTGCCAGCTTCTCATAGAAATCATCCTCTGTACACAAACACACAGCAGCAGTGAACACACTCGCCTGGATGCGTGTCAGAAACACACATGAGACGTGTATGTGACATACCTGTAATTTGTCTCAGCTCTTCATCAGTAAGCTCTTGAGTACCCAACTCATCATCCTCAGTCTTATTCATCAGAGTGATGCTGTGACACTCCAAATACGTCTCTGACAGCAAACCCTGAAATAAGCACACAATTACCGTTATACCAAAAATCCCAGACACACCGAGAAACACAATGTGATGTGATTCACCTGTACAGCCTGTCTGAAACCAGAGCGCAACAGAGGAAGGAATATTCCTGATATAGCCACGTGATCTCCAGGCTGTGCTATACGCGTGTTCTCCCCACGCACGTAAATGGTCATACTGCGAGGAATGTTTCCTACAGGAACCTGATCGCTCTGCAAAATCATAACAACAAACAATTATTAACCACATTCTCTGAAGCATATTTTATGTGTGTAATCATAACACAATACACAACACATACATGTTCCTGAATGCGCAGCTCCTGAAATTTGATGAATTTAGACCCTCTTGTCTGCAGATACAGTCGCCCTCCAGATTTATTGGTGACACATTCTTGACTGGGGCACATGATCAGCGGCGTGAAGCTCGGCGAGGCGATCTGATAAACAAGACATGTTTGTGTTTACTTCACATGAAGCTACATCATGTTTTTGAGCATGACAAATTTAATAAAGCATTGGTAGCTTTACCGGTTGGTAAGTCTCTGCTCCACACTGGTCACATGTGTATGTGGCGACGGCCATCATGGGTTTGACCTCAGTCGCTCTGGTTACGATGCCTCTGACATTCACCAGCTTACCGATGCTGTCAGCTTTTACGTCACGAACAACTTTTGCCTTCAGTGTGGTCGGAGGTCGGAAATACACCTCACTGACAATAGAAAAATACATTACACAACTCAATAACACAGTAACACAACAAACAAACACTCAACTAACTCCTGATGTGTCATTTGTGAAATTCAACATAGGCTTGTGTAGATGTTTTTGGATATTGTGTGCGTTTATCTATGTTTGACTCACAATCTGCGCATGAGTTCAGGTGGGTATTGATTCCGGGAGTCACGTGTGTCTGCAGGGTCACGACCTCTGGTCTCCATCATCAGCCGGTGCTCAATATAAACATCCAGCGCATCTTTTGCCACCACCTACAAAACACACATTTCTATTTTTTAGCATTTTTATAACGAATCGATAATATTTTCAAGGATCAAACCCTCATCACAGGTTGTATTATTAATATTGTGTAGACACACACACACACACACACCTCTCGTTCCCTGTATTCGGGCAGCAGCTCATGAACAGCATCTGCAAACAGTACGGTGTAGCGTTTGGTGTTTTCACACACATTCTCCACCAGCTCGGGGTCTTCCTCAGCCAAATCATCCAGATCCACCACCAGCGCCACCTGCTCACGATGAGCCACAGAGACCTGCACAAACACACACAATCATGAGCCAGAGACTCACACACTTCTACATTATCCACACAAACAGACCATCATCTCACCATCTGAGCGCCGTATTTAAACACCTTCTTCCCGGAGTCATCTTCTGTGTAAAACTCCTGCAGAAACCTCTTACACTTATCTAAAAAATAAAATGAGCAAACATCGAACATCGTCACATAAGCAAATCACACACAATATAAAATACCAAATAATGATTAATTTGACTGATATTTGTTTGCATAAATGCAGAATAACAACTTAAAGAATAGTGTGATACACAGAGCTCGCGCAGGTGCACCAGGACAAGCGCGCGCCCATTGACAAACATCAGTCACGTGAGCGCGCCCCTCCCCCGCGCGATGCACGAACAAAAACAAACAAACGACCGAAAACACTGTCGAAATACACGGGCTACTCGACAAGAATTTAATCGAAAAATCACACCATACAAAAAAGTGTGAATATTACAGACGTGCGAAATATACACGAGCATTAGGAATGGACTAGATGATGTTTAAAAGATAATAACATGAAGCGAATCGAAACATTTTAACACGGCCAACTATACAATCTGGATTCAGTGTGTCGTGTTTACTAACCCTCCTCCTCAGCTCGTGTCGAATCTCGTCTCCTCCGTTTGTGTACATCATCACCTTACGTTATAAATGACGCTCGTGTAACGCCACTCGCTCGCTGCTGTTTTTGTAAACAAAGAAGCACATGGCTCTGCGACCCTGTTACCGCTTCCGCGATTCATCCGCCGTTAGATAATCCCGATGAAAACCAACCGAGCTCGGCATCATCACCAAACAGGCCCGTTTGAAACACGAAACTCTCACGATGCGTTTTAAAACAACTTCTGGCTTGCACGAGTCGGTTTAAAAGATTGTGGACGCTTTAAAGAAACTTTTACGTGAAAAATCGAGTGCGTGATGAAAGCAGCACGTGCTCTCCGCGCGCCACCGCTTTGTTCAGAAGTTTCATCCGGGCATTTCATCTTACGCGCGCGCTCGATTCACAAATGCTTACTTTGCGGTGATAACACATATTTGTAGACGTTAAAATTGTATTCACGAAAACACGCGTGAAAATAGCACAAATGTCACAATATCGTTGTTTTTACGCTTACATTTCGACACTCTCCCATGCAGTTATATTTAACTCGATTTATAAATGTATTTTAAAATTCAAAACAGTTCACAGAGTTGTTCACATCTACGTTTAAATAACGTTCATGTTTTGACTCACTTTCTGTTTGAACCATAAGGATTACAAACTCTACAGACCGGCGAACTTTAACAGAAAATACCTATTCATCTAGCGTTAAATTGTATGTGTGTGGTAAAAGTAATATAAGTTTCCAACTCACCTTTCTCTGCCATATAATCTTTCGGTGCCATGTTTATCGCTAAACTACTAGTATAAGATTTATAAATATTTCTCTGGTAAAGAGTTTTAGTCACTGAAGAAACAACACCGCCTCGAGTGCAGCTGCAAAAACTGGCGCGAGTCTGCCTGCACTTTCCACCAATGACAGCACGTCTCTGTGTGCAAGAAGGTGGGGCTCTGCTGTGGCGCGAAAGTCTTCCAAACGTAATGCGTCAAGTGACCGCATCCACCAATAACAGTAAACGGCGCTAAAACGACTACCAATGACATCACAGGAAGCGTCGCACGCTGAGGACATCCGCTGGTCAAAATCTGTAAATGCGCTGTGGAAGCTAAAAATCAACATACAATATTCTAAAATACACAGATATACTTTTTAAGAATATTCAAAACATGTTTTTGTATCATTTTTTATCCTCAAGTAGGACGTATATCGATGTATCGCGAGAGTAATTCGAAAGTATACGGAGAACTCTGTTCTCGCGGTGCTTCGGACATGGACGACTAATGTCCGCAGCTCTGCATGAATTTGAACACACTGATTCTCATATCATATCGCGTTTTATCACCTGGAATTTGCTATTTATTTATTTTGTTTTAACAAATCAACTATCATATACAAATTGTTTATAGACCAAATTGAACTTTATTTTGTAACAACAAACAATTTGTGACAAATTTCCCTTAATGGGTAAATCAAATACCAGTCTGTGAGCAGATAAACTTATTTATTTGAGCAGTAATAATTTTAGACTGTATGATAACAAACTATAAGCAACATTAACATAAACTGTAAACATCATCAACAACATTTCTTTTATTTTTTTCTGTGAACCCGACATCCTTTTCTACTTATATTCTGGTTTAGAATCTGTCAAAGTAAAGTGAGCAAACAGCAAACAGATGCTATAAACAAAACAACTTGCACTTTTATGGTTTCATTCAAACAACTCTTCCAGGAAGCTGGCAGAATCACGGGTGGAGGGCTGCAGAAGAACAGAGGAAGATGAAGATGATGAAGTCTTTTTAAGTTCATGACACTGCAGTGCATTGAACTTACCAGCATAATGCCCGTCTCAGAGTCTTCATCATCATAATCCTCAATTACAGGTTCATCCTCTGAGTGGTCTTCAATCAGAGAGAGACTGACCACATGCATACAGACATGTTTAAAAGTAAATGCAGCTCTTAAAGACTGATGTGTGTCAGTTGTCTGTTTGTAATTAATTTGTGGTTCTTATAGTTTCATGATAAGAATTAATTTTTTATACAAAATGTAAAACAAACAGAACTTACGTGCTAAGATGTGATTGGATGCTCTGGGCAGATGGGCTGGGCTGCGGTCTGCTATGAATGATAGACCTCCTTTGAACAGACCTACAGACACAGACACCTTCGTGTTAATGTGTCATTACTGACTGATGGTGTGTGTGTGTAAAAAAACACATTTGTGTGTTATACCCCTCAGTGAACTCGTCATTTGTGTCAGTGGGAAGACGTTTGTGTGATGTCACAGCTGGAGTTTTCAAATTACTGATCAAACCTGCACAAACACAGCAAATAAAATATATTAATCCTAAATAAAAATTATGACACAAATAAAAATTCAGAAAAGTGTTCATGTTTTTACACAATGTTCTTTTCAGTACTGTATCCCACTGGAACGTTAATTTGTGAGTCTTAAATTTACATTTTTCCACTTTTTCCCTTAGACCAAAACATATTATAAGAGCAGTAGTCTAATCTGTTGGTTATTAAAACAAATGTACATCACTTTTATTTTTGTATAGTATTCTATATTCTTTTATTGTATCAATGTCATTTAGTAAACATAGATCTTGAGGAAACTACACAAGGATGCAATTACCCAGATAAAATGTTTTGTTGCCTTTTTTTACAACAAAAAGAAAACCAAACATGTTTCTTTTTTGTCTGCGTGTGTGTACACCAACTCTGTGTGCGCCTGCGTTTCCTGTCGGGTGTTGCAGGAGAAGTTGTTACAGCCGGAGTCTCTCGTGAGCCTGAAGTCAGAGATCGTTCATACATCCTCACATACTTGCTCTTCCCATCACGACCACACAAACGTTGCAGATACACCAACCTAAAGACAGAGGTGGTTATACAGGATAACATTTAATTATAAAATTGCAACAAATGCAGAAATGAACAGATAATTAAAGATAAAAATAATAGATTTATTTTTATGTTCCATGATGATTGTGTAATTCTGTTTTTCAGATGTCATTTGCAAAGGATTGTTTAAGAGAGTTAGTGTGTATCTGATGTATGTGTAAACTATAGTGTTAACTATAGAGTGCAATAAAGCTTCAACAGTGATCGCTTTTAACAGTAATACGCACAGCTGTTTGCGCTCTGGCTGCAGAAGTTTGAAGCTGAACTCGCAGAGTATCATCAAAAAACTCAAATTCATCAAGTTGCCCCGCACAAGCCCTTGACTCGCAAACTGAATGCCATCCCTACGCAAACACAAAGACATGATAAAGAGAGGAGAAATACAGGATAAGGTAAAGAAGGGAAGAAATACAGACTGGTGTAAAGCCAGCATGGGTTTGCGGATGAGCCTCTGGTTGATACTGAAGTTCATAGCCAGTTTCTTTGCTAAAAGTCTGATCTCTGTCAACTCCTCATCACGATGGTCCTGATCCAACCCAGAGAAAAGCTGCACACACAAACAACAGCTAGACAACTAGGAAGAAAGCCTACTTGAAATTATCCATCTTCTGTAACACCAATAAAAGAAAATGATGAAATATCATTCTTCCTTTTAAAACATGTTGACATGTTAACTAGCCTTGATTGTATTAACTAGCATACACACAGACACACACAGACACACACACACACACCTGCTGCAGACACAAACACACAGTTCTGGCACTTTCCACTGAGCTGATCATCTTGGATTTGCTGAGGGTCTCTTTGATGATGTCACCATATTCCCTGTAATACTTCACAAACACACACAAACCTGAAATCAAAACAAGCACAAAGTGACATACACAACCCCTCCCAATCCACACACAAACAACACACACACACGCATATGCCACACGCACACACACACACACACACACACACACACACACACACACACACCTTATTGTAGTATTTGAGAATGTCTGTAGCAGCTCTGAGCTCCAAAACTCCATATATAATGAGTTTACAATATCCAGCCAACTGATTCCTCTTCTGCATCATGTCAGAAATCTTCATCTCTTCTGCAGGTGAGAAAGAAGGATGATTACCAAAAGCATCATCTTCAACCATCAAGATCACAGTTGACTTGTCTTGCTTTACGGTTAATTATGAGCTCAATAAAGATGTACCAGAGAGTTCATCATCATTGTCGGTGAAGACATTGTCTATGAGGAAAGATGCCATTTCTGCAGTTAGAGAATTATCAGGACTGAAACACTGCAGTGGTGAACCATCGCCTTCACACAAACGTCCAAACACTATCAGCAAGTCACACAGACACACAAACGCCTGTAGACACACAAAACAACCCAAATTTAGATTTTTGTCCAGAACTGACTGAAACCAGATTGTAATGTAGTCTAAGCAGCAAAGACTGGAGCTGATGCTCCTATCAGCACAGACATCTAGGCTACCTCATATACACTTCATCATCTATAATAAATCTCATGCTTTACAGCCAAATAACTACTGCACAGAAGATTTCAATGTTGCTGTATTTTCATAGTAATAAGGATTTACATGTTACATTTTAATGATAAACTATTTAGCGTATCTCTGTTTACATTATGTGCTGCAGTATATCTAGTTCTCACTGCCCTTTACTGGCTGACCTGATGAACCTGCTGAATATTGAATATTGTTTGTGTTGAACATGAGTAACAGGAGAGAAGTACCTGATTTCTGATGTGACTCTGATCCACAGACAGGCAACTCTGACACACGGTGCAGAATGAATGAAGACAGTTCAACAGACGCTTCAGATCCGCCTGAAATAGAGAGAGAGAGAGATTAATTTTTTGTTGTTTATTTTGGTACTATAGGTATACAATTAAACCAACAATGCTCGAATGGATGAGGTGTAACAGATAAGAGGATGTACCTTGTTTGTTTCCAAGTGTTGTGTGATCTTTGTTCCTTTCCAAAACAGATCGAAAACTGCACATTTAAGAGCTGGAACCATCAGCTACACACACAGAACAGTACAGTAAATATTATGTTACCATGAAAACCACAGCAAGTTCCTCACTAATAACATTTCAACTGGCATGTGTGTGTGTGTGTTTACCTTTTTGTCCATTTCTTCTAACTCTACTTCAAACCTCAGGAGTTGAAGGCACATCTCAAACAGGTTTCTTCTGGTCAAATCGCTGGCACTGACACACACAAACATGATATTACATTGTGTGTCTATAATATATTATAATATTATATTACACTTACACACTCAATCATACCTGTTGAAGACTGCAAGAATGTTCAGAGATGAAGCAGCTCTGTAGAAATCATCTTCATCAGCTGAATCCTAAACAACACATACATCTGTGTGTATTTCTAATAGTCTATATATTGTTATCTAAGCATGAAAGCCATTGAAACTTGAAATTTAAAGGTGTGTGTGTCTGTGTGTATACAATACACAGCACAAACACACGCAGTGCTGTATATGTGTGTATTTGTGTACCTGCAGTATTTTACTGAGGTTTGTAGTAAATTTCTCCACAGTAGAATCCAGAAGTTGACTGACGGCTCTCACAGCGCGACCAGAGAAAGTGTAAGAGTCGCAACACAAAGAACACAAAACATGCACAGAAGCCTCTAACACACACTCCTGACTGTGCTTCAGTACAATATCACACACTTGTGACAACAACAAATCCAAACACTGACAGACACACAGACATACATTTTATCCATTAACAACAAAGCATGACACCGAGTTATAAAATCATTCATGTGAAACTGCTCGTACCTTCTCCAGACGTGCCGAGCTGCCGTAAGCTTCTAAATGAAAATACAGCGGCGCTCTGAGCAGACAGCTCACCTTCCCAACATCTGCAGAAAACTGAGCAAGAAAAGCAGAATTCAGTGCAAACTTGCAAAGTGAAAACAATAAAGTGAACAAATTAAGTGAGGTCTGTCAGCAGAGGTCAGCATGTTTGATGGATTTTTTGTGAATGACTGGACATAAATCAACAAATGTGAACAGACACCTTACCTTAGCCAGTAAGTGAGGCAACACAGGAATGAAATGGTTTGTAATGCGTCTCATCTCTTGAGCCTGAATCTTCTTTTCCTTCGCAGTCAGATTCTAAAACACACACACAAACATTTATGTCACATGTAAAGTGTATGACACTATGTCTACACTATGTCTCTGGGAAAGATTATTAAGACTTTTTGTACCTTCTTCTGTGAGCGTGTCATTGGGGGTGTGGCCTCTGCAGCCTGTCTCATTGCACATATCATAATGTCAATCAATGTGCTCTCCATCCCCTCCTCTACACCTGCAACACACACACAGCTTGTCTATACACCACTTCCAAGATATTGGACGAAACACTTTATTGGATGCAGACTGACCTCTTTCATGCAGCAATAGTGATGTCATCACCTCCCAGTTTTTTAGCTCCGCCCCTGCAACATCCCACAGACTGTCGACCAGGTATGCAGCATGTTCATGATACTAACACACAACCGAAGATTACATTTAAAACGCACATTTTATGTCATCTGTTAGAAACCATAAAAAATTGGACCTGAAAGTACAGTAATTTAATGCAAAGACATTCAGACAGACATATGAGAAAATACATCTTAGAGAACAGACACAGGTGCAGTACATTCTGGGACAGAAGTTTACCTTGCTGTCAATGAAGAAACGTGCAAGTAAAATGAGGAAAGAATGGCTGCGCTTATCTGATTCTCCATCTAACATGCTGCACAGCCTATACAAACATGCATATACACAAACACACACAGGGTAAGTAAAGGGCTGGTGGGTGTTGTACTGAGTGATGATGTCATCATGAAAAACATACATGTAATACAAGAAGTGTCCAGCCGCACAGCCGAGACCTCTGTGTGTTGCAAACACCAGTGGATAAACACCAACACACTCCTCCTCACTCAGACCATCATCTGTGTTTCTGAACACACACATATATATATACACACACACTGTTTGTTAACACACAGCACAGAGCAACACGGACATAACAGAGTAATGTTTACATCATAAAGCACTGCTGAAATCATAGAGTAATGATGAGAGTAATGATGACATTATAGAGAAATGTTGATGTAATAGTCACTCTAAAATCCTGACATTATAGAGCACTTTTAACCTCATAGAGTACTGTTGAAAAAAGACTCACTGTTGAATGAGCAGTAACAGCTTCACAGTTTCCACAGCAACATCCGAGTCTTTATCAAGAATCATGCAGAGAATCCGTTCCTAAAAAGTAAACATTTAGTCCAATAAACTGTTTCACAAACTGAAATCTGTAGATTCAATGAAAAGCAGTAAATGTCTGATTTATAGACCCCAAGAAAAAATCAGACCAAGAGAAACCCAAGAGGTCAAAAATTAAACCTGTAACACCCAATTATACATTTTTTTTAAGAAATCAACGAACAATTCTTCTCTGATTAGAGAAGTGAATTTGCTTTTAAAATAACTACAGTCATATTTAAGATATGTAGATTAAATTCTGGAGCGAGCAGATGTACCTCCACTCTTCACACACAGCTTTACTTGTTCAAACTGGTTTTCTGATTAATACAATCTTGCATATAATCTCACCTTAAAGCGGTTGGTGAAGAGCTCTAACCGGCCAATGAAATCTTTCTCTTCATATAATTTTTGCAAAGTCAACACACACTTCAGACGCACCAGAGCTTGCTGAAGCGCACACATACACACAGGAAGACTTGAATTAAGCCATTTTAAATAACACATTTAATACTGTATACATCAAGTATTCAATATTTTCCATTTATTTTCACGTTAATAAATAGCTGTACAAGTTAAGGAATGTATGAATATTAAGAAAGTAGATGCAATAAAATCAATAGGTCAAATTAAACCTTATCATGCAGCATCCAGCCCACGTATTTGAGGTGCTCATCATTGAGAAAGCAGGCAGGGTTTTCTCTTAACCACACCCCCATCTCCTCCATGCAGATTGCCCGGATTTCTGGAACTCTGTCACGATATCGATGAACAAAAACACCTTTAATGATCCCATTCATGAGAGAGCGCAGGTCCTCCTGATGCTCCGACACCTACATAAAACACACAAACACATTGTGACTGTAAGGATAATGTGTGTGCAAGTGCAATTGTTAATATTTCACGTTTGTGTTGTTTAACCTCTTTCAAAGCGTTCTGTAGTTCCTCCACTCGTCCGATGGATCTGTGTTCAGCCCGTTTGCTTTTCTCTGTGTCACAGCGCCTCTTAATCATCACTGCTTGAGCATTCACATCTGCAGCTACTACCACTATTGCTGACATCAGCCGCATGGCTACACAAACATACAGACAGACACGGGCTCGTATAAAGAGGTCTGTAGGGTATGTGTGGTTATAGGGTCCATCTACCTCTTTAACAATCTACACACAGAAACTTTTAGTGATTGAATGACTGACTGATGCCTATAACAGCAGTTCTTTTTTCTGGACACAAATCTGATCAGTTACTAAAGTAATCTGTGATTCAGAGCTTTAATTATAGTGATCGTTTATTAGTTGATGTTTGAACCTACAACTTCGGTTATTTAAGAAAATATTTAACCGCTAGACTAAAACCGATTAGAACTCTGATGAATTTAAACTCACCGATGAGAGTGCTGATGAATTTAAACTCACCGATGAGAGTAATGATGAATTTAAACTCACAGATGAGAGTAATGATGAATTTAAACTCACAGATGAGAGTAATGATGAATTTAAACTCACCGATGAGAGTGCTGGTATGTCTGAACGCTCGGACCTGTGAGTCGGCCAGACCCGTGAGCAGCGCGATGAGCGATGAAAAGAGATAATCATCGTATAACAGGCTGTTCCGACATCTTAGAACTAGTAGAGACAGAAACTCACACAAACCCTCACGAAAGTGTCGCCAGCCAGTACCCACTGACACCAGCGGATATGTGACTGAGTCCTGCATAGACAGAAACAGAGATAGAGCCAGAAAGAGAGACAGACTCTAAAAACACATTCAAAATAAATAATTATTTGTATGTTTTAATGCCCTGGAAGTAAGAAAGTTCTGTTTTACTTTGCATTTAAGGCTTTAGGCTTCTTTTTCTGTCACTTTGGATAAAATTTCTCTCACCTCATTAAATTCTTTAGTCAGATGACCAATTATATCAGCATTCTGCAGGCTGTTGAACATCTCCCTGGTGATCACGCCTACAAACAAAACCACATTGCTTTCAAAATCCTGATATATGTTACACTCAGTACGCTCATGTCTGACATCACCTTTACATCCACTGCACTGAACAACAAAGTTGATGAGATCAAGAAGCCCCGTCTCTTTGTCTCTCTTGTACTCATCCAACCAATCATCTATCACCGTCTACAAGAAACAGCCAATCAGTGGACTGTACATAGTATCTCAGATCTGACGATCATGTCACTGCGTCTTACCGGCAATGCGCTGCGACCGGACCTCACGGCCTCATACAGATGACCTGCGGTGGCGTGGCCGTCTGTCTGAGAGTCACGCTGCCTGACACGCTGGGTGTTTTTTTCTGCTGTCTGCGGCTGACTGGAACCTCTGATCCTCTTAAGAGACTTCAGAGAGAAAGACCTTTACAAACACACCTTTACATAATCATATAAATGTGTGTGTGTGTTTGTACACACTGTTGCTCCCTCCGATGAGGTCAGTTTTCTTTTAGAGGTTTTCGGCTGGAACTCAAAGTCGCTTCCAGAAAGAGAGAGGTTGTCCTCAGAGCTGCATCACACATACACAAATACAATCGTCATTAAAGGGTGACTACTTTTAAAGATGATCAAATATAAGATAGTGTTCATTTATTTTGGATGCTTTTAGTTACAACATAATTCCCACAGTTACAATTGTGTTTTTTCATGGTTTTGGTGAGTTTATTGTAAAATGTGGGGAAAATCTAAACAACAGTGAGTAAGTGTTTCGAAACTTTTGATTGGTAGGGTATTTACCTGTAGGACTCCAACAAGTCCATGTCCTCCATTGGTCTATAGAAACACACACACAATTTATTTATGATTCGTTATTTTAGAAATTTGTGCAGCACATATACAGACCAACGAAGTACCATGTTTATACTTCATGTGTATTTTGTATAATCCCCTAAACATGCATTTGTCAGCGCTTTGTCAAAATCTGTTGTCAAAATCTGTTTACACAGTCACAAAAGCGAGAGGCGTTGACGTCTTCTTGCATTTTCTGTTTTGGTGGACGACAGAAAATGAACTTCTTGGAACGTCATGAGGGTAAACAACAAAAACAACACAATATAGTTAATACATTTTAATTGATTTAACGTAAGAAGTAAGGTCTGGGCTGTAACAACACAAGATCTGTCACTTCAACTGTCAGCAAGCAAAAGTATAATCGTAACTGATCGTTTCTGTGAGGTAAAAAGAAATCTCACCTCAGCGAGTGTCTCGTGCAGAATCAATTAATAAGCAGATGTTCTAGTTATTGATCACTAACTGATAAACCTGTCGAGGTTAGTTATTGATCACGAACTGAAAATCCTTTAGAGATACTGATCGCAGTGATGAAAACACATCAAATCGTCCGTTCCCGTTACTCCTGGCTGCTGATTGGTTTAGAGTAAAGGAGTCTGGACAGTGATTGGTTCTAAACCTGAACAGAGAGAATTCTAATTGGATGATTTCTGGATTGTCATAGGCTTAGCAACCACTGGTTATCTTTTACAGGTGAGTTATTTTTGGCAAAATGTACTTGACTTTATTATTATAAATATTGAGAAAATTTTATTTTACAGTAAAAACTTATTTTTCTGGGTTTGTATGCAAGTCAGAAAAACAAGTACATGCAGACATATAAGATTACATAGATTTATTTCAGATTACATTTTTAATGGCTAAATTCCATATACATAAATGTAAATTCTGATATTAGAAACCACGCTTTTCGTTGTTAAAGAAAGCATTACACGGACCAAACACGGATTAATCTCAATCTACAAAAACCAGAAAGCTTTTCAAATTGACAAAAACCCGAAAGCAAGCATACAGAGCATACAGAGCTGTGACGTCATAGGCCGATCGGTCTGCGCAGCGCCACATGAAGTCGGCACACCTGACACAAGTGTCTCATTATAAACGCGTGATTTGTATAATACAATGTAAAGACAGTATTGTTTGCAGTATCGTTCATGTTTATTTATTGTTGTTTACTAGATTATATCTCAATCTGAGTATACGATGATTTAACTGAGCAGCTGGCAGCGATCAATACTGACTTTAAATCAATGCAAATCATGCATCTGTTTCTCTTTCTCTCTCAAACACACGCACACATGATGTAGGATACCTTTTTAAAATAAGTATTATGTAAAATCTATACATTTGCACTATATTTGTAATGACGTTTTAATCCCGTTTCTGTTTTTCAAATAGTAAAACCCATAATGAATTGAAATGATGCGTGTCAGTTTTTTTAACGATTGAATCAATAAACAGGCCCGTGCAGTGAAGAGAAAGTGGGGGTCTATTGTTCAGACAGAGGCTGAGTGTGTGTGGGGCATGTGTGGTAACACTCAGCCCGGGACAAAGACAGTCGCGGGGCTGATGGGATGCTGAAGGCTCTGGAGCGCTCAGAGATTTCATCTATTGTCTCTTCTGTATTTTAAGATCTAGCGTCTGTCAGCACTACAGACTGTTTTACTTTAGTATTTATGAAGATGGTGATGATGAAGATGGTGATGTTCGTAAGCGTGCTCGCGCTGTGCGGATCAGCGGGCGGCGCGCGGAGCTGCGGAGAGTCACGCCGGGTGTACGGAGAGAAGCACGCGCTGAACACAGCCCCCCACACACACATTAACGGTAAGGCAACACAGACACATACATACAGCATTACCTGCACCTACCTGTCTGTCTTTTTATTCATCTTTCCATTATGTGATGTCCCCACAATTTATAATAGTTGTCCCTGTAATGATCAGCTTCACAGCAACAGGAATATACTTTTAAAATGCATGATTTTAACTAAATAATCAAATCAATATATCAATGTGATAAATTTGCATTATTTTTTCATTTTGATGAAATGAACGTGACTCTAAATGTATAAAGTCTAGTGTAAACTTGCAAATAAGTCACAACCATTTAACATTATGGGGTTAATTTTTAATCTATAAAACCATCTCCTGTACTGTTATTGGCAGGTGAACATCTGCGCGTCTGCTCTCAGGACTACACCTGCTGCTCCAGTCTGATGGAAGACACACTGGTACATCAGAGCGAGGCTGACTTCCTGTCTGCGGTTCAGGACGCCAGCCAGTTCCTCCTGACAACCTTCACTCAGAGACACCACAAATTTGATGGTGAGGAGGAACTTGTAGAGAACATGTGGTTGTTGTGGTTTTCATTAACAAGTTAAATGTTTTCTTGCCCTCTGACCCTGTGATGTCAGAGTTTTTCCGGGAGCTGATTGACGTGGCTGAAAAATCCATGAATCAGATGTTCATGCAGATATACGGGCATCTGTACGCTCAGAACGCTCACATGTTCCGCCAGCTGTTCACAGACCTGCGCAGCTACTACACAGGTGTGTGTCTGTCTGTTTTATATAGAAAAATATGATGTGTTAAATTGATGCAAGTTATTTAATGTGTTTCTCTTTAGGGGGCAGAGTGAGTCTGTCTGAGGTTTTGGCTGATTTCTGGGCAGGACTAGTTGAGCGTGTGTTTACTCTGGTTAACCCTCAGTATCAGTTTACTGAGGACTATCTAGAGTGTGTCAGCAAACACGCCGAACAGCTCAGACCTTTTGGAGATTTACCACATAAACTGCGAGTACAGGTGGGCAAATGTTTTGCACAAGTCCATCTTTAGTTTTTCTCAAAGGATTTGATAGTTCAGATGTCAATATTTGGTGGTTTAAATACTCATGTGAGGTTTCTCTTGAAGTTTTTAAAGCATTTGTTTATGTTTAAATCATTAATTTTCATAGTCAGGTAAAGTGCTGTATTCAGAATTGTCACAGTAGGTTTAGCTTGGCCTCTTCAGACACTTTAGAGAATATTGTCATGTTTAATGTTTGAGTAAAACAAAAACTCCAGGTAAAGTTGTATGAGATCTCAGATTAGGTCATGTGATCATCATATGTGTGTTTATCAGGTGTCTCGAGCATTAACTGCGGCACGGGCGTTAGTTCAGGGTTTAGCTGCAGGCAGAGACATAATGAGCAAAGCATCAAAGGTGAGTAAATATTACTCTGTATGTGTGCTTCTGTGTTTGTGTATATGTTTTGTGGTAGATAATGTAACTTCTTTGTCAATTTAAACCTGTGGATAAATAAAGCTGTGAATTTTCATTTGATTCGATTATGATTCAGAAGGTCACGATTCGATGAATTTTGTCCTCCAATTGCACTTAATTTGTATGACTGAAATGTCTGTGTATCTTCAGCTGACTGTAGGAAGCGAGTGTGTCCGAGCTTTAACACGTCAGTGGTATTGTCCGCTGTGTCGTGGAGTTCCCGCCCTTAAGCCGTGTCATTCACTGTGTCTCAATGTCATGAAGGGTTGTCTGGCCAATCAGGCTGACTTAGATTCTGAATGGAATAACTTTATTGGTGAGCAGATACGTCTATTAAATGAAAATGAACGTGAAGCATGTGGTTGTTTGAATGATGCCGATGTGTCTCTGATGACAGACGCTCTCATGGCGGTGGTGGAGAAGGTTGCCGGCCCGTTTAATTTCGAGCTGGCCGCAGATTCAATTGCAGTGAAGGTGTCTGAAGGAATTATGTACATGCAGGAGAACGGCGTTACTATTTCTACAAAGGTATCAACACACATAAATCTTTTTTTTTTTTTTTTTCTAGTATATAGACTATTTTTCTGATGTCTGGATTCTATCAACAGAACTTTAGTCAAGTCTTCAAGTTTTCAAGTTTTGACTGAAAATGTCACATCCATAACACTGGAATTGCCCAATGTTGTTTTGTTTGTTTGACTGCAGGTTTTTCAGGGTTGTGGGAATCCTCGGCCGATGCCTGGCAGAAACAAACGCTCACCCAAAGAAAGAGAGAGAGACAGAACTTTCCGAACCTACAGACCTGAGGAGAAACCCACCACTGCTGCAGGAACCAATCTGGACAGACTGGTAAGAATAAGACATTACAATTAATATTCCCTCAAAATATTGAAACTAAACAGATGCATGTTTGTGATCAGGTGGAGGGCTTACAGGAGCGTCTCCGGCCCATGAGGGGATTCTGGGTATCACTGCCTCACACCATCTGTAATGATGAGAAAATGGCTGGTGATGTCACCAATGAGGATCGCTGCTGGAATGGACAGACTCGCGGCAGGTGAAACAACTATATTATTGTGGTTTCTGGTAATGTGTAAAGGTGTGTTTGTATGTCTGGTAATGTGTGTGTGTTGTAGATACCTCCCGTCGGTTATGGCTGATGGTTTGGTCAATCAGATTAACAATCCAGAGGTGGAAGTAGATGTTGCACAACCGAATGTTAAAACACGACAGTTAATCATGGAGCTGCGAGTGGCCACAAACAGACTGAGACACGCACAGAACGGACAAGATGCTGACTTCATAGACAGTGAGTGTGTTTTATTTTTGCATGTGAATTGATCTCTACTTGTGTAACAATGATTTAAACAACTAGATTGTGTTATTCTTAAAGCTGCAGACTTTAACTTTAGTTTTTGTGCGTCTGTGTGTCTAGGTGAGGGAGAGGATTCTAGTGGTTCTGGAGTCGGTGCTGATGCGGGCGACAGGTTGAGCGATGATTGGCCGGGTTATGTCTCATTTTCTCCACCTCACAACACTGTACCTATCGACAAACCCCCTCGCCCACGAGACAGAGCCCGTCCCCGGGACACACCCACTAACAAAAGGAACCGGGTGAATGGACGAGCCCGGTCAGATAGCGCAAGACTCTCTCCCGCTGTACTCCTCTCTCTCTCTTTGTGTTTTTCACTCAGTCTGTCTCAGTCTCTCAGCCTTTACTAAGTTAAACCAACAACTAAACTAACAACAACCTAAACGAGCACAAACTATAACCCAGTGGCTCTGAACCGCTGCACTGTGTTTGGCACCTCAAGTGAACTTGTTTTTTTATAGATTTTTACATTTTGTAATGCAAACTTTTTTATTTGAAATCCTGCTGTGCAGATTGCGACCAATGCATATTTTTTACTTTGAGTTGTTCGATTAGGTGTTGTAATGTAGGTCATGTTTAGCTTTTTGACTCATCTAATGTGACATTCAGTACTCTATATATATTTTGTGAGGAACTGTGAGGAATGTTTGTTTTATTTATTGACGATTTATTTATTTATTTTATATTTATGTTTATTTTATTTTATTGAATGTAAATGTCTCCTATTGAATGTTTTGCCGTATGTACAATCTCTGTATGTGTAGGATGTGTAGGGCAACTTGATTTGGATTGTGATTTTTAAAAAACACTTTTCATTCTAGTTCACTCTTGAAATAAACTAGTGAAGAACAAAACATTGATGAACAGAACTTGAGAATGAGTACATCTTAGTCAGAATCTTAAATGGTTAGCAGTAAGTTCCCACAAAAAATAAACTAAACATACAGTATGGTTATTTTCTTCACAAACACTTACATGTTCCTGATTTTAACAAACAAATCTGTGTGAACAGGTTCTGCTAAAGAGTTGGGGAGCAGTTTCTGACAAACATTTTTATACAATGTTCAACATATTCGTTTTAATTGAGAACTAAACATACACTTTCCAAAACTCAATATAAAAGCCTGGTAAATAAACTGTGCACATGCAGAATTAAAGGGTAATTCAGTTAGAGATAAAGATGAGGCTTTCCATCAGACAAACATTTATTCACATTTTTGCACACATGCTTCCAAACTCTTCAAACAGCACGAGCTAAACAAACTTAAAGAAATCAAACACTGCCGTGATCAAACAATACATTCTGTACATTCAGATGTCATGAATACACTGATGTTTTTTTGGTGTGCTAGTAGAATAAGAAAATAAGATGATTGTCCTCAGAAGAAACTCCTTGGTTGTTCTTTAGAGATCTACAACTACTAAACACAGGACTGTACCAAGAGATCTTCATGTCTGAACTCTTAAAGGCCTTTAGTGTCTATTATTATTTACAATCCATTATATATACATCAGCATACATTAAAACACATTAAAAGCATTATTATGTGATTGGGATCAACCAAAATGTCCATTGAATATACATCATGACATTGAGTGACAGATGAAAGGTCACATTTCACCCGGAAATCAAATAGTTTTAGCGTTTAAAAATATTTAATTATCATTATCTGTATGAGAAAAAAACATTCAAAATTAAATATTTTGTTTTGGGGTGAAGTATGACCTAGACATTCTCTTGACAGATTTCATCCTGTATGGAGGATATCCACATCAAATCATTTCCTTTCAGACACAGTAAGACAGCTGTGAATTCATTCAATAACATCCAGTTTATCAAAACCAGTGGTTTTTTTGGATTACTTCCAAGAATTTCCCTTTTTCTTTTTCCAAGATGTGAATGAGTGGTAAATAACATTACTGACTCTTTTTAAGAATTGTGCGTCACAAACCCTTTGAGCCACAGAAACACAAAAAGCAGACAATCAATGATCAATTTATGTTAAAAGCACTTGTGGAATGTTCATGTTCTCAACTTCACTTTTCCATTGAGGCAGTAAGAGTTAATCATTGTACATCATGAGCATCACAGTTAACATGATGAGGTTCTGTGTTATACGATCATAATCACATTCAGAAAACATCAGCGGCCCATATGAATGATGAACCCTTCTTTAACAATCTTTAACTTGTTTCAGTTCTTTCAACTTGTGAAATATGACTGAACTTCTGAATAAGATAAAAATGAAAATTGAACAAAGAAATGAACACAAGAAATATTTGTCTAATTCTGGGATTCATTTGAACATTTAGGCCACATACTAAACAGAGACAGATATAAGTCAGCTAAAATAAATTACAGGTGCATTTAAAATCTCTAATGCAAAATATATATCTGTGGAAGTGAATCTCACGGCACCAGTTAAAAACGTGTGAGCATGAACGTAGAAAGTGATTTGTGACAAAAGTTTAATTGCAATTTTTTTATGACAATAAAATGGTTATCATATCTGTAACTTCGTACAGTATATGTATTTGTTTCGTGCTATAAAGCCACATAAATGTATGTTTTTAAAGTAATTAATACACTAATTAAACATATTATAATAAAGAAAATGACATATGCCACGGAGGAAAAATTCTCAAAACTTAAAGGGGGGAAATTTCTAAAGCTATTAGTAATGAGAATTTGTGGGAAAACATGCTTAATTGTCATGAAAATAATGTCACAAATCCAAAACTCTTAAATGGTCCTAAAAAAAGTGACCTTTTATGAGATTGACCTGAGATCATGTAGACATTCTGTCATTTCTGTAGTGTATTGGTTCCTTGTATTTTTATAACAAAATTATCATGATGATGCTTTGAGAAATGCATGTTTGCAAAACCGGTCTGCAGTGATATTACACTGAATTTAAATAAAGTCCCGCATGGACTATCTTTCTTGCTGGTCAACGCTGTCTTTATGCTCCGCCTCCTCACTGGGCGTGTCCAGCACTGGATTAACAAACCCCTCAAAGTCCTCATCATCACGGTCTCCACTATCCTCAGCGTGTGCGCTGACAAAATCATTCTCCCATTCCAGAGCGTTGGAGTCCTCAGAGGTGGAGGTGGGACCGCTGCCCAACTGCTTCCCACCCGGACGAAGAGCCGCCCGTAAAATGTCCTCCTCTGTTTTTGAGCGCTCCCATGCATGACCCATCCTGTTCATTCCTGTTTAAATCAGACGACTTTATCATAAGATGACTCATGTCATTTACCAAAAGGTTCTTGAGGTTCTGTGATGTCACTCACCTTCCTCATCCTCCCACTCCAAATCCAGTGATGTGGCATCAGTTTTACTGGTGAAGTCCCAGCTGCTCTCTGTGTTCGGGGTCACTGCATTCGTTTCAGAACTCAGTCCTTCACACGCAGACAAATTAAGTGTATTTATATGAATTAAAACATGGTGATGTTCAGTCAGTACTGATTGCTTGACATCCATAGTAAGGAAACAAATAAAATCATAAAGACAAATAAAAAGGAAAATATTCTGAGAAACAAAACTTTAAAGAGGAGATGAATGGCATTCAGTTTTAGTTCACTTAATATTAAGTGCCATTAATTTATAATTAGACTATTTAAAACCAGTTTGACTGTTATTACCATTAATTGCTGAGGTTGGAACAACATTAAGAGCTACTTATGAATCTCTGCTTTGAACTATTCATTGAATCTCACAATCAATGAATTTAGTTTGAATGAACGACAGCAGACAAACGAAATACGGCACATCTGACCTCAAATCGGTTCAATTCAGATTATGTTATACAGAATTAAAGGCATAATAAATGAGCGATGTGTTGGTTTAGGACCGGGCATGCTCTCATCTAACATGATATATATATCTATATATATATGGATCAAACGTTCAATGTTTATTATCAGAAGAGTAAGAAATGAATGGGAACTCACTGTTAGTGCGGTAAGCTTCAGACTGAACTTTCACATCAAACTCTCCATCTGACATTCTGCTGAAAAAACACAGATGTGTTGCTAAACATTGCCCCAAAAAGTGTTGGTCAGGTTTAAAACCATAAAAATATACTGTTTGTAAATGTTCTGTTTGTCAGATGTTTGATGTGATGAGATTGGTTTCTCTGACACAAACCACATCGGATAAATTTGTCAATTGCAAACATGGCTCAAAAAAGTGAAGGAAGTTGTTAGAAAAGACATTTAGTCTAAAATTACATGTTTGCAGCTTTAGTTTGCATTAGTTTTACATTCAGGCATTTGGCAAACGCTACTTGCAAACTCAAACTCTGCTTGGGTTTAGATTGTGTACATCAAATTTCAGAGAAGACAGTGATCAAACATAAAGACTTAATGCACTGTAATGCAAATGCACAGATGTAAATGTATGTGGTCTTACGGTTTGTGTCGGGGTTCATTGCTCTCCGCTTGTGTCCTGAGTTTAATTCTCTTTGACTGCTGCGGCTTCCCCTAAAAACCGGACAGTTGAAAAATAAGAATTAAGCATCACACGTATGCACAAAAAGTGCTTTAAATGCTTAAAAAAGTCGGTTTAAAAGGATTTCCATCTGTCTGTGCCAAAGTTTGGTGGCCTGCTGAGATACAAACATCAAGTGTAACAATAGCAGATGGTCAAACACAATGATCATGATACAAAGCAATGAAACAAACACAATCATGAAGGCAAATAAAAAGCAAAATAATTTTGAGAACAAAAATGTGAAAAGGAGAAGATGAAGGGCATTTAGTTAGCTAACTTAATATTCATTAGAAACTTTACAATTAGTATGAAGAAATAAGTTGATTTTAGTAATATTAAGTGCCAAGGATATTAGAATAATATTTTATGTCGCTTTTGATGTAAACAAATGAAATACAGCACATCTGACCTCAAATCAGTTTGATTCAGGTTATGTTAAATAGAATTAAAAGCGTGATTAATGAACGTAGTGTTGATTTAAGAGAAGGACCGGGCGTGCTCCACGCCTCACCTCCTTTAGTTTTCCTTCCTTAGCGAGCCGCGCTGCTTCACGCTGGGCGGCATATACTGCCTCCTCTTCTAGCCTTAACTTCTCCTCTTCTGCCACTAACTGGGCAGAAAATCACAAAAGAAAAAGAAGATTAACTGAAATCAGAAAGAAAAGCAGGGGGTGTCAAACCAAAGCAATGGAAAACGATGAAGAAAACCATAAGAAACTCAAGATCAAACAAGGTGCTGGTGATGTCTTCACTCATGTTGGGTTGTGAACACCGCTTTATGTTGTTTAATAAAAACTGAATGTGAAATAATGTCGATTCAGATGTTCTTCAGATGTTTCTCTGTGGTTTAGGTGATGGACACATGAGATGATAGCGGCACAGACGTGATGTGTACCTCTGCGGTCAGCTTTTCATCGATCAGCGTCTGTTTGTCTGAGATGGCAGTGTAGTGATGTTCCTTCAAGTGTTTGATCTCCTCCTCGTTGATAGGTCTGGACCAACGAGAGGAGAGAGTAAAGTCAGGTGTTTTATCTTTTGACATGAACACGAGTGAGTCAGATCTACACTGAATCTTGTGACTTCAGCAAATACACTGATTAGTTGCCAATCTCTGTAAAAGCCAGAGAACCTCTAAACACACACATTCTGACTCTCTTGGATCTGGCGACTTTAACCATCAATTACCATTCTTTGGTCATTTTGGTGCATCAGATGTCACGTGAGCAGTTCACATCACACTGATGTAATATAACAGCCACAATATGATATAATTTTCCTCCAAGACTCAGCTTGTGATAAAACCGTCTTTAAAAGTGGATTATGCAGCGAAAAACGATTATGAGGAGAAAATGTTCCAGTAAGTGTAAAAACACAGTTCACACCTGTGTTTGCAGTCAATCTAAATAAAACCTGAACATCCGTCAGACTGTAAGTGATGGATTTTACAGTAACATCACACTGATATCATACCTGGGACAGCTTTGCGAGCTCTCACCCTGGAACAGAAGACGACAATGTTAATGTCTTAGCAATAGAGGAACATTATAAAAGTGTTAAGTCATGTTCTGTAGCCTGTTCTGACCTCATCGCTCTCCACGAGGTTCTCAAACTGTAAGAGAAAAACAGAGAACAGCAAAGTCACTCATACTGCACAGGAAGAATATATACAGTAATGTGAAAAAATGGTTTTAGCATCATTTTTGAAGGGTTGAAAATACTACTCAGGCCTAAGACTTTGGCTGATGAATGTAGAAATGCTTTACTATTAATACGTTTTAAAGAGATTAAGACAGCTGTACCTCTATTGTAAAGTGTTCCCCAGCTGTGCTGCTTCTGAAGTACTTGGACCTATTGACAACAGAGAGAAATCAATAATGTGGTGATGCCTGGTTTCTCCTGACAAAACATGACTCAAGACTCAATGACATCATCACAACATGACTGAAAATATACAAAACACACCGATTTGAAGCAGATGGTTATATTATGGTACTTTGATGTACATGAAATAATACTGAATAAAATCTATATTTAAACACCATATTATTCAGACATAAAAAATACCATGGTATATGTAAAAAAAGGTACTTCATTTACAGTTTGTTTAATGGCAAATTGTGATTTTATTGATTGTAAATAATTTTACAGAAAGCATCACTGTTTCTCAGAACAGACTTGAACAATCCAAGATTTAAATCTTCCGTTCAATACAAATACAAGCATTCTATCAAACACATTTCAACAAGTTGGATTCATTATTTAAATGTGTAAATATCTAAAAGAGAGATGACTGTAATGTTATACAGACTAATGTCCACGGGCGGATTCTGGGCGGAGTCCTTTTATCTCTATGCCAACTAATGCGGAAACCAGATGAGAATCATTGAAACGAGTCGTTCGGACAGCGCGATTCAACGAACCGGTTTAAAGGTGGTTCGTGTGGAGTCGTCACAGATGCTATTTCATGGGGATAAATAATTTATAAAACCTGTTATTTTGTATATTATTTATTCATCTATCTCCTTGATATTTTCTGTAAAACATTTCTATGTAAACATTTTCAATTATCTGTGTGTATAAAATAAGCTATATAAATAAACCAACTGTGCCAACAGTTGAACCGCAGTTCAATTGAACCGCTTGAAACAAACGATTCGATCTGGTATCGGACGACACCAATAGAGCAGATATCAGTCATTTTCTCATTGATATGTGTATTATCTGTTACACTAAACTTACATTCACAGCTTTTAGTAAATGTCGATATCAAAATTGTACAATGTTAACATACTGGACGAATGATGTTCCAATACAATCCACCTGACACCACAGACACCCGGCGAATCACACACAACTCTGCCCAAAGATAACACACGCTTTTAAAAATCATGTTATTATATAACATATAAACGACTGACCCTCCTCCTCTTTGGATCCTATTTGCTTCCCTTCTAAAGAGCCCAAAACATTGAGTCCAGCAGTTCCCCATTGCATGTCCGGGTCAGGATCAGCTCCTCTTACATCCCTCATGCGGATCTTCTTGACACACTTTACTATCTGAAGACTTTATTCTGCATGGCGTGTGCATGAGACCGGATCACGCAGGTAAGTCACCTGCGTACACTTGACTCGCGCGACCACATCACTCATCGGCCTGTAAACCTCTATTGTTTCTTCTTCCTGACAACTGCACATGTGATTAATGATTAAAGTACGGCGAGCCGTGAGGGTCACGTGCTGTTATGACGTCTCCAGGACACCGGGGGGCGCCAAAGATTGTAACACACGTGCTCTTCTATGCAGGTGCGACGCTTCTGAAACGCGGTAAAGTGTCATATCCTCGTCCAACCTGCTTAATCTCACAATTCAAAGATTCAGGTAATATTAATATTTGTTGTTACAGTGTGACAACTAGGAACTGTAAGGTGATTTTTAAGAGATTTGGGCTACCTCACTTAATTCAATGCAATGGTAAAAGGTTTTTTAAACATGGGAGAATTTATGTCCTTGTTTCTTGTTTACACATGTGATAGAAATATATTGTTTTTTTAAATACATAAATTGCAATTTACAATTGATCAGTGGTTAGTTAAGCTCACTGAAGTTGCATAAATGGTTTGTAAAATGTTGTAAAATGCATTAAATATGTCAACGTGTGTCAAGTTCTAATGTTTTCTTAATGCAGTTTTAATTTTACTACAACTTTTGACTGATAGTGTAGTATAAAGATTGGATTGCACAGACAGATTTTACAGGCCACATATATGCACAGACATGTGGTTAGTTTTTGTATACCACAGATGACTCTCTAATAAACTGTGTATTGTGACAGGTGTGCTATAATAAGTTGACACTTATGGCGTCTGTTTTGAGTTTAGGCATTTCACTGATAATTTTTTATTAGACTTGCACATTTGAATGTGTTGTATAATAACCAAACATCATTTGAAAAGTACATTGCTGCAGTGACACATACTTCACTGATTTTAAACGCCAGTATTACATTTTGTCTCAGCTTGCCTACAGTACAGATGTGATGTAACATTGCAGTGTTGAATTAGCGCTCTTTATCTTTTGCAGGTTCCATTATCTTTTAACAAAAGCCATAAAATTATAGAAACCTGTGTGTTATATCATCATATTTCATTTCATTTTTCAGGTCCTAGATCATATTTCTGATAATATGGAGTTTACCAGATATTGTTAATTTATTATTTAGGCTATTATTTATTTAACGAAAGTCTCTGTAATTGTCTTAAAAGCCTTTCCATTTTTCATTCAAGAAGCATGAACTGTAGTACTATAGCATCACTTTTTGGTAGAATGTTAAATACTTTTTAATGGTGAAATAAAAAATACAGAAGGTGTTAATGGTGTACATAGTGATCTAAAGCCCTTTGGATGTTGCACGACACCCCTATGAGCATCATCTGTTCTCCTGTGAATCAGAAACCTCAAGTCAATGTACTTATACACTTGCTTTCACAAAATGCTCATAACAGCAGGCACAGATTGAGCGTCAGGTATGACTGTCGCACCTTTATGGACCATCAGTCTGACGTCTTCACGTATGATTAGAGTCCTACACATGTATACATGCAGAAAAAGCTGCACACACACCTGTTCCTGTCAGCACGCCGTTGTGGTTGATAATGAAAACAAGATTATTCCCGTAGACAGAATAGCGCTGTACTGCTTATACACCTTAACAATTTGGCAAAGGTGATGGAAAACACTGAAGTTATGAAGATGCCTGTCGTTAGTCGTGGTCATTTACCATGAAGGTTAATCTCCAAACATGTGAAATGACTTTCGTATTGAGATAATGCTCTCCATATGGCTGCGTATGAAGCTCTTTGTTCAACTGGATTTGCCAAATGCTTGTAATTCTTCACAAATACAAAGTAAATGTGTTTGTGATCATTAGAGCCAATGCCAGACGTTCTACAAACGCTGCTGAAACGTTCCATGTCATTTAACCTGCAAAAAATCATGAGACATTTTTCATTACAACAGTCTGCGTTTGCTTTTACTAGGTTTCTTTTGTAGTTCAGTTTAAATTTAAGAACAGACTGATCAAAAAGTATTTTGTGTTTAAAATGTATTTGGAGGAAACAATTCTTAATCTGACAGGCTTTTTATTGAGCACAACTTTTCATGCACCTGTTTGTGAAAGGTTTCAAACACATCGTATATCTTAAATATCCTTCCTGTTGAGATCTGATGGAGTAATAGGAGTCCTTAAATGTATTGTTCACCCATAAATGAAAATTCTTTCATTAAAGACAGATGGAGAATTTGGTCAGATGTGATCATATTATATGCATGTTGTGCGTGCTGAGACTCGTGGAGTGTCTGATGTTTATGTGTGATGCAGTAGGAGAGCGCTGTGATCGCAGTGGGTTACTGCTGTTTGGAATGAGTTTAGCGCAAGCCTCAGAGAATGAAGTGATAGCAAGTTCAAGTTTGCTTATAAACTCCTGTGATCTGTTGCCATAGTTACCTAGATCATTCTCAAGCACCATAGATCCTGATGCTGACATCATAATGTTCCAGCGGAAGCAACATCCAATCAGAGCGCAGAGGATAATCCAGAAGAAAATGTTATTTCTCACAGATTGCCTTTAATAGCTCAGTGGATCTCACTGATGCATCATTTAAAGATAATTTTGGTCTCATTCGACTGATTTTGCTCTTTTAAAGATTTTTTGGAAGTAACAAAATAGAGAGGGATGAGATGATTGTTGTTGAGGAATGTCCATAGCTCAGATCATACAGATCAGATCAGGCTTGGATGAATTTGATTAATGTTGTTTGATTGCAAACTTTGGTATCTTGAGCACAGTTTAAGCCTTCTTTCGAGTAGACAAATGTGAGATTACTGGGGTCTTTTTTTCTAAGGTTTGTTCTCAATTAATTTTATTGCTGTCTAGGAGAAACAGCTGATCTCATTTGCATTTTCTTTACTGCTGGAGGAAAAAGAAGTGTTTCTCTCAAGGAGAATTAAATATGGACCTTTTCTGGACACACAAATATGATGAAGCAGAATCACAACTCCGATGCACGTCAGATGTGTTTCCTCAGATCCTAATGATGATTCGCACTATGATGTGTATGTGACACGTGTTCACAGTGTTCATCTTCTTTCGTTTCAGATGCCGTGAGGACCTTCATGCAGTTTTTCATCATAGCATCACCATCTTCCAGATGTGGGTTTGCGTCTGACCATGTCATCTGCTCCTTCACACATTATGAAAAAAACACACAACCAAGTTAGACTTTCCATAAACCATTTCCAAAAAACATTTCATCCTGTGTCTATCAAAAGAAGAAAAACGGATAGTAATTCAGAGTAATTCCAGATTATTTATCGGGTCGGGTTATGCCTCATTGATCATTTGATAATCGTAGGATCATTTGTTATTTTGATGTTAAACAACGTTATTCTTTTCAAGTCAGTTTCTCTTCATCTATGCGTAGTTAAAAACATCGCCTCTGAACAGAATTTATATATGTAATAGAAGATCATTTCAGTATTTCCATGGCAACACAACCCTCAGTTCAAAGGTAGCTGTGGGATAAAAGTGTTTTGGGTCTTTATAACACTGGATAAATACTCTGCTGTTACTGTACCCAGACTGAACAACAGGGACGTGCAAACTCATGACCGCTCATTAGAGAAAATCCATTTGAAATCAGTAAGTCTATCCGACCGTGCAAAAGATCCATTAACAACCACTGTACAAACCGTCTTTACGGTGAAGTTGTATTGGATAAAAGCATAAGACAAATGTCAAATGATCTGTCTTTCCGTTAGTTAAATAACTTTGTTTGATTTATTGAGAGTCCTGCACAGATCTGTGTCCTCAGATAATCACCTCCGTCTGTTCTCTGTCTGTCTGTTGTACACATGGTCACCGGACGCCTTGTAAACAAATGACAATATAAACGACTCATTATCGCAGTCACTGGCACATAACAGAGACCTGGAGAGATGCCACAACAAATCTGCACAGAGGGCAATACACATCTCCTCTCACCCGACTCCAGCTCATTTATACAGGCCAAATATAACCTGCCCAATTCCTGGTTTCCATCAGCCGGAGGTTCTGTCCTAATCCATCAGGTGTGCAGAGCTCTGGACCACAACACGCTGAATTTATATGTGTGGCTAAACAGGCATGTGAGATTTACTAAAGCAAACATTTCTTTACCAGTATAGCTCCTGGAGTTTTGGAGCTGATTTGGTTTGGAAAAAAGAATGGGTCTTTTAAATAGATTTAATAACCAGATTATCTTATCTGTTTTCTGGGGAAATGTATTAATGTTTTGGGTGGTTGCCAGAGTGTTGCTATGTGGTTGTTTGAGTGTAGTTAGGTTTTTTTACCCAGCCAAGTTTTAACTTTTTTGTAAAAGGTCCCACATACTTTTTATTAAGTAAAGTTGTTTTCTGCAAAATTGTTAACATTAAATGTAAATATGAAACATTGAAAATAGTTAATTTCTGTTAATTTGTTTGGATTTGTTTGCTCAGAAACCAAATGAAAATTCATACATAGAAATTCACTGCAATGACTTTTCTTATTATTTTATTATGACTTCCCAGGATCCCTAAAAGTTGATCCTTGGTCTGGTCTTGATGGTTTAGATTGTCTTTGAGCACTACTTTAACAGCTGGCTTAATATTTAAGGTTAGAGGTTTGTTTAAATTATATTTATTATATTTAGATTTATTAAGCAATGCATGCAAGACAACAAACAGACACTGATGAATGGCATGCTTGCTCTTTGCAGCTTGTTCCGGAATGATGGGAGAACTGTGATGTCACCTTAAGCCCGGTTTAATGGAGGTCACGGGGGCAACGGCACCAAATTGAGCTGTCACACTGTCACCGTCCTCAAAAGAACATAATGCAGAAGAGCCTCAGGTGAAACTCTCTCTCTCCGTCTCTCTCTCTCTCTCTCTCTCTCTCTCTCTCTCTCTCTCTCTCTCTCTCTCTCTCTCTCTCTCTCTCTCTCTCTCACTCTCTCTCTCTCTCTCTCTCTCTCTCTCTCTCTCTCTCTCTCTCTCTCTCTCTCTCTAATCTCTCTCTCTAATCTCTGAGATTGTCTCTTCTCACACCTGCAGGCTCTCTCTCTCTCTGGAATTTACACCACTTCTTTTCCTCTGACCCAAATCAGCTTTTTATGGGCAAAACTTGATTTCTTTTCACACAGGCGTTACACAATTTGCTATATCGTCATTCAAAATCATAAACAAAGATGGCCTGTAACACATTTGAGAATGAATAGATGAAGCTGGGAATCTCACGAAATGTATACTTATACATATGATAATGTTTCCATTTGCCTTTAGTTTATGCTGATTTAATATAAACATTGTATTTAATCTATGTGTTACGGTAATGAAAAGAAGCTTTGAGATAATAAAAAAATGTATAGACATTACGATCATAAGAATTTCAGAGAAACTACCATTTTGATTGTTGTGAAACACACAAGACTTCTTGTTTTTTGTTTATTCTTGTGAATTTGGATTGAAATATAACATGTAGATGTTTTTTTGCTAGACTCGCCCTAATAAGTCAACATTTCTTTCAATTTTACGGTGATGTGCAACACTGCTACAGAAGTTTTTACAGACTGCAATAACCTCATCCCCTGATCAGTGCAAATGTGTATCTTTAAATGACACGCATCCATCATAGTTCAATATCAGTAAAATGAGGTTCCCTCCGACCGGCGCAGCTTGAGGATTTTCCAATGCCAACCTAAATTACACAGTTTAATTTTACCGCCTTGCGTCTATGTAAAGATATGAAAGGCCCCCCCGGTGCAGTGTGAAGTTCAATTTTAGCTGCGCACGTAAGCAGAGTCGTACAAAGACGTTGGAGACAGACACCGTTTTCTGGAGTATATAGGTCATTTAGCATGGGAACTAATGTTCGTGGGAAACCTCCATCACTTCAAGGTGCTCTTAAACCTTTATCATCCTGAAGTTAATTAGACTGACCACGATTTGGATCGTAAGATTTGTTAAGATGTTTAGAGATGTGCAACTCATTGTGGTTTCCATGAATACAATCAATGGTCTGATATAAAATAAAACATCCTTATACAACTGATAAGCTCAATGTGGGGCATATGTTCACTTCTTGCCCTGTCTTTATGGCAGATGATGAGGTGGGACGGCAGTGAAGTCCCTCTGATGCAGTCTGGAGATCATCGGTGCGCAGGTTCCCCAGCGGTGCTGATAGCCTACTTTACAATACAGGTCAATGCGTGCAGTTCTCTCTGTGCTACAGCGATATGCCCTCGCGTTCAGGGTTTTATATCTCTCATATAATGCACATCAATTGTACTGGCTGTACATAGAATACTGATTATAGTGAATGCAAATAATTGATTAAAAACACATAAAATCACATTGACAATTTCATGCAAATGTCAAGCTTACCATTAAAAAAAAAATACAATTTCATCAAACTGATAGCCTAGATGTAAATTTTTGCTGGTTTAAATACCCGTGTGAGGTCTCTCTCAAAGATTTTTAATAATCAGGTAAATAACTATTTTATGTTCTTTGAAGAGTCATTTCTTCTTCATTTGTTGGGTATTATTGCTGTGTATTTTAATTCACAGAAATCCTACAAAGTATGTTGCCTTTCAAAAACTATTTTTTTGTCACATTTATAACTCATGTATATTTCTATTTTTAAAATAGATAACTCGTGTATAGACTGATATTTTTCATCTATCAACAGGGCTTTAGTAAAATATAAACAGATTATTTAATATATTTGTAATAAATACATTCTGTGAGAATTTACATTTCAAGTTTTGGAAATGTGATATTAAAGTAGTCCTACGGCTCAGTTTCCCCCCTAACATCTATTTCAGTTTGGTCCATAGTCACAGGCTTATTGTAAAAGTATAGTAAAAGTATATTGATTTTGTTAAAAAATGTTTTTTGTGAATATAATACTGTCAACCATTATCACTAACACTGTGGGACACAAATGTCATATCACCTGCCATGTGGGATGTTGTGTTTGGATTAAAAAACAACAAAATACTTACAGTAGCGCTTTGCAAATCAGTTTTGGTTAAATGGGATCACAGTAAGACCATCTACATTTATTCATTTTGTAGACGCTTTTATCCAAAGCGACTTACACAAAAGAGCTTTTTAAGTTGATGTTGTTTAATATAATCCTTCTTGTTTTTCAGGTTGATCTCTTTAGAAAAATTATCTCAAGTGTTTTAGTAAGAGTTTCCAAAGAGATCTCAAAGCCAAATGATCTGGTAAGCTTGATGTTTTAACTTTTTCACAACCATTGTGTCTTATAAAGAATTTAATCTCTCACAAAGATGATACTTAATTGAGAATGTCTTCTGAGATGTGAAAGAGAAACATCTGAACAATAACATTTGTTTTTATTTAAATGCAGTTTGGAGGTGACTCTTGACTTCAGATTACTCTTACATCAGATTCCACGCAGATTGTTGTAGGCATGTATGCTTTATTTTCTGCTCTTTGCATTTGACTCCTTTCAGTAAAAGCAAACATTCTTTATAATCTATCTGTAATATATTTTTTATGCATCCAGGTTTTATTAAGAAGCAAGAATCTCATCCCTCACTGTGGATGTGAGTGCCATTTATGAAAAAAGAACTGTTTTAGTACCATCAACCACCCACTTGCTCTGTTCAACTCCATTAGCCACATTCTCAATGTAACTATGTGAAAACTGAAGCTTCAGATACAGTAACATCCACACGACACATTCACAAAGAGAAGTTTATCCTAAATATGTATCTACACACCCTAAACCTGTATATGTTATTGTTTCAGTGTTACGGATTTGATATTTTTAGTCAAAACCAAACATTTTCAAACCAAGAATTAATCCAGAATGAATCGTGTTCACCTGTGTGATCTGCTCTTTCTTCAGCTTACCCAGAGTCACATCTCAGAAGTTTCCACGAAATGACAGTTTCTCAGAGGTTGTTGCTCACCGGCACGCTGTCAGGAAACCGTTAGCACGCAACACGTTTCTGAAAGTGCGACTTAAGAATACTTTCCATAACATAAATAGATTTCGCATCTAAATAAAGTCCTTACCACCTGTACAGACTCTCAGCAGACGTTTACAGAACTGGATTCACTGTGTCTCATTTACAATGCAACCCTCGAACGCTTCATCCTACACATGACTCTCGCTTTTGTTTCCTTTTTAATTGGTGCTAAGTGAAATCTCGACTGACACACACTGTGTTTGAACAATGAAGCTTTCTCTTCTCATTTGTGGAAAGACAGATTGGTCCGTGATGGAGACCCGAAGTGTTATGAAAGCTCTGATGGTACGGTACTGCTAAACAGATGGAGAATTTGGGAAAAAGTTAGAATGAGGGTTTAATGTTTGATTTATCATTCTAATAAAATTACTTCATCATGTTTACATTTTCTGGAAAAATATGTGCATTTCTAATTCATTTGTAAGAACTAGAAATAAAGATTTTATTTTATATAAATAATAAATAAATTGTGCAACTTGTAGGATGTTATCCAGCTCAATGCGGCGGTTATTAAAGCGATTGTCCTTCTGTCCAAACTCTCCAGCAGAGCCATCGGGCATCTGGCCTCTCGTCCCCGTGTCCTCACAAATACCCTCCTTCAACACCAGATGTTTCCACACACGCCATCGTCCAATCAGACGGCAAGATTTTCCCTCCCTTGCTCGAGTCAAGCAGGTGGCATTGGCAGATATTTAAATGCATTACGTAAGTCTTCTCATTTCCTCAAACAGGTTTTAAAAACAAGTAAATTACTATTGATGCTTTAAATAACAGAACTTATCTCTTGACGTGCTTGCGGGTACTCGAGTGTTTTTTCATGACAAATAAAGCGATTTTTAATGAAATGTATTTTTCTCCATATCTCCTGCATAGCAAGTACAGTGCGGTGGGCAGAAATACAGAAAGATGGATATATATATATACTGCCACCCACACATGCACGTATGACCCTGTAGATCTCACAGCAGCGAGTCGGCCCCCACATCCACACGCTCACACACCGATGAGTTTAACATCCACGGGTCAGAGTCGCTCCCAAAAACACTGAAGGTGCCGAGGATCACATGGACGAAGGGCCCGTCCAGAATCGCAGAGATCAGAGTAAAAACCAGAAAAACGCTTGTACCGTATGTAGGTTGAGAAAGAAATAAAGACGTGTTGTTCTGTATTTAGCACACTGCTGCTCTTAAGTGTCAGTGTTTAGAGAACGCTTCTGCGTGCCTCTTTCTGGGATTATAACAAATCTGTCATGAATTTTAGATGATGCTAAACGCGGGGATTCGTCGGCCCACGAGACGCCACTTGGCTGTGAATTGTCATTAGCGACTCCCTCCGCGATTGTGAGTGGTGAAGTGGTACTGGCGTTGTGTGTTCTCTGGTGTGAAAGTTTTTTTCTCTGCTGATCCAGGTCCATATGGATAGTCAGAGTCTCGGTTATCATCAGTTAAGCTGTTGTGAGATCAGTTACGGTTTGTCCGAGCGTTCCCTGATGAAAGTGACTGTAGATCAGCATTTATTGGACTCTGAGGTCAGAAAGAATAAAATCTCGATGGAGGACTGATTGTAAGAAAACAGAACTGACTCCAGGTCAGCTCTCAGTGGATTTAGAGGTCTGATACAAGAAAAACACAAAGTTACTAAAGAATACATAACTGATGTTTACATTTTCTCAAAAATATACGAGTGCTGTGATTCGAAGTGATGTGGGTGGTTGTCAGAGCTTTGCCTTATGGTTGCTAAGGTGCTCTGACTGGTTGATGGAGCGTTGTTTTGTGGTTGCTAGGGTTTTCTGGATAGTTTGTAGGTGGTTGTATATCTCCGGTCAATCATCAGTCTCTAAGATACTCTGCTTAACATCATACAGTATGTGATGTAGGTGTACTTTTTTGCTGTGTTTTGTCATCTGATTATTTAGAAATGAGTTACACTTTACAATCAGGATGTATTTGTTAACATCAGTTTATGCATTGGCTATCACGAACTAACATTGAACAATACTTCTACATCATTTATTAAGTTCATGTTCATTTCAGCGTTTACTAATGCATTTATAAAATAAAAAGTTATATCTGAAATTGGTTAATGCACAATGAACTAAAATGAACAAAGATTAATAAATGCTGAAAACTATATTGTTCATTGTTGTTCATGGCTAGTGCTTTTATTAGTGTTAACAACCTTAGTGTAAAGTGTTAACTAGAAAACTAATAACAGTCTCAACAGCTTCATTCACTAGATCTGATTTGGCATATGGATTGACATGGTTACATGTGACTTCTTAGTCTGATTTCGAACAGATAATTAGGTTCCATATAAACACAGATTACAGATATTTCTAAATGTTAAACTGTGAAAAAGTATTTTAGTATTTAATAAATTATTCTTTAACATGTACAAATCACCTTTGAGCATGAACAATACTTGGCTTAGTAGCACTAGTAAACAGCAGAAAGCTTTCTTGTAAAGTAATTCAGTGAATTATGTGTTAGCAGATGCTCTAATGTCCTCATTAACAGACAACAGGCCTGTTAGCTTTCCTGCACTTCTGCTCAATTTCTTTTAATTCGTTTTTTTACCATTTCTGTTTTTTCTCCACAGAGGGTCTTAGAAAAGCCAAGAATAAAGGGCTTCTTCATGTAAACATAGAAATACAGATATATTTATTGATCTCCCAGGGGAAACACAGTCATTATCTGTGGATTAACTGCGTTTCTGAAAATTTTAACTCTTGTTCAGATGTGTCTCTAAAACCCTGTGGTTGTTCAGTTAGTCCTTATGCTTCATCAAAAGACAAAACAACTTTTAAGCAAATCTTTGATCAATATCTCATTAAGCCGGGCCACTTTATTACAACGGTTATTATTTTAACAAAACGGCAGAAAGACGCGGTTGGTATTGATAAAAGATTTGTGTGTGAAAGTGTGCGTTCAAATTGATTCTGCTGTCATTTGTCTCATTAACCATGAGCCATTTCAATAGTGCTGCTTACAATTATTACAATCATATTGTAATCTTGTCCATTTATTAAGCTTTCCTGTTAAAAACCACAAATTCTATGTCTCAGTTTTTAAAAGCTGTCAGCTGATATTCACTGCAGGAGATATTTCTCTCTCACTTTACCCTCCAGAAATGCTCATGATCACCAGATCTCATGATTATTTCGAGGTGTTTGTAGTAAAATCTGATTTTAGCACGCATGCGTTTCGTTTGGATGCACATAAATATGACATCTGCATTCTGACATCTAAAGTGTCAACCACACTTTCACATATATAGATGTGCAAATCCAGCATTATGGATGTGACATTTTTAATCAGAACTTAAAAATGTAAACTCTCACAGAATCTATTTATTATCAATACATTGAGTCATCTGTTTATATTTTACTAAAGCCCTGTTGATCCAGACATCAGAGTTATCTATTTTATATGATTCATTTAATGAAATTCATACATTGATTTGATTGTATATATAACAAATGAGACTAATTAAATATGTTTCTGCTTTCATTTTTAAAACTTTAATATCTGTTCTTTGTGATTTCTAAAGACCAGTTTTATTAATCTTTGAACACACACACACAAACAGACACACACACACACGCATTGTTTTAACATAGTCTGTGTGTTTCATTTATATTTGAAACTTCAATGATAATTAAATTCTGCTTGTGATAATTACATTCAGAGTGAAAATTAGTTTTATTATGCGCAAGGTAAGAAGTAAATTTGCCATTAAACTTCTTACTAATGTAGAAAGACAGACAGATTCATGAAAACAGATACATCTGTGTAGTTGTGTGTTATGTGAAAGTGTTTGTTTTAGGATTTCCAGGTATGCTGGTTTTTCAAACAAACACAGACTGAAGCATTAAGAGATTTTATAGAGTTTCCTGTGATCTCTTCTCTTTGGGTTTGTTTGGAGTGTTGAGAGTAACCCCACAGTGTCCCATCTGACTAACTGCAGTCCTGATCTGTGTGCCAGACTCCAGCCAGGCAACCTGTCTCCCCAGATGAGACCCTGACCGCAGTTCCTGCTGACGCTAAAACTGTCCCGACCTTCTGCCTTTGGACTGCAAGGTAAAACATATGACATCCGCTACATCTACATTTACTACCCTTACTGTGTATTAACATTTTCAAAGAAACATCTGAGAGTAGATACTTAAATGAAATAAAACTGAGTGATATTTAGCATCTTGAGCTTTGAAAGTAAATCAGTCCATACAGTATAAGAACATTAAAACCGTGAGGCCAGAAGAGCTCTTAGATGTCCGATTTCCACAATTATAATGCAAATGTGACATATGTTTCAAATGTATTTCCTAAATTATAAATAATTCAAAATATCTAAAATGCAATTAAACCATAAAGTTTAAATAAACAACTAAACAGAGATGCCTAAAGAGTAAAACCCTACAATGCTGGACTGATTTACAAGCAACTGTGCCTGTTTTTTTGGCCTTCTGTTATTCGTATCTCCTTCCAAAATATGCACAAAAAATAGTGACGGATGGTTAAATCGACATGAGTGACTCACAGCACATGGACGTCAAACTGATAACTGGGTTATTTTAAGAAGACATGATGTTGTTTGTGCTTTAACCTTGTTGTGTGAGGCAGAATAATTAGATAACAAATAATAATGATCATTCAACAATTAATAATAGAATCCTAATAATAGGAACCAGTTTGATATTTGACCCTCTGCAGATAAAATAGCACTTTAATAAGAGACTGAATGCTGAAGAACAGATTTAAACCTTTAATGACACGCTGTGGGGAGATTAATTGCCATTGATTCGTATTATGTCAAGAATCGCTCGGTTTCCTCTGCGCCCGGACACAAATGAGACTCACAAAAGCTTTTCTTATTCACCTTGACATATTAAATGACCGCGTGTTGAAAAGGACTCAATCACACATGTCCTGCGGGTAAAAGAGTGGAATGTATTCTGAGGTCTAACGTATTGTTTTACAGACCTGCTGAATGACAGAAAAATGACTGAAGTATTAAAATAACAACGATTTTTTTACTAGGTATGTTTTTCTGTTTGGCTGCAATACACATTCCCCCACAATGATATGGTGCTTTTGTTGGTCGAATAAAAAGCATTCCCAAAGCAACACCCTGGCAACCAAAAAATATAAATATAAATATTTTTATAAATATAAAAATATAAATATAAAAGCATGTTTTGAGTGGATTTGTTGTGGTTCTTTGTGGTTGCTAGGGTGTTGAGAGTGGTTGCTAGGTGAGTGTTTAATGGTCCAAGTCAAATATGTGATCAGTAAAAAGGTAAAAGTAGAATATAATTTCATGCATTATATAATACAATATTTCAAAATAATAACAATAAACTTAACAATAAATAAAAGAATAAAAATAGATCTTGATGAAATTTTTTTGTTTTCTTTGATTTATGTGAAGTCGGTAAGATGTCAGTATTAACATAGTGGTTCTGGATAGCAGACGTTCAGGCCCATATGTGGTTTTAATGCAGATTTATAAATAGCATCTTTTTTCATTAGGCTTCATGTAAATCTGTCCCACTTGAAGAGCATTCAAACCCTGGAGACCCAGGGAAACTGGATACCGGAGCTGATCCTGTTCTCTTTAATGCTGCTTTTGCTGTGGTAAGATGTGTTTTACTGTCAAGCATGTGGACTAAAGATTAGATTGACAGATTGCTATTGTCTTCTTATGGCTTAAGAAAATCTTAATGGCTCTAAAAATAGGCTTTAGAAATGTGTGGAATGAAAATGATAATTTCTATATAATATAATTTTATATATTGTACATCATATACATCATATATAAACTTAGCCTTATACGTCTAATAGTTCATTTTAATGATGAGATGCAATATTTATATTTTAAAAATATTATTATATATAATATAATGTAAATTTGGAAAGCACTTCTTAGTACTATTGTTGCCTTCTTTTGAAGTGTCGCTTCATTGTCTCCTAATGTTTGTCGCTTTGAAGTCGCTTTGGAGAAAAGCATCAGCTAAATGCCTAAATGTAAATGTAAATATAACAATATAGTTTTTATGTTGTAGGTGGGCAAATTGATTGAAATTTAGCTGCAAAACATGCATCATACGGCCATTAACCATTTCTGAAACAACACATTTACCCAACAGAGAATCTGTTTGTAAACCTGCAAGCCAATTATAACTGTTTAAATATACACATGTGTCGTACAAAGGGTCAGAGAAAGGGTGAAAATAAATGCAAAACTAAATCGTCTGTTTTGGTGCATGAAACCTTGACTAACACTGTAACTGGACTGGATAAATGAACCCTGTTAACTCCAGATACCCAAAGCTTTTATGTTAATAATTCTTTATTTCCTTCCTAAAGGTGTTTTAGGAGGCCACTGATTTAAACCATCAGGATGTTGATGCATATTTTGTTTGGAAATGAAGTGGACAAAATGGGTTTTCAAGGTAACAAAATCAAATTCAAATGCTTTTACTTTTAGATGTTTCTCCAGCAGGATATGAGACGATGTTATTTGGTGATGCTGATTTCAGAACAGCCCAATGAGTCCTGCATTTTCCATCAGAAAAAGAGCCTTTTCGCTGATCCGGTATAAAAAATTTGTAATAAAAAATAATAATAATAATTACCTCGGCTCATATTCTGAAGGGACGGAGCCCTGCAGCAGTGGTTTTATACCTTTTAAATTAAAAATATACTATGTTCTTATCAAGTTTCATTATTGTTTCATTCTCATTCACAGTCAATGTGTTTAATATAAAATCTAACAAAATGTATTTATTACCAATATATTGAACCATGTATTTATATTTATATCAGTATTTATATATTTATATCAGTATATACACAAATTACCCATTTTAAATGGGTAATACCCATTAAAAATGTAAATATACTTGTGTTATGAATGTGACGATAAACACACGACTATGAAAAATCATGATTTATACATTAACTATGACATAGACATCACATTAGTATTAAAACTTTCAAATATTGACATCTGAGCTATCAGTGTGATGAAAACTTTAGATAAAAACTTTTGATTTTTTCTTAGTAAGCTTAACATTTGCATGAAATGTCTCAGATGATACACTCATGTCAGTTCTTGTAAAGCTGCTAATTGAGATCAGGTGTTTGATTAGTGAGATATACAGAGTGTACACTGTTAAGGGTCCTTCAGGACCACGAGTGTGAAAACAGAGATGTTGTGTACTGTTTCTTTAAACACAATTAAACACACACACCTGGTGTCTAAAGTAAGTGTTTACCTCATTTGACCCTTTATCATATCGTTCATCTTTTTATTGTTTCCCCTCTTGCCTGTTTGCCTGTTTAACTCCTAAAAACACAGACTGCGCTGAAGACGCCTCTGGGACTGAAAGGGGGCGTGTCACCCTATATAACACACCTTAAGGTGTCCTTATGCCCCACACTGACGGTTGTACAGACAGCCGGCGAGAGAGTGAGACGGACGGACAGAGAGACCGACAGATTTATGTTGACTAATCTGAGATGACATCATCATATCACGTGTTCCTGTATCTGTGTGTTAGTAGTGCAAAGGTCATGGGTTCGATCCCATGAAACACACATGATAAATTGTATAGTATGAATGCACTGTAAGTCACTTTGGATAAAAGCGTCTGTCAAATGCATAAATGTTCATCATGTTTAGCAGAACAAACACAAACCCAGCAGAGATTTTGGTGCAGACGTGTTTGGGTTAAGCGTATCAGATAATAATGAGTGTAGTTTGTACAGACTCCAGCATGATTTCAGTGAATTGTTGGAAAACAATACGGCATAATTTGTCTATTATATTATAATGTATTTCTCATTTTTGCTTTTATCTACAGAAGTTGCGGTTGGGAGACTGACAGTCCTTGTGTGTGTTGCAATCCATCTGTAGATGATAAGTACTGTTCTCTTTGATTCAGGTTTTGGTAAACAAACAAACAGTAAAGTATTAAAGAGATATGGTTACCCTAGTTGTCATCTATTCACCCTAAACCTGTATGTGATTCTTTCTTTAGTGTAACACAAAAAATAATATTCTGAGAAATGTTTATATAATGGAAGACAATGCGGGTCAACGTTGTTTGATTATCAACATTCTTCAAAATATCTTCTTTTTTGTTCTGCAGAAGAAAGACGCGCTTGCCGTTTATTAACACCATAAGCAAAATATATTTTTTGTTATTTCCTACATTTTGTACTTGGATGTAAACCTGATGACACTTTAAGATGAGATTGTATGTATCGTCTCCTGCTCTGAAAGGCTCTAAAGACTCTCTGCTTGAGCTCCTAATGTTTTTCTTTGCTTTTTCACTGTAATTATCAAATAAAAGTTGTTCCTGTACTTTCGATGAGTTTCCAAGCAACAGTAAAACACATTTACGTCTCCAGCTTTAGGGGGGCAGCAGCGAGGGGAATAACATGGCTAAATGTGTTTTAGACTTATTGTTTTCTGTTTCATGAATGTTTATGAAGTGAAATCAATATGAAGTGACTTCAGCGATTATTGAGGGTAAACATCTTTCTTTTGGCACACGTCAAACCCTCTTCAGGCTCCATTAGAAGAATGTGTTTCCGAGCCATTATCGGAGCGAGAGCGCGTCTGTTTTGGCAGGTTGTTTTTGCATGACTGTCCCCAATCTTACTCAATTTTCTTTTAATTTGGGAACTAACGGAAAACAAACAGCTCTTTCTCACGGTGTATGTTTTTATTGCCGTGTTTGCCCGGCGGGGACGACATAAAACGAGTGAGCGTTTCAAAAAGGCCACGTTCATTGAAATCTTGTCCAGCAATGCATCTCTGCTGCTCGTTTGAGCGGTTTGATTTGGGAGGTGTTATGTGAACACATACTGGATGTTCTTACAGATAGAGCTGGGAATTCAGGTCGTCTGAAGCTTGTGTGTATCTTGTGTAAGTGTACAGTCAGCTGGTATTATCACAGAATAAACATGATAGATAGCTGGACTGAACGGTATTCAACTTGCATGTCTTGCTAGCTAATAAATAAATCAATGAGCATAAATTATTGATTTGTGTTGAGACATTAAACCGGCACTGCTTGGAAATTGTTGCATGAGACACTAGATAGTAAGTTTAATGGTCATCTGTTGATTTACTTTGACTGGCGAATCAGAATCAAGTATTCCACAATGCTGAGAAATAATGTTTAGCGCTAAGAGGAGTTTGGTGTTTTTGAAAAATTACAACCTTAATAGATTACAACATGCATTTTTAAAAATAAATGTGCTTTTTAATGCCTTAGTAGAATGATTTTTGGATGTAACGTTCCATAAAGAACCTTAAACATCCACAGAAGGTTCTTTAGTAGTGAATAAATGTTCTTTAGACTACAAAGAAAAGTAAAGAAATGGTTTTTGACAGCTTTTGAGTGAATGGTTCTCTGGGGAACCAAAATGGTTCTTTTATGGCATCACTGTAAAGAACCTTTATTGGGTTATTAGATTATAGTACTGAAAAGGTTCCTATGAGCAATGCCATACAACATTTATATTTTTAGCCATTTAGCCAAAGCGCCATAGAAGAAACATAATTCTATACTAAACACTATCCATTTATGAGGATCTGTTTTGCCACTTGAAATGTCTCTTGTTGAAAATCTTTATTGTCTAGACTCTAGAGGTTTCATCATAACACAGGAGACATGTGAAGTTCTCAGTTATGGCTCCTTTAAGCATTAACCAAAATCCTACAGAGAAATCATAGAAGAGAAATGAGACAATTGTTGATATACAGTAAGATATACAGTAAGCACAAAGATATAAATTAATGTAAAGCTGTTGTTAATGTAAAATTAATGTCAGCACAGCGCTGCTAATTTGGTCTCAAAGGGACTTAAGATAAATGTGAGTTCATACTGAAATCTGACTTTTCATGGCAGACTTCAGAACAAAGCACATTTAGTTTAGATGTTTTGTGCAACTCTGAATAAGACAATTGTGTGTTATTTTCTTGGGAGACACATTTAAGAAGCATGACTCGGTCATTAGACAGTTTAATTCTACAGATTTATACAGACTTTAATCACAAATCTAATCATTTAATCTCATTCCATCCACTGAGAAACTTTTGAGATGTTAAAGAGATTTAAGTGTCTGTTTGTGTGTGTATGGTCTTTTGAAATGTGAGCATCTGGTAGGAAACGTGTCCATCCGTGAGTCCATCTCCGGAGATCTCGCTGGGAGAGATGAAGAGTATTTCTGGAGTTCCTATTTATACTGCAGGATCCTGAATGATTCGAGTGTCCCGGACAGAGATGAGGATGGGTGTATAGTTTGTGTCTGTATACATACAGTACCAGTCAAAAGTTTGGAAACACTTACTCACTGTTGTTTAGTTTTTATTCCAGATTGTAGAATAGTATGAAGTCATGAAAACCATAAAATAACACAGTTGTAACTGAGAATTATGTTGTGAGTGAAAGCATTCAAAATAAATGAACACTATGTTATATTTGATCATCTTTAAAAGTCGTCACCTTTTGTCTAGAATTTGTAAAATCACACTGTTGGCATTTTATAATCCAACTTCTTGAGGCTTCTATCTATGCTGGACACACTTATATTTTTGTCAACAGAAGTAATTTTGCAGATTAAAATATTTTTTAAGGTCATAAAAACCATTTTTGTCAATTGGGTCCATACTTATGACTGTTACTGTATATTCAAGTATATTTTGTTTGTAGTGTTCTAGTTAAAACAGGGTTTTTTAAAGGCACTGCAGACTCATTTTAAAGGCTTCTGTGAGAATGTGTTCTGCTTCAGTCGCCTGCGGGTGAATTTCTTAATCGTTTGCTATTTGTAATGAGAGATTTGGTCGGTGGACTGCACAGAGCCCTGAAAGAACATTTATTTCTTCCACAGAAACTACAGCCATTCTCCTCCGTCTCTGATGTTCAGGTTGATCTGAGGTGTGGGGACACGGACACCTGACACACACACAACTGACAACAACTTACAGCATGTGACCTTCTCTGTGTCACAGTATTTTTTTTGCCATATGGCACTTTCTAAATAGAATATATAAATTTGTTTTGTATAATGCATATCTTCTGTCTTTATTCACCGCCGACCCCAAATTCAACTATTTAGTTTTATCTGCTGTAAATGCAGTTTTAAAAATGCACTTTTTATTATTAATCTGAAATGGCTCTCTCTCTCTCTCTCTCTCTCTCTCTCTCTCTCTCTCTCTCTCTCTCTCTCTCTCCTCTCTCTCTCTCTCTCATGCAAAAATCCTGATGTCTTGTTTCCATAGGGACACTGATAAATGAGTGTTGATTTTCGGCCTGCCTGATAATGTAGTTTCCAACACATTTCCTATTTTCATTTTTCCTTTTCCCAAGTGAGACTAAAGCATCTTTTTAGCAACAAAGAACGGAGCAGCGTTGCCCTTTCTCATACATCATGTGTGTCAACATTCAAATCGACTGCATAGAAAATTACCCCACAAATCAGCAAGCAATAAAGGAAACAGAGCGGTAAAAAACACAATTTACAATTATGTGCCACTGTCTGTGGATCTGCATATACGACACAATACAGACTGGCTTTGAAATGTTCACAAGAGTCAAATCAGTGCATGTCCGTGAATTAGTCCTGTTGCGTTATTGGTTTTAATATCAATAACCAGTTTTCTTTCTAGGTTTCTCATGGAGTTTCAGTCATTGGGTAATCGGTCACATGACACTTACAGCTCCAGTGATTGGACGGCTCCAGTGTCCCAGGTCTGCCGGAACAGCAGTTCACTTGAGATGAAAACAAATAAATGGATGACTTTCTTTAAACTCTATTTACACAAAACTCCAGCCATAGTAACTGTGTTATCAATTAACCAGATCTTTCATTTTGAAATACAGAAGAGTAGATCACTGTTTAATTAGCATTAATATGGCTAAGATACACAACTCCTCCTTGCTGTACATCTGATTTCTGATTGCATCCATTTGCTTTGTATCGTTATCATCAATTCAATCATCTTTCCATTTGGAAATACAGAGAGAGTACATTATGTTTACAGTTAATATGGCTAAGATACACACAATCCTCCTAAGCTTTCATCTGAATATTATTCTCTCACTTGCTTTGTATCGTTCAGTCTGGCACCAGAGACAGTTGAGCGTGACGTTTCTGTCAGCTCATAACACAAATCACAGATTCTTTTTGCTGTTTCTTTCTGAGCATCATAGTCTTGTTGAGGTTCTTCATGTAACAGGGAAAACTAAGTTGGATCTTTACATAAGGAGATGTTTCTATGGTTTTGGTAGCAGGTTTACTGGGAGTTTACTGGGCGTTAACAGTCTCTCCGCCCCGGGGTCAAAGTTAGACAGAGAGCCGCTGAGAGACGAGATGTCTGGGTGGTAGAGTAACACCGGACTGAATGTTGTTGGATGAAAGTGAAAGATATATACAGTTGTGTACAGTAGAGGGTTTCTTTCTCTTATTGTTTCTTTCTCTCATCATCTCCCTCAGCTTTCTCCCCCGATGCCTAAATGTTTCAGCAGAAGACAGCAAGAAACAGTTTCCTATTGATCTAAAGCTTATTAAGTTAAATTCTCATGTTTGACAGTATATCTTCATCACCAGCGTTTAACAGCCCTGGTGGGATGTACAGGTACCCGCCGGGCTCATTTCTGACTCTATCCTGAGGATGCTTGATCACAAATAATTAGTTTAAAATGACGAAGGAAACATCATAGCTCTCCATCGCATCTTCTTTGACTTGTTGTTTGACACACTCTTCTGGTTTTTTTATTGAAACCGGATTAAATATTTAGTCATGCCTGCTTCACAGATCTGTTGTACATCACACCGTAATCTCTGCATGTTCCTGCAAAACTACGGCTTGATTTTTGAGCAGCTTGCTTAAATGAGGTGACATATTTATATCTGTTGATAACAAACGCACTCTTTTCCTTATGCGTTTATGAACAGACTCGAGACCCCTGATGGGTTTCATCACTGTAATCGAGGCTGTAGAGATGCTTTTACAACAGAGTTCACAATCTCAGATGTGTTGAAAGTGCTGTGAACACACACTGTACCGTCTCGTGTGAAATTCTGTATGGCAGTCTTAGTCGTGACAGTTTCAGAATAATGTAAACTTTTGGACTATATAGCTATATTTTGGATAATTATATAATCCAAAAATCATTATCAATAAAATATTAAAAATCATTAGATCTGCCAGAGTTGAGGCGTTGTTTTATTATGTTTCATTAAATAAAAAATGGGTCCTATAAAAACCAGAATACAACAGAGATCAGGTGATAAACTCTTTTCACCCCAGTAAATTAATTTTGTGTCAATATATTTATTTTTAAATTTCTGGATCTGATCTCATTCAAAGCTAATAATATCTAACACATGCTGCAGTAGGTCGTCATTCTTAATTTTCCCATGTGTGACCATATTTTCTCTTCCTTTTTTAGAAATGCAAGATAAAAAAATAATTTTCCACTCCTCCGTCTCCATGGAAAAATGATCGCAGTCGGCTCCTGCATCACTTCCTCAGTCATCGCCGTGGCGACACCACCCCCCATCAGCAGGAGCAGATGTAACCCAGCACTTTTCTGGGGCTTTTGCTGAGCTGAGAAAACGGAGCAGAACCCGTTTTGAATGAAACGACACCACGCATCAGGATAACCCTGAACAAATGAACACCACAGAAACAGAAAGACAAAACGGTGAGCTTAGGTACAGGCCACAGATGCCGTTCTGACATTTGATTTGGATCATTTTGATCCAAAATGAGATTTATGTTTCAGTTTGTATTTCAGCATATTGTCCTGCTGATTTTGGTTTGCCTGAAGCCGGATAACAGATTGTTAATGCAGTATGTCCACAATCTCACCTTTGAAGAAGCAATCTCAAACTGTAGAGACATGCATAATAAATCAGTGGGTTTGTTTCAGAAGAAACACAACACTAAAGTTGTTTGTCATAGACGTTAAGCCTTTATCAAACAGAACTATAGTATTAAATATTAAAAAGTAAACGTCTTATCAAAATGATCAAAACACAAACCACTGCTTACAACTAAAAATTGTCAGTTTGATAAGTGTCTCTCATATTATTTCAGTTGTTTAACAACACATTGCGGTCAGATCAGTCTGGTTTTAGATAAACTGAAGGTGAACGTGTATTTAATGTTGATTTGGTCTTTTTATCTTTCGGTTTTATTTGAGGTTGAGTTCGTGTCACACACCCTGTTCATGTTGGCATATGACACATTTGGCTGCTTCTACAAGCGACAGATGAATCTGGACCGAAATACTGATTTGTTTGGATACACGGTTATTGACGTCAGCAAAAAACATATGGGAAGTGTTTTATCCTTGGCAAGAGTTTTATTATGTTGTCCTATATGCATCATTGTAGTTTTGTCATTTTTGTACTTCTCGTACAAAGATAAACTATATATTTATTATTATCATAATGATGTTTTGAAGAGTGTTTTTGTCTGAATCATTACCACATGTATAACCAAAGTTTTACTACAAATATATAATAGGTTAAACTGTGATTACTGTCACAAAGCTGTGGTTAATTTGTAGTTACAGTAACTGTGGTTTTTTGGCTTTATTTTAATTAAAACCACAATTGCATTTGACAGTTTGTTGAAACAGCAGTTAAACACCTGCAATAAAATCACTTTTTTTTCATAGTAACATGTTTACAATGTTGCATTAATAAGTATAAAATGTGTTTAATTTGTTACGGTGTTGTTTTTTTAAAGGTAGCTGTAGGATGTAACACAAGAAGAAATAATAATCACAATTGCCCACAACACAGGTTGAACCAAACTGTTTTTTTTTGTCAGTATCTGTCAGCAGTCAGACATGTGAACTGGAGCTGGACAAACAGATAACATGATGACTGAATGCAGAGCGTGATCAGACGAGAGGAAAACAGTGTGTGATGGGATATCTGAAACACAAGCAGGACAACTGTGAAGCTCTAAAACGCTGAAGCGTGGCCGTGCAAGATTGTGAGTAGTGTGGGAGAGATTGTGGGCAGAGGATGGGTTTCACAACATTCACACAGCAATAATACAGGGATTTGTCAGGGCCAATGGTGATCACACGTAACACACAACATGTTCTCACTCTGTGTGTGTGTGTTTGCTCATGTCAAGTGCTTTTCTGTGGATAGGATTTGATTACCAGACAGTTTGAATCACAGTTCTGAGTCATTAGCTTCATTTGCCAGTTCTTCCATAAGAGCTTAGAGCTCACTCTCTCTCTCTCTCTCTCTCTCTCTCTCTCTCTCGCTCTCTCTCTCTCTCGCTCTCTTGCTCTCTCGCTCTGTAAATGTTCCCCTCTTGTTCCTGAGTGTTCACCTGTGAAAATAAACACAAATCATATTACTCAAAACAGGACACAATGCCAACTTCTGCATTTTACTTTATTTGTTTAAGTACTATGAAACACTTTTATGTTACAGTATATGGCCAAATGTTTTACTTATAAAAGCAACTGTGTCCATCAAGCGTTTTTATTTTTTAGAATAAGTAAAGTGGGTACATTTTTATATTGATTCAGTGTCTGCCAGTTGGCGGAAACTCTTTCTATTTGATTTCTCAGACTCTCTTCGCTCCGTGCTGAAGAGACGAGGTTGTGCTGTCTATTTTAGATCAGAATTAGGACAAGCCTCCCAAGCCTCATTCCTTTCACATCATAATCACCATGGACAAAATTTATGGCAGAACATGAAACCAGTAAATGCACTTTATTATGATGATGCTTTGCAAAATTCTCATTGAAATGCTCAAACGCACCTACACGTATGTTCGAATTCATCTACATGATCTCATCTCATCAGTTTTGATTCTTGATTCAAAAGTTGTGTTTTATGCATGATAAATCACAGTTATGAGCGCTTCACCCAAGGATTCTGTGTATCACATCACCCTTAACAACATAAACATATATCACAGTCACTCAGAGACTGTTTTATCCAGCGGAAAAGATTTTACTTCATGAAAGTTGCATTGATCATATTTTTAGACTTCAATATTGTGTGGAGCAATTAGGTTCACATCGTGTCTAACAACACCCTTCAGCCGTGACTTATTCACCTTAAAGCACTAGTTGAGTACCTCATTCTTTACATGTATTAAGCTTTTCTAATCAGACATGCACTGCCTATGAAAACCATGCCGCTAACATTTTTAAGAACCTTTCCTTTCAGTTCCTTTAGCTACCTGATGTGTTTTACTAATCAAAACAGAAACGCTGATCTTGCATCAGTTTTTGTCTGGAAGCACAAGCAGCAGAAGAGCTGAAAGTGAATCTTTTTATGGCTGCTGATGTTACTGTTATTGTGTATGTGCTGTGTGTTTGACTGATATGGATCAGTAGATTTGACTGCTATCAAAGACAATCGGGCAAGTGTTAATTAGCTTTCCATCTCACGGTTACCATCGAATGTGGGACTCCAGAGAGTTTATGCAGAACCAGCCCGAGATATCAAACATACGGGCGGGGCGGCGGTTCATACCTGCAGGCGCACACATGCTACACTGAAAACTTGCTTCTGTCCCATGTGTACAGGAATCTGAGCTGTGTGTGGCTTGTCCTACTTCCTGTACAGTGTGACTGTACCTCTAAATGTGTTGCGACAAACACTGACCCATTTTAAATGCGCTGTATTAGTTTGAAAAAGTAGATTTTGAGGATTTTATCAGTGAATGGCATAAGCTTGAAAGCAGGTCGGTTGATTTAATGCAAATGTTGTATATGCTTTAGCTGATTAAATGATACAGTTTCAAATCAATCAAAACACTGTTTGTTTAAATCCTTTAGGAAAATTAACTATGTTTTTATTATAGTAAAAGTGAAGTAACCATGTTTTGTTAACAACTGTAGTTTAACAATAAATGTCATTGATAAACTGGTTACTGTGGTAAGACGATGGTAAAATTCTGGTTATTATGGTTTCACAAGAAATAAAAGCAAAAAACAGTGATTACTATAGTTAAACCATGGTTAATGTTTATAAGGGATGCCACAACTATGTTTATCAGTATTTCAATATTTGACTTCATAATACAGTGTGTGTTCTGACCTGCATGTTCTGTTATTTCCATTAGGACGTGGCTATCTGTGATTGTAATGACTGTGATGGTGACCAGTGTCAAGTGGAGGTAATATGTTAGAAATCAATTCTTTTGCAACTGGAATTATACGAAGTATCACTCTTACAAATAAAGGTGCTCAAAAAGTTTCTTTGCAGTGATGCCATTTTTCAGTCATCAGTCAAATAGTTCTAAAATGTCTATTTCTTTATTGTGCTTTTGTAGTTTTCAACACTTGCTCCATTACAAAATGGTTTTGTGGATGTTTAAGTTTCCTCTTGAAATAATACAAATAACTTTTATTTTTCAGAGTGTACCTTAATTATGGGGATGAAAAGTTATAATCAGTTTTAAAGCTCAGATAAGTCATTAGTTTCTTCTCATTAAGTTTGTTCTCATCAGCATGTCTGCGCTAATGATGAGCTGTTAATGCAGTAATACGAACGGGATTCATTATATTCCAGGAAACCCTATTTGAAATTTGCACCTTTGAGTTGATGTCGAGCCAACATCAATTAACACCCGTCCCCCAAAGTCAAAGTTTACACAGGGCAAGATTGGACATGACAGTTACCGCAGAGTCCATGCGCAAAGCTGACACCACAGCAGATAAATAATCATGCGTAGTCGGTGCTCGAACACGCGCACTCAGACTTTTCTCAAGTGCTCGTGTAGTATCTGTGAGTGTGCGTTGCGCGTCGGACGCGCGTCCCAGTTTTGGCACCAGGATACAGTGTGTAGGAACCCTGCGCGTCCTCCACTCTCCTCTAACCTCCTCACAGCGAGACGCACGACTCCAAAGGATGCTTCACCATATGCTTCTCTTAAGCGCTGAGTTTGGGGTTTGGATGTAGGCGAACCATCGGGCGCAGATCTAGAGTTCTGGATTTAGATGCGTCGCTGGCACGGGCTTCTCTCTTTGCCAGTGGGAAGATATTGCGGGTGATGGTGAAGCGCGTCTTGCGCGCTGTTCCTCGTTTCCTCGATCCTTCCCCGGGACAGGGCATTTGGCGAAGGGAAATGTAAAGAACGCTTGAAGAATGGCATGTAAACATGGTTTCTGCCAAGAAGGAGATGGTGACTGCGATGTACCCCACTTCTATTTCCACTCTCCTCTACTTTCTGTGTGCGGCGGCTTGGTGAGTTCTAACTAGATGTGCGCGTTACGCACAGCATCTCTAGTTTTAACACTGACGGTCTATTCGACTTGATTTATTCGTTGTTTTAAGCTGTTGTTTGAAAGCAATACGCGTAACGTTGATGTGAGCGCGCGTTACACAGAAATGTCCAAATGCTTTAGTTTGTTCTGTGTTGTTTTTAGCATAAAGAGAATATCCGGCCAGATCAAAAAGGATGAGAAATTATACCCAGCGAATTTCACGCGCATTCTTGACCGACTCCTGGATGGATACGACAACAGACTCCGACCTGGATTTGGGGGTAAGTGCAAAAAGCGCTTGTTCAAACCAATGCCACAGTTCATCGCGCAAACTGAGCTTTCCAAATGCTGGTGTTTTATAGAGGTCGCATATTGTTTATTGAGTGTTATTTATTTGGTGAGGGTTGGTGTCTTTTGTGGGGAGATGGAGGAGTAAGACAACTCCAAATGTCCCTTTGCTGCCCACTCTTTGTATCTGCTCTCCGCGTACTGTATCTGTTTAATCGGCGCGTTTTGAATATCTGTGTGAGTTTGGTTATGTAAGCTGCCCGAGAAAGCCGATTAGTGCACATACTGTAAGCAGGAAGAGTGCTGGTGATGTGACTGTGTGCGTAAACGCCTCAGATTCTCTGCGCTCTTCAGTCTTTTATGAGAGTGCGCATCAGCAGCGCGGCGCTTCGCATCTGCTTTACGCATCCAAATGACGAGCTGCTGTACAGTTGATTCGTGGCACAATAAAGGTTCTTGACATGCAGTATGTTTCCATAACATTCACAGAACATTTGTGTTGCACAAAAGGTTCTTTTGTACTGGAAACAAGACTATAAAAGAAAGGTTCTTTTAACACCCAACGACTAAAATGTCTTTGTAGAACTAGAATCGTTATTTAGTACCTTTATTGCTGTGCAGTATGTTGTATTTTGTGTACTGTAGATTGTGTTTTGTGTACCGTACCATGTTTTTGCTGTTGGTCATTTACATGTAACTTCCCTTAATGAAAGCATGGAAAACATTTTATATTATTATTTATATGCAAAATGTAGAAGTTTATAATGACATTTGCATACTTGTTAACTTGGCTCATCAATTCTGATTGTTAATGCACATTCAGATAAAACACTTATTCGTATATTTTCAGAGCTTACAGACATAAACGAATATACACAAGCTACTGATGCATTAAACATTACATAATATTTAATAATGACTTATTAATGAAGGTTACTGTAAAGAAAACCATATCAAGACTGGCTACAAACGTCAACGCTTCCGCTTTGCCCATTTCTTGCCTTCATTTGTTTATCCAAGAAATAAATAATGAAAGCACTAAAGCCTGTGGATTTCTACGTGTAATGCTGGGATGTGATTGGCGCTCAGGGAATAAAGCGCTGGTTTTTTATGTAACTTTAGTGAAGAGGCAGAAAGCACGAACAGAACAGCACACCCACCTTCACAGAAGAAGAGCTCTCGAGCAGAACTCCATCAGGCTGGAGGGCTTTCATCCACTCTCACGTACATACTGTGACTTCAGACTGCTAGTAGATCACATGAGTCGCCCTGACACACAATGTAGTGCTTGAGAAGTGTTGGATATCAGGGCTCAGGTGACTCTCATCACTGACCCGGCTGTTGTTGTCTGAAACAGGTTTTGATTTCGCTTTTGACTTGAAAAAACGCTCATTATGTTATTTACTGAACCGGTACAATATGTTGTTGTTATTTCTGTGGAACGCAAAAGGATAATAATGTTTAGCTGTTTTCCATACCAGACTGTTTGTGGTGTGTTACGCTCCATAAAGTTTTATTAAGGGATAGTTCTCCAAAAAATAGAGATTCTTTCATTGTTTATTCCATCTGTATGACTTTCTTTCTTCTGCAGAACACAACAGAAGATATTTTGAAGAATGTTGATAATCAAACAACATTAACCTCAATTAACTTCCATTATATAAACACAAAATGCATTTCTCAAAATATCTTCTTTTGTGTTACTTTGAAAAAAGAGTCACATGCAGGTTTTCAACCATTTGTTGGTAAATAAATGATGACAGAAATTTTCTTTTTTTGTGCTCTATCCCTAATATCACAGTAAAAGTTCTTATGGCGAATGCAGAAAAAGGCTAAATGTTGTATATACAACTGTAGGTTGTATTTATAAATGATAGAGTAAATCGTTTAATTTGGTGTAAATGATTCTTATAAAGTGATTTGTAATGATTGATCGACTATTAGAGACACTTTTTGATTGACTTTAGTTCTCTCACTTTAATCTGAGCAGAAATGATTGAGATGTTATTTATTTCTCTGAATATGCGCCAAACTGAGTGAGAATCTTCATTTATATTTCGGTTGGATTCATGGTTGTGGGTTGTGAAGGATATATTTTGAGTGTCTGTTAAGTGGCACATAATCTGTTTTCTTAGTGTTTGACTGAAGGCTCTTCATTTTCTTAAGCATCCATCAAAGAAACTTGAGAACATTTAGAGTTTACGCTCATGAGCCAATGAGACTGATTCGTCATGTGATTAAAAGCTCAGCAAGTCATGTCTTTCTTCATGTTTATTCATTCATTTTTCTCTCTACAAGAAATCATTCAACTTTAGGATGAATGGCTTCAGTCAGAGAGACGTTAAAGTTGACAAGAAATAAAAATGAATGTGACAAAAAAGAACACAAGTTTGTGAGAATCAACATACTTTGTAGGATTTCTGGATGTTACAGTTCTTAAAACAGCACTTTACCTGACTATGAAAAATCATAATTTAAACATAAACAAATGCTTTAAAAACTTTGAGAGAGACCTCACATGAGTAACACCAAATATTGACATCTGAATTATCAGTATAATAAAAACTTTTCTCTGATAAAGCTGTGTTATATTTGTGGTCCGTGAATTAAAAGTTTGTATATTGTTTTCATGTCTGTACAGGTCCAGTGACAGAAGTGAAGACTGATATTTACGTTACGAGTTTCGGCCCTGTGTCTGATGTGGAAATGGTGAGTATGTATGGAGTATATACTGTACACATGTGAGATGATGTGTGTACTGTAGCTAGTGTTATATAAAGTATCATTATTACTCCACAGAAATATTATAAACTAAATAATTCAGGGAGTGTGTGGTTTATATCAGTTAACTGCTTACTCAGAGTGAATGAGACACTGTGATGTTTTGCCAGAGATGTTCCTTTGGGAACAATGTGACGTTCAACAGCTGAAACTCTGCAGTTTTTCATTCGGACGTAAATGCTTGCAATGTTTAAAACATCCCAATTTTATTGTGTTAAATACAACATACAAGTCAACTTAAAACAATAATTTAGCTTGTTTATGTGCTTTATATCTGTTCTAGTCTTAATTAATCTTTGGTGCATGACATTTAAAACAAAAAACCTTTAAGAAGGTTTAAGAAGCGGCAAAAGTTTGATTCTTGATGAAGAATTATGAGACTGCATGAAAAATCTGATTCCACTGTGTTGTTTTTCTCCGGGGGATCTGGCAACCATAGTTTGTCACCATGAAGAAAAGCATTTCTTTTAGTATCTGGATTGATTTTTGTAATGGAGTTTTTTATGCTGTTTGGTTTGAGAAGTTAGTGTAATGTTTGGTTTTGTCTGTGTTTTCTTCAGGAATACACCATGGACGTCTTCTTCCGTCAGACGTGGGTGGACAGGCGGTTACAATATGAAGGTCCGGTGGAGATCCTCCGGTTAAATAACCTCATGGTGACTAAGGTCTGGACCCCCGACACATTCTTCAGGAACGGGAAGAGATCTGTCGCTCACAACATGACGGCACCCAACAGACTCTTCCGGATCATGAAGAACGGCACGATTCTGTATACCATGAGGTACCTGCACATCCTTTAAAAATGGGCAAGCTGAAGGCATTTTTACCATTTATATACGAAATTTTTACCACTTTTTGTATGTGTGTTTTTCTACAGATTGACAATAAGTGCAGAATGTCCCATGAGGCTGGTGAATTTTCCGATGGATGGACACTCCTGCCCGCTCAAGTTTGGCAGCTGTGAGATTATGTTTTTATATATGCTCATTTTTAAGAGTCTTAACATACGCCCTTATATTTTTCTCTCTTTTCTGCCGGTGAAATTTGGTTAAGACTTTAAAATGACAGTGTATTGAAATGAAGTTAAGAACGGCCTCGTGATGTCTAGTGAAATAATCCCCGGCTTTTAAAAGGCTTTTTCTCTTTTTTGCTGACAGCTGATTTTACAATTCATACAGGGAACAAAATAGATTATTTAGTTGTGATGATTTGAAGGTAAATTCTGTAACCTGTCACACAGAACTGTTGCACTGTGAGGTCTGAAGTCACGGGACCGCTCATCTCCAAATGTAAACTGACAAGTTTTTTCAGAAAAATCTGTGTGCTAAAGTTAAATTTAAGCACAACACCCTGGAGATCTCAAACAACTTTTCCCCGTGAGTGTGTAAATCCAGAGCCGGTTCATATTCTATAAACTGAACAAAGAATCTCCATATCAGCAGCACTGCTCGTGACAGCCGGTCAGCAGAAATTAAAATGAAAAGCGCAAAGAAAGAGTACAGGAGAAGAAAGAAAACGGTGAAAAGAGAGTTTAATCTCGTATGGGAATATGTGGCATGTGGGTTGGGCTGCTGGAGATCTGGAGATAAAATCAGTCCAGAGAACTCATGCTGCTGGATGCTGACATTGTGATGGAGGACGTTCATGTATTTAGTTTTTTTAGTGTGTGACGGATCTCTCTCTCTCTCTCTCTCTCTCTCTCTCTCTCTCTCTCTCTCTCTCTCTCTCTCTCTCTCTCTCTCTCTCTCTCTCTCTCTCTCTCTCTCTCTCTCTCTCTCTCTCTCTCTCTCTCTCTCTCTCTCTCTCTCTCTCGTCTTTGTCTTATCCATATTTCTGTCCTTTCTCTGGGCCCGGGGGGAAAGACAGAAAGCTGCTCATGCCCCTGTAGAGTTGAGAAGGTCACCATAGCTTTCACTTCTGCCCCGGGAAAACACAGCTCCCGCTTTTATTTCACACACTTTGTGTTCTGACACATTTTTAGCTTGACTCTGATTCTTCATTATGTCTTAAGCTTAGAGATTTGAACCTCAGACTTTGTGTCATGTGTGATATAGTCATGAATAATTTATGTAATCCGTCAGCAAGCTACATGAGAACATCCTCACAACCAACCTGAACAATGTAGAAACCACATACTGTATCATCTTTCTTAAAAATCCCCATAGCAACCCTGACACCTTGGTTACCAGCTACTGTACAACACATTAGTGTCGTGACAATGATTTTGCACAGTAAGCATCCATTATATTATTGTAAGATAAGGTTCAAATCTTTTTTTAACCCGTGCCTCTGATTTGTCTTCCTGCTCCCATCATCGCTGCCATGGATCGCTGCTAAAATCCGCAGGGTTTTGGAGAACGTTCCCGGTTGTTCCCGGCCCAGTGTGACTTTTGGATCGTATGTCCTCTCTCTCGCTCTTTCTCCCTCCGTCTCTATGGGGTTGTTGGTAGGTGTCTTGGAAAGCTCTTCCTCTGCTCTGTTTCTCAGCGTGTGGGGGTTCAGAAGCAGAGATGGAGAACGAGACGCTGAGGAGGAGAGAAATAAGAAAAAGAGATGATCTCAAAGGAGGACAGGTGTGAAGGGAATGCGAGCTGCAGACGAGCTGCTGAATGTGCAGTCGGCTCATCTCAGAGTCTGCGCTCTTTGAGATGTGCATTTCTCCTCCATAAATGAAATCTGTCTGATTTAGAGCGAGCGAATTTCTCAGCGGATCCGGTTTCTGTGTCGGGATGATTGTTCTGTTGGTTCTTTGGCTCAGATCTGCGCTTGGCGCTCGATGTGGAGAAGGTGGGCAGCAGTGAGAAGAAATGTCTTAATGGCGGTCATTCAACCCTGATCTCCAGGACTAATGCGTGTGGTGCCGCGCGTGGGCACGCTCTGAGGAAAACGTTATTGCTCAGAGGTTGCTCTTTTATAACTCAGGGGACTTCATATGCTTACTTTAAATATCAACTTTGTCTGTTTTTATCAGATTCTTTGAGTCAACTGAGAACATATTTGGGCAATTTCAGTGTTATGGATGTGACATTTTCAGTCAAAACTTAAAAGATTAATTCTCATTCTCAATTTAAAAACATGGAAATATACATTATAGATGTGAAAAAAAAAATCATGATTTAAACATAAACAAATGCTTTAAAAACTTAAAGAGAGACCTCACATGAGTATTTAAACCAAATATTGACATCTAAACTATTAGTATAATGAAAACCTTATAAATAATCGCATCATACTTTTTTCATATGCAGTCTTTTGTATTTTGTGTGCAAATCACATGTGCGATGTCTCATCAGAGGTCAGAAAAGAACTGTAATGACATTTGTTAGTTTAGAAAAATGTCAAGTGATGTATTTTGATAATAACATAATTGTCCCAGCTGAAGCTGATTTCACCGTTATATAGAAACACACAATACAATTTTCACATTTTTGGTATAACTGGCTAAAATTACAGCTTGACACACAATAGAAATATTCTCTTGTGGAGTTTTTAACCTGATTTGTTGTGTTTTCTCGACTCTTCTCATCTCATACTATATCTCAAGCTTTCTCTCCACTGACACTGTTGTTTCCTTGGTAACCAAATACACTAACTTTAAAGAAAAAAACATTTTAGTGACAATTTTATTGGTCTATAGATAGAATACATTCAAAAAAAGCAAAATACAAAGATGTATTAATGTTATATAATAAAACACAATCCTAACCCTCATTATGTTCATCCAAAACCCATGATTTTTTACAGTTCTATATTCTTGCTGTACTGTACCTATTAGGAATTGTCTAATTTGTCTCTTCTATATTTAGTTATTTTTCTCATGAGAAACAGAAGAGCAAATTTTATCTCATTGTCAAGGAGAAACAATGTTATTTTCTCATACCCACAATGTCACAGATGAAAGTTCCTATAATGATGTTTCTGTTGTGTGTTACAGATGCGTATCCAATGACAGAGATGATCTACACGTGGACAAAAGGCCCTCAGCATTCTGTGGAGGTCCCACCCGAATCATCCAGCTTGGTCCAGTATGATCTGATCGGACAGACTGTATCCAGTGAAACTGTAAAATCCATCACAGGTACAAACAAACAACTGCTGAAGTGATACAGTATGTTATAGTCACATGCACATGTCTTGTTTGTTTCAGCATGTGACCATCCAGATTCTAGTAAATCTATAAAGATATTAATAAGAAAGTGAATTAGTTGCTGTTGTGTTAATTGTAATGCACACACGCACACACAAACTGGATGTCATGACAACAACACTGTAGCGCACTTCATTTACATACAAGCAAGAACTAAAACACAAACTTACATCTAACTTTAACACAGCTGCCTACTGGAAATGCAAATCTAGAACTGAACATTTTATTTAACCTGCTCTGATTTCTTGCTTTTATACCTTTTATACTGATTATGTGTACTTTAATCACCAGTTTCAAATATATAGTTTTTAACCTCCAGAAGTCTGTGGGTTTAAATGTTATTTTCAGATTCTTTACAGTATGTCACATTATTCATGCACGTTTAGAAACATCAAATCAATGAGTCATGTGTTCAGTGGATTTAGAAAACATTTGATGGCAAGTTAAGATAAACAATTTTACAATCCTACAGACAATTCTTTTTTTTAGTTTAATAACACTTATGTGCAAACTTTGTTAAAAGTTTGCTTTGATAACCATTGAAAAAAGTGTTGAATAAAGTTAATTCCCTACACAGAAGTTCACCTAAATTAATTGCCACATTGAAGACTTTTTAGGGTTATGGGATATGTGTGTCTTACAGGTGAATTTGAAAGTGCTGGTCGCGGTTTAGGTGGTCTTAACTACAACACTAGTGTTTAATATTTATCATGTTTTAATATTTATTTTCCCCTAATTCCTCCACAGTTTTTTCTGTTTGTGCTAAAATGAGCTTCTTTCCAAAAGTGCATTTCTATAGAAATGACATGGCCTTGGGTTTAAACAATATTATTTAACCCTAAAGAAACCCCTTTTGTCTCAGTTAAACAGATGGCCCAAAAAATACCAAATGACATGAGAGATTTAGAGTTTTCAGTTTTGATTTGATCCTCGTACCACCGCAAACCTCATTCTGTTAAAGTATGATAAATCTGCCAGCTCAGCTTAACAAGCCAACAAAAACTTTGTGATTCAGCCAGAATAAGTGTGTGTAGTGACAGGCTGTCATTCTGACCTTCTTCTGGTGCGTGTTTGCGGTCAGGTTAATAAATCTCTTCTGTTTATTCTGCTCTTTCAGGTGAATATGTCGTGATGACGGTCTACTTCCATTTGAAACGGAAAATGGGCTACTTCATGATTCAGACGTACATCCCCTGCATCATGACCGTAATCCTTTCTCAAGTGTCTTTCTGGATAAATAAGGAATCCGTTCCCGCCAGAACTGTCTTTGGTATGTGTTACTCGCAAATCTGCACCATTTCTCCTCTGAGACGCCAAGACCATTAACATGAAAATACACAGAAACATACTACTGACTTCTGTCATCTCTCTCTCTCTCTCTCTCTCTCTCTCTCTCTCTCTCTCTCTCTCTCTCTCTCTCCCTCTCTCTCTCCCCCCACTCCTCTCTCTCTCTCTCTCTCTCTCTCTCTCTCTCTCTCTCTCTCTCTCTCTCTCTCTCTCTCTCTCTCTCTCTCTCTCTCTCTCTCTCTCTCTCTCTCTCTCTCTCTCTCTCTCTCTCTCTCTCTCTCTCTCTCTCGCTCTCATAGTTGAAGTTCTTGCATGTATTAAAGCAGGTGTGAAAGGACGTTCTTGAGTTTTAATGGCTTTCACATCAGCGTTTGTCTTTTGCTCATTAAATTTTCAATCTGTGACATCACCGTTAGCACCATGTGCCCGATCAGTCCTGTATAACCTTATCTGTTATGACCTTATGTGTCTTGAGCAATCTGCTAATCACACACACACCTACATACACAGACATAAACTCGTACTCGTTCACGCTCCTCCTGCACACTTTACCTGGGGCAGTGAAGATGCTGAGAATAGCACGCTCTCATTCTCCACTGGAAAAGTGTAACAATGACCCACCTTCAGATGGCTACTGCGCTTGGACCCGGGCCAGACGAACGGATTTTCATGTTCCTAGATGGAAGTGGGCTTAGTGACGGGGTTTCTGGGTAATGACAGTGTAGGAGTTTGATAGCCAGAGCATGTTGTGACCGACCCCAGCGTGAGCCCGCCATGATCTGCTGTTTATCTGTTCTGGGATGGTTTCCATGTTTTGGTTTCTCTACATGTGTTGGAAAGGCAAATCTTGTTCATAGTGGAATGCGTTTGTTAATAAATAGTAATTTAAAACTTAGTTTGATAACAGGATTTTCTTTGGTCTTTTAAAAGAGTTTTTTTAATGCAAATCATGCAAAGCTGCTCAATCCATCCAGATCACTTAAAACTAAATTAACTAAGCGGCAAAAATGGGTCATTCAGAAAATTGTTGCACAAATGAACATATGACCACCCACATGTACACATTAACACCTAGTTTAGCCCACACATAGAAACAAATGTGAGAAATATGCAGAAAAGCCCACAGAGTTTAGTAAATCACAATAGAGGTCATTCACATACAAGTCTTAAAGGGATAGTTTAGCTAAAAATAACATTTCTATCATCATGTGGTTTATAAACCTGTAGGTGACTGTTTTTTTTATTGTAACACAAAAGAAGATATTTTAAGAAATGTCTCAGAGGTTTTGTGTTCATACAATGGAAGTCAATGAGGGTCAATGTTGTTTAATCACCAACATTCTTTCAAATATCTTCTTTTGTGTTCTGCAGAAGAAAGAAAGTCATACAGGTTTGACATGACATGAGAGTGAATAACAAAAATAATTTTTAATAATGTTTGGCTTTTACTGAAGGTTGTGACCCCTTCATCTCTTAGTATCGATATCTACGGAAGAGCACATGAACCCTTCAGCAATCCTTCACAGATCTACAGAATCAGTTATGCAACAGATCTGATGATGTAGATTGTAGGTGTTTGTGAGTTTGTTGTGATTGTGTAAAGTTTTCTAGAGAATGTTGATTATCTTCCAGGGTTATGAGCTGATGTCGTACAGCAGCGGTAGATTGAACTCTTTAGTTGTTTTGTTGTTTGTGTGATGTTTTCATTTTCTGTGAAGATAAAGAAACCATTAACAAAAAAAATCACATATCATATTTAATCTTACATTTTGCACCATTTTTCATTTTCATTTGACATGATTGTTATTTAATCAAGCTCCTTATTTACAGTAAATTCATATTAGCCTAATGAATCTGGATTTTTGAGTTTCTTTGTCATCTCAGTTATTCTCAATCATACTTCATTCTCATTTGTAACATACAATCATTTTCCTTTACGTCGGCATACATTAATAAAAAAAAACTGCGGATGTTACCAAATTACAGTGCTATAACGAAATAGTGATTTAGATGACAAAATTTCGTTTAATTTTTACAATTGTTGAAATGTTTACAAGAACATGTGGAGTCCAGGAAATTCTTTACACCATCCAGACAAACTCTGAGAATGTAGTGCACAAGCGCTCTTATACATCCATGTTCATTTTATACACTTTCACGCTCCAGAAATGAGAGAGTATTTGTGTTTTTGTGCTGTTCCTCTGCTGTGTGTTTTGTCACATGTGGGTGTGTGTGTATGTAATGCAGAATGTGTGTGTGTGTGTGTGTGAGGTGAGGTGAGGGATACTGACTGTCTCTATGATTGTGTGTGTTGTGTATTCATGTGTGTGACTCAGTGTCTGGCATCATACTCACAGCTCTGTGGCAGATTTACTTTCACATGGAGAGACAAACTCTTCTAACTTGAGACGTAAGAGTGAATCCTTGACTCCCTCTGGTGGTTTAAAGTCATACAGCTTCTCTAATACAACCGTTGATGTCACCACATGACCTTTTAATGTAAACCTCTAAAGACTTAATGACATCTCTCCTTACTTCCTGAAACTGAATCTTGATATGCTGATTGGCAATCAATCAAGTCTTGCTTCTCTACCTTTTTTCTTCTTTCATATCTGCTGCTTGGAATATATTAGTCTTTGCTAGTTATTAATATCATGTACTGTACTGTACATAAATATTTAACAGTTGATTTCTCTGTGTTATTGTCAGGAATCACTACCGTCCTCACCATGACCACCCTCAGCATCAGCGCCCGTCACTCTCTGCCCAAAGTCTCATACGCCACGGCTATGGATTGGTTCATTGCTGTGTGTTTTGCGTTCGTGTTTTCTGCCCTCATCGAGTTCGCCGCTGTGAACTACTTCACAAACGTTCAGGCGGAGAGAGCCAAGAGAAAACAGGCCAAAGCAGCTGCGGCAGCCAGCGCCAAGAGCTCAGCGACCACGGGCAAAACTGAGGAGGTCCTGCAGGTCAGAGCTTTCATTCAGACATCACTCTGATATTTACATATAGATTTACTGCAAAGGGATAACTTTCACTTATTTTTTAAAATCATTTGTTTCTGTATTATGTGTTATTTTTGCATTGAAGAAGACATTATGGGAGCATTATGGGAGTTTTGTACATCACGAAACATCGTTTTAATTACGTCTGATCTGAGAGAGTTTGGCAGATTTAGTCTTTCTGTGGGATTTTGTGCAGGATTAGACGTGGCAAATGTCAACAGCTGTGAGACTTAGTGAGAATGCAGCTGTCAGACGGCTGATGTGATATATTACAGACGTGTTTCTGGCCATTTATTTTTACAGCCTGTTGTTAATGTCCCTTATCTAATGATGCTGCGTTTCAGATCTGCTCATTAAAAACTTTTTATATCGGCAAGTAAAATGATCATTTTCTTGTGGAGATGTAAACAGGTTAAGCGAGCACAGACGTGAATTTTAGTCCATGTTAGTTTGGAAATCTATTGTATGTTGGTGTTCAAAATCACAGTGTGAATGTGCATTATTGAGTCGCCATTAAAACAAAATAGCGTCTTTCTTAGAAAGAAAGACAGAAAGAGAGCAAAAGAAACACCCATCAGGGTAACTCATCGCATGACGTTTGGCATTATGGGTAACATCCCGGCAATCTTCTCCCGTGATTCTCAGCGCTGTATTGAGATTCATTCTTTCAGCTCACAGCTTGCACTAACATATTTTCCGCACGCCACAAGACACCAATTACACTTTGCCAACTGTTCTTTTCTCAGAGGAAATGGTGAAAAATATCCCGGTGAATCTGGGCTATCAGCTCCAAAGAGACACATTCACAGCAATCTTCTCTGTGTGGACAGAATAACAGTCTGTGTGATCAGTGTTTTAGTGTGACCAGACGCTTAACGTGTCACACACGATGAGTGGAGAGAGTTTTAGAAAGAAAGAACCCATAAGAAAGAAAATCACAAATGAGATGTCATCAATATCTCAGTCATTTCTTCTAGAGATTAAATGAAAATCAAATGGAAACTTTTCTTTAAGTCTCTGAGAAAAATAGTCTGAAATCTCATAAATGTCTCACAAATGCTTGTGGGAAACAGCAGGAATCTATTCTGCTGTATTGTGTATGGCAGCTTTAGACATTATGAGCTGATTCCCTGATTCTCTGCAGCGTTATCCTGTAGATGATATCAAAGATGACAGAGCTCAGACCCAATTCCATCATTTACAGTCATTGAGCCAAAATGCTAAACTAGGACATTTCATGTTTTCGGGCAGTTTTTGGAACATTGGGATGAACCGTGTAAGACTGAGACTGTCCAAAGTGTTGCAGGACATCCGATCAGTCTTCACATCATACTGTCTGTTGCATTTCACACCATTAAACTGCTTTTAGTGGGTCTGTCAGTAATGTTTGGGGTTCCTCTCTTCTTGTGATACTGTATGTTAATGCTCATTTTGTTATATTTTGTCAAGCAGTCTACTGTTGCTATGGCTACCTTTTGATCTCTTCCCTTATGAAAATGAACACGATTTTACTACAGTAACCATAGTTAGAAGTAACAATACTACAGTAACAATATTTTAACCATGATATTTGTAGTAAAACTATAGTTTTACAAATGGCAAACAATCTGCCAAAAATCATTGTTCCTATACTTTACTATGTTAAAACCATGTTCATTTTTCATAAGCTTAGAGTTTACTCAGTGCCCTTTTGACTTTAGACTGAAATGCTGTGTGAAAGCACTTCTGAAACATTTGCATATCTAAAAACAGTCCATTCTACTGAGAAATTGTAAAAATAAATCAAGACTCAAGACGTTTATGTGTCAAGAAAAAAGAATTCCCATGAGCCCCTGCTGTACAGTCTCTCTCAGTATGCCATCATACAGATCTTGAACACATGTGTGAATGCATGTTAACACACACACACACACGCATACACACACACACTGCTGAGTGGAGTCATCATTCTTTCTAAAATAACTCCACCCACCTCCTCCATACACCCACAACCAAACCATCTGATGATAAAAGCTTCTTACTGTCCTGAGCGTTACTGTAAGCCTGACATCTGTTCACAGCATCGCACACACACAATACACAGTGCTAGTTTATATCCTGCATCACATTCTCATGTCTTCACTAAAATCATTTAAAGTGAGCAGGTGGACTGATGCTGTGAACAAAAACAATATTAATGTCAAAGTCAATTTGGTTTTATTCTTTTGGTTTTAATGAAACACTTGCTTTCATCAAATGGGTTTTGATTGTGCTTTGACTTTTTTGGGTTGTTGCAAAACTCTTGCGTTTTTTTACTGAAACATGACTCATTTTTAGTCTTTCAGCAACAAACAGTATTTAGGGATCATTTTTAAACCAAATCATTAACATGATTTACATTATATAGAATACAAAGTTTTATTTATTTTATTATTTTATTTTATTTTACAGCATTTTTATTGTAAGTTTAAGGTACAGTAAATGATGCAGATCTATACTAACGAAAAACTAAAATAATAATACTTTTAACATTAAATGATTAAAACTGCCTTAAAAATATATTTTTTTCTAATTTTAACAGCATTTGATAGATTATACAGATAAACTCTTTTTAAAATGATAATAATAATAATATATTTTTCCTCTTCACCCAGCAGCAAAACTCAGACACTAATGGGAACCTCCGAAAGCGTGTGAACTCCAGCGTTCAGCCACAGTCTGAGGGAAAGAAAGGCCAAAGAACTGAAACCTCCAGCAAGAGCGGCACAGCATCATCCAAACCTACTCTGACCAGCCAATCATCTTCCACCTCAGAGGGTGCCAGCAGTTTCTCCAGCCAATCACGTCTGAGCCCCAGTTCCGCCACCCAATCAAACGCAGCCGCTTTATCTGCAACTTCCAAGACCACACCCCCGGCTCCTCCGTCTACGCCGACGGTTCCCGACAACCCGTCCCCTGGCACGACTCCCGGCACGACTCCCGGCACCACCACTCTTCACCATCTTCTCGGGCCTAAATTAGAGAACATTAAAAAGAAGGATTCCAAAGCCCCACCGTGCACTCAACCCACACCTCCGGCAACCGGAGGAGCGAGCAAGATCGATGAATACGCCCGTATTTTATTCCCAGTATCCTTTGGTGCGTTCAACATGGTGTACTGGGTGGTGTACTTATCTAAAGACACCATGGAGGCCAAGGGAGGCTAACAAAAATGCCCTTTTTTCTACAACTTTTTGCTGAAAAAATAAAAGATTCCTCTAAGGATTAAATCAACGTTCCAAGTACTTCCCGGAAATGAAATTGTGTTGTGGCGAAAAAGTGGACAGACGTTACTGAATAAGCGCCTCAAGAGATTATCTGGGTGAAATAAAATCCAAACCTTTTTTTTGTTGATTGTCAAAAAGGGCCATACACCAGATAAAGCATGTGGATATATGAAAATAAGTTAAATAAATCATTTAAAAAAGCAATCTCACAGGAATGAATCGTAGATTTATCTGTTGTCTGTTTGAATAGCCATATTTCTGATCTGTCTAGTTTATTGCCAGAGCAGAGACAATGTTATTAAATATAGAAAATCAAATCCAGGGGCGTTTAGTCTATTTTTATATAGAGACACTTTGGCAGAATTCCTTCATTTAGAGAAACATCATGGATAAGTTTTGTGAAATGTTACAGATACAAACTCACCCTGTAGACGCAGAGAAAATCTTCTTCAGGTGTTATCGTGACATAATCTATCCTGCGGTCTCTTGTGAAGAGAATCAGCCTTCAGAAAAATGACTGGACTAACACACATATGCATGTCTTTCATTTTCTAAATGAACTGAAAGAGATTTCCTATAATTCGTAATGACTTTCTCTCTTTGTTTTTGAAATTGAATGTCTTTCTGATTTCATTTCTGTTTGTTTTCATTATTTTTCATCTTATAGCTTACACATTCTCTGCAGTTTAGAAGAAAGTGTGATATAGGAGAGATGTTTAAGTCGGGCCCCGGGAGACGAGCGCCGTGGCAACTGTGCAGGGTCCAGATGGTCCCAGAGTCAATGAGAACAGTAGGAGGGTTAAGGAGACATCTGGGGTTGTCATATAAGAGCCAGAGGACAATGAAAACCTCCACCATCCACAGTACATTGGTTGAGGTCTTTATTGTTCACCAAAAATCACAAAAAGTTGAAGGACCTGACAATCCTGTCATCATTTACTCACCAGTTTTTGAATCCAAGGGAATGCATCTGATCAGAATGTAAATCTGGAATACATTGTTAGTCTCTCTAGATAAAAGCAGTGCCAAATGTATACATGTAAACATTTACACACTGCACTTTCCCAAGCGATAAAGGTGAATAAAAACTGTGAGAGTGAATGATGACAGAATCTTCATTTCAACCTGTTTCACTGTTTGGGATGCTGGAAGACAATACTGCTGTGATTTGTTGAAATGAGGTTGAATTTCTGAACCTGGGTTTACAGACGGGATCCATTTCACCATTTTGTTGAAGTGTAACATAAAACTGATATATATACACACATACATAACATATAAATATATATCAATTTGGTTTGTTGATCAGATCTATCCAATGCATTAAATGATTACTTGATTCATTAGATGAAATGTGCATTGTGTATTTTTAGACACATGTATACACGTGTTGTGTGTGTGTGAGACACTTAATGATGCCTGATAATGAGGCAGCACACTTTAAATATGAACCATTAACTTTGCTTTTCTTCTTACAGGCTGTTTCTAACATAAATATATAAGAGAAGCGTTTAGATTTACTGGTGAAAAGGAACAAAATCTATGATGAAAAGCTGTAACATCTGGCAGTCTGATCAAAAATGAGTCAAAAAGTTTTCTTTTAGCGTAAATATGGCTTTTTCATTCATCACTGGAATTTAGGAAGGTAATTTGTGCATTGCATTGTGGGATACGTTATTTAAATGAAGATCATCTAGTATTCTATGCAAAACATGCGCACAGTACACATATTGCATACTCGCTTTTTCAGTCTCAATGTTAATCTGACGCGCACGCGCGTGTGTGTGTGCGACTTATGACTAGCAGCAGACTGATGGAGTGATCAAAATGTCTGCTTTTCCCAGAAACTCATTCTAGTGTGAAATTGATTTTGTACCTTCACCCTCTATCAAACTCTCACACCCGCCCCTTGTTAACCTGACACTTTAATGCGTCTGTACTGTATATTGTTCTCTCTCACTGACGGTATGGCAGCTGTAATGACCAATTTGTAGTGACAAATATGTAACACAGAGTTCCTAGTTTGTTCTGTACAGCTGTAGTTCAGTTCTGCAGGTCTGTGCTCATGGAGATCTGGCTGAAAGTGTCATAAGGATGTGTATATAACTACAGGCCGTTTGCCTGAATGGATCTCCTGTGACCCAGTACAGCTTATCATTCGAACACAGAGGATTTGCTTCCTCCGCTGAGCCAAAGTCAAGCATTACTCTATTAAAGCTGTTATTTGTGCCATTTAGAGTCCTGAAGCATCTTGGCTTATCCTGAGCACATCAATACCCCTGAGGAAAGCACAAACCGTCTCAAAAATAAAGATTTATCTGAGGTTATGCAAAGAACATTTTTTGATTCTTGAGGATCTATGGATCTTTGGAGATTAAAAATGCACTTGGTGTCACATTATTAAATCTTCAGCAGAATGATCTTAGGTTTTTAAATCATCATGAAGGCATAACAAATGATTTTATAATGCATAAATTCTGTATAATTTAGTTTCCCTTATAACTAACAACATTTTCTAAAATATATTTTTAAGCATAAAAGAAGTCATGAACATAAAATACTGTATTCCTCTTTATGATTTTGTGGTGAAATATAACCAGGTTTTTTAAATTGAAGGTCCTCAGTGGAATTGAAAGATTCTTTTATGATGTCAGACTTTGTTACAGAACAGATGTGTAGCTTGTGAATACAGAAATGTTTTATAGGCTAAACATTGTAATTTAATTTAGTTTCTTTGTCTTTCTTTCCTAGATTTGTAAATCATATTGTGACATTAATAATTTTCAAATGATTTTTTAGTGTCAAATAAATAATTAGTTTTTTTAATACTCCTTGAACATGGACTAGTGAGGAATCATCTGTCTAAAGCTTCTGCAGAGACCCGGGGCCAGAAACTGTCTTCACTGATAAACTAGTGCTGCTCATGTACAACACGAGACAGAGAGATGTGTTTATCATACCCTACAGAGTTTGTCATGTTGGCGGTGATTAGAACAAATATACATAATCTTCCTCGGATGGAATTAGAAAAAAGAAAGGAGAAGTGTAAACAAATTACACATTTACAGTCCAGGAGAAAGTAGAAAGCAAGCATGGACTAACTGCTATCCAGAGAAAATGAGTTCTTTTACATTTATTTGTAAAGCTCCAACCTGTATGGAACACCAACAGCTTCCTGAATATAATCACATTACTAACTGAATGTAAAAGAAACAAGAAAATCTAGAATCAGTGTGTTATAGTGTGTAGTATATTATTATTCTTTATTTACTGCACTATGCAAGAATTTCAGAAAAGGTGTTTAAGATCAGGGGTCATGATCCAATGAGGGAAGAAAACATAAATATGTATTTTTTGTCATAATTTAACCAAAGTCTGTGTCTTAAAACATAGACTCTGTGTCTCTGTTTTTTTCTTTCATTCCTGTTTGAAAAAACACATTTTTAAAGTAACATCTGAGTCAAAGATATTAATGCGTCAGTGACACAAACCTCCATTAGGCCTCCTAAAATATAAAAGAGCAATCTCTGAGCAATAACATTTTCCTCTGGGAACTTATGACAAGGAAGATAGAAAATTGACAGATTAGAGCTGATGTTTGGAGGTCAAGCAGTTCTATAGCGTATGACAGAAAGAGACATGCAGGATTGCAGAATGAAGCTTTTCACACAAACCCACTTCACCTCCGCAGGCATCACTTAAACAATCAGCATCCATCATAATTACTGAAGAATTATCACATGAAAAATATTCTCAAGCAAATCTGGCCTCTTTATTACAGTCAGCCTAGCCAAAAATAACCATGGCTGCCATGGCAACAGCTGCTTCAAGTAATAACAGTAAATAGCTTTTATTGTGACTGTTTTCAATGGGCAGTTTGCGGGAGGCAATTTTAAAGCCAAGCAATTATATTCTGATAATAAGATTTAGACTCGGCCAGCTAAGGAGTAGGGCTGGACACACACATACCTACACACTCTGCAGGCTGTAATGTCTGTGTTCCTGCTTATTTTTTCTTTCTGTGACTTATTGGTAATTCCTTAAATAATGAAAAGTCAAACTGTGAAAGCATAACAGCTCAGCACCGGGTGAGAGTCAGATAAGTGAGCACCTTGAGTGACTCTTAAACTACTTCTTTTGTAGGTACAGTAGTTTGTGTTACTGTATAACCCTAATAAAAAAAAAACAATAAAAACCATTACAGAAATTCTAAAGGATTCAATGTTTATTTTGAGTTTTGTATTGTTTTAATGGAGACTATAAAGGTTTCTATGGGTTTCTACTGGTAATATGTTTGGTTGGATGTTATCTGGTGTATGAGAACTGATAGAACACCATTGAATCCTGCAATTATAGTCAGAGCATTTCTATTTATGCATGAAAGTGAGACCTCTACTGGAGAAAGTTCACACTAATTCACATTAATTCTGAAAATAATGTACAGTACAGGTTACAAATATGCAGATGATGTCGAGTTATGTAGTGCTTTTCGTGTAGCGAAAACTAAACTGACACAAAATGTATGTACAAATTAAATTAAATCAGGCAGAAGGCCATGCTGTAGCTCAGCCTAGAAATTCTCAAACGTTTTGAGATATTATACCCCTCCAAATAAACTTTTTCTTTGGATATCATTACATTTCAGAAATGTGAACGTCTTTGTGATTTCTATCCAGAGAAACCGCCGCTCCCCCGTTCAGTTCTGTGTTTTGTCCTGCCCAATATGGCGACAACAGGCCAGAACGCTATGATGCGGCGTTGCGCAGACCGATCGGTGTGTGTCATCAAAATACCGCGAGAGCGATTCGAAAGCATACGGAGCAGTCGGTCATCGAACTGCTCTCGCGATACTTTAGGCCGATCAGCCTCTGCAGCGCATGGTGTCGAATAGAGTGTTGCGCTCTCGACTCGAGGTGGATTGTGGGATTGATGGCGGTGCTGCTGTGAAACGGTGTGACAGAGCTGCAGGTGTGATAGAGAATGCGAAGCGAATCCAGTTATTTGTAATGTATGTCATTTATATTTACATACCGTTAAATGTACATTAATACGATCATAAATGCTGCATAGAGTGCTGTTTGTACATGAACTCGGGTTGAATCTTATTTAAATGAAATTAAAAGGTTAATGTACCCTAGTTTGGTTACCATTGCTGCAGGCTGTCTTAGAAGAGTTAACCATGGCTTTATTATAGTAAAAGTTTTGATACCACTACGTACGTTTGCTTTCATACAATGAATACTACTTATTTATTTTATAAAAGACAAACACGTCTTTGTTCAAAGTGTCTTATTGAATAATAAGCAATAAGAGTAGTCTGTTCGTGTTGGCCAATCAGCATTCAGAAACGCGATTTTGAGTTTTGAAAGAAAATTAGGACCTAGTGAAAATTCATTACCACAAACATGGAAAGTAAAAGCTGAAGTTTTTGCCTTGTTAAAACAATAGAATCCAAGAGGCGTTCTCGGATTTAATGGTTATAATGGAAATTGTATTAGATTTAATGAAAACTATAATTGTCTCTGTGGATATCTACTGGTATGTGTTTAATTCTTTTAATGGGATGTCATCTTGGTGGATGGAAACCAATAAAAGCCATTAAATCCTATTGGATTAAGATCCAAACACAGGAATTTTGTAATGGGTTTAAATGGTAAACACCTCATGGTGTCACTGGTATCCATCATGAAACCATTAGGAATTGTTTTCTTCAGCAGGGTATGTAAATGTAAAACTGAAATTGTTACAGCAATTTAACGCCCACAGAAACGGGACAAAATCAGGTATGGCTATATTGTCCGTGACAGCAGTCAAACTGTGTTTTCAGATGCTAAAGGGCTGCTGGGATACAGCTGTGAAGGTTATTTTTGTGCTTTAAATGGTTCAGGCATCTGAGGGTGGGCGTCTGCCTCTGTTAGATCATATGCTGAGCTGTCACGAGTGGGCGCAGGTTGGCTGCAATTCACATTGTGCATGAATCTCAACTCACTTACGGTAATTATGTTCCGTGCTGGAAATGTTTGCTGTGCCTTCTTACAAAAGTGCATGAGTAACACACACACACACACACACACACACACACACACATCATCTAGCACACGTTCTTATATTTTCATACCATCTGCCTACACATACACGCGTAACCCCACTCACTTACACAAACACACACACAGCAGACAACTCCTATATCTTCCTTTATACTCATTTAGTCGAATTGCATTTGCTCTTTGATAACATGTACACATCAAACAAGATTTATCTGTAATGTACAACATATATCAATTTTACCAGACAACAAAAGTGCTCGGAAAATATATTATAAAGATATTTTAATGTTGTGTATGTGTGTGTGGGAGAGTGTTTCTTTCTGATGATCTGTTTCTGTCTTGTGATGCAACATGTGGCAAAGCTCTAAAAATCTGACAGTCACAGCTTGTCCATAGTAACCGTTTCCCTGGAAACCACTTTAAAGTGAATTAGCAATTAAAAGTGTTGAGAAACCCCCATTGGCGAGAATAGCGAGTAGGATTGTGTATTCATGTGTGTGTAAGTGGAACATGTGCCTTTTATTGGCAAACAAAAGGATGTTTGTTGTGTGATTCTGACTCATTACTGGAGGGACAGCAATTAATATATTGCTATAAGTCTTATTCTATTGTGATGCATGTCATATGGCATCCCAAAACAGTGCTAGTAAAACATTTTCACATAAGTATTATTTTTGCAAAATCTGACATGATACTGCTAAGTATGTTGCTAAGCTTGCCCGAGTGCAGTAGCTAAGGTGTTGCTAAATGACCGTTAGGGTATCCTGGATAGCTACGTCTCTGTTATATTACAGACATTAGATATATCTTGTGTCCTTTTTCAATTTAAGCCAATGGGGTTTTTATAGGGTTGTATCATCCAACGAGCTAAAGTCTTTTAGTAATGGGGTGGATTTTATTCAGTATTTGCTTGTTACCTAAACAGCAGAAAAAAATCAAACACAGAGTTTTAGTTTTAAAGTGTCTGTCTGTAGAAAAACATTACTGCAGGAGTTTTGCCATAAACTGAAAGAAAAGCTTTTCATTTGGTCAGATTCACTCCAGAACCCTTTAAGATCACTGCTGCTTTTGAAGATGTTTTTTTTTTTTTACACTGAATGGGTAAATTGATTTTAATTTCATAACAGTATCTCATAATAGTTTCTCCTGAGAACAGGGTGAAGTGTTGGTTCACAGTGAGTTTAAGTGTTGATAAGTGTAATGGTCAGGGGAGTGTATTTGTATTGTTATTAGTGATTTACCCATAAAAACGTAAAACACATTGGCCGTCCTTCCCCTGTATGATACCCATTTCTTCATGTTTGTCCTCTCTTTAACATAATGTATTAAGATGACAAAGGACACGTAGTCTATTATTTCTAATGATGATTTATATCCTCTGCTAAGTACTGGTGCATTTGCAAATGTACCTTTATGGTTATTTGATGATGGTATAGTTTATGTAATGGTGTAGTTTAATAAGTGATTATGGATTGAGTATATTCTCTCTCTCTCGCTCTCTCTCTCTCTCTCTCTTTTGCTCCTTTCTTGCGTTACCCTGTGAATGATGCTGTTACCCCGGCAACAGAGCTGGAAACAGCAGCATCAGTAGCAGAGATCAGCTGATTGCCATGCTGTTCACATGAGTATGTGATGAGAGTGTTTGAGAATCAGGACACACTCCAGCCTTCACAAGATGATAAATACACTTCTGCTGATGCATTCTGCTGATGTTTTTAATGTAAAACGCTTTGTCTTTAAGTTGACTTGTTTATGTGTATAGTTCATCAGTCAAATAAATCCTGATCAAGAGAAATCTGGCATAACCATTATTCTATAACCATTATTATTGTGTTATCCAAAAATTGAAACAATTGTAGTCTTGGCGTCTCTTTTAAATTTCTTCATGTCTGGTATTGGACAATACACTAAATTGTAATACTTGATGCTTATTTTGATCTTCAAGAGTTGTGTCCAGTCTGTTGTGTGCACTTTAAGATATCACCACTAGATGTCACTGCTTCCTAACCACAAGTATTTGTACCACAGGAGGATTTGCTCTTTGGTTTACAGTTCAGTGCGTGAAACTCAAATGATAAATGTGTGCTGTTATCTCAGAGATAAACCTCATACTGCCCCCATAAACTCTCACAAAGTGTTTTGTGTCTAAGCAGGTGTGTTGCGTGGAGCAGATGGTGATGTATTGTGCTGTAATGGTTGTGAGTTTGTATTCGGGTGGCGTGTGTCAGAGCTCAGCAGGGGGGCCTTTGGCTCTCAGACATCAGCAGTAAACCACAGTCATGGCAAACAGCTCAACTAAATCAGAGTAATTACAGTAGATAAATGTAAACATTTTATTTTTCTTAATTGATCATTTTATGTTTAGTGTTTGTGTGTGTCATGTGTTTTTAAAAGTTATGACAGATATAAATGATATATTTTCTTGGTCAAATTTAACCCTCAAATCAAAAGCAGAATATAAGAAAATATTTTTCAGAAATATTTGAAATCTATTTTAGGATGACTAGTTTTTACTTTAATTGCAACACAAGTTTCCTCATTACTGTACTGTAATGCAATGCGTGTATGTGTGTTGCAATGTGTGTACTGTACAGTATGTGTTGTAGTGTGTGTTGTAGGGTTAGGGTTAGGTGTGTATTGTAGTATGTCTGCTTGTTTTGTAATTTGTGTGTGTATGTGTGTTGTAATTTGAGCACGTGTGTGGGTCATGTATTGATTGATAGATTGAAGTGAGAAAGCTCTGGTTAATCTCAGCATCTACAGGACACTATTATTTCTTTTCTCTTGTTTCGATTTCTATCTCTCTTCCTCTGGACCTCTGATTGAATAACACATTTAATGTTGATTTATTTCATTGATTGTGTTGTTGCATGTCACAAATGCTTTATATTTTTAAGGGAGACTTTAGCTTCAGCATTTTATTTTGCATTGTTGAACACAATGATTCCTCATAGTGACATTAAAACAATTCTTAAACAACATTGATAAAACACATTGTTTCTGGTTAGTTATTAGATTTACTGCAGTCTGTGTTGTGAATGTTTTTTCCGTGCTGTGCTGTTGCTAAGGTGTTCTAAAGAGCTTTATGCTATTTATCTATTCATGTTTTTTATTATGGTCTGTCTTTCTGTTAACATCCAAATATGTGAACTTCACATCCACATAGTGTTTGCTAATGACCTTGAGAATTGTTTTTTAAATTGTTTCAGAGCAAAAATGCGCATACATAATAAATCTGCATTTCAAAACATTACATGAATCGGAAACCAATAAAAGAGTTCTTACATTAGCCTCCGATTTTGCTGATAAGAAGCAGATTGCTCCGAAAGAAATGAGGAGAAAATCACAAAATGTAATTTTGAGAATATTACAACTGAGCTCGCAGAAGAAAAAAATCTTATTTATAAGCTGAAAAGATTGTGTTTGGACTCCCACATGTTCCTCACTGGAGTACAGGCGCATGTTTGTTACGGTTCTTTGTATGTTCTCAGCAGAACGTCTCCTCTAGGATTGAGTTGAAATATAGATGCTGGGATTAGAAATAGACACAACAAACATACTGTAAGTCAATGATCTTATACAAATCCTATATAGGCTGTTTAAAAGCTAAAGAAATTTGGTCATATGGTCAAGGGATGGTGGATTTAATGTACTTTCTTACTTTTAAGATAGCAAGAGAAATTGTTGTATTAATGTTTCTTCTTTGTGTTTCACAGTAAGGTCATGCAGGTTTACGACTACATTGCATAAAAGTAAGTAAATTATCATTTTCTTAGAAGGTGAACTGTTTCTGTAAGAAGCTGTTTGAATGCATGAATCTCACACTGTTCATTAGCTTGATAACCATGTGACTCATTACACATTTCATATAATGTGTCGGAGGTGTTGCAAAGGTACGGATCTAAATAAAGCATGTTATTAAACCGCAGTAAAGCTCCAAACAACCTCATCAGTTCTAATTAAAACCTCTCAGCTGTCTTTTGGACTTCATTATCTTACAGATAATGTCTGAAAGTATGTGAGCGGTGGTCAGAGAGGGTCTCTGCTGGAATCCGTCTGGCTCCGTGGGCCGGCTCTCGATGCCAACAGTGACATGTGCGGAACCATGTGAAGCTGAACAGCTGAGAACCTGTGCCAGATCTGCGTTTAACTCCGTGCTTTTGAAAGCGAAGAGCAGTGTGTTTGATGTTCAGGTAACTGTATAATCATGAGAGACGGTTCGACAGGTCTGTTTCGGTTCTGAGATGGCGGAGCAGAAATAACACATCTGAGAAAAGTTCTCTAATCGAATGTTCTCGGTGAAGGTGTTTCAGAGAAAAGAAGGTCACTAGTCATGTTTTGTTTGCTGTTGTTTCAGCGTTTTCCAGGTTAATCACACACGGCCAGACAGATTCCATACCACTAACAGCCTCAGTCATCATCGTTTTGCGTCCTTTTGGGACGTGTTATGAATGAAATGCCACCGTGAGTGTCATGACACAATAGCGGTGTGATTATGAGAGCTGAATGGAGACAGACACTAAGATGGTAATAAAAGCATCACACTAGTCATTACACTTAAATGCACTATTTTCTCAACACTGTGGTTGAACAGAGATGAAAAATCCTGATGGTTGTCTTTTGGCTTTTTGTCCGGAGAGCTGTAAAAAGATTTGTGTTAAACTGAGAGATGTTTCAGAGGTCATCTACTTATTGGACAAGAAATATTAGATACTTTACAATCCTGTTTTAATTGCCATTGCTTATGGTGTACATGCAGTACTGTATGTGTGTAACCCACAATGCAATGTGCTTATTTTTGTGTGTCATGTGTCATGACCTTGTATAGCACTATATTTACATAGGGACAGTTAACCCAAAATATTTTGAGAAATGTCTCAGTGGTTTTGTTTTTATACAATACAATACAATTTTCAAAATGTCTTATTTTGTGTTCTGCAGAAGAAAGAAAGTAATACAGGTTTGCAATAGCATTTTTTTTAGGTCTAGTTAGGTTGGCAATTAGTGAGACATTTTTACACCAAATTGGATTACAAATGCAGAATTAGTGTGTACTTTGTAGTATACACTAAATACTAGCCAATTCAATTAACAGTTTTATGCATGCAACCATAAATATTTCAAGATATTAATTTCATATTTCACTTTTTTTTCAAACCTTGTCAAAATGTCTAAACTGGCAATCCAACCAAAAAATAAGTCTCAAAAACTTGAATTGTTTTTTATTCATCACAACACAAAGTTCAATTTGAGCACATTGCATTGTGGGAGACGGTACCAATAGCATTATATAAAGCTGTATATAGAAATGGTACTGTATAAGTGGTGATATGTCTTTTACTGTGGCCATTGTCAGCCAAGATGGTCTGAATGTTGTGATTTTCCAATTATACCACAGCAGAAAGTATATTTCCATTGCTGACCGCGCATTGACATTTATCTTTACGTTTCCATTTGTCTTCTTGTGACCGCAGGCCAGCATGACTGCGCTTCTCCTTTAAATATTCATGCAGAATCTGGAGGAGACACATGGCCGCTTACAGATTCATCATCCGGACCTAATCAATGATGTATATAGGCTTGTAAATAAATTGCTTTTAAGGGAGGTGCATACTTGCTACAGTAGTGTGGTGTCGGCAGACAGACTCTATAAGTCCACAGGATGTTATGCAATTCAATTACTGAATATCTAAAGTGTAATATAGTATGATTTGTTCATTTGGTGATCAATTGGCCGTCTCTAGTTTCACAATGAAGGGATCTCATAGTGTTTGTTAGATTATATCTGTATGAATACACCCCCATCATAAATAAAGATTATGAGAGAGGTCATAAAATATGATTATAAATATCATATCAAATATTTCTTCGATTGAGATTTGCGTTTGTGTAAGGGTTGTGTTTAGCGTGCGCACACAGTAACATATGCACCTCTTTTCTGTGATACCCCCTGCTATTCATATCACAGGGGACATCAAATATTCCCGGGAGAGCTTTGATAAAAGATGTTTCATGTTGAAGTCTGAGGCATTAATAATGCATAAATAAAAGACCTGTGCTAAACAGAGAGATGACCAGAGACGTGCCATTCATTCTGACCGCTTTCCTGTAGCTCATTTGGTAAGAGCGCTGCGCTAGGTCACTGGTTCGACCCCTGGGATTGCACAAAAATCAGATTTGGAGATCGTCACATTGTACATTTGTAAACCCTCTTATTTGCATATTTCACAAGGTTAATAGCACTGATTGGATAAGCACAGCATGAAACCTGTTTTAATAACTGTTTGTCTGGATGTGAAAATGTCACTACACTAAACATGTTTGCTGTCACTGTATGACATGTTTTATATTTTACTGCTTGTGTTGCGTGCACACAGAACGGCAGATTTAACATGATGATAAGGATATAAATTCTTGTATTTAATATATATACATTCATTCATTTTGCATATGCTTTTATCCAAAACGACCTACAAATGAAGGCACATTTAACATTTTGTTGACAAGTGAATTATTTCTTTCCTCAGGTTAACAAGACTAGCCGAAGTGTAGTGTCAAAAGCTCAATAGTTTCAATATTGTATGTAAAACCAGTGACTTGGGAACATTATGCTATATACTGACACGGCCATCCTTTGTGTCCATACTGCACAATAAATACAATACACAATCGTGTGTATGAGAGAGAGAGAGACAGACTCTGCCAATCAGCGCCCTAATATAACTGCCTTTAGGACCCAGTTCTCCTCCTGTCTTTTCTTTGTAGTTTTTCCCTTTTCTTTCTTTCAGGAGAAAAAAAATATATAGTGAGCAGTATGAGAGAGAGTGAAGAAGACTAAAGATCACGGTGGATCAGGTGCGTTTGGTAAAGAGAGAGCGAGAAAGGCGCACTGGAGAGGATCTGGAGAGCCGCATACTGATGCGCGCATTTCATATTATAGCACGTTATCATCTAGCCACGATGGGAATTTATTAACGCTCGTTCACGATCCACGTGCGCGCTCTTTAACAAGCTTCGTGATCGCTTCCAGCGTCTGGGAATAAACTTTCACATTCCGGTTTTTATTTCATCAGTTTCTGTTGAGAGTAAATAGAGGTCTGGTGTATTACAGGTGGGTGTCCTCTGTTTGAGCACATAATCATTGTGTGGTTGTATATTTAATCATCATTCTGTATTTGTGGTTATGGTCGTGTGTGTAAATGATCACTCATGCGCATCATGTGTGTTATTTATGTGATGGAGATTTTTTAGGGGCGCTTATAATCCTCGAACACTTTGTCATGTTTTTGTCTCATATTATGATTTTTATAAGAGCAAATGGTGCTTGCAAGCGCATCGTATTAATATTTATATCATGAATGTGTCTTGTCGGTGAATACTAAACAATGAATCTTTGTATATTCATGAAATGTCTGCATGGGATCCAGCAGGTGGATCATAAAAACCGGCGTGCGCGTATTTGGACTGATGACCAACTTAAACCATCATTCCAGCTTGTGATCCACAGTATTTTGTGCGAGACAATCGCAGATCTTTACCCTAATATGTTGATTTAAGCGTTTATATCTTTTTGTCCACAGGTTTGCGTTGCAGAAATGAGGGAAAGGCTGTTTCATCTTCTTGTCTTAGTCTCGTTAACACTGTTTTGGCACACAAGGTAAGGGCTTATTTATTCATTAAATATTTGTGTTATTGAACAACATTTAAACGTGGAGCATTGCAAAGGCATGAAACGAATAGATATAGTTGTCATTTTAACATGTTTTTGAGATATAATATGAAGGTAGGCTAAGGGATGTCCGTGCGTAACTGGAGACTTGCGCGTCCGTCTCAGGTGGTCACCGCAGAAATCTCTCCGGTGGGCGAGACTGACAGAAACAGGGTTCATGTGTGTTTAATAAGGAATATTTAATGCACGTTTATTTCATGCAGAACAGTCCTGCTTTTTGAGATGGCTTTCTGTTAGTATCGATTATTGGAGACGATCAGGGTTGAATCCTCTAGATGGTGCACAACAACGTGTGTAGATTGGAAACAAGGAGCGCGTCCTCGTTAACGGAGCTGCTACAAGTAAATAAAGTAACATTTCTGCTTTTTTTTCACCAAAATAAAACTTTAAACGAGTCCTTTAGCACTGACAGCTACCAGAAATAACACATGGGTCTGTATAAGCAAAATGTCCCCTTAAGAAATAGAGGCAAGGTGATATAAAATAATTTGCGTTACACGTTTTAAGGTATGTTCAGTGTTATTCTGCACGTGCTTTATCTTAACTTGTAAAGTAATTATAGAGAAAAATCTATATGGTTCGACCAATCCAATTAAATTTCCCATTAATGCCTGTAGTGTGTATGTTGGACTTGTCAGTGACAAATGAAGACCTCTATCCAGAATGTGTTGTTGAAATGTAGCTAAAATTTAGTCAAGAAGGTTAACCTTCCAGTAATTCTTTTTTTGTTGCATGACTGTTATTTAATTGTGACATGGATTGTAATTATTCTAATCGCTTTCCACATGTTCATTTTCAATTAAAGGGTTTAATACTATGGGCTATGTGCCTTTTATCCATGTAAAATCATAGACCTTCAGTCTCCTGGGATTGAAGATGGTCACACCATTCCATAGCAATCAATAATCCAATATGATATAAATCTAGATAATGTATGTGATAAGCAATCCAATCTTCAGCGCTCGTGTCATGAAGTCGATCATGATGTATGCTTTGCTGGTTTTCATGAGCACTGAATTCACTCTGAATTACTCCAGACGGGTTCAGATTGTAATCTGGGTCACGCCTGGATGAATTCACAGAAGAAACACAGGGGAGAAGGCTTGTCCTTCAGCCAAAACAGCAGCGTATAAACAGAATTCTGTCTGTACCTGTAAATGGGTCAGTACTGTACATCATACAATATAAAACAACCACTGAAATTTGTTTGCTCTTGTTAGCAGGTTTATTTGGTCAAAAATTCCAGGCGGGACTAGACTAGAACAGCTCCAAAAGCGAATCATGAGCTGATTTTAATCACTCTTGACGTATGTCTGCTTATGTGAAAATGAACTGCAAATTTGTCCTATAATGAGGAATTTCCCCTTGGCAGTGTGCAGAATGATACATATGGTGCTTTGCCAGCTGAACTACTTTGGAGTGTTTTAGACAGAAATCATGTTTAGAAGAACTTTCGCAATCTGTGATTCTGTTGTGAAATCGAATAGCGACTCTCTAATAAGAATAGGAATATATCTAATTTAAAATAAATAACTTGTCTACATAGTGATTTTTTTATGTCAGGACTCTCTATCAACCAGGGCCTTAGTAAAATATAAACAGATGATTCGATATATGTATTAAAGATAAATACATTCTGTGAGAATTTTAATTTCAAGTTTGGCAAAAAGGGCCACATCCGTATTGCTATAATTGCCCAAATAATGCAAATGCACGGATAATTCGTAATAATGAATACTTGAATACTGTGTATTCAATAATTTTCTTGTCTTTCCTTTTTGATGCCGTTTTTTGGCTACTATTTGAAAATGTTTTATTCTGTAAAGCTGCTTTGCAACATAAATTTAAATATTTCAAATATTTACAAATAATCAATATTTGTTATGTGTAAGTCATTGTCTTATTTGCACAGAGATGCTGTTTATGTAGTGAACTCAGTAGGTTTTGGAATAGTGTGAGTGTGATTTTACATTGAACATTTCCTTGGCAAACCCATTAAATCCACATTTATAATGTATGCATGACCTCTTATGCTAATTCAGGCAATTATGCTTAAGTATGTTAATTATGTTCTTTAGCTGCGTGTCACACGGACATTACTGTTAGTAGAACATGAGGAACCGAACAAAAGAACGTTCTAATACCGTCATAGCGCTTAAAGTCGAAGATGAGTCAGTCTGAAAGCTGAATATGAGTTCAAATTGAATTTGAATGCTGTATAATGATTCCTTCAAACTGTGAGATGAGAGTAAGTACTTACAAAAGGATAGAAACTTCTCTCATTAGGGACCCGAAAGATATCAACAGCGCTCACGCTCATTTCTCATTCCAGACAGATCCAAAACCTGTTTTCTCCATTATCTTTGGAAATGTCTTTTTCTTCTGTTTCACCTCTTTGATGAGTTTTAAGAGTACTTCATGTTTCATCTCTGTTTTACAGGTCAGTGTCTGCAGATGCCACAACAGACGCCTTTAAAAACAACATCACCTTATTTACACGTATCCTGGACCGACTGCTGGACGGCTATGATAACCGACTGAGACCCGGACTGGGAGGTTAGTTACAGTCGTGTCCGCTTGATTGAAATATGATTGAGGATGACATCAGGAGCTGGACAGAGCAAAATGAATCCCAGAATGCATTGGGGCAAGCTTAGTGAAACAGGAAATGATGAATATAAATATGTCTATTTAATCGAGTACTGCTAAATATCAGTTCCAGAGCGCCATATAATAATTCTTTTGAGCTATAAGGTGCCGTTTCAGATGTATACAGCACCTTATACAAGATGATATTTTCTCTCTTACAGTTTTATTGCTGTAGTTTGTTTATGATGTTATGATGATAAAGGCAGAAACATATATTTTATGACACTCTGGTGACCACACAACTGTATTATCCCAGATTAAAAACAGAAACTGTAAGTCTGTATCTTGTTATTGATTTGTTTGGTCTCAGTGTGTTGGACACATCACTAATATTAAAGCTGCTCTCTATTGACTGCCACAATACAAGACATTCTTCAAGTGTGATGTCATTACTGACGGTTTTCCTTTAGGAGAATTAGATTCTCTAACAAAGCCTTTAACAATGAGCCGGACTGAATGAGCTGTGCATGTCACGTTCCCTTTTTTGCTCTCATCTGAACTTTTACCTGTGAACTTTGACCTTAGACGGGCTCATTAATGCTGGGGTCAAGAAGCGGCTCTGTTGGTTCTTGGTAATGGAATAATTCTGTTATTCTGAAGCCTCTTGTGTCATTAGTCAGATGAGAGGTCATTTACTCATGGTCAAATATCTGTTTGTAGGTTTCTTCCAGCATGCTGTCAACATTTCATCAAAACATCAATAATGGAATCAATGACTTGTCTGCAGGAATCACTGTAACCGGTCACATGTAATTTCACAGAAACATGTGTAGATCTCTTGTGAAGTTTCACCTCGTGTAGACATAGGACTCGAATGTAATGAGGTCATGTTCACACAGAAACTGTTGTCATGGTTGTCACTTCACTTTTGTGTACTAAATCTCATTTACACTATAAAGAGTGTACTTGATTGACAAACTCATTCTACAAGCAAATTCACTTCTAAAAAACATGTAGTGACAAACAAATGTTTATTCTGTGATGTGTACAGAACCAAATTGAACGACTAGTTGTTAGACACCATGAGACCAGTTCTTTAAAGAACCCAGAAACCAATTTATTCTGTTCTTGTGTCTTGTATGTAATTGGTAGAGCATAGTGTTAGCAATGTAAAGGTCATGGATTTGAATTTCCGGTAACAAAATTTCTCCTGCAAAGAACCTTTAGGGAGTGTTGGAGCCTGTGGCTGCGTGGACAGCTCTCCAGACACATATACAGCGCAACTGCGCAGGGCGACGCGAGTTCGAATCCCGCTACCCTCTCTCTCCTCCCAATTTACTTCCTGTCTTTCTATACTTTCCTGTCTAAAAAATGATAAAAAGGCGAAGAAAAAAAAAGAACCTTTAGGGAAACGGAAAGTTTGTTTATGTCAAATTTGAAGGCAAAAATGGTTCTTCTGTGACATCATAAAGCACATTTATTAATAAGAGTGTTTGTCACTTTGGATAAAAGTGTCTGGCAAATGCATAATTAAAAAATAAAGGTGCTTCAAAAAGTTTATTACAGTGATGCCACAGAAGAACCATATTTGTTCTCCAAAGTACTTTTTTGTCAAAGGTTTTTAAAAGCATTATTCATTTTTTTACCTTTTTATAGTCTAAAGTTCTTTGGATGTTAAGGGTTCTTTATGGAAAAATATGGTTCTTCTATAGCATCATAAAGCACCTTTATTTTTAAGAGTGTATAGATAACTTTAAAAAGCGCTCTTTGTTGAAAGAAACGATATCTGGTGGTATTGTAAGTGAAACAGGTGGTGGAAAACACCAAGAAAAGGAAAGAAGAAATTAAGAGAGATGAAAATGAAGGAAGATGAAAACTGAACTGCTGCTGACATTTCTGTGTCACTCCAGAGACGATGTACACGTTGATTTACTTCATCAGACAGAGAAACATGAACATGAATATTAATGTGAGCGTGATGTTGTGTTGTCATGGTGTCTTTTAATGAATGCGCTGATGTTTGTCAGCCATCATTACAGGTATCTGTGTGTCTGTCTCTTAGCCTGCTAATGCTTAACCCATCCAATCATTTCTTTATGTAAATGCTTTATCTGTCCGCCTCTCCGTTTAGACCGGCAGACCGAGGGGGGAGCGGACCAGGCGGTCGATATACTCATCATTCCTGAGGCTGAACTCCCTCGAGCCCGTTTTTCAATACAATCTCAGGACGGGTTATTGTCATCCGCTTGTGTTTATGCCTGATTGAGTTTTGCGAGCGATCAAAGAGCATCGCTCATGGTTCGTGGATGAGTTGAACACAGCTGGAATGAGGATATAATGACCTAATAAATGGGACGTTAAGAAGCATAAACCACATCTGAAAATCATTCTGCCCTACAGAGACCATTGATTCAGTCCAAGGTGAAATTATAATGTTGTCAATGGTGAATTTCAGATGGTTGTACTTTTATGTGGTTTACGTTGATTCTGTGTTTTCATAAAAAGCTATTTGTCTTGCGTGTGGATTTTATGCCCTTGTAGATGGATTCAAATCAGTCACTACTGAGGTTGTGTTTCTGTTAGGATGCTGTCTATGTAGGGAGCAGATCTTGATGAATTTAAATAGGGGCATTTCCTGCTTCTGCACCCACCCCCGTCACATCTCTACTGCATGTGTGAATAATCTAATGTATATAAGAGCTTTTTCTTATAAACCCTGCCCCCCCTGGACCCTCGAGACCCGGCCGAGCCACTTTATATTCACATAGACACACACAGTGCTAACAAAACACCCGCTTCACCTGCAGAATAATAACACCTGATCCTCATACAGGACAACACATTTTTTGGGGAAGGTTTATATTTTATAACCTTTCCAGCCATCTATTGATTTTGTGTTAGAATGCCACACAAAATCTATATCAATGAAGTGAAATCTTCAAAATTCATTTTTTTTATTTCGTCCTCATTGGGACAGTGTCCGGATTGTATCTCGGGTATTTTTTGGAGAAAATCTGTTTCTCATATTTGCTTAAACGTTTTGCACGTGGTACTTGTATTGTTATTTTTCAATAATGTATGCAAAATCCAGTCTGAGAATACTGTATCATTACAGTGAAATCTCTTTAATCCTCATTGGGACGGCAGCCAGACGAGGGTTCGACATTGTATAATTAGAGCAATCTGTAGAGAGAGAGAGAAATGAAGTCATCGTTTTAAAAGACGTCCTAATGTCGTCTTGTTAGGCAGATTGTGGTTGTCGTCGTGCGAGAGTATGTTGTATTTTTATCAGCTTGTGTTTGTTAAACAGCAGAAAGAGGAATGAAAAATCCGTCTTTGTGTCTCTGAACATCCCTCCTCCTCGTCGTCTTCCTCCTCCGGCTCTGAGCCCAATGAAGCAGCTCTATATTAGACAGCTATTAATATAACATGCAGTGTCTCGTAACCGAGAACACCCGCCATCACTTTTAAACACTGAAGACCCCCGCCAGGCTTCTGCTTTCGCTTTGTACTTATGAGCTTATATATGAAAATTCAGTATCTCATTCATCCTGAGAGATATTCATCTGCATACATTAGTCTTTTGTGCCTGTTTGTCTTTGTATTTCATTTTTTGCTCCTTCATTTGTTGTTCTGCACTAGAGTTTTATTACCATATAATTTTTTTATGACTTTAAAATTGATTTTTAAGACTCGTGTTGCTCTTTTTGCAGAAGTAAAATCTCTGTTCTGTGGCTGTTGCTTTCATCAGTCTGTTTTGTTAAGGCGATGATGCTTTGTGTGTGTGGACAGTAGATCTGTGTTTAATACACTGAATGCTCCTTGTTGTGTGATGTAGTAAGAAACCAAAACATCAGGAGATCTTTTCAATTCCAGGAATAGAGATAAAAGTAAGATGCCCTCAGAAAGAAAGAATATAAGAGAATAAATTGAAAGAGGAGCAGAGAGAGATTTGATTACTAAGCGGAGATGGTAATGGTTACACATTCACCTGACGCTCTCTTTCATCTTGCATGTGCTCAGGAGAGAAGGATGCTCTTTTCTATAGTCAAAGTATAAAAATGTAAAGAGTGTCTGTTTTTTTTAGAAAGAAAGATTTTAATGGCGATGTCTCTTTCAGGTTAGATGAAGCAGATGGTCACATCACTGTTGTGTTCTGGGAAAACAACATTTACATGAAATTCCCGGAAGTTCCCAGAGGACATTTTTGTTGCTCAGATGTTGCTTTTTCATAACTCAAGGGACTACATGAAGAGTATGGAGGTGTAAATGAATGTAGATTGTTTAGGTAAAATAATCTGGATTTGGGTAAATTTGTCTCAACATGTTTGAGTTTGTATTTAAATCTTTAAAAATATTGACATCAGACAAATCTGAGTTCAGTTTGTGTCATTGTTGAGATCTCTTCTGAAACACTAATGACAGAGACATCTGTGAGATTTCTGACTCTTTTTCTCAGGAGAAATATTTAATACGGATGAGACTTAAGCAAATGTTTCCATTTGCTCTTCTTTTAATCTCATTGATGTCTAGAAGAAATAATTCAGAAATTAAAGGGACCTCATTTAATTTATTATTTCTTTTGTGTCCACAGATCGAGTCACTACAGTAAAGACAGACATCTACGTCACCAGCTTTGGTCCTGTTTCAGACACAGATATGGTGAGTGGAATTGAAATGTAAAGCGATTAAGAATAGTTTCCTTATCTGTCCATGCCATGTTGACAGATAAGTAAAAAAGTAATAGTTTGTTTTGATCAACGTTTCTACTTTGTCTACCAATAAATAAATGGACATAATTTGTGTTGCAATACAAGACAGAGCAGTCATTATACAAACATGATGCAGTTGGGTCTCACATTGGAGCTGTGTGGTGTTAAAAAGCTTTTGACGTTTTTTGCACGTGATACACATGTCCAGTTAACAACAGTCTGTGACAGGAGGTGTGTTTGGATTTGTCTGGTTTGGGAGCTGACCACTGGTCCATTGTGCCCCGGATGACTTTCATATCCGACAGAACCCGAGACGGGAAATGAAAGACTTTACCAGCTGACTGCGTTCGTGACACATTGAATTAACGCCCGTGTCTCAGATGACTCACACATTCATTTCTGTTCTTCTCTATGGATTCAGAGCTTCTTAATAGACGTTTGGTTCTGGGGAGATAAAATAAAGCTGGTGTGTGTCGTGTAATGTATGAGGCACATTAGCTGCATGTTAACAGTCATGTTATCACGTGATGTATGTTACATATTTAACAGCCCACCCTGCAGTGAACTTTAATTAAATCTCATTTAATTAAAACCAACTGGATTTAACAGCAAACTAAATGAAGAAACTTTGAGCTGTGCTTCAGGATCTGATATTGGTTTGGTCATTTGTGGGTTTTTTGTAGTGAATTACTACGGTAAACCCAGTAACCACCATTCATAGATGTTACTTTATTTTTAATGGACCTATTGAGCTATAAGGAAGAAATGATACTTATATAGATGTTTATGAAAAACATTGTATTTTACAACTATTAACCATGGTTTTTGTAACCATGATATTTACTACGATAAGCATGATTTTTCTTTACAGTAAGCAATAGTATGTTTTTACAGTAAACCAATTGTAATTACACATGTGCTATAGTCTGTAGTTTAAGCATGATTTTCGTAGTAAAAGTATCTGTAATGTATCTAGTAAAAATCTGACAAGACAACATGGTTACTACACTTTTACTGTAGTAAACCCATGGTTAATTTACTTTTTTAAATTAAAATAAATCATGAATGATGATTATTTAAAAATGTAAAAAGAGAAGGTTTATGTGAGAGTTAGGTTGTGTGTGTGGGAATGTATGTGTGTTGTGCGTCCACTAATCAGTGTCTCAGTATGAACGTCTCATCCGTGGTCTCCTGTGTCTTTGAGATTAGGTCCAGATGCTTCACCTTCTGCTCAAATATTTCTTACTCCATACCTTCATCCTCTCTCTCTCTCTCTCTCTCTCTCTCTCTCTCTCTCTCTCTCTCTCTCTCTCTCTCTCTCTCTCTCTCTCTCTCTCTCTCTCTCTCTCTCTCTCTCTCTCTCTCTCTATCGCAGGTTTGCGTTTGCATACTGACTTTGTCAGGAGTGAGAGCAGTTCACATTTAAGTCTTTGATATATTTCAGTTTTTCATTTTCAAAAACAAATTGTTTCATTTCTTTGCCTCTCTGCATCTCCTAGAGCTCATCTCTCTTCTCTCACACCAGCTCTCTGTCTCTCTTACTTTGACAGTCAATTTTTTCTTCTCTGCTTTTGTAATGGATTCTCTCTCAGTGTAGTAGCAGAAAGGACTTTCTCAATCCACATGTACAATTTCTTCACTATTAATAATTTAAAACATTTTCAACTGCATAGAGCCAAAGGTTCTGCGAATGTTAAAGGTTCTTTACGGAACCATACAGACAAAAACGGTTCAGTTTTGTTCAGTGTTGTGTGTTGTAGTTCACTGGATTTTGGTACAGAGCTGTTGAGTGTACATCTAAAGAAAAGTTGGTTTGTTAGTCCCTCAGAACCGCATGATGAATTATTCACATCATAAATGGAAAACATCTTAATCTACTGCGTTGTGCTGTGAAAGATGTCACATGATGTTTAGTTTGCAAACACTTCCTCACATGCAGAGCTCTGACCTGCTGCTGTCTGCGGCTGTGAGGTCACACTGTTATCACACACACATCTCAGAGCTGTTAGGTAAACCTGTGGATTGTGTTTTCATCATTGTGGCTTTAAATTGAAGGTCTGTCTGTCTCTCTATTGGTGTGTGTCTCACTGCCCGTGGCTATGATAACCCTATCATTAATGCTGACCCTGTCATGAACGCTGTGACACTCAGGTAAACAGATGAGGTAATAAGCGGAGGAGGACGGGTACATGTGGATGTTGTGTGTTTATATGTTTATTGTCTGGTTGACACCAGTCAAGAGGGTTTAGAGGAATATGGCCAGCGATATGAGGATAATCCTGTTTAATAGCTTGGAGAAATGGATAAACCTTATTAAAATATGGGATCAGACATTATAGGAACATTTTATTGCTCAGAAGCTGCTTGTTCATATCTCAGTAACTTTACTGAGTTCTCTGATGTGTTTTAAGTGATTCTTCCAGAGTACTTAGAGGAAAATAAAAACAGCACTAAAATTGTTGATGTAGAGAATAGAGTTTTAACATGCCTGTAAACGGCTTAAATCATATTTAATTTGATGTTGGAAGAATTTAATGAGAAAATGATTAATTTGTTAATCTTACAAAATAAAAGTCTCAAGTTACAGTGGAACATTAGAGAGACTCAGTGATGTTTAAGGTGCTTCTCCTTAAAGATTTCTCATCAGTTTCTTTTATCAACACAGTTTTATTTTTTGTCTTTTATGCCTAATCTACACTTACAAAAATAAAGGTGCTACACAGGGTTCTTCACATTTAACATCCAAAGAACCTTTCAGTCAAAGGATCTCAAAAGAACCATTTCTTTCTTACATTTTTATAATCAAAATAACCTTTATCCACTACGTAGAACATTTTGTGAAACAGAAAGGTTCTCTGGATGTTAAATGGATTTTATGGATTCATATAGCCAAAAATGGTTCATCTATGGCATCATGAACGCACATTTATTTTTGTTTAGAGTGTATTTAATCGCATTGCTGTCTAGGATAAACTCTTAAGTAGTGACACTAAATAGTGTTAATCTCATTTGTGAAGCACTCATCTCTATCTTGTTTATATCACATCTCTGTTTCTTTCTACTCATTAGTTTGTGTCAATAGCGTCAGTGACAGATATGACCGCCGGCTGTCTTGGGGAACATTAAACCACTGTTATCCTCATGTGAGACGTCCAGACGGGACCCTGGCCGTGATGGATGAGGGTAAACCCGGGTGGTTCTGTATCCTGATAAACCTGATCTGCTCTGAGCCACGGGCACTGTTTTATCCACAAACACACACATACACGGCAGCACATAGAAGGTCATCATGCTTATTAATGCTGTTGGCCTCTGAAGCGAGTGAAGCGAGAGAAAGAAATGGAAACACCGTGAGATAGAGAGAGATGACGAGGAAAATGAAGAGAGAGGTTAAAGGTCGAGCAGTATTGCACAGATCTGTGGCCTTGGGGGATCTTCAGTATAACCAGGATTCAACCACAGTAAAATTAACTAGTTTGTATTCAAGTTGAATTGAATGTCATTGGAAAAGAGCACTTCAAAATAATATATACGTTAGTGTATCTGTTGTGTGTCCTCGCAACAACTTACTGATACTGATGTTGTTTAGTGGAATGAAACCCATGAATAATAAATTCTTTATGACATGCACGCAATCACAAATGATGTCTATAAATAATCTATGTGAATGCACACTTTAACACTTGTTAAGCAATCTCATCAAGGCTTAATGACCTCACCACCGCCATTGCCCTCATTTCTCTGATGTGTTTGTGTGTAATAATGGAGATGGGTGAGTTTATAGTGATGGGGGTTCATATATTCTCTCATCAGCCGGGACTATATAAACTTCTCTAAGGAAATTATACCATCACAGCCATCACATAGTGCTGATGGGACAAAATCCAGTCCAGATCTGAAGATGTGACAGAAACATTAGTAAAAAACAAGAGCGTCTGCGGTAATAAAACATCTGAGTTGTGTTTCAACTGTATTCATTGTTGATTAAAAGGATTTTATGTTTCTCATAAAGAAACCCATACTAACAGGAATGTAAAAGCGTCTTGACTCTCTCTCTGCAGGAGTACACCATCGATGTGTTCTTCAGACAGAGCTGGAAGGACGAGAGGCTAAAGTTCGAAGGACCGATGAACATCCTGCGCTTGAATAACCTGATGGCCAGTAAGATCTGGACTCCAGACACCTTCTTTCATAACGGCAAGAAATCTGTGGCACATAACATGACCATGCCCAACAAACTGCTGCGTATTCAAGATGACGGCACTCTGCTTTACACCATGAGGTAATTCACCAAAACAACGTCATTACAGCTTTATATAGTTAGAGATAGCTAATGCAAGACTGTATGATATGTGAAAATCTGATCTTAATTCATGCTCTCTGGCTCTCACCGCATGACAGTCATTGTGCCCGCAGGCTTATTGACTTAACAGCTAATTAACATCAGCTCATTTTAGATAATTGACACTTACTGTAGTAAAATGTGAGTCAATTTCTGTGAAACTGGTGAATTCCTTTTTAAGTGCATCAGACATAACGTCTGCAGACATCATCATGAATCCACATGAAACATAAAGATCTGAACATGGGATGTTTGGTCACGTGTTGTGTGCGCGCGCGCGTGACGTTAACACCAAAAAGCACAGTTCTTCATAAAAGCCATCGCTTCTATTTATTCTGAAACTTACTAAAACACGTGAGACACTTTTTAACTCGTTCCCTCTTAGTTTTTTTTTCTGTCTTTTGGTGTAAATCTCTTTCTCTCTTTCTGTGAGCTGAATGCTCCTTACAGCTGCCGAATCAATGAAGCTAAAGAAAAGAGAGGAAAAATGAAACATGAATAGGACTGCTGGTTTTTAGGGCTTGGGAATAACATGTTCTTGCGATATAAAATGATTGTTAACCTTAAAGGACATCTGTGTGTGTGTTAATGGCAGGTTAACTGTGCATGCCGAATGTCCGATGCATCTTGAAGATTTTCCCATGGATTTTCACTCCTGTCCGCTGAAGTTCGGCAGCTGTGAGTCTACATTCTCCAACATTATGGACATGAATCTTTTTGACGTTTCAAACACTCATTAGGTTTGTATTCATTTCCACAGACGCTTACACGACAACAGAAGTCACGTATACGTGGACTAAGAACGCGTCTAATTCGGTGGTGGTCGAGGAGGAGAGTTCCAGACTCAACCAGTATGATCTGCTGGGACAAACTGTGGGAAATGAAACCATCAGATCCAGCACTGGTTAGTCACTTTCAGTATGTTAAAGGGTTCGTTCTCTCAAATCAAATCTTAAAATTCCTCAGCTGGTGTCATTCCAAACTTTTTTTTTTCTGTATCAAGATGTTCACAAAATGTTGACATAACTTTTGCCCTGAAGCACAGAAAAATATAAAAATCATCAGAAGAACTGCTGGTATTGGGCTTTATTGTGATAATTAAGTTGCATAACTGATAATAGTACACTAGAAGTTTTTAAATTGCATGTAAGTCATAATTTATTTGCAGTAATTGAAATGTTCGTTTAGTTTCTAAAATGCTGAAGAAACTTTTTTCAATATTTAGATTTTTCAAATCTTTCAAATTTTTCAATATCCGTTTGTGTTACTTAAAAAGTAACATCATTAAAAACAACAAAAAGGAAAATAAATCAAATAGCGCGATAATACCATACATCACAATAAAAAGCGCAGCGATTATCATGATATGAACATTCGATATCGTCGCCTGCCTAGACTGCATACCAAAAAGCATACATAAGAATCTTGTAAGAAAATAGTAGTCTTGGAATGACATGAAGGTGAGAGAATGATGTCATTATGATGCAAACGAGTCCTTCACACACTAGTGAAGAAAACCGATGCTGGCACCTGATGGATATATGAGGATGAGTTTATAGATTTAGGTGATGACCTTGGTGTCAAAGCAGATTTGTTCTCATCTCTATTGTAAATCATAAAGCAGTTGTTCTTTCTGTCCAGCTGAATGTGCTGTGTGATTGAACAGCATATCTGGACTAGACTCGACAACACTGTCCGACACGTGTCCAGTATCTCTCTCTCACACACACATCTGTGACTCCAGGTGATATTTCTTGCATGTTGGCATTTGGTAGCTCAGAAAACTAACACATACTCAGCGTGGGGTGAGAAACAGACCGATATTCCACTTAAGTCAAGCACGGAAAAACATCTGAAGAGCTTGAGGGACTTTACAGCAACCGCATGGAAGATGAGCACACATTTACTGTCTTCGCCAATGGATGTCACGGTCCCCGCTCGCATGAAATTAACTCTAAAAATAACAACCTTTCTGTGTTTCATACATTTTACATGTACTCTATATGGATTTCATTTCTTAAGACAGAATTTTCAAATTGGAGAAACATTTTTTCTGTTTCTCGAACTTCAGAGCTATTTGTTTGCTATCGCATGTAGTTAAACTGCTCCTAACTGATCTCACACGAGCTGTGGTCCGTTCCTCTAAGGAGTCGTGTAAATGTCCCCGTCTCTTGACGTGAGATTAATCATTCATTACAGCCGGGTGAACGTGTCGGGAAATTGGGTCATCCGGCACACTTGAGCGTGCACTACATTTACACACTTGACACTCAAGGCTTTCTAAGACGTTTTTGCCTTAATGTCACGGACTCGGCCATCACTTCACATAATCATTGTGTGTGTGTGTGTGTGTTTGTCTTGAGTAATGATGCAAAGTAAGAGTGTAGACAGAGTGCTGTGAAGAGCCGCTGTGTCAGGTGAGCTGTTAAATAAAGTGTTGGAGTGAGGGAAACCCGTGTGCTGCGATAATGGCTTTAAGATGGCTTTAATTTCTGTATTTTAAAATAGATAACTCATGTATAGACTGATATTTTTCTTATGTCTGGACTCTATCAACAGGGCTTTAGTAAAATATAAACAGATGATTCAATATATTGGTAATAAATACATTCTGTGAGAATTTATATTTCAAGTTTTGACTGAAAATGTCACATCCATAATGTTGGAATTGCCCATCTGTGTGTTTCTGTGAGCTGGAAAAAATGATGATGGTTATGATGCCAGTTCTTGAGCAGAAATCTAGAAAATGTGAGGAACAGAGAGATAGGAAAAGATCAAATGATGCTCACATACCGTTGGTAGAATCACGCTTGGAAGTTGAGGCATCTGAATCCTCGGCAGCCGTCACCATGGCGATCAGCATCACGGCTGCGGTGGGAAAGATGGGTGCTCGCTTACTTGCTGTAATTAACAGGCAGATCTGTCATGATTTATAACACCACAGAGCGTGTGTGTGGTCTTACTTTTGACTTTAAGGAACAAATGTATCTAAAATATTAAAATTGCAGTTCTTCAAATCCTCAGAAACACAGTTTTGCTCATGAATATCTAGTTTACATTCTGATAAGTAAAGATTTGTTTCCAGTAACCTGGCAAACATTGACAAATCCAGTAATTAATCGTCTCAACTCGTTTCTCTCTAAACAACCAAACTTCTTGATGCAGTCTGTCTCCTGTGAAGTCGGCCAGCTGGATCAGAAACACTCATTTGAAACTCTTTGTGTAGTTTTAGGCGTTCAGTGAGCGCTCCGTCAGTGTGTGTGTGTGTGTTTGAGAAGACATCATCATGATGATGTTTCAGCAGATGTTTAGCAGAAGTTTTACTGCTGTGTCACATCTCTTTCTAAAGAGTCTCCGTCTGGTGCAGTCTCAGAGGGATGCTTGTTTGTCCTGCTATAATGAAAAGAGATTGTGTTGTCATTTTTCCAGCAGTGTTCTTCAGGTCAGAATGAGGTCAGGATCTCTAATGAGAGGTTTTCTGTCAGGTACAGTGTGCCTGTAATATATCCTCTCCCTAGAGACCAGCCCACCCTAAAACATGTCAAGATATTACACGACCACCACAGTACAGACAGATCGAAATTTAACCTGATAGAAAATAACATGAGTGCAAAACTTGCCTTGCTTTTTTGTTTTATTGTATGTGAGGCAGAAAGACAGATCACTTGAAAACATTAACATCACAATTCTCTTTAAAATGATGAACGATTGAAGCTTCCAGTAACACAGAGCAAAGAACAAAGATACAAAGCACCACATACATAATGTTTGCAGATATGACATTCCCAAAAAGCACTGCAATTTTATATAAGATGATGGAGGGAAATAACATTATTTTGTGAGTGGAAATATAATAATGGAAATGTTTCATTTTAAAGTGGCTCTGTGTGATTTAAAGTAAATGTTTTCACCCAACATTGATTTGTTCTTGACTCAACATCAGTGTTGGATAAGTCTCTTGTGAGTTGTATTGTGTGAGTGTGTGTGAGTCTGTTGTGTGTGCTTCACACTGTTTGTGAGTCAGTGAGCATTAACTGCTGTTTTAGTGTCTTTCAGATTAAACACTTGTGAGGTTGTGTTTCAGATTCACTGTGTGTGTGTGTTGAGTCAGTTCAGAGCAGAGAGGATCATCAGTGTGTCTCCTATGACCTCCTGTGACCAATTGGCATCTTCACACCTTAATAAACATCTTCACGGTGTGCACACAACAGCTCTGAGCACACACACACTTACACTTACATACACTTACACACAGTCTGACTTAGACACACTCATTGTCACACATTTGCTTAGTCACACACACACACACACACACACACACACACACACACACACACACACACACACACACACACACACACACACACTGACATACGCAAACTCACATACACACTTACATACACACACACACACACACATACACAAACTCACTTATACACTTAACATACACACACACTTACATACGAAAAAATTACATTTCTTCATCATGTATCAGAATGCACTTTGTGTAATGAATCAGACATGCTGCTCACAGTGTTTAGGCTCATGTGTGTTATTTTTGTGAATGTGTTCGTTCACTCCAGCAGAAACACTGAGCGGGTTTTACAGGATTAAAAGCGGAGATCCCCGGCTTTGCCATGTGGCACCAGCCTTCACCAACAACCAAAAGAGTCAGATACATCTCTCTCTCCTCTGTTGCCATGGGCAACCTGTCTTCCTCCCTCTCTCCGCCTCTCTGGTGGAGATCCTCTTGTTTCCAGGCGGCCTGCCACGTTTTTGTCTGTCTATGAGCGATTGGGATAATACGGTGTGATAATGAGGTTAAAAACCCCACGCTAATGTCGGAGATATTTGCTTTTTGTGTCACCATATTTCCCTGTTTAGCTCAGTAACTGTCTCTGTAGGGTCGGTTGAGTCTGAGCTGATGGTATCGTGCGGCTCTTCAGATGAGGTGTAATTGTGGCGTTGCTGACAGCAGCTTATAATGACATTTCTCATCTCCTCCTTTGCTCCGGTTTATAATCCTGCTCTTTGATGTTCTGTTTACCGTCTCACACCTTCACCTGATCCCACTTTACTGCCTCTAATATTTCTCATCAGGATCCAGAATGAGCTTCATCACGTCTTCCATAGGCCGGTGAATTGAGTAAATTTAGCCGTAAATATCCCTTACTGGTCATGAAATGGTATTTTGTCACATTAACAGTTTTATTTTATGCATTCTCTCATAATGTATATGTAAATAAGTGTCAAACTGCTTTAAACTTTGCTAAAGATATAAAGATAATAAAAATATGTTTTACTCTGTTATGAAAACGTTTAATTCCTGAATGTTTTAAACATTCCACTAACAATGTAAGGATAAAGTTTTTATATCAACATGTTAAGAATTCTCTTTACTGCAAGAATGTTTTTCATAACTTTGCAATAACCTTTAGAGAACATTAGCCAAGAAAGAAGCAGTGAGCTGTACTTTAAATTATTAACAGCAAAATTCAAACAGAATTGTAGTTCTGTAAGAAGGCAATAGCTTTTTTTAATGTGTAATTTTATATTGACTAAATAATTTTCACAAACAGCAGAATTTATCTGACACAAAGTTCGATGGTTTTTGTGTGAAAGTGTTGACTAAACTTGAAAATTAAACTTGAAAGATGTACTTATAAACAATATTTTGTTTGTTTTGCTATTATTCCTCTGTATTTTAATTCAAGTTTGTTAATTTTCTTCTTTGTGTTTTTCAGGTGAATACACAGTAATGACTGCACACTTTCACCTGAAGAGGAAGATCGGTTATTTTGTGATTCAGACGTACCTGCCGTGCATTATGACCGTAATACTGTCTCAGGTGTCCTTCTGGCTGAACCGTGAGTCTGTTCCGGCCCGGACCGTGTTCGGTGAGTTTCTAACTAACACCTTAATTTATTCAGATAATGTCTTTGAGAACAGATAGAGAACACTGCATTTGACACTGTGTAGTAATAAAACTTGTGAGTTTTTAAGTTAAACACATACACTTGATGTTGAACTTGTTTTGTCAGGTCAGTTCATTAGTTTCTAGACTCTTTGTAGAGACAAGTTAATTCATGTAAAAATTATTAAGTGGAAAAAGGAATCAGGCTGGAAAACTGTCTGTAGTTTCTTGAAACGCTTACAGTTTAGTTTCTTGAAAACAGCAGAAATGGTCTATTAAGCTGTGTGTGATATTGTCATGGAAAACTGCTTGTTAGCCTTTAATAACACGATAAGAAAAGCAGACTGACATCTTCGGTTTTTGCTTACATGACAGTAGCGTGTGTTAGTGTGTCAGCATTCTGTAGCGTGACACGTTACACAGGGGAAGATGGTGAAATGACCTTCACACCGTAAAATTCACAAAGATCCCACAGCGGCCTCTGGCCCAGATTAGAGACATCGGCAGGAAAGCCCGAATCTTTCTCAGCACTTCTGTGAGGATTTATACAGCTCAGTTAGGGATGCGTTGGGTTACCGTGGAGATTCCCATGAGCGCTGTGTTGCTAAGCAGGTAATGTTCAGAAGATGAGTCCTCCTGGTTCACGGGTTCTTCTCTCTCTCTCTCTCTCTCTCTCTCTCTCTCTCTCTCTCTCTCTCTCTCTCTCTCTCTCTCTCTCTCTCTCTCTCTCTCTCTCTCTCTCTCTCACTCTCTCTCTCTATTCATCTATTATACTGAGTCTTTTAAGTAACGTGCCGTCAGGCAAATGTTCAAAAGAGAGTCTGTCTCTCTCTTCCAAATCACTGCGTTAATGCCATGTGTTAATTGTAAAAGATCACACGAAATAGACACATGATTCATTCAGCATGCATGCAACATTGACGTGTGTAAGAGTATGATGGGGTGTTGAGATATTAAAGATAAAACAGAGAGAATGGCATTAAGAGCTCAGATCTGTGTTGAGTTTATCATGGCCGTGGACGAGAGCTGCATTATTGAAATCTGTCTTCAGGCTAAACAGCTCATCAGTGTTATCTGATGTATAGTTAATGGTCATGGTTGTACGTACATTCTGTGAAGTGTGTTTTTCAGGTCTTTTTCATGGTGTTTTAGACCCATCTGACTTCTTTTTCTTCTGTGAATAACAAATTGAGATTTATTGCGTAATGTCCAGAGTGTTGTGTTTTTGTTGCTCTGAGGCTGACGAGCGTCAGTGAAAGAGAGAAAGTCATGCAGTTTGAAACAACATGAGAGAGGGTAAATGATGATTTGGTTTATTTGGTGCTCGGTCTATCATAGTGCTTAATTGAAAAATGGGAAAAGTTGAAAGAAATTGGCATGAAATTTGGCAATCTTCTGCTGTTACAGAGCACAAGCAATTTGTGTGAATATACAGTAAAGCTTTTAAAGTTTTGCATTCTTTAATCTCCATGTTCACTTACACTTTTCCCTGTGTCATGACAGGAGCTTCTGTGATCTGCAAATAAGAATGATTGTGCACGACTACTGACCTCCACTTTTTGTTTCCCCACCTGCACTTCCTGTTTTCCCTTAATTTCCTATTCATTTGTATTGTAAAAAATTATGTTGCCTGTTTTTTATTTATTGTTCAAATAGCAGCTGTAGATTTCACTTAATTTTTTGCATTTTAAACGTTTTTTTCAACAGTTATTTTAATCAAACTTACTAAAAAAAATGTATGCGTATATCTATTTGAGAAATATTTCTCAATATTTATTTTGTTAAACTGTATACAAAAGTTAATTTTTATATAATTTAACATTAACAAGCATATAATTTTTACATTTATTTTAATCAAACTTATTCAAAATGTTATGCATATGTTTATTTGAAAATTAATTGTCAACATTTATTTTTGCCAAACTGATTTAAAAGTTATGTATTGATTATCTGAAAATTATTTATCAACATTTATTTTTGTCAAACTTATTTACAAAGTCATTTAAAAGTCAAGCATTGTGATTACAGTTTTACACATTTTTTATTGTTTTTCTTTTATTCATGATGTTGTTGTTGTGGTATTTGTACTTGTTATTTACAGCTTTGGTGTAAATCATCTTCTTTTTTTTTATTTAACTAGATGATTTTTTACAGTGTGGATTCTCTTTATAGCATTTTTAGCTCTTGACTGATGTATCACGACTGCTCTGTCATTACACTGATTTCTGCATTTGTCGAGTTTTCTGACGGTCATGGAAAGTCATCCATCCCACACTCACCGTCTGTGCTTCTCTGCTTGTCAACACGTTTCCAGCAAATCACCGTCCACCGCTGTCGCTTCCGTCTCATGAGGATCACGAAATGAAGAGTTTGACGGCAATGAAAATGAATAGTAGACATTTGTTTATGAGTGCGGTCTGGATGGTGGTCTCTGGGCCGTCATACTTCTGTCATTACGTTTCTGAGCCTCAGATGAGAACATGTGGAGCGTTATACTCAGAAAAACTTTATTATTTGCTTCTTTGGGTTTCTCTAGATGATTCCTGAGTGGCACAGAACACAGCATTTGTCGTCTGTATATTAATTTGAATGTTATTTGTGTGTTTTTCTCTCAGGTGTGACCACCGTACTGACTATGACCACACTCAGCATCAGCGCTCGTAACTCATTGCCTAAAGTCGCTTACGCCACAGCCATGGACTGGTTTATTGCCGTGTGTTACGCCTTCGTCTTCTCCGCCCTCATTGAGTTTGCCACCGTCAACTACTTCACAAAACGCGGCTGGGCGTGGGACGGCAAGAGCGTGGTCAATGATAAGGTAATGATTTCCCAGCATGCTTTGTGTTTGGTGTGGAGCAGATTGATTGGCGTGGTGACGGTTCATTAGGCTTGACGTCTCAGGGGATAAATGAGAGGACTAATTAGGGATTCGTACCTGAAACTAAGAGGCTGATGTGGATTTGAGAAATCCCACAGGAAAGAGAAACACTTTAACACATTTTTGTTGCTTTGTTAAGCAATGAGATGAAATGGAGCGTGAATGGAGACGTTTGCTCAAGTCTTTGCTCAAATCTCATACGAGACAAAGACTCAAGTCATTTCAAGGGTATAGTTATTTTTTATTAATTCTGTCACATTTTAAAATAAACATTTGACACAAATTAATAAAAATGCGAACATTATTCTATTTTTTATGTTTTTGTGTGTTTTATTATCATCTTGCGCCCATAGAAACAATAAACAAATGCTGATTTTAGGTTTGAAATGTGAACAGAGATGTTAAAACACAAGTCATATCTGATGTGAATTGCTCTGTAAAAGTGATATGTATTTGCAAAAATTACAATGTTATATGACAGTACATTTACTCTCGATAATTCTTCAGTAAAACATCCATAAATGTTATTTTCCGGTCAAATGATTTTAATGACTATTCAAATTGTAATACTGTGCAAATATGAGTGTAGTCTAGTGAGGTCAACCCCGAAATGTCCTGTCACGCTGTTTCTCTCTCATCATCTGTCCACATTCACACAGAATCATATCTTTTCAAGTTTATTGTTGGATTAATGTTGGTTCTATACAGGTCTCTGTCTCTGCAGAACAGGATCATTGCATATTCATGAATCTGTCTCATTCACAAATCAAATTCTTCAAGCTAAAGGTCAGTCAGCCAATCAGAAATGACAAGCCAGTATAATTTTTATGCAGATTTTTGCAATGGCTTTGAAAACGCTCTGTAGATCTTCATTTCTTGTGGCCTAAAGAAAGTTTTTAGTTTCTGAAACACCAGATTCAAGAATAATGCATGTTTTTGCAAAGGTCATGGGTCACTTAATAAATAAAATGATCTGCCAATTGTGTAAATGTATTTTTACTCTCTCTCTCTCTCTGTCTCACTCTCTCTCTCTCTCTCTCTCTCTCTCTCTCTCTCTCTCTCTCTCTCTCTCTCTCTCTGTCTCTCTCTCTCTCTCTCTCTCTCTCTCTCTCTCTCTCTCTCTCTCTCTCGCTCTCTCTCTCGCTCTCTCTCTCTCTCTCTCTCTCTCTCTCTCTCTCTCTTGAAATTAAACCCAAAAAGTCTAATGGGTCCGGCCGGATGAGCCACTTCATGTCAAACCTTTGATCCCTCCGTCTGCTGATGGAGGAAAGTTCAGACAAAGACCGGCATCTTTCACACATTACACACCATCAGCTGTCTTCATCACATACTCATAAAACTCTAAACCCTCGATTATTTTAATGACAGGACAGTTAAACACATTTTCCTTTTAGATGCTGATGATGTGAACATCTCTCTCTCTCTCTGTCTCACTGCTGTAATGAAAATGAAAGGCAGTTTAACTAATGTTAACATGCTTCACACTCACAAACATAGTTTGTAAATGTTCTTCACAATTTCAATAACGTTTGATTTTGCATTACAGTAGAATGAGGATTTAAGGGGTTTGATGCTTAACTGTAATTAAACAACAATGATAATATGTGTGTGTGCTTGTGTGTGTGCTTGTGTGTGATCTTGTGTGTGTGTGTGCTTGTGTGTGATCTTGTGTGTGATCTTGTGTGTGTGTGTGCTTGTGTGTGATCTTGTGTGTGTGTGTGCTTGTGTGTGATCTTGTGTGTGTGTGTGCTTGTGTGTGATCTTGTGTGTGGGTGCTTGTGTGTGATCTTGTGTGTGTGTGTGCATGTGTGATCTTGTGTGTGTGTGTGCATGTGTGATCTTGTGTGTGTGTGTGTGCTTGTGTGTGATCTTGTGTGTGTGTGTGTGTGTGTGTGTGTGTGCATGTGTGATCTTGTGTGTGTGTGTGTGCTTGTGTGTGCATGTGTGATCTTGTGTGTGTGTGCTTGTGTGTGATTGTGTGTGTGTGTGCTTGTGTGTGATCTGGTGTTGTGTGTGTGTGCTTGTGTGTGCATGTGTAATCTTGTGTGTGTGTGTGTGTGCGTGTCAGTATCTGTTCACTGCTGTTATGACAAGAACATATTGAATCCTGATTCTTCACTCTGTTCTTCATCATGTATCTGCTAATCAACAACAATCCTGGTTATTCCTCCTACACTTTATAATAGTATCATTCATGTTGTACAGTTTGGCTTGTGTGTTATTAATTTATCCAGAAAGTGGATGATTGATGTTAAAACAGCAAGAAAATGACTTTCTCAAAAAATAGTTTTACTAGAAATGATCCAGTTTAGTCATGACACATCAGAGACACAGGTCTTGCGTGCCGCCATCTTTTCACATCCGCTTTTGTATCAGCATGACTCACACTGTTTGGCTTTTCAGGTAATGAAAGGCAGGTAAATTCAGGTAATTTTAGCCGATGACATTCAAATATTGTCTCTAGTATGCTGTAAGCAGCATTTATGTCATTACACAATAAAAATCATTCTGGTTCACATCAGAAAGTCAAGTTTAAATGAGACTCTTTAAACTCTTTCTTTAACAATTAAATAATCTCTTTCTCCCCTTAGAAAAAAGAAAAGGCTTCAGTCATCAAGAAGAATAACGCATATGCTGTGGCCGTGGCAAACTATGCCCCCAACATCACCAAGGATACGGTACTCCCCACCATCGCCAAGGGCAGCACGCCCGAACCCGGAAAAACCAAATCTGACGGTAAACCGGCCGAGGCGAAGAAAACCTTCAACAGTGTGAGTAAAATCGACCGAATGTCTCGCATCATGTTTCCCGTTCTCTTTGGAACATTCAACCTGGTTTACTGGGCCACGTACTTGAACAGAGAACCTGTGATCAAAGACATGGTGCCGTCTAATTAGAAGACATCCGTCATTGCGATTGATTCAACTGAGCAGAACTAAAGACTCGGCCAAAACCACCCAGGGACTTTACATGTATCACGCTCTGATGCTCTCTCTCTCTCTCTCTCTCTCTCTCTCTCTCTCTCTCTCTCTCTCTCTCTCTCTCTCTCTCTCTCTCTCTCTCTCTCTCTCTCTCTCTCTCTCTCTCTCTCTCTCCATCTGTTCCAGACAAACGTGCTGTGGATTGTTGCAAGATGCCTTTCTATATCTCTGTCTCTCTCTCTCTCTCTCTCTCTCTCTCTCTCCTCTCTCTCTCTCGTATCTCTTTTCTACAGCTTTTTCAGCAGTGCTTTGCAAACGACATTTGCCTTTGTACATATGTACCTAGTGAAAATGCCGTCATGTATCTTCACAATATTTGGATTTGGTGTTTGGTCCGCTCTGTGGGAATTTGTATTTTTCAGCTCTCCTGAAATTTGACTTTGGACCTCTCTCTGTGATATAGATTAGCAAATTATAGTCATTTATTTCTTTGGTGTAAATGTTTATATTTTTCGTGATGATGCGTGTTTTTCAGTAGCTTGTTTATTTTATAACACCAAACTCTTTTGTGGTTTGGTTCGATATTTTGTGTTGGGCCCATACACAAAAAAGACAAGACAAACAACTGTTTACACACATATGTGCTTTTTGATGTTATTTTTAAGTTGACGAACTCAGTGAACACTATTAACTAGCTGTCAAAAACAAAAAAAATCAAGGTTCACAGTTTGTAAAAACAAACAGAAAGCTAAACTTAGAATGGTTGTACAGTTGTCTAAAAGACAAGTGCCGTCGCTGTCAACATGTTTTTTGTTTGTTTTTACAAGATCAGCTTTGAATCTGAATTATTTTTTCTGCAGCAGAATGCTGTTGATATAGCTTAAGTTAAACCAAATCAAGCATATCCTTTAACAGCATTTTGGATGATAAAATTGTTTCAGATGTGTTTACTGTCAGTTTTGACTCTGATTCCCTTTATAAAGATCTTTAATACTTCATATGTTTAGAAAACTCATGAAACCTGAATATCTCTGTAACTTCATTTGGCACAAAAAAGTGTCTTTCTACATCACTGTAGAGGAATCTCAACATATACGGTACCAGTCAAAGTTCAGGCACAGTTACTTTTGTAGAGAATTTTTTTTTAATTGATTACTTTTGCAAATAATGAATTCGAAGCAGTCACTAAGAGTTCAGCGTAGATATAAATTCCTTCAGTTCTGTTTTAAAAGCTTCTCAGGTTGAGATTTCAAGAAGCTGGATGATAAAATGTCAAGGGGATGATTTTTCAGATTCTTGACCAAGTGTGACTACTTTTAAAGATGATCAAATATAACATAGCGTTCATTTATTTTGAATGCTTTTAATCACAATACAATTCCCACAATTGTGTTATTTCATGGTTTCGAGTAGATTACTACCATTTTAAAATGTGGAGAAAACATCTAAACAACAGTGAGTAAGTGTTTCCAAACGTTTGACTGGTACTGTATATCACTAGCATATTAGATTAGATATCTCCTAAAATGTGAAATCGTTTAAAAAAACAAAAAACATGACATGTCTGTAAAGCAAAGACAAATCAGATCATGTTTTTCCAGGGACTTTCTCAGCACAGAACTTTCTTTTTTGTTCAGAACTTCAGTTTTATCTTCATTATTAATAAGACTTAAGATGAATCCAGTATAAATACATCAGCTCAGGTTGAATTAACCTGAGAGTTCAATTTCTCACAACCTCCTTTAAAGGTAAAGTGTGTTCTTTATCCATCTTCTTTAAAAACTGTGGCTTCATAACACATTTAGCTCAGCTATTGGTGCGAGTTTGGATTGGAACTGTCTGACCAATCAGCTTGTTTATTCATGAGTATTGTTTCCTGAGCAACACTTATATTTAAACAGTCGTTTATGAGCACTGTTTATTCATATCACACATTTAACCTAAACTTTTATGAACTTTTATGTACGCTTCAGTCTCCAGACTCACAGAATCTCTGACACCAATATTTTAACAATTCATAAAAATGAATCGCTGTCTGGCTATCTGGAAATTTTTTATGGAGGTAAATGTTAGGATTGTTTTTTTTTGGTAGTTTCACAGGACACAATGTGTGTGTATATTAGCGTAAGCGGTGCTGCATGATATCACACTTCACAAGCGGATGGCAGAGCATTCAGACAAGTTGATTGGTCAATGTTATTCTGTTTAGTGTCAGTAGTGATGAACACACTTTACCTTTTAAAGCTGTGTATGAGAAATGTAGTGAAAACATTTGAAACGTTCACGTTCAGTAATTTCCTCTCTTTGCCACTGTGCATTCGTCTTATTGAGCACGTAATACTGAAAATCATTCCTGGACCAAAAGACCAACAAGTGCTTCAGATACTGCATGTTTACTTCAACTGTTTACCCTCCAAAATAAAGCGAAATATTTTTGCTCTGAAAAAAATCTTTCAAAAAGTTCATGCAGTAATTGTGAAAAAATTCTTGACTCTACAGACAAATGACTGTGACAGAGTTGACAACATTTATAATGTATATAATGTAAGGAATATTTGTCCGCATAGATATTGTCCCTGTACACTTGTGTGTGATTTACCACGAACCTGTTTTACATCATCGGTTTGTACAGTTTTATACTCAAAAGCATCGCAGAGGTTTTTAGTTGGCATTTCCAGGAAAGTTTAAGTTGTTTTCAAGAGAAAACATGTATGATGTTAATTTCAGCATGCTGTGATCTTTTGGCTCGGTACACGTTTGGTTTATTTTACTGATTATTCATAAAGATGTTATACTTTTCTAATGAGTTTCAGTATGTTTCTGAATATTGCTTTTAGCTGAAATATATTTATTAAATATTATTTATTGAAATATGTTAATTTATCTTTATATTTATTTCTCAGTATTTGACATGTTGTCAATATAGTAAATCTATTTTCTGTGTGATATAATATCGCTCTGCTTTAATTTAACAATTGCTTTGATTGTAATGGATGATGGTTGCATCGTTGTTATGCATAAACTGTTTGAGCAATAAAAAAGAGATGATATTTAAACTTCCCGCATGGAAAGAGCTTTTCACACACAGAATGTAGATCTCCCACACAATTAAAAGACAATGTGAAATACATTCCATAATGAATGTTGATGTTTTCGGGTGGCGGGATGTTAAAAACAGAATGTGTGATTATTAAAGGGTTTTTATCTTTTTCTTTATGGATGTTACAACTGAACTATCAAATAACCTTTATTGTTTATTATTAAATTGAATATATGATGATAAAGATTTAATGAATTGTATATCTTTGCAAACTTATCACCAAGACCAGATTTGTTCTTACTGTCTGTTATGAATATATTCTTTCCTGATGTTAATGTGAATTTGGCCACATGAGCAGATCTAAACTGCTTCAGTCCTTCAGCTGCTGGGACTCGTTTTCTAAATATTGCTACTTTCTCTCTCTTTCAAACATCATTCAACTTAAACTTTCAACAGCCAATTGCTAAATAAATGACAAGAACAAATTTGTTACTCATGTCTGAATTATTTATGGCTTTTGAGAGGTTCGTATTATTTCCTAGAACTGATATATTATATAATGTCACATAAGATTTGAAACTCCATTGAAGATTAAAAACTAAAATTTTTACACTATTACAAATAAAGGTGCTTCAAAAGGTTCTGCACAGTGATGCAATAGAAGAATGTTTTTGGTTCCCCTAATAACTTTATTACAAAGACTACAACTACAAAGAATCTTTTGTGAAACAGAAAAGTTCTTAATGGCGCCATTCAGGCAAAAATGGTTCTTGGCATCAGTTATGTTGGCAGAATGTTTTATGGGATCATGAAGCACCTTTATTTTTAAGAGAGTAATAGATCTAATAGGGGTTGGGTCAATTCTGAGTTTGAAATAACCCAGCATGTTTGCAAACAATCCAAATTTTATTATTACAGAAGAAATAGAAACATTTAGGACATTTGTCAGATACAGCTTTCCATTGAGGTCATATGGGGTGAAATTGAAAGCCGTGACTGTGACATGTGATACATCCGTGAACTTCATGTACTTATTGATTTTAGTGAAGGATCTCTGATTCTCTGTATTGTAGAAAAACTGAAATCCAGCATAAAATCCATTAACACACAAGATCTAAAAGAAGTGTCTTTAAGAAGCAAGTGTCTTTGTTGCTATATTTTAACTTGTTTACAGAGAGATACAAATTATTTATGAATAATTCATTTTTTTATAATCCTTCAAGGTTATATGACACTATTAAAACACCAGCAACCCGAACTGTGCAGCTGGTCTGAAGCATTCACGTCTTCATCTCGTGAGATTGTAATGATTAAAACAGAGTTTTGTCCTTCCTGAAGGGAACATGTGACTGTCATGAATTTCACAAGGTCAGATGGGTCACAAAAAGCAATTACGTAACTTGTCTTGTGGATGTTTTCTTCACCCTTGAGATGAAGCAGAAGCCGGTGTTGTTATTGTGGTGCTTTATATGATTCTCACCACTGTTCATTGGTGACATTTGTAAAGATGTCGCCATGAAGAGAAAGCCAGGGATGAGATTTAAAAGCAATTTCAAAATTACTCCTTAAAAATATTCAATAAAGTAAAAGTTTGATTGATCTTAAGGCACATACTGTGAACACAGCATCTAAATGGGTTTCTAAATGCTTGACCCTGAGTTATAATGAGAGCCAAAACCCTATTATATAACCAAATTTACACTTAATAGATTGTTATGATAATGCTCTATTAAAAATAATATTAATTTCTAAACATAAAAGGCAAATTGATTCATATTGGATGTACTTGAGTACATAAAGAAGATTGATCCAGAATATTTTCAAGCATTTTCACACAACACAATGAGAAAGTGAAAATGAGTAAACACACACAATGCGTTCACCCAGCATGCTTGAAACAGATTGTTGTCTTTCTGTGTCAGCTGGTGCCTGCACATGGACTTATTTCCACCGATGTGATAGATGCCTGACGTTTAAGATGTCAAGAGAATAATAGATCCACCCGTCCGACTTTAAAAGCAGCTTGAATGTGTTTTTGCGAAGCGGCCTCGACTCTCCAAATAAACGACTGTTTTTCTTGTGCTTTGCGAGACGAATCTCGCCATCCGATCAACAGGGCGCTTTTCGCTCATTAGCGGTGACCAAATGAGCAGTGCAGACCACATTAAAGTTCCATTCAAGCCGTCTTTGTAGCCAAACCAACAGCTTGAGTGATCGTCACACCGCCGTTTTAATTTGTTGATTTAATGGAAAGCTAAGTGAAATGGAAAGGCCGTTTCTCCCGCTAGCCGCCGCTCTATCAGGCATGCTAATGAAAATACAGCTAGCTGGTTTATTTGGCTTTAACACCATGAGAAAGAGAATATGATTAGAAGTCCACAGGCACATTTAATTGAGCCTTTCCAGTGGTTTCGGCTCAGCTGATTAGCTCAAGTAGCTTTTTAATTGCCAAGGCGACCAGACATCTATTTTTAACCATCGTGAGATTTGATCAAAGAAGTTGGTACAAGTTTTAACTAAGAGCAAATAGATTTAAGATGTAAAGCTTCTGCCATTGTGTCTAGTTACACGTTAAAAGATCGAATAGAAATTAGGATTAATGTGCTTTCTGCTAACAAGGTAAAATGAACGTATCTGTTTAAATGAGGATTTATCTACGACAAATTGTTCTGGTTACTTAGGGAAATAAAGTTCTGTGGTTTCAACAGGCCCGACTCTGATTTAAACGGATGTCAACCAAGCGTAAATGTAAATATTTATTGTAATTATGAAGATGAGCTGTCTGCACATCCTGAATCTGACATCCTAACACATCCACTCAAGCGTTACGAAAAACCTCATCAGTAGTAAATTTAAGAAAATGTTTCACAAACACGTATGCATGCTAAAACAACACCAACCTGCGCTTTACTGCTTCACAGCTTTTCTGAATGATCATCCCTGTTTTGGGATTTTTAAATCAGAGCTGCGAATGGAGAGATAAATAATAAATAGCAAAGGAAAATTACGCATCATTTGCATGCAAATTGTCCAGATGAGTTCTTGAAATCTAGGTCGTGATTGGAGGGGGTGTGTGCGGGAGGGGTCAATAAATGTATTAGCGTGCGTCATGAAAAGCAAAACCAACCCGGTTCTTGTTCATTATTTGTTCAGCCATGAATAGTGGAGTGAGACAGAACAGCATCTGAGGAACACAAATGCACACATTCACACGCTCTGGAGTGTTCATGATCGTTTGATTCAACACTGTTGAAGAAAGCGAGACAGATGTATCTCCAGTGTTATTAAACTTTGTATGACGTGTAATGTGGTATTTTTGCTCTGAATGCTGCTGATTTTAGGAAACACTGCTGGTGTAGATCCCTGCTGTGCAAACACACAATGCTGGCATCTGACTGAGGTTGACTGTTTAAATATTTAATAAGATAGTTGACCAAAAAATGCGTATGTCAATGTTTCTTCAATCAAACACAATGGAAAAAATTTACCGTTGTTATTTTTCATAAACATCTGTGTATCCACAGTCTCTTAGGACACACACAGATTACAGTCATAAAATATACCAGTGAGTCTCTAATAGCCCTCCAGGGTACATGAATAAAAAATAAAATAATAATAAAGTGCACAAAAAAACAATTGTAAAATACTACAATATTCCATTAAAAAATAAGAATAGTCATTTTTGACAATCTATTTCAAGAGCTAATTTTTTATATAATATAATAAAAATATAATATAATATTAATTTAAAAATCTATAAGTTGGTCTGGTTAAAAGTATTTGCCAAATGCATAGACATAAATGTGATATGGTATATGTTGTACAGTATTATGAAAGTATTGTATTTCACAGTATTCCACAAAATGCATTTAAAAGAATTTAGAATATTTTTAATAAAAACATACTATTAAAAAACAGACTGCGTATGAAAAGTGTCTTTTCTGCACACAGTCCATGTCTGCATTTGCTCTTCATGCTGCAGAGAACCCTTTTTGTAAAGATACGTGATCATGAAAGTCATTAATGTTCTTACAGCATGATATGCAGAGACAGCCAAGAGTAATTTCAATAAGTGTATGTTTACACTGACATGTTTTGAGTGTTTTTTCAGTGTATTTCTACAGAGGTCGAGCATCATACACTCAAGGTGGATTGTGGGATTGATGGAGGTGTCTGGTGTTATGAGCCGTGTGGAGTGGATGATAAGACTCACTCACTCCAGATATCACAGGTGTGACAGAGAATGTGACGTGAATCCAGTTATTTGTTAATGATTGATGTATAATGCTCACCTACACCTGATAAACATTGATTTGTTAATTTGATTACATTAACATTACAGGAACATTGTGCTGTTTGTAGACACTTTGAAGAAAGAACCGTTCTTATAGACTATATAATGTGTAATATTCTTTGAATTTCATGCTGTCATCACCCTGTAATAATAGACAGCATGAATTGTCTGCTAATCATTGCTGCGCTTAGAAATGTTAAAAGTTAATGAGGTCAAACTGTTTGAAATTTGAGTTTAGCTTGACACTTCGCTCTATTGCATTTTTAAATGAACCATTTAATATTAACAATAAAATATTAATAAAAGGCCTAGATGAACTAGAGAGGGAGTTTTGTTGTTATTCTACTGTATCTCTGTTAGTCTGTGTACTTCTGAAAGGTGTCAAAATCAAAAGGAAACTTGCAATGACATGTTTTCTCCCAGATTGTTTCTTTCACTACTACATCTTCTGGTGTTGTGATGTATTCTTAATGTAAAGCTGTTTTAATCCGTTTGTATTGGGAATAGAATAGAATAGAATAGAATAGAATAGAATAGAATAGAATAGAATAGAATAGAATAGAATAGAATAGAATAGAATAGAATAGAATAGAATAGAATACAAAATACAATCCATGAAAACCATTCTGGGTTATGTGTAAGAGGTCATTTTCAGACACGCATGCATGCTAATTATATTATGTATTTTTTACCTCAGACCCAATGCATTATTGCTGTTTCTGCCATAAACATCAGGAATGATGAGGATTATAGTGGCAGATGCTTTCCCTGCACAATTTAGATTAGTATTTAACAATAATGCCTTTTTCAATGGCCAATTCTTAAATTACCACCAATTCTAAATGTTATGTTACAAACATTTATTTATCTTCATTTATATGTTTTACCATGGGCCATACCCTAAATCACTGCATTAATTCAACCAATTTTTTGTATGCCTCATCATTATCATTTTGCATCATATCAGTTTGTAAAGTACTCTATTTAGGGCCCTCATTTTAAACAACACACTAAGGGTCCCAGGTGTATGTACTGAGGAAACAGTGGATCCTTGTGTTCAGCTTCAGACGGTGATGTGTGAGTCTGGCAGTCCACAGACACAGTTCTGCACACAGAACATGACACCCAGCTGAAGCAGTCAGAGTTTTCCATCTGAAATGTTGTCAGGTCTGGACTCTAAACACACAACATCACATCTGATGTTCTGCACACCTTCTTTTGCTCCACGGCTGACAGAAAATGTTTTTTAGTGTCAGTGAACTGTTGCTATATTCTGTTGTCCCGTCTTTTACAAACACATCTGACACTCCATCTTTTCTTTCCTCATCTCCCTCTTTCTCACATTTGGCATATAAATGCTTTGATCCATCTCATGTTTCATGTACAGATCTCACCGCATGCATGTATGTGCTGGGTCTGCTAATTCATATACAGCATGAGCAACACATGACATACCTGACGCTCAGGAATAACCTGATGTCTCACCTGGACGCTTTACAGAGTTTAATAGTGTTTCACCCAGCAGATTCTGACAATACATTTGCTTTGGTGTCACTGAGACCACTTTATAATGTTTATTTTGGGCTTTTCATGAGTTGTAGACATTGTTCTGTTGCATTACTGCTTGAAGAAGCTTCTAATATTTGTTCTCCAGAAATGCCACACATCAGATTGCTATTGTAAAGATGTTACCTTTAAAAAGAGTGAATGATCGCAAGGAGCAAATCTAAGCTTATGAAATATTTTACAGCCTGTGGAAATACACAAAATAAAGATTTTTCCTTGACTTTTCCATGACCTGAAGTTTTGTGTGGATCCTGTTATTTAAAATGCTACAAGATTTTATAATTTTAACATCTTTTTACTTGCTGTAAGTTTTCCTAAATCAGCAAACCACCCACATCATCTTCATGTGTCATTATACAGAGTCTGAAATACAATTTCAGAACTTCTGTTGCTGAAAGCGATTGTGTGAGTAATATATTTCCGACTGAATCCTTGACATGCCTCAGGTGAACATACAGCATAATCATGAAGCTAATTTCACCACTATCAATGCTTACAGTGCATACGTGAGACTGTTACTCTGGCGTGATGAAGTATCTTCTATGAAGAGAGAGACATTAACGTCACAGGTAGGGTTATTGAGCGATTGGCGTTATTCATCACAATGCAGCTATTTTAACATCACTGACATCTTCTGGAGTCATTTGATTTAAAGTTTCAGAGGAGAACGGAGGCAAACTTTATAAATGGATGAAGAATTACTGACTTCCGTTAAACAAACAGCTAAAAAAGCCCGAACTGGTTTGGTGGTCTGAACTGGTTTAGAATGAAAGTAGCTGGTTTAAAAATGGTCCTCCCAACCTGACCATTTAAGACAGGATTGACCAGCCAGCCAGATTAGGTTGGTTTTAGTTTTTTCAGCAGGCTTATGTGTTTTAAGTTTTAAGTAATTACAAAGCTAATGTAAAAAGTTGTGCAATATTAAATATTATTATATTATACTATAACATTATATTGTTATTATATTAGATTATTTTAATTATTATAAATGTTACATTATATTACTAATATTTAGTAAAAAAAAACCTACCAATATCGTTTTCTCCATTTAATGTAGCCTTTTAATTATCCTGAAAAAATAACACGGGACGTTGTATTCGCTCTCGCGAGACTTGATGTCATACGCGGATCGGTCTGCGCAGCGTCATTTGAAGCTGAACACGTCTAATGGCTGGCGCAGCACGAAGAAATAGCGCAAATATACAGACGAAGACGTCAGTCTGATAAATGTCATTGTAAAAGCAGAGTGAGTTTGGGTTTTATCATTTACTAGCTGACAAGCACTGCAGAGTCTGAAGAGTGACGCGGAGGTTACATGTGTTCTCATGGACAGGTATGTGCCCTCAGTGAACTGCAACGCAAGTACAAGCAGTTTATTTTCACAGTAAATTCAGTTATTAGCAATAACTAACCCTTAAACTCTGTAGAAATGTCTTTAAGCTTTAAATCATAAAGGATAGTTCCTGATTGTGATTGGTTAAGTTACGTTCGAAGCGTTTGTAGCAGCACACGTAGGTGACCTCATTACATACAGTATTATTGCGCCGCAGTCTCGGTGTTGCTGCGTTTATGTTGCTTGGCAACCACTTCTCCGCTAGAGAACTACATTGTTTCGCGGAGGAGTACAATTTTCAATATCACTACATTTTTGTTGCTGTGTGTTTATTTTATGAAACCTGTTGTATATTGAATATCCTGTTGTTTAAATGCAATAAGCTTATGTTTAGCTTCCTTTGTTTAACAGTAATGAATACAAATCTGTTTTAATCATTATTTCTAACAGTAGCTCAAGGTTTATCTGTTGCAAATGACTTCACTGTAATGAGCCATTATATTCAAGCAATGTTGGCCATATTTTAATTTTATTTTCTCTCTGAACATCGTAACTGGTTCCGACAGATGTGTCCAGAGTTTATGTTTTTGTTAACAGTTCATATTCCTCATAAATAAACACATAAAAATTAAAATCAAATAACTATTTTATGTTCTTTGAAGAGCCTTCCCCAATGGCTGTGCTTGCGTAGACTGATATTTTTGTGATGTCTGGACTTTGTCAACAGGAATTTAGTAAAATATAAACAGATGATTCAATATATTGGCAAGAATTTATATTTAAAGCCCAAAATATTTGTGTCTTTTTTCTTTCTTCATTTCAGTAGTTGAGTGCTGTATTTTATTTGCCTGACTAGAAAGAAGCTGAGGGTTTTTTCCAAGACGGCCCCTGAGTGGATTGACTTTCTTTCACCTTCACTGATGCATGTGCTAATGTAGAATATGTCACACATTTCCATTATGTCATCATTTTCCATGAGGGTGATGATTTATCATGCCAGTTTTACCAGCTCGGTTGGACCCGTGAGCTTTGCCGAGGCATTTCATTATGTTCTCTGTTTGCTGTACATCCAGCGAGAGACGTGTTATCGCATTAGTGAAACACAGCAGGACGGTGAGAGGCAGGTGAGTTAAGTCCAGAAATCACATCGGTTGGATGAAGTTCAGCTGGGACAGTATTCAGATGTTACTGAGATGTTGTGTTAAGGTTGCTTAGTCGATTGCAGGCTTTAGCCAGAGAGAGGCAGATGTCGAGCCTGTCGAGGGCCCTGCAGGGGATTGTGGGATCTCTGTGTTCTTTTCAATAAGATCAGTAAGCCCATTCACCTGTGTATGACACGAGCACATACATCAACTGTTATTGCCACGTGCACAGACACGGGCAACACTGCACACACACATCAATGAGCACATGTACAATATAGCAAAAAAAGTATCAGTCTATGCACAAGTTTAAAAAAAAAAGGGAAATATACATGCATTATAAATGTGACAAAAAAACACTTTTTGAGAGAAAACTTTGAGAGATTTCACAAACCAGAAGCAATAATACCTAACAAATAAAGAAGAGATGACTCTTCAAAAAACATAAAATAGTTATTTTTCAATTTTCATGTGTTCATTTATGAGGAGTAGGACTGTTATATATGTGACAATTCTAAAAGCAGCACTTTATCTGACTATGAAAAATCATGATTTAAACATAAAAAATGCTTTACAAACTTTAACAGAGACCTCACATGAGTATTTAAACCAGCAAATATTGACATTTGAACTATCAGTATGATGAAAACATTTGAGAAAAACTTTATTTTTATTGTAAGGTTGATGGGCATGGATGTGCCCTAATGTAATGTGACATGTTTAAATCATTTTTAATTGAAAAATCATGCATAATAATATAGGAATGTATATAGGTGTAATTGTATGGCGGTCTTTTATCCAATAGCGGTCATTTCTCAGTTTTATCTCACTGATAATGGCACAAAGGATCTAGTTGTAAACCTCAGAGATTTTTTCAGTCTGTCAGATGTCTTCTGACCCATTTTACCTCATTTGAATGTTGACCCAGATAGATAGCTCATAAATGTTCATGTACCATTATGCAGCTACATTGTTGGTAAAATATTAAAAGGGCTCAATAAAAGCTCATATTTATCTCCAAAAACTCCTTTAAAGCGCAGTGAACTTTTTCAAACCTTGACAGACTTCAAAACCAGCGCAACGTCAACTAATTACAGTCGATTCAGTGTTCGACTAGTAAACGTGTCAGATTGTCAAACGTCCTCACAGGCAGGTGATCTTATGACGTTTGGGTCACATATTGTTTTGCGTTGCTAATAGTCTTTTTATGCACAGAATGGAAGTGGAAACATCGCTGTGAGTCTCTTCTTCACTCTCAGAAACCAAGAATAAATGCTGTGGGGGAAAATAGTCTCAGTAAATAGTTTCCTTGGTAACGGTAGAAAGGGGATTTTCTAGTATGAGCAGCTAAGCTTACCGTGACTGGAGCAAAGCAAAGAATAAAAACAACATAAGGGGGAAATGCTTTTAAAACCACCATCTTCTCGATGCTCTTTCTGTCCATTATAGGTGCGACTTAACATCATCTTGATATTTTGGTATGGCTGACATCAACGATAAGAGTCAGGCTGGTGTTTAGCTATAGACAAAACATGAAAATTACTTTGATTGTTGTTGCCATGAAACCTGGCGTGCAAACTGGTGTTTTAGCGGTACGGTCTTGCTTTATTTTTGGTTGTGTCAAGGAATGACATTTTTCTTGGAGATTCCTGGAGTAGATGCTGGCAAGCTTTTAATAGAGTGACTGGGATTGGTTGGTTCAGCTGAAGTGTATGTGAAGAAACAGAAATACAAACATATTAATTGTTTACATATTGTTTACTGTCCCAGGGTCACCAAAGGCCCTCAAGTTATGTCTTGGGTTCTCCTTTAGTTGGTAAGGATTTTATTGTCCATTTAAAAATAGTAATTTTAACACATTCCTTAAAGACAAATAAGAAGGTTTATAAGTAAATTGTTTAACAATAATGTGTTATGTGTTATATTTCAATGGTTGTAAACATGAATTATACATTAGCGCTTGGACTCTGCTTCAAAAATATGTGGATGTCATCTGAAATCTCATTTGCCAAATTCTAATTTGAAATATCACCTCTTCACAATTTATGCGATATGATACGGGTACCGGAGAGGGCATCCCCATCACATTTCTGTCAGATCTGATGTCCTCCTGAATTGAGATGTTGGCACTTTTGCTCTGTTGTTGGCATGGCAACGGCCAGTTCTGTCAGGTTGATGACACGCTTTTTATAACCACAAGTTTACCAATCGGTGCCTTTATGTGTGTTGAGATCTTTGTGAGGAGACAGCGAACACATACGGAAATCAATCTGAGTGGATCTTAAACCTGAGTGTTTTTAAAGAAGAGTGTTTTTTAACATCTTCAAGTTTAAAGCTGTTGAGAAATCTCAAGCATTAACTAAACCACTTGTTAATGTTTGTACTTGTTATCGTTTTAAAAGAAATTGATACTTTATTTCATTTAGGTTGAACAAAATTTATTAAACATTACAGTCAATTTTAACTATTTTGGCTCTAAGTTCATTTGCAGTTTATTTTAATTTATAATACAAATAATCCACAGTTAGAATTGGGTCTTAATTGTAATTTAATGTAATATTTTTACACTTATAAAGTTAGTGAGCTGCAAAATTAATATATGAATATATTAATTAATAAAATATTTGTAATTAAAAAAAATGTAATTAATGCATCAAACTAAACATTTTAAATATGAATTAAAAATAGAGGCTGTAATGTAACACATACTCATGACATTGACATTATATCTATATATACCTTATTTGAATCTCATAAGACCTCATTACAGCTCATAAACTATAACCATTTTTGTGTTCTTTCACAACACCTTTCTCTTCCAGAGCCGTTGGGTTTGGAGAGTCTTGTGAAGCCAGAGGGCATCCGTTGTGCCAGTCCCCATGATACAGGTCCATATGCCACTGCACCAGATGCCAAGAACAAAGCCATGGCTGCCGAAGAGCTCTCTAATGCCCTTGTCTGATGCCCTGCTAATAAAAAATGAACAAGGACTCAGACTAAACCATGTAACGGTAAGCTTCAGAATGAGAGAAACACTGAGCTCTGTTTGTGTGCTGAAGTCACGGCCAGATCTCACAAGATACAGAAGAACTTTTTTTAAGGTGGTTAACTCATATATATTTGTACAATGTCAATCATAACATTCAGCTGTAAACGTTTGGATTTTCTCAGATTGGAGTGTAACCTGTGACGGGTGTCCCAAAAACACAAACAGATGTTCAAGGGAATTAATTATTCTCTCTCTCTCTCTCTCTCTCTCTCTCTCTCTCTCTCTCTCTCTCTCTCTCTCTCTCTCTCTCTCTCTCTCTCTCTCTCTCTCTCTCTCTCTCTCTCTCTCTCTCTCTCTCTCTCTCTCTCTCTCTCTCTCTCTCTCTCTCTCTCTCTCTCTCTCTCTCTCTCTCTCTCTCTCTCTCTCTCTCTCTCTCTCTTTACAACTGTCAACTTACCGCTAGACAAGATGGAAAACAGAATCCCGTGAGTAAGAAACTAAATAAAACAGACAGAGTCAACACACACACCACTGACAGCTTTTGGGGAATCCAAATAAACAAACTAGATTAACACACCCACGCGTCCAGCATAACCTATTGAAACTGATCACCCCGCTGTCAAAACAGAGAGATATGAGACTGAACATGATGCCATGAAAGCTGATTATATATATATATGAGCCTATAAGACAGAAATATTGTGTGTGTTGTCTATAAGATAAATCAGAAATTAAATCTCGTAAACATCTTCAGTTTTTTTTAGATGCAAGACTTTTAAATGTTTCTTCTTTGAAATAGATCCAGTTAATCTTACTACTGTGTAACTTTCTTTTTTCATTTGTGTCTTGCCTCAGACCCTACCCATCCCTAGACATATTTGTGCATGTGAGCATTCGCATAGACACACAAATACACATACACACACGGTTTACTAAGCGTTGAGATTGTGTTTGGCTGAACTGCACCTGTCAGGAAGAGCAGAAATCTAATCGAACCCACATGCACCTTTTAGAGAGCGCAGCAGGTGAACGGGACATTTGGTTTTCCTTTGGCCTTCTCATAGCAGAAGATAATGTCACCCGGCTGAGCTCTTACACATTATCACAGAATAACTCATAAATGGATAACATAAATCCAGCTTTAACTCACAAAACTGACCTTATGAAGTTGTGTATGATTCATGCAGTGTAATATTGCAAGCAAGGAAAAATTTGCAAAAAATTTACCTGATTTGATATCTTTAACATATTTTGTGAACAGTTAACAAAAAATACTTCTGGTTCACAGGCCTTCCAAACTAGAAAATCATCTGGTATGATCATATTTTTATGATTTATCTCATCTAACAATTATTCACTGTTAAATGTGTATTATTTCAGGGAATCTCAAGACTGTGAATGTGGAGGTGGACATGGCAACCCAGGTTAATCTTATATCAGTCACACAGGGGTCATTCATCACACCCACCTCTTCCTTTTCCATCATATCTCCTATCAGCCCTGATTGTAATATCCTGCTGGTGTGTTCTCTCAGAGCTGCAGGTGTGTATTCACATCAGCACAGAGTTATTCTCTTATAATAATGAAAATGAGCCACGTTCAGTTTTAATAACAGCAGGTGCACGTATGAGCAATTCAGCTCATTATGATTTTAATTCTTTGGGTGAAATGTTTATTTATATCTTGGCTAAAAATACACCACCAGATATGTTTGCCTTGTTCCTTATCTGTCCAAGATCTTTTTCTTTTATAATTAAGATCATTTGGCATTCACTATTTTCTCAAGCAGCTCTGGATATAAATACACACTTGAAATGAGGATTGTTTCATAAATTCTTCATGCTTCGTTCGATTTATGTACTCGAGCCCACCAGCTAAATGTCTTCATGTCTCTGATGCTGGAATGAGAACAATGTCAGAAATCAACCTCCAGCTCTTCTCTTGCTCATCTCACATTAGAAAAAAACATTTTTGTGCAGCTCTAACTGGGTCATGACAACCTGTCGAAAACATGCCCAGGTGAAATCACAAATGCTTTAAAGAAAACAATGCAGAATAATGTTATTTGAAGTGTTTTTTTTCTTCACTTGGGCACATAGTAAAATAAATTTTCAATGTGTGCTGTAATGCAGAGACGCTGCCTGAGGCTGTGTGGTGTTCTGATGTCAACCTACCGCCATTTAATCAGTAAACTCAAACAAAATGCACTGCAGTAATCACAGAGACCTGCCACAGACATTCACTTAAATGAGAAAGAGAGAGAGAGAATGTTACGGGTGTGTGGAGTGCAATGTTTGCTTTTGTGTGCATGTGTTCTTTTCTGCATGCACGCATGCTTTTAGTGTGTGTGTGTGTGTGTGTGTCTGATGCAGACGGACCCCTCTGTTTCTCATTACACATGCTGGAGAATGTCGCAAAGGTAATTGGAAGTAAAAGAGAAAAGCCTCTTTAAAGCATCAAGCACCTTTTTAAATTGACTGATTTGATTGCAAATTCAATATGACAAAGTCCTCTTTGCCTGCTTGTGTTGTAATTGCCCCGGGGAACTGCATTAGAGGATGGAAAGAGGAAACAGCAGAAAGAAAGCATTCCTTTAGCTTTACTTTCTGAAATGAATGAGGTAAAGATGCACATTCTGCTGTATTGTGCTCTACAGATGTACAGTCCATCTACTTCAGCGGATTCCAAAACAAGAATCCACAAATGTTTTTAAGTAATTAGTTGGCACGAGCATTGCTTGTTTAGCATTGCAAATGGATTTATGTTTACAGTCACACTCTTGGCACGTGCATTTTGAACAATGACTGGTTACATTAAAATTTCAAGAAGTTTCAGAACTGGAAGAGGAAGCTTGAAGTTAATTTGTGGTAAATTCATGGCAGTTTTCTGGTTTGCCAAAACACTGTTATTTTGTAAGAGTATACGACTACAAACGGTGCCAATGCAGTCCTCACAAAAACATAATGTTTCCCTGTGGCAAACTTCTGCTGAGCAGATTTACCACAAATTAACTGCAAGTTTGCTGAAAATACGTTTTCTTAGAAGGCAGTAGCTTATTCTGTTCAGTATGACAAATATAAATGGGATGTTTTACTCATAATATATTCACAGATTAGCAGTGAGTGATTCGTACACATGCATGTTGCTCAGCAGTTTATGTGATTTAATGGGTCAGAGCTTTTGCATTGGATTCAAGGGCCATTTATTCAACCACTGACCGTGTGAAGAGATTGTGATGTCTGAGTGACTTGCATGGGAGAAGGGGATTTAAACTAAAGGTTTATTAAAAACTAGCAACGCTCAAATCTGGATTGACTACTGATTTCTTGTCATCATGATCGGCAGATATCGATGCTGATCCCAATCCTAATCGTTCAAGCGTTAAATTACTGACTGACATGTATGTTTTTTTATTGTGATCATTTGTATGTCATACGCTATAGACTGCACTGTTGACATGCACACAGATTTTTACTCCTCATACACATGTCAGTAATGTGATAATAAAAGTGAATTGATTGATCGTTTAGCTGATGTTTAACTTACTCTACTGAGCACATCAAATAAGTAAAATCTGAAATGAATCTAGCAATAATTAATTAATGCAACAGTGTTGTAATTTGGAGTATAAATGAAAGGTTCATCTTTCCCTTCAATCATTACCCTGAGAAGAGAATTTCTCTTTCTCCACAATTATTCTTCACTACTACAAGCCTTTCTGTGCAGCGGTCGAGATCGGCGGATGAAAACCTGGAGCTGGTCTGTATTCGGATGCTGCACAAATCAAGTAAAATTGAAACGAGGAGCTGATTTCAAATGAAGCCATTTGGCATCCATTGAAAAAACAATTCCAGCAAAAAACAGTATATAAAACATGCATTTGAGCAAAGATGTGTAGACCTTCACTGCACAACAGATTGCTCTTCTGTGTGAAATTGACTTTGGACGAGGCTATTTGTAGCTTGTGTTTCAGTCTCTATTATGATGTCAAGATAAAAATCATCTTCACATTTATACGGCTTTGCTTTGACTCTCTGCTTGAGTTATTTCTGTATGGATGTCATGTGCGGGAATTGACTCCATCTCAAAACATCTGATGTGTAGATCAAAGCTATATAACAGGCACGATTAAGATTATATTACATGATAAATAGCAAAAGTGTCTGTTTTCATAGCTGCTGCACCTTTATTTTTCATGTGACATGTAGATGTACAGCTCTGTTGTATGATGTTTAATATTAAAATACTGTTCCACAGACCAGTCTCAGCAGATCTGTGCTGGATGTGGGTGGCAGGATCGCACTAAGGAGATTGCGTGGGTCTGTGGCTTATTTCAGGATCTGATCAGCACAGCAGAGAAACATGATTTTAATGAGTCACGCTTTAATATCTGCCATTATAGAACAGCTGATTATCTCAGGGTATCAAAGTCACATTGAACTTCATTTATACACTGTGATTATGTGGCTGAAACATCCATCAGGCCGTGTTAGAGGTCAAGAGGGATAAGGAAACATCTGGTTAGAAAGAGCTCATGCTAATGATGCTGACGTCTTATTTCATCCCTTTTTGTTTGCCTTCTCTCTCTTCTCTTGAATGTGAAGGGTTGATAAATCATACTGATGAATATAGTGCTCAGACATCAGGAAAATAAAAAGGCACTTATGTGGGCTTGTTTTGCTGTACGTTTCCCTGCACTTTGATGAATGTGTTGAAGTTTCGATCTGAAGTGCAGATTAATTTATCGCATCTCATACTCTCTCACACCCTGGCTGAAAAACAATAAAATCCATTTGAGAAATTATAATGGATTTAATGGTTAACTTATGGCTTTTAATGGAAACTATAGTGGTTTCTGTGGGTCTCTACTGGTAATGCGTTGGCGTTATCTGAACCAATAGAACACCATTAAATCTTAATGGAATAAGACCCAAAACACAACACAAAGAAATTTTTGTTTAGTATTTAGTAAGTTTTGTAATTTGTTATTAATGGTAAACAGCTGATGGTTAATAATGGTATTTGTAGTGAAACCATTAGAATTAATGTAGTTCTTTTGCCAGCAGGGACACAATCATCCATAATGTGCTGACAGCAACACAAAAAATGCTGAATGAATAATTAAAAATTACACACAAGAAAAACACTACATAATTAATATTTGCATACACACCTTAAAGTGCAAATTTACATAACCGTCCATAGCTGTGAGAATATTAATATTCTATAAATATAATTTATGAAAACATCAGCTGTACCAGAGGAAATAAAATAAGAGAGAAGTCTTCAGAAATGAAAGATGCTTCAGAAAGGCCTGACAGGATAAATATTAACCAACATCAGGCATCAAAAGCAGGACAGCATCTCTCGTTTGATTTCTTATTGAAGCTGTATTCAGATGCTCCTGCTCACTCTGAGTGGGCTGTAATGTTGCCATGGCAATCATTTTCTTCCTAGTCACTCACTGGTTATTAGTTGTGTTTAGGGTGACACCATGTGGAAAACAAGAGCCACTACACAGAACAGCCAAGAACAGAATAGGACAGAATAGAATTTGTTTTTATTAAAGTGTTTGGCAGAAAAGACAAGAGACGATGTAGAATTTCTGGTTGTCAAATATTAGTGTTCATGATGATGTGCTACACTTCCACTGTGTTCATTCCACTAGAAAATTTATTTTGGTTGTAAGAGAAGCTCTTGTGTCAGGTGATTCAATATTTTTACATTGCTAAATGTATCACAAGTGTCCATTTACTTATTGAAATACAACCTGCTTTGAGTAACGAGTGATTGCGTTGTACTGAGCTTTAAACAACATTACCCAGAATTTCATGCGTTCTCGTAACGATGACGTCACACTGGAAATGGCTCCCCACAGTGGCTGTTACACTGAATTACTGCAGCTCAAAACACCTGCTTTTCAACTAGGAATTTGCGTCTTTTGAACCAACACTTGAATCTGTTAATGGTTGTGAAGTATTGTTTTTACAGAATTACCATGAGAGAGAGAGAGAGAGAGAGAGAGAGAGAGAGAGAGAGAGAGAGAGCTTTTCTTTGACCAGGTGTACCTGCTCTGTCTAATTGACACACCGGTTAGTACATCCTTTGACTAATTTTAATCTTGTACAAACGTATATAAAAAGCCTTAAGTATTCATTTGATTAAAGATGACGCTAGGCGAACAAGCCTGTATTTGTGTCACTGGGGTGCGTGACCAACAACTTCATCGGTTTTATGGCTCTGTTGACTTCAGTTACGAGGTGTCATTGCTCTGTTTCCACTTTTTAAAGAGTTCTGCTCATTTTAGATGTAAATCAGGTCAAATGAATCATTGCAGTCAGTGTAAGGCTCCACAAAAACAGCTTGTTTCTCTTAACGATAATGATGACTGATGTTTAAAAACTTCTGCCTTTCTAGTATTAACTACTCCAGTCATGTTTTGTTATATAAATAAATGAAAAAGTAAAACATTTTCTGTTTATTTTATACAGTCTTTACGCCACATTCAACAGACCGAGGGAGGGATAAAAAGTCACAACTACAAGAATCACGGTAATTTATTTTTCTTAAGAATCATTTTCATTTTCATTTTCATTAGAATCATTTTCATTCAATTAGGAAAGAGCGGAAATTAGTTTTAGATGCATCTAGCATAACCGCTAGATGGCAGTGTAAACATTGTAATGAACTTTAGTTAAAGCAAACACACAAGTTAATCCGTTGAACACAATGGTTTAAAGGGGGAAAGCTTGCTCAGGATGTATGAATAATGCTTCAGTGTGTGTGTCAGTAAAGCTGCTTCTACTACAGGTTTCATTGCATATTTGGGCAACCTTGCAAATGTCAACCTTACCATTAGTAAGTTTTATCAAAGGTTTTCATCATACTGATAGTTCAGATGTCAATATTAGGTGGTTTAAATACTCATGTAAGGCCTCTTTCAAAATGTAAAGCATTTGTGTTTAAATTATGATTTTTCACAATCGGGTAAAGTGCCGTTTTCAGAATTGTCACATTCATAACAGTCCATATTCCTCATTAATGAAGACATGAAAACTAAAATAACTATTTGATGTTATTTGAAAAGTAATCTCCTTTCTATTTGTTTGGTATTATTGCTTCTGGTTTGTTTAATTCACAGAAATCCTGTATGTTTGCTTCTCAAAAACGGGTGTTTTTTTGTCACATTAATAACTTATTTTTTTGTGCAAAGTGTGCAACTTGTGCATAGATGCGTATTTTTTACGGATGTCTGGACTCTATCAACAGGGCTTATGTAAAATATAAACCAATGATTTAATATATTGGTAATAAATACATTTTGTGAGAATTTATATTTCAAGTTTTAACTGAAAATATCACATCCATAACACTGGAATTGGCTGTTTTTCACTAGGCACAAATAATATTGCAACATTGTAACACACTCACACACCCTTCAACACAATTCAAACAGAGTTCAGATGAGTACGTTAGGTTCATCACCAGCGGTCAGAAGTGTGGTGCTGCTGTCTAACAGAAATGCTCACATTTACACACACACAAACACAAGTGAAATATAAAAATGTTCATTTGGTGTATAGTATGTTTATTGGTGGTTGAATACAAAACAAAAAACTTCTTACAGGATCAAAAAATACTTTTCACATAAACACAAAATTACACATTTCTAGCAGCGTAGCTTCAATAATCCTTTTTAATCGCCAATTTTTCATAATTGAGGTTTAGAAAATAAGTGCTACAGTTGTGTAAAGAGAAACTGATCTAAAGAGAAATCTAGAAAAACATAGATGCTTTTATTCAGCCTGCTGTACTTCACTGAGCGGTTATGATGGTTTATAACCTTTAGAATGAGTTTCTGAAGCCCTGTGGCCTGTAAATGAACTACATACAGGCATGTCATCATGGAAAGCACCAGGTGAGAAACGTGAAGTAAAGGTTCACACAAGAGGTCGAAGTGTTTCCTTCCTGATCGCCTGGAGGTTAACTCCGTTTATCTGTGATTATGTATATCATGAGAAATGTACACTTTCTGTTGTTTTGAAAACTGTAAACTCATTGAGAAGTTTTGTGGAAATGTTCTTTTGCACTATGTACAAGTATTTTGTGTGCAGGCACATGGTCGGAAAAAGCAGAGATCAGTCTGAACTATTGATCCGAAAGACAGAGCCAAGCTAAAGAGACATTTACTGTTTACACATCAGTCAAACAAATAAAGGTTATTGCAGCCTTTGATTACTTTTCATTACATACAATAAAGTGTATCTGGCCTTGACGTAAAAATGCATTAAATGGAAACAGTGGGTGTGACTAAACACTGACATCATCACTTTTAATGTTACTGGTGGATAATTTGTATCTGAAATTTGTAGAATGACATGGGTTAAACCTAAACCTGAGCAAGCCAAAATGAGTAAAGACAGACAAACCAGACACACCTCACATGCAGTTTTGGCTAAAACGGGGACAAAAGTAGTGGAAGACTTGTATGACATAAGCTGGTACTCCAGTATCCATGACAGCAAGGGCACCTGAAATAACAGAGATGATGAATCTCTCAAGACTTGTCAAGAACATATCTCACCCCACCTGCAGGCATTACAGTAACCAGATTTTGGGAGGGGGTGTTGTTTTTTGGCAAAAAGTCATTTGTGACCTGGAAGTGTTTTCGGGATTCACCCAAGAACCTTCTCAGCTCAAGGCTCCAAATGCCATCATCTGTCAAATGTGAGAGATGACGATGCAAAACAGGTAGATGATGACGAAAGAAAAACATCTGCGCACTCCCTGAGTTTAAATGTGTGGGGAAAACAAAACTATCAAATACACAATTTGTCTGTCTGTCTTTCACACATATGAACACTTCAAAGATGGCACAGAGACAGATTTGGATAAACATAAGCATAAACTAAAGCAAAGGATCCATGTTTAGGGCCTGCTATCATCAGCACTTTTAATCTGATGGTGTTCAGCTAAAGAGGAAGCATGAATCAATCAATCATAACAGCCAAACCACACTCAATGAATCAGAACAGATAAACCATATTCAGTGAATCATCACATACAAATCACACTTAAGGAATCATCACAAGCAGATCAAACTAAGTGCACCAGGGTTGAAAAGATGTCAGTGTGAAACCATAAAGTAGATTTCTGAGGTATGCATTTGTCTCTCCAGTAAAGACAATCAATCATGTTATCTATAATTAAAACTCAAACAAGCACGTTTAGTCCGTTTTACACAGTACTATAATCTAAAGAAGTGCCTTGTGGTCTAGTTGGATGAATCTCATGAAACCGGGTCACAGTTCACCTTAAAATCCAAAGAAAGGACAGAAAATAAAACCTGTAATGTATGTAAATATTTCACATTGTGCTAGTATTTGTGAACACGTTTTTTGTTTGCTAAACTGTAATAAAAATGCCACAATGCAAAATGTGACCCAGACAAATTTTCATGAGATGCACTTCAGCATAAAAGCGTAATGTTTCCTGGTTAGACCTGAAGGACATTGTAGATTGAGGCAGTTTGGTTAAAATCGTGACCATCTTTGTTGTTTTTTGTTTTGTTTTGTTTTATATAAACAGGTGACTTAAGAGCATCTAATGGGTTCTGCAGCAGTGAATGTACCCGCAGCAGGCTTGATCAGATCTAATGGACGGATCTCCATGACAACACACACGTTGATGGTGGTTAACAGGAGGATGTAAGTACAGCATACGTGCAAAAGACAGAAACCAAGGCTCTGCTCTAGATCACAGTCGCCTACACTTTCATCTATACCTGCATCCAGTTTAGTATGCAGTAACTTTGCACAAACAGTGTTTTAGGCGTAACACGTAACAGTTGATTACAGTTAACTTTGACATGTTGCTAAGCTGAAGATGCAATACTCTAATAAGCAGAAAGTACATGCAAGTGACGTCTCTTTAGACATTACTTTTTAAACAAATGCCTTTAAATGATGTCTCAGTAGACAGTCTATTAGGTTTCACATCTTGCAGGAAAACTAATGACTGCTATCACATGAGACAACAAGTGTTGTTACTGACCAATATAAAAACACAAAATTATTTCTGATTTAAAATATTAACAAAAAGCTCATTAATAAAGCTCATATTAATACTCATAATCACCACCCGCTTTCTGTAATACTACAGTGTTGTTTTGCTTAAAGCAATCATTTTTTACTTTTTATAAATTATAACATTATTATAGTGTTTCATAGTTTTACTTTATCACACTTTGATTGTCTTTTCTAAAGTCTGATCCACTTAAAGCCAAATGCCACTTGTGTTTCAACATCATCAAACAATCTTTTCCAATGCAACATACATGAGCAAATAATAATTCTTAAAAAATATATATATATACTTATATGGATTAAAAACATTTTTGATTCTGTCTGTGGGTGAAACTAAAATTTCCTAGTAAAGAGACAAAAAACTAAAATTACTTACTCTAATTATTAAATAATAATTTTTTGCAATGTGACATTTTCAAGACACTTTTGGGAAACATGATGGAATTTTTTTTTATATTCATACAGTATATAAACATCATGGTTATGTTTGTTGTACTGTATTTAATTGTTAATTGTATGCTGATTTAATGTTAACTGTGTCCCGAAATGTCATTAGGATAAAATTCTTTCGGTAGGCTAATTAGAATTTGTGCTTAATTGTCATAAAATGTCACAAAGCAAAACATTTTAATAGTCCATTTTCTTTGACATCCTTATGAAACTCCTGCAGATGTACAGGAATATATATTCCTATCATGATAAATGTATTTATCTTGCTGAATGGTCATGGCACAGTTTGTGAAATCCTCACTGCATAGCTGAGTATTAAACTGAATTCAGCAGATATCATTATAGATATACCTTTAGCCTCTTAAAAAATCATAAAAAATGATTCTTCATTTAGTTGTAATTTCTACATAATTCATATGCGACACACAGCTGCGGTACGTTGCGATAAGAAAAACGTGGCTTATCAAGGTCGAGAGCAGAAAGTGCACAGAGAAAGACGTCTCGATTTGTCTCGTAAAGGTTTCCATAAAAGCAGCTTTAAGCTATGGAGGGTTTTTATGAGTAAGAAAACATCTAAAGCATAAGAATTCAGATTTGCATCTCTAGCCCAAAATAAATGAAAAGATCAATCAAACCAAGTTGAGTTATTCCTCTTTAAACAGCACTGTGTTTGTGCTGGAAATGCCCTCGTCTCTCTCGCCACAAATGATTCAAGGTTTTGTTTCCTTTATAAAGGGGTTGAAGTATTCTCTGTACTGAATTTATTGGTGGTTGTTCTGGATCCTGTGCTACACAAGGCCGCTGTCGAGATGCCTATTCTTCCGACTCGGTTAGATTTATCGACAGTGGAGGAACAACAGTGTGGACTGCTGGAGGATCTTTGAGTTCAATGATGAATATGCAGATCGTTCTCCAGAACAGTAGAACACGGGGAACCAAGAAATGAGACACATACGCACACACAAACGCACACACCACAGGTGCTGGTGAGATGAATCCCTGCAGAGGACATAAAGACAAAGAAGTAAACAGCCATGACTCTCATTTCATCCATCAGTGCTCATCTACAGACGCTAACAAAAACCTTCTTTCAATGGATTGTTTCTGCATTCAGAATGCACAATTGTGTCAAAGTATGTTTTGCATCACAGACGGTGTGTACCTTTGTCTTCCTGTGGGCTTCATATGTGCGTCTCCATGTCTGTGTATCCGGGTAGCATGTCTCCATTCGAGCAGCTCTTCAGCATCTTGTCCAGACTCGGGTCATGCGGCTCTTTTCTGCGTCTTTGCATGCGCTGGTGTACCAGAGGCACGAAAAACATCACGATGCCCCCGATGATCGGTGGAACACCTGCCAGATAAAACGCCACGTGGTAGTCCCCGAAATAATCACGGAGAATGCCTGAGGAGGAGACGGATGTTGTCATCTTTATTATACTTATGTTAGCAAGTTATTGTTCTTGAAACAGCAGCAAACCAGTTTGACTATTGGTTTCCGTGACCTATGTAACAAGCTAAAAGGAAAATTTGAATTGGAGAAGGATATGATGAAAGATTATGAACAATAAATAAAGTCTGCTTTAAATAAAAATGCTTCGATTTCAGAATGAACCTTATCCAATAAATCTGTCTTTAAATGATTAAAAAAAAACAATCCACAAAGAATATCAATGAAGCTTATAGACTGGATCACATCTCAAGCAAAATATCTAAATGACACACCAGACTCCTATAGAGAAGATAAAAGGTCACTCACAACCTAAATAAACATTTAAGAGTCCGATCCCCGCTTCTACTCTGTGAAATACAAGCATGTCACAGCCAATCCAAACCCATCTGAAAAAGCTCCTGCAGTGAAGGTGACGCTCTCAAAACATATCCTATAAATGATGCTTTAAATTCACGGATGAGAGCTTGGCGATCCAGGGTCCTGAAAGGCAAGGCCAGTATTCTGCAAATGGACCTTGAATGTTTTAAGTAAAGGTACATTTATGAGAGTATGAGCCAGATGTTCTGGAAGAAAAAATGAATTCAGCAACTTTATATTTGGATATTGAAGTTGGAGAACATATGTTAAACAAGAGCAGTTATATCAACAGTCCAAACTAAATGTGCATGTCAGTGGGATCTTGGAATTTGGCCATTAAAATAAATCTGTCCTGTCCAATAGACACAAACTGGAAAAAGACTTTTTTTTATTTTTTTTATTTTAATTGAATCATTTTTAAACTCAATTATATAAACCTTTTATGACATTTAGAATTTCTTTATGCAAGATCTATATTTGAGACAGAAATGTACACACACACTGAGTAAATCTAATCTCTGGATTGACTTTGCAAGCAATTGTTCAAGCAAACAAATACACATTTGGCTCTAAACAGCAGTCATGACGCCGGGCACAGCAGTAAAGTATGACATTGTCTTCTGTTCATGCATTTGTCAGGACATAAATCAATGCATGCAAACCGTTTGCAGAGGAAAGCAAATGTTGATACTGACCTGCAATAGGTGGTCCTGCTGTCATTGGTATGGCCATGAGACCGAGGAGGTAACCGATGGCTTGAGACGCCTGCATGGGCCCTACCAGCTCAAAGGCGATGGGAGCCATGATAGTAATGAAACAACCATCACAAAGACCCATCAATACAAGAACCACAACCAGACCTTCAAACACTGCACACTGAGGAATCATTATGGACATCAGACCCAAGATTATGAATGACGCCACCTACACGAAGAGAGAGAGAGAGAGAGGTCATCTGCTTTCCATACAAACTCTTTGTGGAATATTACCCTTTGTAACCACTGCAAATGTTTGCTAAACATGTTTTGTCATCATGTTGGACTTTTGGATTTCTGTACCTGCATGTAGATCTTTTTGGCTCCAGGTATGAGGTCTCCAATCTTCCCGAAAAGCAGTCGGCTGACACCCGATGAAGCTCCAATACACACCAGCAGAATCCATTCTTTCTGTGTGTCTCCAAACTGCTCGTGTACAAAAGCAATCTGAAACAGATCAGGTGATTAATATACAAACTTTCATTCCACTTAAAATTCAAGTTTTTAAGACTGTGACACTGTCAAGATAAAAATCAAACTTTATCTTGACAAACATTCATTATGGTTATTCTCGCTGACAAAATGTTAATCTCTGCAGTTGTAAGTCACTTTGGATAAAAGCATCTGCTAAATGAATGTAAATTATATGACACATAGATGACTTCTAAGGAAGCACAGCAGGGGTTTTTATACAACCATCAGCCTTGTTCTCGGCCTTGATCAATGACAGCATTAATATCTCTGCGGTGGGAACGCAGGAAAGTCGACTATAAGTTGAATATTTCCGCTCGTAGACGCCCTTGTTTCTAAGAAAGCGAGAGGAGGAGGACATGGGGTTAAAAATAAAAAGAACATTAAAAAAACTATTTCCTGAAGCAGGAGATCACAGGCGTGAGGACTGGAGGCATGAGGAGTGTTTTGAAAATGATTTGAATGAGAAAACCTCAGGGGCACATCAAAAGCAGGAGGTTTCACATGTAGGGTTAAAGTGTAGGAAAGGCTTTTCCACATTTAGTGAACGAACACACACATACGTACAACAAAAGCCGGGACAAGATGTTTACTTCTGGTCTCAAGCCTGAAAAAACAAGACTGGAGTTGGAAGAGTGAGATTGTGGCGAGTGGGGGGTCTCTCTCATCAACTTTATACCAACGCCCCCAAAACATATACACACACACACATACATACTAACTCACAGCTAACCAAATAAACACTTGCTTCAAACACATACCAACATTTCATCATACAGCAACAACAGTGTACATATACTTATTCCAAAACACAACAAACACTTGTAGTATCCGTACAAAACATCTGATTAAAGTAATGTTACATTTCACTGTTGTGCAACTTGCTACAAAAACTAGAACCTCGCTGAATTATAAACATCTACAGCAAAATCTTTGATAACCTTAAGCGAAGTACATGCAATCCTCATAGCTCAAAGATAAAAAATATTTACTAATATTTACCGCTTTGGCTAAAAAATTTGATCTCATTCTTGTTTAATAAAACAGGTTTGCTCTCAGAATGCTTGCACGAAAAACTAAAGCAGAGCATGTTAAGCAAGCATCCTTGCTGCAGAACACAAAAGAAGAATGCTGATAATCAACATTTTTGTGTTACACTGAAGAAAGGTTTTCAATAACATATAATAAATAAATGATGTCAATATGTTAATTATTTGTAAACGATCCCATTAAGATATTAATAGATTAAGACCTGATACAGGTATTATTTTATTTCTTCTATGCTACACAAAAATAAAGGTGCTTTAAAAGGTTCTTTATGGTAATGCAATAAAAACAAAGAACGTTTTTACTACAAAGAACATTTTGTGAAAGAGAAAGGTTCTTCGGATGTTGAAGGTTCTTTATGGAACCATACAGCCAAAAATGCTTCTTCTATGGCAGCATTAAGTAGCAAATGTGGCAATTTGTTGCATAGTAAGAAACTTGCAAGAGTAAAATCGTGCTCAACACCAATGCAGAATTTCAGTCTATGACATATTTCCTCTTGACAGTGAAACATGTACATATCATGACTTGTTTATGGCTAACTGACTGTAAACCTATTCTGAGCTTGATTTTGGCTAGAAAACCCCATGTCTTCTCCAGGAACAAGAAAGAGAGCCATTTAACTGGAGTATCCATGTAGAAGTATGTCCATCACTATAACAACATGAAATGAGAGGTAAAGCGAGGACACAAATCTGTCCTTAGATGACACGAAGCCACTGAATAATTCATGAAATGAACATGTGTGGAGTCATCACATAGACTCACCGTCATGCAGAAAGCATTAAATATTTCAGCTGATGGAAACCTAAAGCATTATTAATGCATGACCCCAGACATTCACTCATATAGCCGGCTTTTTTAACCTTTAAACACATCTACACACATCTGCCTGGCTATACATCTAAAACTGTTTTGTTCTTTTTATTCTTTTATTAAATATTCTTCGATCTGTGTATGACAAAGTCCATAAAGCCACAAATGCCAAAAGAGAAATTGATTTTGAATGAATTCTATTATAACCTTTTGACAAAACGTATTATCTTCCAAACTGTCTTTACTTACTAAACTGATACACAACAAAACTCAAAACCGCCCTGTCGAGCGGGCAGAAATAAAGACAGAACAGGAATGTGAGGAATGTGTAATTACTGCCATAAAACACATAACAGTGCAGATACAGAAAACTGATGCATGAGCCATGATGTGATTACTGCATATTTCTATTACATTTAACTTTACTGAATTTAATAAGATGTCATTATGACACCATCCATCAGTTCAGAGAAATCTGGAATGAAATCTGTGAAATATACAGGTCTGATGCTGAAAAGATCTGTCAGGGGTTATAAATGACTTGTGAAGCTCACGCACGAATGTGCCAGGGCTTTGAGCCACGTGTTCGGAAAGTGAGACATTAATTATGCTCGGAAATTTAACATAAATACATTTCCTGGTGAGAGTGAGAACTGCTTCTCCACCTGCTGGGCATGTTTCTAAGACTGAATATTCATAGTAAATCTTTCCTAAATAATTCATTTACTTTTCTAAAGCAGAATGAAAAATGCACTTTAGGTTTCATCAGCTCGGCTAATTCAGTTTTTATTATCCTTACAGTGCATTCAGATTATCCGTTTTTGATTTGTGCACCTTTGGTGTCCAACCCAATGCAATACTTTACCATGTCTGTGCAACAAAGCGTCACCCCCAACTCACCAGATGTACATACGGCACAAAGTATCCCAGCACAGCCGTGGCGACGCCGAACGCCCACAGCCGATAAGTCAGCACGCTGAACACTCGTACATTAAAATACTTCTTCATTTTGGCCAGGCCCTTCTGCCACCTGCTCGCCGACTCCAAACCGGACGCCGGACCTCCTTCCATCCCCATCCCTGGAAAGGGACACATCCCGCTGGGCATGAGCGGACGGAAGGTGAGTGCCAGCAGCGTCTGGACCAGCATGAAGAGACTGAGAGTCTGGAAGGTTCTGGAGAGACCCAGCGGTCCCACCACTTTCTTCAGGAGTACAGGAAGGCCCATAGAGAAGAGGCTGCTGCCCGCAGTCACTACGCCATTGGCCAAACCCAGACGTTTACGGAAATAATGCCCAAGTATCACCAGAGACGGCTGAAATGCGAATGAGGATCCACAGCCGAACAGTATTCCATATGTGAAGTATCGGAGAGCCAGCGTGCTGAGGAGAGATGGAACATTCATGTGTTTGATTATAATACAGAAGAAAAAGAAAATGATGGAAGAAACAAACAACAAAAGATTGTAGTTTGATATGTCTAAAGTCTCCACCCACTCATTATCGTTTTCTCTGAGATGTAAATTTAAATTAATTTAAAGTGTGTTTTTCTGTGGTTAGTTGAGTGCTACAGACAGACACACAAATCACAATGCAGAACACACACAGACAGATCCATAGTTGTAAAGATGTGTTTATAAGCTACAACTTGTGTAGTGAAAATGGATTGCGAGTCTGTGCACTAGTCAGCGATTGTGTTTCAGTACAGCAGGAACATGTTTTTGTTCAATCTTTTCTATCAACATAAAGAGCTTTTTCATCTTGGAACAAAACCAGCACTTTGGCCAATTGCACATGGATGAAAGAGAGAGAGAGTGAGAGAGAAAAAGAGAGAAAGAATTAATTGAGCACTGTGTGAGGCACTCAGAGAAAACACAATGAATAAGGAAAACCGGGAATGCAATCATAGTGGGTTGTGTGCGTTTCTGCTTGTTTACCATTTATTCTATACAAGTATTCGAAAATAATAATGGTGCTCTATAATGTTTATAAAATGTCATAAAGTAGGGTTTGATTCAGTCTAGTGTATAGTACACAAAACTTTAGTTAATAAAAATTACTTTATTTACTAAATTACTTTAGATAAATAATTAATAATATTATGTATTAATGCATTGGTAATTTTATTGTCATGTTTTCATAAAATATTCATTACATCAAATGTTGTGTATGACGCAATGATGTTGATAACAGGCTGATACCAGACATCACTGCACTGCACTTTCACCTACAAACACTTAAAAAATGTCTTGGGCTTGCATATTTCCACAATGATTATTATAATTTATTATAAGGCAGATCTGAGTGAAACTAGCAGAACACTGTCTTACACAATGAAAGCAAGGAAGGAAGAAAACCAAAAAGATAAAAACCTGAAATGAATAAATGCATTTACGTTGCAAAGGAGCTGGTGAGCAGACCGAGGAAAGCCACGAACGCTCCACACACCGCTGTCTTCCGGCAGCCAAAATGATCAGTAAACATACTGACCACAGGAGAGCAGAAAAATATCATTCCCATCGCCAGAGCTCCAACCCATGCTAGAGAGAGAGGGAGAGAGAGAGAGCTAAAAACTATATATACTTATAATATGTATAAATATAAAGACTTTGTCTGTCCAAAAGAACCAAGGTAATACATGGTTGCTAGGGTGTTGCTATGTAATGTGTGCTATGTAATATCTCTGGTTCCATACTACGTATGGAACAGATTACATACATATTATGTAATCTCCTGGATACAGCTTCATGTAAACAGTCACTTACACATTACATCACATCCTTTTGCCATGTAATTATGTGCATGCAGGCACTTGTGTCATCATGACAACATTTTTAAGACAGTTTTAAGATCGGCTATAACATTAAACAATGTCATTATGTGATTTTATCAGACAGCCTGGCCATGTGTACTTCCATTATACTTTTTGCTGATAAATTAAAATTGTTAGAAAAAATAGAGATTAACTGCTATTATATTATATTATATTGAAGATAAATACGCTTTTGAGTGTAACAGGTTTAAGAATAAGCAGCGATGTTCAACAAACTCAACAACTCAAAAGACATCAATGATAAATTATTCGATAACAAAAAACAAACATTCACTGAAAGATTTATTTCTGAAAAGACTTTATGTGATGCATGTGGAAACACAAGTGTGCACACACATATACATCACACATATACACATGACTGCCTACAAACAATTAAAATGTACACACTATTACCCACATTTACATAATTATAATAAGAGATATAAAAGTTGATCATCTGTGTTTGTAAAGCAGTGACTGCTCACGCTCAAACAAACACATTTAGTGAATGTTTTTTATGGTTCAAAGGTAGTTTAATGTCTGAACAGCGTGTCTGAAGTCTAACGCTAGTTCAATATTTGACGCTGACCTGTGTGTGTGTGTGATGTTGGCTGGGGTTCAGTAAATCTCTGGCCTGGAACTTCCAGTGAGGAAGCGGTCGGGTAACAAACCAAGCAAATAATGTTTAGATGCTGTAGAACACAGGATCAGGGTTTAAATAAGAGTCCTCTGATTATAGTCAAACATTCATGACATGTATGTTTCTCACAGGTTTCACAGTGAGAGTTCTGTTTGTTGTTCTGGTCGCTTTAAATCAGATTACTGATTATTCTGTGAAGTTCCCGTGGAAGTACACGTTGATAACTTTAGAACAATGCAAAGAGTTTATATTTTGGAATAGCGTGTTCTGGAGGAGCCGGGATCTTACAGACCGGATAAAAAAAATCATGCAGAAAACATGAGGTAGATAAGTCTGTGTGGTCTCTGGGGCCATGCTGGAGGGATTAAACATTCCAGTGACTATTAGAAATGGATTACTGTACTTCTTCAAGAAAGAAAAACATACAGAAAGCAGCTCATATTCAGACTGCATGCCCTTCAGTGTGTGTAAAGTTTTGCCGGCAAATTTCAAAGAGATGATTACTTATACATAATAATACAATCAATCTGCTATCTTCTTTTAAGGATTTACCTAGCAATAGTAATAAATAGCTATTGTTAATGATGTTGATGAGACAAACATACAGTACCACAACCCAAAGGTATAATAAAAAAACAGGGAATGAGAAGAATGTGGGTTCAATTACAGAGCAGTGTGATATTAAAACTGAGCATCCGTGAACGGCTTCTGTTTCAGGATCATAGTTAGCTAAATCTCTCATTCTTCTGTTCCTTAATCCTTAAAAACTCTGAAAATGATCCCAATGGACCAAACTGCTGCGTAACAACAAAATGTGACCCTGGACCACAAAACCAGTCATAAAGGTCAATGTTTTGAAATTGAGATTCATACATCACCTGAATAAAGTGGTTTGTTAGGATAGGACAATGTTTGGCCGAGATACAACTATTTGAAAATCTGGAATCTGAGGGTGCAAAAAAACGTAAATATTGAGAAAATCGCCTTTAAAGTTGTCCAAATAAAGTCCTTAGCACTGCCTGCACTTACATAAATAAAGGTTTTGTAGTAGGAAATTTACAAAATATCTTCATGGAACATGATCCTAATGATTTTTGGCAGAGAGAGAGAGAGAGAACGAGATGTGTGTGCGAGATGTCACTTTATATAAGCCTAACTTGACCCATGCTGTCAGCAGAAACAGAGGACTGGAAAACACATGTTTCTTTCTCTTAACCTCTGACTTACTTTGTAAGCAAAGACTTTTATTTGTTAACATCTTTGTCCAGATGATAAACCAGAGAAACTCAAACCTGTAGAACAAACAAGAAGAAACTTTTTTCACAGCTACACTGACATGACATTTGTGTTGTTTTATTTCTTCCTTCTACCATAAATATTCAGTCTCCATCTCTTAAACAAACTAAAAAGTGTCTGAATGTATCATCACTGGCAGGCATTCTGTCAGCATTTTCATTTGTTTTCTCAGTAGAGATTTTAAAGAAATCAGTAAAATGTTTTTCTTCAGTTTCTTCAGTTTTCTCTCTCTCTCGTTCCAAACCAGCCGCTTCAACAGTAATTCTCTGTAATGAGACTTCTGTATGACTAAAACTATCTGAACTAGAGAGAGAGAGAGAGAGAGAGAGAGAGAGAGAGAGAGAGAGAGAGAGAGAGAGAGAGAGACCCCGTAAAACTGACAGATGCTGTTTGACAGATTGTGAATAAATACCCTCGGCCGCAGGGAGAAAAGGATCTCTCTCTTCCTCTCACAAACAAACTTTTCTGTCAGAGTAAATCTTAATCATGAACATGTTTAGCTCATACTTCACCCCCAGATCATAACAGATAAAGATAATTAATTTCATTCTGTTTAAAGAAAAATTAAGCCTAATATAGGACATTTAAACAATTTTTAACATTGTGTAATTTAGATAGCAATTAAGCAAACTATGCCCCCAAACTCACATAACAACAAAACAACAAAAACATAATTTCCATTACTAATACATAAAAAAGCAATAAATCATTTAGAAAGTACTTTTACCGTCTTACATGTCTGCTTTATGCTGATTTAAGAAAAACTAAATTACAGAAATTTAATATTAATTACCATCGAGACAAAAAACACTGTGCGAATGTATTACAGTAATGACAGTTTGGGTAAATGTACTTAAATGTCTCAATTTAGTCATTTATCAGATGAAGAACAAACAAAACAGAAACTGTCTGCAGCAACACACAGTCCGGAGACAGCAGAAATAATTTAATCTTCATGTTTGCTTTTTTGACTAATCAAACGTTTTTGTACAGTTCACATCACACAAATTTACACTAAATAACCACCTTGTAAAATAGTTTTTGTAACATCAGGTATTCACAATCTTGTAACACACAATCTAGAATCACAGAATTGAGCAAACAACTGCACTAACTATACTATGAAAGCAAATACAAACACAATTTAGGCACCATTTTCTGTATATTGAAATACTACAAAAATTGAAATTAGCTAATTGTTCTTTTGTTTAAATGTTAAACATTACTAAACTATATGAACAGAATCTGTGTGCTGTATGAACCCATCCTAAATTTATTCAGAGTTCAAACCCTCTTGGGTCATTGACATGCAGAGTTGAGATCCAAAAACCAGAACCGATGGATCATGTCACTATGGTGACATTGGCTTCCTAAGTGTCTGAGAGATCTGGATAAAATCCCTCCATAAATGCAGAAAAATGTGCTGCACAACATTGTTTGACCAAATGTCAAAATATGTGAACAGTCAACATTGACAATCATGTTACATGTCCAAAAGCAGAAGGCTAAATAGTTTTCATATTTGCCGTTTGCCTGCAGGTCTAATGTGACTGTGTAAAGTGACTGCCACAGACTAACACACAGCAGAAAAACTGATTTCATGCAGTCCTGCGTGTGCAGACGTCCACAAACACACATACATAAACCCCAGCTGTGCATACTGAATTTACATTACTCCAAATAATACATTCAGGAACAGTCTTTACACACATCTGTGTGTACATTATTTATCTGCTCGTTGTGATTCTGGTCAAATGTGATGCATTACAAATAATCTAATTATGGTGCTCTAAGTAGATTTTAATGAGATTTATGTTTTTTGTTCATAAATGAAAGACATTTTAGCAGGATTATAATTCAATGTGTTGTTTGATTTGATTTATTACTGGCACATCAGAATAAATATTTCCACTGAATACTGGACATGAATAAATCGTGCACAGTGTGTAGGAACACAAATTTAAAAAGAAATAAGGACATTTGGGCAATTCCAGCTCTATGGATGTGACATTTTTATCCAAAACTTGAATTATAAATTCTCACAGAATGTATTTATTACCAATATATTAAACCATCTGTTTATATTTTACTAAAGTCCTGTTAACATATAAAAAAAATCATGATTTAAACATAAACGAATGCTTTAAAAACTTTGAGAGAGACCTCACATGAGGTTTGGTTCATGTATAGACTCCAGATAGACTAGCTATGTCTGTATCTGTGCATTAATGTTCACCAACTCTCGAAAACTATCAGTTACACACCAGACAGCCAACGAACGCTTTTACCTTTACTCAACACATGTCTACTGTTCTCTGCTTCAACTCATTTCACCTGTGTGGAAACACCAGACCTTTTACTGTACATATGAATGTGTATGCTGTTTCAACTTGCTGTACGTTTAAGATCCATTATTAAACTTAATCTCCCAAAATAATTATTTGATTCAACTCTAAGAGTCTAGTTTTTGAGTGATGGTGGCATTCATCTGTGATGATATTAAAAATACAATCATTCTGACATGAAGCTTTTCCTTCTTCTTCCAACATTTTCGAAACCCAAATTTCTCTAAAACTTATGATGTGAACTTTATCTATACTGGTGAAAGTGTAGACCACATCTAAAACGGTAAACAACATGAGACGCACACAGAGCAGAGAGCATCTGAGTTCATGCGACCCCGATATACATACAGGCAACATGATCTGAGTCTATGCATCACAAACAGTCCTTATGCTCTGTGTGTGTGAGAGAGAGAGAGAGAGAGAGAGAGAGAGAGAGAGAGAATTCCTTTATTGTTATTGTGTTATTGTATTGTATGTTTGTTGTTCTATGTATAATGCATTGGCTCCCACAATCACGCCCATAAAGTACCTTTGAATTGAATTAAATTGAGAGAGAGAGAGAGAGAGAGAGAGAGAGAGAGAGAGAGAGAGAGAGAGAGAGAGAGAGAGAGAGAGAGAGAGAGAGAGAGAGAGAGAGAGAGAGAGAGAGAGAGAGAGAGAGAGAGAGAGAGAGAGAGAGAGAGAGATTTAATTCCTTTATTGTTATTGTGTTATTGTATTGTATGTTTGTTGTTCTATGTATAATGCATTGGCTCCCACAATCACGCCAATAAAGTACCTTTGAATTGAATTAAATTGAGAGAGAGAGAGAGAGAGAGAGAGAGAGCAGAGAGCGAGAGAGCGAGAGAGAGAGAGCTACAAAAACAATAGAAAGTGTTAAAAGCAACATTCAGATAAAACACACCTAACAGATCATTATATTTGAACACCTGCACAGCTTCAGTGGGTCTGATGAATCTACCACATGAAAAAAAATCCTCTATTCACTCACTGTAAAATGTTTGAAGTTTTTCACTCTATTAAGACTAAGGCCTATTTGTGTTAATCTATATATAAAGTTGGGTGGTAGTGTCTGTCATAATCCCCTATTGAAACGTTTAATGTTTCTGTGATAGGACAGGCTCAACCACGTGAGCGCTGGACACGCCTCTTTAAACCCTACATGTTTCCACACTACCCCGAGTTCCTCATGGACCAATCAAATCCTCTTTATGAGGCCACATTGGCCTATTTCAGCAGATTAAATAAAGGGCCATTGCAGAGAGAGAGAAATACACATATCTGACAGATAAATAGATCAGTGGTCTATAGTTCAAATGAAGAGAATCTCTAAGATTTTGTTTGAAATACCAGTTTTACATTTTTAATAAATCATTCCAGTCTAATAAAGAACCTTCTGAGATTATTTTAATGTGCAAATGTAGAAAATCAGAACGCTTATTATTAGCACAGTTACAAATAGTTCTGCTGCTAAATGGAGTTTGTAAATAACAACACAATGTCTTTTGTCATTTTCTGCCATCTCTGCTTTCAAAACTGGCCAAAAGAAATGTATTCAGAAATGCAGAAATTAATTTCTGACAATTATATTGAAGTCTAAGTTTTTAGAAACAATTGAAAGCATCAGAGAAGATCACATTCTAAATGCTTCATCTGCACTGAGAAGCACTGGAGAACGCATGGACCAAACTTCATATCTCTTTGTTAGTTTGTTATCTAATTCGTCTTCCTCTTAAGCCTCGTTTCCTTTAATATTCATAAGTAAACATCAAACAAAAAGTTGTAAAGTAGAACAGCCAAGTGGGAGTCTGAACATTAAAACTAACCGAGCTTGGACAGATGGCGATTCCTGCAAAAACAAGCCGAGAGGCCTGTGAGACATTTAGCAGATTATAGCATGTGGACTGAGTTTGTGCTGGCAGTGAATCAGAAGTGAATCAGGGGTTGTCGGGGACGTTCTCTGGTTCGGGGGGTTCATGAGAGCTGATTCATACGTGCAAAAAGTGAATTCACTGTGTCACAAATCAGCAAGACATCTTCATTTTTACTATTTAAAGGTTATGGACGAGGTTATTATTCATTTAAGGGATTATGAAAATGACAAACCAATTGATCAACAGTTGTTGTTGTTGTTGTTGTTATCAGCAACAGTCTGCGGTAACTGACCACATCATGTGCAATACAGAGGAAATTCAGAGACTGTTTTCTTATCAGGATCACTGTTATATTTAACCTTTTTCCTTTGTACATGCATGTAAAAATAGCTTTTTTACCAGTCAACTTGTCTTGACATGTTATTTCAACTTACTACTATAAATTTTTGCCAGTGATTGCTTTAATTTATAAAAAAATAAGTTGAAAATTGTTTAACCTATCCTGGTGTTTTGAAATGTAAAAACATTTGAAATGACTTTTCAAGATAAGTTGATTGTACTTAAAATTTAAAGAGGCAAAAAATATTTTACAGTGACCCAATTAAAAAGTAATAATCTGTATTAAATTACAAAATATTAAACTAAAGCAAAGTCTCCTACAAAAACCAATGACATATAATTTTTAATAGGTAAGCTGAAAGCATGTGGCAGTGATGGATCCAAAAAGCAGCTTCGGGCAGCTGTCACCCGTCTCCAGTCTGGACTCTAAAGATCATGTGTGATCTGTTAAATCTCACAGGATCAGTGTGTCTGAAATCAACTTTGACCAGCACACACAAACACTAACTGAATCAACTCACCCACTTTAAACTGGGACGTCTGGTCCGTCACATCCTCGTGGTCTTTCACCAGCATCGTGTGCAGAATACCAAACGAGTTCTGTATGCCGAATATCGAGCCGTTGCACCAAGTGGCCGCGAACACCACGACCCAGCCGAAACCGCCCTCCGGTGGCACGAACCCGCGCCCCGGGTGCGCGCCTGGCGGCGTCGCCGGACGCTTGTCCGGGCAGCCGGTCTGTATCAGCTGCGCGGTGCTGTCCTCCGGGACTATTTTATGCTGCGATTCCTCATATTCCTCTTTGTTCTTTGGTTCTTTCTCTGGATTATGCTCTGTTGCAGATGAAGCGGGCTCCTGGTCGTGTATCTCCAGACCGGGTGTCCCGCTGCCTCCTCCTGCGCTCTTGTCATTGCTTTCCGGGTGCATCCTTTATTAAACAGATGCAAAAATCTTTTCCTTAACAAACTATTTTATCATATGCGTAGAGATAAAGAAAAACGAAATCTGTGCTATAGTTTTTCAGAGATGTAAAAGTAAAAGGCAACTAATTGAACTCCGCGAGTTTTGCGCGGATGATCAATCATAATCCGATCGATAAAACTATAATCCGGTTATGAGAGATGTCTCTTCATAAAAAAGCGACACGATTTATAGCCAAGCAAATGTCCTGTCTGGAACACGAGACAGAGAGAAAGAGATGGTGTCCAAAGCTCCGTTCACATCTCTTTATCTAGAGGCAAACGTGCACCGACTCCTCCTCTATCATTTGTGTAATTTTCACGACAGATCCCGGTGGGCTGCCCCGGTGCAACAATGTAACAATTAAACGTTCCAAACAGCGTTCATTCTGACAGTGTTACAATGTATCCGTCTTAACATCTCACTCCGCGCGATCCTCAAAGCAACAATGCTCATTCTGTGAAACAATGTAACATTTCCCGTAAACAATCTATCCTCTGAACGGATCCGCCTCCTCGCCGCCCGCAGAGGGAACGGATTTAAAATTCCACCGGCGCAGGATTACAGAAAGAACCGGATACCGGAGACCAGCCCCTATCTCACCATTCCTCATCCCGTCCCGCAATTGGTTTAAAACGAGGAAGCGCGCTGGAAACTGTATAGATGACGTAAGAGCCGTTTACAGGTACAACCGAACCAAGCACTGGAGCAGATGAAACGCATCCGGTTCGGTGATCTCACCGAATACATTGTGCGAGTACGCAAATCAAACCGGTCAAAACTGTAGATAACTCAAGTGTATCGTCTTCATGTTTATCCAGAATCGCGCGGAGTGTTCAGCTGTTCTCGTGAATCGCAGCATATAGAAGCTCGTGTTTGGGTCGCCATGACGGGTTATTATGGTATGGAGGGGGAGGATCCGTGACGCGCTTCCCTGTACAGTAATGCCTATAGTAAAACCTCCAATGTCACATTCACTCATCCTTAGTGTACAGTTATGAAATATAAACGCAAATTGTAAAACAAAAGACTGTAAAATAGCATGTTCAGTGTTACCATGCTTTTAAAAAGTTAGTTTTTATTCAAATTGTAAGTATTTGGGCTGACATTAATCCACTTATTTGAAAGTTTAGATATGCATGCATTCTTCACTAAGATATAAAGTTGAGCAGTGCAGTTTATTATGCAGTTTGTGTTGCCCAACAAAAGCGACACTTTTGGATTATTACTTTTATTCGCATGCCTCTGGTTGCATTGTGAAACTAAATTCTTCCAACCATCTAAGCTGATTTATTTATTTTGCTTAATTTTTTTCCGTGCTGCTGGAGTGGATGTGAAAAATCAGGGTTTCTGTAATGACTCGTGTTGACCACTAGAGTGCAGAAGAGATCAGTGTAATGACCACTCTGAATGTCAAGTATCAGCAGGGCGACACCTTTTAAGAAATAATCTGAATGAATCTCTGTACAGGTGGGTGAATATTCCTGATCTGAATACAGAATACGATGAATGTATTTATTAATATGACTTGTCGGGGAGAAACCAGTCAAGTGTCATTTTGACATATTGTCATATTATCATACCTTACATACATATATACCTACCACATGTAGGTATATTTATGAATAAAACAATGGACACATTATATTAGATGAAAATTGTGGGTTTGTGGTGACAAGAATCACATTATCTTAAGATACATATTACTTCCTTTTTATTCCTTATTAGTAAAAACACTTCATTCTCAGGCCAGTGTCATGACATTGCAATTTAAGACATGTTCTCGGTTGTGTGACGTCTCAGTCCCTGCAGATTTGAAATCAAATGCGTGAGTTTGAGACTGGAGCAAAGGTGGAGAGGTCAGGAGGTCAGTTTACTCCCAGAGGCTTTAGATTCTTTTAATAGCATGTAGTGGAGTGAAATGAAGGAAGAAGTGGGTAGAGGAATGAGACATGAACTCAACAGCAGGAGAGAAAGAGATCCATATGTCTCATCACATAAGCAGCTGTCTGCTTTTTTCAGTATTTTGACTGAACACGTTACTGATTTTACACACCTGTCTGCATCATTAAAGATATCATCTGTCTGTCCACATAGAACCTCATCAGACTTTCATCAGACAGAAGTATCTGACTTAAAGTATAGTCACATAGTAAATGCTAAACTGGCATATCCATACATGGCAATGTCTCTGCTGACTCATTTCTGAATGGAAAGATGACTGAATTAATGACTACTGCATCAGTTTGAAACCATTTCAAATAATGAGGTGAATGCTTATCAAAATACCCACTTAAATAAATATGGTGGACAGATTGGGAAGTTTTCCACAAGGTCTGTATTTCATTATTATGATAATTGTCAAATGATGCTTAGTTTTTGTCTGGGAAATATATTAAATTACTTGTTTAAATAACATACATTTTTAGTAGCTTTTCTAGCCTGTAATGTTTGAAAAAAGGTGTGACAACTTGCCCCAGTCGCACCTATATTAAGTTAGAAGAACTATTGTCAGTGTTCAGACAGTGAGTATGTGTGTTTTGTCTCGTGGGTCACGCACACATAGATACAGTCTTCACCTGACATGATTCTGCATGTCTAACACTGATCTTCTTCTGATGATAGTGTGACTCATGTGGATGTGGATGGGTGTTACTGACTCAAGATGTGGGCGTAGACGATAGAAGACAGTCTGACGCTCATCTCTGTGTGGTGGCATCTACTGTACACTGTTACCAGGAAAACTGTTGTGAGAATCCTTCAACATCACACTTCAGCTTATTTAACATAAAAGGTTTAACACTGGGAAGTTGAGTGTGTTATCTCATCTGACCCTTAGAAATATCAGTGTAGATTGAAAACATTGTGGTTTATCCATGTTTAATTTCTTTCTTTGACTTTATTAAAAATAGTGAAGTGGTTCCGAAAGTCTTGCTTTACAGGTGATATTTAAAGAAAAAGCATTATATATATACATTTTTGCACACCACTAACCTGGAGCAATAGAAACACAAAGTTGTGGGGTTTTTTTGTAACAAATTCAAACATCCTATGCACTGTATCCCTGAATATACAGTTTCAAAGCAAAAGCTAGAAAAGGTTAATGGTGATTTTAATGCTTGAAATGCAGGTGTATGTATGTGTATGCTTTGACCCATGAGGAAACTAACATTAAATATGTTCATTTCTTAAAGGCACAGAAGCTCCTCTACCACCAGCATGACCATAAAAGGATGAGTTTCCTGTTCTCCTCCTCTCAGAAAGAAATTACAATGCCGCTCTATAGAAATTCATATCGACATAAAATAGAATTTTAAAATTTGTGTAAAGTATTTCTTAAAAGGCAAATACACACACACCCTTTCATACACACACACACACACACACACACACACACACACATTGGGGCCAAATGAGTTCCAGCATGTCTCCTGTTGCTCCTGGATTAGACATTAACATTCAGGGCAGCACTGAACTCAGTGGAACTGGCAAACAGACCTCAAAAGAATGAAAAGAAACATGAGGGGTGAGGGGGGTACTATTGAGGGACAGAAATATCTGAGAAAATAAGGGGTGAATGATAGAGGTGTTTCATGAAGAGAGAGAGAGAGAGAGAGAGAGAGAGAGAGAGAGAGAGAGAGAGGATGGTGGGAGAGTAGCAGACTGGTGAGGGGGTGTACAAAGGGAGGAGACTTCAGTGGAGAGAAAATAAGGAAGGTTGATAGAGAAGAACGCATTAGACTTTTGAAAAGCTCGAGGTTTACTGGAGGAAAGGTTTCATTCATTCCAACAACAGAACAAAAACTCTCCAGACATCATACAGGTACAGTAATCATTCTATAAGTTTTCTTTTCTCTCGGTTAAAGGGATAATTTAGCAAGACATTAAACTTCAGTCATCAGTTATTCACCCTCAGGCGGTTTATAAACCTGTATGTAACTCTTTCTTCAGTGAAGATATTTTCAGAAATGTCTCAGTGGTTTTGTGTTTTTACAGTGTAAGTCACTAAGGGGCAGTGTTGTTTGATTATCAACATTCTTCAAAATATCTTCTTTTTTGTTCTGCAGAAGAAAGAAAGTCATACAGAAAGTCATTGCCATGAAATGAGGGTGAATAAATGATGAAATAATCACTTTATCACTTTAGGGTTCCAGGTTGCTTTGGGAGCTACTGAATAATACTGGTCTGTGTGTTATGTAACCATGGTAACTATAGTTTCTGCCAAAATACTGTGTTTACTATGTGTACTGTAAAATCATTCTAATTAGTTTAATTCTAATGAATTAAAAATGTTTTGGGAATCTTCCTTCCAGTCTTTAAGTGAGCAGCATTGTCTTTCATTACCCTGGAAACCTGACTGTGCTTGTGAAGTTTTTTATATTTTGATTTGTTATTTTGTTTCTCATGAATACATTTCCTTTTCACTGAGTTTAACAGTGTTTGGAATGTACTGCATGGCCGGGCATTTTGTGCAGGATGAGAGGATAATCTTGATGGGCAAGAAGGTGAAGTTTGGCCGAGTCTGTCATGCAGAAATAAAGGGAGAAGTTTTCTTAGAAATAAATCAACTAGATTTGTAAATTATTTTAAAAATTATGAGTGCTTTCCTATGTAAAATTAACTTCCACAATGCTAGTGGGTGGTTTCTAGGGTGTTGCTTTGCAGTTTCTAAGGTGTTGTTCGTAGTAGCTTACTGGACGTTTATGATATTTTCATCCCTATATATGACTCTTATCCCTACTTCATGTGGTTTTTTGGGGTTTTCTTACCACATTTATCATTTTATTTGTATAAAACTCAAAAAAAGTTTGGGCAATATTAATAGTGATGCTTGCTTTAATGTTTTTTTTTTAATTTTAAGGTGTTTAATGGTTCAAATGTTTATCTTTTTTACGTGACTGTTCATCAAACTGGCATCAAGCATTGTTCCTAAACAACAGGTTTCTCTTCCTTTTTATAGCTTTATAATATTCAGCTTCCCACGGTAAGTTCATTCCACTTAGATGTGTGTGTGTGTAGAGCCCAGTGTGTGTCCTGTTAAAAATACACCCAGATGTTTACTTTTTGAGTTTAATTACATCCATAAGGGACGATCAGGCTGGTTATTTATACACAGACAGACATAGTATAAAGTCATAATTAATCAGGAAACATGAATACATTTAACCTTCATAATGTGATGGATTTCTGTGCGTAACAGAATATGTTTTGTAATTATGTTTTTAATCAATGAAATTAACAAAATGAACTGAATTGTAACTTTATACTGATTGTATTTGTTACAGAATCAAGATGTTGCCGGTCACATTTCTTCTGCTTCTTTGTGTGTCTGAGTCCATCTGCGCAGCGTCCGTTGGTCCGTCTCGGCTCCAGCCTCCCGTCACACGTGTTCGGATCATTGCAGTAGAGGACGACTACGACGACACAAGCTCAGTGACAACACTCGGCCCTCGATCGCCCGGGGTCACTACCACCCGTGTAATCCCCCGTCTTTGTGACTATGACCCCTGTGTTGTTCAAACGACCCCTTGCACTGAGATTTCAGCCCAGACGGGTTGTCTCTGTCCGGGGTTGACAGGACCTGAGCAGAGGCCCAAGGCTCCGGAGCTCCGGGAGGTCACGCTGGAACGCTCAGGACAGATGATCGTCCACTGGTGTGCCCCTCGCTCCACAGTCACACATTATAAAGTCACTCTGAAAGGTGGAGATGGGCAGCAACAGGTTTTCGGGGAATATTCACGGAATGGTGTCGTGCCTGGGCTGAAGGTGGGAGAGACGGTCTGTGTGTTGGCCATGAACGAGGCGGGGGACAGTGAAGAGTCGTGTGCCCAATACGAGCCCCCAAAGCCTGACTATGCAGCACTGAGCGCAGGAGTTATAGCGGGGGGCGTCGGGTTCCTGGCGCTGCTCACATTGGTTGGTGTTTTATTATGGAGACGAAAGTCGTGCCGAAAAGGCAGTATAAGTGAAGTGGGAGGTCTTGGCAATCCTTCATATACCAATGATGCTGTTCTGTAATGATAGACTAGAATAGAGTCAACAAATAAAGAGTAACATGATGAAATGCAAACATTTCCAAATCATGTGAGAATTAAAGAGCTGCAATACACGGACTCAGTATTTACAAAACTGTAGAATTTGCACAATTCTTGTTTGTCTGACTGAAAATGCTTGCTGTCTTGATGTGTGTAATTCACAGGTGAACTTTATTTTAAAGACAAACATTTGTCTTTTCTTAATTGATTTCCTTCACCTGTGAAACGAGTTTCTTTTTTAGCTGACGTCATCTGTGCAGCACAGGTTACTGTATAATGTCAATCAATGACCCAAAAGAACTTTAGACATTGTTTTAGGTTACTGTTGTACAGTATATAATGCAGCATTTCTTAAAATCTTTTGATTTGATGTCACAGTGATTTAATGTAATTTAACATGAATTTAATGAAGGTTACATGTAGTAATAATATTTGAGAGTAAGTGTTTCTGAGAAATGTGGAGATACTCTAAAGGGTGTTTGATGCTGGTGTTTCAGAAGAATACATCCCCCACAATCCACTGCAAACTTACATTCAGCTTTTGACTTCATTCTGATATAACATGCAAACTTTTTATACTCCAGTCAGTTCCTAGTTCCTTCTCATAGTCTAACACTCAGAGGTACATTACAGAATGTGTTATTATGTTGTGTGGTTTTTAATATCACTGATGGTTTTACAGCCTTTAGGAAGCCTGGAGCTTCATTATGCTAAATAGTGTTGATATAGTCTGTTGTACAGCTTTTTGAGAATATGTATAACATTGAAAATGCAATAATTTGTATTAATTAGTGATGGTTTTTCAATAAAATATTCCCACTGAATTGATTTGACATTTGACAGTTGGATATCTACATGTGGAAATTCACAGATTTTATAAAATTAGAAAAGAGATTGATGTTGGAATTGCAGAGGTGGTTTACTTTTACTTTGTTATTGTTACATACAACATATAAACAAATATAAATATATAAACAAAGTGTGTCAAAACAAAATCAGATCAGTGCTGAATCAAGTGTACAAAACAGATTCAGAAGTGGTCATTTTATTTTTTTTGCTGTTGCTACGTACTAATCTCAGTTTATTGCTGTTATAAAAACTTTGTGACTGCCAAGAAAATATTTGCCTCCAGCTAAGATATACGGTATATGTGTTCTTAGTAAAAGGGAGTGGTTGTTATTTATGTAAATGCAATATTTCTATATGCAAATTACATTTCTGCATTTGTCAGATGCTTTTATCCAAAGTGCAGTCAAGTATACATTTTTTGGCTTAGGCAAATTTGTCCTCTGCACAGAGATATTTGTACACAGATTTGAGTTTAACTGGATCACAGGGGAGGGACGGGGGGGTTAATCTCTAAACATTTTGTCTCCAAACATTCCACACACACCATGAGCCCACAAAACAATGTTACACAATGTCGGACCTCAATGATAAAAAATACTGTTTCAGGACACATTCATTACTGACCATATCCACTGTGTTTTACTGTGTTACTATGTCATTATTTAAGCCTTCTTGAAAAGCCATTGAGGTATAATAAAAAATAGTTAGCAAAGAAAAATCTGTCCTTTAAAGATATTAAACAGATATACCTACATCTGTGTTAGGCACAATGCAACAACTAGACTATTGTTATGTGATAAATCTGCCGTGCAGATACTCATAGAGCCAAAATATTATTTAAAACCAAAATGGCTTTAAAATGTAAGTGTAAAAATGCAATTTATGTCTATGAAATCCATATTTTTAGCAAGTGGATATGCTTCTTTCTACTTTTATTTTAAAAAGCTCGTTAGCAAAGCGTTTTACTGGTACTTAGATAAGATTATAAATATTCTTCTGGAAATTGTATTTTTTTTCAGTTTATACTGAAACTCATGTATTCGTTCATTTTTATCGTTTCCTTATTTTATTTACATGTAATTAAACTGATCCCCGTATTTATTTCTAGACCTTTATTTTGAAGAGCTGTCACTGCGGGTCTCTGTTGATCTCTCCGCTGATCAGATTATCGTCATTCTGTCAGACCCTCCGCTCAGCTGCGGGTAGGTCCATGGAGACCCACAACTGGTGACACCGGTATCATTTGTTTTTATATTGTTTTACAGCAAACCGAAGAGGGATGTCTACACCGGGTTACACGAATCCGAATGCGTCCGTGAATAATTACGGCGCGAGCTCGACGCAAAACGGAGGCGGAGCGGCGTCCTGTCAGAACGGTGAGAGAGCTAACGGCTAAGATATCCTGCTAAAGCTGTGCTAACAGAAAATCATTTTCATATACATGAGGCAGATGTAAGCTAATCACCTGTGTGCTGAGATGAGATGCTGAAATCAAGGCTAACGTGTTACATGCTAAATCACAGTAAAATGCGTTAACAGGATACAGGCCTGAGCTAACGGCTAACAGCACCTGCCCTCAGCGGCTGTGGGGTGGAGACTTCGACCTTACAGCCTATGCAAAGATCTTTATTGAGGGGTTAATTTTTTCTGTAGCTTTTATTAAAATCACACAGTTCTATTTTGACAGTTTTAATGAGTTTTTATTCAGTCTACTGATGTGCAGTCTAATACATCTGATGCGATTAGCGCGTTAGCAGCGAAATCTGATCAGCTACTGCGGTTGTTATATATAAAGCGTAAACATTGATAGTACTTTATTATTTTGTGACTAAATGACCGGGCTAAATCGTATTTTGCATGCTAATACAATCTGGTTTCTAGCTATTGAACTATGTGGTATATTAAGTGACAATGCCAGTGACTCTTTTTGTATTTTCTAATATACGTCTTTAATATATTTTGCTTAACGCCAGTGTCAAGTGACACATGCCATAGCTGTCAAACTGGCTTTGGTCATGGTACTATGTTATCATTTATATTGCTATGGGGTTCCTATATGCTTTGTAAAGGGGGACAAAATAGATTTTTTTCATTATTTATTCACCCTAATGTGATATAAAACCTGTATATGACTTTCTTTTTCAGTGTATCACAAAAGAAGATATTTTGAGAAATGTGTAAGTGGTTTTGTGTTCATAATAAAAGTCAATGAGGGTCAATGTTGTTTAATCACCAACATTCCTCAAAATATCTTCATTTGTGTTACAGAAGAAAAAAAGTCATACAGGTTTTGAATGACATGACATGACATGAATAATTTTATTTTTTGTTAAATTATCCTTTTAATACATTAATTAATCACTACATTGTATTTCCTGTATCTCTGTACTGTAGTTCTTTAATGGTATCTATTTGTATGTGAAATTAAAATTGCTTAAAGCTTAACTTGAATGTCTCAGATCAGTTTGCATAAAACCTGTGATTTGTCTAATGAGAATATTTTTGAATGCTGTTTGCATGGTAGGCTCGCAAATCATACTGATGGAATCATACTGAAAAATGTTGTTTTTGACAGGTTCGGGACAGATGTACCCCGTCATGCATCCATCATCCGGCTACTATAGTTCTGCGCCACCGCAGGCTTACCCCACTATGACAGGACACGGCGCTTCTCAGACTGGTAAAGTCCCAGTTAGTAGCACAGACTATAGTGGAAACTACTACCTGAACAGCTCAGGTCAGTCTCCGTACCCAGCTGCACCAGGAACAAATCCCCCTGCCCAGCATTACCCCACATCTAACGCCGCTGCGTCCGGAGCATCTGTTCAACACCCTGCGCAGTCGTTTCGGCCGGCCACGTCATATGCCGCGCAAACCGGATACTACGGACAGCAGTATAATCACCCCTCACAGGAACAAACTCAACCTCCCCAGCAGCAGCCCAGCTTGGTACCACCATCTAGCAGCAACAATCTTGGTGCCCCGCTGTACCCTATCGTGTCTTACCCATCATCCCCTGGGAGCAGTCAGTACGGGACACTCAGATCCTCTCAGACCGCTGCTGGGCAACCACCAGTTTCTACTGTAATGCCTCCGCCGCCTACCCAGAGTGCTTTGCAACAGTACCCTCAAGGAAACGGAGCCACACCCACACCAGCTCATGCAGGCTACGGAGCTCCACCTTTCAGCCAAACAGCTACTGTCAACGGCCAATCAAATACAGGTTGGTTGGGATATAACACTTTCTAATCTGTTAATGCGTTGCTTAAAACAGTATAACAGGCTTAAATAGTTTTTCATAATTGTGTTTTTATAAATGGTTTTATAGTTCATTATGACCAAAACCTCCACAATCCCATGAGCCATCATTATGCCGGGGCTCCTCCCAGCTCAGAGATCCCTACCAGAGAGCGAGCACCCTCAGGAACCCCTGGCACATCTGTGCATTCTTCACCACAACACCATCCAGGTACGAATGATCCATTTTTCACAGGTCAATAAACAGTAAATCTTTATTTGTAGCTGTCATTTCATTCTTGCTGTTGGCTCCTGATTGTGTGTGTGAGGTGCTGCATAAATATATTTTGTTTTTTTCCATTGCGATCACACAATCAGTTTGTGCATCGTCCTGCTGAAAAACACCCACTTTTTACAATTCAACAATCAATGGATAAAATCAAGCCCCTTCTGAATTTTCTCATTGTTTATTTCTTCACTCAGAAATATGTTACTTTCCAAAGCTGAAAGAGTTATAAATGTTATTTTATGTTGATGAGTAAATAGAGAAATCTTCTTGTTCTGTGTTGAATCCACCAGCTTTTCTTCATCTTTCTTTGCCTTGTTTGGTTTTGGGTTGTATTTTTATCGTTCTCACGTGGGATTCGAGTATGAAAGCCCCAGTTCTGTTCAAGCACTCTCTCTCTCTCTCTCTGTACTCAACCCCTGTGTCTCTCTCTCTCTCTCTGATGGTTGCTGTATTTCAGGGCTGCTGTACGGTGACCACCGACTCAATAACGCTGTTAACTCGGTCCCAGGAGATCACTCCTCATCCAGTTCTGACCATGAGGATGAGGATGAGGAGGATGAGGAAGCAGGTTTGCTTTCGCTCTTATTCCTCCACCCTCCTCTTAATTTACTATATCTTTTTATCCCTCCATTTTCATTTGTAACATACACAGATGTACACGTCCTGATGTTTTGAAGTGCTTACTTTAGTTTCATCTGTTCTTCTTGTTTTTCATGTTATATTTTCTTCATTTCGTGTGAACGCTCCTAGTGCCACTAGAGACACCATTGTTGTGTTTGATCATCTTGTAGTTTATTTTGAGAGCTCCACACTTGCTCTCTCTTTCACTCACTCATTCACTCTTGCACACACATGCTCTCTCTCACTTACACACATTCTCACTCATTCAACAGCATCCTCACTCACTCACTCACTCACTCACTCACTCACTCACTTACTTACTCACTCTCGCCTTTACTTACCTAAAAATGCCAAAATGTTTATACCAGAAACACACTAACACATTTCTCACAGAACCTGTTCTAGTGTTTCTCTACTTACTCCAAACTTTTGAAGTAGTTCCTCATAGTCTCTCTCCCTCTCTCTCCTGTGATGTGTAAATGTGTGAGTGTTATATTTAGCTCTTCATTATAAAGTGCTGTGATCTTTCTCATGAGGAGTTTGGATGTGTTATGTCCAAGCCTGCCATCATGATTCATCACACCCTCCAGAGTTTATGACTTCCACTCTTCTCTAATGTCTTAAACTCTTTAGTGTTGTCAGGGGGAGTCTTGGGTGTGTATATGTGTGTTATCTCTTGACCGGTAAAGATGAGTGACAGCTGTGATTCTGGTTTGGATCTTGAGGCTGTTTGGCACTACATGAGATAAGATGCTTAAAACATAATGAACTGATTGAATCACAAATGTGTTGTGATGTATTTCTGAGTGAAACACTATATTCGGTGGGAAATAATGATAATTGATTGGTTGGGAATATACTAGGCTGTACTGTTATTGGTTAAAATTTTTGCTTAAAAGTTCTGTACATTCAGATCTGCAAATGTGATGTGTTATGCATGTCAGGCCAGTAGTTGATGAAGTCACCTCGCAAAGAAACATGTAATATACATTTTCATGTTGTCACTGTTTCACAAATTTTTGTTTTTTGTAGTTAACAGTAATAGACAATAAATGTATTGTTTTTCAAAGCTTGCTCTTTAAAAAGTTGCCATTTTCAGGCCCTCAAAATGCTGAACAAATAAACAGCAGTTTTCTGTTTATAGTTAGTAAATTGTGTCCTGCAAACAGGCCCTTAGATTTTGTGTCTTTAAATATTAGATTCACCCTGATGTCTTATTTCTTGATTTTGTTCTACAGAATGTTGTTTAATTTCAGTTTTTAAGTTCAGCATTAGACAACTGATGAAAGATAGATGTGTAGGTTTTAGTAGGTGGGTTATGGTGGATTAGCATCAGGTTAAGCCTTGCTGAGGTTTAGTGTTGTGACTGCCAACAGAATCAAACTCAGATCTCTTAAAGTGGATAAAAAAAATAAACTAAACCTAGTTTTATATGCATGTCAATGTGTAGTTCTTGAAACAGTGTGTATGTGAACTCTCACAGGTGGAGACAGCTCATCTACCACCACAGACAGTGCGTCTCCCGTTCCCAACAGTTACGAGTCTCTGGAGGGCGGCAGTTACCCAGGTAAACCCTCAACACATCACGTGACAGCTGGATGTAAAACGCCACACGAATGATTCACTGACAAACTTTTCATTCTGTCTTTTATCAGATATCTCTGCTCCTCCCACCGCCGGTCCCGTCAAACAGGCCCCGCCCTTCGGTTACAATTATCCAACCATGCACCCTGCTTACCAGCAAAACCCCGCCTCCAGACCAGACCCCTCCCCTTCTCACGGAGGATACAACCCACCGGGATATCAACCGTACTCACAGGTGAGACTTTTATGCTAGTTTGCTGTGTCTCTGTGATGTTTTGTTCAGTAAGTAATTTCAGTTAATAAATGTGTTGTCTTGTTTTGTGTGCGTGTAGGCTTTCCCATCTCTGTCTGATCTGTCGTCGGCGTTGGGGGGTATCAGCGGTGTTCCTGAGCTGGAGGTGGAGACCTTGAGACCTGTGAATCTTCTTCAGGAGAGAAATATTCTTCCTCCCAAACGCACACCTCCACCCGAGCCCAATCTGAGCAGTGACTTGCGCAAAGTCAACTGCAGTCCAAAGTAAGATGCCTGACATGAGATGTGTGTTGTGTGGGTGAAACCCATCAGAATTTATCATCATGGGTTTAATCTGGTTTATTTTAGCAATATAGAGAATAACCATAATAGTTAATGAGATGAAAATCTTTAGATTCACTTGAGATGAAATGCAGCACAGGATGTGTTTCGCCTGTTTTTGTGTCAGTAGAAGCTTGTGGTTTGATGGCACAGGTGTATTGTTCTCTCTCTCCCTCTCTCTCTCTCTCTCGCTCTCTCTCTCTCTCGCTCTCGCTCTCTCTCTCTCTCTCTCTCTCTCTCTCTCTCTCTCTCTCTCTCTCTCTCTCTCTCTCTCTCTCTCTCTCTCTCTCTCTCTTTTTTTCTCTCTCTCTTAGCACATTTCGGTGTACTCTGACTAACATTCCTCAGACTCAGGCGCTGCTGAATAAAGCCCGTCTGCCTCTTGGACTCTTGCTGCATCCCTTCAGAGATCTAACGGTAAGACTCGAGCATCAGTCACACTCAGTTGCTCTGTTGTTGTTTCTTTGTCGTTTACACAGACCTGACTCATAATCCATGCTTGTAAATAAAATGGGCTTATAGTAGCTTTTGTAGCTATGATCTACTATTATCAGTATTTAAAAACAGATCTCGCCACCTTCCACCCAGATCACATACTGACTGCTGAAAACTCATGAAAAATCATGATTACATATCATGACAGATGAACAGTGTTATAAACAGATATTTGACATGTTTGTTCTTTCACATAACACAGATCAGATTGTTTTATTAACTCTGTCTCTCGTTGTTTGTTTCTGCAGCAGTTACCTGTCATCACCTCTAACACTATAGTTCGCTGTCGCTCATGTCGGACTTATATAAACCCTTTTGTGTCATTTCTGGATCAGCGCAGATGGAAGTGTAATCTGTGTTACAGAGTCAATGATGGTAAGAGCTTTATACTTGTGCTGGATTAGTCTTCAGTTAGTCTTTATCTCTTTACGGTCTTTCATGGTTTATTCATTTCATAAATGTGATATTTGTTTATTTTACAATGTTTTATTAAGCTTTCAGCATATTGTAATGAAGGCGTGTTTGTGTTTGATCAGTTCCTGATGAGTTCATGTATAATCCTGTTACCCGTTCATACGGTGAACCTCACAAGAGACCAGAGGTGCAGAATTCTACCGTAGAGTTCATCGCCTCTTCTGATTACATGGTGAGTGTCTGTGTGAGTCTCTGTGTGTTTGTGTATTTTATCCTTGCACATTAACAGATCTCTCTCTCTCTCTTCAGCTGCGTCCTCCTCAGCCGGCTGTTTATCTCTACGTGTTGGACGTATCCCACAATGCCGTGGAGTCAGGCTACCTGAATGTGTTCTGTCAGTCATTACTAGACAACCTAGATAAGTAAGATATTAGACTGGACTTGTTTCATATTGCAGGGGTATGATCGTCATGTACCTCAGATATGAGAAAGCATGTGTTTGTGTGTCAGGTTGCCGGGGGATACGCGCACACGAATCGGGTTTGTGACGTTTGACAGCACCGTCCACTTTTATAATCTACAGGAGGGTCTGTCTCAACCTCAGATGCTGGTTGTGTCTGATATTGATGGTAATTTGATGTCTTATTCATCATCAGACAATGTAATCTATATAATAACAGAGATGTGTCTTTCGGTCTGTCCTGTAATATTGTCACACACAAACATTCTCCTCATTATGCCTTATGTTTGAATTATCAGTTGTTTAATGAGATTGATCAACACTGCACTTGTCTGATGAGATGTTTCTGTTTGATTGTGTTAGATATTTTCATCCCAACACATGACAGTCTGCTGGTGAACCTCAAAGAGAGTAAAGAGGTATGATCCTTACACACCACACACTTCAATTAAATATCTCATATATGTGTGTGTGTTTAAGCTCTCTCCTCTCTCTCTCTCTCTCTCTCTCTCTCTCTCTCTCTCTCCTCCCTCTCTCTCTCTCTCTCTCTCTCTCCTCTCTCTCTCTCTCTCTCCTCTCCTCTCTCTCCTCTCTCCTCTCTCTCTCTCTCCCTCTCCCTCTCCTCTCTCTCTCTCTCCTCTCTCCTCCTCTCTCTCTCTCTCTCTCTCTCTCTCTCTCTCTCCTCTCTCTCTCTCTCCCTCTCTCTCCTCTCTCCTCTCTCTCTCTCTCTCTCTCTCTCTCTCTCTCTCTCTCTCCCTCTCTCTCTCTCTCTCTCTGTATGTACAGCTGGTGAAGGACCTGTTAAACTCTCTGCCGGGGATGTTTACACACACTCGTGAGACTCACAGCACTCTGGGTCCAGCTCTGCAGGCGGCGTATAAGCTCATGTCCCCGACAGGAGGAAGAGTCTCTGTGTTTCAGACCCAGCTGCCCACACTCGGTGCTGGACTCCTGCAGTCACGAGAAGATCCAAACCTCAGGTCCAGCACCAAGGTGACTTACTGCACAGACTTTTAAGATGTGACTATTGATATAACATCAGTGTTTAACGGAGTGTTGGTTTGTGTTCAGAATGTCCCACACTTGGGTCCCGCCACAGACTTCTATAAGAAACTGGCTCTGGACTGTTCTGGTCAGCAGATCGGAATGGATTTATTCTTACTGAGCTCTCAGTATTCAGATCTGGCCTCATTAGGTATGTACACTACAAACAACACACTCACATATGTGTTCTGATGTTGTGAGATGACACTGTTTCTCTCTCTCATGCAGCATGTGTGTCCAAATACTCGGCCGGTAGTGTCTTCTACTACCCGTCTTTCCATCACCAACACAATCCAGCACAGGGACAGAAGTTCCAGAAAGATCTCCAGCGTTATCTCACCAGAAAGATCGGATTCGAAGCCGTCATGAGGATCAGGTGCACCAAAGGTGAGGGGACAGAGTTACGCCAGCCAATCACGAATCACGTTTGCTGATGTTTCTCTTTAGAGATTCTTCTGCATTGACACTTTCTCTGATTACTCGACAGGCTTGTCCATCCACACTTTCCATGGGAATTTCTTCGTCCGCTCCACTGATTTGCTGTCTCTGGCCAATGTGAATCCAGACTCTGGTTTCGCCGTACAGATGTCCATTGAGGAGAGTTTAGCCGACACGTCACTGGTGTGTTTTCAGGCGGCTCTTCTTTATACATCTAGCAAAGGTAAACTGATTTCTTAATTTGATCACTATTGCTGTTTATTGTTTTTGAATTTTTTAGCATGTAGGAGTTTGTTCATTGAGGTTCTCTGGTTTGTGCTTTTTGATGACTGGCAGGTAAACGTCGCATCCGAGTGCATACGCTGTGTCTGCCGGTGGTCAGTCAGTTAAATGATGTGTTTGCTGGTGCTGATGTTCAGGCCATCTCATGTCTGCTGGCCAACATGGGTGAGTGAAACCACACACACACACACACTCGCTGACGCGTTCTGCTTTACTGTGATGTCAATATGTTTTGCACAATGTTTGATATAAATCTTGTTCAACACTTTTAAATGTTTTCTCTGTTTCTGGACGTCTTTCTGTCTCTGTGCAGCTATCGATCGCTCCATCTCTTCCAGTCTGTCTGATGCCAGAGATGCATTAGTCAATGCAGTGGTGGATTGTTTATCAGCGTATCGTGCTAATGGATCAAACCTTCAGCCCTCCGGTCTGATCGCCCCGGCCGCCCTGCGTCTCTTCCCTCTATATGTACTGGCTCTGCTCAAACAGGTGGGGGCGCTACACACACAGTTTAGTTACAATCCTCATTATTTATCATCATTATCCTCATTAGGAAGTTACATTCATCTTTCATTTTTTCATTAGTCCATTTTTGAATTTTGAAGATGCATTTTTCCACATCTTTACCAACTAAACACTTAAAGACACTTTAAGAGAAACTTTTAAAGAATATTTTATGTTTTATAAAATGTTATAGTGATCAGACCGTAGGTATAGGGTATATATAATTGAATAGCATTCTTATGCTGATGTGATATGGAGTGATGTTGTGCGTTTGTCCTGCAGAAAGCTCTGCGCACGGGTACCAGCACACGACTGGATGAGCGAGTGTTCGCCATGTGTGAGTTTAAGAGTCAACCGCTACATCAGATCATGCGCATGGTTCATCCAGACCTGTACAGAATCGACAACATGACTGAACAGGTAACGCCAAATTAAGATTGTTGTGTCTGTCCCAAACTCTTATTGTCCCTCATTAGATGGTCATGCTCTAGATAAAAGACCTTCCTTAAAATATCTCCTCAAAAAATCTGTTGTGGCTCATATTTTAGCCCAGAATAAAAAAAGACACATAGAGTTTGGTACGAGTTAGATTTGCTGAAGCATTGTGTGTTTTGTCTAGGGGGCGCTGCACCTGAATGACTCTGTGATCCCTCAGCCGGCGTTACTGCAGCTCACGGCAGAGAAGCTCACTAGAGAGGGAGCGTTTCTCATGGACTGCGGCAGTGTAAGAACATCTCTAATAAATCTCTGCCCGTCTCTGTTAACTTCTGTACCGCTCACATCCGTTTCATTCTTTCTGTCCTGTAGGTGATGTATCTGTGGGTGGGGAAAGGTTGTAATGAGATGTTTATACGTGAAGTTTTGGGTTACCCCAACTATGCCTCTATACCGTCCAACATGGTAAGTGTACATATATATAAACATCTCTTACCCTGTGCCATTTAATAATGTTAAAATGAAACGACAATAATTTTCTTGCTTTTTTAAGTATGAGTTTGATGTGCAGACATACACAGCTTTCTCTCCCGTGTCCTCTCAGATTATTTCTCTTAAATGACCTGCCAGATTGGCCAGTTTTGCTCATTTGGTTTCATGTTAAAGGCGTTACCGTCGGTCGGGTTTATCTCACCACGGGGAGACATGAGGCCTGTGTATTGTTTTACAAAGAATCCAGATCCAAACCTCATCTTTTTCACGCCAAACCACAGCTCTGCAGTCAGCTTCCGAATATTCTAGACGCTTCAACCCCTGACACACATCATCTCACAGACAAAAAATAGACGCCTGAGAATATAAAGATTTGTTTTGCTTTATGTGATTTTGCAGACAGAAATCCCAGAGCTGCAGACGACGTATTCAGAGAGGACTCGAGCGTTCCTGTCATGGCTGCTGGAGTCTAGAACCTTCCATCCTGCTTTTAATGTGGTCAAGTATGTTTGTTCTCTCTGTATCTCCTAATTCACCGTTTAGTTACACATCTTCCTGCATGTCCATATTTTTTAATCGCTTTATCTCTTTGTCTGTCTCTGTGTGTGTTATTCATAGCCACAGAGCAGCACATTGTTCCTGAGGGAGGATTGTGTGTTTTTATATCTCCTTTCGCTGTGGGAGTTGTTACATTCCTCAGTGTTTTTAGATCATTGGTTATGAAATCTGGGTTAAAAAGAGCTTGCTAACTGTAATATGTTTCAAAGGCGATGTGAAATCAGGCATTGTACTTCATTATTAATATCTGCTGTGATTAGGATTGTCATTAGAGTTTAAAGAGTCATTTGCGTGCAGAAAAACAAAGAAGCAGTGTGGCCAGTGTAGTTTTATTTCTAGACAAATGACCGTCAGTCACTTCTTTTAATCAATCATTTGTTTGTGAATCTGACTGTACAGGTTGAACAGTTTGTTTTGGCTTCTGAACAGGAAGAAAACACAATAGTAGTTTTATCTTGTCACATTTAAAAGAAAAACCCTCACTGTTAAACATGCATAAGACAACTACATTTAATAATTATCTCTCTCTCTCTGTGTAGGGATGATGCATCTGTCAAAAGCAGTTTTTTCCAGCATCTGGTGGAGGACCGCACTGAATCAGCCTTCTCTTATTATGAGTTCCTGCTCCACGTCCAAAAGCAGATGTCTAAATAGAACCGGAGAATCCTATAGAACCAGCTCCAGGTTTACAGCTTCTGTTCCATGGCTCAAGTTTAGCAAGGAGCTCTTTGATTGGACCACAGAGAGGCAGAGACGTGCCCCACTGGCCAATCACAGCCCGTAGTTCCTATGTGGGGTGTTTAAAGACGATAAAGTATAAAAGATGTTTTAAAGCAGTGAATGAATGAGTAAAGACTGGACTTTTATGACAAAAAAAGATGCAGAGGACAAAGTGTAGCGGTAGAGCGGATTGCACATAGAGACACACTGAACAAGCTGTCAATCATTCCTGTGTTTCTTCATATTCCACCGTGGTGTCAGACACAAACTACTGAAGAACATTTCTTCTTCATTACCTATTTCACACTGTGTTGTCATATTTGTTTCCGTCTGCAGAATCATTGAGTATATGAATTGTTTTGTTTATTGTAATAAATCCACATCACATTTAATACGCTCAGAGTTTCACGTTGCTCATTTTATTTCTCCAGAATATCCGCTCTTATGCTCTGCGTGCTTTTAGATTTTTCTTTATTTGTTTTCTTTCGTTTTCTTCACATCCCCATCTCTTCATTCCTCTCACTTCCCTTTTCTCTTTTTCTTTCCTCCGTTCCCTTCTTGTTTTTCTCCCCTGGTTTTGTAATGTGACTTGTGAAACGGTGTCTGTTGTAACAGTTCATCTGTTTTCATCTAACATCTCAACCTCGGCTCTTCAGATTCTCTCCTCTGTCTCCTGTTGTCTCAGCTGCTTGAAACCGTTTTTGTTTGATGAAGCTATGACATTTCTTGCTGACAGCTTTTTGTTTTCTTTAAGAGAACAAATCAGGCCACAGACTGATGTTGCTATCTACTTTGTAACTCTCGACAAAAATATTTTAATGTGCTATAATTTATGACAAGCTTATTGAATAAAATGAAATAATAATTCTTGCTTTGGGTGTTGATTTCTTGCACGTTTACACAAACAGAACACAAATGGGAAATGAGAGAATTGAAATTCTTAAACTTCACAGTAATTTATGATTCATGGCCTATTCATTTTCTATTCATTCAGTTTTAACAAGGCATGTCTAAATTAATATTGTGGGCTTTCATCATTTCTAAAATGATAAGAAGTGTCAGAATGGCCTACAGGGTTGTAAATTGTGCCTAAATTAAACTGTACTGTCAGACCAAATGTGATTTGTTTTTATAATACCAGTAACTGGGTTTCTTTAACCAGCAGAACATCGGATGAGTTGAGAAACCAAAGTGAAGTGGTTTTGAAAGACTTCTGTCATCAGTCTGAAGTTGCTAAACTGGAAATCTGTAAGTGATCATGTACTTTATCCTGTGGTTTCATCACCGCATTCTCTACACATCTCAAAACCGGGTTCTAGGGTTCTTTTGTGACAAAGAACAGATGTCTGAATCTGTTTACTGTCAATCACTCAAACTTCTTCCTGCATAACAGTCATTCACTGCTGAAACATCTCGTGAAAGCATTACAAATGAGAATACTTTTATCATTTATTCATCCTCATGTCATGTCAAACCTGTATGACTTCCTTTCTCCTGCAGAACACAAAAGAAGATATTTGGAAGATGTTGGTAATCAAACAACATTGACTCTTATTGACTCCCACAGTATGAACACAAAACCACAGAGACGTTTCTCAAAATATTGTCTTTTGTGTTACACTGAAAAAAAGAGTCATATACAGGTTTTAAATGACACAAGGATGAAAAAATGATGACAGAATTTTTATTTTTTTAAGGAAATATCTCTAATCGTTATCATCAGAAAATCAGTTTCTTTGAATGAATGTTTCAGCCTGCGGGTGTGAATGATGCTGATTACAGACAGATATTCATCAAACACTTGTTGTTTCCTGCTTTTAAAAGCCTCTAAGAATAGACACACAAAACACAAAAAGAAAAAGAAAACACTTTAGTTTTGATCTTACAGAGGAAACAGAGTACACAAGTGTTATTTCTTTAGTTCCTTGTTAATCAGTCCACAGTTAGTCACAACAATGAGTAAAAATACTCAGATACTCCCTCAGTTCTCTAAAAACATCTCTGGTATTCTGAGATACATCAGATGGATTTCTTTAGACAAACTCTTTCACATGAATCAGTGTTTAACTTGTAATAGTTACAACTATTGGATTTACTGTTTTCATTTGTCTAAAAAATCCCACAGATTTACAGTACAGCCACATCTACACTCCAGAATAACTTAATTGTGAGCAATTTTAAATCAGACCAGTAAGCAACTAACGAAACTATAATGACCCACACACAACAATCCAACCCACAACACCCTAACAACATCTCGGCAAGTTTTGCAGATCACTCCCTTTTTCTGAAGAAAATCTACAAATGTAGTTTTGTGTTTATTGTGTTTATAGAGATTGTGTTAGTGAGATAAGGGTTTCCATTTGTGCAGTCATGGGTAATACACCACAAACACATAAGCTTTCTCTCTCACGCCTGTGATGCGTCATTAAGATTGAAAATAACCCTTCATGATCCCCGCTGGCCCTCAGATCTTTAAACAGAGCTGTAGTTTCTTATAGAAATAATCATTGTTCTCATGGATGAGAAATGTGAGAACGAGATTGTTGTTCTTATCTAATCTGAATATCAGGGAGTTGCAGATTCAGCATAGAAAATAAATCAAGAATTATATGTTTCTGGAACTCTGAAAGCACACGAGGAGATCATGTTTGGCCAGCGTTGAGATGCCAGCTTCATTATTTTCAATGCATTTGTTCAAAGATCTGATTCTGATTTCTTACAGATATGAAGGAATTCATTAAGTTCTTGTTCATAAGTGCTTACAGAAATCCTTTAAAAAGGAATTCAATGTTTCATTTGTGTAGTAAAATGGTGTTTGTGCTTTTAGTGAGGTTATATAGATTGTTTAGAAGTTTAGTTTTTTGTTCCTTTATCACTAACAACAAAATCGTTTATAACACATTTTGACATCATGAAAAGTTCAATGTTTAGGGCTCACAGTCATGAATAACCTGCGTCACATCTGAGAGGTATTTATGAGCAGGTGGTTATTTTGGATGGGGTGGATCTCACCCGCTGCCCTCCTAACACACACACACACACACACACACACACACAAACGGTTTTTTCCACTACAGAATGTTGATATTTCATGTGAATGATGTCATACATTTCCTCTTGCCCAGATAAATGACCACATTTTCCCATTTCCAAATCCAAGTTTCTTCTGCACTTTTCACAATTTTGCAAAGTTGTTTCATTCAGTTTAACACTTTCTTTAATCAATTTGCTGTGTTGTATGAAGGTGTTGTTGATCATCCACGAAACTGCTGGTGTGTCACAGGCCACACAGTATTTCCTGTCTGTGCACAATATGTATTGTTTCACAGCAAACAGAGGAAGATTGTGGTGTTCCTCACAATAGGCAGATTGCGTCTTAAGGGGTCAGTAAACCCACCCTGTTTCTTTAAACAAACATAATGAGTAGTTTCATGTGTGGTATCTGTTTACAGTCCTCATGTCACCCTGCATGTAGTCATTATGATTTTCCATAATTCTGAATTCTAATGATAATGGATTATATACAGTCTGTTACTGCAATAAACCCTTTAACATTTTGTCTCTCACTGTCTAAGAACTCACCTAAGAACTCACACAGGCATATCTTTCTCTCGCTCTCGCTCTCTCGCTCTCGCTCGCTCTCTCTCTCTCTCTCTCTCTCTCTCTCTCTCTCTCTCTCGCTCTCTCTGTGTAAGGTTCTCATTTCCCCTAGTTATAGTTCCAGATGTGTTGAATGGATCTGATGAGGGAGGGCAGAGTGAGTTGTTATGTAACAGCCATGTGCCATTTGATCGGTCTGCCTGTCTTTCAGCTTTTAACACGACTCCTCCAACAGCACGTGAACACCAATTTACACAGTTGCTGTTAGACTTTGATCAAGCATGTGTCCATGAGTCTGAATCTGGTGAAATCAGTAACCCTGCATATGAGCAGTAGTGATGATGGTAGTCTTAGCAAACAGCATGTGTTAGTCCCTGATAGTGACTGTGATATATGTTTATATTGCTAAGGGTGATTATAGTGTATGATGCAAACATTTCTCAGCAGAGTTCGTTATGACATCACAGTTTGTTCTGGAAAACTGTTCACAAAAGATGAGATTTAAAAGTCATTTCTGATGAGATCATGATCAATGATAGCAGTGCAGCTAATCAATGTGTTATTTTCAGTGTTATTTGATCTGACTGTATTCAGTCCATCAGCAGGATCATCATCTGCTGACTCACATCAATCTGCTGTTTCATTGGTGATCAGAGAAACACGGACTGAACTTTTTTCCTGTTATAAATTCACACTGCAATGACCATATACAGATATATTCTGTTTACAGAATCTTCACACTATTTCATACAATAGCAGGCCAAATAATTAACATGCTATGATTTTTGTTAGTCATATATTAACACACTTATTCTGACCAGTTACCATATAAATCACTGTATTTAAAATTGGTAGTTGGATTTGCTTTTAGACATTTTGATCCGATAAGATAATGGATATTTCAGTACATTCAAACTCACTGTCTTGGAATGTTTAAAGATTTCCTGATAATTTGTCTTTTCTCCACCCGACTTACTAACAATAAAAAAATGCTCGGTGTGATTGTTTCAACAAAATAATCCTGCATATCCACACCTCGTCTCCTCCCTGTCATATTGCCTCTGATAGACAGAACACTGCACCCAAAACATAATCTGAGAATCCAAATGAAACCAGTGTGACCTCCACCCTGACCTTCCCTCTGTATGTATCTCTTAAACTGTGTTTCATATATTTCAGTCAAGGTTTAGTATGTTCAGATGTTGGCCTATCAGAATACAGATTTATCTCATGAAAACCCTTCATTATATAGTACAAAGCAGCTCGTTTATCTTATTATATCATTATGTCATTATTTCAGTTCGGTAAGTAAAGAACATGCCCCCGTGGGTGTGAAACAGGGCCTGTGCTCACAGGAACACGTGTGGCCATCCAAACCTTTTCAAAACTAAACTCTGAGTCATTTACAAATTTAACACCCTCTCCTGAAGCCATAGAAAAGAAGCTAAAGGTGCATTCAGGTTTTTATACGCTGTGTAGTCCAAAAGTCTTAACCACTTACATTGTGGGGACCTCTGACCTCAAAGACACACTGCAGTCTTTTCATATCTGTGCATACATGTGCTTTCAGGTTATGACATATCACAAAACTCACCATTCAGCATTTTTATATAAAACTTCACACCAAAATAAACACAGCTGATGAGTTCCCATCATTGACTCCTCATTTAGCACCAGATACTCAATAAACGTGCAGTTGTGTAACTGTATTTGCATATGACCATCATGTCTTTTGCCCCACATTCTCTGAACATCTGTTTCCACATCAGGTTTCACTCCTTTTATAAGTACAGGGGTAATTCTGAAAACATGTTTGGCTCATATTTTACCTTTAAACCTAAAGGGCAATTACATGCAAATGTCACTTACCTTACCATTGAAAAAAGCATTTGTTTATGTTTAAATCGTGATTTGTCATAGTCAGATAAAGTGCTGTTTTCAGAATTGTCACATCGATAAAAGTCCACATTCCTCATAAATGAACACATGAAAATTAAAAATAAAATAACTATTTGATGTTCTTGTGTATTTTAATTCACAAAAATCCTATAAAGTATGTTACCTCTCAGAACCGTGTGTCTGTAGAAACATACAAACATTATTTTAACCAAATCTACTTTCTGTTTTCATTGTTTGCCTTCAGGCTGAAATGTGACCCAGACATGTTCTTCAAAGCATACAACAGATTCACCTGCTGCAGGTAAATACATCAGTCATTCATTTATCCTACAAGTGCGTCACTCCTCGGACTAGGGCGCGATGGCGTCATCCGGACGCATTACATAATGGTCTGAATGACGAGAGAGCGAGCAGTTTGAGTTCAGACATCAGCACTGCAGGTACAGTACGCACACACACACACACACACGGTCACTGCGCCTTTAAAAAACACACTGCCAGTGAATTGTCTTGAGGAAAGGGGCGTTCACTCTTGAACTTTCTCCCTGCTGGAGTTACACACACATCAGACGCTCGTGGATCTTAGTTTGTGTTCTTCTCTTCCCACAGAATTTCCTTTGGACTTGATTTGCATGGGCGAGCACGCGATCTGATTTCTGTGTGATATATCAGCGCATCATGAGCGCGCAAGGGATGATGTTCGGGATGGATCTAGCGGAGGATCAGATTAAAGTTCTGGAGGAGAACTTCACGAAAGTGAGCAAACATCCCGATGAGGCCACGCTGATGCTGATCGCGGCGGAGTGCGGACTGAGCGAGAAGGAGACGGCGGTGAGTTCAGAGACGCGCCGCGCTGATTGGTCGAACAGATGCGTTATGATCGTTAATCCTGCTACACTGGGAAGAAAACTTTTTTATTTTGACATAAATTCACGCATATAGTTAAAGGATATACAATATAAACATTGTCATGGTCTTAAAGGTTTCACTATGTTTTTACATGTCCAAAAACATGACATCTTACCAGTCAAAAGTTTAGACACTGTTGACAAAAATGAATATAGTTTAGACAAAAATATAGAAAACTAAAATTGTATTATTTGGAGCTAATAATGAATAAAAGCATTCAATAAGAGTCCAGCATAAAAATAAATTCCTTCAGTGCTGTTTTAAAAGCTTCTCAGGTTGAGACCTCAAGAAGATGGATGATAAAATGTCAAGAGTATGATTTTACAAATTCTAGACAATGTATGACTACTTTTGAAGATGATCAAATATAACATAGTGTTTATTTTGGATGCTTTTAGTCACAACACAATTCCCAGTTACTTTCTGGTTTTAATAAGTTTACTACTATTCTAAAATGTGGAAGAAATGTTTTTTTAACTTTTGACTGGGATTGTAGGCTATGTAAAAACATAGTGAAATCTGTTATTGCTTACATTTGGCATATAGTTTACGAGCCACTGGTAAGTTATTGCATCATTTGATCAGGGAAGAGTTCATGATGGTAATAAATGTTAATATTCTGTCAAAGGGTGACCTACATTACACTTTATAGTACACTTACAGTAAATTGTACAGTACTCTTGTTACCTCAGTAACCTGAGGTCAAATGCATAAGGAAGTACACAGATCAAACATTGTAGCAACGTTTCATTCAGCAGCTCATAAGTCACATCAGCGCACATCTCTATCGCTTCTCCTCTCCTGCATTGTTTTCATTCTTGTTTTGCTGTCACCACCTTAAAATAACAGGATGACAGCATTAAAGACAGCGCTTGTGAACGAACAGCTGACACACACAATAGCCAGTCCGGATGCGCGTGGACAGGATTGTGTGTTCACACATTGTGCGTGATGTCTAACTATAGAAACCCACACACAGGACGTGTAATCGAGTGAGTTAGTTATGTTGTAATGTCTAATGGATGTCTTGAGGCTGATGAGCAACCATTTCAGTGATGACAGTGTGAACGGATGCACCAGATATATAATGTGCTATTTGTTTTGTAGATGAAATATGACTTATGACTTGTTTTTATAAGATTCACCACAAATGTGACATTTCATGCTCATCAAAGCAAAGCGTCTCATCTGCAGAGTTATTTCTTAGGGAAATGTGACCTCGGAAAAGCGAGTTTGAATAACAAACTCTGTCCTTTTTCAGGGCATATGATATCACCACTTTGCATTATTTGAATGTTAGGAAAGCTCAGACGCAAAGGGTGTGGTGTAAAGAACCGAGAAACACACCCTCTATTCCTCATTTGTGATGGAAACCGGTCAGTCCTGCTTAATGGTAAACACAGGCATTGTGTGTGTGTGTGTGTGTTTTGTTTGACTCCGTACTGGCTTTAATCCTCTACAGACGCGGCAAACACACACATCTTCACGCCCCGCTAAAACACAATCTGCTGTTCTCAGTGAATCCACTAACCCTCATAAACATCAGATCAATACCAGAGAAATGAATCTAGCCCGCCTCTCTTTCTTTCTATTTTCTTTCTCTAGAAGTGGTTCAGGATGAGAAACGCTCAATGGAGAAAAGCAGAAGGTCTTCCAGCTGAACTGGGATCAGTGAAGGACTAACAGAAAACCTCAGTTCCTCATGTTCTCCTTCTGTATTCTGTTTCTTCATCAGTAGTTCAGCTCTCTCTCTTTTATTTCGCTCTGTTCATTGGTGAGGACATATTCAGAAGATTGAAGATCTACGTTGGTCTTATTTTTTTATTCTTTGTCTTATCTAAGTTATAATATGTTGCTGTGTGTGCCATATATTTTATATGTAGCTTAACAATCACATGTACGTATATAAAGTAAATGTACAAATGTGTATATAAAGAGTTACATAGTCTGTATGTCCAGGGTTTTATTTCAGTTGAAGCGTTATTTAGAAAACATGTTTGCTTTGTTGCATTTTTTATCAGAACCAAACTGAAAACATCTCAGCATGAGATGCATGAAAGATAAAGATCTCTTTATTATCAAGTCTTTCTTTGAGACACAAATGAGACCAATGTTTTAGAGTTTCTAAAGCCATCTATATTAAAGATCTCAGTATAAACTATGATGACAACAATCATATCTCACTTACTGTATGTCAAGAATTATTTCGCATTTTATATTTACATTTTATTTTCTCTAAGGAATTTTAGGAGAAACATCCAAATCAAATCTTGTACTTGAATAAAATACAATTTAGACAACTGAGCAATTAAAAAGAAACCTCTGAGCTATTTATGGAAGATGTGTTCTGTCTATACTAAACATATGGATGTATTGAAAACCTGGATGATGATTGTAATAGTAGTGAGAAACAAACATTGAGAAATGAAGATATGCTGTTCAGTGAAATCCAGATGAAGAGGAGAATTTACTGATATTTTGACAGAAGCAAGAGGATGAAGAAACAACAGAAACCATATGAAAAACTGTGAGCAAGAGACGCCCCTGGTTGCGTTTCATGAAATATTAAAATCTTTCAAAACATAAGTAATGAACAGCAGAAGCAGTGTGTGAACGGCTGGATTTAGTGGCTCCGAGACTCTGACTGCAGTGTGTGTGCGTGTGTTTTCTGAGTGGTGGGGTGTGAAACACTTTCCACACCCACTATGGAAAAACAAACATGTTTATTTGACTACAGCACAATGATCTTCTGTACACATTTCAGTACAAGGTTTCAGGGAATACTGGTTGTTAATCCCTAAATATATCTCATGTTATGCTGGAAAAGAGCTCACTTTAACATAATAATTTGCATTCATAAATCCACATAATACCCAAAACTATTTTAAAGCATTAAGTATTGATGAATGACAAATCCCTAATGATGTTCACACACAAACCCTTCACCTGTCAGTCTGTCTGAAGAGGTTCTGATTTGGTTCTGCTGGAAGTTAATACAGTGAAAGTAATGAGTAATCTGTTTACTGGATCTGAATGCCTGATGCAGAGAGATGGCATTGTGTGTTACTACGACAACTCAACAGAGAGAGGAGGAATCTGTAGCCCAGGGGTGAGAGACAGAGAGAGAGAGATGACTTGAATAAATAGGACTTTTATTTTGATTTTATTTACTTGTGTTATATACTCATACAAGATCGTAGATAAAACTATAAAAGTAACATTTATTTTATTCCCTTTCTTACAAAGCTGTTCACATCTTGATGACGACCAAAACATATAGAGGTATTTTAATTATTTTCTTTTATGCGAAATATCAAGTTGCGATAACACATCGGTCAGCGCGCATAACCCCGCCTCTGCTTACCAAACCCACCAATCAGAATGCTTATTCAAATTAGACAACGTCATTTACTTTTAGCCAAACCGCTTCTAAATAAGGGAGGCAAATGCGCATCCTTCCCTATAAATAACCAATTAGCCTATAATCAAATGCATTGATCTGTCATTCCTACAGCCAATGAGCTTTCATTATTACACATTATTTATTACACAAACCTGCCACTGATTATAACAAGACTGATAGCAGGAGTGTGCATTACAAAATAGTAAAAACAAACTTAAGAGACACAAGAATCTCCCTTCAATTCCCAAATTATTAAAGGACCTAAAAAGAGAGGACGTTTGCATAACAGAACATTTATAAATTTCGACATTTAAACAGGTGAGTAGATGTATTAGAACAAAAAGAAATCTCAATTCATAAATTCAAACATTATAGTATTGCATTGGTCATAGTCTGTAGATGGCACTGTGTGATTTGTTCGGATATTACCCACTTAATATGATACGTGTTTGTAATCGTAAATATACAATTAATTCCTTATATATGATCCGTGTGCAGAACTGTAGTAAAACTAGAATAACTCCTATTATAGTAGTTTTGTTAATTATCTATTTTAATTTACATATCATGCAGCATCCTCAGAAATCCCCACCAGCTGTCACTGCTCAGGTGGAAATAACGGAAACTATTAGAAGAAAGAGGCTGTTTTGTACATTTTAAAGGTAAGATGCTTTATTGCTTTCCTTCAATAGATGCAATGAATCAAGTAAAACATACTGTGACGTCATCACACTCCATTCGGGACATCACCATTACCGCTTATTATTAGCCATTTCCTTCCGATCACGTGCCAAATAAAAAGCATTTCCCATCTAACCTGTTCCCAAAAGACAAAACCAACTCACCTTTCATATTTACTTGACTGATTATTATGTTTTACTTCAAAAATATATAGGATTACAGAAGTAAAATGGGTTAAACTAAAACTAACTTTATTATAATTGAAATGCATGAAAGTTTAAATCTAAATTGTCATCTATTTTGTAATGTTTAAGTCAAAAGTTGAATGATGCAATATTCCAAAACAAAGATTTTAAAGAGTGAAATAAGTGAAAATTAGGGATAATGTTACAAAAAATGCAAGCATTATTCATCAAAAAGATGAATTCATCATCTGGCAAACCAGCGATTTATTAAACAGATGATTATGATCTGAGATTCTCTCAAAATGTTTCTCACAGTCTGAGTCTGAAATCATCACAAGCATTAAAACACAAAGTTCAGCGTCAGGGACCGGCGATTTGGCAGCAGACTCAGACTCGTGTAATACTTTCATTTCAGTTATAGTCTTAAAACAAATTCTGAGACAATGATTAGAAAACCAGACAACCAGTCAGACTGGTGAGGAAGACAGATCTGTGAGCTCTTGGTTGAAGAAGAAACTGTTCCCTCGTTTGTCTCTTCAGGATCTCCAGGCTGGTTCTCTGGGAGGAATGTAGTCTTTAGAAAGAGGTTTAGGAGTAGATAAACTACGTATACGAGTGCTTGCTGTGGCATTTCTTGAAGCTCTGGAAACCTGTTTGACAAACCAACAGAAACCAACAACAGTCAGTCTACGCTCGGGACTACAGATGCATAAACCAACAGAAGAAAATGTATCTGTAGCTGTCATGTATCTGTTTGCATGAGCATCCGGACCAGCCCTGATTGAATGGCTTAACAAATAGAGTTTGACGGACAGAACCCATTCACACTGTCTTACCGGTCGGATCGGGCTCTCTGGTCGTCCCTGATCATAGAAATGTCTGTTTTCTCTCAGTTTGGGCAGAGCGAGCTGCTCCAGTCTCGGGTTCATCTTGGCTGTTTTAGCTGCATATGAGATCAATGTCTGTACGTTCGGAAACGCACGTTCTGAAACTCTACCATGTGTTTTCAAATATGCAACAGATTAAATTTTTGAATTGAAAGTGAAATTCTCACCTGTCTGTCGCTGGTGAAATTGGGCTGGATGGATTTAGGATGAGCCAGCTGAAGCAGTCGAGATGAAATGATTGCGTTCCTCACGCAGGGCTTCACATGAAAGATGGGACAGTCATGCTCACATAACTCTGAATGTGGACTGCAGAAACACAGACGGTTTCAACCAAAGCAATCACTCAAACACCTTTAAACTTTCGTTTCAAATCAATCATCTTAGCTGTCATGAAAACTTTATACTGATTGCCACGCATGTGTTCTCAACTATAAGCTGTTACGTAACAAAAATCTACCAGTTTATTTACGGATTTGGCTCTGGAATTTTCTTCACAAACAAAATTACACAACAGCAAAAGTAACACAATATGTGAGTCTATAAAAAGCCTCATCTGTGACACTGTGTCAGGAAAATCGCTGAACAATTGGCTGTTGTCTGAAAACACACTCTGTGCTACTGAAAAAAAACAGATGTTGAAATTTCAGCTTCCTCAGGCAGGGCTAATTTTAGTTCTGGAAACATCTGTGAGTTCTCATGAACGTGTGTGGATGTCAGGGTTACAATCTCTTATCTTACCTCACATTTTGACCTCTACATTTGGGAGTTGCCAGACGGATGATGTGCTCATACTGTAATCTGTAAGAAGGGTGGGAGATCTTCGACTTCCTCTTCTCCTCCTCTTCCTCTCTCCTGCAGGAAGACGACAAAAAGGATGTTTGGAATCTGGCTGAAGACAATAGGACGAGTGTTGAAAGACTTTCACTAGCAGCAAGTGAAAGTATAATTCAGAGTGTTTATGCTAATTTCCCCCTGTATGTCTCAGTGCAGAATGATTTTCTGCTTCCTGGAAGAAAACGTGGCTCGAAAGAAGTTTATCCATTATCTCACAAAAACTCTTTGGATCGAACACAGCCTGCTCATTCAGAGAAGTCGAGTGGTGTAAGAAAGCCGTCTTTTACTTGAGCACTGGGCTGAGAGAGAGAAATATTTTATTACTGATGTTTTACGAATATGAATGTGGAATTTGTTGCAAGACAGAACTTCAGTGTTTGTCTATAAATGTACAGAAAGGTTTCAGTGCATCCATTACAAACTAAAACAGTATCAGTTGACATGTACATAATAGTCTGTCTTAATGAAATTGAGGAACATGCAAAATTGAAAATGAGCAACATGACCTGTATGAATACAAAACCCACTAAAGACAGATCTGAATGTGTGTTTGCAGTGGATTATGAGGGATTTTCTCTCCTACAGCACTATCAAGTGTGAAATACAGTATTATACATTTGTTTCTTATTTAGAAAAATGTGCACTGATAAATCATTTACATTAAGATCAGGATTGTATTTTAAGAAAATTAATAAAATCAGTGTTGTCATAACATGTTAGTCTGGCACATTTCTGAACGCTGATCTCAAAGTCTCATTCATTATTAACAGCACACTTTACCTCACACTGGCTGAAACAGCTAAACCCGAACTCACATCACTGCCTTTACATACACTAACACACACACACACATTGGGTTTCCATGTTTTATGGGGACTTTCCATAGACATAATGACCAGGACTACACACACATTAGCACTATAGAAAGAGGACGTTTTAAGGTATTTGCTGTTATATTACACAGCCGACTCGTAGTTTGTACCCATGCTTGGTGAAATCTTTCTTTTGCTGGGCTAGAGACATTATTCTGGAGCTTGGAATGGCTCGCAGGGCAGAACAAGACAGTGGCCATATTGTTTCCTGGTTTCCCCATCTCAGCATCCTGCACACACACATGTGATAAAACACGAATGAGCATCATAAAGATTTATGGATACTGTTGGTTATATTAAAGGTAAATGTGAGATATTTCATTTCACCATGGCCTTGTGGACCAAATAGTCTTGGAGTTCTTAGGCTGAGCTAGAAAAGAAATCCTACAACAGAACATAGATGTAGTATCTCAGTATATGCAAATTATGAAAAAAATTATATTAAAGACAAAACACAACATTAAACAATGATGTAATCTGTTTGCATACCTGTCCCATTCAGATGACATATGTTTAAGCTCTTTTAAAAAATGAAAATATATGATATTAACAGACATCTCAACAACAGGATACAGTTAGTTTTTGTATTAAAGGCATTATCATACCTGTATAAGAGGGCATTGTGTCCAGGTAAACACCTCCCAGGAACTAAGCGCTTGTGTCACAATAGTGACCAGCAGTTGCTAAGGAAGCTGTTACTATAGCACCAAGTGTCACATGGTCCATAAAAGAGCTGAGGCAAGCCAGTGACCAGCATGCTGGGTAACGATGATGTCATAAACACAATGCTTAAAATAGACAGTGATAGAGGAAATAAAATTACAGCAATTATAGTTAATAACATTATAGAGGCCAATAAAAAATTACACACATAAAACACTGACCAAGTCAGAAATGATATTTAATAACTTTAATAATTAGGTTATCAAAATAGCATCACAAAATAGATCAAATTTTCACTTGAAATCAGTTTTTAGGCTTTAAAAAGCCAGTTAGAAATGAGTGTCAAAATGTATAAACGGACATTGCAGTTTAATCTTATTTTACTGACCTAACTGTAAGGTGACACTGTAAACCAATTTAAACATATTATCTAACAAAAAAGGAGCAAACACTGTCATGTCTAACACACACAAGAGGCCAAATCTGTGAAACAAAGCACTTAATTCAATTTTATTTGTATAGCGCTTTTTCACAAAGGTCATTGTATCAAAGCAGCTTTACATGTATTGACAGATAGCAGTCAGTGGTCAGGGATTCAAAAAAACTCTTTGAGAAAAAACCCCTGACATGACGCGTTATAGTTGCAATCCGTAGCATGTGCAATCAGAAATGGAGGACACAAATTGCCATTGATCGCATCTATAACTCGCTATGCAGTTTACAGGATACAGTTTTAAGTCCTGATAACTTTCCAAATAATTTCATAATACATAACTCACAGGTGCATCCTTAAACTAAAACACATTGTTATCTTTGGCATCTTTTTCAAAATGCTTAAAACAATGTTTTATTAGAAGCAAATAACACAATAGCACAATAAATCTATTTAATTTATGAATATTACTAGAAAAACAGGCTATATAGTTGTTGTTTGGTTTGAAAACTCTTTGGTGATCAAGATGGAGACATTCGGATATTTGTTGTGTGAAGAAAAGCTGAAGACATTCGAGTCGTACAGTCAGTCTCCTGACATCATCTCTATGATGAGGTCACGGGCGTCTTGCACACCAGTGTTGTTCTCAGATTTTCCCTTCTTCACTTGAGTACCAATCACACTGAGACGATGCCCGTCACCAACGTTCCCCAAATCCAACGCTTCGTAGAGATCAGTGATGCCACGGGCCTCTGGCAAATCCTGCAATTCAGAATGTAAACGCTGTATTCTTAACACAAACAATGTAGAGACATTTAAGTAGTGGTACAGACATTTAAAGGGAACTAGCGCCCCCTTGAGTACTAAGATTTGACAAAGAGAGAAGATTAGAGCATAACAGGTTCTCACCTGTTTGTTAGCGAGCAGCACCAGGGGCAGACAGGGGTCAGCAGACAGAAGCTGGTGCAGATGATGTTTAGCCAGAGAGAAGCGTGAGGTGTCGGCAGAATCCACCACAAACACCAGAACCCGAGCTTTACACAGATACATCTGCCAGTAATCTCGCAGCTTTTCTGTTCCGCCGACTGCATGACACAGAACACACAATCATTGTACTGTTCACTTCAAACTACTGTGATGGTATAACAAACAATGACATCACTATTGTACTTTGATGCATACCATGGTACTGAAATTTACATCTAATACTATTAACATGGTACATAGGTGTTCCTGTAGCTCAACTGGTAGAGCGCCAGGAAACATAAAAAGACAGACTAAAAATAAATGTAATGAAGTATAATATAGATAGAACCGTATAGATGAACTGTAAGCTGCTTTGGATAAAAATCTCTGCCAACTGCATAAATATCACAAAATACTTAATAGTAAATAGTGTGGTAATACCACCGCTATGTATGTCATGTTGGTATATGTAAAAGACATAAATATAAAATAAACCAAATCAAACTAAACAAATGCATGATACAGGATTACACATGACTTGTATTTACTCTCTAAGAACTCGATCTGAAGCTCTTCTTTGTTGATGGAGACGGCGTTGAAGCCCTGTGTGGGGCTCACGTCCTGCTCCAGACTGCCTGTAGCAAAACAGTGCAGTAAACTCGTCTTTCCTGCTCCATCCAGACCCAGAAACAGCACCTGTGTACCTGTCCTGGGCTGCACACAACACACACAGAGACGGAATGAAGCTTTGACTCTTGATTCTCACCTCTTGACCCGATGAAAATAACAGCACAGGAAGGGATTAAACTACATGAGGTCCAAGTGTTTAGACCAAATCAGTTTTATTTAGTTAAGCTCAAACTTAGCATGTTATACAGTTATACAATAATAATATTAATAATAATAACATTTAAAAAAAACATATGACATATGCATAAAACATATATTTCTAAATATCTGCATGTAATTAAATTATTTGTATGTTAATATTAAGTCTTTAATAATATTTTATAAAATAAAGTTTATAAAGTTGTAGACATGTCAAGTGTTACTGTAACCGGACTGTAATGTCTGCACAGAGGCCTCGTGCAACAGATAACAAAAACTAAATTGCAACAAACCTCTGATATTTTGGGCTGTTTCTGTGCCGTGTTCGTGCTGGTAGTCTTGTGCACTCGTTCTTCCTTGCGTTTGCCTTTATTTTGTTCGTCTTTCGCTCCTTCCTCGGGTTTGTGTGCGCCCATCAGATAACAAACGGCGCACGCGACGCCTCCCGTTAGCGCGAGCGCGGCGCCCATTAGTCCGATCTCGCGCGCGCCGGGCATGTTAACGCTTAGTGTAAGCGTCCAAATAAAATACACACAAAACACAAATAAATGCAATACTTTTTACATGCACGTGGATATGATGGGTGCAGACAGACTCCACAAGTGGATTAGAAAGTCCAGTGGCGGATATTTCCGGGGAGTGGAAAAATACTGGTACTGACTTATGAGATTAAAAGACAGTAATTATAAAATAAGTATATATAAATAAATAGATCTTTTTTTAGTAAAACGATCATTCGTTGTCCTTGCTAAATACGAAAATCGTGTAAACCGAGCTTTTGCGTTTCCTGGAGATCAACAACAAACGCGACGATCTCGTGAGATGCGAGATAAACACTACAAGCCCCAAGAGTATTTCATCTTTAATGTCTCTACAGGGAACCGGAAACTCAAGTAATCCGCGGTGATGAACTAAACTAACCTGCGCACGGGGTAATCTTTTACATTTTTTTAAGCTACACAAATTCGTGTGCTTCGTGTAGTGTGAGACGCCTTCATTAGAGGGCGCTAGCGCTTACAAGCGAAGGAAGTCCCGCCTTTCCAGTATAAACAGCCAATCGTTAAAGACGAGGGGCGGGGCTTTGCAATGAGGGTTGTTTGTGGAGCGCTTTCCAGCCGCTGAATCTAGTGCCACCTTTAAAAGTGTTTTATTGGCACAAAATTTATGGTACACTTGTTAAAGTCATGATTAATGGTAATGGGAAACATGCTGTTTTTATTGTGATCTTTTGTGATCCAGCAATTTTCGAGAATCCCGTCTTCACCCATTCAGGGAGATAGGACTTGGTCTTGCATGACTAAAATAGCTGCGAGGAGGCGTTTTATTTTTATCTTTGACATTATTAAACCAAATTATAAGAAAAAGCTTTAACTCCATTATATAAGCTAAACGCCTTTAAAAACAAAACAGAAAGCTTTAATCAGTAAATTCAGAACTTATTTGTATAACACGTTTTTTTTAATGTTTAATATTTAATTAAATACCATATTGTTCAAATGTTTAACATAAGAACAGAACATGCAGTGGACTCCGTCACAGTTTAAGATAAAACACGGTCAATGAAGATGCTCAAAGAATCTGTTTCAGGAATCTCTTTATTAAGACTGTTTTTCATGTTTTCAGACGGAGGATATTTTGTTCAAAATTATAATTAGGGTTGAGCTTTATTCAGTAATTTAAAAAATAAATATATCTTAGCTTTGCATAAACAGCCTCTATTGTAAGATGGATGGTGACATGTTTTACACTCAAGCAAACATTGATCAATCGAGGACAAAACAAAGAGATACTTAATACTAAGAAATACTTAAACCTTTAAATCAGATATGAAAATGCCCTGGACAGTTACAGTAATGCACAGTGGACTTAATGATAAAAAAAGTGTTGATAAAAACGACCATCAAGATTCCCATTTATTCCAAAATGTCACTCACCCATAAGATGTTCATAACACACCCCTTTATTTTTCTTCATTCCTCTTTCCAAATTTAAGAACTAAAACATTTCATCCTTCAAGCCAGGGCTGTGACATCTTTATCTTTACAACTCAAAAAGCAGTCTCTAAAGACACATTCATGTTAGATTGAATCGTTTGTCTCTCCTTCTACCGTCCTTTCCCCCCCTTCTTCTTCTTCTGTTGTGGTTTTTTCCAAGCGGCTCCAGGTGCCGCAGGTTTCTGCTGTCTTGGAGGCACCGTGTTACTCGTGGTACCCGTTCCTGAGCCGGGTCGAGGCGAGGTGGGCGGACTGCTGGCCGTTTTACTGGCGTCACTATAAACAAGCACAAACAAACTCAATCTTGTAGATCTTTGCCTTACAGTTTTGGGCAATGTGGCCAAATAAATTATGCAGCCTAATGTGATGTCTGGTTAGGTCACTAGGTTTTGGAGGTGATGTCTCTACAGCTCCCTCTGGTGGTTAAAGTGTGTATGTGTCTGTGGACTTACAGCTCAGCAGATGCTCCTGAGGTCGCTCCCTGCGTGCCACGGCCCACCTGATCCTTCTTCTTGCCCTTCTTTCTACCGCGGTAGTACGAGCGCTCACGCATAGGCAACCAACGCTCAGGGTCAGGGGTCGATTTAGGGTCGCAGTTCTTCGGTAGTTTACCTAAAGAAGAGCATAATATGAACAGATTGAATCGTGACTTCACAATATATTTAATATTTTTCTACCATTCATGAAAATTAGAAGTATTAGTAGCAGACATACCTTTCTTCTTTTTCTTCTTCTTTTTAACAACATCTGACCTGAAACAAAATAAAATAAAACCTTTTTCAAAATGAGTGTTTTCACTCTGTAAATCCATTGCCAGCCCACCAACTTGCACATCGATTAAATTAAATTTTATATGCACACATGTGACCGTACAAAACTGGTTGTTACCCCTGCTCTTTTGGTTGCGTTTCTCCGATCACTTTAGCAGCTTTCTTGCGGATGTACGTTGCTCCGTGCGAGTTCTCCAGTTCATCGACATCTACCTTCAAAGACATTGTGTCTGGAGAAGGAAGGTGCTTACTCAACCTGAAAAAACGAGTGCTCAGGAAAACACAACACTGTTGCCATTACAGTTACAGCATTCAAGTTATTAATTATTCAAGTTCCACAATCTTTGTGTTGCTAGTATAATGCTGTATCAACTAAGCTACAGGAGACAGTTGTGTTTGAGGATACTCTTTGGCTTTGTCCTGATCCACCAGCGAGTACGCAGAGATGAGCTGAGCCAGCGTGTGGATGTCTTTCTTGTTCTGTTTCCACAGCTGTTCCAGGTCGCTGGTCGCCTCCTTCTTACGGCCGTATTTCAGCTTGTAGTTGGCAGCCTCTCGCACCAGAGAAAGATGAACCGCAGACCCGGACTGATACGGAGATGAGAAGAAGAGATATTAAAAACACAGTTGAAATGCTCTGAGCTTATAGATAGATGGTTATCACACTGTTTTACCTCCTTTGACTGGTAATACTGGATGGCCTCAGTGAAGACATCGATGGCACTGTCAATGTCTTCTTCGTGCGTGTACAGTGTGACCAGAGCAGAAACCTGTTGAAAAACATTCAAATCGTCTGTAATACTGTAAAACACAATATCACTCTAATCAAATCCATTATTATAGTTTTATTGTACTATATTTTATCAGTGAAAATGTTCCTCTTACCACTCCTGGCTTGTATTTAAATTCTTCTATTGACTTCAGGGTATCGCACGCTTTAGTCACATGACCTGTGGGGAGCAAAAAACACTTTAAAGCTCCAAAAGTTCACTCTGTAAGCACGAGCATGTAATTCTGCAGTATAAATGTACCTTGCGTCAGATACAGCTGAGCCATTGTGAGTTTGATTCTAGATGCGTTCTCAGGATGTTCATCTGCAAACCGCTACAGGACGGATGAGACCATTACAAACTGACAGAACAAACAGAAATGAGACGCATGAGAAACGGTTTTCGGTACCTGTAGCAGCTCTATGGCTTTGTTGTGCTGTTTCTCTCGACAGAGCTGGGCCGCCTGGATCAGAACCGGTCTGGGGTCACCGGGGTTCTGCGTCTGCAGGTTTGACGACAACTTACTGCACTGCTCCGCCTGAGGGACGACACACGAGAGGTCACAATCACAGTTTAGATTCTAGACTTGTGTGTATATTACACCGTGTGTGTGCGTCTGTCACCTGGTTAGTGTGCATGGCCAGCAAGGCTTTGTTGATGTCGATGGCCTGCAACTGTTTTTTGGACAGTTTGTGCTCCACACCCTCAGCGTTGGTCAGCTTGACCTTCTTCTTGGAGTCGAACACGTTTTGGTCCTGAAGGTTCAAAGAGAACAAAAGGAAGGTTGAGAAAAGACAAGAGTCGACATCTGAGTGAAACATGGCTTCTGTAAAGAAACTTAAACGTAGAGCCAAACCATGAGCTCTTCATCTGCATTATTTACCTTGTTAATGGTGATGATGTTATTGGCAGTAACAGCCAACAGACCAACATCAGACGGCCTGGACGCAAACAGCAGAGCAAGAAGTTATAGCGCAACCTTAACAAACCTTATTTGCTTTGGTAGGAAGCAACGTTTGATTGAAATATAAAATGTGCCCAAAAACTGACTTGAGTTTAATGACTTGATTGTAGAGTTGAAGAGCCTCGTCCGTTCTGCCCTGCAGCTGTGTCACATAAGCGATCTGAGAGTGAATGATGGCCAGCTCAGCGTCAATGTCCTCCTCCATGACATCCTACAAAAACGCATCACAAAAATTACAACCCTGTATGCAGGTCGCAAACGATCAACATTAGCCTTAAAATGTGTTTTTTAAAGATACAAGTATTGGAAACATACAGTCTTTTATTTCCGTTATTAAGGATCAACAGTTTTTATGACATCATTCTGCACTTCAGCTTCTCATCAAATTTCAGACGGTGAGCTAAATTAAACGCTATTTGCCATTTTCACTTAACATTTTCTGTGGAAATTATGTCAACAAATCAAACATACTTCAAAGGGTCTTTAATTTACGCACGATAGATATAGCGATGCTGCCCTTTTATAGATATACACATAACTAGACGAGGAAAACAAAGAGATGAGAATTACTCACTGCATCCTCAGCCAGAGACTTCCTGCACAACTCTGGAAAAACAAGACAAAAATAACAAAACAATTATGAAGTTTTTATGATTCACTCACGTTATTTGCATAAACAGAGAGTCAAAACGAAAGTGTGTAGGCAGGCTCGGCACAGAACCAGCGACCCATAACCAGCATGACAGAACCGTAGTGTTACGCAAACATGCGTGAAGGTCACATCCCAATCGGTTCATTCACTGCACTAAAATAGAAAACAAAGCATTCCTTCCCACCTACAGATGTTATGAGCCAAATCAAATGCTTCAGTTGTCTGCTCTCAGCAGCTTTTACAGTAAAACATCTGTATCTGGTTTGGATTGCAAACATGCTTAGTGTTCAGCGTGGGGTTCTGCCCACTCCTACAGGAAGTGGTTCTGATTAAAAACACACTGTAACTCTAAAATAAAGATATGACCTCTGACCTTCAGCTTTCTGTAGTTTCTGCAGTGCCTGGCTGAGCTGCCCTTGACCAATCAGAGAGCAGGCAGCATTGTAGCACAGCTCATATGAGCTCTCAGGTAAACCCAGATCCTCCTGTACAAACACAACCATCACAGATTAGTAAAAAACTGCAGGTGCTTAATGGTTCGAGACTTGTAAAAGGTGCACTGCTGCCCCTAAAACGGACATTACAATCATAGTGATGCTCATCATGTTGCCTAATTTATATCTGCAACAGATCATTAGGAATGTCTTGAAACATGTTGGTATATCAGTCAGCATTTGACAAGGTTTGTGATTTTCTTACTGGTACTGTGTTCTCCCACATGCTCTGGGCTGCTAACACAGCGGACAGGTTCGTCTTCCTCTCCTCTTCATAGTCATCCTGAGAGTTTCTGATCAGATCTTTGTATACAGCACAACACTCATCATAGCGCTCCAGTCTGTACAGCTACACACAAATACACTAACTGTTACCTTTGCAGAAAATAGTGTAAACGTGCATATTTCACTGGCATATATCACATATAGCATATCTTTTACCACTTGGCCATAGAGTTCCTTTAGTTTATCTGTTTGCTCGGGGATTCCCTGGATCGTTTTTAAAGCGCTCTCCACCCTGTTCAGACGGTATTCACAGTAGGCCTTCTCGAACCCAATCAAATCACTACAGTTACAGAAACGCAATAAATTAGCTTTAAATACATTGATGGACAGATCACATGTCAAGATATACAGGGAGATGACATTACAGACACTTATGAACACATGAAAACTGTATGCAACTGTGAACAGACACAAGTGAACAGACGAGCTTCAGTTTTTCTGGATAAAATGTATAATGACATTTACATTTGTAAACTTTACCATAAAACTTAAGTGGTTCATGATCTATGTGGAGTACAAAAAAGATTTTTGTCTACAAAAGTATTTTCAAACAGATTAAAAGACTTTCAGGTTCATGAGAAATATTTATGTCAATTGTGTCAAAACTTTTGACTGGGACTGTATGTACTTTCCAATCAATCCAGCAAAGTGCAACGGAGTGTCTATCTCACCTAGGCAGTGATCTCGTGTGAGTGTTTATAACATTCAGGGCTTCCTTAAAACCTCCATTGTGGATCAGACAGACAATTTTACATTGCAGAGCTGTCACATCATCTTTATTCTCATGCAAAACTGCAAAAAGAAAAAACAACATTAGTATTTCATTGGGGAATCTTAAATACTAATTTCTAAAAATCAGATATACGATAAATGAATAATAACCAGGCAAAACTGGGAAACGACAATAAATGAATAATAAACAGGCAAAAACTTGGATACGACATGTACAGGTTAACACTGCAGTATGAAACCCAAACAAAAATACAAAACACAGTCTGATTACACTGAATCGAATACGGTATATATGACACGTAATCACTAATCATAGACCCCCCCAAACCTCCAGAAAGTCTCAAAGACTAGTAAAGACATCTTAAAAGAGGCTTTCACCAGTTCAAGTGTATAATTAAACTATAACAAATAAACGAATTTTATCATAAATCCAGACATTTCTCAAGCTGCTTTACTGCAGGTTGGACACATGTTAGAGGCGAAAAATCACTTAAACATCGCTTTAAACTACAAGAGGATAATCTGAAGAAATATATGAGTATATTGTTTTGATTTACTTTTATTGACAGCTTTCAGAGCTCTGGTATAGTCTCCGTTCTGTCCGCAGCGGTTGATTTCGCCCCAGAGAGCAGAAACGGGCCCTGATCCGCTCGCCATCTTCAGCCATAAAAGCGGAAACGACCGGGACAAAATAAAAGTCCCGGACAACAGGAACACTGGCCATCGTAACACAGAATAAAAGTATCTATTTTAACCCCCAAATTACCTGGCAGAATAAAAGTCTCGTTTACATCGTGAAAGAATGAAAGTCCTTTCTATGACCAGCACATGCAGATAAATTTACAGTCATATATTAACTTGGGAACTGTGTTATTTTTAACATGTGGCCACTTTAAAATATAAAATCTTTATATTAAATTATTAATTTACAGTACATTGCTTTTTTATACAATACTACTGTACAAATACACAACAATTACAGCATTAAAATAACAATAAATATGAGACGTTTTTTGACTTTATACATATGAAAGCATATGTAATATATATTATTGTAATAATATATTATACATATGTAATGCCTTAAATTCAGTTTGCACTTTGTAGCACTCCTCACTACTCAGTACTACTCAAAGTAATTTAAGGGATTATTATTAAATGTTATTTTAAATTGTCTTCTTTATACACTGTAAGAGGTCACAACTGTCACATCACTTATATGTGTCTACACAATAAGGACATTTGCAAATTCTTTTCCTATTCTGTAAAAATAATTGTTCATGACACAAAGCTTAAAAAAACAAAGCTTAAATTTTAAATTAGGCACAGCGGAATTGTTCGGATATCCACAGGTTTTGCCATGGGATGTGAATCACAGCATCCTTGAATTGTTTGGACTGTAGGAACTGATGGTTGTCTGAAAACAGCATCACTTTTTCAAATGACTCATTTGAGACAATTTAACAAATTAACATCTTTATGCATTTTAGGTTTGTGGTGGAATTACAGGTTTACCTTTCTGGATTGCTAATCTCTACCAGGGGGGGCACTCAACAGTTCGAACACATTACATACCAAATCAACAAGCTTTTACATGATTGTACATGCTACATTTTTCTGGACTTTATAGATACCAGATAATAGAATTGGAATTTTAGGGACCATTTGTCTTAATAAATGACCAAAAAAAAATCCATCTCAGCATTTTTGTCACATGCTGGATTTTCTGTTTAATAACTTTGCTTTTTATTCTTTATATATATCAAACAAAAATTTTTTTTTATAATCCATAATAGCTGAAGTTCAGATGTGACGGTGATAAATCAGAACACTTAATCATCAGTCTGGGCTCACATCCAACATCTTGACTAATTCCTCTGATGTGTTTTCCCCTTCCGGAGAAGCCAAAAATGATGATTCAAAAAATTGTCTTTTGTTCTTGTGCAGCCCCTCATTAAACTAAAAAGTAGATAGCAAGTGGAATCAATACTCCTACATAATGTATATAAATGTATCTTAAAGATTTTATCTGACAACAAATTTAGAAGCTGTCTGCATTTACCGTCTACAAGCAAAAACTCCATGCACCTACACAAAAGCTGTATGTAGATCATGATCCTTGAGTACCCAAATCAGGCCTGATGATACAAAAACCTCTTTCATACATGCATGTGTAAGGAAATAAATTAAAATAAAAAATAAAAGCCAAAGAGACCAGATTAAAACCACATTCAGGATTTTCTCTGCATGGAACTAAAAATAGTGGAATATCACGTCATCTTCTCAAAGACTTGTTTCCAGACATCAGTATTAGTGTGTGGGTTTTGAGGTGGGATGTCTTGCTGTTTTGCACAACATAAGATTTTACTGTCAAAAAAACCTCAGATGTTTGTTTCCGCTAAGCAGATAGTTGAAATAATCCATGTATTCTTCACCTTTTCATGCATAGAAAAATATGCAATAAAAATCAATCCATTATATTGAATCAATCCATAGTCTATAATGCACAATACAAACCAACTCTTCCTGATCTTAGTAAACATTTCCACAGCGAAGGGGGTTTTAAAGCTACTGCTGGGTCTTTACCCTTTCCATTTTAGATATGTGGAGGATTTGTCCACATTATAAACATTTTAAGAATAATATTTTTCATTACATATATAATCTTCCATAACAGGTGAGAAACATTTTAACAAATCAAATAATAGTATAAATATAAAACAATAAACATAATAAATAAATAAAGTAATACTCATTAAAACTATGAAATAACACAGTATTTTAAAAACTTGGAATTGGATGTATGAAGTGTATGAAGTACTGTATGCTGGCCACTTTTGCACTGCCTTTCTAAACAAACAAACAAACAATAAATACATAAATCACCAGATTTGTTTTGACATAATTATTCTGTCATTTGGCAGATAATTGTACAGTTTCTTTCTTTGCTTTTGATGTCAACATTGTATTTTTGTGGTTAATAAAGGTGTTCTATTTTTAGACCTTGCGAAGTGTTTTCCTGTCGCACACACAGAAGAGTGTTGAGTCACACACATCACTGGAAAACTGTGTTTTAATGAGCAAAACCTTAAAAACCCCTTTGTTGTCCCTAATCAAACTACCAGCACCTAGCACAGTGTTGCTTTCTGGTGACCTTCAGTCCATTACTTTCAATTTTAATCACGGGTCATTATATCATTATATTGGGCTGCAGCTAGTGGAACAAAAATACGTTTGTGGTTGTGCTTACGAGAAAAATGTGTGTGTGTGACTGTCAATCCAACTGTGTGGAATGAAAAATCTGTGTTCCACATGCTTGACATTATACTGCAAACTTCAAGAAATCCCATAAAACTCTTAGACATGTCATCTGACTGTTCGCACCCCCAGTATTTCTGATCTGTGCATCAATGCTGTCAGCATGAATGAGCTGCAATTCTGTTGCAACCATCTGCCAAATGCATAACATTTTACCATAAACACCTGTGCATTTGACATGCTTATGTGTTTATTTCAAATGTGTTTAATGCTAGTTTGCAAATAAAATCGAAATTAATACATGTGGGATAAAAATATGTAGGGCCAGGTACTGTTCCTTAATGTTAAACAAATCAATATTTGATTAGTTATTTGACATTAAATGACATAATAATTTATATATTATTGATAATAACAACAACAGCAATAACAATAGTCATAGAACAATTTGACGTAATTCAACAATGGCTATAAAAATCAATATCTGACATTAATAAGTATTTTAAGAAGGTAAACTGCTGCGAGTAGAACGCAGAGGATGCTGTGGCCCGTTGCTGCCCTACGTCAACTTTTCCGCCATATTGGACAGGACATGGTCGCTCTATATACACAGTAAAGAAAAGATAAATATAGTTTTCGTGCACTTTCGTTCCAGGTACATAAATTGTCTCAATATTTTAATCACTAAAGTCCCTGTCGGATCTTCCCTGTGTCAATGTACGCTGTGGAGAAGGCGGCGCTACGCAAACCAACCGGCGTTTGACAAAGTCCCGCGACCTCTCGCGACACTTCGATGTTAAGCACCGGTCTGCGCAGCGCTGCTTGAGATCGAACACGCACCTGATCAGAAGAAGCTGTAGAGATTTTGTAGAGGCAGGGCACAGGTTAGTCGATTCAAATGAACAACAATTGTCGCGTATTTTTGGCCAAACAACCTAAGGTATCCGGTAGGCAATTGGAGAAAACTTTTAAAGGACAACTGGGCGTATCTGTAAGGAGGTCATGTCACGTAAACATTATGAACGCCTAGCATACACGTGTTTGTTGTGTCTCTATAAATTGATTTTAATTTGCGTCATTACTTGTGTTTCTTTCTCTAAGGCTTTCAAATAAAGATGTTGAGAGGCACATTATTCAGAGGGTTTGGCATGAACCACATCCACTGGACAAACATCTCTCCATCATCCTCACATGGAAATTCTCCCTCTGATTTCAACGACATTAACAATAACAAATGTCTTCCTGCACAAGCTTTCAACACCAAAACCAGTTGAGCTTTGAGTCGATTCTTTTATGATTTCGTTAGTTTAGTCATTGCTTTTCTACAGGATACACACAAGTGTGTGTAGATGTGAACAGTTGAAAGTGTGACATTTCCATTTAAAACTTCCTATTTGTTTTATAGTATTTTTATAGCAATTTTACAGTATTTGTAAAATGTCAGATATTGCTAGTTAAACATGATAGAAGCCAGAATAAGATTTGCTGATTGGTTTTATGTAAACCTTTATAGTAAATATACTTGGTTCACAATAAGATGAACAGAAGTTCTTAAGTTTGACTTTCTTATATATCGTATATATTTTTAGCTCCTGACAATGTTTTGTTTTTTTACAGAATCCAATCTGAAAGCTCTCCCCCGTGAATTGATTGACAGGTATAAGCGAGGAGAAACACACCCGGTGTCCGCGCTCTACCAGCTCTCTCAGATTTTGCAGTTTCAACTGGATCTCAAGGAAACCGTGACCACCGGTACCTGTTGTGCTAAAACACATATCCCCCTTCATTTGACATATAACAATGACATTCATTCGACATCTGTGTATGTTTTATCCGAGCAGCAGGAGTTACTGTGTTTTACTTTGCCTTCTGTGCCGTGATCGATGGAGTCCAGTATAAGACCGGAATGGGCAGCACAAAAAAAGAAGCCAGAGCCAAAGCAGCTGAACTGGCTCTAGAAGAGCTTGTGGCAGGCTCAGAGGATGATGGGATAGCTTCAGAGCCTTCTGGTAAGAATCTAATGATGATTCATAACATTAATACACATGCACATTGTGAAAATGTTCAACCAAACATAACTGTCAGTGTTTAGTCATCCTGTTGTCTTTCTATCCTGTGTGTTGTTTTTCCATTAAACACTTTTTTTAATGATTCTTCACAAACTTCATATGGATTTTATGTAACTGATTAGACTTATGGACCGCTTAAACATAAATGTAAAACACTGAAAAAATAATAGAAAACAGGTTTATATTCGCATTTACTTTTTTTACATTATTTTTTACATTACAAAACCATCAAACCCATAACCCCTGCCTATAGAAAAGTTCTGCTGGTTGATGAGGGAGTAAATAATGTCTAGAATGAATAAAAAATGTTTGGTTGAACACCCATTTCTGTGTTGGACCTTCTGGTGTAAAGATTATGCGAGAGCCATCGTGTGACTTTCTGGTCCATAGAAACTTTCCATAGAAACAATGTCAGCGGTTAGTCAACCATTCCATTATTATATCTAATGTAAATACGAGCACTTAAAAATTCAATGTGAAAGTTTCCTTTGGCCTCAGAATCGACATAAAAAAGAACATATACGCTGCGTTCTCTCCCATCGAAACGTACAGACAGTCATTCACTGAAACGGTGGTAAAGCTCTTTCCTGTTTGAGGTGCGACTGCTGTATTTGTTTTTCAATGCAACTTAAATGTAAGGACGCACAAATCGTGCAGCAGGTTAATGTTATAGAGACGTTTGAAATGTTTTAAGCTTGATTGCATGAAGCCTGTGGGCCCTTTTGTTACAGTATCTTTCCTCTTTTTAAATACAGTAACTAATAAGTCTGTGTACTGCTGTTTACTTAGGCAAACATTGCTCATACCTGAAACTAACTCATAACCATCAGTAGTGAACTTCTGTGTAACACACACTGTGCTGACACCTCACTTCATGCGTCTTGTACAGGAGAGTTTTTCTAAGCAATGATATACAAAAATATACAATAAAATATTTAGCAAATCATGTCTCAAATATCATTTCGAACTATCATAGAACTCTTTCGATTGGGCCAGTTAGCAACATCCTAAAAATCTAACAGCAAAAAGCTCAAAATCACTCTAAACACTTTTAGCAACTGCGTAACAACGCCTTGACAACCATCTAGAAACACTCTAACACAATGACGAAGGGTAAATGCCACTCACCTGTTCTATAGAGAATGTAAAAGTCTTGGTTTATCATTGCTCTGTTTACTGATAGATCATTTATTGCAATATGTGCTACACAGATGCATAATGCATCCTGATTTATTTTTTGGTTGTATGTGTTTTTTCAGAGGAATCTCTGTCCATAAGAGACAAAGACTCTTTCATTCCAGAAATCCATTCTGGAAGAGCTGTGATGGGTAAATATTTTTTTTTTAAATCAGAAACAATGAAAATGTTTATTATTAGTAAACAAAATTAATGAGAGTTTGAGATGTTTTGAATATTTAGCATTATGTATTATTTGCAGAGCCGCTTATCTTGTTAAATATCTGTGCATGGATCTTAAAGAGACAATTCATCCAAAAAATAAAAATGTATTCATCATCATGTCACTCTAAATCCTTCTGACTTTTTTCGTCTATATTGTGCATTACGAGCAGAATAGTTTGCAATTTCTCCTTTTGTGTTCCACGATGGAAAAGGTTTGAATGTGGAGTAAATGACGACAGGATTTTCATATTTGGGTGAACCATTGCTAAAGTTGACTAATAATTTCATTGTGGTTGACAGAGAGAAAGAACCCAATGAGGGATCAGGTCCCCAGCGCGGTGAGGGAGATCTTCACCAGGCTCATGGACAGTTACCCAGAATTCTCAGCGTGTGGCGGAACGGTGGCTGCGTTTGTCATGCAGTCTCGTAAGTCAGTCATGCAGGAAATCACACCACAGCCTGGCATTGTGGGATTCACGCTGACTGTGCATTGTTCCATAAAATTAAGTCATCATTTTGACTTTGCATTGTGAAAGTAAATAACAACAAAAAGAAATATTGTTACAGAAATACATATCTATAAGTCCATGTCATAAATGATTTTGACACAAAATACTAATAGATAATGAGCGGCGACATTGCGTATGACCGCAGGTGGTATGTTTGGTACGTTTTAATTGAAATCTTTTTTCGAATGTTGTAAATGGTAATGGGATGTCATTGGTCAAAGGTTTGAGAACCCTGCATGTGTTTCCTTCGCAGACAGTAATGCATCATCATAGATCATCATAATAAATCATGTAATCATTCAAAGTAGCATAAGACAAAAGTCTATGTGAGGACTGAACATGGCTTAATCACACTTGTTTCCTCGTTCACACAACCACTTTAAAAAACTGCTGAACGTTACGGGAACTGTCGTTATTATGAACTATTGACCTGATCTGTCATCACAATGATACAGTAGATTAAACAACGGTCACCTGTTTCCCACAGTTGTAATGTCATGGGAGCAAAAGTAAATGATGACAGATTGAAAATATGTACAATGTACATAAACATTATGGAAGAGGAAGCCGTTATATTGTCCCCTTGGCGATTTAGGAATGTTTTATCCTGAATTAAGATAAAAAGGAAATAAGGGAAATGCAGGAGACTGCGTGTTGGCAGATTGTTACTGATTCGAGTAGTGTCTACAGGACGCTGTTCAGAGGTCTTAACCTCCTTTGTGTCATTTTTATTATTTTTAGACACTTTTATGGTAATCAGGAAGTTGGGACAATTTATGGTAAGTCAGGACAATTTGCTTAAATTCCATGTGTGTGTTTGAAAATATTAGCACATCACAGGTGGTCACACGACGACCACCAACATTTTAAATAATGTATTCAGAAGGTAGATTAAACTGGGTTTTAAACTGTACGTTGAGTGACTTTTTGCTGATTCTTGAGGATTTGAACAGCTTGTCCATTATTCAGCTTGTTGGGTTTTGCAACGCCTATAATGTTGAGCATGACTAACTTTTGTTTTATATTTCTTTTAAGTCTGTTGGCTTTTGTACAACTTCATTGAAATCCAAATTGTGTTGTGTCTGTAAAGCTACAGGATGTGAGGTCATCGCTCTTGGCACAGGCAGTTCAAACACCAAAGCGAGTCCAGCGCCCACAGGACGAATCCTGCACGATTCCCACGCTGTGGTTATGGCTCGCAGATCACTAATGAGGTGAACAGATGACTATTGATGACCAACATCAAACAGAACATATTCATGTATAAACATTTTTGGCGCATCTAAAAAGAATTGCACCCTTTTTACTCCAGTTCAAACGTTTGGATTTGTTTCTTATAATCGTACTGTCATTGACTACTGTCAAGTCATACTGGGCAGTGATGAAAAGCAGCACACAGTTGTTCAGCACAGGAGATCTGCTTCAGTACAGTTTAAAAGTCTGAAAAGACTCTGAACCTAAAATAAGAATTCATAAATCTATTTTTGTTTGAGTTTTAATTAATGAGAAAAATGCGGAGTATGATAACTTACTAAATAATGTGATATACTCTATGCAATAAGATGATTCTTGGCCAAGTTAGCCAAATAATTATAAGTTATGTTAAATATTTGAAAAATGTTAAAGAATGAATAGCTGTGTTTTACTGTTGCAGTACATAAAAACTAATCTGACTGTGTTATTTCAAATAATTGTGATATTTCAGTAATTTTGATATATTTTGCAGACCTAGTTTTAATATCTTTACTATTATTATAACAAGGAGCTGTTTGTCAACTGAATACATATATATATAAAACAATAATTGAAAGATATGTGTATATATTCTTAAACATCACACACACACTGGTTTATTGTTTATTATAGCTGTTTGATATGGCATTAATTTCTAATACGTTTTAATCTGCGTTTAAGGTTTCTGTACAAGAATCTGTTGCTGTTCTTCAGTAAGAATCGCTCTTTGGAGGAGAAATCTGTTTTCCAGGAGGATCAAGCCACTAAACTCCTGAGCTTCAAAAATGATCTGACTCTGCACCTGTACCTGAGCCAGCTGCCCAAAGGAGCGGCACAGATCCCGTCTCAACTGTACAAACCAACATTATTCACATGATCCACCTCATAGCCATGCGGGCAGTATGACTGTAACTATTAAACGTGTTTTAATTCTCATTGGGTATCAAGACATTTCCATTTCCTACCAACGTTTTCAAGTGAAATTTTACAGAATTTTATTTGTGTTTCTAAATAGATAGAAGCTGAATGACGATTGTTGTTCTTATTGTCTAGTCGTCTGAATCCGCTGTCGATCTCTGCGTGGGAAGTGAACAATCAGATCGGGCTGCATGTTGTGGTGGAAGGAAAAGTCTTCTCGAAGTTCTATAGCTCATATGAGCAGATTGGATCACATGTGGTCAGTATGTCAGCCACTGATAAGATCATGCAGTGGCAGGTGCTGGGCTTCCAGGGGGCGCTACTGAGTCATTTCATTGAGCCCGTCTACGTAAACAGCATATTCATTGGTAAGTCGAGTCATATCGTAGCACACAATTTATCTTTCCACCTTCTTGCTATCTGTTCTTTAATTGTATTGCATGTCTGTCGGTAACATGTATCATCAGCTGTACGCTAATCTGAGTTGTCGTCTTAACCTTTGGATTTTATTGCATTGTGTATTAGGACCGTTAAATGTTTGATTGCTGATGTGTTCAGGTGAGGGAGGCTGTAGTGATACGCGTGGTTTGGAGATGGCCGTGAGTCAGCGTGTGGATGGCATCACATCAACTCTTCCCATGTATTACTGTGTGTACCGGCCGCACATCAGCCTGGTGACATCAGCCATACCTGCAGATACACAACCTTCCCAGAAATCCCTCAGTCTGAACTGGAGCCATGGAGATATTTCACTTGAGGTGGTGGATGTTCTGGGGGGCAAGTCTACAGAAGAGTAAGTGTTGTTTTTCTGTACATGCATTTACTATTGTACTATACTATTTCATTCCTCCATCCATCTATCAATGAATAGTTATCCAATAATAAAACTCATTTTGCGTCATTGGCATCATATCTGGCGTTTTCGCAAAGTATTTTTATTCACTTGGATAAAATATTGTGAGTGACATTATTGGAGTGTTTGTGGCATCTCTGCATCTGACTGATAGTTCATCCAAAAATGAATGAATGAACTTTCATAATTTAAACGTGTTTGACATTTTTCTGTTAAAAACAAACAAATAATTTTATAATAAATATTGTCATATTTTCTTCTTTTTTTTTGAAGCACATACAACCATCTTTAAAGTAATCCAAATGACTCCAAATGAATAATAAATGTCTTCTGAAGTGACACAATGCGCTTGAAACAATTCAAACAAGTGAAACAAACAATTGAAATTCTGCACTAAGTTCAAATATGGCTTTACAACTTCAAATCTCATTTTGCATATTTCATCTTGAGGAATTTGAGAACCAGTGAGATTTGTTGAAGTTATCCACCTGATGCCACATTTGTATTGTGCTAATATGGTTTTGCTTTTAGGTTTGCTAAATAAGCCCCAAAATATTAAACGTTTCACTTCAGAAGACATTATTAACCCACTGGATGAATGCCAGGATGAATGAATTGGATGGATGGTCCTGGATCAATGAATTGCTTTTTGGAGCTTCAGCATTTTGTGTTCCACATAAGAAGATAACATGATGATATTTTAATAGGGCTTGGCAACCGACGTCGCTGCGCAGTGCATTCTGGGACGTAAACAATAGGGCGCCGCCATATTGTGAGGCCACATCGGACGAGACTTAAAACATGAAATGTACTATACAGAGACAAACTTCTTCCGGACGCAAGAAAACGGTACCTGGAAAAGATGGCATTGATCGAAATCTGGATCCAGTGATGAGGAGCCTGCAAGAGAATGTAGTCGAGACCCCGACGATTTACCTCCTCTGACATTTCCAGATATTTTTGTATATTTAGTCTGTGGTGTGAGTGCTTATACCGAGGCTCAATTTCGTAATTTTAAATCTTTGGAAGCCCACGTTCAATTTACAAATGAGTTGGAAGCCTACAAACCACCGAGTTGTGAAAACACCGTCGTTCGTTCAAAGGTTACTTACCTACCTGTGAAATACGCATCTTTACACAATATTTAATCAGATTTATATAATATCCTCCTGACTACAGCTATGGTATTTTATGGACATTATGTTTTAGCGATTTCTCTGAGACATTACAGTTTTAAGTCTGGATGTCCTGTACAGAGCATGTTCAGGGCTTTTCAGAAATGACAAATGATTGGATGTTTCTCCTTGGTCTTTAAAAACAGATGACATTAATTTAGTGATCAAGTGTAACACCCTTATGAAAACATGATAATATTTTGTACTTAAATCAGCATCTCGGGAAAATGTTGTGGGGTTTCAAATCAAAATATGAACCCTCTTGTTCATTACACATTTTGGGAGACACAACAAATGAATAGAGAAAACATTATATATCAAAATTCTTATTATTATGAAAATCTTTCTAATTATTACTCTCGTTATTGCACTTATTTGTTCATTCTATGTTGCCCCAAAAACACATTAATAAGCAAATTAGATACAGTCATAAATACATTGTATATAATGGAAAAACTTGTTTATGGCCATTTTACACACATTTTGCATTAAGAAAAAAGTTTTTTATTGAAATATTGTTCATAACATTGTTGAGAATCATCTTGAATGAAAATGCCTGGAACACACTTTAAGTGATCTTGGGATATCTGCGAAATATATGTCTGTGCGTCTTATGGCGGATATCCAGGCCATCCGTCTCCGCTTTGTAACATCAGACACATGACTCCCTTCGTTTTGTTTCCAGGCCAGAAAACAATAAAAAGAAAGACCGTTGTCTATTTTTCTCCCACGTCGATCGTGTGAACGGACATTACATCCAACAACACCGCAGGTTCTTCCCATGACTAAACTCGTTGGCGCGTCAGAACAAGTGGCCTCACAATATGGCGATTTTTCCCATCAGCCATCGCGGCGCTACACTCTAAAAAATAAAACATTGGTTCAACAAAAAAATATATGTTAACGTTTTCCACTAGAATTTTTAACTTAGGCCAGTGGGGAGAATTACATTAATTCAAAGCAATATTTTGAGTTGATCCAACATAATGTTTTAAGTAAGGTGAAGACGTTTTTTTGCCACAATAAAAACACATTTCTAAGTAACATGAACTTACAAATTGTCAACATGAATGCAACTATTTAAGTTGATCCAACATAATGTTTTAAATAACGTGAAGACGGAAAATCAGACAGTAATAGTCAAATGATTTAGAAGCATTGATTACTGTACATTCAAGGCACTAATTTAAACATGAAATGAACAAATATTCTTTCAATCAACTTTAAAAGAGAAGATTTACAGCCTCACACCATGTTCTTTAATGCAGACATCAAGTTTAAATATTAGACCAACAGTTAACAATTAGCTGCTATTGCAGCTAACCACACGTAAAGCAAAACCGCGTTAAGCTGCTCATATGTTTGCCACAAAACATCCCTCGCCAAGCAGTCCATGTTCGGCGCCATTTACTCCACAACCACAACACCTAATTTACCGCTGCTCACCAACAACACCTTTCACAAATGTCAGTATTCGGTTACAGTATCACCAACAGAATCCTGAGCGAATGCAAATATGTGTAATTAAGCAAAAAATGACTTACCATTCACCACATTAAGTGTCAATGACTTTCAGCTGGTCACTCGTCTGGCCTTGAATATGCCGCACATGCAGGGAAACTGTGGGCCGTTTACACGTCATAAGATTGTATTTTACATTAACAGAACTTAAAATTAAATACATTTGAGATGAACTGAAAATGTTAAGCTATGACAAGTCATGATAGTATATCGAATCAATAGGCATAATTTGTGTGTCATCCAAGCTCAATAAAATAACAATTACAAGTAAAAAGTCTAACAGCATTTCAGAACTTGATTTTTTATGTCACAACAATATATATATTTAAGTAATGACTAAAGGTCCCCTGAATTAGTTTTTAGAGTGTAGAGCCGTTACGTCACGCCCCCATACTCTATATTTTTGTTTGTTTGTTTGTGGAAATGAAGGGGAACTATTTAGGTGAACTATTTCTTCTAGATCCATGTTTGAGTTTGTGTTCTGTGTGTGTTTGTGTCAGTTCTCCGTTTAAGAGCAGTCCAGCGTTGGCCAGTCGGCTTTGTAAAGCAGCTATGTTGAGTCGATTTAATTTGGTAGCTAAAGAAGCTCAGAGAGAGGAACTGCTCACCGCTGTCACCTACAGAGAAGCCAAGGTACATACCTCCATCTTCATCTCAATCTCTTCATCAACTTTTGGTTTATCTAAATGTTTTGTTCATTTTTATTGAACATTCAGATGATGGCAAAGCCGTACCAGGAAGCAAAGAATGTCCTGAAGTCTTACCTGTCCAAGAAGGGTTACGGCCAGTGGGTGGAGAAACCTCCCATCAGCGATCATTTCACCATGTGAGACCCGCAGTGATGCTACAAATACTTTCTGTTGTTATTTCTTTTCATCGTTCAGTGTTGTGAACTAGATGATTGTTTGTTTTGCATGTTTGTTTAATTCTATGGCGTTACAGAAAATGAGGCTATGGCACTTTCAGAGATATGCATGTTTTTCTTCCCCCAAGCACCAATGAGAAAAAAAATACAGAACAGACTGAATAGATCTTAGTGTTACATTAAAACAAGGGGGTGATGTTCTGTTTTTTCCCCAAAGCAAAAGAAAATAAAAGACATTCAGTTTTGGTCATTTGGTCGTTGTTTTATTGTGGGAATGTGAAGAGATTGTTCTTAAATCTCTTTTCTTAAATAAGTTGGATAGATACTAGTATTTACATTACATTTACATTTAGTCATTTGGCAGGTGCTTTCATCCAAAGCAACTCACAGTACAAGTGAGGTATATAATAGAAGTAATTAAACAACAAAAGAGCAAAAAAGTTCAAAAAGCAAAAAAAAATAGAATAGAAAGAATAAGGAAAGAATTAGAAGTGCTATTATTGGGTCGGGTGTTGGCGAAAGAGATATGTCTTTAGCCGATTCATTTTAAAGTAATATGCAATAAAGTTTACGCAAAAATAAACATTCTGTCATCATTTTTTAATTCTCATCTGGTTTAGAAAGATATTTTGAGAAATGTCTTGGTGGTTTTGTGTTCATACAATGAAAGTCAATGTTGTTTGATTACCAGCATTCTTCAAATGATCTTTTTTTGTGTTTAAATGACACGTGGGTAAACAAATGATAAAATAATTTTTATTTTTGCTGAATTTTTATCCCTTCTAGAGATACCCGTCTCTGCAGTAAAACTTGGATATGATGCAGTTAGTAAAGCTTTAACAAGGATGTCACTTCATTGTAATGTATGAGTTTGTGTAGAGAGGTAAACATCGAGCTCCCTCACGCTCTCACTACAACACAGGAAACCACAGAGGCTTCCTGTTAAAGCTTTGAATTCATCCAGTGTGTTTATGATAGTAGGGTTTATTCGAGGATCATCCTTTAATTGAATCGGGTTTTGCGATTGTGATTATTGTCAAGCGTGCAACGTGGAGATTCAGGATTAATTCTGAAACTTCGTACCTGTATGTATCTCTTAAAATCTTTGTGGTAGCGTCCTTTGCTTTTATTGTGCGTGTGTTGTTGTGCATGAGGGAGTTTTCTTTGACAGACGTGCAGGTTCGGTGAGCATGTTAATGCACATTTGAAATATGATTAGATCTTAATGGATTCTTAACAATTCATACAGTGCATTGAATCAACGTGTACAATGTTGTATTAATATTGAAGTGTAAATAAAGGCTTGTACCTTACTGTAGTTTGATTGATCTGTGATGATTAAAGTTTAGGGGGTCAAAGGTCAAGGGTGAAGTGTAAAAGGTCAGATACAATACAATTGCAATGTCATTTAGTTTGTCAGCAGTGATCTTTGCATTCAAAGACTCGCGTATTACAGGATGTGGTTTTAAAGATCACTTGTCCTGTATTACTGATCTGTGATCAGCCTCGCATTGCTACACAGCGAAAAGTCATCAAATCCTTTTGATATTTTTGGATAGTTTTGACTCCTGGAGCTCATAAACTCTCACACATGTCAGACTATAAATTCGATTTCATTCTCCACACACATCCTTACAAATTTCCTCTGCAGGAAAGTGGGTGTTAGTTGAGTAATCTGTCCCAAATCCTAGTAAAACTGATGACTTGTATCTTTCGTTCAACATTTTTCTATATCCCACCCAAAGCTTTCTGTAAGGATAACAGTGCTGTTGGACAGATAGTGTTTTTTCCGGACAAGCGCCCACATATCGAGTGAGTAATGTGAGATATGATCTCATAATGGATCTCTGGAGGGAAAATGTGTTTGACCACATTTCAACGTCACATGAACTAAATTAGCAAGCAAGGTTAATGAAGTTTCTGTGCTGAATAGATCTAATGCACTGTATCAATGCGGTTTAGGTGGGTAAAAGTGATGCACGCTGACTTTATTAGTAGGAGTGGAAGATGGGTGGATCTATTTTCCCATCATTTGTCATAGAACGTGTGATCGGGGACTTTCCCAACGCACAATGTCCACCTGAACAGTGCGTCGGACGGCCAGAAAGGTCAAACTTTAAAATTCCATCATCATCTGTCCCTTAAATCTCATGTAGGTCAGGGGGTCAGAATCGATGTCAGGGGGTGGATTCACACCAGAGCTGCGAAATAACCTTTGCATAATGAAACCCACAGAAATAAAGTACTACAACTCATTCAAGATTTAAGAAATACCTTCACTTTATTTCAAAGTCTTACAAATACATAGTAGACATTCTTATAAATAACCAATAACATAAATAAATATTTTTATAAATACATAAATAAGCAGCAAAGCTTATGTAGAAATAACATTCTAGTGCTTTTTTCTGTATAAAATACAACTTGAGAACTGGCCGCATATCTGTCTTCATAGAAGTTACATTCAATAGCAGTTACTATGATATCCAAAAAATGCATTCCTAGCAATGCAATGAAGAAAAACATAAACTAATACAATCCTATAATATTCTGTGCAGACTTTCATCATGAAGTTTCTATAGACGTGCCACCCAAACCAACAATGGCACAGAAACCTTCAGCTGATCACAGTGTCATTTTTTTGGTCAGTTTACCGAGCGGGTCGTTTAGCGTCTCCTGTACTGCGACTGAGATGACATCTGTTGCAGAAGAGTTATGATGTCTTCCAGGAAATCCTTATAGTTTTTCTTGTCAAAATTATTGCAGAAGAATTCATCTTTTGAGCAGGAAGGACCAGCCTAAGAAAGAACAAGAATCCTGATTACTACCAGACCAGATCACACTTCAGGTTTAGTTTAGTTAGTGCAGAAGAAATATCACTTACGTCTTGTATGTCATACAATGAAGTCAGGAGATTATCGGATATATCGTTTTCAGGCACAGGTGTGCAATTGTTAACAAGCTTTTCAAGCTCAATAATAGAGCAATTCAGTGCAGAAGTCAAGCAGTTATCCTAAAAACAAACAAAAAAAAGTGTTAAAGTGGATTTATGTAGACTGACAGTAAACCGTCAAGAAGCATGTTGTTTAATCTCTGTCTCTTTCTCTCTTTGTTGTGAGATCTATCTCTGCTGGCTTGAGGTTTGGCTTTCGCGTAGTAAACCTCCTTCCTGTTCCTCTGATCTTTTATCTCTCTTTAACAAGCGAACAAATGTTAGGTGCTCAGAGCCAAAAAAAAACGAGCAGCAAAGATCTCATATGTCCACTTACTTTAACATTGACCGGACTGTAGTATGCTGCACCTGAGTCCAGCTGTAATACAAAAAAAACAACAACAAAGTTTTGTCAATTAGTTAAATCAATCAACAGTTAAACAGCTGATGGACGATATTGTCATGCGGTCTCAAATCAGATACTTACACATGCCAGTTCTTGAACTTTACTGGAGAATTCCTCAACGTAACTGATAATTTCAGGAAACTCATAGGACAGAGGAAAAGCCGTCAGACGACAGATCAGAGCCAGTGTTACAACACAGATCCAGTGTAGAGCGGTCATGGTGTCAGTGGATGTCTTCTGAGATGTTCACCTGGTGCTGGTTATCCTTCGTGCACAAGTGCAAGTGACATGAAACCAGCTTGAGCCTCTATTTATGACAGGGCTTGGAAAATGAATGGGTGGGCAGAAAGTTTTCAGATATTAGAAAATGCAATCAACTGCTGGAGTTTTTTCCCTTTTGATGACTGTCGGGAGTTTTCTTATTGCCCTTTTCTGCTCTAGCTGGCCCCCACCCCCCTCTCATTCCACCCTCCACCTCAGCGCGTGCGTGTGTGTTTGTGTGCATGTGTGTGTGTTTGTGTGTGCACGCACATTGAGGTTGTACATAGATGTTGGTTTGTCAGATGACAGAGTGACAAGTCGGTGAACATAAAAAAATCCTGACATCATCTATCTAATATCTGACATTACATCATAACCTATTGTTTACCTTTAGGTTGGTCTGTTTCATTTTTTACTTTTTACTAATTTGCTAAAGCATGAATACTTCTTAAATGTATTCATAAAATAAAGTGAACAGAGGCAAGCTATAGCAAGCAGTACAATGTTTTTTAGGAGGAGGATGATGTCATTTTTTGATTGATGAAATACTTTAACTATATAGAGATGGCTGTAAGAGTGTTTGGGAACACTTTTTGTAATTTTTGTAATGCCCTAAATCTTTAACATTTGTGCCTTTATTCCCAATTAAAATGTTTAATGTTTTCAAGTGAATGATCCCAAATAACATGCTGACAGAAGTTTATCATAAAGGTGCAGAAAGTACAGAAGGGTATACACAAAGTATATACGTGCTTCACAAACCATTTTTGGCTGAATGGTTCTATAAAGAAACTTCAAAAGAAAAGGCTCTTTGTAGTGGAATAACATTCTTTAGACTATAAAAAAGAAAAAAAGAAAAGAAATTGTACTTTTAAGAAGAAAATAGTTTTTCTATGGCATCACTGTGAAGAACCTTTTAAAGCACATCTAAATTCAGCTGGTGAGATCTCTTCTGAAACTTTGAGACAGGAGACTTAAGCAAAAGTTTGTTACTACAAAAGTTAGATTATTCTTTTCTGTCAGTACCTGATTTTTATCTGGATGAAACGGAACAGGTTTTAATGCTTTAATTCTAAGGTGTATCAGGGGAACATTTTATCAAAGTGACTGTCCTTTAGTGGTTAGATAGAAGCAGATATGTGGAAAGTATTTAGTGAAAGTGAGAGAGAAGGGAAGCCATCAGGGAAAAGCCCTCTGTTGATCTTTGGATGAGCTTCTTCATCACACCTTGAGCTGCTTCAACAGGAGGAAAGAAACTGCTGTTGTCATGGAAACGCGTTTTCTTTATCACCTCAGGGTTCTCTCTGTGTGTGTGACTCGGACGTTTATCTTGAACAATCATCACTTGCGTCAAAATCCCACAGACTGTTCCACCAAAAAATGAAAAGATGGGTTTTGATTGATTGTTTCAACTTTAAAGTTTGACCACATAAAAGGTTCACAATCATGATTGGCAAACGGAAAAGCGGGTGTGTTTGTGAAACACATATAAAAACATTTATATTTAAAAGGAATTCTTGTGAATGAGCGTAATAATGACGCTGAAATATGTTGTCTGGAAACTATGTTGTCTGTTGCCAATTCTCTTCTCAGTCGTCTCTGGTTCTGTCTGTGTAAATGTTTGACGGTTATCCGTGACTGGAATGCAGTAGCAGGAGTCTAAGAATGTGAAGACATAAAGATGCCGTTAACCTCCTATACATGAACATTTGCCAATAAAAATACAGCCATTCTGATACACTGTTACAATTAAGGTTCCTAAACTGTTTTATGTTGGACTGAACCCCCCATATGAAAAACCAGCGATGAAATCTCCTAGATATCAATGAGATTAAATGAAGAGCAAATTAAGTCTCATCTGCGTCTCAGATATTTCTCCTGAGAAAAAGAGTCAGATGGGAATTTAAAAGAAAGAGAATTTCCAATGTTATTTCACCCTATAGTCAAAAAGAAAATAAAAAAATAAAGAAATATAACGTTTAAAGATATATTTCAGTATGACCACTGGGATTTGAAATTTTATTTAGCACTTTTTAAAACTTATTTACATTTTTGTAAACTTATATTTAATGTATATTTAAGCCAACTGAGCTATTAAGTTCTATGATAGATGTGATTAAATTGTATTGCACACTGACGTCAAGGTGTCTGTGTCATATCTTGGTGATGTTTCTGAGTGGTTTGACATGATAAAGTGGTTAGTGAATCTCTTCCACATTAAAGACTCTTGTGAGGGTCTCAGACCTGCAGGGTTGGACGTGATCAAGAGAAACTGGGTTGTGGGCAGAAATACACTGATGTGATTATACTCATCATGTGCTCTTTATTATAAAACCCACATACTTGCGTCAAGGTGAACCTGAACTATGGAAAGATGGCATGGTCAGAGTAAGACAGGGCAATTGTGAGTTTCACTAGTGTTTGTGTGATTGAGTCATAATCAAGTGGGTTATGTTATCTTATTATGAATCTGTGAGCGATTCATATGGTCAGTTATTTGTAGAGACAGAATGTGATAATGAACAGATTACTGAAAACACGAATGGACAGATGTGGCTAAAGGTTAGACAGAGTGGCCTTCCAGAGGAAAATGTTTCTCTTTCTCTTTCAAAGCTAAGGAGATTTGATTTGATTTCAGACAACTGCGATTCAAACAAAAACAAATGCGTCAATAGTTAGGAAGAGTATGGAGGTGTAAAATGAATGTATGTATGTTTAGGTAAAATAATCTGGATTCGGGTAAATTTGATGAGAAATGTTTAAGTTCATCTTGAATGACTTTTGATGTTAAACTTGACAAATCTGAGTTCAGTTTGTGTCATTGTTGAGTTCTCTTCTGAAACTCTATTTACAGAGACATTTGTGAGATTTCCGATTCTTTTTCTCAGGAGAAATTTCAGAGAAACAGATGAGACTTCATTTGTCAATGATGTCTAGAAGAAATAACTGAGATATTTAAGAGATCTCATCTATAACTTGCATGTTTTTCAGATAACTGACTCATAAATGAACATCTCTGGAATGATGGTATGAATAACACACAGTCCACTTACCCAAATCTGCTCGGTTTGACGTGAGAGCTGGACGCTCCGATAAAGAGGGTAAAGACTATTGCATACAAATGCAATAGGCAGCGTATAGGTGAAAAGTATTGAGCCCGTGACATGTATCAACAACATCTGAACATGTCCTGAGCATGAAGAGCACCTCTTTGGATTAAAGGATTTCAGAAAGGCATCTGTGGTTTAATGTGACCTGATCTTGTCATCTCTGTACTTCAGTACTGAATCAGTATCTGACCAGATGCAGAAGACAGACTGTCCACCTGAATTCCCCAGCTTGGAAATCACACACGGCTGTTGTTTAAAAGCTCACACACCTGCTAAGAGCGGCTTTCTGCAGCTGTCAAACTCTCAACATTTGGCTATGTGGCTAACCACATTTCATGAGTCTGCAGTAAAACACCCTGTTTTTGTTTTTTTCTGTGATGATTTGTAAGCCATAGAGAAAGACAACATTTCAGATGTTTGTTACCACAAAAGATTATACCCTGATGTGAACACAAAAGGAGCCAAAAAGCTGATATGTAAGCACCAAACACGAGTCTGGGGACTTTTTAAAAAAATTGTAAATTTTTTTATTGTCGGATATGTGCAGACTTGCAAAAATGTGCTGTTGTGCTGGTTACTGCAAACTGTGCCGGTTTTGCAAGATTTTCTGTAAATGTAAGATATTGTATAACTGTATAATTGTATAATCTCAAGACTTGAAATACAGCACACATTTCTGGACAACTGTCACCACAAACTCTGTACAGGTTTTCAAGAATGAGAATAAAATAAATTGTTGATATGTTTTTTATTGATTCATTAGTTTTATTTATTTTATTTTTGTTTTAAATATATGTTTAATTTTAATAAACACGTCTGGACTCTTGATTGGTTCTCATGCATTTCAGTCTTTAGAGATTTAAATATTTTGGAGACAGGATTTATACTCAACCCTCCGCTGGAGAAGATTACAAGATGTTTTAAGTAATGAAAAGGTAATAAGATTTGATGGTCTACCAATATTCCTTGCGGTTCAACTAATCAGGAAAACGTCACAGTGGGTTTTAATATCTACAGAGGAGGTGCCACTAGCAGACCAATGGCAGATCCAAATTTAATTTACAGTATATCCAAAGGAGCTTTAATATTCAAAGAAGTCTTTGACAAGTTTTGCATATTTAGCAAAAAATATAAATTTTCATTGAGAAAGAAGGTGTCCAAACACAAAGGAGCATGTTGTCTTAGCGAAGGTAAAGGTATGATAAAGGTATGATGATTGGTCCAGGTAAGGAGTGAAGTCACAGTGTACTTGGATAGGACCATGTGGGAATGGGATGAGGCTTCCTCTAACAGCATCACTTGGTCCAAGCCTGTGCAGGGGGCACAGTGATCCTGTGCTCAGATTCTGTGAACAAGAAGAGACCTGTTGCTGCCCTCCCTCCTCTCTCGTGCCTCCTCCAACCACAGAAACTGACTATATGCCATGCGACTGATCACTTCAAGAACACATGGCAGCACACAGAAAGATTAAGGAGGTTTAAAATATTTATATTGAAAATGAACCACTTATCTTTTTACTAAGCTATCTAAACCATTAATGTGTACTGGAAATGCATACAAACATTTGCCACAATATGATCCATCAGTATATGCATGAGAGTGAATTTACAAAGCAACAGTTTTTCCAGCAAAATTCTCACAGTACTTTGATTGTTTTAATTATTGACAAACCTAGTTTACTAATCTTGTAAATACTAGACCAATATGGATATCACACAGTGTAAACAATCAAATAGAAATAAGACTTATAGGACTTATAGATAATTAGTACTTCATATACACAATACATTTATTTAGAAAGTATAATAGTACTTTAAATATACGTAATGATGACCTTTCCAAGATGGCGGCGCTGCTAACGCACCTGCAGCAGCTGAATGAGGTAAAAACACAGCTGTGGTCGCGTCATTCAAAGTTCTTTAGTTTTTGTTGAGTGCTGATGAAGCTTTGGCCCTATCCGCCTGTCAGGGAGAGCTACACCTGTGTGGATTTCAGCATGATAGAGTTAGAAAGTTGACAAGCATCAAGGTACGAAGGAATTAATTTATGTGTCATGTTACTAAAATGCCTTTATGTGGTATGTTTTGGCAGCGAAGATTTGTCATTCACTGTATGTAACAAATATTGTTTTTTGCTTAAAAAATAGTTTAACGCTCATATGTGTTATAGATCATTAGATGTAATGGTATTGTGCCTGTGAATCAGTTCTTATGACATTAACGATTTGAACAGTGAATGTAGAAATAAATGTCCAGCATGTACCAGCAGATGGCGCTCGTGCATCACTTTCCCAGACACCTGTTGAATATTTATCATCATTATAATGACATCATTAGTCGGTGATTTCTGCTGCAAAATCAATACAAATTATAATGTATGATTCTTAATGTAGTGTATAAAATCTTTATGTAGTGTGTAGTTATCTAGGCTCTTACTCCAGTAAGATTTAATGTGTACATTTACATTTAGGCATTTAGCTGACACTTCTATCCAAAGCGACTTACAACAATTAGGAGACAATGAAGCGATACATCAAAAGCGGCAGCAATAGTACTAAGAAGTGCTTTTCTAAGTTTACAATGTTATGCAGTGCTAGATAAATACCTGTAATGGAAAGAAAAGTGTTTTTTTTATTTTTATTTATTTATTTTTTTATTTTTAATTTTTTTATGCTGTCAGGCGTTCATGGAAAAGGTGTGTTTTTAGTAGTTTTTTAAAGGAGGTGAGGGATGTGGCAGACCGGATTGCGTTAGGGAGATTATTCCACAAGCCGGGAACAGAGAAGGAGAAAGAGCGAGAGAGAGATTTAGTGCCCTTCTGTGATGGTACCACCAGTTGACGTTCATTCGTTGAGCGTAGGGTTCTGGATGGGTTGTAGGTATGTAGAAGAGAGTTAAAGTATGAGGGTGCAGAGTTTGTGATGGTTGTAAATGTCAGCATTAGTGATTTAAATTTAATGCGGGCCGCCACCGGTAGCCAATGGAGAGAGATGAAGAGTGGCGTGACATGTGCTCTTTTGGGTTCCTGGAAGACAAGTCTTGCTGCAGCGTTCTGTATCATCTGCAGTGGTTTGATTGTTCGTGCAGGAAGACCAGCCAGAAGAGCATTGCAATAGTCCAGTCTGGAGATTACCATGGCTTGAACAAGCAGTTGGGCAGCGTGCTCTGTGAGATATGGCCTGATCTTCCTGATGTTGTAAAGTGCATATCTACAAGACCGTGCTATCCTTGAGATGTGTTCGGTAAAGGACAGCTGGTCATTGAAGATTACACCAAGGTTTCTAACTGATTTAGATGGTGTAATGGTTGTGTTGCCAATTTGAATTGTGAGGTTGTGTTGCGTTGCCGGAAGTACCAGGAGCTCAGTTTTGGCAAGGTTTAGCTGAAGGTGGTGTTTAGTCATCCAAGATGAGATGTCATTCAGGCAGGCTGCAATGCGTGATGCTATTGTGGGCTCATCTGGCTGGAAGGAGAAGAAAATCTGGGTGTCGTCAGCATAGCAGTGGTAATCAAAGCCATGTGATTGAATGATGGGACCCAGGGATGTTGTGTAGATGGAAAAGAGGAGTGGTGCAAGAACAGATCCCTGAGGAACGCCAGTGGCCATGGGATGGGCTTTAGACAGCTCCCCATTCCATGACACCCTGAACGTGTTCTCTTGGTTTCCATTTTGCCACAATTCCCATTATAAAAATCCAACAGAATATCTGTGATGACAATTGTAATTCATGTGATTGGCAATTGTAATTGAGGTTGTATGATCGTGTTTGTCTTATTGTTATTGTTTTTTTTTGCAGACTTTAAATTTATTAAGCAGAGACTTTTATCCAAAGCGACTTACAAATGTGTTTAACATTTTCCCTTAAGAACCAACAATAACGATATACAAGTGTACATTTACAGGTAGAACTGTATAAAAAGGATAATTTTTAATAGCAGTGTTGTACTAACAGGGTTTATTAAGGTTCAACAGTGGAATTAAGAATTAGTCAAATCTATAGGGAAGAGCTGTCTTCAGATGCTTTTAGCTAAATGTTTCTGAGAATGGTGCCACATTTTTGTGACATAATGAGTATATGTAAGTAAATGAGTATATTGTATATTTTATAAATGATCATACAACACAATGGGCCACAGATTAGATTAGAGGTTTTTGATCATGATGCATTTTTTTATACTATGAAGGAATACATAAATTTGGAAACACAGAACTTGTCATAAACATTGTCTTTAAACAATCAAATTTGTAAGCATGTTGTATTATTTGACTTAACAGCTACCGATTTAGACAATTTCCCAACAGTGAATGAAACTGAATATCATTAACAGTCAAAAACTAAATACAGCTCACTTAATTTATTACCCAAGCTTAAATAAAAGATACCCAGGGTACACAAATACACATATGTGGATAATCGACTGATGAAATTGACTGAATATGGCCAGAGTTGTAATGTAAGCTACTATGTAGGTCAAATATTTAAATATATAAACATTTAAATTATTTATTTTTTATTGTTTGTGTTGTTTTGTAAATTTTAATTGATTTTACTAACATTCCCAAATGCTAAATGTTGTTGTACTACAGAATGAGTGGGTTTAAACTGTTTGGCCACTCCACACATAAATCCATAAATCCTGATAACACTCCTGAAATCACCCCAAACAGCCATGATGTAAACATAATAAAATAATTTTATTATCAAATAAATATCATTTATAAAAAACAATAGATACATCTCATTGTGAGATATCAGTTTCATCTGATTGTTTAAAATACATCAGTAGATCTAGAAAGGTGGTTGTCCTGATTGACATTAAGATCAAAATGATTTTAGCAAACGTGATACTGTGAAACATCATATCTTCTGTTTTTGCACCAGACTTAATCTTCAGCAGGGAAATCACCTTAAAGTTTCTTTCCAGGAACACGGTTTGTTATAAGACATCAGTTCTCAACGCGAGGTGGTGCTACAGACTTTCATACAAAACAGTTAAAGCCGTTCTTTAAAGCAGGTGCTTCCCTGTTCCCGAAAAACACACCAATGCAGTCAACAATCCTTTAAGAGATCTCTCAGGCAAAGTAAACACAAAAATGTTCAATAAATAAATAATAAATAAGAGAGGGCAGAATCTGGGAGCAGCTGTGCTGTGGTAGTGTCATATAGACTTTCTCACTGTAGTCATCTCTGTGCTGAGGATGACTACTGCAGTCTGACGAAGATCTAGAGAAAGAGAAAAGTTGTTTTCTTATCTCTCAGTTTTAATTTCAGGTGAAACCAAAGCCAAAGCAAAGAAAAGCAGCCGTTGAGGAGCAGCTCAAAATACATGTCTGGCTTACATTTCACCCCAAAATCAGAAGAAAGAAAATAAAAAAATGTATTAGACCAGTAAGAGTTTATCATTGCAAACATTATTTGCATTGGACAAATAAGTAATTTTTATAATAATTTTTAATGGTTATTAAAGTGAGGTTCATTGTCCTCCAGCAAATTCTGCATCCTCAAGTATTTGTTTTTTTCTTTCTTTTGATTCTAGCGTGAAGTATAAACTGGTTGTTTCCATGAGATTGATCTACCAGATTGATCTTGTTTAATAAGTGTGAGTTTATTAAAACATGAGTAGAAGTGTCCAAGCATTCTTGCAAATGTATTGTCATACTAACCTTTTGCAGGAGAGTCTGAAAATTCTCAATAAACGTGTGTTTGTTGACCGCCGGGTACGAGTCACATGGTTTGCACTGGGCTTTCTGAAACACAACGTTACACGCAGATGTCAGAACTGTGTCATGATATTTAACCCTTAAATGTAAATTAGATGTAGATTTTCCTCATGTAGTTTTTGCTTTGGTTTTTTTCTTACCTCTGGCTGTTTTTGACAAAAGCTGGACACACTGGACACCTGTAAAAAACAGAATAAATAAATACATTAGCAAACACAACATTGCTTTTATGTGTATTTCCATTTACACACGAACTCCTCAATACAACCATCGATTGATTTAAAGGTTTAAAAAAAAGACAAAAAAATAAACAAAGATAATTTATGGCCACTCACAATAAATGATTTGCGTAGTTCCTTCTGGATTAACATCTGTGGCATCTTTTTATTGACAGGAACGTAAATCAATTTGGATCTAAAACATTCAAGAGCTGATGCAGTGCAGCAGTCCTGTTCAGAAAAAAACACAAACCAAAAAACTGTTTAACACACCTGACATGTAAACGTTTATCTCCTACAAATCTATACATCTCAACAGTGAATTTCCCTTCTGCTTTTAACGCTTTCACAGAAACTATGAGGAAATAGTTTTTTCCAAACCAAACCAAAACGATTTTCATAACTTCTGCTTAAAAATATATACAACAACACAGAAAGTTTCGTTTAACTTTTCTTCCGACCTAAAGAAAGATTAAACTAATAGCTTTACAGAAATGAAAAAGAAAGCTTAATTTATCAGGTTTAACCCTGAAACGAGTCAGTTTTGTGCATCCTTCTCTAGCTCGACTCAACTTCTTGTCTGACTGTTGTTGTATTACTCATCAGATTTCACCTAAATGAAGCACGCCAAATTATTACTGTGCAAACGTACATGTCTTTGTTTCAAAAAAAGCAATTACAGAAAAAGAGGGTGTTTGTCAGAAAAAGCATGACTAAAAGTTAGTAAAGTTACACTGTTTTCTGGTTTCTGCATTGAGAAACGCGGATCATTTTAAATGAAATCCACCCACGTGTTTTGTAATGTAAATCTTGTAATCCTGGTTTGAATCTGTTTCTGCAGATTAATAGCATGTTGAAGTGAAACCAGTCTGTTGAATAAGGTGGGCTGTGTAATGATGAGTTAAATCATGTTTAGATTATGCCAGACTGAGTCATAGAAACCACCATGCACCGATAAACCTAATTATGTGGCGATATTAAACCGCTAACGTAACACGACGTCCAGGCAGAAGACAGTTTTTTTGCTTTAATACTAACATTCCCTTGCAAGATTGGTGAAGCAAAACTGTTTCTTACCTTTATGTCATTGACGGTTGGAGCATTGATCATCGTTGTGTCGTTGTCCTTGTTTGGATAAAAAAAACAAAGTCAGTCAGCGTCATTCAGTACTTTAAAATGAGTTCAGATGTGAAGCATCAGAAATCATCTCACCTTTCCTTTGCTCCATTCCTTGATCTTCTTGAGTTCATTCATGACTTTGGTGAACGTGAGGATGGTTTGAGACTTTTCGGCCGTTGCGACAGTCCAGAACGTCACTGCCAACAAAACACACAGAAACTTCATGTCTGATAGGTAAAAACAGCTCTGTGCTTTCTCGAATGCAGCTCTGTTTGTCCTTCATACTGTCAACAGGTAGAGATTCACCTTTATATAAGAATCCTTGAGGACGCAGGAAAACCGCTTCTTTGTGGAGATTGGAAAACTAGAGGGACGGACAGTGAGTAATGACTTTTTCTTTTCCACTGGCCTTCGTCATCACTGTCAGTCGAGAAAGATGTAATCGAGAGCCGTGTGCGCGGGGGTGTACGGATGCAGCGTGTGTGTTTCTGTTTGTGTGCCTGCGTTCGTACGTGTATGTGTATGAACCTGACCCAGACTTTCTGCACACTTGGCAGGAAACTACAAAATGCTGTCAGTTCCTCTTCTCATTCTGAATCAGCATCAGTGCCGTGTGTGTTTGTGTGTGTAAGTAAGACCTCATCAACTACAAATGGATATGAAAAGGTGCTTTTTCTCTGCGGCTTCACCCACAAACCATATTGATTATAGACAAAAACAGGAAGTTTAATGTACTTTTTGTCTTGTGGTACAAGAATAGCTCACTGTATAGTATCTTGCCAATACTCTGACAGGTGGAAATGAAATATTTTCACAGGACGTTATCTTGTGTTAATGTATCACATCGGTTTGTAAGCATGTAAATGATGAGTTTTTAAAAGCACAGTGTTCCCGTGCGGTAACGGTGGTCGTGTTTAGTGCACGCACATGCGTGTTTGTATGTTAATGTTGCTTGTGGCATCGGTTGTGGCTGGTTCCACAGTATCGTGACACATTCTACAAGGCCCGATCACACAGTAGGAAATGAGGTCACGCACATGGGCATGTGAAAGAACCCCTCCTCTGGCCAATCAGCAGAGTCGGGTTGTGTCAAACAGGAAGTTGTGGGCGCTGGTTGTTGGATGTCTTACTCGTCATGTCACTGTGGTGGGGGAAGGCCCCAGTGACCCCCGGACAGACGGATGAAGATGTACTGGGGATTCCTCCGCTCTAGAGGTGACACTCTCGAAGATCATGGAAGACAAGTGTTCAGGTGAAAATGAAATGATTCAAAACTTTCCTCTTTCAGTTATGTCAAGATCTGAATGATTTCCCTTCACCTGGAAAGCTGAATGTGTGTGTGTCTAGAGATGAAATTGCACATACTCACATAAATAAAACTTATAATATTACAATTAGTGTAAGTTTATTGTGTGTGTGTGTGTGTGAGAGAGAGAGAGAGAGAGAGACCCTAAGCATATTAATAATATCTGTGGCTGATGATGTAAAACCCCAAACTGTTGGAGGTGTGAGAAGAGATTTTATGGTCACACAACCATATTAGACAAAATATTTCATAAACACTCAATGGGGGTGGATTTGTAACATCTTAGAAACGGCAGCTTTCTGTGGATGTCACATGGGTCTGCGTATGATTCAAGTCAACAGGAAATCAACATTTGGTCATATTGTGCAATAACAATGCATGTTTTAAAATAAAATGTTCATTTTTGTAATTTTTCTTTAAAATTTAATCACTTCTTCAATTCTGCCCCTAAATTTACTTTTTTCAGCTGATGTCACCAAACCTTCATTCATCTGGTTCTGTTCTGGTACGTAAAACACATTTGGTCTTTATCCAGTCCAATGTGAGTAGTAAATAATAAAATAAATTACATAAATACATAATTCATATGTTTAGAGGATCTTTATTCATAACATCTGATAAGGAAAGATTCCTTCCCATAAATGGAATCTAAAACTTATGCAAAAATATGTATTTTTAAAAAATAATAAAAATAACAAAATATGTTTTACAAAATAAATATAGGTTTTAAATAGTGTATAGTTATTTCTAGACATAAAAATCATTAAACATTCATCATTTTTTCTTTTATTGAACTTTTAATTTGATTGAACGTTTAATTATTTACTTTTATTTGAAATCTCAGTTTAGTTTGCAGATAAACACATCAAAGCAGTTTTAGAAATGTAGAATCATCACATTCATAGAAATGTATGTATTTTTAGAAAAAAGTTGCTTTTTTGCTTTTAACTTAAAAATATAAAACTTTTTATATTACCAAATAAAGCTTTTTTCCCCTTATTTTTCCACTTTTACATGTTACGATGACTAACTTCACAAAAGTCCCAATCTCTTATTTTATATTTGCATACAAAAATAATGCATCACAGTGGAAACAGAGTCTAAAGTCTGAAAAAATGTCATGAGGATGAATTAATTGTTTACCTTAAAACTGATTCTCAGTATTTCCATTAAAGGAAAATGTGTCTTTTCTGTACAGTTAACAGTTAAAGCAAATCTCAAAATCTGACACACCTTTCAAATGACTCAACAGTGAATGAAACGCTCAGAAATATTTGAGAAAAATGTGAATTTTTATAAAAACCAAGAAACTTCACTTAAAGGTGGGAAAGACCCTGTAACGGTGATCAAAGATCACCTATAGTTTCGATATATCATGTTATGAGTCAGTTGCTGTTGTCATATTTCCATTATAGGATGAAACCAGCTAAATTCAGCACAAATTCTTACTCTCTGTTTGTGAAGCAAACTTGTAAAGCACCTCATCTGAATATCACAGCCTCAGTGTTAAACAGCTTTACACTGGATTGAAACTATGTTTTGCCCTTTTTTTGATGAAACAGATTTTTATAGTCTTTCTTTGGAAACAGAATTGAAATTGACTCATTTGTCTTGTCTGTTGTTGTTTGACAGTGCTTTGTGGAGGTGTGTTATCGATGCGTTATATTGTCAATAACACAAAACAGCTGATTACAAACAAATTGACTCACACGTGTGCGAGACAGACTGTTTTGACTTGACTGAGTCACATTATGGTTTACAGTTTTACAGGTGCTATATACTGTATGGGCAACCATATAAAAAATACTGATATTCATGCGTTGATACCGTGTGTATCATCTACAGTGCATAGAAATACAACATGACAATGTCTGCACAATTATACACTAACATTTAAAAAAAAATGTAATTATATTTAAAGGAAATTTAATTGAATTACAGTTAGTTGGTTACATCTGCACATTATTACTGTACAATGTCTCCCCACAATGTCTCAACCTATGATCATATTTGCAAAAGAGCAACTCCAGCATTATGGACAGCATATTTTTAGTCAAAACGTACAAATATCATACAAATATCATAAGAAGCAGATGCACTACAGAAATCACAATGTTTTTGCAATGTTTTTACATCCGAGTAAAAAGTATACCTCTTTAGGTTTGGACTGTCATTTTTTTCGTTGTAATATTGCATATTTGTAAAAGAGCAACTCCAGCGTTATGAACATTTCCATTCAAAACTTGAAAAATACATTCTCACACAACGTATTTATTATCAAATATTAAACCATCTGTTTAGATTTCACTAAAGCCCTGTTGTCCAGGTAGTCCAGACATCAGAAAAATATCAGCGTTTACACAAGTTATCTATTTAAAAAAATTGAAATATACATGAGTTATAAATGTGACAAAAAAGAGGCAACATACTTTGTGGGATTTCTGTGAATAAAAATCCAGAAGCAATAATACCCAACAAATGGAGAAAGATCTTCAAAGAACATAAAATAGTTATTTTATTTGAATTTTCATTTATGGACTGTTATGAATGTGATGATTCTGAAAAACATGCTTATAAAAGACTGATGTGTGATTTTGTGTGCTGATCAGATTTATGTCTTATCTATATTGTAAATTGAGGTTCCCTTACAATAAACCAACTGAATGTCTTGAAACAAAACTCATCTAAAGGTAAATGAGGAAACACTTGACTCCAATTTGAGAAGTAGGACAAGAGCTTTGTTATTGTGAGGATCCTGTTTGACTAATATGTTTGACTTTACTCAGCAATTGAGCGGTATCATTGAAGTTTTTTCTCTCTGTGGGCATTTTCTATACATTAGCGTGCAACGTGCATGCATTGTTAGTGCAGGTTGAGAGTTGACTCTGAATATTCTCTTTTTCACTTTCTCTCTCTCTGTCACACAGAACATCAGACGTGCAGACACAATACTGATTCCAGTCTGAAGCCCAGCTGAAGTCTAAAGCCGTTTCAGACAACTGATATTGGGGGCATGTGTGAAGACGCAGGTGAATCAGTTTTCCGGCTTATTCAGACTGAGAAAGAGGCATGTCAATTTTGCGGATTTTACGGTAAGTGCACAGGAAGGCTGGGCGATGTGGGCGGGGGACGGCCGGTCTGGCTGTATGTAAGATGGGAATAAAGTATTATTGTGTTTATGCTTTAATATGGATTGGTGCTTCTTGTGTCCTACTTCTCAGTCTGGAGAATGACATGACATAATGAAAATTAATTTAAATGAGTAAATGTTGCTGAAATCTTTTGATGAAGTCAAATTCATGAGTAGCCTACATTATGATTGCTGAGGTTTTGTTAAAATGATAAGACTGATGTAGTCTTAAATGTATTCAAATAAATAATGTTCAGCTATCTTTGTTATGAAACATAGAGGAACATCTCATTTTTTTAAATATCTAGCTATTATTGCAAATAAATTACTTACAGTAATTAACCTAAATAAACTTGAGTAGAAATTTGTTGTTGTTTTTGCACATAAAACTTAACAATAAATAAAAATTAAAAGCATGTATTTAATTACACAAATTCAAATGTGTTGCTAAAACAAAATGCGTATCTTTCGCTGTGTTGCCAGTGAAAATGTTTCTGTCAAGCTTTCTGTCAAGACCCGGTTCAGGTAACATACAAATATCAGATTATTAGAAACAGATGCACTATAGAAATCACAATGTTTTGTGGCCATTCACTGTTTTTAGATCTGAGTAGAAAGTATATCTCTTTAGGTTTGGGCTCTGTCATTTTACTGTAATATTGCCAACAGTTCTTGAGTCACGGTATGAATAAAAGAAGCGTTTTAACTCTCCCCAATATTTTCTTTGTTATCTTCTTTAATCCTTTTTTAGTCTTAAAAGACTATATATTTTCCACTACATATCTTATTTGTGGATGTTAAAGGTTCAATGCAACACTTATTTTATCATAGTCCTAACTGGTTTTCTAGCTGGTTTCCACTTCTCAGGCTGGTCTAGTTTGATGGTTTTTAAAGGGTTTTGGATCCTTGTTAGCTAGAACTGCCCTAATCCATCTAAAACCATCAAAACATATTAGATTGATTTAAACTGGTTTTGTTTTTTACAGCTGTGTCTTTCTCACCTTTAAGACACCTGTACAAGTGAAATAAGGAAGTAGTGAAGTAGGAAGTAGTTTCCTCTCTCAGGTAACTTTACTTCAAGATTCTCAAACACTTAAATAAGAAAGTCACACCCTTTCTGTGCATCACAGGCATAAAACATTAAACCCTCTTACTGATATTAACACCTGAAAGAGCTTAATAAACCTCTTAAAGAAGATATTATAAATACAGTCATATGTATATAAAAGATAAATCAGAAAAGTTTTAAGAAGATCAGATCAAAAAATAATTAATTTAACATGTCACAATAAGTGCCAACATTTCAGTAAATCTGTAAAACTGAAACGTAAAATAAATAAGATAATGGTACATACCAGTGTATACCGTCGATCTGGACTGCCTGCGGTGCGAGGCAGTGAACGGTTCGGTGTCTGACTGAAAACTAAAGGGGTCTTTCACTCAATTAACACAATATTATCATTACTGAAACCATGACATTTCCCTGGCATTTAAGGGTTAACAGATCGCCTCTTCTGAAAGCAACATAAGACACATGTTGTTATGGAAACGCAGAGATTTAGAAGAAACAAGATACTAGTTCCTGTCCAGAAGCCCATATGTGGGAGTATTATTTATCACTTCAAAGTTAATTTTCCCATCAGAGCGGCTCATGCAGTACAGAGGCTGACATGAGACGTTTCTGAGAATGAGATTCGCTTTTAGTTTTTAATTAATCAAACATTAAAGATACACACTGTACTAAAATGTACTGTGGTGGTACAATCATGGTAACGTTGTTTGATCCACTTTATAAGTTGTTTGAAAGTTTTGATTATTTTGGTACTTTTTTCAACTGTTTGAAGGACGTTTCTTTTAGTTTTTGATGTTTTCTGTGAATAATGTAAATAATAAGAGCACTTTCACAAACTTGAATTCCAATATCGTTCTACAGAAAATGCATTCATTCACTTTCACGTAAATATGATCATAAATGTGATTATTAGAAAACAAACAAAGATCTATTTCATGGGACATTATAGGTGGTCACAGATGTTTGTGTTGGCGTTCAGGCCCTATTATCAAACCATCAGAAGAGTAATTAGATGTTCAGAGACGGAGGCAGCGATGAAATTTTGACACCTTGACGCACATCATTTTACCATTTCCTACTTTCCATTGAGAATTTTTTGTGTCTGAAACTTGTAAACAAACTTTCACCCCTCTGCGAGCGCAACGCCAACGCCTCTGTCGTTCGCAAGAGCTCGGAAAATAACTGTGACTGAAATCCTGTTTATTAAACAGGTTGGAATCTGCAGGCTGCACTTGTGATTATTTTTGGAAAATGTATATTTGCGATGAGAAGCTGAATTTATCATGGTCTGTGACCTCTATAGGTGGTCGGGTTCTGCAACGCGTCTTCTCGGCTTCAATTTAACATATAAAGAGCAAAATCACTTTTACTGATGTGTTAGTCATGAAGGTTCGAGCTCTGTCATTTCATTAAAGTCTCATTCATTTCTCTCAGAGCGGTTGAGTCATACTGGTGACCTGATGGTTTTCAGCATCTCTGCTCTCACAGGCCTCAGGTCAGGAGACCATACGTGTTTATTAAACTGTCTACATACATATACTATAGACTTTACAGACATATATCTATAGTTTATATCTATTGTTTATACCTATTGTTTATACATGTTAAACCTAACAAACCTATTTGTTCTGCACTTTGTTGTTAAATAATTCAGTAACATTCAGGCCTCGGGTCAGGAGAATAGATTTGAAACACCTGTTTATCAAGTTCTCAGCATAGACGTACCATAGACATACCTTAGGTTTCTAAATAAAGTAAAATATAATTATCACAACAACAAAACACTGCATTTATAAAACGCTTGGGAAAAAACTGGGAAAGTTGTCAGGATAGATCAAACATCTATCAGAATCTATCAGAAATGATATTTGCCCAGAAAATGTAAAAATACACCTATTTATGAGTCATTGTTTTACTTAAAAAGGTCCTCTCATTTACTTACGCACATTTAAGAGTCTGAACACATAATTTATTTCTATCACTTTTGAATAAGATAACTATATTTTATAGACTTTAATGAGAAGAATGATAATAAAAACGTGACATTTCATTTCAAAGCTTAGTTTTTACAGTAAAAGTTTGGAATAAACATATTTGACTCATGTTTTAGCCTTTAACAGTAAAAGTTTGTCATATTTATCTGATGTCTGTGGTTGGAGGTGCCGCAACGTCAGTAATAACATGCAATTTCAGGAGTAGTGGTTATCTTTTTTTAGTACTTTGTTTTTAGTTGTAAATAGTACCTGAAGCTCTGTATTTGTGGGACTGTCCTTTATGAATCTCACAAGATTAAAGCAGAGACTGACGTCTGTATTTATATTTTTATATCATTTCGTGGAAGTCTACAGTGACCCCAAAAATATCTGTACACTTTAAAATGTCTGAATTTTACTGCATAGCGAAAGATTGAAATTGGTGACAAACCATATGCAAAAAAGATGCATCGCTTTCTGCGATGATTTTAAGCAACTGGTCCAAGTCAAAGAGTCAAGATATAGATCACATTAAATTCAATTCATTTACTGTATGTTTATTTCAGTAGTAGTGTTTAAATTCCTCATTAAACATTGCCATTAAAGTAACATTAAAAAAGGCAGTTTTGTAGGAATTAGGACTGCAACATTTAGACATGTAGCAGATGCTTTAATCCAAAGTGACTTACAATAGTGAGAAAAACAATAAAGTGATTTATTGGACAGTTAAATATTAAATTGGCAGACATATCTGATAGAAAATGTATAACTGTCCAAATACAAAACATTTTGAAAAGTGTATGTCTATTGTTTAATCATTTAAAACTTAGCAGATGTTTTAGTGTTGTATTTTATTAATTCCATACTTTCATCAGTTAATTCAATGACATTCCTCTCTTTTCATAAATCTATTCATAAGTGTTGCTTAAATGAACTTTTTGGGGCCCAACTGTACAGGTATATGATAATGTATGTACTGCAAGTCTCATTATTTGATACTTAATCCTTTTTATAGGCATGCAGACAAACCACACAGATACAGCAAATACAGGTCTATTGTATATTTATTTAATATTGTAAAAAATACATATAGATTAAAACACTCTTACAATCTCATATAAAAGAAAGCAACACAAAGCTACACTTTAAGAAGCTGACAGACACATCAGCTTCAGTGATGGGACATAAGGATGGGGGGATTAATTCAGTATAGACTCGTCTTTTTCATTATCCTTAAAAACTCCTGCTCATTAATCTCACCGTCTCCATCTCTGTCAGCCTCGTCTATCATTTCCTGTGTCAAAGAAAATGAAACGCAATCATTGTAAAACAACAGAAAAACATGTTATTGTGCAGCAAGTTTTTCCAGCAGGTGTCAGCTGTTCCTGTTTAACATGTTATCTGATGTAAGGTAACTTAACTACCCACTGACTAACCAGCCAGTTACTGAGGAGAGACACAGATTCTGCTGTTTGTACCATTTTTCTGTGGATTTCCCCACATTTGATGACTGACATATCCAGACCCACCTGTAGCTCTTCGTCTGTCAGGTTCTCCCCAAGCTCTTTGGCCACTCTCTTGAGGTTTTTGAATGAGATTTTGCCTGTGGAGTCATCATCAAATAGTCTAAATGCTTTCAGGATCTCTTCTTTGGAGTCCTTCTCGCTCTGTTGTGAAATAACGCAGCGAGATGTACATTAGGGGTGGGTGGTAAATCTCACAAACATCATCTGCCATAATAATGCCACGAGTCGCACTAAAGTGGTCATATTTATAGTTTGAGTTATGTTACTATTTGACCAGCAGACTTACCATTTTCTGTGTCATCATGGACAGGAAATCATTGAAGTCGATTGTGCCTGATCCTTCTTTATCAATATCAGCGATCATCTTCTTAATCTCCTCTTTCTTGGGCTCAAAGCCCAAAGCTCGCATAGCAACCTACAGCAACATATAAATATATATATATAAAATATTAGTTTTTGTGCCTTTATGCTTTGCATTCATGTTTTACTTGACCTTAACTGTTTCAAATCTAATTTTATTACAAAACTTAAATGTGAATTTATAATAAACATTTTAAAATGGTCAAACATTCAGCAAGCACATTCAATACTGTTTAAAAGCATCCCATGATTCACCTCATGATAAAGGTTGATTGTAATTGTGATTGAATAAGATCACTCAGCTGGGATTTACTAGCACTAACTTATCACAAGATTTACTCAGTAAATCCTTTATGTAAATCAATTAGATTAAGATGCTATGATACCTGAGGCTATAGCACACGCTTTAGGTTTAACCTTCAGTACCTTCAGTTCTTTCACATCTATAGTCCCTGAGCCGTCCGTGTCAAACAGATCGAAGGCTTCTTTGATTTCTTGTCTCTGTTCTTCTGTCAGCTCTGGTTTGGGACCTGCTCTTTTCCTCTGGTTACTGGTGCCACTGGGTTTTCTGAAGCTGGAAGCCTTTAATAAAACAGCAGAAAGAGATATTAACGGAGATAAAGCCAAGCTTCCAGCAGGGGGCGTTTGTATATTTTAGATTTTGTGTTGAAATGGCAAAACAATCAGAGCAAACTGATATAATCTAAGACAGTATAAACTTGTATGTATGAAGTATAGTATTAAAATCAATAGTATAAAATTGTTGTTACTGCTATAGAAAGCAATGACAGATATGAGTAACCAAAACAGGTAAACTAATGCTAACAGATGTTATTTACATATTAATCTATAATTTTAAATTTATAATTTTACATGGTATTTTGAGGGTTATTTTAGAAAGGGATTATTTGTAAAATTCCACGCACGTGGATTTACAAAACTGCAGTTTAATCTCAGCACTTTATTAAGCCACGATTACTAAAAGCAAAAAACAAAATATTATAGTTGTGTACTTTAAGCACCGAATATATAATTAAGACGTAGATTTTACTGCTGTTCATATGAATGTAAGTCTTTGCTGGTTTCCATAACAAATTAAGCTAACAGCACATGCTAACCTGCAACGTAAAAAGCTCATATTTAGTTTCTGCTGACAAATATTAATTTAGAAAGTTTTAAAAGTAAATATAAAGTGCACCTACCATGTCGAAAATATCAGTAAAATCACACAAAAGCTTCGTAAATAACGCGAATTGTTGGTAAATAACAGTAGGAAATGCTATCAATGTCGTTATTCCTCAGAGGGCGTGAGACGACTGACTGACTGACAACTGTTTGAGCCAATCGGTGATGGTGTTTCGTTGTATAGTAATCCTGTCGACCAATCAGCGGTGAGAAGGCGAGTGTATTTGTTTAGTTGAGAGTTGCTTTCGTTTGGCGTCTGTCTCTTAGCAACGTGCTGGCGTGTGGTATGTACTGCGCATGCGCCTGTCGCAAAGCTGCTCTGTGGTGAAGGTACGTGGCTTCCGCATAACAGACATATAGTAAATATTGTTGCGCTTGTGTTTTTGTCTTCGAAATATTACACAACATAAAATGCATAAAAGTCAAATAGTTTTAATAGCATTATAAATGAATTAAATTCGCTAACACGTTTTGGGTGCAATGCATAGATTTACGTTTGCATGACATACGTTGTCTTGACGTTCAATTATTAAAAATAGTTTAAAAGTGTTTAGTCGAAGAGTGTGTGCAGCATCCTCTGTTAATGTACTGTTTATGTTAGAGATTTTTTATTTAAACAGACAGAATCAGGTAGCATAACTTAATGGTTAATAATAATCATTTGAGCCGGTTTATGATAATAATAAAAATGTTTAAACAACGTAAACAACATAAGGGTCAATCCAAGTATTACCTTTGTGTCTTTGATCACGATTCCTAATCTTAGGCTGCTCCAGATTTTATGGATTAATAAAAAAAAAAAATTCTAATACTGTTTAAAGTGTCTATGGTCTTAATACATCAAACAAATATACTTAAAAGAACTTTAAGGTTTTAAGAATGTTATGTTTGCTTGTTTTTCCTGGTAAACATCAAAAATGCTAATTAAAGTTATTGTTTTTATGCAGTTTATCAGATAAGACCAGCATTTAGGCTATTAGTTTTTTGAGTAGTGATTGATTTTCTGAGAACTGCTAAATGTCAAATGATTACAATAATAGCTATTTTAATTTCTAATCAGCATCTTTTCATTCTCTTCAGATGTCCAGAGCTTCAGTGTCCTCCATCGGTCAGCATCACCACATTGCTCTCCAGCAGCTGGAAGCCATAGCAACACTAACTCATTCATTTCTGGGTCCCATCAAACGTCAGAAGTTCATTCAGGATGAGGATGAAGGGAACGCGAGTGTTGGTCAGCTCTAGTACACGACTGCTGGAGAACGTGGAGCTGCACAGTTCTGTCGGTCAGCTGTTAAAAGAGACAGTACAGGCTCAACAGAAACTCCTTCGATCTGGAACAAACTCGCTGGTGTTTCTGGCAGGGATCTGGAGTAGGGTAGCACTCGATTGTCTACACAGAGGAATGACTGTGTTACACATAAAAAGTGCCATGATAAAAGGACTAGAGGTGTGTTTGGAGGCCTGTGAGCAGTCGGTTGTATGTTTAGAAGAGGTTTCTCGCAGAGAGAAAGTAAGATGTCACAAATCTAGTTCACCTTCAAACTCAGGAGTTCAGATGAAAGTCATTGAAGGAAGGAAAATGGAAGAAAAGCTTCATAAAAATGTCAGGTTAACACTAAGACACAGCAGACATTTTAGTTCACATGACCATCAAACTGAAGAAAAAAGCTTTAACGTATCTCATATAGCACAAGCCGTCAGTCACGGATGTGAGACCTCCATGAATTTAGTTTGGCAAGCTTACAAGCGGCAGTCAGAAAACAGCATGGAGGATTGTTGGAACAAGACTCTTAATATCCAAAAGCTGGTCACATGTCCAGTCTCAGGGCTGTCTGAGAAACACTCACGTGTGCTACACGGGTATGTTGTGCTGGTATCCCACGAACAGTCCTTACTGGTTGAACACCTTCAGGAGCGGACATTAAACATCGCTTTGCTGACTGGTGACTTAAGTGAGGAATATCGCCACATGGGCTTTAACAGACCTGCAAATGTCACACACATCACAGATCATACTAACATGACAAGTGACAACCGTGAAGAGCGCTGGATGCAGAATGCATTAAAAACACTGCGTAAACTAAACATAGACATTCTGCTTGTGAGTGGTGTGGTCTCTATAAAGCTGAGAGACCACTGCATTCCCTCCAATATATTGGTTATTGAAAATGTAAGAACATCCATTTTGAAGGACTTTGGCACATCCACAGAAGCCGTGCCCGTATCATACATCACACAGCTCAACGAACGATGTGTAGGCCGAGGGGTGAAGGTCCAGCGATGGAGGGAATTCAGCAGCTGCAGCTGGAAAGACGAATCAACCGCTATCTGCATTACGACTGCGGGCACGTCTCTGGTCACAGCAGTCATAACCAGCTCCATACCTGCTGAATTACAAAGCCTGGAGGATCGGTTTTGGAGCTGCGCTCACCGACTGCACCAGGCGCTAACAGACGGGAAGCTTCTGAAGGGAGCGGCGGCTACGGAGCTCATCTGCATCCATCAGCTGTATAAATCCAGACAGACTGCGATGGAAGACCCACATGAGAAGCTTGTGATGCGGATGATGGCCGACGGCTGGATGGACTACATCTCTACCCTAATGTTGAACTGTGGGATAGTGTCGTCTAAAGCAGAAGCTTGGACAGCTATCACACATCAGCTGAGACTCTGTGAGGATGGAAAACCCATGTGTGCTGAAGTATTATGGGCTCATCTAAAGAGACAATCCCCCAAAGACTGCATGAGGCATGAGAGAGAGGGGTCTTCGTTGATGGAGAGTAATGTAACTGATGTTTATGATAATGTGACGGTGAAGTTTGAAACTTGGAGGAGAGCGTTAGACCTGGTGCTTCTAGTTCTTCAGTCTGACACAGAGATCATTACAGGCATCAGTGAAGAAGAACATGTTTACACTGAATTTATGTATCTATAAGAATGATGGACTGTAGTCTGGATTGATGGCATATTTAATTTTGCATGACTGACACAAAGGATGTAAACGCTGTAAACACTCATGTTGTTCACACAGTACAACCAATTAAATTGTCTACATTAATAGATATTCCTTACAGTCTTGTTTTAATAACTGAGCAATTTCAGCATTATGTACATGACCTTTTTAGCCCAAACCTGAAATATATATTTTCACAAAATGTATTTATTAATATATTGAATCATCTGTTGTGTTTATATTTTCCTGTTGAAAGAAGTCCTGTTGATAGAGTCCAGACATCAGAAAAATAAAAAGTTATCTATTTTAAAAAGTGGAAATATACATGCGTTATGAATATGACAAAATGTCTTTGAGAGGCAGCATACATTGTACGCTTTTTGTGAATCAATGCACTAGAAGCAATAATACCCAACAAATTAAGAATAGATTAATTTTCACAGGACATAAAATAGTTATTTTATTTTAATTTTCATGTGCTCATTAAAAATTGAAAAAAATATTTAATTGTTTCTTTGTTTGTGGTTGATCGTAGAATAGAATTAAATGAAAAATTAATGTAAAAAAGTAATTCTTAAGAAAAAGCCATTGAACAATATGTGTTCAATGTTCAGTTAGCAATACAAAATAGAAAATTATATTTAAAAACAGCTTAAGGTGAAAATGTTTGGTTTTAGTTTACTTTAGTTGTAAGAGCTGCTTCCAAATCAGCCTTAAAAATGAGGTTTAAAAATGCTGAGTACTGCCACCAGGTGGATCAATAGATTTACTACCGATGTTACTACATAATAAAAGCTCTAATTGAATTCAGTGTGAAGTAGTAGAAGTAGAAGTTCATAGTGTTTTTCCTCAAATATCGAATCGAATATTGTCAACTGAATGAATTTGCACATTATAACATATCATTAATTAAAGCTAAAGTTTTTATGTTGCACAAAAAATAAATGTCCCCTAGCAAGTTGTAGTTCAAGCGGTTGAAAGACTTTTATTTTGAAAAGCCTCGATTCTCTTCTGTCTTACTGAAGACAGTTGTTTATTAGAACATGTAATTCTTTTTCATTTGATTTGTCTAAAATCAAATAAAATCCCCGCAGCAAGTTATATTACTTTTAGTTGAATGCCTTTTATTTTGAAAGCCTTCTGCTTTGGAAGCCATCTTGGCTCCACGGTGGCTGGTTTCGCTGCAGTCGGTTCAGCTGGGCGGTCCGTGCGGACAAACATCAGCTGAGTTGCGACCTGTCTGATATGATTAAACTCACAACTTTAATGTCTAAATAAAGTGCTTATAGAGAGTTTCGCCATGTGGATTACTCCTGAGGAAGTGTTACTGGCGAACGCGCTGTGGGTGAGCGAGCGCGCGAATCCTTATTTCATCCTGCAGAGACGGAAGGGACACGGCCGCGGTGGAGGAATCACGGGTACGAGCACAAAAACACATGAATTCTTGCCCATGCATAAAAAATGACTCATGCCTTATTAAATGAACCTGGTTATTGTGGCACATGTAGGAAGTTTTGTGAGGTTGATGTTTTGGTCGCGTTTTATGGTGACCGATGCGTCATCATTTTTTTATTATTTACACTTACATTATATATGCAGGTCTCTTGATATACATGCAAGAGACATTACTAATGCATAATTAAATGTAGCTTGTCAGGAGCCTTATGCATAATTTCTGGCATCTGTGTGATATGTTTTGGTGATTATAGATGTATTATCTGTTTGTTATGTATGTCTTGATTATATGCGCAGGACTCCAGACAGACATGTACATATGCATGCATGTGTAATTGTGATGTTTTTGGGGGTTATTCTGTCATTGTTTAGGGATTCTAAGTTAAATAAATACAGATGTTTAATGGGCAAACACGTAGGGTGTCATCTCTCAGTTTTGCTTATTCTTTCTACCTCTGGATGTAATACGTTTATTACCATTATAAAGTTGCTCTTAAACTAAATGTAAATGATAAAATATTAGGAAAAATTATACTTAATAGAATGCTATTGTTATTAACTATAGTGCCATATCTAAGAAACACAAGTCATAGTTAAATAATTAATTGAAAAACATAATGAAACACGAGAAATGTGTTTAATGTAACAAGTTTTTGTGTAACACAGCTGGACTGGGTTTCTTTAAAACACGCTTTAGACTTTTATAAGATAGCAGCCAAGCAGTCTTTATCTCAATGTCATTCTTGTTCTTCCTCGTGACTCAAAACAACCAAACAAGCATTTTTAAGATGACTCTCACATGACAGATCAATGACTGCATTGACCTCTGACCCCAGCAACATTATAATCGCAGTGACATCATTGCAGTGTTGTTATGGATGTTGAGTGATTTGGGTGTTTTGGTGGGTCTGTATTTCCTCTTCCTTATTTATTTTGATGTGTGACGTCATGCTTGTGTTTTCTGGATGGTTCTTGTTTTTGTCAATCTGTTTAACTGAAGCTGTTAGTGTTTATCTAACACACACAATAATGGATCATGTGATGAAGGAAGTGTAGACGTATGTGTGCTAGAGACGTTATGACAGTCTGTTTTCGAGTTAAATTCTCTCTCTCTCTCTCTCTCTCTCTCTCTCTCTCTCTCTCTCTCTCTCTCTCTCTCTCTCTCTCTCTCTCTCATTCTTATAGACTTTCATTGTTCTCATACCAGGCAGTCCTCAGTCAAACCTGTTGATGTATTATATCCAAAGTAAAAACATGTGTTGGGCAAATTTATGAGCTATTTATGATGTACTAGTAGGAAGAAACAACCTGTAATATTCTTACAATCCTTGATACATACCATTTATATTTGTAGGGGCACCTTACAGAATTTAATCCTGATTTATTCTGTATGATTTAAAACATGGCCAAACCAGCTATAAACATGAATCAAAGATCTCTGTTTAATGAAGTCTGAGCTTGCATGAGTCTGACTTTATTGTGTAACAAGGTTTCTTCTTTTATTTTTTTGTCAACAAACCTCTGTCAGGTTTGTTGGTGGGTACGTTGGATGTTGTGTTGGACTCAAGTGCTCGTGTCGCCCCGTACAGAATTCTGCATCAGACAGGAGAGTCTCAGATCTTCTGGAACATCGCTTGTGGTCAGTGTTAAACTCTCACCTGAACCACAAACCACCCAGAGCTCTTCTTGAAGGAGGGTTGGGATGCAGATAACCTACAGATTAATTTTACTGCTGCAGATTCCTTAAACACAAAATTAGTATTTTAAATGCATTGATATTTCTTACATAGGAAAAAAGTTCAGAAAAAGGTTGCCTAGGCAACAGATGTTGTGGTACATCATGGTAAATGTTGAGCCTCACTGGTGAAGTGCATGTTTGCATTTAAGTAAATAAACATTGTTTGGAGAATAAATACCGATCAATAAAGAAAAACATCTGATCTGAGTTTCTCACTCTCCAGACGTATTGATCTAGATGTGTTCGGAGTATCTGGGTGACAGATATAGTGATGAGAAACATGTTTGATGTTATCTAAGAAGATAAACTTTATTGACTTCAGCAGATAAACTCTGAATTTGTGTGTGCATGTATATATGTGTTTGTGTGTCAGGTTCGTCTCGTAAGGAGATCACTAAACACTGGGAGTGGCTGGAGGCAAATCTGCTTCAGACTCTCTCCATCTTTGACAATGATGATGATATCACCACCTTTGTCAAGGGTAAAATACAGGTACGACATCAAACAAAATGAATTATTCATTTAGACTCATTATGGTGCATTAGTGAAATCTGAAGTCTTCTCTCTGTAGGGCATCATCGCTGAGGAGAATAAAGGCGGCAGACCTCAGGAGGACGAGGATCCTGGTAAATTTCGTGAAGCCGAGCTGAAGATGAGGAAGTTGTTCGGTATGCCGGAGGAAGAGAAGCTGGTGAATTATTATCCCTGCAGTTACTGGAAAGGCAGAGTCCCTCGACAGGGATGGATCTACCTGTCTGTCAATCATCTGTGCTTTTACTCATTCCTACTGGGTAAAGAGGGTATGTTTTGTCTTTTTTTGTAATATTTGAATTTTTGAATTTGAATGAAATACACAATTCAATATGAGTATTATTGAAATCCAGGCAACAGTTTGAATGAAAATTGTAATGCTCATACAAAAGAAATGTCATCACAGTCACATATTTCAGACAGTGTGTATTGTTTTTCTTCTGAATGTTCGGGCGTTTCATACTGAATGATCTCTCCTCTCTCTCATTATAGTTTCACTGGTGATCCAGTGGACAGACATAACACAGTTAGACAAAAACGCCACACTGGTTTTCCCAGAGAGCATCCGCGTCAGCACTCGGGACATTGAGCATTTCTTCTCTATGTTCCTCAACATCAATGAAACCTTCAAACTGATGGAGCAGCTGGCCAACATCGCCATGAGACAGCTGTTAGACAATGAGAGCTTCGCTGCCGACCGCTCGCTTCCCAAACCCTGCAAAACCCTGAAGAACGTCTCTGCTCTCAAGAGGTCTGAACATGAGGAACATTATGGGTTTAAATAGTTTAAACAGTTTTTTATTATAGTATTTAAATATTATTTAAATCTAGGATGTGTGGTTCCATCTCAGTTTGAAACATGAAATTAAATGTTATTTTATGTACTTCTCTTTATAAACATTTCCCATGTAGTGATATGATTTTTTATGTTAATTTTTTGTAGAAACCTAAATATATATGCTGTTTATTGCTATCTTTTTGTTCAGTTATTTTAATGTATTAATTTTATTTAATAAATAATACTGCTGTGAATTTGAAAATAATATATTATCAAGATTTTTAAAGTAATAAAATAAAAGTAATAATGCAATAAAAAATAGTAATATAATGTTAAAAACAAACAGTGTATTGAAGCTGTTTAAGAAGTCATTTTTGTCTTACTATTTATATATTTCAATAATACATTTAAGAAAAAGTGATAAGTTGTGTGTGTAACAGTTACATCTTTGATAATAAGTTGTGAAGGTTGACTGGTCAGACACTTCTAATATGTTATGACGTGTATTTTATATGTTTTAGAGATTTAGACGCCCGGGCGAAGAACGAGCGATACAGAGCGATGTTCAGACTCACGCAGGACGAGCGTTTGGACGGACACACAGACTGCACCCTCTGGACTCCATTCGCCAAGATGCATGTTGTTGGACAAATGTTTGTTTCTAACAACTACATCTGCTTCGCCAGTCGTGAGGAGGATTTATGTCAGCTCATCATCCCGCTGAGAGAGGTAAACAAACACACACACAGATACACACACACACACAACAGCTGCTCATGCTCTTTTTCTGTAGGTGACTATAGTGGAGAAAGCCGACAGCAGCAGCGTGTTGCCAAGTCCTCTGTCAATCAGCACTAAAAACAAAATGACCTTCCTGTTCGCCAATCTGAAAGATCGAGACTTTCTGGTGCAGCGAATCTCAGACTTCCTGCAGAGGACACCGGACAGACCCTGTAGCCTAACCGCACAATCTGTGAGTCACTTAATGTGGGTTTTAAGTACGAGTGAAATATTGTTTATTGGAGATTTTTATGATTATGCTGGCAGTATAAAACAGTTGGAGAAAGACATATTTCAGCTATAATAGCCATTCCTAGTCATTCATCCATAAATGTAATGTAAAATGTTCATTTTCTTATTGAAATTTAAATGTGTTGTATTTTGTAATGTAATATATCTTTTATATCTTTACGTTTATATCTTACGTGCGTCTTCATTGTCTTAGAATTCTGAATATGATGTTACTTTTTATGGTTTTACTTTGTTTTTTGCCATGCTGATATAGCATTAAAATTTATTTTTATTATCATCATCTTAATCATTATTATTATTATTAAATGTTTTTTTACTGGTATCCAGGAGAACCCCAGCCCAAGCACTCCTCCTTCTTTTCCCCCGTCTCCAACGCTGGAGGCAGGAGAGATTCCCCAGAACAATCACTACAGCTCCAGTCTGCCCACAGCCAAACATGGACTCCTGCACATCTACCAGCAGGACGTCCCGGAGGAACTAGGACCCAAAGCTGTGAGACACATGCCTCATTTCCATCAGAACTGAAATATGACACACTTAAAATACATCCACATGCAGCCAGTGTTTTAACATCAAGTCTTTATTGTGGGTTATGGAGAGATACATTAAGCCAGTCATTATAAATAAATCCTGACAGGGCGGAGAGCTCTTGTATCTGGGTTTATTTGTGATAATAACTTACTTTATCTTTTTTATTGTGCAGCTAACTGCTAAATAAATCAATATATGGACATGAATTATGAATTTGAGCTTTGCTGAGTGATATAACACCAGCAAAACTGTAGTATTTAGAAAAATCACTTTCTGATTAAATCATATTTGACCACCTAACTGACCAATCAGAATCAAGTATTTTTCTCATACTCCTGAAATGATAAACGTAGACTTTAAAGGCTAATATTCATTAGATTATGGCTTGCAAACTGTGTTTTGATCTTATGATCCAGACGAGGGAGAAGATGAAAGAAGAATCATGGAACATCCACTTCTTTGAGTTTGGACGTGGAGTTTGCATGTACCGGACGTCTAAGACCCGAGAGCTGGTTCTGAACGGGATACCAGAGAGTTTGAGAGGAGAACTCTGGCTGCTCTTCTCAGGTGAATTAGTTTTTTTAAACAGCAGGAGGCGCTGAACGCCCCGATCAAATGATCACGCCTGATTTATTCATCATCACACTGAACATGTTGAATCATGCACAGTGCATTGTGGGATTTCACTGGCTGTGCACTACACATGTGGTACATGTAGATATACAGGAAGGAGATATTGTCACAGTTATTCTGGATTAAGTCAGTCTTTTTTCTCTTTCTTATGTAATAATAGACTTAATGATGTAAGATCAAATGTCTGTTGTCAGTATAAAAATCTCACTTGATTATTACAAATAATGTAAGATGATACACTTGACACACATCAGCAAAATATTTAAGTAACTATTTTTTTGAGTGAAACAAGCCTGAGACTTGCAAAGTACTGTAGTTGACACATGTCAGCTTTTAAAAGGCATGTTTGCGATCCGTGTTAATCTTCTGGGTGTGTGCGTGTGAATGTCAGAGGTTATGTTTGCACACACATGTGACACGTCTCATGCTGTAACAGAAAAACACATCATCAGCTGTTTTGAAATGAGCATTATGCTGCTGTTTTCCTCTGTGTTTAGATTAAATACACGAATGTTTTATTTATCGCTCTGCAGGTGCTCAGAATGAGATGGCAACACACCCGGGTTATTACGCCAGTTTGGTTGAGCAAGCAATGGGTAAATGTACACTAGCAACAGAAGAGATTGAGAGAGATCTTCACCGATCAATGCCCGAGCATCACGCCTTTCAGAACGAGATGGGTATCGCTGCCCTGAGACGGGTTTTGACCGCTTATGCATACAGAAACCCTGGCATCGGATACTGCCAGGTACACAGAAACTAAATTCACTTGTGTATTGTGTAAAGACAGATTGATAAATATTTCCCTGTCTTATTCATCGGAGCAAATCCAGCATTATGATTGTGACAAAGAACAACAAACGTTTTTGAGAGGCAACATAGGATTTCTGAATTAATACTCAACAAATGAACAAGAGATGACTCTACAAAGAACATAAAATAGTTATTTTATCATGTGTTCATTTATGAGGAGTATGGACTGTTATTAATGTGACAATTCTGAAAACATCACTTTATTTTAATTTAAACATTATGAAATGCTTTACAAACTTTGAGAGTATGATGTAAACCTTTAAGAAAACCTTTTCATGGTTAAGTTGTCATTTGCTAGTTAATATTCCTGTGTTTCCTCTCTACAGGCCATGAACATCGTCACGTCTGTGTTGTTGTTGTATTGTAATGAAGAGGAGGCATTCTGGCTGCTTGTTGCTCTGTGTGAACGAATGCTGCCCGATTATTACAACACTAGAGTTGTAGGTTAGTCACGTATAACACAAACACACAAATATAAACAGATGGTCAACAGTATAATCAGTCAGATCTCTCTCTTTCAGGGGCGTTGGTGGATCAGGGCGTGTTTGAGGAGCTCACTCGTGAAGTGTTGCCAGTGTTGTACGAGCACATGCAGGATTTAGGTGTTATCTCCACCATCTCTCTCTCCTGGTTTCTCACTCTCTTTCTTTCCGTCATGCCGTTCGATAGCGCTGTCCTGCTGGTCGACTGTTTCTTCTACGAGGGCATTAAAGTCATTTTTCAGGTGCAGATGATAAGGGAATAAAAATGTAACAAAATTGAAATCTATCTATTTGACTGACAGTAGATGTTTGTGGTTTCAGGTGTCTTTAGCTGTGCTACATGCTAACATGGATGAGCTGCTGGCCTGCTCAGATGAAGGAGAAGCCATGACTATTCTAGGCAGGTGGGTGTGGCCTGAAGTTATAACTTTAGGTGTGTTCAACTTCATGGGGGGCTACGCAGACCCATTTGCAAAGCAGTAAATTTCACCGATCAGTTTGTGCCGCATGAAGTTGAACACACCTTCTGCAAAGTAATTGCAAATGATGAGTCTTGTATTGCAGATATGTTGTGTTTCTTTTCTTACAGATTTCAGGAATTATTTTATTGACTATAAGTGATTTATTTGCATCTCTCTGCAGATATTTGGATAATGTTGTAAATAAGCAGACCGTTTCTCCACCCATTCCCCACCTTCACGCCCTGTTGACCAGTGGCAACACCCCTCCACCTGAGATTGATGTGTTTGAGCTCATTAAAGCATCCTATGAGGTAAGAGGGCGGGACTTATTGTTTCTTTGGTTTGACCAATGATAGACGAGTTAGACGAGTCCTTTAATGTCGTTTTTTTTATTGTAGAAGTTTGGCAGTCTGCGTGCTGATGTCATCGAGCAGATGAGGTTCAAACAGAGGTTAAAGGTCATACAGTCTCTAGAAGATACAGCCAAGAGGAGTGTGGTGAGTGTGTGTGTGTGTGTGTTTTGAGAGTGTATTTCTAAACATTTGACCAACGTGATGACGTGTGTGTGTGTTTGATGTTCAGGTTCGAGCCATCATGACAGAATCAGCCTTCAGTATTGAGGAGCTGGAGGAGCTTTATGTTCTGTTTAAGGTGAGAAAGATCCTACTGAAGATCCTACTGTGTTGTTTATAAGCACTTGAAAACACAAATTCATACATTTTCGATAGGGTCTATAAACTAAACTTGTGTGTTCGTGTAACAGGCCAAACACATCATGAGCTGTTATTGGGGAGCCAGCAGCACGGCAGCGGAGCGTCACGACCCGAGTCTTCCGTATCTGGAGCAGTATCGCATCGACTGCGGTCAGTTCGCTCAGTTATTCTCTGCTCTGGCACCCTGGAGCTGCGGTCTTCACTCCAACACGCTGGCCAGCCGTCTCTTCCGTCTGCTTGACCAAAACAAAGACTCACTCATCAACTTTAAAGAGTTTGTCACCGGTCTCAGTGAGTAAATGATGAGAGAATCAAAATTGTGATTCAGTGATTTGCTTGTGACATGGGTGGTTATTTGTCTTAGAAATGTTTTTATTAAAGTATATTTATGTAGACATTGCTTTTTATTAGTATCTAATTGTTATGTTGGAATGCACATTACGTTTTATCAACAACCTGCAACTGTTTAGATGAAAGTTGTTCTGATTGAAATAATTCAAAGCAAATATTTGCTTATATACATGTATTACTGAAGATAATATTAAATATTAGAATATCTCTCAACTAAGGCAAGACTTAAAATGGACAAAAGATCTGTATCTTTCATGTTTTTGGTTTGTTTTCTCAGGTGGGATGTATCATGGTGATATGACTGAGAAATTAAAACTACTCTACAAACTTCACCTGCCTCCCGGTATGAGCACTGTCAAACTTCAACAGTTACAGGGTCAAAGTGCAAAGTGCAAAATGCACATTTGTGTTTTTAGTGTAAAGGACAAAGGAGGTGTTCAACTGTGTGTGTAAATGTGTCGAGTACTTGAAGATGAGATTGTGTTTTTTTTAGGGCTCTGAAAAGAGGATGTGCTGATGCGCTGCACCAAGAATATCTTCATGTGAGATATGTGTGTGTGTGTGGCATGTGCTTATATGAACTCTCGCTCTCTCTCTCACTCTCTCTCTGCAGCGTTGTGCCCAGAGGAGGCGGAGTCAGCACTGGAGGCAACACAATTTTTCACAGATGATGACACTCCACAAGGTACAATGTAACACGTTTTAGATCCATTTATACTGTTATTGACAGATTTTTGTTTCTGACTCTTTCAACTCTGTCAACTGTTTTTGACTTCTTTTTATAACTACCCCAAAAAGTCTTTTTTAAGGTCTTGGATTGTTTTGACAGATTTATCAGTTTTTCAGCAGAAACATTCACAACAAATGTCACTTTCTTTTTATTTTATTTTCTGTGTTTCTCAAAGTTGAACGTATAATGCAGTCAGGATAAATCAGCTTATTCTTATAACACTATAAGAATTAGTTGACTTGTTCTCCCTGCAAGTCTCTGTGGATTGTACAGTCCAGATTTACTAATAAATAAACGAATATTAACCATAAACTCTAATTTTCCTCATGTCATGTCTTGTCCTTTCTTCTACTTTCATCCTTCTCTTCATTATTTTTTCTTTCTTTCTTCATTTTCTTTCTTTCTTTCTTTCTTTCTTTCTTTCTTTCTTTCTTTCTTTCTTTCTTTCTTTCTTTCATCCGATCACTCTAGATCCTCCCTTCCTGTCTCATCTGGACTTCCTGGCACAGGAAGTGACCTCAGGTTTGTCTCTGTGATGTCATCTCCAGTAATGCATGTTCATTGGGCTTCAGCATATTTCTTTCTTTGTTGGTTTGGTATATTCCAGTCTCTCTTTCACATGGTTTGGTCTGTTGTTGTTTTTTTTAACAGGGAACACACAAAAGTGTGTATTTTAACCTTTAACTTTTAAAGGGTTTTCTGATTTCAGACTAAATGTTCTGTTCCAAACCTAGTCAGCTGATTTGCAGCTCTACTTCCTGCATAGACAGCTGTCTTCCAAAGCATCATACTAAAATAATATCTCATGTGACTACAATGCAACACGTTATTAAAAAATAAACAATAATGAAAAAAAACATTATAGCTGGTCTCACTTTGTTGATATGAGCTTGTCGCAATGCATTCTGGTATTGTAATTTCAGTAAAAGACACATTATTCTTACATGTTTGTCCAAAAAGATATCTAAAAAGGCAACATAATTATGCTTCCTATCTTTAGAAACTAATTCAAACAGATTGTTTCTATGATGCCTATGATGCTGTCTATTTAGGCAGCTCACCAGGTTTTGGAACGAGCTGTGAGCAACTGTGATAGTTATTATCCTAAAGTGCACACATTGTTATGATGTATGTGTTTATTAATGCAGAATTAACACAATGTTAACAGGTGAAGAGCTGAAAGAAAGAGACGGAGTGTCCGGTGATACAGATGAGAAGAGAGGTACAAACACACACACTGTGTGAATGAGATAATAAAACTCTTCAGGTTTCATTTCATGATTTTAATTCTCATGACTGTCTGTTGGTTTCAGACGAGAAGCCAAAGGATTATAAATACTATCTGAGGATGTGGGCTGAAGAAAAAGAGCCAAAGAAAGAGAATATCAAAGATCTGCCACGCATGAATCAGGTATATAATGGGTTATTGTGTGCAGATCGAGAACCATGTGAATAGTTTTAATTAGATTTAATTTTATTAATGTGAATAGTTTTAAATAGATTAAAAAGCTGTTTCATGATGCAAGTAATTTTATTTCATGGTAACTACAACCCAAAAAACCCAAACCATTACCCAATTTTCACAGTTTTGTTGTACTGCAGCTTTTATCAGTAAGACCCATTTTATCAGTAAACACTTTAAAGACATTTCTGTGTGTTTATTTTTTCACAGGAGCAGTTTATTGAGTTGTGCAAAACTCTGTACAACATGTTTAGTGAGGATCCATTGGAGCAGGAGCTTTATCACGGCATCGCCACGGTGGCCAGTCTCCTGCTGCAGATCGGAGAGGTGGGAAAAAAATTCACCAACAACGGAAGCAAGAAATCCGAAGCTCAGCCATCCTGTTCGGCGGATGTTCTGCAGCCGGAGAGAGAAGACTCATCCGGGGAGGGCGGATCCGGACAGTCTCTGGTCTGTAAAGCCCTGGCCGAGGCGCAGCTGGAGACGCCCCCTCCCACCGCTAACGGCTCAGACGAAGAGACGAAAGACGACACGTCCGTTTCATCCTACTCTGTGGTGAGTGCCGGTTCACTGCAGTGCGAGGATATCGCCGAAGACACCGTTCTGATTGGCTGCGTGGATGGAGAGGGGGCGGAACGGAGGAGGGGTGGAGCGCCGGATGCCGATTGGTCGATCACGTTCGAGCAGGTTTTAGCATCGATTTTGACGGAATCGTCGCTGGTTGACTACTTTGAGAAAAAGCACGAGATTCAGAGCAAAATAATGGCGTGCAAGTCACTGAAAGCGGTGGAAAGACAGACTAGTACATCGAGCGATCATGATTTTTCACTGTCTGCACACTGACAACACACACATGCGTTAAACATGCATGAATTCAAACACACATGCAAAACGAGCATTGATGTATGTGTACGTATGTCGTGACCAACACATCAGATGTTATCTACAGGAGTTTGATACTTCTAGTCTAGAAATAATGTGGTAAACTTCTCTAAAGTCTAAAATGTCATCCTTAGTGTTCAGTTTAGACTTAGTCTGGTTTTCATACTTTGCCTGGAAGCAAGGATTATGGGTGTGTGACTTTAGGGTATGTTTAGTTTACATAAACAAAATATATATCTACAGGAATTATGTATGTAAAACAGCTTTTAGCCACACTATAAAGACAAACGAAAGATTTGTCACACCAAACGTTTGATTTGCACACTCGTCTCGGGTTGATTTGAAGAGCGATTACTTCACTCAAGTGTATGTCACTAATGCTTTATTGCACGTGTGCTTAAGCCGGATGTATATTTAGTGCACTTGGCAAGACGAAAGTGTCCTTTAGGTGAATATGAAGTGATTCAGATTCATGTTTAAATCCTCTACATCATCGTTCTGCACTCTTAGCTTTACTTCAAAGCCCTAAGTAGGTACAGTAAATGCGCATCTGTGTGTCGAATAATATAAACAGCTTTACTGTTTCTAAAGAGTTCATTGCCTTAAAGCATCAGACACTTGTGCTGTCAGAGGACAGTGTTGCACGTGTGTTGTGCTGTTATGAGGAACAGAAAATCACACCGAGATGTTTGGCAGGCAGTGTCTTCAAAACTTGGGTCGTGCGGACAGTAACGTGAAAAAATTTTACTATTTTATTTAACTTCACTGTAGAAAGCAAAGCTGGTCAGGGTGACAACGTACAATCCTCAAACCTCATCCGTGAATCATTCGTAAAACCATTGCATTGTGTAAATTGTTGCAGTAAATTAAAAAAGAAATTGATAAAAACATTGTACAGTGTTGCATTGGACAACATTTTTTAATTGACTTTTTTAATGCAACAATCTATAGAGTAATGGTTTTATCGGATGTTCATACTGAAATTCATTCAGCTTGTGTTTTAGGAATACGCTTCGTTTAGGTTATTTTAGAAAGTTACAAACAAAATATTTTCCAGTTGTTAAGCTTTTGTTGTATCAGATGAAGATAACATCCATAACTGATTTTCTCAGCCAGAAGTCTAGAAGTTGAGATGAATCTAGAATCTGATCTTAAATCTTTAATCACACGACTGAAACACACGTTTAGACCCCTGCCACAGAAATGCATCTTCTCAATCTGTAAATAGTTTAAAAGTGATATTAGCAGAGATTTTAATGTCAATGATCTATCCTGTTTATATTCAGCTGTGCATTGCTTTGCTTCTCTTCATTCCGTCACACAAAATCTGTTTCTAATTGTCATTTTTTATTGTTATGTTTGTGCTTGTGTAAATTAGCTTTAAATGCATCCACTTTAAAAGAGATTCTCAAAGCTTTAAAGTATTAATTCTCAGATGTTTAAAAACATAAACATCATTAAAAACGTAGCCAAAACTCGAGAATTAAAAAAACGGCAGAGATAAGAGTTTTAAATAATTGACACAGCCTTATAAATCTGTCAGAGGTTTTTAAAACTTACTGGCATAAGGTACAACATATGGCAGCAGTTTTGTTTGCTATGGATATAATTCACAGAAACAGTACTTTTATTTTGTCGTTTGCTACCGTTAACCTGAATGTGAGTGAGTGCAACATCTCTTGACCTCTGTCCTACTGTGAAAACAACTGCTTTAATTCACTGTGTTTCTTATTAACACTGCTGATTTATTCATATACTAACACTGTTTTCTCACAGAAGAAGTGAATCTTATTTACTCGCTGTGGAGAGTTTATGTCTCTCTGTCTCATACAGTGATCTGCAGTAGTTATTATCTGATGTCCATCCGTTTAAAGGTTGTTTTAAAACGTATTGTCATGAACCAGTATTGTGTATTATTCTGTAATAAAAGGCAAGTTATGAAAAAATAAGTGTGTTATTGTTTCATAACAAGTCTTTGTCATGTGTGTACATCACAATTTTGTCATCATTTTTTCACCCTCGTGTAGGTCAAAACCTGTATGTGACTGTTGCTTCATTGTAACACAAAAGAAGATATTTTGAGAAGTGTCTCAGTGGTTTTGTGTTCATAAAATGGAACTCAGTGAGGTCAGTGTTTCCTCAAAATATCTTCTTTTGTGTTGCAGAAGAAAGAAAGTCATACAGGTTTGAAATGACAAGAGGGTGAACAAATGTGAGTATGTCTTGTCCAAGTGTATTTTTAATACAACAAGTTGTTAGTAAAACTGCAACACAAGAAACGTAAAGTGAAAGTATCTGTTTCTAAAGCACATTCACCACAAAACTCACACCAGAGCTTCAGAACAGCAGAAGAGTTACTTAAAAAAACAACACAGATGTGTTTATGTTAAAGTGTCTAATCTTATTTTTAAGGCAAAATACTCTTCTGTCCTAGCTTCTTTAGAGATGACACACTTCGTATTTACACCCTTTGTATTTACACCCTTTGTATTTACACCGTTCACCCTAAAATTGGACCCCATTAACGTTCCTTAGTAGGAATAAAAATTACTATGGTCAAGTCAATGGGGTCCATTTTTGTGTGAACTATTTCTTTAAGAGTGCAAAACAAAAAAGGGATACAAACCTGTCAACACATACTCATCTTAGTTTAAAACAACAACATTGCAAGAATAAAGCTTTTATTATGTGATAAAAATGGTATACGTGTTAACAAAATAAAATAAATTTAATGGTAAAAAGTAGTTTGTAAAAAACAGTAATACTATAAAAATTGTGTTATGTTTTCACAGAATAGCAGGTTTAAATATGCATGTGTGTTTGTGTTTCAGAGCTGAAATTACATGTGTATGAAACCTCAACCAGTGACATCATTGAATGTCGTTTGACTTGCTGCACTAGAAAAAAGCGTGTGTGTTTGTTATTTGTACATGCCTCACTTTAGAAAAGCATTGATCAATGTGTTATTGGAGGTCACATGTGTTCACACATACAAATATTTGCTGTAAAGGTCTCATTAGCTTTCAGACAAGGCAGGTGAAGTGGTTATGTGAAATGTAGTTTTACCTTCTAAATAAGATGTAATGATATGAGAAGTGTAATATATAAAATTTAATGCTGTATTTTTGGAAGCAGCAGTTCAGTTTGACTTCTGTTCTTGTAATCTGTTTCTTGGGTTTAAGGCATATAAGATCATTGGTGTTTGTATCCGTCACAATTTTTTTTTCTGTAATCACTGTTCCAGAATCAGAGGTTGTTAGCCTGAATGATCTGCTGTAGGATATTGTCTACATCAACCGTGTCATAGCTTATTCCCTGCATATCTAGATTTGGCAGGATGGAGGACAATAATGAGACCACGTCACGACGGATGGATCGCAGTTTTTCCAGCGTGACGGTGCTGTTGGAAGGTGAAGAGAGGGATTTTTTACATAAAAGGTATGAGAATATATATATATACAATTTTATAGACACGCAAACACACGTACCTGTTGTAAGTGTAATTGGTTGTGTTTGTGCTTTGATCTCTCCTCTCATTTGTCTCAGTTTGTCTCATTTGGTTCAGTAATTGATCCCTTTCTGTTTTTATCTTGTTTAGATCGGTTTTTAATGTCTGATTCTCACTCTGGAGTTTAGCACATGTTTTACTCCAGTACAGATCATCTTTAGAGATGCTTTCTGTCTCCTGCTGTGAGGGAAGACTGTTTACCTGTTCCTCTGATCTCTGAAGAATGAAAGATTTAAAGTTTAAGTTGGATTTTAAACAATGGAATTCATGATCTTTCCACCTGATCTCACAGGACTTTATAAGTATTTTAATTGGTTAATTAACTATTTTACAAGGTCGCTAATGTTTATCAATTCATTGTACAAAAATCTATGATTATTAGAAAAAGGAGGGGTAGAGGTTTGTTTTTGTTTAAGGATTATGAGGGCCCATACATAAAAAAAATATATATATATATATATACATTATTTATGCATTATTTCATAAACATTTTAGTTTTGATTCTGAACAGTATATAAGTCCCTTACAAACTTAGTTACATCATCAGACGTGTCTTACCTGACTGTCCCGGTGTTCCTCTCCTGTCACCTGGTTTGACACGGGCATCAGTCTTTCATTCTGCTCACATGACCCTGAGTCTGCACGTGCAGGTCTCTCCTCGGACCCGGTGACGTCAGATGACCCGCCACATTCCCCCTCTGTTACCATAGCGACCTCAGTCACCGTCTCACGGATGCCCAGGATTCTCTTAAGTCGTTTGGTTTCCCGCTCCAGCTGTGCCAGTCTCTGAATGAGAGCCGCCCGGTCCGAGCCGTCTGTGGGCAACGGTGAAACGGGCTGAAATCCCGGGCGACTCAGAGGCGTGACCACAACTGTCTGAGCCACAGACACTGAGGTGTGAGGTGACAGAGGGTGAGGAGGGATTCTGGGCTGCGGGGGTCCGTGAGATGACTGCGGATCTGCGGGACTCTCCAGCACGGGATCCTCACGGGTCACAGTATTCCCAGCGGGTGCTGATGGGTTATTCTTCTCTGATGTTTCTTGAAGTTGATCTGTTGACTCTTTGTGAATTGTATCTGATGTTTCTGTTTCTAATGCTTCATGAATCTCATCCGTTGTTTCTGTGTCACTCTCAATGAGCAGATCTGAGATCACATCACGGTTTGTGGATGTTTTCTTCTTTTCAACACTTTCTTTCCTTCTTTTTCTAGAAAATTAAAATCACATTCTATATAATTCTAATTATTTCTCCAAAACAACAGTGAGAAACTGAAACTCTCTTTTAGTCTCTTCTGTCTCTCAGATATTTCTCATGAGAAAAAGTGTAAAAAAATGTAATCTAAAAAGTTTTCAGAAGACATCAAAACATCAAAAGTCAACATTATTAAAGATTTTAACATGAACTTCACACTTTTCATGGATTTATTGACTAATTTATTTCTATTTTTAATCAAGTTTAGAAGAAAAAGCTGAGCCTTAAGTTGATACTTAAATGAAATACAACTGGCACCAATACCACTCATCAATTTTATGTGTTGCATTTAAACCCATGATGTTTCTGGGATGTTATAGTAATGAGTGATAGAATATATATTTTGTTTTGTATCTTTCAGACCTTGGTGATGGTGATTCTTCCGTGACCGTGTCATTGACTCCATCATCATCATCATCATCATCATCATCATCATCATCATCTGCATCCTCCGTCTCCATGGAAACTATGACCTCATCCTGTTTGGTCTGTGATGTAGGTTCAGATAGTATTCGACAAAGAGTACGTGCTGAGCTTTTATTCAACTAAAACACACACTTTTTATAGTCAGTGGAGTGCCCAACACATCAAACCCCGAAATAAGAAGTGATATTGTTTCACATCAGTACAGATGATTTTTATAAACCACAAGCACGGAGAAAGAGAAGAGCAGTGAAGTCAAACGCTGCGTTTCTGGTTGAGTTGTATTGAAATGAACACACCCATCAGAGACACATGCTAAGCAATAATTTAAGTTTGCATATGCAAAGCTCTCATTTTTTAAATGTATTATTTGTCCCGTCTGGCCACATCAGCCGCTAACAGACCTACAGACAACATTTATATACGCAACTGAGTCAACAAGCCCACAGCAAATGTGACACTGATGTATAGACAGATACACAAGCACTTCCTCCTGACAGACAGACAGAGATGTGCTTACCTCCAAAGACCTTCCTCTTCTCTTCCTCACTGACGTCTTTTCTCTACACACACACACATACACACAGCTGTCACTTTAAAGACATGAGCACACACATTAACAGAGCTTTAAATGTGTGAAATTAGACTTCAGGATGTGGTGACACACACACACATAAGCAGTTGTGTTATCTTAACTGTTTCTTGAAAGTTTTTTGATAGCTGGCTGATGCAATGTTCTCCTCTGTGTCCTCTGGCAACAAACAACTCCTGTAAACAAATAAACAGACATAATGAATCATTGATACGTCATGTATCCATGGAAACATACACATCAGCATTCTAGTTTTAAATATGGAAGCTGTAAATTTGAATCTCATTGGTTCTTGTGTCATATTTGAATTTAGTGTGCTGTGCAACGTGCAATGTTCGTGGATGTTAAAAGCCAAAGATGGCATCATCACCTTTATTTCTAAGAGTGTAGTTTTTGGTTGTTCACTGCACATTTCATCACATGTAGCAGGTCATGCACACAGACAATGTGCACTGCGTGCACAGTTGTCACGCATTGAACTCTGAACACACAGTGTTTTGCTGTACAGTATGACAGACTCACCGCAGACGTGTTACTGGGTGCATGCTGCACCTGAACGGATCAGGTATGTTTCCTGTGAACAGATGGGTGACGATTCCTCTCCATTTCAAACACTCCTCACACTGAATCCACGTCACATAACTGCAAAACAGAAGATTAATCCACCAAATCATTGTACAGTCTCTGGTTGTAAAGTTCCAAAGTAATCCGATAACTTTTCACATGTGAAAATATGTTGCTTTGTGTTGTTATATGTGTTAACTCAACGTTACAGTTTTTTATTGTTGTGTTATCGAACACCTCATTGTATGTGTTAGTTTAGCGATGATAATGTTTGGATCTGTATAATTACAGTTGCAGACGCAGAGTCAGCTGGTCACAAACTTTGGTGTTCACGAACTTTGAGTGTTCCGATACGGCGGATGACTAGAAACAGTCTGTAATGAGTCAGATGTCCAACTACAAGCATTAATCCAGACGTGTATTTCCGGGTTTGAGGTTTGAAATATCCTAAATCTAAGTTGTCTAAAATGCGGTATATGTATATATAGCTATGTCACTAAATCAGTTTTATCATGTCAGTTTCCCACAGCTCCAGAATGGGCTCGAGTGATTGGCTCACCGAAATAATTACTACAGCAGAATGCCCCTCTCTCCAGGTAATTTTTATATTTAAATAGTTTTCCTGATTTATTTGAAAAGCATATATCAGCGTAGTAAACTAGACAAGGTTTTTAAGGGTTAGTAACAAAGCTAAAGCTTCTCTCTCTCTCTCTCTCTGTCTCTCTCTCTCTCTCTCTCTGCTCTCTGTGGTCTAACAGAAACATAGGCAGTCAGGTTTTAACAAGTTGCACCATCGCACGTATTTTTACCCACAAAAAACCCACAGCTCAATGAGACTGATGGCATCTGACCGACAGACGGATAAACTATCGCCAACACAGCAAAGCAGGTACATGTGTTCATGTAAGCAACGTATAAAAGCTGAAGAGAACATGCATACACTTCCTCTTCCTCATCTACTTCCTCTGATTCTTCTGTGTCCTCGTCTTCGTTTTTCCTCTCCAAGGCCTGAAACTCTCTCTCTTTCGCTTTCTTTTCCTTCATTTCATGCCAGTAGTCGTTCAGTTTGAGACCGAGAGCTGCCAGAGTAAGTCTACGAGAAAAAGATGCAAACGGTTAAATTCATAATTCTGTTTAATTAAGTCTTTTATGTTTATAAACAAAAACACAGTTATAACAATTTGTTTTGTTAGTCCTGTACGGTTGTGGTTTGCTGTACAACAAAGTATTTGTCACCAAAAGACATTTTTCCTGCGGCGATGGATTCAGGGCAGAATTCAAATGAGTTGTGGTGTGAGTTTGCTGGCTTTGGTGTTGCGTTGCATGCTTGTTTGTGGTGATCTTCTGAAATGCACCTGTATTCTTTAGTGTACTCGAAATCCTGCTTGTTATGAGCCGGCTTCAGAAAGTTACACTCAATCACTCCAATCACCCCGATCCCTGACCTTTGACCTGATGACTGAAGGCACAAGAGAAACATATAAAAAAGGTTCAACACAATCTCACGGGAATTCATACATATTTCATGAGGTGGCTAATTCATGAATTTATACAATCTCATTCGTATGATTTTCCCACTGACATTAGTGTTAGGAGGGTTGCTTTTTCTGCATTTGTTTTCGTACAATTCACATTATAGGATTTCATACGAATTAGCCATCTCGTAAATATGCGCATGAATGCCTGTGAGATCAGGTTGGAAGGTTAGACATGTTTCTGAGCCTCCAAATGGGCCACTTTGCTTAAGCTTAAACTTTGCTTAAGTATACTTAATACAAATTTTTTCTGTGAAGGCTGTTCTATTTGTCTAATACCTTGATTTGGCATCCAACTTTCTCGTAGGCTTTAATAAGTCTGTTTTTATGGTACATCATAATGCCATAATGCTCCTTATTTTTCCTGTTGAATCCAAAAGTTATCTTCACTCTCTCGTTCTGAACGGCAGGTTTTAAAGAAAACATTTGGTCAGAAAAGCCGAACAAAGTCTGAATGTGGTACAACATTTTTCACTCTGTTAACACAGACGATCAGTGAAAGGATACAATGAATTGAGGTTTATAGACATCATTCTCGATCATAGACAGACTCTTGGCAACCAGCTTTGTTTGAACTTTCTTCTGTCGCAGAATGATCTGAATCCTGGGCTTCAGGTAAAGAATACTGAGATATGCCTAAAATGAGAAATATTTCTGTCGTCATTTGTTTGATCTGTAAGCTTTTCTGGATTCACATCTGCAAAGATGACGTCATTTTGTATGTATTTACACTATATGTAAAGTAGGTGTCCAGCACGCATACATTTTCATACATTTGGAGATGAACAATTGCAACTACAAGGTAAACATTTTCACGTATGAATGACTTTGAAGACTTTGCGGACATGGTATAAATTAGATGAACTAAAGATGTTTAATGCTAACACAGTTAAACTTTTAGCTAATTTATATTAGTTAATGTATTGTTTGTAAACAAATGTTAATTTCAGTTTTCATTTGTAATTTATGCTGGTTAAGATTTTCGAGTTACCAACATACAAATGAAAAGTTGTTCATATGTGAAAGGGTTTTTACATTTTGGATGCTGTTGATAACTTGATATTGTACTTGAATTTACTGTCTATCCAAATAACAATGTAAAACAAATGTACATGCATTTGCATTTACATTACAACACAACCACACCTCCTGTATTTCAGGAAGTGTGTGTGTGTCGTGAGGTCTCTCTGTCACTCACTCGGAGAGAAAACTCCATCTCAGGTGTGCTGTGACTCTCTCTGCGCTGTCTGTAATAATCTCTCCTCCATCTCTCCTGCCTCGCCTCTGAATTAATCTCAGGCAGCCGGATGTCCTCTGGATCCGTGTCGAAGTCAAACTCTGGCTTTCCGTCTTTATTTCTGTCAGACAAGATGGTAAAGGTTAGCAGTAAAGATAAAATTGAACTGAATATGAAGAAGAAAACCGCAGACGATGAACATACAGTGGTTTAGTCTATTTACAGTAGCAGTCAGACGTTTGTACACTTATTTATTGTTGGCTGTAAAAACCAAATGTTGAATGCTTTGGGTAAATTAATAATTGTAAACATTTTTCTTTTAAGAACTTGGTTAAGATGAGGACAGTCAAGACAACTTATGTTTATGAAGTTAGTTAAAGGGACTGTTTACCCAAAAAATAAAATATTGTGTTAGCATTTATTCACCCTCATGTCATTCAAAACCTGTATGTGACTGTAAAACACAAAAGAAGATATTGTGAGAAATGTCTTGGTGGTTTTGAGGGTCATACAGGTTTGAAATGAGATGGTCATGTACTGTACGTTCAGCACCTCTTTAAATGTTATTTGCAAAAGTTCCAAAAGCTGCTTGTTTGTTAACACATTTGTTAAACTAAACAGTTCAGGCTCATATTCAAAACGCATTTAAATCAGCGAAGTGCTTTTCCAGAATGGTCAGTATACTCGCCATGTACACGACATTTAAATCTGATGTAAATAACATAGGATTTCTGCTGTCTGCGTGTGTGTCTGAAAGCAATCTCTGGACAGATCAGACAGCGTTTTACTTTGTAACTTCTGGGTTTTTATGTGTTACAGACCTGCGAATGTTCCAGATTATTATCTTGGTGCCTTTTTTGCCCTGTATAGAGTCCAGCTGTTCCTCTAACTCAGATACGGTGTGAAAGAGAGAATATTTCAGGATAGCTCTGAGACTGGCTTCTGAATCCTCTGTTACCACCAGCGTCTGTGAGACGAGACCGTTAAAGACAAACAGACTCCAAACAGCGTTTAACTAAAAGGACAGAGACAAATTTTCTTCTTTGATTAGACACTAGGTGAAATAGATTTTCAATGTGGTGTCCCAGACCACAAATTTTGCTTTAACATCAATATGAAACACATTCTGTTTCACACAGGTGTTTCATGTTGACTTTAAACAAACAGAAAAATGCAAACGGCATACAGTAATATTTAGTTTTAGTGTATAGTTTCTCCTGGACAGAAGGATATTGGACTGTTGGTTGAAGGGTGCGATGGGTACGATGACCGCTTGAGCGTTGATGGCCTGCAGAAAGCTTTGAGAAAGCAAGCCCACGCTCTGACAGCCTCCGTTCTTCGTGAAGATCAGTGCGTCCCGACCCAAACGCATGGAACCCGACTTAAAGCCGTTACCGTAAACACCGATGGGCTTGTGATGGCTCTTAGCAGAACCCTTGTCTGTGAATCCAAAACTGCAAAAAGTAGTTAACATTTTATGAAGCTAGTGTGTCCTGGGTGGTTGCCAGGGTGTTGCTAAGTGGTTGCTAAAGTGTTTTGTGTGGTTTTAAGCATGTTGCCATGCGGTTGCAAAGGTGTTTTGATTGGTGGTTGCTTACTGATCCAAGAAGGGTCCATCTACAAGTTCCATGTTATTCTTGATGATAAGAAGTAAGTGTAATGTAATCTAAATATCATCCAGAAATATCTGTGCTTTCATCACCTGAGCATTTTGTGTAGTTTGTTAGGTGTCATTCCGCTACCGTTGTCCATAAAACTGAGACACAACTGTTCTCTGACTGTCAGAACATCAATCCAGATATTCTTAGCCGTGACTCCCGGGTCAGAAGCATTATCTGTGAAAAATTCTCTTTATCAGTTCAGTTACATTCAGACAAGTGTATTATTCACATGCTTCCTTTCTGTTAAATGCAACGTGTGAAATGGTACTGTCGGTTTGTACGTGTCACATCAAAGTTAATTGACAGAACACTAATCAAGCCCACAGACTAAAGGCAGAAACATGTGCTTTTCCACATCCTGTTAAAGTATTAAGCTAAATTGAATATGTACGCTTCATATCATGATCACTATATGATCAAAGACAGACACATTTAGAAATGTTTCCACCATCATCTCTATATCAGTTTCCTGCCTCCAACGGTATGAAGATCTGCAAAATGTTAATTTAGGGTAATCTGAAATAGTAAAGTCTTTTCATAGAGTGTAATTTCTGTGGTCTATGTGGTCAAGGTTTATATTGAGTTTAGTAAATACTTTGTTATCCAAATACCTTTTAGACTATTTAATTAGTTAGTCATTGAAATACAGTGTTTATAATGTAAATAGTATTTTTTGGTAAAATTCTTTAGTGTCCTAACCAAAACCAAAACGTTTATTCTTAAAATGTTCATTACAGTATACTTACAGGACGATAAGAGTTAGGGTTAGTAATTGCAATGTTACATAGCAAGTAAACTATACGTACATGACTGTCAAAGTGCTAAACGTCAGTGTACATGTATAAACACAGCAGCATCAGCAGCTGCGATGCAGCCAACTGCGCAAGTCTGAAAACTTCATTATTTTCTGGCAAAACAGAGTTTTCTTGCAATATCATACACACTGTAACAGAATAAAGACATTTGTGTTTCTCACCTATGAGCTCGGCGACAGCGCTGAATGGCCATGTGTGACTGGTGGAGTTACTCTCCAGATACGTCGGGCTCATCTACAGTATAAACACACAATATTATAAACTATATAAAGGCGAATGTGAATGCATGAAAATAACGTTTTAGAGAAAACTCACAGAGCTCAGACGAATACCGTGTTCGCTTAATCTCGCCATAATGAAGACGCGCGCCAGGTGAAAGAGAGAGAGAGAGTCTGATGCTTCACGAGCTCAGCGGCGCTTCCTCTTTCAGTTCTGTCTTGTGTGCGACACTCCCACACGTGTCAAGTGTCTGTGTGTACGTCGTGCATGCAAATATTTATTATAAGTATTTATATACACAATGGCTTTCAAAGGTTTAGGTCTTAAAACGACGTGACTTAAAAGTTTATCATGATCTTAAGGTGTGTGCTTAAAAATTTTACATCGACTTGGACTAAAATATTTTAGTAATATTATGTGTGGCTATTACATAAAATAATTTTGCCACAAATAAGAGTAAAATTATTACTGCACATTAGAGTCTAAAATATTGCAGTTGCACCATGATGAAAGGCAAGACTAAAATACATGTTTTGCTTTCTAGTTGTTGCTGCTTAATGTTGTCAAGTTTTAATATTTCAAAATGACAATAACATTAATTCAAACAGAGAAACAAAGCAAAAAAGTGGACCATTTTTATTTATTCATTCAGCTTTACATTATGAGGCTTTAAAAATACTGTCCTGAGAGTCCTGAGACTCTCTCTCTCTCTCTCTCTCTCTCTCTCTCACTCTCTCACTCACTCACTCACTCTCTCTCTCTCTCTCTCTCTCTCTCACTCCTCACTCACTCACTCTCACTCTCTCTCTCTCTCTCTCTCTCTCTCTCTCTCTCTCTCTCTCTCTCTCACTCTCTCTCTCTCTCTCTCTCTCTCTCTCTCTCTCTCTCTCTCTCTCTCACTCACTCACTCACTCTCTCTCTCTCTCTCTCTCTCTCTCTCTCTCTCTCTCTCTCTCTCTCTCTCTCTCAGATTTTGGTAGCATAGAACAGTCCCCAGCGTTGGTCTCCAGTCTCACAGCGCCGTAGTTTCTCTGTCCATCCGTTTATAATATCATCATAATCTTTCCTGGAGAACTCCTGCAGTAGAGACATAAACATACGTTTATTATTTACAAGCTAATTCCTTTAAATCAATATTTAGACAAACATTTCTAATCACTGAAACTCTGTGTGTTTTGTGCTCACCTGTATAAAGTCTTCTTTGATCTCCTCTGCTTTCTGTAATTCAGACTTTATGACTTGAATAAATTGCTCTGTTCTATCCAAAGCTTGAACGTTTGTGAATCCCACCTCACTTAGAAACTACAACACACACACACCCATGTAAACATGATTACTTACATTTGGTCACAAACATTAACAGTTCACTGTAAGTTTATAAGGTTTTATTAGACATGTGTGTTACCTGTCCGTATCTCTGAGGTGTGTAGAGGATATATCCTCTCTGATTCACATACTCCTGAAACGCTGCAGACCAGGGCTGTTCTCCACAACAATAATCACTGATCAGAAGTTTACCGCCGGGCTTCAACCATGACTGACACAAACACACATTCAAGAAGTTCAGCTTTGTGATTAATATTTAGAAGCTATAGAGAAGTAAAAGATTTTACTTGGAAAACACAAGTACAGCTTGTAAATGAACTCTTTGTTTTTTATGTTAGAAAGTCATATGATGGAGATTAAATGATAATCTAACGCTTTAGTATAACAGACAAACTATTCTTTTTCCTGCTTTCTCCATTATTTGTTCAACAGAGGCCAAATATGTAAATGAACTTTGACCTCATTTACTTTGAAATATTTTAATTTGCTTATAATGCCTGTGAGTTTGACTATATTTGCTTTAGTAATTTTTATTAAAAAGTATAAAGTATAAGGTGAATACTGTTGTCTCATGTGAGTTTTAGTAAGTATGTACAAAGGTATCAACACGTCAACACATTCTCACACACACACGTACTTTCCCACATATGCAGACATGCGCACATGTCAGTACACTTACAAAAAATTTTCTGAAGAGGTCAACTTTGTCCTTGATGTGCAGGATTGTGTCTCTGCTGTACACCACATCAAACGTGCAGTCAGGAAACCTTCTCTTCGTGGCATCCGACACCTCAAACTGCACCTGCACAGGAAGGACATCATCTCATCTGTTTCTCATTCTCTTCATGTCAATCAATTCAGTATTAAAACAAGGTCAGTGATTCTCTCACACTAGTCTCATGTCAATTCATTACATGTATTCATTACAAGTCTTATAGCTATATTTTGTTTTAAAAAGTGTGACTGTTTTGTGATGTTTACTGTCTGGCTGTGTCTGATCTTTAAAAATTTTCTGTGTGGATTAAAACGTTTTATTAAGATTCTGTTTATAATCAAATTAAGCTGGTTTTAGCCCAGGTCACTTTTTTAGTTGGTAAAGCTGGTTTCTACATTAGGAACAGTTATACATTTTATAAACCTAATATATTTCCATTTCGCTGAGCGATTTCCGTGGTGTTCTGGGTGGCTGCAAGGACATCACTGGTTGCTATGGTTACCATTTCACCTGGTGTCTGAAAACAACACTTACTGAAGGAATTTTCTCTGTGACTGCTCTCTCCATAGCAATCTCCACCATGTTGGAGGACAGGTCCATCCCCAGAACTTCAACACCGAAATTCTGTCAAAAAACAAAAACAATGAATAAACACAGCAGTAAATGATCTGAATGTGTGGCAACACATGGTAAGGTATTGCTGGATTGTTTTCGCTGAACTGATCGCTCACCTTGGCCATGTAGAAATCTCCACCTCCGATACCACAGCCGACATCTAGCACCTTCTGTCCAGGAGTCAAGTTCAACATGTCAACAAACTCCTGTATATCAGACAGATTACACAGAAACAGGCCATTAATGATTCACTCAAATAAAATGATAACACATGATGTTACGCAACTGGATTATGACCCGAAAATGGGTCGCAAGAAAAACAATGCCAATAATGTTAGTTTAAATGCAAAAACCAGTTAGCCAAATAATTCATTTACTGAACATTTAATAGGCAAAAGAATGCATAAACTTTGCAAATGATTTCATTTCTGCTGAAGTTTTTGTGGGTGTATATTATATATGAGCCTGTCTATATAATAAGTAATTTTTCTAGTGCACATATAGATATGATTTTTTATTGACTTTTGTAGTGCTGGGTCCTCCTGTGCTGACATATCCAGAGCCAAACATCTTCTCATAACGCAGGATTCCTCTGCGTGTGTACTGCTGGTTATCCAGAAACTGCTGGAAGGTGGAGAATCCGCCCTGATGCTGCTCGACCACATCACGACGAACCTTCTGCAAGAGCCAACACAACTGATTCTGGTTCTTCTTCATCTAGAACATGAGAAAGTTCCTTATATTTACATTTATGCATTTGGTAGACACTTTTTTTAGGGTGAATTCAGGTTCAAACCCACAACCTTTGCACTGCCAATATAATGACAAGATATAAAGAACACAAGATTTCTTTAATTGAGATGTAACTTGTTGACTTGCTGATTTACCTTGACATAAGTCTGAACTGGTTTGTTCAACACTATGTCAAAACCATAGCATTTCTTTTCTGTCTTGTCTGAATCATCTAACACCACTGATGTCATTAGGTGGTTGTAGTGGGCGGGGGTTCTGTAGTGTGTGGGGTTGAAATCTCGCTTGCTGTCACCTGTTTGGTTTAAAAAACACCTGTAAGAATATTTCAACTTACAAAAGTTATAAGTAGTATATTAAATCTAATTAGTCAGTTAACTGCTGATTTTGTTCTCAAACCTGATTGATGAAAGCAGGACTCTCTGAAGAACAGGTGCCCGCCTGGGCGGAGCCACCTGAGCATCTTCTCAGCCAGTGATTGCACTTCCTGATCGCTCAGATACATCAACAGCCAATTAGAGAAGACCACATCAAAACTGACACAGAGGAAGTGAATGAGAGAGAGAGGAAGACAGAGAGAGATCAGAAGGAACAGTAAGTGTGAGGAAATGTTCCTTTACTGTCTTCTTAGGATTGAACTATATGATAAACTGAATACATCAGTATTAAACAAATGGAAATGTACAGTGAAGGGGGAATGTATTTGGATGTCACATTAAAAAATGTCTGAATATCATTTGTGTTTTGTAGCAAAATATCAAGGCAAGTGTCATCTGCAAAGAAATGTTGCTAGAGATTGTCTTAAAACTAACAAAACAGTTTATACCGCACATGTACTTATTACTTTTTTAAACATTATATCTTTTGTTTTATTATTTCAAACCGTACAAACTTAATTATGTAAAGAGAATGTATTTGTGCTTTGAATGAATGTATTTCTTTCAGACATTTAAATCTAAATATATAAAGCTCATTATGTCATGTGTTCTTCAAACCTTATTTCATTCAATCTCACTTCAATCTTATCTAAAGTTATTGTTAATTATAGAAGTTTTTGTATAAATACACACATTATAGCAAACAAGGTTAGTGTATAGTTGTGTGGATACTGTATGAATGCAAGTATTGTCTTTTGTCACCTGTGTTTAGGGAAGTCCAGCTTTGTGACATCAGCTTGGAGAAACTCAGCGTTGCCGAGGTGACTGTTGTCCTCTCTGTTTTTTTCCACAAAGTTCTCCATGAAGTCCACTGCGGTCACGTGACGGGCCTTGCCGATGAGGTGACGCGTGAAACGACTGCAAAGGTCAGAGGTCAGTGATGAGAATAAAGCAAAGAAAACATGTTTGACACAAACGCACTGACCAAGTAAACAATTACTACATTCTAGCAGACTTGTGAATGAATAGATCTTATAATCTTTAACTTATGTTGATCTTTGTGACGCTGAATTGAATTACTGTTGTAAAGTAAAATATCAGTTCGATGGAGACATGCGGGTTTAATCAGAATCTAAGGATGATCTGATCACAGACCCAATTCCAGCTCCGAGTTCCAGCACATCAGAACCGTTCAGACCCGGCAGCATTGACAGGATCTCTGGTAGTTCATGTTGAGTCAGTTGTTGAGCGTTAGAGTCCAACATCATCTCCTCTACTGTCGCCGACTTGGAGTGTTCCTTCCAAAACTCTGTCATGGTGTTCCTCTCAATTTCTAAATAGACCAAACCCATTAAATGATGATGACAGTACAGTACATCTTACTTGATCATCCAGTTTCTGTGGTCAGTAGAATATAATTCTATAATAATTCATCAACAGCTATAATGCTATTGTGCAAACATCATCCCTTCCTCTTTACCATACAAATGTATATGTTTGTCTATGTTACAGATACTTGCATGTTATGTAACATATGTCATGTCAGCAATCTGATAGATTGACAGAAGCAGCTGATTGTGCCTCACAGTAGAGATTTGTGTTTTTGATGTCACTTTAAAGCGTCAGATTGATAGATTCATGCGTTCACAGTCATGCCATACAATAACCATTTTTGGTAAAAAAAAATTTTTTAGTCTAAAGCACCTTATTCCACAATTTGTCAAACAGAAAGATTCTGTGGATGTTAAAGGTTCTTTATGGAACCATTCAGGCAAAATGACATTGTAAAGCATCTTTATTTTACTTTATTTTATCTTTACTTAGTCTATGTTGTTTCCTGGATAAAATGTTCTGTTTCTCAGGTTTGTACTTGAGCGCAGAAATGCAGTAAAATCTTGTGTTTGTACAGGGAACAGGTGTGTGTTTGTACAGTACAGAGTTTCATATTTGATTCAGTCATTACATGAAAGTCAAGTTGTGCCCAATTATGCAATACAGCAGAATATTGCAATAAAGTTTGCATACACCCCTACCCGAGTACACAAAAAATATTTACTATAAACAATGAATTATTCATATTTTTAATAATAAACTCAATATGTACTGAGCCTCACAATGTTAAAAAAAACTGAATGATGGTTTCATCATACAAACAATATTTGCATGCAAGACAAAATATTAACAGTAAAATAAGCAAACCATAAATGTTCTCTTACCGTGGTCCATTATGAGATATAAAGTAAAACAGAGATATAGGTGAAAGTCTTTACACTAACAGCTGTCCAGTGAGCTTCAGTGTTTCTTTAAATACTCATGTGTACTCTGTCATGCCCGGGACTATATGGCTCACAGCTCAAAAACCCCAATGACCACTAGGGCGAGGGGAGGAGACACGCGTGAAGAATAATACTGATTATTAAATCTGGGCCTGTTATAATCTGTGCGCAATGCTGGATGGGTAGTTTTTACTTCTCTCTTACCTTAAACCCGCTCTCGACACGCGTTCGGGAGGCAGCACGCGCACGCATGAATGATGGGAGGCGTCCGATCATGAGCCCATATCCAACCGCACTCTCTGATTGGAGAAGAAGAAAAGGAGACGGAGGAAAGGCGAGCTCTGTTCCCCCTCCTCAGGCTAATAAATGGTGATCGTAGACTTACACAATCAGGAAATCGCTTGGGATGTGATAACTGTACTCCACATGTGCGCGGGCTTCTGCTGAAAATGTGCTGACGCGTCTGTGTGCGCGCTCCAGTGAGGAATGCGGGTTACGCAATATTGCCTCATGCACTTTGTAGTCCAACCCGGCTAGACTAAGACCAGCAATTACTAGTTTTTATAATTCGTATGCTCAGAACATTACGTGCTTGGACACATCATGGACTACAAAATGCTTTGTGTAAAGAAATAAAAAATGTAATTCACAATATGTTGTTGCAGTGAAAATCAACCACTAAATTCCTTATATGCAGTCTTAATATTAATATGCATATTGCATTCTTGTTTGTAAAACTAGACAAATACAATTATAAATCCTTGAACTAATTTAATAAATCCATGTTGAGAATATATAATGCAAAATGAACAGTTTTACTTCGAAAAGTAAAAAAGAAACAAGATTATATCTTTAAGAAAATAATTTAATAGCGCTTTACAACAACTTAACATTGAAATCTAGTTTAGATAACACACCAAACCGAGCTCAAGGACAGATGATGTAAGACGTTCTGTTCTTTAACCCATCACAGTGCCAATTATCTTCACCACCCAGAAATTATACAGATTATACTCATTACCACAAATGACCCTTGCTAGAAAACCTGCAAATCAAATAATGATGTACAATGGTGATGTATAACACAAGCAAAACAAACGTGCAAACACATTCAGTTAAAGAGTGAATGGTACTTTAACTCTCTTCAGGTCGGTTTTGCTTTGTGCCTTCATACTGTGAGATTGTATTTTTTTCTTTATAGCTGTTTATTTAAATTAAATGTGATTTTAGTACTGTATATGGACAAATGTCCTATGGTGTGACATACAAAAAATGTAGAAAAAAACAATTAAAATGAATCTTTCTCATCCTATTTGTAACTCCAGCAATGAAGATAAATCTCTCGTGCTATTTGTGAGTTTTTTCTACACTGACTCTGCACTGTAGTATTTCATGGCAATAAACCTGTTCCTCTATCTCACGCATGAGTCACTCATCATGGGTTTAAAGTTCAGTGTTCAGGTTGACCTGGCCTGGACTCACAGCTGGACTGTGGTGTGATGTTGATCAGAGCCAACTATTCCACTGCCACGTCTATGTGCTTTTTAAACCAGTTAAACAAACATTGGCGTAAGCTAATAATTTACGAAGATAAAAGATTAAAGGTTTAAGTGTTGTTATAACATCAATGCAACATACATAATAAAATGGATTCAATTCAGTAAACTGGATGCAAATTATCCAACTCAAACACAATACCCAAACACTAACACAAAGAAGTGCCATGCTATTGCCATGTTATGTTAACCATGGCATGGTCCAAAAATATAGTGTTAAAACATGTACCATGCTTAACAGATGATTCAATATATTGGTAAGTTTTGACTGAAAATGTCATGTCTACTGTATATGCTGAAATATATATGCCTATATGAATGTAAACTGTAACCTGTTAAATGTAAAATATTATAGTAATGGTATCCAATATCAAAATTTCACTATAATACCAATAATTTATTTTGTAAAAGATTTTTCAGTGTCAATTCTGCATTTAACTTTCACTCATTCAGTTATGTCTTTGTAAAACCACTAGATGTCAGCAAAGCTCATTCATATTTTCACGGAGTCTTTCATGGAGTTGATTTTAATTGTGCACTGTTAAACACTTCTCTACTGGGTGTTGTACTGACATTTCATTTTACAGCTTATATTAAATATCAATTGACTTTATGCTGATGATAAATTCATTGTTACAGAGTAGCCTGGAGATCAGCCTCTCTCTCTCTCTCTCTCTCTCTCTCTCTCTCTCTCTCTCTCTCTCTCTCTCTCTCTCTCTCTCTCTCTCTCTCTCTCTCTCTCTCTCTCTCTCTCTCTCTCTCTCTCTCTCTCTCTCTCTCTCTCTCTCTCTCTCTCTCTCTCTCTCTCTCTCTCTCTCTCTCTCTCTATTTATTGCAGTTTTGGGTCAAGGTACGTTGCGGTCTAAACTACACACCTCAGCAAAACAGGGCAGGAGAGGGACGAGTGTGTTCTCACACTGCAGATTGTGTTCGAGAGAGAAAACGTGCTTGTGTCTGTTTGAGTGTGAGAGAGACTATGATAAAGAATGGTTGAGTGAACATTGTTGCAAAGCAAATTAATGATCTTGCGGCAGTAAATGTGCCATTCCTAACACCAGAAGCATGAAATAAACTCACCATTATGATGCTAAGGAGGTGTGGGTGGTTGCTAGGGTGTTGCTATGCTGTTGTTATGGTTGATTGAGTCTTCTGGCCGTTTCTGGAGATTTAGTGATCCAGATCAAAGGTTGCTATGCTACTGTATAACAAGCAAAGATCGTATGATTTCCATATGTGACCTCACCACAATAAGCTGCATAATTTGAAAATTATTAGTTTAATTTTACGGTTTATAAGCTTTTGAAGAATGATTGAGCAATAGAAATAGTGATTATTGTTTTTGTTACATATGCTGACTGTGTCTTGTGATTCAACTCAAATGACTGCAGGACAGTGTTTTAAGGTGAAAGACGTGACATCCCATAAAACATCCTGTTTAACATTTAAACTAATGAGAAGAAGGAAAAAAATGTTAGACACTGTAAGAAATAAGGAATTCAAGGACAGACATTCATTATGAGAAATAAACACAAAGTCTGGCTTATCATACATACTGCGGTTGTCTTCACTGGGTTTTAATAATTTAAAAATACCCAAAAACTCTGAGACTGTCAGCATTTTATCAGGTACCAAAATGTATTCCTACAGTAAAATATGGTATCAGTTGTGCTTGATTAAATAATACCTGAGTAAATTTTTTGGTGGTTGTTATTAGAACATCATAGATAAATGAATCTGCAGATCTTGTGACTAATATGGCAGATGTAGTTTGTCCAGAATGTATTCATACTGCATTCATATTACACACACTATACAGAACGTCATAATTCAATGGTTAAGAAGTACTTCACAAGTTTACTGAGTATATGTTTTGTATCTTTCAACTTGACTACAAAATAGAAAAATTGAAGAATTCAGACAACAAACAAATATCTTTTAAATTTGTTCAATGTTTTCAATATTTTTCTGTCCAACCATAAGCAGAGAAGAAATAAGAACTCACTATTTGAGAAATATTTTAGACCTGAATTTAATACCAAATACCTTTGAGGTTTCTTCCTCAATTCATCAGAAATGTTGACAAAGTCCAAACCTTGTGTTAATTAGGCTTCTTTTGATTGTATGAGAGTGGCTCAAACCAATAATCACAGCTGGAGGAGAAATCCGCTGTAGAGGCTGATGGGATTTTAAAGCAGGTGTTTGAAGTTTATTGTGTTTCTATGAAGAATTCTCTCTCTTACTCCTGGACAATGACAGCTGCTCTCATGGCATCTTTCATCAGCTGTTTCTGTTCACACATCTGCATGCTGCTCAGTCTCACTGGACTGCTGTGTGTGTTTATGTGTGCTCTCTCTCTCTCTCTCTCTCTCTCTCTCTCTCTCTCTCTCTCTCTCTCTCTCTCTCCTCTCCTCTCTCCCTCTCTCTCCCTCTCCTCTCCCTCTCCTCCCTCTCCTCTCCCTCTCCCTCTCCTCTCTCCTCTCCTCTCTCTCCCTCTCTCTCTCTCTCTCTCTCTCTCTCTCTCTCTCTCTCTCTCTCTCTCTCTCTCTCTCTCTTTCTCAGTCTATTTACACATGATCTATTATGAGTTTTTCTTTCCTGTTTTCTCTCCTTGTGCCTCAGAATAGAAATTCGCTCACACATACAGTACGACATGTTAAACAAAGAGAGAGCGAGAGAGAGAGCAGAGTATGTTACAGTAAAATATGGTGCCAATTAAAGAAACAGTTCACCCAAGTGAAAATTTCATCTGCACATGAAATCTGTCAAGCTCTTGTGTATTTTCTGTAGTTTTTCAGGTAAGCTGATGTGTTAAAACCGTGTGTGCGTGCGTGAGTGCGTGTGTGCGTGCGTGTGTGTGTGTGTGAGGAATGTTGTCGCCCAAACGGTCTGATGTATCCAAGGGTAGCAGCTGTTTTTAAGACCACTGTGTGACAGATTGAGTGTGTGTGTGTGAAACAGCTTATATAGCCGTCTTGCATCATATCTTTTCCTTAGTTTATTCATTGTGTCTGCATGAGTAGAGATGTTACTTTGGGTGAATCTTAAAACTTTCTTGAAGAAAATGTACAAATATTATTTCACAGCAAAGGTTAGGACACAGCAAAAAACTAAAATCATGTGATACAGAAACAAAATGACTGTATTTATGCTTTAATGGAATTCATTTATTTATGTTAGACTGTGAATAAACTTTTTGTCATTCATAATCTCATCTCATCTCATTTCTCTTCTTGTGTATAATATGATGATGGGATGCTCAAAAGGTGTGTTTGTTTTATTTTGTTCTCTACATTTGATCTTCTCTGGATCTCAGGGACCTATGTAAACATAGGGACTTGTTGAGATCAGTCACACGCACATTTCCTACTATCAAATTTGAATCATACAATAGATTTTTTTTGTACCCAATGTTTGTTTTCTATAGACTATATTTACTATATTTACTGTTTCCAGTCTTTCTTATTTTGTTTGTGATAAGCAGGTATGTATTCATGCTTAAATAATTAATTACAGCATAAACAAATAAGTCAAACATGCACATCTCACCAATGTAAGTTATGGGCTAAAACATGGAACACTTGTTTATATTCTTTCTTTCGTAACATTCACAACAATGACCCAAAGCAGACCACATTTTCCTCCATTAAACAAATCTTTTACTGGCCTTCTCTCTCTTTTATCTACATTTAATAACTTGCTCTCTGTACTTCTGCAGTGATGAGGCACTTTGCTGGTGGGAACAGAAGGGTTCATCTTTCTATTAGAGAACTTCTAGATAAATAGTCCTGAATATAACCTGAATATATCGCTCAGTGGGCGAAGGAAAACCACACTGCAGGTGCATTTCTATGCATGAGATTTTCTAATACGTTTTCTCTGATTATATGCATTAATGAAGCTTCCAGCCGCAGAGAAAATCCAGAGAAAGAAATGATCAGTGTTAGTGGAAGTGAAATGTTGAAATGTTTCTCTCTAACACTCTTGCAATTATACAAATTATATTTCTAAAAATAGTTTGAAAGAAAAAAGTCTGCTTAAAGTGTGAGAATAAAAAGGTAGAGTAAGAAAGTGATTTGAACTAAGTTGATTAATCAATATAAAATTACGGAAATCAGAGGAAACCGCTGCTTTTAATGATTTATGGAGAAGCCTGTTTATTTTGCTGACTTAAATATCAATAATCATACAGTTAGTTTGCAACTGTTACAAAAGTCTGTAAAGTAAAAAATTGTGTTTATGTGATGGTAGCACACAAATCCCTATCTTACATATTGTTGTGGATAGATAGAAAGCAAACTCCAGCCAGTGAATTAATGTTGTTTAGAGAACAGTGAACATCACACTGGGGGTGTAAAGCCGGAGAGCTCTGGGTTAGTACTGATAGAAAAAGCATCTTTTGAGATTTGTGCTGTGATTGGACAAATGATCTGAATATTAACACAATCCAGTCTGTGCACTGCTGTCATTCATGTTGTGCCATTTTATATACAAAATTAAAATTCATGTGTGATCCCAGTAAGAGACTTATGGTTTAAAGTCAAAGTCAAAAAGTCAAAGTGGAGTTTATTGTCATTTCAGCCATGTACAAGTACATAGTGACACGAAACAACGTTTCTCCAGGATCAAGGTGCTATAGTAAAAAATGTTTATATAAAAAATGTGGGGTTATGTGTGTGCAGCATGGGTAATACAGAAGCGTCTTGCCTTGGATGGAGCTGATCACAGACAGCAGTGCTGGAGGTGCAATGATGCTCTGCAGCACACCGAGAGAGACAGAAAGAGAGAGAGAGTGTGTGTGTGTGTGTGTGTGTGAGAGAGAGAGAGAGAGAGAAGGAGACTGACGGTCGGAAGAAAAGCGAATGGAATCATTCAGTGTGCGTCAGTTCGTCTGCTGTACTCTTTATGTGATTTTCATCAGAGGGACTTTGACATCATCAATTCTTTATTATATTTTCCCGCCCTTACTTTACACCTTACTGAAGGAGTTTGTGTTTTCTTTGAAAGTTGGAGTGTGTTTCAGCATCTTCCCAGTGTCTCCAATTGTAATTTTTTGTGTACCTGCTTCTCCAAAGTTCTGGATTTTAATACTTCTCTTTCTAATAGACCTGATTTCCTCATATGTTTGACTGTTTCATCACGTCTTGTAACCACTCCTGAGCTGAAGACTAAACCGCTCTGACCTCTGACCTTCAGACACATCTGCTGCGATGTCCGGCTGTGCCAGACGCTGCAAACACGGGTTAGTGAAGTTTGCTCTGTCTGTGAGTAAACTGGTTACTGGAACACTTATTAAAGGTATGAAAACATCTCAATAATCCACTTAATAGTTATATGAAATATTCAAATGTATTCATTAGGTTTTCACCATCATTAACAAATCTGTAAGCATCAGCATTGTTTTTTCTCCATACTTTGAAAGTGAATGATGTCCGAAAAATTACAAAAAGTATAAAAAGTAATGATTACATAAAACTAAGGTTTGAATACTGAGGAAAAGGTTTTTAATGAAAAATGACGTAAAATTTGTGTCTAACATAAAGCTGTCATGTGGTTTTAAAAGATTCTGGTTTGAGAAGACACAAGGCATGAGTATATTATATGATGGCTGATTTAAATGTTCAAGTTATTTCCCTTGAAAAGAAAACATTTATGTTCATGGAAAAGAGTTGATCTTTTGTTTGATCTTTGGTAGTTTCAGAGTTTAAAATTATATTTTAATACAAAAGACATATTGATTATTTGGTAGTTTGGGAAACAAAGAGATCATAGTGTTCTTCACAGAAGAAGAAAATAAGTTTGGTACGTATGAACATATGTGTCTGTGTGTCTTTACTACTTTCATTTATCATCACACACACGTGCATTAGATCTTAGATGTTTATTCAGCACTTTAAAAAACATTTGAGTTTATATAAACATTTTAGAATTTTGACATTAGACTTTAGTAACTTAGTAACTGGGTTTGAGATATTGCTGAGATCTCTTTAGAAAGTTTTGAGAAATGACATGTGTGAGATTACTGTGATTCTTTTCTCAGGAGAAAGCTGAACATCAAATGTTTCCTTTGATTGACATACACATTAAAACTAGTGTGTCCATATGAAGACGTGCATCTCCACACACACAACTAAGCAATTCACAACATGTACTTTTGACTGTCTGTATTATATGTGGATTGTATTTGATTGTGAGACTACAGTAAGATCTGCAATAAACACAGAAACACAGACACTTCCGTTGTATAATTAAGTAATATGATTTAGTCCGACTCAGATGTTACACAGAACTCCCTGTGGAGCCCTCAGATGAAACACAGACACAGTCTCGTGTGTGTTTGTTTGTGTGTGTGTGTTTAATCCGTCCCCGCAGGGAACACAAGCACATCACGCCTCTCGCTTCAACAGTGAATGCGTGTGTGTGTGTCATTCCACTTTCCGCTTATGAAGTGTGTTAAGTTGTATTTGCATTGTTCATTTAAGTGCACTAACCTCGGGAGATATTCTGGCATGAGCAGATATCATCCATAGCCGACCAACACTAAACAGACAACTTGGTGTGTGTGTCATGTATTTATAACAACAAGCACAAACACACACACAGCTATTTTTGTATAATTTATTATCAAATTATCGCTGTGTTTAATAACTAATGATTTTAATAATTAGCTTGGTTCTGTACATTTACTATATATATATATTTTGTTTATTTGGACCTTTGGAGTACTTGATTCTGATTGGTTGGGAAGTCAAATATTTCTGAAGAATGACCAGCAATACTGTATAACTGACCGGTCATCCTGGTAAACACATGTAGCTGTGTTTGTGTTGTGTCCTTATATAAAATAATATAATTAACATTTAAAAAGCAATATTTTATATACACTTATTATTATATCTTTATTATTATTAATTATATCTTTTAGACATGTTTTTCTGATCTCAACATGTCATGAAGATCAAGAGACTAAAGCTTTTTCTGTATTTTTATGGGTGTCTGTCCTTTAATTCTGTCCTCCTGCTGGTTTTAATGATTCTCACACAGCATGTTTCTTCCCTCCAGCGTGTATGGAAAAACTCCTCATCTCAACTTGCTCCAGATGAAACAAGAAACACTGCAGTAAAACACTTCCAGCCATTTCACTTTTCAATTCCAATCTCTTGGATGCATGAAATTCATTTTCCACAGTTAACCAAACAGTCTTATAAAATGCTCTGTGTCACAAGATGGTTCAGTGGCTTTGCTCTGGTGTGTTGCAAAGACTGTAATCAAACATTACTCAAACAAACTCCATTATGGTACATTTACATTCACAGCTTGTAACCACTTTAGCTGTCTGTACACACAGTTGGAGGCTGATGATGTGCTGAAAGTAAATCTTCAGTATATCCTGCCACCTACTGGATGCACATAGCTATCACATTGCTTGAATTTTACATTTACTCATATATCAAATTGATCTAAAATTTATATTTATTTATTTACTTCAGTTCCGCATTCCCCTGTGCATATAACTGAAAGCACTAAAACATTATTATTCGTAAATTGACTCACAGAAAATATATATTTTTTAATTATGTATTCAATTTCTTTTTGATGTGTTGTATTTATTATATCGATTGGTTCATCTTTGACATCAGTAAAAAACAAAATATAGCGCAAACATATTTTATATATAAATGGTACCGGTACCGCAATCATACCTAACCAATTAGAGAAAACTTCCGGGCCACTATTCCCCGCCCACTTATAGACATTTAATATTAGTTTTTTACTTGGCGTTGAAGACACGTGCAACATTTCAGAAAGAATATAAACCGATCGAGTCAAAATATCATTTAATTTATTATTTAATTTCACAAGTGCCCTAACCTTATAAGACAACGTAAGTTCGTGTTTTATTTTACATATGCTTAATTTTACATTTATTTAGTGATTTGTCAACACCTGTTTACCGCAGCTCGGGTGCAAGAAATGTGTGTGACGTTTTCATTGTGAAATGTCTCGTTGAATTATTCTGATCCTCTGTTGTGTATGAATTTTGATCTTGGAAGGTATTAATGACACTCCAATCGTTTTTACAAGATTGGAGTGAATGTGATGTAATTGTTCTTAAAATCACTAGAGGGCGACAAAACCATTTACAGATAACGTTTATTGTTACGTAAATATGTGTGTGAATACTAGCCAGTGTTTGTTACTTGCTTCTCCTTTCTATAAGATGACCAATTAGTTATTTATAATATTATTCCAGAGTTTCTGAATCAGGGAAGCCCTAGAAATTAACATTTAATTACAAATTGTGGGAATTAATTGGTGGAAAGATGGGAACCCTGTGATTCACCTGTTTTTACAGTTTTTGGTGATGTCAGTATACTTAAAAACATGCGTCAATGAAATATCAACATGATAAATTTTTAATCATTGTTTAATGACAGTTCCTCTGATGGGACTGAAAGCTATTTGTATTCATTATGTGGGATATATTGGTAACATGTCGGCAGGCAGAAAAGTCTCGGCTTTGACATTGAAATGATAATTGTAAATGTGTTTAATTAATTTTGCTGTCAGAAAGGGGTCGCATTATCTGTTTGTGTGTGTCCAGTTAATCTCCTGCATTAGATTTTTTAATGTTTGTAAGCGTTGACAGATTTTTTTGAGATGTTGATTGGCTGTTTAGATACTAGACTGTTTTTTCTTACTCCGCTGAGATCTTTATGTATTTCTCTCTTCATACATTTCTGTAATGTCATTTGTACACTTGAGAATGTGTGTTTATGTGGGATTTCCTCACCCAGGGGATATACACATGTGAAACTCAACAGCCCTAAGGACAAACTGTGTCCCTCTGAAACATTCATTTTCAGGACATAAATATTTTATGTTGTATTAAATATAAATTATGGACAATAAAAAAGCTCATATCTGCTTTAGTACAGATGATGATTTATAGTATAACAAATGATTATTTATTCAGACTCTGATTTCTTTAAAACATCGTCATGTTGTTCTGTGTGTTTAATGAACACAGTCTGTCTGTGTTTGTTGTTAATGATCATTGTGTAACAGATAAATACATGATCATGGAAGATTTACATTTCAGCATCTGGCAAAAACTTCCCTGGCAACAAATTTATGACTATTATTGTGCTGTTATTGCATTGACTCTATCAGTTGAGCAACAGGAACATCTGCTGTAATAATGTAAAAAGACCTCATTATAATGTATGTTTGTGTATCTTGTGTTGTTGTCAGTGCTGTTGTGTGGTATGTCTACATGTTTAAGTTTCTTCATACAGTAGTAAATTCTCAGTGGATTTCACTTTGGTTGATCAGGTCTGTTGATGTCCGTCTTACTTTTAAAACATGCTGCTATTTGTTTCAGACATAACAAGTGTTAAATGTTGCAGTGTCATAAATTTGTTGAACACAAGTAAAAGATAATTAGGTTATACTATCCCCAATGTACAGAATTTCCATCTAAAAATATTTAATTCAAAAGCCAGCCTGAAATGATCAAGGGTTTAAGGCTCTTTGATGCTTTAACTAAGCATTCAAAATTATTAAATAAAAGTAAGATACATTTTATATTCATGAACAAGTTTGATCTGGTAAGATTGATGACTGTTATCTAAATGTGAAAAAAAGAAAATGTAGGATTTTGAGATTCTGTTATTTTGTTTGAGGGTCTCTCTCACTCACTCACTCACTCACTCACTCTCTCGCTCTCTTGCTCTCTCTCTCTCTCTTTCTCTCTCTCTCTTTCACTCTCTCTCTCTTTCACATCATCTGAGGTTTTTCTCATTTTCTGGTTGTCGTCCTTCTTGGCATTCAATCTCTCACTTTCCTCTTTGTCTACAGAGTGGGAGGAGAGAAAGATTTGGTCAGACTGAAAGAGAGTAATATTAATATGCATTGATAGGGGAGAGTAAAGACAAATAGAGAGAAACATAAGACGAGTGTGTGTCTCTGTGTGTGAGAGAGATAGAGATAGAGAGGCATAGACTAGGACTACAGTATACGAGCAGACACACACATGCTGCAGGTGTGTAACGTCATACAGCAGTTATGGGTCTGGTTATGGGCACATTCTCTCTGCAGAGCAAACAGGTGAATTATCCGACAGGTAAGAGACTGTGTCCCTGTCATCTGTGTGTTTCTATTTTACTCCATCACTGTAAAACTATTCTTGTTCGTCAGACTCAATGCTGTGATCCTAGGGTGTTGCTGTTACTAAGGTGTTCTCAGTTTTTAGTGCATTGTTTTGGGGTTGCTAGGGTGTTCTGGCTTGTTGCTAGGGCATTGCCGAGTGATTTCTTGATTGTTGTTGACTATCGCAAGTCAAAAGAACTTCATCGTTTTGATATGAGTTCAACACGACTGCTAAGTGTTCTTGTAAGATTGTGTGTATTTGTGGCTTTAGGTTGTTGAATATCATTGTTGTAATAAATTGCAGTAAAATGTGAAGCTTTTTTCTGTGTAGAACTGTAAAATGCGTGTGCATATCTTCAGAATAAGGCAATAGCACAACATTATCACTGTGTGTGTGTGTATGTGGTATTTATTTATTGTAAATCTTGTCTCTCTCTTAAAGAAAAGTTCCTAAAGTAGACGTTGTATAAATACACACATTGTAGTGCTGGTCTATAAAAGGTGATGGTATTCACTGTTGGCATTATGTCACTTGCTGTGTGTGTGTGTGTGTGTGTGTGTGTGTGTAACTATAATATAAATCAAGAAATAGTTGTATAAAGGTTAAATGAAACATTTGTTTGTAATTGATCGGCTACATTCACACAGTCATTGTTTGGGTTTGACAGTCATGTTTATTATCAGGTGTGAATCTGAATTCTCCATTTTTGTCAGTCCACTTTTTTAATTCACAAGTAATTCATGTAACCATCTCAACAGATACAAAAACAGATGTTAATATTTATTGTACAAAGTGTGAGTGCTTGTGGGAGTGGTTTGTGGGTGGTTGCCAGGGAATTGCTGTACGGTTGCTAAGGTGTTCTAAATGTGTAGTTTATTGCATTGCTGTGTAGTTCAGGTCAGTGTTACCACTCGCATCTCAATCTGCTTGACTGTTGTATCTGTATTTAAACACGCAAGGTAGTAAAAGCACAGTTTTTCAACAGCTAATGGCTGAAATAGTTCATGAATAAATAAATTCTGTCTGTATAATTCATCCTGATGAAGCTCTTTTGCCCTGTGGCGTCATGCTGTGGAAAATTGCCTCCGTTTGTTCAGATTCCTTTAAATAAAACAGAAGTATTGTAGCGCCCTGTGTGTGTGTATGCATTTAAATTCTTAAGTCTTGATTAACAGCTCAGAATCTCAGAATGATTTTAAAGTTTGATGTGATGGTTTGACAATTCAAATCAAGAAAAATGAAACCGTTTTATAGGCTGTTGAACAAACAGGCTGAGAGCAGATGAAATGTGGTTTTGAGTCCTGTGACCGTCTCATCTTCATCTGTATGAGTTTAAATAGCCCTGAAACAGCAGACATTAACAGTGATTCATTCATTACATAAAGACACGCGTACAACAAGAGCCGAGTGAGACAGAGATGAGAAAATCAGGTCAGGTTACAAAGAAAACATCAGATGAATGAAAGAGAGAGAGAGAGAGATACACAGGCACACATCAGTTTTTATTTCTGTCACACACGGATATCACCTCATACAGCAGGAGCATTGATGCGTGTTGAGATGTTTGCCAAACATTCAGTGATACCAGTGATGAAATCAAACTGTCTATATATATACATATATACATATACATATACATATACATATACATATACATATACATATACATATACATATACATATACATATACATATATATATATACATGGTATATATATACTATGTATACCATGGACTAGATTACAAAGGTATTTTACTTATCATGGTATTTACCCGAGATTACAAATAATACTATGGTACTATGTCCAAAAACATGGTACTATCAAAATACATTTACAAAACAAAAATACTGAAAAATACACTGAAAAATGGACCCCATTGACTTGACCATAGTAGTTTTTATTCCTACTATGAAAAGTCAATGGGGTCTACTTCTTTAATATATTTGTACCATGTTTGTATTTACAAGGTACTGGAAATATTACTACAGTACATGTCCAGAGACCATGCTTCTTTTTGGTTGTTGTCTTTATGTGATTTTCTTTTGTGCTAAAGTGCATTAAGAAATAGAGCCGTTTTCATTGGCTGTGTGTTCTTCTTGCTGGATAAAATACAGAGAGGTGTTTGCTCAGCCGTTTGCTCCTGGCATCAGCCTGACGTGGCCTGCAGCCAGTGCTCTCATTTCACCCATGACAGATCACTTCTGCTGGATATATGTAATATGTCTGTATGAAAGATCACAGCAAGCAGATTTGATCAGAATGCGAGAGAGTCTTGTGTTTTACATTAGTTCATTTGGTTTAAAACAGCAGTAGGATGGATAAATGATGATTTCATAGACGGTACCGTGCCTACACCAGCCTGACGTTTCAGAGACGTTTTAGTCCTGAGAGATCAGATAGACCAGCTTAAACCAGCTAAAAGCTGCCGGTTTGCAGAGCACAGGAGGTATTTGCATGTTTAAATAGTCATTTATCACACTGTAGGGCTTTTTAAAGCAAAAAAAAAAACTAAAATGAGTTTTAAAAAAGGTGACCTAGAAATGGTAAGCCGTCCTAAAATTAGACACTTTTACTTTGTGGAAAAGATTTTACAGACAATCAAAAAAATCATTTCTTTTCATCACACGATTAATATTTTTCTATTTTTGATGTTTCTTATGCAATAAGGATAAGATTTAAAGTATAAGATGAACAAATGTTAATCAGAGTCAGCTGAAATTTAAGGATTTTTATATTCAGATAAATATGGATACAACCTGTGTCAACTTTTCTTCTCCCAAGGAGAGGAATTCATAGATGCACAGATAAAAATCTTATACTGTATAAACTTCTGTCTGGTGATTTCCTCTCTGATTGCTTTTGAGCTGCGCTCGGCCATAAATAAAGCATATTTAAAGGCTTGGAGAGGTTCGTAAGACACCAAAGATCTCAATTCCCAAGTAAAGTCTCAGGTGCATAAAGGGAATTTCCGTTTATATTCATTAAAATTATGAATTTATGAATTGAATGAGTTGAATTTAAATGTAATTTCCATGACACTTTGAATTATCAGCAAAGTTTCTATATCACTGATCATTGACTTTGCCAGCTGACTGTTCATCTCGCTAATGTGTTTTTGTGTTTGTATGTGATAAATAATGCTACACAGCTAATGTGCTTTTACAAATGAAGTTTGATGTATTTTCACTGTAATGACTGCAGCGTGTTGTGTAATGCTGTCAGATGTGCTTTATAACTGTGTGTGTTTGTGTGTTTGTGAAAGAGACAAATATCTCTCTAATGTGTTTGTTCTTCTGCCATAGGTCTAGTTCATTTTTACAGTATGCTTGTGTGATTTATTTTATACATGTCAGAATTGTGTCAAAATAATAGATTTGTAGTGATTTGGGTTGAGATTGAGTATGTTCTGCTGTTTTGTTATAGATTTTTCTTCATCAAGTTTATTAAGTATAAGTGTGAAGAACAATATTTTAATAGATTTTTGTGAAGCATTTGTAATGTATTTGGCAACAATTGGAGGTTTATTTGAAAAAAGGGTTCATCTGGTTGGAAATGCCAATAAATGCCAGCAAATACATTTAACTCGCTCGCTCGCTCACACACCCTATCTCTCTCTCCCTCTCTCCCTCCCATCTCTCACTTCCATCTCAGTTTGAGTCTTTATTAAACTGCTGCTGGGCATAAAACATCAAACGTTTAGACTCTGTCTGGAGTAAAACATGTTTCTTCTTTGTTTTGTGAGTGTTAGAGAAAGAGAGAGAGATACAGACAGACAGGGTAGATATGAGCTGTTTCACTGCTGTTCTGTTTCAGCTTTTTTCTCCTGTCTGGTGGAATGTGCTGGATTTCATACAGAATAATGCAATGTATGAAAGAATATGTTTTTCTTTCTGGTGAGGAAAAAGCTTTTAGGGGAGCAGTGTTGTGATTTTACAGACAGACATGTTATCGATATTGTGATGCTTATGATGCTTTGTTGTGGTCTCATGACGGGTCAGGAGCGAGATCAGGTTCATAATTCATGACCGTGTCATTAAAATGATAATGAATCAACAGGAAGGTCTCGCAAATGACGCTCTCGTGACATTTAAATGAATGTTCTTAGCAGGCGTTCTCTTACCAAAATCATTCATGTAAAAACTCATATGACAGCTAGCTGAGCAGACATCTGTCTGTATCTCTGTGCGTTCCTGTCTCACCTCTCCAGGTTTGTGCGGCTGAAACGTGATTTGTGAGGCTGGCTGGAAGATTGTGTTGTCAGAGATGTCAGGTTCAGCCTTCATTAGCACCGAACGTCCCCGCGGGGCTCGTAAAACGTGAAATGACCGACATTATAGAATCTCTTAACGTTACCTACGAGAAAAACGACTTAATGAAGAGAGTAAATAATGTCTTTATTGAAAAACTAAAATTGAAAATGATCATTATACTGAAAAATATCATTCAACTGAAAATGATGAAAACAGAAGAGAGAGTCACATATGGTGTTGAAACATTTTGTGTGGCTTTGCATGTGAGATGAATGTGGTTTTTCTGTAATGGTATAACTGCGACATAAAGTTTTTAAGATTTTCTTGATAGTTGTTTTCCCTATAATGTGTAAAGTAAATAGGCTTTTGTGTTTTCACAGATTCTCACAGGTTTGGAAAGACAAATCGAGATAAAAATAATTGTATGTGTGTTTGTAACATTATGTTAAAACTGTCTGATTTTTCTACTTAATGTTTGAAGGCTGCATTTCTGATAAAGTCATTGCAAGAAATGTATTACAAAGGAACAAAAAGAAATTGAAGGAATATATTCAGTGCAGACAGGCGGAATAAAGATATGAATGTGTGTGTGTGTATGAGAGAGAGGGGGAGAGAGAGGAGAGAGAGAGAGAGAGAGAGAGAGAAAGAGAGAGATGGGGTATGGAAGGGAGGGGTAAAATGAGAAACAGGCAGCAGTTGGAGGCAAAAGCGTTTCAGTCAGAGACGAGACGATGAGGATTGAACGGAGAAACAGAGACAGCGAGTGAGTAAAACACATGTGACGGGGTAAACACACTTACACGCTTGTTTCCACGGTGACAACATGGGGGCAGTTGTTGGCACATTGACCTTGCAGACGAGACAGCGGCGACCATCAAGAGGTAAGACACAAACTCTGTACGTCTGTATGTCTCACACATGCGGATAGAAACACAAAAACAGAGAACTTCACGTTTCCACAGAGTGTGTGTTTGTATCTGCAGCCTTGGCTTGTATGCGTGTGTCCTGTAATTAGATGAGTCACACACATCCACACAGCACTGAGCAACAAGTGCAATACCACTGACGACAAACACACACACACCCAGCTGTGTGTTTTAGCCTGTAATAGTCACACAACACACACGCAAACAAACAATTTGTCATGCAGAGTGAGGTAACAGGTAGTTAAAGTCGTGTTTGTGTGATTGTGTGTGTGTCTCGTGGGTTGCTGATTTTTAATTTGTATATTTTTGTTGTCATGTATGTAGTGTGAGTGTGCGTTCGTGTGTGTTGACTGCACATGCACATGTTATTTATTACTCCACTCACACACTCACTGTGTTCCTGCCTGTTACCTTGGAAGCACTGTTGTCATGGTAACGTGGGGACGGCGGTTTGGAGTGTTTGTGTGCGTGTGTCTGAAGGGTCCCGACCCATCGCTTGCGTCCGGGAAGGTGAGCGACAGATGGAGAGAGAGGGACGGGCGAGTAATAGCACCTGTTGATTTGTCTTCTCGTTCTCCGTTCTGGATTTGCATCTTCAGTGTCTGTCACAAATAAATGATGCTGTTCTTGTTTGGTTCTGTTTGATTAGCATTTAAGACAGAATATGTTTATTATTTGTGATTTAAAAATGATATTTTTATACATTTATCTATGAACTTGTGTGCTGTGATTGGTTCAGACAGGAAGCAGGCGGATCATCTTACTCTTGAGTTATTGATCTGTCAGACTGAATGGCTGATAATTTTTTTAATCAGAGTTGTTTTATTGGTATCGCTAATAATCCACAAACTCCAGATTTACACAGTCACAGATTTTTACATTAATATGTGTGTTTGGAGGCATTAGATGTACAGAAACTTCAGGCTTTTATAAGTGTGTTTGGTGAAATGTAGTTTTAGTTGAGATTGGATTTATCTTTAAAGTTGATGCTGAGAAACATCATGTTTTATTCAGCGTGTGTTAGCACAGGTT